>OZ010653.1:45446580-48334260 GCA_963932375.1 Phania funesta
ACATCTAACAAGTGTCTGCCCTTGGTCTTAAGCCTTATGCTAGCCAGTGCTGGACATTCACACACAATGTGCGCTACCGTCTCAGCCTCTTCCAGGCATAGTATCATCTTCTACGACTTTCATCTTAGCCAGATAGTACTTGAAGTTTCCATGTCCTGTCATTAACGCAGTGATCCAGCTAAAAGTAGCCCTATTATATCCGAGCAGCTTGCTGGCCTTCCTGCCGAGGGGCTCTTTGAGCACCATTCTAGCCTGTCTACATGTGGTATTCTCCCTCCACCTATTCAGGAGTACTGAGTTTACCCATTGAAGAACTTTAGCTCGCACTAGGCCATTCCCCAGGGCAACCCTGGGTTCTGGTCCACAGAAATCCACATCAGATCCACTTTTTGCTAGATCGTCTGCTGCTTCATTCCCAGCTGTGCCTATGTGTCCCTTAACCCACATCAACGTTACCTCATTCAACGAGGCACATCTGTTTATTCACAGACATTCCAGCACCAGTTTGGAATACACGTTCACTTGCCTCATGCGTTTTATAACTGACTGATTGTCAAGTGCAATGAGAACCCTTTTCCCATGCACTCGGCTTTCAAGCAAGTGATCCAACGCATGCAGCAACCCAAGCTGTTCTGCCTGGTAAACTGATACGTACCTCCCCAGACACAGACTACAAGACAAGTTCAGTTCAACTGAGAATACACCTGCTCCTGCCCTGCCACTCATAAGAGAACCAGCAGTAAAAGTGCTGATGTCGTTCTCCATACACTCTTTGTGTATAACGCCTTCCGCAATGAGTGTCTGATGCAGCCTCTCGGCTACTTTTCTTCTATTCATGCGTTCCATCGGCATCTGATCAGCCCTAACCTCTTTCCCAACGAGGTCCAGGATACTCTTATGCCCGATGTTCGGCCCAAAGCTATGCCAAACCGCATCGCTCCTCATTCGCAAAGCTGACAATGCGGCCGTTGACCTAATGAATAAGTCTAATGGCAGCAATCCCAACATTGCCCCGATTGCCTTTGTTGGCGCCGTGCGCATTGCACCACTTATACCCATGCAGGCAACCTTCTGAATCCCATCCAACTTACGCTTAATTGTGCCCTGAGAGGCCTTCGGCCACCACACCACGGATGCGTAAGTTATAATGGGTCGCACCATCATTGTGTAAATCCAGAATGCAGCTTTGGCGAGATTCCCCACCTACGGCCACACTGCTTTCCGGACCTTTGTTTCGATGTGTTCCAGGTAAGTTCCTTATCCAGGGTAACGCCCAGATAATTTACCTTCCTGGACACATTTACTTCCGATCCGAAAAGCATTAAGGCTCCAACCTCTACACTCTTCCTCTTACGAGTTAAAAGCATAGCGTGGTCACTGCACTATGTCTCAGTCACCACGAGAGCCTGTCTTATGCAACCTTGAATGGCCCCGATGAACTTACCACCAACCATTAGAGCCAGATCGTCTGCATACGCAATCGTATGGACACCTATTGAGTCCAATTTCCAAAGAAGGCCATCTACTGTGATGTTCCACAAAAGAGGTGACAATACACCTCCCTGTGGGCACCTCCTAACTACCCTACCTCGAATCTTTGTTCTTCCATCTCTGAGATTTATAACCTTAGTCCGAAGCATATCGTTTATCCATTTTATAATAATGGGGTCAACCCTACGTTCAGCAAGAGCATTTCGCTCTTCCCAAAAGAGATCTTATCAAAGACGCCCTCAATGTCCATAAAAACGGACAGAGCAGCTCTGCCATTGAAAATTTCTCTTTCCGCTACTCTGACGAGCTCGTGCAGAGCGGTGCCAGTAGATCTACCTGCTCTATAAGCGTGCTGAAATCTACTCAAGGGCCTATCCATCAGCGTATGGTTCTCCATAAAGTCAGCCACCGCCCTCTCCATTGTCTTCAATAGAAAAGATGTAAGGCTGACCGGTCTGAAGGACCCGGTTTGGGAAGAAAAACAAATTTAGTTTCCCTCCAAGCCACCGGAATATATCCCGTCGCTAGACAGGCTACGAATATTTCCCTAATCCTCTCAAGCACTGTAATAAGGCTGGGAAAATTCTATCCATTCCAGCTGCTTTGAATGGTGCAAAAGATAGTATTTCACTTCTGACACCATTCGGAGATATTATCCTCTTAGCCTCAGCTTCTCTTCTCTTACTAGCCCCCCTATTTATAGGAGTCACTCGAACTAAAGCTTCCAGGAAAATGAACCTCCATAAGCGATTGCAATGTCTCCTCCACTGTCTCAGTCATGTGACAATCGCTCTTGCGAATTAGTCCCATCCTAGAGACAGGGTCTTTAGATATTATCTTCTGTATTCTACATATTTCAGATGTATCCCTCATATTATAGCAGAATTCCCTCCACGTACTTCGTTTCCGAAGACGTATTGTTCTCTTCAGCTCTCTTTTCTTCTCCTTATACGTATCCCATTAGATCGAGTCTCTCTCCCTCATGTATCGGTTAAAGGCCTTTCTTGTCTCCTTTTTCATGGATTCAATTTCTCCGTTCCACCAAGGTGTCGGATCTTTTTCATCCACTACTGTCAAGGGACAAGCATGCTCGAAAGCTAGCTTAACCGTGGAATGTAATTGTTCCACCGTCCGCTCGATTTCGTCCGTGTTGCGAGGTGCTCTGCACCTCCTATATGCACCGACAGATACTCTTCATAACTGGTATGATCAGTATTCTTCGGTATACTTATACGTTTGCGGACTTTCCTCCGTCTACTGCCATACAGTATATCGAACTTAACCCTGTCTAGCATATTGACTGAGCACGGAGTGATATCGATCACCTCTGCCCTTCGTGAATCCACGAAGGTGGATTCTACCCCTCTACAAATTCCAAAAATTGTTGTCCTCTGTAGTTATCATCTGTGCTGCCCCAAACCGTATTATGCGAGTTGGCATCACAGCCCATGATCAGCGCCATACCTCTTTGCCTGCAGAAACTCACCAGGTTCTCCACCTCCAGTGACGGATGTGTACCTGTCGTCTCATAGGGAAGGGAAGCTGACGCAATAAGAAATGATCCCGAGCCACTGCCAATCATTACTACAGTAAGATCCGGCGAGCAGAGATGTGTCATAGGTACTGTTCGTACGCCATGTCGCACCATGATGCATGACCTTAATTTACCATCAGTCTGTGAGTGGGACAGATTGGCGGTCTGTTGAGACAGGCCCCTGATATTGCCTTGGACAATCCAGGGCTCCTGTAGCAAGGCTATATCCAGAGTAAGATACTCGTAAATAACAAATCGGTTGCCTGAATTTAATGCGTGGAAAGAAGGGGGTCGAAAAAGGACTCAAAAAGTTGGGGGTCTGCTCACATATCCCCCCTGAATAAAAAATATCGTGAAATCGTTTATTATATGACGTTTTAAAATGCGAAATTACGATCAATACAAAAGGTACTGGCGTGGGGGAAGGGGTATTTTCAAATAAATAAACGGAAAATACATGGGACAACGATGCCAGGGAGGCTGTGTATTGAACAAATGTAAATACGAAATAAGAAAAATATGCCTGTAATTATTATATTTATATTTTTTTAGCTAATTACATGTGACAATTGGCCTTATGCATGTTTATTTATACAGATATATTAATTTTTTTTATCTTCCTTGCTATTGCTTGGCGTAACTAATTCATGCAAATATTGGTTTTTTCATTTTATTTCTTCATATTCTGCTCATTGCCGTGGATTTCAGAGTGTAAATGCTGGTTTTCTTATGGATTTTGATGTCTATATTCGCTCAGGGTTCCAGTTTAACAAAATTAGTTATGCAATATTTATTATTGTTGTAAAATTGTTTTTTTAATTGCGTAGAAGGGAAGAATATTAAAATTTTGGGAAATGTAATTTAATTTGAATTTTCATGCCTGCATTAAGATTAATGTTTGATTTTGTGTTTGTTTCTTTTTTACACTCTGGCCGCGTGCATGGGGCTAAAAAGGATTTTAAAATTAATTTGTAATTCCATTATAATTTGTTATCGAATGAATTATTATCTAATAGAAATACATATGTATATAAGTACCTTGAAACAAATTTGCATTGGTATTCAAAAAAGGAAGATTATATTAAACGATTCCATGATAAATGTGTGAAAATTATAAACATATTAACAAACAAGGATAATGTGAGAGAAAGAATACATATTTAAACATTTCTTATTGCAAAATATAATCCATTTATATGAATTATATCCATTAAGTCATTCCATGGTAATCGTTCTTAATAGACATTTAAAATTTTTTAACAATGTCCAATACATAATTAATTTCAAAAGGACTATTCGAAAGGACTATGTACAAAATAAAGCAGAACAATGTCAAATGAAATTCGATTCCTTTTGGTTTTGGCCGTTTTGGAGGCCTAAGTGCACGAGTATGTCTACGGACGGGGACGAATGTCCCCTCCCTTCGAGCACACCTAAAGTGGAAATATTATGTAATACGGAACACATAGAGCATCGCAGCTAACAAATCGCCTAAACTTTAATTGACACTTGCTTACCATAATCTTTATGAAAATAGTTAAGTGTTATATCGCACTGGTCGTAAGATGTAAATAAATAAATTACCGAAAACTCATTCGTATGTCGACCACTTTTAGCTCTTCCACTTTTGACAAATAAGAGACAATAGTGAACCGTGACGAGATGGGACCACTTGATAAAATTCTGGCTTTGTTTTGCATCAAAAAGTGAATTTTGCCGGATGCATTAGCAAGTGTTGTGGGCATTTGATTGCTCGCCAAACCAAATTTTACAATTTGTTTCATTGTGACGTCCATAAAATGCTTGAAGTCCAGATAATAACAATGAATAATTTGCAACCTTTGCTTAGTGAAATAACAATTTTTACAGGACTTGTTTGCCTTTGACATATTTATCGACGAAAAAAAGTACTGCCAAAAAGTCTACCCTGAAAGAACAACACAAATGTAAACAAATCACTTCAAAGCTATTGAAAATTTAAATGACTTTTTTCCAATTATTTTTCTGAATCTTCATTTGATTTTGTCTATTTTTATTTAAGGCAGTCAACGCCGATCATTCATCCAATGGGTTAAATATACTTTAATTTTTTAAACAACTTGTAAGACACATTTAAATCATTTAAAAACAACAGCAGCAAAAGCAACAAAATTGTTAATCATTGATTGCTCTTTACGACGACAAACAGCTTAAGAAATATGAATGTCGTCCCAGTGTATTAACGTGTTGCAGTTTTACAGATTCCACATATAAATTCACATATTAACTGTTTTATAAAATGTCATTAACTGTTTTATAAAAGAAGAAGAGCATCGGCTTGATTCAAATTAACTCGATTCTATTTTACTCAATTAAATTTAAGAAAAACTAAATATTTTACGGGTTGTCATGCGTTTGGCTAATATTCGGCTTATGCCGCCTTTTTATTTGGATGGCGTTAGAAATTCCGCAGATTATTTTAGGAGTATAAAAATATATACACATTCATACATACATTATATTGTAGGGATTATTATTTTTAAGGAATTGTATTTAATTTTGCTATTGATTTATTTTCTTGGCTTACAAGAGATATTCAATTCAAAACCCGCTTGTATTTTTGTACTGATTTTATCGCCTTACACATGTTGTTGGTAACTTTCTTTGAAGAACGTAATAAAGTTTACACTTCTATAAGATCCACGATTTATTCAATTTCGTGATATCAATCTAATGTGAGTGTTTTTTTTCACTCTGCGGACCCTAGTATTAAATACCAAAAGTGTGTTTTGTCGAGAATAAATTGGGTACGTACATATATCCTAAAGAATGTTTTATTTTTATTTTGTTGAAGATTTCTACTTAATTCACCACAGAATTTTTTCCGGTGTAAACGGTTTAGGACAATTTTTGATTTTATAATTTTTAATTTGTTCTGTTTTTTGTATTGAAATATTTTAAATATTCCGCAGCTTATTCGACAGTTTTCACTATTTGGTATTCTTGTGAATTTTTTTGGTGAATTAAAGATAATAGTCGAACTTGGTAAAATTTCATTGATTTGTGAAATTTAAAGTTTACTGTGAATTTTGCATCATCCTATTTTTTATTTTAGTGAAATTTCGGTTTACTTTATAATTTATTGGTGAATTTTCGATTTTTAGTGAATTTTCAGTTTGTGGTGAAACTTCAAGTTTTTACTCTTTTCTGAAATGAAGGTTTTTTGGTAAAATTGTAAACTTTTATTTAATTGATTTTTTTGTTTTTTGAATATCCTGTTTTGTTTTCAAATGTTGGATATTTCGATATATATATACATATATATTTTCGTAACTTTTTTATGAATTATATTAAGTTAGGAAAGCTAAGTGAAAATCAGTGTGGAATCTTTAGTTATACTTGTAGCCCCCGTAATCACTTATTTTGCTGATTCTGCTGCAGCTCCCGCAATCACTAAATATTTCGACTTATCTTGTTAATGCACAAGCAATAATAATATTTATGTGGTGACTTGGTTAAATTTCTATGTTGTTATATTATTTCAATTTTTTCATAACTTATCAAAACATAATTTTAATATCAATGAATACATAATTATAAAATTTTTATCAATTAACAAAGATTAACATATTAACCCCTACAATACTTACCTGAAAGTCTGCGATTACAGTTAAGTTGACTCCAACAATATAAATTTATGTAGAGTTTATAATAAAAAGGCAAAATAGTTACTTCAAATATTGTAACTTTTTGAAAGAAAATAATAACGAACTTTTGCAAATTCTTTGATCCTGTTAAAAATCACTGCATTCTAAATAAAACGTGGTTTTTCATCGTTTAATGTGCAGCGGAATGTGGTATTTTCTCTCCCCATGAATCCACGCTTGATTTAATTTTTTAATTATTTATGTTCTGTTTTGTACAATTACCTGAAATGCATTGAAGACAGGAATACTACTAAATATATTTGCTCTTTCATACGATCTCTATTGTGAGCCTTGTAGACCTTCGTACTTTGTTGTTAAGCAAACTTTTTAATTTTTGTAAAGAACCACATCCCTCTTTTGTTTTTCTATTTGCTCTCAAATTTTAGGTTTCTCATTTGAATTCAAATTCGTTGTCCTAAAATGTCATGAATTTTCGAATTTTAATATAAAAACGGCGTTTGCCTAATGACTATTGGCAATGTCTATTGCATGAATTTCTTTGTTTGGTATTCAGTACAAAACGTGAATGTGAAACCAAATGTTGTATGTTTTTAATTGGGTCTTAGTCGTACTAATTTATTTTATTATAAACATTATTGATCAGTACATATTTTGTTTTTTTTATATAAATAAACAAAAAATCTGTACAGAATTTCCTCAATATATTAATAGTAGCTGGATAATTAATTCTTCCGCTTTGTTTTCCAATTTATATTAAAATCATAAATTTTATGAAAAAATCATTAATATATTCTCACCAGCCACAATCTCTTTAACTTATTGAAAAATTAATAAATTTTAAAGAACCAATTTATTGAAATAAATTTATTTTTAATTGTTTGCGGATCAAGAGCTTTTTAGAAATGTTTATTACTATGTTCAGCCAAGCACCTTAATTGAAAAAGTTTAATAGTAAGTTGTGTTATAGACTTTAGTGTTCACATATATGCAGTTTAGCTTTCTCAATTAGCATTTGACAGCTGAAAATTTGTTAATTTTTTCGTGAAAAATTATGTTGGTAAATTTGAAAAGAGAAATTCGAGTTTGAAAGAAATTTTTGAAAGGAAATTAATTTTTTTAATTCATGCAATTTAGTAACTGTCAATTTTATCTGCCATTTCTTTAATTGTTAGTTTCATATACAGCGTTTGACAGCTTCCAAGAAGAAGAATATGTAATAGTTGTATTGATGATGCAGACACCTTGTTAGATGTGTCTTGATTTTGTCATTCTACAGAGTTTTTTCTGCTCACTATACTACTTCACCAGATTTGCATTGTGATTTTGACTCAATTAATGGTGCAATTAATTACTAATTGCTCAATTTGCCTGCTACCTGCCTATCAAATGCTTTGATTTTTGAACCATCATAAATGTTGAACGTAAATCAAAGTGATGTATTTTTATTATTTTATATTTATAGTTGATATAAAAACATCGAAATTAGGCACAGTAGATATTTTTTTATTCCAGCTAGAAAATAAATGGAAATTGCTTTTGTTTATGCAAAAAATAAAGTTTGAATCCCAAGCAAAAAGTTGTATTACGGCACAAAAACTTAGCTCCTTAGCCCCTTTTTGCCTTTAAATAATATAAACGATTTTTTAATAGAATTATACAGGAAGAGGTACATTCTAGAAGCAGAAATATATGAATAGACAGACAGATAAACAAAAATAAAAAAATAAGAAAAATAACTTTATACACCTTAAGGCATTAAACAGTAGGGACTAGTTATAACGTCTTGCTATTCTTGGATTCAGTCTGCTTTAATTTAGGCTGATTTTTGTAAGGCTTCATTGCTTTCATTTCCTCAAAATTACGTTTTCTCTGAATTATATTTCATCAAAGAAATAAATAAAGTAAAAATAATTAAATATTCATAATTAACGTTGTTCACCTGTATTAAATCACTTTTAAGTGCAAATGTGTCAGTAATTTGAATACAAACGTTGGCTGTTGGTGCTGCTCATTCGAAATGAATTAAAATATACAAAAAGCCAGTGACTATGAAGAAAAAACTTAAATAGTTTTCCAATTAAACTTTATCCTTTATGCTTCAGAATCATACAGAAAACAAGCACAAGAAAAGCCAACGAAAAACTAACCGGTTTCATGCCTTGTCGCCTCTTTTTACCGCATAGAAATTATTTTCATTTTAGTTTTCTTTTCTTTATTACTTTTTTATTGAGAAAACTTTTAGTGATGAATATTAGTTTGAAAAGGTAGTAAGAGACGGAAGCCTATAATCACTATCCTTTAAATTCAAATTCATTTTAAGACATTAAATTGAAAATGAGGAGTGTATTTCAGAAGTATTTCATATAATTTAATACATTTATAGCTTGCTTGGCGTATGTAAGTATCGCATAAGAGGAAGGAAGGCCTCCCTTTTGCCGAAGAAAAGAACATCGAAAGCGACAAGAAGAACTTTTTCTCTTCAAAAGTGCAGAACAGAATCAGTCTTATACTCAAAGAAAAACATGGTTACGATAACCATATTATGTTCTTTACTCCAATTTATTGTTGTAGGTAGCATTTAATTCTTATTTGAAAATATTTTAAATATTATTTTAGTTATTGTTTACATTTAATAACAAAATTGTTCCGGCAAAAGTCGGAAGACTGCTTTTCAACGCACAAAACTTACAAAACCAAATATTATGAATTATGTCCTTTAATCGTATAGCTACACTATTTATAAATGGAAGTAAATTTATTTTGTTTACACTAGAGCTGGCAAACTAGTTTGTGCATTAGTTTTAACAATTAAATAATTAAAATAATTTTATTTAATTTTTTATATTTAAACACATTAGTGAATCCCATTGTATATTCTTTTGTAGATGCTAATAATAAAACAAAAAATGTATTTAAATTTAAAATATATTTGAGCGTGGGTCCTGCATGCTACTAGATTGTGTGCACATCCACTGTATAATACTGTCTATAGGAAGTCTAAAAATATGCAACTAATGTTTATATCAATTCAATGGGTATAACAGCAGCTGTGACAGAATTTAGGTGTCCTTAGGTTAGACTCTTAGCGTAATGCTTGTATAGGTAAGAACATTATTATCTGGTGACCAAGTATTCAAGTGGAATCCCGCGTCTTACTAGTTTACACTAATCGGAACGACTGAAGAGCGAATTGGTGTGGAGTTCCTGTAGTATCCCGTAGGGCCTCGATCTTTATTTGCAACATGGTTGAGTTGAACAATACAATTTTTACTAAAAATTTAACCATAAAAACAAAGCACTTGGACGATTTCGTATGACTACGTTCGTATGACACGTAAGTTTTTTTTCAGCCCTTTTTATGGACATTCGCGAACAATGTTCATTCTTCATATACAGTCTTTAAATATTAGCTTTATCGCTTTATCTAGCTACTAATCACCATTGCTAGACCTCCTGTCATAACTTTTTTCACTGCGATTCTGGATTTAGTTCCTGTTCGTTAGCACTACCAGATTTGCTGCTTGGATTCTATAAACGAGAAAGTCCGTTTCAACGACATCCAAAGATGTCGCTTTCATAATGTTTGTTGTTGCTTTCAAAGTCAGTTGTTTTTTCACTTTTTTAACTTCCATTCCACTGAAGTTACGTTGGACGTTAACTATCAGTGCTTTCTATTCTAGCAAATGATAAATAAAGTTCACCTGCGAAGAGCCCCGTTTTAATCAGGTAATTCTGTAATCAAACTGGACTAAGTCCCTATTGGCGATATATTCCTTGGCGTATGCCTTCCCACCATTGTTTAAGGTAATTTTCTTAAAAGTTTACTTTCCTCCGGCTGACTTATTTAATCAGCAACCAATAGCGTAGCCCATTTCTAGTCGCCGTCACTACAAAAATGTTTACTTATTTATTTATACTTTGTTAAAAGTTGCAACTTTCTTTAAAAATGGCTTTAATGAAACACAATAAAATAAAGCAAAATGAAGTAAAATAGAATAAAGACTTAAATAAAATATGAACAAAATTCGTGTTCTTAGGATGCTGTTAGCAATCAAGATTTTTTGAAATGTATTAGCGCTTTGGAATGCCCAAAATGTTTGTTTTCATCATAAACTGTGACTTCCTTTTAACAGAAAAAGATGTTCTGTTTGAAATCATTAATCAAACACTTGAAATAATTTTCACATTTGATACAGACTTTTCTCTCCTCTTTAGTTTAACGTAAAATACTCTAAATAAATCGAACTATAACTCAAACATCGATGAAAAGCATCTCAAATATCTCTGAATATTCTAGAAATAATGTTCAATTGCATTTTTTCATCAATTAAATTAATTTCCATCGTTTCATATTTGCTGTCTTAAACACTTTGGTTTATGATCCTCTAATTGTGGGACACCTGCTGCGCCTTTGTAGAATTCATACACTAAAACTGCATGAACAAATTGATTTCCTTATTGAACGAATCCGCTAGTGAGGAATGGATTTGTTCAGTGTAGATTTAACACTTTAATTTGTTATTTTTACCAAAGTTAATGTTAAACACACCATAGAGTTGCAACTCAAGTGCACGATGCATTGAAGTTTATTTTTTAAAATTTATAAATATCTTATGTGGTTCCATAACATTGCGCGTATGATTTCCTCTCCTAATTATTATACTAAATGCTTATTAACCGAATTAATTTTTTTTTCTTTTTTGCTTCTAATGGGAATGTATGTTTTCATCTCTACGGGGGACCTTTGTAGTTTTATGATGTTCCTGGTTTCATTAAAAAAATATACATTGCTCCTAGTATTTGTAAATAATTGATATTATTTCATACAAAAGTACTTTGAAGATGGTTAAATAAGTTTTTGAAAACTCCGATCAAAAGACTTTGATAAACTTCATAAGGTTCAGTTTGTTTGTAGAATTCGATTGCGAAATGAAAAATTTGGAGAAACGGACAAATAAACTGAAATTTTAGTACATGAAGGAATTCTTCGCTTAAGCGGTCCATACATTATACAATTTCATTGAATATTCATTACATGGCGCCCTATACTATTCTATAAGTGACAGAGTATAATCTTTTACATAAAATACAATAAGCCGGGTAAATAATATTGAACAATGCTGCCACCACATTACACAGTACATTTTTTGTTGATGCAGTAACAAATAAAAACTTTTTTAGTTTCGTCAATATATTGTGATATTTTCCAATATTACAAAAACACTGTCGATGAAATTGTTATATATAAAATTAAATTTCAAATTAATTCTATGATTTTTGTAGAACAATGAAAAAACTTACTTATAAAATCTTTTTCTAATACCGCCAAAAATATTGTGTAATTTTCGCAAAATTCTATTGCCTATTTAGCGTCTTTACAAAAATTGAAATTTAAGCCATCACGTTTTATTTTGTCGTTTTTGTTTTTATATAAAACTTATATGCGAAGCAGTCTGCATGCGTGAGCTCATTAGGAAACTTTAAGCATTAAAACAAATTTTTAGAAAAACCTTGAGATATCCTATATTTAAAACTATTTTAACTTAATTGTAATTTTTAAAAATATTTTACTGTTAGTCTGATTTGTAATTTTTTCTATATAAAATTTGGCGTAAAGAGTAATACATTTTTTTAAAACAATACTGAGTTTACCAATTTAGTGAATAACTTGGCCAATGAGATTGATCGCGGCGCGCCGTTCTAAAAAAAGTTTTATTAATCTCGTATGCGTTAAAAGAAAAAGGGGCATATAATGCTGCCAACAACAATATTTCGAACCATAAATGATCCATTACAAACGTATATCACGAAGCATACTTAAAGCCGAGCGGGTAGGTTATATCGGATTGATGTTATCTTCAGATTCAGCATATAAAAGACTGGAAATCAGCGGCAATAAGCAATGAGGGACTTCATACCACTAATTAATTCAAATGTTATTCATCTTGAATAGCTACGTGTTCTTGTTCGTATTCTTCACGTGTAAAGATAATGTAACTATATCATTCCGTTTTAATTACTAAACCATTCATTTACGGTTCCATAAAGTCAATATATTGTTTTACGTAACTTTGTCGAACTGCAATCAATAATATTAAGTAATTTAATATTTTGGCATTATTCTTTCTATTCAGAATTTATTTGAAATGAAAATAATACAAAAACCACAACATTTATTTAAAAATGTAAAGCTATAACACTCGACCGCAAGTACATCTAAAACATACCATGCCATGTAAAGGAACACGTATACAAACACATAAACACATATGAAGAAAATATTAGGAATGGCACGTGTAAAATTTAACAGCCAACATGAAAACAAACCATCCTAGCAAAACAGGTAACTAGTTGCGCTTAAATAAATTCAGTAACCAATATCTTTACTTCGGCACTCGACCCGCCTTAGTAATTCATACAAATCTATAAAATACCTTTGGCAAAATTTTGCCATCGGTCCACGAATTTTCGCGATATGAGTCTAAATAATTTTTATAGTTTTTAGCGTTATTTATTTGGAAACCCATAAATTGTGCATATTCGAAAACCCGCGTGAGATCAAATTGAGACTTAATGTTGGACTCAATTGAAAAATCATTAAAAATCACAAATTTACCGAATCCTAACAAAAGAACAACTATTCAAACCCAAAAATGGCATAAGAGAAGAATTTCCAAATACCGAAATTTTACGAAAAATGATAAATTCAACGAAAGTTTCAAGAAGCACCAAAACTTTGAAAATTGGCAAAAAGTAATTTAAAAATAACCAAAAACCGAAAATTCAGAAATTAACTGAAAAAATTCAAAAATCGCTAACAAAGATAAACAACTACTCAAAAATTTACCCAGAAAATCGAAATTTGACTAAAATGTATCAAAAAAAATTCACTAAAAATTAGAAAAGGCTCCACAGAGTAAACTAAAACTAATATATGGACTAGAAATAAGTAATAAAATATATCCCCAAAAACCAAAACTTCAAAAAAAAAGATATCGAAAAAATCGATAGCCTCCAACAAAGTGAAATAGAAAAAAACCATCTAAATTTTACCAATAAATATATTCACAAAATTCAACAAAACACAACAAAAGTCCCCATAATGTGCGAAATTAGCAACAACAAAAAATAGACATTTTACCAAAAACCGAATATTCCAACAAAGTTGGAAAATTCGCCACACAACACTAATCGACACAATAAGGTGAAATATTACCCAAAAATCTGAATTTGACTAAAAATAAACAAAAATCTATAACTTGCCAAAAATAATTTTTAAAATTTGGCAAAAAAACTTAATTTGTACAAAAAAAAAATCGATCATTCGCAATTAGCTAATGAAAAATAAAAGATTTTATACATAAAATGAAATTTCATCAAAACTTTAGATTTTAAAAGTTACAAAAGAATTGGCATTTGAACACAAAACCATCGATAATTTATCAAAATCTTTTAATTTTATAAAAATCCAACATTTCACTGAAAAGAATTGCAAAAATTTATTTAAAAAGAATTCTACAAAAAAAACGAATCTAAATTCTTACAAAATAATTACAATATACTTTTAATTACCGAGAATAGTAAAGTAGACATTCAAGTGTTGTGGAGAAATTTACCAGAGTGTTTAATAGAATTGAACCCACGGTAATCAGACTGATGGACTAAAAAAAATAGCTGTATTCAGAGTTTGGCTAAAATGTCTTACGAAAGTGCAAATGAACTTTTATGAAATTTGACAGAAATATTGTCTATTTTGTTGTTGGATTTTATTGAATAGCTACATTTTTTTGCACTTGCACTTTTGCAAGACCATTTGCTCTGAATACTGAATACAGCTAATCTAAAAATTGAAAATGCTCTGAAATTGAAGATAAAATTAAACGTTGTACAAACAAAAATTTTGCGAAAGAAAATTTACTGAAAGCCGATAAATCTCAAAAAGTCACAAAGAACTGGCCCTCACATATTCCCACAACATAAATTTTTAATATTTCAGGCTTGAGTGAAGGATATATAAGATTCGGCAAAGATATTAAACTGAATTTTTCGTTTGTTATCGATGAAATAAGGCTCATTCTTGTGCCTTCGAAAGAAAGCTGTACAAACCTGTTAAGCCCCTAATCAATTATCTAAAAAAGGCAACCTGAAAAAGCATCACATATTTTTAACTTTGTAATAGAAACTGGACCAGAAATATTAAAGCGACAGTCATTTAATCAATTCATTACTTCCAAACCATTAAATCAAAATAATAATAATAATTTCGAAATCTCATACCATTTGCCATGCAAAACATAATAATTCATTAAGGATGTTGGAGGACAATTGGAAATAGTAAAAAAAAACAAATACCAAGTGCTCGAATTAAATGAAATGAAACAAAGATGCATGCAGTGAAACAAGTCGTAAACGGCAAAACACAAGTGTAAGAACAATAATACAAAATTCCACATCCGTTGCAAGCAAAAAAAAAAAAATTGAAAAATCTGTGAAAAAAACTCATTCGCTTAATAATCAATAAAAAAGGGGTGAACTCATTCGAATATTAACAAATAACATGACCCTTTTGCGTGAATTGAAAGCGAACTGACTGACGACTGTCTAACTAACTGGTCACAAAGAGGTCGTATTACACGACCAAAAGAAAAAAGAACATTTAAAGGGTAAAAAAAGTTACTTACACCATTAACTCATCAATATTTATGCTCTTGTTAAAATCGTTGTTGGTTCATAGAAAACATATAAATGAAATCCTTTTTATTCATTCACAACAGAAACTAACAACAATTGAGTATTTATTTCTATATAAATACAAATGTCTGTAAATGCGTGTGTATGGGGACGTGTGAGTGTGTGTTTTGTATTCATATGTATGAAAAATTGTTCAAAAGTCCTGTAATAAATTGTATGAAAGGAGCAAAATACAAAGATACAACAATCGATTCATAGCATAGAAGAAGAATTTCATGACTTTTATTCATTATTCCGATTCCAGACCATCTTCCACCTTCTGCTTGCACCAAGGAAAAAGCACAAAAGGTCACAAAAATGATAAACGGGCATAATTGTTCAACGTATATCATGTTTCTTCTGTTACTCGCCGTCCTCTGAATTTAACACTCTACACATTATTCGATATTATTCTTGGTAAATCTAAAGCCTCGTGACGCATACTGTGACCGGCTTTATTGCAGATAACTACGATAACTTGAGTTTATGGGATCCTGGCGCTAAAAGTTATATGATGATCAAAAATTTATTCATGTTTATTTGCGTCATATGCCACAGAGTCAAAATAAAGTAGAAAACAAACATGTTAAGATTAAGATAGGGGCCTCCTATCTACGAAGTGAATTGTGCTACGAATAGGAGAAATAGGTAATGATTAATGTCTTTAAATTTTTAAAAAAATAGAAAGTTTAGGAGGAGATTCTGCTACATACGAAAGATAAAGCTAACATGCAGTCCTGACTAGTCTTAGATCTACCGATTCTGTTCGCATATTTTCTGAGAACATGGAAACAACCTCAATGAGAAACAAAAAAATATGGCCAATCTACACGTATTCTTTACACAGAAGACAACGAATAGATTTTGCCCACGCTCTCTCCATGTGCGAACAAATTCGTGGCTAGTCAAGTCGTAGTCTAAAGGAGGCATTACTCCTGCAATGTGTGAGTATCAGGAACGACTATGTTCCTATGCGGTGAAGGAGCTCCAAAATGGATTTTGAACCATCAACCTGAGAGAAACATGGTCGTTGTACTAAGTTCGCGGTTGAATGAAAATGGTGCTAATAAAAAATGATTCGATGGAGCGCCATAACAGCTTTCCGCTAAATTTCTGTTTTGCCACATGTTCTTCCTGAAAGTAGCATCTTTCCCAGTCAACATTGCCTAGTAACGAGTATATGCTTTTTATATATTTAACAATTTTTATGGATAGAATTTTGTTATTTTGAACATAAAGGTCTGGCATTGAAATTACTTTATACTTCCTACAACTACTAGCCTGGTCTGCATTGACTGAAAACGTTCAATACAGCAGTTTGTTTGCAAAGCAAATGTCCATACGGATAACTGGAACAATTACAATAATGTAAGAAATTCCACAGACGTCTACTTAAACAAAAATATGATATGAGGAAGGATAAATATCAACAAAGAGGAAGAATAAAATACATTCGATGGAGTACAATGGCCAAAACATTTCAAACTTATCAATATTTTGACTTCTTTTTATTTCTTTTCTCTATTGTTTAGGATTATTGCAATAAATGTTTATTGCCAAGAAAATAAAAAGCTTAAGGGCAGGAAATTATTATGTTACGTAATGAAATGTAAAAATGTATTGAAATATTGAGAAGGGTTAAAATAACTTTACAAAAGTCGGATTTGTTATATAAAATATTTTATAAAAAAATGCAGCGTTTTGTATTAAAAAGTGCAGGAACCATCGAATGGTTGATTATATTTTGAGAACTTTTTAATTCTGTCACGAAGGAACGTGCAGCCGCATTGGTTTCCTTGATAATCGGGACTAGGTTTGCTGCCATCAGCAATCTGTCAGCATTGTAATCAGACACTTAATGGTTGACGAAAATCAACGTTTATGTTGTCCTTATTCAGTGTTATAAATATTTGGACTTTATGGCACTATGAGCTATGATATCTATTATATGAACACCCTAAATGTAACTTATTAATTAAGTTGTTATTAAATTGTTACTTTACCCAAACATGCCTTATTGTAAGCTTTTGTTTTTTGTCTTTTATAAGTTACAACAACAACGATCGAACATGCCCAATCTTGTCTTATGTACAATTATTCATGCCCAATTTACTTATTTTGTTTTTGTTAATAAGTACATATGTTTCATTTAACCAGTGTTCTTCTAATGAATATAAAAATGCGTAATTATAGAATAAATCTGATTAAGAATTTAATAGTGAAGTCGAACGGACAAATATTAAAAAAAGGAGTTTTAAGTGTTCGTGAAAGTGTTAACAAGGATAATGGTTTCCTTTTTTCAAAAATTATAAATGTTATTTAATTTATTATAACAAACATAATTCCCAGAGGGATTATTGAAATATAAACTTATTAATAAAATAAAATTTATTAAAATAAAAACTTATTAATAAACCCTGGACGTGTTTTTGGTTTTATTGAAATAATACGAAACAAAACTACTATGCTCATAAAATATGACACTTGAATCAGATTCCGAACGAGGGCGTGAAAAAATTAAATTTTTACAATTACAAAACTAATGTTTTTGATGGGGAAATTTTATTTTTTTTTCACGCAGTGCCGAATATTTCATACTTCACAAGTATGTGAACTGCTAAAAATGTACTTTATACAGATCTTTTCTGTGCAAAGGATTGTGTGCGATTTTTATTTTATGAATTTTATGAACTTCTTATAAATTCTAAATTTTTCGGTGATAATAACAGAATTTCATTTTTGGTTAAATTTCGAAATTTTTCATAAAATATTTTCTTTATTTTTTGACTTTTTAGGGAAATAACAAAATTTTTGTTGTGGAATTTCAAAATTTGGTCAATTTATTTTTCTTCGGACTTTTTTTTCTTAAATTTTGGTTTTTTATTGAACATTGGTTTTTTTGGCAATATAGTTTTTGTTATCCTACTTTATCCTTTTAGTTTATGGTGAATTTTCGAATGTTTGGTGAATTTAAATTTTGTTGCAAAATTCTCAATTTTCCCCAAACTTTTCCGAGGTTTCAGTTATTGACGGATTTTTAAAATCTTAGTTTTTTTATGTCTAATTCGGCCCAACATTTTGGTCCATTTTGAAGGTGCAAATTAAGCAAATTTGATTAAGATTTATAAATACCAAAAATAAAATAAAAACCACCGCAAGTGATGAAATCCCAAAAAAAAAAATATAAAATTGACCGAAAAATTTTAAATTTATTTAAAAATCATAACAATTATAAACTGTATAAAAAACCTGAAGTAATCTGATAATATCCGACAAAAAAATGTACCGTAATTCGGGAATTTATTTATTTTTAAATAAACTCAAAAATTTTAAATTACAAAAATATCATAACATATCAAAAAATCAAAACTGTAAAAACCGAAGCTGCTCAAAAAATTGCTAAAAATTCTAAATTTTTTCAATATTTAAAATTCAGCATATATTTGCTAATTCACTATAAAATCTAAAAACTGGAAGTCAATAATTAAAAAAACCGAAAATGTACCAAAAAATACGAAAAAAAACAGATTCACTAAATATTAAAATTCCACAACAAAAAATTTTAATTTCAGCAAATTTTGAATTTTTTCTAAAATGCCCAAAATTCCCAAAAATAAATATCTTAAATTTTAACAAATACATCGACAAAAATTATATATTTATCACAAAAGGTGGGTACAAAGCCAACCAAAATATTTAAGTATCATAAACATTAAAAATGTTATAAGAAACCTTGCTAATCTGAAAATTAAAGCAAAAAATTAATTTCCCCATAATTTGGAAATTCACCAAAATCCGCCTTTAAAACCCAGAAATAAAAAATTTTCGAAAAAAATATAACTGAATTTGCACCAACAAAATTACGAAATTGCCAAAACTTCGAAAATAACTTAAAAGTGAAAATCTGAAATAAAATATTTAATAAAAACCGAAATTCCACCAAAATACTCAAATTTTGGAAGTTCGCCGCAAATTTTGCAAAAAGCCGAAAAAAAAGAAATCAAAGTTTTATGAAAACTTTACACAATTATATCAAAAATGTCTAATTTCATTACAAATCGCAAATTCACAAAAAATTAACAATTTACTTCCAAATTTTAAAATCACAAAAAAATGAAATTGTAACACAATTTCGGAATTCATTTAAATTTAAAAATCCTTCACAAAACCAAACCATAGGCTACAAATTTTTAAGTCAGCAAAATAAAAAATTCCGGTAAGCAAACTTTAAAGAGAATATTGAATTTGGCAAACATTTTTATTCATTAAAACTTTGAATTCGCCACAAATCGAAGAACTGGAATAAAACAAAATAATTCCAAAAGTAAAAAAAAAACAAATTCTCTAAATTTTAAAACAAAATTTCAAAAGTATAAGGAATACGTTTATATGTATGTCTTCATTCTTGGAGCGATCTAAATTGCCATATACATACTTCCCACAACCAGGTTGAACTCATATTTCAAATGTTGTGCCAATTTCGATTTAATACAAATTATGAGAAATCTCATTCATATTCCCTATTCCATCCTGGTATTAAAGAACATTTATATCGAATTTATAAAATTAAAAGAACAAAAACAAAACCTTATAATGTCAGACGTTAAATGAATTCATAATATTTGGCGAATATTTATGAACGAAGTGAATGAATTTCATTATGAGGAGTAATCAAGCGAACATATGTTAAGTGTCATGTTTGAATTTCCATTTCGATAATTTTATTATGATAAACGACTGAATCGAGTGCGTTGAGCTACTTTATTATGAATTTTAATATTCACACACAAGACCATAAAGAAATTTTGTTAATATTCATGACGTTTTATTAAAATTGGCAGCACAAACGACAAACTGAAAAGAGAGAGTGTGAGAGCAAGTCAATTTTATGTTATGATGAATTTATGATTAGATTTTAATGTTATTAGTTGTTTAATGTTACTAAATGTACTAAACGTAGAAACACTTGAGACTATTTTTGCTGGCAATATTTTGTACATCATATTTTTTAGTGCCAGTCTTGGTTGGATTGTAGTGCACTTTGTGGAAGAAACAAGTACGAAATCTATCAGCAAATGAGGACAAACCATACTACAGACTACATGACACAGAGTTTATCTCTCCCGACTAAATCTTAACAAGGTTTTTTCTACGTTTCTCCTTCATGTTAATAATTTTTCAATTTCAGACTTATCCAAAGGATGAATTACAAACATCTGGGGAAAAGCGTAGGGTTTAAACTCAACGTGTTTGTTGCTAATAATTTGTTGCAATATTTCAGTTAGCTAGGAATACAATGTGATTTGTGTGTCATGTTTATGGCGTTGCTCGCCAGCATTTTTTATTATACATTTTGATTTTATGACGTTTTCGTTTCTTAAATAAAATGTGGCCCTGTAAAGAGTATAAGCTTAATACGCCCTTATTATTTAGGCTTCTATATAGATCATAAGTGGCAATGCCTTTCAGCATTAATAGTGTTCAATTCTAAAAAAACACCAATTTTTATGTATAATAAATTTTTTTACATTTTTTCTATAAACGAAAACGCTATTAGTTTACAAAACATTGAAGTTTGCCTATCGGGAAGATGACGAGCAAACAATTCTTTCTAGCGTGTTTATTCCCACATATTTTTATATGCATTTTTACATGTGAATACTTATTTCTCTTTAGCTTGTTTAGGTTTTGCTTATGATTTGTTGCTTGTGTAAGGAGAAATGGTGTACTAGAAAATCATACGAGGGCGGATCAATAAGTCCGTGACTTTTTGAATGAAACACAATTTTTTTCAAAAGAAAAATTTATTTTTCAACGTAATCTCCTTTTAACTCAATACACTTAGTCCAATGTTTCTCCATTTTTTGTAACCCTCCCGTAAAATAGGATTTTTCGAGGTCCTTAAAATAGGCATTTCTTTGGTGAATAATTTCATCGTGGGAGCTAAATCTCTTTCCACTGGGCCATTTCTTTAGGTTTGGAAATATGAAGTAGTCACTAGGGGCTAAATCTGGAGAATATAACGGATGAGGTACCAATGCGTAGCCCAATTCATAAAGCTTTGCCATTGAGACTGCACACGTTCACCCGCGCATTACCTTGATGAAAAATGGGGTTGTTTTCTTTTTAAATCCTCATTAAGTTAGCATAATATTCGCCGTTTATTATTTTTCGCTTTTGAAGGTAATCGATGTGGATTATCCCGCATGCTTCCCAAAAAACTGTTGCCATTATCTTATTGGCCGACAAATTACCTTGGCCTTCTTCGGAGCAGGTTCACCCGAAGAAACTCAGTGTTTAGACTGCTGCTTGGTCTCCGGAGTACAATAATGGATCCATGTTTCATCCACATATACAAAACGCCGCAAAAACTCATTCGGATTGTGGTTAAACAACTCCAAAACAATCCTTTGAAGTTGTCACACGTTTACGTTTATGGTCAATTGAGAGCAAACGCGAGACGCATCTTGCAGACAACTTTCCTAAACCCAGCTGATCATTTCAAATCGAAACCACACTGCCATATGAAATTCCTATGGCATCAACAATCTCACGCACTTTTACTCTTCGATCGGCCAACACCATATCGTGGATTTTGTCGACATTTTCGGGTGTACTGACAACAATTAGCCGTCCAGAACGTTCAGTGTCATTTGTACTTGTGCGACCACAACGAAAGTCAGTAAACTACTTTTTTACCATTGAAATCGATGGCACAGAGTCCCCATGGTATTTATAGAGGTTTTCCTTGGTTTTATTGACGGTTTTTTGTCGTTTAATGAGCCCTCGAAATTCACAAATACACGAGGTTGTATGCTTTGAACAGCTGTTAAACGGAAAGTAAAAGACGACACTTGCTCAAAATTTGACAGTAGTCTACTAACAGGTGGTACTTGATGGAACCAGTGTTGCATTGCATATAACTACGAGGGAAGTTCGAAAAGTCACAGACATATTGGTCCGCCCTCGTATGTAAATTTCTAGCTTTATAACATTACCAGTTCACAACAGAGTGAAGAACAAATACACGAAGACTGGAGTCAGAGATTCCTTTATGCGATTGTACCGTTGGAGTCTATAACGAGTAGAGATGCCAATCGGTATCGAATTCTAACACTGAATTTGGGGTATTCTTCAGTTTACATATCTTGAAAAGTCCAAAGATTTCGGGATTCGCGGTATCCGGTTAGACTAATCCTCCATACCAAGAAATCCTTTAAACGTAAGGGGCGACATATTAATCTTAAATAAAGAAGCGTTCTAAGTATCGTTTTCGTTTAAATTAAAAATAATAAATTTATAAAAACTTAATTAAAAAAAAATAATACAATTTAATTGTGGTTGTGTGTATATTTTCTTCACTTTTTGAAATTTGTTGTTGCTCTAGTCATCGAAGAAATCAGGATATTTTAGCAGCATGGACGAGAAATATTAAATATAAGGCTATCTGAACATGATACATTGTCTTTTAAGGATCTAACTGGCAATTTTCTTGTCGCTTGTGTTGTAGGCATCTGTCAGATATAAAAATACCCGCATATCCAAAACCCAGTTTGTTCTCAGTTTAGGGACATTTAAATTCCTTGTTAAAACAGACAACAGTGTAATGAATAATAGCCGTGTTACGTAATTATGATTGTTAAAAAAAACGTGTGATTATGATTATAGTAATGATAGCATTCCATATTGTTTTTTGCTTTAATTATTTGTTGCTACGGAGTCGAAATTTCGAAATTTTTGAGGTTTTCCTTAGAGTAATTTTATTAGTCTGTGATATATTTTGAAAGCATTATCATCAATTATGTCAACATTTTTAAAGTAACTGCTGCTTCCTCATGGGGCAGATGACTGCAAGACACGTTCAATGTTTAAAAATCAAAGTTTATTTAATTAAACTGGAGGGAGAGGAGGACTTCTAAAGAGGAAATTCATTCATAGTTATGTATTGTTTTCTATTGATTTATTTATATAAATTTATTAAGTTTGTTTACGGTTTGCCCCTTTATTCTGCTGACCGCACCTGTGTTTCATATTTTATTATCGATATAAAAAGAATGTCAATAGTAAAACTAAAAGCACATAAGCAGCATTATGTTATTAATGCTGTATTTTTGTATCAAGAAAACTCGAACTTTATATTTATTCAAGCAGAACGGTTCTTAATTTTATTTTACATTTAAATTATTTCGCTTTACTTACATTTTCGAAAAAGATTGGATATCAATTTTTATAACAAAATGTATATAAAGCTGTAAAAATTGCAACTTATTTCAGGTAAGACATGATTTGGTAAAATTTTTTTATAGGTTTCATCACGAAATAATGAGCTAAATTGAAAAAATTTTAGTTTAACACAGTGTAGTATAACCATAATGCAGGGTGTTAATCGCAAGAAAATAATCGATTATTCATCGTTTTCGATTAATATTGCCATCAGTAGGTGCAAATGGTCTTGTAGGAGAGAAATTCAGAATTTTGGAGCTTTTTTATGAAATCATAACCAAAATTTTTGTGGAATTTCATAAAAAAGTTTTGATATTTCGCAATTGTTCTAAATATTGAATTACACTAATATTAAAAAGTTTATTTGTTTATTTGTATTAAAATAGTTCTTTTGGTTGCGGATTCATAAAAAAAATGTATCAAAAAATTCATAGGAGATGTGGATAAATAAATGAAAAATCGATGATGCCATCCCTATGATGCCAACGAAAGCCACATCTTGTTCTTACATAATAATCTTGGGAATAATTCCAATTACATCCGGAAATGTTAAAATGTTATACACTTGCGGAATGGAATGTATCGGGTGATTTTTTTGGTATTTGTAGTTTCAGCGTACATTTTGCAGCGTGAAAAAGATACGTGACATGTTGCAATCCACAAAAACGCTCAGAAAGGTTAGTCATTTCACCATGAAAAGACTAACAAACAAACAACGCTTGCAAATCGATGACTTTTATTATCTAAATTCGTGCTGCGTGAGGAATGGATTTCTATCAAAAAATTGTGTCTAGCGACGAAACTAATTTTTAGCAATGGGTACGTGTGAAGAGCAGCTCCAGATAGATCAGGAGTTGCCAATGTACCCTGGAAGATACACTGTTTTGTGCGGTTTGTGGGCCGGTGGCATCATTGGCCCACACTTTTTCAAAAACGGTTAAAAATCGTGATATTACAGTCAATGAAGCAAGGCACCGTGCAATGATTACTGTCGGTTTTTGCCCAAATTTGACTTGGTTGACATTGATTTTAACAAGATCATGCCACATGCTATACGACACGCGATACCATGAATCTCACGTTTAGGAGCATCCCATGGGCCGCCAATATCATGCTGTTTGTCCCACTAGTTTCCATGGCCTCAACATGAAAACTATGATCGATTAGGAAATTAAAATATTTAAGGAAAAGAAAGGTGGCATGGAAAATATGAAGATTTTTTTTCTTTCATTGATTCCTTCTTGCATAAGGGACGTCCAACGCTCACATATTTGGACATGTATGCATCGCTGTAGTTTAACTTAACGACGAACGATTTTGTAGAATCACAGTCCATCAGTCTGCGGAATCGAATCACGCTTAAGACATTAGTGGCAATCACGCCAAAGGAAGGGGGTTGCTGGGCAATTACTACTTTAAAAGCTGTCACAATGACGAGGAAGACGAGACAGTCTTTCATGCTGTCCCGCTAGATTGACCTCTATCGGAGGTTCTTTGTCAGCCTCTCCTAACTATCGGAAGTGGTCCTACAAATTCCTTCATCATGCGAAGCAATTGGTTCAAGAATCAATCCACATCGACTTAGTCATACTGACCATCTAAACTTTTCCTCTCTATATCTTAATACAAATATCTAATCTTCCTTCTTTCCCTCCTTTCGATTTTCTTCTGTTTTAAGGCAACACAAAGTGACAGGATTTGCAGACCCACGTGACCGTGTGTTGCAGGCGGCCTACCCCTAACCTAACAAACTACAGAGCATCTATTTAATTATTATTATCCACCCATTTTGGTGGCAACGCTACGTAAAGAATTGTTTTATTTGCTTTCAATACACTTCACTATAATTATATACGTGCTATAAATATATACTTCTGTTAAAAAACAAATTATTAATATTAACACATTAAACTTTCTTTTTATTTTAATATTCAGCACGATTTTATGAAAACAACAAAACCTTTCAATGAGTGAACAACAGTGGGGAGATTGTGTGTCCGTGATAACGGGTTGTCATGTAATAATTTTATTTTATTATTTTAAGTTTGCTTCTTGATGTCTCACTGATATTTTTGTTTTATAATTTTAATAATAAAAAGATTTATGCATTTGTTTTTTAATAAATGCAAAATTACAAATTCCTATAAATTTTAGTTGTTTATTACTGCCTCTCTTTCTGGCCAATGTATGTTGTACGTACTCATGTATTTTATGCGATTCATGCGGGACAAACATGGCATGTAATGTGGCACCAATTCTTATGAATTATTAAGAATTATGTCTAGGTTCTTGCAGTACATTGTATTTAACACATACAATATTTTGGTCTTTTTTTTACTGCAAAATGATGGCCCATGGTTCAAAAATCAGCAGAATGAATCCGCGTCCAAGTGCCAGAAGAATGTGTTAAATGAGCCGCTTTATAAATATGTATTTTATTTAATGCTAAAGCGGCCACGACTGCGTTAGCTGCTGCTGATGTTGCAGTTGCACTAGTAGTGAACAATTGAAATATAAAAAAAAAATATATTATTGTTGCTTTGCAAGAATAATAAATTAATTTGTGCAAAAACAATATTATTATACTCGTAATGTAATGAAAATGTGTTGAGAAACAAGTAAGAGTGCTACGCTCGCCAGTGCGGTATCTGTTGACCGTTCAATCCAGTTATGACTTTTACGAATTTAAGGATTTTGTTTTTGTCTCTGTTTGCAATGCGATGAACACTGGCGATTTACATACTACTGGACATGACCTTGCAAATATATCAAACAAGTAGTTCCGGAAAATCATCGGATGATAAAAGCGAACATGAAAAGCTCACATTTGACCTTGCTGAACTACAAGTTCAAGAACATATCTCAACTGTTTATGGGCCAACTCTACTTCTGTGGGGAATAGGGCCACAGGGATAACTGCAAGATTTTTGTTGGATCGTGCAGTATGGTTAGTAGTAGAGGAACCATAGGTGACCAACCGTAGCGCGCAAGGACTTCAAGAAAACTTTATTCACAAAGAGAGTGCCGTGCTCCCTTAAACCCTTCTCTGTGCTTGCATTCATCGAAAGGATCCTGAAAAAACGTCAACATATAACATGAATTAAGTACAAGCTAATTTATATCCACACTATTTGTCGGGGAAGGAGCAATTCATGTTTAAACGTTTTGTTTTCGAAACTTCTACGTCTTCATGTTCTGATAGGAGTTAAATGGACTGAAGAAAAAGAAGAATAGAAAATAATCCTGCTATTGTAGGAAATCAAAGAGCAGGAGCAATGTAAAAATATACAAATAATTAATCGCCACTGTTTTATCGCCCTAACGAAATGACTTGAATTAAAACTTAAATTATTTTAAATAATTTTTTAATTTAGAAGGCCCAAGGGCATGACAAACTAATATCTGCTATAAACTCGCATTTACAGATGCAGGGATATTAAAATATGAGTATTTTTTGTTGTTGTCACTCATTTATTATTATTTTTTTCATATTTCCATTTTGAATACTGATTGTGTAATTTATGTTCAGCTTGTAATTTTTTCATTCGTTCGTATTGTCGTTTAACGATACAACGATGATAGCTTTGTTTTTATTTTGATTTTCTTTCTACTTATTATGCAAAATTTGTTTTGCAATTGTAATGTTGCTGATTTTTAAAGGTAAAAAGATGCGCCTGTAAATAACTGCCTGAAAAGCAATGAGACTACAACTATCACACAGACGGACAGGTAGACGTACGAGCGAGCACTTGGACGGACTTTAAAAGAGACGACAGAGAAACGTAGTTGCAAACTGGTTGGCCGTTCGTTCATGTCAATGTCGTTTGGTGTGGATGGGTTTTTATTTTGCAAAAATTCTCGTAATTATGACAAATTTTGTTTATAATTTTAATTCACAATTTGATTACACAGATAGTGGTGCTTGGAATTGTAGTTGTAATGAACGAGGTATATTTACATTTTAATAAAGTGTGCTGACAAATATTACTGGATGATTTATATTTATTTATCTAACAGACCTTATTGAAGTATTTCTTCTATTATGATTTGCTTTCTAATAAATAAAATTTTTCAGGAAGAGAGAAATATTATTTTTTCGTACATGATATTTTCCAAAATTTTTGAAAGATTTATAATAAAGCAAGTCTCCTTCCGTGCAAGGGATAAATGTATGTGGCGAGTATGGTCACTTATAGGTCTATTACGAAAACTTTTTGGTTTTGGTTCCGTTGTAGACCTGCCTCTTTTTAGTACTTTATTAAACTCGGCTACTTTCCGAGAAACATGTAGCATTTTTTTTTAGTTTTTCAAAAATAAAGTTAAAGTTTTCTTACTCGACATTTTTATAAGGTGGGCAATCCCGACTTTGGCTTTCGGGGTAGAAAAAAAACAGGAATATGAATTAAGGGGGCTTCTTAGAATTGACTCTCTATCTCTCTCGTATTTTTTTCAGTTCTCTCATATTGTTGTGTTTATTTCCTAAGTTAAGGGATTTTGATTTTTTGCCGGGTTTGTATCAGATGAGTACCAAACCACAGTTGGATAGCACATACAATAGTGCCAAAAATTTCATCCCTCTTTCACAAAGTAGAAAAGAGTGTTAACACAAACTAAAATAAAGTATTGAGAGTAGCAAGGAAAACAGTATACAGTAAAAATGTGCACGCATTTTTACGTAGCACTAAATAATTTGGTCTTGAGGTTCAACTAAAATAAATTGTTTTACAATGCGTGTAAATAACGTTCAAAACACGGCGTTTTGACTACATTATAAAACAGCTGTTCCTTTTGTTTCACTATGGCTTGAATGGTATAAATAAGAAGAGGAAAGAAAATCAAGTGGGAAAGAATTTGTAAATGGAACTAAATATTTATTCTGTTAAATATTAGAATAACAAAAAGTTTTAGTAATATTTTTCCTCACAGATCACTTAGAACATTAATTTTTGCGTAGATTTTTGAAACGAATTTCCCTTGTCAAGTTTAGTTTGGAGATACACCGGTTTCGGCTATGTGCCATCTTCAGTGTCAGTTTTCGTACTTTATGCCAATAAATAAAGCATAGTTCAAGACCAATTAAATAAATTTCATAATATTGAAACCAAAAATGCTTCCAAGAAATTTGTAAACAAAAACATTCCCGTAAAACTTAACAGATTCTGCATTTTTTATATTTCTTGAAAAATGTCTGCGCTAGGTAGGACTTGAATTGCTTTTCGTCACTCTCTAAAGGAAAAAAGGAATACTGTATTTGAGACCTTTTCGAAAACCATAAAATAAATAGTTTATTTAATATTCAACAGATGTTTATGTTCTGATAACTTTTGATCACGTTCGACACTTTAACAGCAAAAAATATTTTTGCATTTATGAACAGAAATTTATAAATAAATTTATTAATGTCACGCATATGAAATTCTGATAAAATTTTTGCAAAGAAACAATAATATCAATTTCTCAATAAACAACTTGTCAGAAGTCATTTCTTTGTGTTTCTTTTTATTTTCTTAAATACTCTTTTGGCTTAATAAATATTATTAAAATGTGCTAAATGACCAACTAAATGGAGAAGGCAATTACGCGAGAAAACGTGTTTCGAAAAAACAAGAACTGGGTCAATTTTCGAAATGATTAAAGCGGAAGTGAAGTTGAAGAAGACGCGTTGAGCCACAGTGTATTAAGTTATATTTAGAGACCTGAAATGATTTAAAAAGCATATGGATTTGACAGTCAAAAAAGTCAGATAAAAATATCTAAATATGGAAATTAATATCGTTAATAAATCAATATTGTTTATATCTGCATACGTCTGTTATTAAAATTTTTCATTAATGATTTAAAATGGTTTTCGCTAAAAATCCTCAGGTTGCCGTTTTTTCAACACGAAGTCAATAAAGTAAGTCCTTTTAAATGAATTAAGTAATTAAGAAAATTTGTTCAATTGTACGAGTAAGAAACAGAAAGTGTCCTCAGAACTCAAGACTTTCGTTTCTCGAAGTAACGCAAAAGCAGCAACTGTGTTGAAAATGTTATTGCTGTTGCGAAAAAACATAAACAAAATATAATGTTGAAAATCAATAAACAGTTCAACCGTGAGAAAATTATTCCCCAATTATTTTAAAACAAATAAAATTAATCCAACCAAGGTGCCTTCGTCCATTGAATAGACAACCTTCCCCTTTTAAATACACATACATGCATACGTAGTTCTCACATACATACGTTTGTTTTGTAAGGAATTTGAGGAAACTAACTATTTGAAAACTTCGTAATCAGCACATGATAACGTAACTTCCGTTAACCACAGAGTTATTAATATTGACGAGCTTGTGGTGAAACAGTGAAAGAAAGGCATTACGCCAGATGTCTAAAACGCGATTAGCGATATCCCTAACCCAAAAAAAGCAAAACATACTTGCAAATTTTGTAACTTTTCGACACACTGAGAACAAAATTATAACAAAAAATATTCTGTTTGAAAATTTAGAGATGAAACCCATTTGATATGACAGTAAAAATGTCAGAAAATATGCTCATTACACGCGTCAAAACAAATTTATGCAAAAACTTGCCAGTATTCACACAAACACAAAAAAAAAAACAAACGAATAAAACAATTTAAAGTTGATGGTAGTTTAACAGGTAACCATAGTGAGTACTTATTTGTTAATGGTGCAACGCTGCTGTCCTTGTTGTTGGGTTGCTTTGAGGCATTTAAAAAATTATATGGTAATCAACAAAATCATTTGTAAAACATTTAAATTTTTGTCTTCAAATGAATTTAAGGCATGATCTGTTAGTAATCATTTTCTGGTGAGATAATACATGAGTCAGGTGCGTGCGCATATTTAAATATGAGAGAAATGAAATTATTGCAATTGCCAATAATTCTGCGTTAGAAACTACCGAGAAGCCAATTTTAGAACCTTGTTCTAACCAAACACCTTACTGCTTGAAGAATTTGGAAATTAAGTTCGAATTATCAAGTATAAATAAAACATATTTTTTGTATATATGAAAATGTTCTATAAAATTTTCACTTTAAAATGCAAATGACAGCAAGGCCTTAAAAGAGAAAGTAATGAATTTAGCATAGGCTTTTAAACAATATTCTTAGGAGAATAAACCAAATTTTTCAAATATCGTTTCCCAAAAAAACATAAATTTCGGGAAATCAGAAGATGTATTGAAAAAGATTTTGCGTCCACGTGCCATTGGAAAATGTATTCTTGCGCTATGTTGACAAAAGGCCGTTAGGTGGCAGGCACAAGGGTATGGCTTGCTGTAACTGAGTGCACTCTCAGAAGTTCTGACTTTTCTTTCCTTGTAGAGGCGGCAGGTAACAGGTTCCTATCTCTGCTAAGAGTCTGGGTAAATAAGTTCAGAACTTAGAAGTTAAAACTCTCTTACAAAAATCCGTAATTCACGACGGAACATCATAAGCCTGGATTGCTGACCAAGGGGGTGCTGGGTTTTTAGTATGCGAACTCTGGATACCAGTAGATTCCTACTTTTAATACAGCGTATGGAGCTCTGTCTGATTGGAAATCTTTTTCTCCACTACTTGTGGGAATTATATAATTTCTCTGGTGGAACTGCGGTTTTAATTGGTAAAGAGAGAAATCCGGAAGATGTGAACACGGATACCATGCGAGAGGGCTATCTCTATAGGTACTCCTAAGACGTTCGACCATGAGATTTCGATAAGGATGGACAACAAAGCATCGCAAGGGGGGCCTGTTAAGTCCCAAAAGATACTTCTGAGGAGGACGCTGAGACCGTGTCACACATTGTGTGTTAATGGACTCGTTTAATATGAGTGCCATGGAGGACCTAAATGCTAGCAATTATTAGAAACTCCATAATAAGAAAGAAGACCAACACTTACCAGTGGACAATCTGAAAACGCTACAGTCACGAGTAAAGGCTATTGTTGCCACGGGACTCAATGAAAGTAAGTTAGTCTTAAATTACAAATCGATTGCCTGAAATCAATTCGTGAAAAGAAGGGGGTCGCAAAGGTCCATACAGTTAGCGGTCTGATTTAATATCCTCTCTCCATTAAATAATAGGTTGACAAAAGTTATAGAAGCAGTTAAACCTATAAAGCCTCGCAAACAAAAAATGAAATTAATAAAAGTCCGTAAAAAATTCTATTTTCCAACTCGAAGAAATGTAAGTTACAAAATACGAAATGCAAAATACGGATGCATATAAAAAATATATAAAGACCAGCTTAATAGAGAATGTTTTACTAAATTATAATATATAAATACGTTAATTCTGATTACGAAATTGCCACGCCTACACTCGAGCGGGCAGGGAACAAAAGTGAAAAACTGCTCACCCCTATATTGCTGTACATCCATTTCTTAAATTGTTTACCTACTTTAGCATATTATACATCAAATGAAAGCTTATTTTCTTAGCTTTTAGAATAAAGTGGGTGGTATAAGTTACTTATGCCTTTTAACATGCTTCGTTTTATGCCTACCGAGCGTGTGAAAAATTTTAGAGAGTCTTAATCATTTTCCGGCACCGGTTGTAAATACGCAACTTGAGTATCGTCGTGTGCGCAGGCAACTTTTTTTTTTAATCTACCAGACAGAGGTTGGCCCAGAGCGCCCACTTGGCTTATTTTGCAGTTGGGTTTAGTTCGACATCCGTACAAGGTTGTGTTGAGGCAAAAATTTAATCCATTTAAATTAATTTTTCCTATTGATCTTATCTAGTCACTCTACATACAAGAAGAATTCTAATTTTCTCCACTTCTATTCAAGAGAATTCGTGATTGTTTGCAAAGTCCTTATTATTTCTCTATTTCCCACCCAGTTCTCTTGCACATACGTCTTTGACATACGTATAAACAATTACGCCAAAAAAAAAAAACTCAGTAGCAGTGCGACAATTAACATTGTCCAATGGACATTAATCATTTTAATCGCAATTCACGTGACAACAACGTTGGCACAATGAAGACAACTAAGCCAACGTTTAAAGCTCCACAAAAGAAAATAAGGCCCAAACACTCGTAAGACTTAAGACGACCTCAGTAAGTCTAAACCCAAAGAGAAGAAAGTCATCACACGATCGCTTTATTTTTACGCAATAAATGATTTTGAAAAGCACGCGTTTATGCCAAAATTAACCAATATTTGTGTTGGTAAGTTAATGGTTGTATAAGACGCAGAAATAAAGTATAAAAACTGACTGCAGCACATAAAAGGTGTAAATCTTTTTTGGTTGATTTGCAACAAAGCTTAGGTGTTTCAATGACGCGTAGAATGCGAAAAATACTTTTACTTTCTACTTTTGTAATAGTCATATGCGACGTATCGAACAATCCAGCTAGTTGATTTTGATATCCAGAGATGTCAAGTTATATATTGTTTACAATGCGGTAGAAGCGTCGCATGTAACCTGAAATGAAGAAAAGCGCGGAATGCGTAGAATGTATGAAATACGTAGAATTCGCTGATGCGAGTACGCACAGCTTGATCACGAGCAAAAGCTGCTCGAAGTGATACAATTAAACTTTCACTGCTAAAGACACTTTTTCGGCTAAACGCTTTGAAGCCCACCTATTCACCTGTAGTTCTGTGGGGAAGATCATAGGATCCGATGTAAAATTAGCAAAGTTAAATCATGTAAATATCAGAGTTCTTGAGTACGGATAAAAATTTACTGCTTCGGTTTCTTGTGAACACCCATCATGTCTTTCAAGACACAGGTATTGGCTGATTGTTGGCAATGCCGATGGTATAAGATTTCGCCACTAAACGTTGAAGATTTGTCAAAGTAAAATATACATGCAAAGGAAACATATTATGATTAAATTATATGGTTGCAAATAATTATATTATTATTGTAAGTAATAATAATATGGTCCTCTTAGAACGATAAAAAAACACAAAATTGGCGTTACGGATTGGCAGCGAACACAGGCTTCTAAAACCATTGAAAAGTTAATAGTCAGCGCTTCTCTCTTTCATTCTTAGGTTTCAAATACTTTATAGATCCAGGAAGTTGAACATGCAGATTCAATTCTTTTAATGCTCTTCCCGATTAAAGACACTATATGTTCGGTAATTCTTTTTCATATAAATTGTTTTATTTATTTTAATTTTTTTTTTTTTTTGGTTACAAAAACAAAAACGAATATAATATAATTTTTTGTATTTGTCAACCGGTCGCATCTTTAGCACGAATTTATCTGTATGTCACATCATTTATTTGTATGACTGTATGGATTTTAATGTTGCCTAAATTATGTTTCATAAACGCTTTTGATTGTGACAATGATTTGTTACAATTTTTTTTATTTCAATTCGTTTAATTTTTTTGCTTATTTTCCTCTCACAAGGTATTTATTGTGTTGTTCAGAAGATTTTTTCATTCTGATATGATTCCGTTTTAGCGAATATTTTTTTCATTTATTTTGCGACTGATGCCAAATTGTTGATAAAAGTTGTTTTTTTCAAATTTGATTTCTCTTAAGTGTTTCACAAATAAGACTTTAAACTGTGTCTTAAGGCAGAAAAAGAAATGAAGCAAAAATGCTGCTTTAATGTCATTTATTAAAAATTCAGAAGCGATTTGGGATAATATCGTATTCCATTTGGCTTATGTTGGCTTCCTCTTTGTGACTTTTTTGTTTAATAATTTTGTGTGTTGATTTTTGTGTTCGCCACAAGAAATTCTAAAGTGTGATTTTAACTTTTTTAGAAAATGTCTGAAAGTTTTGCGATCACACAGGGTTGCAGAATAAGATTTGTTAACGTGCTGCCGGCGAAACGGGAATCATTTAGACGATCAATTGTTATTATTTTTATTATTTCCCTCCCTGCGGTGATCATCTTTTAATGCAGTTAACGAATTGGAAAACATTATAAATTCAAAGGAAAGCCATATATTTTCCACAAGGCGGAGGGATGGGTGTCTTTTAGTTCCAACGTTTCTAATTTTTTGTTCTCTAACCACTTCTAACCTCATGTTGCAAACTCACTTTGTTGTGCCTTTCATTTCAATACCCTGCTCATACTCGTATCCGTTTTTTCGGCCGATAACAATGACTGGAATCCAGAAGAGTTGGCTAAGAATGCCTCGCGAGGTGTGGATGGGCCAATTTCTAAAGGTATCCTTTTTCTGAGGAAGAGTCTCAGACGGTAGGGCAAAGTTCGAATTTCTAGCACTGTACGATAACGGACATACACTCATAAAATGTGAATGCCATGGGGGACCTAAACCTTGAACAAATGCTAGCAATTATAACAGACTCCGTGATGAGAAAGAAGTCTGACAGTTACCAGTCGACAATCTGAAATCATTATAGCTAAGAGTAAAGGCTAGTGTTAGCACGAGCCTGCATGAAAGTAAGCCAGTCGAGAATGGCAAAACGGTTACTTAAAAAGGGGGTCGGAAGGCGACCCATAACGTAAGCGGTCTCTTCGATATAGCCCCTACATTAAAAATCAATATCTATAAGGATAAATAATATGTTAAAAGAGCAGCAGTCAAATAATATTTTTAACTCCGCTTTCTACACACATGGATAAAAACAATTGATTTGCCTTCCGCAAAAGGACAAAATAAGATTAAAGAAACATTTTTTAAATAACAAATAAGTAAAAACAGAACAACATAAACATTTTTCTCCCAGAATTGTTTTTGAACATCATATTAATTTGGTCAATTTATATTTTAAAAGGAATTTTTAAATTGGTAAAGTTTTTGCAAAATAAATAAAAAATAAGACACTTAAAACTAAAACAAAAACCGTATTGAATTTCCTAAAAATCCTCTAAAAATATTAAGGCAAACATTTTTTGTTTCATCTGAGATGATGATGACGATGGCGATGATGAAGCTGCGAGATTTTGGCTAAGAAAAGAATAATAATAAAAAAAAAAACAGATGCTAAGTCTGCGTCTTTAAGCATTCGTGGTGTCGTAGGGTTACTCACTCACATCATGTCCGGGATAAATTTTGAAACCATTTCTTTAAATGTTCAATGGTTTTTGTTTAAACTTCTATTTTATATGTGTCACGCCGTGTGTGTGTGGATGCGTGTTTATGCTTACTTCTGATGCATATTGAAATACCCAAAAACATTTAACTGAAATTGATTGGTAGTGTCGTTTTTGTGTGTGTGTGTGTGTTTCGATCCTAAAACTACTTAAACTTTACTGCTGTCGTTTCTGCTGTCTGCCACCAATTCAGCACAGCAGGTTCTTTTTCTCCATACGGCTGCTGTTGGTGCAGTGGCTGAAAGTGGTCTTGATTGCAGCCAATGATTCTGATGACGATGATGATTCCACTTGCGGTTCATGTACATAGTTTGAAACTTTAGGACAATTGTTAGTGCGTGGTTGTTGCAGTTGTTCGTTCTTATACTTTGCCGTTGTTGTTGTTGTGGTGATGGTTATGATATTACCAGATTTTGATTTGAAAACGGTTGTTTTGTTCTCAATTCAAGTTGTTTGTAGGCTTAAGATGCTTGCGTCTTAAGCGCGCAAAAATATTGTGCGTTCGTTTCATTATTAAAGGACGGCTTTTACTCGTATTGTTGATGTACGCGGTTGGTTCGTATGCATACAGTAGCATGCCAGATAAATCAATGTGTCAACACCTCTTTTTGTGCTGTCAGATGTTTTTTTTATGGATTGGGCTGATATTTACCTATTGTCGTTATTGTCCACATCATCATTATTATGCTTGTATTTCATACACTACGGCACAGCCATACATACGTGAAAACAATTCATTTGCGAACAAATGCGTATGTGTGGATGTGTCCATTTCAAGTGCAAATTGGCCGCATTGGCGTTCGGAAAATGTTATTTCCTAAAAGTACCTGCAGAGGTAAATTATCCAGGAGATTCCTAAGAAAAATAACATATTGAGTTTTTCATAACAATTTGCGATGTTAAAACAAAACGCAATGTGCGGATTTCGTATTCGATTATCGAATGAACTTTTTCGGAGGATTCTATTGAAACTTCCACTTCCACTTCGATCGATGTAGGATTCCATTTACCAAGTAATAAGACTTCGCTACTGTGAGACTTACTACTTATTAAATGGCCCCCTGTTGTGAGAATAAGAGCACCGGTCCTGGATTATACTCGCTCATGGTGCTTCGAGTCTCACTCGTATTCTGTCTCTACCTCTCCTATTAACAGGAGTACATGAGTCATTCGAACTGAAGCTTCCAGGCAAATGAACGTTCATAAGCGACTGCAGTGTGTCTGCCACTGCCTAAGTCATCGCTCTTGCGAATTAATCCCATCGTAGAGTCAGGGTCCTTAGATATTATCTTCTGTACTCTGCACACCACAGATGTATCTCTCATATTAGTGCAGAATTCCGTCCATTCCAAATACATATGATTAAGCTCCATATGCACGGGTAAGTCTTAAATAATTAGAGCACGACTGGTATGCACAGTTCGCATACTAGGTACCAAGAACTCCTTTGGGCACGCATCCCAGTCGCTTGCTGTTCTACCATGGATTAGGGATTTCAAGAGAGTATAACTTCGATTCGACTTATTTACCCAGACTATACGAACTTGGAGCTTGCTACCAGCCGCCACCTCGAGGAGTTATAAGTCAGAACTTCTGACAGTGCATTCAGTTACCACAAGCCATACCTTTGTGCTTGAAAGCTGGCGGCCTTATTGCCCTTAAGTGACAATAAAAATAACGCGGCACTTCTTCTCGATCTCCTCCCTATAAAGTTCAAACTTCTATTCTCGCTACGTTTCACGGAATTTGTACAAGTATAAGTATAATGAAAACACCAGTAAATATTAAATTGGATTCTCTACTATTGTTTCTTGTAGTATTTCCTTTAATTCTGTACATAAATTTAATTTCAATAAAATTTACTTTCAATCTGCGATATGTCTTTTCAAGTCGTAACCCCACTAATTCCTAGCATTTCTTCTTACTTTCTCCCCCATCCAATGTTCATTGAAAGTGTTGGCCTGATCATCATCTAGTTCTTCATCATCATCGCTGTCATTTAATTTCTTTCTGGCCGGCTCATCGCAAGTGAACATGTATGCGTGCGTGTGTTTGTAAAGAACGAGAGCGTTTTAAGCTTCGAACTATAAATGTTTATAAGAATTATTGCTTTCGATGATGAAACACTTCATAAGGATGTGTAAATTTGTAAATGTGTTAAGCTTTGTTGTTGCTCCTATTGCTGCTGTTGTTATTACTGCCGCTTCCACTTCAGCAATTGTTGCAACTGGATCAATTTCAATTCAGTTTATGTTCAGCTTAACAATTCTGAATTTCTTTACTCTCCCCTGATTGCAACGTATGTCCTGTCTTTTTATGCTTTTTTGTGTTCAGTAGAAATGCTTTAAGTTTTTGTTGTTGTTGTTGTTTTTGCTGATGTTTGTAGTTCTTGTTGTGTCGCTTTTTTAATGTTTTTGCGGTTTTGCGAAAATTTGAATTGTCGTCTGCTCTTTTTAGGTGAAGATTTATGGCAGCGTTGTTAAATTTTAATAAAATAAAAAATATTTCGTATTCTTCTTCTTTTCATTTTATGTATATTTCTGTTACCAGAAAAGGATTTACGTAAATCACTTGATGGTTAAGCAGAAATACTTGCAAAATATTCTCACCGAAAGCCAAAACAAATAACAAGAAATTGATGGAGAATTAATGTTTGAGAACAAACAAATGGTCAAAATCGTAGTAAATGTGTGAACTTGAGAGTATGAGACCTTAATAATCAAAGTGGAAATGAAGGTTGTATATCGGAATGTGAGGTATTTTGACAGAAGCATTCCTGTTCGTCTCTATTCAGTTAATTTCAATTAAGGAGTAATTTTTTCATGTTAGGATATTTCCTATAAAATAAAAATATTCGTTATAACTAAAACAATATTAATTTGATATATTAGCGATATTTGAGCTATTTAACCGATATCAATACGCCATTTGGCGGAAAAGTTAAAAAAATGCCAACACTGTGTACAAAAATTGAACCAAAGTTTGTTTTCTTAAAGATTTTTCCCTTAACCCATATTAAGCTTTTCGTTCAAAATTCACATTTTCTGGCCTAAAAAACTCTTTATTCAGAACTCCACTCTTCATTCGGAACACCACAGTATCAAAAGTAAGTGCAGCTGTGGCCGACCACTTAGACATAATTACGGATATTTCGGAACGCTTGGCACCAAAATATATTTCTTTGGTTCATCTGGAAACAATCACCAGCCAACGATGATAAGACATTATGTTTTTGGTGATGAAAGTTAATTTATTAATTTAGTTTCGTACAATTTACTTGCAATTGTGCAACAGGCAGTTACTATAATAAAATGAAAAGCTTTTAAATCATAACCGGATCAAATTGAAAAAGCTTTCAACATCGTATACTCAATATTTCTGAGCCTTGCTTATAAAATGCAATTGACATATAAACCAGTGTTGCAATTTGATCCATCTTCAGGTTAGATTTAGTCGAAAATTTTAGGAAAATTAGTTCTGTAATTTCCCTTTTTTATGTTTCAATTTTAGTATGTTTAAACTGTTTGTGGCAGCCCATTGCCACTTGAGCTTAATATACAACATGAATAAAAAATAATTCCGCCTAAGCGTATTTTTTTCAACATTCTGGTTAAATGTTATACACAGGTTTTTGTGGGAAAATATTAGAAATAACTTATCAATCTAATGCCTCTAATTTGTACAGTGATTTGCAATAAGTTCAGGGCGATCTTGATAATCTGTGGCGTTGAAAGTGAATATCAAATCTGTTCTTTATTGCTCACATCACATCACGAACATTAAGAAGCACTTTGGAAGAACAGCTGTGTTAATAAAGCAAATACCCGACACAAAAACTTCTTGTATAGTGAGGATTGCTGGAACCATTATCGTCAATGGCGAGTGTCACAGAGCAATGATAACCAATTTTATTTGGGTCGAAGCGAGTGATATGGACTTGATTGAGTTCCAGCATAACCGCTTTAGCTATCACACAGCGAACGTCGCCACCGACATTTTGCAGGAACAACTTGTGTGTCTGGCCATGTCTCGCGGATGTGGTGTGAATTAATCGCCAAGATCGTATGGCTTACACCGCTAGACTTAGTCTTTCGAAGGCTCCTGAAGTCGCAGTATATGCCAAGTGATTAAAAGTTGAAAATCTCGGAGCAGTGTCACCTCATGAAGCAACGTAGTGGCAATTCAAGCGCTCTTGATGATTTCATTTACATATTTAGTTCGTCAATAAATAAATAAATAAAGCAGTTCAGTTGGGGTACGCAAAACAGTTTTTTTCTTTTCGAACTAAAGCGAAATTTATGGGTCGACAGCCTGGAAAGCATTTCGTGTTTTCAAGGGGTTTTGGCTTATTCCCAAAAACATATGGATTAACATCCTACTGTCCACGACCAGCTAACAGAGTTCGTTAATCGGAATTCTCAATATCCCCAAGCGAATCCTAATAATTCGAGAGTAACTAAACAATAAATCGTCGAAACAGAGTAAAATTCTTGGGTTCTTGGAACCCACACGTGAGAGCTGAAAACCAAAGGCGTTTACAATATGCCACTCTTTAGACCTGGGCGAAATTATTCGAGCCTACTTCTTTGAATGTTAACGTGCTTAAGGAGCGACTGTTACTGGTGCTCTGTATTACGATAATCGATCACTTTCAGCTAAAATAAAACGCCACAAGCATGTGCCCAGCAAAACGAAGCACAACTCGTAAGGCAAGTCAATTACTGAGTGACTCTTTTCGTGGTATTGTACTATTTTGCTTTCGCTATTCGCCTTGGCCACATATATCATGTGATTTAGATCCTTTCCTATGGACTTATATAAACTAAAACAGCATGGAATATTTCGTAAGCAAAGAGAGGATGAACAAAAAAAAGTCGTGGAAATTAACCCGGTTAACTTTATGATTCAATAACAAAAATACCTTAAAAATTACTTTGTTTTCTATTTAATACAAATCATGCATAATTTATAAGGACACCCTTTCTATGTAATTTTAAGTGACGAAGGAAATTTAGATTTTGCATTGAAGCATTTACATGTAACAGCTTCAAACAACTAAGTATGGGTCAAATAAAAGTAAATAAATTAATAAAACGTGTGAAAGAATAAGAAAAGCTGTTCAAATATTATTTTTTATTATCCCAATTATAGAATAGTGTCCATAGAATTATTTAAATGTTTCTGGAAATTGGAAAAAAATCACTTATAAACATTTTTAATCGCAATTATTCCATAGCAACGAAAGAGTTCTCTTATTAGTCCGCAATAAAATGATAAGTATTTAAATGTAGTCTTCGTATGTTACAGAATATAGAAGTTCCCACAATCCCTTTGCTAGAAATGAAATGTAAATGTAAGAAATGCCAACAAGTTTCAACTAGATCTAGTAATAATCCTGCACTCATACGAATGCCGCCACTCAAATTTTTTTATTTGTTTCAAAACCAATTGAAAATTTTAATTAACAAATTATGCCGTAATCAAAAACATGCACACACACATACGAATAAAACTTGGTTGCATAAACACACCTGCCACACATATTGAAATAGATTTATACAAGTAAGACAAACATCTCATCTGAACTTGTACGAGTAACAACACCGACAAGTCTGGCACTTGTCTACGAGAAAACTCAACTGAACAATCAGCATCAGCCCCAACACCGGCTGGCAGCAAGAAACAAATACTATATAACATACTCTTTTATATATACACGCACACACACATACACGCACACCACCTGACTATTTAACCAAGTAGCAATAGCGATGGCAAAATCAGCAGCAGCAACAGCAATATGCTTTGTTAACAACAACGAAAAACAGCCAGCAACTGTTGCCGTCATACCGCAAATGCTTTATGCGCACCTCTCTGTGAACAAGAGCACACACACACATTTTATAGACCTGATGTGGAAATTGATAAAAAAAAAAGGTAGTACGATTACAAGCATTTGGAATGGATGCCACAAGAAATTACAAACTTACATACATCCATAGATATATTAAAAAAAAAAAACAACAACAACAAATAGTTAAATGGACGATGATGTATGCACAAGGATGGCTGTCTGTCTGGTTGCTTGGCTTACAATCAATTCGTTCAGATGGTTGGTTGGTGGTTTTGGACTGTGCAGAAGATAGAAGATTTTTATTTAACAAACCGCAAAAAATGATTTACAAAAATAATCGCCAACGACCATAAAAATATAAATAGAAAATTGTGCAAAAAATGAACGTTTTATAGAAACCAATGAAATTGATTGCGAGCGCACCATACGAGCACAAACATTCATGTGAACAAATACACACGTTAGCAAGGGGATTATGAAGCCTTTTAGAAATGGGTCTAAGCAGTGTTCTATTTACTTAATGGCATTTTACTCATATCAGTACTAATTTTTTGCCTTCATTTGTTTACTGAAATGATAAATTGATGTTTGAGAAACATAAATATATTAAGCCAAGAACGATATTAATAGTGAATGTACATTTCATCAAACTCCTGTTCAGCCTCACGAAAGGGGAAAGTTGTGTAGTCGAGAAATTTACCAATTTAGCACGACAACGCTCCGATATTAGAAATATTATTTTAAAACAACGAAAAAATACCAGCAAAAAATGCCACGCCCACTTCGTATGGTTAATTAAACTTTAGTGATGCTGAACTCAAATTTAGAAATCTGGTTTCAAAAATATTCTCCACCCTTGCTGTAACCAGTGTTTCTTAGAAAAGAAAAGACTTTGCCATAAAAGGAGATGCAGAACATTAAATGTTATTTTTAACATAGACGCAGTGACGGAATAGTCTGCCCTAAATTTAGTGACCAAGCTGTGTCTGGCAGTTGCCCTGACAGCGGTGAGAGAATATCATGCAGTCATTGTGAAACATTAATTGCTCATCCATTCGCCGCCTGAATAAATGATTTAGTGTATCGACACCGGATATGTCACTCCCGACTACAATCAACGAAATTGGGATAATGTGCTTAAGATATATACGTATGGATCCAAGCCGATAATAGGCGTAGATGACGATTTCCAATTAGGATGATATTTAAGCTATCTGACCAATCTCAGCAAAAAATAATCCAGATTTTGGAAGCAGTACAAACCTTTTACGGCGTATAAACGCGTTGTATAGTAATGCAATACTGTATAACAGGAAATGAAATTTTTCTTAGTATTGAAGAAAAAAGTAATAAGTTTAAACATTCGCTTACGGTAGTGCATGCCGTAAGGCAATGATCACAAAATTATGTGTTTCAAGATGAGTTACGAACAGAACATGGCAAAACAATAGTATACATTCAGTGAATCTTAAAAGGATTGCGAATCACTAAAATAAGCACTAAAAAAGAAGTGCTCCGAAGTGGGAGATCGCGAACAAATATCATGTCAGTGATGCAATGCCAACTCGACATTCCCTTACCAAGCTACTGATGGCGAAGCAGTACTTTTGCTGGGACTTAGCATTATTCTAGCGGTCGATTGACTGCGGTGCTTAGCGTATACGAAAAGAATATCCGGGTATGTACCGAGAGCAAAGATAATATAAAATCTATATCGGGTCCTTACACAACATTCACTATAGATGTATAAAGCCGAGCATCTCTAAACGAAACGGCAAGACGTTCACGCCAGGAGCTGGTCTGGGTACCATGGTACACAAATGTGATCGGAAACATGGTTTCAGCTGAGCTAGCCCGATTTGGGAATGGGAAGACGATGATTGGCTTTAAGTTTAGCAAAATATACTATATTCAGCAGGAAATTTACACCAGTGTTCGATATCATTTGGCCCCAATTTGATTGCACGGAACCTGCATAGCGGTACTAACAGGCCACTGCACAAATAGGGTACGTGCAAATAGTTAATCTTCCATATAATGACTTCTGTAAAAAATTGTCACGACGAGGAAGAGGAGACAATGGGACAGCTCTTCTGTAACTATTCTGCTCATTCCAGAAGAGGAGCCACTCATTTATGCAGCTTAATAATGCGAAGCGAATCAGACTTATATGACTGCAACATCAAAAGGTCAAAGTCGTTAATAACATTTCTATTATGATTTGTATTAACCCCGATGTTACAACAATTTGTATACCAACTGTAACGTTATTCACCCTCCGCTCCCCTTGATCCAGCGTAAAAATCAAAAATAATAATTATTTTACATTATGAAGGAACAAACATCATCTGACTTGAGTTCGTATAGTAAGCAATCTATTTTAGCCACAGCCCTATTTTAGGAAAAGAACACGAAAAACGTTTCTTCAAATATTTCCATTTTAGCAGTAACTTCGTCTAGATATTTAACAAAAATAATCACTCTAAAATTTCATCCCCTTCCATAGAACATATTGAACAAAAGAGAGAAATAAAAGCAAAACAAATATTTAAATAAATAAAAATCCGTAACATATGAAGGTCTTTCCTGGCTAAATTACGATTATGGTGCAAAACGAACTCTTTGAAGTTCATGGCACAACAGCCGTGCCATACAGGGGCACAGAACAACAACTAACATACATTCATATACACCAAGAGATATTTCAAAGGTGCTGCTGCCAAGTTGCTTTAGAAAATTTCACACTTTTCTGGTGGTGGCAGAAGGGGGGTGATGGTGAACACTTTGGTGTTTATTGCAATGTTGGCGATGGCGTTGACGTTGTTGGTTGATTCTTTTTGATGCTGCTGATGTTGCTAGTACTGTTTTTTTTATTATTATTCTTGTTGTTGTTGGTTGTTTGCTATTTAAGGCAGTTAAGCAGTTTGTTGCGCGTAGGTCAACAGGTTGTATACTGTTGTTACAACAATTACAACAACTGTTTGTTGCAAATGGCTGTAAATATTGTTTGTGACTGTTGTTGTTAAAGTAGCAGTTGTAGTTGCAATGCCGCCAAAAATGCAAGTATAAAAATGCCTTATGTCTTTTTGACTCGATGCCAATTGTTCAAATTTACAGAAACTCACACATACATAAACTCTGTGACATATTTAAGCCGCCAGCGTCAGAGACGTGTACTCGGGCTGGTGGCAAGTTTATCAACAGCAAATTTTGCTTAGGTTTTTCTCCATTCGTATTTTCACTTCACGAATACGAACACTTTTTGTTGTTGTTTGTTGGTGTCACTATAGTGGCGGCTGTTGTTGTTGTTTCTAGTTAGCTGTTACGATTACAATTGTAAGCGCTGCTGGAGACGAGTATCTTTTGTATTAAAGCACACATAGTCGTAGTGTATGTATGTATGTACGAATGCCGTTGTAACGAGTATGTATGCGGAGTGTGTAAATTGCTACTTACAAAATATTTCATTTATCCATTACATATTTTTTAGTTATTTTATTTCCTTTTTGTCATTGTACAAATATGTTTGTTTATTCAGCCGTCCGTCTGTTCATTCTTTTGAATGTCCGTTTAGTTGCTTATTTGCAATAGTAACAGCAAAACACACAAGCAACAACAATTTTGTCAACGGTCTACAGCATGTGAAAATTCTTAACAAGCTTTTGTATTAGCCACCGGTGTTGATTTTAAACTTGAAATCTTCCTTCGGATTAAGCATTTTATCCTGATATTGTACCCTACTCGAGGTCTTTGTGTACCGCGAACTTTGCAATTGGCTGAAAGTTGCGGGAAATAATGAATCAGAAATTTTCGAATCCTTAAAGATGTTTTAACATACATAATTTACCACTGTTGGAGCTGAGGTGTTCATAAATTGAGCTGCATGAATATTCGCCCAAAACAGCAATAATCGTAACAACAATTTAAAAACTTTGATTACTTTTGATATTCTTGGTATCTGCTTCACGTTTTTGGGCGCCCTTCGTCATTATGACACATAACTCAAAAATTATAGATGATTCTTCCCTTTTGTGTTCGAGCAATTTTCACTTGGTCGATTATCATGCAACCTGTAATTTCTTTTGGATTGGCATGAATCTGGTATTACATTTTATAAATTAATGTAGGGGGATATTGAAGCAGATCGCTTATTTTATGGGTGCTTTTTCGACCCTGATTTCAGGCAACCTTACTTTCATTGAAAGTCGCTCAGCCTTTACTCTTGACTGTAGTGATTTCAGACTGTCGACTGAAGTCTATTGCAATTACAAGCATTTGTCTATGCCGTATGTTCTTCATTTCATTTATATTTAACAAGTGTCTGCCCGTGTTCCTAAGACTTGTGCTAGCCTCTTTATAATTCTTTCATTGGCCAATAAGCACCGGAGTTCCTACTGCTTGAGAGGCTTCATTTCCATATCTATGGCAATCTCACAGTCCCACGCCTTGGCTGTACTTTTACATATTGACCCGTCCACTCTCACGAGACATTCTTAACCATCTTCTCCCTTGGCCGTAGTTGCTTCAGAAGAAGTTAAATTCGCATATTAGACACCAATCATCTCTGGAGTATACTGTTGCAGCGGTGATTAAGCAGAGACGTGAACGTGTTATACGTAATATTTTTGTAGGGCATTATTTAAGTCGTTATGACCGACTGAACTGTTCACATTTGTAACTGATTGTTTTCGCTCTTAACATTAATTTCGATTGTTTAAGTTTTCGGTTAAATCCAAGGCTTCTTTCCCTCTGGTTGACTGGAAAAGATCTGTTGTTGTATGTTCCTGGCGGTGTGCTGTAAGTCAGGCTTGTTCGTGAGCTGTTTAGCGCCATCATGTAGTGGAGAGTTTTCTCAAAAGGTTACAGAAAGGATGTATTTAATTGTTACTGGCATATTGTGAGTCTTAGGTGTGATAGTCTAAGCAGCTCACTACAATAATTAAAATTTAGCAATAATTAAAAAGCTGCAAAGTAAAAAATTTACGTTTATATTTGGAAACTAAAAATTTTGTTTAGGTTTAAACGTTATTGAAGTAATATTTAAAATATAACATTAAAAACAATATCGGTAACAATAATTTTGTATTGTTTTTTTATGAGTGACAGATTTCTATTGCCTTTAGAGAAAAATATGTTTACACCTCCAAGTTGAAATATAAAGCAGCATTCATAACAAAAAATATAGATTGATTTTTTTTTAACTTTAGTTTTCATTTATTGAATCTCTCTAAAATAAAAGTAAATAACAATAGGTATTAAAATCTTCTTTCGTTATGCGAACAATATTTTCTCTATGTGTATATTTATAATATGCATATGTGTGTGCGTACACATATATACATACTATGAATTAATTTATGATATTTTAAGGCCACCAATAAGTGAACTTTTACTTCATACACAATAGTAGCAAAAATATTATGTACAGGAAGTTTCTCACGTTGAATATTTTGACTAATGTTCTTAGAAATGGTTAACACTCGTAATGAAAACTCGTAGCCGGTTCAGTGTCTCTGATGAAGTACAATTGTTGTGCAAAGTTTTATGCGTTTATGTTCCAGGCTCATTCTCAATACGTTGCTGTACAGCAGCTATGTTTGTCGCGAGCGCGTTATTTTAATCGATTGTCAACTACAGTGTCGTACGCTTCGAATTTGAAGGAACATGATAAGAAGAAAAGCTACTTGAATTTTACAAAGTGAGAGACTAAAAATGTCACCATTTTGTTAGTATATTTTAACATTGGGTTTCGTTGTTCAGGGTTGTAGCGTTCCATTGTTAAAAATCCCAACTTTTTACTAAACATCCGTTAAAGGATGACAGCTCAATTCAATAATATTTTACTATTTGAGAGCCAATTTATTTCATAACCTCAAATTTGCCTTTATTTATTAAGCCAGGTGAGAATCCAGATTGAGCTTATGGGGGTGAATTTGAATAAAAATAAGGGACTTAGAAAACGATACGGAAAAATTTACATTTTAACCATTTTGGGGAAGAGGGTGATATCCTATTTCTCATCCTGAATTCGCGGCAGCTACATATTTGATATCTTAAATTTGCACATTTGGTTGATTTTAACCTTAAAGAAAGTAATAAACAGTTCATGGCCGAATCTTGTAATTGTGGTATATTCTAGCGATATATTTTTAATAGTTAGCAAGCAAAAATTGCGAACCCAGAATATAGGTTAGTTAATTATGTAAGCAAAAAAATATAAAAAAAACATTTAGCTGTGACTATTAATCAGAATAATTGTTAGGTTCTAATGTCTGTCATGCGACCTTTACAAATTGCGAATAACATTTTGATAGCTACTGTAAAATATGTTTTCTTATAACGTGACCAATTGCTCTGAATTGGACAGTAATGATATTTTTCGTAGTGTTTTCTTGTTCAAATATTTTAAAATTATTTTTGCGAAAAGTTACAAACACTCGACCAATTTAATTACGTATATGAGTAATTTTTAAGTCTTTGACGATTTTGGGATTTTGGAAAGTAAATTTTGAACAAATCGAACAATTGTTGTGTGGAAATAGTTAATTTTTAATATGAATAGGGATTGGGACGGATGCTATTTCCCTGGAGCCAGAGATGATTTTTAACAATTGCTCTTTAAAAACACTTAAGTTCGACGCCTCTCTCTCTATCTCTCTCTCTCTCTGCTAAAGCCGTATGTATTTTTATGAAAATTCAGATAAATTTCGAGTTGCTTTGCCACCGTGCCGCTTGCTCTTATACAAATCATTACTGCGTAGAAGTCAATAACATGAATTATGTCAAACAACATAAATTTCTTGTCTTCTGTCGAAGCAGTAAAGGAAGGATATTTGAAATATGGATGTATAACATAAATTTAAATGTATCATTATGAAGCAAACATACTCGAACACATATACACCATGCATGGGTTTTGATAACACACACAGAGACACGATTCGATATTCATACATACACACATCCATTCTTAAACTACTGCATAGACATAAGTATCGATTTGTTTATTGCTACACGTCATGTTATTATTTTAGTTGCTTCTTCTCATTTTGTTATTGTTATGTTGGTTTGGTGTTCAAGTATTTTAAATTTTACTTTGCTGCACATAAATATGAAAACGAATCATCATCTTTAGCAATAGAAGTAGCAACAGAAAAAACGCAAACGCACGTCAGCTAATAAAATAAACTAATGACACTTGAGTGTAATAATTTTGTAGCAACAATATTAGTTGCAAGGTACTCACTCGTACAACACCACACAAAATACGAATGTTTGCAAGTAAAATTAGTCGAAGTTTTGTGGCAAGAAATGGCAGTCGGATGGGCACGTAGTAACATTAAAGAAATATGTGATTAAAGCACTTTTATTTCTAGTAGTATAACGTTTCTTTTAAGAAAATTCTGAAAATTATAGCCCAACCTGAATATTTAAAGACTTATTACTCAGTCTAACATTGGGTAGTAATCTTTTCTCATATAATCAAGTAGTAGAATCGGCAAAGAAACATTTAAATAAAAATTAAAAAAATAAAAATAATAAAAGCTCTACGTAATTTGCTATTGATGTTTTAAGTTTGATTTTTATACACGAGCACGATATTCGCAGAAATCTTACACGTATGTATATTTTCCATGGGGTGACCATAATATAAGATTATGATGGAATGATATGGATGTAAGCAAATCAAATTATTAATATAGACATTTTTGACAGCTACATCGATGAATTTATTTTACTGATTGCTAGCGTCTGAAATACGAACACAGGGTACTAAAGCAATCGAATGTCTAATAGTCAACGTACAAACCACTTAAGCCGCAGTCCCCTTATACTTCGATTAACCTCGAAAAGAAATTTACATATTATAACAATATTTTGTGGTTAGAGTTACGATATTATTTTTGTATAGTTGAAATACTTCGAGGTTAGAATTTTAGTAAAAATTATATTATTCATATAGTTACACAATTAACAATAACTTCTGTATTGTCACTAAGGTAATGTCTTAAATGTTTCCAAATAACCATTATATGGTTATCACAACAATAGATGAATATACTTCTTGAAAATAATATGTTTGTCGTGATCGTGCAAAACCCTTGTTATTTCTTTTTGTGCAGTCTAGGGTGATCGACAAAGTTATACAACCGGTTATTCGATCTGTTCTTGGGACTTGCTGCGGTTTTGGCTATGAAAAAACCGGTTTTTGATTTTTTCGCACTTGAATGAACTTGTTTGCACTGACAGTTCTTCAAACACTGAAGAGTTGCCAGCTATTCGACATTTTGCACTTCATTTAAAGTCCTATTGACCTACACCTCTAAATTTATATCGCCACTTTCGAAACATTCCCAAGCCGACTCCAAACTGACATTTGTATCTGATTGTATGCAGTCAGGAAAAAGTCTCTCATACAACACTTCCGCCATATGAATAGGTTTATATCTAACAAAATAGTTCAGGTGTTCCCCGAATATAGGGAAATAATTTGAGTGTAAATATAAGATTAGTGTTTTTTGATGCAATATTTCGTATCACTAAGTTAGTTTTAGATAACAACTTTTAGGAAATTGTATTCAGTTGTTCTGTTCAAGTTTTAAGTAAAATCTTAACTATCCCTTCTGAATCGAAAACGTTACTTTATCGCGCGAAAATTATTTTAACACGATTTCAAAAGGTTTCATTGTATTTGAGAAATTTTGTAATAAAAACAGTTACGATTCAGAAATTAATTTAATTTTTAAAATTGCGGGTATAATAGATTGCAACGAGTTTTAACGATATTTAACGTTTAGTTGAAGAAGAAGCTGATCACCTATTGCCTTCTGGTAATTGTTTCAATTTTCGTGATATGTGAGGAATTGTATAATCAGTCTTTGGGATATCTGCTTGAGATATGGAAGGATTATGCTCAGCTTCAATTGTTATTCATTATATGTTCAATGTAAATTCATTGCCAATCTCTGTCTTCAATCACTCTGTCGGAAAATCAAATCTAGAAACAATATTTTAAGCATGATGATTTTCGCTTACTCTTTTAAAATATTGTAATACAATTAGGAAAAGTTTCTATTTATCTGTAAATTTACTGGTTGGAAATTGTTTTTGTTGGCATTGATAATGCAATGATTAGACATAAAAAAACCGGTGCGGACTATGCTATACACCTGGTATACCTCGACACTGAAAACCCGGATACTCGAATAACCAAAAACCCGGGAAAATATACTCTATTAAAGAAGTAGTGACGATAACATTTGCCCATGTCTGTACATTAACCAGCAATTAATATCAAGATATATATTGAAGCTCTTTTAAAAACCGGTTAACCGGTTTTTTCATAATATTCGAAAACCGGGTTCTTAAATATATTGAATAATCGATAACCCTGTTGCAGTTCCAACATTATAAAAAGATTTCTACTGTATTTTGTAACGTATAATAATAGAATTAAAGTTAATTTTTTCATTCATTCATGAATTTGCCACCATTACTTCGAATACTTTTTTTTATTTTCACTCAGAGCTGCACAAACTTAATGGTTACATGTGTACATGCCAGTATTTTCATTAAAAGTTCCTTGATTTGTGCAACCAAGTAATTTATTGTCTGTCTAGTTTCAAAAATACTAACTGTGAATTTGTTTATTTAATTCTGATGATTTTCAATCGGCCAATATGCCAATAAACTGATGTATGTAATTTACATTAATATTGAACTTTTTCACTTTTTACTGGTTCATGTTACATTTTTTTCTTTTGTTATTTAAAAACAGTAGAACAAAAAACTATAACAACATTTAAAACTAAAACGAATTTTACAATTCACTAGGTTTGTGCGATGAGTTAAGAATGTGAGTGAGTGCGATTGTATGTCGATTTGAGTAAATATTCATTTCATATTATTGAATGAATTTTTATCAATGTTTATTTATTCATTTACATACAAAACAAAACATGGATGTATATTTATATCAATAAATTGGTACAAACACGTATTGACATAAGTTTGTATGCATTTCAAAATTTTATTAATGCTCGACACTGTGCAGTGTACATTCACATATCCGTTCCCGATACACAATCGCTCACTCGCTCAGAATAGAGTACTTAGTTTCCGGTTGTTTGTACGGAGGCATATTTCATTTTGAATTGTTAAAAAAGTTAAAAATAATAGAAACAACTGAAATTGTGTAGAAACACACAACTGAAATGTTGTGAACAAAATATTTCAAATTTATAAAAAATTGCTATCGCACGAGTTTGCCGCTGTATTCAAAGATTTATTTGTCGGTATGTTGCAATCACAATGTTTATAATGATTTTATTTTCACTTTTGAATTTTTTTTTCGTATTTTTGTTTTAATAAAAATTTATTGGGAGCGTCTAAGAGCAATTCAAGCGTTTAGCATGATTATTGAAAATTAAATATTGTTTTGTTTCGTTTGGTTTGGTTTGGCTTTGATTTGATTTGATTGATTTTTGTTTTTATTTGCGTCGAAAATTGTGAATTGAAATTTTTAAGGTGCAGTTTAAATTATAGTACAGGTGTATTTTCATTTCAATTTCAATTATTAAAAGGTAATTTTTGTTAGATGCTTTTATAAACAATAAAACGGAAATTATATAATTAAAGTATTAAAATAAAACAGAAACAATTTTGATTGCGAAATTCTTAGGAAATCCAAAAACATCGTTTAAAGTTAAGAAATTTAAATAGCTGCTATAAACATGTCATTACTACAATAAATAAAATTGGATTATAGAGACTTTCTTTTTCAAGTACTTTCAAATTAAGAAAACCGAAGGAATATTGGAACTTTCGGATGCGTGGTGCAGTGCGTAGTCGTTCCTAACATGTGATCGATGTCATGTTCTATTCAGAATGACATACATAGGCGCTGTTCTATACCGTATCAACATATAACCGCTCTTATTGGTAACAACTTTCTAGTTAGTTTAATAATTAAGACTTTTCATCGACGTGTCATTATTCTACGATTTAAGATAAATATCCCTTATTACATTCGATATCGGGCTGTAGCATTATTTCATGTAAAAAAAAAAAATTCTTTTGTCACACGTGTGCGAAACGCTTCCTGTACGCCCAATTTTTGGCCACCATTTCGAGTATTGCTGGTCGTATGTCACGATTAACACGAGCAATGGCGAAGCCGTCAATTATTTCTGGTTTATCAGGAAATAATCGAGAGGTATCAAATCGCACGAGCTTGGAGGCCCATTGACAGGTCCGTTTGTCGAAATCAACTAATCGCCAAATTTTTATTTTAATAAGTGGATGATTGCGATCTCCATTGTCAGTGACGTGAATTACGGCTTAATTAAAAAAAAATAAGGTCCAATGATGCCAACAGCGTGTGCACTTCGCGAAACGGTTCATTTTTCAAGATGTAATGGAGACTGTTGGTCAGCTGTGGATTGGTTCATTCCATATCCTTTTATGGTGATTTGCCAAAGTATACTGATAATAACAGGCAAAAAGTGAGCCCAGTATTAGAGTTCGTTTGACAGTTTACCTTTTCGTAAAAAAACATCCCATACAAAAGAACACACTCAAAAAAATATGGTTGAATTGAAAATAATTTTAACATTACGTTAGCTGCAATCAACAAGTTATTATTTTAATTAATCATTTAATGAGTTCCATTCTTTAAAACTGTAACATGGCCGAGTTAAATCATGTAATTTTTCGGAAAATTCTAACCAACCATAAAGTGGCATAATATATAAAATAATAAGAGGTGCTACAGCTTGAGTGGTTAGCCCGAAGAGTATTAAGCATTGATCGCCTCAGCCGCTGCCAATCTGCAAAAATGTTGGTGCTCTTATATTATTTCGGGCCAGTCTGGTGAAAGGCCAAGATGGCGTGTAAATGCCAATGACGCCGAGACATTATATATCAGCGACTAGCGATGCGCTCGTACTGTCAAGATTGCGAAACCTTCTTCATGATTGAGACACACACCTTCGTGTTCTTATTTAATTCTGTAGGACTTGGCTGGTTTTTTTTTAAATAAAAGTAACCCTCAGGTAATTAATTTCTACTAAGTAATTGAATTAATTGTGTTACTTTCTTTGAAAATAAATAGACTACAGAAGACAGGTGAAGTAGAGGGATACGAGCAGTAAAGCTTCAGTGTTTTTCAACCATCAAATTGTACGTTATGTTTATTTGTGGCACCGTGTTGAGACGTCTCTGGCCATTTCCAATAACGATACAGATCAAATGGTCTAATAAAGCGTTTTTATAGATTAGGATACATCGTCATAGGTGCACACGCAACGAGATAAAGAAACTCTTACAATGATTAATGCGGTATTTATAGCGTTATTTTACTCGCAGCTTTTTATGTTCTACTACGATAGTTAGTAAATATATTTTTATTTTAAATAGCGAAACTTGACAACGAAAAGTGTTTGCCCTTAACAAGGATGAGGCAACTGTTATTATTCCAAGAAAGAAAAAACTGACTTTATTTCAAAAGTGACATCATTCATTAAAATGTTGCAGAGTATTTAGCAGCAATCTTAATCAACAATAACTAGAAGTATTAAAATTATCCCGCATACAAAATTAACATATCCCAGATAATACAACATCTAGTCAGAGTCTTGAAATGACTTGTAGATTAAAACAAATATGTTTTTGCAATAAAGAAAAAAATTGTTAAAATTTAGAAAAACTTAACATTATTTTTAAAATTCTGCACATTTTTTGTTCATAGAAAAACATTAACAACAACTTGCAACAACAACAAGAAAATATACAAATTAAAAGAAAAGAAACTGCAAAAATTTGTGAATTGAATCTTGTTGTTGGGGACAGAAAACATACAGTTTAGACAAACGAGAGAATTAAAAGTTGCAAAAGAAAAACAACGCCAAACAAACAAGAAATAATCCACCAAACCAATTGAAACCAATTGGTCTTTGGAAGGAGAAACAATTTAAGACAAACAAATAAATAAATACTACCATCAAATTACTGCTGTACGCTAAAAAAGAATAACTTGGGATGCAACAGCAACAACTGCACAACACGGTATAAAATACATTTAAACATAAACGACAACAAGACAATCGACAACTGCGACTAGAGGAAAATTTTTTAACATTAAAAAACCTTCAACAACAATTGCAAGTTTAACTTTGACTTCTCCTACCAGCAACTTGACTTCTTTAAAGCCAGGCTTAAATAAACGAAAAGTCACAACTAAAGGAAAAAAAACGAGCGACAAGAACAACGAGCATCTTAACACGAGTAACACGTATTGTCACAAGAAAACTCTTTAAGCCACCTTGAGCCACCACAAAAATTGTTCTTAAGCCTAAAAAGATGTAATAGAATGCAGTAAAACAACAACAAACAAAGCTTTTTTCCTTTTTTCCCCAGCCCAAATCATCAAAAGGATACAGAAGGTGGAAAAAATGGTAAAAATTCTACACACAAGTCCATAGATTACCACCATATTGGCGACAATTATTGTCACAAAACATTGACTATTTGCAACATGTAGACACGAATATTGTACGAATGATTTGGACAATGATCATGACAATGCTGCTGCGAATGACGATAACGACTACGACGTCGACGATGATGATGATGGCAATGACGGTGACGACAACAATGACGACAGGTACGATGTTAAAGTTGTCGATGTTTTTTCTTTCGTATTTTCGTTTGAAGTGATAGATTTGTTGGACGGTGTAGATGGAAATTAAGAAATGTGCGCACTTTTTTCTTGAGCCTCTAATTCCAAAATATTTTAATTGCAGCTGATAGATTTGTTAAATTCTTTACAATGCTCTTAACGGCAGACCATATAACGAGTATTGCAGAGTATGATGTCGAATAATTTATTTATATTTTTAAAGTCGACATTTTACTATGTTAACAACATTCGGTATGTTGTGTTGGTTTTAAACTCTTGTTGTTCGTTGAATCATCCAAAAAAAGAATATTTTTATAATAATAATAAAAATCATCTACAGGAATGTTTAGAAATTAAGGCATGTTCTTACCCAGAAAAAAATTCAATTTTTCCTTGTTATGGGTGATTATTACCGCCACCATAATTTCTCTTCTATAATATTACTATTGTATGGATTAGTTACCTTTAGCAAACCCATCCCGCAACTTTAGCGTGTCCAAAAGAGCAATTTGTTTGGAGAATTTGTAGTTGGGTTAAGCTAGGCATAATTTTTGGTTGATTGGGTTACCTTTTTTGGGGTTTTTCATTATAACCAAAACTTCTTAGGTGTTAGTTCATTTTGGGCGGTTATTTATAGAGTTGGTTAACACGCTTGACTTCTGACAACTGAAAGAGCTTGCCGTAACTGATTGCGCAGTCAAAAGTTCTGACTAATACCTCTTCGTGGTGGCGGCTGATAACAGGCTAGTTCAGGTCTCTACTAGGAGTTTGGTTAAATAAGTCGAGCGGAGAAAATCCCTAATTCAGGATGAGCCATCATACGAGTACGCCAGGGATGCGTGGCCAAGAGGGATCTTGGTCTCTAGTACACGAACTCTGGATACCAGTCTATCTCCAGAAGCTTGGTGCGGGTGGGTATTTTTTTCTCCATTACTCGTGGGAATCACTCAAACAAATATGGCCGAGAGAATCCGAAAGGGATGATCCAAGAAGCCTCGCTAGAGGCGGAACTATGGTTTTGCCTTGCCAAGAGAGAAATCCGGAAGAGATGGAGAAGTATGCCTCACGAGGGTTGACTGGTCAATATCGGTAGGTACTCCTATTAATGTGGATGAATTGTACGCATCTGCCTATATTGGGTTATGAAAAGTATTTCAGGAGCAGGAACCTAAAACTGTCCCTGCAATGTTAAATCGGAGCATTTGTAACTCATGACTAAAAGTAAGAAGCGAAGACAGAAAATAAGACGGCTGTTAACCGCAGATCCTTCCCTGCAGTTTTATTTATTTGTAATATTTATACTTGAAATTATTCAAGAGACAAAAAAGGCTATGGAGAATATGACAAATCAGTTGAGAATCCTGCTAAAAGGTTTGACTACAGACGGAGAAAAGTCCGTGTGAGAGGCCTGCCAGATAACCCTCAAAAATTCGTAGGAAGCTAAAAAGTCACCAACCGAGCAGCATTTGTAGGGCTAATGTAAAGCCGTACGAAATATGTCATTGAAGATGGCACATAGCCGAATCCGAGTTGTCTCCAAACCAATCTTGAAAAAGGATGACGGAAATTCGTTCCAAAAATCTAATCATTTTTTTTAAATCACGCTTAGCATATGGACGTTCAGAGTTTGATATATTTTCATACATACTTTGTATTGTTATCGAATCAAGTCGTATGATTTCCACCACCCTTTGTTAATTAAAAGCTTACATCTAAATAAATTGTCTTTATTCAGCCTTCGCAAAGTAAAGGATATCCCTACGCTCGCCATTACAGTGCAGTTGTTCAATTTCAGTGACTTGCCAGACTACCACAAGTTTTGACTTAAATTATTCAAATTTAAAATATTTAATGAAAAAGAAGAAACCAATATTGCAAAATTTGCGTCGAGAAAAACGAAAAAAAGTATCTGGCAAAGGTATAAGTAAAGAGCAACAAACAAATCGATATGATCAACATCAGTAGAACAACATCAGCAATTTTGCATCTTTTCCAAAGTTCTCTCCTCATCACTGCAGCAGTAACAAAAAAAGACAACAACAGCAAACAAAAAGTTAAAGAACATTATTCAAGTAAATAAACGTTGTTGCCTAAGAAGGGGAGCGGGAGTAGCGAATGAATGGAGTTAAATATAAACGAAATGGAAAAAAGTTTTTTAAGTAACATATTCAGCGAAATAGCAGCGTGTGTGTTTTTACGAATCACGGTTTCGATGTTTCGCATGAATACGTAATTAAATCTATAAATCGGCCAATTAAAATGCTTTGATATCGTGACAACATTACATTCAGACTCGATCAACTCATCTCCTTTTTTCTCTCTCACACAGGTCCCAATGCAATCCACAGCAGTAGTTCAACCAAAAAAACAAGAAAAAAACAGCGACACTAAAATTGAAGAGATTGCATACAGATAATATTGGTCCAGTTTGTCGACATGAAAAAATTAAAAATTATTACGGATATATGATCAAAAATATACGTGGTACATAAATACACACATGTAGTACTTGTGTGTATGTTGGTATATATTAATGTGTAAGTACTGCAGACCCTTGAATAGATGGCTTCCTGCTGCGAAACAAAAGTTAATTTAGGCGCCCATTTTTGAAGTACCGAGATGAACTTTTTTTAATGCCTTTGAATTTGTTCATAGTTTGAAACAGATGCAGTTCCCTATAAAGAAAATCGTTAAAAAAATAGTTGTCGATCTAAGCTGAGCGATGAGTTTCTAATAAGTAGTCAATACATCTGAAGTGATTTGAATTTCAGCGAGATCAGTTTCGCATCAATACGGTATTTCCAGGTAAGACGTCTATCAAGATGTATTCCTATGTATTTTACCTGTGAGTACTCAGAAGCTGTATTAACCCCAAACGTAGAAGTATGAATGTGGCTGATTGTAGCCAAATCGGAAGTATGTATTAAATACAATACATGTCCCAATATACTGCCTTGCTAAACCGCGGCTGCAATCGGCTGTAATACACTTAGAGAATCTCCATCTTAGACGATGAATATTCTACCATTCAAATAGTTTTCCATAAGCAAGCAAACGTTTAATATTGTGCTTAGACCCCCATGCCACACCTTTTTAAAAGTTTGGAAAACGTCAATAAATAGCACAAAGGGGCCCCTCTTGCAACTTGCACTAATCTATGAGTTTGTTCGATAGTTCTATATTTTTTCTAGACCAAACTGGTGATTAGGATAACATCCGCTTGATTACCAGAAGTCTTGACATGACTGATAGTAGGCTTATATGATTCTAGTGTCGTGCAGGCTTTTCCTGGCTTGGTATTATTTTAACTAGTGCGATCTTCCACCTTTCAGGATAGCGTTCAAGGCGGAAGACGAATGGTTCACTTAGCTAGGGATTTAGCCTTCTCTACATCATGAAACCCTAATTCAAATGGAAAGGATTATAACTAAAATTAATCTGATGCTGATGACTAGTTTGACGAACTATCTGGTTTTCGCTATTGAATACAGTTCAAAGCAGTGTGTTGCAATATTAGCTCTTAATATTTGGTGAATATAAATGTCCGACTGGGGTCGACATGATAAGAAAAACAATGTTTAACAGGGCAACACTGTTGCTCGGGATTTCTTAGGCAAAATTGTTAATCATATCAGTTACATCTTTGACATTGACTCTGAAACTAGTGATAAGCGGTTACATAAAAGAGATAGACTCATACACAAGCGTTTTATTTATTTAGTATAAAAAAAAGAATGAACTCTTTCAATGCCCACCATGTTAATATTTATGCATTTGGAAGTTACACAACAATTAAAGGACTTGTTCTTTTTGTATTTTTGTGGTTTGTTTTTTAGGTTTTGAAATCTTTATTGTCTTATGATTAAAATTAATTTAACAATTTCTTCGAAATTGTGTTCTCACATATTTACACTACGTAGTGATGTGTGTGTGTTTGTGTGTGTGTTGTATTTGCAAATTAACAATTTAAATTTACAATTGATGCAACAGTTCTATTTAATGATAAAAATCTTATTGGTTGTATAAACATTTTTTCTCCTTTCTCAACATCTCCTACTTTTATTCAAACTTAGTTCTCGTACTTAGAATAAAAAAAGAAACAGGAATGATTAGTATTTGTATTGAGATTTAATTGATTTTGGGTGTTTCGATTTAAAATTATTTGTGCTTGTGTGTGTGTGTTGAGGAAAAAGAGGGTGTTACGCTTTTAGTTACTGCTTAGCAATTCTATTCGCGTAGGGAAGCTCGTAGTTGGTGACAGTGGTGTTTGGGACGAAACTCTTGAGTGTCACATAGTAATTGCAAATTGCATACATTCCGTTCATACTATGCCAAACAGACACATACTCACACACATGCATCCATGTGAGACTTTTAGACAACGATCTGTTTTAAAGATCGCAAGACAATATGAAGATTGTAAGTTTATAAGTTGATTGCTGGATAAAAAGTTTAATTATTCAGTGTTTCAAATAGTGCAGTGGTTCTGAAAATGCTACCCACTTTACATATCAAAAAAAGTGTTTTGTGGTCGGCAAAAACCGTTAAATTGAAATCAATACACTGTTGGCCGTATTCATAAAATTATTAAGAAATAAAATGATATTCAAAAACGATTATTATGAAAGACTTTTATTGTAGGTTTAAAGTAGGTAGACACCTACAGTAAGCCTACAATAAATTGGGATGTTAATTTTTTTCTGAAAGAAGTAGTATTCTTGCATAAATTACCAACTTCACCGGGTATAAATATTCCCCCAATCTTATTTGTTCTATCATTGCTTAGAAGCCGTCTTTTTCATTAATCATTTTTATTTATTTTTTGTTGGTTTTCCTATTGTTCAAAAATATCATTACGAGGTGCTCTTGTCCATTTCTTTAGAATTCCTCTATTGGTCAATAAACACCGGAGTTGTTACAGAGATTAACCTCTCTTCCTCTTGCAAGGCTTCATTGCCGGAATCTCGCGGCCCAACTCCTTAAAAGTACCTTTAAAAATAGACTCCTCCGACCCTCGTGATGTACTCTTGTTCAGCTCTTACGGATTCCCCCCTTAGCCAATTAAAACTGCAGTTTCTTCAGACATTAACCTCTCCGCACCTTGCGAGGCCTCATAAGTCATCCCTGTATTGGATAAAGTAATGTCCGTCCACCCACACAGAGATCCACATGCACAGGTAAGTATGTATTGAAACTGGAGATCGAGTGGCATTCAGAGTTTCCATAGTAAAGATCATCCCTGGTGTATGCTGTTCCACCGTATTTTAAATGATGACGCACTATGCATCCTTAAGTTTAAGAATCTCTGATCGCTGAGCTGTAAAAAAAAACAATTATCATCACGACTAGTTGTCGCCACAGCATATTTACCATCGCACTAACCACTTGCACATTCTTTAAATTAAAAAAAGGAAAAATATAAATAATAAAGCGTTTACTTCCAAGCAGTGCATATGCAAATTATTTATCTTATTTTTATGGCCGATGCTTTCGAACTCTAGCGCCACCCAAATAACCAATGATTTCTTTAACTGCCACTATTTATATATTTTTTACTTTAAAGGAAAAACAGCTCATTTCATGTATTTTCTTGCTTGGCTAGAAAAAGAGAGAGAACAAAATTGAGCCAATAAACTAAATCGAAGGCAATTAAGAAAATTAAGCACACGAAACTGGAGCGACAAACAACAAGGACCTTTTTGACTGCCACCCACAACTATTGTGGGAAACAAATTATTAAGAAAAAACTCACACACATACACATACGCACACATGCACTCATACTTATACTTCTATTATGTCAGAATAAAAACGATTAAGCTACAACGTGGTTTTTATTGTTATTTCTTTTTTTTTTTTTTTGGTTGTAGTATTTTCTGCATTTATAACCAAAATGTGCAACATGTTTAGGTAACGAAGCCGCCAATAAGGCGTCTTCAAAAGACTTTGGAAATATTGTGAGCCACAACAAACAAGGATTGCGAGGCACAACAAGGAAGGGCGAAAGGGAGAAAAGTGAATGGTGAATGCTTAACGTAAAAGATTTCATAAAATAATGAAAAATTGTAAACGTAGTTGTCGTTTTAGCGAAGGGATTAATACCAGAGACTTAAACATGCCGTAATATGTTTAGCAATGATGTGTGTTACAAAAAAATTCCATATCCCCATATAGCGAAAGGAGTTGGCTGGTTCTTTTTGTGTAGCACCACCCTACACTAAAACCTTTAACTCTTCTAGTTCTGGCTTCCGAACATTTTCTATGTAATATTCGCTGTTGTTGCTTTTTGTTTGTGTAAATCTTTGCAAGAATTCTTAACATTGCGCGTTATTGTTGCCACTTTATGTTGAATGTATGATGAAATGATTGGCTTTGGAGTTGCGTCTAGTCATATGGCAGTTAAGATCGTGAGAGTTTTCGGCGGTAGTACTTCTTGTTATTGTCTGCAAAGATTGTTGTGTTGTTGTGTTTTTATGCCGACATAACTTTTGCGCACCTTTGTTTGTAGCGATAGAGAAGGCTATTATATTTTATCATTGCGGTAGTAATATTGAATTTGAATTTGATATAAAATAATAACAGCTTATCACATTGAAATGTGATTTTTATTTCAAGAGAAAAATTCTCTGAATAAAGTGCTCGAAGAATTTTTTTCTGCATTTGCTGGTGCATTGGGAACAATTGTTTCGAAAACAAAATAAGTTTTGCAATTTCATCATGCATCGTTTAACACCTGCCGAACGAGTGGATATTACGAGTATTAATAAATATTACCGAGTTTCCGGCAACGTGATTGTCAACGTAAGGTTGGTCGTGGAAAAATTTGAGCTTTAGTACATTCTTTTGAACCTTAAACCACTAAACGGATAGAGATTGGCGCGAGATTGCTACATAGCTGCCGTAGCAGCCAGTATTGAAAAACTCAATGTTGATTCGGCACTGATCAGCTGAGTACAGTACTCTGAGTCATTTGGAGGTACGATTTGGAATTTGTGCTGGAAATGTTGGTCAGAGAACCGCGCTTTGGTCAAACATCATGTTGTACCATTTGAATGATGTGCTAATCTATACATAATTGCATAAATGTAGCTTCAAATAAAGCCGAAATCAATTTGTTGTTTTTTCATTTAAATTTATTTTCCTATCGTTCTTTCCTGGTCAGCCTTATAAACTATAAACACTTTTAAGAACTTCTCTACTTCCATTTAAAGTGAGTGGAATTTTACACTTGTGTTGTTTTCGACCTAATAGTGATTATTGAAGTTATGGAATCCTGTGAAGCTGGATTAGTCCCGAACTTGAAGTAAACATTTCTTTCTGTCTTTCCTTATGGTTTCGATTATCAAATGTTTCGACACAGGAATGTGGTGTTTGAAATGAATATTTGTTTGTAATGTAGGCGGGATATAGAAGCAGACTGGTTACTATATGAGTCCCTTTTTATCACGATTTGATTTCAGGCCACCAATTTCTAATTTACTGCTACCTTGCTTTCGGACTGTTGACTGGTAACTGTTAACATTCGTGCTTACTACGGAGTCTGTTACATTTGCTAACATTTTTCTTTTTGCATTCATCTTTAAGATGTGTCTGCCCATGGGCCTAAGCCTTATGCTAGTCAGCGGTGGACATTCACACACAATGTGCGCTACCATATGGTGCTCTTCCTCAGAAATATCTCTGCAAACTGACCTGTCCGTCCACCCCATGCGAGGGTTTCTAGTCAATCTTTTCACAGTTCCTTCATTCACCAATAAACGCCGGAGTTCCTGCAAAGAACAACCTCTCGACCTCTTGCGAGGCTTCATTGCGTATCCCTGTCTGAATCTCTAAGGTCCAACGAAGTTCACCCGTCCAACGCTCGTGAGTCATTCTTGTCATTCCTCCCTAAGCCAATTAAAATTGACGTTCCTTCACAGAATTCATATAAATCATATTAGTAATGGAGAAAAAGATGTCTGTCCAGCCACACAGCGTTCCATATGCACTGGAGCTCGACTGGAATCTAGAATGAATATTAAGTACGGTTTGTTTCATTCCGTGATGAATACATGTACGCGCAAACAATAATTTCTTTTTTTGTTATATTTTATTTGGAAACCAAGTAACAGAGTTGTCAAGTCGACCCTGTTCGGTAGTAAAGATTCGCTCTTGTCGACTTTAATAATATTTTTCTTATCGAATTAACGTTCGGTTATGTAGGCTCTCATTGGTCTTCAAGCTTATAATCGTCATACTTGAATGTGATGCTGTGTAATTGTCATCATTTTATAATTGTCTAGTTTGGTTAGTCGTACGATGTTTCATTTTGTTGATTATCCCATGCAACACGGGACAGCGGCAGCAGCAACATTAAATGAACCAATCAACATCAGCTTCATTCGCGTCATAGTTATAGGAGCCGACAGACGGATATATAAAAAGATGAACTGACAGACGAACAGACAGACTTTGTTGCAGACTTGCATTTGTTGTTGCAAAATACTTTTTTTGTCAGAATCGTAGTCATCCCTGTGACCCATGCTACGACTACCAGACGCCTTGTATGATGTTTGCTTCATTTGTCGCATTTGTAAAGAGAATGTTTCCTACCTCAAGGATTGTTTTTGGAGTACCAGTTGTGCGCTAAAAGTTCAAATTGAACGCTTCTTTAAATTTGTTTAGCTGAATGTATGTGTGTGAGTAAGCTCTCGTAAGTGTGTGTACTTTTGTTTGCAAGTTATTTCTGTAACTTGTTGGAATTCTTTCAATTTTTCATCATGTTTTAGTTGTAGTTGTGCCTTTTAATTTTAATCCTTTATTTTGCGCGCGTGTGTGTATGTATTTTTATTTATGTGAATTTTAAACACTTACAAAGGGAGAACAACAAAATTGTTTATGGTTTTCATATTTTAAATTCATGAGTAATGGAATAAATAAGAGCTCCTTGTATCGCACAAGGCATAATGTGGTCAACTTGGAGGGAAAATGTGAAAAAAGTAAATTACAATTCACAAATTAAAGTAAAAATTTGTTTTTTTTTTCATTTTTCACATTAAGTGAGATTTTTAATCAAATCTGTAGTTTTTAAGTTTTTTCAATATTTCCGGACGATTTATATCCCACACCTGGGCGGAAATTACATGGCATGTTCTTTAATTACCAGCGAGCGAGTTGTTTCGAAAATTTGTATACAAATCAAAAGCATAAAATGAGAACTTTGTTGATATAAATTCATTGTCATATAGGAGGATATTAAACGCTATTGAAATTTTGCTCGTTATCGAATTCCGCTGCATAGTGGGACATATAAGATGTATGGGGATATATAAGATGTTTTTTTTAAAAGCAGAGCTTGAATACATATCTTTTCCGATTCTGAAAATTTGTTTGCCACTAATCACGCAAAGTTAGAAACCGTGTTTATTAAAAAATACTTCCAAAATTTGTAGTCATTTCAGTAGCTTTACTACTTTAAATCACACGAACTTAACAGTCAGTTAACAGGTCCATTCAGTAAAATTGATCATTCAAGAAATAAAGCGATCCCTAGATTATATCACGACAACATATTTACGTGTAAATCATATATTGGATATATATGTATCTCCAATGCAATGATTCTGCATGTATACATTGCTTGAAGTGCTACAAAGTTTGCGCAATTAATTAAAAGTTGACTTCACCATGCATGATGGTTTGTGTAAACAAACTAATCGCAAAACAACAAAGAACTGTCACAGAAAACAGTGTTGCCAATTAAAAGTTCTTCTCCTCTAAAGAAAAATACCCCACAGTCAAATTTTTGTCAAAAAATTTTTCTCAGAAATGTGATCTTCCCAGTGTAGGCTGTATTTAGTGACATGGTTCTAACGCTGCTGTTTATCCTCTCAAATACTGAATTAATACTCGTGTAAGCCGCTGATCACACTTGCAATAAGACACTAGACATGCTCGTACATGCGGGCATGTATTAAACTCACAATTTAAAATAAATTATATATTTTATTGCCACTGTATGCTTGTAATGTTTCGATAAAAATCTCAGTGGACGTTGTAATAATTTAAACCTTTTTTTTTAGCATTTATGTAAATGTTTAAATGTCTGTATTTTGTTCAAAATGTTCAAACGCGTACGCAACTATAAAAAGTGTCATAAAAACCTATCAAATCGTCATCGACATCGTACAAAATCATAAGTTTATGAGTGTAAAGTTTTTTCAAAAGTGCGTGGAGGCAACAATGGCGAGTATTTAGATGTTTTGTTTTATGTAAAATTGTTATCATTTGCATACATAATTTTTTAATTTAATCTTCTGTAATTTGTGGCCTGCTTTCTTGCCTGTCATTTTGGTATAAAAATCTCTAAGGCAAGCGAAACATACTGACTTCGAAGTTTTAATTTATTTACTCGTATTCAAAATCGTACAACAAAAAGACGACACATAATGATCTGATTTTTTTTGACATTTTTTTAAATTTCAAAATTATTGTGATGAATTTGTCATGATTAAACTCAATCTAATTAAGTGCCAACAGAAATTTGTTAAAATATTTGAGTTATGACATGACGTGCCATTCTTCGTTCGTTCGTTCATGTGATTTTACTTTCAACGGGTTTCACTAAAATCTAATCGAAACTGAAAACAAATCATTAAGTCGAGTATTTTATTATTCAACTCAGGCTTTAAGAAGTTTTAAATAATTTCTCATATTTAAAATACGCCGTAATTTTGACGTTATTGTGTTTTTTATTTTTATTTTTTTTTATCAGTTTCATAATGACCAATACAGGTAGGTATTAATGAAAGCTGAGTTATTTGCGTATGGAGAATACGAATAAAATAATGCGCACATTATAGGGTATGAAATGATTATTGTTACTGTTATTTGCTTAATTAAGTCAATTGTGGGGTTTTCCAAAAAAAAAAAAAAATATTGTATTCGTACCAGCAAATGTCATTTTAACATTGCACGAATATTGTCATCAGACAAGTTTGTATAGAGAAAGCTTTTGTTATAACATTGAAGATGAAATAAAAAAATTGTGTAAACATTTGCTTATGCGAATAATTTTTATAGTACTTTCTTCCAGAGTGTTCATTTTAATCTCAGCTGTTGGCTAAGTTGCTTTGGGAATGTTACCAAATTTTTAAAAGCTCCGCTCTTAAAAAGAATGAAGGTGAAATCTTAAAATATAATAGAGCGTGCTACAAACAGCATAAGTCTTGTTTATTTCAGCAGTTATAGATTTTTCCAATTTGAAATGGGTGTAAAAAGTGTTTCTACAAGGATTCAGAAGCACTTGATATTCTGGGCATGAAAATCCAGTGCGATGTTCGATAAACTAAATACATTTCTCATTTTCCCTCTAAACATTGTAAGCGATACTTCACTGCTTCCGATCTCCTTACTATAAATACCACCTAAAGCCGGTCGGTGATGCAACTATATTGACTCACTGGATGGTGTTCCACTCTTTTATCGTTACTACAATGGAATGCGTTGAAATGAAAGTAGGAAACTAGTTTCTGGTACCCGATATATTCATGATTTCTTACAGTACATGAGAAGCTAAATTACGTGAAGTATTGAAGTGATAATAAGAACTTTAAAATCGCCAGTGCTGTGCGATATATCTCCAAACTCACAGTTACGAGGGTTGGACTATCAACGAAATTTATTTTGGGCAGTCGAACTAGATTTATCGTACTTGAAAATATTGTCCTGTGTAATTAAGAAAAACATCGTTTGTTTCCCCGTAAGTTCCAAAGACTGAAGAGAACCTAGCTAGAGCGACGCTGAATATAATATCAAAACTGAGAATGATTATTTAATTAGAACAAAATTACGTCCATGTAAAAATATAAAACTTTAAAGAAAAACTCTAACAGCAAGAGTCGTATGCCGCAACTAACATAGCCACAAAAATATCAATAATAAACGTCAATATGAAGCCATTTATACAAATACTAGATTACGCGGAGACCTTAGTTTCCCATATAATTTATATTATAACTTTCGATGAAAGATTTATAATCTTCATTTACCTGCAGCTCCAAGTCATTGAGGTTACTAATATGGACTGCATCGCGCATAGTTGAAACATTGTTTGGTTATTGAATGAAATCGGCTGTAATTAAAATGGATTTCGTGTTATTTTTTCAATTGAAGTACAAATACAGTTAAATAATGTGAAACTTTCTAATAAATTATGGTTTTTGTTTTGTTTAACCGGCAATGTGAGTGCTCAATACGCGAGCATGCAGCTCTCCAAGCGCGAAACACGGGAACTCCAAGTTAATTCCGCAAAGTTTGAAGCACTGCCTCTGTAATTTACGACGCAAAGGCTACACGTTGCAGCCGCTTAAAATTGAATGGCAACTCCGTTGGATTCATCAGAATACGCTGAATCAATACATCCTTCCCTTAGCGATTTCCCTTGATTATCGTTGCTCCGATGGCGATATTTATCAAGTTTTTCAATTCTGAAATTATGTTGTTCTAAGATTTCTATTTAATTTAATTAATTTCGATTCATATACGAGTATTTTAGTCAAAATTAAGTTTTTCAGCTAAAATTTCAACTTTGTTTTTGTTGTTGCCCACTTTCTTGGCGATTATTCGATTGTGTAAGGTATTTAAAATTTTAGATGAATTTTTTATTTATATGAAATTCCGATTAGTTTTTGAATTAAAACTAGCTTTGTTCGTTGTATTGGATTGTAAAAATTATTCTGAAACGTTTGGTGAATTATAAAATTTTGACGATTTTGAGGACAATTTTGAAGTGCATCTTGCATTTGCGGTTGTAAATAAAATATTGATTTCTTGCATATTTTTAAGTCAAAATTTGCTTAATTTCTTTTGGTAAAATTTAAATTTTTTTTTTAGTTTTTTACTTTGCAACCGGTTTTTAAATATTCTGGTGAATAAAAAATTTGTTGACTGAATTCTCGATTCTGGTTTAATTTCACTTAATTAGAAATTCTTTAATTAAAGTTCATTTCTTGTTAATTTTTCGATTATGTGACGCATTTTACTATTTTGAGTTTTATTCGATTAAAACTTTGGCGATTCTTCGATATTTGTGTAATTATTAAAATTTGGATTTTGTCTTTAGTTTCTGGCTATTATATTGGTAATAAATAATAAAATATGAATATTTATTTTAAATTTCTTTTAGTTGAAAGATTCCAGGAATTAAATTCAAATAAGGAAATAAAAGTTTCTCGCCAAATTTTTGACACCACAAATAAACACTGCTCTAACAAGTAATGCTGGAAAGGTTTTAAGTATCTTAGGACGTTTTTCGTTTTGAAACCTATCAACAATAGTTTTAATCTATTGTAAAATATTTGGATATTGTGAATATATAAGTTAGTTGATAGCATTTCTTGTGAAATTGACAATTATTTTTACATATTTTTTGAAATACTTTGATTGCGATTAGAGTTTCAAAAAAAATACTATTGAGCTGAACCAAACATAATTAATTAAATGAGAGATTACAAGCAAACAAGGGTTGGTTTAAAGTAACTAAAGTGTTGAAACCAAAACATACGAGTATCTGTAGCAATCATCCCACATCCATGTTTTTTCGCTGCGTGTATTCCTAAAATATCTCTTTACTAAATTAGTGCTTAAGACAATACCAAAGTTGCATTGACTATGAAGACAAATAATTGTAAGTCATGAATATTTTACGGAAAATTACAATACAAATACCCACAGACGCACACACATATGCCATGAACAACTATAAGTACATGAATATATAATTTGGTAAATTATTCTGAAAGTCTGAATTTGTTTATAGAAATTTGCATATTTGCATCAATGTATTTGTATCAATCAATATTTAAAGTGATGAGGTCAGTAATTGACAGTGGCAGGCAGTAAAACGTAAAAGGATATGAATGTTAATTTAACATCTTATTATGTACACAAATACCTATAAACACAAACACATACACAAATACATACGTCTACAACGACTTGTAGTTAATAAACAGTGTGATTGCATTAACCATACCATTGTACTTATTACAGTAAACGTTTATGACGTGTAGGAGTTCATTTTTACTTTACACTGTCGTCGCTAACTTTGGGATTTACAGTTGTTAAGTGATTTCCATTTATTCCTCGTTAAACAGAGAAAAAGAGCTAAACTGCTCTTGCCAATTTGCAGCTTGCCAATTTCTTTTTGTATTAAACTAAACTATCCAATCTAAAATGTATAGGAAATATTTTCCACAAAACAGTTTACTCAACACCAGATATGCCTGTGCGGCCATAAGTTAAGGAAGGAAATTTTTTAGGTTAAGGATGGAAATTTTCGACTCAGTTTGAGATAATAATCTCAACCAAAGTTTGTAGAAGAGAATGCGCAGTGAATTTTTATCGGAACCCGAAAATTTATGTAACCGAATCTTTGCCTAAAGAATTTTTTATAACTGAGTTGGTTCAAGTTAAATGGCTACCTTTTTAACAGCAAATTTTCTTCTATGGCCAGCATGCATATTCAGGCGATTTTAATATCTTGCTTCTTTCAAAACGATTTAAAATGAAAATTTTTCAATAAAAGTTGTGTCAAAGGCAATGTTAAAAAAATTGATGGTTCATTTAATCATTCCAATGCCCTCATCTTAATTTGAGACTGGACTCTTGATATTAGGAACATTCAACAGACTGATAATTTGTGGCCCATTAACTTCCTTGCTATAGTAGCTCACCTAATTAAATTTTCATATATAAACATCGTTAGATGTACAACATTGATTTCGCAACCAACATTAAAAATGAAGAAGCTGTTTTTAGATTTCTCCTGCGAAAAATGAAATCCAAAATATTGAAACAAAATTCTTTGAATCGTAATGCTCTTTTAGAGCCCAAAACTCCGGTTCCATAAGAACTGTATGGCGCCAAGGAAAAATCTTATAAATGTTTCAACAAATTTACTTATAAATCAGAGAAGAAAGCCTTTATAGTTCTTCTCTCTCATGTAAGCGACTAATTTATTTTATGTTAACCACTGTAAGAATAAATGTATGTACACAAGGATACGCATATGTGTGATCATATATTTGTAACTAAAGGTTTAACACTGCAATGAAACCTACAACTTCAGGTGAATATAATTAAAATTCATTTCAATACAAACATAAGTATAAGTGTACAATACATGTATTTATAAGTAGATAATTTACATTTTGTACACTCTTATTAAGATAATTAACAACTCGTCTTATTTTATTTCCCTTCATATGTAAAATCTACAATTTAATATTTTTTTAATATTTAACATCTTTAAGTGAATCTGTACATTAAACGTCAATATTCGTAGGGGTTGAATCCTATTAACCACTTTAGCTTCCGGTAGGAGAACGTGAAATTTTGAGCAATGCAAAAAAACCAATATTTTTACACATTCGCTTGCAATCCTGCATCCCCGAAAGCACTACTGTAAGGCAATGACCATAAAATTACACATTTCAGAATCAGTTACGAACAGAACACGACAAAACGATAGTAAACATTCAGTGATAATGAATCTCCAAATGCCTACAAAGAGCTGAATCAAACACTGAAAAGAAATGCGATCGATGCGGACGTCGCGATCAAGTATCTGTCATACATAAGTAGATTTGTGTGCAATGCCAAGCCGATATTCCCTTACAAAGTTAATGATGGCGATGCAGTAGTTTTTGCTGGGATATCAGTTTCCCTATTAAATTTTATATTATTTTGATGATCAAGCACGTTTCTAAAGGCCCGGTCAGACAATGCAAATATTTTACGAAAACGAAGTTATTTTAAATTTTAGCAGCTAAATGCAGGATTGATTTATCATTGACATTGCGGCCAATTATTTGTCGTTTTTTGTTTGACCAAAAATATTTGAAGTGCGCTCACATTGAGGGTAATAAACAATATAGCACAAAGTTTTTTGACCAGCATGTGTGGCATATTGGCTGTAACTTGACAATAAATATATCTTAAAAATTTGCTTGCGTTTCTCAGCACTTTATATTTTGCTTAGCAAAACTGAGTGAGACCAGCGTTACGCTATTTATCGCACATTTCACGTACTAAAATTTAACGTCTTGTGTATGTGAACAAGATGTATATAAAAAATTTCAATTTTTGTTGTTGAATTCCGTATAATTTCACTTGAAGAGTCGTTCTCTAACGTCACAGAAACAGGTCCTATTTCAAGCGACATTTGTCAAGAAGAAAACTTAAACAAACTGTAAAAAACTAAAAAATTTTATATTAAACGGATGGAAAAAATAGGGGCATGTTTTGAAGAACGTTTCATTTTGAAATCGCCCTTTTAACTCCATTTCTATTAATTATTACACTGCTACTATCAATGATAATCTTTCTATATTCACTGTCATTGTTCTGCATTTAATGTATTTGTAATACAAAGAAAAAATAAAAAAGCTTTAGAATCCTGTCCCAGCGACACCTATCGAACCTAGTTCTAAATCTAAACTATACAGGGACCCACTCAAAAACATATACGCACACACAATTTCATTCAAATCGGTCCAGCCGTTTAGGACTGAACAATTGCGTATGTATGGATGTGTATAAGAAAGATAATTAATTATGAATAATTTTCTGTTCTGTTTTCAGGATCTCGTCTGACCACAACTTAGGATAAAATTACTCTGCACGCAACCAACATTATTTAAGTCAATGTAAGTTTGTAAATATTTTTAAAAATTTTAATACATATTTTTAAGAGAACTTAATGTTTTGGAAAATTTACTTTCGCATAGTAATCGATATTGCTAACTTAACTGGTCAATTGTACACTTACAATAATTAACAACAGTATAATATACTTAAGTGCAAAAGTAAGATAAAAAGTACTTCTAATGAGCTTAAAGCATTTGAACTTAGACGAACGGAAGAGACACAAAGTCTACGAACAACAAAGGTCATGGTTGAGTAACAAGAAAAAACAACAAGCAGACAACTTACTTTTTTGGAAAAAACAAAAGACGATAAAATTACATTACGTTACACTAAATATTTAAAATGGTTAAAATAAAAAAGGGTTAATTAACACGATAATTAGTGCGTAATCCAATACATCAACAGACAGACGGTAAGAAGAAAACAAAAAGGACTTATTAAGAAACTTACAACTCTGAAAGGGGGTAGACGATGAAGTCAAAGCAAAAACAACAATTAGCTAAAAGCAACAATAAGTCAGCATATTCAATACCCTAAAAGTATCAACTTTAAAGTTACTTTACATTTACAGTGGAGCCAAGGTATTGGGCCTTTATAGATGTTACAAGTTACGCTTTAATAATTATTATTATTAATAAACTTTATTCTAGTTTTTTGACCTTTATTGTTATTATGATGTCTAATTTTTCTAAGCTCCAGGTCATCAATAAAATCTTCCTTATTATAAATTATAATAAAAATTAATTTTATTTTTTCCAATATTTCGCTACGCCTTTGTGTAGCATCGTCAGGAAATAAAATAAAATAAAATTATATTTCACAAACTTCAAAACAAAAATCAAATTGTGAAAATTATTGAAAAATTTTTTCATATACAATGAAAAATATTTCAAATTTTCAAAAAACACAAATACATACAAATCATAAAAAACTAAAAAATTAAAAAATGTTTTACATTAATGTGTAGATGTATATATGTACATATGTATAAACAATACATATGTATAATCCTAAATTACATCATCTTATCTTATGTATTAAATGCCTATATATATGAGCGACATTATCTGTATCCGCTTTATAATTAATTCTTTGAGACATTGGTGTTTTACAAATTTGTAACATTTCCAATATGTAACGTTTCTTATAATTTTTCTCAATATTTAGCACTGACACATTTTCAATGTTAGGACAGTGATTCAATTCAGAACAATGGGAAGATAGAGCTGTTTTATTTGAATTTTTACATCTATGGTCCGGCTATTCTAGTTTTTAGCATATTTTTCGTTGTACCCACATATACCTTACTACAATTCTCCTGATCATTACCATTACAAGGTATTTTATAAACCACATTCGACATTTCCATTTTCTTAATTCTATCTTTAGTTTTACTGAATAATCTATTTAAAGTATTGTAAGATTTATGAGCAATTTTGTATTTATCGCTATTGAAGATTTTTGATTTTTCAAGTCGCTCTGATATTCCTGGCACATAAGCTAAAGACTTATAAATCTTGGGCTCTATAACGCTTCTTGTGTTAACATTTCTACTACTTCTAAAAGAATTTATTAATTTATAAGAAAGTTGCTCGGGAAAACTATTTTCAATTAATATATTCCTGATCCTTTCCTTGTTCTTCCTATGAAACTCCTTGTACAACGAAAAATATGCTAAAAACTAGAATAGCCGGACATAAGTCGGACCATAGATGTAAAAATTCAAATAAAACAGCTCTATCTTCCCATTGTTCTGAATTGAATCACTGTCCTAACATTGAAAATGTGTCAGTGCTAAATATTGAGAAAAATTATAAGAAACGTTACATATTGGAAATGTTACAAATTTGTAAAACACCAATGTCTCAAAGAATTAATTATAAAGCGGATACAGATAATGTCGCTCATATATATAGGCATTTAATACATAAGATAAGATGATGTAATTTAGGATTATACATATGTATTGTTTATACATATGTACATATATACATCTACACATTAATGTAAAACATTTTTTAATTTTTTAGTTTTTTATGATTTGTATGTATTTGTGTTTTTTGAAAATTTGAAATATTTTTCATTGTATATGAAAAAATGTTTCAATAATTTTCACAATTTGATTTTTGTTTTGAAGTTTGTGAAATATAATTTTATTTTATTTTATTTCCTGACGATGCTACACAAAGGCGTAGCGAAATATTGGAAAAAATAAAATTAATTTTTATTATAATTTATAATAAGGAAGATTTTATTGATGACCTGGAGCTTAGAAAAATTAGACATCATAATTATTATTATTTTTAAAACAAATTTGAATTTAAAATTTATCTTCATCTTCCACTTTAAAAAATGTTCAAAAACTCTTTTTATATACCTTATGTGTAATCCGGTTTGTAATTTATTCCATATTGATCTTAGAACCAATAAAGTGTACATATTCTGGTCCTTATAGGTCGGGGAGTTAAATGAAATCGTCTGTCAAAACTTAATACAAAACTAAAATTCATCAAATTTAATTTCACTACAAAGTTAAAATGTTACAACAAACAATAAATTCATGTAAATCGTACCATATTTACAAAACCAAGAAATGTCTTAAAAGACCTTTAAAAATTCAAATTTAACAAAAAATCAGGAGTTGACTTCATCTGCGATATAAAATTCACCAAAAAATTTATAAAGGTTCACAGGTCGCCTACAGGCTGTAGCACAGGGTCACGTGCTTCCGCAGTTCAGTCCTTTTGTGTTAACTTAAAACTACTAATTTAACGAAGGTCTAAATTAAACCGAAAAACCAAAAAAAGAAAAAACAAAATTTCAACAAAATACGGGAATTCACGCAAATTAGAAAACTACCACTAAAACTAGACAATTCCAAAAAAAATTCATAAATTAATAGAGAAGTAAAATTGTCCAAGAATGAATTTTAAACAAAAAAAAAATTAATGAAAAGTTTAAATTCCTACAAAAATCGGAATTTTTACAAAAAAAAAAAAAAAATATCAAAATCTAAAATTTCCACATTAATCGAAAATTGACAAAAAAAATGTAAAAGGTATTAACAGCGACAAATTTTACCAAAAACCGAAATTACACCGCAAAGGCACAACTTCGTCAAGATTCAGGAAATCATCAAAAATTGTGTTCACAAAAAAATCTGAAAATCGCCAAAAGATAGAATTTACCAAAAACTTCACTAAAAACTCGACATTTCACAAAGAAATAAACCAAGAAATTTCATTACAAATTCCACTCAAAATTTGAAATTTTACCAAGAAGTCAAAATTTTAAAGATAAAATGCAATTATATCCCAAATCGAAAGATTACAAAAAAAAAGTTAAAATTAAAACAAAAAATCCGTATCAGCTCGAAATGTCATCAAAATTAAAATTAGATAAAAAAAAATTGTGTATCAAACCGTATAAATTTTACCCCAAACCGAAAACTCACTAAAAATTTTAATAATAAAATCAAAAAATTTTAACGAATATTGAAATTACACTAAAATATTCACAAGTCGTCAAAGAATTCCAATTTTATCACAAATCGTGAATGTCATAGAAAAGTGAAATTCGCAAAACAACTCAAGAAGCACAACCATCTAAAAATGTCTTCTCCAAATACCGAAATTAAAACAAGAAATGCTTTAAAGAATTGTCGAAAAAGTAGCAACAAATATTAAATCGCTAAAGAATATAAATTTCTACAAAAAGAACAACAAAATCGAAAAATAAATAACCAAGCTACAAATAATTTAAAATTGCTCCAATTAATCATAATATTGCAAAATATGAAAATAACATCAACATGTTACCGAATACCCAAGATTTGGCTTAAATTGAAAAAAATATAAATATTAGCTAAAATTTTCATAACAAGCAGTGAAGGATATAAAAAATTCGGCAAAGCCGGATATATTACACTCACTTGTTTTTTTCCCCACTGTTCTTCAAGACAATATTATTTTATGATGTAACCGAATACCATAATAAGCTCTACGTCAATTAAAATTGCAGGGGACGAGGAGAGACAAACAAAAATTCTTATTGTTACTAAAGGGTTAAAGTGTAAGGAAAAATTCTTGCAGAATACCGAAACTTTGCTAAATAATAAATATCAAAATTGTTGCTTCATATTTTAGGCCTGCATTTCAATAACCTACAGAGGTTTTTATGCTTTGAATTGAAGTAAATAGTAATAAAGATATTATTTGCCGTATTTCTATAATTATGACGCATTTATATCTTCGAGGTTACTTACTCTCTCTGCCTTTCTATATAATAATATTTCCGTGCTCTAGTTTTACTAAAACTACCCAAAAATGCTATATGGTCCTCAACTTAAGTTTATTATTTCTTACTTGCCGATAACCTGTAGAGCGAAGTTAGACCGGATCGTGGCACCTTTCTTTTTGAATACTGTCTTTACTACTTTTATACGAAAATAATATGAATTTTGATTCATACTCGTAATTCAGACTTCAAACGTCACAGTACACATTAACAATCACAGTCAATATTTATATGATCTTAATTTTTTAAATGATTTTGGTGGCGCCCAATTAAAATATACACGGCACATAATCACAAACGCTGCTATAAAAAGAGCCACCAACACCAATGTCAACTCCATCACATAAGCCACCATCATCATCACTGAACGTTTTAGCCTTTTTGCTTCTTGGCCGATTATACTTTTGTAGATGGATGGTTTCGTGCTTTTTAGGATTCGTATAATTTCATCTCAAACCACTCATAAACCATAAAAATCACAGCATCTTTCTTTTTTCTCCCACTTAGTTTATTTCATTTTATTTAGAATTTGTTTCTTATTTTTGCTTTTATTGTTTTTAAATGTTAAGAATTTCTATAAAAATGTCAGCTATAAAAGCCGTCACTAAAGGTAGCGTCATTAATGCCATTGAACGTATGTTTATGAGATTTTGGTTTTAAAAACACATTCAGTTTGCCAGTGTTTCTTAATTTAATTGAAAACATTATTTGGTTTGTGTGCTTGTTTGCAACAATTAGAGAATTATTAAAATATCATAAAATTACCGGCACCTAATGAAACAAAAGCAAAATAAAACATTTCCTTTCTTTCGTTCTTTACCAAATTTATATTTTCAATTCTTCGTTCGAACGCGATCGGCGCTCTTTCCATTTCACAGTGCATTTGTGCCTTAGAATTTGTTGGTCCATTTACCGCTTCTTGGACTTCCAACATTTCTGTTGGGAAAACGTTCCATGATTCGTCTGCATCCTTCTTGTTACACTTATGATATCTAAACATGTTTTTAGAAAATTTGGAGCGAATGAATTACCATGCAAATCGCACGATCTCGGTGCTCAATAAGCTTCGCATCACTTATGATAACCATGCCCTCAAATCGATGACACAGGCAGTTGTTTAACAAGGTAGAGCTAAATTGATGAGTGACGAGTGACGATGTTCTTCGGCTGCAATTTTTTTATGTTTTTTGATTTACTTCAGGTGACATGACATGACTGTTTCCTAGCGAAAACAGTCACCAGTAACAGCAGTTTTTTTGAGCGAGTATAATGGCGACAATTGGCCTATTCACATTTCAAGTGAGATGAAAATAGGATCCGTTGTCATGATGACTTTCGATGGAAGGATGTCTGGTCCGGGGCCTCCTGCGATATCTTGAGCCATAGACATGATATTATCAGCAGAACGGTGGTCGTCAGCTAGCAGCAACTATAAATTTGTTCCGTAACTGAGTGCACTGTCAGAAGTTCTGAATTATACCTACACGTCTCTGCACGGAGTCTAGCTAAATAAGTCCAGCTTAACAAATATCAACACTCTCTTAGAAAAATCTATAATCCATTGTGGAACAGCATACGCCAGGAATGCGTAGCCAAAAGGGTGCTGGGTGAGCAGTATCCGAACTCTGGATACCAGTCGACTTCCATTTTTAATACAGACTTACTCCTGCATACAGAGCGCTGTGTGGTTGAACATCTTTTTTCCAATGGCCAAGGGAGAACTCCGGAAAAGATGGACAAGAATGCCTTGCCAGGGGTGGAGTGGCCAATCTCTAAAGGTACTCCTAAGGCGTTGGATCATGTCATTCCGATGCGGATGGACAACGAAGCCTTGCAACAGGTGGAGAAGTTAGCCTTTGTAAGAACTCTCGTGTTTATTGACCAATGACGGAATTCTGCACAGATGGACAAGAAAACCTCGGTCAGTCTGCAAAGTTTCTCCTGAGTAAGAGCCTGAGACGGTAGCGCACAATATATGTGAATGTCCAGAATTGACCAGCATAAAGCTTAGGGGTAGCCGCTTGTTAATATTGAGTTCCAGGGGGTCCTAAACCTTAGTAAATGCGCGCAACTTCATGATGAGAAAGAAGACAATCAAGAGTAAAGGCTAGTGTTAGCTCGACACTAAATAGGCGTAAGATTGTTGTAAATTACAAATTGGTTGCCTAAAATTAAACGACGGGTGTCGAAAAGGGACCCATAAAGTAAGCGGTCTATTTCGATATCCCCCCTACATTAGTATATGTATATATTAATATGAGGCACATTTTGGAAAGGTAAATTGAGTAATAGAGCGCTTTTTATACCGATTATGAAACATTTTTTAATTTTAGTTAATACTGGCCTTTATCAGTCACACATCCTTTAGAACAAATTATTATTTTTCTTTTCAAATCTTTTTCAAATCTTTTTCAAATGTTGAATACCTAAAAATTTCCCAAAGTCATTCCAACCATCTGTGTTATTCATAAGTAATCATAAATGTCGTAAGAAACTACGTTTTTCTCTTAAACTTGTGCAGGTCTTAAATTAGTAAAAAGCAGCGGACAAAGATTTCCTGAAAGTTTGTCAAAATATTTTATAATCAAATGCGTGCAGTTATTTAAGGGCCATCATAATTTAGATTTTTTTGTGTTCAAAACTTTTTTATTACTTCTTGTGAAGCTGTGTGCGGCAGACATGTGTATCGGGGTTGTTTGTATTGCAGTTTTAATTTTTATGATGATCAATAAAGTTTTCGTTTGTTTGTTTATTTAAATCATAAATTAAACATTTATTAATTGTTTATGAATTTATTATTGAGTGAAATTTTCGAAATATTCTTTTTGATCGTTTCAAGAAATTAAATGTCTTCTTGTCTGTGGGTTGCTTTTGGTGAAACTTTAACAGATTTATGAGTGACTATAATTTTTGTTACTAATGACTTTGTTGTTTATTTAAGTATTTGAAAAGTTTTATATCTTTCAGATATTTAGTACGGCCCTTTTTTTTAATATTTTTCATATGACATTGTTTGAATCAAATACCATGAGAATTTTTACATCTTACAGAGTTTCTGTATAGTTATGAATTGAAACCGTAGTCGGTTTAAGTTGGAAATTCCTGAATCAGACAAACGTAACATCTGCCAAGTCTTCCACCGGCGGAAGACCCCATGAAGAGGGAGGGAGTCGTAAACTATGAAATAAAACAGAAGACCAGAAAGCTAGAACTAGACACGCACTGACCTGGATGCGTTCTCTTTACAGAAGAATTCATGATTAAAGCTTGAGGTTTTTGTAAAGAAGTTGAAGATCGTTTAAATGGAAAAAGACCCACTTGGGCCATGAAAAGTTGTTGGTAGATAAATCACCGCGTCGAAATTACTCTATATTTTTCAAATGAAAGGAATGAAAATTGTTGTGTTCTTTCTTACAAATTTTTTCTTGGATCTTTATGTTATTATATTATGTTCTCGAAATGAAATCAGTTAAGTGACCCCCGCCATTCTTAATTGCCATTTATGTCGGTCAGCCAATATCGATAAACCGCGATATCATACGGCATGGTCAACTGGCAATAGCTGTCTGCAGTTTGTAAGGGTCTATCTTCAAGTCTTGCTTGCTGTTGCTGGGTCTTCCACTATATCTCGAAGAAGATACAGGAATATTCTTGACAAAACGAAGGCTATCAAGTCGGATGGACAAACGCCGGAACAGTAGTGTTGATTTTCACTATTATCTGAAGTATTAGCACTATAGTTATGATGATATACTCAGATCTATATATTCTGAAAGTTAGCCAAAGGAAACAAGAGCTAAGATTTAGTTCTTTTCGATGAAACCCTGGGAAGAGATAATCGACCTACATCTTATGACACCTGTTAATCCGAATCTAGTGTTCTGAGCTCAACATGTCTACATGACCGTAGATTAGTTAAGTCAAAGCTGCGCATGCTACTGGGTTGTGGATTCATAAGGAAAAAGATGTGGGCTATTCACAAACAGATCTGTTCCTCTTCTGTGGAATGTGGCCCAAACTATGTTCCGGTATTCAAAACTGTTATAATTGAGGACGCTCATGTAGATAAATTTGAAAACACATGGATTCTCTGTTTGCATGACATTGACCCGTATTACGAGCTTTGCTCGATCATCAAGTGTAGTCGAAAGGGCTAATCGAACGCATTTTCATTGAATATTCGACGAAGCGCTATTATAAATTTTACTCGTTTGAATTATTTGTAATAGTGTAATATTTCAATCAGCTGACACTAAAATTAAATGTGACTTGTTTACAAATTAGGTAAAAAGTTTTGTTTGTCTCTTGCAACCTCATACATGAATAAAATTAACAAAAATATTTTAAAGTTAGTGCGTGGTAGCCCAAAAGCGGAACATTTCCAAATAGCATCTTGTTCAATGATTTTCGCATACGGCGTCGAAACAAAATTATGTTCGGCAGAAAATTCGATGCGCAACGAAAATTTCGACATTGTTTGTAGCTCGTAACACTAATTTCACATTCGATATTCTTTGTTAGATAGCTAGCGAAGTTCATAATCCATTCCTATCTCAATGATTTCTCCCACCATCTGCGGTTATACTTAAAATTTTATTTGTATCTGGCTTCGTGAACAATATTTTAACCTCAGTGTCTAGGTCAGGTTTGATTTATTTGTATTTTTACTTTCCGCACGGCAAATTTTGATTTTTAAATTCATGAATATATGATTTCACAAACATATTTCCGTTACAAGCAACTTAATGGATTCACTCCAATCCAATTCAATTCTGACCATGTAATGCAAACTTATTCATTTTAGTTCATACAAAAATCAGTATAAAAGTTGTTTATTGTTTCGTTTTTCCATAATTGTATGACTTCTTTCTTTAACTTTTTTATTTCAATTTCCAGTACTTGTCTGAGTGAAAAAAGTCAACGAGACCATCATGATTTTGTATTTGATATGAGAGATTTACACAAACATAGTGACCTTTTTAGCACTTATTTCTTTTAGTTATAACCATGAAATAAATGTATGAATATTTAGTTACACTTTTGCCACTTTTCCATACTTTTTTTAATTTTGCTTTCATTTAATTCCACAACTGACTTCCTTTTTGTCGAACAAAACAAAGAATTAAATGTAATAAATAATGAACTTTATAATGGTCACATTTTAGAGAACAAAATAAAGTGCAAAATACTGAATTTAATATTATGCACATCAGCTGGACAGTGGTTTAGAATGCCCCGCCTGTTATGGAAATGTTTATTAACTCTGACGAAAAGAGTTCTCCTAACTATGAGCTTTTCATATAATGGCTGACTGATGGGTGTCATAGTAACATCTTTATATTATTCATTATGGAGCAACGTCTCCAAATATATTGGATGTCACGCGAACTAATGGATTAAGTCCTGCAGGAATCGACACCATACACTTACACCGTTCATGCTGCCGACGACATTTAATTTCAGCAAGACGGTGCTGCGCCGCACAATGCGGAACAAGGGCTTTATTAAAAAACAATTTTAGTGAGCAGATAATTTTGTGTTCCGTATCTGCTAACTGGCCATCTAGATCATTGCTCGCATAGTTCACGAGATATGAGTAGCAATGCTGTAAACAGTGACCGAAAATTTAACTTTTCGAATATACCATCTCAGAGACATATATTCCGGCATGGGTCGCCATTCAGTAGTTATCCATTACAAATTTTGCCACCCATTACTATTAAATCCAGAATAAGAAGAAACTAATCAGGTGGAAGGGTTTCCTATATAAATCTCATTTAGTTTGAAGAAGATTTAAATGCATATTGGATCTAGATTTCTTAATTATTGAGAAGAGGAGCAGAATCAATAGCTTCATGCCAGTGGACATACATATATATCTAGTGATTAAAATAGTTGAGCGTGTTTTATTTTAAACCAATTCCAAAAACGACTTTCAGAACTATAGCAACTCTGTACTCCGAGCAAAGTTTATCAAGATTTTCCAGGCTATCTCTCTGAGCTGAGTTATATCTGTTAAAGTATTAATCGAGTTTTACTGCGTTTTTACTGCTATGAAAGCTCTAGACAGTGGCAAAGAGAATGTTCCATAAATACGCCAAAAGGACATTTGCTAACTTACTAATATCGGACTATCACAGTTTTAGAAGGACCTTTGTTTTATTGGGCCAAGCACCATAATATTGTTGGCTTTTCCGGACCGTTCTGTTACTCTGCAGTGTAATATATGGAATCACAAATAGGTAGGATATTTCCGCTTTATTACTATTAACGTCCGTTCAATGGTGTGACTAGTGATTCTTATCTATCCATTAACCCATTTGGGCACGTTTGTTGTATCTGCTATCGCCGACGTTATAGCGATATATTGGTCGCAAAAAAGCTCCACTGTCATTCATAATATATCGGGAGTCCAAATGACACCAGTGTTTAGCCCCCCACTACAGAATCAAGGAACCATTCAAGAGTCGAGCGATAATGACTAGCCGCTGATAGAAAAATGTTGCTTGATGAGAGAGATGAACAAAACAATATTCTTTACAACTGTCACGGTTTTAGTCAGCGAGTAAATATAAATCTGCCATTTAAGTAAATTCATACAAATTAAAAAAATAAGTTTTCTATATTCAATACTTAACTTTGCTAAATTCTAATTAAATGTTTAAAAATCCAATACAAATTTGGTTGTGTAGGTTATTCCTTCAGTTTCTCTTGATTTTATTCAGGCAAAACAAAAAAACAAAACCACAGTGCAGCAGTGATTTAATATGAAACAGATAAAAATGCGAGTACTACAATAATAAAATACCGAACAAACATAAAATAAATGAATGAATTTTGTTATTACGAGTATAAAGGGTGAATTAAAAACCACACAATATTGCAAAAGATTTGTTAGGTTTTTTTTTTAATTGATTGTAAGTGCAATTTCAAAAACAAAATAAAATGTTAAATACGAGTAGTCGTAATATTATTCATACGATATCACTTTTGACCGGAAGAACATGAAAATTGATCGTCATGGTGAGAATTTTTACAACTTATACACATTTTTATGCAAATATCTATATTCGACCTGTGTTGTATGTATGTATGTGTGTGTGTATGTATCTACGTGTCCATGTACTCACTGCCAGACCCTCAACCAACTGATCGTTATAATAAATATTGAATATTAATGCAATAACTTATAGAGCATATTAATGCGGTAGAAATATTTAGCAACTTTAATGAAACCACAACAAGCAAAAATTCCCATACCCTGAGTGCAGATGGTGTCGTATGAGCGTCAAAGGGTTCGATAAATTTTACCAGCAGTAATTTGTAAGATGATACTTATGTATAATTGTATGCCTTTTAGAGATGCAGAGTCAGCGTAGTAGAGTTATGTGAATGTCAGCAGTTTCAGCAGCAAAAAGGAAATATCATTTAGTTATACATTCAGTACACGGATGAAAATTTATCTTGACCGAAATTGGGACAGAAATAATTTTTTACATTCAATCGCCCAACTTTGGAATTTTTACATTTTCTCAGCAACCGAAAGTGGGCTGGTTTGGAAGGGTTTCTGTTTGTAATGTCTAGGCCGTTAAATTGCTACTTGTGCCTCTTTGGGGCGGTTAACGGAACTCTTAAACTAATAAAACGTTAAAGCACATGCGATTCAAAAATTATATATTCACAGGTAAGGGGATATTTACGCAAACGTTGTCGCTAAAACAATAATTTTTACTGGTTAGTAAGTATTGATGGGTATGAAGCGAGTAATTCAAATGGTATTGTAAATAAAAAAGAAATAATTTATAAGATTTAAGATGTCCGTCAAATCATCAGGTTTTGCAAGTCTTATTTTACAATAGAAATGCAACGACAAAGACGCAGTCCTGATTGCATTGCTGGTATCAATATGGCTTTATAGGATCAAGAAAAAGAGAAAAGGAAATAAAAGTAAATAAGATGCATTTAAAAGAAATAGCAAAGAAGAAATGTCGAGCCGAGCAGATAAGTTTTGCATATTTAAGCATTTAATGTTCAGTTTTCATTTTCAATAGATTTTTCTCAACTTATGGACTGGACTGATGATGATCACGTGGTCAACTTGCCAATTTACCTCATAACTGTGGAACAAGAAGACGAGGTCCCAAAGCACGACTGCACTGCTAGTAGTCGTGCTTTGGGACCTTTGGGACAATGCCAAAGTCTCTGACAAAGTGGCAGTGCACATTTTCATAACAGAAGCTGAAACATGGGAATCTCGTGAAGAGGAACTTATTATTAATCCTTCAACTATTCATTGTTTGTGCCAAGAAACCCGTATAAAAGAATCTAGAGAAGTTTCAATTAAATTAGTATTAAATTTTAAACATTTGGTTCGGTTATAGCACATTTTAATAAAATTATAGGATCCATAAGAGTTAAACGGATTGCGATTTTTGTAAGCACGTCAAAGTTCTTTGGTCCACCGAAAGTAGAATCTTCAACTGACAAAAATAGTGCGAATGCCTGTTATATGATACAACGTCTGCAAAAACTGGAGCCGCTATCCTCTAGGAAAAAATTGCATCTCTGCTCCAGAAATTTAAATATTTGAAACAGTTGCCAAATCATGGCCAAGTCTTAAGAAAGCATTATTTAAAACATTTTGCAATGAAGATGCAACTGCTTGTTTACAAATACGTCCAGCCGTAAACATGAAAACTGTATATAATTTTGTTACGAGCAACTGACTTAATTTCAAAATTAAGAAGAATATAAAAAATCATTTCAGTTGGCCTTAATCTGTCTTAGTGCAGAGCAGTGTAGCGTTCGAACGCCTTAAAAAATAATTCTGTTCCAACAGCAATTCTCTCCTACAAACACTGAATAACGTGAATTACGCGATATTTGCATTTTTCTAGTGAAACTTTAACCGCTTCAAGATGTTGCTTCTATTCAAGATAACATTAATAAATATAGATCCCTAAGCCAATTCACTAAACCGGTTTGTAATTTTTGTAATTTATTCTTATGGAGATATATTGTCGTTTCCCGGTCCACTAACAGCTATCGCATTCCTGCAAAATTTTACTTATTTATTTTTTAAGATCAAGAAACAACAAGTTTGCCGAGGAACTGAAAGCTCTTTAAATATTGGCCCTTCTAATAAAAATTCGGAACCTTGGCAACATTCCGAGCAAAAGGCGCCAACTCTGGACTCCAGCCCAGTCAACCCACTGGCCATCTGGCGAGCCTTAATTTGATGTACAGGAGGACTTAAAGAAAAGAAGCGCAAATGTAAATACTGAAACAAAATTTGGTTACGACAAATTCCAATATCAAGGCGGAATTTGATAATAAATAAAGGGTGCACACAAGCAAGGCAATGGAGATCTACGTTCTTAATATGTTATTAAGGTTGCTATATATGGCTTGGAGTTGCCTGATCAGTGGTTAATATGCATATTTATCGTATGCATCTTAGCTATAACTGAAGTAGAAATATAAACTTTAAATTACATATTGAAAGTAATTAAAAGTCCATAAAGTGCATTTTCACTTACCGTTAATCTATTAATTCACAACTAAACCTGCCATATTCGTCATCCTTTTCCATTGAAAATTTCCTCTGACAGTAAACAGAAGGAAAAGTTAAATTGATGTTTATGAACATAAATTTATATTTTTATTTTTGTTTTTTTCTGAACACTGAAAATACTTTCCAGTAAAATGGACAAAGAAGTTAAGTGTGAACCACTGCAGCAATACGTGAACTACACTCAGGTTTAAATTTTCGCCATAAACTGAATTGAATCATGGTCAGCTGTCATTGGAAATGACAGAAAGACATGACAAACTGTACTTAGATAAAATATGTTTTCAAAGGATTAAACCAGAAGAGTGTGTGTGTTTTCTGTTGAAGCGTGTTTCATAACGATATTGAAACAATGTTTAAAGAACCATAATTTTGCTGTCTGAACACTGCATATTTTACATTCGTTTAACTATAAACGGATTCTTATGAAGTTGTTAGCTAAAGCTGAACCCATTTATTTCAATATTTCTGATTAAAGTTTTATATTTTTTGCCAACAAAACACCCCTCTACTCTCTAGAGATGATTAAGTGCTGGCGGTGGAGTGTTTCTTTTTATTGTTGGAAATGTAAGTGATAAAAATCTGTTTTAGTTTGTTTTTTGTCATAAACATATTTTTCTTTTATTTGTTGACCAGTTTGGGTTTTCTTTTCTACCGCCATAAATTTCCAATTTTCTTGTTGCTCTTTGCCGCAACGTTACGTTCTTTCTTATCGTTAAAAAATTATGAAAAAAGCTTTTTTATGGCTGTGCATATTTTTTATGATGATGCCACTTTCCGGTACTTTGTTACATTCTATGATTTTTTATATGAATTTGTTGACCAGTGTCATCATCATTCTGTTGTTTTTTACACATTCTGTTCTTGTGATATGAATAGATGACCATTTTAGCGTACACAAGTTATGTCACTTTGACAGTTGTGCACAAATTTATAGCAAAGTAATATTACGATTTTTTTTTTTACTTTACTTACGTGCTGGGTGCTTTGAATAATTCACCGGTTGTTTTCTAACTCGAGGCAATGAGTTACCTTTCGTCTTATTTTAGTAAATCCAGGGTATTATTATACTCCGGATTTCAAATGTTCCATTGACGGTTATTTATTTATTCTAGGTCGTTAACTAAGAACATCCACTGGTAAAACTGTCACCGGGCTGAGTATTTACTACCTTAATTTTGAGTACAGATACACAACTCATATTTCATGCGGTAGCATTGCTAGCGACAAAATCAGTATTAGGATATTGGTTGGAGCTACATTTCGCGAACGAATGTGAACTATTTAGCAAGAATGATCAAGACAACGCATTAATATGGGGTTATCTCTTATAAGCAATCACATAAAGCTGTCTTCAATAAGGGTGGTTCAATGCTGAAATGTAATGACTAATGTATGCTATTACGATTGGAACAAGCCAGCTCTGGAATCTCCACCGTTTCTATGCACTGCGGCAACATTCCGAGAGGTCGCATTTTGAACAGCTCTGAAGCATAGACTCGTTTGAATTTGAACGATAGGTCAAATCTTGGTTATGTACCTGAGACACTGTTAGAAATAACCATATCCTCAAATCCTTCGTCCAAAATGCATATTTGGGCATTCGTCGTGTGGCCCATGTAGCCGTCCAGCTAAAACCACAGAGTGAAATCGGTTGTCATTGTTTTGTAATGCTCGCTCTTTACGTGATGGCCTCAGTGCGACTATGCTCAAAATCCGCACCAAACGAGTAAAACTACGGTGTTTGTTTCGCCTATATTTTCAAGAAATCCCCGTATCCGAGAGCAGAAAAGCTCAACTCTCTGGTCACAAATTTGGAAATAAGTGAAAATTCTTCTTTGGATAAATATTTTAAAATAAATTATTTAAAATAAATTTATGTTTTCATTTTACACTTTTCGAAGTCTTAGTATAAAATGGCACAATTCCTCGTAGACTTATTGAGCTGAAGGTAGCTTTTCAAGATTTTGAACTTATCTTAGCGGTTTCAGTGATCTTATCAAAAGCAGACCGACTAAGTTAATACATAAGTTAAATTTCAACTAAAATTTTTAAGGTTAAATCAAGTATTTAAAATCAATATCAATTAAGTGTAACAATGAAACGATTAGCGTTAGATAAAAAACAGGAAGCCTTGTGAACGTTCATCGGTATCGACCGATCCAGCTTAATTGTCAACTGTGCTCGCAATCTGTAATATCTCCTGGGCGCATCTGCATGATACAATGAAAATTTAAGGAAAGTTTTTGAGCAGAAATTTTTTGGATCTACAAATAAATTAATGTATTGTTGGCATTCGAATGCCGAAAAATATGAAGTTGATTGCAGGTGTTAGTACATCCTTTTGCAGGAATGTTAATAATTTAATATTCTATATAAAGGACACTAAACTTTTTTCAGTATTTCTTTTTCAGATTTTCTCCAGGTGAATATCAATAATCACTTCTAGAAAATGTTACTAAGAGAAGAATTTGCTATTATTTTTAACACTGCTGTAAAATTACAAAGCGTACTTGTGTGTAGAAATATTTTTGTTCTTGTATGTGTGAAGTCAAATATTTTTATTTCGTAAATATATCAGAAGTATCATATTAAATTTAATGGGAATTGATGATGTTCCCATTATGAAATGTTCTTTCAGGTTCTTCTACTTTTGTTTCACTAACAGCTTTTACAACTTCAGAGTGACCATCTTAAAAAAAGCAACGAAAATACAAGAAGGGAGGGAACTTTATGAAGGGAGGGAAATTTATGAATGATAATAAATTAATCAAAGTTATCAATTTTTATTATTATTATGGTTTAAAATACTCGACATGTATTTCATGTTCGGAGAAAAAAATACATTCATGATTGAAAATAAATTTTTCGACAGAGTAAATTTTTTACTACGAAATAAAACTACGTTAATTTGTTCTTAAAACGTTACTCCGATACGCCTAAAAATATTGGTGAGAAAATTCGTTTGCTTTCTACGAACCTTCAGAGCTATTTTCGAGCTTACAGTGTCGAGTTAGTTAAGTTTGTAACTGAAAAGCATTAAGTTTTTTAATTTGATTACTGACCTTTCGAGTAGTTATTTGCACTCACATTTTCTTCTCGAATACTATTTTAGCAAAATTGTAAAGTATTTAAATAGCAATTTTCTCACGATCATTATCTTATGATAAAATATCGCACAAGTTAGACTTAAAACGTTTAGTTGCATTCCAAACCACAAAAGAGCAACAGCCAATCAGCACATCTCATCCCAAACATTAAAAGAATACCGAACTTTGGTTTTGGCTTTTCTTTTGCCATTTTCTACTACAATTTCGCTTTGAAATTTAAGGAAGAGCGAAAAAAGTATCTCTAGCATAGAGCAACTGTCACTTGCAACAAATTTGCAGGCGATTGAGTTGGAAACACCAGAAACGAACCCAACAACCGCACTAACAACAACAGATAAACAAACAGCAACATTACAGCTTACAACTTGGCCAAACAAAATCAAGGCGAAATGTTCTAGTTAGAACAAAAATGACAGCTAAAAAGTATAGAGAAAAAATACATACAAGAAAATGAAAGAAACAAAAATTAAAATCACACTGTTGCATTTTAGATTTCTATGTAACAACTTACCAACTGAAAAATTTCAATATCAAAAAGTTTGTTTTTTGAAGAGCAAAGAAAAAAAAAACATTCTCATCGCATCATCATCGTTTTCATTGTCGTCGTTTTAACAATATCAAGATAAAATAAGCCCCAAACGAAGCCAACATTATAGAACAACTAGAATTCAATATCACACTCTCATAAGTGTATAAAGACAGACACTCACGTCTCATTGTCAAGAGATCGCTTTGGAAAGTGAAACAGATTAAAATTGTAGTTGGACCGGGTCGTCTAAGTAAAGGCCTACATGAACTACATCTGCTGAGGCAACTCATATACATATTCGGGTTTGCTTCATATAAATATGTCACGCTTACCAGGCTCTAAGACGAAAAATAACAAAATAACGAAAACAAGCATTTCTTAAATTTTTCTAATCGTTATGGCGGGGGAAATTTCCGGTCTTATACCCCACTCTCAGGGTTGGCACCGGTATATGTGGATATGTCATGTCGTTTTACCTTATCCGACGATGGTATTAGCGCCGGATGAAAATATGAGGCACATCGATTATGCACAACTATCGCCCCGCGATTTGGTTCTAAATCATGGGAGCCTCACCAACAACTCGTCCGCAACCTAAGCCCAACGTGGTACCAGTCGTTAAGTTACTGGGCGAACCTATGGAGAGTTTCACGTCGTAGACTGGTTTTTGAATATCCCCCGGCTAGCAATACGTCCAGGTGGAGTGAATACCAAAAATAAATGCCGCAAAATAATTTAAAGATCGTCTTAAGTCAGGTGTTAATGGCCAAAAAGCAGGAGTTTCATGTTTTTCCATCGTGTCAACGATGCTGCCTTAGAAGCTTGTGTATTTAGTTTCACTGCTTGACCTGCATCATCATCCCTGCTCGGACCAAGGCAATTTTACCATTTTCAGGAATTCATTCAAGTTTACGATGGAGTGTTTACATGGCCTCACTATTCCTGTTAGAATGTGCTTAATCCTCTTGTTAATGTACGCAAAAAGTCGTGTGTTTGCAGCTCATTTGGCTGACTACTAATGCCAGCACATCAAGTAATTTTTTAACATATTTTTGAAACAGTTTGAAAGCTTTATGAAAATTCGGAATTCTATATGAAGCCTAACTTAAGATTATCAAGTGGCAGTTACCTTCTAATTGAGTCACTACTGCACCAGCCATTGTAGGGTGTCAAAAAATGATGTTACAATAAATTCTACTGATCAACAACGATCATGGCCTAAAACAAACTATTATACGAGTACGAACTTGTGTGTGAAACTATTGCCTTTCGGTTAACTTCACTGCTCCTCATCTCCTCTCCTGATGGTACTGAAACGCAAGTGTAAGTAAAATAGTAAGAGGTGAGGCGGAACGTGTCAAGTAAATGCATTGCATTTTAAGTAGTAGTGGTGGCGGTTGTTTTCACGTGGAGAAAAGCACCATCACCTTATTACTGCAAAAGCGTGCTTATTTTTTCGGTGAGTGTTTGAAAAATTGTCGGCATCTTTTGTGAAGTCATCTCCTCTAGATATTGCTGGAAACTAGGATATTGTTAAAGTATTTCAATAAAATGCTACGGACAACTAATAAGAGGTTTCTGAATAAAAAACACAGATTTTTAACAACAACGTCTTACAGTTCACACTTTTGTCACGATATTCGGTTTTAGGATTTGTTGTCTTTTGTGTTCAACTTTTTTTCATTTTTTTTTTTTTTGTAAAAGATGTCACCCAGAGTTTGAAGTTCATAGTTAAATAAATGAAGAAGTATACTCGTACACTGAGCAATATACTTTAGTTAAAGATGTCCTAGTGAATCCTAGACAAAACGATCTTCTCAGAACAATAACCAGCGACATATGATATTGTTTTAAATAAGCAAATACATAAACCAGAAGATCGATCGTTGCATTTAATTGCTTTAGTTGAACCGATCTGTATTTTGAATGTTAAAGCAAATGGATGGAATTCTTTTGCAGTGTAATTTTCCATTCAGCAATCATCATCATCATTTTAACAGCCTGATCATCACAAAATGTTTCAAATGTTGATAGTGATGCAATATCGTCACTTACCACTAGAAAATGTGACAAACGTTCTTTCCAAATTTGTGCAAGATCGAATTGAAATAAAAAGAAAACAAATCTGAATACTCAACGAATACAAAAATAAACTCTCCAAAAAGATCAATGATATTGCCAATTTTAAATGACAGGCCTTTGTATTGTGGCAGGTCACTCTGTACCCACAGCTGCGGAGTTGCTTCTAAATATCATTATAACGATGTGTGTACAGCAGCAATAAGACACACAAGTCTAGTCGATTTGAGATTTTAAAATTTTCTTCGTTTCGAGCTAGAAGTAGAGGCGGCATGTTGTTTCAACACCTATCAAGCATGCTTAATCAAATGTCAACATAATTGCTGTAAAAATAATCTATTTTTATGGTTCCTGTTTTGTTTGTTTGTTTTTGTGGCTGATTGATCAAATAAGTATAGGAGAAAAGAAGAGTTGACGAAATTCAAAATTTCAGACCTTTCTTTGTTTGCGAGTGAAAACAATCACACACTTATGGCAATAGCAGCAGCACCAATCGCTATTTAATCAGATTTCATTTGTATGTGAAGAATGACAAGAAACTATTCATCGACTAAACGAATTTTTATTTTGGTGTAACATTTTTTGTTACAAGAGATATGAATGAAGTTGGGTTCAGTAATGGCAAGTATTCGATTTGAGGTCTTTATTGAAGAGAATGAATCCTTTTTATTGCTTCTTTTTCATTTCAAGAATTAATGTTCCTTCTATTTCCCTGTATTTTTTAATTTATTTTTTTCTTTGGAAGAAAATCTTTAATTATCGAATGGCAGCATTTGTTATACTTTTGAATTGTTTGGAGTCCTTTGACTACAATTCTTTGCAAACGATTATTCGGAGGATGGAATATAGAAATGCTAATGGATTTCCGCTCCACGGCACTACTTATTTGCCGTATTTGTTTCCAAATAACGAAGCAACTCTATGAAACTGTTAAGCCCCACATGATTTGTTTAACAACACTCTGTATAACGCTTTTATTTTTTACGAAACTACACGCTCCCATATAAGCCACGCCTTTTATCACTAAGATATTCAGTCTTTATTTCATACTTCTCATTGATGACACAAAGGAGAACTGATAATACTTTAGTTAAAAATTACCGGATAAAAACCATTCAAATGTCGAAGGCCATCCCTATTTAGCTTCCTTTGCATTCAGCAATTCCTCTCTTCTAATCAGTGGCCAATAGCTTTGGACCAACCCAAAATATCAGAGGCCCGCCTGGCTAATTTATGCACTACCTCGTTGCCTTTATAGCCTCGTATCCAATACTAGCAAACCTTATTGAAGTTAATTTAGTTGAGAGCAATTAAAAATAATCGTAAGGAACGAATTTAATAAAAAAAAAAGTTCGTTCCTTAAATTCAATTACACTGAGCCAAAGAAAAAACTCCTTAAGTATATTTTCAATGAATTAATTTCAAAAAAATTATTTTCATGAAGCTCATAATTAAATTTTTACACTTCTGTAAAATTAAAATGATTCATAATGTTTTCAATCGAAATATTTAATTTTCTTTCAAGTTTAAGAATTCTCGTTTAGTTTGTGATACAAAGCACTATGCGGTGTAGCGGTTTCAATGGAATAATTACAAGACTAAAAATCATGCAAAATTCTATACGAAGTGAATAGAAGAGCCAGGATAGTAATTGAGAACTGCCTAGAAAATGCTACTTTGGACCGGGTTTTGAAGTCGAATAAAAAATTATTCGAACAAACATTACACAAACACCAGCAGCAGCAGCAGTGACAGCATGGATCTGTTGTCAATGAGTATTTGCATACACATGTCTTTTTACATTCATAGCGAGTACATCAACTTCAAAATATCAGCATCATACGTTTGAAGAGCGGTGTGACTTTGTATGACAGTTGTTGTTGTTGTATTGACTTCTCCTGCTGCCCTGCTTTATACTGGTGGTTATTATTGTGGCAGTTACTTGTTGGTGCATCAAACGCTCACAATTGATTTTAAAACTTTAACAACATTTTCTGCAAATTCTGTTTTTGAATAGAGAAATATTGCTGCTACTGTTTCTGAAGGCAAAGATGCCGCTGCAACCGCCGTTCGTCTTGTTGTTGCTACTATTTTTGGTTGGTTATCTGCGTGTTCATTCTTATGTATGTAGATGTTGTTCGTGTGTGTTTGCATGGCATGTCTTATTTTTTTTGGTCTTGCTACAAGTTGCAAATAAATGTCTGTAGGTAACAACATTTCTTTAAAGTTATTGCCGCTTTTAAACTATTTTATGTGTGATGTTGTTGTGGTTGCTGTTAGAGCTGAAGTGTGTGATTTTGTTGTATCGCTGGATTTTCTAGTTGCCGGCTGTCATCTTCAATCTTTGACACAACATAAATACTAAAATTCAGAAAGATCGAACAAAATAAAATCTGATTTTATAAATTTTTTTAAATAAAAGTGAACAATTTCTGCCAGCTTTTTTTGTGCTGCTTTTTATTGATTTTTTGCTGGAATTTTGCATTGTAAACTTTCACATTGTGACATATTTATGGATATTATGTGTCACAATTTCTCGACACATACCATGAATATCCATCCATCCATCCATTACTGTCAAATATAAAAAAACTATTATGTACATACAAACTTACATATGTATGTATGTAAATATGAGTTGAACTAAATAAAAGAAATTCAACGTGACTTAACAATGAAGTGGAATGGAAATTTTAAATTTAATGTAAATACAACAACATAAAAGACGATCGTATAATTTTGATTTCTTGAGCCGAGTCAGAATCACATAATCGGAACGGCTGAAAGTGGGGGTCTAAGTTTTACGAAGGCAGTTTGTTGCATAAAAAGTTGTATCAGGAAGAAACAAATTATGGGTTGAGGTTCACCAGGTGGTAATCAATCCACAATGCCTTCGAATTTTGCGTCGACGCCATCAATGGTCCATATTTCTTTGAAAATAAAAATTCTGAGGAAATCATTATCAACCTTGAGCGCCATAGATCAAAGATTATTATTTTTTTTTTCCGAATTCCACGATATGGACGTGGCTGACGTGTTTTACTAGCATGGAGATGCTGCCTTCCATGTATCGAACGTCACATGTATTTTTATAAAGCACGTAAAACCCTTCATATTTATCTTATTTCTATTTAAGGAGAAGAAACTAATTATTGCAGACCAGCGAAGGTTAAAGCACAAGTGACACAGTTCCAAGCCATTTAAATTTTTTTTACGCATTAGATCGAATCACCGTAATTTGTGCCGATGCATATCGGCAATGAAACAGAAAAGAAAGACTAGAAAAAGAAGTCACCATCAGTTCGGAAATGTTTTAGGAAAATTACTTCAGGATCCCTAAAAAATTTTAGTACAAATACAATGCCTTTTTGAAATACTAGGACGGATGGGAAAATTGTGCGAAGATGACACATATTGCACTGTGGAACAACGAAGCGGTATCAAAAATTACTAAAATCTTGAAGGGTGACCCAAACACAGAAAAAACGAGACCGAAATTATTAAGAAAATAATAATTCTAATAGAGAAGCTTTTAATTAGATCTGCTTTGAATACGAAGAGCAAACAATATCCTCTGCAGAGCATGCAAAGAGGAGATCAAAAAGATAAAACATTTTCTGTGCCTCTGCTCAGCTTTTCCGCATATAAGAATCAAGTATTTCACGGTTGGCAATTCACCAACCCCAAATCCATCTCATTGGTATTGATTGAAATACCTTTAAAAACATCTTTCGGAGCAACGATTTCCTACAGCTCTTCAAAAGTCTTTAAATCTCGGATAATAACACGCTCACATCTTTACCACTGGATTAAGATGCTCTTCAAACGGTTTTTTCATGCAATATTTCTGGCGATAAGTTCTGGATCTCGTGCCAGAAGTTGTGCTTCTAGGGTCTGCGCTTTATTTACATATGCTGGTGCCTTCAAAAAGCCCGACAGAATGCAGTCTGACACGATGGTGATATTGTCGGCCATTAAATATCGGCAAAACGCAAACGTGGCTGCAGGACCATCTGCACTTTGTAAGGGTGCACATTAAATTCTTTATTCAAAATGCGCCCTGAATGATGTTGTTAGGACTTCCACCACATCTTGAGTAACAATAGCAAGATTTTGGCAGAAACTTGCGAAATCAAATCAAGTGGCTAAACAGAGGTAGAAGTTTCTGTCCGAAAATCACAGACGGGAGTACAGCGTTCTATTTATTTAAGAAATTTAGCACTTAAACAATTAATGGTTACTAAATAACTGTGTTTGGAAAGGGATCAACTAGACAAGACAGGTAGAGTAGTGTAGAGGACGGGGTAGAAAAGCTTTACCTTTTTAACGACTAGGAAATTGCGCGGTTGTAACAGCCGAATATTGTTATTATCTTTCGTTCTATTCATTTATGTTATCATAATTATATTTTTAATATTTTATTGTAATTCTTTATTTATATGTTAAATGGTTAAATTCTTTTAAAGTGCGTTATAATTTTTTTGCCTTTGCTGTATTTTATATATATATATATATATATACATATATACATAGGAGTATATATCTCTGAATGTAAAATACTCAATTTCTCTTACATTTTAACTTTTGTTTCACTCATGTTTTACTCATTAATGTTTTATTTTGTAATATTGTTATAATTATCTGTTTACTTCTAAATATATGTATTGTACTCAATTCTTTAATTTCATTTTGTACCACTTTTGTAAGAGCTGATTATAAAAAGCCAATTAAAGATTCAAAAAGATTCATTAATTCAAAAACTGTCATTGAATAAAGACCAACTTACTTTTAACTAAATAAATAAACTTTGTTTCAAATATAAAAATTAATAATATATGAGGGCGAATATAACGTTATCCAGTTTGTTCAAGCCCCATATATTTATAATCATTAAAAGAAATATTAAAATATTGAGGTCAATTATGACGATCCGTCTGGTTTAGACCCTTTGTTTTAATATATTTTTAATCATTTCGAGTCTCATTCCCTACATTGGCGCCCAACTCAAAAAACCTACAACTATTCCTAAAAATATAAAAATTTCCAAGCTTGAAGAAATTCTTCGCAGAAGCGTACAGCAATTATATTCCAGACGTGCAGATTTGTTGTTGCCTTGGAAAAAACCTACATTGGACTTTAAACAGACTCCGTTAAAGAGTGTTGTTTTTGTTTTTGAATATTGAAAATATTGTCTTTGGTCGTAACTGTACCTTGGCTGCTATTTTGCTTCACAACTATTGATTTTGAATGATAATTGTTACGAGTGTCAGCTTTCACATGAAATTTTTGTACACTTGATGTAAAGGAAGAGAAACGGTTATTTTCTGCGATATTAACGACAAATTAATGTAAAAAAAATTTTTACAGGGTGTTGAGAGGATTTTGATACGGTAGATCAAATCAAGATCAGTCTTCATTTTTGTAACAAAAAGATAATTATCTGAAGTTGTGAAATACAATTTATTTTCGCTTCTTTCTGTTAAACAAATCTTATAATGCGAAGAAGTCCACGTAACACACCAAATTATTCGCAAAGCTCATCTGTCCTACAGAATGCTTCCGGTAATCAAAACCAGATTCCAGTTTGTCCACGAACTACAACAGAGGCACAAAATGTTCTTTTGCAGAGCCAAACCACGGTTAATGCTCAAAATTCAACTGATTGTTCAGAAAATTGTATACAAACAACAACCAGTAGTTCTGCCAACATTATATTAACTCAAGGGCAATTTACTGAATTACTAGGCAGTTTAAACATAAGGCAAGAATCAAAAACAACTTTCGTAAACTGTAGTGCCAGATTTAATGGTGGTAGAAGTGCCACTAAGGTTGAAGACTTTATTGCAACAATATTAGTTTTTAAGGCAGCAGAAAATGTATCTGATGTCATGGCTTTGACAAGTTTTCCTTTATTGTTAGAAGGCTACGCTTCCGCTTGGTGGCAAGGTGTCCAAAATGAAGCTAAAAACTTTGATATGGCAATAGATTTGCTGCGAAAAGCCTTTTCTCCACCGAAGCCAGATTGGCGCATATTTTCAGAAATCAGTCAAGAAAAGCAAAATATCTTTGAATCTACTGACAGTTTCATATGTAAAAAACGCAGACTTTTTGCTCAACTGTCGGAGCGGTTGTCAGAAAACACAATGCTCAATATAGTTTTTCACAACTACTTCTTCCAATTAGAGAAAAAATTTCTAGAGAAAGTATAAGTTCTTTCCAAGAGTTATTGCTAAAGGCTAGAGAGGTTGAAATGCTCATACAAGAAAATAAAGAACCCAGACAGAAAATAGCTAATACTGCTGAAAAGTCATTGGTTCGTTGTTCCTTTTGTAGAAAAAAGAATCATACATCAGAGTCACGCTACAAAAAGTTAGAAGCTGATCGAAAAGGAAACCCTAAAACTAAGGAAACAAATTTAAGTTGTTACGGTTGTGGTTTAGCAGGATATTATCGCTCAAACTGTCCAAATTGCAACAAAAAAGACTCTATAAATAGCCCAGAGAAGCTAGATTTCAATGCAATTCATAATACCATAGTTGGAAGAAATGTTCCCACGGTCGATATATGTATAAACGGCTTAAATGGAGAAGCATATTTTGACACTGCAGCTCGCACGAGTGTTGCCGGTTATTCTTTGTTTCAAAAATTAAAGCAGAAAGATGTGGAATTTCAACAAGTCTCAGCAGAAATTATCTTAGCGGATGGTATATCACGTGAAGAAATCGTCTATTCAACAGTTGTTAATATTTTGATCGGAAAACGTTTCAAACGAATTCGATTCATATGTTTGCCTAAAGCACGAGCAAATCGAACTCTAATTGGCATTGATTTTCTTGAACAAGCAGGAATTGTGTTAGATTTAGCTCAAAGAGTTTGGCATTTCAAAGACAATCCTAATACACATTTTGAATTTAAGAAGACAAAACCAAACTTAATTAAATCCATACCACTTACCCAAGCCAATATTATAGAACATGATACCATTGATAATTTTCTTACAATGTTCGAAAACTCTAACAAAAATCCACATAATGGTGAATTCACACCTAGGAGTATAGACAATACATCAACATATGATTATTCCCCTGGCGGCATAAATAAAATCTTTGAAGGAAGTATTCCAGATGGTTTAGAAACTGACGTTTATGATTGGGATCTTTTTCCACCCCTAAAAAGAGCTAAAATTGATAATAGATTATTGGAAAAAGATAATGGAATGGAAATAAATTCCCTTGATTTAAAACTTAAAAATCCTGAAGGAATGAACCTTTTAAATAGCCAAAAATTAAGGTTAGAAAATTTGCTGGAAGAATTTCAAACAGTCTTTCAAAATACCAATGAAACAGTCCCACAGGTGGAACATTTTATTGATACAGGCACGCATGCTCCCATTTCATGTCCTCCATACCGCATTTCACCGGTGATGAGGGATAAACTGAAAATAGAAATTACCGATATGCTAAAAAATGAAATCATAAAAGAAGAAGAATCTCCCTGGGCATCCCAGTTGTGCTTATTCCAAAGAAAACTGGTGGTATTAGAGTTTGTGTCGATTACCGTCGCCTAAACGCAATTACGGTTACAGATAAATATCCACTTCCACGAATGGATGATTTGTTACAAGCTGCTAAAGTATCATCTTTCATGTCTACAATTGACTTAAAAGCGGGATATTGGCAGATTAGAATGTCAGATGCAGATAAATTGAAAACTGCCTTCACAACTCCATTTGGTATTTATGTCTTTAACAGAATGCCTTTCGGGCTTAAAAATGCACCGGCGACATTTCAAAGACTTGTCGACAATTTTCGAAATTGTTTACCGCAAATTGTCATTTTAGCATATTTAGATGATATAATTATTTGCTCAAAGGATTTTGAATCCCACATCAATGATCTTCGAAGAACATTCGAAAGAATAAAAATATTTAAACTTCAATTAAATCGGGAAAAATGTCACTTTTGCAAACCGGAAGTAAAATATCTGGGCCATGTGTTAACTGTAAATGGTTTAAAACCCGATCCAGACAAAACAGCAGTTATTTTACAAAGATCACATCCTAAGAATCTAAAACAACTGATATCATTTTTACAAACGTGTTCGTGGTATCGACGATTTATACCTAATTTTGCTGACATTTCAAAGCCCTTGTCAAATCTGACTAAAAAAAATGTCAAATGGAAATGGAATGATGAAGAAAAGGAATCATTTAATAAATTAAAATATTCCTTAGTATCACCACCAATTTTACAACAAATGGATGAGAATAAACCATTTTTTTTGAAAACTGATGCGAGTAGTTATGCACTCGGAGCTGTTCTACTCCAGGGGGAGAAAGAAAATGAACATCCCATAGAATATGCTAGTCGTCTACTTCTTCCCGCAGAAAGAAACTACTCAACAACAGACAGAGAAGCGTTAGCTGTTGTTTGGGCTGTTAAAAAATTTCGTGGGTTCAGAAGTCTCAATTTTAACAGACCACCAACCGTTAAAGTGGCTGTTTAGTTTAAAATCACCCACTGGCCGGTTAGCACGATGGGCTCTTCAGCTACAACCTTATAATATTAAATTTGCGTATACACCCGGGAGGCAAAACGTTGTTGCAGACACTTTGTCTAGACCACCATGTCCCATAGACAACCATACAGAAGTAACATGTGAATGTTATTCTATATCTATAGATTTTCCGCAAAAAAGTTCAGCTGACATAAGAAAGGCTCAACTAGAAGATCATGATATTAAAACAATTATAACCTCATTTGAAGCTGATGAAGAAACTTCGGATAAATACACCAACCGTGGATATTTAATGATCGATGGAGTATTATATCGTTATTGCTCTGATCAAGATTCCGAAAATGGACAACTGGTAGTTCCAAAATCAATGCGAAGCACAATTCTTCAGAGATTGCACGACGATCCAACAGCAGGACATTACGGTATTCAAAGGACTATTAGCCGCATTGCTCCGGACTATTATTGGCAGGGTATGCGAGCAGATATAACATCATACGTAAAAAAGTGCACTGAATGTCAAAAATATAAAACAACAAATCTTAAACCGGCAGGGCTACTTCGTACAGTCGCAAGCAATCAGCGCTTTGAAGTTATTGCCATAGATCTTGTTGGCCCATTACCACGCACAAATAGAGGCCATCAATGGATCCTGGTTATTTAAGATATATGCAGTCGTTGGGTTAGAATTATTTGCGTTAAAAGATGCTAGCGCAGAAAATTGCCCAATTATTATCTTAAATGAAATTGTGTTACGTTATGGAGTTCCAAGGAGAATACATACAGACAATGGTTGTCAATTTATTTCTGCAATCATGCAAAAACTTACTTTTTGCTTGGCTATTGATCAAACTTTTACACCTGTTTACCACCCTCAGGCAAACCCAGTAGAGAGGAAAAACCGGGATCTGAAAACACAATTAGCAATTTGTGTTAGAAAAGAACACACAACGTGGCACTTGAAACTACCTATGATACGTTTTGCGATGAACACATCGAAATGTGACAGCACTGGTTACTCAGCGGCTTACTTAACATTTGGCCGAGAATTAAGAAGTCCATTGGAAGCGCATTATGACTTAAGATCCATTATTGTGTCCGAAAACTTTATTCCTCAAATCACACCCCATTTATTAAGGCTAGCAGATACGCTGAAAATGGCAAAAGAAACTGTCGAAAAAACACAAGATCGAAACCAAGCCTATGTTAACGCTAAGCGCAGACCACAAATTGATTTTAATATTGGCGACAGAGTTCTAGTAGCAACTCATGTGTTAAGCAACTCTACAAAAAACATAACATCAAAATTTATTCCCCGTCGAGATGGTCCTTATCAAATAATAAGCAAAAGAGGTTCATGTTACACTATAGCTGCAGAAGACAACCCTAAGATACCACTCGCAAATTATCATGCAACAGATCTTACACCATATGATAATTCTTCAGATAAACCAATTTATCCCATACACCGACGTGGTCGCCCTACATCAAATACAAACACTCAAAAACAATCAAATAAAATTATAAATGATTCTGGAAAATTTACTACAAATGATACTCATCCAAAAACAGATACACTCAACCCAACACACACTCCGAGCAGCAGAATTTTAAGGCCAAGGCAACACAAGAAATACAACTGAGGTCCTGCCACATCATCGTGACGATTAATGAGGCAGAGGGGGAGCCTGTAACAGCCGAATATTGTTATTATCTTTCGTTCTATTCATTTATGTTATCATAATTATATTTTTAATATTTTATTGTAATTCTTTATTTATATGTTAAATGATTAAATTCTTTTAAAGTGCGTTATAATTTTTTTGCCTTTGCTGTATTTTATATATATATATATATATATATATATATATATACATATATACATAGGAGTATATATCTCTGAATGTAAAATACTCAATTTCTCTTACATTTTAACTTTTGTTTCACTCATGTTTTACTCATTAATGTTTTATTTTGTAATATTGTTATAATTATCTGTTTACTTCTAAATATATGTATTGTACTCAATTCTTTAATTTCATTTTGTACCACTTTTGTAAGAGCTGATTATAAAAAGCCAATTAAAGATTCAAAAAGATTCATTAATTCAAAAACTGTCATTGAATAAAGACCAACTTACTTTTAACTAAATAAATAAACTTTGTTTCAAATATAAAAATTAATAATATATGAGGGCGAATATAACGTTATCCAGTTTGTTCAAGCCCCATATATTTATAATCATTAAAAGAAATATTAAAATATTGAGGTCAATTATGACGATCCGTCTGGTTTAGACCCTTTGTTTTAATATATTTTTAATCATTTCGAGTCTCATTCCCTACACGGTTTGTTTATTTTTAGAAAAACGTTGCGGAGCTTTTGGTGTTATGTAGGAGCATTACTTAAAGCTAGTGTATAGGGCCATTTTCATTAATTACTTTTACTTATTACTACTTCTATTACTTATACCAACGAAGGAGGGCACTGTGGTTGTATACGTATCAGAAGAAATGTATGGATTGGCAGCGGCTGTGATACGAATCCAGCCGTCTAAAAGCAATCGGATGCTTAAAAGTTAACGCGATAACTACTTAAGGCAAAGAACCCTCAAAAGTTTCTGCACACAAATTCTAATTATATCTACTTAACTAATCTCGCAAATGAACTGACATTTAATGCCATTCTTATAGGGCCATTTAATTTAGGCCACTTTGTATGCATTAAATTTCATAAACAAAATGAGAATTGTTGAAAAATAACTCACGTTATTAGAGATGTAATATTTGTATTTTTTTGTTTCTCCAACTCTATGTGTAAGATATTATTAGGCGTTTTAGGCAGCGGTGTAGGAAATGTACTTTCCCTCCTCTCTCTGGTTCAGCTTCAGGAAACACTCAAAAATTAAACTATTCAAAAATGGAATTGCTTTGAGCCATTGTTATCAAGACAGATACTCAAAATTTCACCTAGTACGAACCAAAATTACCGATTATAAATGAAAGGACATCTAATTTTATTTCATAAAATTCTATTACAAACAACAAATTAATAATATTTTATGTATGTATGTTAAAAGAAATCCAATGTCTGCTATACTTTATTTTAACAGTAATAAATTAATTAAATTAAAGTTTCAATATTTGTTATACCTTTTCTAGTATAAAAAATTGCAATAACGGAATCAGACGGTTGCATGGATCAGTTGTATGTACAATTATTGAGGGCACTTAATTTCGGGCCCAACATTCTGCATATGAACTTATGATTCATTGTAAGTGTTGAAAAGCAAAAATATATAAGTAATAAAAAAAATTGTGTTATAAAATAAAATGGCATCAAATCGTTCATGAACTGCACCTGACAGAAATTGCCCACGCTCTGCACACGCTTTATAATAATTACACCCGATTTGGGTGATTACCCACGATTCGGCAACAATATTGCACGCGCACAAAAGTGCAAATTATACGATGGATTAATTACTAGGTGGACTGGTAAACTGGTAAAATACAGAATCATCAATCATTTTTCCTAATAAATGATCTAGTTTCTATTTTAATCAAACTTATAACGTGTCACCTTTAAAATGCTTAAGGGACCAAACCACTATGTGGAATAAGTTTTTGTTTTGATCGTGTATTAAAAAGTTACAGGTGAAAAACCGGATCTAATAGCAGATATTAAGTTGTAAATTCATGTTATTTAATCACTTTTAACAACTTACGTACTGGTGGTACATATGCACTCGTGCACAGAGCACTTCACTAGAGTTTTAAAGTGAAGGGGGGCGCAACAGAGTACGAAGTACAAACATAGTGAATTGCATGTTTCCTCTTACTTTATCTTAAGACATGTCGCAAATAATTTTATGCATAAGAATTTCATATTTCTTATAACACATTATTTAATGCTCTAATATACGAATGAAGTAAATATATTTTAAAGACTTGTTGTCGTGGTGGAATAAATTTATTCAATTTTGAATTAAATTAAAAAATAAAAATGGCATGAACAACACTTTATTAGAAATGTCATATTTAATAAAGTGCAAACAAAATTCATGCCACCTTTTTTCTGTAGCATTTAGAATTGCAAACAACAGCAAAACCATGTTGCACTTGCTGCTTGCTACAGACCGGACTGATTAAAAATGCAAAAGATAACAAATAAATAAAATTATACTGAAACAGAACAACTGCAGCAAGCTGTGCAATATTAAGATGTTGTTACGTTTTTGTTGCAGTCACGTTGAAGCACCAGCTGTTAACCATGGCTGAGCTTATCGTTCTTAAAAGAACATAAACATTTGTTAAGTATTAACTAACGCCATCTGTCAACACGGGAAGCCGCAGCAGTGCGACGACAATAACAGCTCTAAAACAACAAATAAAAAAGGAAAATGCTTTTCCTCGAGTTCAGACCAAACAAAATAGCAAAACCAAAACTGCATTGCATGCTTAGGAGCTGGAATTATTGAAACGCGGGTTGTAATTAACACAAGCACACACGAAAAGAAATTATGTTTAGCCAGATTTGAAGGTTAAACAGAATTGTTGCGACAAGCAATGTAGCGACTTTTGGGATATAACATTTGAAAGTTGATAGGCTAGCGCAGCACTAAAATCTGGATTTATATTCAAACTTCATTAGACAATAAAGTCGATTCAAAATTTGTATAAAATTAAATATGTGTTTACATTTTAGCCAGGGAAGTTGAAGATGTCAGAAAAAATTTTACACTTTGTGAAATCGTTTATTTTTAAATACTTCTTGCGTGAAGGTCGAGGGTTAAATACTGTTTTCCTTACTCAAGAACACTCACAAATAGGTGCTTTTCAATATAGAACATTCGCTCTAGGAATTATTCCACAGAATACATAGTCTAGTTAATCAAGTATTCGAAATGTTTATTCAACCAAATGAAATGTTATTCATTTTTGAATACCAAATTGATAATTGGCAAACATAAGTTTTGCTTCAATGTGTTAAAAACGAAAAGTGCACAAACCACTTTGGCAGCCGAGTGCTTTGACCTTTGACGGCAGTGCCCGACAAATACTTACTGAAATGCGGGTCATTAGACAGATTTTTTCCCAAATCTTTTTAAATGAAGGAATGAAGGATTTTCACATTCGTAGTTGGTACAGTTTCCAAAGACAGCTCTCAGAATCTCTTTTGAGTCATGGGCTTTGTTAAGAATTCGTGAAATGGGCTACAAAAATGTTTGATTAATTTAAGCTTTTCATCTGTAATTTGTGGTTGGTCGCCAACCACAATAATTGCAAATCTTCTCAACGAAACAACAAGCGTGAGGGGGTCACTGTAACAAGAGAGAAAAAACAAACAAATTCATAATTTAAAATAGACTCAACTTGTATGATTGTACGTATGTAACGGGTGTGTATGTTTGAGGCAAGTAAGTAGAATTTTTACAAAAGTTTTTAACATTAAAACACGCAATATGCTCTGTTTGAAATCCAAGCTTTAAATTAAAGACCAACAAACACACCAGCTACTAACTGAAAGTCACAGATACTCGAAAATATTCACTTACTACTTGTTGTTGGTCGACATATCATTTTTTTCATTTGGAAGTAAAAAAATATGAATTTATTTCAGTGCGATTTTATTTTGTAGCAGTATCAGTGTTTTGGATTTCTCAAGCACTTCCAAAGACACAACTGCATTTTAAATGGGTTTATCGTGTTAAAATCAACTTTATCACTCTCTTAAAACTCATATTGTGAATGCGCGACACACTTGACTTTCAACACCCAAATGTGAAAACAAAGATAATTTTAAATTAGATTTCGATTTGTTTGTGTGTGTGTGTGTGATTTGCTTTTTGCACACACATACGTACATATTTATGAACAACCAACAGCAAATCTGTGTAAAACAAAAATAGCAACTGCATGCTCGTATTTATATCCAACAAGAACAATAAAGAACTTGTTCTTAGGGTTGCCAATACTATCAATAAGACTAAAATGGATTTGTGGTTCATCAGTGCAGAACATTATCGAGTGATCAGTGTTGCTATTTTAGCATTTTTGCAGCTAAATTTAGCATTTTTTATTTTAGTTTACCTGCGAATTGTCCATTTAGCAGTTAGCGTTTTCTAATTCTTTATGTAGCATTTTTTGGCTTCTTTTTATTGTAATACATTTTATAGTCAAAATAAGATTTAATAAAAAAATACAAATAAATATTTGTAGTGACAGCAAAGCCGCTGTTAGCATAACTTTGAGTCGAACAAAGTGTACTGCAGCCATCAAAAATTATTGGCTAAAGATATTACTGACAAGTCGGATAAAAGATGGGTATACAGACCCATGTATAAATATTTCTGCGTAATAAGTCTATGCTACACAAGTCCTGCAAACCATAAGAATTGAAATTTTACACCTAAGTGCGTTAGAAGATGATGAAGCTAATAGAATATCCTATTTAAATTGAAACATAATTTACAATTGGTTTAGTAAATCCTTCCCAAGGCGAAACAATAATAAACAACTATTAAAATTTTTACAGCTTGTGAAATCAGATGGTTGTCAATTAAATCAGCCGTAAACTATGTAAAAAGTCCATGGCTATAGTCAAAATTACTGCAGAATAATGGTAGAGGTAGAATAATGCCATCAAGAACAAATAACAAATTATTCAGTGATAAAAATTTGTAAACCTTTATTACGAGTATCAGATATACAAAAGGTAAATAAAATGTTTGAATGTAATGATATTGACCCCACTCCACTGCATTCAGAACTATAAAGTCTTAGCAAATAGTCTTAAAATCTGACAACTTTAATCCATTGAAATCATGTTTCGCTGACTTTTTTGTTCCGATACCGTAATTTCAATCTTACAATTGTGAAAATTTTTAAAAGTGTATAAAAAGTACAAACGAATTCGGAAATGGAAAAAGAAATACGACTTATAAGCCCAAATTCCATGGCGCAATTAATGCAGCAACAGTTAAAAATTTAATAAATGTAAAATCTACAGTTTACTGTAGAAGAAATTCCAATTTTTAAACAGCAGTGACAAAAACCAAGTTCATATGAGTGGATAAATGAATTTGAGTACAAAAATGCTTTAAGTCCATTCAATGAATTAGCTTCTTTTGTCATGAAGTTTTTCATTTCACAATTTGGTAACGCTAAACTTGAAAAGGGTTTTTTTTTAATGATAAGAATCTTATAAAATGAATTCGGTACTTTATGTTAGATGCGGCCTAAAAAGCTTGAATACATGTTGCCAAAACTTTCAAAATAAAAATGATCTTACAAAAAATGTGATAAAAACATTTACTACAATGATATTATGATCGCCTCTTCGGGGGCTGATGCATTTAATTCATAAATACTTATTTAAAATTGTATTGAAATGCTATTGATTAGATATTTACATAAATATAACAAATATAATTATAAAAAAATATATGTTTATATATGTTGACACATACATACGTACAATAAATAAATGAATTTAACAGTTACTTTTATGCAAAAACATTTTGTGTGTGTAATATTTGTATATAAATGCTGAAGGTATATTTGTTTTATAGTTCTAGGATTTTTATGTTGACTAAATAATTTTTTGCTGTTTTTAATTTATTATTAGGTGAATTTTGGACAAACACGCAAGTTATAAAGAACAAGGAATTTTGAAAATTTGAGAATTATTTTTTAGCACAAAAAATGTTGTCTGAATTTTTTATCATTATTTTAAAGCCAATTAAGGTGCAAAGTTCTTTTTATAAATCTTTTATGCTGACAGCGAGCTCTAAAATCTATATTCTTGTTAACATAAGTTAATTAATTCCCTTTATGAATATGAAAATTTTCGTATTTAAAATTGAAAGACATATCCACCAGAATCATTTGAATGAGACTAGGCTATATACAGTTAATTTGATTAGGTTTGGTTAAGAGTATGCTACACGAGGGAAATCTTTGACGAAATAAGCGCTTTACATAATGGAAGATATACCAACATTATTATTAGTATTTAGTTATTATTCCTACATATGATACGTAAGATTGAATAAACATTTGGTAAAAGTAAGTAAAATAATAAGAATTTTAAATTTCTTGCAAAGTAACGGTCACTGGTACTATAGAAATGCAGAACACACATTTTGATTCAACGCATGGCAATTAAATTGCATAATTCTATATAAAAGAAGGAAAAAAATATTGAACCATAATTCATAATACAGGATGTCTGTCGTCTGTATAAAGAAATCATTATGTACAAATTTCGTTGTGGATTTTTTTAATATAAAATTTTCCTGCGAAAACCTTGCTCTGAGAGAAGAGAGAAAGCGATCAAAAGTTTTGAAAAAAAGTTTTTGTGTTTCCGCTAGAACAACAAAAAATGTTTAATTGTTATGTTATTTCTAATACTCTTCGTTAAAGGGATGCACCCACTACATAAATATTTTCTAGATACCCAATTATGTCTGAGATTAAGTCGAAATAATTTAATGAATTTGCTTAATATAGGTATAAACGCATCCTGTAATAGTATTAACATAATATTTAAATTTTATTATATGCATGTAAATAATAATGAAAAAATTTTGTAAAATATTTAATTATTTCTTAAAAAATAAGGTTTCTAGAATTATATAATTCGAAATGGTGAAAACTATGTATTTATACAAGAGGGTTTCTTGGATTTTCGTACATATTTGAATATGGGTCTACATCTTATTATGAACTCAAATTCCAATTTTATGTCGGACAATTTATAATAATAGATAGTATTCTCTGAATTTTATATTTTTACTAATATTTGTTAATGAATTATGAGCACTATAGCTGTTTGCGGACCATGGATGGGACCTATGAATAAACACGGACCGATTGAATTAAAATTTCATAGGGCAATACATCCTTAAAGTATAGTTCTTGTTGCCGAATTTTTGTTAACATTGATATATTAAGAACATTAATGAGATTCAAAGCACAAGTACAAATAGTTATGGTACGTAGCTAGCTAAAGGCAATCTCTGTATGCGTCATTATATTATTTTACAAATATCAGTCCCTAGATTAGTTTCGTGATTAATTTACCACTTCTACAAACAGACTAACTAAAACGGACTCGGGAAAACACCGTAATTTAATTAAATAAAAACCCCCTTTGCGAACCTTATAACTGTACTCTGCTATGACGCGATGTATAGTTTTAATACTTTTTGCCTATAACTTTTGATAGGACTATAATTTTAGAATGCAAAAAAAACTTGCAAGAAAAACTTGCATTTTAAAACTATAATTCTATCAAAAGTTGTAAACTTTTTTAAGCTAATTTAAGATAAGCTAGTCTCTATGCAATAACTTGTGCAAACATTGGCAATACTTGCAATTTTTTATTTTCCTAACTAAAGCAAATCATAACCTGTGTTGTTTTATTTTTTTAATGGCTGACAGCTACATTTAGAGTTGGCAAACAACAAACCGACCGTGGTAAGGCAAGTAAGAAATGCGCATAGAAACTAGCTTATTCTAAAAGTTGGGAGTTCAAATTAGCTAAAAACAATTAATTTTATTTGTTAACAGAAAGAATAGAATTCCAAGAACTCGTCAATTTTAAGATTTCCAATCGAAACAATTTTCCCCAATGTATTAACCAAAACAAACAATTCTATAAATTTTATAAACAACGGAAAAATGTTAATTTGAAATGGTTTTGGTGGGGAAATGTCCCTTTTACCCTGGATCCACGTCAGCCACATTGACATTGACTTTGCTCACCCTTGAATTTTATGGACAGTAGGAACATTGTAATTGATGTGAATAGCAAACTGCTCATTTTTAAGAAATGGCAACTCTTTACACTTTTTACGGTTAGCAACAGTAACTTTTAGTATCGCTTGACCAAATGCTACAAAAATGTGGCATTGAAATTTTAGAAATTTTTTGACAGTTTAACTAAACTTTGTTGCAGTTTGTGTCATTTAATTACGTGAATGTTGTTCCTCTCCAACATGCTACTGTTTTGTTGCAGAATACAATAGTGTACACCTCATCCTGTCTTTCCACGGTACAGTTTTCTAAACCCATTTTATTCTACATATCATAATTATTTAATGACTTTTCATGGAACTAAAACGAAAACTAAATACATTTTCTTATTTTTTTAAATAAAAATAAAATTACCCTCTAGAAACCCCTCCAGGTTCAAGTTTTTTAAGTTTTTCCTGCCTGGAAAGCAAAATCATGCTTGTAGCATAGTCACAGCGACGATATTATGTTCTCTACAAGTATATATTGTTGTGTCAAACATATAAGAGCTATTGAAAAACAATTTAAACATCACTTTGTACAATAAAATTCTAAAATTCAATCACAAACAAAATATTCTAACTGTACAGAAATAATTAATAACTCTTTTGTTAATAGACGTAATATGTAATTATCAGTTGGTGTTTAAGCAAATTATGATGATGCCGTGTTGATTATTAAGCATTGGATGGCTTTAGCCACCTATATTTTTATACCAATCGCTGCCAAACAGTAGCATACGTTTTTGCGCTTTTCTATCGTTCTAGTACCAAGAGAACCATAACAAAATTATCTACAATAATAATATGAATTGTTTACAGTCATAACATACACGATTGTAGATCAGACTAAAATATCATCAACGGTTAAATGATAAAATTCTTCACCTCAAACTGTTTACTTCTCTACACACTTCATTGACCCTATTTCGTGACATAGGAGCAGAACTGTGGGCTTTATTTGGCCACAGCAACAGGAATCGCGTTTCATACAATTCGTGTTGAAAATGTTTTCCTTGCGCCAATTACAGTTTTTTAACATCATTCCTTTCATCATTTCTTTTCTCAAAAATTCAATAAAACTTTCTTAAAAAATTTTGAAATGGCGCGATAAAAAAAATATATGAAAAAGGACGGTTAATTAACACCTCGCAAAAACAGGATTAGGTGTACTCGGGCACATGCGGGATATGAACTCAAGCAATACGAAAGCCTTTTTTAATTGCAAGTACTTAATAATAACAATTATAATCATAAGTAATAAATACATAAGTATTAAAAACTGAATACACAAAAAATCCTTAAGCGTGACAACTGCAAAGTCTATTCGCAAATGTGTGTGACTGGATCGCATAAATATTTATTTATGCAAGTAGGAATATGCACCGCCAAATACGACAACATATTTTTTTATTCTGAATATTTAAAACTCCAGTTGGCTTTTTATAAGTAGGAAGTAGTCATTTGCTTGGTAGTGTTAAAACTTAATAGCTGCTGTTAAGATAAGAGGCTTAGATTTCTCTAAGGTGTGGGTTTATTTTCGCTAGATTTCATCTCATTGTTGTTGCCTGAGTACGATTTGGCGATTGTGTTTTGGTTGGTATCATTTTGAGTCAAGTTAACGTTTCATATTTTACTATCTCTCATAGTTTAGTTGGTAGTCTTAATAGTGTGTGTCGGTGGGGCCGGTTGCTAAGATGATGGTGGCTGGATGATGTTATCGCCAACATGGCGTTTTAATAACATATAAATACTTAATATTTTGACAGTTTTTATAGTTTGTAATTTGAACTTTAATGTACAAGACAAAAATATTATCATATAAATTGTTCATTAAAATCATTAAATATTAATTTTCATTACTTCATTTGCAAAAAAGGAACAGCGAAAACAAATAACAGAAAGAGATACATTTGGTATCGTCGGTGAGTGAGAAGCATTTGTGAGTGTAAAGAATTTATTTTAACATTTGAATGGAATTAATTTTATCTTGGCAAAAATGTAGGTTTGAAGTAGACGCAAATAATGAAATTAAATTTTTTGAGTTAATTTTTTGTCGCGTATATATTGACATAATTTTTAATATATTATGGGTACCGTTATTAATGCCAGGCGCGGATCCACCTTCAACAGTTGGGGGGACATTTTTTACAAAAATGCGAAAATAGGAAAATGTGAATTTTTGCAGCGAGAGAAATATCCTGTTTTCGTATTCTAGATCAGCAAAATCAATGTTAAGCATATTTGAAGGGTAGATATTATTCAAACCATATCAGACTGATAATTATGGGTGCGATTCCCACTGAATACGTTACTGTGCTTAGTAATTTAGGTTAGAATATAATTTTTAAAACATATATGTGTACATAAGCACATAAAGAAAATCATTATTTTATTCTTTGTCAGAGTTATAGGTATATACACATATATCAAACTTCTATTATTTAATTTATATATTTGAGTCTATAGGCCTATATTGGGTCTGTGACATAATAAAATACAATCAAAGAAAGGACTGATAAGTACAGAATTAAATAAAAATAATTTTTCTTTTTAAAATATAAGAATATTTGCCGAAAGGAATCGCTGTTAGCATAAAGATCTTGGCCATATTATGAAATAATTAAGATATTTTAAAGATTTAAAAAGATATTGACAGAGGACACTTTAGGCTTCAAAATAATGTTTACAAAATACTGCTATAGGTACAGGGTGCTCCAAAATAGGATAATTTTTCCAGTTAAATGTTAACATGTTTTTTATTTGTATGGCAAATACATATTTTTATATACATTTAATACTTAGATCTAAGTAAATTTATAGTAAGTAACTAGTTTAACCCGGTTTGTTCAAATCCGAAAGTTTAGAAAAAAAAACACATATAACATGTTAAGCCAATATTAAATTTTTTATTTCTATTACAGAAACACATTTTTAATATTAATATATTTATGCTATAGACATAATGTTATTTAGTATATATTTTATTTAGCTAGAATAATTGGTTTTCATTGGTTAGTTGTCTTTGAAATAGTCATTAACATTGGGAGCGTTATCTAATAGACTTAACATATCGGAGCTAAAATTATGTTCCTCCAAATCTTTTCGAGATCTTACATGTCTTCGTGATGAAATTAGTGGGTCTGAAGAGGCCGCCAACATATTGAAAAGGTCCGCATTCTGTCAAGTATTCGTGTATCTACATTTTTTGTAGTCTTTGTTTTTGCATTCCGGGGCTTCTTCTGACAACTCTCCAATCGGTAAGCATTGATATTCAATTAAACTTTTACTATGAGCCAAAATCTTATGAACCGTAGGAGTAAGTTTCTTCTTAGGGTACATTTGAGCTAAAAGTTGGGAAGTTTTTGATGCATAATCATCAAACTTTGGACCATTTACCATTTCTCTAGAGTTTATAACATTTAGGATGACTGCCAACCTTTTCATAATATTATATTATTGTCGACCCCAGTGATTCGGGCTGTTACCTCATCATTTTCAAAAAATGCCCTGGACATATTGCCATCGCTAGTATTTCCGTACTCCTGCTTTGGGCAGTCTACTTTAAGCCCAAGCTTCTTAAGAAATTCATTTTGTGTAATTTTTTTTCGAGCAGATAGTTTTTCTTTTTGTGTTGCGTTCATATCAAGACATTCACCTTCACGCGGAATTTCATACCCTAGTTTCAAAATAAAGTCCATGCACCTAATCCTGGCATGTAATGGAAAATTCCATATTCATAAATTTGCTCATCACTTGAGTCATAAAAATTTTGAAAGTCTTTCTTTGACTCTTTGCAAATTGCACACTTTAAAGTTGACGAGGTATCTGTTATTACATTTAAGACTTTGCCATCAAGCATTGTAAGAAAAAATTCATAATCAATCGAAACACTTTTTGCATTCTTTATTTCAATAACAGAAGGCTTTAGTTGCGACATTTGCTTTTTTATATCGTTCACTGTAGATTTGATTATTTCTGAAGACTCCTTTGCATATTGAATAAAATATCGGACGACAAAAATGAATTGATGATGGGCGAGGGTTTTTCCAATGCTCAGAGATTTCACTTCTTAGTCGTAAAGGAACTACTGAAGCCATAAACATATTTGTATCTGTAATAGTTGTGTCATTTGTCGATATTGTTTGTTTGTAAGCACTTTGACCGGATGATCCATCACATCCCCACTTATTTATCAATGTAAGCCTATCTGGAAGTGATACTGCTTCCTCTTCAGGCAAACTTTAAATAAGGCGTTTGGCTGTATGATCCATTAAGTCTTGCAGTTTTACATCTACCGATACTTCAGTAACCTTTACATTAGGTGGCACTGCTTCTTTTTTGGCAGATGTAATCTTTTTGTATCCAGGAAGAATATTCACATTATGATTCTTTAAAGAATATTTTTCCTTTGACAATCCCAATTCTATAAACAACGCTAAGGCTTCTTCTATATTATACTTTGTGGGTAAAGCATTTGGTGGAGTAGGAATACTCCCTTCGATTCTCCGCATTCGAACAGGGCTTGCAAGCACCACAGCTTTTGTAATGTCGGACCTTGATTTATCTTTATCTTTTACAAACTTAAGACATAATGCTTCTGAAAGATGCCATTCTTTTGTGGCATTTTCAAGTTTACGTTTTCTTGTGTACTCAGAACACTCGTTTATAGTATTTGCAGGTCTTCATATTTTGCTTTCAGAGGATGTATGCGGTTTTTCGATGTTTTCAAAAGTTGTAACTCCATTTAGCCAGTCTGGGTTGAATTTCATAAATGCTTTTTTGTTAGGAAAGCGAAGTGAATTTCGTAGTATCCTGGTAAATCGTGTAGGTTTTCCACAATAACCAATTTAAATGCATTTTCATTATCTGATTTGCGGAATAACTCAAACAATTCTAAATTGGTAAATGACATTATCGCACTTTAAAATATAATTGTATAAGTTCTGTTATTGATCACTAGTTTTAGAAAGTAAAAACTTAACTGGTTGCATTACACAATTGCGGTTTAATTTATAACCGAAAATTAAAAAAAAAGGGTTTAAACTACCTAATTTGAACAAAAAAATAACTGGAATATACCTGCAGTTTATATTTTATTCAGAATTAAAAAGTTTAAAACTACCTGCCTACTTTTATAGCAGGTGTTTTTAAATTGAAATGAAGAATAAAATTGCAATAGTTATGCCTACCTGATTGGCAGAGCAAAATTTTGTTTATTATTTAACGAGAAGCAATAAAAATATGCAACAAGTAACTTTATTTTACACTAAAATTGCTGCAATGAAAAAAAATTTGTAAACCCTTTTTTATTTCTTGTCACATTTTGCACACATCTTTGTCACATATTTTAGAAATGAGAAAAAAATTTTCTCGTTTTCGCTATGAGGTTGTAATAGTTTTCTTCTTATTTCACCTACAGCGGAAACTTGCGGCGGCCAAACTTAGTTAAATTATTTAAAGTATTATGTAGCTCCATTTTATTTGTAAAAATGACCTCAATATAGAGTGTCTAAAAAGCGGCTGCTGCCGAAAAAGTAGGGCATCTGCTAAACATTTTACTACTTCTTTTAATAAAAAACAAACATACTTTAAAAAAAAAAAATACCAAAAAAGTAATAATCAAACGGCAATGTTTCTTACACTTTAATTCTAAGGTGCATTTATTTTTTCAAGATCACCTTTTTTTTGCTTTCTAAAAAATTGTCGACTTTGAGCAGCTCCACAAACTATAATTTTTTTGCAATTAAGAAAAACGTTTTTGAATTGTGATCAGTAAGTAGTTCTTTATACGATGTTTTCATTCATTTCACAAAATTTTGTTATGAAATTTTGTATTTTTGCCACGGGTTTTAAGAAAAGGCGCCACTGTGCGTCGGTGACCTAATAAGATCGAGTCCGCATTCAAAAGAAGGTAGCGCATACGAATTCCATCCAAGTGCTTTTAAGCAAAATAAAGGGAGCTGCTTTCTACAGAGTAAATGCTGTTAATATACGTTCTTAAGTACAATAACAAATCCATATTCAAGAAATAAAACAAAGTTGAGATTTATTTCCTTAAAATTGATATTTTCTCCCATTTAATGTAGAAATATCTAAATTTTCATCGCTGACATCATAAACACATTTATGTCTTTTCCTTGTTTTGTTAAATACCAAACTTGGAAAATATGTCTTTGAAAAATATATTTGGCCATATTCAATTTAAGGATTTCTTTTAGCCGGGCTGAAATGGGGTAACTTTGCCTTTAAGGATGAATTGAACTTTTTTTATTAAGATATCATAGTTTAAGGTAATAAAATAATTTTAAAAGGCAAAAAGTTCAAAATGTTAAAATTAAAGTTATTTTCACTAACAATTACAAAGAATTTTATATGCGAATACAGAGCAGTGTTGCAGTAAACATTGAAAGAAAAAACTGTTTTTCGTGAGAAGAAACTGATGCTCAAAATTATAGTTATCATATATGTATTGCAAAAATTATATTTAATGAGATTTTGATATTGGCTTAATAAATTATATTGACATTTCCTTTGACTGCACAAATTTTGTGCAATTGCCACAGGTAATATGTACGAGAATTGAGATTAAAGCGTATGTGTGAGAGTCGTAGAAGAAGGAGTAAAAACTATCAAAACTAACAACCGAATAATATGGACCGAATGGACTAAATGCGAGTGTAAAAATATCCAAAGGTGGCTGCAGTAAAACGACTTTTTAAAATTTTGATTTCAGACTTAGGCGGTTATTTATGAAAACCTCAGAAATCTGAGCAGTTGGCAACGCTGATAATAAGCCTCATTTTTTGATACCGTTATGCTTTAAAATTTGTTTTTGTTAATATCAGGGTTGATATTCTTTACATAACAAGTAATTTTTTATAAATTTAAATCCCGCTAAAATATTCAAACCTTACACCGCATTGTTGTCATCATTTAGTTTGACCTTTCAATACCGCTATTGAGCGATACCAATCACTCAATTGTTTTTAAGTTCAGTTGGCTTGTTGGGGAAGAGCTTTTGTTTCCAGAGAACGCATGACGTGTCTCAAATGGAATAATACAGGAATTATTAGTTCATTTAAGTGCGCTACCTTTGAACTTGCACGAATTTATATGTAATGTGTAGTACTCCCGTTTTACGCGAGTTACGAGACCAAAGTGACAACACTGTTCTTTAATCATTAATATTTTATTATTCATAATTCTCTTTTATTACTATTCTTCTTTGTCACATATTTTAATTATTCTCACTCATAACTCTTACTCTAAATTAGCTTAAGAATTTTAAAAGACTTCTTAAATGTTTAAAACATTGAACACATCATTAATAATCCAACCGTTGAGGAATAAAGTTCAAATTTAAATTTAAACGGTATCTTTTTTTGTTTCAATCAAGTTACATAACTCGCGCTATTTACTTGACATACGATTCTACACGGCATATACAATAGTCGAGATATGCCAAGCTGTCGCATCAGTTTACATAACAAAAAAACTACTTATTAAATATCCTGTCTTAGGGATTTTTTTTTTGCAGTAATGAAGCTTTTATAAGAGAAAATACAAATAGTTTCTAATGAGCTGGCATAAGCCACCACCGATATGCCTAAGGCATTAGCTTATCCTCCATCAAATAAGTTGCAATTCCATACTAAAATGAATTGGAAAAAATTAGCAAGATAATTTTTTCAATACCAAAATAAGGCTTAACGATTCTTCATAATAAAGGCTTTAATTTTTATTATCTGTTGATATTTTTATGTGTTTTTCCCCAGTGTAAATGTTTTCCACATGGAATGGCGTCAACCACTTAACCAACATGTCACGAAATGAATGTATTTTTAATAGCGAGATAAAATTGAATTTCAAATTGTGTGTGAAAATTCTTCAAAATCGTTGTAACAATTACAAGTGAACGTTCTCGTAAGCGCTATCGCATTAATTTGTTCAGATAACTACTTTTTCAATTACTAAATATAGTTGAAAAGAAATTAACTGCTTCATATAGAACATTAGCTCTCCACTAAAGCTATCGCCACCAACCAGAATAAATTTTAATAAGTCTTTACATTGCACATATACAAAAAATTCTATGGGGTCTTTGGCCCATGCCGCCCAAAAGAAATTTTTCACTACAGATCTGTTGCTCTCGCCGTTGGGGTTAATGGCCTCGCCAGCATGTTTTTCGGAGGATTACGACCTAAATGAAGAGTCACTATGTTTACTTTAAAATGGAGCGCAATGTTGCTGCTTAAACAACATTGCTGTCACAGGCTCATAGCGACGACTCGCCTTTATTGGAAATCCCTTTAATTTCTTCAAATTTGCAAGACAGGTGGAATAAGTGGGTGTCTAACATAAGAGCATCGAATATGATAGCAAAAAAGAAGAGGCATGGCGAACAATTTAAGAGTGTTTTCACAAATATTTTATAGCTCGTTAATTTCCAATTTTATTTTTTGAATTGCACAACTAAATCGAAATAAATTGTTTGTTTTCTTCAAAAAAATATGGCAACGTTGAATGCATAAAGCTTACGTTAAAAGTTAGAGGTAAGATCTTCCCTTTAGATTACACTATGCAACAAATTGAAAAAAATTTTCTGCCAATGAACAGCCACTATATTTTTTAATATATTGTGGTTGCCTAACTACAAAAATCACCTTTTTCGAATTCTATGGATAGGTTTTTTTTAATTTTTTTTTTTTAAATATGAGATTTTTGAAAAGGCCGCTTCACATATCTTATGATAACTTTCAAACGCCTTGTTCAAAATTCCAAATTACAACAGCCATAAGTCATTCTAATACCATTTTTTACTTTACCCATTAATTTTCGAATAAACTGAATTTTTTTATATTTTTTTTTTTCGAAAAATTGTAAAATTTTTCATTTTCAAAAGTTTATAAAAAATATAAAACGGAAAATATTTACCAGTTTTATTATTTTATGATGAAGCTACATATAATAAAAATAAAATGAGCCATCACTTGTGAAAATCAGTGGAATAATACTTAATTTATTCCCGAAATACCAAAAGTACCCAGTTTGGCCCAATAATCGTTTTCTTGTCTAATTGATACCACTATGCAACAAATTGAAAAAAATTTTCAGACTTTGAACAACCAAACATTTTTTTTAAATGTTACGGTTGCCTAACTTCAAAAATCACCTTTATTTCAAATTCTATGGATACGTGTGTTTTTAAAAATTTTTTTTCTTTTAAATATGGGACTTTTTAAGAGGTTGCTTCACACATCTTATCATAACTTTAAAACGGAATGTTATATTTCGATATGCTATGCGTTAAAAGATTTTATATTACGTAGGCTTTAAGTCATTATAATATTGTTCTTTTCTATACTCATCAGTTATGGAGTTATTGTGGAAAAACTGACAAATTTTTTATTTTTTTCGAAAAATTGCTAAATTTTTCATTTTAATAAAATATAAAAATGCTAATATTTACCAGTTTTCTTACTTTATGATATAGCAACATACTATAGAAATAAAATGAGCCATCATTTATGAAAAGCAATTGGTAAATACTTATTTTATTACCAAAAAACCAGAAGTATCCACTAAACAATATCAGTGTAAAAAACACATTCACGCGTACATACATACATCCATATATACATACATCCATGCATACATAAGAATTTAAAGTATCAATTACACAAGAGAACGACTTTTGGGCAAAACTGGGTACTTCTGGTTTTTTTTTTTTTTGGTAATAAAATAAGTATTTACCAATTGATTAAAAAAAACTTTTTTTTTAAACCTATCCATGGAATTCGAAATAAAGGCGATTTTTGTGGTTAGGCAACCATAAATAATACCCAAAATGGATTATCTGTTTCGATTACATCCTAACTTCAACTATTGGTAAGTTCCTATGTTGGAAAAGTGCGGCTACAGTTGTAAACAGGCTTTGGTGTTGGTTGATATCACCTATTTTCGCTACGTCTGGATCTGCGCGTAGCTAATTTGGTAAGTGTTTTTCTCTAATCTTTTCTCTCTTGTAACTCAATTGCTCTAACTCACTCTACTTAAAACTAACTCATATGTTACACTAAATCAGCGGTTATAATTATGACGTACAGTGTACTGATAAGCACAACTGGGCAAAGGAAGAAAACACTTTTGGTCGTTACTTATTACTAATATGAAGGAATGTAATCTGTAGGTGTGGCATATATTATGCCATGAAATCAAATGTTATTCTGTATGTTAAGAACTATCAAATCAGAAATCAAGTATAATATCAGGTATAATCAATAATATTAGCAACATGATGTTGCAAAATAAAATATTTAATTTTCAACGTACTTCTCAAATATGCAATAAACTTTATTTTTAGTTTATACTCTGAAAATCAATTAATAATAATTACTTTTCGTAAAAAAGTTTTTATTTGTTAGTTTTTTTTTAATTCAAATTTTTTGATTTTTTATTCTCTGCTCGCAACATGACTGTTATTTTGGATTTTCTTTTACTCCTGAAAATGTAATAAAACCTATAAAAAGTTTTTATTTATTTCGAAAATTATTAATTTGATTATACAACAGCATGTCCTTATATTCTTGGATTATATTGATTCCTTTCGTAATAACTTTTATCTACAATCATTATCTTCGGTCGCTGAAATCGTCTTCAGATTCTTTAGTCAAAACATTACTTGGTAATCTTAAGTAAAGAATCTTAAATTGAATTCACAAACTTTGTTCAAAAGTTCATCCTCAACTTCTATTTATACCAACATTTAAGACAAATGGAATACGAGTACGAGCTATTTCTCAATTTTTGAATTTTTCATCTTATAGTCTTTTTCTTGGTTGAGAATGAAGTTTTACAACACTCTAACTTTTTCTGTTATTGAATTCTAACAAAATAATTGCTATAAGCCAACTAAAAACATAAAACTAAAAATAATTATTATTAAGTAAGTAATTTTTTAGATAATGCTCATAATCGTTACGATCATTATTTTAAAAGTAAGAAAGATTTTTAACACGATTTACACGGTTGCATCATACCGAATTGTTCTCGTTGCATATTCGGACAACTAATATTCATAATCTCTTTTGCTGTTCATATTGTAGCTTCAAACATTCATAAGTTGCAAAGAAGGCGGTCTATGATTTTACGACTTCCCGTATGCGCCCTCTGGTATATAAAAAATTTAAATATCCATAAAGATCTTTGAAGTTCCCACTATCCAGGAAGAAGCACGTCAAAATACATAAATAAGCTAGAGGTCCACGCGAACTCTCTTGCGAGATAGTATATTTGAATGCAATAGATAAGTTATTACATTGGTAATAATTAATAAATAATATTTTAGAAATAAAATTTCAATACTTATTGTAATTTTCTTTTAGAAAGTTTCAATAAAATAAAATTAAATCTTTAAAAAGTATTGTAGCCTGAATAGAGAGTTGTTTTGCTTAACAAGCGGTCATATAGAATGTATTTCGTAAGTAAAGCCTTAAAATCCGACTTACCTACATAAGGAAAAATATGCGTTTAAAAGAAATATCGATTAAAAACGCATAGTTAACACAAACTATATTTTTTTGATTAGATTTCACAAAAAATGGAAATGTTGAACGATCAATAACAAAAGCTGAATGGGTCGCAGATACGACAAACCCCTTCGCTTAAATAAATCTTAATTGATAACGTAATACATAATTATTATGCAGAGCCGAATAAAAAAAAACTAGGATTTTCAAACCAAATTCGGTAAAGAAGGCTGAAAAGATATATCAAGAATATATGTTATCTGATCCCAAAAGAAGAATCTTTTATATATTTTTAAGTAAATAAGTAGTGGCAAGTTACAGACTAAATATTTAAATTATTTTAAAATTATTAACTACAGGAGTACCTACCTACCGTTACGTGCTAACTAAATGTGCCAGCCTTGATAAAAATAACATTATTTTATACAATTGGTTAAGTAAACAAGTGAAGAGTGTCAGTCTTTGAAAGTATTTAACAGCATTAAGATTGACCTTGGGATAAAAGTATGTATTTATTTAAATAAATACAAAATTTACTGCTAATAAGCAACATATTTTATGGCATTGCCAAGTGATATCTTTTGAATGAATATTTACAAATCTTATAATTAAACAACGTTTACAAAATATGTCCTCATTTCAGACAGACAAGATGGGCAGACGGACAAATATTGATTATGGCTGTGGTAAGATGTACTTGGTAAAACATACATATAGCAGCACATACTTTTATACATATGTACATCATGGTTACAGTGAATATGGCAGCATAAACGTTCATATGACGACAATCAATTGTTACCATCTCCGGTTTTTTGAATTTTACATTACACAGTGTTTACTAATTAACGTACCCACTAATTTTTTCTTAAAGTTTTGTTTCTTTTTGGCATTTTGTCTGCTGTTACTGAAATAAATGTACTCGCGTATGATGATGATAACTGATGCAACTACCAACAACAGACACACCAGCTGAAGAGGAACAGAACCAAATCCAGCCAAATCTTCAACTGAATACCCATCCAAGCAAGCAAAAAAAAAAACAAACAACTGATCGACCAACCGTCCACCGAAACCAACCAATGAATGCCAATAAAGAAGGTATTAAACGACAAAAGAATTTGCATATCAATTTGTACTCAAACAAAATGGCGTAAACTAAAAAAAGATTACAAAAGCAAAACATCCACAAGCTCCCAAAAATCCGTATTTATAATACCCTACATCCCCCTACATGCAATGCACAACTGTGAACAGATATGGAATGGAAATAACTTTCCATAGCCCCAATCTGCATAACTTTGGCTTGAAATTAAGTCATTCATTATAAATAAAGTTATTCTGGATTTAAATCAGCAATATACAAGTGTCATATGATCAGAACAATAATATGTTCTCTACACCAATATATTGTTATGGCGAACATATAATGGTAATGTGAAAACACATTAAATACTAGTTTAGTTGCCAGAACCAAGATATTTTTAACATTAAATCATCAAAATTGCAACATGATTGAGTTGAACAATACAATTTTTACTAAGCTTCTAACCACAAACAAAGTATTGTAACTATACAAAAATAATATAACTCGATGCATAAAATGGTTTTAATATACATGATATGTAAACTTCTTTTGTTATTTTATCTGTCTATAACCCCAAAGGATTCTAAGGCTAGATAAGAATGTGCTCAGGGTAATTACGGAATAGTTCGTCGGATACTGCGGTCTAAGACAATACCAATTTCAATTAGAAAACTCTGAGATTCTGCTACCTGAGAATGTTTGATTCATTCGTTAGCTTAATCTGTTCCACTAAAAGAAAAAAGTCGCACAAAACATCTAATAGGACGTGGTGCATAAAGCCTCGGCAATAATAAATATTGATGAGGATGCTGCGGCTTAAGAGTTTTCTGCGTTGACTATTAAAAATTCGATTTCTTTGGTTCCCTGTGTTTGTACCTTAGTCGCTGCCAGTGAATAAATAAAACTTTTTTGCTTGAATATCGTGTCTCTTATTATTATTATCTACAATAATATGAGATATTTACAATCATATAATTTAATCAGAATATATTGATATTAGATTAGAGTCACCTTGCTTATTAATTCTTTTTTATTTAAAATATCTCTTCCCAGAAACTATAACTACTGTACTAATGTAGATGAGATATTGGCGTAAACCGCTTACTTTATGGGTCCAATTTCGACCACCTTTTTTTAACGAATTGATTTCAGGCAACCATTTTGTTATTGACGTTTACCCTACTTTCACTGAGTGTCGTGGTAACACTAGCCCTTATTCTCTATTGTAGTGATTTAAGACTTGTCGGCCTTCTTCCTCATCACGGACTCTCTTTTAATTGCTGGGCAAACATACACAATGTGCGCTACTGGCTCAGCCTCTTCCTCATGAGTATCTTGTTCAAAATTACTCTATTGGTCAATAAACACCTCTCTACCTCTTGCAAGGCTTTATTGTTCATTCCTATCCGAATCTCACTGTCCAACGCCTTAAGAGACTGGCCCATACACCACTCCCGAGACATTCTTGTCCACCTATTTCCAATTAAGACCAAAGTTTCTTCAGAGAATTCATATAATTCCCACCAGTGAAGGAGAAAAATATGTCCACAGAGATCGACTGGTATCCAGAGTTCGCATACTAAGGACCCATCGCATCCTTGGCGTATGCTATTCCACCATGAATTATGAATTTATTATACGAGAGTGTGATCTTTTCTCAGCTCGATTTATTTAGCCAGACATCCGACAGAAAGAGGAAGCTGTTACCAGACGCCACTACGAGGAAGTGAGAGCCACAAAATATAAACATTGAAGATTATCCAACTATGGTCGAAAGCTTTGACACTGGGTCATGAACTCATTTCAGAATTGCTCACGCACATAAAAGTAGAAACGAGAAAAGTAGTCATGAGATATATATATTCATGCCTGCAATATGACAATATTCGCTGGATAATGACAACAAATATCTGCAAAATTTTCCAATCATTCTGATTAGGGTATTATTTAGTTTACTCTAGTTCGACCATATATTGCTTTAGTTCGCTTTGCTTTATAAAAACCATAAAGAAATCATGATTCTCATTATTTAAAGTAAAATAGCGAAAGGAATCAGAATCCGAAGTGCAAAAGCTTAAATACAAAATACAATACACAAACACTACGAGTACATTGGTGCAGTTACTTTGTTTCTTTTAACCTGAAGGAACAGAACTGCAAATAAAGATATGTACGGAGATCGTACGTAACAAATATTTAAGACAATAACAAAAACAAACAACAATATTTAGCAATTTGAAAGGAAGTTGTGGTTTGCGACTTATAAGCAGACACTGGAAAAGTACCCAAATACATTATGGGAGTTGTTACTATTTGTTTTTGCTTTGGAAAAATTACGATGAGCATTAAAGAACATTAAAAGACTTTTTATAAACGAAAAGCAAATGAAGAGGCCAGGTCTACAGTCACAACTTAGCAGTGTTGCCAAATTATGAAGGCATAAAAGCACCATAACTATTTCTAAAACGGGTAAAGCAAAAGTGGAGTATTAAAGTATTTCTATGTCACCCGTATGTTTCGAAAGCAACGTAATGGATAAACAAGAAAATTTTGAATTTTTGTAAATTTTTATTGCAAAATAAAAAGGAAGATTTGAGATACAAAAACAGTTTTAATACCATAGTTTCACACTTTATAAGGATTGTAACAATTTATTTTATTACAAACATATTTATTTTAAAAATAACCACGCATTTGTTGAATTAAAAAATAATGAATATCCACCTACTTGCACCATTCGGAAAGAAAAGTTTTTACTTGAACTCGCTACCGTTTTAAGCTTTTTCCACTTGTTACAACAAGCATTCGTTTTACCAGTGAAGTGAATACGTATTTCGTTTCCAGCTTTCTTCGCAGACTTTAGTCGGTCATTCCAGCTATGGAGAAGGACAATATTAGATAGAACTTGAAATGTTTAGTGCTTGCAAATAACTTAGTATTATTTGTTAATTATTTTTGAATTTAAAAGTTACGAACATGGTCTTACACTAATTATTTTGTTTACTCGTTGTTTTTTTAATCTAACTGAAAAAAATAAAAAAATATGAATATGGCAACATTGACCACTACCTATAACTACTGCCATTTCGCTGGTGCATAAACAAACGCGAAATATGATTTTGGAAATCAATGAAAATTGTCTGCAATATTTAACAGATCTATAAGCAGTTTAAGGGGACTATTCACTACATGTAAAAGAATATTCTTATTTAAAGTAACGACACCAATACAACAGTATCCTGAGAAGACCAATAAAATTAAAATTAATAAATGTGAATTTTCTTTCTCGATTTGGAAAAGTACATAGGTAAATAAAATTTATTATCGATAGACGAAATATAGTAAGAATATTAAAGATCTGTGCCAGAGCCAACTTCCACAGTGTATAATATTGCCATTTTTTATTGCTCAGAACTAATGCCAAGCTTCGCTTTGTGCAACTTTTAGTTATTATTATTTAGTCGACCTGATATTACAACTAAGTGAATAATTTGATTTGGCAGGCTAAGTTCGTTTATCAACTAATCAACTTTGTATTTTCTGTTAAAATTTGCCGATAGTAGCGATAGTCAAAGACTATCAATCGATAGTCAGCCAAAAAAAAGTATCGATTGTTTTGTAGCTCTATTGCATGCACTACAGGAGCTTTTGTCTACCCTTCTTCTTCGAAGCAGATTGCGTGCCCTTTTAGAATAATTGTATCTTACTAATTTTTGCAGGTTCTTCATTTTATCTGCAATAGGGTTCCGTTTGGCTAGAATGTCCGCTTGGTATCAGTTTGAACAGGTATCCGGTTGGACGTTTCCGCTTTCCATTATCTATTGATGATGTGATTTCAATATAACCCATCATTTGTAACCATTTTTCCGTAAAAAGGCCACCTCATTATTTATGTTAGTCCCATAGTAATGTCTTCATCTTCCATGCTGGTGCGGTTCCGCTTGCCATGCTTATACCAGGCAACATATTGGTTAAACCTTCTGCGAACTTTTTATGTTACACTTTTTGCCAGTTGATGCCAACCATTCAATGCACACTAAGTTACTAGAGAAACACAAAGAACGTTGAAGTATGTTGCAAGCAGCACAGACAATACATTCCATTATGTTAGTTAATAATTGAATTTTTCTGTGTTCCTACAAAATTATTATACCAATTACAAAATTTGTTTCTAAGCAGAAAGAACGAACACACGAACTTAAGCCAGGCCAAATTAAAATTAATCATTTTAAATTCTCCTTAAAAGATATTTGACTAATTCCATTTATACTCTGGAATAATTCACTCCTGAATCTAACATATAAAGCGGCTGACGAATTATGCCAAAATTAATTAAATTATTGTTTCTTTTTAATACCTAAATTTAAAATACTTTTAATATATCCACAATCAGATTTGATAAATTAATTAATAAATTTAATAAGTTTAAACACGTTTGTAACTTTAATGAACTCATAGATTCTGTGTTAATCTAACCAGATCTAATTTCTATCCCATTATTCACATATTTTTCGGACCAATGTTTGGTTCCAATAAAAACTGTTCTTCTTTTCACAAATTGCGCTGAAACTTAATTACGATTTTAAAACTTTTACGATTGCACTCTCATGGAGTTTTTCTACATTTTCTTTAGAGCCTAGATTTTTAATATCAACATTCCCGACCGACTGATTTGCTTTTCCTGACATCATCAAACGAGCTTGCGTTTCTTTTTACTTAATGCATTTAGATCACTTTCCAGATAGCATTGAAATGAAACTTTTTTTCAGAACATGAATCTAAAGGTCTAAATTTGGGATATGTATTGATTAATTTCGACCTGTTGCATAATGAGGGCTCACTCACACTTACACGATAGAAACAAATGTATTCTTGAAGTTATTCTCTAGGAAAAGCCTTTTTTTTATTAAAGCAACATTGTTAAACTGCACACCTTTGTCCCCACTTTGTGACTTCCCTTGTTTATTAGCCACATTTTTTTACAGTGTAGACAATGTTGGATGCAACCTCAACTTCATACAATTTTATATAAAAGATGACTACAAAATTTCGTGATTTTAAAGATAACTTGATTAATGGCCAACGGCTTCTTCATTCTCGATTGGAATTGCTTACACTGCAACATGACACGATTTGCGATATTCACCGCGTTTTTTGCCGACATACATATAGGCCGAAATGCTGCAAAGAGTAATCGAAAATCGAAAAGGTCCTTAATTACAAAAATATATTTTGTACACTGGTGCCAAAGATTTTCCATACCAGCGTACAGATAGAACATATTAGCAGAACGTATTTATTCATATGTTTATTTAATTCAACATTGAATAAGCATATCATTTTTCTTTCCTTTTCTTCTTCCTTTGTTTCCGTTCACAATTCACAAATAGGGGGTCCGTCCTCCTTCTTTTGTACGTTTTTTCCTAAAGCGCAGCACATTATCCCAACATCTGTGACTCCTACTCGGCGTCTGAGTGTATAAAGGTTTTCTTTTTCGTTGTTTTTGTTCTTCGGCGATTCTTTTTTTTGCATTTTGGAATTTTATTTTTTGGTAAATGTTTGGCGGTGGTGCCAAAAGTCTCCACATGTGTGTTGTACAATAATTCTAGTCATATTGTGTACATGGCGTTTGTTAAACAATTTGCAGCGGTACGTTTAAGTAAAAGTCCAAATTCAATGATCTTGAGAAAATAAATAAAATTTACAAAAAATCGCTAAAAGAAAAGCATTAAAGGAGTTACTTGGCTGCTGTTGTAAGAGTATGTAGCAAGAGCTTTCTGCTGGTATCTGGTGGCGTTTCATGGCACAAGCAACAATTGTTCTGTGTGTTGTGGCAAGAAGGATTTTGTTGCTACGATAAGCGTCAGTAAACTCGAGTTAATAGTAACAAATAAATGCTAAACTAAACACACTTACATTTTTTTCCATTTTATTTTTTTATTTTTTTTTTTTTTTGGTTCGCTTTGATATTGAAAATTTGTTGTGGGGTTATTTTTATCATTGGGAAGCTTTGCCAGTTACTAACTGGCTGCCTACTTCTGGGGTGTATAAAGATATCGCAAAAGACGACACAATGCTGCTGTTAAATTTTGGCATATTGGAAAGTCTATAGTAAAAAGTCATAGCAGCAAACATACGAATATTCGTACAAGTTGCTCGATTTTGTATTGATTTTGCTTAAACTTGCTTTGCAACAACCACAAGATTGGAGACCAAAAAAGCAACAAGTCTATTGTTGTTCCTTCCACCTTAACTTGACTGCCGTATGCTGTGTCGTTATTCGCCATATGTGCGGCGGATTATTCTATTCTACTCTATTATTTGAAGTTCTTCTAACAAAAATATCTCACCAACTGATAACAACGAATCCACGAAAAGCGCATAAAGAATTAAAAAGAAGAACTTACTTTAACGTTCAAAGCATTGTTTCAAGCATGAGTGTTTCGTTTGGAGTATGAGCCAGAGTTAATAGTAGAATGTAGTGTATTAGTTAATAGATATTGTGTTTTTGTCGACATTTGTTGTCTATATTTGGTTATAATTCATAATTCATTGTTTTCGGTTTTAAATGACTTTATTTGGTGGCTACAAGAGTTTATGGGAATTGAAAGGTGATCACGGCCGAAATGGATATAAATTCGCCATTCTTTGCTAATAAGAGTTGATAAACAAAAGTTAATATCTTACTTTTGTTGAAAATTCCAGGTAGCTGCTTTTTATTCCTTAATAGCAATTTGTAAGCGAATTCGTTTATCATTAGGAAATATCGCGGAGTACTGCGCCTCTAATGTCAGCCGCAGGCTTGTTGTAAAATTTAACTTTGCTTTATTATAATCAGCCAAATATCAGGGAATAACAAAGTTATAAATACGCTCTGGAAATAAGTGTTGGATTTATGTAGGTTCGACTCGCTAAATGCGGCGAAAGAAATATTTCTTCAACGAGTGTAGCTAGTGTCAAAGAAATAAAATGTTAAACCAAACACGGAACTCTCGAATAATTTTATCGAATAGTAAATGTAATAAGTGATCACATATTAAGAAAAGGAAATTCCCCCATTAAACCCATTAGAAAGGGAAATTTCGAAAAATGCAAGAATTGGTTGCACTCCAAAAGCTCTAGTTGGACTAATTATAAATGAGTTATACCAAGTATTTCATATCAAGGTTTATTCAAGAAGATTTTATTTCAATCTGTCTAAACTACAAAAATATTAATTGTATTTTGAAACGTAAGTACAAGTATATCGTAATTATAATTTAATCGTCATAACTATTGTTTGTGTTTGTTATATTCTTATTATTTCTTGTATTCTTAAAATCTCTTATTCCGGGCTTAACGCTTTTTCGCATTGCAAGAAACATGTTCCTTGTACTGTCTGGTAACATTAGTTTTAACTATCGCAATATTAAAATTCGCAAAGCGAACAAGATAAGAGATTTTATTCCAAGCGAGAGAGAACCGACTTTATTCATATCGGCTGTAATCTTCGTGTTTAACTATTTTGTGAGGCTGTAATTCTCTTTTGGTAAGAAATCTGTGATTTTCTGTTTTTTATTGGCCAAAAGAGAAATCTAGAGAAGATCGCGTCAATCTTTAAAGGTTCTTGAAAGGCATTGCAGCATGATATTCCGAAAGAGATGGGCAATGAAGCCCCGCAAGAGTTGGAATGATTAATCTGTCTAGGAATTCCAACGCAGGAATTCTAAAGAGATGGACAAGAAAATCTCACAAGGGGTGGACGGGTCAGTCACCAAAAATACTCCTGAGACTGCGACGGTATCGCACATTGTGTGTGTAAGTCCATCCTTGGCTAGCATAATTGTTAGTAGCATAAGCAAACTCTTGTTAAATATAAAAATGATGAACCTTAGTCTTAGATAAATTGTAGCAATCACAAGAGACTCCGTGATGACGAAGAAGTCCGACAGTCACCAGTCGTCAGTCTGAAACCATTGCAGTCTAGAGAGAAGGCTAATGGTAGCAAGATACTCGAATGAGAGTAAGTTAGTCGTAAGTTACAAATCGGTTGCCTAAAATCAATTCGAAAAAAAGGAGAAGAAAAATTCGCGGTCTACATTAATAATAAAACTATGTGTGTATGTATTGTAGGTATACATGTGTATCTATGGCTTAAAATTTAATATTTTGATTGGGCCGAACACTTTTTCTAAAGGAACCTTAGCGTCCGGCGGAAAAATGATCCCAATATATTTCAATGCAACAGTCAGGTGAATAAATCATAGAAATTAAACCACTTTTACTATGTCGAGCTGAATGGTACTAATGCAGAATGTGGGCTAGAGACTTCTTATAACTTTGAAGAGTGATAATATTGCGTTGACTTGCGAGCCTGTCTCCTCTACTGTTGTTATATAGTTCTTCAATTGTTTAAGATTACTTGGTTTGCTGTCGTATGTACTTTCTGGTGCTGTCGGCACTTGATGCCAACGCTGAGCTATATACCGCTCCAGAAATGGGCTCACACAGAACGACGCCATTGTCTCTGCAAACGCACGAAGTTATGTGCCATGCACCACTCCTTTACAACGGCAACACAAAAACAAAACACTGATAACCTTTACGAACACCTGAAATTTGTTTGAATAAATTTTACTTTGATACAAACATTTTAAAAATATGTCAGCATTTACAATACTTCGCGAGCTAAATGGCATGTGGATCGAGAATCAACGAAACTTTCGCTACCCCATAACCCTTACTAAACATTGAATCTCTCTGGGAACACTCAGAAAGATCCGGACCATCTTCAGGTTATATTAAGGTCCATTGAATCGTAAGCAAAAAGTACTGGTGGATAAGAGGAGCTACCAGCTCGATTTGGCTTGATTTTCATGCTTTTTTAAGACTTCTCAAGATTCAAGCTTGAAACTTATTTGTCACGCTAAAAATTAATTTAAGTATTTTTTTTTACTCCTTTATATAAGTTTGTGTCTAGATTTTGTTCGATATGAAGCTTTTCTTATTGTTAAGCTTTTTTACAATTTATATCTGACAAGCATATGGTTAAGAGAGTAATCGCCTTCTTACTACAGCTTCAATTGCTTGCCCAAAAGATGGAAGTAAATTAAGAATATTTCCCACAGAACATACATTCTGATTATAAAAATCATCGCTTGATTTCTTCGTTCTATAAGAGATAAAAGTATGTAATTTAGTACAAAATTCATAGTTTTTTCAAGTGGAGAATAAAAGTACAATGAATCCAAAAGCAAGTCAAGCTAAGAGAGCGGCTGTCATACAACTAACTTATAAAAAGCTTGATTCTCCGATTGGTTATTATTTTCGAAGCGACTTCTAGTTCATCTAAATTGCGAATCTTGTAAGTTTAAATGAGCCGTGGCTTGCAGTGACGCCCGTCTAAACTCTAGCAGAGAGCCTCTCTGTCAAGTGATATTTTAAAACAAACCAAAACAACAAACGTAACAATTATAATTTTATATTTCTTTATTTCTTTATATGATAGATAAAGGCAAGTAATGATTTGAGAACTTAATACTAGCTCCTCCCTCAATAATCATATTCCAAACCCCCAAAAGTAGTTAAACAGTATAAGTCAATATTCTATAAAAAAAACACCCCACCAGTTAAATAAAGTTCAAAATAATTTTCATAAAATAATGGAAATTTAAAAATTTAATTGAATATTTTCGAATTATTTTAAATAATGTTTTTGTTCCCTTTAAATTAAGATCCAGTTACAAAGTACCTTTAATTTAAACGAAGTAGAGATTAAAAATTAGAAAATTATCAACTTAATTTTCCACCGTCTCGTACACGGTCGATATAATGTTCACAAACTTAATAAAAATCAAAACCGAACTAAGCCAACTTTGCATAAAATGCCTACTTGGTCATAAACTAAAATAAAGAGCAGCGGCAGCAGGAGTAACATCAGCACCATGCAACTGCCACTACAACCGAAAACGACACATAAACAACGCAGATACAACAACACACAAAAGATAAAAGAATCAATACTCCATACCTAATCCTTAAGAACCCTTTTCTAATAATTTAGCTTAGCTTGGCTTAAAAGCAGATATGGATGAATAAAAAATTTATAAAAAGACTACTCGTAATGACAAAATCGTATCATGTGCTGTGGCAGAGAAGCTCCTGTACAAGTGGAAGTAAAATTATTGACAATACAAATAATCATGCATAATAAAAAGTTAAAGTGGAAGATGGCTTCAGTATGGCGGCAATGGTAGGTATGTGGCAGGAATAACTACTTTTGAACTCTTAATTCCATTCGTTTATGCGATTCTCAGAGGGATGGATAAGTTCTATCTGAAATAATTTTCTAAACGTTTTACCTTCCACACATTTTCCTGGAAGCTTTAGTTCGAGTGACTCATAGACTCCTGTAAATAGGAGGGCTAGTGAGAGAAGACGAGCTGAGGATGAAAGGATAATATCTCCGAATGGTGTCAGAAGTGCAATACTATCTCTTGCACCATTCAAAGCAAACTGACGCTAAGTCCTTAAGACCGGTCAGCCTAACGTCTTTTCTATCGAAGACAATGGTGGCTGACTTTATGGAGAGCCATACGCTGATGGATAGGCCCTGGAGTAGATTTCAGCATGCTTATAATAATGGGTTGACCCCATTATTATAAAATGAATAAACGCTATGCTTCGGACTAGGGCTATAAATCTCAGAGATGGGAGAACCAAGATTCGAGGTAGGGGGTGCCCACGGGAGGTGTATTGTCACCTCCTTTGTGGAACATCACCGTAGATGGCCTTCTTTGGAGATTGGACTCAATAGTCCATACGATGGCATATGCAGACGATCTGGCACTGGTTGGTGGTAAGTTCATCGGGGCCATTCAAGGTTGCATGAGACAGGCTCTCATGGTGACTGAGACATGCTGCAGTGACCAGGGTCTAACCATAAATGCCAGTAAATCCGACGCTATGCTTTTCACTCGTAAGAGGAAGGGTGTAGAGGTTGAAGCTTTAAAGTTTTTCGGATCGGAAGTAAATGTGTCCAGGATGTGTCTGGGCGTTACCCTGGACAAAGAACTTACCTGGAATGAACACATCGAAACAAAGGTCCGGAAAGTAAAAATGATTATGCATCAATGTAAACGAGTGTGTGGCCGTGGGTGGGGAATCTCGCCAGAGGCTGCATTCCGGATTTACACAATGATGGTGAGACCCATTATAACTTACTCCGTGGTGTGGTGGCCGAAGGCCTCTCAGGGCACAATTAAGCGTAAGTTGGATGGGATTCAGAGGGTTGCCTGCATGGGTATAAGTGGTGTAATACGCACGGCACCAACACAGGCAATCGAGGCAATGTTGGGATTGCTGCCATTAGACTTATTCATTAGGTCAACGGCCGCATTGTCAGCTTTGCGAATGAGGGGCGATTCGGTTTGGCATAGCTTTGGGCCGAACATCGGGCATAAGAGTATCCTGGACCTCGTTGAGAAAGAGGTTAGGGCTGATCAGATGCCGATGGAACGCATGAATAGAAGAAAAGTAGCCGAGAGGCTGCATCAGACACTCATTGCGGAAGGCGTTATACACAAAGAGTGTATGGAGAACGACATCAGCATTTTTACTGCTGGTTCTCTTATGAGTGGCAGGGCAGGAGCAGGTGTATTCTCAGTTGAACTGAACTTGTCCTGTAGTCTGTGTCTGGGGAGGTACGTATCAGTTTCCCAGGCAGTTTACCTGCGTGCGGTGGATCACTTGCTTGAAAGCCGAGTGCATGGGAAAAGGGTTCTCATTGCACTTGACAATCAGTCAGTTATAAAACGCATGAGGCAAGTGAACGTATATTCCAAACTGGTGCTGGAATGTGTTCTGAAATTGAACAGATGAGCCTCGTTGAATGAGGTGACGTTAATGTGGGTTAAGGGACACATAGGCACAACTGGGAATGAAGCAGCAGACGAACAAGCAAAAAGGGGATCTGATGTGGATTTCTGTGGGCCAGAACCCAGGGTTGCCCTGGGGAATGGCCTAGTGCGAGCTAAAGTTCTTCAATGGGTAAACTCATTACACCTGAGTAGGTGGAGAGAGAATACCACATTTAGACAGGCTAGAATGGTGTTCAAAGAGCCCCTCGGCAGGAAGGCCAGCAAGTTGCTCGGATATAAAAGGGCTACTTTAAGCTGGATCACTGCGTTAGTGACAGGACATGGAAACTTCAAGTACCATCTGGCTAAGATGAGGATGTCGTAGAAGATGATACTTGCAGACTATGTCTGAAAGAGGCTGAGACGGTAGCGTTCATTGTGTGTGAATATCCAGCACTGGCTAGCATAAGGCTTAAGACCACGGGCAGACACTTGTTAGATGTGATTGCCATGGGGGACCTAAGCCTTAGACAAATGCTAGCAATTACAAAAGACTCCGTGATGAGGAAGAGTGTCGACAGTTACCAGTCGACAGTCTGAAATCACTTTAGTCAAGATTAAAGGCTAGGGCTAGTACGAGACTCACTTGAAAGTAATGTGGTTGTGATTACGAATCGGTTCCCTGAAATCAATTTGAGGAGCGAAATGGGGGTCGAAAAGGGACCCAGAAAGTAAGTGGTCTGCTTCGATATCCCCCCATACATTAATACAATATATACCTTCCACACATACACTGAAATATGCCGCCTTTATTAGATTTGTCATTATTTACTTCATATGCTTGAGGGACGTTCTAGTCTGCTGTGAATTTGAGAACTTTGAAAGACACAGAAATTTCGTTGTTTGTACAGGCGAGCGCTTAATTACGTTGATTTATGGTGACGAATAACGGTCTATTAAGGTGTGAGATTCTGCACAGGATGCATCAAGTCGCACGCTTTCTGAACTGTCACTGTGGTTAGCACTTCTTTTTTAACGAGACTAGATATCAGCTTAATAACACAATCATTTATATCGTTTAGAATACGGATCGGCTATAAAGAGACTAGCGAAGAATAAAACACAACATCATTCAAATGACTGTCACGGCTGACCCTAGATCTGATTAACCCAAATTGCAATTACTTTTTCAATTGTTTCGACATAAATTTCATGAATACAACTTAGATTTTAATTTTCAGAACTTCAATCGCCTCTACGGCCCAGTGCAATCTGGCCAGTAATGTGAATTTACAGAACAGCCCAAACCATTCGAGAGCATCCCGGAACATTCAAGAGCGGGTAAAGCAAGAGGGCTTGAATTTCATGATTATCAACTTCGATTTCGTTTTTTAAGGCTTTGATCGTCTCAGGTTGATTAACGTGGCATTTAACCTTAACGACTTCCTACAAAAAATAGTTCAGCGACGCCACCTTGTAAGGGTCCGCACCAAGCAGTCACTCGTTTTGGGTAAAATCGTTTCTCAATGGTGACGTTTGGAAATGGGCTTCATCTTAAAAGATAATTTTGAGTGGCGTATTGTAGGGCACGCCGTGGCAATTATATGTATAATGTTGTGTCTCATTCTTAAATGTAAAGGTGCAATCTTCATAATAAAACCATACCTTTGAAAAAGTATTCATTAGTTAATTTATAGGCAATTCATATCCCAAACGTTAAATGGCCCACCTGTTATAAGGAAATGTTAGACCAGATTAGTTAGTTGTGGGTATCATTAGATTCAAAATACTTGAATGTAACGCTACTCTTTTGTAAACTTAAATTTTTGCTTCGGTTATCACAACTCAATAGCGGCCTTTCGTTGGTAAGAAGGCCAAATTAATACAGACAGATGAGACTAGCGTAATGCATCTGTATTATAAAAGAAATTGTAGAACGTGCGTGCCGGTAAATCTCACAAAAGAGTCTTGGTACGTTCCAAGGGGTTATATATATGACGTGGTAACCCTCTATCCCATATATATACCTGAACCGCGTGCTTTTGGAGATATAACAACCCTCTACAAATTTTTAGAACAGTTCATGACTTTTGAGAGATTTCGAGAGAACCGGACCGTTTCAGAATACTTTGGAATGTTTTGGAAAGTCTAGAACATTGTGTACCATCCCATGTCAACCTCCAGAGCGAAGTCGCGTATTCTAGCTAGTGTTAGACAAAGCAATTCGAAAGAACGACAAGCTTCCTACACTCTCCACTTAATATTGCCCAACTCTGGATGCAACGTTGAAGCAGAGCGAGTTATTGGTTTGTTAGTTTCTTTAGCAGTCGACAGGCATGGATATCACACATACGCATATTCATATAGAACATCAAGTCAGGGTTGTAAAACTAGGGGGATGTTATTGCTCCTAATTAAGTTCTCATCCAGTTGGGTAAACAGTTAAATTTTAACTTAAAATATTATTTATTTATTACTAAAAGAATTGATTAAATGGTATTTTAAATAAATCCCTGCCCCTGCAGCGAAATACCTCTCAACTAAGGAATCAATTATAAATTTGCTTATCTCACATTTGTCTCACAAACCCACGTTCCTGCCGCACACACGTATTTAGTTGCTGCATACTCGTACCTCGTCAACAAATAGATAACGCATGCATTATGATTATGTATAAAACCAACTGTATGTAAATGCTACAGCAGCAACAATGCAAAACTCCAATCCAATGGCAGGATATTCAAAATAAAACAGGATTAAACATGTCCCCTGATTATGGGCAGTGAGGAAAAGGGCTAGGAGCACAGCAGAACACAATGACTCCTCTCATATTCCGGCAGTCATGAATGCTGTCATATACATGTTACGTGATTTTACTGCATTTCAGTCTGTCTGTAGAACATTCTTCTGCTTGGACTTGTATTTAGTTTTCTCTACCCCTTTCCTCGTTCATTTTTACCATGTTAAAAGTCATGATGCTACATGGAGACAATTCAAGCCACCATATTGAAGTTGTTACCATTGCCTGCGCCTTAAAAGGCTTTTGATATAAAAATTAATCGTAATCGATTATTTTAGATCAGTTACTGATAATTTGTGATAAAATTATTTTTTGTACTTCCTATAAATTTGAACAAAAAAGTTACTAAAGCAACTGAAACGACCAGTTTATGTAACGGGATCATGGATCCAATACACAATGGAGCAGCTCCAGTAAAAATTAACATCGTCAATATTGTGTTGCCAATAGCCGACCCTCTGAGGGCACAAATTGAAATTTGGTCAAGAAATTTTAACAAACTGGGTCAATATGTAACATTAAAATGTCTTAGGACGCTCTGCCAGGTCGTTCAGACGTGTGGCCGACACATTGATTCATCGTCGATTGCAGAAATAGATGCATTCGTATTCCACTACGAAGCCCATTTTGACAAAGGATTTGCATTTACACGCAGCCAAGATTCAAATTGATTAAGAATTGAAGATCAGAGGCCCTCAACAGCGTTGAATCAAATGAACCATTTTTGTCCAGTTGTTGCCAAGATAGAGTCGACTTAGCGAAAATACAAGTGATACGACAAAAAATATCCGACATGGAACTTGTAAACTGGAGAAATGTCTTCGAAAGTTATGACATTGGCTTAACGTATATAATCCCTGCATTCCGACCTCCGATATCTTAGAGAGGGTAGCAAAGATCCTACGCCCGAGAGGAGTTTGGAGTAGGCTCTCTAATGCAGGACAGAGGCATTGGAGGTAAACGCCTGTCTCCTCTTCCTCCTCGTTGTGATAACTTGTACAGTAGGCATTTGCATGCAACCCAATTATCTGGGCGTGATTGCCAAATCTACAGTGTTCAGTAATCGTTGCCACGATATTCCTTAATTGCGTCTTCTGAAATCTTAAAACATCTAAGGTTCGAGCCCAGTCTAAACTGGACCAAATTTGTCTATTGTTGGCACATGTGGGTTCCTTAGATCACGTTGTCTGAATCATATCATATACATCATTATTAGTTTCCTTCTTGCTTCTTCCTGCAGCAATGCTCTCCTGTTTGGCAGCTTATAATAATAGTATATTGCAAGGGCAAGGCCCTTAAGAAGGAGTTAGAACTTTCAATACCATATATGGTTTTTAGAAAGATATCCTATAAAGTCAATAGAAACCTGCTTTAAACAAAGACTTTAATCGTTACCATATTTAAAGCAAAGTTAATCGATTGTAAACCGACCGACAGCGCTATACTTTCATATCAATGTGTAGTTGTTCTTGTTGTTGTTGCCGATATATTTTACGACTCCAACATATGACATGACCAATTTGCGTTTCCAACATTACTTCACTCTTGGATTGGTTATTAGCGAGATTTATGGATTTCATATTTGTACGTGTAAATGTGATAGTGCGATGTTTTGTTTCGTTGTTGCAGTTTTTGGTATGTTCCCGACAGTGATGATGGCAGAATGATGACAAAAAACTACCAGGAACATGGGAGACGTTTTAATGCAATGTTGTTAGTTGTTGTTACTGGGATTGTGTGTTTTGTGAATCGCATACAAGGTAAAAAATGTGAGTGCGAGTGTAAATGTATAAATGGTCAAGCATGTATGTACTCGTATGCGTGTGTGTTGTTTATTTGTTGTTGCTTTTCTTGGTTGTTTTGTACACCTTCATAAGTGGTCAGAGCATACCATCAATAGCATCACCACCATCGCCTTCACCAATGACCATGCCAAGTCGCTGTTATTATAATCATCAGCCATGTTTGCAAATATTGTTGGGCTTTTGGATGGAGAACGTGGTTTAATAAAACAGCAAGCGGGAAGAAAATATTATAACAGAACATATCAAAACTACTCCAACCGTAATATGCCTGAATTTTCATTAAAAAAAGAACTTTACCCGATATCGTAACACAATCAGCATCAGCAGCAGAATCGAAATCTTTGTTTTACGCATCATAGTCCCCGTCATCATCGACAGCATTGCCTTTATCGCCATTGTCCTCCGCATGTGTGCCGTTGCCGTTGCTATTGCTGGTTGGCTGTGTTTGGACCCAGAAATAAAATATTCCTTTTTGAGCAGATATTAACTTTTGACTCAGAAGCTTACGATGATTATTGGATTGAAAAGATATTAAAATGAATATTGTTGTTGTTCTTTTTAAAGCCGTCTCTTTTTTTTCGCTAATCTTTGTTATTCCGTCTAGAGTTGTTTGTACAAAAAAAAATAAAATTACCACGTTGCAGATTTAATATTTATTTACCTCCATATTTATTTGATGTCACAACTTATTCCTCCTGCACTTTTAATATTCTTTCGTCTTTCTGCATCATGTTCTTTTGTACAATGGCGGCTTATGGAGAATTTTTGGTTTTGGCTTTTATTTTTTGTGATTTTCTATAATTTGTACAATCGCCGCTATGAAATGGGCGGAGGTAGTTTAGGAACTTGAATCAATTCGAGTATTCGAGAATATTGATTGCAACTGAAAAATATACGCAACACTGAACGAACAAAGTTGTAAGTGCGGTAGTACTAGATGTAGAGTATCAGAATATTAAGAGAATATACAACTAGTTAAATTGTTTCAACATATAACTTTTTGTTAAAGTAACAACCAGGTATATTAAAGAACTCTTAATCGTTCTTACTAATCGATGTCTTCTTTAAGTCGAATGGGGGTAATTTTTTAGTTTCCATTTAAACAAATACTTGAATCCATAATATTTATAATGTTAATATTTATTGAGCATTTTTTCCCATATAGGTTTTTTTAAATACATTAAACATTACTTAAGACTGTAATGCCATATCAATAAAATGCAAAAGCGTTATCCCGTTCCAGAATACATATTTTCGAGATTGGAGTCTAAAAGAGCGTTGTAATTTTCAGCAACTTTCAGATGACTCAGCAGTTCTCCAACCAGACCAGAGTTCGATTGGGTTTGACATTTGGCATCCGAACCACCACGGTCATAATATGCCTGACTTATGGTGTCTAGCGCCGTTAGCAATCCTCCATTCGTAGCCTCAGTGTCGCACTTGGCTTCGCGTAGGTAGACGCGTAGCTTAATACTATTAAACCATCAAAGCATCCTCGATTTGCGGAGATGCATCATTCCTCACTCTCCGTCCCAATTACCAATGTCGATGAAAACCTGCATCAGTCCGTGGCTACCTCACTGTACGGTATATTAATGATCATTCCGATTCCGGCTGGTTATGAGGAGATATTACTTCCTCAGACCGCAATCGCTGGTTAGAAATGTTTTTAATTTTGAATATCTCTTTAGACCAGAAAAGTGTGGACTTGTGGTTCTTAGTGAGCAACTCGTCCGGCTTACATTTAAGCCTGTCGTTCGACCTTTCTGCGAAAGCCTCTCTAGGAGGGTCATTGAGACCCAGACTTGGGGTTTCGCACGTTTCCCCATGAAACCTGCGACAGGGGTCGCCAAAGACTTTGGCAGACGTGGAGACCCCTGCCAAGCTTGGCATAATAACCCCGTCGGTGCATTTCTTAGTACTAATGATGGAGGGCCTAGTATCTACTGTGACACTCGAGGAGGCGGCGACGCCCACTCGATGTATTATGTGACACTACCAAATGTTACTACCAAATGTTACGTGGGTCTGTAGATTTTGAACGGGAGGAACAATGCCCAAAGTTCCATGGCCATTTGAAATGGAATGTATCCCTGGTTGCAGTACATTCTGTGCTCCACAATGTGACCATTTGTATCACATATCCCATTGTGGCAAAAGCAAATTCCTAATCTCCCGCTGGGGTAAAGATACACAAAACCATTGACCTTTCATGCGAGTTGTGTCACTGTTTGATGCTTTTTAGAGAATTGACATTATTTGTTGAGTGACCACTTGTACCGCTGTATAAGTAGTTTCAAAGAAATCGCGCTCTACTATTCAACCTAGGGTTGGGTTCGCCATGAACTCCCCTATCCGCCACCTGGGGACTTAAGAGACAGACAACTCCTCAAAATATTTCTGGTAGAATTTTATAACAAATATTTTTGTAGGACTTTTCAACCCGGACCATCGATGTTCAAGAGGACTTTTTGTTCTTGCTTAAGGAAGGAACAAAAGAGACTCATACAGTAAACAGTTAATGAGTAAGAAGTTTCTAAACACATCTTGTACTTAAAATGTAAGGATTACAAGATTTCCTCTAACAATGTATCAAAGAGGAGTTGGACACTTTAAAAAATTGATTCTGTTGCACCGTGTTATATTAAATATTAAACAATCCTTTAGTAGGAAACATTTCAAAAGCAAAATGGAATGTAGCTTTCTTCTGAAGTATATATCGAATTCGTTGCAACCTATTCTAGAAAAGCAACTTTTCATTTTTTTTTCTTACCTTTCAGCGATAAAAATGATGACGACGCTTAAGAAGATGATGATGTTGGTTGATGACTTTAACAATGATGGCGTAGTTTAACTTTCTGTTCAATATGTATAATTTTCAATATATTTTTTGCATTTATTTTATTCTCTTCCATACTTTACATTTAGCGGCGGAAAGAAATGCTCCCTCATTCGTTGCTGATTACCGGTCGACAAGCAGCACCATCAAATGCAGCACTTGGCCGCATATTTTTCCACGGCTTATTGTTTGCAAGTGTGTGTTAAAGTATTTAAATTCGTGTGTGCGTGTAGAGGTACGTACGCTCCATCTTTATCTTGTTAAGTTTGAAGTTTTAAATTTAAAGGTTACTTCACCTTAGTTTACCGCGTCTCCATCGTCCGTTTGTCGGTTGGCAGGCCAGCAGGCAGCCAGCAAGTTGTTTGGCATTTTGGTTGCAGATAATAACGTTTTAATGTAAATATTCATAAATTTCTTTTTGAAAATTAAAATGGTGAAGGAGGTTTTGCTACATGAATATTTGTTGTTCTTGTTGCCGATATTCTTTTTGCAGCTCCCTTTGATTTTCATTTTTTTCGTTTTATTCTTTTCTTGCACTGATAATAAACATTTTAATGAAACTTATTTTTGCCCAGTGTTCAGATTCATTTGAGTAACAAGCAACATCAGTAGACGTCATATATGAAAATGTTGAAAGGTCTCACAAAGGACTTTAAGGCTGAGCATTGATCGCAAGTTTGAATTCAGTTTTTTAATTCAGTCTTATTTTTTGAAAACAATGCGAACAAAAATAGATAAGATCTAGTTTGCAATTCGATTTACTAAATTTAGTTAAATTAAGTTGAAGAGCCCTATTGGACTAATAGTTTTATTTATTTCATTTATTCAATGAACTAAAATCCTTAATGGACAAAGTAGTCCGGTGTACCGAATTCGTAAAAATAATGTAATATAAACAATTGTAAATATTTATATTACGACTAATTGATAAATTGATACGATCAATTTGATAAATAACAGAATGCTCATAAACGTTGTTTAATACATTCTTGAATACACGAATAGAGCTATTAAACTTTTAGACACTCTGGTAAAGTGGAAAGTTCAAAGCCCTAGCTATTCTTGTAAAACATAAGCTGCTCATGTAAATGAGGCGTATCTCTTTTAGATGCCCCATTTTATAACAACGATTTAACTGTCATGTGATTTCTGGATCTGGCAACTCAATCAAAATTTGTTCTCAGTTTGGTTTTGCTATTTTCCTATGACTAGACTAACGCCAGAAGCCTTTTTCAAATTGGGCAAATTTATTACGAAAATTGTCTCTTTTTCGGTCGATACTATCACCCATCCGGTCGACTAATTCGAAAACCTGAGATCGTGTTCGTACCTGTCTTTTGGGCTACTTCCCGTAACATTAATTATTAGAAAAAGTCGTGTATTTGAAAAATAATCACAACATCAAACATTTCTGAGAGAGTGAGTATCCAATATATTCACTGGATGAACATTGTCATGGGCCGATGGGGTATTTTGATCTTCGGGATTGATATAAATTTCCAAGCTTCCAGTATTTCAGAAGAAGTGATAAGAGTTCTCATTAAATATACTAGATATCTGGCGCGAATCCAGTGGGAGGAAAAATGGTAAATTTACCACCTGAAACCAAAAATTATCTCAAGCGGAAAATGATATATGTTCCACCTGAAACTAAAAGTTTTCTCAAACTGAAAGTTTATATACTTTGTGTTTCCTTTAAGTGATTCCCTCAAGTTGAATTCGCGTCTACTATATACTGCGCCATAAATGGCAGGCACATTTTAATAAACTTAAGAGGAGCACTAGCTGAACCAGCGGAATTAGATTTATTTCTGTTTACGGCTTCCAAAATTGTATACTTGTGAATTATCCCCAAATTAAAAGCAATATTAGCAAAACCACTAAACTAAACAATTAGGATTACTTCTTGGTAAAAGAAGTGAGTATCGGTGATATATTCAATGTCGGCAATATTTGCAAAGAAATCGTCACCAGAAACTTCACAGAATTTGCATTCGATACATCTATCATTCTTCTTATGAATGAGTTTCTTAAGAGGAAATTTTTTCCTTAAGCAACTGGATAGGATGAAAATTTAAAAATTTTTTTGTATCAGCAACACTAGTTTTTAATCGCTTTCGGAAGAGCCGAAAAGAAGAAAGAAGTAAGTAAGTTGCGCGTAGCACTGAACAAAATTTATGGAAACATAGTCGCTCTACCATCGTTCATTGATAAGTGGTTTGGATTTTCACTTGTAACACAATCATTTACTCTCGGAAGCATGTCTTCTTGGTTAATACTCGAATCGTGGGAAGATCTTTGATTAAATCAATGTGGCGTTGTATTGTATCGCCCGCATAAAGGGGCGTTACTGGTCGCATATTTATAAACCTGGTGGTAAGAGCACTGTCGGATTGTGCTGTAAAAAAGGAACAGATTACACCTAGAGATTAACTATTCAAATTATTATAATCGGCCATTGTAATTCTCTTCATCATATTTATTACACAGTTCGGTAATTAAGTCCTCACAATACAAAACATAGCCGTGAGGAAGCCTACCTTCCAGTTACAAAATAAACCACGAACTCTAAATCTATTTTTTTTTTTAATTAATTTTATTACAGTCCATTCCGATGGACGTCATATAGAGAGATTAACAATATTAAAAGAAAAAGGAAACAAAAGAAGCTTTAACTTTGTATACTAATGCAATTATAGCTCTCATCATCGTTGTCATTATTGACAATATCATTTTAGTAAAAAAAAATGTATAAAAGCAGACAATATCACTATGTATAACTAACAACATCCTCAAACATTCTCATCATCGACATCAGCAATAAGGATTTAATAAAGCAAAAAACTAAAAGAGAGCAGATTTTTCAATCAAGATAACAATAACAAAGTAAAATTTAATTTTGCATACCAGTTATTTTTGCGATAGAAATTCAATAATTACTGCCGGGCTTAGACGACTTCTGAATGCACCACAACCCGCGGATAAATACTTTTAACTTTTATATGTAACTTTTATTTTAAAATGGCATCTCGACTAACTGAGAAGCAAATTATCTGCTGAAGTAGTACGTAAGCTAGAAGACAACTTCTTATCCAACTCATATTTTCATAATAATTTTATTTCATCAATTAACTAACAAGATATCGAATCAAATTATGCCTCGATATTATCGACTCAAATCCAATAATGGTTCAAAATTCCTGCAATATTACTTTGTAGTGATATGAACATAAAAACTACTGACAACATGGAAAAAAATATTGCTGATTGCGTTTGTAACATGTTGCATATATACACAAACAATCAATGTGATATGAAAACCATACAAAAGACAAAACCAAAATATTTTAAAATTGATTGCAAGTTGATTGCGTCTTTAAATAACAAAACAACAAAACCAACAACAAAGAACAACAACAACAACAAAATGATACGAAAAAAAATGGATCGATGTAAATATTATAAAAAGAATTGTGCATGAAATTCAATGATTGGTGATGCGATCACATGCATATCAGCCACCGAGTTATACATACAGTCATTTCACTTATGGCTGACGATGGATGACACTGGCGACATACTCATCCGGTTTTTCTTTTAGCGCTCCTAAGTTCATATATTTTAGTAGGCTTTTAACTAAGAGACAGCAGCAACAACAGGCAATAGCATAAGTAGTCGCAACAACAGGTGAGGGTGCTATGGCATATATTCAATTTTATACGCACACTCACACACAGAGACACAAAAACCCACACATATGCAGAAACAGTTTCTTAAATCAATCTGTAATTTTTATTATTGGAACCAAAACGTAGATCGTATGAAAAGTAGGTTTACAAGAGAAACTATTTATGCATGTTAGTCCATCAATTCAATAGCAACAATATCGTAAAAACGAATAACAGCTAAACATTAACAACAACAAATGCCACCAACTTATGGACATTAACGATAACGATGATGGCGATGTTGGTGAAGCCACAGATTGATGTTGATGATGAGTAAAACTAATCAAAAATAAACATTTTGTTGCCAAATAAAACGAAAATGCCACACAAAGACCGTTGATCAGATCATCTTAATGATTACAAATAAATACACACACTCCGTTGTTTCAAAATTTATGGAATAAATTCAAATGTCACAATTGCTTGCGCAAAATTGTGAAGGCTACAACTTTGGCGGACCATTACAGTGACTAAGAAATAGGTGAGGAGTACAACATAATGATGAATATTTTTATTATGAGCATTTTATATAACTCGGTCAATGTTTATATGGATTCAAGAGCCGATTGTTCGTCGATATAAAGAGTTGCAGGCAATTTTCATATACTCCGAACAAACTGCTTACACTCTTCCCTAAATTCTAAAGAAACATTTTACATACCGCTCATTTACTCAAACAACTTCATAACTCAAAAAATGCCAACAAATAACGCCATATTCTCTCTAAACGTGGAAAGTAGAAGAGGTAGCAAGAAAGAAATTTATACACAATATAAAGCAAGACGCAAAAACGCTTTTTTTAGTTGTGACGTTGTTTCAGTAGCAAATCAGCGATATGTATATTAAGTGATGCATCACAACATTCGATTTGTGATTGTCGAAATACTACAGCCTGATTGAGTGTACGATAAAAAGTTGAGGCCACATATGAACTTACCAAGTACTAAAACATAATCAAACGCAAATCCTATAAAATTATATTTTAAGTTGAGTAAATTTTATGGTTGGGTCATTCCAGAACAAATTAAGATAGGGAATAAACTTGTCTAGAATTTGAGAAAAATGTTAAGTTTTTCAAATATCGCAAACGATTCAAAATTACGACCATGTAATGTGTCCCGAAATCCGCTAAAAAAAATGTAACAGACATATTTTCAAATTACCATAAAAATTAAAATATTATCAAAAAGTAAATTTTCGAACATTAAAAAAAATCGATAAATGGTTTATAAAAATCAAAATTTTGAATTTATACAAATTTCCATTTTAACAACTAACAAAGTATATATATTCTGGATCTTTATAAGTAGGGATGTTCAATTAACGAACTTCGTCTGTTCGATGTTGAAATCAACTTTCTGATGGCACTATGCAACCTAGCATCTGGCGAATTGTTGCTATTGGAAATCAAATATATCAGTGCACAAGTTGCCGTGATATGGGCTGGGCTTTTTTTATTTTTACTCTTACGCAGAAACGATTATCCGCAAGCCAATGAAAATTTACATATTCTAAATTCTTACTAAAAATTCAGATAAATTACGAACCTAAATGTTACACCGAATTAAATTTTATTTAATAAAAACTAAAAACCAAAATTTCACAAAAAAATTAAAAATATTCGAATTTTTATCAAAGTTTAAAATTCAACACAAATTCGAAAATTCACCACTGAAATAAAAATCATTTATTTGCCAAAAAATCAATACTAAATAAAAAACCAAAATTCATAAATTTTGAATTGCACCACAAAAATTTTATGGAAACGTCAAAATAAAATATATGTTACATAACTATATAAAAAATTCCAATCATTTATCCTCTCACTACAAATCGGGAATTCATCAAAAAAATTTTATGTAATTAAAATTAATTATTTTACCAAAAATCTTAATTAATCAGAGAAAACTAATAAACGTAATAGTACCGTCATTTGTAAATTCACCAAAATATAAAGATTCACCACAAAAGGAAACCATATTTTGCTCAAATTTAAAATCCACCATAAATTCCAAAATTCACCATAAAGTCCAAAAAATGGCTTAGAACCGAGATTAGAAAAATTTCCAGTGTTACCAAAACGCCACTAATTGCAAAAAAATCAAAATATTTTATGAAATACGTAGCAATTACTCAATTAGATACAAGTTTTACAAAAAATCTAACTTACCTGATAAAAAAAAAAATTATTTCACCAAAATACAAAGATGCACCACAAACCCAAACTATAGTCAAAAGGTTTAAAGTTAAAAAAATATCACAATATTTCAAAATAGCGAAATTCAAAAAAAAAACTCAAATTTCGAATTCCACTAAACTCTAACACTAAATTTTACCATAAATTTCACTAAATTAAAAATTTCACCAAAAATTTGAATTCAATCGCACTTTAATGAAAGACGTAAAAATGTTACACAAGATTCGATGTTACACAAATATATCACAAAAAAATTTTAATTTCACAACAAATCGGAAAATCACAAAAAATTTAAAAATTCACGAAAAAATATAAAAATCTTAAAAACCTTAAATTTGGAAAAAAAATTAAACTGACAAATCAGAAAAATTGTAATTTAAACAAATTCTTCGAATTCACCCCAATTCAAAAATTTACCACATCTATAGCCAGGACAAAATTAAATTACTAAAAGAACAGAATTTTTTAATAAAATCAAACTTTTTAAAAAATAGGGCAAAAATCTAATTTCACTAAACAGTGAAATTTCAACTCCGATTGCAGCAACAAACTTTATATTTCATCCAAGCATTACAATTTTGATATTTTACTAACAAAAACCATATTGATTTGGTAAAGGCAGAGATCAAAAACATCAGATGGAAGCTAATATTGTTAAAATTGTCGCCGAATATATAATCGGATTATAATTTGATGACGGTTTGTAAAACTAGACGGTTGCATTTTTTGGCGTTTGTTTTTAATTATTATAAAATTATGTTTTTTTACATTTTGCTAATATTGCTTTTCTTGGGTAATTGCTGTGTCTTGGCAGTTTTTAGTTACCACACAGTCTTGCCAATTTAAAAGGGTTTTAACAAACAAACACAATGTTGTGCTATTTACTAATCACCCTCACTTCAGAATGTATATTAGTCGCGTACTTAAAACATCATACTATTTTGCATTCAAGTTAAAGACACTTAAATAATTTTCACTGTCGAGTTAAAGACATTGTCGCTGATTTCGTCATACATACAGTTTTCCATCACTTTGTCTTCAATAAAGTTTTACGCCTGACATGTTCTAGACAATAAATGTAAAAACACAAAAAGTTAAATCAGTTTGTTAAAAAATTGTGATAAAATGTCCATTATAGACGGCAAATTTTAAATTGTCCTGAAAATATCATCGGCGAAAATGACGTCTATGAACACCTGACCAACTGAGTTCGATTGTATCCATCCATGAATAATCGCATAAATGAAAATAGCTCTTAAACAAAAATAAACTATCACCTACGAATTTTGGGTGATGTGTCATAAAACACATTAAAACATGAACCTAATTACCCAAAAATTGTGTAGAATTATCCAAAGTAAAAAGTTACCTCAAATTCAAACGAAGAATTGCCGATACAAAATTTCTTCACAGTGAACTATTGCACACATTTGCAAAATGTTAAACCGGACAAATTTTTTTACATAAATTTTTGGCAGGTTTTTTTTTAACGGCTTTCATGTGGGCAATGTTTCTCCACACATTAATGTTGTGGCATATGTTACTTCAAGTAAATCTTGATTACATCGGTATTTATAGATCGCTTTGCCAATTAGCCAGCATGTTTCAGACCTCGCACTCTGTTAGTTTATTAAATTTATAAGTCGAGCTGGTTAGAATCTCGACGTATTATGCGAAATGCCACTAATAGAGATCTCCACTACTGTGATTATTGCTTATGGGATCCAACATTTAACAGGGAAAGAAAAGCATCCGCTATTATCAGAAGCGTTTTTATGCTGGCTACTACCTAAATATTTTTATGCCTAAACAGAGAGTAAAATGTTTACAAGCTATCTTTTCCGTTATTTAATATTTATATCTCTTATAAGCTAAAATGAGCATCTAAATACAACTTCGTATATATTTTTTAACTAGTTCTCAGTTTTTTTTTTTTTAACTGCAACATGAATATAAATTGAAGAAGGCAAAAATATCTTTTATTTTCTTTTTATGTCATCCAAAAATGGCTCCTATATCCAATCATCATTTTCAATATTATTATTATCGGCATCGTCAACTCACCATTCATATTAGCAGTCGTCATTATCATCATTGGCAATAACAGCGAAAGCAGTTTTAAGAACGACATCAGCTGCAGATGCATCACCAGCACCAGCAGCAGCGGCAGTATCTTTCGTCTCATGGCATGTCACAAGCTGATTGGATAAACGCGATGCAATGTCTAGTCATCCATGATGATTGTTGGCAATTTTCTTAAACATGAGTTTTCAAGCAGAATACAAAATTCAATAATCATAAACATTTAACCATAAAGGAGGAGCTCATCAAAAAGAGTTAAAAAATACAACACAAAAACACAGAGGCCATCATAAAATGTAAGCGAGCCAAGGAATGTTTTAACAATCATGTATTTTCAGACAAAAGGCACATACACATACTTGCCATTATTTATTTATAACTACACACACACTTATCCACACGGAAACACACATAAGTCTTAAGTTAGCAGCGTTCATATCGATAAAGCCAACTTAAGGAGTTCTTTTGAAATTGATATTTGTTTTAAAAATGGTACGATTATTTCTTCCGATAAGTCCGAAATACTGATTTTTATAATTTTTTTATATAAGGAATATTGATTTTATGATCTAGTGCTCTATCTCCCTCCCTCCCTCCCTCTCAATCACTCTCTTTTTTGTCTGTCCTCTAGACAAATCATTAATTTGTTTTAACAAGAAAGTATCTTATAATAAACATGAAAACATTTTCAGTACAAACGGTCCCTGACTTAAATAACAACTCGAACACTGCCGACAACCTCATCGAAAGAAACAACGTAAAATTATTATTATGCGGCTGTTGAAATGGTATTCCCTGCAGAAATCGCATCTAATCCATGCAGGCATGTAAAGTATGCTAAGTAATAATAAATACCGAAATGATGGAAGCGAACGAGGTCCATTTAATATTACCATGTCCTAGGGGCATATAATCCATCCATCCATTCATGCGATAGGAGTAACTCAAAACCGCTTTGTGATATTTATTCGTGGAACACTCACAATGCAATTCCGTTCGTTTAAACGCGAACAATTGCCGCGTAAAAAGAAGCACTTCCTTGCAAATGTGATGGTCCATGAATGCATTACATAGGATCATGTTGTAGTTATTCTATTCAGCTAATATGGCCTACGTAACTCAAAGATTCTTACAGTGTAAAATAATAAATGATTATAACTGTTTTATAAGCGTTTTATATTAAAATCGGTCAACGTACTTTCTGGAAATATTTTCCAAGTGAGAGGATTGCCACAGAAAGCAAGAAAAGTAAAATGGGTTGCAATCTACCGGCTTTGTGGGCAGCACTTTATTTATACTTTACGGTGCATACAATATGTACATGTATCTGATATCATTATCGACGCTGGTGTGGTGCAAATTGTAACGGTGTTGCCACTCTCTGAGGCTACCGATTTTTCTTTTTGAAATTTTGGGTTAACATTTTTTCTAAACAATCCGTAAATAAAATTTTATACTTGGGAAAACCCTTTATTTGAAAAAAAACACATTTCCCTCACAAGGCCTCTTGATAAAAAAATATTTTCTTTAAGAAATTTGAAAGGGAACGCAAAGCTAAAAATGATTTTATTAAACCCAAGAATATGTATTAAGTGACACTGTACAAAAACGTGATTGTAGTGTTTGAACACAAAAATTTAAGACCATCAACTTGCGGGTATTTTCTTTTCAAGTGTTTCCCTTTTTCGTAATACCAGTTTCAGTTGGTGTAGATTTTTCATACAGTCGCTTTGAAATATAAAAGATTTGATTGGTTACAATTTGTGATCATAAAACTCCTACACACGTACTTGTTTAACAAGTGCACGCGAAATGGAAGAATCTTGTAAGAACTGAAATTATTTAAATTTATATTAAAGCAAAAATAACAGGAGAACTTAGGCAAGCAACATCGAAAATCTGTTGTCGTCCACGAATAAAAAGCAGTAAAAAAATGACAGGAGACAATGTTCCCAATGCAAGCGTTGCTGCAACATTTGTTAATTAGTAGTGGAAACTATAAAGTAAAACAAAAAATTAAAAAGCAACAGGCAATAGTATCCAAAACCACAACCTAGAAAAACTTGTATCATTTTCATGTATGTGTGTGTGTGTGTGTTTTATCTATTGCTGTTATACTAACGCAGTAAAAAGAGAAAAAATATTAAATGTGTTTTGAACAAAGTATTTATTGATATCAATTAAATTTCATAAATCCAACAGCACCACAACCAAACGAACACTAGCTACTCGTAGTTATGGTTTTGAGGCACCAATATATTCATCAGTCTCTCCATATTATCCTTGCGTTTAAGTTTATTCAGCCATCACTTTTTTATATTCTTCTCTTTTCGGGCTCAATAAAATCGATTAGTTTAAAGTTCCATGACAACAGGACAAAAAGAAAACTCAATCGCCAACTCCCCCTAAAAATATTAATTAAATATCAATCATCAAGCGAAATGATATGGATTGGTTGTTCTTACATAAAATCCACAATAATTATGCAGGAATTTAAAACAATAAAACAAATTATTCTCGAATTTTCTCGAGCTAATTCTAGCGTAACTCAATTTATAATAAAAAAGTAATTATTACGCTGAAGGGGATAATCTGGTGTCTATGCGCTTATCGCTTATTGCTTGAACCAGCTCATCAGGAAAACTTTAACCAACTTTTTATAGAAACTAGAAAAGTCTTAAACTTAAATTTTCTAAAACCAAATGAGAAAGCTTAAAGAACTCTTAGTCAGAACGAAAAATGACACTGAACATTGCACATAGCCGAAACCGATTTCTCTCTAAACCAAACTTGATATGGGATGACGGAATTTCGTTCCAAATATCTATAATTTATTTTTATGAAACATACCTGGTACCAGGGGTTGTAAACTACCACTAACTCGAATACCAACCCAAAAAATCATTATTAAAGGGAAGTGATACGAGATTAAGATTTAGATCAACGTAATCCTGGTTACGCGGACTACACTTGGCTGAATTATTTTTTATTTGTTTTAGTTCCATTCAAAAAAATTTACTTTAAAAATTATTTTTCAAGTTTCATTTTTTGCTAGGAAAATAAAAGAATTTTTTGTGTGATTCTTAATTTTTTATTTGTTTAATTTTTGTCAGATAACAAATCACTGTAGAAAGAGCATTTCCGACCCTAAAACTGATATTAACTTATTGAAAGTCAATGTTATCTTAAGAGTCCGTACATCTGTTAAGCAAAAAAAAAAAAAACAAGACTTGCAAAATAATACTCAAATAAGTATAAAGTATTTTTTAAACTCGCTACCGCTTCGGCCTTAACCTTTACTATTTTTACATAAGCGACATCCTATAATTCATCCTTATATGAAAAATGCAACTTCCATTATTCTAAATTATGTTTAGCTCTCTTCCTCGCAGTTCTACGGAACCTGTATATAACAAAGCGCAAATGGCGAAAGTCTAGTTCATTATTGAAAAGGACCACTTTCGTCCTCTTGCAGTAAGACATATAAAATAACTCAATCGCATAGGTTATCAAATATTTAATGTTTGCCATTTCACAACATGTTTCGTTTCACATGCTGAAATTTTTCAAATACTCATTTTAAAAACCATAATCTAGGAGCAACATGTTAAGATTGGACAATATGGTTGTAAAAAATCATAACATTATTGTAGATAATAATAATCTGGTTCTCTTAGAATGATATAAAATCAAAAAATTTATGTTACTTATTGGCAGCGGCTGAGGTAAGAACAAAGGCAACTAAAGCCATCGAATACTTAGTAGTCACCGCGTTAACCACTTAATCCACAGCACTAAACACCAAAATAATTTTGCATATTATTAACGAATTAAAATATGGGTAGAGTTATTATATTATTTTTGTATAGTTAATATACTTTGTTTGTGGTTAGAATTTTATTTAAAGTTGTATTGTTCAATTCAATAATGTAATGACTAAATGTAAGCAGTAACTTGTTTATTGCAACTGAAGTAATGTTTAAAATGTCTTCAAACAATCAAATGATGCTTGCCCCAACAATATATTGTTTCAAAGATGATAATATGGTTTTCGAGATTACTCCACAACCAATTTTTTTTCGTGTACAAAAATAGCATTTATGTAGTTGGAAAAATTCTAGCATTTAGAGCGGACTATGATCGAAGCAGTCGTGAGAGTCTCGTAGAAGAAAAAAGTTTATCCATAAAACAGTATTTGTACATAACCTGCAGTTCATAATGGTGCATTTTGCGTCTTAATTTACAACTCCATTTCAAAAAAATTCAGCCGACACAACACCTAAAGTAGTCTGAGTGGTCGAAGTATAGCGTTGAAGCGGCTTGCCAGATATGCGCACAGGCAAAACTATCGCATCTACGAAAAGTTATTGTGAACTCATGCATAGGAAATTTTAAATAATTTATTTTATACAAAATGTTCCCTCCCAAACTCTTAAGCTGGCGCAAAGCAGTCAATTTCGGCTACTACAGCCTGAAATTGAAGATTTGATTGTATAATATAACCGATTTGACATTGTTGGGATGTGCTACATATTTCTGTGCAAAAGTGCGTAACTATAATTTTGTCGTATTAGAAAAGAGCAATTTTAAACTTCACAGTTTATTTTAAAAAAACATGATCGCTAGTTAAGTCAGTCTATTATATCGTATTAAATAATTTATGTTCTTTTAAGATCTTACTCCTAAAGAATTTGCAAGTTATGTTACTTTTCCAAATAAAAAAGGTATACAGAAATTCATTTCAATATAAGTTCCCGAAAAACAAAAGAAGTGAATCTTTGCTGAAGGGTACTTTCGAATTGGGAAATCATAATGGAGATAGAAACTTATTTTTAGCTTGAGTCGACTTAAGCACTTATTCCTTATTGCCACAGATTCGTCTCTGCTGACCGTTTTTTTCTTCCAAAAGTATCCCGCTTTTTGGAACAACTAAATCATGACGGTTTAAAAAGGAGCTTTTGTCAAATTACGGCAGTCCTACCTATAGCCTGCTGCTATGTGCACACAGGTCAATGAAATTTCTTTAAATGGAGCTAGTCCTGTATAATATTAACAATTATATGATGTTCGATTCCAAAATCAATATGGTTGATTACGCAAAAAAAAAATGTTTATAAAAATTAAAGGTGTTAAAAAGTTCTAAAGTAATTTCTGGTTTGGGAAATGTGTTTCACTATTACGAAAGTACTAGAGAGAACAACTTCATCAGCAAGAGAAGTGTCAGCATTTATTATAAATTGAACATAAAATATCAGCAACACTTCTTCAATAAATATCATCAACCACAGTGGGATAATAAAATAAATACACTCTTCTTCTATTAAAAGAAGAAACAGCCACAGAAAGCAGAATATGGAAAGTGCAGCCAATGTTAGAATTATCCTAATGTATTCATCGACTATGCATGCGGCCTGTCAACACCACATCTATGTATGCCCAACATTTAATGGCAGCCGCAAACACGTTAATGGTGGTGTGTGGCTGTGTGTGTGGCCTTTAAATATATGAACACGATGATGTTTTGTTTTTACTGGAGAATTATGACAGACTTTAGAATAATTTTTCTTATTACCCAAACCATGACTGCTAAATGATTTCATTAAATGCGAGTCTAAAACAAAACAACAAGTTGTCTGAAGTAAAAATATTGTTGCTGTTAGTTCTTGTGGAATTGTATAAAATAAATCCCATTTAACCAACAGTGAACATGATTAATAGGGCTAGACAGTTTGAGCAAAGCAAATTTGTTTACTTTTCCCCGTTTATTTTATTTCAGCAAATAAAAAATTCTCTATAGAATTTTTTAAATTTAAGAGAACAATTGCAAATAAGATTTTAAACCTTGTGTTTTTTTCGGTTTTTTTAGTTAAAGGTAGCACGAACTAATGGCACATTTTTTTTAATATCAAACGAAATTCTTAGCGAATAGAAGTGAGATCTTGGGCTACCATTCCCACATGCATGAATGAAGCATGAACAGCAACATTATTGAGCGTTTTTTTCGATTGGTGGCTTTTATTACAAAGTATAATTTTTATAACAACAATTTAATCTACTATGGTGCATAATAATGATAATAAAGTCTCTTTATTATCGAAAACGAGTGCAAAGTTGTACTTGATTAGTTTTACAGGCTGACATGAGTCCGTACACTAGGTTCCTTTGTTTTACCAATGGGACAAAATGGGAAAAACTCGGAATGCGTAAAATAATGGAAGGAGTAAATTATTGGTAGTAATATATATATGAAGGGAGATGAACACGTCATCGATGCCGATGTAGTAGTTGCTGAAACTGTTGCTGCTCCTGATAAAGGAAATTATCACTTGCAATTCTATCATCGATAGTTTGGAAAAGCCAGCGTAAGATTGCCCCGGATTTGATCATCCAAAAAGGCTAAAGACCTCGGAGATGAAACACCATTACCTCTTCCTCTTCATTACGACAGCATCGGTAGTAGCGAATCCCATTCTTCTGGCATGATTGACAAATCTGCAATATCCAGCAACCGTTATCACGATATGTGAAGTTTTAGGAGAATCTTGGATTCCGTCTAATCAAGTTTTCCTACCCGTCGAATAGCATTAGCTAAATCATATAAGGCGGAGCAGAATTACAGCGAATTTATCAATGTGTGAGTTTTGTAGCCTCGCTAATCCTTTTTGTCAGCTCGTCGGACATACAATTGCCTGTCCATGTCTACGCACCCAGATTAAGGTGACTTTTGCTGAATATCTTGTCACTCGACTTAAGGATATTCGGCGTTCATGGATTTATTTTGAAATCGGGTAGGCACCCATCAGCGACCCAATTACGGCGCGGCTTTTGAAAAACATCCGAATATTTCTGCGAAATGATTTGTAATACAACAGTGAATTCACTTGTAATATAATTCGTTGCAAAAATTATATTGACGATTGATATTGTAGGAAGATACAGCAATGTAAGTGAAAATATTAAATAATAGAAGGTCAAATAAGTCTCAAGAGAGGGATAACTTCTAAAAAGAAGCTTGTTGAAGAAAAAAGCTAAAAACTCCCAGAGTTTTTCTTTTGTTTTTTTCAATACCTTAAATCCCATACTCCGTTGCTAACCGTCACAGCAATCAACGTAAAAGATGTTAATATTATGGTCGAACATTGCGGCAGAACGAATTCCGAAGCCAATGCTACACTTGTACGGTATGCCTTACTTGGACAGCCTGTGAAGCATATTTGTATTTTTCCCACTGTAAAGAACGCTTTGCAATGAAAAGTAGAATAAAAATTAATAAGCTTTGAGCAATTTAGGTTAGAAACCCAGTTAATAACATTTTTAGTCTACCATCAGCTGATTACTCAATTGCATATTATCATTATTAATGTAGGCTGGGACAAAGAAGCAGACCGGTTACTTTGTACGTCCCATTTCTACCCCTATCTTTCCACGAATTGATTTCAGGCAACTGATTAGTAATTTTCGACTATCTTACTTTGACTGATTCTCGTGTTAACACTAGCCTTTACTCTTCACTGTAGTGATTTTAGACGGTCGCACAGTCTCATATTTGCATAATTTATATGGACTGGAGTCCGTATTTTAAAAACGTGTACGGCCAACTCGATGATGTTTTGAACCATGCTTTCTAATGAGCTAACGCATAACTGGCCAAACCTTTAGGTGAGGGTGACGATATGTCGTCCCTTTCCGTATAATGTTTACCTATGGTATAAAGTAACGCCTAAATTTTATTCCGATTTTAAAAACTTAAGAATCAATCCATCCGATTTTGATATCAAAAACCTGGTTGCGTGTTTTCGTTTACTTTGTCGAAGACCAAATTTTCTCTATGCATAATTTTTTGAACATTATAGTTTTATGGGCCCCTTTCATCCAAGGGTTAACTGGTATAATTAATCTACAAGACCCACAATAAAAATAACGAACAAGATACTCCAAAAACAATTAAAACACATTACAAAAATAATAAACAAATTCATAATCGAAGAATCACTGACGTCTTTCAACCCCAACAAAAAACACTAAAAAGAATTAAAAACAAAGTGCAATACCGTCCGCACCACAATAAAATAGTAATCACAATCGTCTAATCTATACAAAAACACAAGGTCCCAATTACAGCCAGCTACGTGAAAAAAAATATATAAAAATAATAATTTACCTATAACATCTACCTGTCATCCGAAAACACAAATTCTGATGCAATAAAACAGTCATAGCTTACATCTACCAATCCAGACAAAACACCCGACTTACGAGCTTTACCTGCGCTATTCACACCGTACATATGCCTTCGAGCTCACATGACAAATAGATACCTGACACACAATAAAACACTAACGAATTGATGCAAACTTCTCAGAACGAAAAATGACACTGAAGATGGCACATAGCCGAAACCGGTTTGACTCGAAACCAAACTTGACAAGGGATGACGGAAAGTCGTTCCAAAATTCTAAACTGGTATAACCTTCTGTTTCAACAAGCATCGAATATTATAACTCTTTTCTAATAAAACCTTCATTAATAAGAAACAAAACTAACCTTCCAACTTGACTTTACAGGTCTTAGGTCCCACATAGCATTCACATTCAATAAGGCTCTGCCTTTGGTCGTAAGCCTTATGCTAGCTAGTGCTGAGCATTCACACACATTGTGCACTACCATCTCGGCCTCTTTCAGGCACAGTCTGCAAGTATCGTGTTCTTCAATTTCCAACATGGCCAGATGATACTTGAAGTTTCCTTGACCTGCCACTAACGCAGTAATCCAGCTGAAGGTACCCCTATAATATTTAAGCAGGCCTTCGAGCCTGTCTACTGTTTACTCAATTGACTTCAAAAAGCAAACTCACCAGCGAAGCTGATAACTTTTTTAAATCCGCCACTTTTTTGTATGGATTTCAACGTCCGACACTACGCCGGAAATGCCTTGAATTCGCCCGTGAGCCTACCTTCCTTTTTTATAACTCTAACTTTTACCGATGCATATTTTTTATTTGACAAAAAAATTAAATTGCTAAAACCACATTTGGCCATAAATAATTTCATAAAATTCAACAATAATTTGCCAACCTTCTTTGCTTTTTCTTGCAATTCAAATGAGTTTGATTTAGTTTTAGCCTTAATCGTTGTATTGATTTTATTATTGCCTGGGGATATCGGCATAAAAGTAATCCAAGTTGTATAGAGTGTAAATGAAGTTGTCAATTTTGGTTGTAAAATAAAAATTATGCATATGGATGAATTTCTCGCTCTCTATCCATACAAATTCCACATCCCAGAATTCCCAATCATACCTGAAAGGACATAAAACTGTATTTATGAAAATAAGGAAAAAAATAATCAAAGAAAATCAAATCAGCCATAATTTTGCCAAAGACAAAGGTCAGCATAAAAATAAATAAGCAAATCTGTGCTAAGGTTGTGTTAAATTTTGTTCATAACCGGAAAGAAAATATGAAACTTTGGAGTATATGAATGAATAGTAATCAACTTCCTCCTCCTTAACTCGTACGAGTATCACTTTATTGCATCTCTAAGGAAGCATAAAAAATATATTGACCCTTCTGCAACTTTTGCTTGTTTGTTTGTTTGTTTGTGTTCGCTTGGTAAGCCCTTGTGTAATATTCGCAATATGTCTGTTTTTCTGGGGCAAATTTATTACGAAAAAATATCAAAAATATAAGTCACACACTACAGAAAACAAAAAGAGTAGTTACCTTTTAAGGATTTTCTCTTTATTATTTTATAAGGAAAATATAGTTATAAAAGTTATTGTACTGTCTTAACGAGAGACTTACAATAATTTTTATATATTTGAAAGTTTTTCTATGCCAAAAGATGTTCAACTAAAAGTACACCTGTTCCTTGTGTTGCTAGCCATAATTTGGAAAAACTGAATATCTTATTAAATTTCTTACCGTGTGTACAAATTTAGCGATTCTTTTAAATAAATTTAAAAAATCAGCATCATATTGTTACACACAAATGTGTGCTTCTTTGATGTTAAATGGAAGTGAAATCTATTTCCGAATTAAAATTTAAACATTTTCGATTACAACATTTAATATTTTGGTAGTCAGAACTCATAATGCCACATAGAATTTGATTTGATAACAAAAGCCGAATTAATTTTTTTCGGTGACAAATCGTTAACCGAACTAACTCTTCAATTCGATAGATCCCAGTTCAAACACAACGATGATTTGCTAATTGTTAGAAGAGCTAACCTTTTGATAGAAATAAAAATTCGGTTTATATTCTTATTAAATAGTCGTAATGGAAAGCGATTTCCAACCACCCACTTTTATTGTATTTAATGTTGACTTACTCACAATTTATTGATTGTTACACAGAATCCTAGTTAGTGGAACGATGGTTCCCTATTTACTTAAATTTTCTAACCGTACAAAGGCGCTTAGGTGTGCCGATAAATTAATATTTATTTTGGCACTTTACCAGACAAACGAATAAATATGTGTGCCTTTTCTTAGCTGTATTCGTGTAAGTGCCTACTCGCATGCATGAGTGTGTTAAGTTTATTCGTGTAAAGAAAAACAAAAATCGTATGCCCTGCAACAGCATGGAAAATTGTTATTTTTTCTTTGCTTTTCTTGACCAGTTGGTTTTATGACTTTTGCTGATTGGAATATGATATGAATTGAATTGAATGGTTTGGAAAATGATGTAGGTTTTATTGCACAAACAGACAACCGCACACCCTGTGCTGTATTTGAACAATATTTTTCATTGTATATCAGTATTTATGGTTTATAGTTTTATTATTGGGGATTTACTTGGTTTTTTACTTTTTGCTAAAAGTTTGAAAATTATGAGCCTCAGTGGACATTGAGTTTTTGCTTGAACTTTGGCTAGTCTTAAGGCCGTCTACAACTTTTAAGTAATTGCTGGGGTGTTAGCAAATTTGCGATAAATTGATAAGATTTCTCTTCATTTTTAAAGCCAAAATTGATTGAAAAATTACTACGTCTTAAGTGGAAGCGTGCATGTAGAGATAGACGATTTCGTGATAAGAATTTTGGAAATAAAAAATTTTGTAATTTAAGAGATGGAATTTAAAATTTGTATTAGACGATTACGTTAACGTAAACAATTCTAATCTTTCAATATTTTTCTTATTCGGGAAGAATCCTTTCGTCTTTGTGATATCATACACCAATGTATATTCCCGTCGATTCTTTAAGAAGCATAGGGCCTAGCATATCGGATGAGCAGTTGATTAGCATGCAGCATAGAAGTCTTTTGTTGGAGCGGTCATCTAAGCATACAAAACATAACTACAGACGTTCGCTTGCAGCTGTAGCAACGAGGCGAATAAACGCTACCAAATGTTAAGGAATATGAGGTTTTAGGGGTTAATATTGGAAAGTGCATGTTATCGATGCTGCCACCACTGTTTCTTTGTGTTAAAGCTGGTTTAGTTAATAATTAAACTTTTGATGCTTTGATTTCACTACCAGATATTATAAATGGTGATTCAGTTTGGGTTTCCACATTAAATTATTAAGAAAAATATTGCTAAATTTGTATTATAAAGTTTCTTCTCAATTTATTACAATTCCGTATAGAAGGATATATTGGCCAAATAGCCAACTGGACTAATGCATTACGATGTCATACGACAAGGCCATGAAATTTGGAGCGTTCTAGAATAATTTTCTCTGCTGATATGGTTCAGGTGGCGCCGTCTTGTTGACACCAGAGCTCACCGATTACGAAGATGGACTCACAAGAAGTTCGATAGCATGCTCCGACAGCGCGCCCCATTAAGAGTTACAGCATTTGTGCATTGTCTTCAATAAAGTATTACAAAACTTCAACTTCGTACCACATAGCTCACCATACACTTATTCCTTGAGCATATCTTATCTATTGGTAAATCTCTCTCGGACTATATTCAATCTTGATTTTTTACAACTCCGTCGAGGAGAAACATGCCGTATAACTGAATAAACATTTCTTTAAAGGTCTCTGGACTTAAATTTTTTTAGTGATTTGTATCTTGTTTGTGTGTAAATCAAATTCTTTGCCAAAATTTGCTGCTTAGTGGAATGCAATATCTTTTTACGAACTCTGCCAATATTCTCCTCAGATTGGCCAGGTCTAGCATACTTAGATGCTTCTACGCTACATACAGGCGCTGCACTAATTCCAACTTGTGCGCTCAGAAGGTCCATTATTTAGACAATAACATTCACGTAAAGCACGTGCCTATTTTTTCCAGCGACTATTTTTGTAATACGCTTGGATAATTCGAACACGTTCTTCAATATTGTATTGCGTCATGACTCATTTCGTAAAGGTACCAACAACTTTAATTTTATTTTGTTAGTGCCGCATAGTTTGTTTGGAAAATAAATATTTGCTACTGCGATGAGAACGATGGACTTAAATAACCCATTACATAGCCCATATAAAAGCATCCGTGAATTTAAAAATAAAGTCATTAACCGCAGATTTTGCATTTTCACTTTTTCGGTTTGGAAAGTTTAAATAAACGAAGGAAACTATATGTAATGGGGTTCCAGTCTAGTCTTTCGATTTTAAAAATTGAAATGCTTCGGTTCAATAAGGGGATGGGATTGTGTAGCTCAGTTCACGGAAAATTAGACACAATTAAGTTTCTCTTGGACCCACAACGTGAGTTCTGCGCAGTGGGACGGATGCCCAAGGTCAGTAAGAACACTAGAATACAAAGTCAATAAAAACACAACAATTGATAAAGTTTACATTTCCATACGACGGAATCCCGCAGGTTTTTGATTTAGCGTGGACAGGAAGTTTCGAAATAGCTGATCCACGATTTTTTGTTATCGGGTTTTTACCATTTCTGATGTACATGGGGCGACCGCTAGAATAGATATGGTCTCTTAGTTCCTTAGAATGCTTCCTACTTACGACACCCGGAGGAATACTACACAACCTGTTATTCTAAAACTTGCGACTATAACTACTTTTTGCAAGTGTCGCAGATATCCATTCTTGTGATATAGTTTCACAACTCTATCCCACTTATTTTTATTTTATTTTTAAACACAATTTTAATAATTATTTGAAATACAATCGTAGAACTTGTCTGCAACAAATTAACATCTAATTTTATCTATCTAAAACACTTATTACTAACCATCTGTCTGCAGCTGCATAATTTACATGTTTCGAATGCCACCAACCCAAAGTTGCCTACGAAGCCTTGTGCCACGAATTTCATTTTCGATTTTCCACCAGTATGCATATTTCCCGAGAAATGCAATTAATATAATCATCATATTTCATAATGCATATAAAAAGCATAGACCATTTAATAAAAATGCGATGCAATCACACTGAAACGGCATATAAACTTAATATTTTCATAGACACACGACGACGCACAAGAACGACAAGTGAACAATGTTCCATGTGAATAAAATTGTAACAAAAAATATTTAATTACCGCACAACAGCAACATATTTTTGTGTAATAATGCAAATTCTTGCACTAATAATAACGACAATCACGACGATGATTATTATGATGAACATTTTTTCTGGCTCTGCTTGTGATGATGGTAAAACAAGGAAATTTCTTATAAAAGTTTCTGGCTGCTGGCATTGTAGCAGTACGCTACGCAAGTTTAATTTGAAGATCTGAGTGAGAGACAGTGCAAAATGCCTGCTCAATATTTTGGATTACAAAATATTCTGGAAGCCCCCCATCGAGGCCAAAGATAGGCTGTCGGTGCATCAGCGTCTTCTGGAAGAACACCAATTGTGGTAGCTCTACGGACGAGGAGAAACATAGATTATTAAGGCTCGTTTTTCTATATCGAGCTATTTACCGCTGGACCTACCAACCAGTTTTATGCGCCTATACACGATCTTTTCTACTCGAGAAATTTGACATGTCTGTATTAGAAGTAATCCACAATTAACAGTTGATGCAATGCCGTGCCAACTAAACAAATGGCTTCAATAGGGTAATCGCTGTTGGTGCTAGTGTGTTTACAATATGGAGTTGATGGTGAATTTATCGTTTACACTTCCCAATGAATATAGCGGAGAACTTAGAACGCCACAATCACATCACTGACAGCTATCCATTCTTGATCTAATTTGGAAGAGGAAATAGAAAATTACTGCTGCGTTTCTCTGAGCGCTACAAAGGCGTGGCGTCGTATACTGAATAATTGAATGACAGCCACAGTGGATATGAAGACATTTCTTTGGGTATCGTTGCGATACTATCGGTGATATTATTCGGAAGTAGTCACGGATAGTTGCAAAACATAACATGGAATTTCTAGTTGCTTAGAAAAGTGTTTACACAGCAAGGTGATTGGCTTACAGGGAATCTGTCATTGGCGAGTGGTAAAGAAATTCAAACTAAAAACAATAGAATTCGTAGGGAATATCATTGTCGTTAATATCGGGCACAATTTGCAGACATGTTTTAATGAAAAATAAAATATAGAGCGTATTTAGAAATAACCTCCTGGAAAGATATGACAGATTTAATAAACTGTGCATTTAAATGTCTGGCAAAGTGTCTGGGATTCATGTTTTTTTCTTGTCTTTTTCACTTCATCTCATAAATTTAGTGGTTCAATTTCACTGCCGCTCGTATATTTGAATGTAGATGGAATTTAAAATTAAATAAATTGAAAATTTTGTGATATTAAAAAGTTTTTGTGTGAATTGTATCGGGTTGTTTGCAATTCTGTATTTCATATTTATGTTGCATGCAATTTGTTTGATGTATATGAATAATTAACGATGTCGTCTGTGGTTCGAAATTCTAATGCTTCGTGTTGGTTTCGTTTTTTTTTTTTTGTGCCACATAAAGTTATGAAAAATCTTTTGTAATTTTTTGTTTATTTATTTTTTTGCGAATATGAATTTGTGAATTTTTAAAATTAATGCTGTTTATTATACATGAGTGCACTTGAAATAGTGTTCATGTGACGCTTGGTTTTCGGATTCGTCTCTTTATTTCTTTCGGGCGGCACCTTTTGAAGTTGGGCTAATTGGTTGACAGGCAGGCGCTAAGAAGTTTTTACATAAATCAAATTAAATATATATTTTGCCAGCTTTTTTCTTGTTTGTTTATCTCAAATATGTTAAACAACAATAAATTATTTTCAAAACATTTGCTCAATATGGGGAGAGTTACTGAGCCGTTCAAATTGCAAAGTTGCAGAATATTTTGGAAAGTTTTGCAGAATATTTTGGAAAGTTTTGGAAAGAAATCTTCAAAAAAATATTTGCGATTTTACACGAAACTAAAATAATTTATTTCAATAAACTTGTTTGATCGTCTTCAAATTTAAATGCACCGATAAGGCGGGAAGGGTAGAAAAGTGTACCATAATATTGTAAAAATTTTTAATTTTCCCCACTAATTTTGAATGAACAATTGTGTCCTAAGATAACAAGAGATAGCATTTACGTCTATTTCCCGAAGGAACTAAAAACTTCCACAATACAACAAGAACACGTTTTTTTCTCATTGAAATAATTCAAGTAATGAAGGAATTGCCACATTTGCTAGCGAACTTAATTTACCAATATTGATTCTCTAAGCGTAACTTCACGTATAAAAATTTTTATAAAAATTCTTCTTACATTTGTTTTTTTTTAAATATATGACTGCAATATTCATTTTTCATGAAGACTTATCGCATTTTCGTTTCTTAAATAAAATGTTGCCCTAATAAAGAATACATGATTAACACACCCTTATTAGTTCGGATTTTAAACGTCCACTTTTGTGGCCATAAACATATTTCAAGTATAACAGGAGGCATACAAATGTAACATTTTTTTTAGAAACGAAAGGAAAACTAAAAATTAATAAATCATATTATGTGTGTTTAAAAATTTCCTTTAAGTGAAATGCACTATTGCTGTGGGCTTTTACAATGCTGTCAGTGCGATTGCTGTCATATTTGTGCTAGTGCTGTTTTCGTTACTGTTATATTTTCAAAAGTGTGAGATAGCAATATCTTAACTAACAAGAAAGAAAGAAATATAAATGCTGTTATGTAACAGCATATATTCTTGATAATTGCTTTTGCAATTACGGATTATATCATAGTACAGTATTTTATCTGTGCTAATGCTATTTCACAGCTAGCACTTTAAACACTGCTAAAAATGAGTATTTTGTTCAAAAAGCATATTATTTTTAAATTTAAACTTTTTATATCTTGTCTTAATATTGTTTACTAATTATCGGTCAGTGGAAAGTTTTTGAGACATTGAATGATGCTACACTATGTTTGCATCGCTTCACACAGAAATGATGTCAAATTTCGTAATAGTGGCATTTTAAAAGGGTTAAAACGAAACATGAATTTTATATTTTAATAATAGTTTGCACGGAAGGTCTCTTGAACAATTGCTACTTTTTCCTTTAATTTCGTTTGATATATTTGCAATAGAAATGTCATTACAAAACTTTTTTAATAAACGCATAAATGTTCTACTACGAGTATGTAGAACAATTTAATGAATTCAATTTTGAAACGAAAAAAAAACAAATAATTTTAATTATTTTAATTTACGCATTTAGCATTTTGCTGCGGTCTACAAATAAATGTAATTAATTTTATGTTCCGCCCCATCCCTCGCTGATACAAAAATGAAAATTGTGTTTTAAATCATAAATACAACTCGAAAGAGACACTTACAAGTAGAGTTTTATTTATGAAAATGACAAGTGTGTTGTGGTGTCATTTTTTAAGGCTTTATTTATTGTTTGCATTTTACACACTTATTTTTCTTCTCTCTGCTCTTTGTGACTTTTAAAACAATTCGAGACTGTGACATAAACATTGAGAAAATTAAAATAAAAAAAATAAATAAATTCAGTGTCGCTGGTTTGCTGTGCACTGTCTTGTCCTATGTTGTATGTGAGGACTGCTTTTAAACATCTGGTGCCACAAATGAATCGCACCAACGCAAAAATATATGGCAAAAATACAACAAAATCAGCTCTAGGACAAACAGAAAACCATTTCTTTCACCCTACCCTTTCTACCAATGCTGGATCGAGTCAAAATAGTTTTGATGATACCATTTAACGACTACAGAAGAGGCTGTTACAGTAGCAATAAGGAGTATAATAGTACCTACCTTCTTTGCCTTCACCCAGGGCTAGAGAGCCTAAGCCTCAATTATTGAGATATCGAGCGACACTCTACTACTGCAATCATACACACTCTATATTCTTTCTCCCTACTTGTTGCTATTTAATTTAAATTGATAAATTTAATAGACCGTAAAATCTATATAACTGCCTAGTATATATACTTATATCTTTTTTTACATTTTAATTGTTGAATTATTCGTTGCATTTGCTCGACCAAAAACTTTGCGAAGTTTGCGATCGGTCTCAGCGTAATGGCTTTTCACAATGATAACACGTTCTTCTTTTGTGCAGCGGTCTACTTTTAATAACCGGAACAGTCATAGGTGACAACTGTTAACTATCGAAATTGCCACTTGCATTAAAAAGATGTTGCAAAAATGCAATATACATATTAATATAGTCACAAATTCCTCCAACGTTCCCTATTATGTGCCGTTTTTTCAGGATTCGCTTTTATCCTAAAAAAGTTGTGAATTTTTCCCATAAAACTTGGCCATGGCAACGGCTAGTATTCCATTCGGTTTGAAGAACTTTTTCGGGCATAGAGTTTGGTAGCTCGATTATTGCTTGCTATGTTGTTTTCCTTTTAAAAAAAGTATTAGAAAAGTAGAAATCTCTCGATATAAATATAAATTTACTGATCCTAAACCTGAATTAAGTTTCAATTGGTCCAATGTTTCATGTGCTGCGTGATATGCAGCGCCAGCTGCCCTTTGCCTGGTTCCTAAACTTCAACTTGCCAAATAGCGTTGGTCACTGACCGACACGGGTAGGAAAGCGCCATTTCGCATGGGATGAGTTATTAAGCAACTATTGGCTCCTTTAAAACTGAATTTTAAAATTCTACGTTTTAGCACATTCAATTCAACTACAAATTGTTTGGGAGAAAGTCTTTCCTATCGGAAATTTGTTAAAGCAAAAAAAAAAAACGCAAAATTAAAAATTAAATTCCAGCCCTATCTGTAAGTTAGTAAATAAATTAAATTTCATATACTGATACAAGCTGGTTGGTATTGTTCGTACAAATCACTTGAAAATAATAAATACTTTCAAATGAAAGTAGCGTGTGCGCCAGAGGGAGAATTAAAAGACTGTCAGCGTGATTTTTGGGTGGCAAATGCGTAAAATATTTTAACAAATATGTTAAAATATTCAAATATACATATTCTTTTGTTGTGTATATGAATATGTGCATATTGTGTTTGACAAACAACTTAAATATGAATTATTTGAATAGTGAAAGGCAACAGATGGAGTGGACTAAACGAACAAGTCTACTAGTCGGAGATATTTTACAACATTCTCATCGTCTCCATCAGGCCAAAATAAAGTAGACAATGGTAAGAACTGGCTGCCATACAGACAGACTGATAGACAGACATACGGAGAGAAACAAGAGGCAAGTGCTTTATGCGTGTCTGCCACAAAAATATTAACATGCTCATTAAAGACACACGTTCGCTCAAATTAAGAATATATTTTTATCACAACAACAACTACTCGTACCACTGCTATTTAAGATGATAAATGTTTGGCTTGTGGTATGTTCATAAATTCAATGCTGCAGAGTGCATGCATGTGTTTGTTCAACAGGCAGCATTTATAAAACTATAAAGTCTTGAGGTTTTTTTTGTTTTAAGTGCAGTTAAAATATTTGACATTATTGTTGTCTTCTTCTTAAAAACTCCAAAACCCAAAACGAAATCCCCCAAATGAAACACTTTAATCGGAAGTTTAAGTCCATTTAATATTCACAAACATATTTTTTTGAAATTGAAAATTTTTTGTATTGCGTTAAATTTATTTGAGGAGGAAGTCTAAAGTGGGTGTGATTGAATGTGATAAGTGGTTTAATTAAAACACATGTTTACTTCATTGATTTACAACTTACTCTTCCTCCTTTCAATACCAATAGTCTATGGCCCCACGTTTTCTTTCTTTGGAACGTGCCAATTTTTTTAGTTTATACAATAAATTTCAATCACTTTTATGAGGGGATAATAATGTTCGCATTATTGTTGTTTCTAATTAAATATTTTACGCGTCTTCTTGTTGTTGTTAAATGAGTCATTTAAAATGAATATTTTTGCTTTGAAGGAACGCAAGCTTTGTCGGCAATAATTTTATAATAAAACTCATATTTGTTACGATGGCTTTGTAATCGATAAGAAAACACCAAGTGGCTTCCGTGTAAGTTTGTTGTATCACAATATTCAGAATAAATCAAAGAGAACTTGAAAGACCTGGTTGAAAATATCTTCAGCCTTACTATGTTATGTGGCGACAACTAACTACTCGCTATTGTGTTCAATTTCAATTTATCTTGAATGACAAATAAGATTAATGAGTCCTATATAACGCTCACAAATACCATAATAAAAGAACGAAAGTGGTGGCTATTTACCTTTTCTAGGAGGCGAAATTCAAAGGACTCACAATTCAAAGGAATGGCGGACTACAACGCAGGCTACATAAATATTTCTCTAAGATAAGAATTGCCATTCATAAGTTTAAAAATGTGTAAATTTTTCAATTCATCAGAACAAAAGACCTCCAATATAACAAATTCATTCAGCAAATGTGAAATAAATATTTTGTGTTTAAAAAACGTCTGAAAAATAATGCAAAGTTGTCGTAATCGACAGATAACACATTGGCGTTTTCACAGATATTCACGTCGGCTTTAATACTGAATGTGATCGGGCCCTAAAAATGATCATAGTTCGCCAAATACCCACGGCGTAAACGCCGTCAGAATTCATAAAAAAAGGGAATATCGTGGCAAGTTCTAAAATGTTAATTTAAGATCATTACCTCGTCTTTGAAGATCTATACAATTTAAAGTTTTAGAATTGGGAGTTCAAATAAAACGATTTAATATTATTAAAAATAAAACATACTTGCAAAGGAATAATCATTTGAAAGAGAGAACAAACAAAATTATCTCCGTAACTAGAATTACTTTTCTGTATAATACTAACCCGGCTAACCCGGTGTGCTTCGCTATCCCTATCTTGGAGGTCGTCAACTGGCAGGCACAAAGATATGGTTTGCCATAACTGCGGACACTGTCAGAAGTTTTGAATTAAACCGTTTCATGCTGGAGATGCGTGGCCAAGAGGGTGCATGTTATCTAGTATGCGAACTCTGGATAACAATCGTTTTCTAGTTCTAATACAGACTTATCCGTGCATATGGAGCCCTGTGTGGGTGGACATCTCTTTCTCCTTTACTCTTGGGAATAATATTAATTCAATGAAGGAACTTAGGTTTTAGTGGTCCAATGACGGAATGCTGAAAAGATTGTGAAGAAACCCTCGCCAGTGCTGGACGAGTCAAACTCCAAAGCTACTCTTGAGGAATATGCTAACGCGGAATATGCATTGTGTGTGACTGCACAATACTGGCTAGCATAAGACCTAGGCACACAGGGAGACTCTTGTTAAATATTAATGTCATGGGGAACCTAAGCCTTACACAAATGCTAGCAATTACATGAGACTACGTGATGAGAAGGAAGTTCTACAGTTACCAGTCGACAGTATAAATTCACTACAGGCAAGAGTAAAAACTAGCACGACACTCAACGAAAGTAAGGCAGTTATGAATTGGTTGCCTGAAACCAATTCGACCCCCTACTTTCGATGTCTCCTCAACATTAATATGATATTATCATCAGTCTAAACCAGTGTTTGAAAGGTGTTACAGTAGACAATACTTCTAGAGAAGATTTCCCATATGAATTACGAAGGGCCTGCTATGAGGAGAACTATCAAATTCTCAGCCAATCATCAAAAACGCATCGAATTGGACGAGACTTACTGTTTTCTTTACTATTTTGTTCATAAACTTAAGTTAGTGTTAAGCTTAATTTAAGTTCGGAAGCTTACTTACTTACTTCCATAATTATTGTTTCAAGCTTTATAATAAGGTAACTGTTTTGACTCATTTGAATTTGGATATTAGATTCTAAGTCCTAAGGTTTATTTTTTTGATGTTTTTATACTAATGTACTGTTGTGTTGTTATGAAATATACCAATACCTATAATACTGCAGGAAGCACTGGAGGCGGGGCCTGTGGAAATTATTTGAGTTTGATTTAGCTTAGTCCTCCTGTTGAAATTATCGTAGGGATCGTATTTAAATAATCTATCATCTTAGGCTGAGGTACGACCATAGGCGACTTAATACATTTTTAGTCACCGCGATAACAACTTATACCACAGCCCCCTCACAGGTATTTTGAAAAGACTTTTATATATATACTCGTATTTATGTTTATTAAGAATAATTATGGTTGCATAGAATATAATATGTTTGCGGTTACTATGCCGCAACCCAGTTTTTTCTTTGTGTGTATATAACTTTACTTGATACCTTTTACTCACCTTAAAATTTCATTCCAATTAGTTGCGAAAAGAAACTCGTTAACAAACTTATTTCAAATGTTTTTATTTCTTTATTTTTTGTAATTTTTTAATTTATATGCAACTACCACAGTTTACTATTTATATCATTGTATTGTAATAATATTCTTAATTTTCTTTTTGAAATAATAATATTAATAATAATTGCTTATGTAAGAAATAAAGAGGAGTCCTGTTTAAGGATATGTTACAAACTACTTGAACTTTTTACATTTTAAAAGCTAAAAATTTTGAATATAAATTAAAGTAAATTATTCATAAAATAAATAAATAAACAGAATGCACTTAAATGCCTAAAGACTGCAGACACCTTATTTAACTTTATCGTTTTATTTTTAGTTTGAAATTAAGATTTCTTCTTTATTTAGACCGTAAGTATTTTGTTTTGCGGTTTAGTTTTAATTAATTAAGCCTATTTTATGCTTTAAGATATGTACGTCTTAAAAACCATGATTTTCAATCATTTTTATCATTTTTCATTTACTTGTATAAATTGTATGTTTTGCTGCAGATCAGTAACTAAAGCTTCCCTTACTGGTCAGTATATCGTCACAATTTTTTTTTGTTTGTTTGTTATTCCGGTTTTATTTAAATTTAATTCTAAATTTGAAGTTCTAAACTAGTCTTGATTACTACACTCTGCACTATGGTCTGCAAGATGATTCATATCATTTTGATTGTTTTCAGTTTTAATTTTTATCATTGGATTCCATGCCGATAACGTGGAGATCGGAGGCGAATCTTCTTTGTCGGCTGACATGTATGCGTGATGATGGTTGGGGGATGGATGTCTTGTATTCTTTGGTTCTTCTTCATCACGCTCTGGATTGAGAGGAGTTTTTACATTCGCATGTCGTTCTAAAGATGATGATGCTGATGGCGATTGGTTTAACAATGGATTAAAATTGTAGGGGGGTTGTAGAAATGGCGGAAAACCCATGGCTAAACCTGGAGGATATTTATGTGGCCCGGCAGAGCCATTAGGTATATGTGTGGGATTTATATGAGGCGGAAATGGAGTCGTGGAATTTAAATCGCCAGGCTATGGAGAAAATGAAATAAAATCGTGTAATATAATGCAACGACTAAAGCATAAGTGTAAGAAGTTTTTCGTTTAAATCATAAATTACTTTTAGGACCAATAACTTACAAATATTTCCTTTCCTCAATTTGTTACGAAACCCTTGACCAATATACAGAACTAAAACACTCTTTCCATGGACTTACCTTTGGTGGCAAACCGTTAAAGAAAGGTGGTAGATATGGAAAAAATAAGTCCGGCCGTCTGGGTAAAAAGTCCGTTTCTGATGCTAAACTCCCGCCTGGTCTATGCATCGGTAATTCCAAAGACATTCGACGTCCTCTACGTGATGTTGGATTGGACCACATGTGAGTACCCATATGCACCTTAAAGCGGATCAGACAAACATCAGAATGAAATACTACACAAAGCATTTTAGCGTGGCTGCGGACTCCGAAAAAATCTTTCAAATTACCTTTAAATTTCCTTTGGTGGTAAACGCTTTCTGGCACACATTACACTGAAACGGTTTGTCACCTGTATGTGTACGCATGTGTATCTGTAGCGCCGAACTGGAGCTAAAATTCCGCCGGCAAATATGGCAAAAATGTTTATTGTTAACGGGGGGATCTAGACTGGAAGTGGGCGGACCCACTGACATCAAAGCCTGTTGGAAATCCAGCGGAGTTGCCGGGAAACGATGCGCCTCTATGTGATGGGGTATTGAAGTGTGAGAGGTCGAAAATTGATGAGGAATTGTTGTTACTATAATGTTTTCAAAAGTCGTTTTCGGGAAGCGTGTAAAAAACAAATAACTTAAAGTTAAAGTAAACTTACGCATTTGCATTTTCATAAGCGAATGTTCGGAATTATCTGCTGGTGAGGCGTGGTTGAGTACTGAAGCATGGGGTGCATAGACAGAAGGTGGCGTAGAAGAATTTCGGAATACATCTTCCTCTTCTTCCAAGTCTTCGATTAGATGAGGAGACTTGGGAGCAGTATATTCACTATCCGAATATGGTTCTGATTTTATGTGATCCTTAAGAGTTTCCACTTCTGGCATTTTTCTCTGCAACTCCCGAAAATCCTCATTACTAGTGCTACTTCTGCGTTCATGAGGGGTTTTGCGAAAATTGTGATCGTCATCGGGGAGAGTTTGAAATTTATCGAATAAATTCCGATTCAACGAAATCTATGAATAAACATAGTACAAGAATTTTCATTATGAGTTGCAGCCGTCTTCATTTATGAGACACTAGGAATAAACATAATTTAATGTTCTTTTTCCTTTTGTGCTGTTGGTCTAACATTTCCAATTAAATGTGGCGTTAACAAGTATTAGGATGCGCTAGACAAACTTTTAATAATTTTGTTTTCACAATTACAACAAAAGCCAACGGCTGGGAAAGAAAACATGATTTATTTTTGATATTCTCTTGCTGTTTGTCAGTGGAAATCTGAATAGAATAAAACAACAATGAAAATGACATGTTTATAATTCACGTTTCGGTCTGTCTTTCTATGCCTTTGTTTACATACATACATATCTCTTACCCCTAACGATGAGTCCGCCATCCCAGTGCTGTGTAGTCTTGTAAGGCTGTGTAATGTAAGGATTCATTAGCGTGACAAATATTTTCATTTTGTAGCATCACCAAAATGCATTTTTTGAGCTGTCAACTTTTTTGTTTCGTATTTCAAAATTAATATTTAATCTTTTTTTGATCATTATTATAATTATTGTAGTCAGTCAGTGTTATTGTTAGGGCTAACATAATTTTTGTGTAAGAGTATTATAAATTGTGTCAACAATTAGTTTTAATGTACTGTAGAGCATAAAAATACAGAGTGTTTGGTTATAAACGTATGTATTAAGCTGAGACAGTTATACATTCATATGGCAACGATTTAATTAGACATTCATAGCGCGGCAGAATAAATTTAATTTAAAAAAGTTCACAATCTAACTTTTCTCTCTTTTTAGAAAAACTCTTTCGAGATGACGACAAATCTGTTCGTTCTTTTCTCCGCTGCTGTAGTCACATGGAGCAAAATCCCAGCAACGGAATAGGAGATTATTCTTGTTAAAATTATATATTTATATATTTGACGTTTTAAATTATATTTTGTGCGATCGACGCACAAGCGATAATGAAATCGAAAGTGTCTAACCGTGAATTAAGCCCGTCGGCAATTGGTATGTACCCGTATGTACAGTTTTTATATTCACCTGAGCCGTAAGTGTTTCATATTCTATTATATACCCTTTTTTACACTATTAAACAAGTGTTTAGTGTTGCTTTGGATTTCTGCAGCGATTTCTCAGCATTCTTCTAAGCATATAGGGTTTCACAATAAGTGCAAGTGGCAACTATAATACTTAACAGCTGCCACTTATGATTGCTCCGATTATCAAAAATGATCTTAAAACACATTACGCTGAGACCGATCGTAAACTTTGCGAAAAGTGCTCCTAATCTGTCGATAATTCGGAAAGTAAAAAAAAGTAAAAACGTTGTCTCTATAAACAAGTGTCGCCCATACACAAAAAATATCAATTCGGCAGTGACTGTGAGTGGCATTCGCTACAGGAATAAGACATTTGAACTGCTGTGGTATCAACTGAACGGCATGGATCTGGACGGTATGCGCGACAGCTGGCTAAGTCACAATTCCTGACTTCTGACCAAGTTACTAGCATAGCACTTATTTTATACATTGAGCTAGGTCGCATAGTCAACAGTATGTAAATGAGATCCCGGAAGAATAACATGGTTTACCCGCTCCCACCCAATTAGTGAAAATAAACGTTTACTACAAGAAAAATTCGAGAATTTTTGGTTTCACTTTGGTAAATCCAATCTATTATAAAGCCACTATGGTCGTATGACATTCAGCTGTACGGTACTGCTTGCGCATCAAATATCCAGAAGTTACAAAGAAGACCGCATGCGCCCCTTGCTATATAAGAAATGGAAATATCCACAGAAATCTATAGATTCCCACTATCCAGGAAACACTAAAAACATACTCGTAAAATGCTATTAACAAAATAGTGGTCAATTCCAAGGCCTTTACCGCAATATGAGACTAGAAAAGCAGACCCATTACGCCTGGCAAACCATTAAGCCTGGCATCTTAAAGAAATGTTTGGCAGCCTGTTCTTCAGTTTGCGAGTTAACTGTCGAATCTCATATGTAGAATGGCTGCTCTTAGTTTGTAGTGAAAAATATAATTCTCAAAATGATATTCGCGAAAGGTGAAGATAATATCATTATTATTTTGTTGTTATTCTTCCGTAGGACTAAAGTTTGTTGAATGGTTTGTTTTCATTCTGTTCGGGATTTGGAATGTATTTATTCTTACTATGCTCACAACAACCTGGTGTTTGTCAACCACCAACTGTTTACAGATGTTATCACAACTAATTTGCTGATTTCGGTCAATACTAGTGAAATTAAAAAAGTTTCATTGTTTGGGTTTTTTGCAAGCCGGGGATTTATAGTTTATATGTAAGTGAAACTATCAGAACTCCTGATGATGGAACTGGCAATTAACGTATTATTGGAAATACCACAGTAGAATGTATCTGTGTTAGCAGTGTCTTGCCTCACCCTGTATTATTTCCATTGAAACAAATATTATTTGATACATATTCGCAATGATTTTTTTTTTTAATTTAATGTATTGTGTCTATGTTTGTTTTTAAAAGCATAACATAATTTATGTGCATGCAGCGCATACGCTAATATTTTTCATAATATGCTAAATTTTCTGTAAACTTGCAGCCAACATAATTCCAACTTAATGACCAGTAACTAGTGGCAAGATAAAACACTGAATGTATTTCAGGCTAATTGTATAATTTAAATATTTCCAGTTTGTCTTTTTGTTTTCAGATACAAATACAACTTGTACGAATAGATCAGGGGTACGTACATACATACACACATACTGAGTACAGATAGATCATTAACAGGTCTTAAGATTTTCTTCTTGTTGCCTTCTTAAATGCTGGATGGCAAATAAAGCAGCAAAAAATCTTTGGAATAACTCCAAGTGTGTTGTAGCAGAGATCATAAAGTAAACATTGTCATTAGTCAAAGATGACAACGTGCGTAGACACATCTTGACGACCTGCAGACAATGCACATGCGGTAGCATAAAAATGACGACGATGATGTTGCATGGAGAAACATTGTAGACGATAATATGACAAATATTCATAATAGTCAGCAAACAAATTTGCATTAATTAATTAAAACACTCAAAGAAATCCATTTAGTAGGAGGGGCAGGGAATATAAAACAGGTGAATATTGAATATTAATACGATATGACATTGAGTGAAAAATCAAAAGATCTTAAGATTGGCTCGGAAAGTAATTTTGAGCCGATAAGAAGTAGATTCTTAGTTTTGTAAAAATTGTCTCTTCCAATATACGACCTTCCTCCTAATAAAAAAATTTCACATTCCCATTTGATTTAACGATTAGTGTCATGTATCAATTAATATGTTTTATGATGTTGCTTTTTTTCCTTTTTTTCATACAACAAAGAAGTCAACCAAGAAACGTACTAAATTAATGTTACGTATTAAACTTCATTGTCGACATCATCATCATTTCAAAAATAGTTAATAGTTGTAAAACTTGAGACCATAATGTCTTTTAACCATACAGAGGATATCTGCGTTTTTTGCAAGAAAAGAAAAGTCTTCTTGCAATATAAAGACGTAACCACAAAATATGTGGCATTGAGTAACGCGTAAATACGCATAACTACGTTCCAAACTTACAAATACGGCTCTTCTAATAGCAAATTATGATGAGATTATTAATTACATTTGGTGTAAGGCACTCACAATCAAACACACACTCAATACGCACACCCGCATGCACACGCGCATATATATACAGAAATTCATTTCGGTTGTACGTGCGCATACACACATACCCTCATAAATATTATTTAACAATATATGATGCCATTTCCAAATTTGGTAGGATTATAATTTTTATTAAGTGGCATCATTAAGCACAAGTCTCTTTCTAGCTGTTTTTTAACTTGTTATTTACTATGTGTTAGTTAGTGCGTGTGTGTGTGTGTGTGAGTGTGTGTGTGTTGAGTTTCTCGCTATATCCATTAATTATAGCAGATTTCATTTAGCCATAGTCAAAGTTGGCAAAGCTTGGAATGTGGTGGTTTTTAGCTGGAATTTTACTTGAATTTTTTTAAGGAATTCATTCGTTTCAAGTTGTTGCTGACAGAAAGAGTGGGAGAGAGGCAAATGACATATCAAGCGCAAATGAATGGTGGGTAAATTCGAATAAGATCGGCAAAAGACAAATTGATGAAAATTGATGTATATATTTCATTATGTAAAATGAATTCGATCTCGAAAAAAAAATCTCAAACTACTACTGTGGGCAAAAAATAGTAAGAATTTGTTCATAATTTTAAATTTCTTTATTTATTCTGCCAAATCTATTTCGTCCCGCTCAAAGTTATCCCCCCCAGCAGCAATATTCTTATGCCAACGTTTTTTTCAATCCTCGTAACAGTTGTTAATGTCAATTTCCGGAATACCCTTCAATGCGTGTAGCGATTCACGTTTAATGTATTCAATTGACTCAAAGCGGTTTCCCCGGAGTGTTCGCATGAGTTTGCTGAACAGCCAGAAGTCACACGGAGCTAAATCAGGCGAATACGGTGGTTGTGGAACGATATTAATTGAATTTTTGGCGAAAAACTCACGAAGAATCAATGCGGTATGCGACGGTGCATTATCGTGGTGCAAAAACTAAGAGTTGTCGGCTCATGAAATGGTTGTCACTGATCCCTTCGATATTACAACGATATCAGTAAGGTCTCAGACTGTTAATCGTCGATTCTCGAACACCAATTCCTTGATTTTATTGACGTGTTGATCATAAGTTGATGTTGATGGCCGTCGTGGACGTGGTTCGTCGTCAACGCGTTCTCGACCCTCTTTGAACAATTTGTACCAATCAAAAACACTTGCTCGCGACATACAATTATCGCCTTCTGCAACATTCTGAACGTTTCGGCACCAGAAATTTCATTCCGCACACAAAATTTAATGGAACTTCTTTGTTGAATAATTGCACTCATTGTAAAAATCGCCGAATGCACTTGTTGTACTTCAGAAAGACAAGCGTACACTAAACACTAATGATTACTTTGATGTGATATTTGGCACAGATGTCACTGACAGTCATAATAATTTAAAATAAAAAGTCTTACTATTTTTTGCCCACAGTAGTATTTTATACAAGAGCGTGTTACACAGGTGGACGCATAGTGCATTTAATTTCTATGTTTCTTATACAACGCAGTAGGAAAAATATTCAAGAGAACAACTGAAATTTTGGTCCGATTTAAAAGAGACATCCCCACCCCAACACCGTACAAATTAAGGCGTGGAAGAAGCTTCTTGTCTCCATTTTTGTATTATTTTTATGCAATGTATCTTTAAGGCCTTTTTCAAATTTCAATAAACTTGTGCACCTTCAGATGAAGAAAACATTTTGTCGACGTTGCCTCTTAAGGCCAGTTCAAACGATTCGACAGTCGCAAAATTTGTCTACTATTTTTGTTGTTTGCAGTAACGATAATATTCACTAACTACTCGTAAACGATAGTAGACATCAATAATTTTCGGTTTATTCAAATTGTTAACAAGTGGCATTTCTGTCAAAAAAAATACCAAATAAACGAAAATCGCAAGGAAGAATGAAACAAAACAAAGGTTTTATTATTTTTCAATAAAAATATTGTTTATAAATGATTTGCAAACCTGCCCCTAAAAGATGTCATGACTTTAAGTTTGTCGAATAAATAAACAACACAAAAATATTCGTCATTTAGTTTTCTCTATAATCGTTTAGATAACAACAAAAGCCGACTTAACGATATCGAGAATTGTTTAAAAAAATTTACTGAATAGCAACGGCGTAATAATGTCGTTAACATTTTTAAGAATACTATTATCGTTAAAGAAGAATAGTGAAACGCACTACAAGACACACTACGGGATTTAGTCGATAGATCTGTCAAAAACTTATTACAAAAGTACAATATAAATATGTTACAGATTTTTTGACAGGTCTGTCCGATTTGCTAATTTTTTGAAAAACTTCATAATAAAAGAGTTTCCGCGCGATAAGGATGAATTTAGTAGAGCAGCTGGCAAGGACTACAACAATGTGAAGCTTAAGGATTGTTGATTTTTATTAAACGCTGACGCCCAACTTAAAAATATTCTTCTCCTTCTTCATTATTTTCATATCCATTACTGGACGTAGCCGATTACATACAATTCTATTATTACAATATGTTATTAACAAGAATATCCAATGTTACACGGCTTCTAGCAGTGTGAGCTCGCCAATGGAAAATATTCAAGAACATGAACGTGAACGTTGACAAAAAAATCGAATAAATAAAATTAATATTTTCACTATTACATAATATAAATTTAATTTAACACAAAATACATACATACATATGTATGTGTATCTATAATGTAAATTGAAGAAGTTGGTGTTTGTTTACATTACAAATAACATGTATTTTTGCATCTTTTTTGTGTGACAGTGTGGCACTACCAAATGCATTTTGCTGCGATTTTTATTTAGTAAAACAGAATTCTGTCAGGTTTTCTTTTGAATGAATCATACGATTCTGTAGGATAAGGAGTCACGGCCTTTGCGAAGCAATGCCATAGTGATTTATTTAATAGCATGTTTCATTCATAGGAACATGATATTTGACTTAAAGTCCAATGGAAAGTTTATGTTTCGCGCAGTCCTAGAAGAACTGTAATGCGCAGAGCCAGCTTAAGATTTTGAGACGGCAAATAAACTGAAGCAGCGAATTTCTAACATTTTTGAAAATTGTGCACAAATGATATCAACGATAGATATTTTTAATTGCCTTGGAATCCGAGCCTATTAGCAGTACAAAGTTATAATTCTAAAATAGACGGCCTTTAATTGATATAACGGCCTTGTCTCTAAGAAAAATGAAATAAATGGTGTTTGTTTTTACTAGACAGCATGCGAAGAAACACTTTTGGCACTAAAAGCTATTTCCAACATTTATATTTACCCAAACAGATTTTGATACTCCCCTCTTTCAGCTTAACAAAACACGAACCAATTTTAAAATTGTTCAACCATCGCTTAAAAAAATCAAAACATGTCTTAATTATTTAACCAACAAGTAGAAATTTTAGCGAATTCCATTGTATTAACAGCATGAATCTGTAACTACGTAGAAAACGAACGCGGGAAAAAATGTAGTTCATGTAAATCAATATAATCTAAGAGCAGCATAATTCGTAGAACTTTATGCAATTGCACTCGTTCTGAAATACTTTCACTTACTTTTTTGTTTGTTAATTGTTTCTGATATTTTTGATATCCTTCACAAAAAGTAAAAGGGTTTCTGGATTCTTATACGTAGGGAAGTTCAATTAACGACATCCGTCTGTCCGATGTTGAAATCAAAACACAAATTCATGCACGAATTAAAATTTCACCAAAAATGTAAAAATTCAAAATAAAATAAAAAAAGTGGAATAAAAATTTGTAATTGGCAAAAAATCCATATTTAACACAAACCCGAAATTTTACTAGAAAATACCAAATTCACCAAATTTCAAAAAATGAAAGCCAAAAATTTGCAAAATAATTTATATTTTATGTTCGAAATTTAAAAAATTTACACAATTATACAAATACTTGATGTATTCCCCCAAATAGGGAATTTACCAAATAATTAAAAAACTCACAAACAAAAACTTCCCGAAAAAATTTTAAAATCACAATTACAAATTGCACCAAAAATCTAAATTAAAAGGGTAGAAGTTTTTAACCAAAAAAATTTTTTAACAAGGTGTTCTAAGTAGAAAAATAACGTCATGTAGATGTGCCCTTCCGCTTGAACACATGTTTCCAGATGTTCCCTGTTACGTATTGAATCTTTTAACATTTCTCGTGGAAATGCTTCACTTCGGATGGCTTCATTCAACTCTGGTGATGTGCGGTTTTTTCAGCCTAAAGACTAGATTTCACGAAACCCCAGCGACATTGAAGTGCCGGCGATAGTCTCTTTAGATTTGGGTCACGGACTCACCGTTAGCGCAAAACTACCTGATGACAAAAGCGCGGTGCCCAAGGTCCATCATATTGGGTGTAACTGAAACTTCCAACTCCCCTCTACACAATAGGACCTTCCCAACCGCCATCCTCCTACTACTTGCCTTGTACTAAACAATAAAAAACATGCGATTCCTTGTTAGAAATATATTATTTCGACATTTTGTTTGTGTTTAGAATCTTAGTAAAAAATATATAATTCAACCTAAACATGTTGCAGTTTCTATGGACGGCAAACATTTAGTAATTTAATGCAAGCGATAATTTGTTTATCGTAACTTAAATAATAACTGAGATATATTTAAAATAGTCATAATACGGTGGCCACACTCACATATATTTGTGGGAAACATAATATATATGTTGTGATCATGCTGCAACCATGTTTTTTCTCTGGGTATCGATAAATAAAACTTTTGTAAAATTATCGGTTTACATTATTCACATCATTATTATTCACAACAAAGAGTGAGAGGGACCACTTATGAATTATCACCCCAAACTGATATTAGAATAATTATTCACATGCGAGTACGAGTACACTTACCTTGTTATTGAACGATATGGTTTCCGATGGCTCGGCTAAGCTATCGCAATTTTTGTCAAAATTCTCATTTTTCTTATATTCGGCACCACTGACCTCCAACGAATTTATGGATGTCGCAATCGGTGTTGTAGTGGCCATTGATAAAGATGAAGATGATGAAGATGATAATGATGTTGGTGGTATAGCCGCAACATCAGCAGCTGCATCTTTGGTATGATCACTTTGCAAATGTCTTTCCAAGGCCGAGGGACTCGGATACAATTTAAAGCACAATTGGCAGATATGGGTTTGAGGTGGCAAGCCTGCATAAAAAACACAAGAATTAAGAATTTAAATAATGAAAAAGAGTGCGTTAATTACTGTGTGTGTGTTTGAATAAAAATCTTACTGCTGGGTTATTGAACATAAATTTTGTTTTAAATATAATCATGTGACATAATGACGCCTAGAGTGTGAAAAAACACACTCAATTGTATTAAGAAATCAAGTTAAAGCAATGATCTATGAGTACGCTAAAAAAAAATACGACTTTTTTGTATGTTTTATATTTAAAACAATAAAAATCGCGTAACTCATACAGAGTGTATAGGATTATTGTAGAATACAAAGATGCTGCATGTGTACAGCACATACAATTTGCTTAGGTGAAACTTTTTTATAGCTTTGAAAAGACTTCATGTTTTCTTAACTGTTATTGAACCCCTGTTTAAGACTTAAGAGTAGCTATACAACAGCATCAATAACACAACATCAACAAATAAAAACCACAATATTTTATGGCGTTTATGTTTGAATATGGTTTCGGACTTGTGGTGGCCACATATCGATGTATGCAAAACAAACTTCGTTTCGGCAATATTGTCTCGTGTGAATTGTGTGAATTTGAAATTAGCACCATCTTTCCCCACCACCGCATGTCTTGTTGTATTGCTAGCCGGGGGATATTGGGGGAACCTTTCCGCGTGGCTCCCCTAGTAACTGAACGGCTAGTACTACGGTAACCAGTAGCCCCCGCGACGAAGGTTTCGAACTGGTAGTTAAGGAGGCTTCTTTGAGGGTGCATGAGGTGGCTATGGTTCAGATCCATATCGCCGGAAAACTATAGTGTATAATCGGTGTGGAAGGACATAAGAAAGCTTTACCACTTAATAAATTTTCGGCAATACGATTCTCGAACTAAACAATGTTTTTAAAATAAACTTGGTTCTATTCAAGATAAATTTGCCGAACCAAACTAACGCCGTAACAATCGAAAATTTTAAAATATATTTTCACAGAAAACAGTGATATCACTTTTAAGTTTTCCATCTTCATAAAGAGTTCACATTGCTCCAAACCATATCCCAAATATAACCGTGAACCAATTTTTTATATTTAAATGTTGACATTCGAGAAAATTGCTGGATAATATTCCCTGTCTAATTAATTAAAAATTGGTTCTTTACAGATTCAAAACGAACAAAAATAAAAGAAAGTTTAAGGATACACTCGAATAAATCTAAATTCGTCTCTCTCTCTCTCTCTCTCTCTCTCTCTCTCTACAGGCAAAAAATCATATTAAATTAAGAACAAAAACTTTGTTTTTAATGAAACAAAATTTACTGAAATAACTTTTACTGCTTTAACAAAATCATATAACTTATTTTTCGCGAAACCGCACAAATTTACCACTGCACTTGGCCTTAAAAATCACGAATTTTATACCTCGAAAATATTTAAATTGCACCACTAAACTAACAGCTGGCAGTGTGCAGCAGTATTGACGTGTATTTAAAGATTTTCCTCTTGGTATAAATACATTTTATTTAAAATTAAAAGATTCGAAATCGTAAATATATATAGACGAAATTCTTTGTTGTTTGGGTCCAATTGAATTATGTCGTTCTTTATTGTTTAAGTTTGCCGTTTTCTTCTGTAGCTGCTGAAGCTTTGGGTCAAAGGTGACAGACGGAAAAACTTTGTCATTTTCGATCAACAAAAAAACCAGAGCAGTCTGCTACTGCTGCTGTAAATGCTTTTGGCGTTTGAGCATACGAAAATGTTCATACAAACATGAGTGCGAGTATGACCGTATGTTTTTATATTGAGGCAGGCAATGTCACGATTAAAGCGAAGAAATTACGCTTTAAATAACATGTTGTGACAGTGATGGAAATTTATGCCGGAATAAATTTCGTTATTCACACATGCTTTTATATCTTTTAGCATGTTTTGTTTTTTTTTTTAGTTTTTATAATGTAAAAATACAACAATGGGCTAATGTTAAAAAAGAGCAAAATAATTAAATGTTCTTAACTAAAATGATAAGATATTGCAGAAATTGTACTTTATTATTTTTTTTTAATCAGATCAGTTTTGAAAGTACTTACCCATAAATCCTAAAGGTCCAAAGGGTAACAATGGAAATTTGCCTTGATTTCCTAGATTCTGGATTTCCTCTCTGGCAGCCGCCATTAACCAAAGATTGTGTGGCATACTCATTAAATGGGGTAAATGTTCCAAAGCTTTGTGTGTGTGTTGCGGACCATTACGTGATGTCAAATCGATGGCCTGCGTCACGGAATTGGATCGCACATGATCTTGTTCCATTCGGTCTTCACCATCATCCAAGATCCTTTTCTCCAAGGGTGTGACAGACGACGAATTTTCTCTGGAATCATCGGTACTCTCCATAGTCATGTATTCGTCAAAGTCTCCTTGTGACGACTCTGATCTTTGTCCAGAATATTCCGAAGTGGTTGAAAAATCTAAATTCTCTGAAGCTCCTACGGATTTATTGGAGTTTTGATCTTCCAGTATGGCCGCTTCCATATGGGCACGCATTCTGCTATTGTGTTCTGCTATAGCGGCAGCCATTTCACTTGACTGCCCGGCCAACTGGGTGCCGCAACCACCCGAGCCATCGTCAATGGTATGTATGCGTATGTGTTGTTGCAATATAATGCCGTTAGAAAACTTCTGATGACATACTGGACACTTGAACTGAGAACGCATTGGAGGCTTTATTTTGTGTATACTCATGTGAGCTTTTAAATTGCCCTTCGTCGCAAAAGCCCTGCCACAGATTTTGCATCTAAAAGGCCTTTCTCCCGTATGAGTTCGAATATGCATTTGCAATGAACTACGACAAGACATTACTTTTTGACAAAATATACACTGATTCGGATCTGATAGCTTGTTCTCTATATTATCCACCAACTGCTGCAACTTCGACGTCTCTGAAGTGGTATCTATTTCTATAAGATCTTCCCAGGATTTGTCTACAAATTGCTCAACCTGACAAAAATCTCCCGACAAATGTTCCAAGCTGCTGTTGCGACTTATGGATGATCTTCTGCATAGTTTGGATAAATGATGTTCTGGTATATCATTTTCCACACTCATTTTGCGCACTTCCTGCGGGGGTGTACCAGCTGTAGAGCTGCGTTTTCTTTGTGAGCTAGAACGTTTTGGAGTTTCAGACATAGCTGGTCTTTCCGGCTTATCGCTTGGTAGCTCTGCTGCAGGTTCCATTAATGCTTTCGGGGTTTTAACTCTTACCAATAGCTTAGGCTTGGGATCTTCTTCTTTTGTAGGCTTACTCAAATCTTCAGGGTGTTCTTCCAAGGGTTTTGAAACATCCGGACTTAATAACTTTTCATTGTTCTCTACATTAATGTCACTTTCTTTGGTATGTATACGAATCTCGTTATCGTCTTCTGCTTCTCGCGTAAAAGGCTTCTCGACAAAGGGCAACCTCAGGGATATATTATTTAAATTATTTATTGCTGAAGCTGGTGAAGAATGCGTCGGTACAGGGGCCGGCTGGTGTTGAGGATGTGAACCTAAAGGTTCTCTCATAGATGGAGGCATATCTAAGGGCGGTCCTATACCTGGTGGCATTAAAATGGGCGGGTAAATTTGTGTATGTCTTTGATAATGCACCTTAAGATTACCTTTGGTCGTAAACTTACTACCGCAAACATTACACACAAAAGGCCGTTCGCCTGTATGCGATCTTAAATGTATTTGCAGGGCCGAAAAGGAACCAAATATTTTCCCACAGTATTTACATCGATGCTTAAAAATTTCTCCCCGTCCCTGACCATCTTTTTGTATGTACTCGAATTCTTCTTGCATTTGGGAGGCATGCAAGCTTTGCGAAGCCGAATCCAAAACTTCTTCGGTACGTCGTTGCAACATTTCCAAACAATTGGGCTCGTGAGGCGGGGGTATAGGATCATGATTGGTTATAATTGAAGACGCTAATGAAGAACTGATGCCACTTAATAAGGGCTGATAGTTGGGGGATTGCGCTTTGGTCTGCGGGTCTTCCTGACTTTTCTTTGAATCATTCGTATCAGTCTTTAATTTCTCTTCTCTTAAAAATTTATCAGACTCTAAATCGTTTTTCTTTTCATTTTCTAAATCTCTTCTAATGGGTAATTTTCTTTGACTTAAGTCTAATTCTTCTTGTTGCAGATATTCTGAATTTATGCCTTCTTCTTCCACCTCTTCATCAATATCATCCGCAATCTCTTCTCCCTCCTGTTCCTCTTCCACTTCTTGGTTATCATCTTCAATGCCGCACTCTCTTACCTCACCTCTTCCCTTCAATTGACTTTGTAAATGCTGTATAAATTGTAATTGCATCAAATGTTGCCGTTGGACATTTAGTATGGTTGTTAAATCATTAGCTGCCTCACCGAAATAGGGAGACTGGGCTAAAGCTGAAGCAGCAAATTGTGCCACCGCTACTTTGGTGTGTTGTAGGGCTTCCAAGGATACATGGCCCTTGGCTGAAATGCCATTAGGTAACACTGATAAATCCAAAGCTTCATCTTTATGTGCTCTTTCTTTTGCTTTACCCCTGTCTGTTTCCTCGCCATCTTTTAATTCTATTTTTTTATCGTCTTCGATATCGCCAGCGTGTTGTTCGGCGGAGGTATTGTTTCCATGTATTGTGACTGGAGATTTGCTATTGCTTTCTCTAGCTTCTGGTGGACTTTCGGTTTTTCTTGACATTATGTTGTTGTCGTTATCATTATTATTACTATCGGCTTCTAAATCTTTGGTTAATGTCGGTGGACTACCATGCGAACTGCTACTTGGTGTTCCGCGATAGTTAATACGATTGCGAAAAATTGAACACATTTTAAAGCGCAGAACCTCGATGCCTCCTCCGTAGATTCAAGAATTCATGCAACAACTGTAAGGAAAACAAGACGAAAAATGTTAAGTTAAAAAACGTATAAAACAAAAAAATCTACGAATTAATTGTAATTCAGCTGTAACCGAGCAAAAAAATGGTTATGTTTTCGAATTCGAACAATCGAAAACAGGGCGAGTCTTCAGAATTCTTTTTTAATTTAAAAGTATAACCGGTGACAGGCGTTTTTGAGCAGGAGTAAAGGAAATGAATTGAAAAAAAACTTTATTCAAAATTGTTATCAACGAAAGCGTTTATTTTAAATTATTTTACGGAAGAGCGATTATTCTCTTTGAAATCCACATAAAAATAAGCTTGACCGCAATGTTCATTTTGTATATTTAGTTTGTTAATAAATTAAATTTCTTTATAATTTGATTGATTTTTATTATTATTTTTTCCTAATGTTATTCTTACGCAATTAGACAATTATTCAGTCTCATTAAAAATCTACGAAGATATTATGCAGACAAAATAAATATTCTTTCAGTACGTGGCTGAACATATAACTCTGAAGAATTAAGCGTTACTCCGACAGATTATTTTATCAAGATATTTTCTTCTTGATTGGAAATTAAACCGATAAATCCTAACAAACTTATTTCCATAAAAATTCTAAAATTCACCAAAAAATCTCAATCTGATTTTTATTTTCCAAAGGACCCACATTTTATCAATAAAAAATTCGAAATTAAATCAATGATATTCCACCAAAAAAAAATGTATTTCCACATAAATCAAAAATTTACGAGGAAATCGAAAACTACACGATCAAACTGCAATTTTACAAAAAAAAAAAAAAAAAAAAAACAATAAACATTTGATTTCTCCCCGTAGCCTGCAATTTTACAAATATTCGAAATTTTATCAAAAAATCATAGCTATTCTAAAATTTCATATTTCTCCTGTTGCAACGATAAAAATGTCTCCACTGTTGGCGAATAACACCAAAATTACCTTGCTATCAGAAAAGAATCACGTAACTAAATTATTTTAAAAGAGTAGCAAACACGCAGTACACACGCGTTTTAGTTTGCCAGGCAGCTAAGGAAATTATGCATTCAATAGAAGGTTGAAGTTTGCTAAAAAGATGCTGAGTGCACCGAAATGCGTAATGAATACCTTACAACCAGTATGGATTCGCTCATTAATTCAGCAACATCTTTTGAAGCAACACTCCGAGCACTTAAACGATTATTACGATTTTGGCAACAACAATGCATAATGCTGGAATCATAGCAATTTGAAAGCCAGGAAAGAACTTGACAGCACCATGCTTCTAAGGACAAATTTGGATTGTTTGCCAAAATTGTTGAAATTCAGCAGTTTGGAATGCATGACATCAAGTACTTTACACAAATGTTCAACTATCTTCCTAAGTCTCACACAGACTTAACACAAATTATGGTTTGTTGTCTCCTAGTAAAACACATTTATCGTTGAAGTCTTACCTATTAATCCGTGCCTTCAGGGTAAATAGTCTGATAATGCTGCACTACTTGGCATATATTTTGACAGCCGTTTAAAGTCGCCAAATAGAAGCCTGAAGAAAATTAAAGGCTTCTAATTTCGAGTTAGAGGTCAGTCGGGATTGACTACGAATTTTACAGCCGAATTTGTATAACAAGAATTCAGTTATTAATAGCCGCAGAATTCATCTTATGTAAAATGCATGAGAAATGGCCTTTAATGAAACGGAACATCCAAAGGGGTAAGAGTTAAAGAAATATGCGCCATTCACACCGTTAATTGCAATAAATTCAGCTTTCATAACGTTACTTCGAGTGGATTTATTATCACCCTGCTCTTGATTGGATTAAAATACGAGTATGAAACATTTATGTACTCGTATTTTACATCTAAAGATGATTATTTTAATGACACATAATCGATGCTCGCTTTTATAACAGTTGATGTGTGGACAAATTCAGCTCAATTAGAAACCTTTTTCCGTTCGATTCGGCACTAAATAGTTTCTCTAAAGTAATCGAAATTACCCCAAAATACACGATAGTTGCACGTAACCAGCTTCTTTGGCATTCATCATTTCTGCTAAGTGTAACATCCTTGGTTTCAATATTTAATTTATGACAAATTTTTGAAAATGAATATATGAATACTGTGGGACTGTGCTGTCGAACAGCGTCAGTGATTGGAGTAAAATACATAGATGGATGGATAGATTATGAATAAATGATTATTTTGCATATTATTTAACTAATGTGAATAACTGAGTGTGTACGATAAATTTATTTTATTTAAGAAATCGTAATGACCGTAATGGATTTTCTTGAGTTCTTGTTTGGCTGACTGCTTACAAGTTGGTGGGTGCTTGACTGGCTGGCCGCATTTACTTCTTTTTATTTTTTGGTTTGGTTTGATTTGTGTTTGGTACGAGAATATTATTATTTTATAGTTTCCTACTCACGAAATTGAATATTGTATTGATTCCAATCTGTTTCATAAGTAATTTATTGATATATTTCTCAGTATAAGTCGGAATAATTATTTCTAGTATGTATGCTGGGCCACATAGTTGATTTTTCTTTTATAGTTTAAACTAATTTATTAATTTATTTTTTATTTATTTTATTTATATATTTTTTATTTGACAGGCTACTGTTCAACTTTAAAAAACTTCATAGATATTTCTGAGTTTTTGCTTTTTGAATTTATTTTAGTTTTTAATACTCATATGATGAATTTTGTAACAACTTTTTTATGCTAAAGTGGCCAGAGTTTGGTAAATATAAGGAATTCCTGGCAGTTATATGAAATTAAATGCATGCAAATGAGAATTTGTATTTGGACACTTATCTATTATATTATATTTCAAATTCTTTTGCCCACTAGTGACGTTCTTGGCAATATAATCAATTAAGTACCGAATAGCAAGTGCAACGAGAAACGAGGATAACGTGCAGAGGATTACAAAAATATCCGCTCTGTTTGTTTGTAAAAGTTAAAGTTTGCCAGCAAAATAACGGATCACCATTTAACACTCTTAATTTCTAAACCGACTCTTGGAACACTCTGAACAAAAAAGTCTGACTTTTCTCAAGAGTTATAATTTTTGCTATTTACTTTTTGTATTCAAATGCCCCTAAGCAAGTTGCATTTGAGAAAAGAAATGTTGTTACGAAAAATCTATGGATCACTCGCGCCACGTAAGACCTACTCCCAACAACGACGAGCTCAAACGTCTGAAAAGTAATAGTTTACCCATTCGAAATCGACCGAAATTCTCAAACTATGTTTAAACTATAAGGGAGATTTTTACACTTGTAATTTTATTATTGACACAGATTTAAATAATTTTGATTCCATTTTGCTACTTCTTAACTTGAATTATGTTTTGGAAACCGCAATTCAAGTACGGAAAACAACTTTCGGGAATAAAAAATACAGGAAAAATCAAAACTTATTTTTACTAATAAATTCCTAGAATCATAATAAATCATTGCTTTACTTGGGATAGTTTTGCTAAAATCTATAAAATGCAACTGTTACATGGTGATAAATGCATTACGCAATTGTTATCCAACTGTAAATTGTAAAAAAAAAACCAAGATTTTTGCACCTATTTTTATATTTTATGGCTTATTTTATTCGTAATACACTGTTCAGCATACAAAAAAGTTTTAAAATGTCTAAAAGGCTATTTCTTACCGCATATTTCGGTGCTTCATGTTTTGACATCGGATAAGCTGTTCTTGAGTTATAGTGAAATGAACTAGTGTATCCGCCCTGTTAAGAGGATCATATTTACGACGCCCATTTAAAAAAATATGTGCGTGATAGAAAAAAAATTAAACTAGATTTTGATTAAGCAAGTTAAGCCCTTCTAATTCATCACATTTTTTTTTCAAAGCGGGCAAAACAGAGCAGAACAGTGTTATTAATTGAAGTCACTCTCGAAAGCAGTCGTTATGTTAAATTATCGATTACCAAAACCTGAAATCCTGCAGAAAATCTAAACTTCATAAAGCACATCAAACTTCGTCATATATTCGAACATTTATATTTAAGGAAAAGGTAAATTTTATGTAAAAATTCAGAGCAAAAATTATAAAACGTCCACGCAAAAAAAAATATGATGACGACAACCATATTATATTCTCTAGAATAATATATTGTTGCGGTGGTTCAGCAAGGGTGATGTGGCTTCATTCGTTAGCGCGTTTACTGTTAATCAATCGCATTTTTTCCTTTCCTATCGTTGTAAGAGGACTGTATATATAATAATACGATTTATTTACAACCTTATAATTGAAGTATATAATCGGTGAAGTTAAAAAAAAAATAATAAAATGATTCTTTATTTGATGTAAATTTTTTGAATAAATTTGCACCTGTTCGGAGAACGAAAAATTACACTGAAGATGGAACATAGTCGAAACCGGCTTGTTTTGGAAATTCCTTCCAAAAATCTACACAGTTGGCCACCTCCTGTTTGTGTCAAATATTATAGAATATTATTATAGAAATGTTTTTTTGATCTAATATTATTTATATATTTTTCTATTGCATATTGTTGTACGCAATCAATCATAAGACCAAAATGAAGGCGAAAATATAAAAAAATGTTACATTTATTTTCAGGATAAGAATCTGCTGCTAATAAGCAAATTTTCCATTTTATATCGATCTGTTTAGAAAAAGTTCATTTTACGAATAATGAATAAATGTTTTATATAAATTTTTGTTGCAATGAAAAATTTGCCATCCGCTTGAATAGTAGCACGAAACACCAAATAAATAAGAACAAAGTACTCACAGAAGAAAAAAATTATAGAAATAAAATAATAAATTAAATTTAAACAAAAATATATAACAAATCAACATGTTATGCTAAATTATTAATAGAACAATAATAAAATTGGGTACAAAAGGACATCAGAGTTCATTCGGCTTTAGTTGATAACGAAATGTTGCACAAATTAAAAAGAGAAAAAAAGCATACATTTTGGCTTGGACTGCATCAGCTCGAGTCATGATCGAAGATGGCCTCGAGGCTGAGGCAGAAGTCTTCAGATATTGTAACTCAATGTTTTCTCGTTTGTTTTGTTGCAAATTTAAGTTTAATCTCTTGCACCTTAATTAAAATGCATATTTTTCAAAAGAGTTTTTTTTTGTATTAACTTAAAACCGACAAGGACACTTTGAGACACATACACACACACACACACTCGTCTGTTGGAATGCCGTAAAATTATGGCTTTAAATTTGCGTGTATTATTTTTAGCATTAATTATGTTTAGCCAAGTTTACCTCACAACTTGCTATTCAAATGATAAACACTTATGCTTTTTGTTGCAACAATTCATATGTATACACTCGTATAGTGGCATGTAGCACATCCATACTTATAACAAACTCACATATGCTATTGCTATTGATCATGTTTGCAAGTGTGTTTGTTTTAATGTGCAAATTGTTGCCTGGTTGGTTGGAGACACACGTGTGTGAGTGTGTGCGCGTTTTGGTGGTGAAGAGACTCTTTAAAATTGTCTGTTGTTCAATTCCAAAAGGAACATAACTCTACTTTGTTTTGATACGCCAACTCATTTTGTTTAACAACCAGGTACCGGTTTTACATTTTACCGATGCGAGTTAAAATTTTCATTTCGAAGAAAGAGTTACCAGGTCTTCTTTTGTTTTTAAAGTCAATACAATAAAAAAGCACTTGTTCGGCTGTTAAACGCGCTCTTTACATTAGATCTAATTAAGCATGCATATTTTGTAGGATCTGCGTAAAATAAATTTTTCCTGTCGATTGTTCTTGAAATTCAGAATTGTACCACATCTTGGTTTTTCTCTTGTCAAGACCGAATTTCAGCGCGACGTTAAATAACCGAAATTTAAAGTTTTAAATTCACTCAAAACAATAAAAAAACTGTCGCAAACAGTTGGCGGTTGTCATCTTTTGTTTTAAAAATTGTTTATACAATTCTATCCTATCACTACCATGTGATTTTATAGGGAGAACTTTAAAAACATAGTTATAGTTACAGTAAGTAAAACAGAAACTATCAGGATTTGAATGCATATCATACTTTTTAAGTTAAAGAGAATAAATATATTTTGATATTCAGTAAGAGACATAACCGAATAAATTACAATTTTAAATTCATATTTTATTTTTATTTACACGATAATTTTAAGAAGTCTGAAAAAGTTAAGTGTTAGTCACTAGTAGAATGGAATTTATACATTCTCCTCGCCTCTACGCACGTAATAAGCATTCTCTGTGTCATCCTACTTACTAGTGTCAATTGCAAACATTATTGAATACGAGACCCTCATATTATTCAGTTTTTCGTTCATGTTTCTGTTGTGTTAGAAGGAGAAAAAATATCTTCGACGATTTGATTTCAAAAAACTTTTGCATAAAAAGAAATTAACAAATTGGTTTTTTACTCCAGTCATAGTTTTGTAAAACTTTCTGCTGTAAAGTTTAGTTCCGCACTTATTGTGGCTTTTGTTGTAAAATTCGTAGAATCTGCAAATATTTATACTTGGACCGGCAAAGGATAAAATCCTTCTAGTCCAGCAATAATGTCGAACCCATAATTTATTCACCTTTTATGTAGCGTAACTTTAAAGTAGCCTTAACTTTATGCACGCAAAAAAATATTTGGTTGGGCAACATGTTGTGATTGAGATATATATTTGTCAACTTATTATATTTTTATTGAAGATGATAATAATATGATCCTTTTAGAATGACAGAAAAGCAAAATATTAAAGTTACGGATTGGCAGTGGCTTATGTTCGAACACAGGCGACTAAAGCCCTCGAACTCTTAATAACTGGTCAAAGCGCTAATCACTTAATCCACAGCACCCACATACTTTGAAGAAACACCAAACGAATTTAAATATTATGGTTAGAGTTATTATATTATCGTTAGAGTTATTATGTAATTCTTGTAAAGTTAAAATACTTTGTTCGAGGTTAGGATTTTAGTAAAAACGATACTCAACAAAGTTGCAGTTTTAATGGATGGAAATAATTTAATGATTAAAGGTAAACAATTGGTAAATGAAAAATCATTACGCTGGAATTCCAAATGCAAGTAGTGGCATGCAATTGTTGTGTACGTATTGTCACCGAAAAATTCTTCGAAATAGCCGAATCTCATGCCATTTGTTTTTGTGTTTACACATGCAAGTGTAAGTTCATTTTTAAAATGTCGTCGAAGCGTAAACTTCGGAAAATTTGTATACTTTTAAAATTAAAAGAAATGTTTATCAGGAAATGAGAAAGAAAAATTTGGGAGGACGATGTCAAAGATTTTAATAATTTGTTTAATAATCTGTTGGCTCAATTTTGATTCCATTTTAACTTTGAGTTTCTTTTTAAAATAGAGTTACCGAGTTCACCATGTAGGCATATTTTTGGGGAAACGATTTACATTTATTATTAATAGTAATATTTTATTACTAATATTATTGCATTTAAAATGGTAGAACTTTAATTACAATTTAACCACAATCCAGAAAATTTACATTTAATATTGAACAGGGTAATATTGTCTATCGTTTTGACATTTAGTGGCATGCAAATGCCAAATTTTCACTCGCATGCAATTTTAGCTGCCAATGGAGCTGCCATTGCGAGAAATGTAAGTGTATTAGTGAAAATGTGTGAGTGTATTGAGTTTTTCGAACTTGTAGTGGCATGTGTAAACGCTAGGTTATGTCGTGCGTTATGGCAAAGTAACTTTAGAATTTTATTTTAAGGAAATATTGTAATTTACTGACTTAATTTGGATGGTCACTCTAATTTCGTTTAAGAGTTGTCGTACAACACAAAAATCATCATCTACTCTAAAGAATTTTTAGAGATTGTTTTATTTCCATGCACACAAAGCCAATCGGTTGTGATAATTTTGCGTCAGTAGATGCAACTTTAGCCGTAGATGCGACTTTAGTAAGGATATTCATTTGCAAAACTAAATATGCCCAAGACTTCAAGTCACTCTATTAATTATGGTTTTTTAAAGTTTGCTTTTATTGCTGAATTCCGCTTATATCGAGATGCTGCATAAGTGAACATTGCTTACGACTTATCAGTTCAATGCGAAGGTGGTAGTAAATATAAGTTGGTCAGTTTTCTGTTAGAGATCGTTTATGGCAAAGTTAATTAATCTGGGGTCAAGTTTCGAGCCGGCGAAGTTGCAAAGATTTTTGAGTGGCAATTTATTACGTCGGTTATACGTACGTCTTTTTTAAAATAGAAAATGCGGCGTTAATTTGCAAATAATTATCTTACGAAAAGAAGTGCTGATTATTATAAGTATTTGCAAATAAAGCGTAAGACGTTGTATCTTGTGGTAATTATTTGAATGTGTTCGACGATCAGTCAGACCTGTTAAGATGTGTTTGCTTAAACAGTATCTAATTTGACCAATCATTACGTTATTTGCACTGCAAGAATAATAATAATTTTTGCATAGATCATTTTCTCTTAAATATCGAATTATTTTCATTTAATCATTAGATTGTTTTATATAGCTGTGTTACCAGATAATCATGTTTTTGCCATCGAGCTACTGAAATTAAACATATTTCTGTTTACAATTTGCCGTAGAAACAAAGAGCTAAGAACTTGCATATAGCTTGCATATAAACAAGGTATAACCGTGTAATATAAAATAAAATTTCAGAAAAAATCATTTTTATTTGTAGAAAGGATCTTTTTTTAATTCATAGATTAAGAAAATTGAACGAAGACCGATCATTTGATGCCGTTGACCAGATGGCAGTATTAAATAACGGTCCACGACCATATGTTGCCCTACAGAAGCTTTCGCGGCTTTTAAGTTTCAACAACCTTTGCAGTGTGATTTTTTTTAAATATCAACATATCTAAGTCATTTAAAGAAAATCAAATTATATTTCGGTAGAAAATTTATATGACAGCTATGCACGGTGCAACATTTTCCCAGTCTAGCAGGACAAAAATCAAAAGGAAAAAAGTTGTCGTTGGTATGATTTTTTAGTATGTATTATATATAAAACACTGCCTCTAACATGGAAACAGTTATGACAAATTTAAAATCTAATATGTATTGATTCCGTGTTAAACAATGTATCAATTATAAATTCTTATAACTTTTTTTCTATAACTGTAATTTGCGCAATTACTAAATATTATTGGTTTAAGAAATGGGCGTGTTAGTTGCCGGATCAAGCCTAGTTTTGTTTGCCAAAGTTTGTGATATTACAGAAGACCCCTGGTTTAAGAATGTGTACATACGTGGATGCTACAGTTCTTATAATCATCAAGTCGACTCAGTAATTTTGTGCACTCATAACAACACCAGCATATTTTTGTTTATGGTTTAGTGTTAATGAAACTTTATTTTTAAATAGCTAACTGCGTTTTTGAAAATTGTCAGAGGTTTTACTCATGTCCTTTTCAGTTTGTTAAGCCCCTAAGTCTCACTGTAATTACGCAGTGTTGTTTTATTTAAAGCCTTTTTGGAAAACTTTTTAATGTTTTCAACGTGGAAGTCGTCGTTAAAGCGCTTAAATATTGTTCGCCAAAATCTATTTTACTTGTATGTTCATTGGACATCAACAAAACACTAACCTTTTTAATGCAATTTTTGTATACATACGCTTAAGAGAACATTTTTTTCCAAAATTTTGTCATTAGAAAAATAAGTTAGTTTACAAAAATAATTAAAAGAAATCCTTTAGGGCATATAGGACGCTCTTTCAGTTGTAAAATAAATTCCAAATAAAAGTCCGCATTATTTACTTTAAACTGTTGGTATTTTATTCACGATATCCCTAATAGACCCTTTTTTACAATTTTTATTTTTTCCCGTTTTTGATCGCTGTGATTAATTGAAAAAAAGGACTTCGGGATTTTAGGAACTGCAGCATCCATACGTACTTACGATTTTCATCAATACAATAAAATTTAATTAATTTTGTAAGTGGGCGTGTCTTTTAATGTACTACGCCCACTCTATTTGACAGTGTATTCTGTGAAGCATCTGTAATCTGAGCTTGGAAGCCAGATTTGTAAAACTTGACCTCAGTATCACTCAAATTAGGTTTACCGTACGCATAATAATACCACTGGCTGCCTATTACCAAGTCTTTTTCCAAACAATTATTTAAAATATGAAGAAAATATCAAGCAGATCATCACGTAGGGTAGAGTGCATTTAAAAAGAGATCAATCGAAAATCATTATTACTCATTAACTGGAGATGTTATTGTTTAAATAGCGATATTTAGAGATACTTAAACTTGTATAACAATATTCACAAACATATCTTTTGTTAACAACATAAATAACTAGAAAAGGTTTCAAAATCATTAAAGAGAGTGAAGAATCTAAGAAACAACTGAGCAAAACACAAATAAATTCCAGCATATTTTTATTAGAACAAAACATAAGCAAATCGATACAAATAAATATCAACTCGCACTACGTACTTAAGAAGTTCACAATCACTTTGTTTGTTTGTGTGCGTGTGTATAAGTGAATTTAAATAATTTTATGCACAAAATACTTAAAATAAAAATATGTAAAGAATAGAATGGAATAAACGACTAGAATATTTCGTAAATAAACTTTTCAAATGGATTGTTTTATGATTATTTCCCGTCAATTAAGCAAATTTATTAGCAGCACAAATAAAGAACAGAACAACAGCAACAACAACAACACAACTACATTAAGGCATAAGACCAAGACGAAGAGAATTTAAATGAAAAAGAATTGAATGTTAACGCGAGTGATGTGGTGGAAATGCTTTAATTAAAAGTCCATATATTTATGCGGGATAAGATACGAAATTACTCTGTTTTAATACTGGTGCGAAGAACATCTTTCTGCCAGTGAATGAAGAAGATGTTCACACAGTGTCTTAGTAGTGTTCTTGGCCATACCAAGTACAACTACTTGTGAGTACTTTTAAATAATAGGGTGCACTCTTTGTAAGTGAAGTATACGAGTAGAGAACAAGGCGTAGTTTTACTTAACTACTCGTGTAAAAATGCGGAAACTTTCACTGCATAAAGGGGATCTGGCCATACGTAGGATTTGTTGAGTCGCAATTTTGTGTGATTTTCTGATTTTCTGATTTTCATATAAAAGACTTTACGTACGTGATATTTCAGTACATTCCATTCCTCAAAATCTGTCAATTTTATATGGGAAATTTGATTTTAGAATTTTATTTATGTTCTCCTTTAATTCACATTGGAGCTGCTGATATTAATACGTTTATGCTAAATGCACTAAGGTGCGTCATTGTTTGATTGATTATATAAGAAGTTATGGGAGGGAGATACTATCCTTACAATTTAGCAATTTATATCAACATTATTTTTTAGTTTCTTATTTTATCAATAAAGCAAAAAAAATAATAAAATATATTAAATTGCAATGTGACAAGATTCCCACCGAAACAAAAACAAACAAAAAATATTAAAAATACAGTGACTCCCATTCTATCAATATTACAAAAGATGTAATTTAAGTTGTCTGAATATTTACATGAAGTTCCCTTTTTCAGAAATCTTTCCATTTACAACAAGCAACTTCGTTAAAAACTCATCAAAATATACACAGACACAGAATACAAGAGAGTTGTGCCCCTCACACAATTTCTACATCCTTCTTTTTTGAATAAACTTACAGGCCAACCAACCAACAACCAACCATGTTCTCAACATTTTACTTACACTCACACAACAACCAAATGTCTACGGAATGAATTTATTATGCTGAATCTTTTAAAGCTTGCAAAAATAAAAGATGAAAGCAAAAACTACAAAATGTTTATGAGTAGTTTAGTATGAGTATAATTTTCATATGCAGCTTTTTTATCTTTTTTGTTGCTAAATTTTTTGCTTATAATTTTAAATAGTAACTGGGTGCCATTACAGTGGCAGCATAGGAACTACTACTCTACTACTCTCCGTTTATAAAATGACTATTGGCCGTTTCATGATAAAATTTGTGATGGCGACTACGTCAACAACTTTGTAAATTGTGTTTATATTTTCATAAGCGCCACACTTTGTTATAGAAGCAGAACCCAAGGGACGGGACACACACCGTCGTCGTCAGCAGCAGCAGCCAACGTTTTGACCACATGCTTAGTTGGTTAAATATGAATATAAAATTATTCATTTTGTAAAATACCAACAAATTAGCAGAAGGAGAGAAAGCAACGCAGTTACAGTCAAATGTTTAGAAGGGATTAAAATAGCTAAAGTAGTGGCAGATGACAGATTAAAAATCCTTCTTTATTTAAAGCTTTCGAAGTTCGAATTTTTTAAAAAAAATGCTCAAGTGGAACAAAAATATTTTTAAAAGTAGGTTAAATAAATGTTTAATTTGATTGAATTTTTAAAAATTTGCTCAATATATTACAATATTTAAATTAATTATCTCAATGGAAAAATATTGGATTTTATTAGAAAGGCATAAGACCAAGACGAAGTTTGTTCTCGTGCGGAATTTAGAACAACTAGATATCTCTTTTAACTGAATGAGAGTTTTTTAAACGTTTAGTATAAAGCCACCAAAGCTTGAAGAAATAGTATTTGCAAAAAAGTAGCTTTGATAGGATTTATGGAAATTGTTGGAATTAATTATTATTAATTTATTTGATTGATTATTATCAATTTATCTAAAAGAACCAACCGAATTCTTAAAAAACAACAAATTTTACACTCTTCTGTTATTCTATTAAAAGCTCTATTTGAGATAATAATAAAATAAGATAAACCGCGGTAATTTATAAAAATAGGTCTGTTGTGACATTTGGACCATAAAATTGGGTTTTATGCAAATTTTGATATTAAAATGTTGTTTCGAAACACAATAAAATGCAAAAATGTTGCATAATAATTACGATTTTAAAAAATCGAAGCTTCAAAATTTATATTCTGCTTAATTTCGACAGTTCGAAATTTCGAACATACTTCAGGTATTAACAGTTTGGCCGTCGTCTATCATACAAACTTGATTCTTTTAAGTAAATGAAACTTTAAAGAGGAAGTTCTTCATTTATTTTTTCGTGGCAGTAAACTGTTCTACTACTACTGTATCTACTACTTCTCATCATGCACCCTAATTTAGTTCCTGTGTTTTAAGTCAAGTATTTTAGTCACTGCTTCGAGCTGGGGTGGAACCTGCAAGCAAGTATTTTTCGTCAGACATTACTCTGAGGGAAATTTATGTCAATTGGTCCCGACGCACTTGTCCCGTGCCTTAGCACAAAAAGAAACGTTTAACTAGTGTAACCTATATAATAAAATTTTTTGTGAATATAACTTTTAATACATATTTACATACAATTTAATTCAGGGTGTATATATGTTTCTGAATTCACAATAGAAGTAAAGTATTAGATCCAAAGCAAATAAAACTTATAAAAATATGTTCACAAGAGGTACAAAGCTTAACCTTGTGCTCCACACAAAAAAGTTTTTTGCATTTATGACAGTTTGACCTTGTTATTCTGAACTTTTGTTAAGAGCATTATCTCCACATACTTCCTTTCTTCTCTCTTTCACTGTTTGGTCAGTGTTATCCTGGTTCATCCTATTATTAGTAATTGTATATCCGAATAAACAAGGAAGCAAAAATATTTCATAAAAGTTATTTTAATACTAACCATCGTTGATTCGAGGAGCACTAAAGAGAAAAGACAAAGTTCCATCAACGCGAACTAAAAAATAGGAATACTGACTGTGCTCGTCGAACTAGCGAACGGTAAAACTCTAGGGTTAAGCTCAACCTTATCTGCAGAGTCCGAAATTTTCCAAGCGAAAAATGCAACGTGAAAAATAATCATTCAAAAGTAATTGTTTTGATTAACCTTACAATAGTTACAGTCCCTAATTTTCACCTCCTATTGCAAGGCCATGTAAAACTGGGTGTTCCCTTTCATGCAAGGTGCTAAACGGTCTCCCTATCCCTAAAGAACCAGTCAGAAATGCAGTGTCAATTCCGTCCGTTCCCTTTGGGCCATTCATACATTTTATATTATGGGAAATTACAGGGTGATAAGATTTCAAAGCATTGGTTAGGAAAAAAATATTCCATTAATAGTAATTTATTTCTACTTTATCATTAATATAATTGAGCTCTCGCTATTATTACATTTGAATTCGTCATCTTCAACGTAAGTAAATAAATCGACTTCTTCGAACATTCTATCTGAACATGAGCCAGTAATTCTGATCGACAATTGTGCAAGGTGAACTCCATCGACTTTGAGAGCATCTATATGGCGCTTTCTCGCCAAATACAGCGATTGTCAACTTACTTGGCATTACAACTTTTGGTTTGGCGACTTTCTTGGCTATTTTTACATGTCGTCCTGATGTGCAATGAATTTACCTTGACAAATGTCGCTATGAGAGAATAACACTTATTATGCAGGCATACCAATCACGAATAGGATTGACTATGTGGTAAACATAAGTTCCTATTTATTCTTTTGAAAAAGGAACGCCCCAAATAATGCTCGTAAAATGCAAATGCCATTTTTTACATCTTTGCTGTCCAAAAGTTACAGAAACAATCCAAAATAATACTGATTTTTTAATAAAATAAACAGAAAAAGTTCGCAGAATTGCGACGTACTTAATCCCTTCGGCATACAGACAAGTATCTCAACGGTACGTATAGCGCCTTCATAAGCTCTGAACAGCTTGTTGCGAAAATTGAAGAAAACACCTGAAGATAACATGGGGAGCATACGACATGGAGTGTACAAGAAAGTATTCGCTTTAATGATTTGAAAATTGTGGTTTTCACTGAAGTTCAACCCGATTGCACCAGATGAATATATCATTTGAGACAATAATTATTGTTTCTGAACTGGCAGTATTATGGTGCGGGGTTACTTTAATAGAACTAAATGGTATATACATGATAATAATCCTACACTTTACGCCAGAGCTGTAAAATAATCAATTTAAAGTGAAAACATTATTGTTCCTGATTTAAACAAAATTGAAAATGGTTGAGGTTGGTAAACCCGGAAGGTATACGAAGGAGAAATGCAACTCAATGACAATCTGTCACTTATGGAAGTCATTAAAGAGTTCCGAAAAGAATTATTATTAGACTATTATACTATCCGAAAGATTGTAAACCGTGGACCAACTATTCAAACGCTTGAAATAATATAAAACCCGAGTTTTTATACAAATGTTTTTGTTAAATAATGTTTAAGGTAAAATTCCATTGAACATACAAATTAAATGTATTTCTGAACAACAGGAAATGTCACATATCCGAAACCGGTTTCTCTCCAAATCAAACTTAATGGAGGGATGACGGAAATTCGTTTCATAAATCTACGCCTATGTGTAGCATCGTTAGGAACTTTTTAATTTCTTATTTCCTGATGATAAAGCGTAGCAAAATATCGAGTTTAAGTAATAAAATTGTGTTACAAAAAACTGTATTAAAAACCTGAAGCCAGCGAATTAAATAAATTAAAATATTGTTTTCACACATGTGAATAAGTTTTCATTATTGGCATGGTGCTGCGATGGCATTAACTCGATGGAGGTTCAGAATTTATATTATAAATATCCTTAATTTTCGGACTTGCTAAATATCTTGAGAATGAAATTTTAACCATCAAGATATAAGTTATTGTAATATTTTTGTAGTGTTATCAAATGGAACATACAATTTTGTATAGACATTAAAGCTGCAATAGATATGCAAACAATTTCACAATATAATTTATAAGATTACGAACGAACGTTCACTTTCCCAACGTTTGACAAAAAGCAGGTGGAAATATAAATGTTGGTTAGCGAAAATAACAAGCATTTAGATCTTGTCAAATAGCGTCTTTCCTCATAGAATATCGCCATAAATTTGGCGTTCGATTTGTGCTAACTTGTTGGACAACCAAATTTGTATTATTAGCTGGCGACAGTGTCGAACAGTTTCGTTGCGCTCTGAATTTTCTGTCGAATATAATTTCGTATATGTGCGGAGGAAATTGTTGAACAACGGGAGTAGCCTGGTTTAATTAATCAAGCGATTTCTTCAATTCCCTTTTGGAAATTTGTTAAGCTAGACTCTATACTCATTCCGCTGGTTCTTAAGCCAGCTTATCAGAAAACTTTTACCCAAACTTTTAGACAAATTTAAATGTCTTATGCCCGAAATTCTGCAAACAAAATGAGAAAGCTAAAGAACCTCAAAACAAAAAAAGCGAAAGATAGCTATCAAGTGGCAGAAGTATCCTTCTGCTTACAGAAATAATTTAAAGTGTTTTTCAGTCGTACTCTACCAAATACAAATAAACTGCTTTTGTTTTATAAATTTCTGTTATGAAGTCTTTTGTTGTTTTAAGTTATTGTTCAATTCATTTCTTCTTTCCACTAAATACAAACATGGAGAGTCCGTCTGCCTTTTGCATAAATTCATACTTAAAAAATTATGTAGTGGTCAGTTTTTTGTTTGTTTGGTCTTGCAGCCAACCAACTTGACATAGACAGTATTTGAGGCAGCCAGTGTAGATGCAAATTCAAACAAAAAATAAAAGTAAAAAATGGCCACATATTGATTGCACGAGTAAGTAGTTGTATGTAGTTGTAGCAGTATAAGCCAGGCATGAATGTTGCCATTGCAAACAATTAAAATCATATGAAATGTACATAAATTATTCATGCCCTCTATATTCTTAGTATACAAGTATACATACGTCCATGTACTCGTATGTAAGTCAAGTAAATACTCTTAATCTTAAGTGGACAATCTATGCAAAAATAAACTAGAAGGCAGTAACGACAGGCTGAAAAGGAACAACAAATTTTATATATTTTATATGAATAAATATAAAAACGATAAGATAAAAGCATAATAAAATATTTTGAAATAAATTACAATAAAATGGCAAAAAAAAATTACAAACGAAAACACTTAAACAATTAAGTGAAACACAAACAAGTAAGACGATTGATCACTTCTTGTAAATATGATAAATAATTAGCATACTTCGAGGCGCTGTGCATTGCTGAGACAGCGTCTCGGTTATGACTGTGTTGTCCACTCTATGCCAATGAACTTACATATATATAGATATTTATTTATGACTTAAAACACTTAAGTTTTGTAAAGGCGGATGGAATGGGCTGTTAACTATTTAAATTATTTTTTACAAAAAATTAATTATGTGAAATAACATTTTAAAGGCATTTAAGAGCGTAAGTAGTGATGGCAAAAAAAATCAACTAATTATATATGAAATCAATCGAACCGGGTTGAAAAATATTATAAATAACATAATCAAGCTTAAACGCACCAAAAAACTCTTCGTTAATTCATAAAGTTCTATGAAATTGCGGCTATCATTATTAAAATCGACACTTAAAATTCTAGACAAGTGAAAACCTGACCCTGAGCGTATTACAAGATCAATGATAACAATTATGCTGTGAGACTTTTACTATGCGCTTCGATCCTTAAACTAGGCTGCTGACAATTTTTAAAAATTATTCTTTTCACGTTTAAAGTCCTGTCTTACTGAGCAAAACATTACCCTGGGCCATCATTTCGAGCAAAGCATAGTACTATTGAGCAACTTCATAGAATTGTCGACGTTTTTAGGTCGACATTTGAAAACAACTAATTCTCTTCAGCTTTATTTAATGGCATTTCGCAGGCGTTCAATTAAGTCCGACATGATAGGTTTCTCACTAAAATAACTCGAGTTCTTTCTAAAAATGGAAAAATCCATGCAGAAAGCCGCAATACATATCCGTCAACGTTTGCAGACGACAGTGCATTTATAAGTTCAGACCCACATTTATAAGCTAAAGGACTGTTTAAAAAATGGAAAATAAAGATTAATCCATCCACGCATAACAATAACAAATACCACGGTTCCAGCAGAAACCCATTGTAAGTAGTTGAGTATCTACCTATATCGACGCCTTGCTTAGTCCCGTCACATTGAGACAAAAACAACCGCTATAAAACTTACAATTTAACTCCACTGGTTAATAGGTGCCAACTCAACCCTGACCTTGGAATACAAAGTCCTTTTATACGAATTTATTATAAAGCCAATATGTTCATATGGCATTCAACTGTGGGATAATGCATGTGCGCCAAACATCGAGAAATCAGAAAGAACACAAGCGAGGACTTAACGACTTATTGTATGCGCCGCCTGGTATATAAATAATGAAAACATACATAGAGATCTGAAAGTTCCCACTATCCAGGGAGAAAAAAAAACATATTCCTGCAAATACGTAAACAAATTAACACTTTTGTATGCAATTTGTTACATATTGATCCTGGAGAGACGGCTCTCCGTACCCAATAGATAGTTTTTTAATTTCTGAATACAATAAATTATTTATTATTAAAATATTTCAAATTATATAAATACAAATATTTTAAGGTACCCAAAGAAGCCAAGGTCAAGATACGGACCGAACAGTAACCTTCTTAAAACTCCTTGCTAGCACTAATTAATTAGTTCAATTAGCTTCATTCTTATTAAAAATAAAACTAAAAGATTTAAATAATTCAAAATATTAACATTACAGAGTTTTATTTATGTACTTTAGATGTGAACACATTCCAATAGAATGTGAATTTAACAGAAAACTTCAATAGTTTTTCTGTCCACAGGAGGTCCCTTCAAACACTTAACCTATGCCAAATTGCCTGAACGCTTTTATATTCGATTGAATAATATTTATGAAGTAAATTTTTGAATGATGTCTAATTTTTCTAAGCTCCAGGTCATCAATAAAATCTTCCTTATTATAAATTATAATAAAAATTAATTTTATTTTTTCCAATATTTCGCTACGCCTTTTTTTTTTTTTTTTTTTTTTCCTGACGATGCTACACAAAGGCGTAGCGAAATATTGGAAAAAATAAAATTAATTTTTATTATAATTTATAATAAGGAAGATTTTATTGATGACCTGGAGCTTAGAAAAATAAGACATCATAATAACAATAAAGGTCAAAAAACTAGAATAAAGTTTATTGTAAATTTTTGAAATCTGAAAATAAAGATGCAAAAAAATATATTAGAAGAGAAGAATCGTTAAGATTATTTATGTTGTTAAGCCCTGTTGCAATACCCTACTCCTTTGTAGGGTGGTACGTTTATGTGCTCATGTTTGTAAACTCCAAACGATCACCATACATCCACCTGCAAGTCAGGCGTATATCCAAAAGGCGCAAAATACGACAATAAAAATACATAATAAAGAGGAGTCGATCAGGCCCACCGATCGGAACTGCGACACCTTATGAATCTTTTATGATTCAGATTATTTATTAAACAAATCTCTGTATAAGGGATTATTAAAGAACTTAACTTCTCTCGTACCCAGAGAAGAATTTCCAACTTTCTTTGCGGTCAACAGTACCTCACTTCCGATCAGCAACCATTATCCAACTAACGCCACGAAATTGACCCGGCACAAAACGTAGAGAATCAAGGCCCACCTGGCAAATTCATTGATCAACTTGTTGCCATTATGGTGACCAGGTATGTAGTATAGGGAAAGCTAATTACCAATGATTAGTTTCTGAATTTTTACAAAAGCTTTAAAAAAATATAGGACCAATAGTAAACTACAAATCAGCGCCGAGCTTTAAGCTCTCAAAACATTTGAAAAAACTATTGAAAAATACTTTAGAACTGTCAAACACGTACCCAGTAACCAACACCACAGAATCAATTGAATTGAGAACACAAAGCTAATATCGTTCGATATTAAAGATCTATATCCATCGATACCTATAGTGGAAACTATAAACATAGTGCACGCAACAGTACTAGGAAACACGAAAGGCAAAGACCTCGCTTCATAACTCACAATTACCTTAAAAACTTTACTACAACAGAACTACTTCCAATTCATTAACGCCTTCTATAGACATACAAACAGACTCGGAATCGAAGTATTTATGCAGCACCTCGAAGGACAATAACTGGTCTCGGAACAACATTCTACGAAAGATACGTGGACAACATAATATCATAATCACGGAAAATAACGCAGTACAAATACTGGAACATCTCAACAAACAACACAAAACCGTCAAAAGACTATAAAAATGAGATACGTAATTCCGGCACGATACCAAAATATATCTTCGCCAACAACATATTCAACAACAAAAATAATCCAGGGAACCCAGCGTACATTAGAACAATTGTACAGCTACACACACAGCGCAAAGAACAGCATAATCCTAGAAAATATGGAAATAGACAAGCAGAAGCCTTTTGATGGACGCATCATAAACGATCAAACAAACCAACGTTGTTTTCGAAATTTTAAAATTAATCTACAAAACACACATCACAAATAACGGACAAGGTACACAAAGCAACAAAACAAATAAAAACTAAATACCAAAATATCTGCTATCCGTAAACACCATTTTCTGATGCAGTAAAACAATAACCACTAACGTCTACCAATCCTTACAAAAACACCCCGAAATAAGCCTAGATTGAAATTCTCATTAGAGAAGGGGTTTCAAGGCAGATTGGCTAACCGAAAAAATAGAAATATAAGCCCCCATTAGACACATATTGAAGTTGATGAGAAATACAGTAAGCCACTTGGTCATGGTCTCCTGTTCGGTCCAAGGACGCCAGCACCAACTCTATTCTCGGTTATGACTGAATACTCGTAAGTGCAATATTACTAAAAAGGTGGGATACAATCCAGGTTTTTGCCCCTGCCGCTCTCACCTTGGAAGGGATTGAAGATGTCGACGAATTCACATACGATTTACTTCACTATGATCCTGCAAAATATCACAAGCTGAAATTTCTTTGGGGAAGGTAGACAATATTACACCTGTGATGAAATTTGTCCTAACAAGAGCCGTTAACACTTACTCTGTGAATTGAATCACTATTGTGACCTCATATTGCTCGCGTTTCATAGCGGTAACAGCCTTTCACTCCTTCACTAAGCAGTTTAAGTCAGAATATTAGGGCAGATGAGTTTTCCAATTATTCTCTTCCAAACTCAGATTACAGTATAAGATTGAAGAGTGGCATAATGGAAATTAAAAAAAAGAAAATAATTAAAAAATAAATGTAGGTTTCTTGTATGAAAAACCGTTTACTTCTTAACAAACATTTACCCCTCCCCCTGAATAGCCGCTTTGCAACAAGATGTGTTACCGAAAACGACGGTACAAAACGTGTAAACTTATCTGAATGCAGAGCAGGCTGCCCCTATCAATAGCGCGAAAACACATACAAGTAATTATGCCAGTATAGACGATACATTGTCTCATTAAGCTAAACGCATTTATTTGTTAAAAATATATTTAATAGTTTTTATTAAAAATTATCACTCTCGTTGTATGCAAGAGGACAGGCGTGCTTAAGTTTGTTTCCACACGCCTTTCGAACTTAATCTGTTTTTTTTTTTTTTTAAATATTGAGTGAGTATTTTGTTGCCGTTGTAAAGTTTGTACAATATCCACTTAACACAAGTCAATCATTTGTTATTCAAATTGTAATTTATTGATATTTTTACGTCTGTTTTTTCTTTTTTGTCCGAATCTAGTCGATTTTAAACAGCCGTTTTAATTTCTGTTTTCATCTCATTTTTATTTAAATTTCCATTTTCATTGAATACTTTTACTAATGAATTAAATTACTTTGGCATGATTTGAGTTTGAGTGCGGATACACAGTGTAGTCGTACTCGTACACAAACTCTATGCAATTTTCCTGCTATTTTTATAAAAAAAAAACTCTTTTGTTTTGTGCACAAATTAATTTTTTTCAAATCAATTGTATTTTTGTAGCGTGTAAGAAAGTAAGCTGGTGTTCGTGTACAGCTGTGTGTGAATGATTGATTGATGTGTATGTTTGTTCATTTCATTAATTTTCTGTGTACAAATAATGTTTTATATAAATAAAAATTGTTATTTGGCTTTTTAAAAAAGAAATTTTTTCGCATTCAAATAATTCATGAATGAGTGAGTATTAGATGGTTGGTATTGAACAATTGTTTAATTCAATTAAAAAACTTGATTGTTTAATTAAATTTTTTTTTTTTTAGAAAAAAATATTAGTTTTTTAAAGAATTTTTATTCGTACTAAAAAATTTGTTAGTTATAAAAATACTATTGCTTGATTTGATTTAACAGATTTCTTCTTCGGAAATAATACTCGAAAGATTTTTGAAATTGAAAAATATAAAAGTGTAGAAATTTTATAAAAACTAAACTCTCTGTTTTTCGATCATTGTGCTTGTGTGGAAACCAGACGAATTAGTCAGGCGGCCTCTGATACTCTGCTTTTTGGTACAGAGACAATTTGTAGCGTTACGTGGTCAAAAATTACGTTAGAAGTAAAGAACTTGTTGACCGCAACGAAAGCTAGAAATGCTGGGACAAATAAAGTTTCAATTAAACCTTTCTCGTACAACGAAATCCTGAATTTTTATAGGAATCATCTCAGAGTTTTGTTTAGTATTCTGTACTATCCTTTGTGACTGAATAATCAGATAAATTGTTCTATTTTGATGAGATTGAAACAATGAAATAAGTATAAATTACACTTAAGAATCGATATAAGCCCCTCAGATTGAAAAACGATACTGAATATGACACATAGCCGAACCCAGTTTGTCTCCAAAAGGGGATGACGGAAATTCGTTCCAAAAATCTACAGTGAAATACATTCTTCTTGATTCCATAGCTTTTATTAGGGACTCGTTTTTAACTCTGAGCCCTCAGTACTGAAGTCCATTGGGAGCGTGGTACAGATTTGCTTAATAAATTTTCTGAGGCGCAAAAGAACCATAAGGTGTCGCAGTTCCGGTATTATAATAGACAATCGTATATGCCGTATTGTATTGAAAGGAATAAATTAAAATTAGTTTTATTCGCCTTTTTAAGAGCTAAAACTTATATCATTTAAAAAATAATATTAAAGTTATTTTAAGTCACTTATATACTACTAATGTGTAGTTAAAACACAAGCAAAATATGTCTACTCGAATATTTCCTTTGTGTTTACTTGAACGATAATTTTCTCTCATGGTTATTTGTTATGATTTCTATCAACTCTGGAATTCCACAGTTATGCACCTTAACCTTAACGGCGCAGTCTAGTGCTGTCCCACACCGTAATAGATCAGATCAAAACGTCTCAAAAACTACCTGTATTCATTTCACATTTGTTGAAAAATAAATCTAATTGGATTGAGCTTTTATCTAACAAAATGTAAATATCATCGCTTTGTTAGAAAGAATCCTGCACGTTATGTTTTTGAGGAACCATCAGTTTTGTGGCACATATAAATATGACAGCGAAAGAAATGCTTGGTTTCGTGAATCGTTGGCCTAAAGAGTTAAATGATATTTACATTAAGAAAAGTCAATTAATTATTTTTAGCTAAATATTTTACGCTCAACTCATTTTAATTATAAAATAATGCTATCTATTTTTGCGGGTGAATAAGCTAGTTTCTATGCGCATTTCGCTAGTTGCTTAGGCGAGCTCATCAGGAAACCTTTACCCACTTTGGTCTTTGAAAGTTTTACCAGCGTGACAAAGTTCAAGTCTCTAGCATCAGGTAACCTGAGAAGCAACTATCAGTTGTAGAGCAACAAAAAGTTTACCGGTTATTGTGGACTTGTGTTATTAATTAGTAAAACTTTAATATGGTTTCATTGTTATTTTAATTTATAATTAAGTTATTGTGTTTGTTTTTACTACAAAGATAATAATATTATTAAAAAAATTAAGTAAAGTTTTGGATTTGCACTAACGAACACTCATTTTAATAAAGTTGCCAAAAATAGTAATAAAAAAAACATTCAAAGCCCGAATATATTTCATATATTTATATTTTCATATTAGTTTTTCACGAAGTTATTCACTTCATAAAGAAGTTCAATAATTTGTATTTCTAAACCGAAATGTTTCGTGTACTTTAACAGTTTAAAAAAGTAAATTTCATCGATATTGAGTTTGAAATATTTATGGCAATAGAAATACCTTAAATGAAAAACAAAACCAAAAAATAAATATTTTTTCTGCACAATCCAAATTTCTGACAGAGGCTTAAGAAAACGTCTCGATATATCCCGCTGAACTTTTTATACAATTTTAAAACTACGAGGAAGTATACTTTTTTGTAGTGTCAACTCATATAATAATATGTACTTTATTTTTTAATTCCTGAAGTGAAAAATTGTTACAAAAAGAAAAAAATAAAAGGAAGTTCTAGAAATTTAATAGCTGAGAATTTTTTTTAACTTATTGGATTTCAAATTCCATGTCGAAAAACGTTTAACATCCGTAAAGAAGGCGGAAATACCTTGAGTCTGTAAGTCTATCTGTTATCAATTGGCCTTGCTTACAACTTTCTGTTGGAGGTTTCATATTATATTTTCTACATTGACATGAATCTTTCCTGTCGGCAACATAATTTGATAAGATCGCTAGTGAACTGTCTTTACAAGATCTGTTTTACTTCGGATTATTCGCTTACGAATTTGAGGAAGTGCTTGTAACACAAAGTTCGGAGAACAAAAACATATAAGAGCTACATAGCAGTATACCTGCTACGAAATCAAAACAAAATTAGGGCACACAGTTCTAGCTGTATAGTTGAGCATCTCCTTCTCGAAAGTACAAGTTACAAACCTACTAGTGAAATACATTTAAATATATTGGACTTGTAAATTTGTAAGTTGCAAGAAATTGGCCTTAGTAGACGACAAAAGGAGAATAATCATTCAGTGAATCTCCAAATGCTTACAACCCGCTGAAATAACCACTTAAAAAGAGAGGCTCCTTAGTGGGGCATCGCCAACAAATATCCTGTCATACGTAAGCAGGTTTGTGTGCAATGCCAACACAATATTCTCTTAGAATGCTACTGCTGGCGAAGCAATAATTTTTCCTGGGATCCGGCTGTTACGTTACGGCAAATACGTATTTTCTCCCTATGAGCGTTCCCGTTAGACATGAACAGAAAAAGATCCATTTTTTGAATATATACAGGAGGGAATAAATTGCCAGAGAGATTCTGGGTTTATACATGTAAGCTGCATTTAATAGTTTTTTCGTTTTGAATTTTTTTAAGTTATTTCAATTAATTTTTGAAATAAATTCGCAGAATTTTTAGCAGACCCACAAAAATGCAAAACTTTTTATATTCAAAAATTGCCACGTCCTGAATATTTTTCATTAAAATTCAGCAAAAAAAATTATTACAACTGACAAGAAAAGCCCAAGAATAAAATATTATGAAAAATATGTATCAAGAAGATCATCATGAAGACATCTCACGCGAAATAATTTATAATAAATTTCATTTGCTTATAAAATATAAAATAAAATATTGTAAAACAATGAACATAAAATATCTTTATAAAAAAAATACAACAAAATTATTTATATTTTATCTCAACCTACTGTAGGCTGCAATTGTTTGCTTTTTTATAACAAATACATAAATATATTTTGCGGCATAAATTTATTTCGTGTCATACTTGTAAAAAAAAACATATTTAAACTTTCATAAATATGTATGTATGTATGTGTATTTTTAATCGTAATATATATATGTGTGTGTGTGAGTGGAAGTGCAACACATTTTTGATATCTTTGTTTATGATTATTTTCGTTTTTAATAAATTAACAAATTTTATCTATTTATCTCGCTATTAGCTGAGCTCCGTTATGTATGTGTGCGTGTGTGTGTAAATATGTAAATATGTATAATGTATGAACGTAAAGAGACAAAGGAATATGCGTCCGGATTTAAATGAAAAGGAATCTATTCATTTTGAAACAAATTATGATACGAGAACGACACAAAATATAGAAATCTATATACGAGTATGTATGTATAAAAATTTTTTAACCTAACTTTGTCGAACTGAATACATAATTAAAATATATAAAACTATCTCTGTACATGTAGTTATGCACATAATTATTCACAGATATATATTTATTACATGCATAATATGCTCTTTCCAATTAAATTCGGAAAAGCAAGTTCCAGTACGTGATTTCTTTTCAGCCACCGAATTCATTGCCATCATTTAACAGCAATAATCGGTCAGTCTTTCTAAGTAAAATTCACTTAAATTCTCTATTTCCTCCATGACCATTGGAATTGATAAATCATTGTGAATTGCTATGTTTGTAATGAACTATGCATTGGTCATCCCCAGTAGACCTCAAAGTCTTAGATTGGAACCTTTGTAATATCTCAATATTTGAATTATTGGATGTTGCCCATAACTGAATATTTATATTAAGAACATATGTGACGTAAGAAATAAACAGAAGCAAACTGTTACTTTTAATCTACATATTTATGCAGCGTAGTGTGTGTTCTTATTTGAAACGACAACATTGTTAATTCCTATAAACCATTTAACATAACTCCCAAAAGGCAAACCTAGCTGTTAATATCGAGTATTAACTTCATGATAATTCTTACGATGGTTAAAAATTTATTAAAATTTTAGTGTGTTTTAAAGTTCTGTTTTTGCTGTAATTGTAAAATTACTTTAAAACAAAAACATTACCGTGTCGAAGCGGTCTGAGAAATTGATGGCTCATTTAGATAATAAACAGAATTGCAGAAGCATGGGATTGCTAATAAATCGTTTCGCTTCTTCTAATGCCGCTGTTGTGTTGTCCAAAAAGTATTTAGAGATAATTTGGTTAATCTGAAATATCTAGACTAGGGAAAATAATGGGCGCGCTACACTTACTATGAATTTGGTATAGGGTGTTTCATTGGGACGGGTGGGACACTCTAACCCATTTTTACTTAAAAACACTTAATTGACTTTTTTCTAACTCCTACACTAGCCGTATTTTATATTATCATATCGTATAGAAAAATGTTTACTTTTATTTTTGGCATTCAGCAAATTGGGAAAATATTATGTTATATTATGTTCTTTTCTCTTTCATTGTAATTTTAATTAATTAGCTTTCAAGCGTAGCGAAATATCGAATATTATATATAAAATTATTTTTTAAAAGACCTAGAGCTTAAAAGTTAATTAATTAAAATTTTAATTATTTATATTTAAAAGGAGAACGGGTGGGATATGAAATGGATGCACTTGTTCGAGTTGATAGATATTCGAAAATAAAGACAAACTCTGCACCTTTTGTTTAATAACTTTTTGAATAATGTTTCTAAAATTATATTTATTATTTGTTTTAATTTGCTAAAATCTTAATAAAACACGCCTTGTAGCTGGGGGCGGATGGGACAAAAAGCATGAGTGCTTAAAAAAAGTAAAGAAACATATTCTTTTATTACCAGGTTTTTGAAAAAAGAATAGCAGAGAAACACATAAAACTCAATTCCTTTTTAATTTAACGTAAATAATAACAAACAGACAAACAGAGCAGCCAACTTAGAGTAGAAATTACGAGTATAACCATAGACTACTGATAAGTTCACAACAACAAAACTTCAAAAAATTCTTTCTCTCTCTCTCAAAGGAAAGTAAATCCTTTAAAACTCTGTTTGAAATAATACTCTGTTTTTTCATAAATAAATTCATTGCATTTGAAGCGAATCGCCGCGACAAATGAACAATCAAACAAGATGACTAAAATACACTTTGTCCGTCTTTTCTGCTGAAAAGTCTTCAATATATGTTTGTTCATGTATGTATATATATATGTATGGATGTATGTATGCATTTGTAGGCTTGTGTGTATGTACTTACATATGTCCATCCCAACAAACCAAAACACTATACAAATAGTTTGTAACAAACTTACTACCACAAGCATCAAGCTTAGCATACTATTGTGAAATTTATTGTGAATGGCTTCTTAACAATTGTTTAATAAATAATATTGCTTGTGTTTAGTATACGACTACAACAAGCTTGAAACCCTATTTACAGAAGAAGCTTACTTGAAAACAGTTTTTGAAACGTGCTTATAGTAAGCTTTTTATAAGCTTATGAATATATTACTTAGGGTGTTTTTTAAGCCCTATGAAACTTATGAAAAGTTAACTGTCAAACGAACTATCGTATTGCGCTCACTTTTTAACATAGATTGACGCTTGAACCGCGCTACCAAGATATTCCAATTTACTTTGAATATCAGTCGCCACAATGTTTTTTACCATAATGTTGTGTTCAAATAATTTTGCATAACGGGTTCGTTAATAAACAAATTTAGCGCATGTGGAGTCAAACCAATTCAAAACAGACCCTAAAAACGCCCGCGTGACGGGCAATGGAGATCGTTACCGCACCATGATAAATGATTTTTAGTGAGAAAATATGGATGACATACGACGACCTCAATTTAGCGATAAGTTGATTTGAAGAATGGATCTGCCAATTGGCCTCCAAGATCGTGGGATTTTATACCTCTCGAATATATGTTGTGGAGCCACGTGAAGGGTTTATGCGAACATCATTCGTGGTATTTGGACATGCGGCAAGCAATGCTCAAAAATCTAGCCTTAAATTGGACGTCCAGAATGCACTTTGTCTAGAACAGCCGCGGTGACCATATACCCAAAATAATTTCCTAATGTTACATTTCGCTTATGCATTGGTTTGTTGGGATGCTAGTAAAAATTATTGTAAGTTGTTGAATTGTATTTTGCGTTGTTTTTGTGTCCATTTCATACATTTTAATAGATTTATTTATAAATGTTTTTTAGTTTGTGGCTGTAATTTAAGAATTTTGAGTTTAAAATGCACCAAAAATTATTATAGAAACGGAGTCGGTGTATTACAGCGACACAGTCATTTAGTCTGTCACTGAGTCAGTCATCGACTATTTCCCTGCGACGACCTCTGAAGAAGGATTACTATTTACTCGCATACGATTTAGACAAGAACATAATATCGCACACATTTTTATGTTGTTGTTTTCATTACACATATTTTCTTCCTCTTGTTTCTTTATACCAGTTGATGCCACAAATGTGACTTATTGTTTGTGACAATGGCAGTGACTAGATGTGTTTAGTTTTTGGACTTCAGCAGTGGAAGCATGTGCCAAACAAACTCTAACTGCATACAATGTATGTACTTGGATGTGTTTGTGTATGTGTGTGTGTGTAGGGATGTGTAAAATCGTCACATACATGTACATACGTGTGTAATTGTATGTTAAACATTGTTTGCAGCAACTGTAAAAAAACAATTGAGAAAAAATTAAAACGAAATGAAATCGAAAAGTGTGACTGCTATAAAGATCTCAATACATTTGGATAGTTTTTTGCAGGTTTTTTTCTGCGTAGCCAAAAACATGTCGACATAGTCAGTATGAAATAAATAACTTAATACAGAGTTGAACAAACTTGTAATAAAATAGAAAATTATACAGGATATTAAAAAATGCCAAACCAAAATTACGAAGTTCTAGAAAAATTATGACGGTTATTAAGTTACTGGTAATATGATTGGTAAATAAATGGCGATTATAAGCTACTAAGACATTGTTTAAAATTTTTATTCGATTACACGTTTATCCCCGCTGGATCCGCGTCTGATCTTAATAAGATTTTCGGTACGTATCTAAAGATTGATGACGGCGGTAGGATAGTAGAGTTCGTGTTGCATGGTTGATGTAACCATAATCTAACAGAAACATATTATGATTAAATTATATTGCTGTAAATAAGTCATATTATTTATATTGATAATAATAACATCTTAGAACGATGGAAAAGCAAAAAAAATATATTTCTAACTGGCAGCGACTAAATACATCGAAAGCTTAATAGTTGGCGGACTAACCATTTCACTCACACCACCGTCATAATTTGGTTCTAGTTATTATATATTATCATTGTATAGTTAAAACACTTTATTTGTGGTTAGCATTTAAGCGAAAAATGTGTAGTTCAGCTCAACCCTGTTACAATTTTTATGGATTGATACCATTTAATAATTTAATCTTAATGTTTATTGCAAATAAAGTGATGTTTAAAATGTTTTCAAATAATCTTTATATGTTTAACACAACATTATATTGTTGTAGAGAACATAATATGGTCGTAGTGATCATGGTGCTGAAGGAATAAAAAACAAGTCAGAAATGTGATAGCAACATTATTGTGTAATTTGTATAAGTCTTTAAGAGCAAGTTCCTTAACATGCCGTCTTGACTAGCCATAAATACAAATTCCTGTTCGCACAGAAATTTAGCTCGTGAAGACCGTCGCTGTTGGTATCTTCGTGTTTAAACAATGTTATCTGAATAGGTATTCGTACAACTCTGTTCTGCCATCACACAAACAATATACACACAGTCAAAATAAAAAGTATTTGTGTATGCGCACGACTGTAAGCACCCGTACATAAACTATGCTGAGAACAAGGAAACAATCTGGATGAAAACAAAATATTATGCTCAAACTGGATAGGAACATCTACATGAATTCTCCACACAGAAGACCACGAGTAAAATTCTTTTCGTTATACTGCCGACTCTCTCTCCATATGCGAACAAGAAGTATGTGTCTGAATAAATCTCTATATTTTCTAGACTTCTTGTAACGTGATTTTTCCTGGGTCGACTTCCGTGTCCATAAACCTCAAGTAAAACTCAATCGATTTACCCCCACTCTGAAGTCAAAATATGCGAATCTTCATCTACGTCTTTAATTAATTTACACTATTTGTTAATGTTGGCAATCGACAGCTACATGGATTATTCAGTCAGGTGTCTTCGACAAGCAGTCGCGTTCTGCAAACTGACTTTCTGCGGAACGTTGCGAAATACAGGAATGTTGTACTCGGGAATTCTCAGGGCATCGGCGGGTTTCTTATAATTAACAATATACTTTTCTGATTCTAGTCTCATTCATATACTTCAGCTAACTGAACTAACCAAAACAGTTAGTCGAAACCGCTGTGGCAAAAGAGTCGCTGTGCTAAAAAGTCAGCAGAATTCCATTTACAAATATGTATTGACAATTGACTTGGGCCAAATTATTGCCCTAAAACCTACACGGATGTACCATCAAAGTCTTAAGAATAAAATTCTTGTCTTACTATACTTACTAAGAAAAAACTGTAAACTAATTGAGAATTATAAGCAGTTCTTAGGTGTCTTAGGTGGTATGCATATAGGTATATTAGTAATTTTACGGCAATCATACTTGCTTGCAGTGAAACATTGCAGAATTACTCTGGCATAAGAAAATAATAAAATTATCGTCTTCACAACTTTTATAGCATTTTCAATGCCGGTCGGTTCGTTTGCTAAATAAAATCCTAAAAGTTACAGAAGAATAAAAACTATATTTAAATTTTTTTGGAATTATGCATTGATTAAATTTTTTCTCATTTACAAATTGAGGCACAAGATTCATTTCAGAACCTTCGTAGCAGGTTCCGTCGAGCACGAAGCACCATTGTAAGGAAGAAGGCATATTTTTGCCTGAAACACAAGTTTGTTTTAAAATTTAAATTTCCTTATTTTTTAATGATTTGAACTAAGGAGAGCTTTCTTCTTATGCATTAAGAATCTGCCTTTTACTAGCTTGAATACATTTTCATTCAGTTTTATCGCCGAATAATTCCATATGAAGATTTATAAAAACTAGTTTATTGAATATAAATTATTGAATAATAAAAAGTCCCAAAAAGAAGTCAATGATTTTCCTTCGAAATGAAGAATTTCCAAAAAAAGAATCAATGAGTTTAAGTTTTCATGTAAAGTTTTGGAACGAATTTCCGTCATCCCTATGTGCCATCTTCAGTGTCATTTTCGTTCTCCGTTGTTGTTGAATTGAACAAACATTTATTAAATGAAATAAAAAAGTAACAGTAAACAATAGATGTAAAATACACAATTTATATTATTCGTCATTAGTTCGTTCAGTGGCAGACCATAACCGGTAACCAATTTGTTTAGAAATTCCAGAGAAACCATGGCAACTATTTAATTCTTCTTGTGGGCTCCAAATTTTACACAAATTTCTTAATATCTGCAGACCATTTATTGAATAAAGTAGGGCCTTAAGTTTCTTTGTAGACGATACAAAGATTTTACGTTACCCAGTTGGGTATAAATTTATTCAGTGCGCAAATTCCTTTTCTTCCCTACCTGTGAAATTAACCCGCCAACTACAGGTCAAGCAAGTTTTAATTTATATTTTGTTTAAATCATTACTTTAATTTTGACTGAATCATTCGGACTTCTACCAAGGCCCGCAATAAATTAAATGTTTTGCCACATCTGCATTAAATGATTCGCGTCATAATAAATTAATTAAATCAACAGCCACATCACATTACAAACGTTTAACAAAAATTCTATTTCAGTCGTCATGCTCTTAAACGCATTTAAGCAAAAATAAAAACAAAAGCAGGACAACCTACTTGCACCCGTATTTAGTTAATTTATGATTTTCTTCACTTAAATACTAGAATAATAAAACAATTTATATCTTTTGAATTATTCTTTTTTTTATAAATGATTAAAAAATTTTATATTTTATGCACTATCACTAACAATAGAATTCCTTCTGTCCGCAATGTCAAGCCATGAGGTCTATTCATACATAGTAACATACATCTTCCTCTCAGCCAAAAAAGAAAAACACTACAGTTCAATAATGATGCCAGTGTTCGCCTGTGTACGAGTGTTCTTTTTCAGCTGATTGTTCGATCGATTTTGTTCTGCCAGAGCTGTTAGATTTTCGTATTTAATCTCTTAATTTATTTTTATGACTTGATTTCTGTTTTGAATTTTGTTTATGTTTGTTGACATTTTGTTACGAAAATTGTATCTGGAAACATTTGTTTATCTCGTTGAATACAATTTAGTAGAAAAAATTAAACAAAAATATAAATAATAAATTAACATACATTCACAGACGTGCACTCTCGCATATGTTATTGAACGAGGTGTGTTAAAACAAGTAAGAGAGCTATATTTGGCCGTGCCGAATCTTATATACTCCAGTGCAATGGATTGTGTGCGATATTTAAATGTAGCGTCCGGTTTTAATCATCTTATCCTACATTTAAACTTTCCCTTCGTTTTAATATAAAGTTTTTTTTATCGGTTAATTGAGGAGATATATTTTCTCAATTACGGCTCTTATAATTTTTTCCCCCCAAATTGCAAATACATTTTATGATAAATTCTCGATTTGTTAGTGAATTGTTTGTGGTATTTGATAAAATCGAGAGTTTTTGGTACAATTTCAGCCTTTGAGTGAATTTTGTTATTAAACTTCACAATATGGTTCCTTGTTTGTGCAAATTAGATTTTTCAGACCTGGTAGAACATGGATTTTGTTATAATTATGACGTTTTATATAAAACACTGATTTCTTTTGCAAAATTTCGGCAAAACTGTAAAAATTTATTTATTGAAATTAAAAATTTAGTTTTGAAATTTTAGTGAATTTTGGTTTTTGTGGTATTTTTGCAATTATTTTATTTTATTCCAGTTTTTTGATTTTATTGAGAATTTTCGAACTTTTCATCAATTTGAATTTTTTGTTTTTTCTTTAAACTTCGCTTTTTTGGAAAATTATATTATTTTGGTTGTTTAAAATTTTTTTGTGGAAAATTTGTGAAAATTTTGTAAATTCCAGTTTCATTTTGATTTTTTTTGTGAGTTCCCGATTTGTGATGAAATTAGATGTTTTTATATAATTGTGTAAAATTTTGTATATTTCGTCATTTTCGGTGCAATTTCGGTCTTTAAATTTAGATTTTTATAAAAATGTTGTTATTTTTCTGATTTCCAATATTTGAACTATATTTTAATTTGCGAGTTATTATTAAATAAATGCGCTGTGATGGCAAGTTAAATGTCAACTTAACCAGAAGGATACTAAAGATGCTAAGAATGTAGTACTTCAGTGCCTGAAATATTCAAGCATCGAAATAGGCTAGAGCTGGAGATCGGAAATCAAGAGATAAATAATCCGTGATGAATTTAGCCCTGTAACAATGACTATTAAATATTAATGTCTATTCGGGAATACCCGTCGGCGAGGTAATTTTTTTAAGAAAACAAAAATAGAATTTAAAAATCTCAAAAATTTGTTTTAGTTTTTCATACAAAATATAAGTTTATAAAGGAGAGACAATGCAGTTCGTTCACGGCTGAGAAGTGCACAACAAAAATCAGGTCGTGGCAATATTCATAATAGACGAAATAAATGAGAGTATAATGGGTTAAGCAAAAGAAACTATAAGTGATGAAAAGGACAAGGTCGCAAATCTTTGCTGAATGTAATAAATTTTATTCTACATGATCTTTATATATTTTCAGAGTTCAGTACTAAATAAGAGACCCCACAATCAATATATGGTAAGTCGGAACAAGGCAAACCAATTTGCGAAGTGAAGCATAAAAAATTATAGAATACATACTCGTATGTTAAATTTACGAAAAGTGAAGTATTATACTATAAAGTACAAAAACAATAACATGGTTCTGACAACGGATTCCGGCAGAGAGGGGCAAACAAAATATTTTCGTGTATCGGCGTTTTGAAAGTGTACGTCTATATTTAAGGGCGGGTTAAATTTCCCTGCCCGTTTTGCCAATTGTTGTAGTGAATTGGCATTGGGATCTTGTAATCCGTACATTTTTACGAGAAACATTTTTGTACAACATTTTAACTTTCTAGCTTAATTTCTATTATCGTAGAACAATCAAACGAAAATATTGCTCTATTTTAAACTTTTCCAAAAAAGTTCAAAATGTTTTGAAATGTCTATTCATGACTACAAAATATATAGAAATTTCTTCAATTTGACACTAGTACCCTTAATTAATTGCGACTAAAATAAATTAGTTAAATTTTATGGAACTTCTTCAATTCTACGTAGACGTAGTTCAATAAATAAATATTGCAAAAAAAATATTTTGTGGTAACGAAAGTTCTTCAAATCTATTAAATTTTTTATTCAATGTTACTAACAAATTCTCTTTTTACTGTTTAACGAATTTTTATTCGTTTATTGGACACTTCTTTCTAGTTGTTTTTATTCTTCCTTTTCGAATTCAACAAAATTTAATCAAATAAACGAATACTTTAATTAGATTAAGTTCCTTTAAGGAGGTTAAAATAACATTTTATGTAATATCTTTCTTCAGCTATAATTTTAACTATTTCATATTCCATTCAACAGATTCTTTAAAAATTTATTTTTAACAAAATACGAAATTTGGTTCAGTGTATGAATTCAATTCAGAAATATGAAAATTACTTAAGGTAATATACAATTCCCTACCTGGAGTTAAAGATTGCATTCTTTTCCAGTACACTTTAGAGCTATTTTCTGTGGTAAGAAATGTTAACAAACGTCATTTTCTACCAGGCAAAATAGGGACGCGTTCTATGATTTCCACAGCCAGTTTTAGCCACATATAGCATCTCCTACTTAATTGTCAACCTCACCTAATCTTGAATTATCCTGACGTTAATTCAGAAGGCGCTGACGGCGTATTATGGTCATTATAAACCTCCCCGAGCTGTAGCAGAAACCAGTTGCGATGTCAAGAAATTCAGGTAGCTGTGATTTTAACACAATACAGATGTTTGTAAAGCGACGCTCCCGCCCAATACTTCACATGTATCATAAATATTAAACGACTGTGGCCCAACACAAGCCGAACCCCAGTTGAACTTAAAGTAAAAAAAATCGGAAATGACGAAAACACACGCAAAGATAAAACGTCGTTATACCTCAACTATATTATGTTCTCTGCAACAATATGCTGCTGTGGCAAACATATAATGGCCATGAAAATATTTTAAACAATACTTTAGTTGCGATAAACAAGTTATTGTTGTCATTTACTAATTAAATGATTCCCATCAATAACAACTGACCACGAACAAACTACTTTAACTATACAAAAATAATATAGCAACTCTAACCATAACATTTTCCTAATAGCCACAATATAGAAAATTCTTCTGATGTATAATCAAAGAATAAGGGGGCGTGGAATTAGTGGGATGACAGATACAGTCTGCAGCAGTAGATAAGCGAGAATGAAACATCATGAATTTGTACATCACGCAAATAATTTCAATATAAAAACATAAACCGGTATAATTTTTAGGAAAGTAAAGCCGCCTTGTATTGCAAACATCGAATATATTGATAAAAAGATAGGTGCATATTATAATGAACATATAATTGAACAGGTTATCATTTGAAATTAAAAAAAAAAACAAAGTCTTACTAAGAAACATTATGAACATTAACTTGTTTTACGTCGTGAAAATATACGAGAATAAAGCCCCTTAAATTTAAAGAGTTTCTTGAATAACAAAAGCTGATTACGCCTTTTCAATGAGAGAATTCAATCTTTTCTAACAAAATTCCAAATAAATTCTTCCTAAAAGTAATTTTGAAACAATTTTTTTTTTCTTAACTTCTAAGTATGGCAAAGAAAAATTTCATTTTCCTTGGCCAAGAAAACTGCCAAGAAAATGTCCGTGTCTGGTTTAAACGGAAAATCAAAGAGAAGAAACAAAATTGCGAAATAAAAACTAATTTCTCATTTTACCAAATTAGACAATACAATTTTTAATAAATCAAAAATAAAATCACCTTATTTTCAACTGCTGGAAAACTTGTTGAATACCGGCATCGAAAATGTGTTGGTGAACAACCGTATCTTTCTATCTTGTCAAAACAAATACATGATTCGATTTTACATAATAATCTGCGGGAATTGTACAGAACTCGTATATCATTAAACTATTTCATGTTATGTATAAGGAATAGGAGTTAAAATGGTTATCACACTGCCTCTAATTAATGCTGAATATTTTTAATTAAAATTAAAACAAAAAAATCACAATCAATTGAAATTATTGCATTATTTTCTTTAATTCAAATTGCTCTGACAATAGCAATTAACATTTTTGTCACATTAAATAATTGTTTTTAATTGTCACTAGAAACGAAATATTTTTCATGAACAACACTTTTATACATTCATACAAACTCCACTCTTTTAAAAATGTAAAACAACTTACCTGATTTTCAACCAGACGCAGGTATCCATTTATAAAAGATTAACATTTCTGAGCAACATTTATGCAAAATGAAACAACAACAAAACATAAATATTTTTGAATGACTGCTTCAATCATTTGCAATGCAAAAAATCACTGGCTAAATTACCGACGGCTTTAAAATTTTGAGGATTTTTATTTTTCTTTTACTTTTATATTGAGTTTGTTTTTTCTCTTAAAATACATCATAAAATTAGCATAATTTTTTTCTGAGATATTAATTTTTCTTCTTCTTATTTTCAAGGAATGAAAGGCAATTTTTTTTTCGTTATTTTTGCTTTTAAAATAAAAAAAAAGGTTTTTTAAAGTGAAGGGGAGGATTAGCTTTATAAATTATTGCACTTTAATGGCTCATTACATACACACAAATACTGTGTGTATGTGTGTCGACACACACACACGCACATAGCAGACCCAGCCACAAACACGCGTGTTTTACGCACGCCTGTGTACAATTGTGTGCCTGTTTTCAAACAGACATCTAACGTTTATTAACACGAATGCACTTATTTTTATTTTTATAATTTTTTTCAATCATATCAATATTTTTTTTAACACTTTTTCTTTAAAAATATTTGCATTTGTTTAATGTTTTTTTTTTATTAATTTATTGAATTAATAGCGATTTCATGTACAAATTCTACTGCTGGCGCTGACCTGGGTGTATAATTTAAACCGTTTTTTCGTGCTGTACGTACTGACTGAGTTTTGTTAGATCCAAAATTATCCTTTATGGCCATAAAACTGCTGCTTGCTTTCGTTGCTTATTTCTTTCATTTCATTTTGTGTTTTGTACTTTTATGAGCTCCTTAAAATCATTTTCTTTTTTTTTTTTCTTTCTTTCTTCTTGTTTAAGGATTTCTCTTTATTTTATTATATTTTTTCATTTTTTTATATAAAACTTTTTTATGCTGGCAAATTTTTATTCCTGCTGATGACGAAAACGACGAAAATTGTACAATGAAGTAGAAGACACACAGGAACATTGAAAAGAACACACAAACATGAAAAAAAAGAGCAGAACACAAAAAAAAGTTTTATATATAAAAGTTATAGACACAAGAAATCGAGTCAAATAGTGTTATTTCGTAGTATTTTTTGCTCGTATTTTTCGCTTACTTTTCTTCGATATAGTATCTCTACTCAAAATACAATAAAAATTTTTGAATACTGTGTCGTAGTCGACGTTGTAGTCGTCGATGTTATATTTTCTGACGTCGTTCGAAAAACGGTCGGTCGTCTGTTGTGTGTAAGTTTTCAAGTAAAGTTAAGTGTATCCAAAAAAGTGTATAATACTAAGTAGAAGTACAAGAATACAACAAACCAAATACCAACTACTACTACAACAACTATAGCAGCAACAACAAGCAAACAACATGAGCAAATACACTAATAAAAAAACGTTTTTCTGTTTTTGTTGTAGACGTCGTCGTAGTTTTGCATTTTATAAGAAGGCAAATGAGTATAAAATGCTTTTCGTTCTTCGCCGTTGCCGTAGTAGTAGTCGATGTTCTTATTGTTGTTGTATCTCTTGTTGTTGTAAAAATACAATTATTATATTTGTATCACATGAAATGAAAAAAGTCCTGGCGCAACGTTATACGCCAAGATTCGAACTAGAGCATAAAAGTTTTGGTGCTGCGCACCACCATCACCTAAAAAGCAACAAACAAACAGATAAAAACCAAACAGCAGAAAAAGGCAAAAAAAATTGTACAGAAATTTGTTCGTTATATGGCTGGCTCGCTAAGTCATCGTAAATGTTGCGATACTCGTCTCGTACTCGCACTCTACATACTTTGGCTCTATTCTGTACTCTGTACAAGAAAAATGTTAAAATATGTTCAGTAGAGAAAAGCAAATAAACCCTCATCATCATCATCGACGATTGCTGCTGCGACTATTGGACTGGCTGCCTGCCTTGCCCTGGCTGGATGTTGTAGGAAAATGTTGTTCAGATACATTTTCGATTGCAATTGCTGTTGCTAACAAGCTTTGAGCACAATTGCGAAAACACTCAGCAGACACCAAGTCACAGCAAACTTGGCAAAAACAAACCCTAATACACTTTCGAGCTATTAGCTCTTTTTCAGAGTTTAAAAGCGTTCTGCGTAGCCGAAGAGTAAAATACACTTCCATCTCATGGATTTGTTGTTTAAATTGTCTTTATATTTCCATGTTAAATACATTTTATATTTTTTATTTCTTTAAGGCCATCATTCAAAGCTTTGAGAAAAATCGAATTTGTTAGGAGTAAAATACTTGATTTTATTATTTTAGAAATGTTAATTCATTTTATATATTTTTAATTGCACCCCAGCCAAATTTTAATGCAGAGAATTTTGGATTTGTTTATTACATTCGAAAGCTTTGATCATGTAGCAAGTGTATGGCCAAAATAATGCTAGAACTGTTATAAAATGTACATCATTGGTGTTTTCGTGTGCAACACTTTGTTCTTAGGTGAGTGGCTGCATTATTTAGCAAAACTTTTTTAACATTTTCTCTCTTCCTCTGATATCGTTCCGGTTTTATCAAACAATTTTATTCGATATAAAATTATAAAGAATAAACATTTTTCTCATTGATGTTCACTAGACCACCCCGCGAGTTGATTAAAAATAAAGTATAATTTCAAAAAAATCTGTACAAAGTATTATTTGCTTCAGAGAAGTGCCCTTTGCAAAATACCCGATAATAAAGAATTTTGGGTTTTAATAAGCAACAACAAGATTACATTTTATGATACATAACCCAAGCTTCGAGATGCCGAATTCGAATCTGCGCTAGGTCTCTTCAAATTGATTCTAGTTTTGGAGATATACCGTTATGTCGAGAAGGAAGCAATTGCACAACTAATATTAACACAACCAGAGAACGGTATGTTTTTTTTCAGTCAAGTAAAAATTACGAAATTCGATAATATTGGGTTTAAACTCTGGCAACATTGGTTTTATAATCTGCGTAGCAGATGTTAAAATCAGCAGTGGATATAAAAATGTTTGGTTTTAAAAAAATAGAAAGTAGAAAAAACAACAATTCTGTTCTTTTTCTACTAGAATTTATATAGGTGAATATGCTTCACACTCCGCGAGCCATATTTTATTAAAACCGATGCATAACTTTTGAATTTATTGACATTTTATACACAATTAAGGGAATGTATTTCGTTTCGACAAAAGTTGATGTTCGTATGCCCATATCAGTAAAATACTGTTGTACCCTGTGACAACTTAATTCAACATGAGGTACGTTAGCTTAAATGTGAATTAAATCAATGTTTGTGCAGCTATATACATCGAATTTCAGATTTTTACTCGCCACAATTTTGGAGATAACGCTATATATATATATATATATATATATATCGGAAACCAACACAATTTTGCAATTAAACCGTTTCGAAGCTTATTTTAGCGTTCTTTTTCTGCCTTTAAAATATGTATATCCAATAAACTAATTTTATCAGTTTCTACAAAGTTTCTACAAAAATGTCGCCAATGTAACGTAAATGGCATATTTGTGAACCCATTAGCACACAGCTGTATCTACTATTTGTTTTAACTCTTTGTTAAATGTATTCTGAAAGTACTACTAAAGTTGATAATGGTCCGTTTATTAAAGCTGTTTGGGTACTCGTATATCAATCTATTTCTAATTTCTACAATATGTATTTGCGATCTCCCACAATATTTTGATTTCTTCATCCGTTCGTCTGTTAATGTCTAGGCTGTAATGGTCTTTCCGAAGGCGCCAGGTAACTTACGTATCTAGATATATCGACGCCTCCATTCTATAACATTCGAAGTCGAAAATGTGAGTTTTGAGTTACGAGCTCTCAAAGTTTTCACGCGATATCTCATAAACTATATAAGATACGCCATTTGTTCTTTCACTGTTTTTAGTAGAATTTGAGTAGAATTTTGATAGTATTTTCTGAATTTACAAATTTTAATTGGATCGTAGCTAAAAATGATATAAAATGTTTTAGCACGGTGAAAACATTGGCTATTGGTCGTCTAAGTGTACTTAGCATGTTTTTGATAGGTCTATTGTTTTTAAGTTAATCACCTAAGTATACATATAATATTTTAGTTTGGACAAAAATTTTAGAAAATTATATTTTTCTACATAGACGAATTTTTAGTTAAAATGTTATACAGAAAAAACTATTATTTTCTTTTTAAATTAATTTTATTCGTAAAACAAAAAAGAAAATTAAATATGTATAATAATTCAGTTCAGTTCAAAAAGTAGTTATAACATAAATTCAAGGTTACTTAAAAATAATTATAAGAATAAAGATAACAGAAACAGTATTAATTCAGTATAACATTAAATAAGTAGAAAGTATATTGTATTATTTAGTCGTCATTATCTGACACGACTACATATTCTTTTCCATTAAAACCTTAATGGTTGTCTGTAGAAATTTTGGTAAAATTATGGAATTAAAGTTTGATCACACAGATATAAAAGATCTTTTCGTTTTTCTTCCCTTATAGGAAATCCGGATATGTATGCTTTAGGTATTTCTTCAATAACAATTTTATTTTCTTTTCTTCTCTTCCTAGTTTCATCATATATCTTTATTTCTTTGAAATTCTCATCAAATTCATATTTATAAAATAATTTATAATTTTGTTCTTTATAAACTCTTATTTCTCGGATTTTTGATAGACATAATTTTTCATTTTGTATATTTTTTGTCCAACTTGTTACAGAAGCAAATTGCTTGAAATCCAAAAAATCATCATAGTCCATTTCAATTACATTGTATAATGGCGGTGTTTTCTTAGCATTTCTTATCACGGAATACCATTCTATAGGCGTGTATATTCTTTTATTTTTCTTGCACTTCTCTATAAGTGCATGAACACCATCGCCTTCATTTTGACCATTTTTCGTTTGCTGGACTAATTTGCTCTTTCTTTCCTGGCAAAAAAATCCAATATAAATCCAATATAAATCCAATATAAATAATCACCACATTTAACTTAAGTCGTGAATTTCTTACCAACACTTTCCTCACGATTATATGACATTGAACTTATACTTTTTGATTCACCTTTTCCTAATAAAAAACTTATTAATTATTTTTGATAATATGGAAATCTAATAAATAATACCTCTCACGTTATTTTGTGCTAAATTTATCATTTTTCTTGCACGCGAAATCATTTTATATCCGAAAATACAAAAATTAGGCGTCCGATTTGGTTTACTACTTTTTCCAAACTAAAACATCTTATGTACACTTACACGCACAAAATTCTTTTTTTAGTTCGGGAAAAAACCTTTTAACTACACTTACAGACACTAAAAAAAGCACCTTGAACATACCAAATACACATAGAAAACTCAACGTTAAGAAATGTCCCTTCCATAACATACTAAGTCAACTTAGTTTTCAAGCCAATTTAAAATTGTCCAAGCAAAAGTATTCTAAGTGTACTTACTACATTTTAGAATGTAAAATTTTTACGACTATGTGTGTAGTCTAAGTATATTTATGCCTATAACTTTGGAACGGATCGGCCCATCTTAACCAAATTTTGACAGTATTTAAATTAGAGAACGCAGGATTCAAAAATTCAAGAACATTAAAAACGTTCTAAGTACACTTAGAACGTTATAGAATGGAGGCGTCGATGTTCTATCATTCTAAGATACCTAATTTGTTGCAAAAATAATTAAGTTTGAACACTTTTCAGAGCCTGAGGTATGGCAAGATATTTTATTACGAAGTTCACAAAACTTGTGAATGAAAACCATAATTAAAAATGCGCCAGACTTTATTTTTGAATCAAGCTTGAAATTGATTGATGGAGTTGTATTCTGAAGGCCCATTTAGCCGAACGTAAATGTAGAAACGTAAATGTAACTGAATCAGCTGATAATTTTTGCTATACGAGTAGCTATGAAAATGCTTATCTGACTGTAGTAAAATGTAACCGTAACGTCTCAACCTGTAGAAAATAGAATTTCATTACGAGCTTACGTGACAGATGCAGCCAGTGCGGGTATATATTATTGTGAATGAGAATACGGCACAAAAACCCTTTTGTAGTACTATTTGTTTTTTGATATTTTAAAATTTCAAATGATGAATTATGTACACGCACATATGTGAATTATGTACACATACATATGTATGTATGTATTTTCTAAAAATATTTGATTCCAAATCCCAACGTTTCTTTGGAATATAATTTCAAATTTATTAAATGTACCTACATACATATGTATGTATATACGTAGCTTTCTACGTTACCTCGTAAAGGACTTTTTTGTTTAAATAACTGTTATTGGATTCTACCTCTGCTAAAATTTTCTTTAGATTTTTTGCAATTCGCAGATATAAATTTTTCAAAATTTCTTAATGCATGCACATACAGTGCTGGACAATTCAATGGAAACTTTTCTAAAAATTTATTTATTTGTTTTTAAAAGTCGAAAATCAGAAATTATTTCTGTAGAAACTTAACATTATTTTAGAATTTCATTTTATAGATTGTTTTTGCTATATTAACAAAAAAAAAATAACATAAAAATAACATAGTTCTAAAATTATAAAGAAAAATTAAAAGTATCAAATTTTGAGGTATTGACAAAACAATGGAAACTTAAAATTTACTCCAATAAAAACCTTCGGCCTTTTATCAAAAATTAATATTTTGTTGGGTATCCTTTGTTTTTAATTACTGCATCACAGCGACGATGCATTGACCCAATTAATTTGTCAATTGTATCCTTTGGTACCTTTTGCCATTCACTCAAAACTGCATTGGATAAATCTTCCTTCCGTGTGTAATTTCGAGTTCTTATCTTGCGTTCTACAATTTCCCATAGATTTTCTATGGGATTGAGATCCGGGGATTGGGCAGGCCACTTCAAAACACGGACCTCATTGGATTGTAACCAGTCAGTTACAACCCTAGAGGTGTGTTTTGGATCATTGTCATGCTGAAATCTCCAAATTAGTGGCATGTTCTCCTCTGCATATGGATACATTATGTCGTTTAAAATGGATCTGTAGCCGACACCAGTCATTGTATCCTTAATAATGTGAATTGGGCCCATTCCTTGCCCAGAAAAACAGCCCCACACCATAATATTGCCACCTCCAAACTTGACTGTCTTGCTTGTGTACTTTGGGTCTAGTCTCTTTCCCTTTGGCCGCCTTACAAATGATCTTCCATCATTGCCCCTTAAATTATATTTGGACTCGTCTGAAAAAAGGACAGTGTTCCATTTCTCTTTAGACCAATTTATGTGCTCTCTGGCAAATTTTAAACGAGCAGCACGGTTTTTCTCCGATATCAAAGGTTTTTTCGCAGGGCGGAAGCAACCAAGACCAGCCTCGCGGGCTCTACGGCTAATTGTTCGAGAGCTAACATCCAATCCAAGAACATTTTTAACCTCTCTTGATGCCATTTGGGGGTCTTTTTTGAACTCTCTTGATATTAAATTATCCTGTCTTGGAGTAGTTTTACGTGGTCTTCCTCCTGAATGCAGAGTTTTAACAGTACCCGTTTCACGAAATTTCTTGATAATCTTCGAAATTGCTGATTTATTCATCGAATATTTATCACAAATAGTTTTTTGTTTTAATCCAGCACTAAAATCATTTATTATTTTTATTTTTAAATTTTCACTTATCTTGACTCTAGCCATTTTTAGTAATTATGTATTCAAGATTCTTGTGTTTAAAATATTTGAAAAAAGAAGCTGGCAAGAGAGTAATTTAAAAAATAACGGTAAATTATTATGCATTTTGCCTCGTTTTTTCATCAATACATTTTGCTTTAGTCATCTTTCGTGCAGAAGTGTAAAAGTTTCCATTGTTTTGTCGAACCCCAAAAATTTTATACTTTTAATTTTTCTTTATAATTTTAGAACTACGTTATTTTTATGTTATTATTTTTTTGTTCATATATCAAAAAGAATCTGTAAAATGAAATTCTAAAATACTTGTTAAGTTTCTTTAGAAATAATTTTTGATTTTCGACTTTTAAAAACAAATAAATAAATTTTTAGAAAAGTTTCCATTGAATTGTCCAGCACTGTATGTCTAAATGTATGTACATATGTAGGCCATGTAAAATAATATTTGCCAAACGTTTGCATAACGTTTAACAGCTGAAGTTGATAATGTTATTTAAACAAACAAACCCGTTTAATAACATTATCTAAAGGTTAACATTCTATCCTTTGCTGTTAGTTTTCAATAGCAGAGTAGCCTTCAATAGTGAAGTTTATTTCCCCTTCAGAGTAAGTGGTTCTGAATTTCGAAATGTAAAAAATAATAACATATCCCATTGAACATTTCTAAATTAATTTCCCCTCTCAGTCTCTTGCAATAGTGTTATTAACAGTGACAAGATAAAACATTTACAAAAATATAAATAGTCCTCACTATAAATATACAGTCTTACTCTTCTAACTCATTAAAAATAGAGGGCGATGTTAATAAAATCTATTTGTATATTATTTTTCCACAATAAAAAAGCTAAAAAAATGGATACGATGAGAATTAAACTCGATTAAATTATAAAAGTCACAAACGCACACATACCCACCAACACTGAACTATAAATAATAATGAGTGGAATTGAATTTGACTGAGATGGTATGAAAAAATCGAGTTGTTTCTAATTTTGAATTTGGCTAAACACAGAGAGTCTACCGCTCTTTTTAAAAATGAGTTTTAGTGTTATGGGTTTTATTGAAGCAACTGCTAGTTGTTGTAAAGCCGCATAAAAACCAGGAAATTTTAAACACTACTACGACGGGAAAGCGCAATCGAAAGCTTATGTTCTCTTGTAACTTTTATCAGAGATACGGTTTTTGTTGTATATAGATGAATTATGAAAGTAAATAGCTTGATGTGTAGCAACTACTACAACTACATCAGCTAACAGGAAAACATAACAAATTATGACAAGGTTAGGCGGAGCGAAAAAATTTTATCTTTATTTTTTCGTTACATTGTTGTTGTTGTTTATTATATATTTTGTATGTTGGTTTGTTGGTTTCTCATATTTTTTCAATCATATTTCTTAAATGTACGTACATACGTGTATGCATATATGTATATGAGGAGTGTTCACATTGTTATACATTTCGATTTTGGAGTTTATATGTTAAGAATAAGGTACATTTGCGTATGTGTGTATATTTATGTATGTCAGGAAATTCAATATAAATTTTAAGATTTAAAAAAAGAGGTATTTTTTTTTAAATTCTATTATTTATGCTGGAATATGAACCATTTTGTAAATGTTTATCCAAAAACTAGATGAACATGGCTTACGAACTTGGCTTCTTGTCACATTTGCCGACGGGACGGCATTACTGAATTCAATTTACTTGTTTGAAATTAAAATTTACCACAATGGTAATATATGGCAAATAGCTATTTAAATTTAAAAATTTACTTGAATTCGATTTCCTGAACCATGACCTTCATTAATTTTTTATGTGAAATATTTTAAAATAATTAAACAAAATTCAAATTAATAATTTTTGCTTTTTTTTTGATATACCTACCTATTTAATTATAACATAGGTATCTATAAATAATTCCCACCAGTTTTAGGTTTTTTAAAATAAGAAGAACTGATATTTTTTAATAGATTTTTCTTTAAATTCCAAACAAGGGATATTTTTTATCGATATTTTTCAACTTACAGAAAAGAAATTCAAGAAAAATACAATAGTTTTACATATGAATTGAATAAAAGTAATACGTGCTCTTTGATAATAATTTTTTATTGTTAATTTAAAATGATGAAACTTTTAATTGTTAAGTAAGAAATAATTTTTTTCCCCAGTTTATTATTTTTTCAGTATTTTATACGGAAGCAGAATATTAAAGTAGTGCCAAAAAGTCTTTCTTAGTGTAGTCTTCATTCAGACTCCAAGAGCAAAGCGGAGTCAAATAGGACGATTAAAATTAAATGTTGTTTGTGCTAGCAAAATTTTTCCGAGAATTTTGAGTTAAATTTTCATCATTTAGTTGACTCCCAAAAAAATTATAAATATTTTTTACTTAAAAATCTATACAAAATTTCAGTTCGAAAAAAGTTGTCTAAATAAATTTGTTAAATCTTTCATCGGAGAAACGCTTATTTACCATCATTATAGGGAGGAACACGTTTCATATATCCGCACCTAGTTAAGATCGCACATGTAAATATAAAAAATAAATAAGTTAAAGAAAGCCCTGGCCATTTTTTTGATTTATTAATTAAACTTTTAGAAAACGAATCGAAAATAGCTCATAAAAAAATAGTTACAGACAATTCAGAGTATACGATCTCACAAAGCATATGGAGTACCGTGCTTTCATATGTAAAAGTATTGTTTCTGAAGAGCCCAGATTACTTAGTGGGCCGGCCATAGAAAAATATATTATGCACACGAAAACTTTTCGAAAAACCTAAAATTCACCAAAGAATTAAAAATGCACACAAATTTTGCAACAAAATAGAAACTTTAGTCTTAAATTAAAATATCAAAAACGCTCGTACCCAAATTTTGATTTCTCTTATCTTAACAAACGTGTTTTCTACGAAACCCAAGTTTTTTTAACTTTCGGCACACACGTATGTAACACATACTTTGAATTGTTTCTAAGTTGATTTAATTCTTCAATTTTGAACTAAAACCAAATTTTAATTTCAGGCATTTTTAGCAGCACTGTAAATTACAACTGTTTAGAACAAATTAAAAATAACAGTAGCGCCCTTCCATTAATTAAAGGTGTGCATATCGGTACCCGGGCTATTTCGAACTTATTCAGTATGGAGGATCGTGGACAAAGCCCTAAGAAAGTAGGTTATTATGATTACGCGTTGATGACTTAAACTGAACTTATCTGCAACGCAAGAGTTTTAGTTAAGAAGATATGATTTTTTTTTTTAACACAAACTCTCTAAGTGTTATTATTTTTTTAAATTAATCTCTTTTCTGCGTCCTCTTGTACTTTAACTTAAAACTGGAGTTATTCTAATCAATCAAATTCATTTTTTCTAGCCGACTTGAAAGTTAATTTTTCTAAGAAGTTTTGTGGGAGTTCTTTATTTGAAATCCGTTTTTTAATACGCTTTCAGGTCTTCATCATTAAGCAATTAAAATAAATTCGAAAAAACACACATAGACATCAAAATAATTTAAGCGCTTACAAACGTTTTTTTTTTTTTTTTGTGAAGACTAAATAAAGCCTTTTTTTCTTTATTGAGTTCCTATTTAAATTGTAATTATATAATGAGTTTAAAAAGCTGTCATAAAATAGTTCTATTATTTTATTGTGCTTGATGCGATTTGTTTTGAATACAAAATTTTCCTAGAAATTGAAAATAAAAGAGTTTCGATTCGAAACTCTATTCGAAGCCAAAAAGCGGCTTTAAACATTAAAGAAATGTAGAAAGAAAAAGAAATAAATCTAAATTTAAAATAAGAAAATATAAATATATTTACGTGCATTTTCATTTTTATGACATTCAACTACGACCATTCGTAGGAATAATATAATTAATTTTTATTTTGAATTTAAATTAAAGATACTGACCATTTCCAATATGTAGAGTGCCCAATATGACACCGGCATTACAGACAGACCTTTGGTAGACCCGAATTTTTATTGTTATGTATTTTCTATTCCTTTTAGAAAGAGTTTAAAAGCATTTTGTTGGAGTTGTGTTGACACACATGAGGATTTCTACTTGGTTTGTCCGATGTTAGATTTAGTTTAATAAATATTTTTTATCTTTATAATCGAATCTACCTTTTTCCAACAAAATATTGTTAAGTATGATTGGGTGTGTGTGTGCCTGTGTACCAGCGTTATTTGAAACCTTTTAATTTTATTTTATTCTTGTACTTTTTAGATACAACAAAATATTTGAGAAAAATATAAATTTAATGAATTTGTTTATGGATGTTCATTATTTTCTTAAATGCCATTTATAAAACACAAAATGTTATTTGTTTATTTTTTCTAGGTTGTACATTTAATTTTGTAGAAGGGTTTTAATAAAATTCTATTGATTTTTCAAACACCCTACATTTTGGAAATAAAATATAAAGTTCTTAGTGTTGAATCGAAGATGGGAAAAAGAAGTTACTGTTCAAAAATTATTAAAATTTTCATTGCATACTTACCAGGTGCCTATACAACTTAAACTTTTGGGTAGAGAAAGTTTTAGAGGAAACACAAACATTTTAAATTTGTTATCTGGAAAAATGTTTAGTTTGAATCGTCTTGACGAGGAAAAGATTTGTAGTTTCCCTTCCTGATACCTACATAAGTATTCAGAGCATTCAGTATTTTGAATCACTCCTATGACAACTACTTGTTTAATTCAAGGATGATTTTCACAATGACTCGCATTCTTTTTGTTGGGTTATAATGAAGTTCAGCCTTGTAATGGGTTTCAAATTCGGATGTATCTTACATCATTAATCGTTATTATATAAAACTTTCGAAATCAAAGAACTTAAATATTAGAAAATCCTTAAGGAAAAGTGTGTTCTAATATAATATTTCAGCTTATAATTTTGAACCTCTTTGAATATGATGCGATAATAACGACACGAGGGCTATCCTAAAGCTTCGTTATTAAGTTTAAACTTCTAACACGAGATTTTGGACAATATTAGGCAATTTTTTTAGGAAGCACTTTATTTAAAATATCACGGATTTTGAATCCTTACTGAGCTCGTTCTAGCATTTTAGGTGCTAGATATTATTTTTTTTTTTTCAAATTACTCCTGTCCGAATTTTGTCGACTATATTCTCCGTGCATGACAACTGAAATATTGATCACGAAAGTATTTCGAACTAAAAAGAAGATTTTACTAAAAAATTAAAATAAATTTGTTAAACGGGTAACACTGGGACTGCCCTCTTATTTTAGTGTACAGCCTTGGCATGGTCGACTTAAATCTTTTTTAACATTGATATCACAGTTTTCCTTCTATTCCTTTCTTATTTACTGGCTAATTGTTATTCATAATTTTTTCTTTCGAAAAAGAATGTTTTCCATGTTCACGATGTTCGTTTGTATCACATGCAAGAGACAGACAAGTCGGCGTCATCAAAAATTAAATTTATTTTTTAAATTAAATTTTGTGTTTTGAAAATGTGTATTTTCATTTTTGTTTCATTATTAATTATACTGCAGTGATAGAAGGGTTTTAAATTGTTTGTATGACTTTTTAACAAGATCTTTTTTTTTGAAGAGAACCAAGGAAAAACATGGAATTTTCTTTTTCTGTTTCCGTTGAACGATTATTGTTAGACATTATGACTATGAATTTTTGAATATTTTTAATCTGAGTTATTCACGCACACACACACGTAAAGAATTGTCTATTAGTATTTGGAGTTTCTAACAATTTAGTTTATCCTGACCATTTTGCTCTTATCAATTGTTAGGATCAGCTGAAAGTAAAACACGTTAAATACTGTGATCTTGAATTTCAAAGTGTTGCACAACATCTCTCAAAATCTCTACAGTTTTAATATTTTAAAATCAAATAAATACTAATGGATTTATTAATTAAGTGCGCTAAAACTGTTTTTGTTTGAAAAATAATTTTTTATGATTTTTATTTGAATAAAATTTTGCGACGGGGCTAAGAACAAAAGTGTTGGTAAATACAATTTTTACAAGAAACTTGGCTTGCTTTCAACACAACTACGCAACTTTTTATCTGGTGCGGACACAATGATGCCAGTACTTATACCGACGCACTGTAGAGATTTCAAATTGACAACACACTATTAATGCAATAGCAATGGTATTTTTTAAATTCCGGAATAATTGTTATAATCAAATAAAAATGAATTACTTTGATTTGAAGGCTAGATTTTTTAGCCGTTTCAAACTCATTGCCTGTATGTTTTATTTAATTGGCTGAAATTAAACTTAACAATTTCAGAATGATATTTCAATGCTTGATCTGACGTCTTTCTTTTTATGAACATAGAATAAAAAACGCCAAGCTTTTGGACCTTTAATTTTGGCTACAGTTAGAAACCACTACCAAAACATTGTCTAATATTGGCGTTTACATTTGAAATAAATTTCAAGTGCATCTAGGTGCCCCTTTTAATTAGTTGCATTTATAAGGGAACGCTATTAGCTTCAGAATTGATGCAACATTCTGAAGATAGATATAGAAAGCAATTACTTCATAGATATCATGAGCATAAACAGTTCCTAGTAGCTGCTAATAAACAGCGGATTGTGAGAAATATTGTGATATACACGATAAAGGAAAATTTTTCTATTTCATCTGCGGTTATGGAATGCGAAAAGAGAGAACGAATTTAAAAGGGTTGTTAGAACAATTGTACGTTGACTTCAGCATAGATAAAATATTTGAAATTTTCTACACAATATACAAACGTTTTTATTTTCAATTTAAACGAAGGTGGCAGTATTTTAATCCTATAAATGCAAATTGGTTTGAAGGTACGTTTAAGTGATGACGTATTTGCTATATTTCCTCAAGAAGTGATTAGGTTTTCTTCTAGTATTTCAAAAACCAAGAAAAAATTAAAAAAGGCACTTTTATTCCTGACCAGTCTATAGAAGAAATAAACGATATTTCAAGCGAAAATCCAACAATGTACTGTAAATGGAGTCGTGATGGGGCATCTTGCCAAAGTCAGTATCAACAGAGGTTTTCAGAGGATAAAATATTTGACTGCCAATTGTATATGAGATACGTTGTACCACTGAAACTATCTTATCAATATGTAGTAATTGCGAAGTTACGGCTCTAAATGAAGGCATCATTTAGAGGATTTCAATTGTTTTCGAAGCTATAACCATCAATCAGCGAGGCAGTGAACCCTAAAAATTTGGTGATTTTTGTCTGGGGATGGGAAAAAAGTTTGTTTCCCCGTATGAGTGGTACAATATGTCATCTACACTCCACGAAATTCATAATTGAAAAGTGTATTTTTCCTGTAGGCTTACTGTTCGAAGAGGCCAAAGAAAGTTGTAACAAACAATTAAAACAATTAAAAAACACTTCTGGAAATTTAGTCGAATTGGCAGGATCGAAGATATTATGCACCGAATGATAGTAACATTAGACCCGATGGTGTCACATTTGTCTCCTTCGTTTAGCAAGAAAAAGCGTAGTGATATAAAATTAAAGATCTTTCAGAATCAAAATTTTTTGTTTGGTATATTTTCGTACAACTTAAGTGTGTCCTTTACATATTTCTAACATTTATATATTTTTTAATTTCAATTGTTTTATGTCCTACTTTACACTTAATTATTATCTTTATGATCTTTATTTGAATACCTCGAGCTATACTTAAAACAACTTTAAAAGTGTTTTTCACGATCCGTTGATAACTAATCAGTGGGCGATTTTGGAAGCAACCATCGTTACCAGATTTGGCGACCTATCGCCATTTGGACGAATTTTTCAATCAAAAATTACCTTCTGATGATTTGACGGATATTGCCTTAAATTTGACAACTTCCCGAAAGCTAAATTAATTTCGACTTACATACGTGGTTTTCGATTTTAACTTTAAATATGTATATTGATTTTTGTGAAGTTTTAAACAATAACTTATTTTCGCAACTGCTTTTAGGGCGCCTCTACTTCCGATGGTATTCATTGCAGTTGCTTGTAGCAACAAATGGCTTTAGTTCCATATTTTCACGTTCGAAACTTATCATACAGAACAAGGACTTGGCGCCATTTTTATGTTATGAGTTTGAAACAAAGAATGAAATGACTTGACTTGGTTTGAAATTGTTATATATAAACTTAGAGGAAGGGAATTGATATGAAATCATACTGAACACTTATTGTGATTTTAATTTAAATTCAGCCACCTTATTATTGCTATTTTTTTCGTACAGATTGTTCCAAATTATTAAAAAATCAAACAATTTTAAAATCACTAAAAAATATACATTTTGCCAAATTACACAAGTTGGTAAAACTTTCAACTTAAGAAAAAATATAAAATTCAAGAGATTCAAGTGTTAGCAAAAAGTAATAAATATTCAATAATTTACTACATTTTTATTAAAAACACGCACAAAATAATTAAATTGATTAAGAAGAATATATTTAAAAATCCTGGCTAAAGTTAAATAAAAAATACGGCAAAAATTGTTCATATAAATCGAAAATTAAAAAACAAAAAACTTCGACAAAATGTAAAAACCGGAATATAAATAAAGGAAATTATTTATTTTTTTAATTATTGAATATTTACCGAGGAAGTAAAACATCACCAAAAACCGAAATACTCCGGCAAAATCTTAAAATGAGTAGGCTTTTTACAAATTACCAAAATTACCAACGAAACTTTTGAGAAAAATCGCAAAACAACTTTCACTTTGCAAAATAACTTCAATTTCGCTAAAAATCGCAAATTCACCAAATAACCAAAATCAAAATTCGACCAAAAAATTTACAAATATTTTGAATTTGAAAAAAAAGTTATCGAAAATGCTGAAAAGCTTTAAAGTTTTACTTAAAAAAAAAACCGATATTAAAGCGAAAAACATACATATCCACACATTTTATCAAACAATTGCAATTGGCAACAAAAAGAATCCAAACAGTCGTGTTTACCGATTTAATCGGAGAAGGGTAAAAAATGGCATAAACAATTAAAAAGGTCTAGTGTTGGAAAAAAGACACGTATTAACCGATTAAAACCGATAAAAATTAAATAATCAAAGAAGGTTATAATAAAAAATAAAACGAATAAAGTCGGAATCCTAGACGAAAAAGCTTCAGCAATAGTTTATTATACCGGAGTAAATATATTTTTAATAAAAAAGAAACCTTATTTTTTAAAATCTTGATATGGATCAAAAAGAGAAAAGGTTTATTAGGAACTTTCTTTAGTAGTTCAGAATTCGGAGAAGAATTTATAAAATCTGGAAAAGCTTTTATTGTACGTTAACTTTGTTCTAATATAGCTGGATATTCAACTTCGGATTTAAGTTTATAGAGAAGTAAATTTTTTTTATAAAAAAATATTTGGAGAATCGAAAAGATTTGTTATGATCAAGATAGTGGATTAGACAAGGTAGATATTTGACGAAATAAGCGTAATCTCTGTATAAATTCTACCCGCTTTATATTCCTTTAAGCAAAAATTCTTCATCTTCGACAAATTCTTCCTACTTATGTAACATAAGAGTTTACTTACATATTAGTACTACATACAAACATACTCAGCATTCATTCACATGACATACGCGCATTAAATAAACTTTTCCAAACAGATGGTAGTTTTGATTTCTATAAAAGTTCAAGTTTTTATTTATTTAAAATGTTACTATATATCTCATCCTTCATAAAATTATATTTACGTTGCGTGCGTTATTATTTGAAATATGACATCTGCTTCATATCACATTGATGACTCGAATAAATAATCTATTTATATGTATGAATAAGTATTAATTTTTAATCATGTTACTTGTTTTTTATGCTGAACACTTATTTACATAAATGGTTTATACGAGTGTGTGTATGTATGTGTATGTATACGCCATAAAGGAAAAAAATGGCTGCAACCATGTTTCCTATTTTTTTATAAAGCCAAAAAACTTGAAAGATGAAAAATGATGAATAAACGAATGACAATGTTTTCATATGTGAAATGTGCAAAACAACACAAAAATATATTTCAACCCTTTTTTTAAACTGTCAAATATTAGATGGATGGAAGGATGGACGGATGGATGTTGATGATGATCATGATGGGCATGCAGGCACTAATTCATTCTCATAAACATTCATAGATTTACAGGCTTTCAATAAAACTTTTTATGTGTATCTTTAATGCAGTCTAATTCGTACTCCGATAACGTCTTGTGTCAAATTATTAGTATTTATTTCCTCTGAACATATGTATATGTATATGTATGTATGTATGTATGTATGTATGTATGTATGTATGTATGTATGTATGTATGTATGTATGTATGTATGTATGTATGTATGTATGTATGTATGTATGTATGTATGTATGTATGTATGTATGTATGTATGTATGTATGTATGTAAATGTCAATTGTAGCAGAATAAAGTGGGTAATAATTAATTTTTGATTTAAAAAAATGGACGATTGTGCAAATGACTATACTAAAATTGAGGTTTTAGCGAGGAAATAGTGGACTAATCTGTCCTAAATATGGGACTCCTTTTTAGTTAAAGAATCTAAATATTTGCTTCATCTATTAAAGAATATTTTAAACAAGTCCTCGAATACATATGGTACCTTCGTAGGATTTAAAAAACAAATTAGATTAGATTTGGACTAATTCTGTCTATATTCTGCACCTATCTATCGATTTGCTTAATACATTCTAATGCGTTCATTTTGTTTTCGTTTAACACTAGATGTACAAATTACCTTCATTTTCTATCATATTTTGAGTAGATTTTCTGTATTGAAAATATTATATGTGACTCCACTTGTGCATTTCGGCGCAGAAAAAAATCTTTACACCTTTCAAAATTGTTGTTTGCCTTCAGTTTGAAATTATCTTTAAAATTGATTTATTTAATGAAAATTAATTTTTAATTTTTTTTCTCAAATATCTTCTCACTTGACTTATTTGTCATTAATTTAATTCAACAAATTTAAAATCAAACTTGTTTACATATTTAACTGAAGCAGTTAGGAGCTTAATTAAATGTCAAGCTGTAGAAAAAAAGCTCTCTAGTATGTAAAATATATTTTCTGTGAGTTATTACTCCACATAATGTTTGATTAAAATATATTGGCACAGATTTTCAAAATACTTTTAATAATTAAAATAACTACCGTCTGCAATAAGCAGAGAGAGAGAGTTCCCCATATGTTTCTGCAAACGCAGCAACAAACGCTTTCGTGCCAAAATATTGCTTTAGTTTATCTTTACGAGCGTTTATTTGTTATTTTTTATACTTTATTTCAGTTTATTGAATCTTTCTATTAAAAGAAATTCACAATAAGTATTCAAATCTTATTTCTAAATTAATATTTACTAGTTAGTACCAACGTAATAACTAATTTTTTGTATTCAAATCTTAAAAATCTATCTTCTATTGTGTAGAGAGAGCCGCCACGCCAGGCTCAATGTGTCAGTTCTTTTTAGTCTCTGGTGGCCATCAAATTGCAATAAATTGCGTGCTAGAGTGTTGGGATGTGCGGCTAGTTTGTTCACGTATTTGGACGTGTATGTTTTAACTTCTTCGTGGATAGTGGGAACTTTGAGATCCCTATGTATGTTTTCATTTCTTATGTACGAGCGTTTATTGGCAATCAATTAATACAAATTCCTGAAATAAAATAGAGTTAATTTAAAAGTGGAGCTCGTTGCGTCCACAGAAGATTCCAGGCGGCCGATTCGGTAAACGACCAACCAACATCCTAAACATTTCCGATGTCGTTGAAAATGGAAAGAGGACGTTTGCTGCTACCTCTTACACAGCCAGAGCCCCAAGGGACATATTTCAACAACGAGGGTGAGGTTACCTTTGCGATTTGACTCCGCTAGACTTTTCCTTCTGGAGTTTTCTTACGTTACAGTTCTATGCCAACACACAGATGCCCTCTAAGTTAACAGACAACCGCTCAAATTACGATGGATCATATGATAGAATCACTGAAACTGAGTAAAAATAAATTATTTGAATCTTAAGGTAATTTTATTACTGAGATAATAACAAACTATTGTAAGTTAACTAAAAATATCTACACCTATTAAAAGTTTTGTTTGGTTTCTGTTAAATTAAAAGTTTAATTAATTAATGATTAGTTAAATTATTTATTTAAACTTAATGATATATATTTTTTAAGTTAAGAACATAGTTGAATTAATGTAACTTTTTATTAAATAATTACTGTAAAGTTATTAATTAATTAAATAAAAATTTCATAAAGAAGCATTATTAAATAAATAATTGAATCAATTAAAACTTAATTAAGTATTAAGATAAAGCCAAACAAAATCTTGAATAGTTGAGTTGTACAACACATTTAATATGCAGTTCGTTCATATGAAAAATAATGGTCAAGTATATCGGCATACACGCAAAGAAAAACATCATTTGTCGCAAACAGGTTATTACGTACATTTTTATTCATTAAATGATTTCCAACAATCAAATACTATGCAACTTCGTTCGGTTGAACAATACTATTATTACTAAAATTCTAACCACAATCAAAGTATTTTAACTACAAAAATGATATATTAACTGTAACCACTTCGGTGCATGTAGCAACCTGTCTGCTATAAGTATTTGAAGGTTTTTACTCTAGACTCAATGGCACTTAAACACATTTAAGACTAAGATAACAAATTAAGTTGCATTAAAATTAATCCAAGATTTTCTACATAATGCAATATTTGCACCCACAAATCATTTTTCTATAAACGTAGTTTCCTAAGAAATCCTGCTATTAGCATAAAGCTTTATCTTAAATTTGCTTGCAATTTAATATATCGATTACATATGTGTCCCTTTTACTCCAGAAAATGCAAAAAAAAAACCAAACATGAAACTTAAATTCCACAAACAAACGTACTAAATTTAGTTAGAACGACTGACTGACTGAATTTAAACATTTAACTTTAAGGAGACTGACACAAAAATATTTAAGCAACTTCAGCAGCAGAAATAATAGAGAAAAAAAATGAACTGAAGTAAATTGGTTAAATTGTAAACGACACAAAACGAATGAATTGCAACAATACCTACACATATGCATACGAGCCCAAACACATGTTAATTGTTATATACATATATCCGCACAAGAAAAATAAGCGGAAGTAAATAGTAGTAAATGTCTTTTAACTACTTGTGGAACTAAAAATCTTAATGTACATAAAAACTATTTATATACTTTTACTTTGTACATACACTCTTCGTATATATTTATGTATGAACATATATACACAAACTATTTTAGCTGCTGGATGCAGAAGTTGGTATATAACCACAAATTGTTTGCTCCGTTTAGAGGCTGCTGAGGGATATAACTGGATTTAAAAAGCGATCAGGCAGCTAAATATTTTCAAAGTGCATTTAAATATACTTAAGTTTCACATATAAAACAACTGACTTTAAACGAAACTCTGCTCTTGAAGCCTCTAGAAATTCTATTAAATATACAATATTTTTGTTCAATGATTTTCGTTCTTAACCAAGAAGTAAAATTACGCTATTTTATAAAAGAAAAGTGGCCAATATTTTCAGCAGTTAATTTTTATTATTTTGAATAGCCCTCGTATTTTGATTAAAAATTGTGTGCTATTCTCTTGCAGATGGTTAAGGACAACAAGAAACACATACATACATATGTACATGAGTAAGAAGTAACAGTTTTTAGATTTAAAATATTTTTAGTATTCGCATAAACTTGTCATCAGTGTGTGGTGGTTGTAGTCTGGAAAAGAAACAAAAGCAAAAAACAAAACAAAAAAGTACGGTAAAGGACTATGGGTTTTCACTTGTTGTCGTAGTTGTTGCAGTAACAATGTTTGTTTGGATACATTTAGTCTGGATACTCGTACAATTGGTAGACAGACATTTTTATACGGAGCCATTTACAGACAAACTGCCACACACTCTCACACCCATTGAACAGTAAACGGAAGTCTAAAGTTTCAATTGCATGTGAATAATACAAACTACATCCATACACATGTAATTGAGTGTATGTATATGCAAAGATTTCCATTTCTATTATATAAACTTACTATATACTATACACGATTATGTACAAACGCTGTATGTGTGTACAGTCGTATGCACGTATGTATGTGTTAGACGTTTAAAGTCAAATATTTTTTATGTGAATTAGTGTAGACTTCGTCGTTGCCGTCAGTGAGTATTGTTTGGTTTGTAGTGTTGTGTTTTGTTTTGTTTTGTTTGTATATAAATAAATGGGCTGGTTGTTGACATTGGTTTCGTATTTACAAAGAAATCGATTAAATTAAATCGAAATGGCGTGAAAATCTTCTGAAGACTCTTTAAACATACAGACAGGAATTCCTTCATTTAACCACTCTCTCTCTCTCTCCCTTTGTCTCTCTCTCTATGTCTTTTTCTATGAATTCACTTGTACTTATTTGCAAAAGACTTCCTATTTCTAAAATAGCAAGGTCAATGACTAACAAATATTCAATAAAATTTAATCAAATGGAAATTTTAAGTTTTCTTTTCAAGTGAATTTATATTTACATTTCGAAAATGTCTACAAATTAAAGTTCTTTTCAATGAAAAAGAGCGAATCAAAAGCGAATGATTTAAATATGTTTTATTTTTCGGCAATGAACTTGTATCTGTAGTTTATGCTAAAGAAGAGAAATTGAAAACTTACATGTTACACTAAAAAGTAAATTCAAGTATAAGATTCCTACTGCCTGAAGATTAAAGAGACCAATTTTTTTGCCGATATTTGGAAGGAATTTCCATTATTCCTTGGCAAGATTCGTTTGGAGACAAACCGGTTTCGGCTGTGTGCCACCTTCAGTGTAATTTTTGGCAAAATGGACTCATTCAGACAATCCGAAGCATACACCGCCATGAATAAAGCAATGTCAACGTGGTAGATAAACAACAGATCAAAATATTCATTGCGCTCAGGTTTTGATTTGGGTGCCATCAGAGAGGTGTTTTGTAACATAACCTGCTGAAACGTAGTCAGAAAGCTGTTTAGATAAAAACTGATCCGTAATCTACGCTCCATCTGACTACCATTTGTTTTGATTGTTGCAAAAGCACCTGGCGTCACTTCAATGAAGGGTATCAAAAATTGGCTTGATTTGTTTGTGTCTTAAATTATTTTGTTTTTCATTTATTTTATTTATTGTCAACCAAATATAAAAAGCAAATTTCAATAATTTAACAATGTTTGTATATAAATGAAAATGTACTTTTTATAAAATTTATTAAATTGACAACACATGAGCTTAAAACGATGAGTATTCGGAAAATTTGATCTGAAGTTTAAAGTCTGGTGATGGTAACATTAAGTGTTATGTGGCAGTAAAACAGAAGATATGTCATTATTAATAGAATTTAAAAAAATACACATTCACCATAGTCTTGCAGTTTCTAAATGCTGAAAGGAGGGTGGCTGGAGTATGGTGTACGATTTAGTGAGTTTTAATGGAAACCTCGTGGGCAGAATAACAAACACTGCTTTTGTAGAGATTCAATATAATATTCGTGTTACATATATATGGGATCCAAAACTACGGATGCATACTCTAAAACAGGCTTTACAAGAGAAACATAGTTGCTTTGTAACGTACAGCTCTTTCAATTCTTTAGCCCTTCGCTTGATAAACCCAAGAATTCTTCATGCTTTATTTACTGTTCTAATAAAACACCAAGGTCTAAAATCGTATTTATCTACTTTTTGTAACCGATTATTGTCCAAACAATTGATGTGACTTTATCTATACAAACACATATGTTTATACTTTTTCAACTTCAGGTACATCAAATTCCCATTACAAGACGATGCATTAAGAAGGTCTTCCTGATATAAACTGTTGAGCAGTTTGTTTGGGAAAAAGTCACAGCTACCAATAAAGAAAGAGAATTATTTATTTAATAAAACGAACTCATGCCTAAAGAATTAAAATTACTTGATAATTAATTATATTTGTAGTTCGGAAAAAACAATAAAAAACTTTAACACTTATGTTGGTGATCTGTGGTCGATATGTGTATTTATATTGGCTGTATCATTTTATTATTTCAATATCCAATTCTTAACCCCCTAGTATTGTTTTACTCATTGTATTACTGTTTTACTTTACAATATTGCAAACTCGTTGTTGGTAATCTTTACTATCGAATCTGATAGGAATTTAAAATATTTTTCATATTTATTATTTCATATTTGTTATTCCCTGACGATGCTACACAAGGGCGTAGCGAAATATTGGATAAAATAAAATTAATATTTATTATAATTTATAATAAAGGAAATTTTATTGAAGACCTGGAGCTCGGGAAAATTAGACAAACTTATTTTTCATGATACAGTGCCTATATTTTGACAAAAAAATGTTTGTCAAGGATTGACAGCGGCTGAGGTACGCATACAGGTGGCTAAAACCATCGAATACTTAATAGCCAACGGACTAACCACTTAAGCCGCAGTATCCCCATAATTTCTTTACGCAATAGTAAATAATATAATATTTATATAATTGTCCTGGTTAAAATGTATATGAGTTATAATTTGTTATTGCTGATAATAAATAAAGAAAGATAATATTATTAATCAGGTATGTGATAGAACTAGATCGATTTCAAAACAATATTTTTAAAAGGGTGTGATGAATTTCAGTAGATTTTTTAATTTTTAAATCGATTCAAAGTCGACTGCCATCACATGCCTGTATGTTTATCAGAAGTACTGCAATAAAAAATCCAACAATGGCAAGACTGTTTTAAAGGATTAATTACGCCAGCTATAGTATAGCGTCTTACAAGTACCAAAAAAAAAAAAAAGACTCAAGCTGGGTCAGCGTCTGCATAAGCATATAGTAAATTAATAAAAGAGAGCCTGACTTTTGCTTTGATTGTTTTAAATTATTTATATTTCAAATCAGCTAAAATTGCGAGATATCGAAAAATTAAAAATTACAGAAAGAATCTTTTTCTTGATACGCTTAGAAATTAAAACTTTTTTTTAATTTTTTTCCTTTATATGCTTGAGAATGTTCGCATTTCATTCGCATGTTAATTTTCAGAAGGGATTTTCACATGACTACATACATTTAAATATATATTTTTTTCAAATGGATGACGCCTTCTTCCTGAATATTTTATTACAAAAAAAAAAAAACGAAAAAAACAAAAAAAACTAACCGAAAAAAAAACGAATTTAATCATCTTTAATACCGATTTAAATACTCACACTTGAATGCTTTCACACTTTGTTTTAATGTAATGATCGTTATACGTATGTCCCTCCAATGCATCCATGTGCGAAATTATATCCGAAAATATTCATATCAGATGAATGAAAAAGTACATGCGGTAGTCGTTTTAAAATCACTTATACCACCGTTTGTCTTCATTTAGTTTTAGGTAACAAATCAAATTTAATTAGAAAAAACTTACACTCATACATACATTCATATTTCATTTGTTTCTGCAATTTGTATGTGCATGAGTTTCTTTTTTAAGATCTTTTGTGTTGTTGTTTTTTAATGCTCTCGTAATCGTCCATATTTGATATTAAAAAATAATACTCTCAGAGTCGCAAACAGTAGTAGTGATCTTGCAATTTGGAGGGTTGAAAAGCATGGAAACCTTTTAGTTCCACGCAGGGATATTAAATTCAATTATTGTTTTAACATTTTGCGTTTTGTGCGAATGTTTCAATTGTAGATTCCACCAGAGGTTGTTTGTTTAGGTTCAGGTTTAAAATGTTGTTTTTTCATAATTTTTTTTTTAAATATTGTTTTTTGTCCTTGTACGAGTTTACATTTGTCATTTGCAGATGATGAACTTCTGTTTTTTTTATTTTTTTTTTTTTATTTTAACAATCGTAGTACATGTGTAATGTTTTATGATCCTTGTAGTCGCGTATGTTCAGCGACTCAAATACCTTTGGTGGGATTTTGCGTGCGATTAGTAGAGTTCTATAATGTTTTTAATGTGAGAAATAATTTTATAATTCGATTTATTAGAGAATTTCGGATAAAATTTATAGCAGAAAATGAGTTCTATATGATGACTTGATAAGATCGATAGGAAAAACGGTGTAAGATGTCAAATTATTTCTAGCTTAATATAGAAGCTACGTTTATGCCTTTTTGTAGTGAACATAACATCACTCAAATATACGCCTCGCTTTGGCTGGTAGTGCACCAAGCGGATTTTTTTTTACCAAAATCCCGATCTCCGACCAATGTTTCTAGTACCCAATCTACTCGATGCTGGACGTCACATCGGCTATGAGTACTTCGCAACAATATTTGTCCAATTGGTGGGGTGTAATCACTCTGCAACTTTTCCACGGAGCGACGAATTGCCTGCGAGCTGAAGAATTCATGACGAGCGATCTTACGGCAAAATCCTTTCAGCCTAACTTTCGATAGTACTTCAATAATTTCCACACGTTCCGCAGGAGGAAACGATGTATGATGAAATGGAAAACTATGAGCACAATCGCCACAGATCAAGCTAACTTATCAAATTTATGTATGTGTTCGTAAAATTTTGTTTTACTTAGCACAGCCACATATCAAATTCATTTCATCAAACTTCAATTCGAAGTTATTTTGAAGGAGAAGCCACGTATAATTTGTTAGTCGATAAATCAAAATATGAAATAATGAAACAGTCTTGATTAAAACAATGGAAATGTTGTGCTTGACATGGTTCTCTGATATTTAAAAAAAAAAATTTGTGTCTTCTTCGAAAATTCAAAAGTAATTATTAACTTCATGAAAATCTATTCAATAAGCTAAAATTTATTTTTCTAAGTGATTTTCCGAAAATGTTGCTCCTTCTAAAACTAAACAGGAAATTCAATTTGAGGAATTCTTCAGCGTAGGTAATGTGAGTTTTTTACTAACACAATCACCAATTTATAGCTTTCGCTAGCTACTCAAGAGAAGAATATCGGCACAAGAACCATTAAATCATAATGACCCCCGCCACTGCACTAATTGCCAGCAATTAGGGCACACCAAAACTTCCTGCGTCCAAGTCTTCCAACACGTAAAAGATAATGTAAAAATAGTACGTAAACCTGAATATAATACAATATAGGCTGCGTGCTGAATTCATAGCTAGTATACAACCTAATAATCTACCTCATGCCCGCGAGCTGGTACGGAGTTGCCGTAGCTGGGTTCATTGTTAAAAGTTCTGACGGTAACAGGATCATGTCTCTGCAAGTTATTTGGCTAAATAAGTTAAGTTGTATTACACACTTACCCTTGCATTTGGAGCTCTTTGCGGATGGAAACCTTTTTCTCTATTACAGAGAAGAATGAGGACGCTTCTCAAGGGGAGGAGAAATTAATATCTAAAGAAGCGCAGGTTTTAATTGACCATGTGATGAATCCTAAAAAAATGACCAAGAATGTCTCGCGAGGGGTGAACGGATCAATATTTAAAGGTACTTCTCAGACCTCGGACCGTGAAATTCCGATAGGTATGGCCAATGAAGCTTCGCAAGAGGAAGAGAGGTTAACCTCTGTAAGAACTCCGCTGTTTACTGACCAATGAAGAAATATTGAAGGGATGGACAAGAAAACTTTGCAAGGGATGGACGGGTGAGTCAACAAAGATATTGTTGAGGAAGAGGCTGAAACGGTACTGCACATTGTCTCTGAATGTCCAGCACTGGCTAGCATAAGCAGACACTTGTTAAATGTGAGACTCAATTAAAGTAAGTTTTAAATTATAAACTTGTTGCCTAAAATAATTTCAATGAAAGAAGGGGATCGAAAATGGAAGCATAAAGGTAGCGGTCTGCTTCGATATCCCCCCTACATGAATAATAATAAACTTATCACATAATAAATCAAACTACATGTATGCCCACGAACTGGTGCGAACGGTCAGTTTGCGCAAAAGCACTCGTATGCCCACATCTTAAAAGAGGGATACCGTTTACAAACAATTCGAATTCAATCGAAAACCTAATACAAACAATAAACAAATTTATGACAACAATGCAGGGTTTGCTTCAAGAAATGACAAGCACCCAAAATACGCTTCTGCAAGTTTTGCTAAGCAAAAAATTAGCCAGTTGAAAATTTTGGTTCTGAAACGCAAACGGACTTTCCCAACAAATATAAAGTAGCGAATGCCTGAATAAACGAATTGGATCGAATTAGATCTAAGTCAATGATGAGCGATCCCCAGTTATTCAGCCGTTGCGTATTGATGAAGAGATCCGCAGAGCCCAGATAGCAGCAGTGTTTTGAAGAAGTAGATGAGGCAACTATTGGAGTTGGTATCGATTGCTGGCCCCACGCAAAGTAATACCGAAAGCGAGTTTGATGTGGTCTAGTATGAAGGTGATACTTCTCCATTAAATAATTTACGCTTCCAGCGCAAACAAAAAATTTGTTTCCCACTAATTGAAGTTGTCTTAAATTAGCTACCAACTCAGCCTCTCAAAGTCTCTGCCAAAAAGCCGTAAACCAGCAATTCCCTCAAAGTATTTAAGACAGCAGCATATAGCGGTTTTGTATCACCAGGCTGACTTTCTGCGGACATCGGTCATTATATGATGTCCACCAAAACGATTAAAATGAACGGGGTTTCAACAAAAAAAAAAAAAAAAAAAAAACAATTAAAAAAATTGTTTGCAACTATAAAAAGACTTTAGTCCAGAATATTGCATCTATATAAATATGTATACGAATATATTTATCATCATGTTTACGCTGTGACAAGATTAACAAAGGCGAAACACAATGTAATGGGTTGTCGCCATTCAAACCAACATGTCCTTATTACGAAAGAACATTTCTTAATATATTTCTAATTTTAAATTTCTTAATAATAAGAACATAAAAATATGACAATAAATACGCCATTCTAAATTAAACATAACAATAATTCATAAAATATCAAATTACCAAATTGTATTATCCTGCCCAGTTAGCAACTCCTAAATACTCGAACTTAAAAACCACAAGACGCAATTATTTTTTCAACGCCATTGTCAAAAATTTGTATTCAACAAAAATTAAAACCCCCTCATTTAAGACGTCATACGAGTTTATATGTCAGTCTTCTACTGGAAGGAAGAAAAGTAAATTTCAATGCAATTTTGTTCATCATAATTTTTTTTATTTTTTATTTTTTTTTGAATTTTTGGATATTCAAGAAAATATCGAATCATAATAATGACGATAAGAAATATTATGTACAACCACATTGTAGTCAAACACTTAAATAATAAAATATAAAATGAAAAATGGAATATAAAGCGCATTAAACAATAGAAAATTATGGAAACACACACACACACATACGCAAACGTAGTATTATCCATTTATTTAATAATAAAATAATTGATATGTAAAATAATATTTCACTTAACAACAACAATAACATACTTACCTGTGTGTGCCCTCCCTTTGTAGAAATTACTGAAAATGTTATGATATTTTTCTACAAGCGCTTGGGTTGACAAATTGTTGAGTCTACGAGTACAAATTCCATTGTCTCCGAAAGAATTATGATTTTTTGTTGGTTTATTTAAGAATTTGTCAACCTTTTGTTGCCGGTACATTATGGCAAAAAGGACTTAACATTATACACCAATACAATCACAGAATGCCAGCTCATGCACATAATTACTTCCAGTTGTCTGTCTTGAATGCCTCTTAAAAGTAAACATATTTGTATTTGATTATATTTGATTTAGGCCTGCTGAGTTTTTATTAAAATTATCAAAATAAATCCTTAATAATTTTATTTTCTCATTCTTCATTCGATTCTTCTTTCGGTAGGGAACAATCATCAAAAGAAAGCGACAATTATTGTTTCAGATTTTCCATCTTTTGTAGGCATATTAATGTCTCAATGTTGTGTTGTAATCTTGGTAGACTATGGAACAATGGCAAAGAAATGGTTGATGATGATGATGGCAGAAGAACAGGACTCAAACTGGTGACACGTTGTGTAATTAAATGCCAGCTTGACGATTGTCATTATATTGCGGCAGCCTTTTTTCTATCCCCATCTCAATATTTATACGAATACGATCAATATTAAATTAAATTGTAGGGTATTTTAAAACCATTTTAGTAAAGTATGTAGCGGGTCTTATTATTGTGTGTCTGAGAAGAAAATGAAATGATATGTATGCAAATGTAATGTTTTTAATTACTTAAGTAAAACTTCGTGTTGATTAAGATTTGTTCTTGCACTTATTTGTAATGGAAGGAACAACTTATGACTACTCTTTTTTATAGAGCAAATAGCAAAAATTCCAATGTATTTGACATTTTATTGTTCTTAATTGAGAAAGATAATGGATAATCCATGCATTAGTAAAGAGAATGGTAAATCTGGTGCACGAGTAGTTGCTCGAAATTGAGCTTGCGTAATTATTTACATTATTTAATAAATATATTGTTAATGAAATATTCAATTGAATCAATTAACATTTTAATTAAAATTTTTATTAATGGCTTTTGCCACAGACTGTCTGCTTTAATAAACCTTTAAACAAATTGTAGGGCTTACAAGTTTACCTTCATGACCAATTCAAGTTACTTGCACGAAAGATATTTACACCTTCAAACCGTTCATTCAGAATATTCATTGTGGCGTTCGCTATGTGACATGCAGCGCCGTGGAAGATGAAACCACATATCGTCACCAAACATACATTTTAAATCGGGCCAAAAGGAAATGTTTACCTTTGATCTCTACTGCTCAACGTTGACCGTGATGGCTTCACTAACGTACGGTACAGATGCTGCCCGCACAAAATTTGCACCAAACTGTAACTTTTTATTAAAGGCTTTTACTCTGGTGAACCTCGGGTGGATCGGAGTCGCTACACAGCCACCCCACCCATATATGCTAAAGATAACTTTTGTACAAATTTTGTTTCCGACCAGGGATAGCAATATCACTATTTTCCGGCCAAATCTAATGATTTTGAAACCACTTTTGCGGGGGGAGAAATGTTTTACCTATTAGACGCAAATCTAGAGATTTTTACTCAGGCATAAATTCTTGTCAAAGTTGCAAGCTTAAGTACTATTTACGTTTATGCAACTATGCCAAAATATATTAACGGTTTATTGTAATTGATAAACCCATTCGTTAAAATAAAGATACGTATGATTTAAAATTAAATGAAAAAACCTGTCACGGACACGTATGCAACTCCTAACAATGTTTTAAGAAAAATTGGTAATAATGAAGCATGTAAAAATCGAAGCCTTGTGAATTGGAAAGATATAGTTGAAGATTTTCTAATTAAAATTGTTGTCAAAAAGTTAATCTGATTTTCAATAAGTATTTAATATTTTTAGCAGGTTATCGCTAACATTTTGAAATTTATCGCTAAAGTTTTAACATAGTATAAAAATGTAGCTAATTTCTGACGATTTGAAGTCACATTTAACGGTTGATTAAAAATAGTTACCAATGCTGGGTCCGAACCCCTCTCCTAAAACTTTAATGGTGTTCAACTAGAAATACAAAAGCATACAAAATACAGAAAAAATAAATTTGCAAGAGGTCCGAAAATATTAAAGAATGCGATATTTCAATTTCAGCAAACCCCGAAGTTAGGGTTCGAAATATCCGAAACCAGAAACAAAAAGATATCTACATTTAAAATTATATAAAATGTTAGGAATTCTTTGTCTTCTAGACCACTTGAACTGAAAATCTCTTATCGTACAATCAGAGAAGTTCTTATTAAAATGCTTTGGCTGTGGCGCTTACTTAGCCAACAATCGTCGGCGTATTGTCTCCAGTTTTGAAAAATTGGGAATATAGTTTTATATTTTACAACTTAAATATATTTCGTAGTGAAAATAATTATTCATTTGCATTTATTTCTTTATTTTACAATATTTTATTTAGTTGACACTCGTACAAAACAATGTATGGCTTGTGTAGCACCAGCGCTAATAAATAGATACAAAAAAAGTCGTTGATTTATTTTAAATAGAAACAAAAAGCTTAAATGAAAATCCTCTGCATAATGCGATTATTTCTGTTTTTTTTTCGCTTTTTTATGTACATGTTATTCCTTTGCTTCTGTTATTATTGTTATTTCTTGTATTTTTCATGACTTATAATAAAAACAATGTTTTTTTTGCAAATTTAATTTAATTTTTAATTTAAAAAAAATCCTACAAACAAGTGACAAACAAAAGCCCTCTCAATATGTTACTAGACTGCTATTCAACACAGTTAATCATTGATGATGATGATGAAAAAAGTGCCTTTAATGGAAAATAATGAAAAAAAAAAACTTATTGATTTTTAATTTTCTAGATTATCTTCTCCATGTGGAAAATATACAGGCACAATTATTCTGGTATAATCATGAAAGCAGGGTGGTAGCATGATTTTAAGTTAAGTGAATGTTGTGAAGACAGTACAAAGTTGTATATTTAAGTTTCGTACTCTGCTTCAAAAGCTCTGGTCCTTATTTTAAGTGCAAATTGGTCTTAAAAGATCGTGAATTTAATTCACTCTTTTGTTGGCCCCTTACTAATTTAAAAGGAAAATGTTGTTTTTATCGAAGTCCGTTTCCTCGGAAAAATTCAGTACCTGTTTGGCTATTCCCGCTTAAGGTTTTGAATCGCTGACTAAGAACGTCTTATATTTCTTATGGAAGAAAAAAAAAAACAAAAGAATAAATAACTATGAAAACTCGAAGCGAAGAAAAATGTAACTAAAAGGAACAAGAAACCTATAATATTTTGTTGGGTCCTCCATTAGGCCTATTACTTGATAATGGTATCGAAAAAAATGCCCGAGTAAAAATCCTTCCCAACACATATTTGCTCTCACTGAACAATCTATTTCAAATTGAATCATTCTCTAATAAGGGGTTCTCTCTAACTCTCGTTTGAATTTATGTTGCTCTAGATCGTTGTGAAGAAGACATTGCGACAAAAGTAAACATCGTATGATCTCCCTAAATGGAGGACACCTCTGGAGGTCTTTGGTAATATTTAATCTAAATAAGTTTAGGTATTATTTTCTAATACCAAAAGTAGCTACCACACTTATGTATGTATGTGTGTAAATGTGTATTGTTTATTGTATTTTAGTTTATAAAATTCAAATAAAGAATAATGTAATTTAATCCATTTCGAATTTGTTACGGTTTTATTTTTAATACATTTATTCCGTTTCATACTGACTGGCTCTTTATTCGTTTTAGTAATTTTGCATTTTAAGCAAGGTTTTTCGTTTTCATGCAATTTTTTTAGTTATTTGTACAATAATAGTATTTGCTATTTACAAATATTTAATACCATTAAAACACAATTATGGATGGCTGAATGGACGACTGAATGTCGTTGTTAGAAGCCATAAATATGTAAATTTCTATTGAACTGTACTGCACTGTAGTCGTGTTCTGTATAGTGCAAAACTGGAGGAGAAAACTAATAAGAGCTACAATTAATTGGATTATTAAATTATAAATACATATATATGTACGCATGTATACAGAGCAGAATTTCAAAGCAAATAGTTCTAATTATAAAGCCTATGATGATCAAATTAATAGAAAATTCATATACATATGTAATCAACTTTTTGGAACCAAAAAGGCTTTATAAACAGCATTTGGAGATGCATTTTAATCTTCTTCATTATTCTAAATGTGTGCTAAAAAATAGAAGAACAACATGGTAAATAAAATTTAATATGAACACTCATCTCTATCAATTGCCATCTTAATAAAGCAAATCAACAAAATTTAAGAAGTACAAGCGTGTTTCATGGGGAAGGGAAATGAGGATTATTCTGAAGTCAAAATTGTTACAAATACTGCCCCTACGAAAATCTAAAACAAATTATAATTTTGACAATACCAGCAACAATTTTGGAAATAAATAAATAAAAACGCATATCTTTTGACTTTCTGCTGAATACAATGCGTGCGCTGCCGCCTGTATGCGTCGTTCATCACATTCGTGACAATTTTAGTATCGCGGCTGCTTGGACTAAGAATTTATTCCGTGATCGGAGATTTTTATTCCTCTGCTGTGCCATTTCCGGTTTGCGTACAAATACAGCATCTCATTGACCGAGTGTCACAGTCTTTCCGTGATTTGGGAAGGGACCTAACCTTCATTGTACCAGTCGCTTAGTTACATGTCCTTATCTTTAAGTTGCAGATCGCACAAAAGCATTGCGGACTGGTTCCGCTATATCGCCCGGATAGCAATACATCAAAAGGTCGAAATCACCAAAGAGGCATTCCCCCGGGGAAAAACCATTTTGGAAAGCAGTTAAAACTAGAATGAAGCTAAGCATCTATCATAGCCAGAACAATTACTACTAAATCAATTTCCAACGTGTTGGACCTCACGCTATTCTCAGGTAAATCTTCACAGCCACTATAAATAAATAAAACTGAAGTTGAACAAATAAGGGCAAAGCAGGGGGTCCGCTACTTCTACTATCATTTGGTCAAATTCCCTTACCAAAATATGCACTTCTTATGCAATCATCTCTCGGGAACCCTTCATAGTAAAACTTTCGAACGAGGTTACCTAAACGTATAGTCCTTACGTTTCATTATTTTATGATTAAAGGAAGTGGGTAAAAACAGCGCATGTAGTTTCGTGTAGTATACACACTGTGGGCATTACGCCTAAACTTGGTCTAGGGGATATTTCACCCTCCCACACAATGATTAAAAATAAACGTTTTACCACCAAAAATTTCGAAAATAATTTTTTATCGATAATATTTTCTTATCCCCCTATGTTCGATAGCAACGACTGAATCAACTGGGTATGTTTTAAAAGCTTTCCTCTTCTTTTTGCTTCTTTGAATCCCATCATTAAAAGAGAATCGGTCGCAATTTCATGTTGAAAAGCAGGCAAGATGAATACGTTGGGATATTTTACCTCACCAAACATATTCGCTAGAGCAAATTTGTACAGCTAACATCAACCCAACAAAAAAAAAAACAATATTTTACAAACCAAAATCCTTTCTTTAGGTTCATCAAAAAATGTCATACATTCCTTTGTAACTCTTCCAAATACTTGATTTCTTAGAAGACTAAAATTAAAAGAAGAATTTTGATTTCTTCTATTATGACAAAATCTTTTCATCATGAACAAAAGAATAAAACAAAAAATAATCATTATTCAATTTATATTGAATGAATAACTACTCAGTCAGTGTGTTGAGAAGGAAGCCGCTTTTGATCTTCATGTTGTGCCGAGAGATGACAAATAAAAAAGTTATTATCCCGTTTGATTTCCAAAGATTATTTGTTTGCCCTGTAAACAGTAGCATAAATGAAAACAATGGAACTGAATGGAAATATATAAAAAACTGTTTCTTTTCCACCTTTTCCTTTTAGAATAGATAAAGAAAACATTTAGAATTGTGCGCGATCAACCACAAGTAATTTACTTTAAAAAAATTAGGATCATAATAGAGAAGATGTTGATATTTGTGATGTTGGTGGTTAAGAGGCTGCTGATGTAAAGACAGATGATCTTAACTTCAGGTATCATAATTTTAATTTAATGAAATTTTAACAAACATATTTTTGTCATATGTGAGAGTACATTTTTTTGTAAATTGTCAACCGGCATTAAAGATGGGTTCATAAGAACTAAACTAAAAGAGAAAATATGCTCGTATTGAGAAAATTATGTACTAAATGGAGAGAGAGAAAAAAGTTGCATATTTATAATACTAGTGGCTTTTGTTCGAAGGCTAAAAAATACGGAAATATGCACTATTGAAGCTTCAAATAACAAAAACTATGAAGAAAAATCTTCTTAATTGAAGCTTGGAATTGATAGACAACATTATCCTTAGTTGTCCTTAAGCTTGTTCATAGCACCACCGGCAATTCAGCATCACGCCTTTAAAACACTGTATCCAACAACCGTGGAATATTGTTTCTCCATATATAAATATACTTTGATAAGTACCAACTTAGGGCAAAATGTGAAGGAAAGTGTAGTTTGTATAACATGAATGTGGAGTTGCTTGATTAATGTTTTGTATAAAACGGCTTCCAACTAATTCAATTGAAGTTGATGCGGATTGCAACAAGGTATGTGTCACTACCAAGTATACCATTGAGAATAAGATGTGAGCAATGTTCAATTAACTAAAGCGACGGGACGATTGCGTCTAATTGACATAAAAATGTGACTACAGCTAAAGTCCAGGGGTTAAAATCGCACGACCTGGGTCATTATGTCAAACCACCTCCGCTACAGGTAAGCATGCCCTCAAATTGTTCGTACAAAATGTCCACGGGGGCGTCAGATGTATGCCACGTATTACTAATTTTCTGGAAGCACATGTCGCGTTCTATTTTTTTTATCAACCAATTTCTTTCAAAAGAAACTTTCTAAATATGAACCAACATTCTAAACAAATAGTAACTTTTTTGTAGTCGCATTACAGCCTGGCGAGCATTGTTTACAACGGCGACGTCTCACACGTATAAATATACAGGAATAATGTTTTCACCTAATAAAGATTTGGTGTACTTTCTGGTTGAGATTTATGTAGGTTAATAATTAATTTAATTAATTATTTAATTAAATCAAGAATTATTTAATTAAAAATTATTTTACATATATTTTGATTAAATAAATAATTAAATCTATTACAAAATTTAATTCAATTTCTAGCAAAAAACTAAACAAAACCTTTAATAGGTGTGAGTATATTTGCTGCATACATGAGACGACGTAAGTATTTATTTTACTATGTGCAGGAATTTACATGTTATTTATGCGAAATTGGGTACAGCGAAGTCTACCTAGCAATTAATGGCGTTATTGGTGATTATTAAATTTAAGCCCCTGGCTCAGTTTAATCTTGAAGATTGCAATTTTCTCTGCCCATCTGTCACTGCTTTGACGTATGGGTATTTGCTGAATGTTTATCGAACCCGTGGTCTCGATCTTGGCCGCAAAAGGTTTAGTATTCGATAGGTCAACCGCACAATAGTTGGACTAACTAACACACTAGTTTTGATCGTAAAGATGTATCATTCGGACGATCTGCTTAAGCCTTTGATAGATGCCGCCAATATAATAAGGCCGCAGCATGCTGTCAATATTAACTATAAACTACCTACCTAGGGTCTCTCAGACTCGCGAAATTATTTTTGATTAAAGCTAGTCGCAAGAAGGTCACCTGCTTAGACGACGTCTTATTATATTATATAAGACCGATAGTAAATTCAAATTTATAGAGACGAATTACGAGGCCATACGTGTAGCGCTGAGAAGAACACAATAACTCTTCTGAATAATTGTGGAGTTAACTGAAGATATGTTATATATTTTACTTGCTTTGTGTAATAATGACTATAGCGTATTTTGGGCTGAGTCCAACATTTTCGAAGTGGAAAGAAATATGACCTGCAAAGGCATCAATTGATAGATCTTTATTGTTGTGTTAAAATTTTGCATAATTTTTAAAAATATTTTTACATAAAATTTACACACTCTGCCTTCAACCCCGATGACGGAGACATATTTTCTATTTTATACGAATTATTTTTTTATAACGAAGATTTAGTATATTTTTCGCATAAAAGGAGACCACCTTTTATTTAATAAATAAATAGCGGCAAGAGAAAGCGAAATTAAAGTTGCGAATGAAGCGTAAATAATTATTCCTTTAACTTTCTCTACTTTCAATTTTTTTTTGATTTATTTAAATTATTGCGATCTCAAGCATTACATACATCAGGGCTGCATTATTGAGTAAAAAAGCATAAATTCTTTTTTATTTTTCAATCAATTAAATAAAATTTATCATGACGAAAAAAATGCATTCATTTTTATTGAAATGTTTATGGTTTTTAATAAAAAAGTGGAATTCTTTCCCCTTACATATGGTTTTATTATTAACTTTTAGTTTCCTTTTCCAATTAATTAATGTTTATGACTTTTACCACGCATTTTCATTACAAAATCGTTAGCCATACAATATTAAATATACGAGAGTACAAATGAAATGAAAACCGCCAATATGACCGCATCTGTTTGTTTGAAATTTATAAATATTTCTAAAACAATCAACAAAAAATAATCAAATAAATTTTATATTATCGAAAATTTGTACTGAAAAAAAGATGAGCTTGAATGGTTTCATTTTTTTTTTATCATTTTAATTCATACTTTGTGATGGAAAACAACAGAAGAGGGCATGTTGGTCGTTTGGCTGCTCAATGAACCCCAAAATTTTATTTCAAGCGATATCTTATTGTTTGCGTTCTGTTCAGTTCTGTCCTTATTACTAATAATTTTTTTTTTTTTTTGATGATCACTCAGTGAATTAATCGTCATAAATTAAAATTGTAAAAATGTTTGTTTGTGTTATCGCTTATTGGTCTTTTTTATATTTGAGTTTTGGAAAACAAAACCCATATGAACGAGTACTGGCGTATTCAACGTTGAAATGCCATTAATTTTTCGGTTAATTTTCAGTTAAAAGTCAACTGTCACGCCAGATGATTACCGTGATGTAATTTAATTATTATTAATAGGTTTGCAATATATTTATTTTGACAAATATTGATGGGCAGGAGTTATTGAAAGTCAAATAGAAATTAGGCAATGGGCTGTGTTAGTGCAATTGAAGTTTCAGATAGTGCCCTCCGTTTAGTTGGTGTAAATATACATATATACAACAACTAAACGGCCGGCTATGTTGCTTCAGTGGCGTCTGTTAGATATATTTTTTACTACTCAGTTACTGATGCCAAGTTACACGACTGAGCAGCACGTTCAAATAATAAAACCATATTAACAAAATGATTGTTCGTAGCGCTCGTAATAACGGTAGTTTCGGTGGCCTTCTAAAGTCGACTCGCCAAGATTTAGTTGCAACAATCGTTTCTGTAAGGAATCAGCCAACTCTCAGACGTCAAAGAAACGCAGTGGGTTCCTTAATGCTCAAAAGATTATTGTTCTATGAGTTGAGTGGCCTTCTGAGCATTTCGAAGAGGACCCCAATTTTGGTCTAAGGATCAGCTTTAGAGACAACAGGTCCATTATTACACAACTATTAATTGGTGTAATTTTTTGGCTGGCAGCATAATTGGCTCGAACATCTTTGAAAACAGCGTTAGTGACAACGCTACAGTCAATGGGGGCTGCTGCTAGAGATCTATGATAACCTCAACATGGTTGAAGTAACCATGATCTAAGATCAAGATATTAATAATTTAAATATTTGATTGTAAAGAAATCATAATTGCTCTTGCAGATGATAGAAACGATAGAAAAGCTAAAAATTTACGTAACCGTTTGGCAGCGGCTGGGATACGAACGCAGACGATAAAAGCTTTCGTGCGCATAATAGTTAACGCGCTAACCACTTAAGCCACAGCACGCTCATACCTTGATTCAACACCATGGGAATTTCACATATTATATGTATTTCAGAACACATTATGTTTAGAGTTGTTATATTATTTTTATGCGGTTAGAAGTCTTTGTTTGTGGTTAGAATTTAAGAGAAAAATTGTATTGTTCAACTCAAGCATATTGCAGTTGTTATTGATGGAATTCATTTAATGATTAAATTTGAACAATAACGTGTTTATCGCAACTAAAGTAATGTTTAAAATATTTTCATAACTGCTATATGTTTGCCACAACAATATATTATTATTGAGAATACAATATGCTCCCCGTGACTATGCTACAACCATGTATTTTTCCTTGGGTGTAGACCTATTTCAATACTACGCAAGCGACCGATGCGAAAAAGTACCAGATGTGGCATTGTTTTCTCCATTAAAAAAAATATTACAAAATAACTCCGTGCAATTCATGGTTAGTGGCTACCGCCTTCGCATAGGAGAATGTAGCGTGTATTTAAGTTTAAAATGTAGATGAAATCTTTCGTAAATTTCCCAAACATCATTTATATCTGAAACATTTCTTTTTGAAAATCTTGGAGCTACTTCAAGAATTATTATACGACGTAGCTTTACTCTCCCTTTTTTTAAGGCTTCATGTTTATAATAAATGATGGCTAAAAGCGATTTATTTAATGGACTCTTTAGCATTGAAAACAGAAAGAAATTAATGCGGGAAAGGTCTGGCAACATAACAGGATTGCTTTCTAATTATGAATACGAAATATTTCCACGACTGCTGATAATAAACGAACCCTTTGAACTAGCGGCAACTGTGAACACAGGATCGGAACAAGTGAATCAATAAAAAATAACCACCTTTGCGCATCGCATAATTCTCATATATCATTTTCTCAATTTCTTTCATGTCTTTGGCGGTAAATTTCAAATATTTCAGAATCATTTTTCTATCTTATTTGAAGTCTTCAGTAGCTTATTAAAGTCAAAAATAAATTATTAATATTCTACTAACACAACTAAAAACACAAATTTGTAAAAAATAAAAATTACAGGGATCAAAAGAAAGCCCTGTACATTGGCCACACCTGATTTGTAAAATTTAGAAATGCAAGAGTTGTACTAATTATAATTAGAACATTTAAAAAGAAATCAAATTTTTCATAAAAACAAAATACAGGGTGTTTGGCTGCTTAATTATGCCAAACATGTCTTTAACGTTTGTTATATTTTTGACTAGTAAAATCGAATATAAAATCAAACGAAATCAGACGAAAGAAATTTATTGAAATTCTTAAAATTCATGCCAGGCACATAACTGAGAAAATATAAAATCTCAAACTAATCAAAACGGTGTGAAATGAAAAACTAACTTATTTTAATAGTTTTATGCGGCATGTTTGAAGAGAAAATATTTTTTTTTTAATATTATTTTTTTTAAATAAGCGCGTTTGTTTGGAATTTGTAATGTTTTAATTTAAAATATTTTTTGTTTTCGTTACTAAAGTAGCAAAGATCAAACAGATTTAAGGAATTATCATTTTTAAACGATTTGATGTCTGTAAATGAAGGAGGTCAGTTAAAAGAAAACTTGAAGTGTTAAAATTGTTCTTTAGGAAATCTTAATGATTATTCGTTTTGGCCGAGAAAATGTTCCAAGGAAATTATTATAAGAGTGTTTCTTAAAATGTATATCTCCGATATTATCGGTTCACAATCCTGTTGCTGGATTTTATTATCGAAATGATCGCAATGATTACTTAATTCACTAGTTTGATTACTAATTGATTACGATTACAAATAATCTAAAACAAATCATGATTATTTTATATTATTATAAGATAATCAATCAAAGATTACTCCGATTCTTTTGATTATTTTGAAAGTAGTCGATTTTTTTTATTATTTGAAAGTAATCTTAAGTAATCCTAATTATTTTTAAAGTACTTTTAATCGTAAACAATTAGGTAATCATGGGGACATAATCATAATATAAACATATAATTCACCTTTTAAATACAAAAAATATATTTACTAATCATTACGATTACTAATAATTACTGCGGCTTAAATTTCCTCATCTTAAGTTAGAAAATTATTTCTAGCAACTTTTTTATCGCAACTCATTTTATTATAAGTAATGCAATTTATGCCCATTTCGCTGGCTGCTTAGGCCAGCTCATCAGGACACCTTTACCTAAGTTTTTGGAAAAACGTTAACGTCTTATGCTCGAAATTCTTTAGACTAAAAGAGAAATCCAAAGAATATCAAGACAAACAATATTAAAATTTAATAGAAAACACCCATAACAAACAAATTGATATTTCTTTTTTCTTACCTTCCTTACTACATTTGGTTGGTTGTTTGCCAACTCTAAATGTAGCTGTAAGCGGTAAAAAAAATAAAACAATAACAGGTTATGATTTGCTTTTGATTAAGTTAGAAAAGAGCAACCTCTTGGAAAAAACACAATCTTATTCACGATAAAATATTCACGAATATTGGCATATAGCATATCGTCGTTGCTCCGACAAAATGATCTATGTAGTTTTTACTAAGTTTTCGGGAGAGCAAGAAACCCTTTTTTGCCTTAACCTTGTCAAGCTTGCTTAAAATCAAACGCTGTCTTGAAACAATGTTAGCATTGCTATACGAATTTCGCAAAATACTCGTAAAACTATAACCGAAGTGTTCGAAAAACTACATATTACTCTTATTATAACAAATTAAATATTAATTTAGAACATTTCTTTCCATCACATGGACCTCCAAGCAGAAATACGTGACTCACGGAGCGTATAAGATGGCTCAGTGCGGCCACAAGGTCAACAGTAGTCAACATTTTCAGTGATAGCCATATGACTATATCTATAGAGATTGGTACGAGATTGTCGATTTATTTTGCGGTTGAATTCGGGCCTACAAAAATTCAGTTGATCCTAGAATGGAAATGTCAGAGAAGCCGAGGTGGCCATTTCAATGATGTGCTATTCAATGCGTAATGTGTTAAATGTACCTACAAATATAAAAAAGTCTATGTAAAATGCTGAATTTTACCAAATGCGCTATTAATTGAGCTGACCGAGTGAAAAAGTACTAAAATCGCTCTCCTACATCTCGAACATACGCCGACGCCATACTAACTGCTTTTCTAAAATAAGGTCTTCATATGTCAACGAAAGGGAAGGGTATTCAGTCTCTTATGTCTCTTATAGTCGAAATACAGTGGTACAGTTTCCTTTTGTATGGTGACGTATAGTGAAATTTTGCGTAAGACAAACTAGTCTCATAAAATTCGGTTTTGTGGGATATTTTTGCGAATAAATGCGAAATTAAGCCTTAAACCCCTTTTAAGTTTTGACTTATTGCTGGCGTTCAGGTAAAATTTTGAGCTTTGGTATCTTTAAAGACTTATAGTAGAACTTCATGACGCATATTTTCGTAGGACATTTTAGTGCCATGGGGGAGCGTTTTGCGCATTCCCAAGAGAGAAAAAATACCCATATAGCGAAGTGTTAGAAGGTTAAAATGCTCCTCGTAGTGTTTTCCTTAAAAAACGCTAAACTTACTTTACTCTTAAAGCGTAAGGGGTACAAGAATTTCTATGCCGATCGACTACAACAATGTGCAATGTGTGTTGTGCAATGATAATAATATTTTATAATTTAATTACGTATTTAAATCAGTTACTTGTGAGGCTCATAAATCATCTTGCAATAATAATATTTTTTTTTTAAATAAATAACAATAACAACTATAATTCAATCACAGTAAGCAGTTTTCGGATTGTAGTTACATCAACCATATTTTTTCTTTGCGTGTACGTATAAATGTAGGAACGTTAAAGTAGCTCCATCTTCATTGCTCGTACAATTTATCTGACGCATCATTTAACAAAACATTTATTTCAATTTTTTTATTTCAAAATTAAAAAAAAAGTTTTTTAACTTTCGCTACAGCTTATGAAAATGATTATAATTCAATTACATAATTATGCATGGGTTTCTATTCTACACGCAAGCTTCGAATTTTTATTTCTGCTACCATTTTTATGACAGCGTGTGTAATTTTTATACGAAATACAATTGAAAAAAAAACGGTAATTGAAATTAAAAAGGAATAAAAAGAAACAAACACACACACATGCAAATGAGGGAATAGAATAATTTTTATGTTAAAAATACTTGCAACACCCCCTTATAATCCTCGTTATCCTTTGCCTACATGTACACACAACGTCAACTTACAGTTATTCACAGCTGAAATATGCAAAGCAGGAGCATAACGCCACGTCATTTGTAGTGGCAACAGAAGTCGCATGTAACGAAGGGTGTTAAATAAATGTCGGCTTTTTGTTGAACACTTACACTGGTAATGGAAAGGAAGGTGAGGGTGAATTTCAGAGATGGGCCAAAAGTAAACATTAAATATATGATTGTATGCGTAGCTAATATTGTAAGCGTGTGTGAAAAGTTGTAAATACTTTTGTTTATTTTGTGTATTATACGAAAATAATGCGAAACTCATTTATTTCATATCGTATGAAGAATAAAAAATTTTATTTTTAAGTCATGTTGGAATAAAAATTTAAGTCAATAAGATGTTCCTCGGAGAGATTAAAGTCGGGAACAATTAAGAATTTAAATATAACACATTTCTTTGAATATTTCATACTTTTACTGTAAGCGAAATGGATGGTATGCGTTTGCTTACAACCAGGCTATGCATACTAAGCGCAATTAAACGTAATCGAATAATAAATCTTGCGATTAAGATAAAATTCGCTTAATTAGATCGGAATCTAGCTTTTTGGGGAACTTTAAAAAATATATATAATTTATAACTTGTTTATAAATTATATAAAAAGCAGGCTTGGTAGCCGGGAGTAGTCATTCCGTTGTATACTTATATTGCGTCGATTTTAATGTTTAACAAATATTTTTAATTCCAATTTTTCATCTGCCTCTGGTTTATTTGTAAGTAAACAGTAAATTTCACCGTGTTGTGGTATTATTGTATTGCTAATGTCTAAAAATTCAAGACGTCATTTAATACCATTTAATTGAGTAATGCATGAGCACTTTAAATTACTACCAATACACTTAAAGGTAACAAAATGTCAGTAAGTAATTAATTATTATGCCTCGAAATAAATTCCGTATAAATTCGTAATTTTTAGTTCTATAATTGTATATAAAAGTCGAGAATGTTGAACTTGTTTAAACACAAATTAATGTAACAAATAGCACAGTCCCCGTTTTTTATATAAATTTTTTTATAAATATAATACTATAACGGAACAATAGTTGATTTTAATTTATAAATGACTTTCGAAAATCAAATATCAAGCACCAAAAGTTCATAAAACTTATTAACTACAAAGAAATAAATATAAACTTTAGATTTACCCCTACAACATCGCCTAATGTTGTCCCATAAAATGTTACAAATTTATTTAACAAATTGTCTTTGACTGAATGCGAATGAAGCATTGAAAATAAAAACACAAACAGCAATAATCATCCCATAGACGAACACAAAAAATACCCAACATAAGAATTATTGAAGTGTTTTAGGTAAAAATGAGCATGTAAGACAAGAAAATTACCAGATCTTTACCACTTTTTGATAGGCAGCAGCAAATCACAGAAGAAAGTTGATACAAATATTTATACACAGCCTTACATGCTGTGAGAAGGGGGCTTGTCCATAGAAGCAAACGATGATCGAGTGCACGCGCACTAGTTTTATTGGGGGTTTTCGAAGCTTTTATACGTTAGAAAATAACCAGATATTTGGAGGTATTAATTCAGTCGTTTGTTTTGCATATATTTATTTTATTTTCGTGAAGGATCAAGCGCGTAAACACTGGTTTTAAGGCAAAGAAATATTAGCAGGACGTTAGCGGTTACTGCAAAACTTAGGTAAGCACAGTTAATGTCAACGTTTGCCGAAGCTAATGGCTTCATTTGACGTATGTTACTCCCGATTTTATCTGATGAAGACAAAAAAGTATATTTGCTTGAATACATAAGTGCCGAAAAAAATAATCCATCAGGAGCTTTGCCTTTTATTTAACACAAATATCCTTCTCGTTCATTGGGTTCCCGAAAATGGTTTTTAATGTATAAAAAAAACCCTTCAACTTATTTCATTTTTAATTTAAGTGATAAAAGCCTAAATTTCTTTTGATCTGAGGCTTTAAGGCTTTTTGTTTTACCGAAATTGAACAATGTGTCCAAAGAGCGTAAATTTGGAACTCTGGAAAACATTAAAAAGAATATGACCGATATGTGAAAGTCCATTCCAGTTGAAACCTTCTAACGTTGCTACCAAGCTGGCGATACACAGTTGAATATGAGGGCAATACTTTGAAAGGGTCAATACCGTATTTAAAAAAATATAAAACCTCTGGTAGATACAAAATTCATCTCATTACTTTTTTTTACACACCTCCCACATTGTGTCAATAAGTTAACCTTAAAACAATAAAGCTTACTTTTTTTAAAGAAAGAGTCAGCTAACAAAGCCCTACATGACTGTGGCTTCTATTTCTGTTAAAAAGCACGGCCATGATTTTGCAGAGATAAGAATTTTTTGAAGAGAAAAAAAAAAAACGCTGGCATCCGCCTATCTACCGATCATTTATTTGGTGTTTCATCCAGTTGGAATATATTTAGGACCATGTTTTTAACTTTCTTCCCCTAAAACCCTGAGGCAAGTCGCCTGTTTATTAATTAGCAATACTGGAATTCATTCTTATTAAATGTAAAGTGTTTGACAAGTATACTTTAGGTGAATATTATTACAAACATATGTTTTATCGCATACATATGTATGTCGGTTGCCCTTTGTAATATATTTTCGGGCGAATTACAATCTATTGGCGTTGGACTATCGAAACCTTAATTCCTTTTAAATCAATATTTCTTTGAGCTCCTGTCTCAAACTAGAATCCAGGCTTAAGTATACAAAACTGTTAAGAACAGCCACTAAAAAACTATAACATTTCAAATGTTTAATTGTGCATTTGCTGCCTGATAATTATGGATGAATAGTGTAAATATTTATAATAAAACGTTATTTTAATACACGACGCAACAGGAAAAAGATCACTCTCTCATTTCATAATTCTGCTCAATGTAACAAATATGACTAAGGAGTTCTTTTAAACTCTTTAAGGTGATCAATTCATCTTAGTGATAATGTTGATGATGGCTACGATGACAGCTACGAAGCAACTTAATTGTACAACAATTTTAAATATGATGATCGTCCAAATATGCCAGAAGAAAAAGGGGGAGAATCATTTACACACTTCACTCTTGAAGCGCTAATAAACTGTTGAAGATGTTCGATGATTTATCGTTTTGTAAATGTTTTGTTTTCATAAAATTTGTTTTTATAATTTCCATGTTGTTTTCAATTTCAGAGCTAATTTGTCTTTTTAATAGTTGCTTAGCGCTTGTTGCATTTGTTGTAACATGTTAAAGGTGGGCGTGAGTGGGGTTAAGAAGCCAATAATCAAAATGTTTATGTAGATTCTGTTGATTTCGTTGATTTAGTTGTACGATCATGTTTGTTTATATTATGACTAAATGTTCTTTTTTTAAATAAATTTGATTTTAATGTGAAACAGTTTTTTGTTGGGGAGATAAATAAATATTTGGACATAAATAAATATTTTCTTCAAATTATGGATTTTTCTTCACCTTTTATTGACTCAATTTAGTAAATAATATATTTAGTGAATATATTCTTTTATTTGTTGTATAAAAAATATTTCCTGATTATGCTACACAATGAAGTAGCGAAATATCGCTAAAAAATAAAAAAATTTATTTATAAAAGACCTTCAAGTTGAGAACATTTAATAAATAAATCGCTAATTTAACTGAACTAGCTGACAACATTTTTTTTAATATTATCAAAGAAAAACCCAAAAAATTAATTTCTGCTAAAAAATTAATAAAAACATTGAACAAATAAAAAGTTTATATTTATATACGAGTATATGTATATATTTAAATAAAAATGGGGAAATAATATTGAAACGTGGTTTAAAGTGGAGAAGGATTTCATGAAAGCTTAGGTTTTTTCAATTTCAAAATAAAACAAGAACAATCGTTTGAACACCAGGGCTCGCAACCGTGATTCAGGGAGCGAACCAAGTCGTTAATATTACCATATGAACATGTTATTAGTTGTGACAACCAAGTTATTATTGACATTTAAACACGAAATGATTTCCATTCACAAAAATTGCAGCAAAACAATTTCGATGTTGGTAGATTAGCGACTACAAAAAGTGTGTAATTCGAAAAAATAAACACAAAGGTTTCATTCACGATCATAAATAATTTTTTGTAATGTTGTCCTTTTTGTACTGAAATGTGAAATTTTGATTATTGCAAGTCGAAAACGTTCTCTCTGATACTGCTATCGATTTCACATCTCCTTGAAATTAAAACCAAGAAACATTTTATTAATATTATTTCAGGGAAACAGCTGGTTTCAAAAATACTTTCGGGGTTCTTTTTCTTCATCTTCTTCTTACGATTCATTTTTTTGTTGGAATAACTTTTTTCGATTTGTGCGTAACTGAATTCGGAAGCGTAATCGAAATGCACAATGGGTGTGATTATGTAAAACTTTTAGTTGCTTTATAAAAATGTGATTAAACAGCAATCATACAAGGCTTGTTTTCGAAATTTTTTTTTTCGAATTTAGTTAAATGATTTTATATTGTTCGAAAACGGGTCATTTTATTATTACCTTCAATAATAATATGATTTGATAATACTTATGATTCCGTGATATTATGATTACAGGTTCTTTCCTTGCTTGTTACACCTGGAAAAACTATAATTATCATCTGGCCACCCTATAACGTTTTTATTGCCAGATGCAAAATATTCTTAAGAATACGTTAAACATTATTCACGGGAATAATTTATTTCTAATTCTTCTGTCAAGTTTTTGTTTATGTAATTTAATAAATAAAAAATTCAATCTTAAACGCGCATTTATAATTTTATTTTCATTATTGCTCCGTGAGCAATTGAAATTACAATTTGTCAACACATTGCAGGCGAACCCATAAATAAGCCACTTGAAAAAGGAACCGTGTTTTTTGTGGGTCTGTTTAACTGCCTGTCTTCTTTTTTTTGTGTAAAGTTGTCTTAAATTACCGAATTGTTTTCAAACAAGGGAAATGACAAATGGAACAACCTAAAAAAGAAATAAATAAAAAGTGAAACCGAGACTAAAAAATGCACCCTGAACTGAGCAGAAAATAGTAAAAATTGACGGAAAATATGACAACAAAAATTTAATACCGACAAACAAATCGAAAATATTAGAAAATATGAAAAAAAGATACGGAAAACTACAATTTCAAAAAATATCGTAAAATTTTGTAGAATTAAATATTAATCAAATGTAAAACGTTGTTCTTGTTAAAAAAAAGCGGGTGTTAAATGTTTTTAAAGACCCAAATGATCGTTAGACAGTCTGGTAAATTGAATAAAAATAAAATAAATTGTAAACAGACATTATTTTTTTATATTTAGTCACATGTTTTAAATTTGAAGATATTTATTGACTTTTAAGTAGAATAATTCACCAAAGAAATAGTGAAAAATTTATTTTTAATATCAATAAGTTCAAGTCTGAACATGTATGTAAAGGGACCTTTTACAAAATATATTCAGAGATGACCAAATTGAAGTAAGGACTACAAAAATAGGGTCGAATTTGGAAAATACACCGTTTTAAAGTAACATTTAAATAAGAAAGTTAATATATTTACAGATGTGTTCAGCTTTAGTTTTTTACGTTTTTTTCAAACATGGATTCAGTGCTCTATGACTCAAAACGTGAGAGTGTCCTTTAAAAATTATTTTAAACTTAGCATATTCGCATGGTTGTTTATTGTCCCGTAAATTATAATTTTAGAAAGTGTTGCGGAAAACGTTCCACATAATAAAAAAGGGACACCCGCATGCAAAGAAGAAACATGATTGTGGCATGGCCACGACAATCGTATTATGTTCTACACAATAATATAGTGTTGTGGCAAACATATATTTGCTTATTTATATACATTTTCAACATTACTTCAGTCACGAGAAAAAAGTTATCTTTTATATTTAATATCCAAAGTATTTCGATCCAGACCAACCATAACATTTTTACTGAAATTCTAACAACAAATCAAGTATTTTAACTATATAAAAATAATATGATAACTATAACTATTAAAAGTCTTATAAAAAAAATGGTAACTATAACTATAAAAGTCTTATTAATAAAAATAATATGTAAAATTATTTGGTATTTAATAGAGTTGTTATCCGATCAAAAATAATTCGAATATTCGAATAATTTTTTTTGCACGAATAAAAATTTTCAATAAAAAGTATTCGGTATTGTATATATATATACTCGTACATAGTAGGAATATATCATTAGGGAAATGATATCATTTTTTAATATTCTTGTTTTTTTGCTTCAATTATATTTCATTGAGTCTTTGTACTACAAGAAATTTTCAATAAGTATCCAAATCTGATCTCTAAAATAATATTTATTAGTTATTACCAATATAATTACTTATTTATTTTATTATAATCGTAATAAACTGTCTACTATCGGAGTTATTTGAATATCGAAGTTATTTGAATATATTTTTTATTCGTTCAAATATTCGAATACTATTTATTCACTTGTTCGAACAGAAATAAATTAGGAGTTTTGTTCGCACAATTTGATAACACTAGTGATTAATCAAGTTCTGAAGGTATTGTAATTTACGTAATTAGGGCGTTGAGTTTGAATCAGTCGATGATTTTAGTCGCCTGTGTTCGTACGCCAGCCGATGCTAATCCGTAACTTGAATTTGGTCAATTTCTACCTTTCTTAGAGGACCATTTAATTAATGAGCACTATCATGGACCATTACTAAAACAGGTATGCTTAGTAATTTCTCTTAATTTTAGGACCTATCAGGTGAATTTCAACGTTTCGTAATACTTTTGGAGGTAAACTGGTTTAATTATATCTTAAAAAAATATTCTTCGTAAAAGCAAGAAAACGTACGAGGTGCTTCAAAATATGGTAAATTTTTTTTTGAAAAGTGTGTAACGGTTAACGATTAAAATACTTAATATTGGCTCTAATTTATTGAGACAAATAAACCTTCCAACAATTTATTTATTAAGAAACGAAAACAAATTTTTACAACTTCAAAGGGAAATGGTGTAAAATGGTGTAAATGGTGTACAAGCAAAATAAATAAATTTTAAAATCAAAAACTAATGATTATTTTTCAAATTGTCAAACATTAACAGGATGCAATATTAAACAACAAACGCGTGTCAATAAGAAACAAAAGGATGAAAAACATTAAACTATAAAAATCTATAAAAATCCATAAAAACTTAAATAAAATTGAGAAGTATATGCAGCCATACTCTCTCCTCCCCTCTCCTGTAGTCTATTTGAATACTACAAGTATGAACTAATAAAAATAACAATAAATAAAAGACAATAGTGAAAACCAGAAGAGGTCACTCGACGCCATCAGTTCTATATTGTAGAAAAAGGACCTTCAGGATAATAATATGATTTAATGAAAGGGGGTGTTGATCATCCGCCAGAAATATAACAATCCAACAATAATGTCAACGACAATCTGTGGCCGCCTGTGGCACGGTGACAAAACTGACTGACCTGAGGGCATTTTACTTTAAAATGTAGGCAGGAAGTTTCACTAAAGGGGAATGGGTGACTGTGTGTGTGTTTGTATGTCTAAATGTTAAATTGTCAAAAATAGTAATATAACACTCTCTCTATCTCTCTGTCTTAAAAATATTTATTACCGCTTTATAAACTGTGGCATTTTTATTTCATCGAGAATTTGACACATGGCCACTGCCGTTTTGTTGTTAAAAATAGTTTTTCATTTTTCCAATGAAAAATTAATGTTTCCATAAAAAAAATGTATTTTAAACTATTTAACTCAAATAAAGGATGCATGTGTGTAGTATGCGAGTACTGCACGCCAGAATAAGGACTCAAGTGTATTTTGATGTACCAGTGTTTGTATTTGTAGCTGTTGTTGTATTCGTTTTATTGATAACTTCAATGGACATTGTTTCTCAAAAGGGGATTTGATGAAATTTGATATTTTATCTTTCTGTTATTGTTATTATTGTTTGCAATAAATGACCCAATAACCATTTTCAACAAAATCCGGCACTCACGCACACTTACGTACATGTACGTAGAATGATACAAGACCAGTCCGTTATTTGTTGGTTTAAGTTGCTGCCGCATCCTTTATTTGTACTAAATTCAATAATGATTCGAATTCAGTGTATTCCAACATACAAAGGATTTGTAAGAAAATATTAGCCACTGGTATTTGTTTTCAAGTAGTTTCATTTCGAAATGGCTTAAAGGCACGTGCTGTCGAAGTTATGGTTTCTTTTCTGTTCGCTTATACAAAAACAAAACATCAGATTCACATATTGAGCAAATAAATACTTTTTAAAATAAATAGTCACTAGAAAGCCTGAAGTGGGAAATTAATGAATTTTATAAACCTCCACATAATACGAGTACGACATTTGGAGCTCGTCTGTATTCCGCGAATCATTTTAGACCTTGTAGGTGATTGTTCTACAGGATGAAATTTTTCAGCTGACTTGATAAAATTAGGATTATATATGTCTTGACCCTAATACCATATATATTCATTGTAAATATCGACAGATAAGCTAATTTGGGGGTAGTTAAATTCACTATATTTAGCTGATGTCTAAATAAATCAACAAAGACAAAAAGCATTAAAAAAGAAATACCTGTTTGAGAATATTGATACTAAACTTACCATTGGTTCCACATGTGACTAACTTGTATTCTGTCGCTTTCAAATGCTTCCTTTAAGGCGAAGCTCCGCGTAACTAACCTTAGAAATCTTACTATGAAGATATATCTAGGTATATCCACTACTTGATATCGCTCACATCTACGCAACCCTCTAAAATGAACCAGCATTTCGCAGAAGCAGGTAGCAGTTCTATCAATATCTTCAAAGTCAACATAACCCAAACCTTTCCTAAAATTCAGATAGCTCTTTGCGAAAAAAGCGTTTCATTATGGATCTCCCGGCTCCGTGCCAGTGCCATTCAAACTAAAATGGAACTTCTTCGTCATCAGTAGCTTTGCAAGGAAATATGGAGTTGGCATTGCATACAAACCTGCTTATGTGTATGACATGATAATTGATCACTTTGCAGCATTTCTTTTTAGTGTTTATTTCGGCGATTCGTTGCCTTTTGGATATGAACGTAATGCTTACTATCGCGTGCCATGTTCTGTTCCTAACTTACGTGAAATGTATATTTTTGAGTTCAATGCATTACGGTAATGCTTTCTGGGAACCACGTCTGTAAGCGAATATGTAAAATTAAAATTTTTTTCGCTTTAGATTTTTTAAGTTCTATTATAATTTTCCAAAGATGATCATTCCGCCAAGATTTGATGATTTTTTTAGAATTTTTTTTGCTCTCAAGTGGGGTGTTTTAGAAATTGTTGCCGTACAAAAGAAATAAAGAAAACAATAAAGATGACAGACTAAAATTAGCAAATATAATTAAGGAATGTTACTGCGTACTTTTTATATAAAAACAATTAAAACTACGTATCCTGCAGGAAAATAGCCGAATAACAATAAAAAAATGACCGTCAAAATTGCCGTCTGGTAAAACGGGTGGTTCACCTGAGTTTCTGCCCACTATGATGTTTTGCAACAGTTTAATGAGTTATGTTACTTGGCAAAGATTGGGTTTGACGTCAGATTTAAATAGCTACAGTTTACATGTGCAGGCAATATTTTCCTGTCACCTGAACCGACAATAAGTGTACAATCAAATTACTTAGCAGTTTCCTAAGAAATTCAGTTCACCCGAATTTTAATTTTATATTTTAAAATTTATTTTTCCCTAGAAAAGACGAAACAATCTTTTATTTATATTTATTTAAAAATACACAGAGGGCGATGAATTTGAGTAAAACTTTGACATTAAATAAAAAAGTCTTTATATCGTGTAGTAAATTTATTTGGTTAACCATTAATTCCTTTGCCATGATCCACAAAGACATGTCATTATGCACGCGCCAAACATTTTGATTTAACAACAAGAAACCAAAAATATCATGAACTCAAAACAAAAAAAAGCAAGTTATAAATTAAACAGAAAACTTTCATAGAAAAAATTGTACATACGAGGGATTTGTTATTTTGAATGAAAAATCTTTTTTATGAATATAAATTTTATGCCCTTCAAAGTATCTCTGTGTAGCCTAGTAGGAGACTATTCGTCACTGCAGCTACACAACAACATGAAGAGGCATATAAAATGTTATGATTGTTTTTTGGATATAAGAAACAGCAGTACTCTTCGGATAAAGGTGTTCATTAGGAGCATAATTTGAAATTTTTTTTTATATACATCTCATGAGTTAACTTTTAATTTCCTTATAGCTTATTTCATTGCAACAATTTTAGACAACGGCTACTTTCAGTATCTTCTCATGGAATGCGCTGGCAAGGAATTGTAAGAATATGTTATTGGGTCATAAGGTTGATTGTAACGTAGTGTATTTTGTGTGGACCATTCAGAAGCGTAACGCCGTATGTAAAACACTGTGTGGTACTTAGCTTATTTCCAAGACTTTGATTCGAGCTCAACGTTTACATCGTCTGTAATGTCATTCTCGCAATGCGCCGTGGGAAGATAGCATTAGAATATGGATACGGATCGATCGTCGATCAACTTGTGCGAATTAAAATTACAGTTCATCTGTGATCTGTTAGAGGTGAATTAACGATCGAAGGAGTAGGTTCTAGAGTTCGCCAAAGTCGCAAACGAAGTCAAGATCTTAATCTAAATGCCTATAAAATCCAGACAGAAAGACTTACATCTAAGTGTAAGTGAATTCGAGCACCGGCACCATCAACGCTACTTCAAATTATTTTTCAATTTTCGCATTTCAAATTCCATATAAATTTTTTCACCAGATTCTCAATTTTATTTTATGGAGTTTGACATCCGGCACTGCGCCGGTGATACCTTTAGTTCGCCCGTGAATCTCCCTGTTATAAGTTTGCTTTGCACACCATTAACTGGCCTCTGAGGCCCCCAAATCTTAGTCTTCTGAAAGATAAATTAGTTATAAGAGAACAAACTGACGAATCTGACTCAATTGAAGCACAATATCAGAAATGTCCCGCAAGCTCTGTGCCAACGCGTTGATACCAATATTTGTTATGGATTAGAGAAGTACCAGCATACTCAATAGCGTCTCTTTTGATAGCTTGTGTTGCAAGTCAGCGTCATATTGATCATGCAACACAACCTTCCCGCTACTTGGGTCTATATCACAGCACCTCCGAACAGCGTAACCAACATGCAGTGTTTAGTTACTGCTTGAATCCGAAAGCTCTCTTCTTCCAGTTACAGACTCCAGACAAGTCTCGGGGGTTGGTGCCTCCATATTCTCCGCCTAACAGTACATCAAAGACACCAAAGGATCACTACGGGCAATTGCCCCGTTGGTATTTTAAATTTACACGAAGAAAAGTCCACATTTTGCTTAATATTGTAGTCAACAAACAAACAAAAAGCGGGTAAAAATAAGGGTAGAGGTTTTGGCTTAAGCTACCACCGAAATGGGCTTATCAACATAACAATGAATTTTGTGAATTTATTGTTAATTCTTGATTCGATATTCCGACAGGATGATTTGAAAATTTAAAGTAAAGATGGCACCTAACCGAAACCGGTTTGTCTCCAAGCCAAGTTTGACATGGGATGACGGATTTACTGCTTAGGAAAATTAGCTCCTTTAAATTTTAAAAAGCCGTGTGTGTTATTTCTATGTTATTATATTTGTTGTAGAAATAATGCTACTGAATTTGCTTTGGCTCTATTTAAATATTTTTTATCAATAATCTTTTTTTGTTAGAGGTCAAATTTGTATTTCTAATAAAGTGTTATTTTTGTCACATGATAAAATGCCAAATATCAAGATTCTCAGTCCGAAAAACCATCTCCTAATTCCTTGTGGCAACGACAAAAAATTTTAGTTTTGCCAAACAGAAACTGTTGGCTTCATTCATATTTTAATCCCAATCCTTCAGCACAAAATCCAAGGCGGATTCCATGTTTGATAAAAAAATAAGAAATTACTGGTTTTATGGTCTTTGGATATTTTAGACGAACGTGGGCACCTTCAGAAGATCTGCTATTATGGGGATTGGACTCCTTATTTCAAACGCTATAGTTTTTCTAAGCTACACAACGTTTATTGCTAATAACTATATTTTATATACTTTTAATACATACATGAACCTTCCCAATAATTGCATAAATATTAAGTGGATTGAATAAAAAATATCATGTTTGTTGCTTAATCCAATAAATGGAAATAGAAATAAACATTTGTGCATAAATGTTAGCTGGTATTTCACTGTAGAGTAAATTATCCAACAACACTGTACAACAGTTAAAAGAAAATTAAAATCCCGTATGGTTTTATAACGGTTTTCCCGGAATCTGAAGTCCGTTTTTCGAGTCGTCTTATGTTTTTTAAACACCCCTACTGGTACTAAATCAATATTTCCTGTTTAAGGTCGGGGCTGAGAGGGAAACATTTCAACCGTTGGGGCCTCATTTATATAACTTTTGTATTACCTTATTAAGAATAAAGTAAAACTATGGTTTCGACTAACGTATTTCAGCATCTTTTGACGACGGCTATGTATTCTTTCGAACCATCTAGTTTCTCGGCCCAACAATATTCTGCGACCATTGCAACTTAAAATCCTTCCCCTTCAATCTAGATTCCCTTTGAAATATTTTCTGATGAAAATTCTCACCGGGCTCATCTGAGACTTCTGTCAAATTATTTACAAAATAACTGCTATCGTTATGAATGTATATCATATGTAAGTTTAACCACGTTAGTGTTTCTAAATCTGTAAATGCTGCCTTCTAAGACCCGAAAACCTTATTAATAACAGATATGATGCATTGTGGATGTTTAGCACAATTAAAATACGTGTAAAATAAAAATAAAAAATCATTATTTTTCCTGTAATGAAACATATTAAACTACACCTGCTTTTATTTTTGTCTCACTAATCCGAGGAAACAGTATTGAGTGCCTTCACCGGCTTTTTTCAGTTTTTAAGGAAGTTTTTAATGATGCTTCATTTAATATGAATTGGAGGCAGTAGAATTTATGTTTTTGTCACTAATGTATGGACGATTAAATTTTTTTTTACCAAATATCGCATGAAGACGTAACGTGAACCAAAAACACGGGCGTGAGTTTCGAATTCAGCAATTTCAAAAACAATAAAAAACCGTCATGAAACCCTACAGGATTTTCGAACTGTTGTACAGTGTAATTTATTGCAACCAAAGCAGATATAGCAAACGCCTATTTTTATTACATTTTGGGACGAATATATTAAACAGTTCAAACTTGATATTCATATGTGATAAACAAATATTTTCAAAGCTACAATTTAATGTCCACGAACCCATTCATATGCATTTCATGTGTGTGTGTGTGTGTGTGTGTGTGTGTATTAAAATTCCTCCCTCAATATGTAAAATTATCATATGTGCAGCTCACAAGTTCCTCTGGTATTGAATAAATATGGATTTTGTATAAGAAAAAAAAAAATTGGAAAAAAGGTCAGCACATTTAAGGTTAATTGTTGGAATTAGTTAAGACTCGACCTTTGTACATTCGAGTGGACGACAGAGCGTCACAATTCATTTTTAAATTTGACCAATTTTATCTACTCATTAATCATTTGTGCATTATTTGCTTTTATGTTGTTTTTGCTTTTTCGTTTTCTTTTCAAATTTTAAGTGTTCGATTTTTGCATTTGTCCTTATTAAATTATTCCCTTTGAATTTTGATTTGTGTTTGTGCAGTGAATGAAATATCGCTTAAATCTATTTATCTTTGGACGTTTATCGTTATAATTGTCGGTATTCTGATTCAACTATTTTCAAATATTTGCTAATCATTAATGCATTTGAATGGAAACACTTTACCTATTTATCGGCTTTCATTATGCGATAATTTATGGATGACATTATTATGGCTTCAATTCGGTTATGCCACATTAAAATTTTAGAATATTGAAATTTTAATCACTCATTTATTCTCAGATGTTCATTAAAAGATTTATGTGAAGTAGGTGCGGCGTGGCTGTTGGTGAAAAGGGAAACTAATTTAAATAATAAATTTTGGAAACAAAGTTTTATTAATTTAAATTTTATGAAAATTTTTATCGAATTGTTGGTGATTTATTCTTCAAAAAAATGCGTGGGATGCTCAATGCGACAAATTTATTAGTGTCAAAAGAAATTTCATCAATCAACAAGTTCAATTAGAAATTACAACGAAGATAAAACTTTATTTATTACAGTGAGGGTCATAGCAAGAAGAACTTTAATGATAAATATGTCACAATTATAGATTTTTCTGGATTGGAATCGGAGTTTAGAAATAGCCGACGACTAACGGTCCTAGACTAACATTATCGTTTGACGTATTTATTAGAAAATTTGACAATAATTTGAATTAATTTTCCCAGCGTATTAAAAATTTTGCTATATTGAGCAGTGAAAATATTTGAAATTGTAATTTATAATAATTTCTTATGAAAGAGTGTTGTTATATGCGCAATAAAAAAGTTTTGCAGAATTTCGCTGGGGAAATAATTTTTTGAGAACATTTGATACATATTTTTCTGTTTCTAAATTCGGTGTTTTATAAAAATGTTTTTTACAAAATATTTTTCCCAGCGTTTTAGATTTTCGGAATTGGGATCATTCGAAGAGATCGAAAAAGAGAAGTGCCCATTCGGTTCGAAGTCGAAGCCGAAGCAATAAACTAACAGATCAACTTACTTAACTCCCAGAATTCGAGTTCTTGCTGTGGGCTAAATAAAAGAAAGGAGTACTTGAAATAGAATTAAGAAGACTAAGTGAATAGACGAGAGTTCATTCCCAGGTCAAGGTAATATTGCCAATATTCACTATTCTGCAAAATGAGTTGATTTTAATTAATTCCGTAGTTAAAATATTAGAGAGGGTTTCAATTTCACAAGAACTAATGATATATATTCACAACAAATTGATGGCCATCTATTCGTGATCCTTATTCTACTGGCGTGTGTTCCAACACTGAAGTCTATATTTATCGTAGCAACTAAACAAAATCAGGTTCAATTAATGGAATTCCTCATTAATTTAAAAAATTAAACAACTTGAAGGATGCAAGGTCCGCATTGCGTAGTTACTAAATTTGGGCTTCCAAATTAAATTAAAAAGAAAACCAAAATTTTTACAAAAAACTCGCTAAACTTTTATTAAGATTTTTTTTCAATTATGCAGGACAGATTTTATTAGTCAAATTGCCACCGCGGTAATGCGATTGTCATTATTATCGACGATACTTCTGCAAAGCGGTGGCTGGTTATTTGTCCTTGTAGTGTAGACTCTTTTTGCAAATAGTTTCTAGCGAATAAATCGTTCGGAGTCAATTAACGTCGCCGTGTCGTAAAATGATGCGGCCTTGAAATTTAGTCCCATTGGCTCCACAAAAGATTATTACCTTCTTCCGAATACGCACGGAATTGAATGTTGTCACACATTTGCAGCATTATTTTGGAAAAAGACGTACGGGCAAGTACGTCTTTAGACCGCAAGGCACAGTTAGTCTTTGAGGATGCATTTCCTTCAGAAAAATCTTTTTTGGATTTTAAGATCGCCAAATAGGAGAAGTTTGCTTGTTTGCAAATCCGTTGAGGTGAAAACTATTCTCATCATCGAATATGAAAATATTCATCTAAAGTACAATATGCACTCTTTTCGAGCGCTGAGTTTCCACTGGGGTTATTCTCGAACTCTTGCTTTCATTGCCATGACTAAATTTGCAAATATACCTAGAATTTTTATTCATTTCATTCTTATAGTGGTGCATGTGGATCAGTTCTCACAAGAGCCATACAAGGTCCCATTTATTTATAATGTAGTTTTGCTTTCTGCATATCTGTAAGATATCAAGAGAGTAAGTTAGTCTAGAATAAGTATATGATACCGAGTGTATGTAGAAGCTTCTAAACAAAAACAAAATACAATTGGTGTACAGTGGACTAAATTTGGAGAGGATTTAGAAATAGGAGATTAAAAAAAATTACATGAAACAAATTTGTCCGAAGGCCTAGGCAATAGTGTCAATCAAAAAGCTACTTTATTAAAATGAAAAATATAAAATTAGATTCACGTGAGACAACTGTGGACAACAATTCAGTTCAGTGATTGTGGGGTAAAAATAAAAAAAAACATTTAAACTGATTATTAGTAAATTGATACCTTTGCTAAAGGAGATTGCAAAATACCTTTAATAATTTTCGTTATAGTTTTCTATTCTCATCTCTGTTGGCATCATCAATACAATTTATGAATTGATTTGTACAGCAAACGGAAAACATTTAGAAACATCATGGCTAAAAACCGGAGGTAAAGTACGGACATAAAAATACTTTTGGACAGAAGCCCTTTACTTGACAAACAAACAAGGAATACTAGCAGTAATTTCTAGAAAACTATTTCAGATAGACAAGGGCAGCCAGCCAGCCAGTATGCCAGGCACACTTTTGGCATGTGTCCATTATGGAAATAAAAACTAAAGTTATTGATTTTGTTTGTTCAAACAATTGCTTTTGTTTAAATGCTTGAACACGAAAAGAAACACTAAACAAAAACAAAACTGATAAAGATGATTTACTATATGAATGCATAAATGTGCATGTGTGTGTTGATGCTGCAGCGTATTGTAGTAACTGAAAGGAGAGCTGCATTTTAACACCTTGACTATTATTATTAAATGCACCTAATACACATGCACCCAACTACAAAACAATAGATATAAAAGTCTAAAAATATTCGAACTACAGAAATCAATTGAGACGTTTAATACTGCAGTACGTGTGTGTTGGGCGAAACAATGCTAGTGGATGGTTGTTCTTTGGGTTGCATAGTTTGGAAAACAGAAAGATTTTTTTGTGGAAAAAGAACCGAAAAATAAAACACCATGTGTTAATCCCTTCATACAGAAATTCGATTTGTGTTGGACACAAGCGAGAATAATTGCTGCATCTAACAGAGCTTTAAAAGAATGTTTTAATGAAAGTACCGCTACTTTTCTGCCATTTCCATATAAAACAATGTGCAAATCGTTCCTTATTTTGGATATTAATTTTCAATATTTCTGAAACGATAAAAAAAGTATTTGTGAAGAACATATTAGTAGATACAATTTTTTAGGTGGCTCTAAATGATTTTCACAGAATAATGTGCTCGTGCAGTCGTATTAGTTACAGTATTTACTAATTTATTAAAAAATATTAAACATTAAGTCAAGAAAATAGATTCATACCGTGGGAATATCATCTATACTCTAAAAATGTTTAATAAGAGACCATTGTGAAGTCTGTAATCGTGACTTAAAATGGATGAGGATTCAATTCCTTACTTCGAGATTACTGCTTAAAACATTCAGACGAAATGGCTCTTCCACGTCTATGCAAAGCAGCCGCAAGTGACCGATGCTCTCATAGTCAAAATAGCCAAGGCCATCGCGTAAAGTCAGTCCGATAAATGCCGAAGAGACAATGCACTTCGGCGAATGTTTAATTGAATTCATAGTACATATGTTATGGCAAAGAAGGAGGCTTTCCCAGAATCAGGAATTCAATTGGTACCTCACGCATAGCTTGCTTCACTCCATTTCCATATGGACCTGTGCTTATTGAAACTCTAATTCACCAGAAGGGACCTAAAATTGGCTTTAAAACAACCAAATAAAAATGAATCTGAAAGTTTATTACTAATTTGAGAAAGAATTTAGTTGACAGTGTGCTAGTCTCTCATGCCCACCCCATAAGTTTGGTCTGTATTCACTGCCGCGGTTCAAGAACTTCGCTAATATATTGGCTTAGTTAAAGTGGCATAAACTATTATATTTTTAACATTTGGTCAGGAGCGGATTCAGCGAGGGGACAAATACAATATTGTCTCTCTCCCCAAAACAAAAAAAAATTGAAAATTGTTTTATGTGAACATTTCCCAAAATTAACCCCTTCCCCCAAAAGCTTAGGCTTGATTCGTACAAATATTATCTGGTAACCCTGCCCATCGATAGCTAGATAGTGATGATAGTTTTTCCAATTGTTATATTTCAGGAACTATCAAAGTTACCAATTCATCCAGCTGTCAAAAGCTTTAGAAAGGCTTGCCGTTTCAGTGAATTTCGTCGTGGTGTCAGTTTTCATTATGGCTTTAGTGAGCAGGCACCGTGGAATAGTTTAAGCATAAATACACTCGTTTAAACCCTTAGCTATCAATCAGACAGAAATTGGTGCGAAGTAAAGAATACATAGCCGCCGTAGTGGCCAGTATCCAAGAAGACTCAGAAATCGGCTTATTTTGCGTTTGGACTTGGACCTATATCCGTATAAGATTGTGATGATATACGAATTGAAGTCTTACGACCACAGGTAATTATATAAAGCACCGCTAGCTGAATTATATTTTGCTAGGCGCTTTCTTTTGCTCCAGTTCATTTTGCAAAAAGTTGATAAATGGAAATTTAAATCATTTTCAAATAAAATCCAGTTGATGTTGCAAATAATGTTTCCAGTCTTTTACACTCTGGTCTAATGCACTTTAAACGTATTCTGACACAATAAAGCAATCGGCGTATTTATTTTAGGTTCACACATTTGTAGGGGTCCTTTTCAATACACGGTAACAATCCAAACAAGAACAACAAGAACAACAACTGTTTAAAGCAATCAATACAATATTGATTGTTGTCGATGACCGTTACAAATTGTTGTGGGCGTTAAAAATCCGCTTAAATTTTTTTTTCATTTAATTGAATTTGATTTCCATTAGCATCCTGATGATTTTTATTTTATTGTTTCATTTCGCCTTTTTGTTCGTTTTGCGGACATTTTTGTTTAAAAATATTAGAAAATTTTAATTCCATTGTTCTAAGCGCCGCGCTCCGTATGAAATCTCTTTTCAATTGTTACATTTGCAATAATTTTTAACACTTTTTATGGAGTCTTGTTCTCGTACCATGCGGAATATATGAGCGAATGAGAGGGTTTTCAATTTTCAAGTTTCAGGGTGTATGTTTTGAAACATCAATAAAAATTGTTTCATTTGTGGAAATGATTGGCAAAATGAGGGTGTGCTGACAGATGTCAGCTTTTCATTCATTTATACACTTAAACGTGCGCCAATTGACCACTGGTCAATATTGTCTTTTTACTGCAACAGTATTTTTTTGGGTAGAATTTGTTCGAAAATTAAATCGTTGAAATTCAAAGGGTGCATTGTTGGTTTTTGTTAACTACTCTTATGGGCATTAGTTGTCTTTGTTTATTAATGTGTTTAAAATTTTTGCTTTTAAGTCCAAAAATTAGTGCAATTGTTTTATTTTCTTATCTGTGTTTTGGTTTCCAATTTTGGGGGAATTTACTCTTTATTTGATAAATAGTTTATTCGAAAAATTTCTTTATTGGTTTCTCCAATGAAAACCGTGAAAAATAAGGGCAATTTTATCAAATTAGTTACAAGAGTTATTCTCTTGATTAAATTTTACAAAATAGTAGAGATTCGTAATGAAAGCAGGAAGATATCTGTAAAAAGACTGCGACGTTTCTACGTTAGAACCTTTGGGGTTTTTTTTTTTTAATTTTTGATGTTTGAAATTATTTTGTAACCTGCCGGATGGCAACTTTAATTAAACATAGGGTTGATATATTTCAAATATGGCTAGCCGACGACGAGTTTTGAACTCTGCGCTTTTTTAAGCGCAGGAATCTTCTCGGACGAACGCATAACAACTCACCGAAGCGTTATTATAATCGAAGAGAGGGATCTAGAACCGCATAGGAGCTTAACATACGTCGAGTGTTTCTGTAAAATCAGACATTTTGTAGTCCATGATAATAAAACATTAACCTTTTGTAAATATATACAATAAAAGAAATGAAAACCATTTTTTATGCAACTAAATATTTGGTTTGCTCCAAGTGCTATAAAAACGGATCGAAGATTTCACATCTAGATTTATTCCTATCGGGGTCCGTTCCAGCTAACTCGTTATTACTTGTTACATTAAACTTTAAAACTTTTGTTTCGTGTTCCGCTGTTTGTAATTATTAACATTTTTATTTTCGGTACTTGAGTTTGTTTTTCGCAACAATTTTCCCCATTTTTAAATTGTGTTGCTGTTACTGAAAGCAACCACACCAGATTTCATGAAGTAAATAAACAGGGTGGGTCAGAAAGACGTGCGACTCGATTTTAAAAATTCAATTGCTTTGGAATAGTGCGGGTGAGGGGCACGCGGGACATGGGATTGTTAATAAGAAGACTGTATTTTTTAAGCGTCATCAGCAGAGAATGAGCCAGATTGTTTTCTGTTCTGAGTGGCAAGTATACACTATATACTTATCTTAGCACATGGATATTCTTAGCAATAATACTAGATATATTGTTTGTTAAAACTCAGTTTACTATTCAGTATTAAAGACATGCACATCGTATTGCTAATACACTAACAACATCAAAGACTGACCATCTTCGCCGCATGACCGTCAAGAATTTGTGTTTTACGAGAAAATAATACCTTAATATGATCGGCAAACAAAAAGGTTCTACACTGTGTTGAGCTAATATAGTTAACAAGATTCATTCAGGTAGGTGAGGAGTAAGAACAGACCAAGAATAAAGTTTAGAGGAACACCACCCGATCTAGGTCTATCGGTACCCACACAAACATATAGTTTTTCCGATCAGTTAAATCATAAACTTTGGAAAAAATTAATTCCATACTTTTTTTTTAAATTAAAATGGTGTAGTTTACGTTATCGGAGCTAAAATTACTCTTTTATTTGAAATTTGATATTTCCTGAATGGTTTTAGTTAAGTTTACAAGGAAAGTAGAGGTGTTACTGCCGGAACGCAAGCTATTCGAATATATAGAGACACAACAAATACGGATGGAGAGTTGTATGATTCTCATTATTTCTAGAAAGGTTTCATTTTATTATGGTTGCCTTTTTGAGAAACAAACGACGTAAATACCTAAAGCAGATATTTAAAAATTAAACAACTCGTCGACTGGTTCGCCACCGACAGCCGCAAATATTTTTCTTCAGCTTTTACAGGCACCAAACGGCCGCTAGATACACAATGTAGTAGGAATGTTTTACTTTAGATTTTGTTGAGATTGTTATTAGGTTTACCTCTGAAACGAACTTAATAATGTATCCGGTGTATAAGTGATGAACGATCTGATCGTTTAAAATTATTTCAAATATTTTTGATAAACATGGACGATAAGTGTCTAAAGATATGGTAGTTCCTTTCTCTAAATACGAACCAGCCAACTACTAGGATAGGTGGATGCCATTATACAATAGTAAAATACGTGGCAAAGTACTTCAATAATATACGGAAAAACAATTTTGGCGTTTGATGTTGTTTTCGCAACTGCGATAAAAGCATCATTTTCCTTAATGCACCGGAAGTTGAATACGGTGGATTAAAGTCCGTCGAAATCTGGAGGAAACTCGTATAAAGCAACCTGAGATGATAAAAATATCTTTTAAAGGCCCCTCGGCCATTGTAGTGAGTTGCTTATTGTTTGTTTATTATTTCCCAGAAATCTCTGCAATCGTAACAAAATATTTTTGATACCAGAAAAACGACGTAAAAACAAATAATAAAGTAAAACTGAAATCGACAATATCTAATAAAAGTAATGACTTATTAATAAACAGAACGTGGAGCGAAACAATTTTAAACATTGAACTTATGTCATTAAAAATTTTTCGGCTGAAGGAATTAAAATCGTGTTCACAAAACAGCCTTGGTTGCTGTTTCTCAAACATTTTTTATTTGAATCTTTCATGTGAGTCATCATGAGACTTCAGTTGAAGTCGGTAAAAATCAAGCTGTAGTTGTGTTGAATAAGAATCAGAAAAAAAAAAACTTCCCGGACAAGCCAATAACTAGTTATGTTTAAAATAATTCAGCTTCAGCAACTTTTAGATAACATTGATGTAGTCAGAAAAACTTTATGCATATAAAACTTTTAAACAAAAAGGAAGAAAAAACATTTACGTCAACATATGATCGGTCAAAATGCAAGAATTTGGCTTCAATAATTAAAAATTGACAAAAAATGGAGATACGTCGTTGTTCATGAAAAGCACCTAAGTATATAGCGTAACCTACATAACATTTTGAGAATAAAATGAAGTTATATAATTTAAAAATACCAGTATAATTTCTATTACCTTAAGACGAAACAAAAGCGAGTATAAATTGTTCACAACGTCAAAGGAGAAATAATTCCCAAGAGCCATTGCCCAAAAAAAAATTCTTTGCTAATTTTACTTCTTTGAAAATTTGAGCAATAGTTTCATTTTGTAAAAATGCCCAAATTAAAAAAAAAAATTAAAATAACCAAAAATTGGAGATTGGTTAACCCATTTACGCGTTAAGTTTCCCAACTACTAAATTAATAATAAATTCGCATAATTTTTGTTAGGGGATAAGCTATTCTCTATGCGCTGGTTGCTTAAGCCAGTTCAACAGGAAACCTTGGCCCAAGTTTTTAGAAAACTAGAAATATCGTGTACTCAGCTTCTAGTTTCGTAAACAAAATGAGAATTGTTTATGAAGCCTATCATACGATAATAAAGTTTTAACAAAAACCATAAACAATAAATTTATTGTTTTAGGCGATTGATATTTGTCTCGTCCGACTTTTCAACTTTTTTCTAGTTGAGAAAAGTTTGAAAATTAACAAAGTGCACATAAATATTGAGGTGTTCATTTAATACATTCAATTAAATTTTATTAGAATGAATTCTATGACGAAGTGTGGGGTTGAAAGTTATTATGTTCAGAGGTGACAAAAAATTGTTAGTTTTAAAACAATTGACTGTTTTGCCAAAAATACGCAATTTTAAGATGAAAACCCCAAGTACTTTGAAGATGGTAGTAAGCTTAGAATGTTCACACTAATGTTGCAATAACATTCAGATTCTTCTTTTATTTTCAAATACCCCTTCTCTCTTGTTGATAAAATATTGTTTGCAAGAAAATTCAAGTACAATTAATTTATCATGTAAACTGTGCTACTTGACAATTTTTGTATTTTAACACATTTTTACCGCATTTCAGTTAATAGAATTCATATCACGTCCTACAATTTACAAAAGGCAGCAAGAAAATGCTTATAAATATTTTATAATAAAGTTCAAACTCATACAGACACTACTTACGGGCATTATTTAACTTTTATCTATTTCAATTAGAAATGAACCAAGAAAACAACAAGTAAATTATAAAAATAAATTCAAACCGACATAAAGACCGAGTCTTATGTAGTTGTAATTATTCGGTTAAAGTTGTTTTTAAGGCAAATTAAAATTTTTTGTTTGTTATCAAAACAACTGCAGCTACAAAATGGAATAAAAATTCCCATGGTAATAATTTAAACATTAAACTCTTTTTATTAGATATTTGATAGTGTTTCTTTTCTATTGTTTTGTAATAATCATACTGTAAACTTTTTAGTTTTTGCTATCAATAACATGCGCGCCGAAATGATAAGGTCGTCTTATGTTCAGTTTTGATAATTCAATTAATACTTTGGAATAGTACCGTCTATCGAATTACTTTGTACTGAAATGTTATTCATGCATTTCTTTGTGCTCGTAAGTCAAATCCAAAGTACAAATCTATGGAAATTATTTAAGCTGCAATAATTTAAAAATCTCTATTTATACAACAATTTTCTTGATACTAAAATGACAATTAGCTTGAATGGAAGTGAAATTCCTGCAGATTCCTAAATCCATTCAAACATCGTGCGAAGAACTTTAAAAAATAAATGGAATGCCTTAATAAATACGATACAAAGAAGCTTTTCGAATTTTAACGAAATAAATATAAATATAGTCCAGCTAACAGGTTGTCGTTTTATAATTAAAAAAAAAGGGAATGCTAAAAATTGTTTCGCTAAATCCTTGACAGGGTAAGTCCTTGATTGAACGCCACTCATACAACAAAACCCTGAAACTAAATAGGAAGGAGCTTTGAGTTTTGACTGGTTTTCTGTCCGGCCATTTTCTACCAACCTGTCGTTAGTGGTGAGGAAATCAGAATAGTTCTTCTTTGTGCCTAAAATAGGATAAAGCCACGACAAACATTCTTTTTAAATTTATTGTTTTAATAAGCGATAGAAGACATGCCTTTAACTCTGAGCTCTTGCATTCGGATGATATTAGGCGGGCTGCTCTGACCTTCATTAGGAAGTGCAATACAGTATTTGGTTTAACAACTGATCTTCGATTAGTAAATAACAGCAAATGCTTTATGTATTGTTGATAACAACAAGAATATAATAACCGCCTTATCACTTTTATCCGCACCTTATAATGGTTAGAATATGGCCAAAAAATTGAATTCGATATTAATGTTAAAGTGCGACATTTACCTCAAATAGAGTGTCGTCGAATTAATTTGAACAAAAATAAATGTTTTTTGAATTTAAACATTGAAGCGATAATAATGAAAATTACTTCATTATTTTTATTATGATAACAAAAATTGTAATTTTGAGTGTGGAATTTAAATGAGTTTGAAGGTAAGTCGGTGATTTGTGATATTAAGGTAAATTTAATTAAAAAAAGTAAAACAAAATTAAATAAAGACAATGTTTTTTATTTAAACCGTGTGAATTTTTGACATTTAAAGTGTTTAATAAAGAAAAATAATGTAATTAAATCAAAATACTCAACAGACGAGAACTTGATTACTTTATTTTTTAAAAATACTTGGGGCAAATATGATGTGTAAAATAAAAATATATTTAAGCAAAATAATTTCATTTTCTGGTTAACCATTGCATGCGCGGAGGGAAAACAGAGCACTATGCCACACAATGGAACACGCGAACCCAAACGAGATTCACTGGAGGCAATACATATACCAAAAAATACGGATGTTTGCGCCATTCTGGCCGCCGCGCTTTATGGGTTCGAAAATAACGTTAGAGCAGTAAGTACTGCTGTCAGTACAGTGCGAGCATTAGGCCGTCAGCTGGCAGACACAAAGATTTGGCTTGCCATAACACGTTTTTGTCTCTACAAGAAGTCTGGCTAAAAAGGTCGAGAGGAGAGATGTTAATACTTCTTATTAAAAATCCAAGGTAGAACAGCATATGCCAGGAATGCGTGACCAACAAGAACTCTTACTTACATATGCAGCTCTGTGCTGCATCTGGACATATTTTTTCCACTAAAGGGATAAATCAGGAAGCTTCGCAACAAGCGAAGAGATAATCTCTAAAGAAAGTCTGGTTTTAATTGTCCAAGGGAGATATCCGAAGGGATGGATATGAATTCAACGCGAAGGGTGGACGGGTCAATTTTTAAATGTACATTTAAGGCCTTGGACCGGGAGATTCCGATAGCCAAAGGCAAAGATACCTCGCCAGTGGTGGAGAGGTAATACCTGTAGGAACTCCGGTGTTTAGTGGCTAATAGGAGAATTCTGAAGAGTGGACCAGAAAACCTCCAGCACTGGCTAGCACATGGCTTAGGGCAGACACTTCTTAAATGTGAATCACATGGTGGACCTAAGCTTTAAACAATGAATGAAGAAGGCCGATAGCCACCAGTCGATAATCTGAAATCATTACAGTCAAGAGTGAAGGTTAATGATAGCATGCAACCCGAATGAGAGCAAATTAGTCGTAAGTTACAAAACGATTGCCTGAAATTAATTCGACGAAATAAGGGAATCCATAAAGTTAGCTATCTTGACTTGCACTAAATGTTTTGCCAGCGATCAATTCTGACACGATTAGGGGATTTATGCAAATAAAAAGGAACTTTCAGTCTATTATAAGAACGTTTTAACCAAAGGTGGCCGAATTCTCATCTAAGTTGGTAAGAGGAAATATATGTAAAGGTTTTTTGCATTTAAAGTTTTCTAAAAGGAGACAAAAAAACTATGAAATTTGCCCTGCGGTATATTGCAGTGTATTTTCATATCTGATTTATTAATTACATAAATTAGATTTTTAGATAGTCGAAAGCAAGGTCATGAAAATCGGTAGGCTGTTGGGATTGGAGGTTTCGGGTTTTTCAAGATTAGTTTAGATTAGCAAAACATCATGAATATGATAAAGCCGTAGCAACGATTGCATATTGTTCAAATTGACTTTAACAATACTCATCGTGAATTTGATGTATCACACTTATGGTTAAATATCATGAACCAGTATTTCCGCATTTGCGACGATGAAAGTCCGCAAGTCATTGTGGAAAGACCTCCTTCAGGGAAAAGTTATAGGCGGGTGGGAATATGTGAAGTTTCATAAATGAGAATTAGGGATCGCACTTGACAGCTGAAGCGACAATAAACTTATACGACATATTATCAAAACATTACAGCCACTTTTACTTTTACAGATGACATTCATGGGAAATGTGATTCTGAGTTTCTACCGGAAATTACAATAATTTATTTTTAGTCTGATTAGGTTTATAAAATCATCTTTTGGTATTATGAGCTTTTAATTATTAATTTAGCAGTTTTCAATATATTCTTTTATTTAAGTCTGTTGTGATGTTGCCCTAAATTGTTACAAAGATCAAGTTTTTTTTTAAAATATCTATTGACGACGGTCGCTATGAATCTATTTGAATATTTTACTACGAAAAGGAACCTATATCTGCTCTAGTACACTTTTAATATGCCGAATATTGAGTGTTCTGGTCAGTATTATTGTGGTTTTGAATGCTGGGGCGGGGACCTAGTAAATTTGCTAATCACTAGTACGGAATGAGCTGTAGTTAGCAATACAAGGTGTAATGGTAACTATTTCACCACAAACTTAAAATTCATCCCTCTCGTACATGAAATGGAATTTCTGTTTGACCTGGATAGTTTCATATAATTTTTGCTGTTGGGTAGTTTCCCTTGCTGCCCTTGCAATAATTCGATTGCTTATGGGTCTTTTGAGAAATATCAATTGAACTTCGTAAGAAGAATACTTTGATTTAATTTATTTTGTGGCAATTAATCAATTAATGTATTAGTTGAATTTTATTAATTGGGACATAAACTAGTCTACAAATAAAGAATGGTATATCGGAATTATATATTTTATTACTACGACAGGCGAGATTACGAAGAGTTTGGGGATTCCATAAAATCGTAATGTGGTTGAATATCGTTCCCCAAATTTCTAATTGGTCTATAGGATATTCGGTCGTACTGTTACCATTGCTTCGAAAGCAAATTGTAGGAACTAGTGATGAATATTTTATATCAATATTTTAACTGTGAAAATTTTTTGAGAAAGATGAATATGTGTCGTAAATGTCGTGAAAACTAGGAGCAATTTTCTTGTTTATTTATCTATATATATAAAAGTGAAACTCTGTCTGTCTTTGTGTGTGGGGGTAAGCTATAGACTCCGAAACCGTAAAGCCGATCGGACTCAAACTTTGGCAAGTTGTTGTACACATTCCAGGGAGTGTTTATGGGTGGTAATTTAAAAAACCTTATAATTTTGTGGTACTTGCACTCGACCGATTTTTCTGAAACTTTGGACACATATTGAGCTCATTAAGGGGCGTAGCAACGCGCGCCGGGCTTGGCTAGTATTTTATATTTTCGAAAACAACTTCCTTTAATTGTCAGAAACTGATAAAATTATTTTAAATTAACTGCAAAAACTTCATAGTTTTGACAAAAAAAAAAAACGATAATAATAAATCAACAAGAAAATATTTCATAATAAGTAAATTAAGGATCAAAAGGAAAAGGATAAGCGTAAAACTAAATCAGAGTAATAATAGGGAAATTCATATACATATGTTCACATAAAGTCTATGGGCCTAGAGCATCATGTAAAATCACGCATCTTAATAACTTCGAAATTAATTTATGAAGTTTCTTTGAGGCGGTACTAGTTTTCGGTTTCTCTAACAAATTCAACTCAAAGTTCTTAAACTTATCTTTTTGATATGATACTTGATTAAGTTTCTAGCAACTTAATATCTGGTTGCACATACAGAGGTTTCCAATAGAGTGAGTTGCTTTTGAAGTGGAAAAACTATGTGTGGTATTGATGAAATTCTTTTGTATATAAAACGTCCCACACCAGCGTCGCACTGTAAGCATTAAACATTAGGCTTAGTTGTGCTGACCAGGGGCATTCGTCTTCAGAAAACTGCATACGAAAAAATATACTGAAAATAAATAGCGCAATCTTGTTTAGCGAATTACGTCAGCATAAGAGATAATTATAACCTCAAACCGTTTATGCAGAATATGCATTGTGATGTTTAGTGTGTGACACTTGGCGCCGCCCTGCTGAAAGCGACTCTCGTCCTTATCCACAACGTCAGACTGAAGCACTTTTCCAAACTTTTACCTAACAAACTACGTTGTCTATGGCCCGAATTTGCCAGTCTGCCAATGCGTGAGTTTTTGTTTTAATTCAGGGAGAATCGACTGTTCCGGATTATTTTTTTTTTTACGGACACCGGCGATGTTCTCCTCCGATCTAGAGTTCTTTTGTCACACGAGCATTGACTAATTGTTTATCCATTTCGGTTTGGCCGACGAACGTTGGAGAGGAAAACTTTGAAGGGTCACCGACAGCGTCTACCCTGAAATTGATGCAATTCGAGACAGAATTTGCACCAACCAACCTTTATTTTGACCACAGAGATTTGTGATTTAGTCGCGGTGGTCAGTTGTGTATTTTGTAATGGTGACAACTGGCACCAGTGTTTGGATAATAAATAGACAATTTAAGAGACGCTATAAATATCGACCCTCCCTTAAGGGAAAACTCTTTGCGTGCTGCATAAAACAACAACTAACAATCCATGTGTTGCGCCTTTTTAATATTTTTGCACAATTGACCTTAAGAAGTTGCTTCACTTTTTTTGCTGAATCCGTGTAGTTGTAATGTCTAAGAATCGTTAAGAATCGTTAAGAATCTTGTTCATTGATTGTTTTTAGTTATTGTGTCTAAAACAATAAAAATATTATTTATGAGTTCAGCTTAGTTGTAAGGCCAGAATGATCGTTTTCAAAGCGCTTAGCATCAAGCATACACCATGGCTATTTTTATTGGTGTGTGTGTGTTTCGGTGTGTGTTAAATAGTCATAAATCTATTAAAATTTTAAAATACCATCGTAAATATGTCTTTACTGACTTTCATAACAACGTAGAGGCAAAATTCATAAATTTTAAATGGATTTTGGCATAAAGTACTTTAATAAAACATTTTGTTCTTTAGCCTGTCTGTTGTACTTGTTGCCAGTCCAGTTGTGCGACTGCGTGTGGTACGCCGCATGTGTATCAGCGCTTTAAACGCATTAATAGGAATGTGGTCAAGGTTAATGACTATCGTTTGAGTTTTTAATATTTGTTGCCACTATGAAATATGAAATTCTTTTGTCTTCATTTGTCAAAGACTGCTGCTTCAATATGGAGATAATTAATAATCTAAATAATATCTGAAGGTCTTTATTCTTGAACCAACTTATTATGCTCTGCCGCACTGAAGATAAAGAAAGAAGGAAAGCTACAATACGCTCAAAATACAATAATGCATTTGTTTTTAAAATCTCAACAGAACTAAAGAAAATTTAATTCCTATTTGATTTTACCAGGCTGTAGGGGGGACGGACAATCTCTTTTATTTACTTTGCACGACCATGTAAAATATCAGGTGGTGGTTGCAATTAAATTTTTATTTCAACAATATTTTTTTATTGTTTAAGCAAAAAAAAAATATTCATGTTTTTTCGCAGCGCCTGCTATTTTCATTATTATCAACACTCTGGTTAGCCAAAGTAAATATTGTCAATTGTTAAACAAAAGTGTTAAAATAAATGTGGTATAAAAAACTCTTTTTCTAGGATCTGACTAAACATTAAATGCAACTAAAAGCAACAAAAAAATATAAAAATAAATTGGTCAACACGACAGCCGACGAATGAGGGTGTGAAAACACACACAAATACACACGTGCACACACGACATCAAATGCAACAACGCTTGCAACAAAAACTATATTCACTTGTGTACAAGAGGATGCAGTGTATATATAAAGAGGGGCGTAAATAGGCGTAACTCTAACCAATTTGTTATGTTTTGTAAAAAAAGACACACAATTACAACAACAATGTGGGCATAGGTGTTAAAAAATTGTAGTTTTGTTGTTGTTTGTTAAAACAATCAACAGGACAGTTTGTGTAACAACAAAACGCAACCACAAAATCAATTGACAATTGATGCCGTGTAATGCAACAATAAAGAAAAACAGGAAAAAAGAAATGTGGTTGTAACTGGCTTCAAAGTGCGTGCAATTTAATTATTAGAACAATATTTGCCCCGTATATAATTTTTTTTAAAACACTCGCTAGTTAACGAGGAAAATATTAGTAGGAGACACCATTTGCTTAACGTAATTGTGTTTGTCAAAAGTATTTAAAGTTTATTCGAATTTACCATTCAAGTTAATTAATTAAGAAGATGTATTGCTGTCCGATGCGTAGAGTTTTTACCTTAGAAGTTTTAAAGGGTGACCAACTGCCAAAATATTCTGTAAGGTTTGCCATTTCATCATGTATCGCTTTTCGATTTCCCAATTTGTAAAAATTATAGAAAATCGTCGATATTCCCGCTGCGTTGTAAATGCGAGACGTAAGCTCCGTCGTGTTTAGTGAGCAGGTCGGCCGTGTGTTTAGTGAGCAGGCTATTCGTCGCGCGATGGAAAATTTTGACTTCCTTCGGACTTTAAACCACCAACCATATAGAGGTTGGCCCCTATTTACTGCATTTGACACCGCAGGAGAATCAATCTGGTTGTACTTAAGCCACCATCCAAATAAGATTGTGCTGATGCTGGGTGATCACAGACAATATTAAAAGTTAGCTAATAGAACTTTGGCAGTGAAACAAAGCGAAGGTTTTTGAAACAAAATTGTTTGCTAAATTGTTAAAAATTAAAAAACCGAACGATCGCAATCGCGAAATATTCGCGAAGAAGTGTCAATACGAAATTCGAGTAGAATTAATAAAAAATTATTTTCTTCTCTAACTTCTCAGCAAATACTTATAAATCTTGTGTTGGTTGATAAAAATTCTTACGAGAGTTTAGAAACAACCACAAAATTTCTTTCATTTGTAACTGAGAACTTAAAGCAGAGAGGAGCAAAAGCGCATTACAATTAAATTAGAAAAAGCAGTTTGAAAGACTATTTAATAGAAAAAAAAAATATTTGAATATTTGTGTATTTTAGTTTTATTAAGATTAAAAAATTGTCAATGTAGAAAGAAACATCGTACGATAAATTTCTTCCCTCCTCATGAAAAAAAGGCGCACTGGCGGAAAAGTTTTCATTAAGTAGACCTAAGGAAAAAGTTTAAATTATATAATTTTATCAATATTATAAATCATTTTACTATTTAATTTGAATAAAAATGATTGTGTATGCCAATAAATATGCGTATGTGTGAATGTATGACAAATAAGGAACCATAAACGAACCGACGAGATCACATGACCACATGCTGGCACAAACTGAGTGTCCGGTGAGCTCTAGAAGTTCTTTTTAGTTTCACTAGCAATAGTCGCACTCGAATGTTTTATACGAGAAATGTTTGCAGGACTCAGGAAGGTGATATTTTTAGGGTCAATCGCGACAACACTCATAATATTTACATGTAGTTATTTCCGTTTAATCGATTTTCAAATAGATTATAAGACAAATTTTCATACAAAATTTCCCACAAACAATTTATAGATACTCATGTCAAATTTCTTTCAGATCTTATAAACTACAATCCTTTTACGAAATACTGCAAAAGCCTGTGACCTCGGAAAATACCTGGTCAAATATCATCAGTATTATCAGCGACTAAAAGTTAAATCTGTTTGTTTAATTGTTTGTGTAAATTCCGTAATCGATCAAAAGCTTTCAACATAAACAAGTGTACAAGGCCAGACGGTGTACCAGCACCGGCCTTGAAACAGGGATCTTCAATATTTGTACGTATATAATCTAAGCCCTTCAAAGGCTTATAAATACATATATATGTATCTATGCTAGTTGGTACCCGTCGAAATAGAAGGTCAATCCTTAGAAAAGGTTTTGCTTATAACCTTCCATCTAATGAGATATTTAGAGCCCAACAAATTACTTTGCGATCGCCAGTGTGGTTGCCGTAGGTGACGCTCTACCGGAGATTTGCTAGCTTTTTGCTCCATACACCATTTTGGCGAATTTAAAATAGTGGCTCTAAATATTTCTAAAGTCATTTGATAACGTGTGACTTTGTCAAAACTTATTGCTTTAAGTGTTGGGCATGACGAGGCATATTGTTATGGGTGATGGAAGTATTAAAAGCCTGTTTCTACATTACAACTCAGTCCAGAAAATTTGTATAGAATCAAAAAACAAGAAATTATTGCTTTTCATATAAATTACTCTGGATGATTCGCACTCTTGTAATACGGAAACAGGCTATAAGCAATCGAAAATTCTTGATGTTCTTGAGAAAAAAAATTCAGTGGATATTTGATGGGCTGAATACATTTTTAAACAAGATTTAATTAAGTCTATCTGATCTCCTTACTGGTTATACCACCTATATCCAACCAAAAATTCAATGGGCCGTTGCTAATCGACAAGAGGGCTGCTTATTGGTGACAGCAAAGTAACAAACTCTGTTTACTATCTGGATAGCTCTGGTGAAATTAGGGAACAACTTCCTGACATCGGGTTATATAAATACATCAAGCGTTCTTCAATATGTACTCGTTTGTTTACGGTAAGCTGTCATGGGACCCAACTCGTTTTTTACCCGTAGCGTCTGTATGTGAAATAAACTCTCTACATACGTCTCTCCTCAATGTACATTTTTTCTAGTCAGAGGTCATCCCCTGAGTGCTGATCCAAAGCAAAACAATGGTCGTTAAATAATTTCCATTTATTTCTTTAGCAAAAGGTGTTAAATTACATTTTTGAAAAAACTTAAAACTTTCTTTTATATCCCCTATTGATCAGGGTTGATGTTGTTTTTGTATGTTTATTTCACTTTTTTCACCCATTTTATTCATGTTAGTATGCCAGTGTCCAGAATTTCTTTTGTCACCTTTTTAAATCAGCGGGTGTGTATTATGGCACTTTGGAAAATTTATGGTTTCAATTTAAACAATAGTTTTAATCTATCGCTCACTTATCGCATCAGTCTCTATATTTTTCCCATTTTAATGTGGAAAAAGTGATCAAAATGAATTAAGTTGTTCTCTGTGTAAATAATAATTGTAGGGGTGTTTAATTAATAGATTAACCCTTATACTTTTTGTTTTCGCTTTTACTCTTATTGTTTTATTTTAGGAACAAGGCAGAGACTGTTGTGGACATGTGTGTGAAGTCTTATATGTAGTAGTCTCATAAGGAATACGATTTATCAGTCAAAAACTGAGGACATTTACAAGTGTAGCTTTTCTTTAAAAAGGAAAAATTATATAATGGGTGAAAATGAAACTTCATAGTTCAGTTATCTTTGCAAGCTGGACTCATGCCTAATGGGTTCTATGGCAGGGCCTATCTGAATATTATCCTCATTTGCAAGCGATGAATATTTTTATTGGAATTTCGCTGTAAATATTTAAAATGCACAAGCTGAATTTCAATTGTTGTTTTTCGATCAATTTAACTCTTTTGATCAGCAGACATGTGTTTTTAGTTAATAAAGTTTGAAAAAAAAATTTTTTATTACCCTGGCGTTGTCACCTGCTTCTTATACATTTTAAACCAAAAAAAGGTCAAGTGGTTGTTAATATGAAAGAAGTAATATGAAGGTTTTTAAGTATTTGTTTGGGTAGTAAACGCTTCCTGAATACGAGTATAAAAAACAACCGCTCTTTGTTTCAAAAGAAGGAAAGCGAAACTAAAATACCTGCAAAACTCCTTCCAGTTTACAAATGGAAGAAAACAAGGCGACACCTTAGGCGGTCACTTACAAATGCAATACGAAAACATATTGAATAGTTTGATAAAAAAAAATTAAACTCCTACGTAATAAAACTCTGGAGTTGAATTGTATTTAATAAAAATATGTGTCTGTGTGTGTGTGTTAAGCATGCGCGCGCATTCGCATAAAATTCAAATAAATTTTCCTTAAATATGAAGAAAAAACAAAAAAGAACTAGAAAATGAATAAATAATAGGGGTAAAATACACAAAGCAAAAAATAAAAATAATTTACAGAAATAATGTGAATGAAATAAAAAAATAAATTTCAAATTTAATGTTTTTAACAAAAAAAGCTGCGTTACATGTTATGAAAGTGTGTATATGTGTGTGTGTTTTAGTTTAAAAGGCAGTTAACCGGCATAAAATTATATTACAAATGCATGCTACACCATGTCTACTTACATTCACATTTCTATTAAAACTAAAGTTCATGCTGCTGTAATTCATGTAACACTTAATAACTCTTTTGGAAATGGTGTAAAAACACTTTAATGGTGTTAAAAATTTAATATAATGAAGTGAACAGTTAACACATGCTCATAGTTTTTCAAACAAAATACAAATAGATTACACCGATATTAATGTAACAATTTGTTATATGCAAACGGCCTTATGGCCGATATGTGGCACAACACACTTTTTAGCGGGACTTTGAAAATTAATACGTATTTGATGTTGAATTAATTATTCTCCTTAAAGTCAGCTTAATTGGAAATTTCAGCAGTCTAAAAATCACCCGAACGGCAACGATTGAGAATACACTGCATCCAACTTACAAGTAATGAACGACACTCGACCAAAGAAAGATGAGACAATCTACATTTCTTTATTTTCAATTCGTTAGTTCGATCAAGTGCCAAAAACTCGGCAAAAGCGGAACGATCAATTCAATTTTCGAGTCATTTTTCGGTTGTATGAGCTTGAATTTAATGAATGGCAACTTTAATTTCGTGTGTCAAGGCATTAAAAAAATAGTCCAAACGACTTAAATCGGAGACCCGAGGCGGTTATTTTGCACCAGGATTTCAAATTTTGTTTGAAGAACGATTCCGCCGACTTCTCAATGATGAAGCTTGAATTTTCTGAGCCCCAAATACGACAATTTTGTTTAGTGAGATATCATCGGAATAGGCTTCTTCTGAAAATATGACTTTTATGATGGCGTACTGTAGGATCAGCCGTGGCAGTCATTGGAATTGTGTTTCATTCTTCAATATAAAGTTTCAATCTTTATAATAAAACCATACTCTTGGAAAGTGTTTATTCGTTTTTCTTTCTATAGCCGATTTAAATTCCAATCGTTAAATGGTCCGGGCGGGAGGAAGTTGCAATCGAATAAAACGACTGTGAATGAGGGAGGCATAGAAATAGGGACGAGTAAAATATGATATATCCCCCCTCCCAAAAACAATTCAAAATTGACGTTTCCCAATCCAAAAAAAAAGTTGTAAAGATAAATTTCTCCCCAAAGCTCGAACCATGGCCATTAAATATATACTATGACTTTATTTAAATAACCGCCGAGGCACTGTGGTATATTGAGATCAAATTTACAATAACTCCGCCGCATATATCCTGCTTTATTGAAGAGATGGAATCGGTCGATTGGATCTGACTGTCATAGATCTAAGAGTTCAGAAAAAGCTAAAAGAAAAAGTCTCGTGAGGTTAAGCCGCACAATATTGGTGGACAATTCACGCGACCTCCGGGAAAAAAGTTATCTCTTAAATCTTTCATGCAGAGTGCAGATTTTGGTGTTTGTTATATGGCACGTAGCGCAGTCCTCCTGATCAAAAGGAATTGGTTATAAATGATATGTGCCGCTCGTCGCACCATCATTATTTCTTTGGATCCCTGGCCGAAAACTTGCAGCAAACAGCAACCTGTTATGGATGTTTTGCTATCATCGCGTTGTTTAGCGTCGTCTCAATTTTGCATGTTTCTTAGAAAAGGTTGGTCTTACCTGGCATGCGGATGTACAATAAATTCATTGTATTGTTGCCTTAAAATTATAATTTAGTTTTTTTCACAACATTTTAATTTAATTTTTATATCTTTTTTGTTGAATTCAGAGTGGAGTTTAAGTTAATTTTTTTTTATTTTGCAGTAAAATTTCATTCTTCCGCTATAATCAACCATGTCAGCCATTTAAAATAGTTTGTTGTGTTACCAACCTCTCTAACCATGTTATAAGTGCAATAATCATCCAACCAACGAGTGAGCCAACCACAGTGGATATTTTGTTTTTGTTGTTGTTGGCTGGTGTCTTTAAGACCCTCTAGGCTTTGTAGTCGTTATTTATTTTGTTTTTAACTGTCAAAATAAAAGATTATGCCTGAAGACATGAAGTTGTTGCTTTTGCTGTTTTAGATTTTCTTCACACTGAAATTAGAAAAAGAAGAAATAAATACTGGCAGTTTGTTGTACTTTTTTTTTTGTAATTTTTATATTTTATTTAAATTTTTACAATAAAAAAGAAAGACAAATTACCTAAAATACGACTGCGTTTAACTGTAGTCCATGATGATAGTAATGATGATGATGACGTCGTGCTTCAATAAAAAGGCGGGAGTTAGTGAGAGCTCGTGGTGGGTCTTTGCTTTGGTTTTCGTATGCGTGAATCCAAATAAATTGCGCCTCTTGTTGGCTTCATTTTTATTCTTTAATACAATTTGCCATTTTTTCAAATTACAATTTTGTTAGATAAACCTTTTAATTAATTATAGTTTTAGTTTTTTACTGTTTGGAATCTTATGTAAATCGTTTTCTTTGCGTATTTTTCTTTATTTTATTTCTTTCTGCTTCGATCATTTTTTACATAAATTTATTATGTCGGCTACAGGTGATGAGTTTCTTTTTTCATGCGATAATAGTGCGAGTAGTAGAGTTTCTATCAGGTTGTTAATTTGAAATGATAAACTAATTTATCATGTAATTAATGATGAAATTGTGTAAAGGAGGATTTAAAGGAGGGTATAAAAAACTTGTCTTTAAATCTCAAGTAAAAATTTGTTCTAATAAAACAATTTATTATTATGTTTTCTCCACAGCTCAACTAGCATTGATTATAGAATTTCGATATGCATTACAAATGAGAGGAAATGGAAATTAGGAATTTACGCTCTCATTATAAATGCTAGCGATAAAATGGTAGAAGTCCACCCTTATGGTAGTCATGAGTCCATATTCCAGTATACGATTTCGTATATTGTATATTAAAAATCTAGGAAATTATTGGAGAGATCTAAAGAAAAAAGCAAGTCGCAAGTCTTAGAACAATAGAAAAGTAAAATTTTTATGCCATTGATTGGCAGTGGCTGAAGTACGAACATATACGACAACCAATACAGTCCCAGCAGCTTAATATATACTTTATTTAAATACCAAAATCGTTTTGCATATTATGTGTACTATAAACATGTTATGGTTAGAGTTATTATTTTATTTTTGTATAGTTAAAATACTTTATTTGTCGTTAGAATTTTAGTAAAAATTATATTGTTCATCAACCATGTTGCAATTCTTATGGCTGGAAACTGTTTAATGTTTAAATAACCGTTATATGTTTGCCACAAGAAAATATTGTTGTAGAGTACATAATGTCGTTGTCATGACCATGCCGATGGCTTGTTTTTATTTGTGTGTACTATTCAGCAGTGCGAAGAACAACTTTTAGCCGTGGATTATTGAACGCTAAAAGAGTTCTAGAATTTTCCAAGCGCAGAAAAATACGCTAGACCCAAAAGAACCTGTTGTTAATATCCTTATTTCCTTATTTCCTTATTTGTATTTATTATTAATTAGATTTTCTAATACAACAAGACACAATATCTTATAAATTACAGTATTAGAATTAAACAAATTGAGTTGAATATTTAAAATTGATACTGCAAAAACAGTGAATATAAATTTAAGCTACAGAATTAAAAGATAATAAATAATCAAATAAAATAATCACATAATTAAAATAATTTTGCGTTAAGAATTAAACAAACAAGTATTACGAAAAATATTCTTATAGTAATTTTCTAAACCTTATTGCGTTGCTAGTGGTTTGCAAATTATTTGGAAGTTGATTCCAGAGACGTATGGTTAATATAAAGAATTGACATTCAGATGCATGGTCACGGTGACGAAATTGAAGTATACCTTATCCTCTGCACGATCTTGTAAACTGTAAACGTTTGTAAAGGTAATCTGGCTCCTTCGTCATAATAATGTTGTAAAGAAAAATAAGATTTTTAAATTGTAAATAGTTTGAAAAGGATATACTGTAAATATCGAACCTTTTTAAAGAGAATATATAGCGAATGATGTTGTTGTACGTAACGGTAAGTTTTCTCATGTCCTTTGTGTTACAACCACTAAAAATTTCAGACGAATACAAGAGTTTAGGCAAGAGATAAGTTTTTGCTAGTAATATCCTTATTTTCAAAGGCGTACAGTGCTGAGTGGCATATAAATTACGCAACATACCGTATACTCTACCACACGCTTGAGTAATGTGATTTGTCCAAATTAGATGTTTATTAAATGTTACTCCCAAGTTTCTTACTGAATCCACAATGGCAATTTTTAAACCCCCAAGCAATACGTCTATATCAAAATCTATTCGAACTGCTTTTTTGCATACTATTGGACACTTTGATTTGCTTGGATAAAGACGTAAACCATTTGCTAAAGCCCATGTATATATTTTGTCAAGATCATGATTTAATTCTTGTATTCTTGTCGTAATTGAATCTCTGTTGCTACTAAGATACAGCTGAACGTCGTCAGCATACATTTGTATTTTAGAATATCTGATTTGTTTGGGAAGATCGTTAGCATATAAAGAGTATAGAAGAGGTCCAAGAATAGAGCCTTGAGGGATACCTCTTGTTACCTGTAAAGCTCGTGATAAAGAACCATTGTTTGCAACTGATTGAGATCTATTTGAGAGATACGACGATATTAATTCCGTTGCTAGTGTTGAAAAATTAAATAGTTTCGACAATTTCATGCATAACATTGAGTGGTGTACAGTATCAAAGGCCTTTGAATGGTCTAATAACACAAGGAACGTTAATTTATTATCATCTAAATTATTTCGAATTTCCTCTATTACATCAGTTAGTACTGTAATACAGCTACGTTGTGGTCTAAATCCAGATTGGCGATCAGTCAATAAATTGTTACCATTGACATGCTCATAAATTTGTTTATGCAATAAATTTTCAAAAACTTTAGAAAGATATGGCAGAATTGCAATTGGACGATATTCAGACCCGGTTTTAGACATTTGGAATCTATTGGTGGTTATTATGGTGTTTAAAAGGTGGGTGATATATTGAATGATTCATGGCAGAATAATTTTAACAAACTTAGGATCAATATTATCTATTCCTATTGCATTGGATTTAATTGCATTGAAAGCGTTAGCAACATCAGATGCATTTACGCATTGAAATTTTAGCTGGTTGGACGAAACTAAATGTGTGTTTCTATCGCAAAAGTCGGACTGGACTGTTGGAAAAGGAATATCCATAAAGCTTTTATTAATCAAATTAACATCAACTTCTACTGAACGTTCAACTGACTTACTTACGCTAATATCTCGTATTTGTTTCCATTTACTTTTAGTGTTAACTGCCGAATTAAATTTATTGAAATAGTACAAAGACTTATCATGTCTGATTTTTGAAACAACGGCTTTCCGCGCTACGCAAAATTTATTGTGCAGTTCGGGTTTTCTGTATCGTTTCCACATGTGGTATAGGTCATCACGTTTTTTTTATTAACAATTTAGTTTCATTTGAGATAATTGGCTGCCTACTGTAATTTTGATGGTGAATTAACTTTAGCGGACAAAGAATAAGCCATATAATTAACAGTAGGCATGAAAACAACATGGCGGTCCCAGACTGTCAATATTGACCCGCCCTTATTGTAAACCCGATTACTTATAGCATGGTGTGCTTGATATTGTAACTTTGTCACCACTTTTCTTTTCACAAAAAATTTTTATTAAAAACTCAAAAGTGTACGAAAATATCTCCTAAAAATTACTTCATGATTTCATTAAAAAAGTTGAATATCGGCATTTGCTTTTTGGACTAGATTTAAGGAGTATTCAGTAAAATACACGCGAGATATAGAAGCTGAGTTTATTTTTGTATATGAAATTTGAGAGTGAATCTACCACTGTCAAAACTCCATATTAAAAATGTTATCTTCTCTGAGGCCAGTATTACCAGATATTAAAGATAGTTTTTCCAATTTTAAAAGCTGTCAAAGTTACCAATGCAATCCAGCTGTCAAAATATTCAGTAAGCATTGCCATTTCATAATGTTAATATTGCTTGCCGAACGTTTGGAAGTTATTAAAGAAATATTATTGAAAATCCGAATCAGTTGTAAATACTGAAAGTGGATTTGATCATGTTATCGTGTCTTCAGTGCGCAGGCAATTCGGCGCATCTATGAAAAGTTTGAGTGTAAGTACCTTATTTTTGATTCGACACAGCTGAACTGAATTGGGCTTCGCCAGAGATTTACACCAGCTTATTTTCCAGTTAGATTTGGGCCTACCAATGCCGTGGTGAAATATTGACGAACCCGAGGCGGCAAATTAAAATCTTACACCGTTGTTGTTTTCTTTCAGTTTCTTTTTCTATCGTTCTTATCTGGTCAACTCTTTATGTAAAGCATGAATGTAGATAAACAAAATATGATTATTAGAAAGCCACGACATTAGAATATAATGATAATTGCAAAATACTGGATTGCTTTTGTTTCGTTTTACACGTAAGTTACAAAAATTGTTTACATTTTTGCATATTTTGTTCGAGTTTTTGTTTTAATTTCCCAGCTCTGCTTGTTATAACTGTTATCAAAATTTTGAATAAACAATCTTTAATAAAATAAAGAAAATTCCGAGATCCGAAAACTTATTCTAATATTTCGATTTTCCGCGATATATGGGGTTCTGTATGGAATAGAGTTTTTTTTCGTTTATTTTAATAGCAGGTATTAAAAACTTTCCCCAATAACTTCTTGTATTCTAACAAAAATCAAATTGTATAACAAGACAATAACTTTTCTTATTTATTTCTCATGTTTCATGCAGAAACCATTTCTCAATTGGATTTGGCAGTCGTATTTTCCATTTAATAAATTATTCATGTTGATGGCAAATAAGAATTCCTCAATTCAGTTTAACTAAATCGATTGAAAATAAATTTGAAAATTTTATGATTATAGAAAATATTATCGAAATATTGGTTTGCTTAAGTGAATTTATGGCTAAAAAATTCAATAAAAAACCTGCATTTAAAATACGTGATGGGAAAACCAGCTCATATGATTTGATATTTACACTTAATGCTGCTGCCTCCTAAGTAGACGAAAATAAAAAAAAATATTTGCTTTCAAGTGAAAATGGAAAAATGAAAAAATCATATGAATTTTAAAGGAGGCATTAAGGAAATACATATGTGCATAAACATATTCGTATGATGATGGACCAGAAAACACTAAGACAAGCTTTTAAGTTAAGTGATTTTTAGCCTTATGGCCTGACCTTTTATCTGGCACGAAGGGACGACACCAACACACCATAACTGAAGTAATCAATTGATTTGGGGGTTTGTTTCATAAAAATATTTACTTCACTTAAAAAAAACACAAGCAGAATAATATCAAAGAGATGATTTGTTGGCTGATATTGTTGTTGTTGTATTTTAAGTGATTCTAATAAAAAAAATTTCACAACAATTGAAGAACGTAAAAATGTATTTTTTCAATCTTATTTTTGAAATTCCTAAAATTTGTTTAATCTGTTTATTTATTTTTTGTTACAAATCAATCAGTTGACATTTTCAAATTGTTAATTTTTATTTTAATTTATTTAATTAAATTTTTTTTATTTTTGTAGACAAAAATTTTTTAGCAAACAACTATAAAAATGTTCCTATAATTGTTTGCAAATTAATTGTTATATTTTTAGGTTTATATTGAGTTTAGTATTTACTATTTATTTTCTTTTTTAATTATGTGTAACAATTTTAAATGAAAATTTTTCCTTGCTATCGATTATTTTGCACAATCAGAAGTAAAAATAATTCAAAAAAATAAATCGAATTTTTTATTTGTCAGCATGGGATGATGGCGAAGAAACAGAGACTTGATGCTTGTTGTGAACTCGACTAAGAAATGGAATAGTTTGTCAGAAATAATTTTAATCGCGTCTTTAAAGGAAATATCACTCATAGTTGGGAAGGACTTTATTTCTATATGGATATTATCTTAAAGTGATCCTTTTTGATACCATAATTGAAAGTACCTACAGTAAGTAAGTGAATATATTTTATATATTTTACAACTGAAATTAAAATAATTCAGTGAAACTAAAGATTTGAAAAGAAATTTCCGGAATAAATTCTTTACTAAATTTAGAGAACAAAAACAAAACACAATAAGAATTGCAAATTTCTACGACAGAGCAAGAGAGCAAGACGTTCCACAAAAAATTGTAGTGAGATTTATCGACCTTTTAAAAAAATATCTTTTTTTTGTTTGGGTTTCTAAGTTTTATACAGCAAGAAAAACAACTTGTGAATTCTCTGCCAAAAAGGTTTTTACATTTTTGAAGTTAAACTTCGCAAGTCAGAGAAAACCGACGAAGGTAAAGCTTATTAATATGAAGAGACCATGTTTAATTTTGCGTTGGCTAGAGGGGGTGCATCTTATCATTTTGGAGCAGTATTAACGCTATAAAAATATTAAAGTGTTTTAGAGATTAAAATTGATCCAAATAAAATAAAAATAAGAGCAAAGGTCTCAAGTAAGACGTTGGACTTCATGAAATGTTGTAACATACTTGTTCATTGTTCGCCTCGTAAGAAAGAGCAAGGTGATTCAGGACAAGCATAGGAATGGGAGCTTCGGCCAAAAAGCGGATTTCAACAGCGGAGAGTTGATCATACCATTGCAGCAACTACTTACGGAATCGATGAAGTAATAAATTTGGCGATTACCTGTTTTAGTTTCAAATACAGTGATATGGATGGTTACATACACACATGACTAAAGTATAATAATGCAGGATACAAATTTTCATAAGATATGATGTTAGATCCAGTGCTGTAAAAGTGAGTGAATTGAATGACTTACTTTTTAGATCCTGCTGTTTTTATCAAAAACTATTTGAAAGCTCTTACTAACAGACGATTCCTTTACCTTTATTTCGGATCTATTTAATTCTTAATTTGTACCAATAGCATTTGTTGTAACTATTCAGAGTTATTGAGGGACCAAGAGCAATCAACGTATCGTTAAAAAATGCGCTTGAACGAGATGCATTTGAAGGACTTTTCTGGTTCTTAAGAGATGAAGGTGTTGAAGTGTTAAATCCAGAGTGTGTGTTATTGAAGGTTAATTTTTAACAAATTAAAAAAAGAATGACGGAAATTCGTTCCAAAAATCGACATCAAAACACCCTGTCAGAATATCAAGTCAAGAATAAAAAAATTTCAGTCATACTGAATATTGAATAATACTGTTTTAGGACGGGCAATCAGATATTGTTTAAAGAAATTATCGAATAATTTTGTTTTAAACTTTTGCATTAAAACTACTTACTGCTGTAAAAAAAACGATATCGTAGCTAAAATTATAGAAAAATCAAAGTAATCCTTTTTATTTAGTACATTTGACTTTGTGGTCACAGATATGATGATGTAAAAGACGTCAAATGAAAGCAACTAAGAAGAGTTATTGTTGAAAGTACTTGACCTGATGCATACCTGAAGAAACGACTTTACGAATTAAACGACTCAAGAATTCGTTAGTCGAGCAGAGAATAAAAAGAAATAAAATACCAAATATGCAAGTTCTCTCGTGTTTGTCCTTACACTATTTGTCCTTATACTTTTCAAGAAAACTACCACCCATAATAATTTTGTAGTTTTTCAGAAATCAGTTATGAAAATTGAGAATATATCAACTGCATTCAAAGGGAACAGAAGTGCGTGTGAAGCAAATGTAATTTTATTTCAACTTAAAGCCAACAACAAATAAATGAGTGTCAAACTTAGGTTACTGTGATAAAGGGAGCCAAGTATTAACACGATTGCTGTGCGGTCTTTATTGCGACCCAAGAAAAAATATCTGTACAGCATCCTCTAGTCTATAGAGTCAACTATGAAGAACTGGGTTATTATTTATGCGAAAGGTGGTGGCGCAGAAAATGCTCCACCGTTTCGATATTTTTATAGCATACGCTAAAATCTGTTCTTCCTATTGAGTGCGCTGGGTCCCAGTTTCTTAAATCAGTTTTAGTAGCCTCAAAAGGCATTGCATTATCTGGGCTTATTTTCTGTAACCCTGTGATCATTTGGCTTTGATTGCCAGAGCCTTTGCTCATTCATTACAAAAAGTTCCCTGGTGGCCTGTTTCCAGATGATAAATAGTCTTCCAATTATCGAGTAGTCGTTGACCGCCTTTGTCCTGATTCTGTAGGACTCATTTAACGTAATGGTCATTAGCGATGAGTAAAGATGTCTACGTCTCTTGGTTGTCAAACTTAAAAACATCAGATCGTTTGGATTTCAGTACAAAAAGTACGGCCATAAAATTGACAAAGGCTTCACACTGGTGGGTATTGTTTGTCCAACACGAATGTATGTCATGCTTATCTGCCTGTCTAAAGGGCCGTTTAATGAAAAAATTTTTACTTCGCGAATCGCACAAGCTGAACCACATTTCCCCCTGTGAACCATCTTTTTCGTTTTCATGAATAACGAATGATTTTAAGAATTCAAAATAAAAAATAAATTAAAAGAAGAATTTTTTTTTTGTATTTCACTTGTTAAATGCAATAATGCATTTTATTTAATTTTCTTTATTTTTTTTAATGGGCTGATTAAAAAAGAAAATTCTTTTGGATATTGGCCAAAATATGTTTATAATGCAGAAGAAAAAAACGCGAAATTATCGAGAATATTGTAAATTTTATTTATTTTTATTGATGTTGTTTGTGGATGGATATTTTCATTTTAGTTTATCTGGTTTTCGGTGTTGTTGTTGTTGTTGTTGCAGGGTGTTTGTATGATATTTTACAAATTCATATATTTAAATGCAATTCGCTTTTCATTGCAATCGTTGTTGTTGTCGTTGTTAATTGTAATGCCATGTCATTGGTTGGTATAATTTTTGTTGTGTTGTTATTGCTGTTGATGCTGTCGCCGTCGATACTACTTGGTGCATTGTATTTAAGTACTAGATGTTGTCATTGTTGTCCTTTTTGTTGTATTTCTTGTTGTTTTATCGTTTAAATTTCTTCTTATTGACTGCAAAGACAGGTAGCTATGCTGCTGTGTTTACATGCATTTTGAGCATATTCACGCAGTCACAAATACACACACACATAAATACTCACGCATATCAAATAAATGCACGCATGCATGTATCATTCAACATTGTTGACAACAACTGCAACAACAGCAATGGCAGCAGCAACAGCAAGAGAAGTTTCAGTAATATTGCAATTAAGCGTTTTAAAAATATAATTATTGGCAGTGCAAATGAATTGTGCATTTATGTATATTTATATACAAATACACTGATCCATTACACCAGTGTTGCCGAAATACTGTTTGATCCGTTACACCAGTGTTGCCAATTTTAGCTTGAAAAATGATCAAAAATTTCTTTAAGTTGCATATTTATATTTCAACGTGCAAAATTACAAGAGCCCTTTTTGCTGTTATAACCTACGCATGGTAGGCTAATGGTAGAGGAGCTTTTTAGTAAATATATATTTTCCAAAGTAATGGAGGTAGTAATTGAATAGGAATACTTCTCTCATTCCGTTATGAAGTCCCTATTAGACTTAAAGGATAGACATAAAGCACAATATATATTTTGCACTGAATGAATTTATTATTGAATCAATATTGGTGCGTATTGGCCTGTAGTAGACAATAATTATTTTATTTGATTTAAAACCTTTTATGTCACTTAGCATTCAAATGTTTTATAACGTAAAAAAAGAAAACAGAATTTCTAAGTTAAACAATATCCGGCTTTTCCTGGTCAATTCGTGCAGCTATGATTTCAGCATCCTTCTCAGTCTTAAACCATTTCTTCTTGGGTCTAACATATTTAAAATGTTTATTCTACATACACAAATTATATTAGAAGCGTCATACTGATTTTGATGACTCCCGGTGACCGAATGTTTTGTCCATATATCATCTCAGCAGACGCTGCTTCAAAATACTCTTTGAAAATAAACCGCAATCAAGTACGGCCCACCTTGAGTTATCAATTTTGATAATTCTGGGCAGTGATAAGTCTCTGTCTTGAAAATGTTGTACGTGTTAATTTTGAGTAAGTGCCTAGATTCATAAAGTGAATGTTCTTTCGTACATGCTGCTTAGTTTTTTGCTTGCGAAAATACGCTCAAGAAACGAGAGGCTTAAAAAGTTATAAAAATTCTTGAAAATGCGACCAATTGGCAACACTGTTCTGCACCCTGTAGCATTTACAGTGTAAGTTACATATCTATACAGACAGTGGTGACACTCATTGAAAATATACTACATACTCATGTAAAAAACAAAAACAACTTTAATAGGCATATCATTGACGAAAAAATACATTTTCGATATTTTCTTCGTCTAAAGTTTTGGGAAATTGAAAAAAATTCGCTCAATTTAATGGTTCAAAATAAATTTAAAATAGTGAAATATTTTCTGTTTTGACTACGAAACGCAAGCATTTCTGGCATAAATCACTTTAAAGTGCTAGTGACAAATGTCAATTCTTCAGTGCAGAGAAATAATTAAACATCAATTTAACTTTCGTTTTTCTTCTGTCGGATTTATTTGTGTTTTTTTTACACAATTAATAGACTGTTTCAAAAGACATTGTGAGCGGATAAATCAATTTAAATGATTTTTTGTTGCATTTAAGAATTTTTCATATATATGCAGATGGTTTGAAATAATGTGAAGAAGTATTTTCAAAACTACTTATTTGCTAAGCTAATATTGTGATTAATACTTAGTAAATTATTACTCTCCGTTAACGTAATGACACAACTGATATCGAAGAATCCTATTCCAACTTCTTTTTTTTTACTTTTAAAAATGTTAATACCTTTAGGTGTGTTTAGCCCTGTGTTGTCATATACAATCAACATTTTATTTTATAGTAAAAAACATATTTTGCCACAAAGGTTTTTAAAGGATTAAAATTTATGTTTTTATGAAAAGACTTTTATGACAATATTTCAATTAATGAAAGTGTCGAAATCCTTATAAAAAGGGTTGTAATATAAAGAGTTCGTTGTAAACAAATGCCGAAATATTTAAAAATATTTAGTCCAAAGGTGGTGAGTAATCGAATATTTATTTTACATATTCTTAGGCGTTTCAGCCATTTTTTATCAGCACCTTTCGCAGACGACTTTAGACACATTCCAGAACTGAGGAACTTTGTTTACTTAGGTTTATCCCTGTACAGGCACACGAATTTTCAGCTCTTGTGTGTGTTCAAAACAGACTTGGTTTGCCAAGTTATTGCTGCATTGCCGACCTTCGCCAAGGACCTTTTCCGCCAAAGGTCCGTTTTGGCCGATTGTTCATTGCGCCGAGGTATCCAAAATTCATTAGAGCCTACGTAACCGGTTTTAACGAATATTATATTGTATAGGACTCAAGGAATTCCGATTGTTGTATTTGGAGAGACCCTGTTGTAGAGCAGGATAGGTCTATAGGGCGTTAAAGATGATAACATCGTGTGCGATAAACCATTAGGGGCTTGATATATCTGTAAACGCTTGCAGTGTTGGGGTATCTGTTCTATTTAATTTTAAAGGAATTTGACTTCGAAAAAGGCATTTATGTCTTCACTTTTGTGCTTTGACCTAAAGGTCAAATATTTATTATCACCTTTTTAATTAACGCCGCTCTTATTTATTAAAAAGAAAAGCTATCAATATATCTTCCTAGCAATAGTCTTCAATTATGAGTTTTGATGATTACGTCTTAGTAAGAATTAAGTAAAATATTGCTCCTTTTCTCCCGTTTACTGTCAGTATGCAAGGACCAAAATATAACAACGCAAATCATAAAACTTGTTCTTCTTAAAAAAGAAATGAAAGAAAAGAAGTTGAACGATTTTGCGGTTCAAACCAAAGTCTCGCAAACAGTTTGTAAAACTTTCTCACCACGAAAACTCCATCGTAATTCTGGCCCCAAAATATTCGCGCATAAATGAACTGAGATCACGTTCGTACTACATGTTTACACTGTAATACGGCTTTAAACTAACAAATGAAGATTTTCTTGACAAAATGGAAAAGAAAAAGATGGTTTTGTCCTCAAGGGTATTTGTGTATTTGTATGCCAATGGAGTGACAACTAAGAAGAAGAGGCGAAATGATAAAGTCACGTAAAAGGGTTGTCACGATGTTGGTTATGTTGACACACCAAAGCTAAAGCAAAAGAAATTTTACTTTAAGTTTCCAGCTTCGAGACAAGAAGGACTACTACAACACTAAACGTAGCCGAAAATATCATTATAAACAGCACGCAAAACGCGTAAAAGTTAAACCCAAAAAATATTTATGCAAAAGGATAATAAACCATAAACAACATACCCCGGCCCAACAACATTTGCTTCAACCCCTACCCCCTTTGCCATGTCTACCTTCTTTAAACCATAGAAAGCTACTAGAGAAAAGAAAACCAACATGCCTTAAGCAAAAATAACCAACATATTTTCATTTAGATTTGTTGGGTTCGAGTGCACTCTACGTTAGGCAGAGGTACAGAGAAGTTTAATTCAAATATAAGTATGTTCTAAAAATATTTTCTGTATCAAAGTAATAGTCCTCTTGTAAATATAATGGAAGGATTGCGTTTTATGGCGCAAAGTTTTCAACCCCACGTCCATTCTGTTTTGAGTTTAAATTATATTATTAGGGCATCTCTTAGTCTACCTTAGCCAAATTATAATTTCTATTAAATACATTTTTTTTTGTAAGCAGAAACGGTTGAAGAGATTTATAAATATTAGCCCAACGTGTACAAGATATTTTAAGGTAATAAACTTGTCAAATGCTGTAGAAAGTTTCATTGTGCTAAATAAATATTTATATTTCGGTTATAATTCTGTTCTTCTGGGTATGAGCTTGTGATTGTGGCGGTGACTGCTACAGCTAAGAATTATAATGGAAGGCAATAAGAAGAACAAACTCACTTCACAAATCACCTAAAATTTGTTTTCTTGAGATCTCGTAAGAAATTTCCTAGGGAATAATATTTTGCTGTAATATAAAGTCAAGAAGCTGTCGGGATTCAATCTGACCTTGCGTTGTCTATTACATGAAGGAGGTATAAAGTATCTAAGTCGTGAGCTGTCTATTTGATGTACATCTCCCAATAAGCTGGTAGTACTACGCAACAACTTTATTTGTTTGGGAAAAATTTTATTTTCGGTTCAATAAAGTCTGAATTTATAAACAAAAAAAATTACTAACGTCGGTGTACTATACAAATATAGATCTTCTTTAGGTTAGGGTTTAAGGGGGTTTTCGGAAAACAACAAATTATAATTGTTATAACCCATAATTTTATGCCAGAGAGCATAGCAGGTGTTCTATTAGAGCAAGATTCCCGCACACATCACACGAAATTGCTTTCCAAACGTGTTCGTATCCTTCCATAATGTAAAAGAAAAATTAGAAATCCATTTCGCTAGTATGAAAATGAACAATTCGTAATTTGAATTTTTATTATGACATTTTTGTCTAATAGTATATTTTGATAAAATTTCAACGTTTTTCATAAAGATACGATTTTTGGAAAATGTCAAATTTTTGGTAAAATTTCAGGTTTTCATTAAGTTTCCGATTCCATGTTGAACTGTCGAATTAATCGTTGACTTTAAATTTTGGTGATATTAAGACATGTTTTGTAGAATATCCGGCTTTGATGGAATTTATATTTATTTAAAACTTTTTGTTTTTTAATAAATCTTACAATACAATTACAAAATGTATTTTAATTTAAATGACCGTGCATAGGCACGTAGACTTTCAGTATATAGTAGAGCACACAAGCGTCTTCGGTGGGAATCTAACCCACCGCCACCAGATTGATAAACCAGTTCACTTCTAACAAGTCTAAAAGTGCATCCCTCGATAAATTTTAGTTGTTTTTCAGTAAATTTCTGATTTGGTCCAACAATTAACTGAGCCTTCGGTTAAGTAACATGTTATTAACCAATTATGTACTAAATGACAGAGTGAAGAGGAAATGATAACATCATCTTTTACAATTTGGGTTACTTGACTATCTGAATTAGATTTTAATTTTCAAGAACTTTTACTAATAAGTTTCTTTGGCAAAAAAGATAAAAAGGGAAAATATAATTCGCGTACGGTTTACTTTTTTACCGAATCAAACTTACATTAATTGAGAATATTTATAATATGCAGTGCAGTCCATGGGTTGAGATAGTGACTTTATATTGCATTATGTTGATATCAGCGAATTTAAAAGGTAAAGGAAATGCTATATGATACCGACATATAACCCGCGTTGCCAAATATGCAGACATAGCTTTAACTGTTTTTAGAAATGTTTTAAGAACAGAAAAGTTTTTGTGTTTATCCTTAAAGAAATTTTTGAAAAAAGAATTGTTATGATAATATTTCTGGTTGTAAACCAAAATAGTTTAAAAAAATTACAAATTTTACATGTGCGATGTGTTCTAATTTTACACCCAAGAGTACCGCTTCAGAGACCTCAAGATGATATCAGCACAGCTAAAAGGATTCGTAACATAGAGTAATGGAGAAAAGGAAACATTAATATTTTTCGCAGTTCGTTCGGGGGAGTGTCGATATTAAGGTGCAAACCTTTAATTTACGAAGAAATAAAAAAATTTATATTTCTTTGTTTAATTTGCGCCACAAACCCATTATCACTGCTGTTCTCTATTCCGAAGCCGCAATATTTTATTTGAAAGTGGGGTTTTCCGAATATTTTACTTGTTCTGTATACCACTGCCGAATAATACGAGTTATATTTCGTTTTATTTAGAATAACAAAGGTTGGCTGAATGAATTAGAATCAGGTTTTCGCATTAAAGTGTTAAATTTTTTTTTAATTTCCCACAAATAATTTTTAAATGCAGGCTTTGTTTAGGTAAGATAAGCGATAACATGTGTTTTCAAAAGCATTGTCTAATAATTTTGAAAAGGGAAAAATATGTGGAATGCAGTACTTCTGTTTTCACAATTCCGCACATTTTCATTCCACCCGGAATACAGAAGACGGAGGTATATTTTCTTAAAATATTCTTTGGAACCAAGTTTTTTTCGTTTCAAAGCTAGAAGTTTTTGAAGTTTGTAACTTCAATCATCGAATGCGATTCATTGTCATCAATATCTTGATATTTTGCGAAAACTTTTTTCATTTGAATAATTTCAAATGAAATCAATAATCGATTTATGGTCGGATTATGCTGGAACTGTTATTTATTATACTCATTACCTTAATTTGTTGGAACTAACATGCAATTACAGTTAAACATGTTAAACATGTTTGACGAATAGCACAACTTTATTATGTTTTATGTTTAACTTCATTCGAATAATTATTATTATATTTGTTGTTATTGTTCTTGTTGTTAACGTTTCTTATAGAATTTGCTAAAAGTGATACTGACAATTATAATGAAAAGAGCGCCTTGTGCATACTAATTCGGTTTTATTTTTTATGACTTGTTTGCGATAACAGCACTAAATATACTTTAAATAAGACACAGACAAACCTACAGAGAAATGGATGGAAAAACAGTAAATAGTTGGTATCAAAGCAAACACACATGCAAACATACATTTTGTCATAATGATAGACAATCGTTCAAAATAAATAACTGGGCTAAAAAGAAAATAAATAAATAAAGCATTGACGAACATAAGTGAGCACTCGCTCGTGAATGCGTTTCGATAAAAATTTGAACCAAATACATAAATTTTTCAAATAAATTAGGGTTTATTTCGTTTTAGATATAAAAGTGAATAAAATGAAATTAATTGAAATTGTAGCAAATAAATGGAGTAGGGTGCACGTCAAAGTGATAAGGTAACTTTCATTTAACAGACCGACATTTAAAAAGGCGCCGAAGAAGTGAAAAAGTTAGCCAGAGTTCAAAACTAACTGCAAAAACAATAAGAATAAAAATAAAACAGGACTATGGTTGTTGATGTTGAAAGCTAATAAATTACAAGCCAAGAATATCGAAGCAAAATAAAAGAATGATCTATATATGTTCAAACGCAAACTCTGAGAAGTGACTAGAGTCGGCAACATGGCATCTAATTAGCAAATATTTTATTCAAAATATTAAATTTATGTTTTAGAAGAATAAAAAATGTTTTGACTGTTCAGAAAAAGGAAACGTTTCACGTAAATTTTCGAACCAAATTGCCGTCATCATTTGACAAGTTTGGTTTGGCGACAAACCGGTTTCGGCAAAGTTCTATTATTTGACGATTCATCATCCAGACACGGATGAATACCGATGCCACAAAAAAAAAAAAAATTAAGAAATGTCCCTCCTCTAGAGCTGAACGTAGATCCACGACAAAGACTAGCAGATCATTTAAGAGCTGTTCTCTAAATCATAAAGAAAATGTTCAGCTGATTGCACTACTCCCCTTATCAATTTACGCACTCCTTGAATGTTTACCATAATAGTGTGTGTGCGCGTGTGTGTGTGTGCGTGTGTGTGTGCGTGTGTGTGTGCGTGTGTGTTAATACAAATAATATTAAAGTGTGAGTGCTGTACTACCAAGTAAATGCAATTAAAATAGTTTACAACATTTTATAGGAAAAAAATTGTAAAAACAAAATTGGAACTGTGTTTTTTCTAAAGGAAGTTTTGTTGCGTTTTAGGGACGTGTACACGTTCAAATCATTAAATCAAGCCATTATTTACTCTTACCGCTTAAATTGAAATCTATTCAAAATCTAATCTAGATCAAAATTAACTTGGCATTTGTGGTTAAATACAATCGTAATGAATATTTATTTATTTATTTCTTCATGTTTCTATTCATACATACTAAGTATTTTTAATGTTATTTTCTATTGAGTTTGGTTTTTTATTAGACATTTAGTGAGCTGTGTGTTTGTGTGCGTTTTAGCGCGGCAAATAAACTTCAGGTTTAAGGTAAAAAAATTAAATACTTTGTAGTCATAAAATTAATAGCGTGTGAAAATTGTCGATTAATTTTTTTAAAGAAACTCAAAATATAAAAATTAATTGACTTAGTCTGCTTTAAATCTTAGTTCCTTTTTATCATTAACATACACGTCTATAGCGCCGTGTTTAAACATCTATCAGCGGAGACGAGGCATTGTATCTGCTGTTACTTCAGTGACTGCTGCTTGACTACTGAGCACACGATATTTAAATCCTTTTAAATTTAAATTTACTAGAACTATTTCTATTTTACAAGAAGCTAAAGAAGCTCTGTAAAGACAAAGATCATGCTGTGCACTTTCAGAACTATATTATTTGTGAAAGCTTTACTTTTAAGTATAGGGTGTCCGCCGCGAAGATATACTACTTTGTTTGTTTATAATTTTTGATTAAATGAAAGAGAATGAATCGTATATTGATAAATGTTTTACTTAATGTCAGCAATTGTGTATGGAACACAATATTAGATAAATGTCCGCATCTGTTAGCCTCACAAATACGAACTCTTTTGAACGCATTTTTCAATACATTCTCACACATTTCACGCGGTATTTCATTAATTTCATCACGAATATTTTGTTTGAGTTGCCCCAGCACTTCTGGTTTGTTTGCATAAACTTTGCTTTTCAGATATCCTTACAAAAAGAAGTCCGGAGCAGTGAAATCAGGCGACCGTGGAGGATTTTTCATGAAAATCGGGGTTGTCATGGGCGAGCTGTAGCATCCTATTGGCATAAGTACGGCGACGTAAATGGTCTTCTGGGAAAGCTCTTGTGTCAACTGAATCTTAAGTGGAAACAAATGCAAACCTTTGTGCAAAATTGTGGCCAAAGTTGTTCTTTGAAGACCAAGCTCCTGAGCACGGTGTCGAATTGAGGTTGATGGATTGTTTTAAACACTTTCTTGAAAAGCAGTAATGTTTTCAGCCGATCTTGTAGTACTTTGTGGTCCATGCTTGGGCCTATCAACTACAGTCCCTCTTTCTTCGAAATCATTCACTACACGATAAATAGTGCGTCTTGTTGGCACGTTGTTTATCCCAAAAATTTCACGTAACTTTCTCATCGTCACAGTAATCGATGATTGATTTTTATAAACGATGGTTGATTTAACGATTAAAACACGTTGGTTTACCGAATATTTTTCCATAATAAATTTGCCACGTCTCTACTTCACGACTGCCAAATATGAACTGTCAAGACTAATGTTTACCAAAATGGCGGCAAAACAAAGCAGTATACCTTTCTGGCGGACACCCTGTACAAGGAAATCTATTAGATTTTTGAATAACTTGTTTGTATAATAAGACGCAGGTACTTGCGTCGTAGTATTAAAAAACATTTGTGATTTAATATTCTACGAAGCACCTTTATTTTATGTAAAGCATTTCGCAAAAACAAGCTGTGAGAGGTATTAACGAAATGGTTTTCGCGTTACTATGGTTTATGTCTTCTATTGTATATGGAATATGATATCATTAACATATTAATACTTTACATGGCTTCACAGATCCATAAGGGTAAATTTCGAGTGACTGCCATATAGAACCTTGGGAATTTGAGCGATGATCCGAGTTATATTGACTTTCAAAAAATCTTTTACAAAAACGTCCAATTATTTAAAAAAAATTAAATTTTATTCAAAATTAAATTATCTTGAAAATGTGATGCTCAAAGAGGACCTCGGCAGGAAGGCCACTAGGGTTCTTAGGTATAATCGGAGTATTTTAAGCTGGGTTACTGCGTTAGTGAAACGTCATGGAAGCTTCAAGTATATTCTGGCGAAGATGAAAATCGAAGAAGATGATACTTGCAGACTGTGCCTGAGTAGCATAAGGCTTAGGACTACGGGCAGAAACTTGTTGAATGTAAATGCCGTGGGGGTCCTAAGCCTCAGACAAATGTTAGTAAAAACAAGAGAATTCGTGATGAGGAAGAAGGCCGACAGACTGAAATTACTGCAGTCAAGGGAAAAACCTAGAGATATCACGATATTCGAATGAGTGTAAGGTAGTCGTAAGGTACAAATCGATTGCCTGATATCAAGTCATGAAACGAAGGGGGTCACAAAGGCATCCATAGAGTATGTGTTCTGCTTCGATATTCCCCATAAATTAATATATAAATGTATATCAGTTAAATCAAAAATACATCACTTAGCCGGTAATATGAAGGGCTGACTCGATGAAGTGATATATTGCCCAGAAGAAAAGACAAACTGGGGTTGCCGAACGGGCGATTCGAAATCTATAAGCCCTTATGGGACAGCTGTGTATCTCGTATGATCGGTATTTTATTGCTGAAGGCTCTTTTGGTATGACAATTGTAATTCTTTGTGCTGTAGAGTCTTTTAAATATATGTAACTCTTCAGTAAACGTAACACATCCCCTACATAATTTCAGACACAAAACGCAAGTATAAAGTGAAGGTGACAGATTCAAAGGTTTCAGATAGAAGTGTAAATGCTTTCTTTAAGGAAGTGGCACAAAATCCGATTTCGGGTACGCAGGTACCAGCAGCATCCTTACACTATGGCTCCAGTACAACGATGTTGGATTCTTCTGCAAAACAGATACTAAATACCTGTGTGGCATCCGCGAATCCAGTAGGGGGTTGAGAATCGAATTTCCCCATACCATTAAAACCATTAGAAATAACATTTTCCTACAGAAAGAGTTAAGCGAAATTGAAGCATTGTTTGTTTTCAACAATTAACATTCAGCTTTGATTTGAACGTTGAATATTTATTTCCATGTCAAAGAATATCAAAAGCCTTTGCACTTGGAAAAGAGAACTTGTACTATAAATTTTATTGAATTCAAAAAAATTAATGAAAAAATTAAAAATCAACAAATTCGTTCGACTTTCGATAAATCGCAATCGCAAACAAATTTGACCACTGTAAGCCCGAAAGCATTGGTCGAATAGATTCTTCGATCAACCTAGCACGTATTCAAGCTTTGTGATTTATAAAATTAAGTAGAGCGCGCCTTGCACGGAAACATTCCCCTTCAGACAAAGTATAGCAGTCCACATACATTCATGAGAACATTCTTGTGCTAAATTTCTATTTAGTGATCCTCACAGAAATAAAATCGCATTTTACAGTGAAATTCCATTGCGTTGCAATATCGAAATAACATCATCATCAGAATTGTTGTAATTAATCTAGAAACAAACATTTCTTGTTACAACAATGCCGCTGTCAATTCATTACGAACGTGATTCGTTAAGTTTTTATTTTCCCCTACAAACCCAACTTTTTATGAATTTTTAATATAAAATTTTTATTTAGTTTTAATTTAATTTTTTTTTGCAAACAGTTTGTATATTTTTATTTAGGAGGCGTTAATGCGGCTTCTTTATTGTCATTTTATGAATTTCATTATTTATTGCTGCTGCAGTTACGACTTAAACAGAATATAGATGATAATCCAAGACATAAAGATAAATATTACGACATGACTTGGTGAAGCAGAAGGAGACACGTTCAGTCGTAATTTAATATGCCGGATATTTTTTTGCACTAAATCATTTTAACCCATTTTACTAACTCAGATGACAGATGTCATCATTTCAATAGCTTTCACAAGTACAAAATGCTTTTGAAATACACACACTTGACAAGAATTACAAATGTCAAACGTTCTTTTGTGTTATAAGTGGTCGTTCATACAGAAGCGAAACCTGCGCTCAGAAGAAAACAAACCAAGAGAACCAATTCCTCCGACAACATTCGAATTACAGGTGTTAATTGCACACTGAAATAGGCTGACAGTACTCGATCTAACTACTCCAAATTTAATTGAAAGTAACGAAGCATTGCCAGGTCTAAGTAAACAAATATTGACTTGCCAAATGTTGAAAACAAATCCTTGTTCTTTGCTCATCTTGCGCAAAATCGAAGGCTTTCGGTATTGTCATTTGGTTGATATTGTTGGTTTGTAAAAATATTCCATTGTTGTTCTTCGTCATAAAGTCTTCTTAAAAAGTTACCCACTGCTTCATAAACCACCCAATTAGACATGCATTTCAATGCACACATTCACATCCTGACATGAAATACTTCAAATCATCAGTGGTTATACTTAAATGGCTTAAATGAAGATTTAATAACTTATAACTAGGTGTAACTTTTGCCACTCGTTAAATCTTATTTTACGATCATGCTAACACTTAAAGATCTGAATGTAATAATCATCGCAGAGAAATGTTTAAGAACACAAAACGGCAGAGAAGAAGTGAAGGCAAATGTTTGCTGGAACGCGTACGTTTGAAATAAACTCACAAGATCAATTACAACAAGTCATCAAAGTCGCCTCAAAATTGTGTTATTGCTATACGGCGCTATTGAATTTAAAGCGCAGCCTTTGCAGAGTCTTAGTCGGGAATCGAACTACTATAGTAAAAACTGCCCTATTAATAATTGCTACTACATTTGTTCCTTCAGGACAAACGTGTAAACTTCACTGGTTGCTTGTGTCATCAAGAAATATTATCCCAAATTTCTACGAAAGAAAAATGTTTCAAATGAAACGGGTAGCCTAATTGGCGGCATCTATCAAAGCACTTGTTTACTATTCAGTTACTGGTCTTAAAGAAAAAACATGGTTGAGGCAACCATAACGAAAGAGCCACATATTATGACACAAGCATGGTATGATTGCCTTTTAAGAATATTTTATGGTTACAGTTATTTTATTATAGTGGAAATACTTTGTTAGTGGTTAGAATTTAGTAAAAAATTTGTTGTTCAACTCAAGTATATTCCAATTTTTATGGATGGTAATCATTTATTTATTGTTTCTCGCAACGAAAGTAATGTTAAAATATTGTTAAATAACCGTTATATGTTTGCCACGACAATATCTTATTGTGGACACCATCATATTGTTGGCGGGGTATTTCCACAGCTATGTACATGCGCGTGGTGACACGATTAACAGCACGAGCTTAGGGGAGTTCGGAATTTTAGCTAAAAAATCATCAATGGGGACGAGTCGCGTTGTTTGCTACATGGCTACTTTAACAAGCAAATTGTCATTTATGGGACGATTTTATCACGTACGCCAAACAAAGCATCCACTCTTTGGTGCGGATGAGCCAGTGGCATCACCTCTCCATGCACCTTCGCAAAACAACATTGGTAATGTCATCGCCGTCAACGACGAAAGCTACAGATCAAAGATATTAAACGAATTTATTTTGGCCTGAATTAAAGGATATAGACTTACTTATAGCAGGACTTTGCTAACTGCCAAACAGCGAATACCACATTAGATATTCTACATAAAAGATTTGAAGATCTCTCAGAGATGAGGTGAACTGGTCAAGATCGTACGATTGGGCGCAGGTAGCCTTTTCTTGTAGAGGTTTCTTAACTCGAAGATCTGTGACGATTAGCTGCCCTCGACTGAAGCTGTCAAAGTTCAACATGACCCAAGTCACTGCTCATATACAGCTTGATATATATGGGTTAGTGATGTAAACTGGTCTTCTTGGATCCGTGCGGTGTCAAGGAAGCCCATGAATCGAATCTATATTTCAAATATAATGGTCCCCTCTAAGTAAGTATTATTCAATATACAGCTTGTTTTATTACATTTCAACATCGACCCTCCCGCCTGTACAATGCACTAGTGTTTACCGAGAATCGCTTGGTTTTCAATCAGAATTTCTTTTATTTTGAAACAAACTCGGAGTTTTAAGAAAATCGAAAAAACAATTAAGTAGTAAAAATAACATCGCAAAAATAGCGTCCTTTCGCTTGAACTCATGTTTCCAGACGTTTCCCTGAAGTTATGCATTGAATACAATGACCTTTCTGGTGGAATGACTTGGATTTCTCTTCGGATGGCTTTCTTTGAATTTTGTAATGTGCCTCAACCTAAAGTTTGTGTTAGGACCCGTAATCCCACACGGCGGAATATTGAAGTCTCGGTTTAAGTTTCATTGGGCTTGAGTAGCGGACTCATCGTTAGCGTAAAACTGTCTCCTAGCAAAAGCGCTGTGGTCAAATTCAGTATAACTGAAACTTCCAACTCCCCTCTACACAATAGTCCCATCCTAATCACCATCACCTCACTAATGGCAATGTATTACCCAATACAAAAACATGTATTCCCGGTAAGCTCTGGTATAAGTTTTCAACCTTTTACAAAATACGCAGCAAAAGTTATTTGTCTTGTTGTAATTTCTGCAAGTGATTGTCGCAATTGGAAAGGTAGTAGTAAATTTTCCTCTTCCTCCTTTCCTACCAACTTCTACATAATCTTTTCTGCATTAGAGATCAACAATAACTCACTGTAGGGTAAAACAATAAAATAACATTGATGAGAACCTAAAGACATGATCATGATGGTGGCAGGAAAACTACACTGCTGAAGGTAATGAATCATTTCAGCTTTTAGCCTTAAGGTTTTCTTTTATTTTTCCCTCTCAGTGGTAAAGAAAAATCAGAAGATTAACTTTTATTTTATACATTTTACTTGCAACAAAAATATGGTTCATTCTACACTACTGGATCTTTGGGTAATTAAACACAAGTGCTTGGTTGCTTCCATCTGCAGTAGTACATGGTTTTTTTAAGATTTGATAAACTTCGTGTTTCTTTTCTTTTTGCACAGTGGTAATAAGTACGAGATAACATGTTACAACAGTTTGTTGTGAGATTATTTCAGAAAGGTGGTAGTAGCAACTTTACAACAATTACGAAAACAACGAGCAATTTTCAATTCTTGTGTATGATATACAAAAAAATATATTGTGTAGTGTTTTTGCAATTGTTGTAAAGTTGCTACTACCACCTTTCTGAAATAATCTCACAATTAAATTTCTTGTCCATCTCATTTGAATTCCTCCCTTGGCCAATTAAAACCGTAGTTTCTTAAGAGATTAACCCCTCCACCTTTTACGATGCTTCGTGAGTCATCCATGAAATGGAGAAAATAATGTCCGCCTACCCACAGAGAGGTCCATACGGATGGGAAAGTCTGTATTAAAACTGGAGGTCGTCTGGTATCCAGGGAATGCATACTAGAAACCAAGCACCCTCCTGGGCACACATCACTGGCGTATACTGCCACCGTCGATTAGGAATTTTTTATAAGGGAGTGTTAAATTCTCTCCGTTCTCCCAACAAAGACAAGCCAAATACCTGTTACCGGCCGCCACCACGTGGACGTACAAGCCAGAACTTTGAGCCTGCTAGCTGACGGTCGTTACATCTGCTTGCTTTGTGGAGCAAACAATGTGCGAATATCTCGCTTTGTTTCAGGTCTCGCTTTTTCTGATAGAAACTTCAGAAATATTAGTTTCTTGAATATTTTAACAATTTTTAATAATGGGACATCATCAATCTTAGATTTCACAATAAAAAGACAGACCGTTTGACGGTTGGATTTACAAAATAAACTATGAACTTTTGGAAGGGATATGAAGATGCCGCTTTTCAAAGATTTTAATTAGGCAGAGTTTCAGACTCACTAGATTTTTCTTGAAGTTCATTACAGGCATTCTACCCTTTAGTTATTTCTTTTTTGCCAATAAATATATTATTAAACCACTGTTCATGGTTTTACATTTATTCTTTGCAAAAAAATTATTTTCGTGGTGTAAAAACGATTAGTTTCGATTATGAAAAGTTGCTGATTTGGAACAAATTGCATTCAGGTATTAACAGACATTTTTGAGTTCAACTTCAAGAAATACTAATAAGGCAAAGAAAACAAAAACAAACCCCCCGTTAACGACAATCTCCCAATTCGCTGTAGTTATAAAACAAAGACACAGCTCAAAGAGGAAAAAATAAATATTTCAACAACGAAAAAATATGATTTTAGATGCGAATTATTTACAAACTAAAAAGAAATGTTTAATATTTGTGATTAGTTGTCCAACCTGCAGAAATAAGTACAAGCATGAATTCTCTTTACAGTTGCTTTTTATGTCACAAAAGGTTTTTCTTGTCACTGGTAGGGGTATGAAAAACCAGACATGTTCCAGGCCAACGCATGAAAATTTGTGACAATATGAAATAGTCTGCAGCTGTAGGGCTATTGAGTGCTTTCCCATAGTCTGTTTAAAATTTTAATAATATAATTATAAAATCTTCACGATCATTGGAAGGGAATCAATATGAAAATCAGAAACACCAAAAAAAAAAAAAAACAAAACATCGGATTGATTTAGAAGGAGGAAAGTCAGGTGCGTTTTGAATTAAAACGAGGAAAGATGTTAAACTCCGTTTGTTTTACTTAAAAGTACTTTTTTGGAAGATGGAGAGGAAATTCACTTTCGGTTTATTGAAGTAAGTGCTGCTACGACGATAGACAATGTTCAGAGCAGAACAGCAATGACTGTTTGAAAACAACTGAAACTGATTCAACCAAAGGTAATCGTTGCTATGAGCAAGACATACTTCAAAATATAGAAAATTCCAGGACTTACACAGGTACCTCCATAACATTACAGCTTCTTATGAGTTTTACTATTAATCTCGAAGCATGACACCCGGGCTGGCTAACCAGTGCTTCCGATCTTATGAAGAAATTAGAAATTACGTTAGTTCGTTTACCACTGCTTTTTCTTATGTATTTAATTTTAGTTTTCCTCATTCTTTTAAAGAGGCTACTACATCCAAATTCGCTAGTCTTTTTCTAATTTGTTCTTAAATCAACTATGTCAGCTAAAAACTATTTCATGGTTCTCTTAACCCAAGTGTCGTCTGTCTGCACCTCGTCTTCACAAAGGCAAAAATATTTTCACTGAATGTTTTTCACAACAAATGTGAAATTTATTAAATATTCTAAACATGCTTTTTATGTTCAATGAAAAGAAAACACTGCAATATGAAAATTTGCATTTATATTTTATAAATAAAAACGTTCTTCATGCAAGAATTATAATTTTTACAATATTTTCTATTAATTTTTGTTTTATTTTTTCTATTTTCTTTGGGTGCGTTTTATCGGTCACTAGGTACAAGCGAACGGTGGTACTACATGTTTTATTAATTTTTATTTTGTCTTTTACAGTCGCGTTTTTATTTCATGTGAATCTTGACATGGTATTTGCTTTAACATTTAATAGACATTTGTGACAGTTTTCATTGGAAAGAAATTAAAATTTCAAGCATTTTGCCAGTTCCATAATAATTTTGTTTAAGAATAAAATTAAACATAATTACAAAAGAAAAACGCAAAGGTGTCTTTGATAAAGAAATTAAAAATATTATAATTAAAACGATTCCAGTTAAGTGATCTGGCCAAGAAAGAAAGATCTTTAAATATTAAGTCACAACCCTGATGTCATGTTAGCGCCTTCAAAGTGAAAATGGAATGGAAAATATTAATTCAAAGAATAAGAAACTCAAACAATATCCCACTGTATAACTAAATTAATTTATTATTGTTGCTCGTGTAACCAAATATGAATTAAATCACAATTTCGATTTGTAAAAAAAATTTAACCAGCTGAGTGACACATTTCATTACAAAATTTAAATGGAGTCATCATGCAAGAACTCTATTCATTAATCACTGCGTTTGGCGCAAAATCATTAATAATAATTAACACTTTAATGCAATCATTTCTTTGACTCCATTAGACGGCTGTCGACACCACAACAACTACAAAAAGTGGGAATAAAATGAAACAGAAATAATAAAATTTCACATGTACAAATGTCAAATTGTGTTCTGAAGATTAATGATTGTTGCGATCAACGCAAAAAACAATTCTTTCATTATATTTTGTTTTTTATTTATAATTCAAAATCAAACATTTATGTTTCATGTAAATAATTCGAACCCTTTTATTTTATTTGTCAACACTGCATGAATTTATTAACATGTTCTCCTTTTTTAGAAATTAATTTGTCAAATGTGTGTTATTTACTAAATTATTAAAAGAAAGGAGCTACAAAGAATAACCGCCAAATGTCCCTGTTCAAGTTGTTCGATATTGTTTCTGGGGCTTATGACTTGACATCATTAATTATACCAACCACTTTTAATCCCATACAAACATTTTTCAGTTCTGTGTGCTTAAGTTGTTCTTACCGCCAGGATATCCTTTATCTCTTCCCTGAGATCAACACCAACTTTCAAGTTTTAGACATGTCCTTGCGATTATTGTCTGCCCGTCTTCAACTATGGATCCGCCTTTTCCTTTGATTTGCTATATTTACTTATTTTTCTTTTCCCCCTCGAAGTATCTGACCAGATCAATAATAAAAATTTTTCTTTGTAGATTTTTGTCACGACACTAGGCTGTCAGCTGGCAGGCGCACAGATATGGCTCCTCGTGGTGGCGGCCGGTGAGAGGTTCCTGTCTCTGCAAGGAGTCTGGCTAAATAAGGAGTGTGGTGGGAAGTTAACACTTTCTTATAAAAATCCTTAATCCACGATGGATGCAGAGCGGATGCGTGGCCAAGAGGGTGCTTGGTCTCTAGTATGCGAACTCTGGGTACCAGTCGATCTCCAGATTTAATACAGACTTACCCGTGCACATGGAGGGATAAATCTGGAGCATTAGCCAGCTAAATTGCCAATGGACGACGCCAACTCACACTACTTTAACCAGGACACTGGACATTCTACCGCAATGAATTAAATATATGGTTGCACACCCATGGCGGCTTAACTACCTTCCAATTTTATTCCGCTTCACATGGATACTTGTCAGCGTGCTAAACCGCGCGAATATTTAAAAGGTGTCATATTCGTTGTTATCTTCCAGGTAGCTTTTTGTTTTGCATATTATCAATAACCCGCCTTTTGCTTTCTATAAGAACCCTCCTGAATAGAATATTAAATAAAATACTTGCTTAGCATTCACTTAAAGGAAGCACTTTGTTAAACACCTAAAGTAAGAATTTCCACTACTTTACGTTTTTGTTAGAATTTAGCAGCTGAGTACTACTTTCCTTTGACAAAAGCAGGTCTTATAAAACTTAATGTTTATCCCATTAATTCTGTTTTCATTGTTATTTTAAGGAACAGTCTTAATATGAGGAACTGGTTAAAGTTTTATAAATTTCCTACAATTTCTCTGTGCTGCAGGAATCATTTTTAAGAATTTCTCTACACTATCCATGACTTTTTAATTTAACTCTTTGCATCAAGGTAGGAATACTCCGATACTTTTAAGCTATATTTGCAATAGTTTTTAGCAGCATGCTCCATGCGAAGAAACTTTTATTAATTTTAATAATTTTTTCTACGAACGGCTTATAGTACAAGGTGACCCAAATAACTGACGCCATTGGCTGCTTTCGCGCGCCCACATAAGTAGTTTGCGAAATTATCTTATTGCGACATTCCATTCGCAGGGGAAAAATGAACATTATAGAAAATCTGTGTCGCTTGCCCCATATACGAGGAAATATTTAAGAGGAAAACGCTCAACAGTATGATTACGAAGAGCTTGAAAACTTATTTGGGCTGCTGCTTTAGACACTCTTTTTGCGTTGATGATTCGCTTGCAGCCCAGCCCGTATTTGTATGATGGATGATTTTGTAAGAAGGAAACTTCCCCGTCGCAGCTTTTCCTATGACTGCGAGTCAACTTGGCTTCTACCAACACTATGAGCGGAGACTCTGCACCTAGTTGCTTTGCTTGTTCATGTGCCCCTAAATGTTTCTTAAAAAACCACAAATTTCTCAACTTTAAGTTTATGCAGGAGGGAAACTATGGCACTAAAGTTTTCGCTATTAGTATAAAATTTTATACACTCTAATCGAGTAAGGTTTTTTTTTTTTTTTTACTTTATTTCATTTTATTGAATCTTTCTATGAAAAGAAATTCACAATAAGTATTCAAATCTTATTTCTAAATTATTATTTACTAGTTAGTACCAACGTAATAACTAATTTTTTGTATTCAAATCTTAAAAATCTATCTTCTATTGTGTAGAGAGAGCCGCCACGCCAGGCTCAATGTGTCAGTTCTTTTTAGTCTCTGGTGGCCGTCAAATTGCAATAAATTGCGTGCTAGAGTGTTGGGATGTGCGGCTAGTTTGTTCACGTATTTGGACGTGTATGTTTTAACTTCTTCGTGGATAGTGGGAACTTTGAGATCTCTATGTATGTTTTCATTTCTTATGTACCAGGGGGCGCAGACGATATGACGGAAAATCCTCGACTGTCTTCTCTGTAACTTCTGGATGTTTGATGCACAGGCAGTACCCCACAGCTGAATACCATATTGGCTTTATAACGGATATGTATAAAAGTACTTTGTACTCCAAAGCCAAAGTTGAGTTAGGACTTATTAGCCAATGCAGTTGATATGTTCGAAGCTTTATGGACGTTATTTTTGCCTCAATGTGCCGGGACCAAGTTAGGCGCCGATCTAGGTGGATACCTAAATATTAAACGTGCGTTTCCGCTGGAACCGTGGTATTAGTTATTGTGATTGGTGGACAATTCTGCCTTCTAAGGGAAAACGTTACATGAGCACATTTTGATGGATTTACCTTTATTCTCCACTGTTTTAGCCAGTCTTCTAGCTTATGAATATGGGACTGTAGCTTTTCAGATGCATCCTTTGGATTATTACTGACACTTATAATTGCAGTGTCGTCTGCAAAGGTTGGTGTATATGTATGTGGGCTTGTCGGCATATCCGCTGTATAGATGATGTATAATAGCGGCCCTAGCACCCTACTTTGAGGTACTCCTGCACTGATTTTTCCCCATCTTGAAAGCTGGTCCTTTGACCTTACTTTAAAAGTTCTATCGGACAAATAGCTTTTAATAAGCTTGTGGGTGTTTTCAGGTAGAACCCGAACTATTTTAGTAAGTAGCCCATCATGACAGACTTTATCAAATGCTTGGGAAATGTCTATAAATAAAGCTGAACAGTATTGCTTTCCTTCAAAAGCCGATCTAATAATGGTAACGATTCTATGGACTTGTTCAATCGTACTATGCCTTGCTCGAAAACCAAACTGATGATCTGGGATACCGTTCTGTTCATTTAGAAAAGGAGTTACACTCGAGACGAACAATTTTTCAAATGTCTTTGACAAAACTGACAGTAGGCTAATTGGCCTGTAGGATGAAATCTGGCTTGAGTCTTTTCTGGTTTCGGGATCATAACAATTTCAGACTTCTTCCAAGAGCATGGGAAGAAGCCGACGTGCAACATGGCATTAAATATGTAAAGTAAAATTCTTACAGCTGAATTAGGTAAGTTTTTTATCATTGATCCTGTTATACGATCAGGCCCAGGTGATTTCTTCATATCCGTATTTTTAATTGTCGATTTTAAAGAAGGCAACCGAAATTTCATAGGATCATTCACGGTGTCACTAATAATTGGAATAGTGGAATTACTTATATCATGTGGTGCAAAAACCTTCTCTAAGTGATTTGCGAACGCATTTGCCTTTTCACTTGAGTTTTTAGCCCAAGTACGGTCTTCAAGTCTTAGTGGGGATTCGTTGTACATTGTAAGTGCTTTACAGCTTTCCACAGACTATAGTCCGTGTTTTTCATTAGATCCAAGTTTTTTAAAAAGTTGTCGATAGCGAGTTGGTGTTTCTGTCTCAATTTACTGCGTAAGTTTTTTTTGGCATAAGTTTATTGGCATTTTTATGTGTGGAGAACGACTATTTTGCCATTGTCTTCCTAGTCTTCTTTTCTCAATGACGAGCATCTGAATATCTGCTGTTTCCTGGCGCGATATTATTTTAGCTGATGGCTTTGTTGGCGTTGCAGCTATGGCTCCGGCAGTCACGACGTCTGTAAAATGATCTACAGCTGCTTGAATATCAGCTGGATTTCTCAGTGGGATGTTCAAAGATAAGTGAGAGCTCACATACATTTTATATTTTAACCAATTCGTGTTTCTGTTCGGGTAGAAACTACGGGTTTTAGGTGTACTGGCAAAACTGTCGTGTAAAATAACAATTGTAGGTAAATGATCAGAAGATAGGTCATAGGATGAACTAACTAACAGTTGGTCGCGTTTGATGTTTTTTACTATAGCAAAATCTATAAGGTCTGGCAACTTATTAAAATCTGTGGGCCAATAGGTGGGTTTACCGGCAGATATGACGTCCAGCTTGTTTGCTTGAACTGTGTAATACAACTGCCTACCTCTAGGACTAAGGAGTCTGGATCCCCAATATGTGTGCTTTGCATTGTAATCGCCAGCGGCAATAAATTTTTGTCCTAGCGTAGCAAAGAACCTGGCAAATTTATGGTGTTCGATTTTATGCCTAGGCGGGCAATACACTGACGAGACTACAATTTTAAAATCAGTAGGATTTATAGTCGTGGCTTGCAAAAAGTCTTCGTTGAATTCAGGCATTTTGCCTTACGTTTTTTCGGACTATAATGGCAGTCCCACCACATGCCCTTTCGCTTGGGTGTTTTGTGTCATATATAAAAAACCCATCAATTCTAAAGCAGTTTTTTATAGTGAAGTGTGTTTCAGAAACTAATAGTATGTCTATATCATGTGCTAGCAGGAAGTGTTCTACTCCATATTTATGTTGGGAGAGCCCGTTAGCATTCCAAAAGCATATTTTTAACTGGTTCATTTTTTGCCAAGCAAAACTTGCAGAAGCATGTTTTGGGTTCGCAGCATTTCCTGAAACATACCCTGCATAGTTGTCATGAAATTATTCATTGTTTGTATCAAATTGTCGATTGAGCTCGAATTGGTAGTGAGGGGTGTCTGTGGACCCTCTTTGAGGACGTGGGCATATGAATGTTTATGCGCATTAGAACTTTTGGCATTCGCATTAGGTAAATCATTTCTCAATGTTTGTGCATGTGAATAGTTTGGTTTCGTATCTTGCTGTGTAGCTTGTGTACTAGCATGAAGCCGAGGATATTGGGAAGACCTATATTGCTCATATTCAGGTTTACGTACGACTTTCGATTTATTTTTACATGTTGAAAGACTTTGCAGCCCCTGTAATTTGCTGTGTGGTTTTCACCACAGTTGCTGCATTTTTTTACCTTGGGGTCTGTTTTGGAAGAAGTGCATTCCAAAGTCCGGTGCGCATCATCGCAAACAACGCATACGGATGGTAGCTTGCAGTAGGTTTTCGTGTGTCCGAATTCCTGGCAATTAGTACACTGACGGGGACCGCTACGTTTTAGAGGCTCTTCCACCGTTATTCTTCTGTTCAAAAGGTAGCGCAAATTATATATTGGATGAACCGAGTTTTTTGATTTAAGTTGCGACGCGTTAAATACGATTTCAACACGATGCATAGGTTGGGGAACTTTGTTCTTATTTAGAATATTGTGCACTGACCTTACGACATAGCCTTCCACCTCTATGGCACTTTTTATTTCATTAGTGGGAACAGAACTGTCAATGCCCTTTACGATGACAATCAAACCTTTAGCACTTTTGAGTTGATACGTATAATGGCTCTTATTATCTGCATCGAGGCGACTTGCGATTACGCGGTAATTCTTCTCAGTGTGCGCTTGGATCTTTGTTTCTTGAATTTGACCTCTTCGTATAGAAGCTACATAAAAGCTTTCCTTACCTACAAGCTGAGACAACATGTTAACAATTTCGTTAGATGTTTGTTCGCGCAAGTAAATCGGGGGAGGTTTTTGTTCCCTGACAGCGGGTTCAGCCTCATCATCCGCTGTAGCAAGTACACAGAATCTGTTTTCGCTTACCGGCATTACAATACTTTGGGAGCTTTTATATTGTTTAGCAATGCGCTCTTGCTGCGAAGACTTAGGACTGGCTTTCCTTTTGGTTATGGTTATATAACGATCCATACCTGTTTGCAAATTTCGCAACTTTAAGTTTATGCAGCAGGGAAACTATGGCACTAAAATTTTCGGTATCAGTATAAAATTGTATACACTCTAATCGAGTGAGAAGTGTTTTTTTTAATTTTTCAGTTATTCTCCCTCTGTGTGGCATTTGTCGACTCGACTCGAAGAGATGGGATCAAGAGGAGATTCATTGCATAGTGAAATACCTCGTTCTGTTCAAAATATCCCTTCTGTTGTTCAAAGTGTTGTAGAAGACCCAACAACATCAACCAGACGACGTGCGCATCACGGCCGTCTCTGCATCGTATTTTGAAAAATGATTTCAAGATGTATGTACTCTTACAAAAAGCAGACAGTCTATCAAATATTGCCAGTTGATGATTATATTTAACGGGCGCAGACGTCCTTATGTGGGGGGTTTTTTGCAATCATGTGCTTATGTGAATAAGCCCGAGACGCTTGAAGTCCTAAAAAAGAACCTTCAAGAAATCTAGAACTTTTCCCTTAAAGTGTTGCCCACTACAACTGAGAATGACAAAAGACTTAACCAATATCAGTTTTAAACCATAGTGTAGTAATGTTAAATAGTCCAGATAAATATTTAACAAAGAACGCACCATTGGGGCCACCTTGTAGAGCGAGTATAATTAACAAATATTTTCCTGTTCATTTAGTTTAGGAATTTTAAACAAAAGTAAATATTTTATTATGGAATCAATTTGCGATTGACATTTCATACTTTAGTTGCATATTCAATTATCTGTAATTTAAATTAACGATCACAGCAAGATGACATTAATCTTATTACAATTTATTAATAAAATTCCTAATAAATCAACATTAAAGATGTAATAAATTTATACATTTATTTGTTGCTGTTTTCCATTTTAATCTACAAAATGCAAAATATTCACTGTTTTAATGCGAACAAGTACAAATAATATTATTGTAAATTTATGCATAATGATAATAATTATTTAACTTTTTTTTCAAATATCTACGAGTATTCATTTCCAATAAACGATGTCGTAGCATTTAATAATCATGATTATTGGTATTATTATTTTAATCACTAACTACTATTGCATTTTAGACAAATATTACTACAATTTCACACACACACACACACATATACACCCAATTACAAACATACAACGTTTACAAATGTACCCTGTTCAGCGTTGAAAAATATTGAATATTGAATTATTAATTTATTGTTGTAGAATTGTATAGAAACTACAGAAGTAAATAATTCCTAGAAACTCTCTGCAGTGTTTGTGGCAGCAGTGTCACTGGCGAAAACAAAAAACGGTTGCCATAATAATTCATTACAGTCATAATTGTTTAAGATTGAATAATGGCAAATGAGGACTTGGAAACGGCAGCACAGTTACCACCTTCACTATCAGGTGCTGTAGCAAAGTACTCGCAGTCATACCTGTTCAATGAATTGAAATTGCAATTGAACGAGGATAAGCGTAGCAGCAAAGCAAGGCAGCTAACAAAGCAACCTTACATAAATATTAAAGTTAACAATAATAATTTTTTACGTTTTTATTTGTTGTTTTTTTTCTTTCTTACTGTTTAAACAAATAATTTTTCATAAACTTGTTACTAGCGATATTTTGTTGTACAATTGCCAACTGTCATTTCTTGTATTGAAGCGTCATAATTTTTAAATGTAACCTGCTACTGCCGTTTACATGGGGATTGCCAAGTCGGCGAACGAGGGTTGTACATGATCACTTGTTCGTATAGTGGGCGCTTAATAATAATTTCACACTTACACCTTAATGGAGGCAAGTAACTTTAAATTGAGTTGTAGACTTTGGTGTTCACATATATGTATGGAAAAATTGAGAGAGAAATTCGGCCTTACAACTGTGTTTTCCTTAAACATTTCATGAAATTAACAAACCGTCAATTCTTTTTCTCTATGTTGTCATTTGTATATATACAAATGCCAATGCAGTTGCATTGGTGCTGCAGTAACCTTATCAAATGTGTCTTGAATTTGTAGTTGAATAGAGCTTTTTCGGCTCATTAAACAACCTCACCAGAGTTACATTGGAGATTGGACTCATTTAATAGTGCAATTAAATACTAATTGCTCCATTAATTAATTGAGTTTTGTGTAGCAAATTTGGACCAATGAAGGTCTTAATTGTGTAAATTTTATATTTGCAGAAAAGAGTCTTTAGGTCTTCGATGGATAACATCCAATTCTAAACAATACGTTTTATATGCCATTCCGACATTTCTGATAACTTCTTAGGACCTTACCTCGTCTATCGCTTTGAGCCTGTACGATAAAACTTTTCTGCATTGACACATCTAAAGATAAACTAGTATAATTTTAAATCTTATTGTTTGCTTTTGTTGGCAAAATTTTTATCTCATCTCAAGTTAACTTAAAAACTGTAACGGCAATTACCTTAAAACTGTCTTCTCCAATTTTGCTGCGTTCTCTTTAGAATTTTGTTCGTTATCCAACACAAATTTGACCTCTGGTACCGCAGGTCCTTTTTTTCACCTCGAGTCACAGATAAATCTATACTTCGCTAAATCTTCTTGAACACAGTCCTTGTGCCCTGAACTGCACATTTCAATATGTTTAGTCCAGGCAACATTTCTAGGAAATGGGACACTACTGGAGAATAACCTGTGGCCTTATCGGAATACAAAGGACATAACTTTGTAATATTCAGTGATCGGAAGTCCCATATTAGTCACGATAACCTGTTTTAATTCAATATTGTCTAATAAGTAGGCGACCTGAATTCTGCAAAGGTGAACAAATCATTTCGAATTTGTTTTTTCTGGCTAAAGAACAAGCGAATGATATATTCACTTTGCGATAACCTGCTAATGTGTTAGCACAAAATTATAGCATAGAAATAGTTTTATAGTTGGAGCGATTTCTTCGTTTTCATGTTGGCAAGCAAGCATGTCTGGAAGAGAGCAATGTAGATAGTGGGTATTTAAATCTGCCAGCTTCCATAAGGATTTGTTTTGGTACTGTAGGTGATTTATTTGTATGAGTAAGTAAAGTTGTAAAGTAAAGTAAAGATGATATCGAAATGTTCACTATTGCTTTTGAAGAATTTAGATCCAAAAGCGCATCTCGCAATTTCTACGCTAAATGTTCCAACATAATCCTAATCACATCCAGACATTGTTGAAATAAATTTAGTCAACCCAATAGACCTCAGCCATCTATAAACAAAATTTAAATAAAAGTTTAATTTGTCGTATTAACTTTTTATGTTTCATCGTATAAAACATTTATGCACATCAGAAGTCCATCAGACATAAGACATTATGAGCCCCGGCGCTACTATTCCTCTCATTAACGTTGTTGGCAATCCTTAATACAACAACAGCAACAATAATAACAATTTCTAAGTATCGTGTGAGGTTTATTAAATTTATTTAAGTGTTGCATGTTCATATCAACTGACTGTTGTCAAAGTCATCATGGACTTTGTGTTATTGGTAAGATTTTGTTGTTGTTGTCGTTTTTGTTGTGGCAGTACTTGTTCGAATAGACGTCAATAACTTTTAATATTTTACATGTCGTGCCTTTAACAATCGATCTGTTCAAATTATCAATTGATCGATCAATAAAAGCAAACGAAACGATACGAATGAGAAGAGGGAAAACGTGTTGCACATAGAAACAATAAACAAATGCAACCTACAGTTTTTGGTTTTTTGTTGTTGTAGCTAAAGTCGAACTGCAGTAATAATAATAATAATTTCAAATAACAAGCATAAAAATAATATTCATAATGTAAATCGAGTACATGTGACGACAAGTTATGAATTTCAACAGAAACTGCAACAAACCGAGAAAAAAATTGAAAAACTTCAATAACGAGACGTAAGGAAAATGGGCAAATAAAATATTTTTATTTTGTTGTCACATGTTGGCAAGCAAATGCTTAAAAGCTCAAACAGCTAAAATAATAATATGAACATTTAACATAAAATATTTTTGTTGTTGTTGTTGTTGTGAATAAATTTTGTGCAACAAATAATTCGATTGTAGATTTTGTCCAACTAATAATAAATTATATTTCTTTTTGACTTTAAAGCTGCGGTTACAGTAGGGTGATCGATATTTTTCAATTGTTAATTTGTTAATTGTCAGGCTTATGAAAGAAAATTGTATTGTATCTTTTGAATACAGGAAGAGGTAAAATTTTTATTAGACACGAACAGAATAAAATAAAATTTTCTTTCTTGAAATAAAGAATAAAAACATGCACTCAAACCTGGCAGTTATAAAATTTATTTAATAAATCTAGGTTGACAAATTTACTTTGAAAAATAATTTGTTCAAATACGTAATTCAATTTTTTGAAGTTGAAGAAACCGGCTTTCAAGCAAAATATGTTCTCAATGCAATTTAAATAAAATTCCAGCATAAAAAGAACTGTAGGTTTTATTGGTGGGGACTAATGCTTTGTGTTTTGAATTCAATGAATCGCGAATGATTTATTGCAAAATATAAGAACTGGTATAATGAGGTTATATTGCAATAAGAATATCGGGCTATTCGATGCCCGAATAACAGCGTTTTAGAAAATACCGAAGACAAACCCGGTTTAAACCGGATGCAAACCGAGTTGCTCACCCTAAGTTACAGCCGATCGAACTAGTGCAAATTGAAGGTAAACTGAGCCAGAAAACAGCTACGAACATGTAATCTGGTCATATGAACACACAAAATATTTGTGTGTCTATTCTGCCTCCTCAAGTGCACAGTGGCATAAAAAGTTTGCGAAAATGTTCAAAATTAAAGAAAATTTTGAACAACCCATTTTGAGTGTCGAAATGTGTTCGCATGTGAAAGTAAAATATGTGAAGTAGAAAAAGCAGCTAACAGGAAGATTGTCCCAGAACTATACCAGCGGATATCGGGACGGGGAAAAATATTTTAAAAAGTGTCATCCTTGTTAATCATATTGGTTTGAAAATGCCTTATTGTTTTACATTTGGCTGGCGGCAACTCTATATATATTTTTACACATGACACATCGATAAGGAAGGGCGTGTAGTACCATCATCTCGCTGCAGGAAATATATGTCAGTTGGTCACTTGTCACGTGTCTTGTAAAAATGGATTTAATACAAAAAGTAACGTTACGTGACCGGTGAAAACTCCACCGATAACTTAACTAGTGTTATTAGATAATTACACTTTTATGTAAATAGCTTTTAATATGTATCTTTTAATATGTATATACAAATTATAACTAAGACCAGTGCTAAAATAACCGAAACTGGACAAGATTATTTACGTCTATTCAGTGTGTAACAGATATCACTTTCCCTCCTATGACAATGACATGCCAAAGTGACAGGCCTCTTTCATGGAAAGTTCCGGAAGTCGAAACCAAAGAACTCGTCATGTGGCAAGTTTTGTGTGCAGATTTAACCCTTACACAGTGGTTGCTGTCATAGGCCAAGAATCGAAAAATGAATGTCAAAATTTGCAAACCAAATTTCATGATTTCATCTTTGTTTTATTTTTATTCTAACCGTGCTGTCTAAAAATAACATCAAAAGTGTGAGCATTTGTTCATTTACTTTATACATCGTTAGCAGTGTAAAAGTTAAACTTAGTTTGGTGAATGCAAATTAAATATAAATGTAATAAATATTCTACAATTTTGTTTTAGGTGTGTTTCCCTCATTGTCCCGTAAAGGTGCAAGTGAATAAAAGTGTCTAAAGAAACTGTTTCATTAAATGTGGCTTTTAGCCAACAGTTTTCAACTCACACGGTTTATTATCCAGCAATAAATAGGTGATAGGATGCGAAGTTCGAAGGCTATGCTCTGAAGACCACTAAGCGGCTAATTTGTAAACAACCATGATACTGTCTTCCTACCCCGGTTCATAGCATCATAATAAATGGCGGCTTAGTATCAATGAGCTTTCTAAGGAAGCTGCTTAAAAAACTGCCAAGCAAACAAATGTCAACGCTATTAAAATCAGCTATCGATTTGCTTGGATTTCTTTTTGTTGTTTTTTGTTGGCGAGCTTCATACCTGCATAACCGTTTAAATCTTTCATTTTATAGTTCACTTTTTACCCCATTTTTTTGTTGGACATTGTAGATGAACAGGTGCTTAACCACGCCCACTTTTACGTTCTAGAGATAACAATATCAATTGTAGTTCCTTATCATTAATTTGTATGTCAGCTACAAGTAATTTTCGCAGCTTAAAGCCGGCCGGATTGTGGTCTATCGCAATTGTGAAAATGGTATAAATTCGTAATTTGTTTAACATACATCCAACACATTTAACACCATCGACTTTTCCCCATTTTTTTGTTTTTATTCTTCTTGTTTTTGCTGATTTGGTTATAAACAGGGTTTCAATTTCATCCTTAACATTAAGTTATAAAAAAGAACAAATTTTTTACAAAATACCGTTGGTCTTTAATTACGAATTTTCATTTCAAGTTATTACAATTATATGTGGAAAATTAAATCGCCCAAATTACCGCTCCGACTGATGTGGCATGGCTTAATGCGATGTCTGCTATCTTGCGTTATACTGTTTCAGTTCTGCAATGGTGTTCGGTTTGGCGACATAGAATCGATTCTCCAAACAGGATCAAAAGCAGAATGCGGTAGGTGTTAAATCTGAACAACATTATTTTCGTGAACCGAACTTCTTTACGCATCCATTCGACAAACACACAACGCTGATCAGGTTCTCTGCACTTGATTTATTGGATGAATGCAAATCAATTGTCAAAATTTGCCGAGCAGTGGCCACCGAAGCCACAGTTGCTGCATTTAATAACAAACCGATGAGGCCTGTTCTTCACTCACACTTTCACAAGCTCTGATAACATCTGCGCCTGAAGCACTTGTCCGAGTATGCTGAGCTTCTTCCACGTTATGTTTTTCTTCATTACGAGTTCGCTGATTTTCATAATACGATTGGATAATTTCAACGCCATTCCATGCGCAATTTTGTTAAAGTACCTGAAATATTAATTCCATTTTTTAGTGTTTGATTATTTGATGTTTGGAAAATATTTGCCACTATTAAGTGAAATTGATCACCCTTTAGATACCTTGACTCTGTACATATTTGTAAGCTTTTGGCAGCATTCTGAGAAATATATTTCTATAAAATAGGCAATGTTTTACCTTCTTAAAGCTTAAAAATATAATTTAAAGTTGTTTAATGTTAACAAGAAAGCAAGTTTTCCGTAAGTATATTTAAAGGATTAGATTGGCTTAGATCCACAGAATGCTAACGCGGCCATATATCAGAAAATAATGTAAAAATATATTAGCAAATTATCTTTTAAATAAATTCAATTTAGTTACAACCAATGCACTTGTGGGTTTTATTTCATTTAACCGTTCTACACGTTAACAAGTAATAACCGTCATGTTAATTAGAGTGAAGGTGAGTTTAAATCGGGTAAGTATTTGACGATATAGTCGTAACCCACTATTCCTACTGAATGTAAGCTTTATCTTGTATCAGCCATAAGATAATAATAGATTTTTTACATTATTGTAAACCGATTCACGGAATTATTTTGTTAGAGCTTTTCCATCCTTTTGTTCCACTGTGACTTTTATAGTCACATATGAGTGTTACACATATTCCCAATATTATCTCTGATCAATACAGGGAGTTAAAGTTTCTATAAACGTTTTCATTCTTCTATGAGCTCCGGCCTACGCTAACAAATTGAAAGTGAGTGAGTGCTCGAAAGTGTCTGTGTGTGTGTGTTCGTTCATAATCTTTTGGGTCTGCCTAGAGAGTTGGTTTTGTGTTTATACGGCATGAATTTATGCTTGCCTGTCTGTCCTGTCCTGTTCTCTCTATTGACTTCAGATCAATTTCTGAACTAAAGCTTATTTGGTGTTTAACATTAAGATATTGAATTTATTTTTTGTTTGTTTTGTCTTCGTTCGATTCGATTTTAAATTTTGTTATCCCAATAGCTTACTACCAGCTATGAAAGATCACTGGCATTGTGAGTTTTATAGTCTTGTATGGAACTGTGTATGTGAACTAGATGAGACGTGCGCTTAGAATGTGTGTTATATGTCGATACCTTAAATCGGTGTTCCATAATCATCGTCGTCGTCGTCGTCGTCAGCATCATCACCATCATCGTCATTGCCACCACCACTACCACTATTTGTTGGTAGCAAACTAACAACAACAATTTCACTAGAGAAGTCAATCGTTTGGCTTTTTTGTAGAGTTTGTTGTTGTTTCAAGTTTTCTAGTAGACCACCTTCATAGAGTCTCGATTATGGTATTTGGCCATGTTAAGGCTGATACGAACTTTTTTCACTTCTTTTGGTTGGTTGGTTGGTTGGTTGGTTGGTTGACTTTCTGGGTGTTTTTCATAAGCCGTCGGATAATTTGTTGTGTCATACAAATCACTGATATTTTAGGTGTGATTGTTTGTTGCATGACCGTTTAGTGGAGCATGAGTACGTTGGTGTGATAAGAAATCTTTGAATTACAGGAATTTATTTTAACTCATGACGCAAAAATTAAAATTGATTCATAAAAAAAGTTATAGAGCCATTTCACTCCGTTGGCCAAATGTTGAACTTTTGCTTCGAAGCAGCAAGACCAAGAGTAAGGGATTGGCATCTGCACTAATGCAGTCAGTTTATGTTTTACTTTTGGCTATTAACAAATTTATTGTTAACCAATTAGCATTGCATTTTAACTTAATTAACTGGCCGTAAAACTTTCTATACTTAAGGATGTTAATAATTTTATCGGCAAACGAGTGGAGTTTTATAACATAAAATTATTTCGTTAAATGGGGAGCAATTATTTTTATTAACAGCCATTAAAGTTTAGGAAATACCAATGATCAAATTAGTGTCACACAGTCAACTATTTTGCGAGACCAATTACCAATTTAAAACTAGTTCATTCTTGCTAAAAGACTAAGAATTGTAGAACTGTGTTTTTTTAATTTTTCTGTTCTGATTAAGAAAGTTTTCTGTATGGATCAATTCTTACAAAAAAATCTCCTAAAATACAATTAAAATTGTGCAAGATTTTACAGGCTTTAATTCTTTCTCCGAATATGAAAACGTTGAATTCGCTATAATTAAATACAAACCAACACAAATGCTAAATGGCCTTTGCTTTGCAATTGAATAACAAAATACTCAAACTTGCACTCGAAGCATCATTGGAGTTTTGTTGCATTCGAGATTGAGCCCAACTGTTGACGTTTGGACACAACAAAATGATACAAAGTCAACGGTTTGCATAAATTTAGGGTTGAATGTAAATCCTAGAGCTGAATTCTGACGCGGATATAGCGGTAAGGAAAATTGTAAACTGACTCATCTCTCCTCGCAACTAAAAAATAAAAATTTTCCCGTAAAAAGATTTCAAGAGTGAGACAAATTTTTGGTTTCCTTGGAAATTTTTCAGACCATTAACGACGAGCCTGCGCTTAAATTCATAATTATAGCGATATCCAAATTTATATTTTAAACAAAATTTTAAATGACTCAAAGACTGCTTTGTTTTCATAAAAGTTTCCCTTCGAATTCAATCCACCTTACACAGTGTTCTAAATGTATGCGTTGTTATTTAAATATATTCGGAACTAACTAAAGGGTTTTAGGTTATGAAGAAAACATGAGATTTTCTAAAATCATGCGTGATCTAATGGGAGCACGGAGGCGTTGAGAATAGAAATACATTCAACCATGTACAAAATATTTTTAACAAATTCGTTACAATTTCAACCCTACTAAAATTGCCAACGGTAAAGTCAGTGAGGTAAAGTGATACAAATTTGACGAAATGAGCGCAACGATCAGTCCCAAGCATGGATTTAATCTCAAGGAATATATATTTCAATCCCTCTACTTCACTACCTGTCTACTCGAATCCTATCTCTTTCCAATGCAAGTAGCACAATTATTCATAAAATCTCTAGTAGGAACTTAGTTGACTTCGTGCTACTTTCCTTTGCAAAAACTATGCTGGAATGGTCTTCTCTTGTTTTGGCGGCATATATAAAGTCACCAGTTGTATGCAACCCTGTCGTCCAATTTCTAGTATTTGATTTTTAAACATGCCTCTTCTGCCTTCAATTCGGCCTTAAATTATTATTTGTGAACTTTCACATTTTGCCCTTGAAGTATGTGTTGAAAGTAGGCAGTCTTAAGTTGCGACGCATCATTTGATAATCGCTAATAGTTCTCGCTCAGTACTAATTAAACGTGATTGACCCTAGACATTTTCAAAATTTGTTGATAACATCACATCTGAAAAGACTTCTCTGTTCATCTGTTTATTGATGTTACTTTAATTGTCAATATTTTCAAAACATACATAAGTAGCGAACGAGCGTAGAAATCCATAAGACGAGGCTTCACTTCACGCCTAGAGAAACTTTTCTAATACCTAATGAAAGTCGATCTAGGTACGTTATCGCTACGTTGTCTCAGTCTTCCTGCAACATGCAACCAAAATATTGAAATATTCTCTCTCTATATTTTGTTGGTTTTAAACGGACAGCCCGGCATTTGTGTAAATTATTTTTAATCGACTGCCTCGTAATAACACTCGAAGATCTTCCATGTTATCTGCCAAGATGGTTGTATCATCAGCACATCTGATTTTATACATAATCAATCGGTTCACTTTGATCCTAGCTTCAACTGTTCCAGTGGATTGTTGAAAGATTACATCAGAGTGAATGGTAAATAGTAGGAAGAGGGGACAGAATATAGCCCCGAAGTATACCTCTGCTGATAGGTATACTCCTATAACTTGTAATAAAATCATTACCGTGAACTTCTGCTATTGGGTTCCAATACAGATTTTCAATGCAACCGATGTCTTTGCCATCAATTGTAAGTTCTTTGAGAATATTTATTACTTTTTAATATCTCTACTGTTTTTTACTAGAACCTGGATACAGAATAGAGTTTCTTTGGTACAGTCTTTTTTGAAAAATCTTTAGGAATATTTTTTATATGTGATTCATCAAAGATATCAGTCTTGGCATTTTCTTGCTTTATTTTGCTTTGAAATTGTTATAAAGGTCGATTTTAATCAATTATCAAATAACTTCCGGTGTGATAAGTTTTATTAAAAAACTTGCGCTCAAGTTATTGCCATTTCTTAATTTTATTATCCCCGTCGGTAAAGCTTAACAAACTACAGCTTTATTGTTCTTTGAGACTCATGTGGCTTTTTTTATTTCGTTTTTCGTTATGGATGTTTCTGTGATTTTTTTTTTTTTTGATTTTTATTTACAGGTTCTGATCATCATATATATATATCAGTCAGTAATATAGGTCCACAAGTTCGCGAAATAAAGGCAAAAAATATTTTTCTGACTTTTCATGGAATTTACACAATTACACGGAAACGGATATCCGCACGCCTATTTTAAATTAGTATTCTGAAATGACTTAGGATGTAAACGTTGTACCGAATTACATGTAAGTCCTAAAATCTTTAAAAGCTATCAAAGAAAACCAAGATCCTTCAAAAACAAAAATTTCATTAACAAATGCAAGAAATTCGAAATTTTTCCAAAATTTAAAATTGACCAATAATTGGAAAATTCGTTATATCGAAAACTGGAATAAAACTAAATTTTGATTGCTTAAAATTTAATATTTAATAAAAACCTGAAGTTTTAACGACAAATTCACCAAATTATGGAGTTTCACCACAAAAACTTAAATTTCACCAAAACTTTGCAAAAAGCCAAAAATTTTCACGGAAAAAAATTCACCAAATAATTTAAAATTTACCAAAAATTTAAATAATTATAAAATCTAAAAGTTTTTAGCTAAAATTGAATTAAACTGAAACATCATAAAAAACCACTCAAATTCACTAAAAAATAGTAAAACTGTAAAACTTAACATTTTATCAAATATCTGAACTAATCTGAAAGATAATAAAATCCCAAATTGCACCAAATTTTAAAAACTCATCACAATACCCCCATATGCCAAAACAAAATTAACCGATCAAGAGAACAATATTTTCCAAAATAGGGAAAGTAGCCAAAAATTTCTGAAAATCTAATTTTGCTCAACTCTAAAATTTCACCAAGGTTTTACTAAAAATCGAATTCTGTTTGGTTACAAATCGCCAACCAAAATATTTCGAATTTATCAAAAATTCGTAAGTATCCAGCAAAAAGGTAAAACATATATACATAAAAATTAAAATAAAAAAAACATTTAATCTTTAACCCATCGAAAATTTTTGTATTACGAGTAAAACCGGAGGCCAAAATTAAAGATCGCACACGATTATTTGCACCGAGAAAAATCTGTATTATATTTTTAGTGGGCCATACTTGTGTGAAGGGTAAATCCGAATATATCTCTCTTGCGTGTCTTAATTTATTGTGGTTTCTTTGAATACTGAAACTTATCATAATTACGTTAGAACCATCTTCACAAATTTGATCATTGATTTATTCCACATTAGCGGGGTTTAAGAGTTTTCAAGTTAATATTTTCCTTGGAAAAACTCAAATTCAAATTTTTGGTTTAAAATTTAGTTTTATTAAAAGATGTCGGTTAGTTCTGTTATTGTTATTAATCTATCGACTCCCAAAGGTCTCGGCTAATGTTGGCTAAGAGACCAAATGTCTACCTTTGTATACCTCAAAACACACACACACACACACACACACACACACTCGCCTTAACACACAAACATTCACAAATAGCATTCAAATTTTTACTTAAAATGCAATGACAAAATATTTTTTTTATCAACTTTACGAAATCAGATACTTTAGAATAATTTAAAGATATTTTTTTTAATATTTTGTTTGGTTGTTGCTGCATGATGATGAGTCTAATGCTTCTTGATTCATAGAAATGTAATTTATAGCTTCCTTTTGTTTTCTCATGTGTTTTTTCTTTATGGGTTAAGTAGCGTGATGAGGATGATGCTGATGTGCTGGTAGAAAGAATCTTTAGAATTTGGTTGCTTGTTGTTAGTGTTGCTGTTAAGTTTTTTATTTATCACCAACCGCACCACCGATATGGCCTCATTATTGAAAACAAAAAATCAATAAAAATATATTAATTTTTTTATTTATAAATTTGTGGGTTTCCATTTTTTCACGTTGTCTTTTTTTTTTGTTAGAAAATAAATTTGTTTTTAAAAAGTAACAAAATATTTATCACAGATTTCCTTAATGACGATTTATTTCTGAAGAATTTCATCCATTTTTGGTTCACTTTGTTCTTGTGTCATCTTTAAAAGATTTGAAAAAAAAAAAAATATTATGATGGGAAGAGGGCGAGTGTTTGAGCTGTCCCTGATGTTGAAACAAGTTTTACCATTTTGTTTGTGATTTCAATTCCCATAACTAATCTTGAGGTGCTAAGACCAACATCTACCAGTTCTACGCATTGTTGTTGACATTATGAGATCTTAATTGGCTGATAAGTGTTGTCGAAAAAGGCAACTGACTGGGTAAAGGGGTTCGTTATGAAACTATTCATAAATATGAAAAGTAATAATCGAGACAAAAAGATCATCCTTGTTTCATCTATTTGCCAATGAACAAATCAATATTAGTTAAATGTTATTTGGTTTAAATACTAAAGGTTTGTATGAAGAACTAAAATATTTGTTTTATTTTCTTGGAAATTTTGAGAGAAAAAATTAATCCCAACAGAAGAATATTTCTTCATATAATAATTAAAATTTTGTATTACATTCGGTTTGTTGTCATAATTTCTTACTTTTATTTCTTTGTCGTAAAAAACGAAATCAGAAAGCTTGCATTTATTGTAATAATTTTGTAACTGCATGTATTCTTGCTTAAGTTAAGCGCTTCAGAGCCATTAATGGTAATATGACTGGGTTTTACCCGGTCACCTACCACATTCCCCAGATAATAATACATCGATGTGACGAGGTCATCGAAATAGAAAATGTTAAAAGTCTTTTATGTTCATTGGCGATTAAAAACTAACCCATGCGAAGATTTAGTATTATCAACAATGTTAAAAAACCAATTATTATATAAATCGAAAATAATTTTAAATATTAAACATGATATGACCTGTCAAATGAAGTGGTTTTTACGCTAAATGTGAAACATAAAAATTTATTTTACAAAATCGTTACATTTGTTTTAATAATTTTGAAACTGTTTGTTCTACAGGCAAAGCAAACACATGGTTGAGGTAACTATAATCTAAGGGCAACACTTTACGACCGAACTGTATGGTTGTAAAGAAATAATATTATTATTGTAGACAATAATAACATGGTCCTCCTAAACCGATAACAAAGAAAAATTTATGTTATTAAGGTACGAACACAGCCGACTAAAGCCATTGAATGATTAGTAGTTAACGCTACAACTACTTAAGTCACAGAGCACTCAAAAGTGTTTTACATATTATGTCTGTCAAAAACATTGCATGGTTCAAGTTATTATATTAGTTTTGTATAGTGAACATAATTTATTTGTGGTTAGATTTTGAGCAAAAATTATATTATTCAACTCAACCATGTTGCAATTTTTATGGTTGGAAATCACTTAAACAATATCTTGTTTATCGCAATCTACAGTAATGCTTAATATTTGTTCAAATAACCATTATATATTGTTGTAGAGCACATATGGTTGTCGTGACCATACCATAGCCATGAAGAGACATTTTTAAATACAGACTACTAGGGCTCTTGACCAAAGAGATTTTCAAAATAATATTGTTAAAAAACAAATAACATAATAATATTCGAATAGATATTGATCAAGCCCCGTAATTTTCTGGTCGAAGAGCGGCAAGTGGCAGAAGTGCGAGGGTTCTCGAAGATACAGAATTAAAATTTACTTGATAAACGCGCATGTTGAAATTAAAACGATTGTAATGGTCTTTTGCAGTATGTCAACGAGAAAACTCGAAATCCTGCAAGAACTGGAAGAGATTCAGAAGAAAATAATTCGAAAGACGTAAGATCTGAAACCGCAAACTATTAAAAGACGTTCGCATCGCGTTATGACTTGTGGGCATCGCGGTCATACCTCCTGTAGAGTTGGAACTATAGATGAGAACTTCGTCTACTTTAAACACAGTTTATATGCTTCTTAAATTGGTGGGAAAATAATGCAGCAATTTACAATTGTTTTATTAATGTACAACGTAACTTCTGTATTTATTCAAATGGCTTAAACACTATCGAAATGTCCCGACAAAGCCATAAGTACATACATAAATGGTTGCTGGCGAATTCTTTTCTTATAAACAAGCTGTTGTCTTTGAACACTTCTGTACATAAATGCTTTATTACTATTTAGTCCATAGAACTCTATAGACACTTGTTAGAGGATATGTTCTGCATAAGAGGTTGCTTTCGTACCACCTTTGTTTAACGAAAATGCCTGTGTGAACATAAGCTGTTGCATTTGCGCACACATATAGTCATTGTAACTTCAGAATCTCCGATTAAGCTTTCACTTAATACGATTAATAAATTTGTAGACTATTATAAATTTTTTAAATAAAATGACATGAAATATTTTAATAACCAAATCGTCAAATCATATTTCACACCTTTTCGAATTTGTTAACAATTTTTAAGGAAAAACAAAATATAAAGAATTCTATTACTTTTTCGTGTTTCCGCTAAATTTGTAAAATAATAAAAAACAAATCGTTGAAAATCTCTGAAAGAACATGTGGCTTAAACAAATCATGGCATGCAAATTCAAAATGGAACAACTATTCTGCATGTTTCTTGTCAGCAATTCCAATCAAAAATAAACCATCAGATGAAGTAAAAGCACGCTTAGGACTTTCTACTACGAAGTTCGTACTAGACTTGCAAAATAAATTGAATTGTTTACGGGTGTTTTAAATAAATAACAACAAGCGTGCACACAATTCTTTCATTCAAGTGGCCTGGAATTGCTTGAAATGCTTTTAAAGCTGAAATGCATATGCACACGAAATCCTTAAAAAACACACCCATGTTTAGAAGGATATGTTATAATACATTGTACTACAGACGTGTTCACTTCAAATTAGAACCCAGTAAGCTTTCAATAGCAATTTATTTAAGTCCAAATTTGGATTTTATATCAGACATCGGCTAATCCTTTTGCGATGGTTGAAGATGGTGGTTAATTGGTGTCAATATTATTGTCGTTTAAGTAGTCACAAATATCCAGATTCTTCCAAAATGTTGTTGTGGATGTCTGAACATCTTTAAAGGCCATGACCCACTATCCTACACAATCATACGATTAATTTACAAAAAAATATCTGATGGCATTCGATCCTACTAAGGCCCCTTTTACACTATTTTACAAGCGTTTAAAACTTCGTTGGACTTTTGGAGAGAGAAATCTAACGAAAAACGTTCTGACTGTCAAAAAATATCAAAAGTTAAAGGTTCTCATTACATTGACTGTCTACATGGTCGCACTTCTGTAGCATTGTAAGCCTGATATGAAATGAATGAAAAGTCTACGCTTTTCGAAATCTCTCAAACAATGCTCAGAGTTGTACGACTGGCAAATCTATATTCGAATTTTTATCAGACTCATAAAATATCGTTTTCATATTACAAGACTTTGTAATTTTATTAGAATTATTGACAAGTCGTTTAAAAATCGCAGCAAGATGTACATATTTGGTAGTGCCAGTCTGACTGTCAGATAACAAATGCATGAAGATATTGTTACAAATATGAGCGTACACAAATATTTTTACGTGTAAGAATTTATTGAAAACGGAAAGTCCCAGCGTTTTGGTTAAAAAACAACAAACACGACACCCATAAGTTCATACAAGTTATCTGGAAACTGAATACATACAGAAGCAACACGAACTATAAAACATCAACGCGAAAGGACTAATTAAATGGAATTAAATACAGCGTGAGCCAACAACAACGAAAAGAAATCGCCACCATTTGCATCAAAGCAGCCTAACTAGTGGTTGCAACAACAAATATCGCTATTTAAACAATGTAAAATACGATGTTTATGGATAAAGAAGTATCAACTGGATTCGGGAGTCTTCTACAAGTTTCGAGAAAAATAGTATTGAGTGATACGTTAAGCTGCGAAAATCAGGATAAGCAAGCAGCCGTTGTGGTTTTTCATTGTTCAATAAAATTAATAAACAATTTGTGTAAAAAATAAATTTTCTCGTGTTGTTTTTAAAGGAAACTTTATAATTTAGAGAACCTTCGAAATTTTTGGAACTGATTTATGCTTCTGGTAAAAGCTGATTTTTTATGTATTTTTTTCACATAAATTTTGTTAAAATTTCGGTATTTTTCAAAAAATATTGTGTTTTGGTGATTTTTCAGCTCTTGGTAAATTTACAACATATTGGTGAATTAAAATTATTGTTGGTGAAATTCCCTAATTTGGTGAATTTCTGTAATTTATGTATCATTTAGGGGTTTTATTGAATTTTAACTGTTTGGAAATACATTCTTTTTTGTTTTCGATTTTATGCTGAATTTTCGAATTTCTGGTGGATTTTTCGTTTTGGCAAAGTTTCGAATTTTCGTAATTTTTCGTAGAGTTTTGCGGTTTTTTAAATTCAGATTTTTCGGTATATTATGTTATTATTATAATCTTAAATTTTTGAACTATAGTTTGATCTTGTGGTGAGTTTTCAGGTTTTGGTAAATTTCCAAATTTAGACTTATATTGATTTTTGGTAAAATTTTATTTCAAATTCGACGTTTTTGCTGAAATTCAAAGTTTGTTTATTTTTTTTTTGTGTAAAATTTCGTTTTTTTTTATTGTATTTTGTTATTGTGCCAATTAGAATTTCTTTAATTCAGTTTTTCGACTTTGTTTTTAATTTTCGGAATTGCGGTGAATTTAAAATGTTGGCAAAATTTTGTGTCTTTTGCAATTTCTTTTGTGAAATTTCGGTTTTTGGAGGCCTTTGGTTTTTTGCTAGTTTTTGAAGCTTTTTTACAAAATATTTAATTTGGTCCTACACTTAAGTTCGTAAGTTATTTGTGAGGCGTCGGGTTGATCATTTCCGTATTTATAGCAAATTTGATGAGAATAGAGAATATTCAAATTTATGGGCCTGTAGAAAGTACGGAACGACAAAACTATATGTGCCACTTTTATTTTTGTAAAGTGTATAATTACCGGTAGTTTAAAATTCATAAATCAAATCATGTGTATTTAAAAATTCTCTATTAGTGCAAAGCGCCACCATTAATATAAATGTGAATGCTGTCGTATTTACGCTGGTACTGTGACAGCATATGCTTATGATTTTTACTTATGCTATTGCTAGAGTGTCCAGAATCCTTTGATTTGGGGTTTTTCAAGGTGCTGAGCTGAAGGAAACCAAGTCACAAGTTACGGATAGTGAACGGCCACAGCCGGCGCAGTGTTTGCTCACCTAATTTTTGCAGTTGCAAGCGGATGTCTGTACTAATATTAAGAGAATCGCTAAGCAAATGTGTGTCAAAAAAGTCTGTCTGAAAGCTTACATGACAGCTTCATCATCAGCCTGGAATCCATTCTCATCCGAAAACAAACTATTAATAAAACCTATAATAAGTTTCAATGCGAGGCCCTCATAGGAATGATGGGAAGATGATAATTACTGGAGTGTATTTATTTGTAACATTACAATAAGAGCACCATCATTGTTAATAAAACTAGTAGAATTAATAGCATAGTACAGAAATTTTTGTGTGCTACTGCTATTTCACAGCGAGCATAATTAAACTCCTTGGAAAAACCTTTTCTTTCGACAAACACTACTCTCGTTACCCTCGCTTAACACTTAAAGCAGTGCATGAGTAGAGTTCATCCTTTGACTTCCGGTACAAGCCAAAAAACATTTGCTGCCTTTAAATGTCTTAACATCCAGTCACCCAGGTGAATGCCCACATATTATGTATATACTATATATGAAGCACAATTTCACACGACATTTTTAAACAATTATATTATTCATATACACATGTGTTGTTTGAAACGTCTTTAATACATTTCAGAACTGTAATTGTAATAAGAAATCTGATCCCAAAATAACTCATGATCACTTCATCTAGTTAAACATTAAATCTTCACATTAATGATTTTTTTACAAGAATGAATTACGAACGTTGTATGTAGGTTGTATAAAGAGAGGAAATAACTTAAGTAAGCTAAACAAGATTTGCATTCCCTTGCCTGTGCAACAAACATGCATGCAACAACAGCCAAAATAAAAACAGCATTTATGAATCAATGCCACATTTAGAATTTCATTCAATAAAATTTATTTATTTGTTTTGTTTATTATTCAACCAAGTTGTATTTATGTTGTTCTGCACGAGAGACAAACGCTGGCTGAGTGAGTGAAGGCAGGACGGAATGAAGGAATATGTGTCCCCTTTTAAACGTAGGGTTTGGAAGAGTCCTTCTCTGGAAAAACCTGAATTTAATTTGCATAAATATTACGACACGATCACAACAACTAACTTTTGAAAAATATGGCAGAAAGAAAATAAATGTTAAAGTAAACATTTATACAAAAATAAATATTAAGAAGAAAAAAAGTTGCCACAATGTTAAACAGTCGTCCTAAGCGTCAGAACTGAATCTGTGTATTTCCTTTTCATAGACATTTTTTTTTTTTTGGTCGTTGGTTCTTTAACACTTTCGTGCCGTATTTATGCAACATCTTGTTTAACGAATTCAACCACCAAGCACTCGACTCGATCAATGGCAAACAAGAACATGGTTTAAACAAACATTTGTCGCAAATATGGTCATAATTCATGCAAACAAATAAATTTACATCGTTTTAGCTACAACACCGGGTACATAATAAACCCACGCAGTTTCCTAAAAGATTTTTTGTTTTGTTTTGACATTTACAGTGAAATTGCACAAGACTTAATAAATATTTCCTTATTTTCATAGTTGCAGACACTTTAAGGCACTGTACATACATATATCGTTTGGTATGTCATCATCAAATTTACCTTATTATCGCAGAGGAATCTTTGATTTGTAGCGAAAGCGGAATACAACCCAACTCAGAGAGTTGTACGAGAAACGTTTTTTTTAATTGCTGCGAATTGTCAAATCGTTTCCTTATTCCCACACCCATTGCTCTCAAATATTATTTTTGGGCGTAATTTTTAATAATCGATAACAACGATTTCTTGAGAAATTTCAACAATTATCTAGCTAATGCCAGTTCACCAGGGAAACTGAAAAGTTTTAGGCTTGAAATTCTTCAAACTAAATGAGAAAGAACTTTGAAACAAAAAAATCATTAATTTTCTTAAGTCACTGCTCTTTCAAAACATCACTTCAGTAAACCACAACAGAAAAAATTACCACAAGTCAGTAATTTTTCTAAACAATTTGTTTTGAAATTAGCATAAGTCACTTTAACACAATGAAATTGGCGATTTCTTAATGTCTTTACAAAATTTTTTGTAAAGGGAAAAATATAAGTCTTCTAAATAATAAAAAAAAGTAAGTCTTTTCAAAAGATGGCATCAGCATTTTTAAACATATTAGAATACAAACAAAGTGACTTATACCACTTTCAGACTAAGCGGCTTATATTTCAAATATTATAGAATCGTTAAAGTTGTTAGCCTGTTACTTAAGTAGCCGCCGCAGAAACCACCTCTAACGGAGTAAAATTGTACGATTAGGGATGTTGCATGACCACCACTATCGGAAGCCCTTATATACAAACTAGGAAAACTTATAGTATAGAAATAAATATTTTATTTGACCCATAATGTATGGGCGAAAAATAGAGATTGGAAAATGTAATAATAAATTGACACATATGTTGCAAATCTTTTTTTTTTTGGATAAGACGTTAGAAAAAAAGAGTCTGCTTAGGAAATAAGAAATTATTTATTCCCTTTAAGAGTTAATTAAACTTTCCAAAAAAAACAAACTGAAAATGACGAGTGAAAGCTTTAAGCAGCTTAATTGAAACACATAAATCCAATTAAGGATGCTTTCAAAAACTAAATACAAACGAGACACACACACACAGCATTCTAATGCACAAAATTGGACAAATCTTTCACTTCAAGAAGGAAAAACCAGGAATAACAAAAGTTTATTAATCTTAACAAGGCCTGCAAACGAAAAGATAATGATGAAACCCACAACATTCGCTAACCAAACTAACATTTAGTCACTCAAACAAAAGATTAATCAATAAAAAAAGAAATTCATATAAGAATAAATTGATATGAAACAACAACAACACACACCAGCATTAAGAACAACAACTATTTATACTCGTATCATAGCGAAAATGGTCCAACAATTACACAAGTTTAACTAAATGAAAAATACGAGGGAAGTCAGCAAGTAACACGGATTAAAACAAATATCCTTCAAATAATTGTAGCATTCATCCAATGCTCCTTGTGAGATTGGACACGATACCCCTGGGATGGATTTATTTATAAGTTGAGGCCGGCTAAACTTGTGATGCATTCATTTCATCATCAAATGATGAAACTTCTGCGTGTGTGTTACAACTTTGGCTTTTCTTATGTTCATTTTTGCAATTCAATACAAGTGATGATGACGAACGATAAAATAATTTTTTTTTTTTTTTTTGATTCCAAATACTCGTTTTCTTAGCAGCAACTTTTCAAAATATATCAGTGTTTGCTGAAGGTGAGACAAGAAAATGATGGAAAAAATAGAAGACTTCTAATGAATACAATCAAAAATCGATTTGTTGCAAGAATTACTACATATTTGTCGATTATGCTACAAATGGTAAAAACTCAAGTGGGCTGGCTAAATGATTTAGAAAGATGGACGTGTGTAGTGCGGCTGTCAAAAATTGACAAACTTAACATATGAGTACGTGGATATCAAGGAATTTTTGATGGAAGAAATGTTTTCTTTACTTAATCTTTTTCTTTCTCACCCCCTCGGAAGAGATATTTTTACGCACCTGCAATTGTATATATTTTAATGAAAACAGTCATTAAAGAGACGATTCGATTTGAAATTCAAATATGCAATAACTAGTTGAAGAAGGTTTTGATTCCTTTATAACATTAAACGCTTTCGTGCCAACGGATATTATAGAGATGTTCTCAAACAAAATAAGCAAATCTTATGGGGTAGAAAAAAAGACAGAGCCTACCCATTTTAACATTACGGAAGTAGTCAAATTATGCCATACGGAGATACGGCGACATAGAACACTGCAAAATGCGGATTCGGCAAATACGTCAAGAGAATGGTGTTGCCAGCAAATTATTACCGCAGTAAGCAGGAATTGGAGAAAATATTTCACCTCCTGTGCTCTCTCTCTCTCTCAGCTACTGGGAAAGGGACTACACATTTTCATTAGGTGTAGCAAATGTTTCGGTAGTGGCTCCACACGGCCCAGTCGATAGTGACCAATCAACCTGTTCCTCTCTACCCCTTGCTACTAATCTTCTCTATCCTGTTACTCCCCTAATCTTCTTCATTTTCTACACCTTTCGATTTCTCTTTTCTTCTCTTTCGGGTTGCACAATGAGGCCATACTTGTGGAGCCACATGAGCCTGTGTTACTTATTTCATATAAGTTTCCGTGAATAAATAATAAAAATTTAAAATTTAGCATCTGTCTCTCTTTAAGTACAGAAAACTTTCAGCCACTCGATTTTTGCGAGCTGCTCTAAAATGAAAATTTAAAACTTTTGCCTTTAAGAAAAGTATGGCTTCGACTGCATTTCTGAAATTATACAGAGATGAAAACTGATCAGGGACAACAGGACAAAATATATAAAAAATTAACTTCCTTTGAAATGCTTTTACTAAACTTTACAACATATTCATTATTACACGTAAACGCTTTGATTCTTATTTTTTTGAATACCTTATATATTTGTGGAATATAGAAATGATCGACGGTCTTCAAATGCCATTTAAAAGATTCTTGATTTGATATTCCGACAGGGTGTTTTGATGTAGAATTTTGGAACGAATTTCCGTCATCCCTTGTCAAGTTTGGTTTGGAGACAAACCGGTTTCGGCTATGTGCCACCTTCAGTGTCATTTTTCGTTCTCGAACGAAAAAGAACGAAAAATGACACTGAATAAAACTAATTGATTTATTTTAATTTGAAGGCAAATTATTTGACATTTATAAGAAGAATCTTTGAAAGATGTACAAGTCCAAAAGAATTTTAATTCCTTAAAAAGGAAACGTTTATTACGTTTCATATTACTTTGTTAGCGTTTCTTATCCCTCTCCCTCTCTTAGCCGGCATAATCCCAGTGTCATTATTTCAATTACAATACTTAAGATCACAGTGAAATTAATGTTGCGATATTAAGACTATTTTGTCGAGATATTTTTCTCAAACGTTTAGTTATGTGTCTAAGTTTTCTCAACTGTTGCTGCAGAGTTGCTGGGTGAAAAGATACAGGAAAACATTAAACAGAGAAGTACCATGTCACATGTCAAAATTTCATTAGTGGACATAAAGAACATCATATGATTACCACACCACACACAACATGCAACACCAACATAACATAGGAGGGATAGCAAGGTAAACATTTAACAACAACTGCAACAGCAATTTTAACAGGCCCATTGCCTGTGAAAGACAGACAGACATCAGCAACTGCAACATCTCTTGTATTAATTTCGTTGTTTGGTTCTTGTTATTGGTCTTCAGTTAATAAATTTTTAAAAACTTAATTTTTTTTTATAAATTTTATAATAAAAATCAACAAACATTTCATTTTCATATCCACCAGCACTGAGCATACAGTCGGGCTAAAAGCAAATCCACCAGCAGTACAAGTGAGTGTTTTCACTTCGCATGTGAAAACAGCAGAAAAAAAACGAAATCATTTAAAAAATATTATCACCATAAAATGATGCAAAGAAGCCGTTAAAAATTAAAAAATAAAACCATTTAAATTCATTAATGAGCCATACTTTAAAAAAATATTGTACGTTAAATGGGTAAAATGGACATATGAATGGATAAATGGACGTATAAACGGACGGATGGGAGAGGACGGACTGGGGTTCAGATTTACATGTTGAAGTAATACTGTACAGATTTAGTATTTAACGCCAGTGGTTCTTAAATAAGCAGATGCATGATTAGCAAAAAAATAATTTCGAATTTGATAGGAAGTTTTACACGCAAAGAAACAACATGGCTGAAGTAACCATAATATAAGAATAATATATTGTGATTGAATTAAGACACAGCACCCCCATATTTTTATTTAAGAGCAAAATAATTTTTTGTGGTGAGAATTTTAATAAAAAATTTATTGTTCAATTTAACCGTGTTGCAATTTTTATGGATGGAAATCAGTTAATGTTTACCGCAACGTAAGTAATGTTCAAAATGTTTTCAAATAACCATTACCCTAACAATATATTATTGTAGAGTATATAATACGGCTGTCGTGACCATCGTGCAATTATGTTTTTTCTTTGTATGTAGAAACTAAGATATCTGTCTCATACGTTTATCCACGGAACTTATTGAAAGATATTCTGGTGAACTTAGTTTTGAAAGAAAATTTGTTATGGAAGACTTTTGTTTGTCGTTTTCCCTGCCTCTAAAAGATTCTGCGCTTATATTATTTGGGGGATGACTCCTTCTTTTAACAGGTAGTTCCCTTTTTATGAAAAATCCAATCAATTATTTTTCAGCTAATTATTTTACTCCCGACACATTTATATTATAAAATAATGCAATTTATTGCAGCGGGTGGATATGCTAGTCTCTATGCGACAGCATATTGACTACGTATCAAACCAATATCACTTAAGTAAACAAAAATATTTCGTTTTCCGTGTCATAAGTACAAACCTCGAGATTCAAGGCTCCTAAACTCCATTTGATATTCGGATCGGATGATGAGAAAGATAAAATAACTTCGTCCAAATTACAACTAGCAACAGCGATCATATAGAAATATAAAAGTTGGAATTGTAGAGACATCTTTTTTAATTGTCTTTGTAAGAGCATTGAACACAATCGCGATTGCCTTTGAGTGTTACTGAGTCATGTGAGCAAACGACCGCAGCTCTAAAAATAGTCAAACTCTAGAACAAAATGATTTCTATTTGAAACCATATATATGCAATAATTTTGATATATATCTTTGACCTCTTATTGTGATTTTAATTCAAAGTACTAGGCCTTTTATAAAATCCTTTTATAAAACAATTTTATTTATGAAATTCGATAATTCACTACGTCTTCGTGTAGCATCACCAGGAAATTAATTATATTACAAAAACATCAATTAACAAACAATGAAATGTGAAAAAAGTTTGTCATAATACGAAAAAATTTTAAATTTAAGAAACAAATACTGAAAATAATTTTACATTTGGGTATATATGTATATGTATGTAGTTATATGTATATGTATGAATTTATGCAAAACTTATTTGTAAAAAGAATAAGCAACTTATTCTAAATTATATTATTTTATGTATTTAATGCGTATAAGCGACATTATCTGTATCTGCTTTATAATTAATTCTTTGAGATATTGGTATTTTGCAAATTTGTAACATTTCTAATACAGGGTGTCCGCCGAGAAGGTATACTACTTTGTTTTGCCGCCATTTTGGTAAACAGCAGTCTTGAAAGTTCATATTTGGCAGTAGTGAAGTAGAGACGTGGCAAATTTATAATGGAAAAATATTCGGTAAACCAACGTGTCGATTGCTATGACGATGAGAAAATTACGGGTAATTTTTGGGAGAAACAAGGTGCCAACAAGACGCACTATTGATCGTGTCGTGAATGATTTCGAAGAAATAAGGACTGTAGCTGATAGGCCCAAGCATGTACCAAGATCAGCGGCAAGATCGGCTGAAAACATTATTGCTGTTCAAGAAAGTGTTTAAAACAATCCATCAACCTCAATTCGACACCGTGCTCAGGAGCTTGGTCTTCAAAGAACAACTTTGGCCACAATTTTGCACAAAGGTTTGCATTTGTTTCCACTTAAGATTCAGTTGATACAAGAGCTTTCCCAGGAGGCCAATTACGTTGCCGTATATAAGCCAATAGGATGCTACAGCTCGCCCATTACATGAGAATGTAATGAAAAATGTATTCAAAAGGGCTCGCATTTGTGAGGCTAACAGAGGCGGACATTTATCTGATATTGTATTCCATACATAATTACTGACATTAAAGAAAACATTTATCAATTTACGATCCATTCTCTTTCATTTAATCAGAAATTATAAACATTCAAAGTAGTATACCTTCCCGGCGGATACCCTGCTGATAAGGTCGCTGATAGTTCTTTTCAATATTTAAAAAGTGCTTCACTTTCATAGTCAGGATAGTGATTTAATTTAAAACTAAAGCGGAACTACGAAATTCGATATGTCAAATGTAGTTTACAAAATAAGGGAAATGATCAGGAGAGATATAACGAAGTATATGTTGGTGCAACGAAAAATAAGTTAAAGATTATAATATCCGGACATACGTCGGACCAAAGATATAAAAATTCACATAAAACAGATCTATCTTCTCGTTGTTTTGAATTAAATCCTTCGAAAGTGCTTTGGTTTAAATATTGAGATAAAGTTTAAGAGATGTTATATATTTGAAATTTTGAAACTTTTTTCAAGTGAAAAATTATTTTATTAAAAGAATTTTATAAAAGATTATGGTTTCTGCTTAAAAATTATTGAACTAAAATTAAATACAATAACGGGAATAGAAAATCCGAAAAATCGCAAAGAAACAAATGAGCTCAGAATAATTACGGGATGGTCTAACGGTCTAAGATACTACCAATTTAGGTTAGGGAACATGTGCTCTGCGACGGTTCAGCTGTCGATTCTCGCTGTATAAAGTAGCGCGATACGTCCTCACCGACGGTTTCACAAAAGATTTTATGGTTTGTAGAAAATATAGCACCCGAAAAAACTATAAGAACTTTGACATGATCCATCTATTTGGGAACCAATGCACTGTTTAAGCAAAAAATTATAAAAAAAAACATTTTGTTACTCATGTGACAAACATGTTTGCTTTTTGTGTCTTCGCTTGTTGTTTTTGTTGAAGGTGATTTTGTTGTTGCTTTTGTTATTGTCTTTAGCAGCTGATTTTGAGCGTTGTTCTTCTTGTTGTCCATAAAGACAAACTCTTTTAGGTTCCGTTGACAATTTTCATAGCTGTTGTTGATGCTGTTGTTGGATTTGTTGTTGGTGGCTGTGTTGAATGAATATTGGCGAATATTGTTTAAAAATGTCAATAATTCATTTGTTATGGCTGCTCAATGGTTGTAGGCAACATGAGATATCACCACCACTACCTTTTATATTTTGCATCTTCCCATATGAGCGTACGAGCTCCAACTCAATTTTATCCCTACGATCCTCTGATACCAATAATAAAATATATTTATGTTGCTGATGCTGTCGACGTGGAAGGTGAATGGTAAAACGAAGGCGACGTCGATACATCCATCCACCGTTGTATTATGAAGAAGTGTATGTTGAAAGAATATGCAAATTAAAAATGACATATAATGTATTTTATTTAAGTTTTTATACCCCGTTTGGGTATTTTATTTATTTTTTGCTTCTTTATGTGAGACCCACTTAAAATTGAAATATAAAAAAAACAAAGGTTTAATTAGTTACACTGTATAACATTTTTTAAACATGACAGGATTTATGAAGGAGCAAAAAACGTTGTATTGTAATATTTTAAAAACAGAGAGTGTGGAATTTTCACTAGGGTGATTTGTTGAATGAATTCGGAAAGAGCTGCATAATACCTGAGTGTATTGATTTTGAAATTAAGATAAAGAATCGGTAAAGAACCGAATTGGAGGGTGTTCCAAAAAAAGTTTCACTTTAATTCTAATGGCCATTCACATTCACATTCAAATCAAAGAAATAAAAATTGGCTTTTACACATACAATTTAAATTTTGAAAGACTTTATCGTGTAAGCCAGATGTTGGGGGGTTACAAGGTTCTTTCGTTTCACCGGGTAAATTCAGCAAATTAAAGATGTTAATAATTTGTGTTTATTGTTTTAATAAAATTAACATAATTCTTAGATTCTAAACTGAATCGTTGTGAAGTTCAATTAAATTTTAATAATAATAAAACAACAAAATTAAGTAATTGGGACAGTCACAATTATTAGAAATTACCTCAAAAATTCGTTAATACATCGAACGGTAAAGCGATCCTTTATAATTTAATTATATTGAACTCCAATCACTCTCCTAAATATTCGTTTCTATCAAATTCCTTTCCGTCTTCGAATACTTTTCTAACAAGCCACCCGTAGACATTTTTCATTACAGCTCTGATATTTTGGAGTTGTTAGCTTCAAATTGTTGAAACGTATCTTTTAATATCCTTTGGTATGATGGTCCAATTAGTTTTTCCGTTTCAAATACCAAGCGGAAAGTGCTAGTGTAGGATTTGGTATCTCTGCCGTGTTTTCGTTAAAAAATATTTCTTCCTTTCTTAAGTTGTAAAAAAAAGACCAGATGGAGGTGCAACGATATAAATTTTTTTAGTTAGAAAATTCATCTTTAAACTACTTATCCGATCACGTTGTATTGTTCTCCTTGCAAATTGGGGGCGCTGAGCTTTAAGGTTGTTATTAAGAGGTGGTTTCGACGAACTGTGTAAACATTTGCTTTAACCCCGTTTACTTTGTGATTTTTCGCCGCAGACGCGCACGTATTTGTAACCTTCAAATTGTTTGCCTTTCTCTACGCGTTGTTGACATTTCGGTGTTTTATCATAGCTTTCAATGTTCTCCACGTCACTGTACACTAGTGGGAAATGTGTGCCTTTTTGGAAGTGTTTAGAGCTTTTGCGCGTACAATTTTTTTGAAAATTTAAAACAAAAGTGTTTAATTTTCATGACATTATAACATTCGTCGACCTAAAATTTCATTCAAATGCCAAACTTACAAACCGGTAAAAATAATTGGGGTTGCCAGAATATTACCTAAAGCCCAACCTCAAGCTGCTTGTAAAACACCAGAGCCCACCAACACCACACCAAAAGGAAACTATTTTTACTACGTTTAACAAAAATCTCTTTGTACTTCCATCGCAGCACTCATTTTTGCAAATAGACTTTCCTGCAAATAGACAAGTGTGTCTTCAACCAGACTATCCGCATGATAATGCTAACACGAAAATTACGTGTTTTCAAACATCATCTTGGTTTGGAAACGGTTTCTTTATAATGATAAATTATTGAGGTAAATGCTTCATTTATTCAGATTCGTTATATTAGAAAATTTTATTATCAAAATCGGACGAGAACAAATTGAGTATTAAGTAGTCGAGATCATTAATTAGGAGAGCTCTAACCGGAAGTTGGATATTTAAATGAAATTTGCACGTTCCGTGTTTATTTAAGGATTTTAATTTAAAATTTGATTCCAAAACATAGCAGAGAAGGTTTAAATTTAAGTCGTACTAAGAATACAAATTCACATAATTTTTACGGCGAGCAAGCTCAGGCATAGCCAATTGTTGAGCTCCCCTGTTTGTTAAGCTCTTTCGTTTTCTGCATGGCCACTCAACATACTGTCGGCCGGTTAGATGCACCAAGTTCATAAAGGAATATAACGCGGTCTATGATATATTCTTCTACCTCTTATCGTTCTCCTTAAATACTTCTGAACAGACACGAAGATTTCATTGATAGTTGGGGATTTTCCCATGGGAATATTCCTTTCGAAATAAGGGTTGTGGACCCCAGCTGCCAGCATAACCGTGTTTAAAGTCGTCTGTAAACCTAACCTTGTCAGCCTCTCTGTAACACCTAGGCTGATTCACTGCATGGTACCTGTCTGGAATGGGGACTTTAATATTCCTGTGTCACATCAAAGCTGATATAATAGACGCTCTCGAAGAAAACCACCAACTAGGTGTCCGGACTTTATTTCGAAGATGCTTGGTACACTTAAGTATGCTCCTTCATGCCTCCTCCTTAGCAGCGATATTTAAAGGAAAAATATTCGTATGAGGGACAAGTTGTTGTTGCCCCAGTGATTAGGACACACATGAGGCGATAGATCTTGTCAAACAGTGTTTTAGTTGCGAGCTTTTCGATCTTCGGCCAATACACTAAACATGTCTCAGTATTATTAATATAATAATGGTGACTGGGTACGTTTAAAATTTATCGGACGCGTAACATTTTTGAACTGCTTGAGAGTCCATTTATTCTTAATTTTTTTTTATTAATTATTTAGTTTAAAACTGCGGATAAGCGACTTTTAATTAAATAAATTTTATAATATTCGTCTCTATTAAAGCAAATAAGCGAAGCAACCACCCTCTTTTGAAGGAGATTTCAAAGCAGAGAGCTACAGACATCTTTTCCCCATTGCATTTATCTTAATGGCAAAATTATCGCATTATTAATATAAATATAACCTCTACTCAGGAACTGAATACTTCTCAGAAATAATAATTCCAACGCTTCATTGGCTGGCGAAAGAGGAATAAATAATTTGCCAAACTTTATTTTAAAAAGAGCAATTTTCATATCATACCGAAGAACGAACAAAACAATTTAAATTGCACTGACACTGTTCATCAAAAGAAACAACACTCTAACAACACCAACAACAACAAAAACAATGTCTTCAACAATAACAATCTTTAGAGGAACAAAAAAACTTGAAAGGGTAAAAATAATAAAAGTATTAAATGGTGGGTACAATTTGTACCGATTGTACGAAGCTCAAGGTGGCCAAGACGTAGAAGACTACGAGCAAAATTCAGCAATTTTTATTATGGACAAAACTTGACATTTAAATTATGGGAACAAGATAATTTTTGGCATAAAGTAGAGAAGCAAACGAACGAAAAAAAGAAAAAAAAAAATTAACGGAAAATTATACTGGGGTAACAATTGAAACCAACGGAATGGATGGAAAAAAAACATACGGCATGGAAGGGTTCAATGAATCTCTTTACACTTCTTCCAAATGAAATAAATACAACAACAAAATATAAAAAAATAGTGGGAAAACTACGCCAGAGTGTAGGAAGTAACAAACGTAAAGGTGAATTAAACCAGCAAAACATGTTGAATTCACTGACTGTTTGTTTGTTGCTTTTGTGCGAAATTAATTTCATTTAATTTAAGGAAAACAACCATTAATAAGTCTCACCGAACGTTTGAAAAAACAAACGAAACTTTTGTTTGTCATAAATTTTGTTTAATAAATAATTTCATCATTTCATTTAAGGAAAAGAAATATAAACCTGTGTCCATATTTCCTATAATTACTCTTCAAATTAGCAAAAATTTTCCTTCAAATGCTTCAGAGATTAAAGAATTTCCAATTTCTTGTGGAACTACGCAATAGCGATAAGATACAAATGAGAAATTTAAATTCAAAATATGAGATGGCACCAAGCAGGAAAATACAAATGTCAATTTTTTCAACATATTCAGTCTCCTTCTGACACTGGTTTCATAAAGCTGCCCCATCAACAGCTACGAGTGCTAAATGATAAACAATCAAAATTTATAAACATCGAGCCATTAGGAAAATTAAAAAAGTTCACGTTGTTGAAAATTTACTAAGTATTCAACGGCCACATTTATGGAGCCAAAATGTCTTCCGGAATTAATATTCATTCTGTAACAAACTGAATGTGAATATAATACTTCGAGTTATACTAAGCCTTAGTTTTTTCTCAATTTCAGCTTTAAAAACATAAATATGATCATTTCGCCCGGTAAAGTACTGAGATCACAAGGAGGACCAAGTTTTTGATATATACAATATTCCATTTCTAGGCAACAAGCTAGTTTGATAATATTTCTTAAACTTTCTAATATGGAAAAGAATTATGAGAGAAATGTTAGCAAACCAGCAGGTTGTCTAGAATTGAGATGGTAGCGTTGATATCAAGAACTTGATCCTCATATCGATATCAGTACTTTTAACGAGTGAAGCTTTTAGATAGTGAGTTGGATATTTTTTTAAATATATTGTTACGTTTATTACCACAATAACCGATATTTTAAAGGGTTCGTTTAATTGCAAATATTAAAATAAACACTCCTTTATCACCTTATCAGTACACAACTTTATTCGGCAATTAAGACTCTGTTTACAACTGTACTAAGTACTAATTTACACTGTACACCTAACACTTTTGTACGCACAGATATTCACTCTATGAAATCTCAGAGTCAACTAACTCTTCTGTGGTGGACGGAGCCTTTATATACAGATCACGGCCGCTTCTTGAAACGTCCCGAACATACGCGAAATTGCGCATCAGTTACTTCAGTTGCTGGCTTAGTAGTCTTGTATATGTGTCTCTGTGTGTGTGTGTATCTGTTGTTTACTTTTTGCTTGCTGTAGAAATTGTTTTTTGTTGAATCGCGGTTCATGGAATTTCTGCTACGCAATTTGTTTTTGCTTTGTGTTTAGGTTATTGCGTATTTGTACATTTGTACAATAGGTCGTTTCACACACCTTTGACTATTACTTTGTAACAATATATATTTGTATGTATATATGTATAAAACCCAGAGCGACCAGTACATTAAATTTCAGGTCTCTATCTACAGTGGGAGTGCCCCATATCAATAAGAAGGCAGCCTAGATGAAAAATATACCAAATTTTTGATCTCTAGCTATAGTGGAAATGTCGCATAAAAATTAAGTTTCCATTTTCCGATTTTTCTGATTACTTATTCCCCACGGCCTACCTGTATATCAAATGCTGGCTGTCTAGCAATAGTGGAAGTACATCGTAATATTGATGAGTGAGCCAGTGTATCAGGAAGCTTTTATGGTAAAAGCCTCAAACTCCACTAATGAGGCCTAGAGGCCTTATATTCGATGTTCCATTATTTTATGATTAATTAAAACAAAGTTATGATGGGGCAAAATCCACGCTAATGGTTTTGTGTAATTTACACACTGTGTGCATTGGGTCTGACCTTGGCCTGACGCACTACCTTCCGTCTGCCTTAATTGAATTTCCTAATGTGGTTTTCTTTATAAGTTCAACTCCCGAACTGTGCCAAAATGCTACCGCCTATATGAGGATTTTATTCGTGTATTTTGAACTGTATAAAAGAATTAGTTAAACAAATAACAAGAAATTAGTCTCGGGACTTAAGTACAATAATTTTTTCCAGAATTTTCGTGATATATCACTTGTTTATGATTTTTCGGCTTAATATCGGTTTTTTGGTAAAATTAAGCAATAGTTTTTAATAATTGTTAATATTTATTTTTTAATATTCGTAATTCCTCGAATCGTAGTGAAATTTGAACATTTTGATGATTTTGATCGAGTTTTGGTAAAATTTCGCCGTTTTATGTACTTTTTTTTTGGTGCAATTTAGGGTTGTTGGTCAAATCCGAAATTTTTAAGAACGTAAAATTTTTGTGGTGAAATTATAGAATTATTTGCGTTTTGATCTTTTCGGACATTTTTGGATAAACGTCGCGACGCGTCGGTTTTTTAATCAAACTTTGGTTTGTTGGTAACTTATAACTTTTTAATTAAAATTTTTTGGCGAATTTTGAAAGTTTGACGTAATTTCATGTTTCAAGAATGTCAATATTATAGTTCTGTAAGATATATGACGCCTAGTGTTTCTTTACTTTCAATTTTTGTTTGGTCTATCAGTAACAAAGCTGCAGAAATTATAAAACTTCTAGCTGCGTTAGTTTTTTGGCCACGACAACTGAAAATAGAATCACACAATTTATTTCTCCTTAAAGTATCCAGTGAAAACTTAAGAGAGACCGTTCTGCTGCTGTAGGCTGCCAAAGTTCCTAACTAAACGAACCCAAAGCCATTTTTTATTTAATTTTTTTTTTGATGCCGTGGTCTATTCAAAAACATTTAATTATTGTGTTAACGCATTAATCCCTCTGAAGAAGAAGATGATGATATTTTATTGATTATTTTTAGGCTGTTTTGGCTCTTTACGGAACATATTAAAACCTGCTAATTAAATTATGTGAATTTTACTTTCTAATTTATGTCTGAATTCAAAAGTAACAACAACAACAATGAGGTGGCATATGATGAAAATTATATTTTTTCTTGTTTTGATTTTTCATAAAATAATAAAATAAAAAAAAGCTGATCTAAAATATATTTATGCCCTTAACTGAAAGAAAGATTTATAAATTGTTGTTATTAGTTCAACTTAATCGTTCTCTCGCCCAAAATCATGTGGTGTGAAACACTTTGGTCAATAAAGTACCAAAGCCATAACACACACACAGACGCTGGGCCGACATCATTGATAGCAGCACTGACAAATATACGATCTTTTATTAAACCGCCAAAGGCCAATTTTAAGCGCCCCCTTCTTCATCGTCTTAATGAGCACAACATTTCTTTTAATCAACTTCTTTTAATTCTTTATTCAAACGTTTCTTTATATGTAAATTATGAAATTATGGAACTCATACTGTGATCAAATGCGGTTGCAGAGGGCAAGCAATAAAGGAATCACCACAAAACAAAAAAGCAGGTGTCACAGTTGCACCACCTCTGGTTAAGTTCACACATTAAAGCTCCATTACTGGAAGCGGAACAATAATTTGTTTGTTTGTTTTAAATCCCTGTGCAACATGAATATGCCACCATATTTATCGTGGTGATTTCCATTATTACAAGAAAATAAACAACAATTGCCAAGATCTCTGTCATCTTCGCCAGCTTCATCGCGGTCATAAGGCTTTGTGTAGTCGTAAGTGTAGACGTGGTTATTGTCTGGATACCTTTTATCTCCAGCTGTGATAATCACTTGATAAAAGATGTTTTTATCGCTTATTACGAGCCGTGGCATTAAATCGTTTATTTCTTCTTTAATAGTGTTCGAGTGCAAGTAGAAATAAATACGCAAGAATTTATTACATACGATTCGATTATTTAAAAAGGAAGAATTTATGACTTCGATGATACTGAAATGTATGAATTTCAAAATTGTATGTGAAAACGTTTTTATTATTGCGCTGATATTTTGATAGGACTCATTTGCTTAGATCGTTAATTACTTAAGATTGGGTGGTTTGTATTTGGAAATACAGGCTTATTTTGCGAGTAGTCATTTAATAAAAAAACTTTTTCAAAGATATTGCTGGGGAATTACTTTCGTATTACAAGATCAAGGATAAGAAACTTACCTAAACCTGCTGTGAATATTTTATTATTCATATTTAATGCAATGTTGCGAATTGGAAGATGTTTGACATTGTTATGATCCTTAAACCAGAAAGGACTCAATCTAGATTACGTCATACAGACCCATTCGCGTACTTTCCGATTTATCAACGTTTCTTATTCGTCTCGAGCTTAATTTCTCATCTTAATGAACAAAACATTATGCCGGAGTTTGATTTTTGTGCTAGGCATAATACTCCTAAACAAATCCATAGAATTGTTACCGCCACTTCTCAGGCGTATGATAAAGTCAGTCATGATGGGCTACTTACTAAAATAGCTCTAGTTCTTGCTGAAAACTTCTTAAGAGTGATTGTGTAGATAGAACGTTTAAATAATGGTCAAACATGGGCAAATCTCGAAGGGACTTATAGTCCGGGACGCCTTGCGTGAAAATATCCATAGAGATATAGAAATTACCAATATCCAGTTAGAAGCAAGTCCGAATACGTAAACAAATTAGTGGTCCATCCCAACACTCTTGTAGGCAATGTATTGCAATTTGGCAGACACCAGAGTCTAAGGCTCAGTGCATCTCCCTACCCAATAGTAAATAGTTTATTAAGATTTTAATACAATAAGTTTTTAATTTATAACATTGGTTATAATTAATAAATAATTATCTAGAGTTAATATTTTAATAACTATTTTAAATTTCTTTTGGAAAGATTCAATAAAAAAAAAGTTTCGTACCACAAAGAAACTCGTTCTAAGCTTGCAACAATTTTCAGTCCTCAACCGTAGACTAATATTAAAGGTCGTGGTTCGTAAAATGTTAACATCATATTCAGTAGCGGCAGAGTCGCACCCGCCGACGCATTGCGCTCTTTGTGTGCGATCTTACAACCGGAACGGTGATTCGGTATTTAGCGCTTAGAGTTTACACTCGAACTATTTGGTAGGTGAAGAAAAGATAAAAGAAATAAATAACAAGCTCTACCGTTATCCATTTGCAAATGAAGTCAATATCAAGAAATCGTCTTTACAGTTAACAGCCTATAAAAATCCGATGGCTCACGATCCGCGACACTAAACAAATTATTGAATACCTTGCAGAACATAAGATACACAAGTCGTATACGGACCCTTTGATAGAAAGAGGACATAAACGGAGTTTGTCTAACGCGTTTTCAAGCAATCAGAGTTGCAAATGAACATAAACTTCATTTTGTATTTTCCTGTGCAATACAGAATAAGATCGAGATGTATTTAAATTGTAAGATTTCGATCATAATATTTTTATATTTATTTATGCGGTTTGCATAAAATATTTGAAAACAATAAAAGTAAAACATCTTTACCCTTCAGATCAAATCCACAGGAGCAAGAAGCCAGATACAAAACTAATTCGTATTTGCTTGCTTCGTCTTACGAGTACAGATGCGATATAAAAGGTGTTTGAAATCTTAAACGAGCAATTCTACTTGCAATTGTTAATACGAAATTGCTAAAGTTTAAGTTTAAATCGATTCCCAAGTGATCTAGACAATGAGCGGTGTGTGTTGCTGCTACTCGTATGTTCAAACATACTTTAGCTGGGCTGTGGAAGCTGCTCATGTTTTACACATTCAATATTGGTATTCCCTCTTTTGTTGAAATAAAAACTAAGTGCGAAAATAACAAACAAATGAAAGTTATTAGTGGTAAAACATGATCGAAAGGTACACTATATTAATGGGTACATGAACCATTTCCAACTTGTATGAAGCAAATTCAATTGCATCGATCTTGTTAATCATTCACCGACGCAGGAGGACGGTGTAATATATACAAGTATTAATAGAAAAAAAATCATGATTTGTAATACGAAACGAGCGCATGTGCAAATGGCCTAAGGTATTTCAATTAGGAGTTCACGCAATTTCCGCATATGTTCTCATCATTTCTGATGGCCACTGGTACTAAGGTTTCCTTTGCCAGGCGAGCCTCTGATGCTTCGCTTTTTTGTCCAAAGCCATTTTTAGTCGTTATTTGATCAACGCTTACGTTACTGATCAGAAGTTATGAACTGTTGGCCGTTAAGGAAGCCTGGATTGATTCTCTGTGTATAGGACACGTTAAATCTCTGAAAGACGGCCGGTTACAGGTTACTGTCTTTGCAAGGAGTCTGGGTGAATAAAAATCCCTAATGTAGAGTGGAACGTCATGCCCCCCGGTATGCGTGGCCAAAAAGGTGCTTGGTCTCTAGTATGCGAACTCTGGATACTAGTCGATATCCAGTTTTAATACAGACTTACCCGTCCATATGGAGCTCTATATGGACATATTTTTTCCATTACTCTTGAGTATTTCATTAATTCTCAGTTACCAATCGACAGCCTGACATCACTAAAGTCAAAAGTCAGCACCAGACTCAATGAACGTAAGATAGTCGTAAATTTAAAATCTGTTTCCTGAAATCAATTCGAGGAAAAGGGACCCATAAAGTAGGCGGTATGCTGCGATATCCCCTACATTTTTAAAAATAAACCCTTCACGTAAATCACAATTCTTAAACTAAATTAGAGTGACCTTCAACGTTCCTCTGTGGAGTAAAGATAAGATTAGTTCTCCATTGTGCCGTTTAAGGCTAGAGCAATTTAAAATGACGACTCACATTATCTTGAATCTATTTCTTTAATTTCGATAAAAGTCGTCTTTTTAATTTTGAACGTTTGGCTTCTTCAAACTCTTTACTAGTCTTTATTAGGACCCCTATACAGAGATTTGTTTAATAAATATACCAAGCAGAAAAGATTCATAACATGTCGCAGGACCGCTTGGTGATTTATATATTTTTTTTAATTTAATACTCGTAGGAGCAACTAAAATATTACAAAAGCAAACATGAACTTGTCCATTTCATTCGTATAGACATTTCCTTATAAAGGTCAAGAAGGCGTGTTACTTTTTTACTTTTGAGAGCTTGATTTGGTAACAATTTGTCAAATTTGCTTCTTACTATATCGGTGATGGAATGTAGGGTGTCTAAGAGACAAAAGAACATTGTGTATATTCGTAGAGTAGATGGTCTTTAGACATGTTTGCTACATTGCCAGACAGTATGTCTGTAAAGTTTAGCTAAAGTGATTCCTCAGCATCGTGGCCCCTTTCATAGCAAGAATAAAACTATGTATCTTTAACACATTTTGTCATTTCATTTATGCAACAGTTTGTTGTTGTTTTGTTTCTGTTTTCCTTCGTGGCCTCCTTCATTACTTATTGTTTTAACCAAAAGAAAAAAAAGTTAAGTAAAAGAAATACAAGAGTAAAAAGCTTCAAACTACAAACCATTGTCCAGTGCCCAAAAGATGCTACAAGTTACTGTGTGAAAAGATGTTGGCGTTGGCACAGATCGTTGGTCGGTCAAGGAATCATGTTTTTTTGTATTTATGAATCTTGTGTTGTCATATTGTCGGTATTTAAAGGTGCGATAAACGAATATCATCAAAAAATGCGACTGAATCTCTTTTTTCTCTCTGCATAATATTTATGATCATGATGATTTCTTCCCTTTTAAAACATTTGTTTTCCTTGTTGCGCGTTTTACACATTATTTTTTTTTCTTTTTTATTTATTCTGCTACGCTCGGAAAAAAATTAAAAAGGAATACACTTTAGCTAAGAGCATTTCAGTTCTCGAAACTAAAGTTAGCAAAAAAGTAAAATTTTCAGCCATTGGCTATAGTTGTTGTCATTGGTTCATTCGAGCAGTAAATACTCAAGGAAGCTTCAAGTGGCCATATTGTTGCTGGGTCACATACTGTCAATTTCAGATCCTTTTTCTAATTTTAGCAGTATTTCGAAGAGCTACAGCGATCTTCATCCAAGAATGATAGAAATACAAGGTTTTGCCGTTGGCATGATTTCCCCTCAGAAGACGTACTTTTCCCATTTTAAAAGTTGCCACGCCCCTAAAAATTACAATTTCGAGCAAAACCGTGCTGGAAATTAGTAATTAATACGAACACAGATCGCATGACGTCATTTGTGCTACATGAGCAGAAAATTTACGTTTTTTTGCGGCCCCGTAGGTCCGGTTTGGTTGTATGTTAAACAGGCCTTGGGAATATAAATTGTATATAAATTACATTGAAGTAATTGAAATTAAGAACTGAACTCAGTTACAACTACATTTAATGTATCTTCTTTATTATTAGAATTTTGTTTAGTTAAAACACGCATAATACCATGGTTGAGGTAACCATAATTTGAATTACGACTGAAAAATGTGGTTGCAAACAAATCATACTATTGTAGATTTTTTGGCAAACCGGTTTGTCTCCAAACCCAATTTGCCGAGATATGACGAAAATTAATTTTAAAATTTTAGATCAAATCACCTTGTCGGAATCAATAATGAAGTTAATAAATCAATAATGAACTCATGTTATTATTGTAGATGATAATAATATCCTCTAAGAAGGATATAAACGTAAAAATTGTACAGATTGGCGGCGGCTGGGATACGAACACAGGTGATGAAAACCGTCGACCCTCATACTTTAACTGAACGCCAAAATAATTTGACCTATTAAGAACATTTTATGGTTAAAGTTATTATATTATTTCCGTATATATAAAACAATATTGTGTGTGTCGCAACTAAAGTAATGTTTAAAATGATTTCGAATAATCATTATATGATTGTCACAACAATATTTTGCTATAACGAACATATTATGGTTTTCGAAACAAAGTCACAATTATGTTTGTTCTTTGGCTATAATTAAAAAGGCATCTTTAAAGCTCTGTTGAGTTCATTCTATTCACATAAATGTGATTTGTGTTCAGTTCCATTCCACTATAGTTATGCTATTCGCTATATTTTAGTGAATCTGTAGCGATTCCATAGATAATCGCAACAAATTTTCTTTCACTGTAACTTTGCGATCATCTTAGCGATCGCATATTTGTTGGAATGCTGTTTAATATTTAAGTTCTTGTTATTGGCTTTTTTTGTGGTTTATGCTCAAATCTTTTTGCCAAAATTCAGAAAGCAAAAAATAAAAAGCGATTTAGTATACAATGGCATCTTTAGGGAATTGTCACCCATACAAAATATCAACACTTGTCATACATTAATGGCATATTTTTTTTAATTTGATCATATAGTTTTTTCTACAATGAACGGAGGTGACACTATTGTGATACAATTAGAATCAAGCAATTCCCTACACCAAACTCGTAACAAAATAGAATGCGCAATTAGTGTGAAAGATAATTCATATTTATCAGCCTACTACCGCTAAGCGGAGATAGGAGGTTTTTAACTGGAGAAATATTTTTGACACAATGCAACTAAGGGGAGGGGAGTTGCATATATGTATTTGCTAAAATTATAAAGGCAAAATTCTGGTTTCTTATTTGTGCGAAAGCTGAGCAGTGGCACAGAAAATGTTTCATCGCTTCGATGGAATCTCCCCAAGAACTCGAATTTATTTTATTGTTTACGAATCTTTGCTCTTTGCTGCTGTTTGAATTGAAACATTTAAGTTACTGAATTTTATAAATACTTCTTGTAGGGCATTTCTTAAAAGCCTCATAAAGATCTTTAACAAAAAAAATTTTGATATTGAATATTTTTGTCCAATTTTTGTTCACTTCAACACATCCTGTTATGAATTTCAAGGTAAAAATTGCATTTATGAAAGTTTGCCTCTTTTTATCGAAATTCCAAGGAATTATTTATTACGGACTTATGAGAAATAATGATGTCGATAAAAATTTTCAAGATTACACTCCGGCTTTAACAAAAAAAAAAAATGAAATTAAATTAAATTGCTGTCGTCTAATGGACTTTTTGAGGAAAACAAAAATGTATAACGGAGCATTAAAATGAAAAATGTACCAAGAATTTTGGGATGAATTTAAAATGAAAGTGATAAACATAATTAAATGTTTGAAAATTACTTTTATTTTAAAATTTTAAAATTGTTTCGGAAGCATTTGTACAAAGTAAGCGAAATGATTGCCCATCATTTCGGCAGTCACAACGAAATAGTTTTACAGCAAATTCTTTAAACCCGTTTGATGGTTTATTGGGATGCAAATTTAACATTAATAATCGACATATTATTAAAATGAAATTGTTGTTGACGTCAGAACGAATAAACTAGAGAAAAGGTGGCACATTGCTGCAAGCTTTTGTATCGGATTGGTGCATTTTTAGTTATCGTTCAGTTTCTATGACTTTAAACTGGAGCCAGTTATGCGCGATTTGTACTTCGACCTTCAAGTTTTTCTATGTGGTTTGAGGAATAACTCACTTCGGCCGCGCGTTAAGTTTATAGAACCCAAAATATCTTCTGCTCTACTCTCCTCTCTGTGTTTCTTTTTGGTTGGTCACTTTTGCTTTCATAATTAATTAAGACCACAATCGTACGACTCAATCAGAAACAACTTTACATAATTTTGTCAAACTTGAAAAGAAAAATATTTGCCCGCGGCGCATTATCACAGAAAAAAGATGTCTAATGGCATAGAAAATATTATTTGAGCCTTCTGATTTCTGAATGATCGCGGTTAGATTGTAGCAGGGGTTTTTCAGCAATCTAGATTCCTTCCGGAAAAACTATGGCAGCGCAATATGGTGAGAAGTTACAATGTTCATAGCATGAGGAAAATGGTAGTGCAACCGCAAAACGGCGATTCGGCATGCGATACGTTGTCACTGGTAACTTTTCCAGTTCCCAGAAATTTTTCAATTGGCTCTTCAAAGCAAGTTCGTTAAGAAAAGAAAGGCGAAACGATCGGCCGATGGTTTTTCGTAGTGACTCTGCCTTTAAAAACCCATCCAAAAACTGCCTGTTGTGCTACTAGAGTTTGGTTGTTGTCGTATGTCGACCTCTGAATATCTATAAAGATAATCATCAGCCATATTTATTAAATCTGCAATTGTGCCACCTTTGAGTGCTGCTAATGGTTCATAGGGAAGTTGACCAGTAGATTTGTGAACGAATAAAGCATCTGCATAGGTCTCAGAGGATTTATCAATTGTTGACCCAATACGGTTATAGCACAACTGACTCGAAGTGGCGGTTAAGGCATAATTCCAGCATTAACTCAACAACTTAATTTGTATCTCGTCGTAAGTTTATGCTTGACACACACATTAATTTATGAAACTTTATAAAACATTAGTAAATGGAACAGACCTGTCAAGAACTCTGTCACAAACATTTAGTTTTAGACTACACTATCATGCTATTCAAGCACACATTCGATTTTTCATGGCTCTAAGGGCGCTGCTATACGTACAATATATATTGACCGCAAACCAGTTTCGCGATATTTATTGAACGTTTAGCATGCAGTATTGATGGATCGCGACCAATATCCCAAATTGGCTCAATATTTTGTAATCTGAATCGCGATCCGCAAATGTCACAATATATATTCTACGTGTTCTAGTGCTCTAACGATAACGTGTTATGGGTAACCCGCTATATGCCAGGATGGTAACGCCTCAAAGAAATGAGCAAGTTTTATGCTCTGCCTGATCCGGTAGAGTGGCGTAAGGTTAACCATAATATACATATATATTGATCGATAAAAAAATGTGCATCATGGCCTCTAACAGCATTGTATGAAGATGGGGTAACAGTTATGAAGCAGTCTTAGGAGTCATGGCCTGTTCTTGTCTTTTGCTAAAACATGATTTAGAGAATAAGACACATTGTTTGCTTGATTATATGGAGTGGGTTAGTTGCGGATGGTAATACAAGCTATTTCTTAGGTCATGTCTTGCTATCAACAGAAATCCATCTGTAACATAATTTGTTTGCGTCTCAGAATATTAGAGCTTAATAAACGATTCCGCATGTGCGTATGCTAAAGTAAAATCTTTATATACTTTTCATTATTTTTACGTTCACAAGTTCGAATGAAATTTTCTTTACTGTTCATAAATTTATGAATCACTGGTGTGTGCCAACTGGTCGAAAGTCGGCAAAAAAAAAAAGGTTCACATTTTTAGTGCTAGACTTATCTACGCCAAGAACCATTGGTGAAACATACGCACACATTCATGTTTTACTTTTCAGCTTGAAGCCACCCACACATACGTTGTGTGTTATTTGTGAAGAAGAAGTAGTTGTAATTTATAGATCCCAACTATAAATTGTGCACATTTCCAAAGCAATACTTTTAAAATGGCGTTGTTACAACTCGTTTCCAGTGATTAATACCAATTGGCTCTCTTCTTTACCTTTTTTGCCACTAATGCAGTGTTGTATTTAATTTAAAATACAGGCGGTTTTGCATTTTAAAATATAACAGAAATACAACGCATTGTATTTCTATACAGATACAACACATATGGAAAACGTGTAGTGTAATCGCAGCTTTTTTATGTGGGACCTGCTGTAGAACATCGAAGAATCTGACTTAGATTCGTGACTATTGTTATTTCCTTTGAATACTTATTTGATTTATGTTTTCAGCACCACTGTCATCGTTTTTTAAATAATTTATAATAAATATGATTTCTGCCAAACAGAACACTGGCGATTTGTATTAAACACACGCTGCTCTAACGTTCATATTCGAAGTAACGAAATGCAAAATTTTATTCAATAAAAATCATTGTACCTGCAGTGGCAGATAAATATGAACGAAAAATGCAAGAACGAGGCAACAACTTGGTGGCAATGTACAACCCAACAGGTTTGTTCGACTCATTTTATTTTTATTATATTTTTTACATTTTATGTGATCTTGTTACCGATTGTCATACGCAAACAATTTTTAATATCAATTGTTTTGATTTTTGACTTTGAATTCTGACAATTCTTTGAAACCGAGCAGAAATAATGCGGAAAAATTATAAAACTACTTGCATACTTAAGGCGAGATCGAACGAACAAACAATCATAAAGAAATAACAAACAGGAGAAACAAATCAAGGCAATATAATATTAACAATCTAAAACAAATGCAGTTGAAATAATTAGGGGCAATCACAGTCTCGCTATTAGAAATTGTCGAACAATTTTTACTGTAATGGCCTGAATAGGGGTCAGGGGGACAATGCAGATTTATCTGCTAAGAATCGGGGTTTCTTCTTGATGTTGGTTGCGAAACGTTATTATTTTGTTCTTAGTTGCATATCTGGATAATAACTTTTACCGATGACTCGCAAATGCTACTAGCAAAATATGTAGTAATTTCAGTAAGTTTGTCTTGGGCCTCTTCATTGGATTTACCGCCCATTTAGCATTTCTATTAGTTATTAATCACGCACTTTCCCGTTTGGGAGAAATTTGTAACTATTTTGCGTTTCTATTTTCTTTTCTTTTAAAGGAGTCTTACAGGAATATAATTAATTGTGTTACTTTCTTTAGAAGGAGGTGGAGAAGACAAGTAGTGAAGCAGGGGAGTGGATGGTGAAGCTCCAATGTTTAACAACTCTGTAATTGCGCATTATGTTCATTTGTTAGAAGAGTATTGCAGCACCTCTGGTGTTGTGTAGTAGTCGCCTTACTTTTGAAGTCGCTAATGCTGCCAGCATTAGCTAATAGGAATATAATTTAATATAAAACAGAGAAATGTATGTGATAGATTGGCAGTGACAGACTGAAGCCTTCACAAATTGAACGCCATAACTAAAGCTTTAGCAACCTGATGCGGGTTTTTTAGTGTAATTTCTTTGAAACGAATACTTTATTTATATTCGATGAAATCTACAATAAGCAGTGCTCTGTTAGAAGAGCGTTATCGGCTGCTTAATAATATTTAACTTCTGTTAAAAAATGTAAACTAGAACAAATAATGAAAGCCCGCAGCAATGTTAAGAGTCTAGGAATGGAAGCTGACACTGCACATAAACCAAAGATGAAGTGGGTTTTCCTAATTATCTAAAATATTTGTAACAAACTTTGTTTTATTCTTCTTAGAAATGAAGGAATACTTTTTATTTTAAGAAGGTTTTATTTTGTGTGCTCGTAAAGGCACAGATATATATTCCCATAAATTATAAATTAAAGTTAACTCAAAGGAAAGAAAAAGTGTTATGGTTCATTAAATAATAAAAAGTATTACCAAGAATATACAATACATATTTTGGAATTCAAAGATAAGAAATACATAATTTGGAGCAGATAATTAATTTCTAACAATTCTTATAGTAATAAGCTTCTTTGCCATGCTTTCACTGGTCGAGGAGCTTCAATTTTGGATTGTAGGCATCATTGCCCTACATGAGAGTTGTTTTCCTTTGGGAAATCGGTCTCGTAAATAGGCTGTTACCCGCTAAGCCCACAATTGACCACAGTACAAGATTGTTGGCTGAATATTATAAATAAATACTTCTTATCAATCAGATTTTTTAACTTAAAAATAATTAAAAAACTTTAAGGTCTCCAAATTATCAGTGATATCTAAAATAAAATTAGTAATGATGAGTCCTACCTCAAGGACCTGACTTAAAACAATTGAACTTCAAGCACTTTGAATTATCTTTGTTCGAAAGTTTTTATTGTTGAGCTTTAAAAATATGATCAGCTTCTTAGTGGCAGTGATTATCCCTAATAAACCATTGCTTAGTTGAGATTTAAAAGTTGGAAGTGTTGCTAAGTTTGGTGGAACCATTGTCACTGCATATTCTTGGTGATTGTGCTGTGTGGTAGTTGAACATAAAAATAAACTTTATTCATTTATTCCAATAATAATGCAATGCAAACATTGATTGTCATCGTGCCCATCGTCATCATCGTCATCATCATCTTTGTCATCGTAGCCAGCAGCTGAAGTGCTCATTTCTCTCATCTGTAAGAACGCCAGCATCATCATCTATATCGCCATCATTATCATCTTCGGCGATTGTCATGAGCATTAACGTATTGAATTTGTGGCATGACAATGATGTTGATTGTATTTAGAGGGAAATCAAAATCAACACAAGTTAAAGTCATACATTCATACATATTTGTGACAATGTCATAGTAAAATATCCTTAAGTCATTGTTGCCAGTACATAGTTACGGCTAATGCCGCAATTGCTTCAAAATATTGCTACTGTTGTTGTTCTTATATTGCTGCAGCTACTGATGCTGCTGCTGCCGATACCCGATACTGCTGGTTGTTATGTTTTCGTTAAGTTATGTCCTTTTATGGTGATTTTTGATAGGTGACAGATATTTTTATATTCTTACAATTGTGATTATTCTTTTTCATCACGCTACATAACCACGATTAATGTTGTGGACATAAGACAATGTTTGCGGAAAATTTTGATAGAACTCATTATTTTGCTGATATTGTTTTCATCTCCTCTATGTATACTTTCTTTCATTTATACTAAAATAACACTGACCTCAATCTAAAGTAAGTTTGTATTAACAAAAGAATTATGGTCGCCTCTTAGGGACCAAGAGAAATGCTGTTGCCAATTGAATGTACATTTATGAAGAAATTTTGTAACCTCGTCTTTTGCTATCAGCACTTCTGACTCTATTCAGTTCTTAATTATCAAGGTGCGCCCTCTGTATAAGATCTTACTGCTTTCGCTGGATGATCTCCAAATTGGTTCTAGAAATAGCTGTTAAGTAATGAGTTGAAGGAACTAGATTGCTTTTGTTAAAAAGATGAGGTAATTGATTAGATTTCGATCAATTTCAGTTTGATTACGATTACAAATAACTTAAAGATAATCAGGATTACTTGGGATTAGTATCAGTCAATCAAAAAGACTCAAAAGTACTCAAAAAACTAATTTGACGATTTTCAAAGATTACTTTTGAATACGATTTGTGCTAAGATCGTGTTATATAATATCGTCAGCATATCAATTGCTGGTAGGTCTCCAATAACACAGTTATGCCGTAGTGGTTCAGATTTGTCTTTATACCTGAGTGAACATCCTGCGGACTTATAGTAGTTAATTCTGAGTGTCCCATCTTTAGGTTTCTCCAGTAAAACCCATTCGTTTAGCTGAAAGACTTCACTTGATATGTGCCCAGGTCCGTTCTGAGTGGACTTGTTTCTTTTAAAGCAAGGCGACTTATACTCAGGCTCCTCTTGCATATAAATTATTTTTTTTTTCTATTCTTAGTACACTCTATCCTTCTACAGGTGGCTTAATGAATTCCAAATTGACGAGTTGGGGGGCTTATTATTGAAAAAACTCTCAAGCAGGAAACCTTTTGGTGCCATTCTCTGCGTTTTTATGTTCCACGACAAGTTTTTCAATTTTTGAATTAGAAATATTTTTAATTTGGAGGGATTTGAGTTATCAGAAGCCTAAATAATTAAGGACATTAACACATCTATTTCTATTTCTTTTTTTCACTGCATAAAAGCATCTTTCAAATGGAAGTATGCCTTCTTGGTGATCTGGTTCGAACAGTAACTAAGCGACTTGTACAACGGGAACCAGTAGTTACTGGGTGGATTGTGACGACCAAAAGTCCTTCCACTCGTTTTTGGATCACATATAATTATGTCTTGCTTTTCTAACTAAATTCATAGTTTTTATTGATAATAACGTAGTTTTAAGATTAACGGAAATATTTAGTTAACACCGCCTCATAATGGTAGCACTGTTTTAATACAACTCTACCATGACTGACAAATGATCAGCTGGTATGGATCGTACAATGGTGTGCCTATACGTGAGACTCAGTCAAACAGTAGAAAAGTTAGTCCGTCTGTGGCTAGCAAGGCGGTAAGACCTACTTAATAATTTTAGAATTTTATTCAACTTTATTATTTAAGTCTTTGGCAGACAGCGAATAGTTGGGCTAGAATTTTATTCGACTCAACTACTTGTAGCTTAATTATTTTAGAGTTTTAATCAATTTAATTAAGCTAGTCTCTCGCGCCACCAACTGGTAGCGGAGCAACTGCTGGTTTCGTGTCAGGCCAGAATCTTATTCGCCCTGACAAGAGAAACCAGTCAGTAAGGTGACGCTATACCACCTGGGCCAGAATATTATTCGCCCCAATTGGTATATGCGAGTAGTGGATAGCCATTCCCCAGGCGGTAAACGGTTGGGCTCGAATTTTATTCGTCCTAACCGAGTGCGGTCAGAGTTGTGTGTGCAGAGGACACATCTCTTAGCTTCGGGCCAGAATTATATTCGCCCCGACAAGAGAGTCAATCCTTGTCCCGTCACCTAGAGCAGTAGTCAGACGAAGAGAGTCCATCTGAGTGAGAGGCACAGAGTTTCCGGTATTGTCGAGTCAGGCAATAGAGGCGATAGAGGCCAGAAAAAGAAGTACTCTCTTACCATCGGGCCAGAATTTTATTCGCCCCGAAGAAAGAATCGGCTTATGTGCACTCGCAACAAATAGTGGCGATATCTTCTGTAAGCGTCGGATGGTGTGAGAAGCTGATGAGAGTACCGGCGAACGTGTCAATGGCCACTGAAGATCCATCGTATTTCGTGTTTTGCAGTACTTATTAATTTAAGTTGATGAATAAAGGTTATAATGTTGTTGAAAACATTTATATTAACTGTCTCGTCTCTCTCTCTTGGAAACAAATAAATATTTTTGTAACGAACTCTGGGAGCCGCGAGGTCTACTCCAGCTAATCGTGAAAACACGTCGTTACAGGATTATTCCCAGACTATTTGCTGAGGCTACTTCGCGGGAGTAATCTGGTCACAATTTGCGAAAAGGTGTTGCATTGCACTGCAAGCCGTCCATGGTAACTTCATATCGCTCAGAAAGGGGTAAGTCCAGAGTCCAGGAAGCCATGGCGGTCAAATTTTCATGTATCTAAGTGCGCATAGAGACTATGGTAGGTAATTTGTAGTGTTGCGTATTTAAAGATCCATCTGAATATGACTACTTATATATTTATTGTATAAGACAGTACGAAAGTGTCTTGCACCGAAAAGAGCTCCCGAAACACTACGAAAATGTGTTTAGTAAAAAACTATACGTGTTTCGGCGACTTGTATTTCTCCAACTTGCTAGTTAGGTAACGTTTTTCCCATAATCCTTTCCCATATCAGAAAGTTAAAAAAATTTTCCAAGGTAGAAAGTTGCCTAGAAATGAGATGGTATTGGAAATATGAAGAACTTGGTCCTGATTTCAATCTTAATACTTTTTACGGCCGACATTTTTGGATAGAAACCTGGGCTTATTTTCTCATTTATGTTTTTATGCGGATCTGAGTCCCTTTTACCAAGTTATTTGTCTTTGTTTATGTATGTATAGACGGTTGGATTATATCAAATTTCAGCTCTCTACCTATAGTGGAATTGCTCCATACAAATAAGTGCGTACCCTAGTCCCCCTATATGAAAAGAGCCCATATTTCGTAGTACTTATTCTCCAAGGCCTAGGTGTATACCAAATTAAAGCTTTCTAACAATAGTGAACGTGTCCCATACAAATAATAGGGGCCCTAGCCTCCCCACATAAAAAGTGCCCGTTTTCTGATTTTTTTCTTTACTAATTACCACAGACCTATCTGTACGCCAAATTTCAGCTTTGTAGCTACAGTGGAAGTGCCCCATAATATTGATAAGTAAGTTAGTGAGTGAATGAATAGGTACAAAAATATGCACTTTTTACATCTGTATATCTCCGGAAGCTTTTATGACAAAACTTGGCCTATGAGGTTACCTATACGCAGAGTCCTTATGTTTTAAGTTTAATTACTTTATTATTAAAGGAAGCAAAGTTATAAGTGGGTGTGCGCACTACCGAGCACCTTAATATATAATATTAGTGAATATTTATCTAAACCTATAATACCTGATGTTGTTCTAGGATCAAAAGGAAAGTATGTTGGTTGCGTAGGCGATATAACACGAAAACCGTGTTTCCGATCAGTCAGCTTTTTCGCTCTTTTAGGTTAATTAAACTTGGCATTGTTCTCACCACAACTTAGGAAACGATCTCTAAGGGTGATCTGATCACAAGGCCTTATTTTATTTCTAATAAAAATGCAACAATTACCACTGTGAATATTACCAACACGATGACTTGTAAAATGAAATATAAATCCTAAATGAGTAGAATTATATACATTACAAGGATATTCTTTTGGACTGAATAAGACGTGGTCGACATATAATTTCAGCAACACGACGCATATGGTGGTAGTGGCTTTTCCTGAAGTCGCAATAAGCCCCAATCTACCGCACCAAGGCCACCGTAAAAATTCAGCAGTGCAAAGTAGGAGCATACACACATAACTGCGTACATGGGTCTTTCAAAAAATATTGTTATTCGAATTAAACAAGGACCCACCGTTAGTGGAAACTAAACATGTGATTTATTCTAGTAATATATCCTCCAGAAAACACACTTAGATTGTTGACATGCAGCGTTCGTGATTGTGAATGCCGTACAGCTTTACAAATATCAGCTTATACCAGCTACAATCCTTTCACTTGTGTTCTCTTCAATTTATGAGTTGTCAATAAGTCAGGAAAAAATAATGTTCAAGATGTTTTGTTCGAAAATCGTGTTATTTATTTATTTTTTTCATTCTTCTCACTAGTGCCCAATGAGTGACGACAACTGCGATTTTGTTGTCAACGGAATCATCATCTTTTTTAAGAAATTCTTGAAAAAAATTTATGATTTTATTTAAATTTTATATCAACATTTTGTAATCTTGAACAATTCTATGTACGAGTATGTGTGTCGGTGTATGTACGTGCGTGTGTGTGTGTGTGTAATAACAAACACATGCAATGATTACATGACATTATTATTCCTGTTTTTTTCTTTTTTATTTTAATGAAAAGGATGAAATTCTCTTTTCCATTCTGTTGCTTAATACAATATGAATTACTTAACCTGGGTGCTGGATACTTTGTAATTCCATTTCATCTCTCTACGAATATAATTGACTTTTTTGCTCATGTTTACACATAAAAACTCTTGCTTTTGTAAATGTATTTGTTTATGAATGACTGGATGAGTGTGTGTGTGTGTGCGGGTGTGCGAATGAATAAAATTCAATATTGGATTTTTACGCTGAAATGCTTTTGAAAAACGATAATTTTCATTAATATGTCGGTGGGAAAATGGTAGTTTTTATTTTATTTTCCAAGGAAGAGGGAAAAAGTGGTGTGTAAAATCCGGATTACGTTTCCTACGGGCAATATTCTTATTACACTGTAAGATTTTTTTGCCAAAACTTATAAAAATTCGAATTCGCAATGACCTAGAAAACTTCACTTTTCAAATAAGTTATATGAGACATGCATCGGCCTTTATTCTAAAGCAGTTGACCATAGACCTACAAAATGAGTGCTTCATCATGACCAAATCCAACCCAAGATGTCCGCAGTAGAATAATGTTCGCCAGTTCTTTTTCGGATAACCTGGTTATGTGAGTGATTAAACGGCCATTGGAAGAGTGTGTAACAATTCTAAATAATACGCCTCCATTGGTCTGCTGAAAGCGTTCGGAGAAGAGAGAAAAAACAAATTCGAAGACGGTCCATGATAATGCGATCTCTGGCACCTCGGCAAAACGAGTGATTTTTTAAGCAAACAAATCGAAAAATGACGATGATATATTAATGCACTATTTAGTATTAGAACGCAAGTTATTAGCACTTGTAAAAATACACGGAACAAAAAGAAGAGTAGTTATATTATGGAAAATAATTTTTACGCGCATTATTTTCTTGAAAGGGAAAATGCCAAAGCAAATTAAACAGAATGAAAATGCTTCATCAATTTGTTGTTTTTTTTTCTTAAAGTAAAATCTTAAGTTTAAATAGACAACGAACAAAATTATTGAATTTTATATGGGAAACAGCGGCTTACAGGACAATAAATCGCCGGGTTGCAAATTTTCTTTTTCAAGGTTCAATAAGAAACCTCCCTCTTAAAGGAAGACTACATAAGGCACAAAACACTAAAACTATTGAACGTGAACGGAGAAGCATCAACTAGGATATGTATCGCACGTTTGGGCTATCTCGAAAGTCTGTCCAAGAGAATTTTGACCACATTGCACTTATTTTTCTACAAAATACAGCTGGTACAGGAATCAAAGCCGGCAGTCTACGAGCAACGGCAAATACAATATATCGGAGTAATTTTAATTGGCCATCACATTCACCGTATTTCTCGGCCCCAGACTTTTTCCCTTCTAGTTTTTTAAAAGAGAGAATGTACTTCAATAAGCCACACACCAACTCTTTGCTGAATACGAATATTTGGATGTGATACTTCCTGCAATTTTGCCAAAAGATGACTCTTCAACATGTGTTGAAAAAAGGACGACTGTGTGTAACGAATATTGTACGACAGCTGCGATACATAAGTTTTCAGTCAACTAAGTCAACAGCATTCCCGTTTCATATACTAAAATTATAAGGCATTGCAACCATAACGTTCATTTTGTGCCAGGGGCGCTTGGTTTCATATGGATATAAATAATTCTACGACTGATTTGATTTTGCAGTTATCACAAGACATACCTGATTCGCAGTCTGAAGGGATAAAAATATTGATATCATGCACAGAAAGATGAAAGTGTCTTATTTAAGCCTATATATACCTTTGCACCCGTCTGAAGAACACTGTTTTTTATTTCAATAAAAATACTCAAAAATTATAACAAAAAATTTGCACCAAAATTGCTGTTAAATTGATTGTAGAAACCACGTAAATGCCGATCTTCCTGACAAAATAAAAAGAACAATGGAGAGTAAAAAGTAGAGAGTAAAAATTAAAACCGCACATGGTAAACTTTAAAAAAATAGTTATAAGTACAAGGTAGCAAATCGTATTATGTCAGCTGTTTGCCTGCAATTTCGTGTAGTTAAACCAAGAACGGACAGTCAGTAGATAGCACTCATGCATATGAATTTGGATTATCACCGCTATGTTACATACAAGGATAAGGTTTGTGGAACATATACTGAAAATCAGCTATGAGATGGACTTCAGGTTTTCAGGATCAGTAAGAAATAACGAAATCAAGAAAAGGCTAAGAAAATTCAAAAAGAAACATGTTCAAGATGAATTTCTCAAACATGGGTTAATTATAGATCAACCGAAACAAGAATGAGGCATCACAAATGATGGCAATACCGCATGAAGATTCTTTTTAGATTCCGAAACTACATCTGATACAACAAGTGTTGATATATGTTGATCTTATTTCAATATTTAAAACAATTATTGAAGTACTTGCGTGCAACGAGCAAATTAATGCTAAGGAATTTGTGATTATGCCAAGCAAACCGCTAGTATATAGACATCCAACTACCCATGGAGAAATATGTCTGCAACGGTGCACAAAGTTCCTTATAATAGAGAAGATAGCACTTAAGCAGCATTTATTACTAATTGGAGATTTATCACAGGAAGCCTAGCAAAAAAGAAATAGGGATTAACAACTCCAGAAAAATGTTACGAAGCACTACAAATAAAGATTTATTTAATATTTTATTGGCAACGTCAGATCCCTTCATCTCCAGCATTCGAAATGGAAATTGGATCATTCACTACACTATTGTTCAAGTGAAATATTGTATAAAAATATTAATATTTAATGTAATTTTATGTAATTGGCAATTAGGGCTTTATGAATAATTGAAAGTATTGAAATAATGTGTTTTTCAGCTTTCTTTTACGTGTTTTTTATATAAAACGAAGTCACAACAAGATTAAAATTTCTTCAGGTGCTATTATTTAGTTTTAAATTATGGTTAAAGTTTGCCATAAGTCCATCATAAAATAATTAGCCAGATGTTGGGGAAACATCCCCTATTACTTAATGCTTAATGCCGTATTAACAGGTAATTTATGCTTTAAGAGACACTTAATTATTTTAAACTAGTTTTATGATTCTCATGAGTAGTGTTTAAGTAATTTTTTTAATTCAGTGTCTTTCAGATATTCATCTAGTAGAAACAAACACTTTAGTTATTTATGTCTGGATCTGTCTTACGCACTTATGTAAATTTATTCAAGTAGCCAAAAGAGCCTAGACTTTATTTTTGACTAAAAAACTAGGCTTATGTATTACATTTTCCAAAACCTTCTTCGTTGTTTTTATAAAGATGATTTAGCTTTCAATATAAAGCATTTTCCAACAACAACAACAAAAATTGAAAAAATTTAAAGTTCAACTTTAACCTTAAATTTGTCAATAACCACTGCACTGATTTTAATGAAACTAAAACTGGATAAAAGCTGGACAAAACCACTATAAAATCTTCCTCAGTTCGAAAGTTTTGGCCGATGAAAAATGATTCTGAGCCACTGTGCGCCTAAATATTTATTTGAGAAAATACGTTTTTTCCATTCTCCACGAAAGTAAAATATTATAATTCCTCGTCATCATTGCCTTGTATCTGAATGACAGTTCTATATAAATATCACTCGTCTTGGGAACATACTTCCACTAAACCAGCTAATCAATTGCAACGCTAATAGTTTCAAAAACATGTTGTTTCATGAATTCACATAATTGTCTTCGAAAACTTTTCAATATTTTGTTAATTATAATATGACATTTTAATCCACACGTTTCTGCATCATAATTATAAGATGCGGTCTTGTTGGGCAGGAAGTGATATGTATTTTATTCATAAATTTCTCAGGGAAGCTTAGGTAACACAATTACGATGTATCCACTAAATATTCCTGAAGCAAGTTTTGTATTTAAATTCTCTTCCTTTTTTGCAAGTGTTCCCATTTTTTTTAGCTCATCATCGTCATAGTCACCCTGTGTGTTGTTTTTCATAATCATTCGTCCACATGCTCGAATGAATCAGTGAATGAGCGAATGGATTGCGAACGTTCGTTACTTACTTTCAATACTGTTCAATAAATTTTTTTTAAATTTTTTTCTTATTTGGTCCAACGTATTTGATTGCATTTACTGCAATGCTGCTGACTCCCAGCTTTGGAGCACACAAAAACACACTCTTTTAAATACAACTTTTATATTATTCCTTTTGTGCATCCTTTTTGATATATTTCTGCTTCTTTTCATGTTTATTTTTCACACCAGCACAGAGAGAGCGAAAAAATAAGGATACGAAAAATTCATCAAAATGTATGAAATTAAAGAAGGGAGATAAAATCAATTTACTTTTGCCATAAGGCTTTCATGCTTCGCTTTATGTCACTTTTTTAATGAAATACAACAAGGTTTAATGTGACTGACATGACGAGAGTGTAAAATAATGATATTCATAGTTAATTTGGTTTTTATTTCTGTTTTTTTAGTGTGTCTTGGACTTTATTCAAAACTTTCATGATTTTAAGAAGGCCTTTGCCTTCTCAATCAAAAACAACAAAAAAAAAAAAAACAATTTGTTGCCTTAACTACGCTGGGTAGTTTCAATAATGAGATTTCTATTTAAGACACAAAATATGGGGTCTTCTACCTTTAGCGAACTACATTTTGTTCTTATATTGATTGTAATTTTTCGTATGTTATTTATGATTGTTCTAGTTAAGGTGACCATTTCGATTTTTGCAAAATCTTCATGTATTTAACTTAAACTTAAGGCACAATGCATTCGATTTATTCAAGAGTTATTGCAAACCCACTTTACCGATATCTGATCTTTATCTCAATCAGTTAATAACATTGGTGAAAGAACAAATAAATTTTCTTAAAGCCAAAACAACATCAACATAAGGAACGCATCTAATCTTAGAAAAGCTAAATGCAGGTTGGAAACTACCAATCAAGCTCAGAACATGTTGGGAGTATAAACTCAAAAGTTTAAAAAATTGCAGTCGTATATAAAAAGGAAGCTTGAAGAACTAGCTGACGCAAAATTGCTGCAAACAAACCATGCTGAAATATATTTATTTAAACTGAATTTAAATTTTTAAATTGGCTACTAGTTTCTTTAAAACAATTTGGGCGGTAACACACTCAATTAACGAATTATGTATAATTTATAAATAAATAAAAAAATGTATACTGGTCCAAAACTAAATCATCGCTTTAAGCGTAGCGTTGGCTGTAGGGTACGCATTGAGTGGAATTTAATTACAACAAAGAACTCTTTTCTGTTTTTCAATTACCAAAAGCGTCTCACTACTCCAAACGAATTTATTGTTGTCTATTTTTATAAATTTTGAAAAAAAAAACACCAAACAAAACTGAAAACAGAAGAGAATACCACAAACTGTTTACTCACGTATACCCGACTTCTTCTGCAAGTCTTCAAAACACTTGTAGTTCACAGCAAGTCGTTCAAGTTACTTCCAGCAAGCAACAAACACGTGCTTCCACATAATTGCTGCAAGTAACTTCTGCAAGCCGTGACTTCTGGAAGTCGACTTCTAATACGTTTTTACACGACAAAAACTTCTGGAAGCAACTTCCGCTAGAAAACTTGGTAGTGGACACACGGCTTAGAGGACACGAATTGCAAGTTTTTAACATTTTACGCTGAAACTTAAACTTTGAATTTAAAATATTTGCATTTGCAAGCTGGTCCCTCTACTATTGATACAGTTTTATTTTAATGTGATCCAATTTATTTTTTGTTTATATTTTTTTGTTTTAATTTTATTATTTTCACTTACGAGTATTTATTCGAACAATCGTTTTGCGTTATAATTATAATGTGTTGAGAATTTTAAATTTGCTCGCTTTAAAAGAAGGAAAAAAATAATGCGTTGTGTCAAAATTTTATATTCACGGATTTCATGTGAAAAGCGACAAGAAAAATTGCACGTTTTAACAGGAAAACCGAACTGATTTATAATGTGTCACAATGTGAAGAGCTGTTTGTTGTTGTTGCCTTTTGCTTATTGTGAAATATTTATATTCCATTATGCATATTTCGTTTTTAGCTCCGTATTCATGAAATACATGAAAAATACACAGATTCAAAATTCGATTGGCAGACATACGACTGCACACTACAATTTACACGTATCGGTCGGTAGATGTGAGTAAATCAGTGAGTTTAGTTTTTTTTTTGTTTTGTTTTGTTTTTTGGTGGCTGAAAATGATTAAGCCCAACAATAAATGGCAGCCATTATGAAATTTTTAACCCATAAAATTTATTTAAATTTTATTTCTTTATTATGGCCGTTAAACACAATTATTCGAATTGTAAATGGCTGGCTAAGCAAAATGTATTTCACTCATAGTACGAGTAGTCTTATACATTCGCCAGTTAACACTTACCAGCCCATACACAAAGATAACAGATAATAATATTAATTTGTTTTATTTTTATATATTTTTGGGTGTTGACGAATTATGGTAAGGCCTTGTCAGTTTTTATGGTTGTTTCTTGAAGAAAAAGAAGCCTCTTTAATCGTCAATTTTATTTTTTATTTTTCTCTCAATCATAAAGTATTTGATCGTACTTTGAATGTAAAATAATACGCGAGTATTTTGATAATTTCACCATAAATTCTACATGATGTGAACACTTTTACAGGGCATTACTGGCCGGCTTATCGTTTTAATGTGAGCGCATGATTTCGAAGAAGATCATATTCGAATAAACATACTTTCCACGAGCTGAAGAGTGCAATAATAGTTTTTGTTAATATAAAATTTCGTGTCATTATTGTATAATGTGGCACCTTTGCATGGACTGAATTAAAAGGGAATATTCAAGACATCTTTCTTTCAAGTTTAAGTAAATCTGCTAAAAAGTATTTTACTTCTCCTCGGTCTTCCATATACACATACTCGTGTATAAAGGAGTTTTCTATACTTATGGAACTGTGGAACACAGATGAAATTATCAATTGAAATGAAACTTGTTTTATAGAAAATATACATCGTTTTCCTTCTGTCTTTTGTATTTGAATATATCCGCTTAAAATTTGTTTATATTGGTTTAAAGCAGCCTTGGGAGATCCCCATCAGAAATCAAGTGCAATTCCAATAAGGTGGAGTAGTTATTTGGAAAACAATTAAATAGTTACTGAATGAACTCAATTATATTTCAATTGAAAATATATTTAAATTGAAAAATCAAAAGTACAAATTTATTTCACTGTAATTGAGACTATCTCAATTACGCATTGCAAATAATTGTAATTGAAAGGCTTCAGTTACAAACTACGAGTATTTGATATTAGGCAATAAGTAATTACTTGAACAAAATTCTTTTAGATTGCTAAAGTAGTTACATTTCAATAAGGGTACTCACGCCAGTGCTTGAAAGCCTGACAGCTGTGATAACTGTGCATTTTTACACACGCATATGAACTGTCAAAAATTGTTTAAAATTTTATTTGCACAGAACTTGTAAACATGGACAAGAAAATTAAAAATCATGACATAAAAAGTGGGAATACTGAGTAATTAAAGAAGTGTATCCAATCTAATCAAATTTGAACAACCAGAACTTGATAAATGGCAGACTGGACGTCATCAAGGTGCCAGGCCAGCAGGAATGTTTGTTAACGAACTAGCAAATATTGCTGCAATCAAAGCTAGAGGAGTACAGGAATTAAATTTAAATAATGCAAAGCCTTTTTAGGCTACTGGTACTGAATTAAAAAATGGCGCAAGCTTGGATCATCCTGTAGCTTAACAGAAAGTCCCCACATTAACGGAACCATGTGGGCCTGCGTTGCAGTCAGCCTATTAACCTAACCCGACACATATCGAAACTAGAAAAAATTACTAGGATTCACCAGGGTCTTCGTTTTACATGGGTTCGAGCCACGCCCCCAAAACCCCATGTAAAACGAAGACCCTGGTGAAACTGAATAATATTGGGATTAGTAAGGTTACAGGTATTCTTAGAAGACACTCAGCTTCGAATAGCTAAAGCAGTCAATAGCGTCTGCAGCGCATGCAATGAGGCCGCCGCTATGGCACAAAGTACGTTGACACTTTACCACACATACATATATGTATAACTCACCTAAGAGATATTGACTAGAGAATTCCAATGAACTTCGCTCACAGCATAGATTTTGTATAATAATCAAGGATGTAGGCTCTCACCTATCTGAAAACATTCTTCTGAGTAACCCCGCTGATATGTATTAAAGAAGCTGTGGACCATTTTACAAACATCGTGAATGTAGCAGCCAGATGTGCAACGCCAACAAAGCCAACATTTTAAAGAAATTTGCACCAGTCATCATCTGATATTCAGATTCTTGTCAAGGAGAAGAGAAGGCCATAGTCGTTCTTCCAAATGAACTTATGCCGGGAAATCTTACAGAAACATGAGTCGAATATCGAAAGTTATTTAAGAAGAAGAAGAAGATCGAACAAAAAAACACGGATTATAGCCTGTGGAAAGCTGTAAGGCGCTTGAGATGTCTTATTGCCTACGAAACTCCACTAAGACTTGAAAACCGCACCTGGGCCAAAAACTCAATTGAAAAGGTAAATGCACTCGCAAATCACTTAGAAAATATTTTTCACTACGTGATATAAATAGTTTCACTATTCCATATATTAGTGACCTCTAAATGATGAAAATTTCAGCTATCTTCATTAATATGGATAATTAAAATTATATATGTAGATGGAAAAATCCCACGTACCTGATCCTGTAGATCAACGATAAGAAACTTTCCTATTTCAGCCATAATAAAATTACTATTCATATTAAATGCAATGTTGCGCGTTGGCTTCTTCCGACGCTCTTGGAAGATGTCTAAAATTGTTATGATTCCTAAACCACGAAAGGATTCAAGCCATATTACGTCATGCCGGGACAATAGCCAACTTTCAATCTTATTCAAGTTATTTGAAAAATTATTCGTCTCGGGTTGAACTCCTTATCTTAATGAACATTATTCCGGGCCATCAGTTTGGTTTTCGTGCGAGGCATAGTAACATAGTATTGAGCAAGTCCCTAGAATTGTCACCGTCATTAGAACTGCATTTGAAAATAAGCGATAATGTTCAGCTTTATTTATTGACATTTCCCAGGCGTTTGATAAAGTCAAAACATCAGATCAAAACATCAGTTTTCTAAAGATGTGAGAATCTCTGCCAGAGTCGCGCAAGGTAGTAAACTTGGGCCTGCTGTTATACAACGGATACGCCAAGGCCAAATACATATACGTTTACGGACAACGCTAAATTTTTAAGTGTTAAGAATGATCCAACTTCAGTCCCCAATCATGAGCTAGAGGTTTGGTTAAAAATGGAGGATTATGTGCTCACGTAACTCAAGTTTAATATTTGGGTATCCACCTAGATAGACGCCTGTCTTGATGCCCCGCCATAGTGTGGTGACAAATGCGGCCATAAATCTTAGAATAATTCAGCTTCACTGGTTAACAACTCATAATTCAACCATGACTCTGAAATACAAAGTCCTTTTATAGAAATCCTTTATAAAGCTAATACGGTCATATGACATTCAGCTCTGAGGTGCTGCTTGTGCATCAAACATCTTAAAGCTACAAAGAAGACAGTCTAGGATGTTACGATTGCCGTCTGCGTCTCTTGATATATAAGAATTGAAAATATCCATAGAGACCTGGAAGTTCTCACTATCCAGGAAGTGGGATTAGTGGTAACAACACTCTAGCGCGCGATTGACTGCAATTTCATGGGCATCAGAGACTGAAAAAACAGACACATTAAGCTTGGCGAGATATCCCTCCCTACCCAATACAATAGATTAGTTAGCGGATTGATTATAAATAATAAATAATATTTTAGAGATAAAATTTGGATACTTATTGTAAATTTCTTTTAATAGAAAGGTGCAATAAAATAAAAATTAAATAATTAATAACTAAAAAAATTGCACAAATATTCTGTCGACAAGAAGTTAATTTATTTAATTTTTTTTCAAGTTTTCGCGTGGGATATTTTCGGTTTTCTACCGTCATAATTTCATTTTTTCAATCTTTTCCAGAATAATTATTGATATGAAACCACTCCCCTCTTTTACCAGAATTTCCCATATTCTTATTATTTTCTTCTTTTTGCACCAAATTTCATCAATTTTTAAGAATGGATCTACAGCTCACACAGATATTGAACGTCTAAGCGATACATTTCATGAAGACGCTTCCTTTAAAAGGGTAAATTTAATTTATGTATAAAATATTTTGCTTTTATTGGGTGTAAAAACGTTTTATTTGAAATTTATTTATTAGAAAATTATGTGAAAAATTTGTGTTGTGTCAGTTTTTCTTAATTAATTACTTTTTCTCTACAGTCTATCAAATACCCTAGAAATGTCATGAGCATGGTTGAGTTTAAAATTAATGTTGCGACACACCTCTTTTCATAAAAAAAATTAAAGTGTTAAATGGATGAAAACTAACCATTAAACCAGATAAAAAAAAGCAACCTGCTGTTTAGCTATGAAATTAGAATAGAAATTAGGCGAATTAAATTAAAACTTATTTACTCTAATGAAACCCCTAAGAAATATATTTTACCTTTCATGAAGAAAAAGAAAACAAAAGGGCAAACACATGTTATTACGCATTCATTTCATGCATGTTGCCACTCATGGAATATAGTTTATCGCCCCCACAAAGAAATTACAGAGAAGACTCAAAGATACAATCCCCCGCATTATAGAAGCCAAACATGAACAGGTGTTGTGCGCATGCGCAACATTTTTGTTGAATGCAGGACAACAATTTATAATATAAATAACTCGCAGCAATAAAAACACATGGAATTATCAATTCAAATGGCCAGTATCCTTTGGAACGTATTCAGTTTATTGTGTTTGTATAAGTGAACTGCAGCAAACAAACATACTCGTACTTGTAACAACGTCAAGGGCGGCAGCAATGTGTGCTGATGAGCGTTTATCAAGTTGTCAATGCTCAAAGACAACTATTTATTACGATGAACTGCTACAAAACTCAAAAATAAAAAAAAATAAAAAAATAAAATGTTTTCAAAAAGTTAAACGCCAAAACCCAAACTAAACATTTGTATGATGAAGTTACCCACGAACTCTAGGTGTTTTTAAAAACGTTCGTAAGGGTTGTTGTTGATCGTTGCATTTATTTCATATCTTAAGATCCAATTAATTCCAGCGGCTTACGAAGTTAATGATAAATTTCTTAAAGGAAATACTTTACACCGTTGTAAACATATGAATACAATTATGTGGAGTTGTTTCAAAATAAAGGATCAAGAAGTAAAAAATTGTTCAACATCAATTTTCACACAAATGTCATTGTTGGGCAGTGGTATTTTATATGGAAATGATAAAGGGTTCCTATGCTGCAAAGTCGATTTATTAACACCGTAAATTGGAAGTTGTGCAGTAGGGATGTATTTATGTGGAGGGTAAGTTAGATTTTGTGTTTGAATTAACTAGAGCAGAGATTTGAGGCTGGGATGTACTTTTAATCTATAATTGAAATTTCGAAAAGATATTTTCGAAAGATTAAAAAATACAGCAAATTTATTGCTATGATTCTTTTCCTTTTTATTCAGTAACCCATACAGAAAAATCTCACATCAGCAATTAAGAAAACTTTATTCGTATTAGTGGACATTTGCATTTGACCGTCCTGCATAAGTCTCAAGATCCTTTTAGATGCAGCAAATATAAACGTTATCACTGAATTTATTAGTTTGACAATAGGATAACTTTCATTAATCTGAGGACATAGTTTTAATCCAGTTGGGATAATTGTGCGTTATCCATTATAATCCATGATTTAAAAAGTCTATTGAGAACAATATAATCTCGGTGCCCCCACCAGTGTTTCTCCAGATTTTACAGTCAATGCATCTGTGAGAGTTTATGTCTGCTTATATGTCATCCGTGGAATACTTAAATCTTACTTTTGCTGTGCAGTTTCATATAAAATTAACAATGTCTTTACTTCACGTCCTTCAAACGTTATCGCCTTTTCTTCATATTTGAAGCAGTTATGCGTGAGCGTCCCGTTACAATACTTATCATCTTACAGAACTTTAAAGCCGTTGCTCGCCTTTTAATGGCCAGTATATGAATAATTCTACCGCAATTTTATAACATATTCTTTCAAAGAATTCCAATGTTGAATTTATTAATGGAAAAGTAAAATACAGTTTGTATCCGTATGCACAGTACGATGATGCACCAATCAAGTATTAAAATGACTTTCTACAAGATGTGTACCACTTTCCAAATAGGATCTGGAGTAAACGAACACTTTTTGCCTTTTGTCATACAAATTATGTAGGAATTATTTTTGAACTTGTTGGACGTGCCACCTTAAAGTACTAAAAGCAAATTCGTAGGGTATTGAAAAAGGTGAAAATTAATTTGTAGTCTTTGCGCATGCTCAGCGCATTAACAATTGTTTGACTGGAACAGCCCCTATTCGAATTTTATTCATTTAAGCAAATGCGCATATTTATGTTTATAGATGTATCATTCGTCTGCATTTATTATACTTTTATTCAAAAATGATATAAACTTTATCAAAATGCTCATTCACCTTGTTATGGCCGCAATAAATACAAAAAATGCCACTGGGCTTTTAAAATGTTATAACACTTCCTTTCTTTACTGGCAAAAACTGAAGCGAAAAATGGCATTCAAAATGCTGGGCTTGTCATGTTTTGGTCTTTGAACGAATGAATGAATTATTATTTCATTCTTTCAATCCAAGAGTCTTGAATTCGAGGGTTGCTATATCTAGTGGGTGCTTAAATGTTTTCGCGTGCGATTCTTATCTTAATCAATGAACAATCTTTAGGTTGTTTAAAGCCCTTAAAACAAGTCTTTAGTCTGTGAACGAGCCCAAGCGAAAACATAATCTTCTTTAGAATAAGAAGATGTATTTTGTGTTTTTTTCTACAGGTGCAAAATTGCATTTTAGTTAATCGGCGTTTAAATTCATATAAACAAAGCAAAGCAATTAATTGCAAAAGTTAGTGAATAAGAACTTTTTTTGGAAACATTAATAAAGTCTATGGTGAAATTTTAAATTTTTATTACAAAAAAATTTCTTCAAACAGACAAATATGTATTTGGAAATGCATCTGCCCACGTTATTCCAGAGGCGGAAAGTGCGCAATAATTATTTTCAAGAATATAAACGTAGAACCAAGTAAAAAATAGCATTTCATTCGTTATAAAAAAAAATTATTTGCATGAATTGCGCTATTTTTTTGTTTGATTTAATTAATTTATTTTTTTATCAGACAATTATTTATGAATTCTTGTTTAAAGGGCTAAAATATCAATAATACTTTTAAAACTGGTATTTTTGGCATAAATAGTAATTATTTTCGGATATCTCTATTCTAAATAGTCCTTTTTTATTCGTTAACAAAACTAAATTGTTAATTAGTTTTTGTTTCGGCATTTTTTCGGTTACTCCTCAAACATCAAAGCATCTCCCATCCTACATGGTTTTTGCTGGTATTCTTGTTGCTTCTTCTCATGTTAGACTTTATTTCAATTGCTTCTGTTTCGTTAATCTGTTTTGTTTTTTTTTTTCAGTTAAGCAGTTTATTGTCGCATGTTCCAGGATGATGGGGGTTGCCATTTATCCAGAAACAACGTACATATGATTTGTGTAGTCGTGCAGATGATCCTCCTTAACTATGTGTGGATTCTTCCTGAGGGCTTCTGATATAGGGGGTGCTTCCTGAAAGCCCCATGTGTGATGGTGGCTTTTGCTCTTAATGCCGGGAGTGACCTGAAACATCAGGGGGATTCCTCTTTTTTGGGTGGATTTGTTGGAGAGGGGTAAAACCTCATATAATAATTAGAAACCCGAAAATACCGCCATAACATTTTTCGTCTCTGCCGGGATTCGAACCAGCATCTTTCGGTTCAAAGTTGGGTCTGCTAACCACTACACCACGCCTTATCTTAATTAATTTTTATCAGTTTGCTTTTTTCAAAATTGGTTAAATACGTCTATAGCTCTTTGGGGAATTCGCATTCATGACGAGATGCAATTGCAAGAAAAACTATAACTTACAGTTCGTGGCATTTTCAGACGGTAATTTTCGCACGTTAGAAACACAAAACACACACACTTAATCAAAAATTTTTTTTAATTGTAAATAAGCCCCGCAAAGAAGCACGATACCAACAAAAACTAAGAAACACCATTGTTGGCTATTGTTGCCCCTTACACTATACAAAAACCGACACACATTCAACGGCATTCAAGATCGATAAAATTGCTTGCGCAGCAATATTAATTTATATTTTAATGACCAACTTACAAAATAATATAAACAATTATTTTCTTAAGTTACGCTTTTGTATTTTTCTTCAAACACAATAAATGTGTGTCAGTTTTCGCCTTACACTAAACAAAATATATGATCAAACTTAAAAATATCAAAAAGTTTTCAATTTTTAACCGCATGTTTAATAATCTAAAAAAATAATCACTCCATTATAAGTATGTGTGTTTCCACTAATTGGTTGTCCCACTTATCTGCGGGTCTAAGGTGCTCTGCATACTACGAAATTATTATATTGCAAATAAGGCCTAAAGGTTTTTTTTTAAATATTGGTATTAATTTCCAAAACGTACGAACATAAAACAGCCAACGCGGACTTACAAGACCGTGGTACTCGTATACATTTCTGTGATGAAACTTATGATGACAGTAAATTAAAATTTAAAAATTACGCAATTTTTACTGTGACTTTTAATTAAACAGAATATCACTTATTAAAGACTAAATTAAGCTAAAGCTGTAATAAAAGTTTCTGGGTTTTTTTTGTGTCATATATTCCAAAAGCATCGCGTCAGTTGTTAGCAAAAGCATTTAACTTTCATTTATTACCACCAGCTAGCTGCCCAACTACACTCTGCGTCGCACTGCTGCGGCTTCGCACTTCAAACATTCCTGTCAAAATGATAATTCATGATTTTTTTATAATTTTCTTTTTTATTGCAGTTTTGCATAAATTGTTTATATGCGTAGATTATGCAATGAAGTGCATTTCATATTATTATTATTAAGTATGAAAAGGGAAAAAAATAAGGGCATAACAACATCAATTAAAAAACTCATCAATTTTAATTGAATTACAACCATAGACAACGCAAATTAACAAATAATCAAGAAGAAAAAAAATAAATCTGTTAAAATAATGACAGCCATATTTCCAATGTTTTATTATAATTTAAATTATGTTTTTAAATAAACTCTGTCATAAAAAAAGGCGTCAGTGGCAAAAAACCTCAAATAAATAAAAAAATGCAGATTGCAGATTTAATGCAGAAATTAATGCAAAATTATCCACAACAAAATAAGAGGGAAAAAAGTGAAATGATGATAATATTGATGAAAACAAATTTAATTGAAAGTATTGACATTAATATGAAGCTGTAGAAATTAAAAGAAATATAAATTAAACTCTTTTTATGTTTTTGTCATTAATGAAAGAAAAAAATTGGCCGGCTTGTAACGATTGTTAGAGTCACTACAATTTCATTGTAACTTGGATCTCGAAGCAATTTTTCCCACTTGCTTTTGCTTAATTTTAGTCACTGCATTTCTCTTCACTGGTCCTTGTCTCTTTTCGCTGGCTTAAAAAAAACGTCCATCGAGATTTGTTTTTTCTTCTTTTTCAGAATCTAATATATCTTGAATCTACTTTCCAGATTCATGGTCAGAAAATGATCAAAATTACTGAGTTTAAGACAGACAAGAGGCCAGTTAATAGTGCTTCTACGTAAAATCTCTTTGTTCCGGAAACAATTCCTTTACCGCAGCAATCCATAAGTCAGAAGTTTGTCAAATAGCCCAGCCTTGAGGGAACTAAGTTCTTGAGTTGCACCTATAACTACTTTTTATATTAAGCGTTTGGCTTCGTTTGCAATGGATAATAATCATTGGTTTTTGGCGAACGGAATCACTTACTTTCTGTTTCAATTTTAAAATATAAAATGGTATTCTAGGTTTTAATGTTGTCTGAAACATGTTCGTTTTGAGAATTGATAAAAAAAAATCGATTTGAATACGATTGTGGGCATTATAATTTAATTGCTTATATTTAAAACATATACCCAAAACACGCGATGCGTCCGCGGGTACGAGTCCATTGCTACTGAATCCACATGAAGTATACAGCCACAAGTTCCATATATGGTTTTGTTTTGCCAACGTGACGAAATAGTTTATCAGTGGGGATTACTTACAAAGCAATACAAAAAGTTTGTAGATCTTCGCACTACTAAGGACCTAAGATAAAGCTAGAGTTTATTTGCGAAAGGACAGTGTAATTCTTTCCACGTGCACCAGCCTTTGGAAATATAGTTACAGATCTTTTAGGATTCTCGAATACTTGTGTTTTTAAATTGTCATAATTTAATTTTACAAATTGAACATATTTTGTAAAAAAAACAAAACATTAACCTGTACAAAATATAGGACACTACTTGTTTATATTATTTTGTAGTGTAGGGTACACAAAAATGCACACAAAAAATAAAAACTGTGGTATATGAAAATTCCGATATAAAAAAGTCGAAAAGAATTGTAAAAATAATTATAAACAATTATGCAGTTTATAATAGCATTGACATGATTTAATTAATTATGACAACAAAATGCAAATAAATTTTTAATTATCGGCTTTTTTCATACATAAAAGAACACGTATGAAATTTAACAAACTGCAAAACCACATAAAACGAATGCGATGTTCTTCCCATTCCTCCTACCATTTTTAATCGCAGTTATTAATCTCTTCTTGCCAGCCTGTTCATACAACCAATTAACATTTGTATTCACTCTGCCCGGCAGTTCGTGAGAGTTTTCGTTTGTCAGTTGGTTGGAATCCAACCTGAATAGTTTTAATTTGCTAGAAAACAAGTTTCTTTCAGCCAACAAAGTATTTCAGTGACACCAACCACAATAAGTTAAATATTCCTGACTTCCGTTTAAACTCCCTAATTTAACGAGTTGGAACTTTCACAATCATCACGATTATTGACAGAAGGTGAAACTATAACAACGAAAGATGATTTTTGACGAGTGTGTTTTATTAATTTTGTAAAATGTCAGCACCGTGGAAGGGTCGATTTTTAAATTTCGAATTCTCCTAAAATCGAGTATTTGCCTTAGTTTTTTTTTCTAGCTTGCATAAGGTATTTCAGGCTGTTTGTTATACTCGTATATAACCTCTTTGCAAGATAGACTTTCGATGTTCGCAAAACGAAAGGAAAACATTTACAGAACACGTATGTGGTGCTATTTGCGCTACGAGTGTAATATAAATATAATTGATAAACAGAAATGACTTCTAATTTTTGAGACTCAAATGAGTACATTTTATCTGAAACTGCCCGAAAGGCACCATGAAACTTGCACCATTAATTAGAAACTTGATTTATGCCAACGCTGATGATAGTCAAATAACGCATGTAGCATCCACTAAAACGGATCATCTATTAAGCAACTTGGCCAACACAAATCCATGCAACGAAATTGTACTGCGTCTTATGAAGATTTCAAAATGTAAAAAATTTGTGTTTGTGTGACCACCTTCATTGCAATTTCAATTCTATTATTTTTCTTTCCATTTGGCGACGCAAGCAGGAGTTGATATTTTTTTTCAACGACTCGTTAATTTATAACTACAAATGTAAAGTGGTTTGAATAAAAGAAACTCAATTTAAAATTTTGGTGGCAATAAAGAGGGAGGTTTTTATATTTTGTATAACTAATGCAGGTTGTAGAATGAAAATGAAAAACGTTATTCGAAATATTACATTAAAGTTATAAGCATTCGATTTGTTTACAACACTATCTTTGAGAAAGAATTTTATATGTAAGTATTAGAATAAAACTTTCAAGTCAGTTAGAATATATCAAAATTAAACGTTCACCATGTGATGCAAAGACTCTTGGCTATGAATTGAAAAAAAAAGACTTGAGGCCTTTTTCGCAATCGGTCCTAAGTTATACATAGTACACGGCGAATTCTTCACAAAAACAAACAATTGCTTGAAAAGGAAAAATGCTTAACCAAAAAACTGGTTTTGCAACAGAAAACCGCCAATGCAAAAATGAAGTCGCAATTAGAAATTTCGTCGGAATCCGAAATTAGCCGAAAAATAATACCAAAACTGAATTTCATAAAAAACGGCAGCTTACTAAAAATGGAAAAAAAAATTTTATTATTACAAAATAATTTTAAGTGTCAAAAGGCCTAAATTTCACAAAAAAACTTCAGTGTACATTGAAGTTTACCGACAAATTTTTACAATATTTTACCAAAAAAACTCAAAACTTCACCGAAAAATATGAATTTTATCAAAAAGTTCGAAATTATATCAACATTTGATATTTAACTCAAAAATCAACACCAAAAGTCCAAAATACACCAAAAATATCTAAATTTCACCAAACAATAATCGAATAATAGAACTTAAACAAATTTTAAAATTTTACACAAAGGCGGAAATTTCAACAAACCATAATTTTGATTAGAGATTCAAAATTTACCGATTTTCCACCACGACAATTGTGGTCGATTAATCAAAAAGTATAAGATTTCTCTTTTCAAAATAATTTTCTCATTACGCATGTCGTCAGCATAGACCCTAAGTGCTTGTGTTTTTTGCTTCATGAAGAGTCAAAGGACCTACGCAATGCGCAATCTTATTATATTCGATTCATAGTTGGCGCCTTACTAGCCAAAAACTATTTGGAAAATATTAGATGGGAGGTTTATAGCCCAGGTCGAACAACGTGGCTGGATTACGATTTACTTCTGGAATAAAAAGAAAGAGCAGCTCTTTTGATGCGCCATACACCTATTGCCAGGGAGATGGGAAAAAGCCCCAGCTACCGATACCGAGTCCCAGCTAACGATGAACGTTTTATATCGTAGCAATAAAGGCATATTTTTTGGGAAAAAACCGACGAGGTCTTTCTTGTGCAGCCAAATTGAAAGCAAATACTTACAGCCAAACCTAAATAAGAGCGTTGCGTTAGCAGCAGGTTACATAGCTACAAAGCTTTCAGAGACATAAATTTTACATCAAATGTACTGTGGCTACGTGCCCTGCTGCTAACGCAACGCTCAACGCGTTGCGTTTGGCTGTTAGAAACAATAAACGAACAATTATAAATATTTAATTTTAATTTTGTGGCTTTCCAACGGTTAGAAAGGATATTTGGCTTGTGTCATTTGAGGCCGAGCTTGCCAGAAAGGATTTGTAGCATTTGCTGTAGAACATTAAACACTGGTCTATATAGTCCAAGTATATGGTTAGTAATCGACGAATAACAAATTCACTTTCCATAACAAGGCGCATTTATTATCACTGACTTTAAAATTCCAGCAATAAGTTTCAATTTGAAATTGTTTTTATATAAACATGTGTAGTACTGTGAAGAGAAAGAATATTTGCCTGGGTGCTTATCGAATTATTTTTAAAATAATATTCTGACTTTAATGGATTCCGTTAGAAAGATTCTCGAAAATCGATTTAAAATTTCTTAAAATTTAAATCACTTTTAGTCAGACTACAGAGAAATGTTATCATATTCTGCCCTTTCAATATATGCAAATAGTTATACGAGGCTAACTTGATGGTATACTTGTAGTTGAAGAACGTTTAAGTTCTTTAAAAGTTTCTAGCATTTGTGAAAGTTGTGTGGCAACCAAAACACTGATCTTAAACAAAAATTAATTAGACGGCCATGTAACGTACGCCGACATTAAGTCTACCTCTTATATTAACTCTTCTATTTAGCAACCTGAAATATTTTTTTTAACAGTGTAGCATCGCCAATAAGCAGATTATTTGCTCTCCATCACATAAACGGCCGGCTCCACTAGATTTGTACAACATTATTACGTTTCCTCATTTGAATTTCTTAAGTTTTGAGGTTTTTAGTTAAACGAAGAAAAAGAGTTTTGTTTAAAAAACATAAAAGTCACCATAATTCTCGCTAAATAAATTCATTTGAATTTAAGTTTAAACAAATTCATAAATTCGTTTATAAATAAGAAATTAATTTTATACAATAATTAATTATAATTTAATTTATATGCGAAAATGTTTGCCAAAAAATATCCAACAAATATTTTGCTGTTCACACGATCTTCATAAGTTGACAATGAAATTCAAATTTTCTCACGATTTCAACTAAAAGATACGGCTAGATTTCTAGAAAATCATTAATTTGCTGGCATTCGTAGCAGCCAACGGCAAGAAAACAATAGCTAAAGATGAATGTTTTTGTCTACAAATCAATAAATCCCAACTGAAATTGATTAATAAAATATTCATAATTTCCAGTTTGCTCTTTTTTGGTAGAACAACATTCTAAAAAAATATTTGAATACCCTACGATATGCAAACTGATTTTGAAATAGATCACAGTATGTGCAGAATGATTTGTTCTATTTTTTAAATCCTTCAAGAATTTCATTTGCAAAGACTAATTGTTGAAGATTTTGTAGCTTTAAAAATGATTTAATTTACTGAAAACTCTATGAAGAGTCGATAATTTGTGCGTTTTATATTTTAGGTGAACCAATTAAAAAAAATTAACATGAATTCAGATAAGGCAAATAAAAGGAAATAAAAAAAGTTGCAAAATACAAGGTGACCATGTGGTTTTAATAGTTTTTCAAATTAAAATTTTATAAGCTTTGCCATTTAATCATGCATCGCTTTACGCCTGCCGGACGTGTGAAATTTATTTTAAAATATTAGCGAAATTCTGACTTAGTTATAAATCTGCAACGTGCATTTCGCCATCATAGCTTCAGTTTGCGGATTTAGCTGGAGTTCACTCTTTTGGACCTAAAGCTAACAACCACACAGAGATTGTTTCGATATTGGCATATAGCAGCCGTAGCGACCAGTATCGAAGAAGGCTCAAAAATGCCTCGTTGGAAAACCCTATCAGCAAAGCCGCTATTTCATACATAATACTTTCAATGTAGCTTTGAAATAAAGCTAGCATGACACCACACCGTTGGAGTTTTACTTAAATTTCTTTTCCTATCTTTCTTATCTGGTAACCCTAACAAAAACTGTTCAATGAGAGAACCAAAGAAAAGTAAACCTCTGGCCGGCAATCCGCATTATTTATTCTTGATTACATTTTAAGGTAGACATAGAAGAACTTTAATATTTAACAACTCTGCAATTGGACGTACGTTTATTTTTAGAACAGTATTGCAAAGTCTCTGAAGTTATGTGGGCGCGTTAATTGAAATTCCCTACAGCCCATATTTAACTTCCCCGACGATTTAGTATACAATAATCACGGCGATCACTGGTCTCTCTTTCAGTATGGCGATCCTAATTATGGGTGTGATACGCTCAACGCCAACGCACCGTTTGCCATGCTGAACTGGTTATCGGTGGAACTACTGGCCACAAATACTGTATTGTTAAAACCCGATTCAATATCTTCGGCCTTACAACACTCGGACGCCTTTGGAGGTAACTACATACCAAGGGGAGTTGGAGTTCAACATGTTCATTAGAGTCCACACATGAATGTATCAACGGACAGGCTAATATGTCAGCGACATTAAACGCGAAGCGTAGTGGTATAATATTCGAATCTTCATTGCCGTGCGGCTATTAATTCCCAGACAGATGTCTTTTCGACATTGAAAATGGTCCAGGAATGCCGAAAATCTTTAAATCGGAATGGGAGTGTAGACATGGGACCAGTATGCAAGGCCGCAGGACTAGCATATTGATGAAACAAAAAATGATACTGAAGATGCTACATAGCCGAAACCGGTTTGTCTCAAAACCAAACTTGACAAGGGATGTCGGAAATTCGTTTCAAAAATCTACATTAAATTGATAATGCTGTATTTGATGTGGTTCAGGCCAAGTGGCGGGATGAACGCACATGTGGATACACTAGACAAATTTGGCCCAGTTTAGACAGGGCTCGAACCAGGGATCTGTTATCTTTTCAAAAGACACATTTGGCAACCATGCCAATAGAATGGGCTTTCCTGTAAATTACTGCTGTAGAAGTTTTCACAACGAGAGGATATGTCTCTATCTTGTACTAAAGGACATACGTCAAACTTATCTCGGAAGAGCGGCCTTTCATACAAACATAGTGACCACTCTATCATTTTCCAATATACACGCTCCAGTTTATTACTTTCCTCTAATCTTCTTTTCCTTCCTTTTTTTCTCATTCTCATTCAGGCAACACCAAGGAGGCCTACGTTGCAGCCGGCCTCTTAACTTAATCTATTAAATAATAAAATTTTAAAAACAAAATTTCTTTCTGAAATATTTTCAGGCGACTGGAAAAGAATTCGAACCTATTGAAAGATATTCATAACACTTTAACATTTGACATTTCAGAATTATCTTTAATCAAACCATTTGAATTTTTCTATTTCTATTATAATTAATTCAATATTTTTGGCATAAATATATTAACTTCAAATAAGTAAATGTTGTGGTTTCAAAATTCATGCGATTTGTGTGTGATTCAATACAATTTATTTTAGAAAAAAAAATGAATGATTTTTATCTCTTTTATCGTGAACCAACGACGTTTGTTCTGATAAACAAATAAACAATCAATGATCGCAGTTCTCGTATACGAATGTACTCGTACAACAACGAAAATATCAATTCATTAACTGTTTTATTTCAGTTATTTATTTAGATGGAAGATGGAAGAAAAAACGAAACATGCAAATGTTGCTGTGCATGTGCATGTGCCTGTCTGGCTGGCTGGTTGGTTTCGTAGATTGTGGTGACTACAGTCAAACTTCATTCTTGTTCAAGAACGTGAACTTGAAAATGATTATAGATTTTTTTTTTATATGAATGCGTTTTTGGCTAAAGAAAAATTTATTTGAATGGAGCCAAATAAAACACAAAATATGTCAATAAATCTGCCAATGGCCTTGTCTTGCATTTCCGCCAGTAACTACTGAATTTGTTGTTTTTTGTCTGGAAAATATGATCAAGTTTAATACTTAAACGAAATGTAAGAATATAATAGCAATTTTCACATTGAAATTGTTTATTTACGAACAAGAAAACGAATATAAGGCTGATGTAGCAATAATTGTTTATAACAGAAACTAGATGGAATAATTGCGGTAATTGGGTTTCTAAATTAAAAAAAAAAAAAAATCAGTACCTTAAAAAACGCGATCACATGCATATCCTGGTTCATTGCCATGTTTATTTATTATTTAATGTAGGGGGATATCGAAACACACCGCTTACTTTATGTGTCCCTTTTCAACCACTTTCTCCTCTCGAATGGATTTCAGGCTACCGATATGTAATTTACAACTACCTTACTTTGCTTAAGTCTTGTATTAACAGTGGCCTTTTTACTAGAGTGACTTCAGATTGCCGGCCTTTTTTCTCAACATGGAGTCGTTGCAATTGCTTAAGGCTTTGGACCACCATGACATTCACATTAAACAAGTGCCTGCCAGTGATCCTAAGCCTTGTGCTAGCCAATGCTGGACATCCACTTATAATTCGCGCTACCGGTTCAGCCTCTTCACAGGAGTATCTTTGGAGACTGGCCGGTCCGCCCCTTGCAAGGTTTTCGTGTCCATCTCTTCAGAATTCCTCCATTAGCGAATAAACACCGGAGTTTCTACAAATATTTACTTCTCCACTTCTTGCGAGGCTTCATTTTGTATCCCTATTGGAAACTCAGGGTCCAACGCCTTTGAAGTTAGATCCTAAGGGGTCCACCCCACGCGAAGCATTTTTCCATTTCTTTCGGCTTCCTTCCTTGGAATATTATAAGCGGACTTCCTTCAGAGAATTTGTAAAATTATCACGAGTAAGGACAGAAGAAGATGTCCACCCATACAGAACTCTATATGCAGGTGGAAGTCTGTATTAAAACTGGAGATCGATTGGTATCCAGAGTTCGCATACTAAAGAGCAAGCACCCTCTTGACCAGAAATCCCTGTCGTATGCTGTTTCACCGTGGATTAGAGCTTTTTATAACAGAATGTTAACTTCACTTCACTCGACTTACTTAGCCAGGTTTCTTGCAGTCATAACTCCTGTCAGCGCAATCAGGTACGGCAAGCCAAACCTTTCTGCTTGCCCACTGGCGACCATTTCCAATTTAAACGAAAAACCCTTATGTTGATAGCTTCTGGCTATTACACTGAATATTTATGAAGATATACGATAGATACGCGTGTTACTTCTTATGCAACATATTTGTCTCAAATTACAGTTACTTCGCATTTTGAAAACAAATACAAAAGAAGAAGAAGCGAGTTTAAATTGGAAGGCAACCATGACTCGAATATTTGATTCATAGTTGGTAAAAGCCCGCTTTAAAGAAATGGTAAAAAATCCAAATGATTATTACATAAAGACAGTTACATTTCCCCTTTTGTGTCACCACAGTATGGCCTGTATTGTTTACAAAAACTCTCTGAAAAGCACAAAAAAATACCCGTAAGGCGCCGAAATGGCGACACTGGTTTTTTTCTCGTGTAGTCGATGTACTCATGTAAACTCTACTCCATAATGGACTGGGAGTATCCGAGGAATAACTCGAAAGCATAAAGTAAACGCGGCCCATTTAATACTACGATGTCCTAGCGCAGGATCATATGATTCAGCCACATATAACGTGGGAGTAACTTAGGTAATTTCATTCGTTAAAGCACAAACATGATATGGTCCATGAATGCATTGCAGAGGACCATGTTGCAGTTTCTTAATTTTTGGCTAAAATGGACCCCGTATTGCATAGAGTTTTGCAGGGTTGCTGAGTGTTTTATTGGCCATCATGTTGTGTACGTGTAAGAACCCGATTACTGCTCGTGCCTCTAGTCTTTGTTTGGCCATCGTTGATATAAATATATATGAACAGCTGACTACGTAGAAGAAAAAAATAAATAAATAAAATATTTGAGGTTATGAAAATGATCGAAAAAATTATCAATTATCAAAAACAAAAAATTTATAAAAATATATGTGGCGGGTGGTTCACGTACAAAGCCATTATCCAAAGTTAGCTTTAAAGGAATTCACAAGACAAAATCTATACAACCTTATTGAGCGCATCAAATCGATAAGTTTTCGGTTAGAAAAATATGCTTTCATTTTTACAAAAAAGCAACATCAACATTAACTATTTTTGAATATAATATGAAATTAAAAACCTATTTTTACCCGCATTTAATTAATATGATCAAATTTTAGGAGCAACCTAATAGATTTTATTCTTAAATGCAGGTGGATAGCGGCTTTTCAACACCAAAATGTTCTAGATTGTTACTATTTTGTCTTTGAAGTGAACAATTCAATTTATTTGCCTTTGATTACTTCTTGGATTGCAAGCTTGTATATCTAAAACCGGATTCAGGTGTGCACGCACACTCACTCACACGCACACACACGCACACACACACACGTACATAGTTATACGGCTCGAACATGAATTGTGAACAACAGTAGCGAATGTCAAAATGTGGTGATTTAGAATTGTCGAATTTTATTTAAATTGGACGCAAACATGCAAAATTTATTGTATTAAATCAATAAATACGAAAAATAAATAAATAACGCAGCACCAACAACAATATCGATGACAAAAAGGAAAATCAGAGCAAAATAAACAAATACAACAACAAACATACAGACATATAATTTTCAACAAGCAACCTGGAATGTTTTTGTGCGAGTATGAGCAGCTCTTTTGGACGCATAAGACAACATGTGTTGTCCGTCTGTTCTTCCATGCGATTCTTAAAACTTTGTTTGTCGTGCCATTTCTTGTTCTCATTGTAACGTAGAGAAGTCACCACATCAACAAACTCCATGTATCTGCGACATTTGCATGCGAAAGTATCCAAGAAAGCAGTTGTGAATCGCACACAGATTGTGTTTTATGACTTGGCCTTCTCCTTTCCACTGAGCTTTTCTTTATAATTTTGTTTTCCTCGCTTATTCTTTTCTACAAGTATAATTCAAACATGAAAATTTTAACCATAAATGATCAGTTTAGTAAATCCATCGATATTGGGTTATTTTTGTTTTTGTTTCTTTGCCTTTGCAGTTTGAGAATTAGCAGAGCATTAAAGAATCATTTCTATGAATGAAACATATTTGTGTTACTTTACAGTAGGGGAAATCCATAGCTCTGGTATTATGTATGTCAGACCGATCTATCAAATATTTTTTTTATAATATCGCTATTAAAAATAAGTAGAAGCGACCCATTAAAGGCTGAGACAATTTTCTCATATTTTAAATTTCGCCTGCTTGTGTTTACGTACGTACACTGGCTTTAGCAATTGGATATAATACCTAAAATCAGGATCCTTTACAATTACTAGAAATCTAATAAACGAGAGCAGGATTGATTGAAGCGCCATGAACTGCTAATATTGTTTTGTGAGTCATAGAAAACTCGACATAAGAAACATGCGGCATATTTAGTCGTTTTCTGATGCGATTCTAGTGGAAGGGAAAACTGAATATTTTCCTCTTCAAACCCACTACAAAAGAACTACTTTTCCGATCAAAAATTAAAAAAATATATTGTTATTTAATTTAAAACTGACGCCACTAAAAACCCATAGCAGCTTTTGTTGGCACTGGCATAGGTTTAAGCTAGGACTGAACCCAGTTCATCAGTGAAACACTTATCGTCGCTTGGAGTCAATAGCTACCTGCCAAGTAAGTGCAGTCTGCGTATTCCAGAGCTTTGCCCGAATGTCACATTATTCCGCTGTTCTAAGACCACAATTAGTACATAAAATATTCTCCATTCGTAAGATCCGAAAAGCGAATAAAAGCTTTTTTTTTATAAAATATCGATATGGCGACTTCGACGTTGTCAATCCATTGAGTTTTAAATCACGTAATAAAAGAAAGAAAAAAAAAAACGGTTGACAAGGTATGACGGAAATTCGTTCCAAAAATATAAATCAAATCTCGCTGTCAGAATATTAAATCAAGAATTAAAAACACATGTGTTTGAAACGACGCGCCGAAATAGTGACGCTGCACATTTACAATAGTCGTTCAGTTCTGTTAACTCGACTTGTATATCGTCGAAAATATCTGACACCACTATTCGACGTCCAGTGTCGAACTTTGTTGAGCCCAGCACAATGGGAATCTGATGTTTGAACACCCAGTTCTCTCTCCTCCTGGCGGCCATTTATATGATGTATTATTCAAAAAGTAGTTTCAATGAACTGAAAAGATCTCACATATGGAAAACGGTTGTATGTTTTTTTAAGTTCACCAATATTTACATTCAGTCATAAAATATGGCGCAGCCGTTATTTTGAAGAATGCATTATTTAAAAGATCTGCTAAAATTGTCGATCTGTGTTCGTTGACTTGTCTTGTGTGATCGCGTGGTGCTTAAATGCCACCAACACATAAAATGATAATAATTTTATTTTCCTGGCCGGCCGTTGTGCCGTTGGGCCGTTGATATGTTCGACTTACGTTTTACTCCAATTCAATCGCTTCTTACTTTTTTATATCATTTTTTTTTCTTGCAGTTTATATTTATTTATATCAATTTTATTTCATTAATTTCATTGCAACATACGAGTTTAAAAATGTTTTGTTCACAGAAGTTTCATTTTTTTTCTGGCTGTTGAGTTTATTTTTTTTTTTTTTTTTGTTAAATTTTAAGCTGTAGTTCATTAAAATTTTCCTTTGGCCTAATAAATATAAAATGTTGACTGTTTTGTTTTATATTTGTTGGCTTTTACTGTGGGATTAACATACATTTGACTTTTAGTTTTATTGGCTGCGAAAGGATACTCTCCTATCTGCATAATGAAACATTTAGACAGACGGACAGTCAGACATTGATCGTATGCAGATATGAACATTTGTTGTGGTGTTTTTTTTCATATTTGGCCATGTTTTGAGTTGAGTTTCTGTGTTTGTTCCACATTTCGAAAAATTATGTAGGGAGAGTGTTTCTTCAAACTTGATGCGAAACGAAGAACCATTTTATCTGATTTTATTAAAAGTTTAAAATTTAGAAAAATTTTTAATTAAATGTTGACCAGACCCAAACAAAAATGTTGACAAAATATTTGAAAAGGAAACGAATTATTGAGAATTCCAAGAAAAATCACTTAAATACCTAAAAACCATATCGACATGATTGAATCGACAACGTACGCCAGTGCGAGTTCTTGCAAAGAATAAGAAACTGCCTATTGAGGAGATTATAAATTTGTTCAGCATTTTAAATGCTTTTAGAATACTGGGGTCTGATAGATTGTGACTAAGGCATTATCGACCTCACCAAACGGTTTCCAAGCCATATTCCGGTATATAAAAGAACAAGTGCAAAGAATTCTGAAATAAAATTCAAGATGCCATTGGAATCAGAATTAACCAATTGAGGTGTCATAATAGAACTCTGTCTAAAGAGACAAAAATATTTACTTGAGTGCTTGAGTCATGTTTCAGTTGTGTTTTATAAATCGATGCGTTATTTGCCAAATCGATTAACTCCATAAAACAAGAAGTTGAGAATTATACGATGTAGGCCGTATTACTCCCGAGGCAGCTCTTATGACATAGAATATCCTTGGAGTAATTGTTATTACTAGTTTTTTTCTGATTTAAGGAGTTAATACTATTTGGCAAGTGAAAGAAAATTATTAATTATTTTTTTATGTTTTGTTAAAGATTTAGGAAAAGGGAATAATTAATATGTATTCTTTTACTTTTAGATGATACGACGAGTACTAATCCTTTGTTTAAATTGATTTATCATCAATGTAAAATACGTCACGTTGATATGCCCTTTTAATTTAATAATACTCCTGTTTAATAGGAGAATTGAATTTCCACAAATCTACCATGTCTTTCCTCTTATCCTTTGTCACAGTTTAACGTGTTGGATACAATATTGGCTGGTATATATTTCTCAGATGTAGTGGTCTATATGTTTTACATATTCTTGTATCACGGGTATTCAAATCGGTATCTTCGTTAAAGTCAGATTTGAACTGTAGAAGGTGGAATGTCCAGTTTTACAATTTTATGCAGGGCATTACGAGGCAATATAAACGTATCCCTGAAACTGTTACTTTGTCTTATTGTAATTTTCTAATGTGCTTTTACGGCAAAAATCCTGATACGTAATTTAAAATATTTGAATTTGTGCTTTCTTTTAACAGGCTTCTAATACAATATAGCAATCACTTGACCGTCAGCTGGCAGGCACAAGAATATTTGTGACTTATACCTACTTATGGTGGCGGGTGGTAACAGGTTACTTTCTCTGCAAGGAGTCTGGCTAAATAAGTCGAGCGGCGATAAGATAACACTCTCTTATAAAAATCTCTTATACAGCGTGGAACAGCATACGCCAGGGGTGCGAGACGAAGAAATGTCTTGGTCTCTAGTATTGCGAAATCGGGGATACCAATCAATTTCCAGTTATAATACAGTTTTTCCCGTGCACATGGAGAGCTCTGTGTGGATGATATTTTCTTATCTATTACTCGTGCGAATTTTCTGTCGGACCTCTGGTTTTAATTATCCAAGGGAAGAAACCAGAAGAGATGTATAAAAATCCCTCGCGAGGGTGGATGGGGCAATCTCTTAGGCGTTGGAGGTGGAGATGATAAACTCTATAAGAACTGCTGTATTAATTTGCCAATGTAGGATCACTGAAAAGATGGGCCAAAAAACGTTGAAAAGGGTTGGAGGGTCCGTCTCCAAAGATACTCTGAGAAAGAGGCTGGTGTGTGAATGTCAAGCACTGCCTAGCATACAGTTTACGACCACGGGCAGACACTTCGTAAATATGAATGCTATTGGGGACCTAAGCCTTAGATAAGTACTAGCAATTACAAGAGACTCCCTGATGACAAAGAAGGCGAACAGTTACCAGTCGACGGTCTAAAATCACAACAATCAAGGCTAGTGGTAGCACGAGCCTCGATGGAAGTAAGGTAGTCGTAAATTACAAATTGGTTGTCTGAAATCAATTCGAGAATCGAAGGGTTTCGAAAATTTACGCATAAAGGAACTGGTCAACATTAATAAAAATACGAATCATTTGGCGAAGAAATATGTATTTTTTTTGCTTGAGATTCGAATAAAAAATATTAAATCATTCGGCAAGTAACTGTGTCGACTTAACAGAAATTTCATTGCAATTGATTTAACTTCTTCACTTTGAAGCAATTTCAATCAGCTTGAAACATTTCCACTATGTCCGTTTTGTCCCGTACATTAGTCTGAGAATATAAAAAAATCTCTTCGAACGCTGGGGTCAGTTCTGCAGCCTTATGACTACGAGTCTGTTCAGCATTTTCCAAGTGAAAGTCGTTTTCCATTTTTGCCATCCTCAGTTCCTCACTATCTGAAGTCTAAATGTTTAGTAGTAGAGAAGTGTTGCATGAATTTGTGGATGGTTGTTTAAAGTTCTAATCATATTTAGTCGAGAATACTTTCTAATACTATTTTTCTTTCACTGGCTCAATATTTTTATTCGTACATTACACGATGTGGAGTCAGGACTTATTGTCCTTGGGTTATAAGCATCGATTTTATAGCCTTGAGAAATAATAGTGAAGCGAAATAACTAAATTTTTATTGTATGGAGTTAATCAGATTGGCTTCTGAAATAAACTATTTATTGTTCAAAGGCTAAAATAATTGTTAATTTCATTAAGGCGTCAATACTTATAAGAGAAATTTGTTTTGAATATATACAGTTGGGAGGCAATCAAGTGCTTTAATATTAAAATTTAATAAAATTCAAAAAGTGGAGTTGGGCAGTTTGGCAAGTGAATGATCCATATATGTGCCTGTCTATGGTAACGAAAACATAATACAAACAGTTCGCAGAATGTGTTAATGAAATATAATCACAATATTATGAAAAATAACCCAAATTTTAAAATAAATAATGAGCAAAGTTTTTATTAATTTTATACTTTATGGAAAGAAACTTTTCACTCACAGAAGCATAGCGGAAGAAGTCTCTTTAAAATACAAAATTGTAGTTAACATCACGTTCCCTGTCACGTAGTTTCTAATGCTCTCATTGATTGACTGGAACCATCTTGAATGAAAGAAAAATGACAACTCCAAATAAAAAAAACAGCCACAATACTGCTGCTCTTTGGCTTTAAATGACACCAAACCGGTAGAATTACAAAATGTTTAATATTTATTTAACCGTCACTCCAATTAACTTTATTCCTTCAGCAACAGCCTAATAACCTGAAATAAAAACTTCCCCATTATGTCCAGTCGTTTAAAACGAAATATTTTTATTAAATTCACAACAAAGAAAATCCTTTTGTAATAAAAATTAAATGGTTTGTAGAACAAAAGTTCGCCCAATATGGTGGGAACTATATTCATATCTTCAAAAATAATCAGTGAAAATACATATTTGTTCATACTCGGCTCCATTCAGACACTAGACTAAACACCAGCCGTTGGGTCGATCGATCGGCGTACAGGCCATCCTGGATGCCCGCTTTTAAATTTCTCATTTGTTAAAACATCCTTAACGACATGCTCGAACAAAGTGATGCCAGCCAGCAACAACGTCAACAGCAACAACAATAACAAAACAAAAACCAACAATATCATTACAATTGATATTGTTTATTTTGCATAAATAGAGGAATACGAGCAAAAAAAAAAGGGAAAAGCTGTACGAATATGCAAAAATACAAAGGCTTTTCGAGTAGTTTATATTTTATAAAAACTCGTGCATTTAAGACATAAAATGTAAAATAAAAAGAATGCTAAGAAACTTAACTCCTACCCATATTGCACGAGGGTTGTTGGTGGAGTTAGGTGAAAGCTGGACTTAGATTTTTATAAATGGAGAAAAATCCTTTTAACAAACCTACTAAATAATATTTTTAAAAAAGGCTTGAGTAAAAAATATGATGCACTTTTGCGCAATTTGGTAATTTCAGCCCTTAATTTTATCGTTTGTGGCCAATCTTAATGGAGAAATAATACTCGCAGGTGGTCGTGTAAATGTTGGTAGACAACTTAAGATCGCTGCATATTTCTTACATTACTTGATCTAGTGAAGAATACGTCCTTAACAAAAATTTAACGAACAGGTACACTCGGCAGATTTATTCTTAAAGAACTTTAATAACTCTGAACTAAAGGCTTAATTGTCAAACGCCTTTGTGTCCCAGAAAAGTTATGTACTGCTGTCAAAATTCCGATTATTTTTTGCTGGATACTTTAATGTCCTACCTTAAAGGGACTCTATTCTACTTACATTTTCACCGATTGGAACAATATTTGCTCTCGAGCCATGGAATCGCATGTGTAGAATTTCCCCATATTCGATTAAATTTGGAAATGTTTCTGATTTTTTTTATTCAAGAGATTGAGTGTATAATTTAAATCCGTAAAACTGAGATAAAAATAATTGATATTGCTCTATTTTCGTTTATATAGATGTCTAGAGAAGACTCACTATAGATTCTAACCCACCCACGTATTATTCGCAATACTTAGAAATAAAAGAGATTCATAACATTTAAGTTCCTTTTTATATTGTTTATTGAACAAGAAAAAAAAACTATTTCATACATGTATGATTTCAAAAAGAAGGAAGTATTTAAGTAGACAAAAGGACGGACAGTGGGACAGACAAGCACAGAGACATATCTGGAGCACAATATCTGCGTCACCGTGAGCAAAAACCAATAAGACGTTGTCAGAGGGGAAAGAAATACAGAAAAAATAACAATCTTGCTAATTGGATGATTTTAGCATAAACAAATGTATTTCAGCTGCACTAAAATAGCAACAATAACAGGCACGAAAAAAGAGTAAAAGCTTCAAACAGATTTGTTTAGAATTATTGGCCACAAGGTAGTGGACCCCACTACATAAACAAACACGCCAAGTTATACATCTTCTTTTTTTACTTTGGAGACTATGATTTTGCATAAAACTTATGCAAATTGTACTTTAAAATATAATTCTGATAAAAAAAGAAACAATTCAAGCAGAAACACAATACAGAAATTTTAAAACTTATTCAAATAAATTCAATACTTCAATTTAAAGTGACCGGAAAGCGAACAAGAAGAAATATTTAGCTGAATATAATCCTCCCCGTGATTGAATAAAACCCAGCAACACTAAATTAACGGCCACTGTATAATAATTGAAAAGCTCACAACATTAACCAGTACTTTCCTGTACTTCTCCTAATCCTTCGCCAACTACAAGACACTGGAAAATAGGAATCAGCTCCCGAAATTTACAGCTTGTGATTCTTCAACTAAATGCAAACACAGGCATAGAAAATTCATATTTTTTCTAATACTAGGACACTTTTTGTAGTCGAAAAGTCCTGGGAATAAAACCATAATACAAGAAATGCATAAGAACTCCATCTACATATTCAGCAGTGAGTCAGTGATCGTGATTTAAAAATAAAGCTGATTGCCTGAATATTTTTACACAAACACACAAAGTGAAAAGGTTTTTTCAATTGGTCTCAGGATCACCGGCATCACATACATACCAACACAGAACATAATCCAGCGATGTAAAATCTCTCGAAATTAAATTGCAATTTCTAGGTCTACGAAGCGAACTATGGCCCTACATACCACAAGTTGACATTCACCAATGTTTTTTTACACACCTTCGGAATCAGTTCTTTAATTAGCCATTTTTTTCCGCGGAGAAAGAGGAATGGATTCAACATAATCACTGCAAATAGATGAATACTATTGTTAAGAACAAATTATATTTTATTTATAAGAACAAAATATGATGTTATACAATGAAATTATAATATTTATAATTTCTTATGAAACAGTAACGACCATAATATGATTGTGCAATAATTAAATGACGAAAAAATATATTTCTAATCATTGGTTCATTTTGATTATTTACAAACCTTAAACCATTTTCAGCAATATCTTGCAGCAGCGCTCCATTTACAAGCTGTCGCACCAAGTCGTTTTTCTGTTCAACTGTTTAATATTTTTAATAAATTTAACTGTGATTTTAAGTTATAATAATTTATGTATATTTCGATAAGATAAAATAAATAGTATCAGAAGTTAAATAAAAATAACTTCCTTTTTATCTTATAACCATCGAAAGCGCGTTAATCACATTTTTTTAGAGGAATTTAATATTTTGAACGTTTTTATTTAAAAGGAGAAACAACGTACTCGTATTTTAGTTATATCCTTCGCCAGTTAAAATTATAGTGAATCTATTGCGTTTCTTCTTGGCATTTATTAACATACTTTGTTATTCCAACAATAGTATGTTTGATGGCTTTCAACTGTTGTGATCTATAATATAATTAGACGACAATCATATAATCCAGCCACAATATGTTACTCTTAGTCAGGCTCCTTGTAGTAGTAAATGTTTATGCTGGTATTTATGCGATATATAAAGTTTGAGTCAAATTGAGTTTCGCTATTTTAAGTAAAATATTTTTTTTTTAAAGTTTAGCTGAAACAAATATATGAGTTCATGTCAAATTCGGATCCAGTGAGGAAGAAAAAAAAACAACTTGTAATGATTATTAGACAGAAGTCTGTTATATTTCAATTGGTAAATGAGACGGAAGTAAATAACACCCTAATTGTTTGACAGAATCGTGTTGTATTTCTTGAAAAGCTTTAACAATTATTTTAGATCAAATAAGTCAACTTTAGGCATGTACTTACAAACGATATGCACAAATTTAAAAAGTAGGGTAAGATCCGCACTAATTGCGAAGCTCTGAAAGTTGTTGGCTACGCTAAGGTTGTAGGCCTGGGTTCTTAGCATGTGAGTGGGAATGACTTTAACACGGGGCCATCCATCTAGAGTTTTTTCGAAGGACCAAAGGAAGCCTCTTTCGAAGCCGTTTAAAAGGGGAAAAGGGGAGGATTTTTTTCCAGTTCTTCTGCCAACACAACGCAATAAAGACGTCACATATTCTTACAAAATTCCAAATAACAATAGACAGTCATCGATAATTATCGACGTAGACAAAGGGAACACCGACATAACACCGCTGACACAAAGCAGTGTCGACGACTCCAAATAGAATAAGAGTGCATATAATCATGAAGCAATAACCAACGGTAGAACGTCCAACTGTATTATGAAAATTGGCGCTCGAGAATCACCATTGATTATTTGGTTTAAAGTTACAGCTTCTTTCAATTGTCTACCATAATTTATATTCGACTGTCGTTGAACGCGATACTTGCTTAGCGGAAAAAATATATATTCGCCAACCACTTTATATGTTACATTTTGTCTATTAAAGAGAACGATAAAATTACCACAAATGACAAGATGAAAAAGGCAAAAATTCACATTAAAAAAAAATACAAATCTGATAGGTAGAGTTTTTCATTTCTCAGACTTTTTGATTTTCCGGGAAATACGAAAGTAAATAAAAATTTCCCATTATCCCAGGAATTTCAGAATTAATAAATTCATTATATTAAAATATCACACTAAAGTGACCTCTTTAAAAGAAAAAAAGAAATACAAACGTAAACCCATAAAAATATTTTCCACTGAACTTGTATTAGAACGTAGAAAAACCTTTAAAAACTAAAATGAGACCAATAAATTACATTGATTATATTGACGTTGTTTGAAAGTGACTTTTTAAAACCGACAAGGCGCTTATGGAATCAATTGTAGGACTTCTTTCCAATTTTAGTTACATATTGCGCTGTGAAAGAAAACGCAGGCTCACTTTGAACGAATGTAGGACATATTGATAGCAATGCCTTAAAAAAGGTTTTTAATACATTCTGTAACTTAGTGTTGCCATTGTACTAGAAAGTTGTATTATGTACAATATTATTATCACCAGACACTTTAGCTGCTTTAAACCTCAAGTAAAGTTGCTAACAATGATGATAATTTAGCTATATCCTCGCCATAATTAGCAATTTTAAATCGCGGTTAGCTGGGAATATAGCATTTCAGGTTTTATGAAGAAATCTAATAATTTTGGCTTTAAAATATTTGCACGTAAAATACCTGAGGATTCCAGCACTAATTTTCCGGGATTCCCGGCAATTACCGGTATGGGAAATCATGTACAAACCCCTACTAATTCTGCGCATTTTGAAATCGAAATTGCTTTTTATTTAGAGAATCCACCATTGGTATCGACTACTAAATTACAAAATATGGAAAGGTGAAGTTCACTTTGTGACCAACGTTTAAATATCCTAAACAAATAAGCGCAACCTTTGTTTTCAGAAAATGCGTATGGCCTATAGGAGCACAGGAGAAATCCAGTTAAATACGAAAATAATGTTGGTATATGGTTCCTGTGCGAAGTAGAAACTTAATGAATATTTGTTTAATCCAAAATATGGCGTACATATCAAGTAAGTATGACCTTACCTTAAGTTATAAATATATTTATCGCACACTTTTCTCGCAGTGTGTAAAATTCAGTATTTGCGCAAACATTTTTGATCGAACAATTTATGATTTCATATCAATTACAAAAAACAAAACACCAAACTGTTGCCGTCATATTTTTTAAAACGTTTAAAGAAAACAAATAAATAAATATAAAAAATAATAAATAGTCCAACTAAAAAAGTCGTATCAACACAAATCACAATTAGATTTGAAAACCGAACATGAACGAAGAAAAAAAATTAACTTTTAAATACTGTCAACGCGGCGCAAACAGGTAAAAATGATCGCAACGCATTTAGTACCACATGTATGATCAACGGTTGGTGGCAAGAATGCCAAATTCAAGCAAACCACACACTACATACAACGCTGTACTACATAAGTACTCGTACATAGGAGCACGTTGCAAGAGTGTATAATATACGATCTGCAGTGATCGTAATACGAATATGATAAAATCAACATAGGTGGTGATCATAAATTGTCAATAAACTACAAACGACACAAAAGTGTGCAGGAGCAGTAACAAACAACAATTTTGCTCACTAACAGCAACAGCGGTATCAATGGCACAAATATCAACAACATCAGCGGCTGCACCATAAGAAATAACCAAAAATATAAAAGCAAATGTGAAGGTAATAATTATGGTGCTAGTTGTACTTCCTACACCCTTTAACGCACTGCGTTGAGTTAACCATAGTGTTGGGTTACACAACTAAATACGAGTTTCTGTATTTCAACCTTGGTCGCGATATCACTAAATTAAAAATAAAACAAATTATTCGAAACTCCACAGACCCATCTTGCTAAACGCATTCTACGGGATTCCAAATTTTGAAGTTTCAGACTTGCATAACTTTAAAATAAAATTTGCTTTCTCGATCGAGCTTTTCATTTGACATACGTTTAGTTTTGAGTATCCCGTTTTCTCTTCCCCTAGATTCGCATCTGGTCCTAATTTTAAAAGAAAATTGTGTTCTGTCAACCTTATTTTTAATTAAATAGCTGAGCCAATTTACCACGTTTTCCGTGACATATAGAAAACACAACTATAACCCAACGAGCTGATAAAATTACTAGTCTCTGCTTTTTCAAAATTTCAATGGAGCAATGATTAAAAATTTCCTCGTTGCTAAGCGGTTTTTACAAGACAGTGCGTGCACGCAAAGAAAAAAACATTGTAGTGGCAAACATATTATAGTAATTTGTAAATATTTTAAATAACACTCTAGTTACGTTAAACAAGTTATTGTCCAAATTAATTAAGTTGAACGACGCAATTTTTACTGAAATGTTAAACACAACTAAATTATTTTAACTAATTCCAACCATAATGTCTTTAATTAAAGCAAAACTAAGATGCAATTATGCAATGCTTTGTTTCAAAAAAACAGTTTTTTCTCGAACTCGGTTGAATGTTTTCTTATTGTTCAACAATCATACAATAACAATATGACAATAATAATATGATTTGAATACAAGTATATGTAAATAATTTAATTACAATATTATGATGACCAGATGATAACAGTCTTGCACATTCTCCTGCCGAGATCGATTTATTTAAGAAAAGCGTCAATTTTTTCGTTTTCTACCAGTGGATAGGTTTTCAAGGGCTTACGATTGAGCATAGCTGGTGGTATGTCAGTCTTACGAATTAGGAGGCAACACTTAATGTGTTATAAATTTATGTTTTCTGAAATCCTGCAAAAGTGATCAAAAAATGTATCTTTATATTGGACTGTATCCCTTCAATATTATCATTAAACCCTCAATCTGGGTGGCGACATTTCCAATCTACCTCAGTACGGGTGAAGTGTCAAGTAATGTTGCGGTATATGACACATTGGTGATCATGAATGTGAGGATCCCGGCCATAATTCTAATCAAACTTTTATTTTGCAGTTGCATACCTCCAATTGATGCTAAACACCAAGGCTACTTGCCACACCTGCTGTAGTGTACTTAATGATCGATTTTGACTGATCATTGTATATCAACTTGTTGTTTTCATACTTTTGCTTCTAAAATAATGTTGCATTATGATTTGAAAATAGTTTTTGTTGCCGTTTCTCGTTTCTGTTTTGTTTGTTTCTGTGTCAATGTTGTTGTTGCATGGTCAGGGAATAAGCTCGTGTGGCATTGTCAAAGTTGCCATAAATATCATCTTTGTTTGTTCTTTGTTGCTTGTGTCTTTTACGATTTTCGTTGTTGTTTTTGTTGTTCTTTCGGTTTGTTTTTGGAAAACAGCAAAGCAAAACTCATGCGGTGTCAGCGTGCGGAGTTTTGTAATAGTAGTAGAAGAAAATGCCGCCAAATAAATGCTCATACTAAAATAATATTCTGTAATGTTTAATGCTTTTGTTGTTGTTCTGATTAATTAAATCGACGGGGACGCATGATTTATAATGATGAATTTATTTGAGTCTATTTGAGAGGCGAACAAAGCAAAATATCCGCTTTTGAAAACCAAAAAAAAAAACCCGATTTTTATTGACTTTGACCGAATCGAACTAAAAGTGGCTGTGAGTGTGTGTATGGATGTGTTGACAATGTCGCTTTACTTTCAATAACCATTTTAGGCTAAAAGTCATAAAACATAATTCACTTTTAAATACAAAGCAGAATCACTATAAAAATGGCAACAACCCATAGTGCTAAAGAACAAATTTAGATTTCACTTGAAGAATAAATTTATAAAAGTTTTTTAATGTTTCTTCATTTTTTTATAAACTATTTCCTGTTTTAATTTAGATATGCTCGAACCCTTTTAATATTTTGTTAACACTGCTCTGCTTTCCAAGTTTTTTGTTGCTATAAAGTGCCAGTATGTATTTAGAAAATGCACAAGTCCCAATGTGTGTGTGTGTTTTTAATTAATTAAATCATCATGAAATTTTTTGATTTCTTTGCCTTTGCATAAAATAGTTTATGACAATACTCTGGCTCTTTTAAGAACGACTTAAATTTTTAGTGGAGCAAAATCATTAACATAAATCCTTTAACGACTTGAACTGAACTTGCTGCAATTATAAGAAAAAAAAACCGGTCGGTATTAAAAACTTCAGGTTAAAATTGTAAAATGTCAATGCTGTTAAAAGTTTTACAAGAAATTGCCACGATTTCTATTCTTCAAATGTCTTCTATTCATGGTTTTAAACTTTCTTTTTGAATAGTATGTTCAGACATGCGCCTTAATTGAGGCAATTAATTTTTAAATTGAGTTATAGACTCTGGTGTTCACATTTATGCAACTTTGGAAAAATGGAGAGGAATTCGGTTTAAAAAAAAATTAGTTATTTCGAACGAATTTTTATTAAATTTACTTGCCGTAAATTTCACCATTCGGGTTTATTTTTGTTTCGATTTTATACATAGAGACTTTGAAAACTGCCAGGAAAAATCATATATAATTGTATTGGTGATGTGGAATCTGCCTTGATTTTGTATTTGAACAGAGTTTTGTCTGCTCACTAAGCACACTTCACCAGAGTTGTAAAGAAACTTTGACTCAATTGGTGTTGAAATGAAGTCCTAATTGCTCATTAATTAATTGAGTTCTTATATGGTAAATTCAGGTCAATTAAGGCATTAGTTGCGTAAATTTTCCAATTGCGCAATTAAGGTGAATGTCTAAACATAGTATGATGCTTACAGTATAAACTGGGGCGAACAACGAAATTTTCGTAACAAATATTCGTCATCGAAAATAAACCACATTTGTGAATGAAAAATAAACACAACCAGAGCGTCGTCTGAAATACATCATGGGCAACAATCTCTGCAATAAATTTATTTCTATTTCTTACGCCTACAAACGGCCAGATTTAAAATTTTTCAACTTTTTTTTAATGTTATATTAAATAGTTTTTGATAAATGCCACATGTTGCTGGATATTAAATATAACATAAGATTCGTTCCACATCACTTCGTTTTTAAATATTAAATTTTAAATTTCATTTTGTTTTTTCTCATCCACTTACATTAGAATAATACCCAAACTTGTCACCTCACTAATAAGGATATCTTCTAGAAAAAGAGCACTGCATTTACGCGGTTCACTGTAACTTCTTAAAAAGGAACTTGATATTAGCTAAATAGCCATCTGTGTCTAGGTAACTTTCTAACACTGGTCTAACATTATACAGCAAAGCAGCAAATCCAATACTGCAAATTGTGGAAAATAGGGGTTGTGACTCCCTGCAGATGCAGACCGACAAACTGAAAATGCAGTTAATGCATGAAATATTTTGCAGTAAATTTTCATTGCTAAAATTCCCATCAACATAATTTTTAACTAGGTGGCCAGTACATACAAAAACAATATGTGGAAATTCGTATACACAGATGGATCTCAAGCACCGAAGCAGGTAGGAAAAAAGCAGATAATTACTCCCTCAGCAAGCAACCGTTTTTAAAGCCGAAGCTCAAGCAAAAGATCAAGCTTTGAAGATAATCATGAACTCCACTCAGTGATAAATTATCTGCACTGATAGCCGCTCAGTTTTCGATGCACCTTGAAGCCAAGAATATAGAAACGCCAACTATAAGACTATTGCTGATACAACTAACCGGAAACGTTGAGCTTTTTAGGATACCAAGCCATATTGGCATAAAGGGAAACTAAGCTGCAGATAATGCAGCCAAATCCGTTTATTTCCATCATTATCATATGTCTCAAACTAAAAGTTTCACAACAAGGAATGTCATCGCCGAGATCAATACATTAATCCTGAGTGAGTGGAATAGTTACAATTATCCTTTTTCCAAAGTATCAATCCGAAAAAAACCCCAACTTTCTACCAATTGGTGCAAAACCAAATGCTTCACAAGATTTCGGCTGACACATACTAGAGTCACACATCAATAACTAAAATCCAAAGATCCTCAACCAGTCTGCCATTTCTGCAAAACGCCAAGACGTAACACAAGCAATATCAAGCACCTATTAACTCACCCAACAGAGAATAATGCTAACTCGATTTTAGAATTTTCGTGACATACGAATTTATGTAACGATATTTCAGTCACCTGTTTTTGGTGCTTATCTCTAACTTTAATTCATTATCACATGTGATCATATAACATATATAAACATAGGTCATATATTCATCTATAGTATTATAGCCTAACATATTAGCCGATAGCCAAAGTTGCTAGTGCCTTAATTATATTGTTTGTTAAAATATTAATTATAATAAATTTTGAAATAAATAAATACATTTTTTACGCTTTAGTTTTTTATTCTATTGAATATTTCCAAGAGATATAAAAACGAAAATTCTTTGCAGTCTTTAATAGTTAAGTCCAATTTTTACACTGTCATTCTCGTTGCTTGAAAGAAGTGTTCTTCATATTTCAACTGATATTGTGCAAAAACCCTTCCATGGAAGCCAAGGCCTTTTCTAGCATTATTTGCAGGTCGTACCCGCCATCTCCTTCTTAAAAGCTGCCATACAAAAGTAAAAGCTTCTACCAGCACGAATATGTTGCTTATAATTTCAATAACTTTTGCAAACCGCAACATTTTTTTATTCATATTTTTCCAATATTTATTTACACATATGAATCCCAAATAAATTCGAGTGACGCCAACAGCTGATCAGGATTCTCGTAAATAAATTGTGCCTGTTGCGTGTTACATATATGTACAGATGTATTCTGGTCGCAATAAAATTATGAATAAAACTAATGAAAATAATGATGTGAAGATATTTATACGGCTTCACAACAGAAACCATGTAATTGTATGGAAAAGGACTAATTGGCGAACTTTTATACAGCCCGCAAATAGATTTTGACAAGCTCTATGTGCGATTAGCTTGAAAGCAAAATTATGAAAGTTGGAACTGCAGCGGTGTCACCTTCATCAATAATATTTCAAAACTAAACCATGAAAAGATAACAAATGATAAAAAGTTTGTGTGTTGGTATTTGTAATCGAAATGATTCGATTATCAACAAATTCATTCGCGACAACAAACCGGTTTTCTCCGTGTGTTTTCTATATCTCCATAAGTTTCATTGTTTTCATATTAATAGAGACAAAAGTAATCATGAGATCCTATTAACAATTTTCTAAAGAAAGGTCCTCAATTTATTTAAAATCATTGCAAAGTGTTCAAGTAGAAATTCTTTGAACATTTCAAACCACAGCACCAAGCAAAGAAAATTTTGCTTATAGAAAAAACTTAAATACCGGAAACTATTAATTCCACTCAAATTAACATATGGCCAAAAAGAATGGAAAGTAATAAAAAGTTTAAAGTACAAAGTCCTCATGCCTAAAGCCGCACCTGATAACTTTGTTTGGAAAACAAATCAAATGTAATGAGTCCCACCAAGGAAGGGGAAACATGCCGAGCCACAAAACTGCTCTAGTGCCTTTTATTATTAAAGAACAATTTAGCCCAATTAAGGCAGCCAATGGAATGTTTTACATAAAAAAGTCAAGTCAAGTTACAACATAAACACGCAAGACATGAAGCTTTATAACGCCTCACTGACTCCTGTCAAAAAAAAAAATTAAATTATTTGAAAACAAACGCGCTTCCACCGAAAGAAAGGACTCGTTCGTACGCCCCAACACTTGCGATAGGAAAAACTTTTGTTCTCCCCTCAAGTGGTTGACCACTTATGACAACTTTTTAAATGGAAAATGGAAAATCAGAAGAGAAATATGTTTTAAATTTGAAGTCTCTTTTTGCTTTGCTTATTTTAATTAAATCCTTAAAACAAACTTTCTCCCGATACAAATTTCAAGTTGAAAAAGTATTTAAAAGTTTGATGTATTTAAACTTTTTCCAAGTATGTGGCTGCCAACCGCTGTTTGGAAATCATTTTTCAAACATGGAAGAACTTTAAACGTCTGCACTGATTTTCGAATGTTCAAACAATCGCTTGTTAAGGGTGCTTTTTTCCAACTTCATATTTTGTAAAGTCGATGTTAGAAAGGGAAGGTCGTTTATTAAACCACATATTCAAATATTTATAATCTCTTCTACTTGTTTGAATTGTTGGGGTATGGGAAGCGTGTTTAATGTTATAAAGTTAATTATTAATGCGGACAGGTACATGGCGGCAGAGACAACAGCGAAGTAGTTTCGAGAATGTCATGAGTAGATAATTTCTAGCACCCTTCAACGAAAGTGTAAATAATAATATGCAAGCAAGTTTTCTTTGATGTGGAATTTTTATTTAGGCACTACGGGGTTGCCAAGTTATCATTGAGTAGATTTGCTCTGGATGTTGCTGTTGTAGTTCAACGGCTACGAAGAAAGTTTAACACGACAAGTGAAATATTCGGAGGCTATAAATTTTGTTCAATTAGAACAAAATAAAGGATTTTGACATCAGAAATAAGTGCTTTTATTGAAAACGTGTCTATCGTAATTTCGATAAATTTAATTTAATGCATACGCAATGTCCGCGATTTGCCTGTACAGGATGATATCATCACTAACTCTTTTTTGACGACGTAGGGCCATAAACAGGTGTCGAATTACACAGATTCGTTTCTAATTAATCTAAATAATTGTAGTAACTGACAAAGGGAATAAATACGTTCTTAACCCGCGGTTGCCAATCGATATAAAAACATAGCTCTGATGTTATGTATTGAATTCGAATTCGGATTTACATAAAGCCAGCTGAGGCTTATGCTAAGCGAAGGCCTGAGTCATTCTCATTTCAAGGATATCAGTTGTAACCGGCTTATTGGCATAAAGCTGCGACTTTAGAAACCATAAGAAGGAAAACCATTCCGTGAGAGGTAACCATCCATTAAAATCCATTATTCACAATGTAGACTGTGGCATCTACTGTGTGGCAACAGCACTATTATCATTTATTATCAACATTATCGGCAAATTTGATGTGATCATAAAATTTTTTCTTATACGCACATATTCCTCGGAATGTATAAAAACTTATGAAGTTTTTGCATACGAAAAGTTTGGAAAAATTTAAGAATTGTTTGTTTTTGGTAATACTTTCCACACAAAGCATAAGCTGGAACCGCGCCTGTATTTACGAATGACGATAAACATTATTTTCCGATTGAAATTGGGGTCCACTTCTAAACACTCCAAACCCCATTTAAAACGCGTTGATTAGCCTTGATTTACTGGGTCAGTTGTATATTTAACAACAATTTTCCGCCCTGATTGGAAACCATTATTATTAACTAGATTAACTATTTTGACAAACAGAAAAAGAATATTGTCACCAAAACGTGAATGTGAAATATAGATAGAATATAAGATGCTCCAACTATGAACGTTTTCCAGATCAACGCTAATCTAGTATCTTTCAACATTTGTGCTTCGACTAATATATAAGTAGTAGGTGTTTAGTAGTGTAAATAGCATCACTTAAGCTTCTCGGACACTATTCCACAAGTGTTTGGATTTTCGTTAGATATTTACAGAGAGAAATTTAATTACAATCGTCCAGACTGTACAAAAAAACCAAAGGAAAAATATTGGAAGTTTTGGCGAATATAAAATTTGTTGGTACATTTCCGGTTATCTTTAAACTTTGGTTTTTTTAATTTTGTTATTTTGTAATTTAAACATTTTTAGACTCAAGTTTGGTTTTGTGAAGAATTTTAAACTTTTAGTTAATTGTTGAAATTTCAATATTTTATGATTTTGAAATGTTTAAATTTTTGGTGAAATTCAAAATGTTTTTTGTAAATTCCCGAATTGTGGTGAAACAAGAGACTTTTTATAGAATTGTGTAAGATATATTCTTTTCTGAAGTTTCCATAATTTGTTTTCTTAATTTTCGGCTTTTTGGTGAATTCGCAAAATTTTCGTTAAGGTGAAATTCCAAAATTGGGTAGTTTTGATTTCTGTGATATTATTGGTAAAATTGTTGGTTTTTTAAATTAATTTTTTTTTAGGAATTACATTTCTTTGTCCTAGTTTTCCTATTTATGGTATAATTCCTAATTTTCGGTAAATTTCAAATTTACGCAAATTTTGTTTTCTTAGAAATTTTTGTTTTTGTAATTTCAAATTTTTGGACTATAAATTGAATTTTCGGTGAATTTTCGAGTTTTGCTGGATTTCCATATTACGGTGAACTTAATTTATTTTTAGATTAATTTAGAATTTTGGTAAAATTGATCATTTTTGTATTTCAATTATTTGATGAATTTTTTGTGCAGTGTTTTTGTTTTTATATATTTGTTTTTGTGATTTTTGGGTTTTTCGGCCAAATCACAAATTTAAATTTTTGTGGTGAATATTTTAAATTCAGTGAATTATATTTATTTTTTTCGTAAAATTTCGGTTGTTCATTGAATTTCGATTTTTTGACGAATAAAAATTTATTTCAGTTTTCCGATTTTGTGGTTACATATTTTCGAATTTTTTAAAATTTTTTTGTGAAATTTTGTAATTCGGTTTTTGTGTTCGTTGCCGAAATTTGGCTTCGAAATAATAATTTCTCTAGGAAGACTTTTATAAGAATTCGCAATACGCGAATTTTAGGGGCTTGTGTATAAGCGTTTTCCCGCAAGATTGAAAACAACAAAAATAAAAACAGAACAACTTGTGGTCCTGGCTGATTAAAAATAGCAAAAATTCAAGGTTGTCTAGCATCATCAAAAAGTTGATTTCAACATCCGACAGCCGAACATCGTTAATTGAACTTCCCTACCTATAAGAATCCAGAATATACTTATATACTTTGTTGGGTCGAAAATGAATATTGTAGAAATTACAAATGGAATGCCAAACCCATATATATATATATAGACATATATCGTTTTCATTTTGGTGAATTGTATAATAAGTGTCGGTTAAAATCCCTAAGTAATATATTATAGATGATAAATGGCAACCCTAAATTTAACCCATCAACTATTCGTATACACGGTTAAGTGCAAACGGTTTGGGAACACGTAACGTATCCTTGTTTTACAAAACAAATTTAATAACAAGTAATAATCGCGTGTCCTTAACGTTTTACATATAAATGCAATATTCTACCAGCAGCCGCATAGACTTGCATTTAACATACATCCACACCAATAGTACCTTCTAATGACTCTTAACAAACTTTTTTTTATTATAGCTTACGTACTTAGTTTTTATTAAAAACTATGAAAATTATAGTTGATAAATAACGCGTGCCTACGTTTAGGCGTAACAAATTGCCAGTAAACATTTTTATTGTTCAATTTGGATGTGTGTGTGTTTGTTTTTGAACTACACCACATTATGGTTTTCGTACTTCTTTAACACCCACTTGCTAAGTTTCTTTTTTTCCGTTGGTGCTTCTGCTTTTGTTTTTTCGTGCTTGATTATAATTTAATGATGATTTTATTTACATGTATTGTTTATGAAAATACCCGTATGTGTGCATGTGTGGGACAACATGATAGTCTGATGGGGAAAAAATTAAATGAGGTATGATTAACTAAAATAATTATAGGTTTTAGTTTATTACCGATATGTACTAATGTTATCACGTAACTCATTTGTTATGCGACTACAAGGTAATACATTTCAACCACACGGAAATAAATATTTAAACCTTTTAATTTTTTAATGGCGAAGGCGAAGTTTCTGTTTCCAAAATTAATTCGAAAATAACTGTCAATTTCATACCATCTTCGATGGCTTTTCGCATCACATGCCCTTAAATAAACACATCTAACATACGTACGTTACATATTTGAATTGTAAGTGAACGCCCTTTAGGTTTTTAAAACCAGGGTCTCTTTTATAAAAAAACTGATTACGTATTTACTTCCCGGTAATGTCAACATGCCATATGGAAAAACACAAAATCATTTGAGCAAATTTAAAAAGACAAATGACAAAAACAATAATTCGACATTTTATTTTCCAACAAAAGACACAAACAGCCAAACGAAACTGCAAATTCGAAATGACAAACAAATATTTCATACTTGTTCGTAGCAACTCAAGTGAGAGTGGAACTAAATTATAATTGAATGACACAACACCTGAAGCCGGAAGGCACTTTTGCGAAATCGCGTTCTTTATTTGCGAAGAGAAAAAAATGGCATAAATGGAAAAATTCTTAATAAATGTTTTAAATGTAGAAAACAAAATCAACTATGTATATGATCGTGTGTGAAAGAGGGTTGGAGGATATAACGACGTAATTGAATTTGTTGATAAGCTGTCACTTAAAGACAAAAACAGGCGGGGAAAATTAGCAAACATTTTTCAGCATGATTTGAATGCAATTTATATGATTACAGCCCGTGTTATTTCACACCCTATGCGCCGCTAATAACGGGAACGAACGAATGTAAGGACGTTTCGGGAAAGCTCAAAGCTAGCTCAGTTAGAGGACCAAATTAAAATCTCTAATGTAGCTGTTCTGGGAATAAGCGAAGTGAGATGGTGAGGACAAGGTCACACAATTGTGGCAAGTAGAAATCTTGAATTATATAGCGGAAAAAAGAAAAGAAAAACACAATAGTCGAGTTGGATTCTTAGAATCAAAAGATTTTAGGACAACACTAAATATGTGCTTGGGAACCGATATCAGACCATATAGTCATAGCACGATTTTATACCAACATTAAAAGGTCCTTAACTATTTTTCCGATGGAAATAGCTGATGATACATCTAAAGGTTAGTCCTAGGAGGAGTTAGCAGCTACTATACGTAAAGTACCAAACCACGATATCCTTTTAGTGACTGACCACTCTAATGCAAACATTGATGTTGCCAACCAATCTCCAAGCGCATATAATGGGGAAACACAAAATTCAGATCAAAACACAAATTGATAAAATTTGTACTCGCTAGAATTGGAGAGGAGACGTACGCTTTAAAAGAGGAGCTGATATGGGAGGAAACTTGCAGTACTTTACCAATATAGCAAATTGGAAAAATAGATAAGAACCAAAGGTAAAAAAGGAAAAAATCGATAACTAAGATGACATGGCTGCTCATACCCTACAGGAACGTATTGTGATAAAGAAAATGGGATATAACTAACATAACAAGGCAGTGTAAAATCGTCACGAAAACAGTTCAAAAAATTAGCTAGAAGCGGTGGCTGCTGAAACAACGAACAACATAAATAAGCTTTAAAAACTAATGCAGCTACAGCAGCTTGTGTAAAAGTACTATGAACCACAATCGGATGGTAAAGGACACCAATGATCATCGTCTTACCAATAGAGAAGAGCATATACGCCGATGAAAACAACATTTACGACCTATTAGTAATGTTGCCGAAGATAGTCATGAAGAATTGGTTGCAATTTCAAAAACAGAGGTAGAAAGTGACGCCGTCAACAGCTTATTAGCCATCGTACCACCCAATATCCAAGAGATGGAGTCCGCTATCTTAAAACTAATTAAGATGGTTGGATTTAAACAGGACTTTTTTAAGACAAATCTTTCAGCATCAACAGAAATCTTACTTCCAGATTTACAGGAGACCTGGAGTAAAGGAGATATAACCAAATTTCGGAAGAAAAATGATTTCACCGAGTTTGATAACTAGGAAGGCAGTACTCTGCTCAACACAAGTAATGTCAGTCATCATAAATCATCATAAATAACAGATAACAGGTCATTGAAATTCCTCTTCGAGATGAAAAGGCTGGGTTCGGTCCAGAGAATGCCGAGCGCCTTTGACACATTGAAACGCAATGCCATGGGTCGCATTAAAAATCAATGGTGTTCCAAAAAAATGAATCAGAGTTATAGAGGTTATGTAGATCAACGCTGAAGTGTTAGAAGAACTGAAGCGGAAATTATGTGAAATGAATCACGGAATTGTGTGGGACTTCAACAAACGCCTTGAAGGCTTGTATTTCGCAACCGTCATATGCCTTATGTCGCAGAGTGTTCATTATAAAATTAACTGTTGCCCGATCCTAAGCAGGATGGCTATATAGTCAGGATTTAGGATACATCTTGCTTTATATATCATTACTATATACTTTTTAGGATAAGGAATTTTCGACTGCATATTTGCAAACTTTTAGTTTGAGGTAGCGGAATGGAAATATGATTTGCTCTTGAGCTTCTTTTGGCTTGCCAATAAATCGTTGCAATATTTTTAGAAACATTTACAATTAAATACATTTACTCGTTAAAAATTATATTCAATCTGCTGTTCATTTTGATTTTTTTTAGCCAATTAGATAATTGGCCATTATTTTCAGACATAACAAAACCCCCCCACTCCTGTTATAAGCGGATTATATTCAAGTTAAAAGGCAAAGGAAAAAACGTAGAGTAAATTCCTTTCAATTTTTATTAAAGGAGACGAAAAATAATTGAACAATTATGTACAAATGTCCGACTGCCACTCATTATGATTAAGACAAGAGAAAAAAAGCCCAAGGAAGATGCAAAAGAATCAGAAAAATTAAACCAAGCACGAAGGAAAAAGGACATATTTTTAATTACCTCTGGGCAGTTGGGGGTTAATAAGTTTGCTTTGGTGAGATTTTTATTTAACTCAGACAACCAGCCGCCCTCTCTCTCTGCTGTTCTAAATCAAATATTTAACCACGAACAACCACAATGACCAAGAAGATGTTTAAGTGTCACAATCTACAACAAGAACAAAAAAGAAAAAACCAAAAGAAACACCTCCAGTTCAGTGCATATTTTATATTTTTCCTAATTTCATTTCGTCCATTCATACAGTCTTCCTCATTTTTGTTATCTTTTGTTCATGCCAGGCCTTATGAGCCTGATATGGCATCGTAATGAAACAGGGACTACCAAAAGAAGATTCGAACTAGAATCCATGCAACGTTAAAATTATTGCCCGTCGTTTGCTAACGGTTAGAACAGGTTTGTGCCATCATTTTCCATAAAGATGACTGGCTTTATTCTTCTACATAAAGTTCTCGCCCCCCCCCCCCCCCCCCACTCTTTATACAATCTGCTGTTTAAACGTCTTTTCGTTTTGTTCCTTTTCTTCTAGTTTTGAAAATAGAAACATTTTCCAAATGACTGAACTTTCTTTTTTCTTTTGCAGCAACTTACTCCTTGCAGAATAAAACAAAAAGGAGACAAAAATTTCATTATTCCTTCATTAAGTTTTGAGAAATTCGCATGTAGTAGAGTGTGAACAAATTGTGAAGCAACATCTTACCCTGCATCTAGAATTTCTTGTAAGTTTCGTCTGCATTCACTGGGTTTCTTTCATAACGTTGCGCTTCTTTCCATTAGAATTATAGCGTTCGTGAATTTGCTGACTTAACAAATATGAAGAAATTACAAAAATGTTCTTTTCAGCTTGATACTGTTGTCAAAGAAAGCTCCACCCACGAAAAATGCTTCAAAACATCTTGGAAATTTCATGCGGTGTGTATGTATGTGACTGGCATTTGAAATTTTTCTTTGAAATCTAATTAATTCATAAATTACAGAAATGTCTAAAATATAAATGCAAACAGGTCAAAGGAATGATCAATCCTGATTAAAAAGGAACTTGCAGAGTTAAAAGTTGAAATCAATATTAAAACAACCGACTTGCATTTGTCATTGTAAAACGATTGACAGACCTTGTTGTGTTCGAAGTTTTTCTCAGTCTTATCAATCTTCTAATAGATTTAAGATCCTAGTAGCATGCAATCAGTTTTCCGGATGAAGTCTTGTATGATGTTCATGATTTATGCTGATATGATCAATCATAGACAAAGAGACCGATAGAGCTAGACCAACCCAAGTTTTACCAGGTTACACAAAAGGAGTTTGAGCCGATTTTTATACTTAAATGCAGATATGGGACTTTAATTTTTGCTGTGGTAAAGTACAAGCAAAGAAAGAACATGGTTGAGGTTTACCACAATCTAAAAACTATATCTTATGATTGAATTAAATGTTTGTATTCAAATCATATTATTATTGTAGAAAATCATGAATTGGTCCCTATTATATATTTATATATATACATATAAACTTGTCAAAAAGCCATAATATGTTTGCCACAACGAAATATTGTTGTACATAATATGGTAATCTGTAACATATGTACCAAGACGAGCACTGAAATAATTTATCAAATTCCAGGCAAAGCGTAGTAAGATAAGTTTGGTTTAGAGTTAGAGAACTTTGCGATTAAACGAAGAAATGAATTTAATAATTTGCAAACAAGTTTATATCTTCGGAAATAAGTTCGTACCACTTTGAACTGAATACAATTCGAAATCCATTGATTTAAGCTTTGATCAGTTTTAACAGCAGATGAGTTCACAACGGCCGGCATAATAATTATATAGAAGGAATTTCCCTTTCAGAATAAAAATTTAAACTTATCAGCTGTGTAAAAATTAATCAGGAAATTCAAACGGGACACTCTGTCCGGCATTCAACACAACACAATGAAACGATGTTGCTAAGAGGGCAGGAACATAAATAGTGCAAAAGGCCCTGCAAAGAGAGCTCTAACGAAATATTTGCATCTTTAAACATAAAAAGTTCCATTGCAGCTAAAGTACTTTGTAGGGAAGATTATGGAGCAACAAACTCATTTTCAGCGATAAGGCTTATTTTCATATTGATGGTGGACTTAAATATCAAAACTACAGCATTGGAGGCTTAACAAATTTTCCGAATGATTGGATGTTGCTATTTTTATAGTCTTCGCTATCGTGACATTCTTAATGTATATGTGCTGCTGTAACTTAAACCAAAATTTTATTCTAGTTACTAAAAAAAAATTAAATTCAACAATAATACATGGCTTAAAATGCTAGTTATTAGAAAATATAAGTAGAAATGAAGGGAAAAGAGAACCATGTGACAGATTGCATCAAATAATACCTTCGTGTTCTCAAGGGGAACAAGACGACAAACATTGACAGCTTAGGTTTGTTCTTCTGGCAACATTTCCTTTCTTATCAGATTAACTCAGTTGCAGACCTCATGTTTTATAACGGTTGGCGCGTGTTCAGGGTCGCATTTAGTTGCAATTAAAAAGTTGGCTTTAGCTGAAGCCAAACTTAATTTGATTCTTATGTAAATTTTAAGAGAAAATAACAATAAAGAAGTATGGAGAAAATTAATCGAGGTTTCGAAATTATAAAAGATATTAGAATAATAAAAAGGACGCAGGTTTATAAGGTGCGAAATGTATGACATTTGCTTTTATGCACGACGTAGTTTTAAATTAACAGTGTGACTATGAATATGCGACACAATTGCTGCTGAACCAATATTCTGGAGTTGGAGTACCCGATCTGAATTAATTAATTTTAGGAGGTTTATGGCTGAATTAAAAGAAGTTTTGATACCCGTTAAACCCTTAGGGCAAATATGGAAAATGTTAAATACTGATGTCTTATAAAGTTGTGTTTTGTCAGCAAAGTCATTACTATACAGAGTTACCGTTCTTCGACTAAAGTTGCAATTTGTTGATGGTCTGTGACTTTATGTGCGACCTTTTAAAAATTATCTAATTTTCCCACTTTTTCTCACTTTTTTCAACTTTTTTGCTTTCCACCAAGTCTGTAATGTTAAAATATTTATTTTACATATGCAAGTTGCAAGTTTATCGTTATTTGTATTCTTTTATTACCAAACATACCTTTAATTATCGCTTTGTACTGTGTATTGGAGTCGCCAAATGAAATTGACTAAAAATTGCAACATTTCGCGGTAAAAATCATTTAAATAATTATAAATAATCAAGTCTGGCTATATTCTTTTTAGGTTGGATATGTAACAATATTTGATATATGTGATAATAACACGAAACTGATGTCTTGTTTGAGGTTCCCTCTGTGGTTGCATCGTCTGTATCAAACCATTGCGTAGCCGGCATAAAGGAGAGATTAATTGTGAAAAACTTGTTCATGGACTGGTAAGTATTTTGTCTTGTGAAACATTCAAATATTTATTACTGTTTAAACACGGTAGTTAGCTTGGTAGATAAAAAAGAATAAAACTAATCTTACACCAAAACTACGCAGAGAATGTAAATTTTTTAAAGTTTTTTTGTGTTGTTTAAATTCGAAAAAAAGCCAACCAAAATTGTGTTGAACTCTTTTTCAAAAAACTACTTTTTCAAAAATCCCAGCGGTAGCTCTGTTGCTATATATCGCTGGGAAGTGACATATTTTCTATCGATAAAATGCATCAAAACTAGCAAAGAAAATAATAAAATAAGGATAGATTGGAATCAAAAACGAAAATTTCCTACTATACCTTGCGACTTGAATCTAAATGGTTCAACAAAGTTTTCAATATAACAAATTCAAAATATAAGAAAGAAAATGGAAAATGTTTCGCATGCTCTCTTATGCCCTTTAACTAATTGGAAAAATCTTAATAAAATAATTGTGCCAATACAATTTTTTCAGATCTAAAGAACAAACCGTCCACGGGACAGTTGTTATTTGGAATTCATTAAATGGAAGCAAAAACTATATTTCATTAATTCATTTCATTAAAATACGATAGGAATACGAGCAAAAATAATTACAACCAATTTTCAGAAATATTTCTAAAATATCCTGCAAATTGTTTGGCTTGTATCTCAGAAAACATAAATTAAAAATTTGAAATATTTTCAATATCATTCACAGTAAACCAAATCATTTCATTTGATCGTATTATTAATTCCTATTTACGGATCAATAACTAAAATCGAATTATAGCACAGTACGTAGAACCGACAAATTCGATTGGCAACAAACTGGTTTCTCATAACGAATCTCTTTTCTTTGAGCCGGATTTTACACTTGAACTACAAGGGTGAATGTATGTGACTTATGACTTGAACAAGACGGTGTCACATGCCATATTAGTCGGTGAAGCAATTGTGGACATTATTACATCTTGCCTCTAAATTTATTGTCAGTAAAACAATAAATTTAGCTAAAGCGAGGAATAAATTTACTTTTATATAATATTCGTTATTACAACTTTGAAAATACAGCAGTGACAGGGTGAAAATCGATTACATTTAGCAAATTAACTTGGGTTTTCAGAATACTTAGGCCCACGACGTACTTTTATGTATTTGGTAGCTCCCAACAAACCAGCAATAAAGTCGGGAAGAGGGGTTTCAAATATGTATATTACCTAGCTTGTTAATATAAAGCTAACGCGTTCTGATTTCCAATTTTATTTTTTGCATTGCAAAATAATTTTTTTCTTCTTTTAAATGCATAAGCCTAACGGTAAAAGTTAGACATAAGAAGATATTTCCTTTAGCTTATCCGCCACTGTTAGGTTAAAATACACCCATAAAAAGGGAAAACGGATTATCTGTCCCATAACATCCTAACTTTAACTGTTTGCAAGTTGCAATAATGGCCCTAAGTGTCGCTGAACTTCTTTCTGTAATGTTTTTTGATATCTAAAGTTAACGTCCAGAAGACAACAAATACATATGTATGTATGTATTAGCATGTTAGAGATTTTAACTTTCCTTAATCCTACATTAGCACTTTTGGTATGAATTTGGCCTAATGTGATGCTTCCAGAGTGGCCTAAGTTTAAATCTTGGACTTTTCCAAGTATAAAATTCTTATACACCTTTATTACGAATGCATCCGATACCGACACATCGGCGATATCAAGGTTTCCGATAATATATCAGTCACAAATCAAAAAACCAAAAATATTCTCTAGTTGACGAAGTACACGATGCAATTAACACAAAATCATGCATAACGGTTACGATTTTTGATTAAAATTGCGATATTTACCTCTTACATTATACAATTTTATTTCATTTATTTTTTAGAGTTTTAATTTACTAGTCTATCGGTAACGCCGGTATTTTTATTTGAGTATCGGTATCGGTTTCGTATCGGAAAAAAGGTTTAACAGTGCTTCCCTAATCTTTACTACCCCTATTTTAAGAAGTTTCAATGTTTTTTAATAAATTTTAAAAGTGATTAAACAAAAAGGTCTTGACAATCTCGATAACGATCTTAATGCAGCGTTATCATAAATGACATCATATTAATGTTGATGTATCTGCGTATCTTTTATCTATAACAAATTATGCTCATCATTTTTATGGATTTCATCAGGCTAATGGAAACTGAAACAAAAAAATTGAAGTTACAGAATTTAGGGTGACAAAAAACTGGTTCTCAAAACAAACAACCCAGCAGAACAATAGACAATGACAAAAAGCGTATGTTTTAACAAATATTTACATGCTTTTGTCATACTGCTTACTCTGTTGTTGTTTCTGTTGATAATTGTCATAAAACGAGAAACAACTAAAAACACACTATTGAACAAAACCTAAAAAAACATGAAAAAGTTGGCATGTGTACAAACAAGAGACATTTTCCAAACACACAATCAAAGCAAGCAGGGAATACAATAAAGATGTTTCTCCAAACCTAAAAAAATAAACAAAATATACTTTTCTCCCTCTTCAATTATTGTTTTTTAATACAAAAAATCATAATGCGAGTTCACAAAATCTAAACAAAATTCAAGTAGCAAAAACTGTTACAAATTAAAGGGTGAGACATTACTTTCAATACGATTTTAAGGAACTGATTGCATAACAGGGATGAAACACATGGGCGAAATCTATTTTGTCCCCCTGAGTGTTTTTAAGTATTTTGGTACTTAATTAGTAGTAGATGGATGGATGCATTTTAAAAAATTGGATTAATTAAAATATTATTTTTAATAGAGGTTTTGAGATTTTCTTTTATTGAAATAATTCGTGATTGCGAAAAGTGTAGCAAGCTTTTAGGCTGGTTAAAAGACAACATGGTCTTTATTCACTACATGATGTTTCCAGCCCTAGACACAGTAATTACCACTCTGTACTGTAATCAAGTCCATGTATGTTAATTTGGTTAAAAGTTCTATTTTTGAAACACAGTGTGCTGTTCTGTATTCCGGATCCGCAAAATTTTATTCGAAAGTCGAATTTTCAGAATAATTTCTTTCTGGTTGTGTAGAATATAAAAGAATAAAGGTAAAGACAAAGAATAAAGAAGGAATTCGAATCAGGTTTTCTTCAACTAAAACTTTATTAAAATGTTTTCATTTATCTTCATCAATATATTTTTTTAAGTACATATGTGAGATATGAACAGACTTGCATCAGGCCTCTTGCTTATCAACGCAAGCGACAACATGTGTTTTCATAAACATTGGCTAATAATTAAAAAAAAAAAAGCAAAATACACGTTTGCTGAATGCAGGACAGATAATTTACGAATTATTCACTCTCGAATGTTTTAACAATTCCACACGTTTTCATTGCACTCGAAATACAAAACAGAGACGACAAACTAAAATTTATTATAAAGTGTCTTTACAATGTCTGAGTTGTCGCCTAATTTCAATAGCTAATTCTAAGATTATGATAGCTTAAATACATAGTTTATATTAGATGAAAATATAGTAGGACCTATTTGCAACTGAACCCAGATTAAAAATTAAAAACTCTATATTCGACATACTCAAGAAATTTTACGTATTGAAATTAGACCTTCGTCGTGCTTTTACAATTCGTTTCATACAGAAATTTGAAAGGCCCCATATTGTCATCAGTTTAGATGGAGTAACAAGATATTTGCAAGCTGTGAACTTAAATGGTTATGAAGAAAGCCATACTTCATAAAACCTAATTTTAATGGAGTCTGTGACAAAATCATAAAAGCTCGCAGGTCAAAAGACATAACATGAATGCCTAGCAGCAGTACAATTGTAGATAAAAAAAATTTAAAATTAATCAAGCGAATAATTCATTCAGGTTCAACTTAGTTTTTCCTAAGGCAACAGAAAAATTATTGAAAAGTATGAAATTTATAAGAAGCACTCGTATTCATTTTTTCATTGTTATTCCATTCTGCGAGTGTCGAATACTAAAATGTTTCATTATTCTACAAATTATCGTGTTAATGTTACCTAAATATTCGTACATGCTACCATTTTTGAAAGCTTGTTTTCTTTAAAAAAGCAATATTTACAAAAAACAGCACAAAAACTGACGAATACGTAGCATTTTTTGCACTAAACTTTAGTTCAGGGTTTTAACCAGAGCTTTATTTCATGTGTTTATTTTTGTGGTCAAGTATGGTTTAACTCGTCTGAATAGCAATTGAAAAAGTTAATAAAATTTCAAGGTTTTTTTCGAAAAAAGTACCACCTATTTAAAAGGCAAAATTTTTTTCCATAAAGGAAAATGCCATATAATTTAGTTCTTTGCTAATTAGCGTTAAGTTTTAAGCAAGCTATAAAAACCTGATTGAAAAACAGTAGAAACAGAACGCACAGTTTTTCAATACAACTTAAAATTATAAAATGGTGATTTTGACAAATAACTACGAATGCCAGATGTAACGCTTTTCGTGGTACGAGTATTGTCCAGATTTTTATAATAAAATCCCCCTATACCGAGCAGGGCTTAAAAGGCCTCTCTTATTTTTGTGGTTAAATTTCGCCAATTCCGCGATTTTTCACATTAAACAAACCTGGTAACCCTAGAAATAATTTTCGACTATCACTATCTTGACAGTCAACGCCATTGAATTTAACATTTAAAATTTGCTAACATCACATTTACTCCTTAAATCCTTTGTATCTTTAAATCATCAGATTGTTAAACTTTTCAGAATCTCTTCTACATGGATCCCTGAAAAATTTTATATTTTCTTTTTAGTACAAGTTTGCCGTTTATTACTTTTTCTAACTCGCTTTAGCGTTTTGTATTTCAGACATTGGCCGCGCTGATTGTGACGCAGCTTGAATTTCCGCATTTTAACACCAGGAAAAGCAGTGTCGTTAATTTGAGTAAGAAATACAATTCATCACTTTCCTCTAGTTTTGGTACCAACATTTTATAAAATGTACGCAGAAGTGGGAAAAAGAATGCATATGCGCATCACTATTGAGCTTCAACACAAACAACGTGTACGAGTACAAATAATTATTTTCATTTAATTTCACTTTGCCCTTCTTGTCATTTGTTTGTTTTTAATTTGACAAATTCAGCAGGCCAATGTTGGGTTTATAATTTTTATCTTTTTTGTTTTTTTTTATATTCACCAAAACAGAAATCAAACAAAATAAACTGATTTCATCTTTCATTGACATACAGTCTCTTTTTTATTTAATTTATTTCAGCGAATCGAATACAATTTCATTTGCAAACTTTGATACAAACCTTTATACTTGCACACACACAAATAGTAATCAATCCTTTTTGTTCTCACATACATACATACATGCTTACAATATAAAATTTACAGTTGTAATGGTTGTCCAGTCTGAATTACTTTTACATTTGATTTTAAAAATTGACATTTAAGAATTTGCGTCACGCTGTCTTCATATTGACAGTTTTTGGCTGCTTAAAATCATTTAATTTATAAATGTTGGGATGGTGAAATAAATTATTAGCCCTGTTGTCATAAAAAAGATACAAGTGCATTTATTAGAAATTCATTAGTCCCACTAGTAGAGACTGAAGCAAGTTTTACTCTAAGGTCCTTTAATTTCTGACAACAATTTGCAGATAAATAGTTTCTCTTCTATAGGATGTCTCAATAAGAGTGCACTTTGGCAATTGTTGCTGCAATTTGTTTCATGTGCAGTGCAGCAGGAGGTGCTGTCCTAATAAAAGCACATGGCGTACAGTCATTGCGGAATTGATATTTTCGGTTTTTTTGCGACACTAAGAACCGATCCATAATCGACCCAGTGTCTTTAAATTTTTACACCACTAATCGGAGTATTGACACAGAAGGTGCTAGATTTTCACAATGATAAGGCGTTCTTCTTTTCTGTAATCATAGGTGGCAGCTGTTAAATACTCGAGTTCCCATGGAGAAATGCCATAAAATTTAAATAGTGCGTTCTTATAGAGACACCCTATATTTGTTAAAGATCGAAAACTGTAAGCAATTCAAACAATCTTTAAATGTTGCCTTTGTAGAGGTTTAAAAACTCAATAATATGACAAGACTGAAATGACTACAATTTAAAAAATAGGTATCCATATGGTAACTGCGGGTGGTGAACAAATACCTCTACTTAATATTATTTATCACTAAAGTCATAACGTGTTCAAGAGGATGGCCAAGTCTGACCAGTTTGAATTATGCATGTTCCATTAGTGGACTAATATATTGAAATGTTTCGCTGCAATGAATACATAACATATGTATGTAGGGGAAATATTGTTGCAAAACATTTGTTCAAGTGTTTTGGTCCAAAAAAATTCTTGACTCTTCAAATTTTCTCCACACATACATACATCTACGTTTGTAAATTAATGCCGACCACTAATATTGGAATCGGTCTTGCAATATTTAAAATATTTATGCATATCACTGCACTTTTAATTAAAAAGATATCAATCGAACAAACATACGAGTACATCCCACGAAAATTCTTGCAATCAGGCTCACGCTCTCTCACAAGCTGCACCACACACACACACACACACACACTCACAAAGCATCATCAAGCACAACAAATAAAATCAATAACAATTGAAATATTTTAAATAAATAAATACAACAACAACAACACCAACACACAGAACAAAAATTAAACCATTTTTGTTATTTTTCATATCGACCCTTTTGTATCCGCTGAATATTTTTGTTTGCCTACTTTTGGTTGGCAGTTCATGCAATTGTTGTTGCTGTACTTTTTATTCTGATTTTTCTTTTTATATTTTTGATGAATGACTGAATGACGATGATGATGAGGATGGTATTAATACTTGTACTCGACTATTTTTCTGCTTTCTGTTTATGTTTGCATGCAACAGCATAAAGGATATTTACATTCATTTTTTCATCATTTGTGAACAATTTTGCGATTAATTAAAATTCCAATTAATTTTCTTGTGTGAGTGTAAATTTCATTTTTGCAAAAAAATTGTAAAACGAAAAAATCTGAACCGTTAAACTGTTTACCACACTGACTATTTTTTAATTTACCACGGCCCCTTTTACCTCAAATGTAGTCGCCTTTTTTTGTTCATTCCTTCAATTTGCTTTAAAACCATGTCAGTCTGCTTTATCGAATGTATCCGGTTCATGTAGGTGTGAATAGGTGTGTGTGTGTGAGTGTTGGATAAATCTGCATGCTTATTGATGGAAATCAATTAAAAATTCATTTATTTACTGGATTCGACTAACTGTCGGTTACTTTATTGTTTTAATCATTCCTGCTGCTGCATTATTGTAGTCTTTTGCAAATTGCTACTATTTGTTGCAAATATAAAAGTCACTCTTTTGCATGTGAAAATTAATTTTCATTTTTAAAAACTGACAATCATTTTTTAAATCACTAAAGATTATTTACTGGCATAAAGTCTGCCGTTGGCCGCGTTATCAATAAAACTTTAATGGCTAATTGCAACAAGAAACTTATTTTTGTTACCAAGTGGAAATTAACCATATCTGTGTCTCATTTCAACAGAAATGTTTGTATTTTGTTGTTGGATTTCAATAAAAAATATTTTGCATTTGCACTTGCGCGAGCCCATTTGCACCAAACACTGAATACGGCCATTGATTTTTTTTTGGTCTGCGTAACTAAGACTTATTTGCAAACTGACATCTGACAATAAGAAAAGAATGGGATTAACCAGATTTTATATTATCTCCAAGGAGCTCCAGAAATAGAGGTAAGTAAAATTATAGGAGGCATCCGACCAAATGTCTGCTTCAAGCAGTGTTGCCAGTTTCTTAGCTTCCTTTTCAAATGGCTTCTCGAATGTCACCAAAATAGACGAAAATTATAAACATACGTATGTAGTTTTAATAATAAAAAAAATTGTTTAAATTCATCTCTACAAATATTGTAATCTTATAATCTTTTCTATATATTTTGTGTTCTTCATTACACAGCCTTTATTTTTCTACATCCTGTACCAGCTCACAGTTTCTTTTATGCAAGGAAGCCTAATAATGTGTGTACAAACAAGGAAGGTGAAGCGAAGTTGCTTTTATTCGTCGTTCTACACACCTTGCTAGTGAACCTTAAACACATGTAATAAAGCTGCCCGACAGTCTTTTGATCAAGTTACTAGTAAATATCGTAGTGTGATGATACGCGTTAAAGGTGCGACAAAAAAACAAACATGAAAAATTCCCATAGTTTTCATGCAATTCTAGAGTAGAGCAAAGAATAAAAAAATATAGCCAAAAGGATCGTCAAGGACTTAAAGTATCGCCAATCGCAATTCATAAAGTTTCATCGCCAAAAAAGATTTTAATCGCCAATTGTGGCGACAGTCAGGTACTGGGTACAAGTGCCCCTAGTGCAGCTGGTTTTAATAACAAGGGTTACTGTTATAGATTTTATTTAAATAATATTCCAAAAAAAAACCTATAGAAAGAAGTGGCATTTGCCACTTAATATAAAGAAGTCAACGATTGGGTCAATCAACAAACACTGGGCTCCTGGACGCTTAATGATTAAACATATATATTAATTGGCGATTTAGTAAAGTTTCGGTTATAGGTCAAATTAATTTTTCAATTAATTTGTGATACTTGCTGAAATTATTTTTCAGGTAAAATTTCAACTTTTTGGGAAGGTTATCCGGCATATTATTTGGGCCATCGTACAGTGGCTCGTATGCAAAAATCACAACTTTTGAAGATATTTTAGAAATTCAAAAGGATGTTGAAATAAAGCTGCTTTGCAACTGCGTAGTTCATTACAAAATATTGAGAACAATATCTAATATATTTAGCAAATCTGAACTAAAGTTATTGTTTTTCCAAATTCTTTTGTGACCTAGCATGTCGAATATGTCTTCATTATGAAGTAAGTGTACGAGTATCTGATGACGCATCGATTTGGCTGATGTCAACAGTTAAATTGTATTCCTACCAATATGTATTCATATTGTGTGGCTTCGCAAACTGGCTGATTGTCGTGGTACTAGTTGTTTATCGTTACTGGTCGAACTTAGAAGACATACCTTCTTCCTGTTTCAGGCTCCTGACAATCCTCAGGAACTGGTACCCCTGTTTCCCCTAGTGGCTATTCATCAAGGTATCGAAATCACCAAGATGATGATATGCCCCCGGAGGGGACAATTGGAGACAGTATGTCAGGTGGGGCTGCGATCGGGTCCCAGGATTTTTTGTATTATTTTACTTGCGGATGCAAGATTCGACATCAACCAGCGTCGCCAGACAAACGGCAGCTCATATAAGGAGCAGTCTATATAGAAGGTGGTCTGCGGCAGTAAAACATCTGCCTAGGCCATTAATATTTATTAAAGTTTGTACCTCCAAAATTCCTTGATGTTCTTGAAAATTTCGAAATTTAGAAAAGAAAATAACAAAACGTTACTAATAATATGGGCGTATTTATTTATGCTTGTATCTCTCTCTCACCCTCTCTCTTTCTCACTCTCACACTTTTTTGTTTGTCAAAATTTGCTTTTCAAAAATTTTAAAATGTGAGAACAAAAGCATTCCTAACAGATCAATATTTTTTATTTGTTTATTTGATAAAAAAAAAAGTATCTAACAGTCAATTAACAATTACGACAGTTTAAATTAATTGTGAGATTTTTCCAGCACTAAGAAAAATAAAAGTTAATAATAAAAATAAGTATTTATTTGCTAAAAATCCTTTTAAATGTAACAACACATCCAACGAACCGATTGTGAATTAGTCCTTGCAAATATGTTCATATGATGTTCATCTAAATACAACACGATTTACTTTATTACTAGAGAATATTGAAAAATGCATCATTGATTAAAATTGTCATTTCATACTCATACTGCGGAACTCATTGCAAATCCACCAGATACAATATTTATTTTTATAGATAAAAATTGTATATTCGTGCATATGGAAACGTGTATTAGTTTTGTTGGGTTTTCAATACTTCAAACAATTTGGTTACAGATTTTAATAGATTTTACTCTAAAAAGAGAATCATTTCGTTGTTATTTTTTCCATTTTTTTCAATCATACATTTTCAATAGGTATTGACACGTAACAAATTTAGTGATCCGGAGTGTCTATTTTGCACATGTAAAAAATATGTATTTATTTGTATCGAGAAGTACCTTCGTTTTGTTAATACTTGCTTGTGCATTTGTGCTCGTATTCCCCCCGCCTCATAGCGGGGTAATTGTACTGAGCGTAACAAATGTTGGTATGTTGCATATTTCATGCATATATTTTTGTTTTCTTTTGAAAAACGTTTCCAATATTGTTGCTACAATTGTTTATTCTAGTTTTTAAATTTGTTGCAACATTTCAATACATATAAAGTTGTTTTACAACATTTGCAACCTACACCAAGGACTACCGCATTTACGAACATTTTGAACATGTTCCTAAATATACATATATAAATTTTAATATATTTAAATGAGAAAAAAACAATAGAAAGTTTTGCACTTTTTTTGCGGTTTTCGAAGTAACATCAAACCTGTGGAAATTTTTAATGTCAGATAAATCCATCTTCAACTGGTTGCAGAGATTATAGTCCGATAATTTCTCTGTAGAGGACACGTCTTTAGAATGTTATCTAAAATCTTCGGATGATCACGTAAAATATTTAAAATTGGCATAAAATGACGTAAATGGTGTAACATCCTGTACAAAATTTTTACTAACCGCCAAATAATTCTCGAAGTGATTGTTTAGAGGACAAGTCTCAGCGCGATGTATTCAAAATTAAAAGACGAGAGCCCACTTTCAATGAAATCGCAAGAGCTAATGAACTTCGTTTCTTCAAGTATGACCGGCCCTGCAACAAAGCCTTTAAATTTATAATCTACTTTAAAGCCCTCATCATATAAAACTTGCCGTTTTATTTCACGAGGGAAAACTCATTACTGTTACTCCTATTATATTAAAATCTCTGCTGAAAAATCAAGCAACTTCATACTCATACTCTCTGGGTTTTGATATTGAGGACTGTTGTTGGAAGGGAACAGATTACAGAATCAATGGCAATTATGCTAAAATATTGACAAGTTTTGACATTAAAATTGGTTTGGGCCTTTTCTAGTAGTTCACCAAGCGAAATTGAACTACTAGCCTCGCTTCGCCTAGTATGAGCCCTCTTCAACCTAAAATTCGGTATTTTAGTACGCTGACGGATTCTTCTCCCATCAACTTAGCACACAAAGAATTTCTATTGTTAATTTGAGCTGGAATCATCCTGACGAGAATAATAAGAGGTATAAAATGTCAATGTCTTATTATCGTATGAAGTAAAGTTATCATGGACTGCATTTATTCTTTAGATGAACTTGGTGCCCCCAATAAAATTACATTACGTTGGGTACCTGGCCATGAGGCGTATAAACGAAACGCGTAGTCGGCAAACAGAGAAGACCAACGTGTCTTGGTAGGAAGGGAACCTTCCTTCGGAATACATTTTGAGAAAATTTGGTCCTGGGTTGAGTAGGAATTCGCTCGACACTGAAGAGCTATAGCCGAACTCAAGCAGGCACAGCCGATCATTACGTTGTCTCGGAGAAAATCTCAATGGATTCTTAGATTAAATAAGAATGAATAAGTACAGGATAATTACGGGCCAGTTTACCAAATACAGTGGTATAGGGAAGTCAAAGACTATTAAATAAAAATTCGGTAACGAGAATAATCAGACATCACAGTATGTGATCTGTGATTGTGTAGCTCTCGATTTTCACAGCATAAAAGTACTTGGCACGTCCTCATTGAATCCATGGGATGCCTATACTCTTTCACTGAACATCGTTATTGGCTATACTCGTAGTCCAAACATGTTGCAGTGAAATTAAATTTGCCACAAAACATCCCAGATAATAATAATTATAATTAGATGCCATAGCATTCGTAGTGCAGCGTACTTCCACCGGTCTATATTGTCTGCGTTTATTATTTTAACCTGATATTTATCAATAGATTTTATTTTTCATATTGTCAATTCACTTCAGGCCCGGAATATTGCAACGTTACCATTGAGTGTATGAATATTGTCTATATTTATTTTGGCAGAATATTTTTTCTCTTTACAATTCCTTGCACACGTAAGGATGTGATATTCAATTTGATGTGATTGTGCTACTTTTTTCTATATTTCTGAATATATTTTTTACTTTCGGATTTATACAAATTTATCGCAATTGTACTTTACGTTGTCATATCAATAAGTATCAAATGGTTAGATGTTTTTCAATTTATTTAAAAGTGATGTTCACATGCATATTTAAGATTTATACAAATGATATTCAATATCCAACAGAGATTTTGTTGGATTAAGTTTTTAAATATTAAATATTTCGGAGTTGAAAAACTTGATCTGAAAATTTGTTATTTAATTAGGCTAAGCATAATAACAATATGGTTTGACATGTAAAAATGTATGGCCTTTGTTTCTAGAATGGATGAATCACTGAATTACTCACTGCAGTTTACAAGCACAGAAAAAACATGGTTGAAGTAACCGTAATCCACAAGAAATGAGGAGCAAGTTCTTGATATGTACAATACCATCCCATTTCGAGGCAACCTGATGCTAAATAATGCAGCTTGCGATCGTAATTTACGGAAGTGAATGGGTAAGAAACAAAATTTCTGTCCGACGCCACCAGACCAACTTTCCCGCCACACACTTTCAATCTTAAATTCTTGCATACGTGAGGTTGGAGCCATATGCTAACCGATACTCCACAAATGGCAGTTGAACTTTTGTTTCAAAGTGTCATTCAATAAGGCTCGATCACTGAATGATTCGTTAAATATAAGGGGAAATGATGATAATAACTTGGCGCATAGAAGCACCCGTAGCCCTATAAACTGTGGTGCTTTAGGGTACAATGAATTACACGGCAAAAGGTGGTAAAGCTCTAAAACGATAAATAAATATTTCATAAATGTTTAAGTATTGAAGAAAGTGGCTTAATATATTTTCACACTTGAATGCTTCAAGAGGTCTCTGGAAACGAAAAGAGAAATCGTTTTTTTTTATTTAACACGGCGATCAAATCTGTCAATTCTTAATATTTAAACATATTTTCAGTTGAAGTGAAAATACCCAGTAATTGACACAATGTCACCCAGAGTGTCGCTCAGATACAAGACAAGTGTAAAGATTTTGATTGTTAATTGAAATATAATTTAATAATTAGTAATTTCTACTAAATGAAAGCACGTGTCATTGTCAAAACGTGTCATTTTGCTCAAGTCTCTCCTTTCAATGCACATGTTTTCGTTCTCATTAGAAACATTTCATTCAGAGATTTTATTTTTGAACTTGACACCCTTTACCCTCAACATCATATGAGGCGGCTTATTTATGTTTTATACAATAAAAAATGTGTTTTGAAAGCTTGAAGGAAATAATAGTTCTACATGTGTGTGAGTGCGTGAGAGTGTGTGTGTCACATGGATGCATTAACCGATTGGTTTCTAATCAGATTATAAATTTTAATCCCTTAACAATTCTTTTATGTTTTCCAATACTCTTTTCACAGTTGCTATCATCTAACCATAATATTTCCTGCCGTTCTGTTTGGTCTGTTTACAATTTATGGGGTACATTGTACCAGGCATGCTCGTACAATTATGAATAAGCGATAATCATACGCATAATTTTCTCCATTTACACTCCTGCTAAGAGGCTATGCAGGCTGCTGCACTATTTAAAAGAGTCAAATCAAAGAGTTAATCTTTGTATAGGATATTTTTTAAGCCCGATGGAACTTACGAAAGTGTTAACTATCAAGCGAACTGTCATAGTGCGCTCACCTTTGACATTTATTATCAGTATGCTCTAGCAAATCACCGTAAAAAGGTGAACTCTTGAACAACGCTACCAAATTATTCAGATTTACGTTGAAAAGTAGTCTTCAACGGATCCGATGTTATATCGCAAAATTGTGTTTAGCGATGAGGCTCTTTTTTGGCTTAACGCGTTTGAGGACAAATAAACAATATTGCTACATATAGAGTCAAACCAATCCACAACAGACCCTACAGACTACGTTAAGTTAAAAAAAACTTCACCGTTTGATGCGATTTTGGCCATCCAAAATGTGCTTCGGTAAGAACACCTGCGAGGGCCAAATTCACTAATTTTTTCATTTTCAAATGTGTTTTTTAATTTAAACTCCTATCTGGCTTCAAAGAATACCCTTTAGTCACAAAAGTTATAATTTCCTTAATATTTAAATTCAATTTGTATTTCGGAAATGATAAATGAATTTTTTTCTGTAAAATTGTTCATACTTCGGATTTATGAAAAAAATGGATTTGTTCTGGAGAGTAAATTTTATTTAGAAGAATTTAAACCTTTCAACCTCTGATTAGAAATTTAATGGTGTTTGAAAGTCATATGTATGTAACCGAGATTTTATCACATGAGTTGCTAAGAAGGCGTAATAATACTACAATACACACACTCTCATTTAACGTTAGAAAGGGTTCCAACTCCCCGTTAGGAAAAAGTGTCATGTCACTAAACCTTTGCTGCTTATTTGAATATTAAATTAAATTTTCCCGTCATTGCAAAATAAAAAAGCCATTTGCCTTGTGTTCGCCTTAATCGAATATTGTTATCAACTGCTGTAATTTTGACATGGATCGGCCATTTAAAGCTTAGTTTCACATTTAGAGTTTGAGGAATTTTAATGACGCATGAAACACATGTTTTTTGAAAAATAAAATTTGAAAATTTCAACAGTAGGAAGTGACAAATGGACCATGAATGCTAGCAGTAACTTCTGAGCAGCGCTAATGAAATTTTAAATGTAAAAAGTATTTTATTCCAAGTGTACAAGGAATATGAGTATCTTTCTTCCTCGCAAGGTTCAAAAATAGGTATCAGAGAAAAAGTGATGCCAACCCAAAATTTCTCCACTGTACTCCTCCTATACCTCGGTATCATGCTAGTCGGAAGATGATTGATCTGATAGAAGGCATCACCCCACTCCGACCTAAATAGAATTGTGGTCGAGTTTATTAAAACCGAAAAGAATCTAGCGTTGGTCCTCTAGAGCAAGACGGAGGCAGAGGATAAGGCATATTTTTCTCTTTCTTTTCATTGTGTCAACCTCTGTCAACCTCTACAAAAGAACAGGCAGGGCAGGCAAATCTGCAATATTCGGTAACCATGGCCATGATGTCCCTTAATTCGGTCTTCTAAAATCTTAGCCGATCTCTATTTCAAACTCTCTTTAAACTATGAAAATCTAAACGCATTATTCCTTAAAATAGTGATGAATCTTTAGCTCTCGTCACTGACGGTTACGAACCCACCGACGATGTTTTCGAAGTAGTACGTACCACTGATGTCGCCTTTAAAAAATCCGCACCAAATAGTAACTTTTTGTGGAGTGCATCAGCACCTAGTGATCTTCTTGTGGGTTGGCGTCGCCCTATCTACAGCACTTTTTGACCAAAATTTGGTTGCTATTTTAAAAAGTAAATGTGGACGTGCTACTCAGTTCCGAAACTTGCCATCGTTAAGGATTGAATACTAAGGCACAGATATGACGTACGCTGACAACATCGATTCGCCAATTTTGACTAACAATTTTTCCAGCAGCAATGAAAACATGTCCTAATCCACTGCTCGACTTTCACACAGAACCAGCCATATGCCATTTCGCTCCAAATTCCTGAATCTCACAAAAGCATGATACTAATGAAGTGAAAGGGAGCAGTTTGTGTGGATATTGGATTTAAATGTTCCTGCAGGCAGTTTATTACACATTCGAGCAGAATGGCAGCAGAACGTGTTTTTCCTGAGGTGTACTTTATTGTGCGCCCAAACATTTTTGAAACAGTCAAACACAACCCGCATTTCGTCGATATCGAAAAAATAATTCATGTACTTACTCTTCTCCAGAATGACTTCACTAATTAACATTTTATTCGATTTTACATAACTTTAGAAATAAATATATTTAATTTATTAAAATTGTTCAAGGTTGAAGGTCTTTTTTTTTAAATTAAATTTTTATTTTTCGATATTTCGCTACTCCATTGTGTAGCATCATCAGGAAATAAAAATAACAAACAATGTTTATGTTATATGTTTATGAAAAAATTATTGTCACAAAAAATTCAAACATTTTCCAAAGTTAACATTAAACTAAACTAACCTGAGGTTTAAAAATATTTTAAAAATATCATTTTTAAAAAAAGACCTTCAAGCTTGGACAATTTTAATAAATTAAATTAAAAAAAGGTCAAGAACAGCTATAATTTTAATAAATATATTCAAGTTAAACTCTTGGAGTGAGAATATTTAGGTTTCAAAAACCAATTTTACCACCCACAACTTTCATATCAACCTTTTCATAATGATTCTAATGTCTTTCAAAACAACAACTACAACAGTTGTTGTTTTGACTTCCTTGTTCGTCATACAATCTTAATAGCAAAAACATGCAATCCCTGGTTGATCGATTAGATAATGTTGCCATTAAATGGATATAAAACAGATATTTATCTTATTTTTTGCTTCATCTGCCATTTTTATAAATTTCAAAAAAGTTTTCGTCTCTCCTCATGTTTTTGTAAAAATAAGAAACACAAATAAAATTTCATATTCGGCGCGATGATAAGCCGTATTTATTACTCCTGCAATGTGCGTAACCGCCATCATCTGCAACCCCCAATGAAAATTATTTATTGTGTTTTTGCAAAGCAAGAATTTAAACTTAAACGAGAGAAGAGGTGAGGAATGAACATTTAAACCCCAACTGTACGACGGGTAAACAGACTGAGCAAATATATTTATTTTCTTACTCTTTGAAACTAAAAACTTCTTTTCGTGAACATTTTCATCACTACCGCGCCGTCATTATGGAGTTGTGCTGGTTCATGGAAAGTAACTTTGTGGATTGATCGATGATGACGTTTAAAATGTGGGAGGGAATTTTGTTTTTGTTAAACTTTAATACTCGTACTCATCACTGTAATGATGGGTGACTTGTTCGGCTTTATGCCTTCTTTGTCTTTCTGCCCCACTTGGTTGCGGGGCTTATGATACGCCAGCCAACAATAATATCATGTCAAAAAGTAGATGAATTAATGAATAAATTATTCGAATTTGTTGGCTTTTGTCTGTTTGAGTTGGTGGAAATATTCTTTAATATTCGCTTGTATTTGTAAAGCTTGGAGTGTCTCATAAATTGAAGAACGCTCGAAAATGATTTATAGATAATTTCAGGAATATTTTGTTGTTATTTATTAGTTGAAAGCTGTGAAGCAAAAAGGAAAGAAATTATTCAATTATTATGCTGGTATAATGGAAATTAAATTCAACACCCGTACTTCAATTGAAAATGAACTTCACGAAAGGAGCTTTGCATTATTCTTATGTTTGATCCTAAAATTATTGTAAGACTTTGATATGCAAAATACAAGTAAAACTGCAATGCTTTTGTTTTAAGATTCTTTGGATTTTTCATTTGATCCAACGAATTCCGATCAAAAGTTTTTCTAAAATATTGAATAAAGGTTTCCTGATGAGCTGGCGTAATCAACCAGCGATATGCGCATGGAGACTAGATTATCCACCCTCATCAATAATTGAATTGGGATTACAAAATTTACTAAAAATGGTTTTTTAACTCTCAGAACTTTTTTTAAACTGATCTTCTTGGTTAACTGACTGCGTTTTTTTTTTTGGAGCGCTTTATGTTTGATGCTGCAAATGTTTGATAAAATTTCGTCTATTCAAGGAAACCTTTACGCAACTTTTTAAAAAAACTGAAATGTCCTATGCTCGAAATTCTTTATACCAAATGAGAAATCCAAAGAAACTTAAGACAAAAACACTAAGAAATGTAATAAAAAGCTTCCACAACAATTTTTTTTTTATATTATTGTTCTAACTTGCCTAACTACATTTCTATAAGATTATTAATTTTTTAATTGTATTAAAATAAAATAATACTTTTATACTTACATATATACCAAAGCTTGCAGGTAAAGAAAATCAAAATAAAATTAACTGGAAGCCCGCCTCTAGAAAAGAAAGGTCGAAGAACAATAATAGTTTGTTTAACAAATTGTTCTTTTATTTAGATAGCAGCAATATTTAAGCGGAGTGTACAAATCAATAACAATTTTCATTAATTTAAAATTATAATTTATTTACCGTGTTTAATTAAATGAATTAAAATTTTAATTACTTTAAGATAACAATTATATTTATAATAATCAAACAAAAAAATTTATTCAGGCTCTTGTTTTTTATTCTATATTAATACGGTAATTTTAAAGAATAATAAATACGCACGCAATGCCTAGTGTCTAATGCCTAAATTTTTAATAATTTTTAAAAATGTTCATATTAGTAAGAATGAATTTAACTTTCTTTTTCGGAAGAATAAAAACAAACAGTGCTAAACATTTTTGTCTGTTTTAATTCCAGTTATAATTGAAAAGAAATATATTTTTTGGATTTTTTTATTTTATACATATATTTGGTTTGGGACTCGTATAAAAAATTAAAATATTTTCAATTTAATTCACAATAAAACTAATTAAATTTTTATGACATTCAGTTATTTTTTAACCGACTTCTTTTAATAACTACAATCGAATTACGTGAGAGTACAAAATTTGATTGGTAACAAATACGATTGTCAAAACAAATATCTTTTCTCTGTGTAGCGAAACGAATCTTTGCATTAATCTCAATCTAACGCCTAAACTATTTAATATTTATTCCTCATTTGCATTAAATTTATGAAAATTTAAAAAAACAAAAAAAAACCATTTGACTTTTCCATCGTCGAAAATTCTTCCGACTTCTTTCGCCTATGAATAATAATAATGTCCTTATAATGTAAATATTGTTTACATTTGTCAATTCATCAGCAACAGTAAAAAATTGTCAACAAAAAATTCATAAAAATATTCACTGCACAAAATTACAGAGATTTATTCGCAACACCATCCAGTATTGTCGCTACAGCACCAAAGTAAAAGTTGCACGTTTATTATTACGTTCAGTGGCAGGACATGTGTCAGTGTATGTATGTTGCAAGGCTCAGGATCTCCAGTTTTAAGTGTTGGTTAAAAAGGAAGTAAATTGCTCCTGCTACTGGCTTTTGTTGACATTTTTATAAGGACAACAATAACAAACAATATGAAACGTTTGATTGTGAATTTTTGTTTATACAACAGCCCTTATCATGTCGAGATTCCGCTTTTACTTTTGTTGTTGCATGGAAGTGTTTTTTATGCGTTTTTATGTTTTCAATTATTTTACGCACTTTATTTAAAATTAAGCGCTTGTCATTATTTGTGCTGCCAATCTTCATTGGATTCTTTTTTCGTTAAATGTTTCTTTTTTTTTTTTTGTTATTCTCCCTCTGGCGTGTTTACGATTGGTATGTGTAAGAGGTCCTTGATATAATAAGTGAGTGTTATGTCCTGCTGTAATAATTTGTTTTATAATGAGTTTGAGTGTTTGTTGTTGTTTTATTTTAATGTGCATAAACAATATATACTTAATAATGCACATATGTATGTATGTATGCATGTATGTTTATATGTATGTATGTGTGAATATAGTATATTGTTGCATTTGTTTTGAATGTGGAAATGTAGTCGCAGTGGCACCACAGGAAGAAAACACTTTGACACTTTGTCAATGGTAAATTAACATGCCCCATTGACAGCAATTTCAGTGTCGTGGTATATTTTTTATAACCATTTTTTTTTCGTTTCTTGCTGTGTCCTTTACTGTTAAACTTTGTATATCGTGACGAATATTTGCCATTCAAGCAATAAAAGCGCTTAAGGGTTTATTGTTTGTTTTTTTTTTATTTCTTGGAGTTATTCCCCTATTGAAATTATTAATAATAGCCAGGTATGTACAAACTTAAGCACAAAATTGCTCATAATAAATAAATTTTACCATTTAATACTTTTATCCCAGAAATTTGTGTTTTACCTTCAACCAGTCTGAAACTATATTTGAATGAAATTTTCAAAGCTAGTCCACAAAAAATCATTTACATCCTTGAAATATGATCGTGCATTTAATATGTGTATGTGAAACGTATTATTCCATTAAAAAGTAAAATGTGCCTCTTAGCATTTTGAGCACCACCACCAGAATAAACCTCAACACCAAACAATAAGTTAGACATCAGTAATGACTTGGGTAAGCTTTTTCAAGTTCAGATTCAAAAAATATAGTCTTCTTAGAGTGAAATGAATTTTAAAAATTCGAAATCGTTCAATAAAGTTAACAAGTCGTTCATGTAGAGCATAAAAAATAAGGGGCCTATAACAGAGCCATACTATACGCCACTGGTCCCTGGAGGACAACATGAATCAAATTTATCGGCAGGCAGATAAAGATTATGGATTCAGATACGGGTAGCATGACTAGCAGTATGAAACGCCTCAGACAAATCTCTTGATTTCAGAACCGCAACGTCACCCTAGGTTAAAACGCTTCTAATGGAATCAAAAAAAATAAAAGTGAGGTGCTGGTATATCCCTCACGAAACGCCGATTGATATAGATTCAATAAAAGTTTCTAATTCAGAAACACCATAACGAGGTCAAAGATTTTTAACGAAGCAGGTACAAGAGATAATGGTCCAAACGCATCTTCTAAGTTTTTCTTCCTACTGGGAAATAATTGTTGCAGTCTTCCTATTTGATGGAAATTGATAACTAGCAATAATGTTCTCGATCAGAACAAAAGATGGAGGTGTATAAACGAAAAGATTAGCTTAATCTATTTGAGAGCTAGATTATTATAACCTCAGCGTTAGGTACAATTTTAGAACAGGCTTTACACAGGTTTAAATTACGAAAATTCTATATTATCAACAAAAACATCAATCTGGCAGCGAAGTAGGCTGGTTAGTTACTAGTCGGACTGATGATTTTATACCGGCTACACACAAGGGAAAATTATTGAAAATACGTTTTAGAAACTCAGTTTCATTTTTTGATACAGACGATGCAACCGCAGAGGAAACCATAAACGAAACATCAGTTCTGTTTAAATATAACACACACTATTTAACAAATATACGCGGAAGAAGCAAATGCTGTTAGTAATCTGTGCAAATAATCATCACACATAATTGCTTTCAACGAATTAAGCAATCAAAACAGTAAATATAGATACAGGAGGAGGAACAATTTTTTTTTAACTTTCATCTTGTTTTATTGAATCTTTCTATTGAAAGAAGTTTACAATATATCCCTAAATTATTGTTTATTAGATATTACCAATGTAATAACTAGTTTATTGTATTCAAATCTTAATAATAAAATACTATCTACGATTGGAAGAGCCGTCTCGCCAAGCTCAATGTGTCTGTTTTTTCAGCCTCTGGTGCCCATGGAATTGCAGTAAATCGTGCGCTAGAGTGTTAGGATGGATAACTAGTTTGCTTACGTATTTGGTGGAATATGATTTTGTTACAACGTGGCATTTAGAAACAAAAAATATGCACTAAATTTAATATTGAACTTTAAATGGAACATTGCCGTTTATTTTGAAAGTGGCGTAAGTCGCTTTGTTTTTATATTGGCACTTGTTAGGAGCTGCAATCTTCACTGGCTATCGAGCAACGAATAGCAAATGTAAAATTTGTATTATGAGTTGCAGACTTTGCCGAAGTTTTCGTTGCGCATCGTTCAAAATGTAGAGTTAAGACTGTTTAATCCTTTACGGTTAAAAAATATATCGCATTTAAATCAAAAACAGCTACAACTCAAAAAATCCAAATTGTTCAGGAGAGCCAAAAACTGATTTTACAACAAAAATATTTGATTTTCAAAATGCACAACTATAAATGATGCACAAGCGTCAGAAAGCGAAAAAACAATGTTTCCTTACGCTGTATCGCGCAGTGATATCCTCTAACCTTTCGCTTCATAGGCGTTGAAATATTTTTTTCTTATTCATCAGATGAAGATAAATAAAATAAAATCTAAGAAATTTGGACTATTTTTATTAAATTAACATTTGCTTACCTTTGTTTTTTTATTTTATTTAATTTGTTTGTTCATGTTTACGAGAAAAATGTGCTTTTATTCTACTACATTTCTAACAAATTTCGATTCGATGTGGAGTACGTACGAAAATTGACAACGTACGAAATGTCATGCGATACGTAAGACTATTCGATCAGGAGTACGACACTTCGGCCACTGCATTCAAATCGTATTTAGTTTAGTACTTTTGACAATAATCCGAATATGTGTCATTCGCAATAACGCTATTCTTCTTCGAACGTCATAATACCAAATGCAAATTTCCTCGATCAGCTCTTGCGACCATAATCGAAAAATAAAGAAAGTCGCTCGTAACAACTGCCGTTAAGGTTTTAAGATTTTAATATGTTTAAAAGTAATTCAGCCAACTTTTGAAAAGATTTAATTTTATTTCTTATATCAGGATACTTATACTTATTCTCAGTATAAAGAATTCCGTACAGTCACTGCAAATTCACTATCAATGCGACTTTTAAAATAAATAGTTTCGAAAACTTGCTTACTAATATTAATTTTTATCCTTAGTATTTAACTGAAGTCATGTTTTGAAAGGAACAGAAAATCACATTGTGGGATTATTCTATCTACAGTAGTGAAAGCAAACGCATAGTGAGTGACAAGTAAATCACATGACGAAAAAGTTAAATATTTTATTTTTTATTTTTAAATTTACACTCTCACTACATTTGCTTATTATCTAAAACTAAGAAACAAATATTGGAGCGAAAATTTACTTCTTGCTTTAATATTCATTTAAATAGGGTGGGCCATTGGTTGGTCATACCGTAATAAGTCCGAATAGAAAAATCTTTTAATAAATTGTTTATTAAACAAGTGCCATGTGTCACTTTTGTTACGCTGTATTGTAAACAAAACAAGTGGGAAATTATGTCCGTCCACCAAAAATAATTGTACGGGTGCATAATTTCTCTTAGAAAAATCATGAATAAGAATATAATTCACTCAAATCAAGGACTCTAGGGACAACTATCAAAAAAGATTTTGTAACATTTTAATAAAATCATCTCGCTCTAATACCGTCACTCCAAAACGCACTCTCACTATTGCTAAACAACATTTGGAAGGCCAGAAAAAAGGGAAGGGAAAAAAGCTTAACATTATGAAAGCCCCAGAGACTTTTTAAATCGAAATACCCGTTGGAAGAGTGAACAATCAGAATGAAAAGCAATTGTTAAAAAATGACAAAACAATTATTTATGTGTTTGTTTCTAGCAACGTACAAGTTCAATCAAAGATACTACACAGGAATACACAGGAAAAATATAGAAAATTCTCACATTTCTGGCCTGCCTTTGTTGGGCAAACAATAATCTTCTTGTATTGACTTAGGACACACTTTTAAGATCAAATTTTCCATGTTTAACATCATATTACTCATTAATTTTCAGGCAGCAACAACGCATTGTCTTGTTCTCACATCAGCACAGCCAACTGTAAATAAAAATATACATATCTGCTCAATTGCAATGAACAAATCTCAGATTAATCCTTTTCATGATGATCTGCAGCACATGCTGCCCTCTTTACATTAATAACACACACACACACACATGCGTATACACACGTCTTTAACCCCTACACAAACATGAACGTTTTGTTGTTATTTTATAAATGTACCACCAATACCGCTACAGCGGAAACAAAGAAATTTGACATTTTTTTGTTCACCATTTTGCCCCCTCCCCCTTAAATTATTTTTAACTTGATGCAATCGCTAAAATGAAAAAAAAGACAAGTTCTGGGGATTAACACTCTTTACCTTAAACATTTGTCATTTTCATAATGTTCATTCGGAATTGTGCTCTTGCGTTTTTAACGAAAACAAAACTTATGTTTCATTTCAAAATCCAACACCGAACTTATTTTAACTCCATACGCTGAAGTCACGTGTTTCTTTTGAGTTCACAACACTCATACAATTTTAGCTGCATAGCTATCTGTAGATTATGATCAAAATTGATTTTATTTATGTTTTCTTAATACCTTTAAGATACGAGTATATATTTTTCGAGATTTATATTCGTTAATTGGGTAAGTTTTTAGGAATTATGTTCTGTCATATGTTAATCTGGGGGTATTTTGGAGATTTAACCCAATATTAATGGTGCGCAAACCATGTCGTAAAATTGGCTGGATTCTCCTGACAAAGATTAATTTAAGAATAAATTGCTGGCAGATAATAAAAGTGCAGAGTGGTTTCTTGAGCATTTAAAATTTATATGAAAAATACTAAAACGCTACAAACCGCCACAATTTATATGGAAAACAAAGACAAATTTCAAACATTTTCAATAATTTGTTTTTGTTTTACATACAATTCTCGTACCTGAATGAACGCCATAAAAAATGAAACGTTGATTTCCTTTTCAAAAGGCCAAACATTTTTGCAATTACTTTTTGATTTCCCTGTAGGGTCTGGCGTTGCGTTGCGGTTTATAAAATTAGGCCGCAATTTTTCGTTATTCATTTCAATAAAAATATTCGAAAACAGATTAAAAAATGTGGCTTCTTTTAAAAACTAGTGTCAATTTTATTTCAATATTATTTTGGCATCAGTACCTGTAATTACACTTCATGATCGTGAGAACTAACAGCGAATATTTTCTGTGGGAGTACATGAATTCGGTATACAACCGATTTTATCGAAAATTGCATCGCAGTTAATAAATTCACCTGTAACTTATATCACTGAAACTATCTTAGAACTAAAACAAACCCTTTATGCACTAACACATACGAATATACGACGTGAAACCATTTAAATCTTTTGCAAAAAAACAAATCAAAATTTCAATGAATTTTCTCCTGTTCACAGTTGGTTAATTTACGACTTCGGAGAGCTTGAAAATGAAATAGGAAATGGTTAAACTTAACGCCCCATAATCTGAAATCTATTCGCATTGGATACAAACAGGCCAAATCGTTTAATTCACTTCTAACCTATTATACTGAGTAAAGCGACTTCGAATAAATTGAGAAACTATTAGAGTGCGAAAACAATGTGTCATAACACTGTCAAATAATAGGGATAGTACAATTTCTAAACACTACTATTTTTCATTTTATCGGGGTTGCGTTTTTACAACAAAGTAACCAGCAGACATAATCGTAGTCGATATCGTGCCGCCGCCAATTTTTTTCCTTATGCTTGCAGCGGCTTAAGAATAACCGCTGTTTTTCTTCACGCCAGGGCTGAAAATTGTTGGAGTATTTTTACCACCTGTTTGCTAATTTGGTACTTTTTTATTAATAATATATGAACTGATTGAGCCGCCGAAAGTTTTCAAGAGCCAAACAAAACCACCGCCCTTCAAAAATAATTGCACAACACAGCCTCGACTTGCTTCTCTACTGTTACTTTTCGCCAGCAAACAAAAATAATTATTCGTAAGTAATACCAAGTCTTGAGTAGCCATGAATTTATCCACACAGAGAGAGAGCGTCTGAAGAATAACGGGAGAAAATGTGTTCGTGGTCTTATGTGTTGATCTAACAGCTTTCCGCAAGTTCCTTCATCTCAGATATATCATAGTAATTCCAGTTTTAAACAAAATATACGATATTAGGAATTCGAAAGGATAGTGGAATATGTTAAATTTAAAAAATAATTACTAATCGAACCGAAATATCAGCCTTAAAAGCTGCGGAAAATACGATAACAATCTCGCAAGAAAAATTTTTACACCTTTGATAAGGTGCCTAGCATCGAGCCAGTAATACGGTCTCGTCCGGGCGGATTTTTCAAATCGGTATCCATAATAGCCAATTTAATCGAATGTAATCGAAATTTATACTATCACTTATATGCGGTGTGCTGGTAAAAGTGCTTTTGTCATTTATGGTGAAAACTTTCTCGTAGTTTGCAAAGGCGTTTGATTTTTTTATGAGTTCTTGTCCGAGGTGTCCCTCTCAAGGGATAGTGGGGATTCAAAAGCGATAGTGCGCTTCATATTTTTATTGCTTTCCGTAGACTATGTGAGATGTCTGTGGACGGCTTAGTTGGTCTTCCGTTGTAGATCAATTAGATTGGGGTAGAAGGTCTGGTGACAAAAGTGAGAACTTCGGTCGGATGTTCAACAGCTGACTCCATGTCGACTGAGCTTCTTAGAGGAAAGTTCTGCGATAGATGGGAGCTCACATACATTTTGAATTTCATCCAGTTAGCGTTCCTATTTAGATAGAAGCTATATCTCCCATCGTCAATAACCGAGCAACCGTGTATGAGAACAAGGCGGCTGAGTGGCCCAATGAAAGTTCGTAGGAAAGACTAATTGCGAGTTGGCCGCTTCGGAGAATATTTGTCAAGGCAAAATGTATAAGGTCTGGCGTCTTGTTAAAATATAACAGCCTATATTTGGGATTTTCACAAGATCCAACGTCTAACTTATTCGCAACGATCGTACTTCATAGTTGCCTGCCTCTGGGACTTAGAAGTCTAGATCCGTAATAGGTGTGTTTGGTACTATAATCTCCAGATGCAATAAATTTGGGTCCCAGAGTAGAAAAAAACCAAGAGTTTCAGCATCCGCTTGTGTATGCTTCGAAGGGCAGATATACAACATCTAAGGTTTGTTTTCCGAACCCTCTTAGAAATGGTATCAGTCATAAGGATTTTCGATTTCCTGCATAGTTAATGGCTTTCATAGATTTGATTTGCTGTCATAGAATGATATTGGTCTTAAACAGCAGCGGGATCAGTTCACTAACGCATTACTTCATTATCACTTATAAATAACTTCGTCATAATTCATATTTCCAACATCAATATCCAAGGAAATGAAGAATCTTTTGAAGAATCTGATGAAATCTGACATATTATATATACATATTATTTATACTTATAACTAAATGCATTTTTAATACTTTTAAAACTTTACTGAACTGATTTGGATTTGTATGTACGAGTAATAATAGTGGATTCCTACCCACTTTTAAGTTCACTTTTATAATCGGACGTTTTAAAATTTTTTTCATCTCAATTTTCTTACTTTTTTGTCAATCTTTGACAACCCTTGTTTTTGTTTTTTTAAGTTTCAACTGACAGGGAGGCTAATAATCATTAACACCACCAACAGTGAAAGAAGTCAGTAGCATACAAGTGACAGGCACAAAAAACCCTTAGGACTCCCAGTATGTCTGCATGGCTGTATGCTGCCACGATAAGGTGTCGGAAACGCATGTGGTAACAAAACAAGTAAATGGAATAGAACACAAACGATTGACGAGATGTGGGTTTCATGTTTATCCGTCTTCCTTTATTTTGTGTCAAATTGAAAGACCATAAATGGCAAATTATGGTTTAAAATACAATTTTGAAAAAAACAAATTTCCTGCTAAATTAAATTTTGGTCTATCGTATATTTTTTTTTAACTTTCTGGATGGCACCTCAGGCGGCAAACACCAAACAAAAAGACATTGAAAGGGTTGCAAACTTTAAACTGACTGACGTCCTTGTTGTGTTAGTTATTTTGTCATAAAAATTATTTGAGAATAATAAATTATGTATTCGCATGTCTTCAATCTCATTCATCAAAATTTTAACTTGAAAATCTTATTTTATATTAAAAACGCTCACCCACTGTGTGGTGGCGAAAGATGTAGACTTTTTAATTTCATTTTAAATTGGCTTAAAAAGTACACAAGAATTGATTGATTTATTATATTCAATTAAATTTATACGATTAAAAGTTAAGCTTGACAATTTCTACTGTTTTGCGCATAAATTTGTTAGAGCGCACAAGAGTACAAATAGCAATCACGACATTTACAACGTCGTTTTATCCTGTTCCCCCAGCTAATTTCGATTTTTAAATAAAAAGGACATTAATATTAAAATTATACACAGACACACACACACACACACACAAAGCAAAACAATGTAAATATGTAAATCCTCAAATATCCTTGTCTAATAAGAAGCGTAAAATACAATGAGATTACAAAATACGACAATAGTCGATACAAGGAAAAAATATAAAAATCAATTGGGGGTATTGGAGAAACAAAAACGTAATTTTTTAAGCGGTAAATATAAAAAGATAAAATTAAAAAAGAAAAAACACAATGCTCCGTATCTTATAAAGAACGTTATTTTAAAACATGAAACCAATAAAATAAAGTGCATCCAATAAATATTTCAATAAAAACTTATACGCAAAATACACACGATTATTTAAGTCATGGTCAGACGGGGCAAATATTTGACACAATAATCCAAACCAATATTTTTAACAAATGTTTATTTTATCTTGAGAGCCCCACAAATGAAATTGATTAATATAAACTTTACTGAGTTTGTTTAAAATAAAAGAAAGTTTTTCCAAGTCTGACCAAACCCGTCTCCAAGACGTTTTCAATTCGTTTCACATTTGCTGCAAAATAAATCGAAAGGAGTTTAACCTAAGCCGGAGTTCAATAGTCCTTATACTTGGAAAACTCTTTATAATTCGCTTGTTCGATTTTATCCAAATAGATTTCTTCTTGTAATCTGCTAGACTTTTGCTGATCAAGCTGTACTAAAGACAGCGTTCCTTTTCATCGTCATAATTGGTAACGTTTTTTTTTTTTTTTTGATACATCTTGTTATCTGCTTCTCAATGCCCTTCTCGTTATTTTGCTCCCATGTCAGTTCAATCTTTAATATATAATTCTGATTATGCAGACCCGCTGGGGAGATTATCGCACGATTGTAACAACTTTTATAATTTTTCGTTGGCTCCTCATGTAATTAAAAACAATATATAAATAGCTTTAAACTCAAAATTTTAGTACATAATTATTTTAAAATATTATTTTATGTTTTTTCAACACTATTATGTTAAAATATGTTTAGTTTAAGCTGTCTCTGAGGATTACTTTTTAATGAAAAATAAATAAAGAAAAGCATAAATATCGTTGATCATACAATTGTTTCGTCTGACCATACCTAGGCATTGATATGACATTTTCAGCTCATCAGAATCTGATTTATTTATTGAAAACTTTAAACATGCGAGCCTCACCAAATAATATGACAGCAATGTCGACACAGAGAACATCAATTCTCGTTCTCATCTGACTGCCTTGTGCTTTTGAATTTTTCTCAAAGCCAGATCGACGTAAAAGAATACTCCGCACAAAAATATAAATGTGAAAACAATGCCAAGTTCCTATCAAAAAATGTCGGCTGTTAAAAGTGTTGAGACCAAAATAAAGACCAAGTTTTTGATATGTGCAATACCATCCCATTTCTAGGCAACTTACTATCTTCGAAATATTCTTTTTTACTTTTTATTTGCGAAAAATTTTACCAAATTAGCAGACTGCCTTGTTCCCATTTTAATTTTAGAACTTTTTTTATAGCAACTTGCCATATTTTCGTTTTTGCGTCTACTTCGTATGAAAATCTTTAAGTTGGTATTTGCGATAACTAAACACTGGCCAGAGCATCAGTTGGTCTTTGTTTAAATCGCACTTCATGAAAAATATCTTGCACTGAATAGAAATTTATTACTTAACTAAGATCTTCTGAGTTCCATGAGTCGTTTAAGATCACAACAACCATTAAATAGAAGTTTTCTCTGAGCTTTATACGAAGTTCGTAATGGTTCGTTATACTTTTACGACTTTTATTAATACCTGCCCATATAGATTAACTATTCGGTCCTTTTGTGTTACCTGAAGAGATGGAAGAGTAGAAGACAGTGAAAAAATGGTGAAGAAATGCGACTGCTCCTAATGAAGGAATTGATTCCCCGCAGCCCCACCTCCGATATTTTGGATAGGTTGCCGAAGTACCTCCGCCCGAGCTAAATCAGTCATTTGTCCTTTAATGCAGGACAGAGGCACAGGAGTTGATATATCGTTTCCCCTTCATTTTTACAACTTTTACAGAACTTATTGCAAATTTGCAATGTATGGTAATCGTTGCAACAAAGTCCCTTAATTGTGTCCCTATCCAAACTTGGCCAGATTAACCTAGTGATACTGCATGTGGGTTCTTCCAACCATCTAGGCGTATCGCTTTATATATCGCATTATAGATATGTCTCTTGCAGGGTAAGAGGAGTATGCCACATAATTAATCAATGTGTGAATCCTGCAACATTTTTCCTCTCTTTTCCAGCTTGTCGGCCTCACAGTTACCACTATAGGTCCCGTGTCCATCTACCCACATACGTCAACAAAATAGTGCTTTAAGTCTTGGGATTTATAATTTTAAAAGGCAAAACTTTGGTAAATAAGAAAAAAGGACAAATAGGTATTTTCTTTGTTTTTGCTGTTTCGAATAACTTTCGGCAGGAAGTCAATTACAATGTCAAACATTTAAGTACCCGCTTTGTACACATACTCATCCATAATGTTGATAATTTATGACCGATTATTGCATCCATGTCAATAGGCATTTTAACGCATTTGCTTAACAGGCTCGCAGATGTTTTTATTTTCTACTTACGTGTACGTAAATCGCATTTTTACAAACTTCCGAAGAGAGCAAACTCATAACACACTTGATTGGTCACAGACGCTAAAAATGTACGAGTAACAAATAATAAATACACAGTGTAATCGTCATTTCTATTGCGACAATAAAAACCAAAAACCAAAACTGTTAAAAATTACTTGACACCCTTAAAAATAGAAACAAAAATAATTTTAATGTTACGTGTTTTAACCCAAAAAAAAAAAGGGAGAAGAATTGACCTCTCGACTGCATGTTACACCCATATTAGTTAAGTCAGGAAAAGGTGAATGCGAGGGGTGGAATAGTCATTTGAAAGATAGACAGGCATGTAAAAATATTAACACAAATGAATAGGACATTCCTGCGTTTCGTTTCATAAAGGACATAAAATAACAAGTTGTTATTAATCTTTTAATAAAATTAAAGTGTAGAAACTTCTTCATTCCGCTTTTGTTAGCTAGACAAATTTTTACGTAAGGAATTCAATATCTTGCTTTTACACTTACTTGCGTAATTAAGTACATTGGGTGGCTCGATATTCTTGACGGAAAAAAAGTTTGACTTGGTTTTTAGAAAACTTTTCAGTGTTTTTTTTTTAACAATTGAAGGATCGCCGCAAATAACGTTGCAAATGACAAAATAATCATTTTTCAGGAGAGCAAAAAACGTATTTAAAAGGTTTGATTATCTCTTTCTTTATTTTTTTTTAGTTTTCTAAAAATAATAAAAATAAAATAAATTCCGTTCGTAGCATTTTCTTTATAACTTACAACGTTCTTCCACTGACTGACTAATTGTATGTTTTCATGTTTTGGTGTTTGAAAAAATGTAAGGGAGTACTTTTAACGGAAATCTGCAAAAAAACAGGTTTTGCAAAATTTGTCTTTTATAACGTTATTCGCGGCTTTGCTTCAATTGTTTAAATTTTCATATCAAAAAAACTACCGGAACTTCTTAGTGAGTTTGTATTTGTTTGCGCTGTTTTCCGAAAACATGTAAAATGATCCGTATGGAGATGATCGCCCTAACCAATCAAAAATTTCTTAAATTAAATTTGAAATCGTTTGCTGAGATCAACTCTATATCAACTTATGTAAGTGCGATCCCCAAAAAAGTATCATATATATTGAGAAAAGTGATTAGCGATACTTGACAAATTGTTTTTGTTCTCGGCAAGTAGGGCCGGGCCCTCCTATTGCATACAAGCGATACAAAATACTGGGTGTTACCAAAACTTCTCCAACTCGTGTTTGATCATTTCATATAAGAATTTATGCATATGCTATCGTACGTGCACATGTGTGTATTTGTTAATGTTGAATATGTAATTGTGAATTTATTAGTCACTAGGGACCTATTTACATTTCTACTTAATTTTTTTGTTTTAATTTTCCTTAGTCGTCTCGTTGCACGAAGTATAAACACTTATTTACTTATCTATTACTGGCAAATACTACAAAAATATAAAAGTATCCATGTGAATGGAATTTTAGGTGAGAATGCATAAATTTATTTACTGCTGCTGTTGTATGAAGTGAAAATAAAAGTTTTGAATTAATGAGTAGTGAAGAGATTAAGGGGGATGTGTGTGTGTGTGGTTTCCTGGCAGTTGCTGTTAAGGGCGTAGGTCAAACACAAATACGCATTTATAACTCATCCATTACAAATTTGTAGGCATAGAGAAAAATATTATGATGCTAAGATAAAAGTAATTACAAAAGAAATTAGTAATTTATTGTTTCAGAAGGTCATTAATTATACATACGACTGATACTGCAAAGCAAAGGTAATTCTTTCTTAAATTTTATATAATAACAACTTGTGTAAAGAGGTAAAAGAGTGAAATTTTCTTTAAGATGTGTGATATTGAACACATACATACATAAATATACACACATATGTAATGATTCAAAAGTCCTAAGATTTAATAAATTCCATGAAATAAAAAATTTTAATAATTCGCAGAAAAAAAACAACGCCGACATTGTCGAAAGGACAAAATTACATAACATGTAAATATATATATCTGCAAGGGCAAGTTCCTATTCAAAAATTCCTGCCGTTAAAAGAGAGATCAAAATTAAGATCATTTCTATACAACTTGCTAGTCTGGTAGTATTTTTTAAATAATTCTTTCCCATATCAGAAAGTTAAAAAAAATAATGCCAAAATAGTTGCCTAGAAACGGGATGGTATTGTACATATCAAGGACTTGGTCCTCATTTTAATCACAGTACTTTAAACGGCCAAAAATTTTGGATAGGGACTTGGTCCTATTTTCACATTTTTGTTTTGGTGCGGGTCTGAATCGTCTTTCCAGCTTGTTTTTGCTTGTTAATGTATAAAATTTTTTTTAATTTAAAGCTAAGACTACCTGTAGTGGATATTCTTCATACAAATAAGGGGGGACCCAGTCTCCCCAGATAGAATGTGACCGTTTAAGATTTTTCTGATTAATTATTCCCCAAGGCCTACTTGTATATTGTAGGTCTCTAGCTATAGTGGAAGTGTCCCATAATATTGATGAGTGAGTCAGTGAATAGGTACCAAAATATGCACTTTATACACTTTCATATCTCGGGAAGCTTTTACGGTAAAACGTTTGAACTATTGGCCTTGAAACAAACTTCATTATTTTTTGCTTAAAGGGGTAAAAACAGCGGGAATGGTTTCGTGTAATATACACACTGTGTGCATTAGGCCTGAACTTGGTCTGGCGCACAACCATGTTCCTTAATATAATACACGTGCATGATACGTGATAATAAGTGATCAAATTTGAAGTCACAGAATATAAACAGAATACCCAACAATGACATTTGAAAAAGCGTGTAATCAGGTGTCATGCGTTTTTACGTACAAAATTTTAAATTAACCCGATTACATGAAAGAGATAGCTTAATTAGAAACGATAAGGTTTTTTATCTCTCTTATATAATCGAGGTAATGTTGTTGTGAGTTGTCGCGTCTAATTAGTAGTCTATGTTTGAAGTATCGGGCGCCACGGTAGGCTACTTAATATTGTGCTAATCTACCAGTGTAGGGGTCGTGTGTTCGATTCCCTCCAAAGACTCTAGTCTGTTTCACTACACGGAGTGAATGTCTGTGTTACTATGCTCCGTAGTTTTATATAGTATATAAATTCATACACTTTAATGACACATAATTTAGGGTAAAATAAAAAAATTATATCTATAATAATCCTCCGCTGAGCCTATATAGTAACTATACATATATTTGATATTGTTTTATGGCCTGTTTCGGTGTGACAAGCGAGCGACTCGTCTAGAGAATTTATATGAAAAACACTAATTTTTTCGTTCGTGATTTCTATACAAATTTTCAAAACGAGTCGCTCACACAGGAGCAGGCCATTATTCACCAAATTGTTCAACAAGACTTTTTAAAACTGTCACCACTTTATTTTAAACAACGTTTGGTGCAGGTAATGTTTTCGCCATTTCTATGTTTAAACCAGATTACTACTTTGATGAAAAAAAATGCTTGATTTTATATATCCGTAGCATCGCTCAAACGTTCTCCTTTTAAAAATAAATATCAGCAACCTACTGAGCTTCACTATTCGCAACGCAATAAAGTAATCAAAACTGTTACGCTTAGTGTTGCTATTGGCCCATTATTGGCTTGAGCACGTGAATTGATAAAAGAATTAGAAACACGAGGATTGTTGTAGGTTTCCAAATATGCAGTAATATACATATATTTAATTTATATTACAGATATGATACCTACAGTCACCATTTCGTTCACTTATGGTGCGACTACGAACGTTAGCAATAAAGGTAGCCAAAGAAACTTTAGAAGACTCCAGATTTTATCATTATCTAGATATACGATAATAAATATTCAATCTCTACAAATCATATTTTTCCTTACTTACGACTGTCAAAATATTGTCAGTTTTTGATTCAACTACTCCACTACGATCACTTATCTATACAAGAGTTATGAACCCATGATGTTATATTGTATCCCCAGGTATTAAATAAGTTATTATTACAGTTCTATTTATTTAGGATATGCTAACATGAGACCACCCACTGTTCAAATTGCTCACATACAATTTAAAGACTATATATTATAAAGGGGTTTATAATAAGAGCATTGCGATTTAGAAATCTTATAACGCGTTTATTGGCATATACCTGCAGCTTCATAAAAAAGAAAACTCTAGTAGTGGCAAATGTCAACAAAACTTCAAATCATTTATCCAGATATTGATGTGTCCCCCTTAATTATATCATCCAAGAGTAAGGTTATCATTGATCTGTACCAATGTTGTCTTCTAAAGACCAGTAATGCCACCGGTATAAAACCTGCACCAACCTTTTGTAGGCACATTGCCTCGTGGTAAAACTCGTGTGGTTTTGCGTCATCCCATGTGTCGCGATGATATTGTGGTCCTCTTCGAAACGCTCCGAAGCTACCTAAGCGAACAACTGGATTTGACCTTCTGAATTAGTTGGCCCTTGTACGGTTGCAGGCAAAAGATTCTGAGTTAAAGTCTGGGAAAGTCCGAGTCGTTAACCCTCTCCTACATACTTCCAACAGACAGCGGTAATTTTTCTCTGCCGGTATAGCGTTGGCATACGATTACTAAACGTTGAAGAGACTACTCTATCTGCAGAAAAATCAGCAATCGTGTGACTAGCCATGACATCCGTGGATAATAAAAAACAGATTTCATAGGCACTGCCACATGCTAGCCCTCATTGGAAACCACTTTACACACTAGTAGAAATAAGTTTGTAAATAACTTTCTATCATTTAAAAGGAAGACATTTAATTGGCAATATTTTTCTATGTTTTTTTTATAATTCTAAAGACGGTTTCAATTGCCTAAAAAACGACATTTATTTTTAGTTAATTTTTTTTTATTTTACATTAAAACTCCTTCAAAATGTCGGTAGATTTTGTTTATCTTGTAGATTTTTTTCTCATTTACTTTGGTGTGAGGGACGATGTGTTCGTGTGTGATTTATAGGGCTTTTAAGAAATTTTATTAAAATGCATATTCGTTGCTCACATGTCAGTTGTGTCAGAAGTCCGAAGGAGACGCAAAAGAACCAAAAGCAGCAGCAACAACAGCGGCGGCGGCAGGAGAAGAATGTTTATGATTTTCATATGGGCATATAACACGAGGTGTCACTAGTAGCATTTGCCCAATCGAGTACAATGCCGCATGTATTGTTTCAATGACCTGTTCTGTTTTCAACCTTCTTCTGGTTGTACGCATCGAATGAATGATGATATTGATATCCATACATAGACTGATACTGGTTTTTGTCCACATCCGTACAAATATTGACTGAATGGATTTTTAAACAATAATGTTTTGGATTCCATTAGCAACATCGTTATTGTTTTGCTTTTTATTTTAGTTGTCTTGTTTGTTGAATGTCATAAATTGTCACCCAATTTACTTTTGTGACATCTGTAACACAGCACTGGGATATTAAGATTTGTTTTATAATTTTTAATTGCAGAATTTGCAATTTTTTCCATCTGCAACCTGAAGTAAAATGGAATTGATTGTTTTTAGGAAATATCTGAAAAAGAGCACATAGAACATATTCAATAGAAATTGAGATTTTTTATAGAGAATTGTGAAATGAAAAAAATAAACTGGAAATGTCAATGAGTAACATTTAGAGAAGATTTTGAGGTGTTATTATGATTTATTCAAGGGTACCTTATATAGGATAAATTGCTAGTTTTAATTTGTCTTGGCACCAATATCTATCAGAAGTTGGCTTAATGTTGAAACTACATGTGTCCAATCGTAGCCTGACTATTTCGGACTTTTTAATCAAAATGTTTATTAGTTTAAATATACATATTTTACCATTTTAAACAAAAATCTCTCAACAGGTCCATAGTCATTTCTTTACTGTAGCATGGTATACACAGCACAACATCATTCAGATACCACAACAAGATAATATGGATTCCATATCGAATATTGCTACTTCTGCTATAGCTCAACAAACAAAACATCGACTTGAAATTTCCTAAGATTTCTGACACTCATGTACATACGTACATATATTGAAACTCATATTCCAAAATGCTATGCGGGAAGAGGCCAACTAAGTATCTTCTTGGTCGCATACAAAATTGGGCCTGATAAACGCACCAAAAGTAATAAATTTGAATATAAAACCTACCTGAGTCGCGTCATAAACAATAATATGCTATTTGCCGTATCTGCTTTTACTACTGGAAATGGAATGTGTACCCGTACACAAACATATATTTAAATGGGTTTATATAATATATATTCTCACATTCGCATTTCTTTTTTACGTCTTTTTTATCTCTTAAATATAGCTGCTGTTCCTGATTATGCCGATAATTTAATTGCTGCTACTACGACGACTATTGTTTGCTTGGCTGTTGTTCTATTCTATTTTTTGGTTTATTGCCTGCGTAATTACTTTTATTTGATTCTACTAAATTCAACAAAGTAGAAAGAATAATTCCAAAATGAAATTAATAGTTTCATCATTTGTAAGAAAATTATATTTTTATTTATTTAATGCTACAACAATACAGCTGCAAATTATATTTTAACTTAAATTACCGAGCACAGTAACATCCACTTGTTGTAGCGAAACAGACCAGACTCTTTGGTGGAAATCGAACCCACGACCCCAAGACTGTTAGACTAGCGCACTACCAACTAGCCAACCGGGGCCCCCAAATTGTATTTTATACAAAAGAAATATACATATATAGTAATTATACGGCAAAGGGCTAATTCGAAAAAATCAGCTGTAAGTTCACATCTATTAGGAAACACATGGCCGCCTTCATAAGTTACCTTTAGCTAAAGTTAGGATGTTATAAGTTACATAATCAGCTTTTGGTTGTAACTGGTGTGTATATTTTAAATTAAAACTGATTGATAAGCTGACAGGCAGATTATATTTTCTTTAAATGATGAAACAGAACTGGGGCATAACGAGTTTTATCATACAAATTGACATTAAATAAAAACACGTAAGAGAGCTGTATTCGGCTGTGCCGAATCTTATAAGCCCTTTACAAAAGTATAAACTACTAAATATATACTACAGGTTTTTTCCGGTGCAAGGAATTTGTTTGTTAATATTTGATCAACTTTAGAGTTTTCGGTGCAATTTTAGCCTTTGGGTAAATTTTGTTGTTACATTTTAAAATATGGTGGAGTTTGTTTTTTGTTTCTTTTTTTGACGCTGTGTTAAAATTGCTACGTTTTTAATAAAATACTTATTTATTGCAAATTTTTGATAAAACTAAAAAATTTTGGAGAAATCCAAATTAAGTTTTGAAATTTTAAAATTTCGTAAATTTTGTTTTTTGTGGGGTTTTTGGAATTATTTTATTTTATTCCAGTTTTTCGATTTTGTGGAGAATTTTCCAAGTATTGGTGAACATAAAATTTTTTGGTGCAATTTCCACATCCACAATCCACAATCCACCACATTTTGTTATTTATGGTATATTTTTGAATTTTTGGTGAATTTTAAGTTTTCGCAGTTTCGTCGTTTTTTGATACAATTTTGCGGTGAATTTAATTTAACAAATTTTGTGATCATTTACATTTTTAAATTTTTTACTAAATTCCCCAGTTGCGATGAAATTTATTATTTTTTTTTATATATTTGATTTTTGTTTTAATTTTGTAAAATGGAAATTTTCGGCTTTTTGGTGAAATGACAAAATTTTGTGAAATTGAAATTTTTATAGTGAAATTTTAATACTTGGCGAATCTGTTTTCTGTTTTTTTTTAATTTTTATAAAATATTAAATTTTTAGCAATTAAATTTTTTTATTCCAGTCTTTTAATTTTATAGTAAATTTTGGAATTTGTGTTGAATTTCCAATTTAAGCAAAATGTCGTTTCTTTGAAAATTTGGAAGTTTTTGAGCTATAGTTATGTTTTGTGTTGAATTTTCGGAATTTGGTTCATTCCCAAATAATGGTCAAAAGTGGTTTTTTATTTTGCTTACAGATTAATTTAGATTTTTGAGAAAATAAATCTTTTGGAAATTTACCACTTGTGGTGAGTTTTTGATTTTTGTATTTATATGCTAGTTGAACATCGATTTTGTACAAGTTTCTCATATTGATTTTGCAAAATTGTGCTAAAATTTTAATTTTTGTGATATTCAAAATTTTGTGAATTATTATTATTTTTTTGTTAAATTTTAGTTTATTATAAAATTGAGATGTTTTGACAAAACTATTTTTTAGTTCCAGTCTATCGATTTTGTAGTGAATTTGAGAAATTGTAGTGAATTTAAAAATTTGACAAAATTTTGAATTTTTTTTAAATTTTACCTTTCAGCTTCGTTTATTTCCAAATTTCGGTTTTTTGGAAAATTATGATATATTTGTGATTTGTATCTTCAAACTTTCTAGAAATTATTTCATTATTAGTCTGCACACTTCAGCTAAAAATGGGCGCTTAAAAAAATCTGAGTGGCACATTAAATAAAAATTAAATGTTTATTATCGCATGTCTAAAGAACTACAATTTATTGTCTGGTTATTTTTGACAAACATTCTTTATTGTAGAATTCTTAACAGCCGCTGATGAACTTAATGCAAATTTTATAGACAGATGCGGATCCAGGATAGTAAACACGAGATATTTTTCACGAGATTTATTGCCAATGACTCAGGAAATGTGCTATATTACATGCGTAGATCCAGTTTAAGCGTTTGGTAGGATGTATTATCGAATCAAAGATTTCTCACATTTTTCTAAACTTTTGTATGGTTTTCTATATCCACACCTATGTATATATAATTATCTAAAAAGAGCGACGGTAGACGAAAGCACAACCTATAAATCCCTATACTATAATGAGTTAAGGCGAAGTTGTGAATCGTCCGACCGAATTTACTTAATTTGCCAGTCATATCAACATACGTGTTAATACTAAAAGTGGTAACGTACTGTCAGTGAAAAATATGATGAATAATATCATCAACGCTACAGTTTCAGGAGGAACAATTTTAAGGAAATTGTTGCCGTTGCCACGCATCCCAATAATTCCAAAAGATATTATATTCGGTGGAAAATGGGTGCAGCTTTCGGTTCGACTTGTGGACTTAATTTGCTTCTCACGAATAATTATGTCTGTAAAGACTGTCTGGACTTTTCGTGTATGCTCCATTTTCCTTTTTTCAATTTAAATATCTTCAAACTGTTTTTTTATTGTCGTCCTTCAAGCGCATCCAATTATTTAGTTTAAAATTTCTGAAATTAATGTCCCATTTACAAATATGATTTTCAGTAATATGTAAAGTTTGATAAGTTTCCTCAAGAATCTGGAAACATACACATACAGCCTGTTTCCTTTTATTTCTTTTGTATGCAAGTGAAGTTGTCATATCTCTGTCGTGCAATAATTCCAAAACATTGAAAGTCATAAAAATACATTAAATGATGGCAGCCAAAGATACCAAATAATAAAAACTCGTCAGAAGAAACAACAAGCGAACGAACAAACGAATTAAACATTTATGCCACCCTTAAAAATTGCTTGACAAGCATAACAACAAAATAACGACAACGACATGAAACCATTTAAGCCAACAGGACTCAACCTCCAAGCTCCCCACCTCCACCCACCCACCAGTACGTTGGCATGTACTAGAATTTTATATGAATGAAACCCAAACAAAAAAATAACATTTTATTAACAATATTCTATAATAACCTCCCCCTTTTTATATTTGTTTGTTGTTTTTAAGGGGCAGAGGAGCCTTTGCTCAGGAATATGGCGCTATGGCACATGACGAGGGGTAGTAAAAAAATATGTTTGTATTTTTTCATAAAAATGTTCGAAGAAAAGAAAATAAAAGTTTGTTGCCTTTACCAAATTACTTTCTGTCGGAAAAAAACGAAGAAGAAGAAGAATAAAAATGAATATAAATACAATTTTATAAGCACCCACTGATATGCAGTGCTGATATCCTTCTTATTAATGTGTTGAACAGTGTTTGAAAGAATGCATTCAATTTTTTAATTTTGAGCAAATATAAAATATCTTATCAACAGGAACTTATAATTTGTTTAAAGTTTCCAATATAAAAATTATTAAGATCAATCGCACCTGCAGCTCCTTGATATGTTAAGAAACCCGAGAAGAGAGAGAATGGCAGAAGAGAGAGAAAGAGAGGAGGAGAGAGTTATTAAATCTAATCCTCATCCTTTTCGAAATCAAATTATTAGAGATTAAATTCAGTAGTAGTGAATTTTTAATTATTACACTTAAAATGACTTTGCTATTGTTTGTCGGTCTAGGTATTTGAAACTGAAAAAAACAGGAGTTGTGAGTTCATACAGGAACCCTCTGGGAGAGCATTGCTGAGGCTTACACTCAAATCGCTGGAGGAGGGTGCAAATAACATTGTAAATAGTAGCCAATTGTAAATAGTACCCAACTCCTCAGCATGAAGAAATTCAATGTTATATGTAGCCAAAGCGTTGGAGTTGCCACCTATTTGCAAAAAGATACACAGGGGAACTGGCTGCGACATCTGGTAAACACTCTTAGGGAGGCAGTGCTGTGGACCACTGCCATTGAAGCTTAAAGCATGAAAACTGTTCACTTTCGTGTCAAATACCGAAGCCAGTGTTTTTACTTAAACATAATATAAGTATGTATATTCTGTGAAAGTCTGTACTAAAGACCCTTGTTTACTAGAAGTCATTGGTCGGCGCGGTAGGTTAGATAGTAGTGTACTACTCTGTGAGTGTGGGTTCAATTCTCACCAGAGACTCTGGTACTATTTTTTTACAACTAGTGAAGGTCTTCGTTAGTGCGATTTGTAGTATAAGTTAGAACATAATTTGTAATTGTATTGTAATATTCAACAGGTATATAAAAATAAATTACTAGAAGCTTTTAAAAGAAAACCAACCTCTATGTAAACATCTCATGATATTTTTAAAACTACTGAAAATAAGTCTGTCATAATAGGTGTTTTCACGACATAGCTGTGGGCCAATAATTGATACCCGTATATTAAATTATTTTAAGTATTGTGCGACGGTTCAAACTACAAGACACAGGACCCAAATCTATTTATGGGATTTAGCGAAAGTTTTGCAAGCTGATTAAGTTTTAGTTAGTCTATGTGTCATCCTAAGACTTCATGCCCAGAATGAAATGAAACCGACATTGTCGTTAAATGGCTACAAGATGAAGAGGGTAAGACTTGACATTCCTTTGATTTAAGGCACGATTAGAGTTATGTTCTCTAATGGAACACAACATTTTAAGGATCTGTTAAAATACAAGAGTAAGTATAAATATGCACAAAATACATAAAGCAAAAGGAGATTACAAACAAGCATACAAGCAATAATATGAAATGAAAAGGAAAATGCCGTTTATGTTTGTTATTTTATTTTATTGTATTTTATTTATTTACATTTTTATTTTCAAATACCAATATTCCTTAAGTACGTGTTGGTATGCCATAAATACAAATACTACCAAACTTTGCTTCTATAAATGTGATATTATTATACGTATGTGTGTGCAAATGATAATGGTGTTGGTGTTGGTATGTGGTAACGATTTATTTATTTTTTATGTACATATTTACAAATATATATCTTGTATTCATTTCATTTCTTTCTTGCGTGTTTTTGTAACTGATTCTCCTGTAACCTCCCCATTTTCTGTAGTACAATCAGAGAAATTTTCAAATATAAATTTTTCCAATTTAATACCACATCGGCAAGAAAAAAATTAAATGATATAAATAAGATATGCAAACATAAACACTGATACAATCGTAAAGAAAAGCGAATTAAATTGGAAGCTATTGTTAAAAAAAACCTCTACAGTATGTTGCTTGACTTGAGCCCAAAAACTTTAACAGTAATCAAATTTTAAAGCAAAGATTTTATTCAAAAAGTAGAAAGTAATTATAAGAACATATGTATCCCTGACTACAGGATCATTTCTCCGGCTCTTAGTCCTCTTAGCATTGTCTATGCTACGAACGATTACTAGCTTTATTCGCTTTAGTGTGAGACTATGCAATTTCGCCGGAGTTATTAGAGCACCACCAACAAGCTTCTACAAAGCACAGAAGCAGGGCAGTAATGTCTGGTAGTGCATTCTCAGCATTACCCAAGGTGAGCTGGTTGTATCCAAGTTCACAATACCCAGTAAACTATACCGTTAGCCATCTGAGATCACTGAGAAACGGATTTGTGGGAATTATTCCAAGCTAGAGTCACAACCCAAATGAGAATCCTGCCTGCAAGACAGTTGGGTATTTCCCCATGGGAAGTGCTCTTTCGAAGTTGTGTCTGCGTTAATAATAAGTTGTGGACTGCGTTAATAATAAAAATTTTAAATTTTATCGATCAAAAGAGTTTTCATAAGTTCATATTCTACATAATAAAAACACTTGTTTATTGCTTATTTTCGTTCATATTAATTTTGAATATATCGTGTGAAATTCAAAATTGAATCCAGTCAGTTCATTTTATTCGCACATTCACACACACACGATCATAAACACAACTAATCAAATTGTCAACATTATCATAACGCATTCGAAAAAGTCTAGACTTAAACACCCAACAGGCAAAAGCCACATAACACCTGTAATTATGTTCTGAACTCAAAAACGTTGGTATGAGTTTAAGAAACCTAATAAAATAAAAACAATGCTGAAACCTTTATTATGACAGATACAACTAAAATTATTTAATTTCGAATATCAATGTATCCCATCCCAATGTATCAGGGATCTCGTGCGTTGTGCACATTCAGTACGATGGCGAGCAAAAGAAACCCTTGTCAAAAATGAACATGATCAGCATAATTTGATATTTCCTTGATGATGAGATGAATAAAGCTAAAAATATTATTAAATCGAGTTTTTTTTAATTTTTATGGACAGCAAATTATAACATCAACTTGACACTTTTAAAATCGGATTAAAATTAATTGAGCAGAAATTAACAAGAGATAAACACAAGGTTTTGTTAAAAAATAAACAAGAATAAATATTTTGTGAAAAAGTTAAGTTTATTTACTGCAAGAATTAAACATTAGGAGGGCTCCAAAACAATTGTTAACAAAACTTTTGTTGTAGCGTTAGGCATTGGTTGTTTGAAGGAAATAACAACAAAAAACTTGCTTAAGTTGGCCTACTAAACATGTGGCTTCTTTGTCTGTCGCAGTTTTCAGCCGTTGTCGAACAAAGTAATTGATTTTTGAGTGCCTTTGCTTGCTATTTACATTACTTCGCCGCTGGCGGGTATCGAAAATACAACCAGTGTTGCCAAAATTTTTAAAAATCTTCAAAACGCATTTGAGTTAATATTTTGCATATTATAAAACAAGCCCGTAACTTTAACTCCAAGGCATTCAACTCATTTCAATGTTGGCTTGAATGTCAAGTTCATTTTTTTACCCTTTAAAGCAGGCTTTTAATGCCATTAGAAAAATATATATTATTGAAATGTAGTTTTACCATTGTAAAATAAATATATAAAAATATATAACGACTGAGTATATTTCTTTTTCTATGTGAAATAATTTGTTTTATTTCTTTCTTTTTTTTTTGCACCATACTCAACAACAACTTTTTATTTTAATCTAAAAAAATTCCATAAAGTACCTAAAAATTAAAACTAGTGAACATAATAGTAACAAAATAAGTTATAAAGTGAAAATGGTTAAAAAAGTTATCAAATATGCATTTTGTCGTTTTGTGGAGAAAAAATCTTCAAAATACAGATAGATCTGACTTCAGGCAACTAAGCACGTAACCTCAGGATTATTAGGGAAACATTATACCGTCTATTCTGCTCAGAAACCCTGTCATAAACAAAATTATTCCAAAATATATTTGTTCTTCCCCTCTATTTTGTGTATATAAGTTGCAGCTGTTAATTAATAATTAGTAATCACAATAATTATATTACTGTAATTTAAAAAAAAGCAGTGAATTAAATTACGATGAACGTATTGATTACGATTATAAATAATCTAAAAATAATCAAGATTACAGGATATTACTCTGAAATAATCAGAAGTAGGCAAAAAAATAATTCGACTATTTTCAAAGAGTACTTCTGATTATTTTAAAATAGTATTACATTTATAATAATTTAATTTTTTTTAATATGAACAAATTTGTTAAGTTAGGAAAAAATCAAATAATGGCTGAGTGTCATGTGAACCAAAGTATCCGTCCCTGGACTTAGTGATGGCAAACAGGAATTGTTAATCGATTATTTAATCATATTATTAAGCTAAAGAAGCTAAAAATTATTGCAAGAAGTAAGAACATAAATAATATTACATATTCAAATTCTTCGTTTGGTTTACAGTTTTTTTAAAATTTAAAATTAATAGCTTAGAAACTATGCGACAACCACATCTCGTTTTAATTCGAGAACTAAGCTTAGCTCATCTTGAAGATTTGTATAGTCATTTGGCTTTCTTATTCGATTTTGACCATAAAACTAAAATCTATAGAAGGCGTGTCGTTTTCGTTTTAACTTCTTACGTAATATTCACTGATAGGGCTAATAAGTCTTGGAAATGGATTTTTTTTAACTGTAGTCCAGTAGAGCTAATGATGCCAGTAAAACTTATTTTTTGATATTCCTGAACGACAGTTAACACTGGCTCAGAGTAGCTATTCAGTATTGTTGTATCTTGAAAATAATCCATTAATCCTCCATTAATCAACAGAAAAATTTTGATACAGTTAAATCGTTGATTCATTTTGCCATTACTGCATGCACTTTGAAAAAATTCAAAAGTAATTTTTAAAAGTAGTCAATTTTTTTTCTGATTACTTTTGATGCTTTTTGATTTTTTACAGCACTCTCAAATAATCCTTATTACTTGTAATTGTAATCAATTAGTAATTAAAAATGTCTTACCAGTGAATTACATATACAACCATTACTAATCGTAATCGTAATCGAAATTTGACAGCTGATCTGAATACATGCTAGTGGCAGTTTTGTTCTTTGAATTGATATGACCAAGTTTCGACGGCTCAATTGAGTATCTGTTCCTTACAGAAATGAAATGAATTGAAACTCTAAATTAAAACATTAGTAAACTTTAATTTTTAGTTATGATCTCTGATTGTTTAGAATTTTCTTTGTCTCAGACCGTAAGTATTTACATGTGTATGTACGTGTTAACACTTTGATTTTCTCTAATTCTCTGCCTTTTTTTAAGACTGATGATAAGTAAATATTAGAAATAACACAAAAACCATAATATTTTCCTAAGATACTCAAATATTATTAGCAAACAGTTGGCCTCCTCTTAAATACAATATTTAAACAATGATTTTAATTTATTAAGAATGCAGTAAGAGGGGCATTGCCAAGGAAATCATTTTTATGCTGATGATTGAAAATTAAACAAACACATTTTATTCAATTAAACAAGTTTTTGAGACGGCCGTCCCCCTAACTAAGCCGCTAGCATTAAGTTAGTATATAGTTTCTATTGTTGTAAATAAAGAGTTTTACGTTTTATTAATGTCAACTTAAGAGAAGAATTTTATTAGGGCCATCATTGTCGTTAAAGTATCCGCTGATACTACCTCAGCCACAAGGGAAAGACGCGTCGTTACAAACTTCTGTTTGTATACTATCCTTCGTATTCTAGCCTTTATATAATATATATAATGGTTTAATACCAACGTACGATCTGCGGATCCATAAGATATATTAAACTCAATTCGGATTTATTAGACGTTAATATTGCACTAAATTTGAAAAGCGTTCGTAACGACTTAACTGCATCCAAATATAATATAAGTTAATGGGGGCATTCAAATTTTTTTTACAATAAAAATGTTAAATGTACTCGGAGTGTACGTATGTACATATGTCTTACTGTGTTTGACGCTGATATAGGAAGTTAAATTAGTTGAAGCCAGGAAATTCCGCAAAAAAAATGTATGCTGGAAAATCTCTTTGCAATTAAATTAACATCTTTCGAGTAAATAAAGTGGACTTAATTTATTACATTGGAGTCAAGACATGTAAGGGCAGCAATTCACTTTAATCTGAAGCTATGATAAATTAAAGACGACCCGATGTTAAATGAACAGTTAAACTTTCACGTAAAGATATAAAACAAATTTTGCTGGGTGATAATCTTAAAGTTACTTATGGATGTTGTAATACTCGTACATGTTCACATGTATGTAGCAGTACATGTACGGCAAATCATTGGTTAACAATTGATAAACGACTGAAGAAAAATTTGAAGAAAATGTTGATAGTTTTCCTTCTCTTCTTTTACTTATAGACAGACATACAGAAGTACAACAACAAATTTGCAGATTTCTTTAACTCAAAATGAAACTTGTATTTATTTTGTTTGCATATGAAGATGTTCTCAAATGCAACATATGTCTGTGTATAAATTTATAAATATGAACTTAAAACTTTAAGTCCCCTATTGGAATAAAATACACCAAAGAAAATATGTTTGTACAAAGTTCTTGATTTATATTTTATTTAAAATATCTTTTAAGGAATTAATAAATATATTTTTTTTTTAATCAAAGCAAATTCAGGTGGCCTTATGAACGAACACAGCTGATATTTCTCTTTTTTAACTGTAAAACTTGTTATGAAAAATGAAAAAAATAAGCAAACAAAATTGTATATGCTTGTAATCTGGCGTATTTTAAATATTTTAAGGTCGCCCTTTAAAAAAATTTACTTTTTTTTAATAAATATTTAGTAAATGCTTTAGAGCAATTTTGAATCTTCTTACTAGCGAAAATCACTATTCGTTACATATCTGCAATTTTTGCAAGCTTAGTATTATGATTCTCTGCCGTCGAAAAGGGACCCAGAAAGTAAGTGGTCTGCTTCGATATCCCCCCTTACATTAATAATTAAATAATGATTCTCTGCCACAAAGCGTGAGTGTCTTTTTTAAGTGTATTGCAAAAATATAACAACAGCTAATTTCTCAGATAACAAAGGAAATCAACAATAAAAATTAACAAAAATCTGAAATTCTTGATTATCTAGTAAATAATCCAATATTTTGTTTTAATTTCATCATCCGTCCATCGCTTATTGGTTGGATTTTCTTTTATTATTTTAATTTTCTTTTTAATTTCTTCACCACTCATTTCTTAATTTATTATTTATTTGGTTACATTGCATAAAGTAACTTTGTCGCATGCAATAAGCTAAGCCGCAGCCAGTATATAAACGCTAACGCCGCCTCTAAGAACGCAAAGAACGTGTTTGGTGTGTGCATAAACTTTCTCAAAACTTTTATCAATTAATGCAGTTTTGTTTGATATTTTAATTCTTACTATTTTAGCAAAAAAATTTTAGCACTCTAAGCTTCAATTTTAAGTCTTCACAGGCAGTTTTTGAGACAGTTCTACTGCCGTGAAACTTTGTAAGCGCAGACGTCTAGTTGCTTTGATTTTAAAAATAAAATTAAATACACAACTGTTTTAGCATTGCAAATTACCAATCTGCAACGATTTTTGACATAGCATATTTGCTCAAGTTTAGCAAAGTTTTATATATTTTGCTGTTATGGTCTTGCAAAATGTAGTATATTTGCTAGACTTGCTACATCTGCAAGCATTGCATGAGTTGTTTGCAACCAAGAGTGAGTTCCCCTATTCTCATTATTGAATAAAACAGAACACAACTACTTCTTTATCACGATTTTCGCCGTTAATCGTTTAATCGTTTCACATCATACTAACTTTGAACTTGACAACAGAAGTCTTACATATTTGCACGGGACTTCTAGAACACTTAAATATCCAGTAGATACATCTTTGGCTATAAACATCTTCTGGTGCTTTTTTCATTATGATATTTGTTTGTGTAACTACTGCCTGCTTTATTAACTTCTGGGTGCTATCTCTTTGCGTTGTTATTGTTTACCCAGAGTATTAAATTTCTGGAATTTGTATGTGCGTGTTGACGTTATATCGCTTTTGTTTTTCTCTGTGTATTCATTTTCCTGGTAACTTTTATGAGCACATCACTGGGACTTTCTGTGCCTATTCAATTCTTACACGTAAGAATATTTGTGTACACTTAAGTATCTGTGTAAAAATATGTTCTCAGAAATCACTAAACATGTAAAGAAAGGAATGACAGCGTGTATCCTTTTTTTCAGTTTTTGTGATGTTAGTGGTAAATTTCCTGTTTGCGTGGACCTGCATATGGTTGACAATAAACGAATCAATTTGGATTTTTTCACATTTAAAAACATACGAGCACACGCGCTGTTATTTCCAAACACATTCGGAAACTAATTTTGAATATTTTTCAGTTTGCAAAACCATTAAATCAAAATCTATTATATATCTTGCAGTTTATTGTTTTATTTATTGTGTGTATTTTACTATTTGTCCTAAGAAGATGATTGTTTTGCAAAACTGGGATACACACACACACACAGGCACTCAAAGTGAGGAATATGCGTGTATGTTTGTACTTGAATGGCCAAAAGGAAGAGCCACAAGAGCTCTTATCATCAATAATCTTGAAGACATGATATGAACAAATTGTTGGTCGCTTAATTGGAAAATTGTTATATTGTTTTTGCAATAAATCCAAAAGCAAATAAACACACACATACATAAATATATATTATTTATTCCACATAAATACACAGCCTACAACTGTGCAAAATGAATATAAGTTTCAAATCGGAAGCTTCTTAAAGGATCGATATATCTCGTATATAAATAAAAGTATATACTCGTATGTATGTACGTGTATGTATGTACATGTTCTTAAGATAACAAATTGATTGATTTGTACGTGTATGCTTGTGTGTTAAGGATGGATGATTGGTTGCTTTGAAGTGTTTGTTTAAGTAGAAATAATTTTGAGGTATTTTAACAATAATGTTTGCAATGCATATTTGCTAAAAGTTACTGACAAACAAAAAGACAAGTCAAAAAGAACTAATAATAAAAATCAATCAGTAAAAGAAAAAACTTTTGGGGGAGTATAACGTAAATTATCTCCCTGGCATGCTAACAGCCACCCTAGTTGGTTCTTTTGTTGAATAAATTCATAACATGCGCACAATTTCTTTGTTTTTTTTTTCTTCGTTGTAGTGTCATAACGGGGTTGCATAGAGTGATGTTTTCCTACATCATAATTCATAATCATATTTTATTTGCTTTTATCACCACCCACAGGCTCCACCTATTTTAGAAATACGAGAATACGATTTTTCTAGTATGCAAAAGTACGTAAAAATATGAATGCAAAATGGCGTCTTGTTTAAGCACATTCGAAAATATTAGAAACTCACGTATGTGAGTGCAGGTTTTAATTATGGTCAATACAAAACACAGTTTTTTAGTTGGCCACCGCTACTTTTGGTTGCATGTGACTTTCTAAAGATTTTCGGTACAACAGGTGTTAGAAGTTGAATAGAAAAAACATCTTGTGGTTGCCTGCGGAGTGTTTAACTCAAATATCTTCTTAAATAGAGGAGCTTGCTTGCTATACCTTAAGTTAAAGCATGATATCTTCCTAATAGCACATCGAAACTGAACATATTTTTTTCAGATTTAATAAAAAATGGAGTCAATTGTAATTCCTACATTTTCTAAAATGTAAAACCAATTATTTTACAAAGCAACAAAATTTGACAGTTTTCTGTAGTTAAGATATCTATTTCATGATGTGTGTTTTAATTAATGAGATCTGTTTTCTGAGTATTTAGAGCGAATGAATTAAAATCATAAAATATAATACAAAAAAGTATTCTAAAGTTAGGTTAAACTGATGATGATGACTAATAAAGCTCCTGGTATTTTAGTATTTAATGACCTCTTCATCATCAAGCGATTATATACTTCTCTCGTAAGACTGCGTATGGCTCATACCAAATCTGTGCAAGAACAATTCCTCATTGATATTCCACCGCACTCGTCAAGACTATGTTTGATTGAATTACAAACTTAAAAAAGCCGAAAAATTATGCTTAACGTTTCAATTTTGCTGAACCTCATAATGGCAAACATCTTATCAATAAACGTTCCTCCAACGATCGGTAATCTTCCGTACTCCATTAGATGTTAAAACTTTTTAATTATATATACTTTTTATTTAATAAAAATAAATTATTATATTTTATTATTTACTATTCTTCCGAATAAGATATGCTCTATCGACTTAAAGTTTACCACCAAATTTAACAGGAGAATTTCTTATACATATTCGGTAAATGAAAATTTTATCAAATTTACCAAATAAGGCAATTACCGAAACTCACAGGTACTTTTAACAATTATATCTCTAAAACCTTCAAATACGCATAACTGGTGTATGTAGGTATCTCCAGGATCCGTAAAGGTTATACGTTTTATTAAAAAATTAATTTTTAATGATTTCTTTTCAAGGTTTACATTTCACTTGGAAAATATACGGATTCTAAAGATAATATCGACCTTAAACCAGTTAACATCAGTTTTAGTGAATCATCAATGAAACTTTAAAAGTAATTTTTTAAAAATTAATACATCCAAACGTACTGCGCGATACAAGAATTACGTAGGTGTATTTCTGAGTCTTGGAAATTTTGGAAATTTGGTAAATAATGTCCCTATGCATTTCCTTACTTCAATTTGGTTAAAAACTAGACCTAAAATTCATATTTTTTGCATTTCCCACCGAGTGTGAATAGAATACATAAATAAATTCCATAGCCTACTTTAAGGCTTCGCAATATAACAGCACACTGCGACAACATCGTGAGCTCTAGCAGATCAGCGTTGCCAAATATGCAGATTTGGTGGCTGATGGTGAGACGCGGCCTAAATAATTTTATTTCATAGTTATTTTCGACAGTGTGAGTTTTTGGAATGATATTAGTCGATACGTAACAAATAGAAAGAATATGACAAAATGATAATACGAATATGGTTATGGGTAACGGAAAATAGGAAAAAAATGAAAAAATTAAAAAAGGAAACAAAACAGAAATGAATTGCGAAATAAAGACCGCAACAGTTGCAAAGCCGATCTGGGTCGAAGTTAAATGGCAATCGGGCCTGGTTTGCTTGTTCGCTCTTCGAGAGTTCACCTACGCATGTGTTAAGGGTTGGACAACGACTATCTGTAAACTGAGTTGCGGTTTTTCTGTATTTTTCCCCTTAATGACATGCATTTTAACTAAATACATTGATAGAGACCATAACAATCTAGAAGCCGAACTCAGAGTTTCCTACTTCTTATACTTAGGTATAGGTTCCTTGTAAATCCTGGAGTAAGCTGCTATTAGTTGATATCCTTGCTATATAACACTTGTTTTTGTTATCAATGAGTTTTAAGGTACCAAAAAGAGCACATTTTCAACTATGTAAACGCAAATGTCAAAACCAGTCAAATAAGAATGATGTAAAGTTTAACGTAAAGTTTATAAATAAAGAAATTTCTATATTTTCTTGACACTATGTATGTACTCGTAACATATGTATGTTACTCAAAAATGGCAAGTCTTATGTAAAAAATATTTATTAATATTTTGTAGGAAATTTTATCAGCTATAAGTTTTATACACAACAATTGTTGACAACAGTTAAAGTTTCAGACCTTTTAGGTTGTTCAAGTATATGATGTATGTACCAATCACCAACCCTGCCAATTATTTCCTTCGATTTGTCTAATTTGCATGCGCTATCAGGCGATTATTGCAATAACTTTGCCATAACAGATGGTTGTTGCATCGTGCTTCTTACCTACTGCAGCTATAAAAATACATAAAGGCTCTTTGGCATGAAGTATGTATACAACAATTTTGCTAAGGGGCGTTAAAGAAAAAGCATCCATTTTGTTCCTTATTGTTTCCATAGATTTATTAAAAACAAGTAGTTAACAGAACATAGTACAAAAAGTACATTCATATGTAAGTTTAATACGAGTAATTTCCATTCCAGAACGTCATATAGCAAATGATATAACTTTTGAGCAAAGCTTTCAATTACATACTTAAATGGGTTCCGAATCCAAGAAAATGTGGTTTATATAAACTCCATTCTTGTGTATTGGTAGTTAGTGAAATTATCTTTCGGCCTACGCTGTTGTGTGCGCCGTGAACACTAGCTAACAAATGCTGCAAATGGGCACAAGTCTCCCAAAAAAAGTTAGTCTCCCAAAAAAAGTTAGTTGCTGGTTTTTCACGTATTTTTTGCCTTTGTAATTCATGAGAGCTCTATGTAACCTCAACGGCTTAATTTGGATAAAACAGCAATCGAAGGACCGGTAGGTGAAATTATTTTTGTTTTGCGAGTCTGAAAACAAACAAAAAATTGGTTAATATAAAAATAGGCAAAAAAACATAAATAGAATATTTTTGTTTTCTTTTTCCTTGCTTTTTGTTTTATTACTTTTGACTTTTGTCACAAATATTGATCACTGTTAAGAAGGTTTATATATATAAAAGAAATTGTTATTAAAAAAATAAATTTTAGATCTGGAACTTCTATGTTTTGTTAATACTTGAAACACAATAGTTCATACACTTAATTCCAAGCGAACGAAAGCGTTCGAGATAGATAAACGCTAATTGACTCGAATACGAGTAACTCGCTTACGTTTGCTTATGTTTTCTTTCGTAATACAGAAATAGACTGTAAGTTTTGTTTACAGTGTTTTACAGCCTTTTTAAATAATTTAATCCTTTTTTTACCAATTTTTCAAGTTCCACTTCTAGATTCAGAAATTGTAATGCAGCTGGGCTACAATTTTTATATATTTCAATCCTTAATATAATGAACAAATGCTTGTCTACAAGATTAACATTACACACACACATATGTACTTAAAAAGGTATATGTGTTAGATTATTCAGCAATGCGATCAAGTCCAAGTACCACAAGGAGTGTTTGGATTTGAACTTCATAAACGGCAACTTCGATTTTCAATGGTCTCTAAATGGCTCCTCGCAAAAATGAATCCAACAGGTTCAAATCAGAGCTCCGAGGCGAGCAATTGACAGCAAAATTTCGCCTCCCGTATGCAATTTGAAAATGATATTTTGGCTAAATGAACGTAACGTCACAAAAATTTCTTGATTGGTTACACACCAAGGAGGCTACACGTATTTTCCTAAAAATTGCAACAAGGCCTCTAAGTGCTGACATTTATTTTTTATTTATAAAATGCTATGGATATAAAAATTATCCGATCAAATGTAATTGATTAATTAAAACTCAAAAATATTCTGTGAATAAAATATGGTTTTTAATTAAAAATAATTTAGTTTATATGTACATATGGATATGTGAAATATATTGATATATGTTTTCATTATAAATCACTGCTAGAGGTATCGCAAAACCAATTTTCGCTCAACGAAGGACTTAACTTGGCCTATTCATTTCACCTTTCAAGTCAGCATTTTCCCTCTGTGCATACTTTTCAATAGCGGCTAATACACACGTATGTTCATTCTTTATATGCCAATTCGATGATAATCCGAGATCCGAATGCGATAACATATAAATCATCAACTCTTTATTTGTATCTTCTCGTGAAGTTTTCCTCGTATGAAATAATCGCAATCTCTTTTGCTTCTAATGAATGCTTCTTTTTACAAACATATGTATATAAACTTATAATTTATAAATTTTTAAACGTAGATTTAGATGATGTACATTGAAGAACTCAATATCATCAGATCCATGAACTAAAATTTTATGGACAGTAGCTTGGCATATAATACCGCCCATAATGTTTTAAAATACACGTTTTTTGAGGCTGGTAACAGGTCTTTACAGCTGTTTACATTAATTGGCCATCCGCTAGATTACACCCTTAGTATAATGCCATAGTTATGAATAAGCGGACTTGGACATTGGCAATTACATTCCCATTACATTACGTGTGTATTTCATTGAATTTTTCCAAATGCATATCAAATTACATGTTGTAAATGGTAATTGCAGGCAAATTATAATTGACTTTTTCTTAATTGGTAAACATCAATTACCATTTACATGCACTTGGCAAATTAATTAATACTATATAAAAGGCGTCCCAAGGAAAAACCCCCGTTTTTTAAAACAAAAATAATTTCGGAAAATTTTATTTTTGAAGACTTGAGTTATTTGAATAAATTAATGAACTTTCAGACTAATTCGACTTATGTTTTATAGTATAAAAAGAAATTAAAAAAAAATTAAACAAAATTTTAGCAATTACATACAATTGGTAATTAGACCTAGAGTTAATTATAAAATGTAGCTGGTAGCGCACAAGGCCGCGAATAAGTCCCTTACCAAAGCCTGTTATTTCGGCCGCTAGGTCACTGCTCGAAAGAAATCTTCGAGCAATCCATTTTTTACTTGGTCAATTAATAAAAACTTTTTTGTAGTTTCATAAAACCTTTTTTTTACGTTTTTTTTACTTATTTCTGTATAAAGTTGAAGAAGAAAGAGTGAGTTTGTTTCCCTAATCACAAAAAGTGGTGGATTTGTAACGTATTAACTCATTTTGCTTAAATGTAGATAATTTTAGCGCCCACTGGTTAAGGTTTGGTGCACTAGTCGTATTTCAATAATAATAATACCTTCTCGCAATTTCATTAATCAACTGTAAGATTTTAATGTTACTTTCTTTAGTTTGTAACTTTGCTTTAACATAATCACTCTAAGATTCTGCTAATGTGTGGCAGATGGCACCATCTTGTTGAAATTAGAGATGCTCTATGTCCACTTTTTTCATTTGAGGCCACAAAAAAACGCTATTTTGTTCTAATAAGACAAAAAAGACACACCAAATAGTTGCACTTCGAGGATGTATTTCTTTTTGGCAAATCTGTCTTGTACTTTCAATCCCCGATAGCTGCAATTTTACTTCTTTACAAAAGCGTTAAGGTGAAAATGTGCTTTATGTTTAGTTATAAACACACTTCGAAAGGCCAACTCCTCGTATTTTTTCTCGAGCGCTAATTTTCATAATAAGCTTAGATAATTCGAACAGGTTTTTCCGGAGTGTATTGCTCCATGACTAATTTTGTAAAGGTACCTGATATATTAATTTCAAGTTGCAGTGATGCATACTTTAATCTTTGAGACAGAATCATCTCATTTTAATCTGTAAGTTAAAAAATGGACAGGACGGAAAAGCCTTAATAAGAAGTCACTATTCATCTCAATGGCTACGTTGAATTTTGATATTTCGGTTAATTTTTTTTATATAGTTACGGATTATTTCTGACCTAAAACATGCCGCAAAAAATTGTCTCGCAAGTATATATTTCACAAAAAGAAGCGAAAACTTTCTTCACAGCCAAAGAAATATCTCATACCTGTATTCATACTTGTTTTCATTTCGAAAACCTTTATTATTCACATTTCCTTATACGTACATGCATCTACTCTTGATAAATATTATTTATTTTCCCTTATTTAATTTTACTTCACCTGGAAAATTTAATTTAACTTAAAACTACCATCATTTGCAGTCGTAACAACAACGGGCACTACACGTACCAACACATGCACATACGTAAATACATACATGCAACAACACACTTGCATAGAGTTGTTGAGGCACTGAACCCTTGTTGATTATTTATTCGAGAGAAAAGAAATGAAAAATATAAAATAATTTTTATATCAAACGAAAAAAGTCAAAACCACAAAAGATTTTAAAAATCTCTGTCTGTTCTTAACAAACATTGCCAATTGTATCCCTTGAGAGCTTCACAAGAACACCCGTATTATATTTATCAGGAACGTGCTCATGTAAAATATTTTCTTTTATTTTAGTTTAAATGTTGAAAGTAGTTAAGGAACAGCACACTAGTACTTGCAGAAGGTAGGGTGTGCCCTAAGATTTCTTTGAGTTTCTTCGTTACTTGTACTCGTATAAATGAAAATTTAACATGTTACATAATTTTAATATTTAATGCATGAAAACATGATATTTTATATGATTAATTTCTAAAAATATATTTCCTTGTGCATGCATTCAGGAAGCAAGGGGAATCCCTGAAGCACTTGTTTATTGCACGTTTTTATGCTTAAATGTTCCAATTTCTTTTTTCACTTGAAGCTCAAAGTTTGCATTTGTTAGAATTTCTAGGAACTAACTTTAAATATACTTACATACACATACATAAGCTTTTATATAGAATAAATAAATATAATGAAATATTCATACTCGTAATACATATTTGTACAGGGTGTCTCTTTAAGCCCGACAGAACTTAGGAACAGGTTAAATGTCAAACGACATTTATGACCAGTATATTCTGGCAAATCATTATGAATAAATTGTCGCTTGAACAATGCTACCAAATTAACCAGATTTACAGATCTATTTGAGCAAGGCATCCGTCGAACTGCGAATAGATTTCATACCACATACTCTCTAAATGATGTATTAACACCCACACATCAACGGAATATGCGTACTGAAGAAAATATCACCGATCCAAATTTATCGATTCGTCGTCGGTCGCAGGAATTGAAGCCACAAGACTGTCATATGCGAGCTGCAGTAGGATCATTTTTGGTTTAACGGGCTTATTAATATACGAAATTGCCACACGTTTGTTGCGTTTAAAACGCAGGTAGCATCACTGTCCCGCACCATGGTCAATTATTTTTTGTTTGAAAATATGAATGATATTGATCCTTGCGAGATGTCTTTGAGGATGGCGCTACGTGCTATATGGCAACAAAGAACATCTACTTATTGAAATCGAAATTTTGCGATAAGTTAATTTCGACAAATGTAGCTACCAATTGGCTTCTATGATCGTGCGGTTTGACACCTATCGATAATTTCCTGACGGGTCATGTCAAGTTGCTGGTTTATTCTGATAAACCAGCAACAAATGACGCCTTGGAGGGCAAAATACGGCCAGTAATGGCTCAAAATTGGACGTCCTTTATGAAGCACATCAAGCACAGCCGTAGTGGCCATATGTCCGAATTCATTTGCAAATGTTAATGCCACTTATTGATCTTTTGAATAAATTTTTTTTATTAAAATTTAATAATTTATCGGGCTTCAAAAAATAGCACTCACTAGCAGTTTTAGTTGTGAGAATGATTGTTGTCGTCTTTTATCATATAGCCCATTTTTTTCCGGTAATTATCAAAAAGTCGATAATCAAATTACAAATTAAAACCGAAATTTCGTCTAAAACTCAAATATTCATCAAAACAAACACTAAACAAAAAATTATCCAAAACTAATAAAAAAAATTTTTAAACAAAACTTTAGGAACCTTAAATTAAACTAAACCCAAACAAAAGTCACCTGAAGAATCAAAAGGCCTTGAAGCAAAAGCATTTTAGGTGAGAAATACGAAATTCTTTCAAACTCAATAAATACCGCAGAGGGTCTAATACATAAAATCATATGTTTGTTGCCTCCTGGTAGACTAAAGAGAACAGAAAATAATGTTACAGAAGTTAACGCCATCAAAGCTGGTATTCTATACGTATTGTCCTCGATCCAGCAGTTTACTTAATAATCATCTCTGATAAGTCTTTGTACAAGAATTTGCAAATGATCCCATCCATTTCAGTATTCGCCCAGACGTAAGTATACGTATCACGAGAACTAGAAAATATCTGTCGTTTGAAGGCTTGGTTGAAAAGCAGCGTTACGTTTGCTCTTAGAAGGGGAATTTAACATCTAGTTGCTATTATTAAAAAAAAACATTCCACAAATTTGTCATACCGTGGCATTCACCTAAGAGTAACATTTCACTTCGTATTGGGTCCAATATAAGACTGTTTTAAGCCAAATTTGACGGTACAGAGTCTAATTATGGAAAACGACCAGTACTGGTTATTTACAGGTAACCTAATCGAAACTACTTACAAGCCCAACTAAAGCCACCGTGGTACATAAAAACTTAACACAGCAAACCGATTATACAAGACGAGTTTAACAAAATTCGCGAAAGATAAAATTGCAGCACCATTGGAATCCGTTGGCACGATGCCTGACATGAAAGATCTCAAGTTCGGGCAAACTTTTGTAGAGCGGATTTGTCATCATGCTGAGTTGAAGACGCTCTGGACATGATGTCATTCAAATAATATACGCAAATTCATTTCATTCTGTTCCAGCTGTCAAAATATATAACTACGAGTATTTGCAACACTCCGTTGAGACGGTGCAAGTTTTCCAGCAAAAACAATCTGCAATTCTCTTTCTAACTTGCAGTTGTTGTCAGACACAAAACTACTTTTTTGCTTTTTACTTCTTCGGTTTTCTTACACTTTGATTTTATTTAAAATAACGAATGAGTAGACAAACGAAATTGCGAGTACACGCAATTTGTTTCCATTCTTTGCGCCTATAAATTCGGACTTGCAGAAGGAAACTGGGTACAACAAGCTAGAAGACAAATATCGTATAACACACAATTGTATGGAGAGTGCCCGGATAGGCCAAAAACTTTTGGACTGTTTTTACTACAATGCTGGTATAGTATTCGTTGCAAAGTTAAAACTTCTATTGTAACTGCGCCTTCAAGATCATTCAAAGGACCTTCTTTCGTACCGCTTCCTATCCTAATTTCGTTAGTATGTATGTGTGTTTATATGCACATTTGTTTTTTTATATTTCAGTATTTATGATTTGATTACAATATCAGAAATTTTCTCTAATACTTGCGATACGATAAAGAAATAATGAAGAAGATTTGTCACACGGTTTCATTATTTCCAAATCTTATCAATTGTTGTCATCACAAACAGGGGTCAATTTGTGGTGGCATTATAACTGATTGACAGATTTTTCTTTGTTTAAACTTTAACATATTTTTCGTCCATATTGTAACATATGGACATGTTGAGAGAGATGAGAATAAATAAGTTCACATTCATATAAAATACTTGAGCGCAAACAATGGAAAATATCAACAACAAGAAAATCTCCCCCATTGCCATTAAATACATCAGCCAAAAAGGATAATGACACCCACTGAATTGCAAGCAGACAATGAACAACATTGAAAGCACCAGCCAGTCATCAAACCTACCACCCAACGGTCACCAACCAGCCTTTAGCTACTTGTACTTTATGCTTCAGTACTGTCGTCATACCGAGAAAACAACTAGAAAAGTACAACAAATCATTTTTTCGCATGACTGAAATGATCCGTCTTTGAGCAATTGTCTGATTGTCTTCAACTCTCGCGTGATGCTCTTAATGAGGGATTATTTTCTTGTGGGGTGTCTTTGGCCGTGTAGGTGGTGTTTGTCCGTATAGACTTTTTGCAAACGCTTGTTGCACATTTGCGTAGATGTTGAAGTTGAATACCAAAATTTAATTTGTTAAATTGATAACTTTTTGTCATTTTAAATTGATAAATTACATGTTGTGCAGAACAGTAATCAGGGATTTTAATTTCTAAATTATATTGAAACAAGCAGACAATATTAAAGTTTAGTTTATTAAAATTGTTAAAGCTTTTTCGACGCAAGCTTAATAACAAATTGTGAATGTCCATTATTTTGAACAATTTTATTTAGGATTCTGATTATATAATTGTCATAAATATGAAAGAACCTTTAGTATAAAAGCCACAGTTTCACAAAAAATTATGATTTTATTGATTTTATTTTACTATATCCTTCACCAAAGGTGTAAAGATTCATTAGTTTCTCGTTCCGTGATCTTTACAATATTCATTTCTGACCACTTAAAGTGTGTATAAATATATTTTGGATCCCAATAGCTAGAGAAGTTCATTTAATGATGTTCGTCTGTCTGGTGTTGAAATTAGTTTTTTCAAGGCCCTAGATAACTTCCTGTGAACTTCGTTTAAGAAACAATCTATAACATGCCTTTGGCAGAGGTTTTTTATTTGAAATCAGCAACAAATGGCCACAAGTTGCCGAGATATGCGCAAAAAACAAATTTCCTTATGGTGAAACGTATAACCACAAGCCCATAAAATAAACATAATGAATGCGGTATCAAGGCCATGTAGGGGAATTATCCACTCCAAGATAAGATAACCTGGGCCGTATTGATTATTTACAAAAAAAATATTTACAATATTTATAAAATATTAATATTCCTGTAAAAACCGAAAATTTCACTGAAAATTATGAAAATTTCGAAATATACTTGAAACCGAAAGTATCAAACAAATTATTTTTCACCACAGAAATTTAAATTTAATATTTGAGATATTACCACAACCAATAAATTTCATAAAAAAAATCCGCATTTTATGTAAAACCTACGCAAAACTTGATGTATCACCAATTAAGCATCAACGAATTAAAAATTCACCACAACTCAGCAATTCACCAAAAATAATTAAATTCACTAACTAGGGCCGCCGCTGCATATGCGTCGTGGTAATAGAAGAAAGAGACTGGCATTCGCTAAAAAAATACGTTGACATGACAGAATCACTATGGGATCATATTATTTGGTAGGACTCTAAATTTGAGCTGAAAAATGTAAAACGTCGACAACGAGTGTGGCTAGAGCCTTGCAAGGTCTTAAATAGGAAAGCATTACAGACACGGTAAACCGTGACGGTGGAGCTTAGACAGCTCAATGGCATAAGCGCGACATAAATGGACTGGGGAGACTTTACCTTTCAATGGCGGCAAGCACACGCGGAAAGTGGCAAAGATAAATTTTACCGGGAAAAGCAAATTAGAAAACGTCGCTCACCTCCCCCATCTAAATCTTATCGATCACTTATTGGACATAAAATGCCGATAGAAAAGAATACGGAGATGGTTTCATTTTCGAAAAAAAAATTAAAGTCAAATGAAGGCAGATTCTAAGTCTTATTTCAAGGAATTTGGCTTCCAACCTGCCAAACGACTAAAAGGGTTCATAAATTTAAGAATTCTGTGTTTTCGTTAATACTTACTTGCCTAATCAGTGCGTGAAAATGTAGATATTTTAATTATTATTTCCATTACAAAAGAATATATATAGTTTAACCTTAGAGGCTAAAAATTCTTTCCGCCAATCGCGCTGGCTGTATTCGAAAGAAAAAAAATGATTGCATTGTTAATTATGTTGCTTTCCTCTTCAATATTTTTCGAACAACTTTAATTTTGTAATTAACAGTACGATGGCAATTTCAGTAAACACTTGATATTATTAAGTAAAGAATTAATTTAAATCCATATTCCTCCGCCTCCTTTTCAATTTTTGTGAATACAAAACAAACTTAAACAAACTGTTTTCTTGAAACAGCATTCTTAAAATTATTTGAACGTGGAAAAGCACATTATTTGTTAATAAAATAGTTGGTAGACTTATTTAATTTACTCTCATCTTTGAAACAGTGATCAGATGTATAAATCTTTCTACCAACTTTTCCCTCAAACAGAAACAAGCTTCACACTTGATGAGCACTTGCCGCAGCGCATGTTGCTGCATACAGATATAGACGTTTGTAGGGATGTATGATGAAAACAAAATCATCTATTAATAAAGACCGCATATTAGTTGGAAAACATTATACATACTCGTTTACATGCTATGCATTCTCCACTTACAGTCGTTCAGTTTTCAAATTCAATTTCACCCAGTGGGCCACTGCACCAAATGTGCACTCGCTTCGTTTAATATTAATTTTTTTTTTAATTTTAAACCCTACATCATGCGATTGTTAGTATCGTTTTACAAAAACGATACGAGACGGTTTAAAGTCTTATGTTTATTCTTCAATATTGTAAGATTTACTAAATTAGTTACAGATTCTTAACTAGCGATGGAATTTGGTTGAAGAGAAGCAATGTTTAGCGTTTAAATTAAGGCCGATCTCAGAGTACATGCTACAAGCGAAGCGAAGTTAGAAGAGCGATAATAGTGTGCGCTATATTATTGCTAGAAGATATAAGTGTGAATGCTATATTGAACGAAGCAAGTTCTTTTGTTTATAAAAATGTTCAGTATTTTGTGAATGCTTATTAATGTTGGGTATATCAGCACATTGAAGATCAGCTCACTAAATTAGTTCGCTCAGTTAGTACAATAGCTCAGTGGGGTGCTTTGTGTCAATAGTTCTGTAAATAATAAAATACTGTTTATTATTTATTGTATGTAATTAATTATTTATTTATTAATAATAACTTTATTATTAATAAACCTTAATTTATATATATAAGATGACGATAGATAATCAGTGTGTCTGGTCAGCACGAACTCTAACAACGGAAGGAAGTGTCTGTATGTACATACGGGTAACTGGTAGTTGCAATGTGAATGGTTGTATTGATTAGTAGCTAGTATAAGTAATTAGCAGCTGTACGAAGGTGAATCACCTTCTCAAGTTCATGCAAAAAAAAAACATGGAACAACGTACTACTGAAACGCTTAGTACTGAAGAGCATGAACGAAAAATAAACATGAACACTGAACTACAAAGGTAAACACTCTCATAGCGATGAGCGCCATACTTAGTTTAATTGTGTGAATAGCTCCATTGAATTAATTCGGTCATGAACTTCACATCTGTAGTGCTTATACATATTCGGGCATATTCTAACAAATGTTTCATTTTGAACTCGCCGAACTTCAGGAAATATTGGAATTTATAACCTGAATTGTATGTTTCAAATGCTTGAGATATTTTATCGGCACTTATCTTTTAATGAACTAAATTGTCTGACTAACAGAACAAGGTTGTTCAGAACACCGCCCATTATATATATTTGTATAATTGACTTAGACAAATAGTTAATGTCAATTAATACTTCATACCAATAATTTTGTAGTGCTGCAGCATGGATCCCAAAGAACATGACGAGTAAACACTTCTTCCGTTATTAATATCCCGGAATTAACCTCTAGTTCATGTTTTAAAAAAATATGATAAATTTATGGGTGAAACTGCTGAAATGGCAACGCTGACTCTCCTTCATCTTTGCTCTCATTGTGACAGCTTGTGAGCAAGCCCAAAAGAAAAACACAAGACGTCGTTTGTAGCGTACTGTAGCTTGGTATTATACAGGGTGTCCACCGGGAAGGTATACTACTATGTTTTGCTGCCATTTTGGTAAACATTAGTCTTGACAGTTCATATTTGGCAGTATTGAAGCAGAGACGTGGCAAATTTACTATGGAAAAATATTCGGTAAACCAACGTGTTTTAATCGTTAAATCAATCATCGTTTATAAAAATCAATCATCGATTACTGTGACGATGAGAAAGTTACGTGAAATTTTTTGGAGAAACAACGTGCAAACAAGACGCACTATTTATCGTGTAGTGAATGATTTCGAAGAAATAGGGGCTGTAGCTGATAGGCCCAAGCATGGACCACAACGTACTGCAAGATCGGCTGCAAACATTACTGCTGTTTAAGAAAGTGTTCAAAACAATCCATCAACCTCAATTCGACTCCGTGCTCAGGAGCTTGGTCTTCAAAGAACAACTTTGGCACAAAGATTTGCATTTGTTTCCATTTAAGATTCAGTTGACACAAGAGCTTCTTCCAGAAGACCATTTACGCCGCCGTACATATGCCTATAGGATGCTATAGCTCGCCCATGACTACCCCGATTTTCATGAAAAAATACTAATGAGTGACGTGCCACATTTTCATTTGAAGGATATGTGAATAAACAGAATAGTTCGTTCTGGGCAATGGAAAACCCTCAAATTATTCATCAGTCACTTTTGCATCCATTAAAAGTGACAGTCTGGTGTCAAATTTGGTCAGGAGGAATCGTTGGATCTTTGAAACTGAAAACGGCGTAACGGTAACTGTCAATGGGGAGCGATATCGTGATATGATTGAACACTTTTCAACGCCACAACTGCATGCTTTGGGCTTGACTAACATGTGGTTTCAACAAGACGTTGCCACATCGCATACATCCAGGATTACAATGGAATTACTGCGAGACTTCTTTCCACAACAAGTTATTTCAAGGAACGGTGATGTTGATTGGCCTCCACCGTCGCCTGATTTGACTGCTCCGGACTGCTTTTTGCGGGGATATCTGAAAAGCAAAGTTTATGCAAACAAACCAGAAACGCTGGAGGAACTCAAAAAAAATATTCGTGATGAAATTAATGAAATACGGCGTGAAATGTGTGAGAATATAATGAAAAATGTGTTTAAAAGGGCTCGCATTTGTGAGGCTAACAGAGGCGGACATTTATCTGATATTGTTTTCCATACATAATTGCCGACATTAAATAAAACATTTATCAATATACGATCCATTCTCTTTCATATAATCAAAAATTATAAACAAACAACGGCGGACACCCTGTAGTTCCGCTTATAGTTTGTTAAAAGTTTTCATTAAAAAAAAAATCATTGTAAAGTCCAAATTCAAAATAAGAATTTATATTCACAACATAACAACAAAATCGTGTGACGTATGTCGTAACGTATTTGGTAAAGTATTTTTAATAAATATTTAAATACGAATAATTAATTATTATTTCACGTAAATGAATTTAAACAGTATGAAAAAATCCTTTTTGTGATCATCGAAACGATTTGCCATAGTGCCAACCGCGTTACTTTTAGATTATAACGCGAATACCGTCAAATCAAGAATCAACCGTCAAATGTGTTTTAGGGCACACTTTTGTTCGAACATAAAAATAAATTTTTTCTTTGCGAACTTTGTTTTAATATTTCATTTTTCAATATATTTTTCCTAATACGTTGTTGGTTGTGCAAATTGAAACAACATTTAATCAAGTTTAATCAACAAGTTCATTAATGAACACAAACTACAAAGATCATTTGCGATCGAATTTAAATCATTTTCAAACACGCATTACGTGTTCGTTTTCAGGTGTAATGCCTTTTATTTTAGTCAAGTTAATAAACTCCTTTTAGAAAATGATTAAAAAAACATGCTCATGACTGAAATTTTAAAATTCATTGACCGCAAGATCGGTAAAGTCTACAGTTAGCGGCATTACCTGTAAAACAAAATTTGATAATTTCTCTTTTATTTATAAAACACACAACGGGTGTTTTCCTTTTTGGCTTGACTGGAGATATTTTTACATTTAAATAATATACAGAAAAATGGCAACAACTGGAGGTCGTATTTTCAGACTGTCTTCGCAATAACGCGTAGAATCTTAGATTTCAAGTGCACGATATAGACATGCGTCTCTTTATATCCCCATAGAAATTATTCTAATAAGGGTCTAATTCCCTTTGTGAAATTATTCTTTCGTCAAATGTTTCTTTCAGAGAAATTAATTTAATAGAAACACGAAAGAGTTTGTAATCATATGTATATGTACATATCTGTACCGCTTACCGATAGGGCCGATATATGGAATTTTGGCTTAAATATTATTGTCTGCACTGGTCGACAAATAATGTATTTTTATTCCTCAAATTTTTATTCTTGTGTCTAGCTACTGACAACAGAGTTTCTCTAACAACTTTTGTTTTTTAGTGTTAGCTAATTACGCGCATTTGGTAAAATTATATTTTTTTTTTGTTTTGAGGGACTAATAATACAAAAGGTCTTTAATTAAGCGTGTGTGTGAGATATTAATGAAATTTGTTATTCGTTTGAAAAACCTATCGATGTCATTATGCATGGAATATAACATCGTGCAAAAGTCCGCAGCGGCTTCGATGGCGTCTAAATCAAGCTAATTTGAGCGAATTTGAGGGATGGCGTGGGCCCTGCTGGCTTTGAGCGCCGCTTAGTTTTGTGGTTTATTCGCATAAACCGGAAACTTAAGAAAACTCCGCAGGTAAAAGTCTAACGGGGTCCCATCGCAAGACCTCGGTGGTCATGGTCCCATCACCTTCACGTGTGATGACCATGCCCTTAAGTCGTACGTGCAGAATTTCCAACATGGCATAAGCTGTGTGGCACGTAGCGTCTTCCAGTTGAAACCATATGTCGTGAGTGTCTATAACATCTAATTCAGGCTAAAAGAAGTTGATAATTATAAACCTATACCGTCCACCGTTGACGGTGATGGCCTGGCGACACTGCCAGCCGAAAGTCCACACCAAACTGTGATTTATTGGAATGTATTGGATGCTTCTTGATCTAATGTGGTAAATAAGGCATTTTTGTTTTCTGACGTACCCATTCATCCAGAAATTGGAATGCCCTTGTCTTGTCTTGTATTATCTACATAATGCATATATCTTTAAAAACTAACGATAAATGTAATTGGTCACAGGGTGTTTTGATGTAGATTTTTGGAACGAATTTCCAAAATCCCTTGTCAAGTTTGGTTTGGAGACAAGCCGGTTTCGGCTATGTGCCATTTTCAATGTCATTTTTCACATCCTAACTTATCTTCTGTTCTATGACCTAATTTAAAATCATGTGAGGTACAAATAAGCACATCTAATTCCTTTAATGATCCTAAACTTCCTCAACCCGAATACAAAATACCAAGAGTCATCTCGGAACTAGGCTACATATGTGGCGAATAAAAACTTTAAAAATTTATTTAAAAGAATCGAAATGAGATCTGAGTTTACAAAAAAAATCTTCTGAAATTTTAACAACTTTGTGGCGACCTGTAATATTGTAACATAACATTTGTACTTATGCTACTAAGTACCTTTTAGTACGACGCTTAAAAAAATCGGAACTAAAAATTTATACAAAAACCGCATCATTCATTCATTCTTTTCTTTTTCCTTTTTTCTGACTTTTGAGCTCCGCGTGTTAAATTAAAACATTAAAACTTTATTTGTAAAATTCAGAAATTTGAATAAATAAAATCAAATTAAATAAAACATAATCGTTTATTTTACTACGAACACGTCACAACTTGTTTCAAAGAAAAGAATTTGCTTGCTCTGGAAATCAATATTACTTTTTATCGCAAATGCATAAATAATCGGCTACCGAATTTTTCTGACGATATAAATTAGAACAAAAGCGACAGAAGCTCAAAGTGTGTTTTTCTTCCTCAGAGGCCCAAGTATAGATATACACCTATTGCGCGTTCAAAGACTTTGTAAGAAGTGTACAGAAATATGTACTTCGAAAGTAATAGTAAAGTTCAAATATCAAGGCCACACCTGAGCCATTTCAGTTATTTCGGAAGTGGTTTCTTCTAAGCCAACAAGGTGAATAAACAAAGTTCTCTTGTTTTGTGTCTCGGGGACAATCAATACATAAATTATCACATGGAGAGAGTGTCGGCAGAATAGCGGGAAAATTTGTTCGTGGTTTTCTCTGTGGAAATTACGTGTAGATGTTCCTGTTCAGTTTGAGCATAATTTTTTATTTCTCGTCGAATTATTTCCATGTTCTCATCGTATTTTATGTAAAAATTCATGGGGAGCGCATACTATATATTTTTTCGCTGTGTGTATTTCGTTTTGTGATGGCAGAACAGCGTTGTACGAACAACTTTGTTTGAACACGAACAGACATTCAACGGCGACGGTCTTTACAAGTCAAATCCCTGGGCGAACAAGACGGCATGTTAAGTTTAAATTTTCTCTCACGCAAGTTTCCAGGATTAAGTATCGAAAAGTTAAAACTGGATATATTCGATGGACCACAAATTAGGCAACTCGTAAAAACCACTCTTTGTCACATGAATGAGAAATCTACTTCCTTCGCTCACATTTAGCGCGATTCCTAGAAATACATGGCGATTTTAGCAAAGATCAGGTTGGACAATTTCATCAAGGTATACCGACAAATGAAGAGACATCCGTATGATGGCCGACTACTGTTGAAGCTTGTAACTAGGTCAAGCTGAATTTGACTAGAATTTTACACAAATTTGTGATAATTTTTTTATATTTTTTAGTCCAAATAGCAAAACTGGAGTAATCATGCAATGTTTTTTATTTTAATCAGAGTCCTAGAAACAATTAAAAAAAGTAAACATAATAAGGAAAAAGTGTTGACCATTTGGGTTTATTCTTATTTAAGCGATTTTCCAGAGGTTCAAGTTTTTTGTCTTCTGAGTTTTAAATTGTCCAATTTTATTGAACGACAGCAAAAAACAATAAATTTAAAACTGACGGAATGAATAGAGATTTTTCGGTCGTAGTGGAAAGCAATTTTTTTCATGAGTTACTTCCCATCATTCATTCTTCAGGAACAAAAAATTCCTTAAACTGGAATGAGTTTCATTTAACAAGAACGTTCAAAAATACAATAAACTTAAATTGTGTAAAGAAAGTGCAAACATAATGCAAGTCCAATTAATTTGTAACTCATCTTGTGCGTTTTTGGAAAACGATCATGACGAAATTAAGAGAAGAAAATACAGCAGAGAAATGAAAAATTACAAATGCATCGATGGATAACAAAATCATGTCAGTCAAATGAAAATTTGTTAAACAGAGAATTTTTCAACAAAACATGCGGCCCCTGGAAACACTTAAATATTTAAAAAATTATTTTAACTATATTATGAATTTTCCCAGAACTAAAAGTTTGAATTTGGCAAAAAAAATAGTTTAAATCCAATCGTGCGCGAGATACGGAATTCAATAGAATATTTTAAAAAAAATAAAAAAAATTATCGATCATCGATCTTCACGTCAGAATTTCGTGAAATTTGATTTTGGAAACGGTAACAGAAATAAACATGTTCATATCATCTTATGGCCGCTACAAAGAAAAGTTTTAGCACCTGTAGATAACTGTAGTTGATGTATTCAATATGGGGTGAACAATTTAGACGCCGATCTAGGTGTATACCCAAATATTTAACATGGGTTTCCGCTGGAACACTGGTGTTTGTTATTGTTTTAGGATGGAAAACGTTACGTGGGCACATTCCGATGGATTTACCTTTATTCTCCACTTTTTTAGCCAGTCCTATAGATCCTGAATGTGGGGTGAAGTTCTATAGATGCAACTTTCGAACCTTAGTTAACACTTATAAATACAGTGTGATATGCAAACATTGCCGAGCTTGTTGGCATATCCGCTGTATAGATGAGATATAATAGCGGACCTATTATACAGAAAAAATTTTAGTTATTTTCGTGAAGACCCCATCAAGTGTCAAGCAACTCCTCCATAACCATAGCTGTTAAGTAATGATTAGTAATCGTAATCATTAGTAATTAGATTACTTTTTTTTAAAGTAGAATTAATGATTACAATACGATTACATTCAGTTTTATACGATTAGTAATTGATTACGATTACAAGTAATCAAAAAATAATCAGTATTACTTGCGATTACTGAAAAATAATCAAAAGTAATCAAAAATGAGTTCGACTACTTTAAAAGATTACTTTTGATTACTTTTGGCAAAAATTGAAAAGTAATCAAAAGTAATCAAAAATAGTCAAAAGTAATCATTTAAAGTAGTCGAACTCATTTTTGATTACTTTTGATTATTTTTGATTATTTTTTAGTAATCGCAAATAATCCTGATTATTTTTTGATTATTTGTAATCGTAATCAATTAGTAATCAGAAATTGTTGAATAGTGGATTATATAATCATTACGATTCTTTTTAAAAAGTAATGTAATTGATTACTAATCGAAATTTAACAGCTCTGTCCATAACTATGTCCGCTACAGTTGGAGATGCCGGAGATCTCATCGGAAGACCTTCCTTTTGCACATATATCTTTTCATTGTATATTGAAAATACCCAATGTCCTCTATACAAAATTTAAGAAGATGTGAAAATAAGAATTTCTCTCTTTCTCTAGGAAACAATGAAACTACATCAAGAGAAACTACTCTTTCATAATTTTTTATTCTCAAACATTATACTTAGAAAACTCAGTAATCCTCTTCAAAATGTTAGTAACATATTTGCATAACGGGTATGATGGTGAATTTCCAAACGAACAAATTGGTCTTAAGGGAAACTGTGGATTGTGAATGTTAGGAAGTCCATACAAGCTAGCTGCCGTCGCAATATTAGTTTTAAAATTTTTCTTCTCAAAAATGATAATAATTTTATTTTTAAAAAGTTCTTTTACCATTCCATTATTTATCTTCTGCAGTTTATTCGTTGAATCCATACTTACTAACTGATATTTCGTAAGATCTCCTACAACATTGTTAATTCTGATGTCACAATCTTTTTTCTTTAAAGCTACTGTACTATTACCTTTATCCGCTTTTAACTTTATTTTTATTTAACTTTATCTAACTTGAACCTATCCCTATTTGTCAATCTCATTTATAGTGATTATCTACCATTACAGTTAACCTTGTTCTGGCTACTTCCTGCTGCTCTTTTCTTTGCAGCGTCTGTATAAAATCTTCTCAGTCGGTTATCATTTTTAAAATGACAATTCATCTTTTCTCATAGGCAAAGCATGTGTATGACCTAGTGAGAGAGTACATTGTATGTCCTTAGGAATATCTACATCAGTCTTATTGACAAACCACTGCTGCCATTATGTCTCCAAATTTCCAAACTCCGTCCACCTCCCTTTCTGTGAAATGTTTTTTCAAATTTCGTTTATCACTAATGCTTCACTAATTCGTGGCCTTTCTTAATTGATCATCTTGAAATTTTTCTTTGCAAGTCTTGTGTCTATAATTATTTACAATTTGCTGACTTCCGGCCAATCTCCTCATATTAAAAATATCATAAACTGATTATAAATGTAGGAATAATACCAGAATTCCTACTTCGAATCAGGAAAATTATCGTTGACTTTCCTTTTATAATTTTGTCTCTCATCGTCTTAAACCTATTGCTCAATCCCCGTAATCCAATCTTTTGAAGGAATATCTTAACTATCCTGATTATCATGATTAACGATAGTTGCTAGTGCTCCCACTTAGTAAAATTTATTATAGTTTTTTGACGTTTTGATCTTATTCAAGCTTGCGAATTAATTATAGATGATTAAAGATATTTCTTGAATTAAGCGTGGATATAGGGAAAGGCTTAATAAGATTTCACGCAGGAAATTAAACGGCTTTCGATCATTTTTTGTTTCATTCCATTTTGTAAAATTATATTGAACATGTTTAATTGACAGTAACTCGAGAACGACGTTGCTTCATGCTCTATTAAAAATTCGAACTCCAACTACCTGGAAATCACGAGAATATTCCTTTTACAGCGCGCTTATAAAAGAAGTCCTATGAATTTTCATTTTGCCATGCAGCTCTTTATCAAATACAATAATTTTTCTTTTGCATTCCACGCGTAACGCAACCTAAAATTCGTTTCTCTTATCAAACATTTTGCCATTAAAGTTGCACATACCTGTATTTATTAAATTTACAAACAAGCAATAACTTAAGGCTAATTAAGAGTCCAAGAAAAAACTTAGAAGAAGCATTTCAAACACATTAGAAAATTATAAACAAAAAGAAATTATCTTCACGTGCCACCCCGCGTACCGTCTTTTAAAAAGACTTGCAACATATTACTAAGAAGAAGATATTAATTAGATTTTCTTACACATAAATATTAAAGATGCTTGTGGAACACGCCAATAGTTTCCATATCAATGATTTGCGCAAAATGGAAATTAATTTATAAAAGCTGGTAGCATCACTTCACAATGCAGCAGTTGCATTTAAGAAACTTTAATAACGATATCAGCCCAAAAGCGCTGATTGGCAAGGCATCGACCAACGTGCAAATAAGGATCATTTTATGTTGCAACCTTTAAAATAGAAAACGAGTGAAAAGTGAAATTAAAAACAGATCTGTTGTAAGGTCTTTGAATATTTAATAATACTAACATAAAGCAAAAAAAAAGAGTTGCATAAAGTGCTCCAAATAAAATGTCAAGTGAAAAAGAAATAAAATTTTTAGTATTTGCTGCATGTTTTATGATCACAATTCTACCAGTTACTCTGGCACATAGAAGATCCCACAGAAGTACCTCAACAAGTTCATTGACGTCCTCGACAAGCAATACCGACTCCTCACAAACGTCCACGACTTGGCTGGGTCCGGAATTTCAGTTTATGCGACGTGTGTATGACGACTGCCAAGCAAAAAATGATTTCCTCAGCTGTTTAAAGTACAAAGCTCTTACTGGCCTAAGCAGGGCCATAGAACAAGACTCCATTAAAATTGTAGATGGTGTAGTCTTGGAAAAACAAAATCACACAGAGGAGGAAAGCATCATTGGTGCTCTAACTGATGCTAGAGCTTTAAATAGTTTAGCTCCACTGGATCGTGCTCTTCTATCCAAAATAGATAAATTAGCACGAACACATTCGCTGAAAGTGGACATGAGCACAGCTCGCTATGGTGAAGGTGAGGAAGAAAGTCATCATGAAAAGAAGAAGAAAAAGAAAGAAGGTGGTGGTCATATCAAATATGTTATTGCAGCTCTTCTAACAGCAATGGGCATTGCTGGTCCCATTGGTCTCAAAGCTTTAGCTGCCATCGCCGGCAAAGCATTAGTCATAAGTAAAGTGGCTCTAACCATTGCTGGTATTATAGCGCTAAAAAAACTTTTCTCGCAAGATCATCACGAGGAGACTAGTTTTCAGGTTCACGCCGGTGAACACAATAGGTAACCTTATCAGCAAGCCATACTCTCTTTGAACCGAATAATGTTTCATATTTTTACTCCCACTGTAGACGCAGTACTTATGTCATACGTCCTGTACCTAAAACGGGCGGCATACCAGCGGCTGCTGGCGAAACTCCTGTCGTAGATCCCTATCGTTACTACTATGAATATCATTGAGTCTTAGTAGCAATGGATGGATGCTGCGGCCAATCGAAGTCATTTAGTTTTAATTTTTAACATATTTATAGAATACAAAATATTCAGACAGCTAATATACCAAAGATTCGTATGCAAAGGCAACGTATGAACTTTGTAGGCAAAGAATTGTACCTATTCTGAATGAACGAACAATTCAGAATTTAAAACTGAACCCAATTCGTTTACACTGGACAACGTTAGAATTAAAAAAAAAATATTATGAAAAAATAAAAGATTATAAGAAGCGTAACAGCGCGTAATTACCGATGTAGTTTTATTATGCGTGATATTAGCATACTACGCAAGGAGTTCAAAATGGGCTGGTATTTTCATGACTTCCCAAGCATTTGTTTATAATAATGCATACGAAATATGTCCCTCGAACCCTACAAAATGATAAACACCTGAAACACATATCCGATATGAATTAGGGAGACCGAACGGTTTTTATTCGAACAGTTTTTTTTTTTAGTTTTGCTTAAGTAGGTTTTTTAAAAATATCCATTTTCCAATATCCAATAAACCGGTTATTTGGGTATAATAAACCGATTATTTTAAAAACGTATAATTTATGTTCCTCTCATTATTCTTATTGTAAATATTTCATCTATTACAAAAAAGTGTTGAGTTGGAAGTAGAAATAAATAAAGATTTTTTTCGTAAAAGTATTCGAAATATTAAATATATATTTCTACTCATGCTCTCTGAAGTGTGGAAATATTTTGAACGGGATGCAAAGCTGGCTGCGGTAAAGTGTCTTAAAAGGCTAAGATGGAAAGGTTTTTCGACGTCAGGAGTTATTAGCCGCCTTAAATGTGTCCCTAAGAGTGACATAAATGTGCACAAAGAAGAACATGATTCCACTACAAGTAGTTCAAATGCGACGGCAAATTACAGTTTACTAAAATAAGTTGCCGAAGACAGGATGTCCGTTAAGGCTCTGAGATAGTCAAATTGTGTTCTAGCATCCCTCAGTTTTATTTGATGAAACAACAAGTAATAAAAAAAATTAAGAAATCAATCAAAGTCGTCGAAGGTTTTCAACTGCGGTGGAGGAATGGATAAATATTTCGTACTAATGATATGTTAATGATCTATTCGTTTCTATAGCGTAGAAAAAAATCATTTTTTATATACAACCTTAGACTTGAAGAAGTTAAAGTAGGGACGAATCAGTATTTTATGAGCAAGATTTGAAAGATCAATTGAATATTTCTGATACAATATTGTTTTGTTGTTAGCCAAATATACTTTTGTTTCGATAACTAAATCGTTTATTTATACAATATTTAATAGAAATCCGCTTTCTTTTAAATACCAACTATTCGTAAAACCTGAAAACCGATTTTTGAAAAACGTCGAATAATCGATCGCCTCAACATGAATCCAATATAAACAACATCATAAGAAATAATTTGAAGTGACGGGCCATTTCTTTAAATGTGAATCCATGAACGCTAAACTCAAAATCATGCGTATTTCGCATAAATGAAGAAACACATGCAACTATTCCCGATCAGATTTAGATTTTTTTTAACAATTTTGATGTGTTAAATAGAAGAGCTAAAAAAAAATTCTACAATAATTTTAAAACTCAACGCAGGTGCGGAATTCGCTCGTCACAACCTAACGTCAAATATTCTTAAAGTGTTTATAAATGTTTAATAAAATTTTTGAATTAAAAAAATGTTTATTTGTTTGCCTTTATTTCTTCACACATAAGTTGACTTTGCTTTTACTTTATAATTAACACGTTCCCTGTCAGACCGTCTTTTGAAGACTTCCTGCTCAGGTCGTTTTGGGCGAATGCGCCCCATTTTTTTTATATGGTATTATTTTGTTTCTGGCGTATGCCTTACAATAATTAATAATTTTTTTCTAGGAATTAGTTTATTTATTAATTAATATATCAGTTTAAAATATAACATTTTATTTAAATTCAAATTTGTATGCAATTACAAAGGGATGTTACGATGACCTTTGTTAAAAGATGGCAAACATAAGTGTGGTTTATCCACACAACTATCGCTGAATGTTGCAACTTTTACAGTACAGTTTCTTGCCGAATGGGAATCCGCGTAAACAGTAGTATTAAAATGCCCATAATTGACATTTTGCAATAAAAATACCAAATGGCTTGAACGAAAAGTTCAGCGTGGGGCAAGGCAAATACGCGGCAGGGAACGTGTTAATTCGCCTTGGCATTCATTGCTCAACACTTTTAGGTAACAGACAATCCGAAAAACATAACATGATTTCCTTGCAACTGCTCATCAGATTATACACATCTGAAGATTTCCTATCAGTGTATGCAACCAAATACCGATTATCTTAAAAATAATTTGGAAATGTACCCAGACACAAGGTACAAATATTCTATAATTTACAATAGGCGAGATTATATTGCATAAAATATTATCTGAGTTTTCTATGAAATTTGGTGATTGCATGTAAGATTTATAAAAACTTTAGGGGACCTAAGATCATTTATTTAGAAGTACCGAAACCAAATTAAAAATTAAAATATTTACACAGATACTAATTATCTATTATCTAATTACCTATATCAAATCACCCTGTAGAAAAATTAAACCAATTAAAATATTCACAATTTTATTGTAATATATCATTGTCTATTCCATTGACAAGTTCCAATATACTTTAGTGCCATCTATTCGCGAAAATTATAGTTAAGAATAATTATCTTGACACCCTGGCATGGTTTATGGCGTAGATATATAGTGGTGGTTGGTGTATTCCATAAACGTAATGAATATAGAAATTCGAAGAAGCACCGGTTGTAGAACAAGATGCTGTGAGAAGATGGTATTACAGCAAGAATACAATATATTTGTGGAATTCAAATGTGTAAACATGACTAATTAGAATTACCGTTATCTATACAGTTCGTACTTTTAGGTGCAGTCTAAAGTTCAATCACTTCAACACGTAAGTTACTAATGTCCAGTTTTTGAGTTGATATTTAAATATGCAATTAGCTAATTTTAACTTAAATTTATATTGTATTTAAATACAGCTTCAGTTTTTCAGTGTTACATAATTCTTCGTATTAAATCGCAATGAAAATATGCTTGCACTATGAAATGTCAAAAAATTTATCGATAGTTTTAAAGAAAACAGCTGTGCACCATAAATAAAAGTTGTAGACAATTCAGCATCACTCATGTCTTCTTGATCGGAATTCATTTTGCTGCCTTTTTTATTTATAAATACATGTATATTTATACGTATATGGAAATATATATGTACTAATATATTCAGATATCTATAGTTTTTAATTTAATTTACATATATATGCTTTTTATTTTTAATAACTTTTAATTTCTGAAAAATATTTTTTAACCAAGAAATTGAGAGGTAAACAAATGTCAAAGTCATATGTTAACTTTCTGGACTTTAAATAAACTTTAAATGCCCAATGTTGCTCATTTAAGTTGCAATTAAATAAGCCTTGAAAAACTGTATTTCGTATTTAAATAGAATTTAAAGCTAAATGACATTTAAATATAGAGTCAAAAATTGGGCATAAGTATGGTTGCTTACTACACTGTAGTATATACATATTCTTACGTTTAATCTTTTAAAGCGTATTTAAGTTTTCGCAGATTCTTTTAGTTGTCGAGTTTTCTTTAAATAATACACAGCAGAATTTTACATTTACACACTGTTACAATTCCCTCTTTATCTCATTGTTTACAGTTGAACGATTCACGCAATACTAACTTTGAACTTGACCGCATAAGTCTTTTATACAGTCGCCATGCATTTTCTCGAAACTAGTAGAATACTCAAGAATTCAGTGGATACTTCTTTAACTATAAACATCTTCTTGTCTGCTGTTTTTTTTATTATGATGGTTGCTTTTCTAGCTACAGTCTGCTTTGTTGCTTATGCTGTAGGTTTCTTTACGCTGTTATTGCTTACCCACACTTTACACTTTCTGGAATTCGTCTTTACGTGTTGATGTTATATCGGTTTTGTTTTTCTATGGGTTTTCACTTTCTAGTTAACTTCGATGAGTTTATGGGTGTTATAGTTTGTTAACGCGCAGCACTGTTCGTACAGTGGGTGGCAAAAGTATTCGTACATTTCAATTCGGAAACTTTCTGTACAGTGAGTGACACAAGTATTCGTACCACTCAATTTTTACAGCCAAGAATACTTGTTTGCACTTATCTTCGCAAATATGTGCATATATTGACAGTGACGAATTAGAAAACACACCCGAATTTCCGAGTACATGGAAGTCTCTACTACATCACATTCTTCTCTTACCAATCCATACTAAACACCCGACTTATGAGCTTTACCTGTTCTATGTTCACACTTTACAGATGCCTACGAGACTCACCTGATACTAGCTCACATGACAAATAGATACCTGACAAACAATAAAACACTAACGAATTCATGCAAACTTCTCAGAACGAAAAATGACACTGAAGATGGCACATAGCCGAAACGGATTTGTCACCGAACTAAACTTCCCAGTGGGTTAACTGAAATTCCACTGTTAACTTTCGCTTATGTGAGGAAGAAAGTGATCTTCAACTATTATTCGTTATTACAGCGAATTATTAAAATTAATCTTTTTGAACAAATTGCAGTGCAAGAGCGATAACCGACTACTTTTGACAATGAATTTGGTTTTTAAGAATACATATTGGCAACGACTTAATTTTATTTTTGTTCTTGACTAGCCATAAATTGATAGAGCGTCTGCAAAATAACGGAAGAAAATGTGTTCGTGGTCTTCTGTTTGGAGAATACGTACGTTCAGCTTGAGCATAGTTTTTGTCGTTCATCGAAATCCTTTGGATGCTTTCAGCATAGTTTTTGTATAGGTGTTTACAGACGAGCCCCCCCCCCCCCACACACACACCCACACATATTTTTTATTTTGCCTTTGTGTATTTTGTTTGTGTAATGGCATAACAGAGTTGTGCGAAGAATTGTTCGTTGTTGTATAAAAACGAAACGACCATCAACAGCGATAGTCTTCACTAACCAAATTCCTGGGAAAACAGCAATATTTACGATGGCTTACCAGATTTATGGCTAGTAAAAACGCCATGTCACGGTAAAAGTTAAATATAAGAACATCTTCCCCTTAGCTTATTGGACAGTTTTATCTTAACTACACTCATAATAACGAAAAACGAATAATCGAATAACATCTTTAAAGTAACTATCGGCAAGTTGTAATAATGACCCTGAACGTAACATTATAAATAAATCTGAAGATTTAAACGATTTTATCAATAAATACAAACAATATTATCTGGCATTATTTATTTATTCATTCATTTCAGTAATATAAAGCTTTTGAGTTATTATACTTTGTATATTTCTGTATCTTTATCTTGAATAATTTGTTTAATTATACATTTCCTAATAAAAACAAACTATAGTGTTATCGATAATTGAACAACTCCTAGTTAAACATTTGGATGTGAACCCGTCTTAAAATCACTAAGTTTAATTAATTCATACGACGTGGCAGCAATGTTGCTTATAATTTGTTTTTATTATTTACACAGGGTAACTTATTATTGATTTATTTATAACCGCAGATATAACAGATATTATATCTGTGTTTACCACAATGGAATTTAGAAATAAAGATCCAGGAGCTGTGCAATTCGGGAATTTTATAAATTACTATCAATTTAATTCTGCAGAAGATAGGCTGAAGCTTTTGCCTCTGGGACACTGGTTGCCGGATAATGATATCGATTCATTGGATACCTATTATGTCCTAGATGTAGGATGTAATACTGGAGTTTTTACAAAACTTTTACACAAATTTCTAAGTAGTTTAATGCCACAACGTAACGTGTGTATTTACGGTGTTGATATAGATGCAGGATTAGTGGCGCGAGCCAAAGTGGACAATAGTAATTGTACAGACTTGATATATGATTGTGTCGATATTATGGATGCTGACCAATTTAAATTAATCGAGGAATTTTTGACAAAAAATAATAAGACACATTTTGATGCAGTATGTTGTTTTTCTATAACCATGTGGATACATTTAAACCATCATGATTTGGGGCTGCAAACATTTCTAAGGAAATTGTCCAACATAACCACTTTGCTTATAATCGAACCGCAGCCCTGGAAATGCTATCAATCTGCAGAACGAAGACTAAAGAAAACTGGAGAAGGATTTCCTTTATTCCTGAACCTTAAGTGGAGAACACAAGTAGAAAATGAAATTGAAAACTATTTAGAAACGACATTGCGAAAACGGAAGGTTTATGAATCTATTCCCACCAAATGGCAGAGAAAGATTTGTTTTTATAGATAAAAACTATACTGGGACAAATTTCTTCATGCGATATCAATCCAAATTTCAATGAAAATTGAAATCGAAATTTCGAGCGATATCGAATGCCATAACTTGCTTATTCGTAAATTTTTGTAAAAATATTGTACAAAAAACACTGTTAAAATATATCAAGTTCGTCGAAGTTATAGTAGGTTTACATAATAAAATTGTCGCTTAGGTTTCCCCTAATCTCACATCTTAACGAAGTTTCGCAACACACTTTATCGGACACTGCTGTAAATATGTATGTCAATTTCTAAATAACGTAAAATTTACAATTTGTTGTATTAGATGAAACTTAATTTTACATACTTTTAGCTTAAAATGTTCGGGAAACATCACCGCCAGATGTAAGATCATGTAGCAAATATTTGCTTTGAAATGCGGTTCATGCATTCGACGTTCGATCTTCGCTGATATTATTTCCATTAAGAATGATTATTTATTCGATATGATAACTTTGAATACAGTAAAAGTTAAAATTTTATTAGACAAATAGCAGAATGGAATGAATTTTCTATGCCGCTTTCAACATTCTTTTTTTTCTACTAATTTTGTGTCAACTATAAACATCAGCTATTTAACCCAACACTAAGGACAAATAGAATATTTTTCAATTTTCACGTTGCTTTTTCCTTAGGTGAGAGCGAAGTTTTTGTTATATGCAGTTTGCTTTTAGCCAACCATTAGCTGACAATGAAAGCATTGTATGTATTTCTGATTCAAGCACGACCGATTCTATTATAGTATCAAACCGATTGTGAGGAAGTGAACATGTACATGTGTATTTTAGTTAAATTTATGCAGGTTAAAAGTCAAAATACAAAACGAAAACTCGAGTCTGGTTTCAGTTGAATGTTTTTACTAAATTTGTAAACAAATCATAGTTTTTGAGACAGCTATTCAAAATATAGGTTGACTTCATAAATGCTCGTTGCTTTGTAGTAACACACTCTCACCTATATGTAAATGTAACCCTTAAAATTTTTACAATGTAGTTTGTACCCAAAAGAAATCTACGAACATATAAAATTCGGATGCCAAACAAACAACGTATTACAATAGTAACAATGCAATGTATTAATACAATATCAGTGCTGTTGGGAATTTTACTCATTTCGGTGGATCTCAATGGTATGACTGACTTACGTACGTTTACAATGCATTAAATTGTAAACGTACGTAAGTCAGTCATACAATGCATTTTCGTCGAAGGCGCGCTATAATACCCAATGAAATTTCGTTCGATCAGCTCTTTCGACTACAATCGAAGATCGAATGTTGCTAATAATAACGGCCTAGATTTCTGTATAATTTACAGAATTTTTTTACTATCAGTATTTTGCATTGACAAAACAATAATTTCGGTTTAATATTAACGATTCATTCAAAAATCTTTATTTTTTTATTTACTCTTAAGAATATTAAACTCGATTTTATTAAAAACAAACTTTTGTAGGTTTTAATAACTATATTGTTTCTGTTTTTATTAATTTGTACATTTTTATACACTAATTAAAGACCTTAAAACATTTGTTTTCTCTATTTTAAATACATTATATACTTTTATCTTTTTTTTACTAAAATTAATTAATGATTATTCTTTTGTAGAGTTTTGAATTTCAAAATTGTTCCTAAAATTTTCATTTCGGGGTAAACCCTCTGCCGTTCAACGAGCGCAAACGGACCAGGAACGAAAAATGTAAAAATTCAAATTTATAATACCTCGTATTTCTTTAAAAATTACAAAAATCATTAACTCTAAAAAATTATAATATAAAAGTAATTTTTAAGTTTTAGTAAAGTAATGAAGGTATACTTTGTTATATTAATACAAATAACTATTAACAATTTTATTTGTATTTAAAAATAGAAACGAAGGAGCTTTTAATTTCTAATGAAAATAGTGAGAACAAATAGTGATAAAGTATTTTAAAAATAAAAATCTTCATCGATAACATCTACTGTGTTATCGTGGTGATGATGATCATGACGATTTACACTTTCATCTTCCGATACTGTAACATTATGAATGTCGTTTGCTAACTCTAAATTAGCTCTTCTTGTTGTTCCTGTTAAATGTCGTTCTGGCGTTATTGGTGATTTCTGATGATGGAGCTGGAGGCGATGTTGATGAGGTGGAGATGATATTATTGCTGTTTGCGTATTGCGATTATTCGATTGAGAAGATAAATTTCATCCAGCAACTTCTTCGCCAGCGAAATCCAACTTAACAACGTCAGCAGGCAAACATTCTTCAACATCCACTTCATTTTCTGTCGTGTTAATACGATTTAATGTCATTGTTACATCAGGACCGGATTTAAGGGCCACCGAAGTGGCGGTTATGTTCGGAACAGTATTGGCAGGGATTGTAGTTGATGTCACCGCGTTTGTGTTTGTTATAATGTTAGTGGCATTCGTTGCCAAGTTGTTGGTAATTGTGTTACCTGTATTACTGTTGCTGTTTGCTGTAGACAAAGTCGTTGTATTTGTCGATGGTCCGGTAACAATTTGTTGTATTGGCTGTTGTATTACTATGTTCTCGGTAACAGTTGCTGCTACAGGGGCTGTGGGTGTCGTCGATATGGTATTTGTTGTTGGAGCATTTGCGGAAGTGTTAGCAGAAGCTGATGCTGCTGCAGCTGCTGCCAACAATGCTTTCTGAGCCTGCATTTGCTGGAACTGTTGTATTGTTACTGTTGTTGTGGTAGTCGTCGTGTGGGAAGGCTGTATAACTTGTGCCTGTTGCTGTTGTTGGTGCTGCAACTGTTGCAATTGCTGCAGCTGTTGAGGTTGTAAATGTACTATTTGAGGTTGTGTTAATTGTGATGAACCAGTTGCTAAAATGCTCGCCGTTGTTGTCACATTATTAAGTGCCACTTGATTACCAACCAAACTGCTGGTTGTTCCAGCTGAAGATGTGGCATGTGGTGATGCTTGTATTATAATCTGCCTTGGTGTGGTTTGCAGAATTTGTGTTGGCGTAGAAACGGATGGTGATGACGATGATGCAGATGAGGACGATGATTGTTGTAATACCTGCTGTAATGGTACAATATGTTGGACATTTTGTATGTGAACTGTTTGGTGTTGAGGTTGCTGCTGCTGGTGGAGATTGTGCTGTGGTTGTGAATTTGTTACACCCGTGGCAATCACAGTTCCTTGTTGCTGGTTCTGCTGTTGTTGTTGAATATGGTGCGTTTTTAATATTTGATGAGTTGTTGTTTGCTGCTGTGCAATGTGTTGTTGCTGCTGTTGTTGTATTGGTTGTTGTTGCATCTGTTGCACAGTTTGCACGACATGATGCACTTGTTGCACTGGCACTTGCTTAGCTGGTATTCCAGCGTCCTCGAATGCTTTTTTCTTTAAGGCCTGTCGTATTTGCGATCTAAATTTAAAGAAAGTGCAAAAAATAAGGAATAGAGTTTTCGTTAATACAATTGTAATGTTTGCCCTCTCGCTATATCCTGATGAGAGGTTTTTTAGCATATTGTAAACTTACACTGTTCTATTTTTTATGCTTAAACTGATTTTATTTAAATCTTCTGAGAATCGTATTATTGTCGCATGCAACATATCAATTTCTTCATCTGTCCATTTTCTGCAGAGCACAATTTATTTTTTATAAAATGATGTTATTTTGTTGATTAAAGATGTTGTTTCGATTAAAGATGGACATAGCGAGAGAACAGAAAAATGTTGTTATATATTAGTTTGTGTTTTTAAGCAAAGTAATTTATTTATAAAATTTAACATGTGAATTTATATTGAAGCAATTGAGTTATGCACTGATATTAGGATGTTCACTATAAGCAATTCGATGCTGGAAGTGATTAAATGCTGCAAGTGACTGCTGGTGTACGCTATAAAGCATGCTGCGAAAGAGTTTAATAATCACTTAAAGTGTACTCTTACAGCAGTCTTACTGACGACAGCCCAAAACGTTTTCGTATTGCTTTTTATTAAATAACAATCTTTGTTATTGAACGAATTTAACTTTTCACGCACACTTCTGTTAAATTGACTAAACCCACCTATCTTTTATTATTTAGCAGGCCGTATGGGGAAAGGAAAAATTGCACTACCTGTGGATAGGGTATTTAATTTAGTTCAAAAGCAAGATAAATAAATGCAAAGGTATTTTTATCATAATTTTTTTCGATAAATTTAGAAAAGAAAGTTTTATTTTTTGTTAATTTTATTACACTTATTAAACCAATTTAACCTAAAAACTTATTTATTCATTATTTGCCAAGAATATTTATATAAATTTTATTTATGTTATTTTAAACATTTTAACAGCGGGTGTATCTTCCACTGTTTACAATATCTTTAAATATACGATCTTTTAGTGAGTTAAAGATGGACTTTAAACAGTCTAATAATATTTATTTCCTACATTCTTTGCGAGTAAGCCAATCCCAAATATTTTTAATTATGTTTAGATCAAGAAAATAGGCGGCCAACATAGAAGACGAATGTTTTGGCTTGAAATAAAATCTTTTACAGCTTTGGCGTTGTGTATAAAAACATGATCCTAAGTCGTATTAAGCACAGTTTTGTAGGTTTCTTCAGTTATCCTACCGCTTAGGGATTATAACTCTATAGTTCCTAGTGCGTTGCAACACCCTACAACAAAATAATGCCCATTATGTTGAGGAGCAACACTGCTTTTCTCAAATAATGAAAATAGAAGTTATATTCATCTGGTCCAAACATGTTAAACTACTTTCCATTACATTCCAATTAGTGAAGTGCTCCCTGGCAAATTTCGGGCTTTGTCTTAAATTTTCACAATTTAAAGTGTTCACTGCTTATGCTAGCTCTACGTATTGTTAATATACTTGCTTGTATGCAGGCTTCAGTCGTAATTTTTGATACCAAAGGGATAGACTTTTCTCGGATTTGTAGTTTCTTCGAATTTCGCGGCCGATGGCACGATAGGAATAAAATAATGGAAAATACACATCGGTTTTAGATCTTCACGCTTCACGAAGAATTTCGGCTTTTACCCATATAAATTGTTAATTAAAAACTAAAAAGTTTCATTAGCGCATAGTTTAATGTGCAAATCAAGTCTTAATATATGGAGTGATTTTTTAATCGTTTGGGGTTTGAAAATTGAAAATGAATGTCTGCCATATACTTTTTAAAGATTATGTAAATGTTGCCCGCGGCTACGCGTATGTGGTCCATCTGTGAGCTCCAATTTTGGCATACTTTTTCCAGCATTTCGGCCGGTATCTCACCAATGGCAGCTGTAATGTTGTCGACCAGGGATGGAGTTGCGGCTGCATTGTTCCTGTACACGAGACTCTACGTATTCCCACAAAAAATAGTCTCATGGGGTCAAATTGCATGACCTTGGGGAAAGAATTGCGCCAAAACGTGAAACTAATTGATCACTCCTGCCTCTATATAGGTTCATGCTATCGCGTGAATTGTGGCATATGACACCGTCTTGTTGAAACCACATATCAAGGTTATTACAAATTTCAAAGCACCTTATATTATTGCTACATAAGTTATCGATTAGAGAAATATGTTATGATTATAATGAACTCTCAAACTCATAAATATTATATATAAATATGTATATTCTTTAACAGTACATTCATGAATTGCAACGATATTTCTGGCACCGAATAGAATTAAAATCATTTCGTAGCGTTCACTACAAATAGCACCTAACTTATGTGGGGCGTATTTTGAAATATTCAATGTGGTGTAATTAACGCTCAACAAAAGATGTATATATATTCAAAATATGCCTAATAGCCCAGTCAAATTAGACAAATCGAGGGAATAACTCATGGAGTTTTGAAAAATCGCACAATTAGTTCTTGGTACATATATTAAAAGAAACTGGTGGTAGAGGTCGAGCTAGAAGGTTTTATTTTCAATTTATTTTTTTATTTATAGGGCTAAAATTATAACTTTTAACCAAATATTCCTTTGTAGAAAAGTTAACGCTGACCGAATTCTTACAGCAATGCTCCCAATAATTTTTTACGCTAGACCCCACATTATAAAGTTTTAAAACCAAAAAAACAAGAAAATTAAAAATCTTAAAAAATTTAATAAAACCTTTTTTTAAATGACAAAACTGTAACTGAAAATGGTTTTGAATCAAGGCAAATTGATATCAGGCACACTCACAGGCGCGGCATTTCTGGCTCAGCATTTGATGTCAAACTCCATATATAAAAAGTGGCGGATATTTTTACATGGAATTTGACATCCAATCATTTTAAAAACCAGCTGCGCTGGTGAGTTTACCTGTTTTCTCAGGGGTTATAAGTTTTATTCAAAAGACTTACTTTTAAATGAATTATTTTAGTTTTTTTCGTTTAAAAAATAATATTTATTTGTTGTTTGGAAAATAATCCTTTAGTTTATAATTTTATTTTTGTCTTAAGAACTAATCGTTATTTTATTTTTTGCTATAACTATTATTTTTAAAGCGAAAACTTAAACTTGAAAAATATTTAATAAAGTAAATTTTTCTAATGAAACTCAAACAGCTTAAAAATTCTTTTCTTCAAATTCGGACTTTCCGTATCGAATTCGGAATTTTAAAATTAAAAGTCACATTTTCCATATTGAATTCTGCAGCTATGAATATTTAAGGAATATTGTATAAAAAACCTATATATGTACATACATATGTATGAATAATCTGTTAACAAAAAAAAATTTGGGTGAATATTTATGTACGGTAATATATCGGCGCCCAAAAAATAAGTGTCGTGTTATATGTAATCGACTATTTAATTAATTGTGACGTAATTCACCAAAATACTTCTTTCTACACATAAACATTCAGACGTACATATAAATACATATGTATGTACAACAACATTGACTTTATTAACGAAAAAAAAACAAAGAGTGAAACAGCAAACTCAAAACAATTTAAATTTCTCGCGAATTATACTAAATTGGATAAAAACTTCAATGAGACCGATAATTCAAAATTAGAACAAAATTGAATCTAGCAGCGCCCCTCTTAAAAAGAGTGGTTTATGGAGAGACAATGTACTTTTAAGAAACAAATAACAATATTTTCTACCTCAAGCAAGTCAGAGCTGTGTTGTTTTTTTACTGCTTACAGCAACATATAGAGTTCGCCAGCAACCAATCAAACGCAGATTATATTATAAGTTTTTCCAGAAGTTAAAACACGACTAAATGAAAAAGGTTCACTAACTCTAACATAAGAAAAAAGTAACTGACATAAATTCAAAAAGCAGAATAATCTGTTAAAACTTGAATGCTGTTCTTTTGGGTTTGAATGGATTTCTCATTTGGTCTAAGCAATTTCGAGCATAAGACGTTTAAGTTTTTCTAAAAATTTAGGCAAAAGTTTTCTGATGAGTTAGTTGGCTTAAGAAACCACCGAAATTCGCATAGAGATGGGCCGTGCAAGCTGTTTGTATATAGTACGTGATATCTCGAAATGAACAGCTTATCAGAATTAATGTCAGTCGTCATACATACATTTGTATCATTCGAGCACTCTAAGAGTTGTTTTCAAAAGTTTTCCACAAATTATTTCAGATATAACAAAATTAATATTTAATTATTAACAAAATTAATATACCTGGTATGTGTATAAAGCTTATGGAAAATAATGGTTCTTGACTTGATATTTCAACTGGGTGATTTGATATATATATATATATATATATATTTGGAACGAATTTCCGTCATCGCTTGCCAAGTTTGGTTTGTAGTTGTTAATAAACACTGTAGAATGGGACGTAGCCGAAACCGATTTGTCACCAAATTTGTAAAGGGATGACAGAAATTCATTTAAAAAATCTGTAAAATATTGGTTGATGCCTGTTTCTACACTTTCTTTTTCTTTAAAGTTGTGTCATAGACATTCTTTTTACTTTTTTTGTGGTTCCTTAAACTCGAAGCAAGTCAAAAATTATAAAGACATATTCCGTTGAATCATTTACAGAAATTAGAGAGAATAGTGGTTGAAAATTTATAAACTTTGAAAATCCGATTTTAAATTGTAGTTTTGTAAGAAACCAAATAAGTTTTATTTGATACATACCCAGCTGGTGATTCTGCATTCGGATGTAATTGCATTGTTAAATCACCTAAACGACTAAAGGCCTGACCAGCAGCACTAAATATTTCACCCACCTAGAAAACAACAACAAAATACAAAACAAAAATAAACGTTACTGTTAAGTTTTTCAAAACAATAATACACATTGACTATGCACGAATGCTTTTTTATTTATTTTAATAAACAAATCAACAGTTTCTCTTAGTGAATAAAATTGTCAGAATATAATTTTTCTAATAACTCTATCGTTAAAATGGCCAATATTTCTTTCTAACAAATGGAATCTCTTTATCAATATCCCCTCTCAATTTAAACAATTTTTGTTTAAAAAAAACGCATATTGAAGTTTTCTTTCCTCTTGACCGCCCTAAGGAATTCTTTGATCTGACACTTGCCGAGCGAGAGTTGTTGTTTGGCACACTGACATTGACGACGTCGCTCAGGTTTTCCCGCACAAATTTTTAAACTATAGTTTTTTTATTTTTCACCGAATGTCTGCAATTGTTTTAATATTTTTAAAAAAATTCAACTTACTTTTGTGGCTGAATTCATGGTATTTTTATGAAAATTTTCTTAGATATTATAAAATATTCACTGAAAAATATAATATTGTACAGTTGTCAAAAACAACGCATAGATAACAAAGTAGTAAAAAATATGACAATATTGAACATGCGTTACACTTAATTAACAGCGTGACTCCAATAAATATTAAGGTTGATAAAAACGTCAAATCATATAAAGTGGCGTTCGTATTATTAAGTTCATATTGACATTTTTAAACGTCTTCAATCAAAATAATTACAAGGTATTTGGCGTTTACACGCCATTTTGACTAGTCATAAAGTTGTTCTGCTAACGTACAGATTGCTGTTTGTACAGGAATTTGGTTAGTGAAGTCCGTCGCTGCTGTCCAGACAGTTGTTCGTACAATACTGTTCTGCCATCCCACAAACAAAATACACACAGGCAAAATAAAAAAGATGTGCATATGCGCAAGACTGCGAACACTCGTACATAAATTAATGATAAGAACAAGAAAATATCTCGATGACAAACAAAAAATTATGTTCACACTAAACAGTAAATTCTACACGTATTCTCCATACATAGGACCACGAACAAATTTCTTTTCGTTATTCTCTAGAAGCTATTTCTATGTGCAAACAAATTTTATTTATCATTGGATAGTTGTTAGACTTCGGCTAACTGTACCGACGTCTATTTATGTTTTTCCATTAGACATATCTAGTTGTTTTAAGATTTTCAGCAAAGAATTGGACAATGAAAACTTACAAATTGAAATTTGGTAGACTTAAACATAAAAGGCGGAAAAAACACATTTTTTGATGATTTTAACTGGTGGAGTACCATATAAACCTTAATTATAACCTTATTGGTGAGATGCATTGGCAATATAACTTATATTGCATATATATGTACAAATACAATTTTCCAGCTTAAAAAAATAAACATGCTTCTGAAAGTTTAGAACAGGGCAATATTAAAGGCTTTTAATTTTAAGATTTTAATCAGCATGTATTAACTTAAAGGTGAATTATTAAGAATAATTATTATGGACAGATCCCAAAAAGATCGTTGCAAAGACGCTCTAAAGGAGATAAAAGCATAATATGTAGAAGCAAACAATTTCTGTTGACATTATCCCATATATTTCTTCTAGTATATACTTACTTCATTTTCATTATGTATTTTATTTATATTTTTGCTCCGATTCTATCTCTTGCTGCCCTTACTTGGCATGTTTAGTTAACAGTAAAACACAAGCCAAAAAAGAACTGATGAAGCATAAGTCAAGATCCACTGTGAACTATGAGTTAAACCAACTTGGTCAATTCATGAACACGCCCGAGATGACATGGCATCTTGACTAGCCATAAATCTGTGCAAACATCCCACATTTTGCTGTTCGCAGAGAAATTTGGCTAGTCAAGACCGCTTCATGTTCAGAGTTGTCCGAATAATTGTTCGCACAACTCCATTATGCCATTACACAAATAAATTACACAGGCAAAACAAAAAGTATGTGTGTGTGTGTGCTCCTTTGTAAACACACGTACATAAACTATGTTAAAGCATTATGCTCAAACAGAACAGAACATCTTCACATTTTCTTTAAACAGAAGACAACGAACACATTTTCTCTCCTTATTTTGCTTAAGCTATCTTAATGTGAGTCATGTAATAGTAATCTTATCGAATAGACATTTGGAACGCAAGAATCAATTTAATCGAAAATGTGGCTAAAACGAACAAAAACATACATAAGTATGTATAAAAAATAACAATGGAAAAACACAAAAAGTAACATTTTTCATATATTCTGTTTCTGTTCTGGAAATGGGTTTACCTTTCACGATACGACTTGCGTAGTTAAACGTTGTTCAATGAAAGCTAATCAGTACAATGTATCTGACCTTGTTAGTTTACAGGGCGTACGCAATTTTTATCTTAACAGACGCTTCGGTGGAAGCGTTGCCACATTTCCCGCTTTTTATGGGAATACGAGATTATTCCGCTTTTTTTATCATTGAATCCCTTTACTCTAAAATTTATATTTAAAAAATTCAGCACGTCTAAAAAACCAAATTTAAAAAATTTGTTTTTGTGGTTGTTTTCAAACACGTTTCTATCTCCTTAATAAAGTTATAACTTTTCTGAGAAACAAAATCAAATTTATGAGATTTGCAACATTTTGGCTTTGTTTTTCATGTAAACTTTTACGTCATCGACGCGTGATCATAGTGAACACGAATATTAATTTCTCTGCAATACCACATAATTTAATATAAGTTAACACCGGTTAATATAAGTCATATAAATGTAGATAACTGTGCAACAGAAACATTATTAAATTTATGCACATTGTTGCAGCGATTGCTTTAAACAAGTTAAAAAATATTTATGTGCAATTAAAAAAAGTTAAAAATTTGTAAAATATAGTTCGAAGTGTAACCATTAAAAACGGAAAATATGATCAATATACATTCAATTTTCACTTTTACGTGTATATTTGACCCGATTTTTGAAAAAAATAAACTGGTTGCTCTTTATGTCGGCTACAGACGACGGAACATTCAAGAAAACCTCTTTTAAAAACCCAGTTTAGTTTTTTGATGCAGACGATGGAATCATAGGCGAAACCATAAGCGAAAGATCAGTTCTGTACAAATATCGCACATTCCATTACACAAATAGGCGCGAAAGAAAAGCAAATATTGTAATATTAGTAATCTATGCAAATGCCCATAACGGCACGACCGCTTCCAACTAATTAAGCCATCAAGAACCGTAAACATCGATATTGACGATGGAACATTGTATTAATAAACAGAAAATATTACAAAATTTTGATGTTTTGGTAACAATAGGGGAACGGGAATTTCAACAGTAAACGAGAATTTCAACAGTAAGTAAATATAAGCAACGCCACCGACGTTACGATACGTCTTGAGTAGCCACAAATCTGTTCCGTACACGGAAATAGCATCGGCAGAATAACGGGGAAAATTTTGTTATGTTTAGTGTGGAAAATTTGTTCGTGGTCTTCTGTATGGAGAATACGTGTAGATCTTCCTGCTCGTTTTGAGCATATTTTGTTTTTTCTCATTAAATTTGATGCCATTTTCTCAGCATAGTTTATGTACAGATACTTACAGACGAGCGCATAGATACTTGTGTGTATTTTGTTTGTGTGATGGCAGAGCAACTGTACGGTCAAAATTTTGATTAAACACAAACAGACTATTAATAACGACGATCTTCACGAGTCAAATTCCTGTGCGTTTTGTGTTGTACGGTCATTGGGTAATTTAATAAAATTGACAGTAATTTCCACGAAAATTTCCATTTCCTAATCATACTTTTTATCATAACTTAACATCTATATATAACACATTAAAATCCAGTAAGGCAGGGCAAACATTTGACGAGAATTGTTTGCTGAAGTTTCATCAAATTTAGTTAAAATTTTAGCAACTGACTTTGCGCGCATTAATTTGCCGTTTTTTTTCGTTTTTTGAACATGTGTTTAATAGTCTAAAAATGTTAAGTTAACATGCCCAATTGAGTCCGCTAATCCGGCCCCTTTGTGTTTAAATAAAAACAATAGCAGAGGTAAATATTTTGACCGCGCGGTCAGATTCGAGAACGAAGTAAACAGCAGAAAATGCTCAGAAAAATTATGTAGGCAAAATCAAGACAATTTTTGATCAAGACTTGGGGAAATTGGCGTACGTTATTACAAAAAAAAAAAAAAAAGAGTTGTAATCCCTCTGCATCACCATCGTCGCCTCATAAATGAAACAATACGACAAAAACCTATGCAAGCGGTTTGACAAACTCTCAAATGTCATTAAAAAAATCAATATTTTTGGATTTTCGTACAAAAGAACTGTAAGTAAACACCCCCATAGACTACAGAACATGCTGGCACAAGCACAACATGTTGTGTTGTTTGTCAAGTATATTTACCACAAAATTAGTTGATCAAACAGTGAAGAAACAAACATTTGTATACTCGTGCCCATACTATGATTATTATATTTTTAAATTAATAAAAAATTGAATTATCAGTTTGTTTTCGTAACGCTTCGTATTTCTTCTTCTTGTTTATCAAAATTAAGTGTTGTCAACAATGTCTTTTTCAAAATTGTAATAAAAGCGTAACGAAATTGAATCTCAAACTGAGCATGATTGTAAAGTTGAAAGAAAATCTTTGCATATCTCTAACTAGAAAACCAATTTATAATCATATATTAAAGAGTAGTAATATTGGGAAATACCCCTTATACACATGTATATTGGAAATTTATATACTCTTCATCCAAATATGAAGTAGAACAAGTGAATGTAAACTATTATAAAAATTAATTGACCATTTGTAAACGGCTGGAGATGATTGGTGCAAAATTTTACAAATGCATTGTGAGGCCTTTCAGAAGCGGTGCATGGTGCATCCCAATTTGATGTTCATCAGATTACAAAAATATATTCCTGATTCCATGGTCTGGTTTTTTAACACACTCATCTACTATGTAGTTGTAAAATTGCGCATTAATCGTACAGCCGGCCGGACAACTTATTTCCATGCCGCATGTATCTTTTTGGCCAGACATAAATATAGTTAGTTTAAATAGGATCGAACGAATTCCATAAAAAGCCAAATGCATTTCTAGACTTGAATAAATTGCATCAAAATTAAAAATACAAAAATAAAAGCAATTTTAAAAACATATTTTTATAGCAACAAGTTTATTGAAATTTCTTTTTGTTTCCACAATAGAGTTGTTTTATACATTTTTCCATTCAATACCATTAAATATTTAATTTTTGTTTTTAATCATTAATCATATTTCCATACAGTTTGTGGTGAGTTTTTGGAGATTGTGTGTTTTATATAATTTTTTTTAATTTTTTTTTGTTTATTTTACATATGATACCAAATACGTAAATTGTGTATTAAGATAAAATTTATAATTATTAGCTTTTCAAATATTTATGTATGATTTTAGGTAATTTCTTGAAAGAATTTAATACATGTTTTCTCTTCAAATTAAAACAAAAAAATAGTTTTTTTTTTTTTGAAATATGTAATTGTAAAATGTTAATAATTTTTTTACACAATCAGACTTGAAATCAAGAATTATTAAAATGTGTAAGACAGTGTGTGTGTGTGTGTGTGTGTGTGAGTGAGTGTTTTATGGATTTTTATAATAAAATATTAAATTATTTTCTTTGCTATTTCCGTTTCATTTAAAATCACAGCTTAATATAAGAATATTTTATTATTATTATTATTATTATTATTATTATTATTCCTCGTATTAAATCAATATTATTTGTTTAAATATTAAACTAAAAACAAAAACTCACTACCTTACGACTCACAATTTTCATTTTACCATGCTTTTGCCTTCATTATTAGTTTTTCATATGAACTTTCAATTTTTTATTTTTTATATTTTAACTTTAGTTGCTATTACGTATATTATTTTTGTTTTTTATTTATTTTTTTTTTCTTTATATTGCACAATTATCGAAAACAATTTCTGTATTTTTTTTCTGGGTATAGAAATTCTTGTTTGTTGTTTTTTTTTATTATTTTCTGTTCGTCTATTAATTAGTACCTGAGAAGTTCATATTCGTTTTAAGATTAAACCAAATAAAAAATATAAAAAAAATTAACAGAAAACTCAACTTAAAATTTGTTTAAAAAGTAAAACGTGTTATTAAAAATATTCTTAATTTAGTTTTATAAATGCATGTGTATAAGTTTTTTATTATTTTCTTAATTCTTCTTTATTTTTTTTTTTTTTTTTTACTTTATTATGAGTCTTTAATATGCCCTGAGTTTTCAATATATTGGTTTACATACATACATACAGTATAAGTGTTAATGTTTTATACTTTTTATTTTATGAGAAAAAAAATCAAAGTGTTTTTAAATAAAAAAAGTCTGCCTTATTTGTTTTATTTTTATCATACCAAAGATTATGCCAACATTTTCAAATCAATTTTGCATACTCAGCAGTTCAGAACATTCTTAAAAAAATTTACAAACGAATTTTTAATAGTTTCTTTGTGAACAATGTGCAACTCAAGTATATTTTCGGAAACAAAAGTAATAACAACAAAAAGATGTGAAAATAAAATTTTTAAACACTCAATTGTTAAAGCTCGTCATTATCTCTTGGTGACAAAAAAGGTCAGGTGGTGTGTGTTTTTCGGAATTCGAAAGAATAAATGTTAACATTTCCAATAACTCTAACGAATTATTAATTCTGATCCCCGGAAGCAAAAATCCAGTTTTTTCAACACTTCAATCAATCCAGTGTATTGCAGATGGAGGAAAAAACTACGACCAGATGTTTCTGATTTTTCGACTTGAATTTTAAACACTATTGCAGGGAGTTAAAGAAGGTTTTTTTTACTGTTCTGCGTTTGCGCAGAACAACAGCTCTTCGGACTTGTAGCGAAAAAGAGTTCTTTACACCCGAATCTCTAAGCAATCACCGTCACTACTGTCGTCAAAAAAGCCTATTGTTATCCATATTACAATTATACATTATATATATATATATATATATATAATTTAAATCGTTTACATATAAAATAGTGTTTTTACGCTCAACATTTTTGAATGTTTTTCTTGCCAAGAGCTGTCACTATACGAACTCAGAATTAATCAAAATAGGGTTGCTAATTCAATTTCCCAGAAGCCTTATCGGTCGATATTTATTTATTTCCGTTTGAATATTTTCCTTGCCGTGCTAAAAAAATCATACCCTTCATTATAATCGAATTATATGCTTGTAATCAAATCATATTATTATAATATGGTTCTAGGATAGAGTAGCAGAGAAAAATTTCTGTTACTGATTGGGGCAACGGCTAAGGTATATTCAACGCCCTAACCATTTAGGTCACAGCTCCCTCATACTTTGATCGTAACAACAAAAGAATTTGACATATTACATCTACGAAGAACATTTTATGGTTACAGTTGTTATATTATTTTTTTATAGTTAAAATACTCTGCTTGTGGTTAAAATTTGAATAAGAGTTATACTCAACCAACTTGTAATTTTTATTGCTCGAAATCATTTTATAATTAATGTAAGCAATAACTTGTTTATCGCAACAAAAGTAATGTTTAAAGTGTTTTCAAACAACCAGTATATGTTTACCGCAACCATTAAGTTGTTGTAGAGAATACAATATGATTGTCTTCACCATGTTTCTTCGCAGTTACGTGTGGGCCTAAAACGAGCATTAAAATTAACTCTGGTCATACGACGGAATGAAAAGTGTAATTCACAAGCATGGACGTTTGACATCGAAGGTAAATTCCAAAGTAAATTTGAACTCATTACAGTACATTTCGTTTAGTCCGTCCTGTTTGGAAGCATCGACAATTCGATTAATGACTGCTACCAAATTCAAGTCAAGCTGATAGCAAATCATAATTATTCTGCTCGTTACTTATGAGAATTTCAACAGAATTTTAACATTTCGAAATAAGAAAGAAAGTAATAAATTTTAAGTTAAAAATTCATTATTAGAAAAACCTACATGCAGCGTTTACACTACCGAAATCCGTTCCATTTAAAAGACGCACTCAAAGCCAAATTAAAATCAAACCAAACGATTTTTAATCTGAATCTTATTCTATTAAATATTTGTATAATGTATTTCTGTAAGTTTTCTTAGTCACACTCATTATTTATGATTTTGAATAAAATTTTGTAATAATATTTACTTTTTGTATTTCCATACACAAAGGATTAATTTAAAAAATGAACAGATGTTTTAATTTTTTAATTTTTTTTTAAGATTTTGTAAATGCTTTAATTTTTTCTTTGTATTCCTGAAATTTTGTACTCATTAGATCCGAAATGTTTTTGTTGTGTATTTTTTATTTCTTCATCCTTCTTCTTAATTATAGACAATTAATAAATAATGTGTGACATTATTTATAGTTTTATTATTATAAAATAACAAAACATGCAAATATTTGGTAAGAAAAAAAACAATTATTTTGCCAATAAAAATTAAAAATTTGTACTTTTCCATATAATACTTTGCTTGTATAAATTACAGGCATTATTTGACTTGATTTTCACATTTATATATTAAAGTTTCTTTTGTTTTTGTTTTATTTAAATTTTACATCAAATTTGTTAATTTAACAAAATTCTTAATATTTACTCGTACTCGTGTAATTCTAATTGTTCTGAACTCTTCGTAATAATTTAATGCCAAAAAGTCTGTGTTTAATATTTTTTTGTTTCTTTTCGTATATTGTGTGTAATATTTACCAGATCTCTTAATTTTAATTATATACAAAACAAAACAAATCAGATAATAGAAAATTAATGAAAAAATTATATATGAAAATTAATTTTGAGAATTATCAATTAAGAGTTTTTGAAAAGTAAATCTCCGGAATTGCAAAATTTGTGCCCGATTCCACTAAATGTTAATGAAAGTTTAGTTATAACGGGTTCGATATCGACCCACAACTCTGACACGTTTCACCTGACGTATAATTTTAGAATATAATAGTGTTCGAGTGTTATATTGGAATTATTTTTTACACTTATTTGGATAAAACGCCGTTGTTTAATTATAAGATGTATTACTGTTGCATACTCTGCGTAGAATATAGAATAATATACTTTTGGCAGCCATATATGGCATATTTCTGTAACACAAGCCTCAAAATTTTCATGAAAAAAACGAATTTTTTTTGTTAATTTCTGTACAAATTCTCTAGACGTGTCGCTCGCTTCTGTTAGAGAAACAAACTCTTAGTGCTTTTTACTTTCTAATTTTCTTCTTTGAATCGGGATAAATTATGCAGGTGCAAGAAATTTGTTGAAGATATTGAAACCATGTAGAAAAATAGCATATAGGCGAAACAGGTTTGTCTCCAAACCAAACTTGACAAGGGATGACGGAAATCCGTTCCAAAAATCTGTAGGTTTAAGTTATCGATTTTGTTTGAAAGTTCTATATCAAAGCAACTGAACCCTGCTTCTTTTTTAAAAGGAATTTTTGAAAATGTTTGCCTTAAAATAAAGCGAATTTCAGACACAAATATAAACTGTTTTTAATTTAAGAAATTCATTAGTTTTCATTTGTTGAAATCATATTAGCGGTATTCAGTGTTGGATGCAAATGGTCTTGCTAAAGTGGTAGTCTTTTTACGCAATAAAATACACTGAATACCGCTATTCTTTTACAAAATAAAACCTATAACCTATTATGAAAAGCTATCGTTGAGCTTTGTTAGCAATCGCAACTTTAAACAATTGATATATCTTTCTCCTAGAAAGTTTAGTATTCTTGGCCCAAAACTTTGCCTAGATCTTTATGCCATTTGAGAAATATTAACGTTGTTTACAATAAATTCAAATTGTATTTACAGTGCTGTTCTTTATAATATAGCAGCAATCGTTCTTTGGTGTTTTCTTTTCTGGAAAAAATGTTACACTAGAAATATGTTTACGCCCACAAAAACTGTTCTTATTTTCAGATTTAGTCCCAAATAATGGCAAAAGGTATTGCCCTTTATGTTCTGGATGAAATCCTAAATAATAAGAGTGAATTAAACATGTACCCTTTACAAAGGCAACATTTTATTTACAAAACGAAAACGCCATTAGTACGCCGCATATGAAAAATGTTTTCTCTTACAATTCATCTTAATTAAAAATACAGAGGGAAATTCCCTCCCGTTGTCTTTTTTGGGTTCTACGAATATTATACTTCGTTTTGAAACATTTTTGGAAAGAGACTTCTCTCACTGAAGAATAGACTTCCTTTCTGTTGTGGCCGATTTTAAAATGACAAACTCATTGATTTTTCGGCGGACTTTGTTTTAAATTTATGTTTGCAGACTTAAAAATATTCTGGTATAATCGCGACTTTTTGATAAAAAAAAATCTTTTGAGTAAATGGAGAAAAAATAGAGGATTGATGTTTATAACGTTTAAAAATGCGATGGCAGCATCACGTTAGTTGATGGACAAATTAATTACGTGAAAACAGCCAGCCTGCTTGCATAAAAAATAGAGATATTAAAATAATGCAAACATCTTCTCATGGCCTTTTAAAGATGCAATCAATTCGTCCTTGTTGTGACGGCCTGGCAGCGTTGCGGGTATTTATGGTTTTGAACGAACTAAAAGCCGCTAAAAAAGATCCCACTTCTTGATTTGATATTCCGACAGGTTTTTTGATGTAGATTTTTAGCACGAATTTCCGTCATCCAAAACTCTACAAAGACCCCAGTGTTTATGGCGGATTTGTGTTTTTTACAGAGTTTTAGAAGAATAAATGTTACATTTTTCAGTTTTTTTCTGAGAGCTTCTCATTTGAAGTTCAAAACAAGTTTGAACGAAGACGAACAAATTTTTATATTTAAATATTAATTGAATTGAATTTATTTAAAATCTGAGTGTGAACAAGTAAAAATAAAAATCGTGCAAAATTAGGAGTTTTAGCCAAATTGAATTATATATAAAGAATGTTGTTAAAATAAATTAAATACCAATTATGATTTTATTTTAATATTTTTATTTCCTTAAAATTTATTTGATTGGGATTTAAAACGAATAAATAATTATTTTTCATTAAATTCAAGTTCTATTTTTAGAATTTATTTATCTTACATTTTATATATAATGTAACAAGTTAAACCCCGATTTATAGTAAAATAATTACAGAAAAATATAATCATTTAAAATAACTAAAAGTTATTAAATTTAATCAAACTTAAAAGGGAATAAAAACAAAAACAATAATGATAAACTACGAAAGGGGGGGTTTGGGGCTTCTTAAATATTTAATGATTAATTTACTTGCTTATTTTGTTTTTAATCTATGGGATACCTGAGTTGATCTTTTTATATTTATGCGTTAATACTTTATTACATTTATTTTATTTATTTAATATTTTATTCGCTTTTTTGCATGTGTGACTAGGTTTTGTGTGGGGCTGTGTAGTAAGTGTGGCTGTAGGCATTTCGAAATTCTATGATTTTTTATTTACAAGTATTTTATTTTTGAATTATTTCCTTTGCAATTTCGTTTTATGTACTTAACGGTTTCTGGTTAAAACATGTGATTAATAACGGTCTTGTCCGCAATCAAAATTTAAACTTGCAGCGTTTTTTTTTTATATACAAAAGTGATCATCTTTTATTCTTATAACAACAACTTGTATACAATTTCTGGGGGAATATGAGGGAGTTATGGAGTGAATGGACTCCTTTGACCTTAAAAATGTTATAAGGAATAGTCAGTGGTTGACCCAAGCACCAGAGTGGATTTGAAATTCAACATAGGGAGTTTAAAAAATTCACATTATTCGACAAAGATTAAAAATGCGCATTCGAACAATATTTGAGCCTATTTCACACGCTTTTAGAGCACCTACGCTTACAATACTGATGAATTCTTGCAGGATTTTACATATGTATGTATGTTGCAAAATTTTCTTATCAGGGATTACTTTTTTTTTGTCTTACACACGTAACTTAAATTAACCAAACTTATTTTCCGATTAACTTAAAGTTTCCTTCCTAAAAAACACCTATAAGTTATTTTGTAGTGGAAAAGAGGGTCATAAAGTAAGCGGTCTGCTTCGAAGCGTATCATAAAAATAGAGAAAATATTTAGCAATGAACTTTCTTAAGCATTGCATCTAGAGTTGTGCCAGTCACGAACTAAATAGTGCGTTCAATTAAGAGATTATTACGGAAAGATGGTAGCAACTTTATAACAATTACAAAAACTGCAAGCGATTTTCAAAAATGCTGCGTGGTTTTTATAATTGTTGTAAACTTGCTATCACCTTTCTGAAATAATCTCTTAATTGAACGAACTAGTTCGCAATCTACACAACTCCAATGACAATTTTCAAACTATATATAACAGTTGCTTATGTTATGAAATATGTTTGACAATGAAGTGATGTCTAACTACTAACATCTAAATTAAAGCGTTTACCTTTGTTTTAAAAGTTATGAGCAAAAAGCAGTTATGATCAGCAATAACTAATCCTAAAGAACCAGAAATGAAAGTTTGAAACATTACATAAAAATTGGGTCCCCGAATTTTGCCCGCAAAAAATATAAAAGTTTTCATCACTCTTTGGTATCTGTTAATTAATGTCATGAAAGTAAGAATACAGTTTTGAAACTATTAAGTTCAATTCTTACTGCTATAAAATATCAACTGCCTAAGTTTGCACGATGCATTTCATTGATCACTGCTCACTTTTCCTTATCAATATCTCTTTTCAATATTACTTTTATTTCTAATCTCTTTACAACATTTTTATTCGTAACTTAGTTTATTAAAAAAATTATATAAACAAATAATCCAATGAAAAAAAAAAATACGTCAATATTCTCCTTTTCAATATTCCTAAAAGGATGTCGTTAAAGGTGGAGCAAATATTTGACATTAGCTCAAGAAGTATATTTATCTGTACCGTACAGCAAAAAAAAAGTACTATCTGTGTAGGAATAAACGTGAGTACGTGTTAAGAACACGCATTAAGTGGGCGTTCTTCTTCTAGTTTGAGTTTTAAATTCTAATTCTGTAGTTCACACCTTTTGTCTGCGTTTTCCAAGATCATTTAGATCAGCTGTTTATTTAAATCGTCAGTGCTTAAGAAAACTATTGACGCAGACAATTAAAAAAATCGAACCATAAGCATAAATTAATAAAATTAAAATAAAAAAAAAAATGTTTAATTTGTGCATGATATTATTGTCACTTTAAAGTTCAGAGTAAGCAAACTAAATCAATTCACTTCAGTATACTCTTGTGAGTTGAAATAGTCGAACTTCTTGCGATTGTGAACTATAAAATACCTATCATGCGATTTCAAGCCGCATCCCAAATGTTGTTATGTGAAATGCGATTGACAAAATATGGGCGACATTAAGAGACAACTTTTATAAATACAGTAAATTTTATATTAAAATCCTTGCCAAATATTTTAATTACTAAATCTGACGTTGACGTTAAGGCTTAAAATCTGAAGGTTACCGCGTATTTCAGTTCGAAAGAAATTATTTACGAGCTGGAACTATTTGTACTGTGTCTTATTATTAAATTCCTTTTCGAAATCGCAAGTCTGTACTAGGAACACAACCTCAGTTATGTAAAAAGCGTTAGAAAATATTTCGAGAACTATTTTGTTAATGACGGATTAGAAGACAAATAAACAAAATTACGTATTAAAACGTTTCAAGTGCATAATATTCATTAACCTTCATCTTTCCATTTTTATTATATTTTCGTCCATTTTGGCATTTTAGTTGCAATGCTTCCCCGTTGTATTTGTTTATAAATACAACTCTGTCATAATTACGTACAAGTTACGCAGTACGGTTTAACTTTCGAATTCGAAAATTGTTTTCTTTTCGTATTGAATTACAGAGATTGATATTTCGTTAATATACTTTTCCGCGAAAAATGTTTTCCCAAAAAACACCCTTCTTCAAGATTAATGGCACTAAATTCAACACTTGGATTTAAACCAATTTTTAACATTTTGTAAGAAAAGCAAGATTACAATAACAAAAAAATGTTTAAGTTCGAAAAGAAATCAAATAAAAATAAAAGGGGGAAAACTCAAAAGAAAACCGTGTGGCGACTATAGCGATTTTATCACATGTTCAATTCATAATTTAAATTTTTTTTATTGGTTTCGTTTACGTACACTATCGTTATATTGTAAACTGATTGCCTAAATAATTGGGCCAAATATAAGATTCGCTACGGGTTCGGCCGATCTCTAAAAATAAAGTGAAAAATTTATATAAAATTTAGCATCCAAAAAGGCGCACAAATAAACGATTAAAATAAAAATGACTGCGGGCAAGACTCTCGACATAAAAATGTTTTGCTGTTTTTAACAAATTGTTATTGCAAAGGAAGCAAAAGAATTGAATGGTTTTTTTTTAACAAAAAATAATAAATTTAACAAAATGTGCGGTTTTTAAATTTAATTTAAATTTTATTTGTTTCTGTTTTATTTTTGTACGTATTTTATGTGTTTGTTTTTAATTTTTAACAAAAGTTTCTTAGAAATTATTAAAAATTATATTAGAAACTAATTTTTACAACATATAAACAAAATTTGAAAAAATTATACAATTTACAAAAAAAAGTATCATGTGTTATTTAATATAATAAAAAAGAATTGTTTTAGTTCATTTTTAATAAATTTAGTTTTTTATTTTAAATAATAAAGAAAAAGTTTGGTATTTTTAAAATTGTTTTTTTAATAAAAATAAAAAATACAAAATATTATTACAACGGCAGGTAGTTCCTTCAAATTATTGGTTTGCAAAATGGCGACATTTTTTTAAGTTCGTGTTGCATAACGCGCGCGTTGAAATGATAAGGTCATTTACTATTTCTTCTGTTCACGCATCAAAACAAAACGTATGGAATGGTGCCCTGCATGTTTTGCTCTCATTTGTTTACCAATTGACTGCAAATGCTCTTAATGTGTAAAACTAATTAATTATAAGTTTGAACAGACCCTTCAGTATAATTCGGCGGGAGAGTTGAAAGTAGCAACTTTCAATACATTCGAAATTTTACGTATTTTGCACAATTTTACCAATTGGATGCATAACTTGACCGATCTTATAATCAATAAAAACTGATGTACTTGTGATTAGCATTTGAGCACCAAGTACTTTATGTAACGGCACCATTCACGCCCGTGCCTAAACAAAACAAATAGAAGTGACCTTATCATTCTCACGTGCACATGTTAAATACTATTTTATTTTCTTTTAAAATTTACAAAGAAATTATTTGCAATTTATTTCCTAGTTAAGAAAAGCCTCTTAAAATCAATGGGGGGAGGTTGGTTTTTATAACTTTTCTTAAAATTTTCATTTTTAATTTAATGTCTAAATTTATAATTTTTTTTTTGCTTCTTGTAGTGATTATACGTATATTTTTGTATTTTTTTTTACTTTATTTTTTGCATTAATAATAATAATTTTTTTTCAAGATTTCAAATAATTTTAAAATTTTTTTAACCCTGATGGTTTGAAATATTTTCTTGTTTTCCATAAGGTTTAGAGCCTAAACAATTAAATTATTTTAAGATTTTAACTATTTTGTTGTTTAATTTTTATATACTTTTATTTTCAATAAAAATTTCGTTATAAACTTCTTGAAATTTTCGTTAAAAAAAAGAAGTTTATAAAATTCATAAAGCCAAACATTTGTGTTAAGATTAGTTTTACATTTTCTGGTTTTAATAAAAATTTTTCTATGGTTGTAGATTTTTCAACATAATATTTGCTTTTCTTTTTTTGTTAATTTACAAAAAAAAAAAAATGTTTTTTATAAAAAAAACTTTAAAATTTAGATTTCACTTTTCACATGGTATACTTGTTTATTATGTTTTTTTTTATTTTAAACATAAAATATTTATGTTTTAAGAAATGTTTGCGACATTTGTGTAGTTCAGGAAGTTTAAGTCGTTCATTCGAGAGATTCAGTGAGAAAGATGGAAGTAATTCTTCAACAATTTTAAAAACTACAGAGTGTGTGCTACACTAAAATTAAATGTCTGCTGTTGTTGGCATTTTTAAAGAACTGCCACCACCCTACCCTCATAGCTGAATCCGACAAATGAAGGATGTAGCGCTTATGAGCTACCCAACTCTTGAATTATTTATGCTTAAATAATTTCTTTGTATTTTACAAAAATCTTGTTCTTTCGCATTTTGTCTAGTTATTTTTATTTGTTTCTTTGTTTAATATTTATGATTTAAATATTATATTATATGCTTAGGATTATAACAAAATAATAATTGAATAAAATGATTAATTTTGCCAAAAATATTTACAAAAACCTATCTAAATAAAACGCTTGTGTTTAAAATTTATATTTTTAATATTTAGCCAAAAGTACTTTGCATTATTTTTTTTTTTTTAATTTTACACCCAAATCGTTATTTATGTTTTTTTGTTTTTAATTATAATGAAATAGTTTTCTTTTCTTTTGTTTTTATATTTAATGCCTAAATATTATATAATTTTTAAAAAAGTATGTACGATTCTTTTTTTTTTTAATTATAGCCAAAATGTTTTCAATTTTTTTTTTTTAATTTTGTCTAAAATCCAAAGTTTTGTTTTAGCGATTTTTTACATAAGTTCTTTGTAAATATTGTTGTTAGTTTCAAGCCTAAAAGTTGTATTTTTTTTAAATTGTATTTTTTAATTCAAAATTTGCATTTTTATTTTTCTGAGCCAAAAATATAATTTTTGATTGATTAGTCACCACTTTACGCAACAGAGTTTCATATTTTCATATGTGTTATATAAAAAAAAAACTAGTTAAAGAAAATATTAAATAAAAAAATAACCTTAATTAGTTTTAACATTTATGTTTTTAGTTGTTATTGTTCAATTAATTAGTCTCATCTATTGCAGTTTTTGAGGTAGTTCAGTTACTATTGCAGTTTTTGAGTTACTTTATGTCTTAAGTTTTCAATTGTTTTATTTCTAATAACTATGTTATGGTTTCATTGGATTATATTCATTGTTTGTGAATGGTTCGAGTGAGAGCAAGAAATGGAGAGAGAGAGGTAAAGCAAACAAAAAAAAATATTGTGATTGATTTAATAAACCAGAAAGCTGGTTTCGAAGTGACTATAATTTATTTAAAGTTTTATTAATGAAACCGAATAACATTTCAACTACTTATCGTTCAGAGAGAGAGAGAGAGAGAGAGAGAAGGCTATACAAATAAACGAGACGTCCCTTTCCGTTTTGTTATAGGTGCATAATAATGAACATATAAAAAAAGATTACCTTGTCATGTTTTCTCAGCTTTGTAGTTTTTCATTCCTTATTTTTCGTTGTGCCAAGACTATACCATCAGATTTTATTTCCAAGAAGCATGCAGTGTTTTCAAAGTGACTGCAAGAGTGGGTCTCAACATTAGAGCACAAGATAAAAAGTCTATCGAAATAAAATAAATTCTATCTCACAACTCAATAAAATTTTATAGTAAAATTTTATAGTAAACATCGGTATGTCCTAGTTCTGTTGCTTCACCATTAAGTCAACTGCATGAATTTACTTTTGCAAGCAAATCTTTTGACAGTAAAGTACGTGGAAGTTCACTATGAACGCTTGTGGTTCCAAATGCTGTCGTGCAGATCTATGTGCTTTGGCTGACATTAGAAGCTCTTTCCTAAAGACGATGTCAGCCCTTAGTTACAGTTTATTACAGCAGCAGTTAGCAGGATCAATTGGGGCCCAACGCAAAACTCAATGCCATAGAACTCTTTATAGCAAATTTCTGATAGAAGAAATAGACTTAATCAGAGTTTTATTATTTTCGTTTAGTTTATTGGAAATCGAAACCAATATAAAAATCTCTGTTGAAGAAATTCGTTTTGATCAAACCTTAAATGGATAATAACGCAAAAGAGTTTTATTTAATGCCAGCTTTATTTGTCGTTTATTCTATTGATAGACAAAGAGCATGTAGGAGCTCTGCGCTAGTACTCTCTCTTGACCAACGATACAACGAGATTGTGGCTATTTGCCTGACATAAACTAAATGAAAGTTTACTTTTTTTACTGTCTCAAATTATCTCTCACATATACAAGCACAAAATTAAGGCGGTATGTGTGTTTGCCTATCCTTGTTTTATTTGGTGAGTGTTGTGGGTGGTTTATATAGGGATGTACCTTAAAAATAATTTAAAATTAAACAAGTAAACTTAGAGTTATTATAATATTAAACATAAACAAATTATAATTTTACAACATTTCTGAGGTATATGAGTTCCTGTGCGTTTTGTTTTCTAAACAAAATATAATTGAAATAAAGTGTAAATTTAGCTTAAGAACTAAAAAATAAACAGAAAAAATAATATTAATTAACAAAAACTTTATGTATATTTCAAAAACTTGAATGAAGCCACAAACAAATAATTTGCTAAACATTAAAAGATTTCCACAAAAATTTGTAAACTATAAAAGTTTATAAAAACTTTTCAACGTATCCTTATAAAATAATAAAAAATTCAGACTCCTTGAGAACATTAAAACGAAGTTATAAAATTTCAAGTTCAAAACATTTTCAGGAAATATTTACTGTTAAACAAATTTGTGTTAATTTTATTAAGTTTTGAAAGCGTATAATAATTTAAAAAGAAAAAAAAAATAAGTATAACTAAAATGTTTGAGGTAATTTAACGGTTATTTGTTTATTGTTGTTGCTATTATTTAAACAATGAATACAAACTATTATTGTTTTCTTCTTTGAAATATTGCCTTTTGTGTTTCGTTTTTAGTACTGATTTTAAATATTTTCTTTAACGTTTAATTCGAGCAAATTATGTATAAAAATTGCATAATATTTTTGTTTTGTTTGTAAGCAACTAAGTAAAAGAATCGTTTTAAATTATATTACTTAACAAAATATGAAATTAATTATTATATGTATACATTTTAATATTAAGGATTACAAATAATAATATGCAAATTATTTTCAATAATAAAAATCATAACCTCAAAGAAGTTTGAATTTTTATTATCGAATTTAGATTTGCTGATCACAGAACAAATGGTTTGTAGTTTTTTTTTTTTTAAATTTATTTATATTCATTTATAAAAATTGTATATGTTTATGTTTCAATAATCAAACAAAATCAGACAAGTTTTAATAATAAAATTTGATGATATTATTTTACTAAAAACCCTGTGCTAAAGATCCAAGTTGGAAAACATTTTAGAATTCAATTCTGTTAATTTGTGTTGGACCTTTTAGCAAGATGTTTTTGGTTGAAAACTATTTTGTTAATATCGCAAATAAATTAAGAAAGATAAAAATTAAAAGACTTATGTCGTTGCTTTATCAATCGTCTTTTAATTATTTGTGCTAATACCCTGTATGTATTTAGAAAATGAAAGCAAATATTGTGTAATTTAAATGAAAAAACTCGTACTTTCTTCTTTACCATTCTCAGCAAAAATAATAAAAAGCATATATACCAATCATTAGAAAAAATAGACTGGCGAAACTGAGACTAAACTAGTTTAATTTCGCAAAAAACAATAATGCATTTAACAGGTGGTTGCCCTAGAAGGGCAGCGATGGAAAGGGCGAAATGAAAAGCATTCAGAGTTCTATGTACTTTCAGTGAAGAACTTAGTTCCAAATCAAACGGAACTGCTAAAGAAATTTATTTTTAATTGGCATTAAACAAAAATATTGACTTGAAAAGTTCATTTATTTTTTGCTGGGTTGTACGAGTATAAGCAACATTGACAGCTACTGACAGGATTATAGAAAATTCTTGCTCTATTGTTTTATTTTCAATAATATGAAAAGCTTCATATTGAAAATTGTAGCTCAGTTCTGAAATCATAAAACGTTGCAAAATTCGTTACACTTTCCTTCTTGAACTTAAACTAGAAAACATAATTCAATTTTTAATGTAAAAAAGAAAGCAAGCATATGAAAGATATCGTTTGGCTATTTGCTGTTGTAATTTTCATTTCGCTTTTGTTGTTCTTTTAACTTTTCTTTAAAGGCTTCTTTAAGGTTCACAGAAACATAACGTTGGATAAATTTTATAAAATATTTTTGTTTATATATATTTTTATAAATTACTATATTATTACGTCTCTTTTTTTCTTGTTAAAAGAAAATTATACTCTATTTATTAATTTTTTAATATTTAATTTTTCATTATACTTAAATTTTATAGTATTTAATTTTTGTTTAAGAAAAAAAGTAAAGAATAGAAGCGTAATTTACATTTTTTCTTTTCACTTTTTAAAATATTGCTTTAAAAATTTAAAACTTTAATAACAAAAATAATTTAAAATTAGTTTTTGAGCCGAAAAATGCAATTTTGAATTTTTTGATTTTTTTTTTTAGTTCTTTTTCGAAGAAAAAATTTAAAACTTTTACAGCTTCTTTTTTTAATGAAAGAAATCTATAAACGTTTTAAATTGTTTCGAGTTTTTTTGTGAAAAATGTTTTCCAAAGGGTGTGTGTGCCAAAGGGGATTTGTTTTGTTTAAGGGATTAATTTTTACTTCTGTAAAAAAAAAAACAACTAAATTTCATTTTGTTTAAATTTAAATAATTATCAATTTTTCAACAAGTTTTTATGAACGTTTTTGAATTGTATCTTCTTCTTGTTAACTATATCTCTGTTTTATTATTATTTAATGTTTAATGGTGGTTTTTCTTTATTAAAATATTTTCTTTAGTTTGTTTATTTTTTATTATTTAATATTTTATTTAATAAAAAATTTAACTACTTTTTTAATATTTTTATATATAATTATAGAGGCACCCAATTTACCAATTCTTGTTTTAATAGTTTGTTGTGTTGTTGACGGAAAATAATAGAAAATGAAAGTTTTATTTTCACATCTATCGGATTGTTTTTTTTTAAACTAGTTTTTTGAATTTTGAATGCCAAAAGTTTGGTATAATTTTGTCCAAGTCCATATAACAGGGATGTAAAACTATGCAAAACTAAGAAGTTACAAATTAGTTGCTGACAGCACTAAACTTCGTGACAAAATTATAAATTTGCAAACTAATTAAAGGTTTTTAATTAATTAAATTTAATTAAATCAAATTTGGATAACAAAATATAAAAAAGAGGTTTCTTCTGCTGCTTTACTTGCTTATAAAAAAGCGAATGTTTTTTTAAAGACCGTTCAATCATTTGAATTTCGAATATTATCATTCGAAAATATATTCACTGATTTGTAAACTCATACATGCAAACTAAAATAATATGAACATTTTTATTTCGAATCAATAGCGAATATAAAATAATTCGCCTGCATTTGAATTGAACTCCTTTGCGATTAAGCTTGGATTTAAGGATTTAAATAAGGATAATAATTCAAATTGTTCACAAATTATCTTGAAATTGACAAAACAAACGATGAATATTCGCTACACATTACTATTATGCAGCTGTCTAGTTTTGATATCCGGATATAGGAAATTTAAAGCAAACTATTTTGGCTAATCATGTTTTGAAATTGCGTCTTCGAACAATATTTCATTCGAATCGAAATACGTAACATTTCTGCAGTAGCCGGGAAAATTGTTCTGTTTGAAGAACAAGGACGAGTGTGTGATTTTCGGTAAGAGCTAAGTAAATAGTTTTCGAAGTAAGTCATAGTTTTACATCTCTAAGAGAACTTTATTTTTATTTTACAATAAACGAAATGAGAAAAATCAAATGTTCTAAAAATCGTTGTTTTTGCATTTAGGTTATCGAGTTGGCCAAAAGGTGTGGAAGGGGAAATTTGTCAATAAAAAAAAAAATTAAATATATAAAAGTCTGTGTATTTTGTTGTTGCCTACAGAGCCATTAAGCAGCATTTATTTGATTCTTGATTTGATATTCCGACAGTGTGTTTTGATGTAGAACTTTGGAACGAATTTCCGTCAAGTTTGGTTTGGAGACAAACCGGTTTCGGCTATGTGCCATCTTCAGTGTCTTCAGTGAACGAAAAATGGCACTGAAAATGGCACATAGCCGAAACCGGTTTGTCTCCAAACCAAACTTGACAAGGGATGACGGAAATTCGTTCCAAAATTCTACAGCATTTATTTCTTTATGTTTACTTCTAGGCCCCGACTATTTATATTTGTTGATTTTATGTATTAAAAATTAAAAAAAAAAAAAAAATAAAGAAAATATTGTATTTATTAAGTTATTGCAGGTACTTGTGGTTACTATTACTTTTTATAAATCAATAATTACCATTTCTTTTTGTTTGGTTCTTGTGCTATTTTAATTGTTTCTTATTAACAATTCTATTGTAAAATTATCAGTTTTTCTATGCCAGTATTTAATAAATGGAACAATCACACTTGTGATGTAGCCGAGTTTTAAATGAAAAATCAAATTAAAATAATAATAAAACATAATGAAAAAAATACTTTTTAGATTGCTATTTTTTCTATAAAATAAACATTAAAAACAAAAAATTCATCATTGTTCAGTTCACAAAATAATGAGGAGTTGGTATTAAAAATTAAATGGAATAAAAATTGATGTGATTTTTTTTTCTTTATAAAGATTTGTCTTTTCACAATTTACATTTGCGATTTGAGAATTATATTCAGTATGAACTTATATCTGTGTCATTAAGGAAAAAGTGCTTAAACGCGATTCTGTCGTTTCAAAGGAGATCAATTTTGAACTTTCAAGCTGATTTTCAGGCTATTAAATTCGTTAAAAAAATTTGATTACGAAAACCAAATTATATTCGTTTAAGATCTTATTCCTAGTTAAGTTTCCAAAGGAAAGAGATAAGCTGAAATTAATTTCAGTATAACTTCCCGAAAAATAGAGCTGGAGTGGAATAGTTACATTATATTTTTTTTTACCGAATTTTCAGCTCTTTTCAATTTAGGTGAACTAAGTTTTCGTAACATAATTCGTAAAAAACATACGATAACGTATGTTATAGTCTCCAATATTGTGAATTATTACCAGTTGACTTATGTTATAATAAAAAAAAACTTACTTTTACGATACGTGTTGTACGATCACGGATGTGACGATTTTGCATCCGCTGAATTGGGAAATTAGAATTGAGATCTGAACTCGTTTTTTGCTAAAGTGAACGTAAGCACAGATAATTTATTTTCCAGGAATGGAGAGTTGAATTTTTATTTGATATGAAAACGTTTCAAATTGTATTTGTTGAAGGCAGTTTTAGTTACCGTCGTCGTATTGTACTAAAATTAGAACTCGCACAAATATTTACAAATGCAGGCGAATGTTTCATATTTCAAGACAAACTCAAACGAATACGTTTTCCCATCCTCGGTAACTACAAAGATATTGTATTGCACAAATAATTTTAATTGAAGTTTCCAACATCATTTGTACAACTATTGAAAAATCTGTTGATATATGTATGTATGTATGCATGCATGTAAGACTCCTGCAATATGTTGCGGAACTGAACAATTGTTTCTTTAACAATTAAGTTGCATTACCGTGTAATTTAATTTAATCGAAGCTTTGTTATTTTATTTTTTGTCTTTTTTTTTGTATAAAACTCAAATATACTGTACATTGTTTTAAACTACTCGTATTATTGATATTGTTGCTATTGCCGTTTAGTTGGTGCATGTTGTAAAGACTATTGCAAAAAGTTATTTTGTTTAGTTTCTATTATTTGTTGTTTGTTTGTTTGATTATTTTTAGTTGCGCTTTAAGGTACTTTTGTAATGTTGCTGTGTGTGTGTAAGTGTTTCCATTAGGTTGAAGTTCAGCTTTTTCTTTAAGTTAAAGGAAAATTATTGCATTTGATTTTCTTTTAATGACTTGTTGTTGTGTTCCTATATTATTTACGTATGTTTAAACTAAAGAAAAGAATGATAAAATAACAATCATATTCAATCCAAAAACGTTCAAACTTTGCTTTTTGTTTTATTACGTGTTTTTATGTTTCAACTATTTTCTGTGTTTTTTGTGTGTTTCTCTCGTAAGGCTTTTGTTGTTTATTTAATCAATTTGTTTTAATTTAATTTTAATATGTAAATTCATGTTTTGTTTAAAAAAGAAAAGGAAGTTCACTCTTATATCTTTTGCATTTGTTTTATTTTTTTATTTTTATTTGTATAAAAAATACTTTAAATATTTTTTATTTTTATAAAAAAAAAACTAGCACCCTGAAAACGATTTTTCAGTCGGATTCACTTTTTTTTGTTTGTTTTACAGCATTATTTCTTTCTTTGACTATAATTCTTTCAACGATTTTATATATAAAAAAAAAATTAATTATTTTGAAACAAAAATAAACAAAAGAATTCCTTTCGAAAGCAAAAAGTATTTCTTTATCTTTTCGTTTGTTCATCAAACAAACAAATAAAATACAATTTCTTGCAACAAAAAAATAAAAAAATTAAAATATCAAATGCTTTTAGGCTTTGAATTTAGAACATTTTATCATTTTGGCGTATTTTCATTTTCTAATTTCTGGTAACGCCTGTTAAACTTATTTAAAGTTTCTTAAACCAGCAACAGCAGTTGCAACAGTAGTTCAGTGGTTTTTTCCACCATTTTATTTATTATTTATATAAGTGCAATTAGTTTTCTTTCAAAGAGGCTGATTTATCGTGTAAAACAGTTTTGTTGTCATTATCATGTTCTTTAATGACGGCAGTTGACTTTAAATACTTGTCAAGATCTTTAGCTTCGTAATCATTTCCTTTGGATTTCTTTGTAGGCGATTTAGTACAGTCGAGAGGCTTGTCATCGTAGACCTCCGTTATGTGTTCTTGCTGTTGATTCGATTCTGTGGCAGTACTAGTATTAACGGAAGTGTTCGTTTCCAAGTCTGCTTTTACCCTGGATAGACACATATCGGAGAGATTATTGGCCTCAGCTGAAGTATCCGTGGATGTTTCGGTTTCGGTGGTTTCAAAAACTTCCATTCCATGAGAGAAATCGCTTCTTTGCGATTGCTGAGGGGTGGATGTCATTTCGGGGCCTTTGTTGATTTTAAGGTTTAGTGATACCTCTGGACTTATTAAATCTGAAGATGATGCCGTTGTTGTAAAATCGGATACTGTTGTGGTAACCGTAGACAATAAAGAAGTTACGGTAGTAGGTGTTGCCAAAGATGTATTTAATTTCGTATTTGTGGTTATTGTTGGGGTGGTGGTGTTGATGTTGTTGTTTGTTGATGCCGCTTCTCGTCTCTGCATGCATTTCTCTAATGCCATTTTTAATGATTTACGCTTACGATGTTTAGCCTCTTCTTTTTGTGCACTCATAACTACTGCTGCCGCCGCTGTTGCGGCCGCATCCTATTGCGAATGATTTGCGGCCGCTGCAGCAGCGGCGGCTACTGAAGCTGGCGCAATAGTGGCGCCAGCACTTAAACCGATCTCTTGCTTATGCTCTCGAGCAATGTGGCGTCGTACAGTGTTGTTACGGGTGAAGGTGCGCGAACAGAAAGGACATGGAACTCGTATGCCTTGATGACGCTGTCGTATATGGGCTCTTAGATTCGTTTCATAGCCATACAAACGATCGCAATAGAGGCATTTCAGTTTTTTTCCTTTTGAATAGAGAAAAGCATTAAAAAAAGAAAAAAATTTGGAGAATATTTTAAGCCAATGGTTCACTAAATTTCAAATGCTTTCGTTGTAAATCTTAAATATCCTCAAGTGTTATTTAATGTTCACAAGTACATATGTGTTTAACTCACCATCTGCGGTATTTACCATACCACTGTTTTTGTTATTCAATTTTGTGGCATTCCAGACGTTCAACATATCGGCGGGAGCTATTGAAGCCGCTAAGCTGCCGGGCAATGTGCCATCAGAATTTTTAAGACTTTCCAACAAAGCGGTAGGTGTGGTGGGAGAGGTATTGGAGGTGGGTGGTGGTGGAGGTGAATAATTAGAATTTTCCAATTTTACTCGTAGATCTTCAGCACAATTCTGAAAACAAAACATTATTATTTTATGCCACATATTTCGAGCTAAACAAACTTACTTCTCTTGATTCATCCAAATCCTCATGTTCATCAGCGTTATTAGCCTCTTTTGTACTACAATTGTTACGCTCCAATTTAACGGATCTAACAAAACTGCTGGGGAGATTACCATTGCCTCCAGTAGTACTGGGGCTGTGGTTATCAAAACGGCTGCAAAAATATTCCAAAATATTTATTTTGCTTAAAATAAAATTCTATTATATTCAATTGTAGAGCTACAAAAATTCACCTTGACTGTGGAGATGCTCTCTCCGAGTGCATTGTATCCGGTTCGGTAGGAGCCGTTGACGAAGCACTCGATGATGGCCTATTAAAGGGAGGTTTACTGATAGGACTTGGACATTCTGAAGGATTTTTTGAGCCATCACGTAAGACACTACCGCGAACTTCCTGTTCGGCATATGGGCTACGGAGGGCACGCTTGCGCAGTGGTTCATAAGACAAGGGTCGATGGTACATGGGCGGCACATAGGAAGGCATAGCTGCCAACGTTGAGCTACTCGGGTGTATGAGGGAATCGCATTCTTGTTTCAAGTTATTGGCAGAACTGCCGAGATGGAGAGCGGCGCCAGCACCACTACTTAGACCAGCGGCAGTACCACCACCTATGCTGTTGTTACCCAAGGCCACTGCGCCGGGGGGACCTGTGATTATGCCACCGGAACTAGGACAGCGATCTGGCAGACCAAGACAGCCACCACCCCCGCTGCCAGAGGCATTTATGCCACCAGCTGGGCTGTTCATATTACCAGCACCTAGACCAGTACCACTCACGTTGCCACTGCCAGCACTTACGCTGTTGCGTGTGCTACGGCGGCCTGTGGGCGAGTCCATGGTCGATGACTCAATGTGTTGCTGGGCCTGTTGGGCAGCTAAACGGCCTGTTTCTGTTGATAATCCTTTAACCTAATCAAAAGAAATTACAAATTATCGTCCATAGTTTCACCAACCAGCACTCTCTTCCTAACCTGTAAATTTTCGGCAGATTTAAGAAAGCTGTTGAGAGCCTCTTGTGATACATGCACTTCTCCTTTGTACATAAACTCCAACAAAGCGGCCATATTTTCGGATGATGTTGCCTCTAAAATAACCACACATTGTCCATTTGTGGGCGCTATCTCAAAAAGGTCAGCAAACTTTTTCGAACATGCAGCCAATATTAACTTGTGAGCCTTAAAAACAGTGCCTGAAAAGGAAGCAAAATTTACCAGATACAAAATCTATCGCTCCATAAAATTAAAGAAATTGTTTTATAACGAATAAAAAATATTAATTTATTTTCTAGTTTTCTATACACACATACATATATATCTTTTATGGGGTTTGAAAACGCCTAATCAATAGGCGTTTTATATGTACTAGTATGTATGTAGACATGAATCTTAGATGACATAGCAACGTTCTTAGAGAAAACTTGGACAGAGAGTTTAAACAAGTACACTCTCTTAAGACTGCTGTTGTATTGTTCCCCCATCCTATACCTTTTTGTTTAAATTTAAAAAAACAATTACGCTAACAGCAGGACATTTCTATTAGGTGTGTACGAGTATGAGTGTGCGCTTACACGCATACAATTGACAGCTGTTCAATTTTCCCACATTTTCCACAAACGATTTTTGTTTCACAAAAAATTCTTTGTTGCTCAATACACTTTTACTTTTTCAGTTTTCCTTTTAGGAGAAGAAAATTACAACTTATTTTCTTCGGTTCTTGTTTAAGTATGTGTGCAAGTGTGTGTTGCGACAAGTGTCGAAATGTCCTTAAAAATTTTCCTAATAAGTAGAAAGTTTGCAAAAAACACAACAAGTGCCCCATAAAGAAACGAAAAAAATGTTGCCAAAGAAAAAATGAATTTTCTTTATGCTGTCGTTGTTATCATAAAAACATGAATTTTCTCTTTTACATTTTTCCTATCTCCTGTTCTGACTAAATTAATGTTTACGTATCACGAATTCAAAGTAAACAACGACATTATAGTACAAAAAAAAAAGAAGTTAAAATTTATGAGAATTTTTATTTTGAATCTATCATTTATTACAGGGAAAATGATCTTTCCACAGTGACTTGTTATTAACGAACAAAAAATTAAATAAAACAAGACAAAAGTCCCGAATACAAAACTTAAAAAATAACTTATTTTTTTTTCAATAAAGCTCAAACAAATGAATATGAATGCCGCCAAAGGTAGTCGGTCTAACAAGGATTACACTGGTGTACTTTTTAATCGTCCGGCATGTCTACAAAGTTTCTTGGGTGTTAAGTCGATTAAAATAATTTCTGAGGAATAATGAATTATTTAGAAGCATTATGATGAGATATGGAAAACCTTTTGTGTTGAGAACAGGTTAAATTTAGATGGACCGGACATTTTTAAACTTTAATTGCAGGTTTAGGGCAAAGAAACACAAAATTAAAATTGCCCGTCATTTTTTTTAAACTGTGAGTAATTTCTCTTTGTTGAAAGCTAAATAGGATTTCTACTCGAAGGCATTTTTTTAAGTTACACAGAAATGCTGGACATAGCACTGATAAATGCAACTATTCTATAGAAAACGCTAGAAGGCAAAATTTAACCCAATTGTTAGCAATTTCAAATAAATCGGAGAACGACATGACCAAATTTTTGATTACCCAATTGAAACACATATTGTTGACATTCGAAAATAGAATGGATAAAATATTTTACACTTTAATTTATGTTTGTTTATATTTGATAAAACGAAATGTAGACCAAACTAATTTTTCTATAAGTTTATTTTTTTTTCAAAAGTTGTGGCCGGATTTATGATTTTTTTTTACTTACAGTCGTCTTTAGGTTTTAAAGGGGGTTCTCAACTTCTGTAATGTAAACAATAAGTTCTCTTGAGTTCTACTAAAAAAAAATTGTTTTGAGTCGCTAAATAAATATGTCACGATCCAACGCCTTAGAGGTAACTTTAGAGATAGACGCGTCCACCCCTCGCGAGGCATTCTTACCCATTTCTTGCGCCTTCCTTACTTGGCAAATTAAAACCGGAGTTCCTTTAGAGAATTCATACAAATCTTAAGAGTAACGGAGAAAAAATATCCTCCCACACATAGTTCCATATGCACGAGTAAGTCCGTATTAAAACTGGATCTCGACTACTATCCAGAGTTCGCATACTAGAGAAAAAGCACCCTCTTGGCACCACATCCTTGTCATATACCGTGGAGGAGGGATTTTTATAAGAGAGTGTTAATTTCTCTCCGCTAAACTTATTAGCCTAACTCCCAGCAGAAACAGGAAACTCCAACCGGCCGCTACCACGAGGAGGTATACGTTAGAACTTCTGACAGTGCACTCAGTTATGGCAAGCCAAGCCTATATGCCTGCCAGCTGGCGGGTCGGAAGCCTTGTAACAATGTTCTAAAAATAAACATAACGCGCAATTCTGAGATGCTAAACATTGAAACTTTCCTTTCCCTCTACTTCATCACCTGCTCGCTACTCAGTCGCTTGCAAAGAAATTTAAAATTAATTAGTAGGATTTTTACATTCCTTAGAAAAAATATCTCTTTGGTTTATCGAAATATTATTAAAGTACAATTACAGTTATAGTAGAATTAGTGAACTCCCAAGAAAATAGATGTTTACGTTACACACTCGTCAGGTTTTGTCATGTTCCAAAAGCAAAAAGTCACGTAAAGCAAAAAAAAAAAAACCAAGCCCAACCAGATCACAGGTTAAAGAAATAAAATAAAAATAGATAACGTTAAACTTATTTATTTAATACAAGATTTATGACGACATTTTCTATAAATTGATTTTTTTAATGACGTTTGTCGTTTTTGCAACAAAATTTAAACAGCTTCCGGAGTTGTTTGCGGCGATACTTTTTGTGTAACCCAAATTGTGTAACAATATGTAAAGTTCTAAAGTAACCCGACACGAAGCGACCATTATTCTTGTTTCTGATCCCACTTTTGAACTCTGCTGTATGTCTCTTACGACATTCAAACACTTTCCTTTTTAATGTTTGGTGGGTTGTTAGTTTTTCTGCTTCGTGTTCTCAATACCTGTCAGAGATGAATAAATAGCACCCACGCTCTTCTAATAACAAACTGTGTGGCACATAAGAATAACAAAATAAATAAAATATCACCCTGCATTTGTGAACTTCCTTAAGATGTTTATGGACCAAAGTTCAAAAGCAAAAACAGCAGTTCAGCAGCAAATGTCGATAATTTTTCCCCATACGACAAAATAAGCAGAAGGTATATAAATGGGTGGGTTGGGTAGATAAATATGCGTGAGTTTTAGCGAATATTCCTTGTGCTCCTGTTAATGTTTTTTTTTAACGATTTGGCGCGTTTAGGATGATTTAGTTTTCGTATTATTTGTTTGTTGTTGGTATTTTTCTTTACAAATTTGTTTTTGTTCTTGGCAGAGAAAATTTCGTTGCTGTGTCAAGACCAAGGAAATCACATTGTTTTTCATATATAAGTATATACCAGTACTTTTCTCTATCTGTTCTTATTTTTGTTTTTTTTTTTACTTTTTTGGCTTTCTCCTTGATTTTTGGTCTACGAGTGTGGGTGTGTCGGTGTGTGTGTGTGTGACTTAGAGAAGGTAATGTAATTTATACTGTATATACATATATTATATATATGTACTATTATATATATGTACTATTTTGTGTGCGTACTTTTCAGTATAAGTAAGGATATGTATTTATTTTATCACATGATTTTTTATGGGTTCAAGGTCTTTTTGTAAGGACAACTTTATTTTTTATTTATATATTTTTTCTTTTATTATTTATTTACATATTTTATTCCAGTTTGTTGTCATTGGCGTACTTATTTAAATACATAAAGTGAAATATTTTAACCGGGAAGAAGTTTAGGTCAGTTACAGCACTGGCGACAAAATCTTGCACGGCGCTTCCAAAATAGAGGAAAAATGAATTAAACTCCGATAGTTCACAGAAATTCCTAATATATGTAGATAGAGAATATTTTTTATTTTTTGGCCTAATAAAGGCAAAAGGGTGGTTTAGACAGTGCGACTTTACGTACGTAAAATCAAAGAGAAAATAATATCAAAATTCATCCGTTTCTTTCACGTTTACACCATTGATATAGAGCAACACATGATAATACCACACATCTGTTGTTAAAAAATGACCGAATACAGACACGTAGAATAATTATGAAAATATACACATTCATATATACAAATCAATTTGTTACAAAAAATATTGCGAAACATAATGGAAAAATATACACAAAAATGCATCCCAGATCTAATGAGATGTCACGGTTTATTGAAAAATTAAAAAAAAAAGAGTCATACGACTTCCATATTTACATCCGCAGGTGCTCTCAGTGTGTACCGTTTCATTTCATATTCAGCCCAATTAAAAATTTTCGCGGGATGTTTTCACTTCCACTGCATCTGCTTCCTGGGGCATCCCTGGGTAATTCGACCCGAAAGGATAGCCATTAGAATTTATAAGCTTAATACATTGTGTTTCGAAAATGTTTTCTTTCGAATCGAAATACAGATTAAGCCCCCTATATAAATTGTCTATTGTAACAACCCAGAGAATGTTTCTATTTCAAACAGTGTTGAGAATAGAGAGAAAGAGAAAACGGGAAATCCTAGGGAAATAATTATTCAAAATAGAATTGTGAAGAGCTGATTATGTTAAGACGATGCTATTCGTGCTCTTCTACATACAAATTTGACATGTCGCAAGACTTGTGTCATAATGCAGAAACCGTTTGTAAAAAACACGTGACGACAACAATAAGAAATATGTATACTTTTTCTTTTTGTAAATTTTAAATAGTTTTTTCTTGGTAAGTTTTTCAATTATATTTGCTGCGTAATGTAATAAGCCATTTTACAAATTATTTTTATACCTAAAATGTAAAATCTATAAATATTTGATAGATATCCTGACGGCACTGCCAATATACAACGTAAAAAAGTTAGATATGTAGATAAGAAAATTGGAACTTCGAGGCAAATGAGTGCCTGTATAAAAACTCCTTTGGATTTAAGTTTGCAAAAAAGAAAAGAGGTGTTATGCTGCACAATGTTTTGTTTTTGTTTATTTTATTGACGTCTGTTACGTTTGTAAAGTTTCTATAACTACACATACGACCGTACGTTAAAGTACGTTAAGTTTTTCTTACATCTACGTTCGCATAACGAGGCCTTAAGGCTTTTAATTTTATAAGCTGCATTGTCTTAGAATTGCTATGAGAATTTAATAACTTTAGAATTATTAAAAAAAAAAAATATGTTAAAAATTCCCCATTTCACCCTTTCCAAGCTCAATTTTTTAATTTTATACATTATCTATTAGCTATATTGAAACAACAAACTTTCGAATCGCCTGTTTCGGAGAACGGGAAATTTCAATCGCATTTTCCTACACCTGTTTCCCAGAGAACTTTACATTTTTGGCTGACATTTCCGATATCAGAGTTTTATTCGATTAAGTAAACTGTGACAACAAGTCCAGTAATAGTAGGCTATAAAACTGCCGCTCAACATCAGATCCACACGGACGCAAGTGCGATAGGCCTCGCCGGCGTCTTATTGCAAAAAGAAGGTGAAAAGTGGAATCCTATCGCATTCTACAGCAGATCAACATCCAGCGACGAACGTAATTACCACAGCTACGAATTGGAAACGCTAGCGGTGGTCGAAACTCTTGAACGCTTCCGTTACTATGTTTATGGCAAAAATGTTACCGTCGTCACCGACTGTAATGCCATTAAGACCAGTATGCAGAAAAAGGAACTCATACCACGAATCGCAAGATGGTGGTTACGTATTCAGGATTTTGACATGGCTGTTGAGCATCGAGCGGGTCAGCGCATGCAACATGTCGATGCCTTAAGCCGCGCACCATACGAACAATCTCGAACACTCGAACCAGCATCGCTAAGAATTTCCAAAACAACGGTGAATGAAGATGACTATCTATTTTCAATGCAGCTTCAAGATGATGCAACGCGCCAAACGATAGAAAAGTTGAAATGCGGTGATAGGGAAACTTGTCAGCACTTCATTCTAAAGAACGAAAGACTTTTCCGAAAAGTGGGTGATAACCTTTTGTGGGTCGTCCCCAAGAATCTCCGATGGCGTATTATTCAGCAACAACACGACAACGCTGCCCATTTAGGGGTTGAGAAAACGCTGATAGGAATTCAAAAACATTTTTGGTTCCCGCGAATGCGAAACGCCATAAAATCGTATATAAAATCATGTGCCGAATGCGCATTCAACAAAATCCCAGGTGGTAAGCGCGAAGGTGAATACCACTACGATAATATGACTCTGATACCGTTCCATACTGTGCATATGGATCACCTAGGCCCGTTTCCAAAATCGTCAAAACGCAACGAACACATTCTTGTAATCGTCGACGCGTTCACCAAATTCACCATAATAAAACCCCTTAAAAATACAGCAACCAAACATGTTATCAACGTTCTTAATGAAGTCAGCGAATATTTGGGAATGCCAACGCGAATTGTTACCGATCGTGGTTCATCATTCACGTCACACGAGTTTGAAAAGTATTGTCGCAGCAATGAAGTCCAACATATTCTAAATGCCGTCCGTACACCACGAGCCAACGGTCACGCGGAGCGGACCAATCGTACTATTTTAAATATGCTCCTACCATCCACGAAAGAAGACAAGCGATGGGATGGACAACTACGCCGAATTCAGTGGTCGATCAATAGTATGAAGAATAGCACTACCAGCAAAACCCCACAGCAATTGCTCTTTGGTTTCGAGCCAAGGGACATCCTGCAAAACGAGCTTGTCCTTATCCTTCACAACAGCGACGTTTTAAGCAACGAAGATTTGCAAACTCTGCGTACTACTACAGCTGAGAAGATAGATCTGCAACGACGTAAAGCAAAGCAACGCTACGATCAACAGCATTCACATCCGAAATACTACAACGAAGGGAACTTAGTACTAGTGGAAAACGAACCAGCGTCTACGGGTAGCTCACGCAAATTAGAGCCTCGCTACAAGGGCCCATTCATAGTAACAAAGGTTCTCGATAAAGACAGGTATATCGTCGAAGATCTGCCAGGATCTAGTCGAAAGCAGCGTCACTACAAGTCAACATATGATTCAGACAAGATGAAACTATGGTGCAGTTTACCGGACTTTGATGTCGAACACTCAACCGATGAAGACGAAAATATTGATGACGAAGAAGGCTCCCTATCGATCGAGGCCGATCGTGTGGAAAGGATGGCCGACTGTAAGCATATAACCGTTCACAGCCTTGGTAGGAGAGAAACACCGTGCTAGGTATAACCACATCCACATGTAGAAGCGAGAGGACGACAGTGAGGAGGCAAATTGCAAGTAGACTAGAAGATCTAGGAAAACGAACACCAGTCGATAATAAGAAACCAATAAAGCGGACGTGCGCAGATAAGTTCGGAAAACCAAAATATACTTTGATATAATTACCACACTTTGTACTTAAAGAATATTTTTTTCACAAAATAAAACCAACCGAAAACAAACAAAATAATATCGTTTAATAACTGTAGGAGTTCAAAGTGTTTGACAATTTTCTATCAATTATTTCTAGGAAGTTATTACGACAAAAAGCACAAAGAGTTACAAAATTTATAATATTTTATAACGTTGTGTTCAGACATATCGAAGGTTCTTGGAAATATTCACCTGACTTACTATATAACTTTGTTATGCATGGCTTTAAACAACCTAGATGTTGTAAATTGAATTTATTCCGTAATTGAAAAAGTACAAAATATTTTCAATACAAATCTCGTCTTTCTATATTTAAATTAAAGTGTAACTAAAATAATAAAAACTGCGTTTTGAAATTCATTTAACAATTAAATTAAAGTATTTATCAATTTATATACACACATGTCGATTTCCTATGAATATGAGTTCAAGTCGTCGGTAATTTTGCCATTTATTGATAGAATGTAAATATTAATATAAAACAAAAAAAAATTTAACGCCAACGGAAAGGAGCATATCAGAACCCAATACACAAGCATTGTTAGCTAAAGCTTACAGAAGCTCAAACCCTACGGTACTTCTTTAGAAAAAATATGAAAAAAAAGTCTGCATATCAGGAGATATGACCATTTCAAATATTGCGGAAAATACAGGCATGAGAAGTTATTACAAGTCTGGCAATACAATGACTCTGCCCAGAATAAAAAAATTCACGGAAATACGGTTTTTGTATAAATTGAAAAAACAATGTTTTAATAAAATAATATGTACATACATATGTATATATGTACATATCTTTATGTATGTAAAAAAGAAACCAATCCATGTAAAACTGGGAAAGAAAAAATCATATGATGCGTAGAAAAACACGACTAAAAAAGCATTAAGATGTTTTTTACGTTGCTGGGTGTATATGAAGTGTTTAAGCACTTTTTACTGCTGTACTTGGGTATTTGGCCAGGAGCCAGCAGACAAAAAAGGGTAATAGAATTGATATCCTTTCACGTGAGTTTCAATCTCATAGCAAGCAGAAAAATTTAAAACAAGTTCACTCTCTGTTCTTTAGTAGCAATAAAACAACAAATATCTATTTGCTTAAATTCAATAGACATGCTATGAGTAGTGTGTATGAATATATGTGTGTGTATGTGTGTGTGCCCATGAATCCATACATCATAAAGCATTTGATATCTAAGGTAACACACGCATAAAATTTTTCTTACTTTTTATTTTATTTTTAAAATTTAGCATTTTTGTAAAGCATATTTTGAGGACTATTGACCAAACACTCGTATCAACAAATAATTGAAGGTTTGCAAGTGCTAGCTCCTTTCTGTATGCGTTTAAATAAAATATTCAATTAGCCTTAACTTTAAAGTGAAATATGAAATTATTTTTGCAGCAATAAAATATCGATTTTAAAAATATGCTTAAATTGTTATAAAAATGAAAATAACTTCCGGGTGTTTAAGCTAGCTTGTATAAGTAGTTTGCTGATAATCTATGCCATATTTCTCATAAGTTTTCAGTTCGCATGGTTGCAAGACATTTGTGGTACATTTTTAGGACAATATTGTATGACTTGAAAACCTCGTGATACACACACATTTTATTTAAAGACATCGGATTTTCTATAGACGCCTAAAAATATCCAGTTCTTTTAGGGGTATACAACATAGACTTAGTTGCTTAGATTTTAAAAAGTGACATTTTGAAATAAATAGATTTAAGGTTCCAAATGGTTATTGTTATATGTAGTTTAATAAAGGAGGTTTCTTTACTCACCTTGAAACGATTTCAACTTTTGTTTTAAAACTACAATTAAGACAATCTATGTTGCAAAATACTTTATCGATGTACTTGAGTCCAAGTCTTAATGCAGCACTTTTATTAACAATTTACGCCAGTATTTAAATATTCTGTCACACATTCGCACATAAAACAATGAACAATGAACAATTGAATTTAAAAGACAACAACAACTTCGCAATGTGGCTAGAAATGGCAACATACATGTGAGAAAAAAATATATGTGTAGTCATTCATATTTGTTCGAATCAATCAACAAAAAAGTACTATTTTTGATTAAAATTTGTTGCCCACCAACAAATAACAACAACCACATATAAATTAAAAACTCTTTCAAAGGGGACATAACGGGGCCCCACGAAAATCCTTTTAATAAATCCATACATGCAGAGCAAATATAAAAGACAAAAGAAACAAACGTAAACAAGTAGCGTGCGTGTATTACTTACTCTGCCTTTCAAATATGAAAACACACACATACACACGCCACGTGCAAACAATACATTTGGCGCTGTGAAAAAAATTTGGCATTTTTTGGTGGTTTCATGTTTTGGGGAGACAAATTGTGGTTTTTTAATATTCATATAAAAAATCAACAACAAAACAAAACAAATCAAATGTATTCATAATGTTGTCATCTATAGCTGTTTGCTGCTGTTACTGATGTCCTGCTTCAGTAGGCTTCCTTTTGATTTAAGCCAGCAATGAAGCGTTAAATCAAAAAAGGGAGCTACGATTACTTGTTTTATGGTGATGAACAAAGCGAGAAAAAAAATTAAACATTCATATTTGTTTTTAGATTAAAATTCAAATATATTTGTTTATTTTTTGTTATTTTTAAATATCATTTGTATTTGTGTAAATGTGTTTTGGCCAAGAATGGGTTAAAAATCTCATTGTAATGGAAGAGTAATTGTGGTTTGTTGTTTTATTTTTAATATTGTTGTAAATAATATTATTTTCTTTGGTTTACCATATCATTTCCTGGAGGCAATTGTAAACGTTATTGCTTGGTTAAAAGGAGCACATATGTAAAGGGCATAAAGAAGTATCGCATACTTGTAGGCGCTTTAATAATTATTGTTTATTAAGGAATCTTTTCCGAATTTCCGACGAACAGGCAACAGGTTACAGAAAAACGATATTGAATATATATTTTTTAAACATCACTTAAAAATCTCCAAGCATTACTATTAAATAGTTAACAAAGTTTACGAAAATTTACAAATTGCATATATTTGTGCATTACTATTAAACAGCCTAAAAGTGTGCTAGTTACAAGACGCTGAGTTTATAACGATCTTAAATGAACATGTGCATGCAATTCGAGTAATAAAAATATTATGATAAAAAGAAAACATCTAGGAACAAGTGCTCCATTTAAAACATATCATTAATGTAACAGTACAGACGCGATTTTCTTGAATATTTTTTGTTCCGTAGTTCGATTCACTATTCCATCGTAACAAATTTAACGACGATTATGCTATTCAGTAACATTTTAAAACAATATTCACTTTTGTAAAGTCAGACGTTATTGTTATCTAAACGCTTATCGAGAAAACGAAAAGAACGAATATTTTTTATGTTGTTTACTTATTCAACAAACTAAAATTCAAGGTATTTTTTAGGAGCAAAGTTAGTTGTTTCATAAAATGTATTTAATAAAAAATATAGACGAAATCTTCACATTTTATTTCACTTGCAAAAATCGAATAACACGAGTTTACAAATTCAGATCAAGTTTTGGATTGGAGCAACAGATAATTATGGTATTTGGGGTGCTGAATTCGAATTTGCACTCGGTTTCTCAACATTAATTCTAGATTTCGAAGTGCACCGTTATGTCAAAATGGAAGCAGTTGCACGACAACTATTAACATAACTGGAGAACGGTTTGTCTTTTTCAGAAAAATATGTGATTCTAAATTCGATAACAATATTATCTTTATGTCGTGCCAAAATTCTTTTTAAATCTGCTCAGTAGTTTCAGAGATATCGAGGAACTTGTGCCAAAAATAATGTTGTTTTTTTAAATTCGTAACAAATAAAACAAGAACCGACATTCCGTTCCCTTTTTACTAGCATATTGTAAGTAAATATGAACTAAACAAAACGGGTACAACTTTTGATTTTATTCCCAAGTAAATGATCTCATCAAATATACGAGTAAGTGTACTGTTGTAGGCATATGGCAGGCAACTTTATTCAGAATAAGATAATTGCGAATAAAATCACAAGTTTCGCATCGGTTTTAACAAAATATGGCTCGTTTTGTTTTAATGTTTGTCTTATTCTATTTTTTTTCATGATAATATATGACGTGATACTTGGCGATATTTTGGCGATAAAAATTTATTTTGGCAGCCAGAACCAATTAAAAAAATGAAGGGCAGATTTGAATTTATAGAACCGTGAAGAAATAACTTTCAATCACTCCAGCCCAATACCTTGTATGCTCGTGCACCACTAGTTAGAATAGAAAACCATTCATTTAATATCCTTGTCGCAGCCCGTCTGTGTACGTTTAGTTATATTACGAGTTCATTAAGGGGATTTACAATTGCTACTATGTTAGTCATCATGGCATGTAAAATATGAAGATTTTACCAATAATCACGCTAAAAGTATGCGGACTTTTTTATTTTCACGAATTCTGCTACCACATAGCTGTAGCATGTTCACAAAGTACTATTAAAATTGCATCGTTGATTTGCAATTTCTATTAGCACATACAATTATTTATTATTCATATTCAATATATATTTTGTGTTATAGCAGGGCTTACGAAAATTTATCCTCTAATGTCTCCAAAATTTAGTTTTATTTTGCTTTGTTCTGCCCCCCCAGTATCAGGAAAAAATTCGTTTCTCCATCTGTCAGTAACTGTGTTTTACCAATACGGATTGGTCTTTCTTTGATAAAATCGCTTGCTTAAGTATTACGTTATTTCAAAGTATTGCGATATACTCTTACGTTACAACATATCGTTATAGGCCACAATACAAATGCTTCTGTGTCTAAACTTAAAAAGCCGTAATGTAGCAATAATATAATTTAATCTTCTGATCTGAATTAGGAGTGAATTATTTGAAACTGGTACAAAAATAAGTTTAAAAACCGATCGGAATTTATCACATCAATTAAAAAGGATCATTTTTAAATTGATACATTTCCGATGCCTGGGCTATCAGCACAAAAAGCAAATCAATAATATTTTACAGGTTCACAATTGAGATAAGAGAACAATATATTTTCACTGTGGACCTGTCCTACTCTAATGTACTCGTACAATACAAACTTCATACACAGATGAGGGGCAAGAGATTTGGCTCAAGAATGTCTTCTTGAAAATATCTAACAGTGTGTGTACGTCCTTCTATTTGTTTGACTGTGTGCTGGTCTATTTATTCACGATTTTTTTCTTTGCGATACATTTCCTTATTTAAAACATTGATTTAAAGAAACGTAGTCCTTTTCCTTTTGCTGAATGGTTTTTTTACAGTTTTATTATCATTTTTATGAGGATTTTGGTAAATTGAAGACAAAAGATTGTTTGGCTTTAAAACACATTTGAGTTCTACAAATATATAAGCGTGTATGTATTTAAATGTAACAGATATTATGTTTTTTTATTTAATAAAAATCATCTTAGGTCAGGTTTTTTTCCACATCTCATGTTTAAAGTTTTATTATTTTGAATATTTTAGCGGATTAACTTTAAGATTTAAAAAAGGGAAACTTTCATTTCATTATGTACGAGTATAATACTAGAAGTATTTCATATAAATCATTTAACACAGTTTCGAAAAGTCGAGTTTTTTTGGGATTTTTTATTCTTTTTAGTGAAAAATAAAATTAATAATTTTTACTCCCAACTCATTTTTATTATAAAATAATGCAATTTATTGCTCCGGGTAGATAAGCTATTTTCTATGCGCATCTAGCTGGTTGTTTCGGGCAGCTCATCATCAACTTTTAAGAAAAGAGTTTTATGCCAGAACTTTCTTAGACGAATATTCGAAGCATTCTTCAGGAACAACTATATTTGGCACCAAACGTGTGGCAAACAGGCAAGAATGCCATAGAATACTGAATTAATAACGATATTTAAGCTGGTCTACGAGGGTCCAAATTAGTCCAGAAAAGATGGATACACTTAAACTAGATGGCGTGTAAGTCAGTTGGATACGTGGGCTTAGGCCCTCTTTTATGAAGCAACAACAAAAAAAAGGACAAATGCTTCCTAAAGCAGATATGGACAGTTATATGACTCTACGCTCTCAACTAGCAGACAACCCTTTGCTAATTCGACTAATGAGACAACTTACTAGAACGGTGCCTCTTGAGAATTACAGGACTGCAAAAACTGGGGACCGAGTGGTTACAGTAACTTGGCACTCTAATTTCGGCACTAATGGGTATAACCCATTTTAACTACTCTGGGATACGTCTTCATAACGATTGCAAAAATGCATTCCTTTTACTTCTCCCCTCGAATGTAGACGCAATGTCTTGCGGAATATATTATTGGCCCATTATTATGTTTTATTAAAACCACATCGTTTACTCTTCATCTACATTTCTCTTCTCAAAGGAATAATTTTTCCTGGTCTCAAGTGAAGTTAAATAACCAAAACGAATTTATATCTTCATGATTTCTGCTAACAATTTATATTAACTTCTTTAACTTAAAAAGTTTGATGCGAAATTGAATTATACATGTGACCTGTAATGAAAATAGGAACATACGAGTGTCAAAACCCCGACTTTCAGGTTTGGTCTGATTTTGCACACTAAGCCCCATTCTTCATATCAGATGTACATATTTATTTGGAATCAAAAAATCACATTTAGACTTCAAGAAGGCGCCTTATTTTAAATGTTAAGCAAATTATACAAAATAATTGAAGAGAGTTACGAAATAATTTCTCACTTACCATCACATGACAATGTTACATCTGCTAAAAGATCCGATTTGAATAGATTCGAAAATGTTATGGCCAAATTCGATGAATATGAGTTCCACTTTAAACAAAACTGTTGTTGAGGATCCATGTTGATTTAACAAAAATTATCAGATGCCAAATTTAATGTAGAAATTCAAATACAATATTAAAGACTGTAGAAAATGTTGCCAAAAAAACAGCCAAATTGTTGCGTTTCCTTTTTTCTCCTTTCGAATTTTCAATACAAAATCTTGTGTTTTACAAAAAAAAAAAAAAAAAAAAACCAAAGAAATGCTTCAAACAAATTTAATCAATTTTCTTTTTGTTAATTATGATTTTGTAGCAATTGGGATTATTTGTTGATGTTGTTGTTGTTTTTGTGATGGTAAACGTTATAATAGCCAAACCATAAATTTAGAATTTTTCTTATGTAAAATTTTCGACGTTTTCTTAAACAGCGACAGTTTTCCAGAATTTTGTGCAACGTTATTGCTGCTGCCGCTCTCTTCTTTGTCGTCCGTAAGAGATTTTCCCGATAATAAGAATGATGCTGATGCCAAACAGAATTTTTTTGACTTTTTATAATCACAATTAAATGCGTTTTTAGCATTTATTAATGTATTTTGTTTTATTGCTTCAAAATGAATCCCGGCTTCCGTTAAAAATCGTTGAAAAGCAGGAGTTGAGTTTTTTCTCTAGATTTTCAAGATGAATTCTTCTCGCAATTCGTAGAGCGTTTAATGCTGCAATGAAAATAAGGAAAGAATTGTTTGAATTATTTAAAGATTATAATTAATAAAAATATAAAAAAAAACGATTGAAATTTAATTTACAAAATTATGACATTTTGCGAAAACGTATGTGTGTATGTATGATGTATGTATGTATGCATGTGTATAGTACGGCAAGTGTTATCAAATTGTATTTCCTCAAAACACGAAACAAACATGTATGATGTAATAGGCACACTCAGAGTGAAATTGTGAAAATATAATAAGCGCTTTAAACAAATTAAAGGCTTAAAAATCTTTAGCAAGATTTTTAATCTAAGGCACACAAGGATTGAAAATTGGAATAAATCTATTTTAACAAAGCAAATCAAAAATTATACTTTGATTTCAAGTACTGGGGTAGGCTGATTAAGAGTATCAAAGGAGAGATTATTCAACACCAAAAATACCTTAACGCATTATGGCGCAGTTGAAGTTTAAATATTAACTTCGGCCACATAAGATATCAAAGAGTTGCAAAGCCGATCTTCGCAAAGCCGGCCGTACTTATCCGCTTTTTGGTTTACTATTGATTTTGGGGAAACAATTATGACAGAACATAGATTTTTATCCTGGCTCTTAAACGTGATTCGAAAGTTAACTTTATAAACTTTCAATTGTAATGAATATCGATCAAATATGTTCAAAAATATTGAACACAATTAAAACTTTGTATCCAAAGTTTAAAGGAACATACCTCGAAATTACATGCATGCCAAAGTTAACAAATTATTTAATGAAAGTGAAGTTACTGTTAGATTAGTCAAACATTGGTAAAGTAGAGGGATAGAAATTCATTACGAGATTGATTTGCGCAACCACCGATTTTTACAACAGCACGGTTAACGCAGCAGGTCATTTGTTTTTTTTACAGCAGTTTTAATAACTGCAAATTTAAGAAGAAAAAAAACGGACTCATTAAGTGCATTCTTTTCAGTTCTGTTTAATCTAAAGCAAATTATCACTAAATTTTTTTGTTCAGCTTTAACAAGTACTTGAGGTTTTACCCATTTCAAAAACGCTTTCTACGCGTCAGTACTGATATTTATTATTTATAATAAACTCTTTGCCCTTTAAGTGCTTACGCTGTAGCGCCACTTACAAATTATTCATAGGTTCAAAATTATTTATAGAAAACCAATTTTGCGCCAATGTCATAGACAAAAAATAATGGCTGTTAATTTAGTTATTTTTATCTCTTTTCAACATTAAGATCTACAGGCCGAGATCATTTCGATTGCGCTAACAGAGATCGTGCTGTAATTCCATGTTCAACCAAATCTGCAATTACGGGTCAATTGTGTGTTAGTTTTACTTGAAGCTATTATAGCCAGAAAACCACACAGAAAAAGGTTAACGGCGTGAAATCGCATTATCTTGGTGTTCAGTTCACGTCACCTATGGGAGAGCTAACCATAAATTAAAATCGTTCAAGCAGAAGGTCCATTGACTCGCGGGTTACTTGAATATTGCATGCGTGCTACTCCAAGTCTCGACGTAATATTCGCCAAGGTGAAGACACGGTGTTTGCCATGATAATAAAGTTTTACACGTGCTGCTAAGTCGTGCAAATTATTCTCATAGTGTTTTGACATCATTATCTGAATAATAACAACAGATTTGGCTACATAGTCACTACGGGCTGTCAAACACGACCTGTAAAAGTAACCACCAACTCATTCGTTAACCAATTCATATTCAATAAGTTATGGCACTCGTGAGTAGAAAACGAATTAAGTTATGACAAATTAATAGAACACGATCCTTGAAAAAATTTTAAATTTATTAAAATGCAGATACTAAATACCGGCCAGCAATCGATTTTAAGCTAACCTGCATATCGAAAACTCGGTCAGATCTTTAGGATTCGTGCAACTAAAAGAAATTAAAACAGTCACTTATACTGTACTGACGACCATTTGATTACCACCATACGTTGAAATTTTTTTTATTCTCCTTTTAACACACATCATTAATGTTTGTAGGCGTTGAATTAACGGTACTTTAAATACCGCGCAGCGTTTGTTTCAAGGGAACCCACCTTATTTTAAGCCAAATCCTTGAATATTTTCAACATCAAACGCCAAATCAAAGAGAAAATAGTCAGGAAAAAATATCCCCTAAGGGGATCTTTTTGTTTGTCTCTAACCCAAAAGAATGTCTGTATGAAAAGGAAATTCTTAAGAATTTTAAAAGGAACAATAAGAAGGCAGTAACTAAAATAAACCGTTTTGCGGCTAAGCAAAAAAAAAGAGGACAACAACAACTGCTTCAAAATGAAGTCAGTATCAAAATAAATGCAGATTGAATAACAACACGTATATCCCAGCAAAACTTTTTTCTTTCGACGAAAAGCTTCCGCCAATAAATCTTATGAAACTTACAGTAACCTGCTCACCATTTGTTAGTAGTTGGCCTCGATAAATCTCTAAGCTGTTTTACGCTTAAAGTAACGAAACTCATACAAAGTCATCAGATAGGCATACCCAACTCTTTTTTTTTCAAACATAGAGCGAGATTTCGGTGTCAAATATAATATTCTCAAATAATTCTCCAGCTTCTAAATTTAGCGCGTTTTCCCGAATTTGATATTACGGGAAGTTCTTAACTTCAATTTGAAGTTTTTACTATAATACATTCCAAAATTGATAACAAACTATTCCAGAACTAAACGAAAGCCAAAGCAGATTTTTAGTAATGCAAGAATTTAATAGAGAAAACTTCTTGATATTTGGAAAGTCACATCTCTGTAATGACGTAACGGTATTAAATTATTTACTTTGCAAACTTTCCCTCTTTCTTACTTTTATTTTCAGGTTTTTCAACAGAAAGGTATCGGGTTAGTGAAACTGCAAATGAGTTTAATTTATTTGAACTAACTTTGCTGGGTTATAGACGCATGTGTATGCAACAATTTGAAATAAGTGAGTAACTGACTGACTAACTGAATGACTTTTCAAAAGACCCAAACACGCCACCAAACACATTTAATTGGAATTTGTAAATGTGTGACGAGGACTTTTATAGATTCAGTGGTTTTTAATTTTATCTTTCTTTTTTTTTTATCATTTACCAACAAATTGTTTTCTTCTAGCGATTAAACAAATTCGCGGAAACAGAAACGCAGCACATGAACACTCAAAGCTCTTTCCTTAAAAAACGAGCAAGAGAGATGAAAAAAGAGCAAACGAATTGCACACAGGCATGGAAAATTGAAATTTTGAAATAATACCTATTGCTTACCAAAATAATACTTTTTTGATATTAAAGCACAAAAGGTTTTTTTATTATTTTATATATCGAAAATTTGATAAGAAAAAATTGAAGATGACAGATGTCGAGATTATTGGCAATTTGATAAAAAAAATTTCAACGATAACATCGCTATCGAGTAAAAATAATCGGGAGGTTAATGTAAACAAAACTATCGATTGGTCGCCAGAGCTAGAGATCCAAGTATATTTAGAATCAGTTGCAAATGAAGAAATTTCATTTGGCATTTTCCGGTTAAATTTTGCTAATCGTTTGCTTAGTATAAACATAAGGATGGAAGTAATATCTGAAAGCAGCGAATCTTACAACTCATAGGAATCACATGTATTATTTTTTAACTACAACAGTACTTTCTTCGTCGCGACGGTAAGGAAATATTTTCCTGTTGCAAATGTACTGCAGAAAGAATAGTACTGACTTCCCCATACCTGGCTGCAAAACTGACAAAATCTTCAAAACAACAACAACAAAGGTATGAAGAGAAAAAAATCACCTGCAGTTTCTAAGAAATAAGGCCAAGAAATCACTCATGCACACGCATACATGAACGCATGCCATATATGGGAGCAGTGTGTATGAATAAATGTTGCCAAAATCAAGGTTACTAGGAACCAACCCAGTAAACAACATTTCCAAAATGAATCTTCTTGTATTTCGAAAAGATGCATTTGCTACAGCAATTTCTTCTTTAGAGTTGTTGCTCATGTTGGCTTGATTTTTAGTTTCTCTGGCCTTTTTTTAATGGTTACTTTTTTTATTTTTTTTTATAAGTTGCTCTTTTCATTCAAGGTTAAGTCGGCAGTCGGCAAAGTATTTGATTTGATTTAGTTTAAGTTGTGTTTTTAAAATTCCTGGAAATAAATTGTATACTTTTGAAGAAGTTTCAACAACATATTTTTTATAATGAAATGGAGATTTTTTACTTAAAGTTGTGTCATACTTGCCTTCATTGGACTGCATTTAAACTGTTTCATTTCATTTCTTTTCCTTTTTTTTAAGAACAAATTATTTACTTTTGAAAAGAGAAACATTATTGATTAAATATAATATTACCTCAATAAATGCACACATGACAACGATGACAGAGCCAGTATATAAATAATAGTTATTACTTAATAAGCCGTACCATTTAAAGAAGTAGCCGACAAGTTTTTTATGCATATGGTTTTACATAACTGCACACTGGAGTGGGCAGTACAAACCCCTACGCAAAGATGTTAACACAGGTAAAATGATATTTTATTTTTTAAACAAAATAAAATTTCAAATTATAATTTTACCGAGCAGTGTACAGAAGACCAAGTACACGTTGAAGTGAAGCAGACCAAAGACCCCCGTAACCCCACACCTATAGATAAGTACACTTTACTGGAAGACTCCGAAAAACTCGTACATTTCTGAACATACTTATTCTAGTTAGGAGGTTCCCGAGAAATTTTTTCCTTCCCCATTATTTTTCTCCCTTTAATGTTGAGAATAGTGAGATATAGAAAGAGGCGGGAAATCCTAGGAAAATAGGAATTCATAATTCATTTTCTTGGGGAATTGTTGTTCATAATTGAGTTGATTCATACGCGATATAAAAATAAAATGTTTTGAAAAAAATTTTTTCGTTGAAGCAGCTCTAAGGAGATGACCTCCACTCATGCAATGCATTGTTCTGGGAAGGGAGATAACAAGATTAGTGTTTGTGTACATTGTAGTTTATTCCACATGCGTACGGTACGGCTAAAAATTTAGTTTTCACTGTAGTGTTTTGCGGTCTATTGGCCAATTTATCACAAACAAATGTTATGCGCTCATGCATAAGTTCGGGCGTTAGGAGCTAGTTCCCAAATTTTATTAGAATATATAATGACCGTTGTAGTAACGACAATTGGATCAATGGAGTTGGATATCTTCTCTTCGGCGTCTCTTGTACGCGATGGAAAAGATCCACAATCTACTATGGAACACCGACCCATACCTGGACACTGTATCCGATTTTCTGCCGAACACACACGCAAAGAAAAAACGTGGCTGGGGTAACCATAATCTAAGATTGAATCATATGGTACAACCATATATAAATCAAATAATAATATGGTCATATTGGAACGATAGAAAACAAAAAAATTGACGTTACTGATTGGAGTCGGCTAAAGTAGACACACAGGCGGCTAAAGCCATCGATTGAGTAATAGTCAACGTGCTAACCACTCAACCTTCATACTTTGGTTAAACATATTATGTTATGAATTTTTATATGCAGAGTTAAAATAATTTGTTTGTGGTTAGTATTTAAGTAAAAATTGCATTACTTAACTAAACCATGTTACAATTTTATGGACGGACATCGTTTAATGATTAAATGTAAACAATAACTTGTTTATCGTGACTAAATAAATATTTTAAATAATTTCAGAGAACCATTATATGTTTGACACAACAATATATTGTATTATACAACATAATTTGATTGTCGTAACCATACCACCGTAATAAGATCAGTGAAGTATCTCTTGCACCGAAACGAGGGAATTGAACACCTGTTTTGGGACTTGAAAAATGCGTTTTTATTCATCGAACATCACACTGAAATTTCATACCGAAAACATCACGAGATTCCGATTCCTCAATAGTACTTACATATGTATATTCTTTTCAAACTCCTTCAGTAGTGCGATTTACTATTCTTTTTTAACGACAATCGCATCTAAAAAAAATATAAACAACAAAATTAACGATGTTGCTATTCAGTAACTTTTTTTAAACAACATTCGCAATCGTTTAGTCAGCTGTTGTTTGTTGTTAGCTTAACGATTGTACACAAAAATAAAGGACGTATATTTTTCTGTTGTTTATTTATTCGACAAGCTAAAATTCATGGCATCTTTTAGGGGGACTTTTAATTTGATTAAAATTCATTTATACACAATGTTTTTAATAAACAAGGTACGAGGTACATACATAATATGTTCATACTTCATGTAGAAAAAGCCTCAAATGGATTTTACTTAACTTTTGCAAAAATAGCAAAACGTACAAACAATTTTTTCCAAAAAGTCATTGTTTTTTTTCATTGTTCTTTGTGCTTTTCGTTTATTTGATATTTTTTTGGCAGTGATGCCACTTGATATCAATTAGAATAAACAAAAAATTAACAATGTCTACTGTCGTTTATGAGTAGTTAGTGAATCACACAATCGTTAATGCAAACAACAAAAATTGTTGACAAATTTTGCGACTGTCGAATCGGTAAAAATTAGAGAATCGCACTACAGGTGTTAGTGTAATTTCATAACATTTTTATTTTATTTTAATTCTTTTTTTAACACTTGTCTAACAGCACGTTGGATCTTCGTGGAATGCCAAATATTTTGTTTTTGTAACAATAAAAATTATTTGTTTAAATATTACAATGAACTCTCGCCGGTGAGATTCTGAAGTCAACTATATTCAAACAGCTGAACACTGACGAGAGAAACCTTCAGATTTACATTCAAACAATTATGAAAGAAATGCAACAAATATAGATTTCATAAGTAACATTCATTTATTCAAACTTACAACACATGGATTATAAGATGTTCATTTGAAAAATTCGCCCTATTATACAGTGGAAGCTAAAGGAGCCGTCAATTATTTAATTTATTATTAACTGGTTCAAAGAATTTTTTTGAGTAGATCCTATGTTACCAATAATTTTTTTTTTTTGTGTATTTACTTGCAAGGGTACTTTTCTTTTCTCTTCTTTAAAAAAAATAATGAGATTTTTAGCTCCAGAAATCGAATGAATGCGATAAAAATATGAGCAGATTTCGCTGTAACAATAATAACTATGTATTTACATCAGTAAGTAAAGAAACAAATGCGAGTATTTTTAGAATATTCTTACACTGGTGGAGAATGTTGGCAAAGAAATATTGTGTAATTTAAGTATTGTTTTTGTTGTTGTTGTTGTTGTTGTCGTTATCTCATTCTTCCTTTAGGACGTTATGCAATTTTGTCTCAAGGGATTGGGTTCTTTGCAGTTTGTTGTATCTCGTTCAAAATTGTTTTGTAATAAATATTCACTTATGTTGAATATCCCGCCGAGTAACAATAAAAACAAATACGCGTATGTAGGGGTTTGTAATTTCAAATTTTCAACTGTTATTCAACTACAAGCCCTTTATGTGTGTACATTTGTGTGTAACATAGATTTTGTTTATTTTATACAGATTTTTATGTAACCAATCTCTGGTATGTCTCCACTCTGAATTGGAAAGATTAATCTCTCTCATATAATTCGTATTTTTACTTGTAAAATGTTGGTCAAAAACCGATTTAAAAATATCAAAATTAAAAACAAATGTGGGTCATTTAACAACTTATAATATTTTAGTGATATTTAGTAGAAAATTAAGAAACGCCACTTCTATCAACAAAGTTAAAGTGGAGAGTGTTTTCATAGAACAACCCACATAAAAAAGTTTGCAACGCAAAAGTTGATCATCTTTTCGAGCGTCGTATCCTTCCTTTATTAATTCTTTGTGGGCTATATATATGATGTACGAGTACTTCACTTAAAACTAATTGAGTGAATTAAAAAAATTTCACAACAAAAATGAACTAATTGATTGTGTGCTTCTAGAACGCTAATAGGCTCCCCCAAAGTTAAATACGAAATGGAACAGGAAATAGACATACTTTTAGTCTCTGAAAGGCACTTCACTCTAAACAACTGCATGTGGTGGGACTGCCGGTATAGTGCGCAAAACCATAAGGCACTTTCTAATGCCAGAATTCAGTGAAGACTTTTTCCAAGATACGACATTAAATCTTACTGACTTTAAAATTGTTTATTGTCCTCTTAGACATACGATAAAATACGACCAATTTGCCAGGTTATCTGTTACATTATGAGAAAAGTTTTACAGCTGGCATTTACAATTCAGCTGTATAATATAGTTCAAAGTAATAACCTGGACGTCGTCCAGGTAGGTGAAGGTAAACCCACCTATTGGTCAACAGACTTTAACAAGCAGTCAGACCTTATGGATTTTGCCATTGTAAAAATCATCAAACCTGAGCAATTATTAGTCAGTCCATTCTACGATTTATTTTCGGACCATTTATCTGCAGTCATTAAAGTTTTCCACTGTACTTGAACCCTTTATTTCTTACCCAAATAAAAATAAGAATTGGTTAAAATATAAAATGTATATTTGTTCTCACTTATCGCAAAACATTCCTCTGAGAAACCAGGCAGATATTCAAGAAGCTCTGGACCACTTTGTAAACACCGTGACTGTAGCAGCCAGAGTTTCAACACAAACAAAACCATCAGTTAGAAGAAATTCGTGCCAGTTATCGGCTGATATAAAGATTCCTGTCAGGGTGAATAGGAGGCTTAGACATAAATACCCAAAAGAACTTATGCCAGAGAACATTACGTAATAAACTAATGCAGAAACATGAGTCCGATAGTTATTAAAAAAAATTTGAATCCAACAAAAAACACGGGTTATAGCCTATGGAAAGCTGTAAGGCACTTAAAATGTCCTATTGCCTACGAAACCCCACTAAGACTTGAAGATCTTACTTGGGCCAACAACTCTATTGAAAAGGTTTTCATACCACATGACCTTAATAGAACCACCATTACAATTATAAGTGTAACTGCGAATGAATCTATGAACTTTTGGGATATCTTCATTAAAGTCCACAGTTTAAAATATAGATGAGAAAATCGCCCGAACGTGATCGTATTACGGGATCAAAGATTAGAAAACTTACCCGATTCTGCTGTGAGCAGTTTTTTAATTATATTTAATGCCATGTTGCGCGTTGGCTTCTTCCCATGGTCTAAACAGATGTCTAAAATTGTTTGGATCCCTAAACCAGAAACCGACTCAAGCCAGATTACGTCATACAGGCCCGTTAGCCTACTCTCAATTTTGTGAAAGTTATTTGAAAAAATTATTCGCCTGGAGTTTAACTTATTATCTTAATGAAGCATCAGTTTGATTTTCGTACTCTTGAGCAAGTTCACGGAATCGTTACCACTATTAGATCGGCATTTGAGAATAAGCCATACTATTCAGCTTTATTTATATTATAAAAATTTTCAGACGTGCAATCAAATCTGGCGTAATAGGCTACTCACGACCGTAACCTAAATTCTAACTGAAAACTGGCTTCTTAAGAGCTATTAGACAGATGCAACCTTAACCGTAAGGTCAAAGGATCACCATTAAAAAAACTGGAAAATCTCTGCAGGTGTTCAAGGTAGCATAATAGGGCCGCTATTATATATCATCTTTGCAGCGGGTCTGCCAACAATCCCATATACGTATACGTCAACGTTTACAGACGACAAATGATGAGCTAGCTTATCCTGACATAATAAATACAAATAAAAGTTGCCATCAATTTTTTTAAAATATCTAAACGGAATCCCTTTAAAATCGTTATGTGTAGACATAATATAATGAATTTTAACCTCACAATGATCACAAGGTACCACAATTTAATTATATTAACTTTGAAAAATATCTAACGACAATCATATAATTCTTTCATATGGTTACCTCAACCATCTTATGACCTTTTTTGGAGAGAATAACTTTTTAGGGTATTTGTAAAAACTTTTCGTTTTTAAGACCTAGTCCTTTTTTTAAAAGTAATTTATTAAAAGATACTTTTTTAAAAGGTGCCATTTTAAGGGGTAATTTCTCTTAATTTCATTACTGACAAGTTCTGATTTTTATGATCATCTAGATGAACTAAAACTAGGAAACCAACAATATAAAAACAATTTTTATCTGTTTGCTCTTGCATTTTTGTTTAAATTTTTTATTAGAATTTTTCTTAGTACTTTATAATTTTGTTGATCCCCAATATGATGAAAGGTGGTTTGTATTTAGTTGCAAATTTAATACAACTTAGTAGACAAACGTGTTTAGATATGTGTGAACATAAAAAATGTGCAACGCAAATACACTTTACTAAAACTAAATCAGCCAAATATTTATTTATTCACAAAAAAAGGGAAAAAATCAGATGAGAAACACCAGTTAATAATTAAGTGCAATTAAAATCATATACAATAGCTAAAACCAAAAAGATGAAAACAGGATTTGTTTTCATAAACTCCACGATTTTTTTACTTTAAAAGGAAAACATAATACAAAAACATCAATATCGTTTTATAACCAGCAAAGTGAACGACAAAATGAAGAAATTTAATTTAAAAAAAAACGAATAAATCAAGCTTAATAATTATAATATTCCCTTTACAAGCTTTTTAATAATATCTGTGTATGTCCGTCGATATTGTATGTTATGCAGTGACATGTATTAACATGTTGCATGATATGATTTAATATTTGTATAAATGGACACCGTTCATAAGACGTATCTGTTGAGCTCAACTGCCACGAAACTGTTGGCAACTTTTCAAAGTTCTCTGAGGGGTTTTTTTTTTGGCGTATTTGGACACATCTTGTTTTGTCACTCATCTGGACCAAATGGAAAATGAAGCCAACAGTCCACATTATTGGTGCATCTCAGTGCCATTTCTCAATTGTATTTGTGAAGATTTCTATAAAAATTCAACTTAGAACATTTTCTAAGTTCTCTGAGGGATTTTTTGGCATATTTAACAATCGAAATAGAAGTTTTGAGAAAATAACAAAAATATAGTGACAATGTCAAATCTCGACTTTCATAATACTTTAAAAACAAAAGAAGAATAAATAAAGAAGAATAAACAAAAGAAAAACGAGTTGTAAGTGTAACTAAACGTTTATGATCGCAGAACTGCACATTTACTTCCGTCGTAGTAGTTGTGTGGGATGTTAAGGAGTTTTTCGACACAAATACTTCTACATGGGAAAATACTGCCTCAACAGAATAATGGATCGTTTATACCCAACGACATATGTATGAAGGACTTTTTAAGCATCCGTTAGTTATTTGGAGCAACTTAAAAAGCTTAATAACCATTTGCCAAAAATAGTGGATAAGTTCTCTTCTGAAAATCGAGGAATTTCTTCATTACTTTGCGGTATAAAGTAATGTTTATGTGTAGAATTTTGGAACGAATTTCCGTCATCCCTTGTCAAGTTTGGTTTGGAGACAAACCGGTTTCGGCTATGTGCCATCTTCAGTGTCATTTTTCGTTCGAAAGGGATGACGGAAATTCGTTCCAAAATTCTACATCAAAACACCCTGTCGGAATATCAAATCAAGAATTAATGTTTATGTATCTTTTTAAGTTTCAATAAAAGCAAATTAAATGAACTTTTGTAAATGTTGTTTGTGGCTACTACATTGTTGTCAAGTGTCAAATATCTCGATACTAAAGCCAAGTTCTCTTAACTGCTCTGTTTTATTGCTTTTAGGTTTTTTGTTTGTTTCTGCAATAATTTGATTATCCTATTACCTAAAACGTTTTTATTCAATTAAAAATTGACTGCTAAAATGCCACTATTAAACTACCTGACTAAAACAACAAATACGCTTCACTTTTTGCTTTGCTGTTGTCGGTGTTATTTGTCCAGCTACTTTTCATAAATATATCTGATGGATTGCTGCCTGTGGTCTGTAGTTAAAAACCTAAAAAAAAAATAATATTGTAATGTTATTTGTTCAATGGACTTTCTATGTTCAACTGCCCAGTAGCTGGTTGAAATTAAGCGAGTGTTTTCATTCCTTATCAGTTGGAATATATAAAACGACAAGGACTCGGATGATGATGGGGCGATGATGATGTTGACGGTGTGGCACGAATTCAAGGTAGTTGTAAGAAATTTTTTTGTTTTTGCTTTTTTGTTGTTGTTGCAGTTTCGACAGAAAAAAATAATAAGTTATGCTCTTAAATAAAGGCAAACTCGAATGCGTGGCTTCTTCCCTTCTTTATTTTTAGTATTTGGATAAAAAAGTTTTCACAAACCTGGCTACAAATGATATGTTTGTATGCAGAAATGTCATTTTGTCAACAACAAAAAAAAAAAAAAAAAATTAACTCATAAGCGCCAAATTATTGTGTGAGGTTTTTTAAATTTTACTTTGTGTTTACAATCGTTCGTTGTAGTCCAGTAGAGTGTAAAGCTATAGATTACAACAACAGATGCTAAGAACGACAAAAAAAAGACGTGTATGCATGCAGGAAATATGAAATTCGAAAAAAAAAATTTTACTTTCGTATTGAAAACATGTAACATACGCTCGCCAAACACTCACCTACCACCCCACCTAAACCCATCAGCCAGTCGCCATACAGTATGTGCGTTATTTTGGCCAATGTATACCTGAATGTTTTTTCTTGACTTATTGTTTGAACACAAGCACACACACACACACACAGCGAATCCATATAGTCTGGCTTTGATGCATGTATCATTCATTGATGAATACGCGCCGATAACAAATCTCAATCAAATGTCAAAAAGGTAACAGACATGTTGTAATATTACAATGTTCACAGGCAGCATTGTTGAGAAGTAAATGCTACCAAAACTCACATTCAATTCAAAATTGCTGCTCCAATATTCTGATCTCAAAATACGAGTACACACGCAGACCATAAGATCTTTTGTTCGAAATTTCAAAAGTAGTAAACAGCATAAAAATAAAAGAGAATAACATTTCTATAGAAGGAATAAAACAAAAACATTGTCAATTTTATTAGAAAATGTTGTTGAGGGTTTTTATCCTTCGCGTGGTAGCGTTGATATTTTCAGGTGGAGCGAAAGTTCAATTTGGAAGCATGTGGATGTTGATGAGGTTAGATTATCATTTGTTGGCAATTAAAACTGTCATTTTTAATCATTTATGATTGAGAAATGTCAAAATGTTCATTGCTAAATTAAACTTGCAACAAGAACTTCTAATGGAAACAACATCTTTTCTATTGGCAAACTTTTAAAATATGCGAACCTTTTTTGTTAAGTGGAAAATTATAAACAATTCCGAAAATATTAACACTTTATGTTTATGTTTTTTTTTTTTTTTTTGCAAATCATAATATCCTTATAGAAAATATTGTGGTATTAAATAAAGAATATAATATCGTTATTTTCTTGGAGTGACTAAAAATCGCTTTTGGAAATGGCTCTGGCAAAACCATTAACTCCTCGTTTTACGCAGATGCTTAAAGTGTAATTTTTTGCAAATTGTAAAAAAGTAGCTTTATTCTTTTAATTTCCAAAAAAAAAAGAGATATGTCACATTTGTTCGTGAATAATTTTAATTTATTTCTTTTCGACGGTACAAGCGACATTAAGTCGGCGTTATGAGATATCGATATTCCTCATTTAACTGTTCACATTTTAGTTGGCCATTCTGTGGCAACGAATACTGTTGTGAAGCCTAAATGATCTGTAAGATCTTTAACTTTTTTCAGTGAATGGTTTGCATTTAAACTAAACATAAATGGTTTTTCAATAAAGGTGGGATAAAATGAAAATATGCTGTAGAACCGATTCGTCGTCACGCAGAAGACTTTGACAGATACTTACTAGATCCAACTAACCCAGGAGCTTAAAGGTAATGAAAAGGCTACGGAGCCTTTAGATGGGTACCCAAAGTGACAGTCGCATTTTAGGAAGCAACGTTAAAAAGCAAAATCGCCGTGTACACAAAACGTTATTGTTTCATATAATTGACCCGTACTTCTTTGAAAACAACGTTGAACGTGCACGAACGGCGCTACGTGCTATTCGACTTCGCTAGTTTACCTCTTTCAAGGTTTCTAGAGTCGCAAGTCTATGCCGCAATTGACCGATGCTTTCAAACACAAATTAACCCAGGCGGTGCACAGTGCTACATTTGACCCATCTAGCACGACAAAATTTCAATTATAGAGATATTTTCTTCAAACTTGTTACCCAAGCTTTAGTTAAATGGGGGCTTTGGGACAACTTCCACGCTTACTTCGTGTGGTTAATCGAATTTTTTGTGATACTGAGCGCAATTTTAAAAATTTGATTTTGAAAACCACATTATTCATGCTGCATAGGAAAGAGACACAGCCAAAAAGAGCAGGCGTAGTGCATTCAATGCCATGCCCACTGTTTAATTAATTACATCAATAAAAATTTTATGTATGCTAATAAGTCAGATTTGTTAAGTGACATTAAAATCTTTGGCAAGCAAAAGTGAAAAAAGGAAAAATTCTCTTTCCAACACCATTAAAAATTAACACTTTCCCATACAAAAAGTTTAGATATTTGTGAAATGTGCCTGGGTTTCTATGCGAACACTATGCAATCTGCAAGAAAAAACGATATTTTTTAGTATAAAAATAAACTATTCTAATATTTTGGGTTCCCTCATTCTTTCTTACGAAACTAAGGTGGCGTATGATTGATATTAACTCTTTATTTAATTATATAAAATTACAATAGTCTTGTTATCACCACACGGAAATTCTTTAAATAAATCGCAATTTTTATTAAACAAAATAAACTTTATATTAATTCTTCCTAGTATAACTTTAATCTAAAGACTTATGAAATAAAGCAAGTGTTATTTAACGAAAGAACTCATTTTGTCCCCCAAACCTTGTTTGTTTAACAATCATAAATTCCTGTTTATTTTAACAGAGTAAATATTTTAGTTTCACTTTCTATGTATCCATCACTCACCCACCCTACAGCTTTCATTTCTAAAGGCTGAAAAAGCCCTCTACATTGTATAAATGTTATTTCGAAAACTAAATTAAGATTGAAATGTAAAACTGAAATCGCTTTGTGCGCTACCAGTCAATATTGAGCAATAATAAAAAATTTAAAAAACGGACATTGACAACAAAATAACAGCGTTTTGCAATCGATAGAAATACAGAATTAAATTGGATTTTGATTTGAGGCAAAAGCAGGGGGAGGGAATTGAATTAGTACGTGTATTTCTAAAGTATAAATGACAAACTAGACACAAGACGCGTTAGAATTGCGTGCCTTGATACACATGTTCTATAAGCTATTAGAAAAAGGGCCAAAAGGAGTTTCTACAAATAAAACAAAATGCTACTCGTATAACAAAAATCAGTCAAGTGCATAACTTATACAATTCCGTGAATATAAATTGATATGGCACAAAAATGTCTACTTACTCGTACAACAACCTATAGAAGCGAAGGGAAAGGAGGGGAGCAAAGGAGGTGAGTGTCGCTTTTTAGTTAAAACAAAATCAAACAAATGTCACAATGTCTAAATATTATCACACATTCCCGCATGCAATTTTCCATTGCAAATCAACAATAAATGTTTGTGTATTTTTAAACACAGCAGCAAAACCGTCAGCATCAGCGCAAAATTATTGTTATTTTTCTTCTTGCCTATGGTTGGTCTAAAGTGAAGCCCCAATGTCAAATCAGTCAACTGGCAACTGTGATATATGGACTAGACTTTTGTGTTGTTACTCTTTTTTGGTTTTATGTCTTTTTAACATTTGAATTTGCACAAAAATATAAAGTATGATTTTCATTTGTTTTTGCTGATGATGGTTAATTTAATGTTTTAACAAGAACTTTTTCTCTTTTTCGAGTCAGATATTAAGCAAATTTTTTAAACGGGGAATTTTATACAATTGTTTTAAATAGTATTTTAAATGAGTACTTTTTTTTAGCAGCGATTAGTAACAGCCATACCTAAATAAGAGCGTTGAGCGTTGCGTTAGCAGCAGGGTACGAAGTCACAGTACATTTGCAGTAAAATGTATGTCTTTGAAAGAACTGTAGCTACGTAAGCTGCTGCTAACGCAACGCTCAACGCTCCTATTTAGGTATGGCTGTTAAGGGTTTTTTAAGGTTTCCATTTTCTAACAGGAATTGAACTGTCACACGATTGTTAAATCTGGCAACTCTATTACCATTTGAGCTCAGTTAGGTTTGCCATTTGATCATGACTGGACTGAAACCAGAACAACTCTTGTAAATTGTGAAAATTTATTTCAAAAATCGTGGTTCAGTTCGGAAATAATTGTAATTGCGTGCTACGCAAAATTTACGGTTGACATCAGACAATAGTCGATCTGAGCGACTAAATAATTTTCGCAGCACGCATACTTTAAATGATAATAAGCATATTCAAAGATATCGTGCACTGCGTGACGAATAGAGTAATTGCTGCTGTAGGGCGTAGCATTGAGGAGAAGGTTGTCGTCAAAGGCGAGCGGCATAGAGCCATGATTACCAATTATATTGAAAACTATGCTCTTGCAATAGGGTTACTAAGGGAAACATTTTTCGAATGCGTTATTTCACGAAATGGTTTATTCTATTTAACGCGTTAGGATTATTTTCCTTGGGGTTACGTGAAATCATAAGATTATGCGTGTGAATAAACCAAAACCTTTGGGCGAATTGTAAGAAAGCATTATGCGGACCACTGCCGAGATATGGACTTCAAATGGTCGAGAATTCAGCTTCCAGAATGCGAAGCATCTGAGCCAACCGCGGCGGCCATATTGTGTACATTTCAAAAAGACACACTTTACAAAAAAAAAAAAAATCCTTTTGGCTAAGAAGTTTTTTATCTTTAGTTCGTGTGACAAAGAAAATAATTCATGAAACAATTCCCATATAATAATCGTTCAGACAATTCTTAATAGACATAATAGTTCTTGAATAAATAATATTTGTTTGAATTTTTCATCATCATGACAAGGAATGTCACGATTGTAATATATGTATATATTTCTGGAACCCTTTTGTGCCCGTGATAAACTGGTTCATTAAATTGAGAGATTATTTAAGAAAATTACAAAAACAACACAGAATTTGTATTGATGGCTCATACACAGGAATACAAAATTGCTTGTTGTTTTTGTAACAATTGTAAAGTTGCTACCACCTCTCTGAAATAATCTTTCAATCGAACGAACTACTTCGTGACTGCCAAAACTTACACTCGGAACAAGGTTTCTCAACTAACTTTATATTCTTTTTTCGACATTTCAAATCTGCTCAAGAACGCTTCCATTTGAACAAAACCAATCCTGGAATTCTTACAGTTGTCGTTACAATAATAGCACACTTTGTAATCTTGTTTTGATAACTACGGGATTTGTAAATGTTGCAGTTTATCGAACATAAACTTCCTCAGGCTTTTTTAAACCAAAAATTGTCAGTCTCGTTTTATTCTTTTATTATTTTGGTTCAATCATGGTCATTAGAAGACCTTACATGATTTTGTTGTTGTTGGTATATATATTACTTGCAGGAGCAGTTTTATATACAACTGGCAATTTCAAATTAATTCAACTGAACAAATTTTTATTATATATTTTGCATTTGTTGAGCGAGAATAAAATTTCATTAACGTTTGACAAAAGATGCTGAAAATGGAATAAAACAAACTGTGTTTTCGATCAAATGCCCCCGAGACTTCGCACGGTGCTACGGATCCGAGAGATACATTTGCCATTTATTCTCAACAATAGATCTGTTTTGTTAGAAAGCTCCATATAAATTTAAAAAAAAAAATTGTTGCTTCGAAAATTTAAAAAAACAAATCAACACATTTTCTATGGCAACCGACGACATCCCTGCACTGTCCCTCCTCTAAATATTTAAAGAAAATATATTTTTCAAATAGAGTTTTAAGAAGAATTAATTCTTAAACCCTTGAAAATTGCAAGAAAAACTACAGGACAATTAAAAACACAATTATTTTTTATAAAAAATAATATATTTTCAACAAATCTAAGGGAGTTTGAATCCCTATAAAAGAGGCATAATTCATGAAGTATATAAAGGGGTTTCCAACAATGGCGAATCGCTGTTATGGTGGTCATGTTGATTCGAAGGCGTCTATCAAATCAATTGTTTATTATTCAGACCCTAACAGCGAATCGCAATGGCAAGTTACACGATTTTGTTACACAAATTTGGGCAAAAATGATCATCGTTGGCGAGGAGGGGCATTTTTGGAACATTGGACGGGATGACACCAATACCCAACAGGTAGCAATGCATCCCCAAACCACCCTATTTTTTATTTATTGCATTGAAAACTTATTATGGGCAAAAAGGAACTTAAAGTTGCTGCGATTTTAAACAAAGGATATATGTTAACACTGATCTTCAATTTGATAAATTTTCATTTACAAATTTTTATAAATTTATTGTTTTAGCAAACTGAATTTAAAGACTAGACATTTACCCCAGCTACTTTAAACCGCACAAGGCATAAGGGAAACGTCACTTTTACGCATCCATCGCTCATGAAAAAACTTAACGAATCCTGGACTTCAAAACTTAATTTTAGTTACAAATGCTGATGTCTCTGAGAGTTGAAAAAACCAGCACAACAATGCAAAATTCAAACGGAAGTGAGACCATAAGGACAATTCATACATACGACCGACCAGCTACTCATGGTTATGTTGTGTTGTTGTAGAGGGAATCGTATGGAAAACAAAATGTGTAAAATAAAATTAAAAAGCAACTTGACCAAGCAGCAATTTTATGACAAGAGTAAGTAGTAGTTGGTTGGCATTTGTAGCAATCATATTATTGAACGATGAATATATGCCGGCGTACAATAACAAGGAGGCCGTCCAGTCCAGGTGGTTGGGGATGCTTTGGAAACATTACGGCAGTGGAGTTAGGTTTGGCTATGATGATTGACGTGCCTTTTATTGATGGTCTTGATTGGTTTTTTTACCTTTACAAATTTTACAAATACTCACACTTACACATACAAACATTATCATGTACATGTGAAAGCTAAACATACAATCCTTTAAGGGGCAGACACATGCAAGTATTCATGAAGGCTTATAGAGGGATTTTTTAATTTTGTTTTCTTTTTACAAAAAATTGAAACAATACCTGGCGTTTTAGTCGTTAGTTCAATATGTGCGTAGAAAGTATGGATAAAAAATATTATAAATCAGTTATGATTTCATTAGATTTCAAAAACGAGAAGTACTCGTTTCCATTTTCTAACAACCATTCTTTGAAAGTTTTGTCTGCTGTTCACTGCCGCAAATAGACTATTCAGTTTGAGTTCTTTTATTGTGGGAGGTGGGTGGGAGGTTAAGGACAACAAGAAAGGCAAAGAATTGTTAGATTTGATGTTTGCGTTTTTAATCAACAACATTGCTGTCTTTGCTCCTTCTACCATTTCTTTTTCTCTTTATTAAATCGTCAAAAGAAAGGGCATTGTTTAAACTCTTCTTTTTTTTAGCAATTGATGCGTAACTAGATTGTATTTGTGAAACAAGTTTAGAAAATAATTTCAAGAAAAAAGTGCATAAAAGGCCAATTCAAATAAACTAATCAAGTGTCTGGCATCGTAATAGTTTAACGTAACAGTTGTTACCATTTCCGTTTCCTGTGGGCGTAGAACAAAAATAATAATTCAGTTGCTTGCAAATTGTTTTAAAATGCGAGTTTTCAACAGTTATTTAAACATTTTATTTATTTATTTGATGGATTGCTATCATATCTGTCTATGAGAGTGTAAATGTTGTGTTCAATGTTTCAAATGTAAACAACAACACACTCATCAATAACCTAGCATTACAACCCATACACCTTGCAACTACGAAGACTACTAGCCAATTCAATATACATTCTCATACTCCTTCGCCAGGATCTCATATCAAACTCGTATCATCGTATTCGTCAAGCCTCAGTGACTTGTTTCATCCATTGCGTCCGCACGCGCTAATGCTTTAATCCTTTTGCCTGCATGTATATGATTGTATGGGCGAGTAAACGTCCAATTCCTTTGCTAAACTCAGCAAAAAACGAAACAAAAAACTGCAGAAGAAAAGCCAAAAAAAAAGGAAAACATTTAGGTATTAAATCGATGAAGTATTAACGACTTAATTGCATGTTTGTGAGTCATTTTGCAATAACATTCGACCAAAAATTCCTTTCTCTTTCCACTTTTTTTCTTATACAACTAAATACGTTTTCACATCAGTTTTTCTTTTATTTTACAATTTTATTTTTAACAAATATTTTGTTTTTGATCAAGTTCATTAGCAGGGTTTAGCGTTTTTTTTATTTCGTGTTTTTTTTACAAATAAACTTTTTTTTTTGAAAACAATACAGTCGACAAAATGCTTAAAATACTTTAAAAAAGAAACGGAAAATGTAAAATGGAAAACTTTCCCTTGCAGGCGTATGATTGATATTAATTATGAGTCAGTTATTGGAAAACATTAATAACTCTAGTATTTGTTAAGTGAAAAGCAAAATTTAAAAGACAATTGAATAAACACAAGCCACTGATCTATTGCTTAATGATCTAGCACTAACAGTAGTTTACAGTGAAATATTATTAAGAAACTTTAAAAAGAAATATAAAGATTATTTTATTTTAAATTTTGTACCAAAATGAACCAATTTTTTGCGAACCAGGCGAATGACTGTTATTGTATATTTCTATGTTTTTAATAATTAATTTACATGTGAACGCTCAACACGTATTGTATCGCTTGTATTTTTATATTAGCGGAAATCACTCTTCGTTGCATATCTGAAATTTTTGCACACTTAGTATGATTTTCTGCCACAAAGCGTGAGTGTCTTCTTTAAGCGTTTAGCAAATTTATTTCAACAGCTGATTTTTCGGAAAATAAAGGAAATGAACAACAAACCTCAACTTCTTGTTCTTCTCTAGTAAATAATCCAATATTTTTTTTAATTTCTTCATCAGTCCATCGCTTATTGTTTGGCTTTTGTTTTATTATTTTAATTTTCTTTTTGATTTCTTCACCACTCATTTCTTAATTTATTATTTATTTGGTTACATTGCGTAAAGTAACTTTGTCGCATGCAATAAGCTAAGCCGCAGCCAGTATATAAACGCTAACGCCGCCTCTAAGAACGCAAAGAACGTGTTTGGTGTGTGCATAAACTTTCTCAAAACTTTTATCAATTAATGCAGTTTTGTTTGATATTTTAATTCTTACTATTTTAGCAAACATTTTTTAACATTTTTAGCTTCAATTTTAATTCTTCACAGGCAGTTGTTGGGACGGTCCTACCGCCGGGAAAAACTTTGTAAGCGCAGGTGTCTAGTTGCTTTGATTTTAAAAATAAAATACACAGCTGTTTTAGCATTGCAAATTACCAATCTGCAACAATTTTTTCCATAGCATATTTGCTCAAGTGTAGCAAATCTTAGTTTCATACATTTTGTTGTAATGTCTTGCAAAATGTAGCATATTTGCTAGACTTGCTACATTTGCAAGGTTTGCATGGGTAGTTTGCAACCAAGAGTGAGTTCCCCTATTGTAAAATGAGAAATAATTAGCAAGAATAAGCACGAAATTGCATATCTTGAAATAAGTATTTATTTTTATTGCTCAGTCCATCAGTCTAAGGGACGTAAGTTCGATTCTCACCGAATCTTTTAAAATAATTTATTCATAGAATGTCATTGCCATTCTCACCTAAAAACTGATAGCTAAGTTTTAGCTCGTGTTCATTATTTTTTGTGGTTTTGTCACTTAAAACTCTTATGAAATTTAGCCGACGAAAACATTAGATATACACAGCTGCTTATTAGTAGTAGGGATTTTTTTCAATTAAGTTGTCTTTGAGATAAAGATTAGAAAAATGGAGAGACCGCAAGCAGAAAGATTTATATTAGAATTTGCTAGCAATTAATACATTAAATGGAAAAGAAACCTAAGATTTCTCGTGGAAAATCAAAATTTGGAATAAAAAAAACAAATGCAAAGATTAATGGGAAAGATATGCAGCGGAACTAGCTATCTTGGGAACACCTACCCGAACTTGACCAGAATGGCAGCATGTAAGTGTTAGCTATGTAAGTTTGTATGTACTATATATATTTTATTATAATTGAATTTACATAGATTTGGATCCATTAGAAAGCAAGTACTAAAACAAATTGTCAATAGCAAAAGAAATATGTAAGCGGTACCACTAAACAGTCTTGAGAATTGTGTGTCGTAGTTCTTATCCTTTACGAGCAAGTTGCAGCATCTGGTACAGAAAGTATTGCCGCAATGACGAGCGACTCTTCCACAGAATCGAACGAAACAACACATCCACCCGAGTTACTACCAAACATTCCAACCAGTAGAAGAAACCGCAATTTGCCAGTCTTGTGCTGTTGAGAAAGCAAACTGTCGTTAGGATTCATCACGTAGCACTTCCATATTAATGTCCATGTTTCCGTCTTCTAACATGATTTTCTTTCTTAGAACACATTTTGCGGTCGCTTTATTTTCTTAAATTTTCACTCGATATTTTAAGTTGGAAATGTCATAACAATTTCAACTAAAAACACTTGTATTTTAAAAAGTATTTCTAGCTAACTATATCCAAACTCATTTGCTATAAAAATGCAATTGATTTGTTGATGGTGGATAACCAGTCTCGTCTCTGTATGATTTTCACTGGTTGCATAGGCCAGCTTATCAGGAAACCTACTTTTCAGAAAAACTTAAACGTCGTATGTTCGTAATTCCTTAGGCCAAATTAGAAATTCAAATAAAATCAAGAAAAAATCATTAAAATTTTAACAAAATGCTTCCAAACAAAAAAAATTGTTATGCTATTTTTCTTACTTGCCTTACTACATTTAGTTGGTTGTTTGCCAACTCTAAATGTAGCTGTAAGCGGTATAAAAAGTAAAATCAACACTGCTATCACTTGTTTTAGATAGACGAGTTTTGGAGGCTTTTTTGTTAAACTTTCAACATTATTTTTTTTTTTCTTAGGATTTCTTATTTGGTTAGAATTTCGAGCATACGGTTTTTAGGTTTTTTCTAAAACGTTGGGTAAAAGTTTCCTATGAACTAGCCTAGACAACCAACGATAATGGGCAGATACCAGGTTTTTGAATTCGAGCATGTGGATACGAGAACAAATAAAAAATCTCTAAAAAAAACTATATCATCTTTATAAACTTTCTATTTTTTCCACGTAATAGAAATGCTCAAGAATGTCGAAAACAAAATAGTAACGGGGTTTAAGTAGCAACAGGACGATATGATCATCGTGTTAGCAAAGATATGGTATAATTAGTGGCGAAAACATAAAAGATCCTTACACATATGTTGGCACCAATTTCATATTCGCAAATTATGGACATTGGTACTTTTTGTTTTATTTTTCTATGTTAAAAATCAAAATATGAACAATGGTTGATTTGAAGAAATAAATAGAAAAAAGTGCTGAAGTGTTACTTAAAAGACGCCCAATAAAAGGATAACTTTTTTCCATAAACGTCAGCACACTATGTCACACGAAGTTACTATGGATAAAATTATTTCTTAATGTGATGACTAAGGGGCAAGAATGGCTCAAAGAAGTACTTAACAGTATTTCTTTTTTCAATAGATTTGCAGTAACTGAAAGCATTTCAGCTAACGAACTGAGGTGAGCAACCATATCAAAAAATCTAGTTGAATATAGAAACTTCAAATTACGAGGGCTGCTATATATATTTCTGGCCTGCCAACACTGAGTGCTGCCAAGTACAATCTGACATTTCCATTGGAAAGTTTGTCATTTTTAAGCATAATCGTACTCAAAACGTTTTGACGTACGACCATTATTTGTGTTGTTTACAGTGACTTGAAAAAATTAATATAGAAAACAATGGAATTAACTCGTGAACATTTTCGTGCCATCATTTTTCACAACTTTCGACGTGGATTATCACGACAAGAGTGCATTGATGAACTTAAATCTCTGTATGGCGATGAAGCACCATCCTATAGCACTGTGAAAAATTGGTATAATGAATTTAATCGTGGCCGAAGCTCGCTCAAAGACGAATTCCGTGAAGGTCGTCCAAAAACGGCTGTTGTGCCAGAGAACATTGATGCCGTGCGTGAACTCATAATGCAAGATCGACATGCGACATACCGAGAGATAGAGACATCCTTGGACATTTCTTCCACCAGCATACATTCGATACTGCATGAACACCTGGCCGTAAAAAAGGTTTGTTCTCGTTGGATCCCACACAATTTGAAAGTCGCTCAAAAAAATGCTCGTGTCGATTGGTGCAAAGAAATGTTGCAAAAATACGATTGCGGTGCTTCAATAGACGTTTATAAGATCGTCACAGGTGACGAATCATGGATCTATGCGTATGAGCCCGAAACGAAACAGCAATCGACCGTGTGGGTCTTCAAAGACGAGCAAAATCCAACGAAAGTTGTTCGTGGAAGAAGCACTTCGAAACAAATGGTCGCCTGTTTCTGCGGCAAAACTGGTGACGTGGCGACTGTTCCGCTTGAGCAACGTAGGACGGTCACTTCTAAGTGGTACACTACAATTTGTTTGCCTGAAGTCATCGGAAAAATTCGAAAAACCAACAAGAGAAGACGAATCATTGTTCACCATGGAAATGCGAGCTCTCACACATCGGCTCAAACCAGAGCGTTTTTGACCGGCCAAAACGTCGAATTAATGGGTCATCCGCCGTACAGCCCTGACTTGGCACCTAATGACTTCTTCTTGTTTCCGCACATCAAGAAAAAAATGCGTGGTCAACGATTTTCGTCGCCAGAAGAAGCTGTTGAAGTGTTCAAAAACCATGTTTTAGAGGTGTCTCAATCGGAGTAGAAAAAGTGCTTCGACAACTGGTTTGAGCGCATGCAAAAATGTATAAATCATGCTGGAGAATATTTTGAAAAACAATAAAACCATTTTTGATTATAAATATTCGCATTTTCACTAGTAGGCCAGAAATATATAGAGCAGCCCTCGTATATCACATCTAAACGACTGCATAAATACTTTTATTTTTTTATTTTTATTTTGAAAAAATTACTTTTATTTACCTTGGTTGTTTTCCGATTAAAAGTAAATAAATTTTAGGAAAAATTTACCTGAAAAGAAAATGCAAAGGACGGTAGTTAGTTAATGATTGGTAAAGCTTTTATTTAAATAAAATATTATTTTTATACAAATAATCATTTTTGTCACTTACGTAAACACTTTAACATTTTATAAAGAATTTCTTGAAGTGTCTTCTTTAATATACAAAATAATTCAACAAACAAAAACTCTTTACAGATTTAAAAGCCCCCCAAAAAATATCTTCTACAAATTTCGTTTCCAGAAATTTATCACCACCCAGTTGCTTTTCATTTAGTTAATACCTCAAGAGAACGTGTAAAAGCAGCACAACGAAATGTTCTATAACCGCATTTTTTGCACATAAAACGCACACGCACAATTAAAAACGAAACAAACACACCCTCGGCTCTCAACCACCCAAAAGATACGACGAAATGCAAGGGAAAAAGGAAAAACAAACGAGAATAATCAATTTTCCTTTTTTACGAAACGCACTTTGTTTAAATACAAACACAACCACACACAAGAAAACCTACGCACACACACTGTCACATCGGTAACATTTTCGGGGGTTTACGCACATTCTTTTATGGCGAAATGTGTATATGTGTGTGTGTATGTCTATTGTGAGTATGTGCATATAAATGATTTTTTATGTACATAAAGCTTTTTGTTTTTTTTTTACTTTTCTTTCTCAGTGCAGGGAGAAGGATAAGAAAAATTTAGGTTAAAATTGGAGTGGGATGAATTTAGTAGGAAGGAACTGAATAAGTAACTAAGGAAACATGATTATATGTATACATACATTCATACATACGTACATATGTACATGGGTACATACTTGGCGTAGCATATGAAACTGAAATGCATTAAAACTTTGTAAGGAGAAGAGAAGAGGACAGGCACTAAGCAAACTTAAATTAAATATAAATCAATAACATTTTGTGCTTATATTTGGGTGAAGGCAATAGAAAGTTTTAACAGCAACCGTATTAGAAATAAATACTGACTAAGTCTAGAATATGTTGTTCATTATTGTTTTTTTTTTATTTAACCAATTTATTAAATTATTTATTATAAAGTTAAAACGAACGTTTTGGGTTACAAGAAATACCAAATTTAATATATATTGATATTTATCCGAAACCGTTTTCGACCACAACAATATGATTAATTTTAGAAAATAAGTTTAAGCGTCAAATGACCGCTTTTTTGGATTTAACAAGAGTTCGAAATTCAATAGTTTTCGTAGTGCGTGAAAGCATCACACGCATCATTATTAAATTATATGTTTGAAATCAAATCATATTATTATTGTAGATAATAATAATATGAAGTTCGAGAACAAGATTTTTCGAAAGCAAGCATTGCATCTTAGCCATACTTTGAAAAGAAATTTACATATTATGTTCATTAATAATATTTTATGGTTTGATATATTACAAATATTATTTTTGTATTGTTAAAATATTTGATTGTGGCTGGAGTTTTAGTAAAAATTGTATTGTTCAACCGAAACGTTTTACAATTTAATGTAAACATCACTTGTTTATCGCAACTAAAGTAATGTTTGAAATGTTTTAAACAACAGCTTCTTGTATGTTAAAGTTTTGGAGTTCGCGTAAATTAGAATCGGTACCATGATTTAGAAAATTTTTCTAATTTTTTTATTTTCATTTGTAGGTGTTATTTTGACATAACCACCAAATCATGTTAAGGGTAGCTAATTTGACGTAATAAAATTACTTCATTTTAATATCTTTGAAGATCTTAGAAATGCAGAAAAGCCCCTTTAACAATCGAACCCTTCATACAAGCAGCAATACTCTACAAAGTTGTTACACATTGTGTTGTTGTAAAGGACTTTAATTAATCTAAAAGTTACATGATGCATTTTAGTCTTCTAAAGTACAGAAGATTAAAATTACAAGCGCCACTGTTTGGCTCATGTACGTGTACGTGTAGCTGCGTTTGTACACACATACGCATTATTATTATGAAGTAAAACCACTAAAAAAAATGTTTTAGTAGAAAACAAAAAAAAAACTACAAAATATCAACCCCTAAACAAAACAGCAAAAAGAAACCCCTCATCAGGCTGGGGTTTTTGAAGCTTAAAATGCAGAAAGTAAAATAAAACACCTTTTCAGAAATTCAAGAAAACAATACTTTGCAAGGAAAACAAACAACAAAAAACACTAGCGGCAAATGTTTATTGTTACATCAAAAGCAACAGCAACGACGACAATATTAAATTAAATGCAATTTTCTGTATGGAAAAATTTACACAGACACCACAGACACACACACACACACACACACACACACACACACACACACACACTCGTTCAGTTAAGTAATCAAGCGCTTTAATCGCACAGCACGTGCTCATTTTTAAACGCTGATGCACATTAGATTATAAGAACAACACAAGCTACAATTCAAACTTGTTTTCATTAAAAACCCAAAAATGAATTCACCCTTAAATTGTTGCTGCAACCGAGTTTTGTCATACTTCAAATCTTACCTCTTCACAAGAGGGTGAGTGAGTTATTAATGCACATTCGTGTGCAAGTGAAAATCTGTTCATTGCTGCCCCTAGCAAATGCATTAGAATCATTGAATTGCTTGCAGAATGATTGACACAGCTCGAAAATGCATTGAAATGAATGACACATTCGAACACACAAAAAAATATTTTTTAATTAGGCCGGTTTAAGGAGGGTTGCAACTTGCAACAGAAATACGATTTTTTGAACAAGCAAGTTGTTTATGTTTTTTACCTAAAAATTTTGGATTGGAAAATTGAAAAAAAAATCGTTTTCCAGTATTTCGGTAGGTATCTCACCAATAGCCGCTGTAATGTTGTCTTTTACAGAAGGAATTGTGGTTGGCTTGGTCCTGTACACAAAAAACTTCACACATCCCCTTAAAAAATAGTCCAGTGGGGTCATATCGCATGATCTTGGCGGCCAATGGACAGCTCTAAAACATGAAATTAATTGCTCACCAAATTCGCCTCTCAATAGGTTCATGGTATCGCGAGCCGTGTGGCATGTGGCACCGTCTTGTTGAAACTGCCTCTGGCTCGATAGAAAACACTTTTCTCACACAACACGAATTTTGATAATAAAATTCAATGATTTGCAAGCGTTGTTTGTTTGTTGGTCTATTCACTACACAGCATTTTTGGCATTGTCACATGTTAGCAAAAAAAAAAAAAAATTAATAAATTATCTCGCGATATAATCAAAAGTATTACAACTAGCATCGAATTGTTGCAGGTCATTGCGAAGCCAGGCTCATTTTACGAGTAATATTTGCAAACTTTACTTTTATGCTTTAACAAAACTTGGATAGGAGTCACTATAGGTGTCCCCCAAAGCAGTATACTAGGGTCGCTATTATATGTATATCACCTATATAGCGGATATTTCAACAAGCAAATGCATGTACGAGTATGTACGCCAGCGTAAGAAATTAGGTAGCGTATGTATTTATATTGCTAAAACCATTCTTTGTGTAGCGCATTGAAAATAAGTTCGTACCCACGAAATAAGTCCAAAATTGTAGCAACTTTATCATGCCTGGTGTACAGTGTTACCATCACTTGATGAAACAATAGCACCACTACTAAAGAGGGCAAAAAATTGGAAAAGGATAAAAAGCTTCTAAACAAAATTGTTAACCATTTTCATCTTTAGAAAGTAATGTACACGATTTGCAAATTTTTGGATTCAAAATTAAAAGTAAAGCTTATGGATTATTATTTATTATTAATGTATGGGGGGATATCGAAGCAGACCACTTACTTTTTGGGTCCCTTTTCGACCCCCATTTCGCTCCTCAAATTGAGTCTCGTGCTAGCCCTAGCCTTTACTCTTGACTAAAGTGATTTCAGACTGTCGACTAGTAACTGTCGACATTCTTCCGCATCACGGAGTCTTTTGTAATTGCTAGCATTTGTCTAAGGCTTAGTTCCCCCATGGCATTCACATCTAACGAGTGTCTGCCCGTGGTCTTAAGCCTTATGCTAGCCAGTGCTGGACATTCACACACAATGTGCGCTACCGTCTCAGCCTCTTCCAGGCATAGTCTGCCAGTATCATCTTCTACGACTTTCATCTTAGCCAGATGGTACTTGAAGTTTCCATGTCCTGTCACTAACGCAGTGATCCAGCTTAAAGTAGCCCTATTATACCCGAGCACCTTGCTGGTCTTCCTGCCGAGGGGCTCTTTGAGCACCATTCGAGCCTGTCTACATGTGGTATTCTCCCTCCACCTATTCAGGTGTAATGAGTTTACCCATTGAAGAACTTTAGCTCGCACTACCACGCATTTGCTGAATTCAAAAACTCTCGTAGTCAGTTTCTACTGTTCTGCCTCTTTTATTACTCTTTTTAGTTTCCTCAAACACTATTTTTCGTGGTTTTTCTCCCAATGATTCTCTTAATTTGATTGGTTGCAGGTCTTCTTGTTTATTGCCACTAAAATGCACATGCAAATGTATGCATTAATACAACAAGAACGAAAACACGTCATTCGCCAAAAATATACGATCAAAACCGTTCGTTGCTGAATTTAACGAAGTTTTATAATTTATAGAATATAAATTGCATGCGATCGTGTAGAGCTTTTGAGAAACAGGTTTCGTTCGTTTCGTTTAACTCAAATAAACGAGATGTTGTTGCCGAATACCAAGAAACAACATCATTGGTGAAAATTATTGGTGCAGTGATTAAGTGAAAATTTGCTAAATGCATTAAGTTAGACAAGAATGGCAATATTTGTCACTCAGCACGACGCATGAAAAAGCTTTTGTGCAATTCTGATGTAAGTGCGGGCAAATCCATATACATAGTTTGTAAGTGCATGAGTATGTGTGCTTATATTGAAATTTGTGATTACTTTAAAAATGGCGCTGCAAAAATGATTCATGTAGTTTTATAATTTTTCAATAAAAAATAGAGTTGGGTAGTTTATGAACGAACCAGTTAAATTGAACGATTCATTTTACGCTCACAATATATTTTTGAACTTATCAAACAAAATAAGCTAAATATACAAACTGGAATGAATGTACTGTAAGTATTATTGGGCGAGATGAGAGCAGATACAATTTGCTACTTAACTCTTGCCTAACAATCATCGCGTGATCGTATTGCTTACTGAGGAGCAAATGACGAACGAAATTTCAATTTAAATTCTAGTGAAATATCGTATTTTGCATATGGGTAGACAAATCAACATTGAGCAATTTCCATATATTAACTAAAAACTAAGAAATTTCTAGTTGTGTCACTTTTGACATAATTGAGCGAAAAAAGAGAGAAAACTACAACTCAGCTGTTTAGTAACAGATTTTTTGCTGAGTGCGCCCATTGTTACACTTATTTTGACAGTAGTATAGTATTGAAAAATTAAGTCTCCAGAATGTACTTCATATTTGGCACAAGTCAAATTAATCACATGCTATCTTGAGTAGACAGATTTCTGTTCGCAGCGTTACCGTTCGTCGACTAAAGTTGCAGTTTGCAACTGTTTGAATGGCCTGTGACTTCATGTACGATTTTTTCAAAACAATTCAATTTCGCCACTCTCTCGCACTTTTTGCGACTTTTTCGCGTTTTGCCAAGGTACGTTGAAGTTCAACAATATTTGTATTCTTTTGTTCTAAAAATACCGTTATGAAATTACGGATTGTTCAGCGGCTATTACATGAAGGAACATTAAAGAAAACATGAAATTGATGCATCATTTTTGTTTTCCAAAATATTTTTTATTTTTTTATTTTTGAGTTTTTAAATACAATGTTGCATCGCCTGTATCGATGTTTATTACTTTTGATGTCTTAAATCGTTGTAATGATCACTTGCACGGAGTACTGAGTACTGATGTTTCGCTTATGTGGATGCATCGTCTGTACGAAACTAAGTTTATAAAACATGTTTCCTCTAACGTTCCTAACAAATTTCCAGCGGTCACCCGGTTTGTTCGCAAATGTTCAGAGCGTCAGTAGTATAACAAAAACTGTGTGGAGAATACGTATTGATGTTTCTGTTCAATTTGAACATAATTTTTTGTTTCTCTTCGAGAGTGTTCCCGTGTTCTCAGCATAGTTAATGTACGTGTTTTTACAGTTGTGTGCATATATACATATTTTTTGTTTGGCATGTCTGCATTTCATTTGCGTGATGTGCGAACAGAAATCTGACAGCGTGTAATATGAAGTCTTGACTAGCCACATGAATTCTTTGTTGTTTAATGCATTCACATTATTACGAATTTTTATTTAAAACAACACTTATTTTTAACAAAATCCGTTACATAAATTTGAAGTAATTTGGTTTATTTAAAAAAATGTTTGTGTACATTTTAATAGGGAATCAGTTGGAATAACATTTTTTCGTTAAGCGTTTACTAATTTTTTTCGTTAATATTACCTACGAAATTTGGTTCTGTGTGCCAAAAAATTAATTTGTTCAAAAAGCTTCCTCGGACCGAAAATAGCCTAGAGTACTACGAACATTTGAAGTAAATATCATAATTCCCAAAAACAAAACGAAAATCCCGAAATGCGAAAATGATGATGCCCTGACCCTGCTCTTATACAGTATAGAATTTTATTTTCTTACAATGAAGGCCAGAGGTGGTTTATTCTGAGATCCCATAGGGCTATATTGAGAATTCCATTGGGAATGGTAGATTTATTCTGCCTCATTATGGACTAATTTAAGTACTATTTTTAAAGCCGCTGCTGGCAACAACTAGAAAGTAGTCTGGCAATCATGAAAGTATCGAAAAAAAATGGCCGGGAACATATTAGGATATTTCCTGAGTTCTTGTACTTATTCCTGATGGGCTTTCAAAGTATTTGTCTTTTTTCTTTTGTAAAAAGTTTGTTTTTATATTAATAATTAAATTTGTTTTACTTCTTAACATTTTGCGATTGATGCTGCGTTTAAAACCATTTTAATTTCGTCTAGATTATTTGAATAAAAATATATTTTTTAACTAGTTCTCCCACCAATCAATACTTTTGCAACTAACATATTTACATATTCGAACGTAAATAAATGCGATGATTACTTCATTAAACACTTTGTAGGTTTTTTTTTTTGTAATTTTCTACTTTATTCCATTAAATTGTTTTTTATTTACTCTTTTTTTAAGCTAAAATGTGTTTGATTAATAAAATCAGCCGCTAAAAACAAATTTAAATAAAAATGGCATTGAAATGCAAAAGTTAATAACAAAAAATGCACAAATACAACAATCAAATGCACAACATGTGTCTGGTTTTTTTTAAATCAAATACTCGTGCACAGTAAAAAAAAAATAAATAAAAATAATTATTTTTTTGGGCGAATTGATTTAAATACTCTAACGATCACTTGAACAAATGAGTATGCAGCAGTTGCGGTGGTTTTTGCAATGACATAGCAGTTCGACCGACAAACAGACAGACAGACGGAAGGGTAAACGGATCAACACTGCAAGCTTTTTGTTTTACTAAAAAAACATACAAAAATATTTTTCATACTTTTTGCTGCTTTTTGCACAATTTAAAGCTAAATTTGTGGCGCATGACGTAAAATGTATGCATAAAACAGCAACAGTGCAACCATCAAACATATTTCTAAGCAGGCCCGGATCTTGGGGGTGGGAATATAATATCACTGCTCCCTCAACCCCCCAATCGATTAAAATTTAACGTTTTCCATCCAAAAAATGTTTTATTTTTTCTCGGAAAATGTTCCTCCCAAAATCTCGAGCTGTATCCGCGTCAGTTTCTAAGCATCTGTGATTCAAATGCAAATATTTATATGAATGTGTATCTGTATCTTTAAAATTGTATCTGAGTGTAGCTATAATCAGCAGCAACAGTTAAAAAGTATTAATACATATTGGCCACGTCTTAAATATTTATTTCGCTGCAATTTTTCGCTTTTCTAATTAACAACAACATTGCGAATGCACTCACTCAAGTGTCTCAAATCCACAAGACTGTCACTTAATGTAAGTTTTGATACAAATTTAAATACACGCGAGTTTGAGGTAGATTATTATCACAGACCCGTAAATATCTAACGGAATTAAATTGCAAGATCTTAAGTTTTCGAAAAAAACAAATATTTAAATCTCTTATCAGTTGGGTTGTGGACATCCTTTCATATCGGAAGGCAGAAATTAACGTGCAACCTGCAAAATCACAAAAAAAAAAAAAAAAAGTACGTAAATTTCTATTCACTCCCCCGAAACGGTGTTTAAAACTTTGTAACGCTAAAAGTAGTAGGACTAGTTTTTAACTAAACAAAGAATTATTTCTTTTTCTAATATTGTGTTATTTATGAATTTTCTTATTGTTCACTAACAACTTTGTAAATGAATTATTTTGCCTTTTCCTTCTTTATTATTCTTTTATATTCTTCAATTTGATATTAGTGTTAAGATATTAAAATCAGTTTAAAGTAGACGGCAGATTAAGTAGTAACGCCATCTAAGTTTCATTTCATATGCGAATATCAATAATCAGTACAAGAACCGGATTGTCATCAGTAGAAAGATAACAGCTGTGTAATTAAAGGGCTCGAGAGCAGTTGGTGCGCAGACTGCCGGTAGGGAAGAACAGTACTAGCGTGTGGGTTTTCCTCCTATTTTTCTTATCAACAGTTTGAGCCCTAATTGCCTGTTGGCAAAGAGAATAGTTCTGTGCGGGTTTCCCCTTTAGTATTCCTTGCGCACAGATTTAACTATAGTGAAATAGCTGAGCTGTGGAGAAGATGTACTTCTGTGTGGGTTTCCCCTTTATTATTCTCTGTTCACAGATTCAGCTATATTAGACCAGTGAAACGAACTGAGTGAAAGGTGTGATTGTGTGTGGGTATCACCTTTAGTACGCTTGCGTGTATATTCAGCTATATAGATAGTAGTGAAGGATACGTCTGTGTGGGTTCCCCCTTTTGTGTTCTTCTCTTACAGATCCGGCTGATCCGTAGGCATCGTTAACCTGTGGTTAACGCATACTTCTGCGTTGATTGCTCCCTTTGTATTCGCTAGCACTACTACCGGGCAGCAGTGTGATATCCTGCCCAAACCTCACCGCAGCAGGAGCGCATAAGCGGCATGACTTCCACATGGAGTTACTACGTAATCTGACGGCGAACAGTATAGCTGTAGCAGTAACTGTCGTTATCATTAACATAATATTAAACACTTATTATAATGATTAAAAATAAGTGTGTTTTATTCCATGACCCTGGACAACGCTGAACATAATCCAGCAACCAGCCGAAAAGTGTCTCATTTCATTTTACATTTCATCATCAAATAATTTCCATTCTCAAAAATTGCTTAACAATACAATTTGTACTAAAATTACAAATACAAACAAATAATTTTAACTATACAAAAATAATATAGTAACTCTAACCATAAAATGTTCTTAGTAGCCGTTATAAAGGTAAAATTCTTTTTGTTTAATCAAAGCATGAGGACCATGCGGCTTAAGTGATTAGCGCTCAGATTATGGTTACCTTAACAATATTGTTCTTTGCGTGAAAACCAATTTGCTTTAAAAATGGCGTTAAAACTTCTTTTTAGTTTTCTAAACTATGAAGGATAAGAAGGGTATATGCCCGTTACACCATATCACAAACACAATGGATAAATTTACAAAGGTACTTTGCAAACACCTGTGCTGATAAAATATGCCACAGCAGCAAATCTAAACCATTGCAACTGGTCAAGTTAGCCTTCCAAAGTTAACCCTGAAGTTTTTAGTGGAACTTAAGCGATACATGTTTTGCAGAAACGAAAAAGAATAATGAGAAAATATTATAATGATAATAATAAAATATATAAAATGCTGGTAAAACATATTTTATCTGCACCTAGAGGAATCGAAAAGGTCCCCCTAACATTTAAAATAATAAAAAACCAATTGGTCAACCCAAATTTGTGCTCTTGCATTCAGAAAAAAAAACTTGTAATATTTTAAAAGTTGATAACAAGTTACAAATGCAAGTAAAGTAAAACGACAGGACGATAGAAGAAAACAAATAAAAACTGATCAGGAGCAACAAACCTACGAGTATTTGATATATCCTGCTTTTGTTTATTGAATTGGGAGAAAAAAATCCTTTTTCTCACACAGCAACCCTGGAAAGAATTTGAAATTAATACAAATAAATAAAAAACAAACGAAGATGATCGTTGCAAACAAATTAATCTGAATTTAAGATATTTTGGGACGCGCATTTCCCGCTTACGTTTGTGAATGTTTAATAAACGAGAACCAGAAATGAATTTCAAAATGCGCTTCATAGGAGTTGTTGGCGTTGTTGATGTTGTAGATTTGTATATTTGTGTGACACATAAAAAAAAAACCTTGGAGAAGTAAATAAAACAAAAATAAACAATCAAATCATTTAAAACAATAAGTTAGAGTAGCAAGTAAAAAACGAGAAATGTTTTTTCTTTCTGGAGTGTATTTGTTTAAAGCAACTTGTGCTTCAAAAAATTTGCTGTGTTGTGCCCGATCCAATAGAAATTTATTAACATCAACTAAGATTATGCGCCAGGCCCCGCTGGCTGTAGTCGATTTGAGCGAAGAGACAAACGTCGAAGTGCCGCAATTTGATAGCATAGATTTTTAATAACAATGAATTGTATTTACCAGCCATGGAGGATCATCCGGAATTGCAAGGGCCTATTACAAAAATAAGAAAGAAGTTGTCGACGTGCCTATCTAAAGTCATAGATAATTTTTCAATAAAGTGTTCGGTATCATATGAGAGGTTTAAGGAAAACTTGCTGAAAGGAAGCATTTAATTCATAATTTAAAGGACATTTCAAGGATAATTTTGTTATACTCCTGAGATTCGTTGGATAATGAAAATAATTTGCCAAAGTACAAATGGGTTGTCCAACACACTTTTTCATTTGCCCACACACTATACAAACATGACGCATTCAAACAAAAATTATTAGTTTTCTTCCGGTACATGATGAGGACAGACGTCGGATATGCAGCGGCATTTTTGCTCAGTATTTTCACTAAACGATGAAAAGCAACGCAAGAATTTAGAAGCTACGCATGAATTAAACAACGGGCAGTAATTAGGGCAAATAAAGCTGCCACAAATAAATAGAATTTTAGTAGCTATGTTCGCTTAACAAATTATTGGCAAAAATTCCACATATACTAATAGAAAGATACAATGTAGAGATATATGATCAGATCATCTCACCCTGCCCCTCCTCCTCATCTAGCATCATTGTCCAGCTTTGTCGTTCAGGTTTGTAGGTAGAAGCACAGGCACTTCAAAGATTTTTTGTTGTGACTTTTGATTTCTTTCGGTTTCGTTTCACTTTCCATTCCAAAAGGAACCAGTGGTTTTTTTTATCACTTTGTAACAGAGATCAGCTAGAAGTACTGAACAAGAGAGTAGAGTTGAATAAAGGTAATCATCATACTCATACCTAACAACATTTATTATAATGTGGATTTTGATGCGCCTTCACTCAGTGCATATAGACGATGGAAAATAAGTATGATTTGCATACGAATATTAAAATAATCATTATGAGGTTGTGTGTTTGTATATGTCTGGAACGATTTTCCGTCATCCCTTGTCAATTTTGGTTTGGAGACAAACCGGTTTCGGTTTCTAAGAACGATAAAAATGACACTGAAGATGGCAACTAGCCGAAACCGGTTTGTCTCCAAACCAAAATTGACAAGGGATGACGGAAAATCGTTCCAGACATATATATCAGAGCACCCTGTCGGAAAAACAAATCAACAAGCAGTTGTGTGTTTGCTTTACTGCGTTACATACATACAATATATATACTCGTATATATGTATTCGCACTCTGAACATTTTGTTAATAATGAAACAATTTTACCATTCACAAACGATTTACAAAATTTCAGAATAAAATGGCAATCATCCCTACGCACTACCCGAATGTTTTCTATCCATAGTACATTTTTTTCGAATTGAGCTTTTTATTTAATCATTCCGAAGACTATTGAACAGATTTCTCATACTAAAGTAGGGTGGATCGTAATGATCACTTTTGATCGTTTTAGTTTTAAACTTGTTTTGTCCCTTTTTTACTTGCAACATGATAAATAATAAAATTAATAAAATAAAAACAATATGGTACTAAATTCCCAAAATAAAACCTAATGGATATTAACTAATGGGATATTACAAAAGCATTGGCGTAGTTATTAGTAAAGCATCATATTTGGAGCCATAAGCCCAGCTTCAGTGGGATTATTGGATAAAAGTCCAATTTCCCACTATGGCTCCTGTTATTAGACTAAAATCCTAACAACAGTGAAGTTGCGTGTTGTTTTTTGGATACAAAACATGGGCAAAAATCTATACACTATATATGGACTTACGGCATTATTCCAATGGAAATCAATAAACAGTAAAATTTTTGTAAATAGTAGAATCAAATGAGTAAAAGGAATACCACCGTACTTTTGAGGTTTGAATAGTACTACAAATGGTACAATTGAATTACCAACATCTTCGCTGCCATGTTCTTTATTCTTTACTTACATATATGAGGCATTTGTTGTTTTTGGCCTTTGTATTACTGTTTTTGTTGTTATTGTTGCTGCTACTTGTGCAAATTCTCAAAAACGAAACAAGGTCAAATGCAGTTATTATTTGTTCTTGTTGCTCTTTTGATTTTAAATATTGTTGTGTTCAGCGTTGCCGTGGCAGAAAATGTTTAACCAAAATTTTTCTAAAAAGTAACCAAATGAGAAAAAAATTAACCAAAATGTTAATGTATTTAAATTATTTAAAATATCCCGGCCTATTCACGTTGGCGTTAATGATAACTCATCGGTATTATCTATTTTGAAATAAAGTCAATAATCACAAAAAATATTCGTTCTCTGTAGTCGTCATTATTAGCATCGATATTCAAACTGTTTTAAGAAAGCAAATTAAAAATGAAGATTACGGCAATTTGAAATTTTGGGTTAGCGAATAGAAAAATATCCCGCATATAGCAAGAGGTATCAGAAATGCATAAAACCCAAAAATTTCGATGATTTTTGGGAACGTAATTGAATTACATTTAAACTGTAGCAGCCTTTACTGTTGTAATACAAATGTTTACAACCATTGCAGCGACCAACAAATCAGTTCATATTAAAATTTTTTTTGCATTCCATTGTTTAAACTTTCCACATTTTTAATTTAACCAACCCAATTATTGCAAATTGCGGCCAAAACTTCGGATAAAATTTTATTTTATTGTTGGTGTAACGGTAGAATTTCGTATGTTACATTTTCGTTTAGGAGCGATTTGGCCAAGGAGATATTGAAAGGAAGTTTGGTTGAGTCTGAATGTTATCATTAATCTCAAGAATATGTTTTTAGAAATGATCTATCGAAATAATTTTTTTTATATTCAATCCAAGACGGCGAATATATTACTGTTCTATCGTCACATCTTCCGATATATAGTACATACATATTTTTGTTTATTATTTCACTCTCAACTAGGAAAATAAGTTTCAGCACACAGCATCCTTTAATTTTTCGTTTAAATAGCAAAACTATAAAAAACATTTACAATATCATCAAAAATAACACACACCACATTCGATTAAATTTTGTTTCCGTTGAATTCGTTTCCTGCTTTCGACATATTTAAAGCATACTAACTTAGAAACGAGGCGACGACAATAAAGGTAACTATATAGGTAGAAACAATCAAAATGTTAACGGGAATAGGGCATATTATCTTATTTGTAATTAACAGTGGAATAATAAATATGAATGTATATAAAATGTTTGGATTTTTCGTACAACCAAGACACAACTTAATACAACCAGCCTCCAATTGCTTTAAATTTAATTCAAATTTTATATTATAAAAAAATATGTAAAAGGAATTTTTTTTGTTAAAACAAGTAACCAACACGAAAAAAGTACACACACGGGATCAAAAAATAATCAATTTTTATTAAAAGTAACCCCAACGGCAACGTTGCTTGTGTTGTTAAATTGTTTCCTTCTTCTTACTGTTTTGCTTTTACTCTTTACTGAAATGAATTGTTTTGATTTTTTGATTTATCTTTTCCGTTTTTTTTTCTTTTTACTCCACATGATTGTTGTTATTAAAAAGTAAACACCTTATCTCTGTAATTCTTGGGAACGCAGGTATCGGAAATTTGTGTGCGCTAGCCGTAGCGAACACATGTCTACAAATTGTTAAAATTAACACAAAACATAAAATTTTAATCGAAAATTTTTTTATTTGAAAGATCAATACGTGGCACTAACATTTCGGGCATATGACCACTTCGGCTGTTTTTGTAAATGATGCCACCAGCGAATAAATCGCATCAAATGGTGAATGGATGTAAAGTCTGTTCGGTATGTTCTAGATTGGTTTCACTACATATGCTGCAATTTTGCTTATTACCAAGCCCGTTAAGCCAAAAATTAGCTTCATCGCTGAACACGATTTTGCGATAAACCATCGGAATAGTTGATGAATGATTTTCAAAGTAAATCTGGATAATTTGGTAGCGTTCATGGTTTTCCAGAGTACACTGATCATAAATATCAACGCAGTATGACAATTCGTTTGACAGTTAACCCTTTCGTAAGTTCTATCGGGCTTAAAATCACTATATAAATAAGTAAATAGGTGTGTATGGGGGAACAATTTTGCGATAAACCATCGGAATAGTTGATGAATGATTTTCAAAGTAAATCTGGATAATTTGGTAGCGTTCATGGTTTTCCAGAGTACACTGGTCATAAATGTCAACGCAGTATGACAATTCGTTTGACAGTTAACCCTTTCGTAAGTTCTATCGGGCTTAAAATCACTATATAAATAAGTAAATAGGTGTGTGGGGGAACAACGTAAGGCACTCCGTTTCAATTGTTATGATCCATTTTGGTCTTCATTTCTTTGAGCAGAAATAACAATTATTTCTTTACTATTATTTTACATAAAAAAAGAAGTAACTAATTAGTCACACAATAATTAACTAAACAATCGCAAAAACAAAATATTTTATTTAATTAGATATTATGATGTAACACTATGAGGCAAGCGAAAACATAATTTTATGTTTACGTGCATATTTTTGCAGCGATTATGATGATTAAAGTTGATAAAACCAAAGTCAAATAATAAATATTATTTCTGATCGAATAATTAAAAAATTATTATATCTCCTCACAAAAATAAAACTCCGCAGGTTGTTATTATATCGTGCATTAGATTAAACAAAAAAACATTTTGTAACTGTCCATAATTTGTGGTACTCTAGAATTGATTACTATTAATTAGTAACCCACTTGCGCAAGTGTTCACAGTGTAACCCAAAACCAAATAATAAAAAGGCGTATATAACAATCTTCATTATTATATCGAGTTTAAAAGATGATTTGCAAATTAAAAAACAGAAATTACAAAATATAAATTTGATCAGTTACTGAAATTAGAATAAAGTTCACATCTCCACATTGGAAACAAAAAAAGAAATTAAAAAACAACCAAAACGGCAACGCTGCTTAAGCTGTATCTGCTCTTCTCTCTTCATAACTCCTTCACAAAGAGTCTCTCACATAGTGTGTCTTTCATTACGTAATCCTACCAAGGATCCCCTACTAACGCATAGTGCCACATTGGGATACCACTACTAATTCGAATCAATTTTAAATATTTAAATATTTATATACATATGTATGTAAGTACATACATACATACATACATACATATGTATTTATCTTCGGTAGGCATAATCTCTATAGTATTGAGTAGTATAATGCAGCTTGATTTTTGAACTTATAATCCAATAAAGCAGGTCGAAAAATTGTCACTCGAAAATTAGGAATCTTAGAAATATAAGCCTTACGGGGATTTTATTCAACCTGTCAAGTGTTGCAACTTCTTTTGGATTAACTTATGGCTCAATATTATTGCCATTACTGTTAACATCTTGACATTCAACTTGTGATTCATTCTCCTGCTGTTTAATCTTTGTGCAGAATTCTCTTCGTTATTTCTAATTTTTGTTTCCTTTTTGTTTTCCTTTTCCTTTCGATTTATTATTAAAAGGAATGTATTTTTAAATAAAGAGCATGCAACAAGAATGCCTAAAATTCTGGGAATTTCGTAATGAAAAGGTGAGAACCAAATAACAAAACAAAATGTTATGTCATGAACAGGGAAGGAAAATGCAGCACTAAGAATTCTCTTGAAGTATTTTGTAGGAAACAACATACTAAAGTGTATCCAGGACTGAAGAAATATTTTTTCTTTTAATTTAAACAAATTGTTGATAAAATAATTAGTATGAACTTACTCGTAATAACTTTAATTTACATTTTAGATTTTAACACCCTTTTCGTGGGGAAATGCTTTTAACTTTTGATGTGAGTGTAATATGGCTCAATGATATTTTCTATTCGGAAACATGATTCTTAGAGTTGTCTTGTTTTTCTACTTTTTCTCATAAAAAATTTTTTTTTGTTTTTACCATAAAAAAAATTTAGAGTTACTTCACCGGAAAATATTACTTCATTAAACACAACGAAATCGTCAAAGAAGGTATACATTTTTGTAACAAAATATAACTTTTCCATTTTACTTTATATATTTTACGAAAATCATTTCTTCCGGATAAATTGATTTTATAAGTTGGTCTATATTTTATGTGTCCAAATCTTATCATTTTCTTCAAGGATTTCTTGTAAAATAAACATGTTCATTTTTAATAGTTAATATTTTGTAAAAAATCCAGTACATTATCCGCCGAATCTATGAAAGTCAAACAAAAGGTAAAAATAAAAGAAACAAGTTTTGGTGCACTTCATTTTATTTTTTGCCAGCGATTGAAAACAATTTAATTAATAAATTTCAGTAAAGACAACACGTTTTTTTATTTTCCAACTTACATAATGCTGACTGCATGATTTTTCAATAAGTGCGAGAGTAGAAATCGTATATGGGACGACGGCAACCGACACGTAATTCACGAGGTTGCAATGCAACCACCCTCAACGAGAAGCACGACAGATCAATGAATCAGTCAGACGCCGCTACCCGCCACACAGCGAATGCCGCAACCAACATACGGAATGACCGATCTCTCGCGATAATCAAGTGAGTTGGCCACCAAGATCACAGAGTATTAACAAAAAGCATGTTATGCGCGTTTATGTACAAAATTTTATATTAGCACGATAATGTGAAAGAGATAGCTGAATTGAAAACAATAAGATTTGGCATCTATCTTATATAGTTAAGGTAATGTTGTTGTAAGTTGTTATCGCGTCTAGTTAGTAATCTGTGGCCAAGATCCTGCAATTTGACTCCGACGGGTTTTATGAAATCACAGGTCTATGCCAGAGTGCCAGAATTAAAAATAAAATTGCTTGAAATCAGTCGAGTCTATGCGGCACGTATCCAATATCATATGGGCTTTTGTTTGTCTACGTAAATGTATGTATGTATTTAATCCATGAAATGGGATTTTTGACATAATTTCACTTTTTGATACTTTTCAAAACATACATATTTACTTACACACAGAGCGACTTTCGCAGTAATTTATTCTGTACAGTATAGGATCGTTATCGTGATCCTTTACGAAAACGACAACATATTTTGGGTTACGTAAGTGACCTTTTGTTTTAGTTCTCCCTCAAGCATTCAAAACTCTTTCCTCCGTGCGTGCGCATTGTACCTTAGACAGACTTAAAGTTATGCATTGGTTTGTTTTATAGAATGCCCCAGAAAATATACTACAATTAAATCTTTGGTTTAAAACGTAATACTACGACATGCGATGGTAATCGATTTCGGTATTAGAAAGATAATAATCGATAATAGTTGTAATGCGTTTGTATTCGTCATGATTTATTATAATTTCTATTTTTGAAATGTTGAAATTTTGAATAATTTTTCACGCATAGAAAAAACATAGTTCAGGTAACCCTAATCTAAGAGCAACATATGATTGAATTATATGGTTATAAATAAATCATATTATTGTAAATAATATTAATAAAGTCATCTTGGAACGATAGAAAAGACAAAAATTTATGTTACTGATTACCAGTGACTGCCGTATCAATACAGGCGATTAAAGCCATCGAAAGCTTAATAGTAAAGTTATATTTTCATTAAACACCTAAATAATTTTACGTATGTATTATGTCGATTAGAACATTTTACAGTTAGAGTAATTATGTTATTTGTGTATAGTTAAAATACTTTGTTTGTAAATATTATATATTTATGTGTTATCATCAATATCTCAATGAAATTACACCTGATTTTTATAGTTTTTCATTGCAAATTCTTTGGTTTGAAAAATTATTAATATTTACAATCGATCGTTGCTTAATTACGCTAACAACTCCGATTTATTAATTTTGCAGGCTCTATTGGCTTTATCTTTTAAAATGTTTAAATCCCCAATAGTTATTTAACTTGACGATCTTTCAATACTCTATTGCTCACTAACTGCTGATTATTCAAAATTGTCATGAATGTCACACACACAAATGCAGTTCAATACATACGAACTTGAGTCAACAAATATATTATTTTATTTTATTTTATTTTTGAGAACAATTTGAGTATTAAAACTTTTTTAGCGATTATCTCATTCATAATATTTAAAAAAAGAGAAAAAATGTGCATTCAATGGCGTTTGATATGCGATTTTCTTGTTTTAATTATTTTATCTAAAATTGTCATTTAATAACTGCAAGCAAACAATCAGTCTGACAGTCAGTCTCTCACTTATTCGTTTGTTTAGATGTTTTTTTTTTACAAAAAAAAAAATTACACAAACACGCTACGCCATTCAATTGTTTTCTAAAAAATACGTTAGTGAAATATTTTGCATGGCGTTCAATAGTTGTTGCGCAGGCAGGCTGCAAATGCTGATTGCTTGATTCGATAATGCATGTGTGTGCATCTGTGTGTCACTCGCGATATTTGGGCATGTTAAACAAATTTTAATTTTTTTTTGTGGGTTCGCTCTTTACACTTTAGTTGGCCCGGCCCGTGTTTCTTTTTCAGTACTTTCAGTTTGTTTATAACTTCGAATACTTACTCCTGTTACATTCAACAAATTCATTAAACAAAATACAGGAAGTCCAAAAAACAACAAATATTAAAAAAAATACATGAATTCGTTTCGGTAAAATAAATAGAAGAACGGTTTGACCGATTTGATTAAAACTTGTTCTGGGATGACAAATTGGAAATGATACCCGGACAGTTCGAGAAAAAATTAAAAATGGGTTTTACATGGGATTTGTTTGTTACCACAGTGGGAATGGCACTTTCAAAGCAAATTATTTATGCACCGGATTGTCGTCACTAGTTGATAATAAAAATTAAATGAATTTTAAAACTTACGTTTAATAAGAACAACAAAAACCACCCAGAATATATCATTACCTGGAAGAAAAGAAGCAAAATTTTTATGTTACTTGAATTATTTAAACGTTTAATACAAATAATTTTTTTAATCCACTAAGAGAATAAAGCAATTTGCTATGTGGGCTTATAAACCATAGAACAAGCTTTACATAAAGTAAAATAATTGGGTAGAAAATTTTCTCATTAAAACAGAAATACGAATATGTAGGCGATGCCAACGTATTTCGTTGGTATTCATCATTCGATACAATTTTTGTGCTTGACCTTCTCGATAAATTGTGCCGCATAGTGTTACCATAAACACTTGAAGAGAAAGCTGCTCACACCGAATAAAAAAACTGTTTTTCGGAAGAAAAAACTGCCCAGCAAAATTTGTACATATTAAATCTATTTATGCATGTAAATAAAAATTAATTACGAAACGTGTAGCTGAGCAGAGAACACGATAACGGCTGGAATAATTTAGCTATTTTTTTTAAATATTCCGTGAAAGATTCTTATAGGAATACAAATTTAAAGCCTGCGTACAAATCTCAAAACATTTATCCCAATGGCTTTTATTTGAAGGGTAAAGACTGTAAAACAATTTAAGCCCCAACGGCACGTTTGGAGTAAATATCTCCAATAGGTGGTCCCGCTGTTTTGAAGAAACGCATTTTTATACAGAATTTACACCGGAAAATGGCAACGAATTTCGAACAATACTGCAAATTTACCAGGAAGACAAAAAATAAAACGTTTGTCGGGCTCAGCTGGTTTAAAAAATTATTATACTCAAATCGGTATTTAGTTATTTGGTACTTTTTAAGAAAATGTGACTTCAATATTGTGTTGTGTCGGTGCTGGTTTTGTAGACGCCCTTTTATAACGAATTTATTTCCAAAAAAAAAATTTACATTGAAAAAATTTTAATAAGTTCCGATTAATTCGCGAAATTAGTGAAGAACTTCGAAGATACCTCCGTCCGTTAGCTTCTTTTTTACCAACCCTGTGTTACTTTACATATCGCTCACCCAGTAATCTTAAGTTAACAGAACTCAGTTATTTTCAACGTTGTCACAGAAAACCAATCCCAAGTCGATGCTTTAAAAAAATAAAAAATTTCATTTTTACGTTAATTATTTACAAAATTTAAAAAAATATAAAATAAAAACAAAATTATACGCATTTTGAATTATTGAGAAGCAAAAATATTAAATTGATGTATAACATATACATACATATATAAATAAAATTCAGAAAAAAGGGTAAAAATAAGAACTATGTGCGGATTAGAACTAATGGGATTTGAAGCTAAGGCTGCAGAACAAAAACGTTTATATTCAGAATTTATTTTAGATCAGAGATGTACGAGTATTTCCTAACAGTACTTTTTGTGAATTTAAAAATTTTACTCATGAGAAGAAAACTAAAAGTCAACTATCCTTTTTTTATGTACAAAAGGGTGTTTTTTTGCATTTTTGAGATGAATTGAATGCAAGTAATTTCGCACCATTTATAGTTTTGACTCCATAGTTTTTCGTTTTACTTCGGCGAATTGACCCCTAATATCGTACGATTATATTCTATAATGTAATTAGCTAATGGGTTAATCACATTCCCGGTGTTATTGCTGGGGGTATGTGATTAAAAAAGTGACCCTTGTATTTCGACACCATTCAAGCCATAGGGACCCTATTCATTTATAATACGCATTAAAAACGACAGACAATTCAAACAAAACACCCTTTAATAAAGTTTTAAAATTAGTATTATATTTGCAATAAATTGCACATTGGATGCGTCACACTCTATGAGGTAAAAGCATCCCAGACAGACAACGTTTTGCGCCAAAATAAAAACGAAAAACATTTATAGAAATAAGAGGGGAAAATAAATAAATTTTGCCGCAAGCAAAAAATCTATTTCTACAATGCGACACCAGATAAATGTGGGGGTATTCATATCAACGGAAGGAGGAATAATGACAAGGTCCTCGTACTGAATGCAATCAGAATAAATAGAAATTTCACAACCATCTCTTTAATCTGAGAATATTGTAACATGTGGTTGAACGACTCCAATTGAAGAAAAGTTTAACATTTTTGCCATAAAATTAACGAAAATGAATTATTTTGTTTAACAAAGGAATTAAATATCCCATAATGACACGCTTGTGTTGTATTGAATACTTTAGATCTGGTTTATATTACAACTGTAATAGTTACATATATAAACTCGTATTAATAATTAAAAATCCTTCTCATCACCCACTAAGAAGATATAAAACCTAAAAGAGAAACGCCAAGATACTTTTAATATTTCTTGGAAAACGAAAGTAAAATTTATCTTTGGCTCGTTTAAAAGTACGAGTATCTACAAAAATAAAACCAACAAAACCATCACACAATTTCTTTTCTTAAACATGTGAGTTTGAAGACTTTCAACATGATGATTACGATGCTGCTGATAATGAGGAAGATGGTGATTGTGAATCATTATTAAGATTATCAAAATTGGAAGACATTCAAAAATGAAAATATCTAATGGTTTTTCATTTCGTTTTGAAACTTTCTCCTTTTTATCATCATTATTATATTTTATATTTTCCTTTTCTTGAGGTTGAGTTGTGTACGGGTATGTGTCTGCAAACGTTTGTATTGTAACTTTATTTTCTTATAATTCAAGTTCAAGTTCAAGATACACTTTTTATTATTATAATGAATACAACAAATACATGAATATATGTTGATACAATACTGACTTGTAGATATGAGTACAAAATCAAACGAACCATGTGTGTAAGTTTTCTCTTCTTTTACGTTTGTCGAGTAAACAAAGTGACTCGTACGTATTGTATTTTACAACCAAGTGGGCCGACTGCGTTTTTAAAATATTGCTTCATTTTAAATACTGCTTTTTATTCGAGCTGCATGTGAATTTAAATTAAAAGATTGAAAATGAAATCGAATTTACATTAAATTTAAATTATTTATATATGTGACAGTCTTTAGTCAGTCACACGTATAATTTAAAATTGTCAAGGTCTCCTTAACCTACGTGAATAGAAAATTGTGTGTAAAATTAAGCTTGTGTGTGAATTGAAGGGTTTATTGGCGATAGAAGTAAACAAATTCACAAAATACATTTTTTCAGTGTTTATAATGAAACTGTAACAGGCTTGTCAAATGTGCGGTTTGCATAGAAAACTGCATATGTCTTGAAATTAGATTTTTAGTAGAGCTAAAAGCGGGTTTATTTGAAACTATTTATACAAACTGGTTTTGCGACATTTACGTGAAGATAAGTCATTAAAAGTTTATATAAAATGTTTAGGCTAAACCCCCCATAGGAGTAGGATACACGGACACTAAAAGTGCTGGAAGGAAGATAAGTCAACTTAAGTCAACAAAGGTGGGTTTTGCTGTACAAAAATGTTACTAAAGCAACCACCCATGTGGATAAGGCAAGCATATATTTTTCAAACACGCAAACAAAAGAGGTGGCTGTGGCATGGCATAGCATGGCCACGGCAACCATATTATCTTCTCTTCAACAATATATTGTGTAATGATTTTTATTATCTTACTAGGTATAAACAAACTTATTGTTAACACTTAATCATAAAACGATTCCTATACATAAAGATTGCAACAAAAATAATATAATAAATGTAACGATAAATTGTTGTGGTTAGCGTTTTGACTATGAGGCATTCGACGGCTTAAGTCACCTGTATTCGTTGCTAAGGCGCTGCCAATCAGAAACATAATTTTTTCCTTTCTAAGACGACCATTGTATCTGCAATATTAATGTTGATTTGTTTAGAACTATATAATTCGAATATAATAGGATTGAGGTTACCGCAACCATGTTCTGCTTTTGCGTAAATGTGTTCAGAAATAACAACGAACAAACTATTTGAAGAAATGTAGTAGTACCGTTGCGACTTAGTAGAAAAGAAAACTACATTAAAGCACACAAAAGCGCAAAAAGAAAGTAACTTGGCATCAATAACTCGTAGTCCTTTCAAACATTTTTTCATATAGACCATCTCTGAACTGTTAAAGTTTTCAATTGGGAACCTTAGGTATCATAGTTAATCTGCTTCTTACTCATAGTCTGGAAGGGCACAGGAAGACCGTATCACAGAAAGCGTACTCAACATTTTCATTCATGGAGTTTTACAATAACTTTTTTTGTAGTTATTTTAAAAATGCTTGCTGTCTCCTCTCTTCTCCCTCTCCTTCTCTCTGACTATTTGATGATACAAAAACAGGTGTGAATTTATTTTAAACTTTTGTGGTAACAAATTAAAAATTAAACAAAATATTTTCAAAATTTCATTGGCAAAACGTTTATTTATAATCACTTGAGGGGCGAATATATATTGTCTCATTTTTTTCCATAATAACTACGTAATTTAACGTAAAATTAGAAAAACGTTAATTTCGAAATTTAGGCGTAGATTCGATTTGTCGACTTTGTCACGTCGAGAATCAATGTTTTGTTTTCTTGCTTACGACAGCGGTCAGTTTCACTTTTATTATAAAAAATTTTTCAAAATGATCAGAGTAAGCTTGAACAACCACTAGCATTCTTCACGACCAAAAACATAAACGAATTACACTGCACAACAATATTAAATTTTTTTTCGAAATAACAAGCTTCTGGCAACGGATTCCGGAAGAGAAAACAACGAAAAAATACATACGTGTATCGGCGTTTTAAAAATTTACATCTGGTCTTTGTTTTAGGGGGAGTTAAAATTCCCCCCGTTTTGCACATTGTTATATAGTGAATCGGCATAGGTAATCTTGTAGTCCTTTCAAACGATTTTATGTAAAACACTACGAGGAACATTTTTGTAAAACGGCTTAACCCTCTAATATTCCGCTGTATGTGTCTCGTTTGTCCGTTTCTTAAAAAAAAGGTAAACAGCGCGCTGAAATCTCCTTTGTCATAAAACTCGACTGTAAGTCTTCAAGGTCATTAAAGAGCAAAATTCAATTTGAACGTCAGTAGTGAAAATTAATGTGTTTTTATGGGTTAATTTCGCACTTATTCACTTTTAGTAAACCAAAAAAATAACCCTGAAGATGGCACATAGCTGAAACCGAAAATCTACATCAAGACACCCTATCAGAATACCAAATCAAGAATTAAGCTAAAATACCCCGCACAATCGGATTTTATGAGGCTCTTTTGTATTGAAACTATCTCTTACGTAAAATTTCAATATAAGTCATTATACAAAAGTGAACTGTGGATATAATATTTATTTCTGAAACGATGAACGCAAATTAGGAGATTTACGAAAGTACATATTCACATTTTTATTAATAAGTTTGTTCTAGCTCTAGGCCATTCTATATCCAGCATATTTTGGACATAACATAGCCAATGAATAAGGCAAGTTACAAGTAAAAAAGTAGCTTATGAAGGATTATTCAACCCATAACAAGAGGAAGAAGGCTCTACTGGCCCAGGGAAAAATCTTATTCGCTACTACTTGGCAGAACATAATTGGACGAATGTCGGAGTGTGAGCGCTGCAGAAGCTGTCTGGATGAGGAGGATGAAATTCAATTCAACACCTTCTCTGCCACTGCCCGGCTCAACAAGAACGCAGGCTCAAATATTGGGCCGAAAGAGTCTTAGGGATTCGACACTGACGAGCCTAAAAAGTTTTGCGAGAAGGACTGCGGATCCTGGAGTTATATAGGGAACTGTGTGGGTAGATAGATCAATTCCGAGGTACCCATCCTTACCGAAGTACCCTCCTAACCTAACATTTTAAGAACAATATATAGACCATTTTGAAAAAAGTTTAATTCAAGTACATTTTCATAAAAATCTGGCAACCCCTGTTTACAACGCTCTTATATACTTAATTTCTTTTACAAGTTTCAAAATATGGCAGTTTTCTTTAAAAATCAATTAAAATGTGAAATAATTAACTTTTTATCTGCATCTTAATTCTATTGGATTTTATTTGGCCTTCTGCAAACATAATTCATTTGCTTTTTAGAAAATATATCCTTTCAAGCATGTAACATAGTTAAGGAGGGGAATTAAAAATATAAATGTTGAGCTAACTTTTTTAATTGCAATCTCCAGGATGAAATACAACAATAATTCAAGTGCATACAATACAGTTAACTGCTGCTAACTTGTTTTTATATACAGACAAGAAACACATAAACAAAATAAATGAACAATAAAAAATGCAAACAGAATTTATTTTAAAAACAAAACAAGATGCAAAAAATAGAAAAGAAATATTCAAAACCTTTTTACTTAAAATAACAGGAAAAATAAACACCGAAAACCTACTCATACATAGAGAAGTTCAGTTTTTTATACATATAGAAAATTGTTAAACAAAATATATGTAAAAGAAATAAAGGACAAAGTTAAATAGAAAATGCAAGCAAATTACCAACACTACGCCTGACAGCAAGACCGGCAATCAGACTGCTAACCGTTCAATTTATGCACACACACACACACACACACATATGCATGCCGGCCACCCAACAAACCTCACGAAAGAGAAACGACATGATGCTCGTACAATCGCATATGAATGCAGCAGAAGCAACAACAATAAATAATCTGCTACACAGAGAAAAAAAGAGAGTTCAGTCGAAATCGAAGCCCAGGCTTTTGTATGCATTTCATTCCAGGGGTTGAAAAGGAGCCAACGTTGATGGTGGTTGCTTGTTATTAGTTAGAACTAGACTGCGAAATGTATGATAAAAAACTAGACATCAGCCACAATCACACACAGGCTCATACATATATGTATGTAGATTCTATTCAGATGACAACTACGTTGCAACTTTACTACGGAATGTGTTTGTATGAATTCTCCTTTTTTATGTTGGAAATCTGAAGCATAGAAAACTAAATACACATACATATGGAAAATTTTCTCATTTCCTCTATGTCTGACATTTTACCCTTTTTACGATAAACGCACACATACTTTTAACACACACACAGATTTTAGTCCTGTGCAGAACATTATAAAAATGAAGCTGCACTATAAATTACAAAAAACAGTAACACCTCGTTAATTCGGATATTCTATTGCAGATCCTAAACCGGCTAATCGATAATTCGATTTTTTTTTTTATTTAGCTTTGTTTTTAGTAATTCGTAGGTAAGAAAATTGTGGATGTGTTAACACAAATTTTTGAACTAACGATAGATTTTCCTTTTTCCTAAACCGTGTAAAATTTTGACAAATCGTCTCAGATATTGTGTTGTGTTCTCTTTTCAATAAAGTCGTATTGCAAGCACTGTAAAATGTATTAATTATCGCTGTTCGAATTACTTAATAATCGGAATGATTGCATTCAGGATTTTCGAGTTCTTACTGTAATGGAAATTTTAATCTAAACTAAAGGTTTTTTTTTAGTTGTGGAAATAACAAATTTTGGTTTTAATTTCGTTTTCAAATTTAACAAGGAATTAATAGAACTTGATGAAAAAGCTGAAAACGTCTAACCCGACATTTCAGTGTCAGAATCTTAATTATCGGCACTATGAAGCCGAGCTGATCATAAATAATATTAAATTTAGTAACAGTTTCGTCGCCAAAAGCCTGTCATGCTAATAAAGTTCTGTTACTTTTTATGTCATTCAATCGGGATACTAAAACTAACTATGCTTCTATATTTTCTGTTAACAAAAGACACGAGTGATCCGAAATATGGTTAATTTTAAGGTCGAATAGTAACAACATTTTTCAACTGTTGTATTAATTGTAATTCTGTTTAAATTTTTTCCCAACGGTCCGAGGCCCACACAACGTACTAACGACGTTGGTTATATCAATTAGCTTTGAGTTCTTGAGTCAGTTGGACTCAAGACCAGCCACAGAATTCGAAAAGTGAGAGTGTAAAAAACTACGATCTAGTGTACACGTCAACAAATCGACTTGTTTGGTTTGTTCTGTATAAATTTTGACAGACAGCAGCGATGCTCTCGATGGATTGGCGTTTCTTTGACGTAAGGCTATGGCCTGGCTGTTTACCGAACCAGCCGTCCTGAAGCGTCAACTTCGAAAGGTCAATCATTACGTCTAAAGCAAAATGGAGATAATATTTGCACTGATGAACATTCATTTTGATAATAAAATATGATTCTTTAGACGTGCTGCTCAATCCTGTAATTTGTCATGGTAGTTTGGCATCAATGACAATGTGTGTAAAGATAAATATGCCGAGTTAAATATGTTTTGACGTAACGACTTACGTAATTATATATTTAATGTAACGTAATGATATACATATTTAAATATTTGCCCTGTTTTTATTAAATTATATTTGTATTTAATATAGATGGATTTCGCCAAATTCCTCACAGAGCGCACATATGACTTAAGTCGAATTTTCAAGTTTTTTTAAATTTAATAAAAATAAATAAAAAATAATGGCTAATATGAAATTTCCTGATTTAAATGGATGTGAGTATGTATATTTAAATATCTATATCGTTACGTAATTACTTGTTTAAGATTGCAGTCAAATATGCAGTTACGTAAGTCGTTACGTCAAAACATATGTAACTCACACATTCAATGATTGCAGACTTTAAAGGCGCCGCCAAAACAAAATGACCTGCACGTACAGCCTTATTGGGCTGCCCTTTATTAGGCGGTAAAGGTACTTACTGTCTATTCAAGGGACATCGTGGTTAAGTTCCCATATGCATGGATCGAACTTAAACTGCTGTTGAGAGAAATTTTAAAGGGAACAAAAATCGTTCCTGTTTTTTCTTTCGGGAAATAAGTTTATTCTCATAGTATTAGGAGGCGAATATCCCGTTTTCCTCAACTAGATCAGTATATTTGAGACCGCCTATGTTGTAAAAGAAGGCTTTCTCTCTGAGAAACAAGGACCTGCTATTTATTGAGATCCTCGTTTTACAAAAATCATAAAAGATAATACGTCCTCATTAGTTAGGACTACAAATCCATGCAGGATTGATAAAAGAACTTTCATTATATAAAAGTATTTAGGCTCATATGCATTTACTGGAGAAAGAACTTTTTTTTTCCTTCAAAAAAACCAACTCTTAAGAAGGGGTTTAGAAAACACTACGGTAGAACGAGGGTTAAAAAAATAATGTACGATAACGTTTGCAAAGAGCAAAAATCAATGATACATTGAACATAAATGAGTATGTATAAAATAAAGTTGGAGCCTTTTTCCCACTCCCTAGGAAATGACAAGTAGTTGGCTGTAACGAGAGATAACGGAGAACAAGTCAATAGAAGCGCATCTAGACCAACTTAATAAAACACATTCACGATGTATGCAGTCTTGCTAACAAAATATTAAAACAGACAACCAAAAATACAACGTCATTATTGTCGTAATCGTCATCGTTACCATCGTCGACATTCTGCACAGAATAGAAAAAATGCTGTTTTGTTTCACTCACAAAGTTAAAGCCCTTTAAGCACGTGAATTTTACAATCAAATTGTGTTGCAAACTACGTGGTGGTGGGCCATCTATTTCCATTACACTACAGAAACGTTGAAACCCGCTCACAATGCTTTGAATATGCACCACATTTATTACTCAAAACAAACCCCCCATCAAAACAAAGTTTTTCTCTTCATACATTTTCCTCTACATTTGTGAATACATTCGGTGTGTTTGAATCTGTTTGGAAAAAACTGCAGACTTATAAAATGCGCCAAACAACCATCGTCATCATCACCACCATTCTTCTATATATTAGATGACGATGACAACACTGCGAGTCTAGAAATCCAACTAAACCAGGAAACGCAACAAAAAGCAGCGCAACAATAGCAAGCAGTCGCAGCAGTAGTAGCAGCAGCATGAGTATGAACAAAACTTTCACTTTTCCCTGTCGAACCACTGCCAGTCGTCCGCAAAGGCGCAAGCAGTAGTTACTCTGGCAGTTTATTTTAACAGGATAACAGCCATTCAGGCAAGCAAACAATCCAACGAACAAATACGCTCTAATACTTTTAAAGAACGGAAGAACAGGATAGACAGGCTACTTGTATTTTCAACTCCTTGTGCAATAAATGGCAAAATAAAGTATTTAGTCGAAGAGTTAAAGGTATTAAAACAATTTTAATTTTTAGCGAAGGAATGACATGTTATTACAAAGTATTGCACCAGGTAATTAGCACCGCTGACGAAATCAGCGGCTAGGACTCATTTTTTAATAATAGTGATTCCACTTTGGTGATAAAATTCAACACCCCAAGCCGGCGATGATGTATGTCACAAGGGTGGAAATACCTCAAGACAGAAGATGGGCGCTTGCTGTCAAAGCCTTCAAGATAAAGATTGGCACTATTATGGAACACAAGAACATGCGAATAATCCGGAAGAAAGGCAATTGGAAATGGTACGAGTTTATACCAGTTTATAGCTGATCGGGAATGAATGTCTCTTGTAAAAAGTTCCTACAAATGCAAGAATTGATTGGCATTGCGACTGGAGCATATTGTCAAGGCCGTGGGGACCAACTGCTACACGGATGCCTCGAAACCAGGAGATAAAATAGAACTGTCTAAAATGGGCCTGTTAAGCCGTAAGGCTAACAGAAGTCAACATCTGCGCCGATAGCCAACTGAATATCAACACAATAGAATCCGAAAGAGTCAGATTAAGGGCGATATGGGACTTCGAAAGAGCGATTACTGATTACTCGACAAATGGTAGACTGCGCGTCATCTGAATGCAATGCTAGCACTCGGTACTTCGGAGGGAACTTTGCAGACTACCAAAACTGAGTTTAAAAAAAAATGGTTTAAGATGAACCACATAGCACTGTGGCATAAGGAAACGGTAAAAAACTTTACAATGAAAAACTTAAGGGGCAGACCAAGCTTAGATAAAACAAGGAGCCTGTGCTTAAACTGAACAGGGCCAAAATAGTACTATGACAAGTAGTCTGGCAAGTCACTCAAGCTTACAAGTATATCTGCTTCATATTAGAAAGATCACACAACAGCGTCTGCAGGGCATTAAGGACGTGGAAACGCTGAACATTTTTCAATGCTACTAGTTAATTTGAAGGAGCTTGGGACAGCGAATTCCTATAAACTCCGGGGTTGAGTATAAAGAATTAGCTCCTGTTACAAACGTCACCCTAAGCTGCTAGTATTGGAGCAAAATATGTCGCTGCAAAAACTTTACTGGACATATCGAGGAACTCTTTTCCGCTGAAGAATATTAAATTCCTTTAATTTACTGTCTTAAAAACACCACAACCAACTGGCTGCAAGGATCGCAAGCAAGTACACTTTCGCATAGACACGTCGCAACCATTTAGAAGGAGTATAATAAAGTTTATGACTACTCGAATGCATAATGGGGGTTTGTGCATGAGTGGCACACACACAGAGAAGAAATAGAAAGAAAAAACACAACACGTCATTAGAACATACAGTTTTAACTATTTAAATGTAGTATTTCTACTATATATGGATGGATGTGTGTGTGTGTGTGTGTGTGTGTGTGTGTGTGTGTGTGTGTGTGTGTGTGTGTGTGTGTGTGTGTGTGTGTGTGTGTGTGTGTGTGTATGTGTTGATATGACTTGTGGCAGACTCTGTACTACTACAGCTAAAAAAAAAATGCCAACAAAAAGTATGCAATGCGCCAAAGTTTAGTTTTGAAAACAAAATTGTTTTCCTCAAAAAACGAAGAAAGCAGATGGAGTATTAAGGCAGAATCATGTAGAACGGTGATTCGAGGGGGTGGACTTTGAATGCAACTATGTTTGTTTGTATTTTTATAACAAAAACAATTGCAAGTATACAAAAATATACACAAAAAAATAATTACAAAAAAATATGGAAATGGAAATTGTTGTAGAAATAAAAAGTAAGTTGAAGTTTTATTTTCTACTGCACTGCAACAAAAACAACAGGTTCACATTTGCCACACGAGTAATTGTAACCAAACAGTTGCAAGAAAAGTTTTTCCTTGCAACTTTTTCGGCTAAATTTTTGCATGTGCGATGTCGAAATGCATTTACATATTTATTTAGTTTTTATTTCGTGTCCGATGTTGTTGCCGGCGTTTGTGTTGCATTTATTTAGTCCTTTATTATATTTTATGTTTTTTTCATATAAAACTTATTAAAGACTTCAGCCCAAAATTATATTTGAATTTAAACTTCATCACGTGAAACGTTCTAAACGCAAGACATTTTAATTAAGGCAACTACCTAATGACTTTAAATATTATTTCTCTTACTATGTATCGCATTATTTTAGCAAAAAAGTATATTCAAAACTAGATATGGAAGTTATATTTTATTTTCAATGCGTCGCATGCAACTTGAAATTTAGAAAAGCGCAAAAGATATGAACATTGTGGAATACGCTGATGATAAAACGCATCGTGTATACTTCAGCCTAAGGTTTGCCACTTCATCATCCATCGTTTCACGTGTACCGAACGTGTAGAAATTATTTTAAAAAATATTAACGTAATTCCAGCTAAGCTGTAAATATGCAACGTGAAATTCGTCGAGAGGGCGGTTGATATCTTGTCTTCAGTGCGCTGACATCATCGGACCTTATTTCTTTCGAAGAAGACACCGTTACCAACAATGGCCTCAATATAGAGCGATGTTAACCTACTTTCTGTGCCCAGACCTCGATAGCGTCAATATATCCGAGCTGTGGTGCCAACATGATGGCGCTACATGTCATGTATGCTTACGGTGACCATTTTTGGTAAACGAAAATACAGGACAAATACAAAATTATGTTAAAAATGAAAAGAAAAACAGAAAAAATAAACATATAATATATTTATTATTATTATTATTATTATTATAAAATTAAGTAACAACAAAAACAAGTCTTCTTGACTAGAATAAAAAGTTAAATAAAAAGTTTTTATAATATTATAATTTAAAAAAATAAATTTGGTTTTATAAACAGTCTTCTTGACTAAGGCTAACAAAAAAAAAATAGAATGGATTTTTTAAAAACATCTGGATTGTTAATTAAAAATCCTTTAAATTCTGAACAATTCATTTTAAAATTGCATTTTGTAACTAATAATGATCTTAAAGTATTTACTTTTAATTGCGATTTTTCGGTCTACTATTTTTTCATTATTTGCAAAATTTTTCACGCAGTTCACTTCATCAAATAAATCTTCATTATTTATTTTTAAATCATTTCTAAATTCATTTAGATAGGATAAAGTTTTTTCAATCTTGTCCCAAGATAACATATTTCGTAACAATATCCAGTCTAAAATTTCTACATCTCTAAAAGCTTTATCCCACTGATTTAGGTAATCAATGCATGTTTTGTAAAAATTTGTTATATGTTCTTTAGTTATTGTTTCATCAAAATCATTACTTTTCTGTAATTCGAGAATAATATTTTTGACCGTAAGGGGTAAAAACAGTTCCTTTTTCCGTTCGGCATTGAAATATTTTGTGATTCTACATTAAGAATAGCTTTATGAAATGTTGAAGCTTGGCTATATGCAAAAGATAACCATAATTCAGCACAAGGATTCATAAAAAATTTCGTAATATTGTCGGACATTTTGGTTGAGACATAAAATATAATTTTAAAGCTTCAAATAGTTTTATGATTCTTTCCAAAGCAGGCATTAAAGTTAACCATCGAGTTTTGCTATGTCCTAGTAACTTTTTATATTCTATTTCAATATCTTCACATATTTCTTTGAAATTTTCAATTCTAACTGTATAAATATAAAAAAAGAATAAATTTTGACAATAATAACTTCAATATCAATAGGTAAGCATTCTGCTGCAGTTTGTATGCAGTTGTTCAAAATATGTGCAGCGCAATTTACACCTATCAGTTTTTGGCCAATGAAGTTTTGCATTTTGTGAAAGATATTATTCTGACCTTTTCTGGCTGCACCACCAAAATTACAATTTGTGCTGTCTCCACAAAACGCTATCATTTTACTAATTATTTCATTTTTTCAAGAGTCTCTTGCACATATTTTGAAATAATATCTGAAGTTTCTCCAATAAGGTCTTTAACATCCAAAATCTTAATCTGAATTCCTTTATTCGGCAGAAAGTATCGACAAATTTTAACATTTTTGTGAGTCGAACAATCTAAATATATTGTGATACATTGAACGTTTGACAAATCTGCTTTGATTGTATTTAATGACATTGGTGGAAAAATATTGTTAACAATGGATTCACATTTTGTTCTAGCACAAGAATATTTTTCATTGAAACACGATTTGATCAGTTTTGATTTGCAATCGTTAGACCTAAATGAAAAATTGTGCTGAACACTGTGAAATGTCCAAGTACCTTCTACAATAGCCAGGTCCTTTTCTTTATCATTGAATGTATTACTTCTTAAAAAATTCGTTAAAACTTTACTTGATGATTTGGCTAAATCGGCTCTTTTATGCTTTTGTGTTTGCAAATGCTGTTTAATATCAGTACGTCCACTATTTGCTATAGAAAAATGTACCAAGCATTTTTCACATCTCGCCTCATTGGAGCTACTTGTTGTTTTAATAAATGGAAACTCGCTTTTTAAGTCATCATTGAAATTACATTTGCTTTTTGTTGGAGCCATATCTCTAATAAAATGAATGCTATTTTAAATGTGAATTTAAATAAATAAATAAATTACTAACTACAAATCATTCACATTGTTATTTTAACAAGTTAACATTCACAATTCAATTTCAAGCTGACAATTCATAATGTTGCCAGACTATAGGAAATTTCCCATATTCCAGTAAACAAATTTTTCACTTTTGGAAATGTAGGGAAAGTATACAGTTGGATTTTTATGATAATTTTATATTAATGTTCGTGCAATGTAAATGCTAAAAACAGGACATTTGCATATCAAATTAGGAAATAAGGGACATTGTACTGTCCTGTATTTACAAAAAAATCTCAAGGGACAGCATGTTAAAAAACAGGACTGTCCTGTAAAATACAGGACGGATTCTCACCGTATGTATGCTACGCATCGCTCTAAGTTGTGAAGAAACTATGTGGAGACTGGGTCATCTCACGGCAAGCGTTCAAGAGACTTTTCACCCCCTGACTATTTCCTCTGTGGCTAAGGCATTTTCCACAACAATCGATTAGCAATTATGCCATGAAATTTAATGGGAATATGCAAAGTAGAGCAATTCGCCAAAACTTTCTTCAGACTGCCGCAACTCTTTAAGAGAATTATTAAGGATTATAAGCATTGTTTCGATTTCTACGAATATTTTGCTACTCACGAGTTTCACTTAATTAAGAGAAGCTGTTCAGGTTTGAGTTTAAAAATATTAGTCTGAAAATCACTTTGATAAGCTTAAGAGTATTTCAAATCTCTCAAACTTAACCTTGGAATATACGCGTGAAATAAAATTTGTTACAAGGCGGCCTGTTCTGCAAATCACGTGATTTTAAATCACTTGTGGTTTTGAAAACACACGAGTGATATTTTGCTGTTCTGTAAATCACACGGTTTTTGTTTTCGGTGTGGTTTTTTTTTTTAAGAAATCACATTAAAACAGCTGACCTCTTTATATGCAAACGGATAATCACAATAAAAACCAACTCAATATTTTCACAGAAGAGTAAGTATCTTAAAAAATTATTTAGTTTTAAGTGGGTCTTATATGAAATAACTTATTTTCCCACAAAAAACAATAAAAAGCTATTAAGCTATTTATTTAAGCAATTTATTATAAAATCGAAAATAAAATGCAAAAACAAGCAAGTGATTTGAAACATGCAGTGTGTTAAGGTGACCGGTTTAAAATCAACACCTTTTTTGTGATTTCAAACGACTTTGACAAGAAGTGATTTCCAGAACATCCTGAATATATAAGAACGTCAAAATACCTTTCATTTCAATCTTCAAGACTCTTCTAACTACTTCTGAAGTTACTGAGCGTTGGACTTGAAAAATTCTGAATATTTCATTTAAGGTAATCAAACTAAACTGACACTCTTAAACTAATAAGTTGTAGTCCGAACAATGTTTCTCGATTTCAGTAGTCATTTTTATTATGTATTATAATTTTATTGATTTAGATCAGCAACTTTGAGGTTTTGAAAAAAGTTGTTAAGGATTTAAATTAGGAATTTTAAGTTGATCAAAATTGATTTAAGACTACGTACAGCTAAAGCGAAAACATATTCCAATTAAAATTTCCAATTCGATTTATTAGGGCCAGCAAAAACTGCATTTCAGTTTTGTTATTTTTGCATTTTAAACAAACTTTTTATTTGAGAAAAATTTTTCTTTACGAGTTTTTAATTTGTTGTTGTTTTTATTTTATTTATTTTAAGAGAAAGAGAACTTACAGTTGCATATAAAAATAAAGCTTATGAGTATATTAGCAACTAAGAAGAGAGAAAAAGAGACAGACAGAGGTGGTATTAACAACATAAAAAATATAATTTATCATATTATTTTGGAAAAAAAAAACTATACGAATAAAACTTTGTTAAAATAAAAAATGACAACAAAACATTTTCTACAAATAAGTGCAATTTAAGCAAAACTGCAAACACGCCCAATATATTGCAGTAAAAAGTAAACAAATCCAACAGCAACAACTACAATGACAACAACTATAATATAATAACACATATCCATACGTACGACTATATACGTAAGTAGTGTATATGTGAAGCAATCTAAGCATGCACGGGCAGGCAGTCAGGCATATATGTATGTTTGAATACACATGTATGACCATATTGCATATGTACATATTTGCATGGAACGTGCATTTGTGTGACTAGGTACGTTTGGGCTAGTAGTTATCCACATACATACATACATATGTATGCATTTGTGTATGTGTGGTTTGGTGAGTATCAGGTTGAAAATATTTCACAGAAAGTACACAATGGACAAAACATGCTGCAGCATAAACTTTGTTTTTTTTTTTTGCAGAAAACAAGCACTTTTCGCAACATAAACTTTTTCTGGTTGCAAACCAAAAGTTTATACAAAAAAAAAATCGTTTTTTATTTAATTTGTTGTGCATACATGTGAAGCAAATACTGCAAGCGATGACTTGGGCAAAGGCTTTTTGCATTTTCGCCCCTTGTTTCTATTTATATAAAGAGCAACTTACAAAACAAAATTAATAATGGCCAGGCATTGGAAAATGGTTAACTATTCTATTCAAGGAGTAACTGTAAAATTTAAATATGTCCAAAAACTTGGAGGGAACATAAAGCTTCTATACTCGAAATAATCAAAAATTGAGAAAAAGTATTTAAAGTAAACATTTAGGTATGGTAACCGATTATAATTTGAATTTTTATTAACTTCAATATAAATTTCTTTGAATCTTTCTACAAAAAGAAATTCACAGTAAGTATTCAAATCTCATTTCTAAAAAAAATTATTTAAATTAATTATATTAACAACTTTATTTAGCCCATCAATATGCTATTGAATATTTTTGGATATCTGCTCCAAAACAGATTACTTTTAGTTTATAGTGTTAAAAAATCTTAAAGTGTTTTTGTTGTGATAGATATAGTTTGCAGTTGGCGATACAAATTTAATGCATATGCGGATTAATCGATTATTTTCAAAATAATCGAAACAAATACATAAACAATAAAGGCCTATAACATGCTGCTAAAAATATTTTTCTGATATCCAATTATATTTAATTTGCAAATCAGTTAAAGCAAACCATTATGAGCCAGTGTGAATGCCTGTCCAGGAATATGGAATCTACTGTCAGTGATTATGACGGAAGGAGTAAAAACGATAGTACTGGAAGTGAAAGCGTCACGTCTTCTATTTATGTTGAATTCGTTTTGTGGTAATTGGCTCACAAGCGAAAAAGAGAGGACGATCTTCAAGATAAGGAAAGTTTCTTTCTCCACTCTCTAGTTCTCCACTTCAGACGGATGTGGTTAACACATGGGATGAAATGGTACCAGTATTTCCCTAACTTTTAGACACTGCCACAAAAATATTGTTTTCTGATTAGAACGTCTGTTACATCAGGGCGTACCTACTACGAAAAAAAGACAACAAAGCGCCTTTTTAAACTGTTATTTTGAAATTCTGTTTTAATCAAATCAATTTAAAAAAAGTCTTAAACTCTGAACCGAATAATGAACTTTAAAAAAGTTATGTATGTGTGTAATGTTCGATGTTACTTACCATAATTTTCAACATAAGCTAAATTAATCGATTATTTTTTCCCGATTAATTTTTTTCGGATCGATTTCCTAATGATTAATTAATCGATCAATAATTTATTTGTCACCACTAATAGCAACTACTTGTTTTTGTTTTTAAAGAATTAATTAATTTATTTATTTTTAAATGTTACAATACAATTACAAATTATATTGCAACTTAAATTACCGAGCATAGTAACAAAGACCTTCACTCGTTGTAGTGAAAACACCCAGAGTCTTAGGTGGGAATCGAACCCACAACCCCCAACTGATAGACTAGCACACTACCAACTAGTCTACCGGGGCACCCTTAAAGAATTAAATATCAAAATTTTTCCAATAAATATTCGGCTAATCTTGCTTAATCCGTAAGTTATAGAAATGTTTGCATTCGCTGCGTTAAAATAAAAACAAAGTATACAGATGGAGATAGAGCGAGGAATATGAATATGCTGCGCCTGTGGCTTTCAGAAAGCGTATACATTTTAAACTGCTATAAGGCTTTGTAAGACACTCATGCTTTTAAAATTTAGGGACTGTGCAATCAACTCAGCCGCTGAATCCAACTTCACGCCTTGCAAGTTAAACGCGCCAAACACTTCAGCTACCGTAGTCGTAAACTGTTGGCAACATCAGTGTCTGAACTTCAGACTTTGAAGTTCTATTTTCGTATTCAACTTATAAAGAGAGTATGGGCTCTTCTTAACTTCATCGATCAATTATCAATTTCTTATTTCGATTCAATCAACTAATTTTTATTTTCTTAAATGAAAGGTAAGCCAAGTGATGAAAGGTTTTTAAAAGTGTTTTTGTATATTTTTAAATATTTTCCTAAAACACCTTCGGAAAAATTTGGTCATACACTTTGATAAACAGAGGTTAAGTTGCACTTTTCCGTTATAAACTCTCAAAAATATGTTTGTCAAAAATTGGGGAACATATTCAATTTGTGAGGCAAAATATTAGCAAAATAAAAATTTTTAACAGCGTTAACATCAGTGCTAAAGTAAATATAATTAATTTTTGCACATATTGCACGATTTTTACAATATAAAAATGCTAAAAATTAAAACATATTTTCCCTTAAAAAAAAAAAAGAAAGACTTGAACACTCACAAAAAGTGTGCACACACACAAACAAAATACTTACTAGCAACAACTGTGGAATCAGGACTTAAGACAACAATTCTGGACAAAATTCTATAGAACGGAAGTTGACTTTTGTAAAGCAGGAAATCACTAAAATTCATATGGAACATAAAAACCTAATAGCAGAGGAAAAATTGAAAGAGAAAAACTTAACCAGTTTATATAACGGTATATTACACACATGCACTACATAGTCACGTACGAGGGTGGTCCCTAACTTGTAGCAAGTGTAGGTGTACACATTCGTATACTGTCGTGCATCCCTGAATGCACTACTGTAAGGCAACGAGTACAAAATTAAATATTTTTCGACGAGTTACGAGCAGAACATGACAAAACGATAGTAAGCATTCAGTGAATCTCCAAAAACTTATGAAGCGTTATAATAAGCACTTAGAAATAAATGCTTTAAACTGGGACATCGCGTACAAACAACATGTCACACGTAAGCAGGTTTGTGTGCAATGCCCATTCGATATTCCCTTACAAAGCCACTGACGGGGAAAAAGCCACTGATGATCCATAATTTACTCAGAATTGAACTAGTGATAAATAATGCTCACAGTTATGTGATACAACATTTTTTTCAAAGATCGCAGCCTTCTCGCAGCATTTGCTACTTCTGTTTTGACAAATATTGATTAGTGTAACAGGATCTGTAAAGTTGCTTTTCAAAGTGATCGATCGGTCCTCCCGCAGATTAAAGTACCGTGACTAAGCAAACAAAAGCGGCATTTAAAAAGTTGCTGTACAACAAACACCACCTGAACATTTGGTAACGAAAACACCGATTCCCAAAATTGTCTTACAGTGGATAAAGACAGGACAAGATCAGCATTTGCAAACGCAATTGATATAAATCCAATTGAATAGTGGACGATAAAATCATTATGACGAAGAAGGAGATAAAGTTTCGTTGGCATTTAGTAATTGCGTTCTTTTCCCACTAGCCCTGTTTACCAGATTAAACCTTTTCGTTTTATTTCCGATTTCAAGCATCCGCAAACAGTACGGCAGTTGATCTTTTCATTTCCCAACAACGACGAGATGAAGTCTGCATTCTTGCCATTAAGAAACTATGTTAGAACACAAAGGTACTTTTTCCACAAACAATTCTGGCTCTTCCCTCGTTTTTTCGAACACATTTATGGAAAATGTTAAAAGGATTTTTTGCATTTCTCATTTATTTGTTCTAACCAGTTTTTTTTTCTTTTGCTAAATGGAAATGCAGGAAAAACTATAAATGCATAAAATTCATCAGAGTTATAGTTGAAGAGTTGTTTGTTTTAGTTTTTGTTGTTTCTACCCTTAACTAACGTTGCTGTTGTTGTAGGCACATATACATGTACACGCTGACTGACCACTTCTACTACTTTTTGCATTGCAAAACTATCGTTTTTTTGTTGTCTTTTTCTGCATTTTTTCTTCTTTTGCATAAACTCAAGTATTTTATATTTTAACTACAAATATATATTTGAGTGGGGTGGGGGGCGGTGATTGGCAAGATGGTAAATTGTTGAAAATACTGCAAAGTTTAAACTAATTTTTTTTCTTGTTTTAAATGCTGCTTGTTGTTGTTTTCTTATAATTTCATTTTATACGCTTGGTTTGCCTTTCTGTAGATATCAAAATGGAAAAAGAAGAAAATATAAAATTTGATTTCTGTTGAAGGCGTTTCTATATTCGGTATGAGAGTATGTGTGCAGAAATGCAATAAAATACATCGAAAATACTACAACAATATAAAAAATGCTTTCAAAATATAGAAAATACTGGCAGACATTCATTTATGGCTGACAAAAAAAATGCTAAGGAAATAAAACAATTAATTGCAATTTTTGTCTCTCGAATATGTAGACACAAAAAATACAAGTAGTTTTTAATGGAAATAGTCTGCAGTGAAATGAAATTTGAATAACAAAATAGGACAAGTAAGTAATTAATACTTTTGAATATCTCCAATGTTGAAATGAAATACAGATTTTCAAACAAAACCTTGAAATATCTGTACAAATTGACTACGAGTACCAAGCGTTCGATACTAAGGTGCTGTGATTTGTTTTAGAGTTGTATTAGTCGCGAACTATTTCGTTCCATTTTGAGATTAATGTTCGGTTCTACATTCCGAGTGGCATGAAATGTCTGGAATTGCAAAAGCAATCGGAATTGAAAAAAAATCGAAAATTTCAGATATTTTGTATAAAAAATTTAGAAATTATGATTTTAAAACATTTAAAGTTTACTTTGAAGAAAACTTGATTTTAATTCATTCCACCAAACTTTTTTATTCTAAATAAAACGAAAGCAAGTGTGGAAGTGGAGTACAGAACAGCTTAAATATGCGGAAAGTTACACTTTAGAACAAAATATCGCCGATTCGGAATACAGCAACATTACAAAAATTACAATTCTAGTGTATGACACACCAAAATAAATTGCTAGTCGTTTTTGGAACTGTTGCGAAATTGCTACCACCTTTCTGAAATACTCTTTCAATTGAACTAGTTCGTGACCGACACACTTCTAATTAATATACATATATCACATTGATTTAGACACTGATCTAGAGTGATTAGCTGGTAATGATAGTTTTGCTATGATATGATATTTAAATAGACGACTTTTAGCCATTGGTAACACACACAAAAACAATTCACTGTAAGCCCTCAGTATAACAATTAGAATTTCTTTTGTTACAGTCCCATTGTGACTGTCTATGAGTATTGTTTTTGTTTCACTTACTTACAAATATAAAGACATTTTAGATTCCAAAATCAACAATTACCTGAAAAAGAAAGACAATTCGGGTGCATTAGATTTTGTAAAATACATGTTTGAATTAAATACAATTGAAGAAAATTATTCAAATTTGTTTAAAAATAATAGTCATGCTTTCTTTCGTTAGTTTGTAGGTTCTTTTGAAATAAAAAATCGTAGGAAAGCCACTCGCTGGAAACTGCGATAATAATCAAAATCGCGGTACAGCCAGGCCGTAAAATTAACATGCATCGTTAAGCAAAATGAAAGAAGGCTAGAATGCAACTCAAGTTTGTAACCCAAATATTGAACAGATATAAAGTGAACACAAACGAGGGAGGGTGATAAAGTTCAAAGCAGACATTTCGTATGAAGATTTGTATTTGAAAAAAAAAATATTGAAAAAGGTGGAAAATGCGACATCATAAAAACAGTAGGAGAACAAATAACCAGAGAAAAAAACGAAGCCATTTATAAACCATGAAATTGAATTGTTACTTTGAAGTGCACTCAACTGCTATAAAATTCGGGTGGAAACAAACCCCCCTTGCAACCTTTAAGGCAACCATTCGGAGTTTGAGTTAATATCACCACAATCTCTACCCCCCTGCACACGCTCGCTTACTTCCATTCGTTGGCTTGCTGCACACTTTAATTACAAATGCATCATGAGGCAAGCAAGTTTGCTAGCAAACGAACGGCAGTGTACTTCATTAAGTGAACTCAGGTTGAAAAATCTGTTGCAAGTTGGTAAAAGAAAGAAAGAAAGTCTTGAAAAAAGTGCCTGGATTTCAAGTTAAATTCATTAATGGATACAACGAGTGCTGTGCATTCTGGCAGATATTTTAACGGTAATTTTGTTTTCTTTGGCTGGAAGTAATGAAAAAAACAACAACAAAAATTATTACGATTCTGTTTGCCATCATGCGTGTCGTCGGTCTTTGTTGCATGAATACTTATGTATGTATGTGTATTGTAACTATGGGAGTGCGTGGTGGCTGGTAAGTGCCTAATGTTTTTATAATGCTGCATTGCTGCAGCATTTGTTGCTTGTTAACCCTTCTTCTTCTTCTCTGTGGCTTTTATCGTGGTTACAATTTTTGTTTTCTTTCAGTTTTTCTTTTATATTATTCAGTTTTGCGCTTTGTTTTTGTTTCTTTCGAGTGCACTTGAAATGATTTGACTTGTAATGAAGTGCTGGCTGGCTGGTAGGTTGGTTGGCTGGTTGCCTTGCTTATATTTTGGCTGCTTTTCAAACTGCATTGTTCCCAACGATTTCAGTTAAATGTTCGTTTCAATAAATTTCATGCTTTTGCATGTGTGTGTGTGTGTGTCTTTTAACCATGTTAGCTCTGGCTGGTTCACATATTGTGATAAATTTCAAACGTCAAACAGCCATAAATTTAGGAAATTAAACTTAAAAAGCAGTAATGCGACGAAAACAACATTAAAAGAAAGAGCTTTTATAATTCTATTTTAAGTACATGTTTTGTTAAATATGCCGGTGAGTTATACGAAGAAGGCTAATTAGATGTCAAGATTCCCTTCTCAGTGTTATTGCTGTTTGCTTTCGCTTCCCTTTTAGGAATAATTTTGTTTCTGTAGTATAAACAGTGCTTTATGTGAAACGGAAGTGGTTAATTATTTTGTAATGAATTTTAAATGCAGTTTTAATTTACCAAAACGCAGTCATTTATTTTTGGGGAAAGTTAAATAAATCGATTTGAAAAATTCAGTACAGAAATCTCAGACATATTAAAGGTTTCGTAACACTGAACATTTCAGACACTAGTTTACAAGTGTTTATTTAGATTTTAGTTGGAGTTTCCAGGGAGAAATCTAATGAAACTCCTTCTGACTATAAAAAGAAGAGAAAGAAAGTAAAATATTATCATTACATTGCGTGTTTACACTATCCCAATTACAATAAAATGCAAATGACTTGTTTGTTTACTTCGAGCAAGTAGCAGAGAAAGAATCTGAAACGAATTTTTCGGGGACAATCGCTGAGCTGAGCCAGTGGCAGTAACTTTTGAGAACTTTCGGCGGCTCAAGTTTTTTATAGATTTTTTTGTGTAAAAAATTAGCAAAATGAAGTTGTAAACAAGTGAAACAATTTTCAACACTTGAATGAACAAAATAAATTGATGGCCTTATTTGTGCCGGTGCAAGCTAAAATAACAGGTGCTTTTTTTATTTTCTTCGTTTGCGTCTGTAAAAATGCAATTCTGATGAAGTGTTTCGAGAGTTATCTAAAAATAAAAAGAGCCATACGACTGTCAAATTTCCATTCGCATTTTTGATAGTCTGATTTCATATTGCTTTCACACTCGTCTCGTTTTACTTGAATTTTTGACAAGTCGTTTCGTGATTTAATGGTGTGAAAATCGCTTTATTATCATTAATATAATTTTTGGTGTAAAATTGTGTCAAATATTCTAAAGTTAAAATAAATTTTTTCAACAGATGTAAGGAGCTTTTATATTTTAGCGTAACTTTTCTTGCCACTCAGTAGGTGCATATTGTTCTTCGAATGATTTTTATTTAATATTTTGCTGCAATTTACTGTTTAATTTTTCATTTCAAGGCATGTTATTGCTTCATATTTATATCACTTCGATCAAAGATTTCCTCTTTAATAGCAATTTGTTCGTTGGTACATAAAGATTTAATTAATATATTTCTTTGAACGAATTGTCAAACTGAAATTTTTAATAATTATGCAAATAATTTATTAAGGCTCATTTTTCATTCATTCTATCAATTAAAAGAAAGAAAAACAATAATTTGTTTTAATAGAATAATTTTTGTAATACTGAAAAGTTAAGCATTAAACACTAGCAAAATGAAATACACAACAATATATTGTAACAGAGAACATATGGTTATGGTGCCAATGCCACAACTATTTTCTTTCGTTGCATGATTATAAAACTTGTCCTTCAAGCCATTTAGTTTTGCAATCATATCTTCAAGCTAAAAAGTGAATTGAAAGTACTTTAGGACACGAATGTAGCGTCATGCGGCACCTTCGAGCGTTCAATTGTATACACCGACTTGAAAATTGGGTTTGATACTGAATTTTGGTTAAAAAAACAAACTGATATTGTGAAAATATTCAGATTTAATAAATTTGTAATAAATTGAAAGATTAGTATTTGTCAGTTTAATGAAGCCGTTTCTACAAAATATGAATAAAATTCAATAAAATTTTTAAATAATTGCGGAATAAAAATTATAGCGGAAATTGAAATTGAGTATCGTCATAGTATGTTCACACATGCGCCTTAATTGCGCAGTTAGGCGATTTAAGCAATTAAAGTCTTGATTGAGCGCAATTTACCATATAATAATTCATTTAACAAATTGAGCAGTAAGTATTTATTTACACCATAAATTAAATCAAATTCACAAAGCAAATCTGGTGAAGTGCATTTAGTGAGTAGGAAAATCTGTAAAATAAACACACATTAAATGTGATAGAGCCAATAACTAGATCTGACAACTTACAACAACATTACCACGAATGTACGAAAGGAAGAATCAATCTTATTATTTGTTACCAATTCAATTTTGGGCTATCATATGCTAAATTGCATTTGTATAAATACCAAATTTTATAATTCAATTTAAAAATTAATTTCCTCTATTAAGGTGCATGTGTGAGAGCATACTATATCCGCCGCCCTTTGAATCAGTAGCTTTAATGTAATAGTTTCTACTTATACTACTAACACCGGAGGCACTGCATCACTGTTCTTAGAATAATTGCCACGTGGAATTGCAGAGCTGGTCTACAATATATGTAGCTCTTCAATGAAAGTAACAGTATAAATATTATTTTCTTAAAAAAAACTTCCTTGGAATATTATCTCTCTAATTATTCCCAAAACAAAAATCAACAATACATTTTATTGCGAATAAATTAGAAAATACAGCTTATGTCAGCACAAAATTTTAGTCATAAAGATTCCAGACGCACACGCGCACCCATACGCATGCAAATGTAGCGCAACGCACTTTAACGCATTTCAACAACAATAATATTTTAACGCACACACAAACAAACAAAATTCCAAGGTCTTCAAGAGTAGTAATAAATTTTGGGGGGCAAATGAGGGCGCACGGTGCGATATTGTCAATTAGAAGCATGGCAAGCACAAAAGCTAAATAATAAAAAACAAATTGGAACATAGGGGCAGAGAGGTAAACAGAAATTTGAAAAAAAAACAAACTAGTGCGCTGCTGCTCTATAAAAAAAAGATTATAGAAATAAGACCAAAGATATACAAACACATATGCAAACGCAACTTTGGCACCCATAATTGCGGAACCAAAAAAGTGCGTAAAACAACAACACATCAACTATTCATATCAATGAATAAACACAACTACATACAAACGGCTTTAAATAGCAGGCAGCAACTGTAGCTGCGCCAGCAATTTAGAAGCCCAACAACAAAAGTGCGTTGTTTAAATAATAAAAATAAGAAACCTTGAGCTCGCACAACAAAATTAAAAATGCGTTGTACTCTTTTCGGTTGCGACGAATGAGGAAATTAAAGTTAAGTAGGAAAAAATGCTCATATTAAACTACTGACGCACCTACATAGATACGCATTTTTGGCTGTGTGTGTCCGTATACGCTCTAAAGCGTAGAGATCGTAATGAGAGCTTTTCTTTTTAAATTTGTTCCAATATAAAAAATTAAATCACTGCAAGGTTGCTGTAATTGTTGTATAAAACAAACCCGACGAGTAGCTGCAAATATTCTATTTGTTCAATGCTTGAATTTTAATGATGAAAATGTAAAATTTCAGTCACTTTTCAACACTCATATGACAATGAGGGACATATGTTTAAGTGCACTAATTTTTATTTAAAAAAAGGTTAGTTAAAGTTAAGCGAGCTTTTAAAGATGAAAGTTACCTTATTAAAAAAAACACATTTTTGCTTCTATCGAGGGTCTCAATAAGAAACCATTATTTAAATTTTTTGGCTCTGATATTTAACAGCTGTCACCTCTGACTGTTCCGAGTTTTGAAAAGAAGAATTATTACAAAAGAAGAATGTCTTATCATTGTCAAAACCCATTACAAACAAATAAAAGTTACGCGGAGGCCGCTCTCTTCAAAATAGCATTGCTGTTAACGAGTGTGTTACCAAAAACCCTTATATATATCAATTCGGCTTCGTTCCCAAACAACTTGAAATTTCACGAAGCATTGTGCACCCAATTTTCACAAAAGATCTATTATCCATGTTCAGCCATCCAATATTCAAGGACGCACGGTGCGATGTTGTCAATTAGAAGTAAGGCAAGCACAAAAACGAAATAATATAAAACAAATTGGATCATAGGGGCAGAGGGGTAAACGGGTTCGTGAATAAGCAAATTTGTGGCTCAGAAAATCCGCATGGGTTCCATGAGAAGCAAATATATCCACAAAGAGATGGTGTGATGGATAATAATTTTTACAATTAAAGCAGGAATTGCAGTGACTGCGTAACGGAACTGGTCATCAAGATCATGCGAATTAACGTCTTACAATTTGTTTCTTAGGGATTTTGAGAATAATCCAAAAACAATTCCTGAGTTCAAGACCCATACCTAACGCGTCATCGTTGAGATACAGCTACATCTTTGCCATCAAAACGGCAGGGGCATATCTGATTTACAATGCAATAATGCAATCACAACTCCCTCATAATGCCCTAAACATATTTTTTTAAGTTTGCAAGAAAGTAGAGACTCTTACATATAAGTTTCACTTTCGGAGTGTCAGTAAACCACACATTTTCTATTATCTATAAACAAAAAACTACAAAAAATAGTCCTAAAAAGCATCTGTATTACCAAGCGCTGGCTTCGCCGTACCCCTTATATACGGATGTAAGCAGTAAAAGCTATTCCGAAACAAACTCTCAAACGAAAATGTTTAGTAACGGCATTTTACAAGAAAATCCCTTTCCAACACTATTTTAACTCGGAAATATCACCACTGTAATATCTACATGCTATTGTTAAATCACAAGACTCTGGCACACGAACGTATGTATGTGTGTGTGTGTATAGTATTTACACACTCTGCGAAATAATCATTTGAATTATTTTCCTGTACATAAAATGTAATAAAATAGAAAAAGACGAAAAATTAGTCAGCCACAAACTAACAAGTCATAAAAAAACCAACAAAAAAATGTTGTTGGACAAATGTTCCCAGATAAGAAAAATTTAGTAACCAAACTTAACAACAACAACCAACTATTCCGAACACCGAATTCACACAAATACATGGGTACGAGTCGACGTTGTGTGTTGGCTGTCAGTCAGGCACTTAACGAAAGCTTTTTTATCGCTGCGTTTTGCGTGCGTATTCTTTTTCATATTAAATGTGCGTATTTGTTGTGGCTGATCACGATGATGATCTTGCTCAATATTAAATTCATTATTTCTTATTTATAGAAATCGTTGTGTTGCCAGACAAAAACTATTTCGCTGATTCGTTTCATTCGGAATAAGTTTCGTTATTTGAACTCGCGATAGATATATTTTTCTAGTCGTGTGTAAAACAGCTTTTTCAGTCAAAGTTTTGTATGTAATTTTTTTTTAAATATCATTCAGACGTTTCCGTAATACACAGATACGCTGCGTATGAATGTGTCAGGGTACTTATGTATGTAGGTACCTACAAATAATGTTTTTTTTTAACTTGTTTGTTTTAGACTTGGAGCCATTTACGTTTTGTTTTTTTTACAATATTATTACAAGCCGATACTCGTATATGAATTGCGTTTAACAAACTAATGGATACTGAGTTAGTTTCCAAGTTTTATTTAATTTTGCAAATTCAGACCCCATATGTCACCAATAATGATCATAATGTTTAATTATTTGATTTATTTAATTATTTATTGTCCACAGAAGCTTCGTTAAGATATAATAAGATATTGTATTTAGATCGCATGATGATAGTTTTATGACTTGTTCGAAGAAAATTAGTTATTGAACTAGTGCAGAGAGAAACTATTCAGATTTTATTCAATGCTTGTAACATGCCGCGCACTTTTTTTTATAAAGGGGGGATATCCCCCCCCCCCTTCCCACGAATTGATTTGAGCCAACCGAATTGTTGAAATTTACGTTTACCTTACTCTTAATCAAGTCTCGTGCTACCATTAGCCTTTACTATTAGCCTTCTTCTTTATCACGTAGTCTCTTGTAATTGCTAGCATTTGTTTAAGGCTTAGGTCCACCATGGCATTTACACTTAACAAGTGTCTGCCCGAGTTCCTACTCCTTTGGCCAATTAAAACCGTAGTTTCTGCAGAGATTAACCTCTCCCCCTCTTGCTAGGCTTCCTGATTCATCCCTCTCCCTCTAATGGGGAAAATATGTCCACCCACACAGAGCTACATATGCACGGGTACCTCTGAATTGAAACTGGAGATCGGCTGGTATCCAGAGTTCGCATACTTGAGACCAAACACCCTCTGGCCACGCATCCTTGGCGTATGCTGTTCCACCGTCGATAAGGGATTTTTTTTATACGAGAGTGTTAACTTATCTCCGCTCAACTTATTTAGCCAGACTTCTTGCAGAAACAGGAACCTCTTACCGGCCGCCACCACGTAGAGGTATTAGTCAGAACTTCTGGCAGTGAACTCAGTTATGGCTAGCTATATCTTTGTGCCTGCCAGCTGACGACCTCTGCGCACCTTATTGCTCTTCCATATGTTACTTAAGAAATGGTTAGACGGGGCAAATATTTGATGTAATGTTTATGCGATTGATCCCTTCTGCAAGAATTCGTATACACCGATTTCCGATAAAATGATGCACTAGCTTCTTATAAAATCAAGGAATGCGTTCTTTAATTTAACAAAAAACCATAAATTAAAATTGATGTATTAAAAATTCAACAAAAACGCATACAAGGATCAGCAAAAATTTATTCCTTTTATAGAAAAACAATAAAACAAATGAATAAAAAGAGATCACTTTAAAGGATGAGTCCCGCTAAATTATTTCAAGTGTCTTTCATTACAAAAAATTTCATTAGAGCTAACCGTTCTAGAATTTTCCTTTTGTGCCAAGTAATTTGTTATCAGACTTTGTAGCGCAGATTTTTTGAGTTGCTTATAGATCTTATAATATCCAGAAAAATATCGTTTAGTTCACGTTGGTGCTTTAATGCTGTTTCCATATCTGGATCCACACTGAAAATTTTATTTCGTAAATCACTTTACATTTTACCAATACTTTTATTTATTTAAGGATGAAAGATATTCCTCAGTGACTTCGCAATGACTTTCCTCATCATTACCTGTGGTAGTTAATAAAATAATGACGTTGTCAGATAATGGGCATTCTGTAAGTAATTCTTCTTAATCCTCCTGGTTTATAGGATGAAATCCTTTGCCTACAGTTTCGCGAGCAATGCTAAAATTTCATCACATGCTCGAGATATATCGGCTTCCGTATTATTTGTTACCTATGCATTCTGGCCTCACAGCTTTCGAGGAAGTTTATAGAGTCTAGTCATATTTTGGGCACAGCAGACGAAACTGGAACTATGCAATCAAAGTTTGAAAATATTTTTCATACTTAAGGCCCAACTATAATATGCTTAAGGTAGCTTAAGCTAATGTCAAAAATTGAACGAAAAGCCTGTCAAATGCTTAAGCAAATTATTGAAGACTTTTAGGTGGCTACAATGTACTTACATGAGCCTGGAAACTATAGTGCCACAGTTGCACATTTGTTTTATTCGTACTTTTGCAAAAACATACTTTATTTCAGAATAAATAAAATTCGTTAACAAAAAGGTGATGAATAAATATATTTTATATATTTAATACCATTCATATACAAATTAATAATTATTTTTATTAGTTTTAAGAAATTTTCGGAAAAAAAATACACAATTTTTGGTGCTTGTATAATTTTGGCCAAAAGTACTAAAAACTGCAGCGGTGTGCATCACTCAACTTATAAACAATAAAAATTTTTGAATTTTTGTGCTACTTTTTTCCATGCTCGTTCCTTTGAATTGCGATTATAATAAAATGCGTCTCTTTTTTTTCTATTAAGATTAGAAAAAAAAAATTGTTTCACTTTCGTCCTCCATGCAGCTTGTTTGTTAATGTATGTATCTATAACACAATCAGCTGTTTTCGTACGGAATGTGCGATCAGTTTCGTACTTTGCTTAAGCAAATGACAGTTGACGAAACTTAACGAAAATTGTTGTTAAGTACATTATAGTTTGCCACATATGATGTATATGTAATTGCACAGTTGCTTAAGCCAGCTTATGCATATTATAGTTGAGCCTTTAGTTGCTCATTTTACATTTCATTTAAAATAAATTGATGTTTTTAATATAGATTTTCCTTTTTTATTTTTTATTTAAAAAACCGCATAAATATCAATTCGCACAAAATGAAGTCGCATAAAACGAGTTTTGGGTGTATATAAAATATTAAGTGCTACAAATGGAATTAAATGCGATTAAAGGTTACAGTAATATCGGCATGTTAAGTAGAAACTTGTCAAATGTGTAATGAATATTTGTTTAAGTGATGAAAAGTTATTTATTGGTTTTGAGGTTCACCAAAGACGAAAAAATAACTATTTGGTACACTTCTTTGATAACAACGTTGGTGAGGCCACCACTATCAATAGCGTACGTTACTTCTTTAATTTTGGCCCAAATTTAACAATACAGACATAGTTTGCATGCGGTTCCAGCAGAACAGCGGAAATATCATACAGCGAGTGAACTTCACAATCGATATTCTGAGTGAATGATTTGAAGGTAGGATTATTTCTCCCCTAGGTGGCATAAATAAGCTACCAGGATGATGCAATTTTACTCCACTAAACCTACTATTGTGGATTTTTTCTGAAGTGGCAGCTCTATAGCACAATCGATACTTCCATCCAAAGCTAACGCAGTTCAACGCTGAAATTTATCCGGTGCTATGCGACCGATGTGTAAGATTCGTTCCAACGTGCGAAGCCGCCGCGAAAATGCATTAGTGTACATGGGCCTTTCAAATAATTGAAGTAAAGAGGGTGAAAAGTAAGAAAAATAAAATCGCGTGCAGGTTTCGTAAACAATTCTCATTTTGTTTATGATACTATAAGCACAAGATACTAGTTTGTCTAAAAATTTGGCTACGGCTTTCTGATGAGCTGGCTTAAGCAACCAGCGAAATGCATATTAATTAATACAATTAAAGAAGGATTGCGTAAAATTCAATTCTGGTTAGAAGAATTCCAAATATGGACAGATAAATGGACATACAATAGAAATACGCACAAAAGAAAAGAAGTGTCAGCACAGAAACTCTGTTACAATAATAAAAAATTAATTAATCAATAGAAATTTAAATGCCAACGAATTTTTTAAAGCCATAAAAAAAGAACTGCATGCAGATTTTTGGAACGAATTTCCGTCATCCCTTGCCAAGTTTGGTTTGGAGACAAACCAGTTTCGGCTATGTGCCACCTTCAGTGTAATTTTTCGAACTTCTTGCAATTAAATACTTGAATTCAGCATTAGATAAAAACTTTTCCGTCTTTGGTTGTAAATACTTGAAATGATTTCTAATTTGGTTACGAATAAAAATAGACAAAATTGAAATGATAAAGGCACAAACAAAAGTTGCGCATTTTTTTTGTACATAAAGTGCGTATAAATGTATGAGTGTTGCTTTTTTCTCCATTCACGTAGTATTGCCACATAAGGTACAAGTTTAGTTTGAATATTATTTTGAGTACTATTTATTTGTTTATACTACGTAGTACGTATGTATGTACGTATATATGGTATGTACATACATACATACGTTGTTATCTGTATGTGCATAGATTAACCATGTAAATACTTATGTACGTATGTATATGTACATATATATTCATGTACATTCATAAGTATGTTTTTTATGTAATTTTGTATGAATGACGTTATGTAGTGTTTCAATGTTTGTTTGTTGGTTTTTTTTTGGTTTGTTAATGAGCTCATTGCGTTATGGTGACCTACTTTTTTTTTTATTTTTTTTTTAGATTGGATTCACACACACGCATAAACTAACGCTTCTTGTTGGCATTGTTTTTTAGGTCTCTAACGAAAAACGCACTTCATTGAATGCAGCCAGCGAGAGCAAACACGCACATTAAAATTATTTTTATGTTGTTGTATGTTTAGAGAGAGAGAGAGACAGACACTAACCCTCCCTTCTTTACAAAATTAATTTGTTTAATACATGGCAAACAATGAAATCCATATTTCTGTGCCTGCAAACATTTCCAAATTACCAGCACAAAAAAGCTTTTACTTTTAGCTTAAATACCCTACAGCAGGTATGTGCACTCAGGAGTATCAAAGATATAATTGCACAGAGTACCATTGAATAAAGTCCGCAGTATATGAGTTAACTTTAAACTGATTCTCGTGTTACACTGTTATATCAAAAATTATAGAAGCTTGCACCACATACATATGTCAGCATAACTCGAAAAGTACTCATCCGATGATAATAATCTGCTGAGCAGCTCAGCTCAGAAAGGGTTTTTTTAATCGAAAATTTAACAGTTTCTGATGTTTAAAATTAAAAGACATTTTACAAATAAAACGCGGAATATTTCATTTAATTCGTTGCAAAGCTCCCCATCTTATTGACAATAAAGAAGATGCCGCATGCCAGGTGCGACACTATTTTTTCCCGTAAAAATCAACTTTGTTGTCATCCTGGGTTATTTCTAAAAAGGACTTTTGAAGCTACGATTTTTATTCCAAAAAAAGTAAATGTATCCACAAGTACTTTTATTATAATTTTGAAGAGTAGAAATTGTAAAATAGATATTTTAAAATGTTATTTTTATCAACCAGAATAGTACTTTTCAAATTAAAGGTACCTTATTTAGTACCATCTGATCAAAAAGTACACGAAATTTATTAATAAAACGAAAACAGCTCAATTAATAATAATTATAATTATTCAAAGAGATTCATTTTATTGTCAGGAATTTTAAAACCTTATCGCCTCGAAAGTTTCGAACTTAATTGTAGACAAAAAAAAATGGTTTCAGTTATATTTATAAAGCGTATTTTTTTGAAGGGCAAATTTTAAAAAAGCACTGAATCAAACTGTCTTAAAGTATTTTTATGCTACAAAACATCTGCTGAAATCTACCAACTTTATTTCATCAAGAAATTACAACCGAAGAACAATAGATGCCACTGCAGAAGAACCAGCCACATTTGGCCAATCTAGTACGAAAAAAATCAAGAAATAACAATTTGGCCGATATTTATTATTGGTGCTTAACCTTTATAAGAAGTATTATTTTCACAGAAAAATGTATTTTTTATTTTTTAACATTTCATTTGTTCCTTTTTATTTTCCAAGCTTGTTAACTCGTTGTCTGTCTACATAGGAAAAGTGTGGAGTTAACATGTCCTTCTGAATCTCCAACAAATATAGCGCCCCATGGGCTAAAATATCAGTGGTGTTGAAGGCCAAAAACTGTCTGTGGTACGAGGTGGGCCAAAACGACGTATGATTCGTTTTGAAAAATGGAATTGCGTTGGAACGGGATGTGGGGTTGTGTAGGCCGTTCGCACACCCCATTCCAAAGAATATTTGAAGGATATATTCCGATCTTCATTGACAGCCGTGTCGCAATTAGGTATCTGATAGGTGCGTGGACATGCCACCAATATGGCCAACTACATATCCGATAAGCTGGCAAAGAGAGAACAAGCCTGCAGAGCTCGTATATTGGCGATTTCTGTGGCATTTCGCCCTCGGCTTGCAAAAGGCTTTATATGATATGGCGGGAAGAACTTTCATGTAGAAACACTAGCCTTATCTGTGCGGATGAGGCCGGCCTCGAAGCAGAAATCTGCTAAGACTTCGAAACACGCAATTAATGTACTATACATATATCAAGGCAACGGTCGCTGTATATTACAGAGGTAGTCAGCATATTACTATTGTGGTAGCTGTCACAATGTGAAGACAGTTTTTCATCTCCAATAGCTCTGTCCTAAATTACAGTAGGTGCGCCAGTTCTAGCTTTTCCGAACTGTAGGTGGTGAGACTACAGGGTAATTATCACGCCGCGACTGTTTCGGGAATGACTCCACACCGGCACAGTTTGTGACCATTCAAGCTATTCCGATCTATACTTTGCTACTAATCTTTCTACTCTTCTTCACATTCCACTTTTCGACTTATTCTTTTCCCTTTTCTTCTCTTTACAGGTAATACAAAGGGACCGGATAGACGCACCCACGTGAGCCTGTGTTGCAGGTGGCCTGTCCCCCTAAGCCAAGCCGACTTTGAGCAAAACATATATGTGATTTTATTTGACATTATAAGTTTAAAATTTCCAAATCAGGATCATTAAAAATATTCATAATTACTGAACTAAATAAACCAGCTGGCTATTTAAAGGATCACGCTCGAATCTCTTTTTCTAAGTCGTATAAGATCATTTGCTAACAATACGTATAATTGAGTTCTTAGGAAATTATAACAATGCCAACGTTTGTTCACTCCAACAAAAGCTTTCCTTGTTTATTTGCAACCCCAAAGGTTTCCACAAAGCATTATTAAGTAATGAATGGTCATTACATATGTACATACTTGATGTGTATTTCATAAAGAACTTGAAAAGTTTTTACTCTTGTTTGGTAATGAAAAGATCCTCATTCTTTTGTTTGTTTTTCCCAATGTCTGTTTTTTTGTTGTCTTTTTCCCTCCTTTAATATGTTGAAAGTTTTAAAGCGAAAGTTTGTATCTATCTGCGAACTATATCGTTTTACGCCATTCAATAAAATGTTCTTCACGTAACGAAACCACGTTCAGTTTTTAAATTTCTAGTACTTTAGCCACTATTCTCAGAACCTCAAAGATGTAAAAATAACCACGAATGAAAGATTAAGACGTAAATTTAACGAAAACTAAAACACATTACACATGTTGGAAAAGTGCCTGGCCTAGTGATCAATGGTTGAATGAGTAGCATCTTAAATAAAATAAAAGAACAGCTTTGAAAAAGCTTGTTTTTGTTTTTGGTATATCTTGTTTTAATACAAAATAGAAATTACGCATTTCCTTTAAATATTTGGAGAGCAAGACCATCTCCCATCCCATCCATCCATCATCTTTTAGTTCAACAAAACGCATTTAATGTTTGTGCACACAGTTTGGTTTTAAAGCGTCTTCTTCGCTATTGAAAGCTGTAGTCAGGAAATACCCGTTTTGCGATTTAAATTGAAACTTTTGAATTGTTTATTTCGTTTAAATGCAGCAAAAAGTTTTTCTTATGGCACTAAAACGAAGAGAGATAAAAAAAACCACCCAATGGGGGACTGCTGATGTGAGTGTGTTGAAATTAACGCATGTACATATGGATGTCATTGGAAGAGCTTATGAAAATTGCGTAGCCTGTGTTAATGTAAAATTAAAATAACTAAAAATTGCGAAAGCAAAATGAAAAAATTGTTAAGTAACAATTTTATTTAAAGAAATACAAGGGGCCTATACTCTGTATATCGATTCAAAAAGAAAACATTTCCATATGATTTTCATTTCGAATCGAATTACGCACTAATGCGTCGGTATTGGAATAGTTAGAATTATGAAAAAAAACGTATTAAAGAATAATAAAATAATACGATCGACAACTGAAACAATTTACAACGAATTCTGTCTGATTGATATCCATAGGTTTTTTGCGATATTCAGGGCCGTTGGTATCCTTAACCATTTAATAATTTTTAATTATTGGGCAGGAAAATAATTTAAGCGGACTAAAGCTGGTAACTAGGAAGTAAGGAAAAAGGAATTTCAACTCCTGCTTTAGGAAGCACTTCAACTGCTTCGTTAATTGTCTTTCCCTCAGAAGGAACTGTTTTTTTTTTGGCTTTATTTGGCTAAATTCGAATAAACTCGACACCCATTATGTTGCACATAGAGTTTTCACTCTAAAATTTGTAGCTAACATGCGATTGAATTTTGATAGCGAACTTTTATTTGGCTTTCGGTAAGTGATAATTTCGTTTTACGACTATTGAAAATTTATTAAAAACAGCACCAATTTTATCAAATATTCTAAATTTTACAAAAAGTGAAATTTCATTAATAAAAATTACGTAAAAAACCTAAACTACATTTAAAAACCGAAAATGGACAAAAAATATACTCTGAATTACCAATAAATCTATATTTTAACAATAAACTAAAATTGCACCCGAAACTTATTCAAAAAATTAAATTTCACTAACAATTTAACAATTTTTCTAAAAGTTAAATTAAGAAATCGCTAACAAAACGTCAAAATCTTCAAGAACTATAAATTTCGGCAAAATCCGAAATTAACATAAACAAGACAAACGGAAGTCGAAAAAAATATTTCAACATATCGAAAAATTTAACAAAAAAGCCGAAAAGTTATCAAAAATTTTAAATTTTACATATTACTTTGAATTTTTCTAGTTCAATAAAAAAGCTGAAAAAATCTAAATTTTACCGAAAAGGCTAAAAAATTTAATTTAAAAAAAATTTTAATTATCTGAAAGATTGAAATAATCTAATTTTCGTGAAAATTCGAAATTAAACCGAAAATTATTAAAAAAATATTTGAATTTTAATTTGTTTTAACATCAACAAAAGTATTTTCTCACACGAAATTTCTTTAAAATTTAAATTTCGACAATTATCTTAAATTCATCTACAATTCGACCATACGAAAAAAATTATTTTTCAAGTTTTGCAATAAAAATATTTTACACTTTTAAAATATCACATATGACATGTCTAATCGGCAACATCGTTACTATTAATTTTAATTTTGCTTCGTCAAGTCGTAGGATGAGTTTTTAATTTCAAATATGCTTGCTTCTAAAAAAGTTCTGACTCGAGATAAAAAAACACTTATGAAAGCAATATGGTTCTTGAAGCACGAAGTTGTCAAATTAGTTTCGGCTCTCTTTGTAATAACTTTTGATGTTCAAAGAGGTTTTTTATATTTTCTGAAGTTTTTGCAATATTATATTTTTAATTCTAGAAACGAAAAAAATACCTGGCTTAACTTGCCAACATTAAAAAATTGTAATCTGTTGCCAGATAGATCTGGTATGCAATTGCCAAATTTTGCACACATATCTTCAAACTGATCAATTGTAAAATTTCGCAATACCTTGTTACAGTAACCAATAAATATATAATTATGCACCTTAAAATTGCCTCTAAAGAGAAAACCCCAACCAAATTTAGGGGGAGTGACCCCTTAACTGGCAATACTGATGTACACATAAATGTGGGCGCTGCTATGTTCTTCTGCAAACAACATAACAATTTCATTAAATATTACGTCAATTACGTATCGTTAATAATGTTTAGAAATTTAATTATGAGCAGCGTTACCATTTCTCAAGTTACACTTTTTACAAGTTTTTTTCAAGTGTTAAAAAGTTGTTAATTTTGTTTTGCAGTTTTTTTTTTATAAATTTTTTTTTATATATTTTAAAATGTTTCAATGTTTCTATGGTAAGCTGTGCTTTGTTTGTAATGTAACGATCTTATATTATTTTGATTCCCTTATTATGCAACAGTGTTAAATTTGTTTATTACCTAGTAAATTGAACCATGTCATTTATTCTTTTTAAAATTTTTTTAATTTCTCGACTCCTGAGGGGTTACTGTATAATTCGATTCGAAGAGAAAATCATTCGAATTTATATGCCTAATACTACTGTCATTAGGTTTCGAAAATATTTTCTTTCTTACACATGCTAATGATGTTTAATGATGATTTTTTTAGCCCTTAATAAACTTGAAATCCAAAGTACACATTTGTGTTATTTTACAATTTTAGTACTCGCAATTTTGTGGAAAAAAGTTATGGGTACGCTGCTTGCGTATTATCAAACTTTGCATGTATTTAATAATTCTTAATATTTCAAATCGTGTTGTTTAACGACCGCCCTCTTATGGTGTTGGTAAAAATTACGTGTATATTAATCTAGTAAATATTAAAATATATTCAAAAGGTATCAAATATGCCCACAAATAATGTTTTTTATGCTTAAAACATTCACAACTCTACGAAAAATTCTCGAAAAGTTCAAAAATGTTTATGTACATATACTGTTAAAATATAATAATAATTAAATGAATAAGAGTACATTGAGACAGTAGTATTCTGTTACAGTGGGCGTAAACTTCATTCTAACTTAACAGAAAAATTATCGAAAATGTGAATAATATTAAAAGACTTCCCGAATTAAATTGTCAACATGAGTTGGGTTAAATGTGAAAGATGATGTTTGCATTAGGCACTAACTCAGTAAAAAAAATACATTGAATGCTGATGGAATGCGTTGCGGCATAGAAATCCTGCTAGAATAAAACTATTGTATTAATAAAAACAGAAATTTCCTTTTTAACCGCAAGAATGAAAACGACGTTAAGCCTGATTAGAAATTGTTCATTAAATTCAGTTCGACAATTACTTCAAATAAGAATTAACTCACCTTTTCATTGAATGCAAAATAATAGTTTTGAGCGTGACGAAAGATGTTTCGAAATCCTTTCAATGTGTATACGATCCTGTTGCCTTTTCACAGTTGTATATTTTTTGATAGTTTCAATAATCTGAAGTTGACGTTTTTGTTTTCAAGTTTTATAAGAAGAGTTTTTTTGATTGCATTTTTTATAATTATTTTCATTTAATTTTTTTTTAAGATCGAAACGAAATTTTTGTGCAAACTTTCTAACTTTGAGCTGGAAAAGTTTGCTTGAGTGTGTCCAAACCAATAATTTTGAAAATAAGTCCCAATTTTGTGAAAAGTTGTAGTTGCTTTTAATTTGTTTTACTTTTCGTTGTTTAAATTTTACAGATTGAAAATTTACACTTGCTTTTTTTGCTAAATGCGATTTAAGTGAAAAGTTAAATTTATTTTTTTTTAATTTATTTTAAAAAAGAAATGCTTTATTTATATATTTATATTATATGAAGAGATTAATTTATTTTTTGTTTTGTAGGTATTTTTAAGTAATTTATATTTTGAATATGTATGTATATATTTTTTTACATAATTATGTTTATAATTTTTTTTAAGATCTAATGATTTTTTTTAATTTTAATATAAAAGTTGTTGCCAAAAATTGTTTTCAATTTTTACACTTTTTAAAAAAAAGATATTTTTTATTGCGCCAAAAAATGTTTGATTTTTTCTTTAAGTAAATTCCATAAAAATTTTATGTGGTTGTGATCTTTCTTATGATTTATTTTCGTTTTTATTTTTTGTTTTTAATTTTTTTAGATAAGCCAATTATTTAATTTTTTTTTTTAATTTCTGAAGCTTTTGTGATAAATTTTGTATAATTTTAATGCCAAAAATGTTTCATGTTTTCAATTCGCTTAATTTTCACATTACAGCTATTTTGGGTTTCTGTTTTAGCTGAAATTCAATTTGTTGCCCATTCGAAATTGCTGCATTATATTGATTGATGCTTCGATTGATGGTTGATGTTGCGGCTGCTGTTGCTAATGCTTGTAGATGATGCCTTTTCTTCGTTGACATTTTCGTTACAAAACAAGAATCAATCATTTAATTGTAAGAGTAGCAATTTTCTATATACGGAAGTTATCTGAAAGAAATTGGAGAGGAAAATACGTAATTTAATAATTTATTAAAAATTTGTTCAAAGGCAGAATTGACAACATTGTTAGTTCTTTATCGTATTTAAAAATTTTCCTATTATATACAATTGTCCTGCTCAGAATTAGCAATAATTAAAAATAAATTTCTTTTAATTCAAATAAAAAAGTATAAATTTCCAGCAATTGTCTGCTCATATTTTAGAATCCCTTTTACTATTACGATTGCATCCGACTCGTTGATTGGTGGTGGTTGGAATATTTTGGCGATTTTTTTAATTTTGTTGTAAAAATGCAGCATTGCAGTTTTTCAACACCACTAAACATACACTGTAATATTTGCACTCAAAACACTTTAATATTTTAAAAGAGAGTAAGAGAGAAATACATAACATACATATGTATGTAAATACAATGCGAACTTGTTGTTTTTTTTCTTTATAAATACGAGTATGTTTTACTCGTTTATCAGGATTAAATAATAATAATCGTCATTATCATCAAGACTGTTACTCGTTTGTTTCGTTCAATAACGGTATATTCGTACACTTTGCATGCGGCTTTTCTTACTGTTGTTGTTATTGTAATTTATATATATACATATTTTATTGGTGTAATATGAAATGAGAGTGGTTTAATGTGTGTTGAGTAAGAGAAGGGGGTTGATTTTTTTTCTTTTTGTTTTGTTTGTTTGTAGCATTTTTGTGCAGTAAGTTTGTGGTGGTGATGTTTGCATTGTATTGTATACAAAACTTGATTTTTTATTATTTTTTGCTTTTACTTCACTTTGATTTTATTTTGCTGTCTGTTATTGTTAAATTTTGTTTGTTTTATTAAAAGTTGCTTAATGCAGTTTTTACTTCTTTTTCTTTATCCAGCTTCGTGGTTTATATTTTTGTGCACAATTGCTAAGAGTTGTAGCTATTTGTATTCACAAAACGTATTTAAACAGGATTGCGCTTGCATGAGTCAAAATATAATAGCAGCACACTATTTATAACAAACAATAATACCTATATTGCTTCAATAAGCATATAAAATTGAATTTGTATTATGAAGAAGAAGGAAGAATTAAACGAATAAGTGTCAGTACTTGCTGAATTTTTTTTCGCTAGTAAACACTCAAGGAAAAATGTTAGTATATACAGAGTACATATGAATTATAAAAAACAAGTGAAAGCTAACGTTTCTGCTACCAAAAGAATTACTAATCGCAGTACCAAAAAATGGTAAATAATTTTTGCCTTGTTTCGTATTTTACATAAGGTTTACGATATAGAGAAAGAGAGTAGAAGGGATAGCAAGCAAAATACTACGCTTTTATTTTTCCAATATGGAAAAATAGTTATGTAGATAAATTGTTTTACAACGATTCCTTATTGTAAGTTAACATCAAAATTACGCTTGCTGATATTAAACAATACCATAAGAAGTTAAAAATCACCCTCTGTTCCGTAAACCATATCTCCGAATGATTGCTTATTAGTGTTCTATAAACCGAACGAAGTTAAGGTCTAGTCAAACTTTAAATGGCAAAATGGAAAATATCAATAAAAAAATCAGATGTTACACAAAGCACATAAACATTTCAAACTATAATAAAATATATAAAAATGCCAGGAGCACTTACATATAATAAACTATCATTCCAAGTTGGTTTACATTTTGTGACTTTGCAAGAACTACGAAATTTGTAAGTACTTCTTTAAACCTACTTTTTAAGACAAATTAGTTTATAAAATTTTTTTAAAAAATATAAAAAAAAATTAATTTTAATTGTTTTTTTTTTTCATCATAATGCATTTATATTAGAAAAGAACGCATGTAGTTTACTTTCGACATTTTCATTTTGAAATTAAGCCGGAGTCGTATAAGTTACATACATATACATATGTACATAAGTCCAAATTTCCTTTAAAAGCAACAACTTTTCTTGTAAGATCAGGAATTACATTCTTTGTTTATAATCTGCAGCAAAAATTGGCTGCTGCCAAGTTTTTTAAGAGGAATAGACATTAAAGGTTAAATAAAGCACAAGTGGATTTATTAAGTGAAATGGAAATAGCTTTATTTTCAAATGTATTTTCCGTCACTTTTATGTCAGTATAAAATCAGTCAGCTTAATTTTTAAATATGGCCAATATAAAGACAAATTTGAATCTAGCTGCGGTGGCTAGACACAAATTGCTTTCGAATAACAGTATCTTTCATATAACACAAATTTCATTGCAATTATATAAAGCGTAGTTTGCAGCAATATGTGTTTCAAGTAATATTTACGAAATTTTTATAACTAAATTTCTTGACTCTCAAACGAACAAAAACAATTTTTCAAAGAAAACAAATTTCGAATTTTTATTTCTAGTGTGTCTTTTAATAAGCTTGAACTAAAAAATTCTTAAAAATCTTAATTAACGTAAAATAACATTTATATACATACAGTAAAATCCCATTATTTTGCAAGTGCAAGGGACCAGCCATTTTTGACGCATTGTATTATCGAAATAACTAGATTCGATTTAAAAAAGTGGCGAAATTTCAAAGTTACCGGGGTCAGAATTATAGTGAATGTACTGCATTAAGCCATTATTTATTTTATTAGGCAGGTTGCTTAGGAATTTAAGCTTTTGCAAATTATCTACTTCTGAATGAAATGGGTACTGAAAGAAACTTTATTATTGTTCAATATTCTAGATTTTTATAAGTTGGTAAGAACGATGTAAGACCTTCGGCTATTTAGAAACTCATTCACTAGATATGTACGAGCACTTTTAAAGTCGAAATATTGAATTCAGCTTACGTATTTAGAATCAAAACGAATAACCAGCTAAAATGCAATAATCATTTGAATAAGTTAGATTCCAAAATACAATTTTAATAAAAATGCTGCGTTATTTGTTAATATGCGTATATGGACAAAGTACATACAAATATATACCTACATAAGAATTATTTTAAGTTTACATAATTAGTTTGTTTAAAAATTTCAATTACTTATGTAAGTACATAGCTATGAAGGGTTTATAGCATCTATTTTTCCCTTAAGAGTAAAATATTTGTTCTTTTTTTATGTAATAATGACACATTTTTTTTGTTATCGTTCTTTTCTTTCTAAAAATTCGCATAAAGTAATAATTTATTCATTTATTCAATTATTTTTCGCATTCGATTCAGCGAAATTTACTGGTTAATTTTTACAAGTGTAAGAAAAAGTTTATTTAATCCAATGCCGCCAAGAAAACCCTTTTCTTTTTTTTGCTGATTTGTTCCCCATAAATTGCGCTATTTTTCCTTTGATTATTTTCAGGACTTTTGTTCCACTTAAGTTTCCTTTACAATGATGTTTTTCCTTTATGAACACAAAGTGAACATTTTTTTAAGCCCGGGAACTTTAAATGCCTAAGTGTTAGAGTAGTACAGTGTATGTGTCGGTGTGTAGGTAAATTAAAAACTGTGTAAGAATGAAGTGAAGAATACTTAGCCGCCAATTAAGAATGTGAAAGAGATTTATAAAAAAACGGTGTTTTTCTTTATCCTTTTTTAATCGTAATCCGTAAAACAATGTGATAATGATGCTTAATAATCCATTATAAAAGATTTAATAACAGTGTCACAGAAGAAATATGTAACAAATTTCTTTTAAATTATACGCTGTTTTGCACTATTTCTTTTGCGATTTTTATAAATAGGGTATAACTTCCTTTTTTTCATTATTAAAAATTTCGATTTTTATCATTTTATTTCTACTAATAGCAAAATATTTTTCGTAGGTATTTTTTAATTTTTGTACCTATGTATAAGTTTGGCACATAAATATGTATATTTTTTATTTTCTTAAATATTACCGCTTTATTGTTGCCATAAACACTGATTGTTCTGCTTTTAAATGCACTTTTTTACAACAATTTATATTTTACACATATTGTTGTTTTTTTTGTCAAATGTGTGAAAAACTGTGTAATTTTTTATAACTTCTTTTGTTATTTTCTTTTTGGCCTTGCTTTTGGTAAGTGCTTTAAGAAACTTTAATTTTATAATTTTGCTTGAACAAAAACTTAAGAAAAACGTTACGATACAATTATTAGTGCACACACTGCGACAAGCAATCGAGCACCTCCGAAACCTAGGTCCGAATAGACGAACATTGAATTTTGAATTGCGTTGCCCACCAACCACCAAAAACCAAATAATACACAAACAACTATAATGAACCGCAGTAGCAGCGTGAGCAGAGCAATATAACTGAAACTAAAAAGAGAGAGAGCTTTGAGAGAAGAAATTCTCTCTTAAATTGAGTAAAACATATAAGCCACAAGCTCTATGCGTTTGGTACATTTTATAGAATAGTTTTTAGCTGGAATTTTGTTCAAGTATTTTTAATGTCCAGGGGGTGGAGGACGGGGTTAGAAAAAGAGTCACAGATCAGTCATCCTGATTCTTTTGAACAATTTCTTTTTAGACTCATTTGCATTTTTGTTCTTTTTTTTTAATTCTTATTAATTTTTCAAGAAGAAACTTCGTCGCTGCCGAGGAAACTTTTACTCCTTTGATGCCAACTAAAAGTTGGTCAAACTAAAAACGCAAGATTAGAGTAAAATAATAAAACGCTAATTTTTATGTATGAATGTTGAAAAGCAAATTGGTTAATTGTGAATAATTTATGTTTATAGATGATACGAAACCTATGTACATAATATTAAGTAGCCCATTTTATGTAGTGGCACACAGCTGATTTCAACCTGTTTCACATAAATAGTTAAATTATTTTGTTGATTCTCAACCTATGTTTTCGCACTGATTTCAATAACTTTCTTCTATGTAGTTTCTGTCCCTTAACGCCGCAATAAGATAATTCTTGTTTGAAATCTGGTGCTGACGGACATTTTGTTCTAAAATTGGACATAAGTGTTCTTAGATATTTAGATCAGGCGATTTTGATGTCGGTTCCAGCATGTAGGCCAAGACTTAACCATTCTCGATTTACATGTGTTTTAGATCGTAGCCCTAATGAAACTAAAAACCCTTCTAATTACCAGTTCTTCATCACGTCCATATGTTGGATTTTAATATGCTGACTTACCCCATTTTTGTCCATCGTACTCGCAATAAACTGCAAATTTCCTACACCACTTGCTGACAAACAGGCTCGAACTGCCACCGCCGCATTTTATGGTGGTATTTTAAGTTTTCAGTTCCGTATTTGGCTCACGCCAGATATACATCATATTTTAATAATAAATTTGGTCTCGTGCGCATAATAACATTTTCCCAAAAGCTAAAGTCTTTGGTAACATTTTCTTATCCGAAGTCAAGAAGCGCTTGTTGAATTTGTTTATTTATGAATGACGTTTTTCGGAACACTCTACTTTTAAATTCATAGTATCAAAGCACATGTCAGATGGTTTCTGCACTACAAATTTTATTTAATTCTTATTTTACTTAGGCAATCACTTTTGGGTCAAATAATTTGAGAGTTTCTCTTATTGAGCTTTTTTGCGCTTTTTAAGAATTCTATTTTTGCACGGGTACTTAGCAAAGCGTTTCAAAAAATTTTCGACTCGAGTGCCCATAAATCAAAATGACTGATAACCAATTCTTCTTGTTGTTCTATAACATTCCGTTGTCCCATTGTCTAAAAATGCGCTTATGGTTCACTTAACCCCTAAAAAGATATTGAGTTACTGGCCAGCATGAAAACGTGAATGCACATGAAAGGTTTCGAGGAATGTATACGAGGAATGTTGCTAGTTTATGATGTAAGAAAATGTGTTATGATTGATCCTGACGATCCAATTTATGAAATTTTAGTCCACAAAATCCTTTCAATTTTGGACACCTAATAAAAGTAATGAAATAAGTTGCAGTATTTGATTATACTTATTTCCGTAGAAATCCCTTTATGTATTGTTTATTTTTTTTGTCACATTCAAATTAGAAATTATAATACTGACTACACACGAAGAAACTGAGGAAACACTGGCATGATCCATTTAATGTTTCTTCGTCTGTAGCTATATTGCATGTTGAAATTAATTTTTATCTTTTGGTGGAAACACGTATTCTCAAGAAATTGCATATGTACATAAATTTCTTTATTTCGTATAGGGTATATGGCGCCAGAGTCTAGAAAATTTTATTTCAAATTTTTTTATCAAATCAAAAATCATATTTTCGTAAATAAATTATCAATGCTTAAATCTTGTTAACCATATTTGAATTTCTTTTTTTATTAGTTTGAAAAAATTATAGTTAACATTATCTTTATAATAACAATATCTTTACAAAAATGTATTAAAATTGGATACTCGTTGATTTTTTGTCGCAAAGTAAAACATTTGAGCAATATATGGAAAGTATTTACTACCCAAAATAAGGTAGAGTTGGCAACACTGTTTTCCCAATTCATTTTATGCTAAACATTCTTCCAATTTCTTTACGTCGTGTGTCATGCAAATGCAGATTTTTTTACGAGTTAATGAAGTTATGTATATTTGCATTTCCCATTCTCTACATCCCTCTCTCGCTCTCTTTCACACCTTGTAACTCTCTTACTCTCTGCTGTCGACTCAATTAAATTAACTTATTGACAAATGTTCTCTTTATTATTAGAACTGGAATTTTGCTCTGTAGTGTTGCATGTGTGTGTATTTACTGCTATGTCTTATTTGCAATATGCAGCATTTTTGCTGTGTGTATCCCTTTTTCAATTGGATTTTTCTTATGGATTTTCTTGTATATCCTGCTTCGTATTTATACACATCCCTGAAGTATATATGATTATATTCATTTTATTAGTTTTTCCAATTTGTAACATTTTTTTCCATTCGTTTTATTTTATTCTTTCAAGGGTTAAATTGCATGTTTTCCCTGTCACTTGTCTGCAGTGCATTTATTATCCTTATGCCTGTTTTTATATCAAACAAAACTTTATCACTTGGGGTGAGTTTATCTAGGCATAATGTAAATCCGTTTCGTTTTCGCTTATCTATGTAGTTGCTCATATGCAAATTACCTGTTTTTTTACGTTGAAGAAATGTAGTTTTTTCAGTGGATATAAGTTGTTGTGAATTTCCTTTTCAATTGTCATTGAGGTTCCAAAGAATCCATTGTTTAAGGACAACGGCTGTGAAAAGCTACAAAATATTGTGTTTTGAATTCCCACAAAATTCAACAAATTTTGTTTTGTAACATAAATAATGAATCTTACATTTATTGTTTTTACAAGTTTTGTATTCAATAATTAAGTGTTTCATTGAAAATGTTCTGAAATATAATACTTTTCAACTGTGATTTTATTTTTAAAATTTGTTTGCTTATTGTCCGAATTTTGGAAGTTTCTAAAGAAATGTCAGAAATACTCATTGAAAACATATTTAAGTTTTGTAATACTATTTGTGTAGCGCACATCGAACGTCTCTGAGTGGAGTAATATGTAGTTGCTTTTCCGGAAAAATATGTTTGGCCGGATGGTATATTTGTTGACTTTTTGTTAAGTCTCTCTTAATTTCTCAGTAAATGCAACAAAAATTTATTATTTTGATATTGGTTCTTTTATTGTCTTTCTTAAATATTATTAGGAGGTACAATTTGTTAAATTATTATTATTTTAATTTAAAGTACAAAAAAATTCGTATTAACAAAAAATTCGTGTAACACTTTCCTACCTGATCAACGCCGGGTTAACCATGGAACAATCTTTAGAAGGTTTTTTGAGAATAAATTAATTCTTTCGCAAGTATGTTTTAAATTCTTAACACAGTTTTTAAGTGCTGCGTTTACAGAGTTAAATATACAACAATTGGAGTGTTGCAATAAGGAAGTCATGACAATTCTAATTGAATCTTACAACTTAAAAACAAAGTTTCTTTCCTCCAAATGTTGCATACACAAATTTTTATTAATGTTTTTTTTTTAATTTTTCACCATTTTTAATTAGAAATTAAATTAATTCTCTATAACATTATTTAATTATTTATTGACAAAAGTACAAACATCTTTATATACTTAAAGTATGGACTACATGTCGTTTGTAATAATGCTTTCAATGTTGCTGCAAAAAACTGGAGTTACTGCAAATACCTACAAGTTGTATTTTTTATCAAACTTTTACTTCGCTGGCTTGGAAGAGCAAAAACTACACGAAGCAGAACCATGCAAATACAAATAAGCTTTTGCATTTGCAACGAGAAAGCTTGCGCTCTCAGGGGAAACAAAGATAGCATAAAACAATCCCAATTTTCGTGAGAGAATTTAAAAAGAGTTTAGACGCTTTTGCATACTCGCTCACACACACACCCTCACACATAATTGTGCATAAAAGTGTGTGAATCCAAAACAACTGAACACACACACGCATCTATTCGCAGTCGGCAATGAAAAAAAAAAATGAATTCTAAAATTGAGTAATAATTATCTGTGCTATGGAAAAGTTTACGCAATTATGTTAACACGTGTACTCCAAAAGCAGAAATTGGTGGAAAAACAAAAACTAGAATAATGTGTTACTTTTGCTGCGTGATATCACGAATGAGAGAATAGAGTGGACTGAATAAACTGTTGGCAAAAGCAGCAAGTGCTTCAAGAAAGCAGCGGAAGCAAAAGCACTTCTCTTGTTCGCAGGCCTTTTTCTCTTGTTCTTTCTAGTTGTTTTTGTTCATTTTGTAGTTAAATAATGTTGAATGAGATGATAATGACGTTTAGTAGGAATATAAACGTAATTATCAAAGTGGTTTTATTTGGTTGTTTTTACTTTTCAAGAATTGTATTTATTAGGTTTCCTTCTTTTTTTTCTCTCATCTTATTGTCCTCTTGTTACGTTACGAGCTAATAATTGTTGGTGTGTTTGTGTAGGGGGGGCTTCGGTGTGGAGTTTATGGATTTTGCTGGTTGCTGTAAAAGCACCTTTGTTGACTCGCGGCCTACACGTTCTTGCATACATACCTATAGCTATATACATATGTATAGAAAAGCTTTTAGGGAATACTGCACGCACACAAATAAAATTGCATGATTTTGTTTTACAATGTGACTGAGGGACTGACGTTAAATCTGCCTTTCGGGCCGTTTGTCGGGTATAATACTAATAGGGTCAGAATTAAGTGTGCCTAATTTGGAAGAGAATGCAGTTTTGTGAGGGTTAAACACTATTCTGAGCGGATTTCGGAGATGGCGGAGGTAATGTGACTACATTTTTACGCCCATTTTTACAACAATCAATTCTATAATTAACAAAAACTCTACCTTTGGCCACGTTTGGTGGCCAAATTATAGCCGACCGGTTTGGTAAGCAATCGAACAAAGGGACAACAGATCGGTCGAGAGCTTCGCCACTGTTCGTGAAAGTGTGCAGGAAAATTTATTGCAGTCGTTTCCTCGCATTGCGCAACAACTTTAGATCGCAGACTTCAGTTTGACGCATTTTGGGTCCGAACCTATTGCAAGACCCAATTAACCCCGGAGATCAAAGTTAAAGACCATAAACAACACGCTAGCTAAGTGACCTTCGGACCGTTAGGGTGAAGACCGAAATTTTGACATAACAATCATCTTTAACTATAGGACGAATTTTTTTATGAAAAAAAAATTGCCATATACGAGAAAATGTCCACAAAAACCTACTGATTGATGTGAGTTTTTAGCAGGCCGCTTCACAGTTTCGTACTTCCTTAAAAATAACGTTAGTACCTTCCACGTCGAGCGCATCACTTTAATAATAACCAATTTCTCTTTGTCTCAAATTAAGCGATATGGACGTAGACGACATGTGATGTCAGCAAAACGGTGCTGTGTACCATGCAGAGAATACCACTAAGATTACACTATTTCCCTCCGCAAAACTTATATTGTGGGGTTCTTTGAAGTCGTAGGTATTTATCAATAAGCCTTAAAAGTTATTATAACCCAGACGCCATTCGCGCTTTTTTTACCTCCCTCATAACTTTGCTTCCTTTAATCATAAAATAATGAAATTTTAAATATAAAGACTCTACGCATAGGTAACCTCATAGGCCAAGTTTTTTTTAACATAAATGCCCTCCAAGATATGAAGTTGTAAAAAGTGCATATTTTAGTACATTTTCGCTGACTCACTCATCAATATTTTCGGGGACACAATTCCACAATAGCTAAGTAAAATGGGTATTTTTCATCTAAGGGACTAGGGTTCCCTCTTATTTGTATGGAGTATTTCCACTATAGGTAGGCAGAGAGCTGAAATTTGATATAACCCAACCGTCTGTTATACAAACAAAAATAACTTGGGAAAAAAAGCTTAGATCCGCACAAATACATAAATGTGAAACTAAGACCAAGTTCCTATCCAAAAATTTCGACCGTAAAAATTACTGAGATCAAAATGAGGACCAAGTTCTTCATGTGTACAATACCATCCCATTTCTAGGGGGCTTGCCAGGTTGGTATCATTTTTCCCATAATCCTTTCCTATATTAAAAAGTTACAAAGCTAGCCAAGCTAGCAAGATGCCTAGAAATGGTCCTCATTTTGATTTCATTACTTTTAACGGCCGAAATTTATGGATAGGAACTTGGTCCTAGTTTTACATTTATGTTTTCGTGCGGATACAATTACAAATTATATTCTAACTTACATTACCCAGCATAGTAACGTAGACTTTCACTCGTCGTAGTGGGCATCGGAACTACGTCCCTCAGATTGGCAAACTATAAGTAATTAAAAAAATTATTTCAAACAAACACTTTTTTTAAAACTAGTTGACAATAACAATGAACGCCTGCCTCTATTATTGATTTCGGGGCGGTACAGTGTTCCGAAGAGTTGTGGCCAAAAACTACAAAGCAAATAATTCTTGTGTGCATGAGTGTGGGGATGATGTGTTTCTTCTGTTGTTTTTTTTTCTTATTATTACTGTATGTATGTATGTATGTATATGTATGTGTGTTAGTTACGCATTTTTTCTATGCCTCTTCTCTGTTTTTTTTCTTGTTTTTTCTCTACTAGAGCTTAGGATCAATGCTGCCACAAATCTATGGGCTGCGTTGTTGTGTGCTGCTTATGTTGAGTGCGGTGCGTTCTGTAACATGGCAAGTAAATTAAAGTTTATTGCAGAATTCGTCTTGTTCATGTTTCTTAAATCTTCTATTGAATTTCAGTTTGTCAAGTTGTAGGCAAGGCATATTTAACCAGGTGGCATCACTACTGCAGGTGACAATTTTTTGCTTAAATTTTCGTTTTCCTTTGTTTGCCCAATTTTAATGTCAAACTATTTTGTTTTATTTACAAATAATCAAAAAATTCATTTACATTCAAGTCTCATTGATACAAGTGCCTTAGTGTTTTTATAGTTTGTGTATAAATAAATTAAAAAGTGAAGTAAAACCAAAAGATAAATTATCAATTTGTGTTCTAATTTGTACAAAATTTATAAATAAATTTGTAATTTGTACAAAAGATTTGTAATTCTAAAAAGTGACTGTTTAAAAACTGTGTCAACGCAACATAATTATTTTTGCATACAATTTGTTGCTAATATTGAAAACATGCATTGTTGTTGTTCTTTGTGTGGAAAGAAACTTGGTCCTGGTAGTGGTACATTTTTTAGTGTTCCACAAGACCAAAAAAGAAGAAAATTTGTTAAAAGCACCCGCATATGTATCGATAATTTTTCTAACCGCGGGAAGCCGACGTTTTTTAATGCCCAAGGCTATTCCGGTAGTGCAACAGCAGGAGAATATGCATACTAGTGAAATGCATACAAATGAAGTGCACTTATGTCGTCCAATAGATACTAATGTACCATTCGTGTTGGCGCCACCGCATAACTATACTTCCGCATTAAAAATTTAAACAAGCGGCTAAAAGTTCAAAAATCTAAGCAGCGTATTTTAGGCTGTAAGAAGCTTCTCCTATGGTAATATTTTATTTAATTTCATTTTATAAAATTATTTAATAAATAATTTTTATTAAATACATTCATTTCAGGGATAATGTGCACTGCAGGACGTTCCAAGTGCACTGCAGGACGTTCCAAAAACACGGGAATATATTAAACTGCAGCTGACTAAACATCGCCATCAAACACCAATCGGTCCTTCTCAGGACCACCAAAAATATTTAAAAAAGAGGTTTTAAATGTCAAACATATTAAAATGAAATTTAAAAATACAGTCCCAAATTCGACCACAAAAGATTAAAAAAATTAAAAGATTGTTTGCCACAAAATTGAAATAAAATGTTTTGAAATAAAAATGTTCTTAACTCAGAAAAAGCACTTAATTTTGTTCTTATAATTATACTAAACAATTAGATGGGTTATGTTAGTTAACCCATCTAACTGTGAGTTGAAACTCTTGGATACTTTTTCTTTTTCACTTCAAAATGAGTCAATTGTTTTAATATGAAGTGTTTCACTATGTTCACTTTTATTTTAGCCAAATCTTGAAGCTAATGCAATAACTTTTTAATGCTTTTTATAATTTAATTTCAAAACGTCAAGAAATCAGTAACAAAACAAAATTAAATTCAAAGAGATTTTGTCCTTCTTTAAATTATGAACTGTTGAAGAGTATAAATAATAACTTTCTTTCTTTTAATTTTCTTTCTTTTACACATGTTTTTGACAGCAATATTGGGTTTTACACAAACAAAACTGCCCGCTGTTGTTGTATTGTTGTATTTGTTGTCGTAGCAATGCCATTAAGTTCTTTTCAAAAAACTTTCAAAAAAATGAAAAGTTTCCATAATTCTAATGCCCGCTACACACGGGGGAACACTAGAGGAAACATGTTTTAGAAACCATAGTTTGCTACCACAAAAGGAATCATTAACGAAACATCAGTTGTGTCTAAATTGTACAAACATTCTTAAACAAATATACGCGAAAGAAAAGCAAACGATGTTAGAAATATGTGCAATTGATCATTACAGCACGACTGCTTTCAACGAACCAACCTATCAGAAACAGTAAACAACGATACAAACGATAAAATATGGAAAGGAACATGAATTTCAACGGGTAACATAGCTACAGACGATGAAACATTATATGGAACATATTGTTGTTTGTTGCTTTAAATTATTTCCATTCGAATATTTTAACTCTTTTAAAACAGAAAAAAGTATTGTTACCGGAAACTGTAAGTAGTGCAATATTGCACAGAACAGACATTTTATAAATACCCAACAGAAAGTAGTCCCGGTTTTGACATTTTCTGGCACACAACGGCACTTCGCAGGAAGCACTTATATATGACGGTAATAAATGCAACAATACTGTATGACGGAAAATGTAAAATTTTTACATTTGTAGGTATATTTTTAGCAGTGCAAAACACGCATAATTTTGCATATTCGCTTACAGTGGTGCATACCAGAATGCACTACATTAAACATTTTACGATAAGTGAGTTTTTAAAAGCGCTGGAATAAGCGCTTAAAATGAAAAGCTATTTTACAAATTGGGATATCGTGAACAAATATCATATCAAACTTGAGCAGGCTCGTGTGCAATGCAAAACTACTGATGGCACAGCAGTAGATTTTGCTGGGTAGTAACAAGTTTATAAAGACTTAGAGCTTAGTTGAAAATCCCAATGAACTTTATGCCGACTTGACTTTCACGCGGTTATACAAAACATTTACGTACCTGTATAACATTGTGATGTCGACGTATATTGGACACCTTTGATTTTCTATTTACTAGAACATAAAAATGTTCTCTTACAGATTTGCGCGAAATAAATTTCCGACGTTGGAGGTTCTACTTCTTGATCGCCAAATGTTTCGTAGTCCTTCTTATTTTGTCCTATTTAAAGCATCAGTATTCAGAACAGTGTCGTTCGCCTTAAGACATGTAGAGGGGTGAATGAAATTTTCATGTTGTGCGTTTTTGCCGTATTGAAGATTGTCCGTCCGCATGCATGCTGTTAACTGTGCTCGAGCTGAGTTGTATGCTCCACTTTTTAAGCGGCACCCTACTTTTCGTCCAGTTTAATTCTTCGTTAGTTTCCCATCGCCTTCAAATCCATTAATGCATACATACACACATACTCGTTCATAAGTAAATAGATGAAAAAGCAACATTTTCTACATGATTTCTATTTTTTGATTATTTCTTCCTTTACATAGTATGTATTTCCTTTGTATCTGAGCATGTATGTATTTGTTGTTTGTGAGCTTTTTCTATTATTTTTTGTTGAGTGTAATTTTTAATGCGTGGAAACGCACTTTTGCAGCCTTGTTTGCAAAGTTTCTTACAGTGCTGCCATTTCAGTGCTCTGCCGGTATTTGTTGGTGCTTTTTAACCATGGTTTTCTTAATGCTTAATTCAGGTCTTTTATAATTGTTGGCAGTAATTTTTAATTTAACATTGAATTTTTTCTTATTGTACAAAGTTGTTAAATTTCATCACAAATTTCACAAAGAAGTTGACATTTCAACTAAGATTTGACATTTCACCAAAAAGTCTTACAAAATTTTAATTTCACAACAAATCGGATAATAACTTAACAATTATAAATTACTAACAACTAAAAACTCTGTTGTAAACCGAAATTGAAGAGATAAATTTTAAAAAGTTTAAAACTTTCCAAAGGACAAAAATGTTCGCCAGACAAATAAAAAATTCAACAGAAAGTTTCATCAAAAATTTAACATATAAATTTGTAAAAAAAAACAAAATCCCAAATTTATAATATCTAAATTTGTTTAAAAAAATCAGAAATTTACGAAAAATTAAAAAAACTGATATATAAAACAGGAAATCGCGAAACAATTTAAAAATCACCAGAAAATCTAAATTTAATAAATGTAAATTTTACCTAAATATCGAGAAACCCCCAAAAATTCGGACATTCTATATAAACTGAAGAAAGTAAAATATATCAACAAAAAAACCTTTTTCAGGAAATAAAAAAACTGTTTTCCCACAAAACACATTTTCATACTTGGGGTATACAAGACTCGGCGCAGCCGACTACGCATACACTCTCGATCAGATTATTAGAGCCACTTAAATTTTTATTTTAAGTAGGGCATATATTTCTAAACTTTTATTTAGTTTTATTGAATCATAAAATGACTTTAACAAATCCAAAAAATACTCATTCTAGGAGTTTTTATTGCTTAGAATTAGTGATTCCTTATCCTCGAATTTTCTTCCCCCTTCATAAACATGGCAGGTAAACCAACGCCAAACATTTTCAATTAAGTTTAGGTCGGGGGAATATGGTGGCCAATCAAGAAGACGAACATTTCGGCTTGAAATAAATGCTATCACAGTTCTGGCGTTATGGATTATTTTGTTGCAGGATCCGTAGAATTGCTCCACAAATATAATTTTTGGGAAAGTTGGTTGCAACTGTGTCTTGCAAGTTTCTCGAGTAATTTTTGCATCTAAATCGATTGTGCCGTAATACGTACAGCTTCGCAGATCATAACTCCACCCTCTCTGGTGTGATGAAATTTAAAAAATATCTCGTTTTTTCTCATATGTGGAATTCAAATACAATTTCTTTTCGCCACTAAAGACCACAGTATATCAATTATTAACAAGACCTCTTACTTGAATGTTCCATGTCATATACACACGATTATATTGTACTAGATTTTCTTCGCGTTCATTATTCAGCGGCGTTTTTTATGTTCAGTTTTTTGGGTATTCACACTTTCCTATGGCTCTTTTCACCATTGAGATACTTGTCTGGATACCAGCTTAAGGCTGCTGAAAGAACAGAGTTCCTAACGCAGTTCCCAAGATTTTTCTCTTTTCGTTTGAATTTCCTTTGTAATTCTTTCCATAGTTTTCAGTATCTTTCAAGTATCCGAGCGCAGTTTTATGACTTCGCTCAATTTTCCGCGCAATGACCCGATGGGAATAGCCTTGCGAACGATAAACATCGATATTGGCTCTTTTCCCTATATTTAAAATACTTTTCTGGTTAATTTTTCACTCATGTTTGTAAGAAAGTAATATTGTCAATTAATAGTTTAAAGAATAAACAAAGAATTTTTTTCCCGCTAAAGGACCTGTAAAATACTGTTGCGTTAAACTTCAATGTTGTTGTTTTTACTTTTGTAATATTAAGAAATCCTCTTTCCGATGGTAGCATAATTGAAGCTGTCGACAAAAAAAGAAAATTCAAAAAGATATGACCTACTAAAAACGGAAATTTATGTGGTTCTAATTATCTGATCGAGAGTGTATGTATGTATGTACAAATGCACCTAAGCGCTGTTTGTTTGTTAATTTTTTAAGCTTTTTTGCCTTTGTCTCCGGTGGAGTTGGCAACACTGGTTGTATACGCACGTAAACATTAATCCATTGCTGCTGCCAGTGTGTGTACGTTTATGTATTTGCTGGTCTCCCCTTTTGCATTCCTTCTGCTTGTTGTATCATTGGTATGCTCCTGCTCTTTTTTTCGTATTTCTTTCATTTTTCGTTGTTGTTGTTATTTTCGTGCTGGCCCCTTCATTTTTAAAACGTTTTTTTTTTTGGAATATTTGTACGTATGCATGTTTGTGTTGTTGTAGCTTAAGTATGTGTTTGCATGTTTATTGGAGCCTAACTTTGCTATATTTGTGTGCCTGATTTTACTTTTTCAAGTGCGTTACTTTATTTGAGAGTTGGATTTTTTTTTTTTGCTATTTACTTCTTAATAGATGGGCTTGTTGGCTGGCTATCCGTTGTTGTGTAAAGTTTGTTTTTGTTGCAGTTTTTTTCTTCATGTGTTTCATGCCTCAAGTTGTGTTTCATTTTGTACTGCGAGCAATATGAATGAATGAATGTTGGTAGATTTTTTGCTTTGTTCATAGTCATGTTATGTTTTCTACTAATTTTTTATAAACATTTTTCTATACTAAATTGCACATTCATCACTAAACTAGCTACGCAGTACATATGGGATATGAATGATTTTTTGTACACAGTAAATAAATACATACAAATGTATGTACGTACGTACGTATTAGCTGATAGTTACCCATTAGAAAATGTACATACAATATATATACAAACAACTCTTATGTATTGGGATTTTCGTTAGTTAAAGGGTACTTTCAATTAAAGTTCGAGAAGTTTAAATTTTGTTTAAGTCTATGAACTCGAGTAGTTTTAAAGTCAATAAACATACAGCCATATGTATGTACTCGTATATGCATTTGTACTCATTTCCACATCACGCAAGTACAGTCTGTAAAATTAAGTTCAACACACACGCATGCATAAGAATGTTTTTCATTCTCCCAACTATTACAGGGAGTAAGTTACACAATATAGTGAAGCAGAATTACAACAGTTCCGAAACACCGATTTAGGTAAAATTAATTTAACAGGAAGATTTTGTAATCTTCCAGCTTCCTTGCAATTGCAAATGAGTTCTAGTGACGTAATAATTCAATGGCATTGTTTATCATCGTACTGAGTTTTATGAGGGCTACTAAACGTTTGACAGCTTTAATCGATTAAACTCAAATTTCCATATATAACATTATGTCTGCCATTACTTTGCTACGTGGAACGGACCCCAGAAGTACAATATCTCTGCCTTAACGATCCGGATGAATGTGATCAATGTTGTGGGTTGTGTTGACGTTCAAGGCGGGACGATTATTTTTATGCCATCACAGATGCACTGCTACACGACATTTGCCGCTGTCGTCAACTTAGGCGGCTTTGTACTCTCGTTAGCGACAATTAACAGCACTAGTGCTGCCAATATAGTACCTTAATTATTTTTAACTTTTCATTGTTATTCTAGCTTGCGTTTGTTGTAGGTATTGGTATATTTCAGGTAAAACTATGGATCACTAAATATTCCTCAGTCATTATTTTATTAAGAAATTTATTATGCATATGTTTATCAATATCAGCTGCTTATGATCTTGGTGTGATTTTCAAAGTAATTAAATAGCATAAGTAAACTTTTTCCGGAAATCTGATAACCCACCACTTGATTTTGAAGACATTGAGATTTAAGAAATTGAAAAAAAAATCAAAAAAGCTTAAATGTTGTGCATCTAATTTACTCAAATATGCCTGGTTTAATTTTTAAAATATCTACTTAATTCTTGCAAAATAAGAACGGAGTTCCTGCACTTTTTAGATTTTGATGAATTTTTTAAAGTTAAAAATTGTTAAATTTTGCATTTAGAATTATCTATTTTTGGACCAAAATCCTGAATATTTCCGAAGCCATTGAACATATTAAAGAAAGGTTATCTTGTAGGGAATTTCAATACGGGTTTTTGAATTTTAATCTTATTTCAATCGGATTAGTAAGTACCTCTTGAGCTTTGCTAGCATCTGTGGTGCAACATCCTTCATTTTTGTTACAACGGTGTACCTCATGAATCAGAATAAATTTAAAAAAAAGCAGAGAGCTTTAGTAGTATATGTATGTAGTTATGTCGTAATATTGACAAAGGAATAAGTATTGCCCAGTGTACATGTGTTAGTTATCCTTCCTCTAAAATAGTACTTTTCAAGAATATTCATCAAAAGTAAAAACTTCAGACAAAGGCACAGGACACCCTCGCACTTGTAAACTTTTACATGTGTTTTGAAAATGTCTGTTTCTATACACTTTTCTATACAAACTGTAGTTCAAATGTAGCACGAACAAGAACAATCTCCGAAAACTTTCATAATTTTTGGTTAAATTGGTTAAAGACTTTTTCCATTTCGCTCAGCATATTTCATACTCCATCGCATTGCATTCAAAACATGCTGCGGCTGCAAAAAAGTATCATTTACATACTCGCTGACTCACAGTTTTACACAAAAACCAAAAAGAACTGGAGCAAGGCAAGCTGTAGGCTCAAAAATTGGGTCACGCAGAAGAAGACAACAGCAGCCGTGACAAAAGTTTCTAAAACAACAACAAGAACAACACACACATCAAAATGTAGATAAACGCATTTGTTTATTGCTTTTGTTTTCTGTTCATTTGTGCGTTCAAATTCAAAGTCAATAGACAAACAATGAAATCAATATGCGTAGAGCAGATACGAATGGAGTGACAAAGACACAGATGCTAAACACTCTAACACACGCTCTCACAAACATATTTATAAGTATTAAAAATATAATATATCAAATTGTATATAAAAGCTTTTATGCAAAATGAATTGTACATATGTACATAAGTATTTACTTGGCATTTTGGACTGTAAATAAATTGAATATTACGCATTCAATGAATAAACTAATGGATTTTGATCAAAATTCATTTGTGTCAGTTTTAGAGGATTTTTCTTTTCTGGTGATTAAACAAATGACAAACGAAATTCATGTTCAGATAGATATTGAATTCATTGCAAATGTTAGATATCTGTAATATTTAGCATTAACGTTCTAGAACGAGCATTTATTGGCCTAATTTCATATCAAAATTGTATATGGGACATTCTACGTTTCTAAGAATATAAAAACAAATCACAAGGAATATAGTATAGGGTGACCAACTAAGAACGATAGAAAAGAAATTTAAATAAGATAAAAACGGTATGATATATCAAATTGCTTCTCGCATTATTTTGAAGCTTCATTTATGTCATAATGTATGGAATGACACATCATTCAAATGGCTACCTCAGTTTCGATGGCAGCAACATTTCCAGCAGCCCAATTAACGAACTTACGGCATTGTCTATAGTTCGGCTTTAATTCTTTCTTCAGCACAATCTTATGCGGATGTAGACCCAAATGCAAAATAAGGCAGGTTAATTCTCTGGCGATGCTCAATTCAGCTGATCGGGGGCGAGTCGACATTTTTTAGTCCTCTTTGACACAAACTAAAACAATAAGCCCCATATGGGCAGTAACGTGGTAGCTTCAGCCTTAACTCAAATTTAGGACAGTCGGTCCGGCGCAACACTCGATTTCGTTTTTAGTTTTTATTTTTTTTTTGTGTGTTAATTTTCAGGTTTTTGGGAAATTTTTGAATTTTCATGAAATGTTGTTTATTTTTATAATTTTCTGTTCTCCAATTATTGGTAACATTGAAATATAAAATTTTTACTAAATTTTCAAATTTAGTGCAATTTGATTTTTTGGGGAAATCCTCTGAAATATTGCTTTTTGGGAAAATATTTTTCTTTTAGTTGTTTTTTGTAGTTTTCTGGTTTTATGGTGATGCCGTTTTAAATTTTGGGTGGATTTCGAAGATTTGGTAACATTTCGAATCATTTGTAATTTTCTTGTAAAATTTCGAATATCAGGGACCTTGAATTTTTAATTTATAATTTTGTTCTCTGGTAAGCAATATCTATAAGTATATAAAATAGCCACATCGGTATGGTTTCATATATATTTTATGAAATAAATATCGTAATATTACAAACGGAACGACAATCTTATATAAATCAGTTACACCTTCGGTGAAAGGTGTAATAAAACTTTAAAAAAAATTGCCTTTTTATTATATTTAATATTTTTCTTTAGATTTTGCCAGAAAATTAGGTCATTTAGTCAATAATTGTTATAATGACACAATAAATACTAGTACCTTGTATGCTGCTGCGTTCACAACAACAGTAGTAACAAGAGCGACTTCACTTTTTTCACCCGCCCTGATGGTTTTCCACAGCTTCAGTTGTTTTTTTGTTCTATATTTTCAATAATAAACATAAAATTATGATGTGTTTTGCACATCCACGTGTTACGTACTTTTTTGTTCTGTTTTGCCCTTCTCTTTGTCCTGTTTATTGGGTTTAACCATTGTATATTTACAAAGTCTGTCTGTCTGTCTGTCAATGAAAATTTTCGCTTGCATAATAACGGCGTAGAAATTGTGGCGTTAGGGATGTCGTTGTTGTTGTTATGTTGTAAGTAGATATTCTCTTCTCAGTTTTTTATTTGTTTTCTTTCATCCTTAAGTTGCTACGTACTTCAGTCAAGCCAAGAAAGAAAATAATTTAGAAATGTGTGTTTTTCAGGAATAGACGAAGGACTATTTATTCAACTATTTATTACGTATTTTATTACGTAAATTTTTGTATTCTACATACATACATACATACATACGAACAATCTCTAAAACCTTCATATTGTATATTGCTTTTGGTTGTCCTTTTGCAAGGTAGACAGAATTGTTATTAAGTTTTTTTTTTACATCAAGTGTCCTTGAACTCTTTTCGCTAAAATTTCTTACATAACTTCTGGGAAAAGTAAGTTTTTAATGATTTTTGGCATTTTCCGGTTTACTTCTTTCCACTTATCAAAGAAAATATGCACAAGAAACATAAACGAAAATAAATTTAAGTAAATGGGTTAAATTTAAATAATTCGCTTGAATTGGCAGGAATTTTTGGTATTTAGTATATTTATTCCCTTCACCGAAGGTGTAAAATATAATTTGTCATTGTGTTTGGAGTTCCTACAATATTCATTTTTGACCCCATGAAGTATATATTTGTATATATTCTGGATTATTGGCAATTGTACAATTGCAGGACAACGTCTAGCCGCAAGTTAATTAAATATACATATTCTGAATCCCTATCGAACTGGGTATCAAGTTGCATACAGAGCTAAAAAAAGGCAAAAACATGAAATTTCGATTTGTCTGGATTATCGGGTTAAATAGATGATGTTTACAGTGAACACAATAACAGTTGAAAGACAAGAAGAATGCCGATAACGTGTATAGCGGCATAGTAAATCCATCCCATCCTGCTCGTTCTCTAATAAAAATTTTAACTTTTACTGCTTTCAATATTTTCTTTCATAACAGAAAGAATACAAAATGAACTTAATTCTAGCAAATAATTACAAAATTTCACCAAGTTTCGACAATCTACCAACAAATTGTCAACAAAATCAAATTCGGGAAATCAGTAAAAATTTGAATTAAAACGAGATTAAAAATATAATCCATTGCATTCTGAAAATACAAAGGAAAAAGAATTTCTTGCTACATAGTAAGGTGCAATGGTAAGGGCTCATAAAAGAGCGCCCATCTTTTGTCTGCTTTTATAACTCGGACGGTACGATCTGAGCATATTCAAAAAATCCATTACAAACAAAATATTATTTTAATAATAATAATTTTTGGGATCTTATATCTTTTTATTTCAAAAATGTTTTCTATCCCAAATCATTTTATAGTGAAAATGCAATTTATTTGTTGGGAGCGGGGTCATAAGGTAGTTTCTATGCGCATTTCGCTGGTTGCTCAGGCCAGGTCATCAGAAAACCTTTACCCAACTTTTTAGAATGCTATGCTCGAAATTCCTTAGACCGAATTAGAAATCTAAAGAACCTCAAAACAAAAACATTAAAACTTAAAAACCCCATCACAACAAACTAATTATTTTACTTTTCTAACTTGCATTTCTATATTTGGTTGGTTGTCTGCCAACGCAGCTATAATTTGCTTTGGGCAGGAAATGAAAAAATTGCAACTGTTGCTAACGTTTACACAATCAATTGCATATTTATTAATAACAAGAATTTTCGGGATCTTATTTCTTTTTACTTCAAAAAATTGTTCCCAGCTCAAATGATTATAAAAATACAATTTATTTGTTGGGTTGGAGATAAGCTAGTCTCTGTGCGCGTTTTGCAATTCAACGTGAGACTCTTTAGAATCGGTTGTGAATTTTGGAGGTCAATTTTGAGCTATTGATGCCAAATAAAATTATTTTAGACGGCATTTATTAGTACGTGGGTTTAAATATGTTTCCAAAAATTTTACATTTATTTAAGTATTTTTCAGCAATAATGAAGTATGTCGACATTCCTTTGGTTTCTGACAAATAATTTTCCACCGATTAGCACATATGTTGTTATTTCTGAACAGATTTTTATTTTTAAGTTCGTAAGAAATTAAAATAAGTTACGTGTGTTTCGAAATGTTCTTATCTTCTCATGTTTTTATTGAACGAACGCTACCTCTGTTGACGTACATAAGTTATTCTTCGCTAACAACTCCTTCTTTTGGGATCTTAACCTGAAAATCATATATAAAGTTTTTATGACTGATTTCCACATTTCTGTTGCAGTACGAACATTTTCATACGGAGGGGGATCCTGATAGTAACAAAACACTTTTGCCTTGATATATTTTAATTTAAGTTATTCATATTCTCCAATTTTCGGCTACAGCATAGCTCCAAATTAAATTTTCTTAGTATGTGCAAATATAAAAATGCATAGTTTAGCATGTAAAGGCCTAAATTTATGTATCAAAGAAATAATTATTTTGTTTGACTAATACAGCTCCCACAGACTATTTTTTAAAGTTCCATGATAACCGTCTATCAAAAGCTTGTTGATGGCTATTGTGGAGCGTATGACCTACGATACAAAATTTTACATTTGATTGTCTTCATGCAAATTATTTATCAATATTCCGAATACGTTTGTATGTACATACATATATTATTCTAAGAGCGATCATTAATTAAAATGCTGCCATACCAGTTCTGCAGCAGTACCTTGACTTCACTCCTCTTTTAGATCCCTTCTCTAGTACAAAAATGCTGTTCAAAGAAGATAAAGTGAGAAAAATTAACCAAATATTAAGAAACTCATTAAAATAAAAACATGCGTATGTCATTCAGTCAATCAGTAACTCAGTCAGTCTGTCTGTCAGCCACCATTCATCCAGATACATAAGAAGCAACAAAACAAAGAAGCAGAAAACAACTTAAGAATTACACACATACAACAGCAAATGCATAAAACAATATAAACTTTTAATAGAGAAGAAAACCAAATTTACTATTATTGTTGTTGTTGTAGTTTTAATTTACAATTCCCAAGAAAAAAGCTTCCAAAATAGTGAAACAGCAATAAAAACAGCAGCAAAAAACATTGTTTTTAGTTTCAGTCCACTGGTGGCGATAATAATGTTTGTTGTTGTTGTTGCTGGTGATCGGCAAAAATTGTTTCTGCTCTTCCATCGTGTAGTAGAGTTTGTAAAAAAAACCTCACGCAGTTGTTGTTGTGCATTTTTTTGCTTTAAACAGTGCGTTTCGTAAATCGATCGTTAGTTGCTGTTTGTGTGCGTTTGTTTGTATCTGTGTAATTGAAATGAATTGAAGCTAGATGATGATCATCATCATCATTACGGTTAATACAACTGCTGTTTGTTAGTTTTGGGTTTTTTTTTTAAATATAGAAAAAATGAAACAACAATTTTATTCTCGCGATGAGGTAATCAGCACACGCAGTTTATTGCTTTTTAGCAAATAAAATACGCAGCAAAAATATTTACTCATACGCATACAAGCGCATGAAGTCATTTTGAATAATATTTTTTTATATTTATTCACTGTCGAATTTATAACACACGCGTGTTCATATGGTTTAAGTTTTGTTGTTCACTAATCTTTTGGAATTTTTTATAATTTCAAAGTTCTTTCTATGGCCAAACACATTTTCTCTATATGTTGCACTATGTACTCATAGTTGTACTTAGTAAGAAACTTACTAGAATTTTTTTTTATACTTTATTTTATTTTATTGAATCTTTCTATTAAAAGAAATTCACAATAAGTATTCAAATCTTATTTCTAAATTATTATTTACTAGTTAGTACCAACGTAATAACTAATTTTTTGTATTGAAATCTTAAAAATCTATCTTCTATTGTGTAGAGAGAGCCGCCTTGCCAGGCTCAATGTGTTCTTTTTAGTCTCTGGTGGCCGTCAAATTGCAATAAATTGCGTGCTAGAGTGTTGGGATGTGCGACTAGTTTGTTCACGTATTTGGACATGTATGTTTTAACTTCTTCGTGGACAGTGGGAACTTTGAGATCCCTATGTATGTTTTCATTTCTTATGTACCAGGGGGCGCAGATGATATGACGTAAAATCCTAGACTGTCTTCTCTGTAATTTCTGGATGTTTGATGCACAGGCAGTACCCCACAGCTGAATACCATATGACCATATTGGCTTTATAACGGATTTGTATAAAAGTACTTTATACTCCAAAGCCAAAGTTGAGTTATGACTTATTAGCCAATGCAGTTGATTTGTTCGAAGCTTTATGGACGTTATTTTTGCCTCAATGTGACGGGCCCAAGTTAGGCGCCGATCTAGGTGGATACCTAAATATTTGACGTGCGTTTCCGCTGGAACCGTGGTATTAGTTATTGTGATTGGTGGACAATTTTGCCTTCTAAGGGAAAACGTTACATGAGCACATTTTGATGGATTTATCTTTATTCTCCACTGTTTTAGCCAGTCTTCTAGCTTATGAATATGGGACTGCAGCTTTTCAGATGCATCCTTTGGATCATTACTGACACTTATAATTGCAGTGTCGTCTGCAAAGGTTGATGTATATGTATGTGGGCTTGTCGGCATATCCGCTGTATAGATGATATATAATAGCGGCCCTAGCACACTACCTTGAGGTACTCCTGCACTGATTTTCCCACATCTTGAAAGCTGGTCCTTTGACCTTACTTTAAAAGTTCTATCGGACAAATAGCTTTTTATAAGCTTGTGTGTGCTTGTTTTCAGGTAGAACCCGAACTATTTTAGTAAGAAGCCCATTATGGCAGACTTTATCAAATGCTTGGGAAATGTCTATAAATAAAGCTGAACAGTATTGCTTTTTTTCAAAAGCCGATCTAATAATGGTAACGATTCTATGGACTTGTTCAATCGTACTATGCCGTGCTCGAAAACCAAACTGATGATCTGAAATAACGTTTTGTTCATTTAGAAAAGGAGTTACACTCGAGACGAATAATTTTTCAAATATCTTTGACAAAACTGACAGTAGGCTAATTGGCCTGTAGGATGTAATCTGGCTTGAGTCCTTTCTGGTTTCGGGATCATAACAATTTCAGACATCTTCCAAGAGCATGGGAAGAAGCCGACGCGGAACATGGCATTAAATATGTAAAATAAAATTCTTACAGCTGAATTAGGTAAGTTTCTTAACATTGATCCTGTTATACGATCAGGTCCAGGTGATTTCTTCATATCCGTATTTTTAATTGTCGATTTTAAAGAAGGCAACCGAAATTTCATAGGATCATTCATGGTGTCACTAATAATTGGAATAGTGGAATTACTTATATCATGTGGTGCGAAAACCTTCTCTAAGTGCTTTGCGAACGCATTTGCCTTTTCACTTGAGTTTTTAGCCCAAGTACGGTCTTCAAGTCTTAGTGGGGATTCGTAAACAATAGGACATTGTAAGTGCCTTACAGCTTTCCACAGACTATAATCCGTGTTTTTCATTGGATCCAAGTTTTTTAAAAAGTTGTCGATAGTTGGTGTTTCTGTCTCAATTAACTCCGTAAGTTTTTTTGGCATAAGTTCATTTGCATTTTTATGTGTGGTGAACGACTATTTTGCCATTGTCTTCTTAGTCTTCTTTTCTCAATGACGAGCATCTGAATATCTGCTGTTGCCTGGTACAATATTATTTTAGCTGATGACTTTGTTGGCGTTGCAGCTATGGCTGCGGCAGTCACGACGTCTGTAAAATGGTCTACAGCTGCTTGAATATCAGCTGGATTTCTCAGTGGGATGTTCAAAGGCGAGTGAGGGCTCACATACATTTTATATTTTAACCAATTCGTGTTTCTGTTCGGGTAGAAACTAAGGGTTTTAGGTGCAGTGACAAAACTGTCGTGTAAAATAACAATTGTAGGTGAATGATCAGAAGATAGGTCATAGGATGAATTAACTAAGAGTTGATCGCGTTTGATGTTTTTTACTATAGCAAAATCAATAAGGTCTGGCAACTTATTAAAGTCTGTGGGCCAATAGGTGGGTTTACCGGCAGATACGACGTCCTGCTTGTTTGCTTGAACTGTATAATACAACGGCCTACCTCTAGGACTAAGGGGTCTGGATCCCCGACATGTGTGCTTTGCATTGTAATCACCAGCGGCAATAAATTTTTGTCCTAGTGTAGCAAAGAACCTGGCAAATTTATGGTGTTCGATTTTATGCCTAGGCGGGCAATACACTGATGAGACTACAATTTTAAAATCTGTAAGATTTATGGTCGTGGCTTGCAAAAAGTCTTCGCTGACTTCAGGCAATGAAAAATGCCTTACGTTTTTTCGGACTATAATGGCAGTCCCACCACATGCCCTTTCGCTTGGGTGTTTTGTGTCATATATAAAAAACCCATCAATTCTAAAGCAGTTTTTTATAGTGAAGTGTGTTTCAGAAACTGTCTGTATGTCTATATCATGTTACTAGAAAATGAGGGTAGAGAGTGAGAGGAGTTTATGATGCTTTTACCAACTGTATCTCTGTAGTTTTTGTTATTATACAGGGTGGTCTAAATATTATGCGCAGTGTTAATTGTAAGTCACACATTAACGTCACGCCTTAACATTGAAGCCCAAAAGAAGTCTCACCAACAACCAGTCCAGAACCGAAGTTCCAGGAACTACTGGTTCCTGTGGTACCAGTTGTTTATCGTTACTGGTTGAACTTAGCAGTAGTATCTTCTTCCAGCTTCAGACTTCTGATAAGCCTCAGGAACAGGTGCCCCTGTGTCCCCCAGTGGTAATTCATCAAGGTGTCGAAATCACCAAGATGATATATCCTCGTGGTTGAACAGGCTTTGCAAAAAAAAAAAAAAAATAATAACCTTCAGTGACGAGGGACAGTTTCACCTCAGTGGATTCGTTAACAAGCAGAATTGCCGCATTTGGACAAATGAGAATCCCCGAGTGATTGTTAAAAAGCATTCACAATGAGTAACTGCTTTTTTAATTGGCCGTCACGAACATGTCATTTGACACCGTTGGACTTCTTTCATTGGCGATATTTAAAAAAAAAAGTTGACGTCAATACGCCAAGAACAATTCAAGAGCTAAAGGATAAGATTATTCCTCACATTAACGACATTGCACCCCAATTATGTCTGAGAGTCATTGAAAATACCGACCATCGGATAGAGGTCTGCCACCGAAGCCGTTGCAAGCATTTGGCCGATATTTCGTTTCACACATGTATGAGTTTCATCAATTTTTTAGAGAGTATTTTTCTTCCAGGATATTGAAGCTCTTAAGTCTCTACGGATATTTTTACTTCATAATTTTGTGTTTGTTGACTTTTCTGCTTTATATACTATCTATAATAGCGGCCCACGGATCACTGCTGCAGAGTTTTGCAATTCTTGGAAAATTGAATATTCTATATGTCAAATAACTCTTGAGAAGCTTGTGAGTCTTTCCAGAAAGAAGTTGTGTTATTTTATTGAGTCAGAATTTAACAAGCGCCTTTCAATTAGTTTAAACATTAGAACCTTAAGTTGCCACAATTTTACCCATTTGATCTATTTGTTTCAAATTATGTCGTTCCACTGTGCAGTTGGTAATTGCACATCTAAGATCATCATCTTGTGCTAAATTGTGCCGTCTTTTATTTAACAAGTCAATAGTTTATATCTTTTTTTCAAATTTTATGTTTTTGGTGTCTTGTATAGAAAATCAATTTAAAATTTTCCTTCTGAACAAACTTTTTTCTTTAATCTCAATTTGATCGATATCCTTCTTCCTCGCCTTCGCTTTGTCCAAGCAGATGACATATACCAGACATAAGTTTAAAAATTTCTTATTTATCATATACACTGCGTAAAATACTTTATGATAATAATTTGAAATGTGCGAAATAAAATAATAATGCACTACAAAAATAACAGAACGTTTATTAAGGGATTAATTACAAGTTAATAAATAAGAATACTTCATATCTTCTTCTATATTTAACAATCTTGATTTTTTTACTCTTAATGTTGGTTAGTGCTGAAATTCCGAATTCACACAAATAAGATGTGAACATTTGTAAAAACATGTTTAAAGCTTTTTTAGCTATCATTGGATTTAATGTCAATCCAAAACTGATTCTTCTGAATGTTTTAAAATTAAATCTCGATTTTTAGAAAGAAAAATGAGTTCTTCCTCTACATTTAAAGTTATATCAAATACAGAAGAATTCGTTATGAGAAATGGATTACGAACCCAATCAAATTTCTTTATATCTAACTTTGGGACTTCGGCGGCACCCTTTTAGAATTCGCTGCACAATGGTTGAGGATCACTGATCTATAGCTTTTAGAAAGGTTCAATCGAAGAAATCAATTTACAAAAGGAGCAAAACCAAAAATAAAGTTGAAATGATTTAGGTCTAACAAATTTGCATTAGAAGGTTTTATTGCTCTTTTTGTCGGCGATGAATTCTTTTTTCATGTCGAGCTTTCTCAGGAATCTCATGATACGATTTGTTATAAATGGCATTTCACTTCCGAAAGACTTTCTGGACCAATTCTTTATATTTTTTAGCTTATTTATTTCGATTTTGTCAATAATACTACTGATACACAAAAAGTGATAGAAGGTGACTCACGAAATCAGAAATGGTAGGTGAATGCGGAAATTTTTCGAATAGTATTTTTAGATTTTCTTTTCATCACACGAAAGCGTTGGTGAAATAAAATACAACTAAACTAGCTTTTGTTATTTTATAAAGTGAAATGTATGCTTCGACGTATGTCGCAGTGTGATGAGAGCTGCAGAAGCTGTCTGGATGTTGTGGCAGCATAACTTCCTTAGTTGTTATTAATAAACGAATACAACGGTTTATGACGGCATAAGATTGTAGGACAATTTTGAATTTTTTTTCTGTTTTTTATAAGATTTCTTACACATCGTCTATTTCTATTTCCCAACTATCTTACTGCTACAAGTTTCTTAAATTAACTTTGAAAAGGGGCAAGAAAATAAAATTTCGTAGAAAATAACATTTTAATAAATAAATCATTTGAATGGGGTGTGGTGTGTACGAATATGTGCGTTTTTAATTTTTTTATCATAATATTGTCGTAATTTGCATTTTATTCAATATTTTATTATTCAATTTTTTTTGTTCTGGTTCCTCACGCACAAATATTTTTAAGATCCACATGAGTTGTTGCGTTAATTATTTTCTTTAATATATTTTAATTTATTTAATATATGTATTTGGTTGCGTTCTCGTTTACAACACAAATGAAATAGTAATATGAAAACTATTCTGTTAATAAATAAAAAAAAACCCACACACACACAAAAACGCGTTGCGCCCATTTTGTATTTCATGCATGGCACAGGACACAGTGGGGTACGTGATGCAAATAGATAAATAAATATCAACGGAAAATCAAAGTAACTTATGAATGTGGCCTTATACTCGTATCAAAGGAGGACTTTTGAAATATATAAAAAATTTTGTTTGATGCCGATTTCTAATATTCGGTGGGAATATAATTTTCTTTCGTTTATAAATTACGAAACTTAAAATATTAAAGTTTTATCTGTTCGATGTACGAAAATTTGAAACAATCACTAACAAGCGCGGTGTCCATCTTTAGGGAAGTATTAACGAAAACAAATAACTCTTCAATTTTTTCAAGCTTCCTATATGGGAAAATGGTAATTTTTTTTGTTTGGAATGGAAATATTTTAGTTATTCACTAAACTGAAAACGCGCCTGATCACTAATGAGAAATACTACAAACAGTGTCATAATCATCGTTAAAAATCTGCTTAGATTTATACATATTTTAAATTCAAACGAGTTTTCAGTAAACCAGTTGTTTTAGGCCCTGATTCGCTGTCACTTTTAGTCGCTAGATCGTATATAGAATCGTATATATGAGTATGCCCCTCACAAAGTAAAGATTAGAAAGGATTAGACAGAGTCGTTGAACAGATAATGTTTTGAAAAAATCTATGAAATAATATTTTAACAAAAAACAATATTTAGGCTCAAGTTCTTATTTTATTCTTTTGAGTAAGGAAGAACATTTTAAAATTTATTACTGTTTTTTCAAGGTCTAATCATGAAATATCAAATATATTAAATTTATATACACAATTTTATTAATGTCCTAGTTGAAAGCAATATGAACTTGAGCCTAAATAATTTATTTGCTGAATTATTAAAAATTTTGGTTCGACAAATGCATTCAAAAATAATATTTTCTATTTGATCAGGGTTGCATTTTCATATCGCATCCTTATTCTGTGATAGTGTGGCACCTAAAATTTATTACGTTATGTTTTTTTTCAGATGGGTCACAATGGGTCAATTCTGCCAGAATATTGGCCTAAACGTTTGCTTGATTCCGAAAAAAGTGCAAAAAAAGTAGAGCAAAAAAAGAAATTCTAGTATGACAGTTTATGAAAAACGGAGAATTAAAAATAGAATTGGTTGATAGTAAGAATAATATGATGTGTCAGTAAGGCAAAACATGTTTCTCTCCATCTTTCGACATTTTGAATTTTTCGAAACAAATTTCAAAAGTGTAATTCAGTACACGATTTTTTAAGATTCTCCCTTACTGCTGAAGTAATGCAAATGATTTTAAATTTTAATTTAGATCGAAACTTAAGCAGTTGTTACTTGACTATATTGGACTATAACATTGTTTTCCTCAAAAATTTAAAATCCAAAACTCGTCTGTGCAAAAATGAAGAATTCTGGGTTAACACGATGTTGCAGCAAGTACAAAGTTTGCATTCTAACGGATGACTTTCAATTACTTAATTTTTGTCATATGCTGTAGTCCAAAATTTAAAACATATTTCCTTGTAAATTTTTATTTCAATATAAATCATTTTTGGCGTATGGTCGCTATATTCAGCTCAGATATCGGCCAATCGGGTATATAATATTCGAAATCGAATGTTATTCATCTTTTCACATACCTTCCAACGAATTTAAATGAAGTGATCTTCGCATTCAATGCAGTGCTACAAAACAGAATGCGCTCACCAAACTTTTTTCTTAAAAAAAAAGAAAAAAAACACTAAATTGTCGCTTCATAAGTTTGAACCCACTGTGATTTTTCAAAATTTCAAAGGACTTCGACAATTTTTACACATTTGTGAGCTTGTATGTATTCGTTTGTGCATTGAAATATAAATCAAACATCTAACAGCTTAAATGACAAGTGAATCAAGAGTAAGACAACGCATGCTAGTGGACGTTTTTTAAAGAGCAGGAGAAAGTGATTGACATAAAATTTTTCGTGACAGTGACCACATTTACACATTAAGCTCAACTTTAATTTCTGTTCGAAAATAAACTATGGAGTAAGCACGCCACCCCTTTTAATCACTTATTCAGGTCACAAATACAAGACTGAAAGTTTTTGTCCACTACTACAAAAAGAGGAATAAAGGAATGTAGGCAAAGTCCATTTTATTGCATTTAAATGTAAATTTTCTCTCTACTTTTAGGATATCTTCTCACACCACTACTAAGAGGCACTGCCATCAGCAGGTAAAGACCACCTCGGGCGTTAAATGTTATATTTACTTGAAACACACATTGAGATTTCTATTCGTATGGATCCATTTAAGGTGAGTCTCTATCATTTAATAATTTCTTTATTTCTTTAGTTAATTTTATTATTAGTTTTATTGGCATTGGAATGCTAATTACTTTTAACTCTCTTAATATTGTTATTGTTGTGTAAAGGAATAATGACTTTTTTTTATAGCGAAATATCATGTATTTTTGCTTTTCGTTTGTTGTTGTTGTTGTAATATTTCTTTTACATTTTTTTAGGCGTAGTGTTCGCTTTTTGCTAATGATATGGGCAATTTTAGAAATAATAATAATATTTGTTATATCATGTTCTATCTGAATGTTTATAATTTCATTATACGTGCCATTTGTGCTTTTAAGAATTATTTTATTATTAGTGGTATTCAGTATTTAGTGCAAACGGTCTTGCAAAAGGGCAAATGCAACATAATGAAATTTGGCAGAAATTTGGTGTATTTCACATATTTTGCACTAGGACTTTTGCAAGACCATTTGCACCAAATGCCGAATACGGATATTGTATGTTTCTGATTTCTTTTCGAAACAGGTATGAATAAGAATTTCTTAATTAATTAAAATTTGTTCTAAATGGGGGCGTACAAAAATCAAATTCAAAGAAAAATTACACAACCATTCGATTGCGTCGATTCCTATTCCAAGAATGAAGTTACATGAGCTTTTGTAAGTTAGTTTATTTGCGTTGTTGTTGTTATCTTTCAGAAGATAACGACCTGTTACCACGGGTATTCGCGCAATAACTGGAATTGAAAGCATTTTAATATCAAAATAATTGTTCTTTATTGGCAAACATTTCTTGCTTGTTTCTCTCATTTTGCGCTTGACATTATCTCTGCGCAGTCTATTATTCAACATTTGGTGCAAAAATAAATTCCTATGGTTCAGTGAAGAGTCCGGCAAAGCTCGAATGCTGATGCAACGAAAGTGAACAACACATTGACTGCAATTCGGCGAATTTATTGCTGGACCTTGCGACTACATTCCTTTATGAAGCTTAAAAAATACAATTGTAGATAAAGTCGTGTGTTTGTTTTGCATGTCTAATGCTGGGAACACAACTGGGACGAACGACGAATTTCGTCCAACACGACGTATACGTCGGTAAAAATTCGCTGTGTAAATTCGTCGTATGAAGCACAATAACGACGAAAATAACAGCTGTTATCTATATATGAATAGGGTGACCATATAAAAAATAATAGTTAACAAATTTAACACTAACAAAAACACAGCCAAAAAATAATTTTATAGTTAACTACTATTTTGTAAACTTATTTTAAATACTAGAAAACAAAATTAAATTAATTATTTCAAAATAAACTTTATTTACTAAAATACTTGGAAACTAAAACCAAACCTGGCCACATTGTACTGTTTTGTTCGTCGCACGTCGGCGAAAGAAATAGAAATAAATCTAATTCAAAGTTCGCCGCGTATGACGAATTTCGACCGACGTCATTATTGTGTGCATTTTGGTATACACAAATGTGTTCTATTTTTGGCGACGAATATTCGCGGCGAAAAATTCGTCGTTCGTCCCAGTTGTGTTCCCAGCATAATTCAACGCATTCTCTTGTAAATTTTAATTATAAAGTATTAAAAAAATAATTCTATCTCAATTAGAATATTAATTACATTCAGCTGCAATAAAGAGTTGTCGTTTGTTTTAGCCAAATACTGTTCTTAACGAAGATGTTGAGTATTTTTATTCTAACAAAATAAACGAGGATCTTGGAAACAAATATATAAAAAACCCCAAAATCTTACACATTCATGTTAAGAACTACATAAATGTATTGCTCGTTAGCAGAGTTTTTTGCTGTTGCTTGTTGTTGATTAGCCATTTTGAAAAGAACTCACTTTTGTTAACTGTTTGGGGCCGATTATTGCTCACTTGGTATTTTTATACTCACACTTGCACACTGTGTGCAAAAACATTAATGATCATGTGCATGTGAGCTTGTGTTTGAAATACTGCATTTATTTTGTTCTTGTTACTCAGTGTTTTTTGTATGGAGGCGTGTGCCTGTTACTTTCGTTGGCCAAACAAGAAATGCAGAAAAATGGCGAAAAAATGGTGCGAATTTGAATTTTTGAAGAGCAGCACTAAAATGACTCAAAACTAATTGCTGCAGTTTGTTTTGAAAACTATTACAATAATTTTTTTATTTTTTATAAAAGAATTTTTTTAATAATTTTATTTAAAAAATATGTATTTTTGGCAAATTTAGGTTTTTCTTATAGGAGAACTCTAGATAATTATATGAAAAATTTCCATTCTAATTTAAGTTTGTTATATTCTTTCAGTTAGGATAGAACTCAAAGCAGTGAAAATTCTGACATTTTTCCAAAAGGCGTAATTTTCGTAAGGTTTGAAGGTTTAAGGAGACAAATCTATGTGATTGAGTCGTAAATTCGAAATTGTTTCGCTCATTGGCACTGATCAGTGAGTTCAAAATTTGAATAACTCTGCTACATAGATCCGGTTGAATTTGAGAGGTGGCCATTATTATATGGAGGGGACCTGTTGCTTGGGTCTAATTGAATTATACCGCGTTTATGCGTATGTCTTATTTGCAATAAAATCGTAACATGCAGCCGTATACTTTTAAACCCTTCACAAAAATGAAAAGTTTTGCCATTTCATTTGTAATTTCTACAATATTCATTTTCTTATAGGTAGGGAAGTTCAGTTAACAAAGTCCCTCTACCCGTCTAGATAGATTAACAAAGAAAACAAAAAAAGAAATAAGCAAAGAAAACAAAATTCCTCCAAAAACACCAATTTCCCAAAAAAATTCCAAATTCGAAATTTTGCCAACATTTTATATTCATCGCAAATGCAAAAATTCTTCATAAAATTGCAAAAAAAATTTAAATTTCATAAAAAACCCAAATTCACCACAAATTTAAGTTTTACCAAAATTATTCAATTTTGACGTTGACAAAACTGATGTGATATATATATATATATATATATATATATATATATATATATATTAAAAAAATCAAATTCCACTACAAATGTTGAATTCACAAAAAATTAGAAAATTCAGCCACAAATTAAATATTCACCAAGATATTTGAATTCATTACAATAAAATATTTTACCAAAAATCTCAATTAATCTGAAAAATAAAAAAATGAAATTTTACCATAATTAGGAAAATTTAATAAAATTCGAAAATTCGCCTCAAAAACAAACTATAATCCAAATATTTAAAATTACAAAAATATCATATTTCAATATTCATATAATAATTTTCAAAAGTTTTAAGTTCACAAAAGTTCGAAAATTCAGCATAAAATTGAAAAACTGGTTTAATTCCACACTAATTAAAAAATACTACAAAATTTAAATTTTTCACGTTACAATATTAGCAAAATAGATGTTACACAAGGTCCAAAAGACCTATAGCTTACAAAATACTAATTTTCACAAACAAGTAACCATAAACAAACTTCATCATATTTGAAAATTCAACGACAAAATTTATCCAATGTCTGAAATTTAACCAAAAACTCCAAATTTTATGAAATATTAGAATTTTTGTTAAATCCAATTCCGTTATTATCTCAAATTCACCAAAAAATCTAGAATATATCAAAAATTTAGAAGCATTCAGAGAAAAGAAAATCAAATTAAAAGCCGAATTAAGAAAAAATCATTTCATCTCTTAACCAATCGAAAGTGATTATATTAAAACGAAAGAAGAGTTTAAATATAAAATTAGACGACTAAAACCGTAAGCAATCCCTTGCAGCGGGAAAAATCTGTAGTACATTTTTAGTAGTTCATTTTCTTGTATTCGGCATAGCCGAATATAGCTTTCTTACTTGTTTTATTGTAACTTAATAACTCACGAATACAAATACTGACTAACGACACACTATTTGCAAATAAGGTGTAAAACATTGCCACATGTTGCCATATTATTGTCTATTTCTGTGTACTATCTGTCATATAAATAGTGAGTTCAGTATTTATAAATAATTTTTAAGTAGTACGTGAGTATAGAGGTAATAGACTTGCAACCTTTGCAAACCAGGGCATTTTATACGATATTGTTGAGCATTTCTTAGTTCATGCACGAAGCGGCATTCTTCTGGAAACTTTTGTCATCCACGTCCATATGGTACGAGTCGCGTATTAAAAAATCGGTTATCAATCATCTCTTGGGGTTCGCCATTGACAGTGGTGGCCCGACATTATAAATATACTTGTTAACATAGCTGTTCATCCAAAAAAGCGTCTAGCATTTAGAACTGATATTTCGACCAAAACTTGATATCCTCTTCCAAAAGCGCCGAATCGTTCTCAAAGTATAAAAGGTGCTAACAGCGGCAGTGTGGCCTGATTGTTTCCCAAGCCGATCGTCACAAATTTACACACCAAACGTTAGAGTCATATTTACAGGGTCTGAGTATACTTAGCCATTTAAGCAGCCATTGGGGTTTCCATCAGTGGACGGGTTGAAAAGACCGCTTTATAATTATATAATTTTAGCAGACTTGGATCTACTTTAAGTTGGAAGGGAAACGAAAAAGAGTTCAAAATTTGCTTTAATTTTATTAAGTAAAAATTCATACTCTACCCGTATTTATTTTTAGGTATTGCTACGAACACAGGATATCATGTTGTAATATAAAACTTAGAAAAAACTTCCAAGTCATTTGCTGAAGGGAAATAAAAAAAGAATAAAAACATAAGTAGTCCTTAATTCTAAAATACTTAAATGAAAAAAATTTTTTTTTGTAATAAACAAAATCAAGTTAGAAAATGGATTTTTATGGCGTTATTTTCAAAGCCTATTCAGCTTTTTTTTTCACTATACTTCCTGTCCCTGTTTTACTTAATTCACTTAAAACTCGCATTAAATTGCATGTCATCTTCGAGTAAGGGAGCAAGGGTGTATGTTTGTTACTATTTCAGGGAGTTTTTGTTTATTAAAGAAATTGAATTGATTGTTAAGAATAGGCAGAGTAGTAATAACAAGAAAACTTCAAAGTAGTGGCGTCATTTTGACATTAATATTGTGTTTAAGATGCGATGAGAAAAAATCGAAAAAAAGAAATAACAAACACATGAAAATAGGCAACAAACAAACTTATCAGTTTAATGGCCAAGTGGCGTCTTTTGATGACGTTTAAGAAATTAAATAAACAAAATCAAAGAGAACCACAAGACCAAAAAAAAAAAAATTATAATAAACAAAAAAACCTTATGAAATGTGACAAAAACACTGGAAGACAGGCTATTCAACGAACGTAACAGAATCGCTTATTGTTTAACTGGCACGCACATTCGCACAAACATGAATAAATTCATCAATTTTTATCATAAAAAGAAGAAGAAAATAAACAAATACAAAAATACGGAGGTATAAATACATTACATTATTGGTTCTAACTTGTATCCTTATCAATTTTCAACTTGTTTAAATGACACGATATCGTAACAAAATAGTAATGCCACAATTGTACTTGATTGAAATCAAATAAATGCCAAGGTTGAGTTCTAAATTTTAAATTTATTATGTTGACAAAAAGCAACCTCTTTAAAATTTGGCTGTTATTTTATTAAAAAGCACTTTTCATGTTGACCTCGTACGTGCGTTGCACTCACCACATTAACAAAATGGACTAAAAAATGTAATTGATGCGATTTGCTCGGTTGTTTATTTAAATTTCTTGACCTATTTTTTGCTTATATTTTTAATTTCTATATATTTTTGCGTTGTGGGATTCTTTTTTTAGAAAAAAAAATTTAACAGTTCGTGGGTGCACTTACGTACTTGTTTGGCGAAAAAGCGAAAGAGATATTCATTTTGATAGTCCTTATTGGAATCGAATCGGACGAGTCAGTTGACTATTTGTGCTTCTAAAATTGAAATGAATAAAAATCAAGCCGGAATGTGCCGGTTACCGTACTGCCTACTTTGACTGTAGCAGACCTTAGGTAGTACAAATGTAATTTAGGACGAATTTATAAGAGTTGCTGATCTAGGGGAGGAAAAATTACATATTTCCTGTCGGTGAGTCGCATCTAAAACCTTATAAAAACAGTTGACAATTGCACCACCAACCAGCAACTTTAGCACGTATGTAAAAGTTTGCCAAGGCACTAATATCAGTCGCGGATCCGCTTTTGGGGACGAAACAAATAAATCTTTAAGTTCTTAAAGCTTATATTATGGGAACCGCTAAACTCTAATCGTTTAGAGGGGGAAATATCCAATACATTTATTGCGGAATATAGGGTGTCTCAATAAAAAAACAATCTTAAATTGTGTGGCATTTTTTCGGTGCAAGTGGCAACTCTAATATCTTTTTAAAAGGATAGTAGCACTCAGGAAATTAATGACTGCTAATAACTTCTTTAATAATTGTTTTTAAAAATTGAGTTACAATGTTTATTTTGCTTTGTAGGTGCATTTCATTAGTTATTTTATTTCGCCGATGACTAAAAGCTATATGTTGATGGCGTCATAGGAGCACGATATGATATTATGAATAGAGACTGACACATATCGGTAAAATTGATTGGCAGCGGCTGCGATACGAACCCGGGTGACAAAAGCCTCCGAATCGGTCGCAAAGGGACACAAAAAAGTAAGTGGTCTGCTTCGATATACCCCTACATTATTGAAGAAAGCCATCAAATGATTAATAGTCAACGCGCCATCTACTGAAGCCACAGCAGCTTAAACAGCTGTCGCCTATGATTGTATCGAATATTAAAAGCTGAGCTCTAAATAAAAGAAGAACGCGTTATCATTGTGAGAGCCCCTTACGCTGAGACTGCTCGCAAACCTCTAGGGAACTTTGGTCACCAATTCGAAGAGTTGACAAATATGTTTGAGCGACGTGGCCGTTTATAAATACTAAGTCTCTTTTGCGTTGGATTTAATTAGATTTTAAATATTATTATTTATTCGACAACTTCGGTTTGTATTGTGTGTGTTTTTATTCTTTTGGAAGCAAAGCAAATTTGGTGTTGAGCAAATTCGATTAATGTCAAAGTTTTATCGTCCTGTGACAGGTGATATATAAGAAAAATAACAAGCAAACATTTTTTCAAATCATAAATTCATTAATTTTATTAGAAACTCATAGACACTGTAACTTTATTTGGTTGTAGCGAGCGAATTCATCATCTACGCTAATGAAGTCACCTTATAATTAATTCGACTTTCCAGATTGTCGGCGAACGGGTTATATAAGCTTGAGGGATAGAAAAAACGCATGAATTTCGATTTTTAGGGGATTTTTTACATTTCACACTGCCTATTTCATAATTTTTTCTGTATTTATTTATTTATTTTACAAAAAAAACAACGAGTATGTATTAAACTTAAAAAAAGTCATGTGAGTAGCAAAGAAAATAGTCTAAATTTTAAATGACCAACAATTTACGTAGAAGCTTTGCAATAGAATTTAAGATCTGGCAGCACTGCATTTGTCCGTGTAAGAAGATTTTTCGAAGAGCAAGGCTATTCGAATTATCAAGTTGCGGATTAAATTATTGCATATCGCTTTTTTTTTAGCAAAGAACAAATATTTGGATATAACTTGTTATTTTCCTATAATGCTCTTTGAGGGTATTTTATATCTTCCACTGCATACTCGTCTCATTAGTTCTTCAAAGAACTTCTTCCTCTTTTTCCTCGAAACCCTTTGTGCAATTCACTGCCTAATCGTCTAGAGTCCTAAGAACTAGGTCTGTATATTGTTATTCGCATATGTGTAACATTTTGCCAAATGGCCGGGCTGAAAACAATTTTTTAATAAATATTTTCATAGATTTCAGAAAATAGATAACCTAAAAAATATGAACTCCTTTTTTGTAGCGATTTCCAAAAAAAAAGTTAATAAATTTTTGAATCCTGTCATTTATTAACCCGAAATAAATTTCTTTGCTAATAGCTTTGCTAAGCAGCCTGCAAGGCAAACAACAAAATTTTATTGCCTTGAAGATTTGTAAGTTGGCGCCTAAAGTCTACTTAAACTTGACTTTTATTTTTAATTTTTGTTTCAACTCAATACATTTTACACAGATTGCAAAGTTTTCTAAAAACAAAAACAGCTACAACAATAAGAAATCGCCATAAACCTAGAAAGATAATAGCAAATTTGTCAAATCAACATACAGATGTGATAAAAAAAAATAGCAGGATGAAGAGAAATAAAAAGTTTTTACAATGATTAAACTAGACAATATTTTTAGGAGATCTTTAGGAAGCATGTTCTAAGCCATGGACCATTTTGAAAGCACACTGAGGATTCGTTCTCCTTCCGCAAATCATTTGAATTTTTCAAAATATTGTGTAATAACGTTTGGTCAATGACAATACAAGGGAGTGCAAAATATAAATTTGAGAACTATTTTATTGCCAATGATTAGAAAAATAATTACATAAAAAACACTGCGAACCACTTAAATATGGAGTTTAATTTGATCAATTTTGGACGAATATATATTGTAAAACAAGATGTTGGGGGATTACAAAATGTTGGACTGCTAAAGTCATGTTCTAATACTTTGGGTGGAAATTGGGAACGGATTGTTTTTTTATACTTTGAAAGAAAATTCGTTTATTTTTATTTATCAGTAATGAAATGCGAGTTGTTTTTATGGATAACATGAATAAGGAATTTTTATATTTTGAAACAGTAGGCCATGTATTGCAATTCTAATCGACGAATCTTATAATGACATAAAACTTAAATAGTTTTATTTTGAGTTTTACCAAAATGGAATGCGTAAAACTCTCAACACTTCCGAAAAGGAATAAATTTTAATTTGAAAATGCAGTGAATTGAATGTCATTAAAAAAACAGAAGGAATAAAGAGGGGAAAGACACTTGTATACTTGAGAAAAATTGAAAGCTATGATAAAAATATGAAAGGATGCCCCAAAGCACTACAACGCGTAAGGAAAGTCAAAAAAATTTTAAGAAAGCGGAGTTAACGCGCAGTTTGTCATTTTAGAGTGATTCACAGTTCGTGGAAAACTTAGGAAGAAACTTAATGACAATTGTAAAGCTCAGCGCCTTCAATTCTCAAAGAATACAAGTGGTCGAATAAATGGTTCAGAGTTGTATTTTCCGACAAAAAAAGTTTAATTTCCATGGAACAGATGGATACAATTTTTATTCCACGGCTTAAGAAAATATTTTTGCAACAAAGACCACTATTGTACTATCGACCTGATATTTAAAACGAAAAGATGATTATAGCTTCCTACTAAAGAATATAAGAACGCGCGTTTCCACAATTTACGAAGTTAGTTTGACCCATAGCGAGGATCTATCAACAAGACAATGCTCTAATTGACGCTGCCAGAGCTGTAAAACAGTGGATTTGCAAGCAAGATGCAGAACTTTTAAATAGGCCGACATGTTCTACGAATCTTAATATAATTGAAGATGACTGGAGGTAGCTTGCTAGAAAAGTAAACGACAGCAGAAAGCAATTTAATACAATTGAGTCTTTTAAGGACGCAATGAAAAATATATGCTGCGGCTCAACATCATTACAATATATAGGATCGCATTAACCACCTAACCGTATATTGACAATAATTTCTAATAATAGTGGCAATACGCATTACCAAATTTTTTTTTCTACTTTTTTTTACCAAAATGTATTTACTTACTTTATTAATGCTAATTAATAATTAAAAAATTTTATTTAAACAATAAACACAAATCATATTTTCTTTTCATTATATTATTAATTTTTTTTTTTTTTTATGGTAGGACCAGCACTCAGGGGATGACCCCTATTCATGCAATGCATTGTGCTAGAACTAGGAAAAGAGGTTATGGGAAGGAGGACAGAGGGAGTAGTGTTTATTAATATTTGATTTGAACTTTTCCACAGAAAAAGTGGGAGGAAAGACCTCTGCTGGAAGCTTATTCCACATACGAATGGTCCGGCTAAAGATTGAATATTAATTGCCCTAAAATAGCCTTTAAATCAGACATATTTTTAATGCCCCAAAATCTGCTTTACAACATATGTATATATTAAATTGAGTTTGCAATTTAGCTTACTCAATTAGCATTTGACAGCAAAAAATTTGGCCATTTTGTTCGTAATAGCTTGTACTTGGAAATTTAGTGAGAGATTCGGCTTTAAAAGAAATTTTTGGAGGAAATTTATAAGTTTGAAACCTAAAATGTAGTTTAATTAGTAATGCAGTAACGAAACTTGGTTTTGTCATTAAACACGGTTTTTTTGCCCACTAAACACTTCACCAGAGTTGCTTAGGAATTATGAGCTCTTGTACGGTAAACTGTGCTCAATTAAGGCCTGAATTAGGTAAATTCCCTAATTGTGCAATTATGGTGCACGTCTAAACATAGTATAGAATTGTTAATCGACGGACTTAGCTTGGCCTTTTTTGTTGTAGGTTCACTTGTAGAAGCCCATTGCTTGGGCTCTGTTGTATTGTGATGGATGCATGCTTCGTCTACTATTACAATAGGGTGCAAAAGTTACTTCGAACTTTGGTTGCATACACTGCTACACACTTCGGAAGTGGTAACTCGTATGCGAGTAACTTTTTCACATAGAAATATTCAGAAACCTTATGCCACTTCATTTTCCTATCGTGATCTTTTCGGCGGCCTGACGGTCTCGCGTATCTTGTGCAGCGAGGACCACAACGGAATTCAGTAAACTACCTTTATATCATTGGTGGTGCAGAGTCCCCGTAGAATTTATCAAGCCTGCCCTTTTTTGAGAGGAGCAGTATTAGTTTTAAGAAGGTATTTATTATTCGATTACTATACTTCACTATAGCCGATATTGGACGACTTGCATACATCTCGCTTGCTATTAATTTTACCTCACCTGTAAGTTCCCGAACACATACAAATAACCAAACTAACCACTAAAAATTATCCTTAACGTAACATGTTTGTGTGTGTTTTTTTGCGAATCCACAACTTTCTTCCCATCTAATTGGGATGATTTTGTTGTAGTTGTAATTGGGATAGTAGCTGTAGTAGCAGTAGTAGTGATTGCTGTTATTTTTCTGGTGCTGTTTTTTTTTTGCCTGCTATCATTGTTGTTGTAAAAGTCAAGTTGACATACATATTTCTTCTTCAGTTCAATTCCTTTTACTGGGTACTTTTATTTTTATCTGTTAAGTTTTGTTTTTTTTTCTATATTTTATTATGGTGAAAGTGACATTGTTGTTGTTGCCAGATACTTAGTTTTTCGGTAGAAATACATCGCGTGGTATTGTTGTTGTTGCTCCTGCTCCTGTTATATTGTGGTGAATGTATTCCTGCGGAAACAATTTATTCAACCATTGGGCTCAGTTAAGCACCATAAAAATCCGTAAATATATTTTTTTACTTTCGCTTTTTGATGTTATTGCTGTTCTGTTTCTGTTTTCATTTATTCCTGTATATATTCGTATATGTGAGAATGTGCGTATGGAGGACTGTGTGAGTGTGTGGGTGTATTTCTGCTTTTGAGGAATTGTCTTATTGAATATCTTTTACTGTGCAGTTGATTGTTAAAAATTCTGTTCTCATTTCAGTTTATAGATTTTCTGGTCTTTTAATAAATTGTCATAAATTGATTTAAATTACACGACTTTGTCTTATTTTTGTTCTTGCAAACGAGACTGCCTCCGACAACGGAGTATTTATTTTTTGTATGTAACAGACGTATGGGAGCTTTGTAGGTGCATGTTATGTAGACAATACAATGAGATTTTAGTTTATTTTATTTTAGTGTTTAAAGTTTTTCGTTTTTTCTTCTCTGTGTCCTACTGAGTCAGCCAATCAAATTGATTTCCTTTTAAAATTAACCAATTCGCACACTTTCAGCTTTTTTGAATCACGCCGACAGATTCCTACTTTAACTATATACGAGTATATGATGGATATGGATATAAAAAGTTAGTTATAAAACAGATATAAAACGTTGACTCTTCTACACAGTATAACAAAAAACTCTACTAATTGAGTTGAAGCGGAAAGTAGTTTTAAATTTTGTGCTCAAATCTCTAAAAATTCAAAATCCTATTTCCTAAGACCCGGATACTGTCCTGTGAGCGATTCTTTTTTTGGTTGATATGGCTGAGACCGTATCAGATTCGAATAAAGAGCAGATAGCGAAATTAAGAATCTTAACTAAAGAATACTATTAAATATCTCCAAACGCCAAAAGTAAACTACCAAGGTCGATCATTAAGAAAACATTTCGGAAGATTATTTTCATTTAGACGAGTGTTATAATGAAAGACTAGTAAGATTGTTTAATGTTTTGCAAAGTCCAAAAAGCACGATAAGTTTCATTGCCAAGTTCTATGAAAACAAGAGCAAAAAATAGATAACTACAAAACGTTTGAACTGCATCTTGTTTTTAAAGTATATTTTAAAAGATATAACTAAGAAAACAAATTTCTATAAGAAATTAAGCGGTTAAATATTTTATTTTTAATTATTTGGCTATGTACATACATACATACATACATACGTACATACATACATTAAGCTCTGCCCGGACCAAATTTTAAAGATGATGTTTGAGCCAGGGTATTTTCCGAACAATGTGGAAAAGGCAAAAGTTGGCCCTGCTTCGAAAAAAAAATAAGGCGCTAGACGATTCCTCCTCCTATCGTCCACTTGGTATGATAGACATGGCCGAAAACCTACTAGAGAGCATAACCTGTAAGAGATTGGAAAATGTTGTTGAATCTAACAACGGTTTATCTGAAAATCAATTCGGTTTCCGAAAGGGAAGACCAACAGTGGACGCTATTAATGTTGTGGTCGAAACTGCTGTATAGGCTATTGAAGGAAAGAGATGGCAAAACGGTACAAAGGAATATTGTGTTGTTGTCACATTGGATGTCAAAAACGCATTCAATACGGCGAACTGGGAGCACACTGTTAACGCGTTGGTTCCACTGGCTATTTCAGGAACAGAGAATTAATCTATGAGGCCGATAATGGCACTAAAAGGCGAACAATCACTGGTAAAGTCCCTCAAGAATCAGTTCTTGGCCCACTACTGTGGGACGTGATGTATGATGGAGTTCTAAGATTAAGGCTTCCTGAAAGTGTTAAGAGAGATGGATTTGCTGATGATATACCGTTCGTGTGCGTTGAAAAGGTAATAAAAGAAACGGAAACCTTAGCGAACGCCAGTGTACAGATAGTTAAATCCTGATTTTGATCCTTTGGACTAACTTTAGCAGACCATAAGACGGACGCCGTTCTCATAAGCAGCCGGAAAGTTAGGGAAACTATAAAGCTGACTACCGGCGCATGTTATATGAAAACCAAGCCATACCTAGGCGTCATGATCGACACGCGGCTGTCTTTCGGGGAGCACTTCCAGTATATAAGTACTAAAGTATCACGAACTTGCCTGAATAAAAGAGATCCTAAATACCTTTAAACGAAAATACTCACAGGTGTAGTAAAGAGCATTATTTTCTATGCGTCTTCTATGGTCCAGTTCCTTAAAATATCTCTCATATAGGAGGCTGATAGCACCTGTTTTCAGGCTGGCTGCCTTGCGAGTGTGCAGAGAATTCCGCACTAGTGCAGATGAAACTGCTCTTGTCATTGCCGGTATGGTACCAATAGATCTCCAGGCAAGACTGGCACTGCTGATGACGCAATGGACTTGCGGGTGACTAGGTGGCAGATGAGGTGGACTACAGCTAATAGCGGACGGTGGACACATGATGATTTAGACTACAATGCAGTTGCTAAGCGGACATGAGTGCTTTAGATCATACTTGCACCGTTTCGGGCATGACAGTGTTCCGTATTATCCAAGTTGTATTGGTAACGTAGTAAAAAATGCCCGAAATGTTTTCTTTATCTGCCCACGAGTTTATAATGGTAGTGGGGACTTAGAGAGTATAGTAGGGCATAGGGCATAACTGGACGAGCGTATGTAGTTTCGCTAAATTGATTTTGATTGAACTTCGTTGATTAAAAGAGCTTCGAAGAAAAAGCAATTTAGGCTAGATGGGGTTTTAATACCCTACCCTGCGACGGATAGCTGTGCGGTAGTTCCACAGGGACAAGTGGGGTAGTGTCTCGAGGTGTTTTGTCGTTGTTAGAGTCCCACACTCCTGCCAACTTGGGCGTCAGAGTCTTTCGACGATTTCACCTCGTAAATAAAAAAGATACATACATATGTATTATTTTATTTAATTGATTCCTTACTTTTTTGAATTGGTTTGTTGTTTGCTGATTATTTTTACAAGGTTTAACAGAAACCGGGTTTTTAAAAATAGCAACTATTCGAAAAAATCGAAAACACTATGGCAAGTTACAGAATGCCCTGTGTGGGCTTTGAAGCGTTTGGACGAAAAACCATCTTTAGCGACAAGGCGCATTATGGGATGATTGGCTGTTAACAAGCGGAATTGACGTAAAGATTACGAAATCAACCTACAGGAGATTAACCAAGAAGCAATGCATGCGGCTTTTAGGCCAGCGGGTGCCGTACTTCTTCGAACACAGCGTTGGTGAGACTATCACCGTCCACTTATTTCTTTGAGTCCAAATTGCTCGATATGCCCGTGAAGGGCTTATCGAACCGTGATACATGCAGAACGGTGGTACGTGCAAACAGCGAACACAACAATTGGCATACTGCACGAAGAGTTACACTGTATGCATATCTCTTGCGAACGTGACATGAATTTGCAACCATGATCGTGCAATTTGTCTCCACTAGACTTTTTCTGGTATCAATAAGTCGCAAGCCATCGGTGCTCAGCCGGATCTTCGTGTCAGCGACATTGAACCTCTCGGATCTGTGTTATCTTGCGAAGCAGTGGCAAACATTTGAATGACGTCATACGTCTAAACATAGTAGCACACATCAACACTCCATTTTTACATCGAGCTGCACTTATTGCCACAACATTCGCTTTTATCGCGCGTAATCTTTAGTTTGATTTTGTGTATTGAATAAAAGATTATCAACCGACAAGTTTTAAGACTGAATGCCCGGCTTCGCAAGGAAGTATTGAAATATTCTATCACTCTGGCAGAGGCGGTTACGATTTTCGATAAACACTCTTGGTTTGTTTGTCAAAAACGGGTGGGCCGGCCTCTAAAAAATGAAATATGATTTAAAGATGCCTACTTCATTATATTCTTCCAGTTTTTTGGCAGTAATCCGTTCATAAGCTTTTTAATGTTAATGACAAAACTCATTTCGCTCTATGCACATAAGTGCAGCTCTAAAAATAAAAATAAGCTCACAGAAACGTAATGAAATATTTGAAATTTTTCTTTTCATCCAGGGTATAAAATAATAAATTCTATACAAGATTTATTAAAACCAGACAGAGAGGAGGCATGCGGAGCGCTAGACTTAATTTCATGACTTATTCCTCACTTTCAGTTTTATGTTCGTAGTTTGCATTTCTTCTTATTGAACTGAATTTTTATTTAATTGAAAAGTGAATGTACTCGTGTAGTTTTGTGTTGAATAACATTCGGTTTTTTTATTTTTTCTGCTGTTCCTGTTCAACGTATTTTGACATATAAAATTGATTTTGTTTTTAAATTAAACTCACGCATAAATGTTTATGGTTATTTTATTATTATTTTTTGTCCGCTTCTTTGTTCTAGCGTTTCAAACAAAATACAGAGAAACCCTCTAAGAAATATAATGCCGGCAGCATAATTATACTCGAGTGTTTTGAAAATCGTTGTAGTGATGCGATTTACACGTTAACGCTTCATTAGCAAATAGTGTTGGTAACCAGTCTCGTTTCGTAAGTTAACTATTTACAAAAATAAAGTTAGTATTTTTACCCGTATGTATAAATGAGGTAATAGATCAAACGTTAGAACTTTGATGGAATACTTTTTATATTTTCCCTTAGTTTTATTTTCGTGTTGCCTTAAAAAGACGTTTTGGTACTTAAAGCTCAATTAAGCGACTTAAATCTTTTGGTTTGATCAATACGAACGCTATTCTTTAATTCGCCGGGCCAAAAAGATTAGATGTGGTAATTCTAAATAAATTCTTCTAATATTGTTTTGAAAACTAAACAAAAATAATTAGATCAGATTGTGCTAAATCTTGATTTTGCAAAAAAAGTATAATTTAATTTTTTGAAATACCTGTAGCTGAAATAAAATGTTTTTTGTGTTGTTAACCTAGAAGTGATTAAAAAAAATAACAAAAAACGAACTGTTTTTCCTCAAATTTTTTTTTCGCAGGAGCTAGTAGACTGTCCAGCAGTCTGTCCAAAACAATACGACATGGTAACTGAATGCCTTAGATCATTCTAAGTTTCTTCTTCTCTTCTAAAAGGTTTAAAAATGTTCGGTATGAGATGTGAATTTAACATGTTACACAATAGTGTGATATGCTCCAAATATTTTTTCTGCCTAATGACCCCCTTGAGGGATTCCAATAAAAGGTAGACAAAAGTAAACTTAGGCATCTAATTACACTGACATATTTATGTCTGTATAACAACATGTCGATGCATGCAACATGCTGCAAACGCTTAAAATTTAAACAGTGAAATAAATTCTATAACTTTCACCAAGAGTCTTCGATATTGATTCGAAAACGTCTGGACAGTTTTTACATTTCCACTCAATTACTTTTCCTTAAAACAAATTGATACGCAAGTTGAATGAATTCTTAGCCAGCTGTGAATGTTGCCATGATTCCATTTTTAAGTCCCAAAAATATCGATGAAATTCCACGGTTGATACTTTTAAGGTATCGCCAGATGGAGAAAATATTTGACGGATACAATCGTGGTTACGTGAAATAAACAAACAAATAATAACAAAATATATTTAGAGTATAAGTGAGTATCTGATCTGTGTGTTGCAATAATTCAAAATGCAGGATTGCAGTTTTTTTGACCAAAAAGTCTGATTTTTTAAAAATCTAAATACAGTATAACTTATTTGACTTTAAAAATTATTTTGGTACTATTCTATTCTCTAGGGATAATTTTTCAGTACCTTTGGTTGCCACTGCCATGGTACTTGTCGAAGAAGCAAACCCAGTTTCTGTCCAACAAATCAACGAAAAATAAGTGGTACTTCAGTCTAAAGGAGTAAGAACATAAACTATTTACTTTGAGGTAAAAGTTGTTTGTGTCGTGGGCACCCTGTTACAGTAACACAGTAAAGACAAGAAGATGACAGTTCAAGATGGATGTTATTAAGCAAGGAAGAGGTAGAAAAGGAAAATGAAAATTTTGAAGGTCAAGTGGCTGAATACGCGGAATAACGGGGAAAAACGGCCATGACATGACGCCACGAGGTGTCGTGGGAAAAGAAAAATGAGAATGGTGGGATTCGAGTATCGACAACACAGCATTTAAGATCCATTATAGTATAAAGAAGTGCAAAAATAAGCGATTTTCTATGGAAAAAAAACTGAAAGTGTAGTTTTTTTGCCCTATATGAAAGAGAGATCAGAAAGGTTCGCTTCAAAAATTATACCTATTCGAAGATTTGAGTGCAAGACATATTCATACATTTATAGAAATGGATATGCATACATAGTACTTTCAATTAGCTACCGCTATCAGAAGAACGTTTTTTCCAAAGTTAGTATAATGATATTATCTATATTGAATATAATATAATAAGTTTTATATATTCGAATCAATACCAATACCCACACAAGCTGTTTCAATATTCGGGATATTCCGGTAGTTAAACGTGTTTCAGAATTTTTCATTGTTCAGTATTTTGTTTGTTCAGTATTTTTGAAATAATAACTCTGCAAAGTCAAATAAAGTGGGAATGTTTAGGATCTATAATCATATCTTCCCTACCTCGAGTCCTTATATCTATAAATGTATTTTAATATATCTAAGCACTGTACCGGATTTATAACTCAGCTAATACTTACCTTAAATTATACTTACCTTAAATTATAATTACGTCAAATCATACTTACCTTAAATTATAGTTAACTAAAATTATAGTAACCTTGAATTATACTTACCTTAAATTATACTTACCCGATACCCAAACATAGACCTGTTGAAATAAGTATACATATATGCGTAGATATTACAGATATGCTTATTGTATCTATCATTTGTCGTATCAATTCACACAGCTGTAAAGAGTTAAATTTAAAGAGTGGTGGTATAGTGTTTCCTACTATCGTTCGTACCTAAATTTCCGTTGAAGTCAGTGTTTTGCGGAGGTGAACTCTTGGAATCCGATTAAAGGATCATCCGTCACTATTTTCATTTGTTCATTTGATACTTTGCATTTTCATTGTTCAATTAATAGTAAGATATTCAATGTAGTAATCCGTATACATAGGTTTTAGCCGATAATTTCGTTTTAAGATGGTTGAATAAAATGAATTGTAATAATTTAAATGTATAAATTTACGAGTTTTAGCGTTGATATGAGCGGGTAAACTCGCCGAAGTACCATAGGGAGGTGGTGAAAGCAACGTGTAAGTATTTAGGGATAACCTTATAAAATTCCGGTAAGTGGGCTATCAAGGTGAACTTCCTAGGAGGTTCGTGAGGGAGGGCAACCGGGGTTGACAGTCCATCAGTCAACCTATGGCTCCAAAAGTCAGTGGAAGAAGGCTCGTGGTAACGGAGGCAGTGAGGTGGCGTTCATTATAAAAGTTTTGTTTTTGACAGTATAGGTAAACAGTTCTTTTCGGTCTCCACAACTTCATTTATTTTATTTTCTTTTAAGCGAAAGGCTGGCATGAAGTTTTTTTTTTTTTTGTAGGGCAAACAGAACCGATTGGTTGGCAAGAACCACGCCTAAGACGGCGAGCTAGAGCCGGAGCAACCGCGAGCATGTCAGCACCGCCAACAGTCGGGTCACAGTGTCGTTCTTCATTTACTTTTTTCTTGGCTCAACAGGAGTAACCAAATTACTACATTTGATATCACTTCAGTTTGAAAGTTTGATGTTCTGCATTTTACTTTTGACGTTTCATTTACTTTTGCTTTCGAACATAAGAATCAAGGCGTATCTAACTAGGTGACCTTGCTACGACAACAAATAGAACAATACAACAACAGCAGGCAGATTTGTTTGTGTAAAAGAAAATTATAAGAAAAAAAGTTGAATAAATTTTTTTTGGTACAAATTAAAAATTTATTTATAAATTTTGTACAAATTAGAACACAAATTGATAATTTATTTTTTGTTTTTACTTCACTTTTTAATTTATTTATACACAAACTATAAAAACATTAAGGCACTTGTATCAATGAGACTTGAATGTAAATGAATTTTTTGATTATTCGTAAACAAAACAAAATAGTTTGACATTAAAATTGGGCAAACAAAGGAAAACGAAAATTTAAGCAAAAAATTGTCACCTGCAGTAGTGATGCCACCTGGTTAATATGCCTGGATAAGAATGAAGTAATTTTGTCATGTTCTAGAAACTACTTTTACAAAAAAAGCAGTAGTTTAAAAATACTGCTAAGTTTAATAGTGAAATTGAAAACTTAAAAAAAATGTAAGTATAATTACTATATTTGTTGTTAAAAATTAAAAATAAAAAGTTGCAATGGCTATCTACTTATTGGAAGTAAAAATAAAATAAAAATCTGTAGTTTTCTCTAGGGGCAAACACAAAAGCACCACGCAGGATGAAGACGCCGGCAGCTTATATTTGATACAATTTAAAAGAACACGAAATGCATCCTTGTTAATGTGGTAATACTGTAAACGCCTAAATAAGTACATCATTTCAAATTTTCATTATGTATGTGTACTTACACATGGCTTTGATATCCAAAGGATTTGAGTGATCCCGCAATATCCTCCTCTGTAATTTTGCGTTCGCGAATTCATCGTTTTGATGCACCATGGACACTAACAATACGTTCATTATTTATGGTGTGCTTTAATATTTTCTCACGATTTCTTTAGCCTTTATACGAAAATAAGAACACAAGTAGTAATTTTTTGAAATATAAAGCAAAATTTTATTTTTAATTTGAAATCACATATGTATCAGCTGTTTACGATTTTTGTTTTCGAAGTTCATTTCAAATGAGGAAATGTAACACCAAACCACTACTTTTGCAGAACATCAAAAATACAAAATTTACTTTTCAAATCGTATTTTACTTGCATTCTACTCCTTTTCTGGAACACGCCTGTATGTCTATAGTAAACTATTTTCAACATACACATTGAAAAATAAATTGAAAACTTTAATTTAGCTAAAGTTCTCTGAATTTTAGCTAAACCTTAAGTAAACTAATTTTTATATATTTCAAAAACGGTGAAACTAAGAATAAATAATCTTTTTATTTAAATTTACTTTGAAAGGCTCTTAAAAGATTAAAAAATTCACTTCGCATAAAAATGAACATCGATTTAAGTTTTTAAAATTCATAAAAAAATTATAAAATATGTTTTGATGATGTTTGAAAATAAGATGCAGATTTTGAAGATCAAGATTTTTGAAGATTTTAGCCCTAAAAAATTCAGCGATTATTGATGGCAAAAATTATTAATCGGTTATTTAATCAAAAGATTAATCAAATCGAGAAATTATTACATTCGCCTAATCGAAAAAAAATAATCGATTCATCGAATAATTTAGCTAAGGTCGAAAATTGTCACAAGTAACATAAAAAAGTATTTACAGTACTATACTCGTATATTTACATGGCTAAGAAGTTTTTTGAAGTAAGTGGTTAGAAAAATAATTTAAAATCAATAGTTTAAAGAGGAGTTTTGCTTAGAAGTTAGAAGTGTTTTCATTGCATCATATGACATTATCATGCTCAATTCAAAAACTGCAGTGCTGAGAAAGGAGCTTAACTCTCCTTGAGGATTTGTAGAGTCATTGTACTTGTAAGGAGCATTTTCAACTATTTCAGCTCTTAAGTCTCTCATAACCATAGGTAGCACTAATGGATCTTGGAAATTATTTTTTGTTTAAATCTGGAGTCTAGTAAAGTTGATGCTGCCAGTAAAAATGATAGTTACATTTTCTCAAACCGTTGAACACCGGCTTCAAATAGTTATTTTTAATTGATTGGTAGCACGAAATATGTTAGCGGCATATTATAGTTATTGTTAATAATCGTTTAGCCCAAAGAGAAATTTCGATAGAACGAAATCGTTAACCGAAACAAAATAATCGATTATTAATCGTTTTTAGATTACGGAGACTACTGAAAAAGTGCAACAGTGCTGCATTTCCCGTCCCTGGCATAGAAAGTGCACAAACATGCAAAAGCATGCGATCGTTCCGAAACAGAAATATTTTCAATACGAAAACAATTCGTTAAGTTTGGACGCAAGAGTTTCGTAATTTTCGTTGAAATTGTGCGATAGGTTCGCAGCTTCAGTATGTTGCGGTGCATTAAAAAATACCTTTGGATATTTTATAATCTCCCAGAGAGTGCAGCGAGCGAATTTAAGAAAATTGCTGATATGTGTGTGTGTTCGGAAATTGTTCTTTATACAACAGAGAACATTTTTACTAATATTTAATTTTTTAATACGGCTACATATATATTTTATAAATTTGTCTGTAACTTTGTATCTTAAACAGACCTAACGAATGGTTGGGTTCTTTTTCTACTCGATTTTTTGTTGCCGAAAGAGGAATAGACTAATCAAAAACCTTTCTCGCAAAACTTTTGTAAAACGGTATTTCGTGCGTATTTAAGGGTAAAATTGGTACTTTAGGGGTACCTTAAAACATCTCAACACAGAAATTTAGAAAAACAATAGAATAAGAACGTTCATTTTTAAACTTTTTTGAAATTCAAAACAGGGTAACGAATTAATTTGTCATTTGTCTTGACCTTTGCAGCACATACTATGCATGTTCATGTGCCATGAAACGCCGTATCGGCCATGATCTTGCCGCAACACACCACAGCCAGCACGTTACTCCCCTAAAGGTTACTTCCCAACAACCCGTCCGGGACTTGTCATCCCATTGTACTAATCATTTAGTTAACAGTGGAGTCTCGAATGTACTTGTCTCATGCGGCCTTAAGAGCCGGATGATGAAAATGGCTGAAAAAACTAATACTCGAGACTATGGCCAAAAATTTTGATATTATAAAGCAATATAGCGCTACGAAGTTGAAATTGTATGACAGTATATTGGCTAGACGTTCAACTTCGGGACATATTGCCTATATTGTGGGGCAATAAAATTGCAAGTAGAAACACCTGAAATCACACATGAAAGGGAGAACCTTTTTGCGAACATCGAAATGTTTCCCAAATAAATTTGGCGAAGTATCGAAAATTTGTCGATACTGAATATACTTTATTACGGATTAATTTACGCATACGTGTGCGATCTCATGTATTATAATCAATATTATACTTTTTTGTGAACCCAAGATCTTGGGCTTGAAAATTAATTATTAAAAATTATAATAAAAGTTAAAAAAAAACGATAATAAAGTTTGCATTATTCGTATTTCTTGTTTTAATAAAAAGTAAAGTTTTACAAAATTTTATCAAATAAACCTCTGTAAACATTAACAGCAATTAAAAGTTGTTAACAAAAGGCTGATCTCATAGCGACAACCATCAAAAAATAAAATCTATTTTTTCCAAAAATTTTTTATAGTTTTCAACAAAAAAAAAAACCAAAAACCTGTTTAAAAACAGTTTTGCCAGTTTTAGTGCCCTCATAGCAAAACGCACAATAATTATGCGTTAAGTTGCAGAGTCTAACTTTTGTAGTCGTTTTTGAAAGCAAACAAAAAAAACTTCACAAATACTAAGAAGTAGTATTCCACTTACGCATACATTTGTCCATGCGTAAACGATAATTACCGATAGCTCTACCTGGAATAAATTTAAAATACAAAAAAAAAAAAAACTGGCTGCATACTATTAAAGATTCGAAAGCGCTTTATTTAACGCATTTTTTGTGGTTTTTGCGTTGTTAATTCGTATAATTCGTATAACAACTGCACACACATAAACAACAACACGCACACACACAAAAACACACGTTAATGGGAATGGGAACTATAATATAAAATAGCAAAACTCTATTTACTATTGGTCATAAACGAATTGGACGGTACCGGTACCATACTATCTAAGTAACAGTGGGAAGAATTAAAGAGCTCAGTTGAGAAAAACAAATGTCATAGTTCAAGTGATAAGAGTTAAAAAAAAACCTTAAATTAAAATTTCTTTTTTTCTTTCAGATAGAATTTTAAAAGAAATAAAATGCAAATGATTTTTGAGTGATTCTGTTTTTTACTACGATATAGACTTCATGCAAACAAAAAAGGCTGATATAACCAAGAGCAATATATTATGATTGAATTATATGATTGTAACCCAATCATATTATTATTGCAGATATTAATGGTAATATGGCCCTTTTAGAGCAGCACGAAAGCAAATAATTGCTGATACTGATTGGCAGCGGCTGAGGTACAAACACAGGCGACTAAAGCTATTCCACTCTCATGCTTTGATTAAACACCAAGAAAATTTTACATATTATGTTTATTACAGTTATCATATTATTTTATATAAAATAAAATACTTTGTTTCTGGTTAGAATTTTTTTAGAACTTTTTAGTAAATATTGTATAGTTCAACTCAAACATTTATGGATGGAAATCTTTCAATGATTAAATGCAAACAATAACTTCTTTATCGCAACTAGGGTAATATTTAAAATTTTTAAAATAGCCCTTTTGTGTTTGTCACAAGAATATATTGTTGTAGAGAGCATAATGGGCCGCATAAAAAATAATGTTTTGCGACATTTATTTAAATGTAACTTCTGGTATCTGGATTCCACAACTGGGCTATTACAAATATCTAGAGAAAGCATAATTCCGTAGACGAACATCTTCGCGGATTCAGGCGAAGATCGTTGTTACTTTCAAATCCGGTGAATGACTAACTTTGATTAAGACGGAATATAGTTGTATGTATCCAGTCATCTTTAATTTCACATAATACCAAAAGCTCAATATCATGTAATCAATTCAAATTTCAGCTACGCAAAGTCATGTAGCAAACATGATTTTGAAATGGGATTGTAGAAACTTTGGTCCGAATAATAAGCAGCAAATGGGTCATCGCCACATATATAGTAATTCATATGACGAAAAAATACTGTTCAAATTAAAATGTTGCAAGCAAAGTAAACTTACTATTTAAACGGAGAGTTAGTTAGGTTTGCTTCACTAGCTAGTTTCCCACAAGGAGTAGATTAAAGGTACCCACAGAGCCAATTAACCATTTCCAGAGTCGGTCAGTCTTGTTTTGTGAATGCAAAATCAAACTACACTGTCTCTTAATGAACCAAAACAAGAAAAAAGGAGCTTTAAAGGCTACAGCCTATCAAAATGTTCAATATATTCACATCGTTAAAAAAAATAAGACGGCCGTTAGCAAGAATGCTTTCTTCTATAGAGTATATCAATGCCCACCATGGAAATCGTTGCTGCAATAAATCGACTGTACGGCTAAAACCACATTCCCTCCAAATCCACATTGTCCAGTTCAGGATGAATGCCGCTCGCAGTCACTGCAGAGTCAATGTTTTTTGGTTTTCGTCGACACTGTCGTTTACAGCGAAATTGTTTTCAGCATAACCTGCTTAAGGTCTGCTAAGATTAACCGCTTCTTAGTCTGATATTTCAAAGAAACGCAAAAGTGCTATGCCATGTAAATATACTGATAGTAGCGTGTGAATAGATAAAATAAGTTGGCCATAGTCACGTGAAAAAACGACGAAATCGAGGTTATGTTCAGGGCCATACGCATCAAAACTAATCAGTAGGTTTTTCGTCCGTCGTTGATTTTTTCAAAGACCAATTTCTGTATTTTTTACTCACCTTTTGTTGTTGTCTTCTATCGTTAACGTTTGAATTTCATATGATGTTTTGTAGTGCATTTTTTTGTTTGTAATTTTATAACTTTAGGAGATAAATATTTTATTTGCATGAAGACATCATTTTAGGCAGCTTATTGTGGAAGTTTAAACAAAAAAAAACATTTGTTAAAATAAATATTTCAATAATTTATTTGCGATTCTTTTTTTCAATTTTCAGTATTTTATTCCACTACTACATACTATAACGTTTTTAATTTAACTTAATTTTGTTTTTATTTTTGTAACAGCGCGTTAACGAGGAGAAGTACAGTTGTATTAAAATCTTGCGTTACGCATTGTTTGGCCAAATGCTTTTGAATAACAAAAATTATTAAAGAAAAGCAAATGAAGTGCTAATTATGGTTTCATTATTTGCAGACACGTGGAATCGTTTATAGTTACAATATTTTCTTAATGACTGAATAAATATGGATTTAAGCTAACTTTCACTTTGGTCTCAATGTTTTGTCATAAGCGGCGAAAGCCTCTGGTAAAAAAGTTAAACTTGTTTAATGACTACGTGGATTTTAATTTCTTTTCAGCAAGTCCTCAGAATTTTGAAGTTATTCATCACTTGATCCTTGATTTGGTATTCCGACAGGGTGTTTTGATGTAGATTTTTGGAACGAATTTCCTTGTCACGTTTGGCTTGTAGACAAGCCGGTTTCGGCTATGTGCCATCGTCAGTGTAATTTTTCGTTTCTTGATCACTCTTTTGTTTTACTTAAAAATAATTTGGAGTGTTGTAAATGAAAAACCAAATTATCTGAAATAAAAATTAAACAGAATGCTCGCATAGTGGTATGTTTAGATATGTACCTTAATTAAGTGAAGAAGGTTCAGTTATGAAATTTGTTGTTCACACATATGCAATTTAGCCTACTTCTTTTATATAATCGTGGTAATGTTGTTCTAAGTTGTTGGGTATAGTTATAGACCCCCACTGACCTTTAATGTGTTTATTATACAGAATTTCTGTCCACTAAACACATATTAGCAGGGCTGCATTGGTGCAATTATATACTAATTGCTCCATTTAATAATTGTGTTCCTGTGTAGTAAGTTGTGCTTAATTAAGGCTTTAATAGCGCAAATTTCGCAATTGCGCAATTAAGGTGAATGTCTGAACAATTCATGGATGGAGGAATTTTCGAAAATCATCAATATGTGGTAATCGGAATGAAATTATGGCAGTTTGTAAACGCCCAGTTTGGGTTAGTCGTATGGATTGGATAAGTTATGGATCAATGACTTGATAAACTAACAAAATATAATTATTAAACATAAACCTTGTTTAGCCCCTAATTACATTTACATTTAGTTTTTTTGGGATTTACACGCCAAAAAAAACACGGATGGGGCACCATAATCTAAGAGTAGCTATAATGTGGTTGTTTGTGATCAAATCATATTGTAGTTGCCTTTCTTAGAGCTATAGAAAAGCTTTTAATCGAGTTCGAGCACAAAATGTTTTCGGAAACAGAATTATATGAGTGTTTCTTAGTCATACTTTGATTAAACACTTAAAAAACTCTACTTATATTATCATTATTTTATGGCTGTGGTTGTGGCTATAAATGTAGTAAAAAGAATATTGTTCTACCCAACCATGTTACAATTTTTATATATTGTAATCATCTAAGGGTTGAATATTAACAATAATTTGTTTATAGCACCCAACTATGTCACAACCATGTCTTTTCTTTGGGTGTGTAGAATCTGGCAACTTACTGTCAAGACCGGGGATCAAATTAGCACGGCCGCCAGGAGTTATAAGAAAAACAATTTCTTAAATTCCTCGGAAATTTGAGTGTTGGGGCCAAAAGTTAATTTTGTTAAGAACTCAATGTACGAAGTGAAACAATATAATATTCAAAGTATTCGTCTTGGAAAAAGGGCATTTGTATTATTATTATTGACGGCAAGGACCCCAGAAAAAAATCCAAATTTTAAAAGGAGTGCAAACTTTTTCGGGCACACAAACGCCCGTCATAGGAATCATTTATATTTTAGCTTCATAAATGCAGTACTGTATGATAGAAAATATGAAATTTTTTTAGTTTGTACGGTACATTTTATAGCCATGCAATTTTTACACAAAATTATACATTTCACGACGAGTTACGAACAGAACATGACAAACCGATAGTAAGCATTCAGTGAATCTCCATATTCCTACGAAGCGCTAAAAGAAACACTTGAAAAGAAATGCTTAAAAGGGGGACATCGGTTACAAATATCACGTCATACGTAATCAGGGTTCTTTGCTATGCCAATCCGATATTCCCTTAAAAAGCAACATATGGCGAGGCAGTAGTTTTACTGGGGACATATCTTCTTTCCGAGTTATAAATTTATTCTTAGCTATAAAATACAAATATACGTCGTGACTATGCTATCAGGACAGATATTTTACAAAAAAATCCGCAAAATAAGACTTTGCATGATAACTTTTCTACCGAGTGTAATGAAAGTTATATTTACACCTAGAAGTCGATTTACACGAGAAACGCATTCCTGAGCAAATCGTGTACATCGACTCCTAAAGACGAGTTGTGTTGAGGGTGGACACTATTCACAGGTTACAAAGTATATGTTTTTAATAAATTTTAAAGTCTCAGATGATTTTAATTAAAATGCTGATAAAATTGTCATTTTATTATTTAAATTAAAAATTTTGTTTTCTCTCTATTACTTTCGACGTTGTGTTACAATTTACTCACTTTCAAGCCAGAATTTTCATCAATGTTGTCCCAAAATAATCATCACCTGTCGGCTGATAAAATCCAAGTGAATCAATATGTTTGAATGAAAGTGTTTGCTAAAAATCATGGAAATTCAATCTTTACCATGGATCTTGTTGTTGCCACACACATTTTAAAAATGAGTACAAAATCGTATAAATTTTATTCAAAATCGTTCGATTTAAAAGAACAGCAAACAAAATTTTTTTACATGAAATCGTGTAAGAAAAGTAAGGCACAATTTGGGGGATTAGTATATACAATTTAATTACTGACATATTTACATATGTATATGAATATATGTATGCCTGTATATGTTTTAAATAACAAAACCAAAATTGAATTCATAGGCTCATAAAGGTGACCTTCATTTCTAAAATCCAACTAAAACAAACAATAGTTTAGAGTTGCAGAAACTTGAATAAAACAAACAGAAACGAAGCATACAACAAACATAATAATAAAACTAATAATAAATAATAATTGTCAATGAAAGTTGATGGGAGCAGATAGGCAGGCATACACAGAGAAAACTTAAACTGCCCACTTCACATGAACTGGCTGACGCGTTTCATCAATTCATTTTACACAATTTTACTAAACTGCTTTTGAAATGGATGAAGTTTTACAGCTTTTTTTGTAGACCAGTAAGAGAGCTACATTCGGCTGTGCCGAATCTTATATCTCCTTGACAAATGAACTTTTGGCGAATTTCCAAATTATAATGAAAATAATTTTTTAATATTCAGATTACTTTAGATTTTTGGTATAATTAATAATTTTTGCGATATTTATATTTTTTGTTGAATTTTTTAATTCCTCATTTTTGATTTTGTTTTGTTTCATATATTTGATGAACATGGATTTTGAGAAATACAAATTTATTGTGAATTTTCGACTTTTTGGTGAAATTACAAAATTTGTTGAATTAACAGTTTTGTGGTGAAATTATTTGGAGAATCCGTTTTTTCGTATTTCTTGGTTAAATTCCGGTTTTTCGTAAATATTAATTTTTTAGCGATTAACTTTTTTCCAGTTTTTCGACTTTATGGTGAGTTTTCAAATTTGGAGTGAAAATAAAAAATATAGTGAAAAAATTTCGAATTTTTTTCAATTTTTAATAATTTCGAATGTTTTTTGGAATATTATAATATTTTTGTAATTTAAACATTTTTAACTGTAGTTTTGGTGTTGTGATAAATTTTCGGATATTGGTCAATCTCAATTTATAGTAAAGTTTCTTTTATTCATTTTTCAGATAAATTGATATTTTTGATAAACTTTTTAATTTTTTGAGGACTTACCCACTTGCAGTGAATTTTTGTTTTCATCATTTTATTTTTCATAAAATATTGTTTTTTCGTGTTTTCTAGGCAAAATTATAAAACTGTGGTGAAATTTAAATTTTTGTAGTAAATATTAAAAATTTAGTGAATTTGCTTTCTTTTTTGTCGCGAAATTTCGGGTTTTAGAGGAATGTCCGTAGGTTATCTGTGGGCCTCGGGATGATAATTTCTGTAAGGGAACTGCATAGCATAAGAATTCAAAATGTGCGAATTTTATGTGATTGTGTACGAGTATAAGCGTTTCCCTGCGCGAGTGAAAATACTAAAAACCGCAGGTCCATATGTCGGGAACTTGTTGATATAATGCCTGATTTCAAAAGCGAAAATTCGCCAAGCTCAAACTGATTAAGGGTTCAAAATCCTATGTTGTTGATTTCAACATCGGACAGACGGACATCGTTAATTGATCTTACCTACCTATAAGGATCCAGAATATATATATATATATATATATATATATATATATATATTGTTGGATCGGAAATGAATATTGTACAAATTACAAACGGAATGACAAACCTATATATACCATTTCCACTTCTGTGAAGGGTATAGTTAAACACTTTTAATATATTGCGAAAATCTTTACGATTACCGCTCAAGTAACGCACAATGTTCATATTTTTATCAGCTCGTATTTCTATACAAGTGCGTACAAGTCGAGGCAACGCAGTCAAGCGAATCAATAATACCATCAAGAATGACATGAAATACGATGTTTGGTTGCCCTTGATAAATAGATAACCCAGTCTTAAAAAAGAATTCATGAAATATTTTTGTTAAGAAAAATATAAAATTACATTTTTAATTCTAAATATTTTTGTTTTTTTTGGGGTTTTGAAGTGATTACAGGAGGCTTAAAATTAAAACATGTTATGATTGGTGCTATTTTTTTTATTTATAAGTGGGTGATAAAGTAACGTAAGTGTGCTTCTTACAGTGGTAGAAGTGTGATTATATATTTTATTTTATTGTTATTTATCTTAAATCATAGCAAAATGTCAGCATTAGAAATTTAAGGAAATTTAGGGAATCTGTATTTAATTTGTTTTTTTTGTTGTAATTAGTAATATTTTTGCTTCATTTTATAACAATATAATTAATAAATTTAATTTCTATTTTACTTTCAAATTTCATTACACACTTATAAATATATCTAAATTGATATTCATCTTAGAGTTGGGTAAACAAAAATATATTTTTATAATTTTAAATAAAATGAATATTACGTTAAATCATAATAATCTTTTACAATTTTTTTAATTATAATGCATTGAATTGCATTTGTGGTAAATTACAAATTTAAAAAAAATCCCAAATTTCACCAAAAAATTATAAAAAACTGAAGTTTCAGAAAAACTAAAACTTTACTAAGGCTGTGAAAGTTAAAAAAGGAGTTAAATTAGATAATTATATTTTAGCAATAAATACATTAAAAAAATATTTCCATAGAGTAAGACTATATTTACATAATGAAATTTGTCATAAAATTAATGGGAGGGAAATTATGAAAAGTTTCACAAATGTAAGAGTAGTCTAGCTTAAATTTTATTAGAAAATCGCACCAAAAACTGTTTACGAAAACAACTAAAATTGAATATGAAATTAAAATTTCTCACATATTAAAATTTGGCTAAAAATACTAAAATTTTGATTCTTGATTTGATATTCCGACAGGGTGTTTTTTGATGTAGAATTTTGGAACGAATTTCCGTCATTCCTTGTTCCTGCCATCCGCAAACACCAATTCTGATGCAATAAAAAAGTATTGATTACTGTTTTATTACTTTTTTATTACGTCTACCAATCCAAACAAAACATTCGACCTATGAGCTTTACATGTTACCTGTTCACACCTAGCAGATGCCTATATGATAGACGAGGTTTACCTGCACCTTGCTTACATAACTAATAGATACTTGGCACAAAATAAAACACCAACGAATTGATACAAACTTCTCAGAACGAAATATTACACTCACGATAGCACATATCAGAGCACGGTTTCACTCCAAACCAAACTTGACAGGGTATGACAGAAATTCGAACTTACTTGAACGAAGTGCACATAGGATAATGATCGTAATAAGTAGCTATTTTCTAGCTTCTCTAAGCTGTTAAATGCTAAACTTATTAGTTTCGTGTCGCACTATAATTTCCGAGTTACAGACTATTTTAATGTATTAACTTCTTTGTGGCAAAATATGGGTGTCGTGCCTTAGATAAAAGCCTTTAAAAACAAACACATCACAGGATTTATTTCCCTTAATAAGATCCTGGGTTATCGGGATTCGGGATTTCCCGTTTAGCATTCATCCCTAACAAACTTAGATTCTGACAGGGGATTAATAAATATTTTACCCACATACACATGGAGTTTAACGAATGCAATTTTTTAAGATTCTGCTAAATTTTATTTCCATAAAATTTTATCTGATTGCTACCACTGTGCGTGCACCCTTCAAAATTTAACAAAAGATTAAAAACTTTTATAGCCTTATTTTTGTTTTAAACTTCATAATTGTATTTTTTTTTCGATGTGTTCTTAAGTTTTAATCAATCCGTTTATTTAACTTCAAGTCAAATTAAATGTACGAATGTTTTTGAAACTCTAAAGTATTTAAATTTTCCCAATTGCAAGCAAATTTTCTATATTTGAGACGTTTTAGAAATAGAATATCTGCTTTAGAGTATAAATTTTTTTGGCAATTGACTTTGTTTTTCGAAAATATAAACTTTTCCTCAGTGGATTATTTATTTGTATAAAAATTGTTTGTGTTTCACAAGTTCAATCTATTACTTTTCTAGAAATAATAATAATAATAATTTCTTGATAAACATCTATAAAGGGTATTTGCGTAAAAACAAAACTTGTCTCGACGATAAAATTTACTTAAAATTTACTACAAAATGTTACTAAAGTCTGTAGCATAAATATAAATTGTGCATCGGAAAATATCTTCTTTATTTTGAGCAAATTTATATTTTCGTTCAATACAGGGACTGAAAATAAAATCTCTTTTTTGAAATTTTCCAGGTGAAATGTAATTCCCGTGAATTCGATTTTTATAAATTGCCGCGCTTTTTAATTTTTTAATTGAAACGAAATGAAAATTATTCACACAATATTTTTGGTTTTTCATTTGTGTCAGAAGCAAATAGATAATTTCATTTGTTGTTTTTACGCCAATATTTCGTATAAATCTGAAAGCAAATCTTGCGGTGAACCAGTATAAATTGAAAATCGCCAAAATCATTGAAATTCTTTTTGTACTTCTGTAATTTCTGAGCCCATATTTGACTGTAGAGTGTATTAGGTTTAAGCTTCTCTGAGAAGAAATTTCGGAGATTTCATAAACCCGATACATATTATAGTATTTGAGCTGACGCGGTTGCAGAGGAAGAAAACTAAGATATTCATACCCTTCCCCAATCAATTAAAAATTACAAGAAAACTTTTCTGTGTTAAAAATTATGTCTTGCTTATTTTTTTTTCCAACTCACGTTATTATAAAAATTCAAGTTATTTGATAAAAATAAGCTACGAGTAGTCTCCATTGTATTTCGCTGGTTGCTTACGCCAGCTCATCAAGAAACCCTTACCCAACTTTTTAGAAAACCTTAAACGTCTTAGCCTTAAATTCTTCAAACCCAATGAGAAAGCTAAAAGAACTGTAATGTTTTTATTTTAAGGTTCATTAAGAATTCTCATTCGTTGCTTCCTTAGGAGCAAGAGAGCAGATTCATTGTCCTCATAACTATAAACATGTATTCGTTAAGCAATAAAAATCTATAAAATAATGATAAAAGCTGGAGTCACCTAAAACTTTATTTCTAAAAGTTTTGAAGTCTACTGTATATATTAAACTATTCATATATTTCTGAAGTCTCGAGTGTCTAGTTCCACAGTCTCCGAAAGGGATTAGGAAGAGACTTTTGATATTTGTTTCATTTAAAGTTTAAGCTGAGTTCGTAGTTCGATTAAAAATCTATAAAAAAAAAAACCTTCTGTATCTATAAATTTTCACTAATGCCAATTCCAGGAAAAAAATTGTTTGCAACAATATGGAGGTGGCTCAAATAGTACCTGCAAACAGGCAGTAGTGCGCTGTTCACGTACGCACTTGTTTATGAATTGTATGGCAGATTTTAAATACTCACTCATACTCACTTGCATAAACACTTGTGATCACACATACACACACACACACACTAAGCCATGCAAATATAAATTCGTTGTTGTTGACTTGTAGGCATGTGTTTTTAATAACATGATTTTGTTGTTGGCGTTTAGAAGGAAAAAAAGCTTTTTTTTTATTTATTTTGTGTTATTTTTCTAATTCTCCGACTGCAGATCGTTAGTACGTTGCTTATTGTTTACTTCTTCTAGCTTCTATTCTATTTTACTTTCAAATTTTATTTGCACGTACATACACAAACACATCCATGCATTCATACATCCATACCAACTTATTTTTAGTTCAGTGAAAGAAGGTACAGCAAGAAAGATAACGATTAAAATGATTGTTGCCTTTAAAATGCGTGTCTCTATGTTTGACGAAAGTTTTTGTATTTTATTAGGCGAACACTCACATACATACGTATATGTATGTATGTACGCACAGTTCTTTGCGTATAAAGTTCTGATAGTCTCGACACTATGAATAGTTTTTTAATGTTTTTTTAAAGTGATTTTGTTATTTTTAGTTAAAAATATGTAGATACCTTGAACTTCACAATAGTTTTTTATTTGTTGCAAAACAAAAACCAAAAAAAAAAAACAAAATAATAAAAAAATTGTTTTGATTTTGAAGTCTTTGTATTTATTTTTTGGTAGGGCAAACGGTTTTCCATATTTGGCGGAATATTGAGGTATGTTTATTCTATTTTAATTGGTTGTATTTTTTTTAATCGCCTTTTAATTTTAAACTAAAAGTTGTTGCAAATACATTTTTGAATAATGTAATTTATGGACTAATTAATAACATGATGTTACAAAATGTTTTTTTTTTATATTGAAAATCGACTTAAAGTGGGTTGAAGGCTTATCTGAGCACATCAGTTTTCAAAAGTTCTAAAATACCAAAAAAACTTTGAGCTATTTCTAAAAAATATTATTTTGAAACTTGTTGGGGTATTTAAGAGCGCGCAGCTCTTTTAATTTTACCCGATTTTTAATTTGTTAACGTTTTTGTAAAGAGAGAAGATAGTTAAGGCTTTCTTAGCATACTCGTATACACCTCTTGGTACATGCGTCAAATGTGGGTGGTGATGTTAACAGGAATTATATGTTTATGGCAGTTCATTCAATAACTCCGTAGGATAAATAAGAAAAACACAAAATTTTGACAAAACTCGATTTTATTAGTCAACATAGTTACCTTCGAGGGCGATACAACGAGTATAGCGATTTTCCAATTTTTCGATACAGACGCCATCACCTTACCGGCCGACTGTTGCAGCTTTGCATGCTTTTCATTCGATTTTTCGATTACTGTCCACTCAGTTGACTGTAAAATCCACTACCATCTGATATCTTTACAATGTCAGCTAGCTCGTGCGATCGTTCATAACCAATTTGTTGATTTTTTATGTATTCTGGAATAACAGCCTCGTTTGGGCATTCACTGCGCTCTGCATCAGTTGTGTTGGTACGATCACGTTTAAATTAAGCAATCCAATTCTCTACCATTTGTCTCGAGGGATCAGAGTTCGGATAATGTTTATTAAGCCATGGTTTTGTTTCCACTGTATTTTTTTTCCATCAAAAAGCAATGCTTTATCAAAAATCGAAATTCACTTTTGTCCATGCTTCACACAAAATGATATAACTCACGAATTAATACTCAGATTGTTGTCAAATTTGTACACGTATCATTTGAAGATTAGTACTAAATAAACATTTCAGTCACGCCATCTATGTGTCATCCTATGGACTTTTTGAATAGATTGTTACATACATACTTTATACGATTTTTTTTAGTTTTTTCAACTTTGAGAAAAATTTACTTAATTTTTGTTTTTTCAGAGACACTGATTTGCACGCTTTATTTTGAATAAATGTAAGTTGAAATTGTTAAGATCGGTTAAAAAATTACAGAGGGATTTAAGTTTATCTAATGTCGGAATTTTGTCAAATTTTTCCTTTTTGAAGAAGTTGCATCCTCGCAAATATTTTTAGCTGAACTAAAACAAAAGAACTTAAATAGATTTTCTGTTTATTTTTAGTTTTTTCAGATTAAAATACGTTTTTTAATTAAATTTGCGCAATCACCGAAAACAAAATGATCTATAAACCTAAATTACTTGGATGTAGATCTTTCGAACGAATTTTCGGTATCACTTGTCAAGTTTGGTTTGGGGACAAACCGGTTTCGCCTATGCGTTGTCATATCAAATCAAGAATTTAAGTTATTTTGTTAAAACGGCTTAATGCATCTTTTGTGGTTAAGCATTTTATTCTCTCTTTCTATTTTGAGGGACCAGTAGTAACTTTTTCGGTTTTTGAGATCTCGTAATGAGACCGTACGTTCCCCTTGTCCATCATTAAATTGCCCAAGGTTATCCGGGATAAAATCCAAGTGTGCACCGACAAATTGAATTTTTTATAGATTTCATGCCTGTGTAAGCTACCAGAAATTTATTTGCCAATTAAACGCAATTGTCGCTTATTTGATTTCCTAAAAATATCTCACAAAAGTGTGTAAAACTTGCCCATGCATCTTAATTAACATCGAGCATAATTCTCTGGAAAATCAGAGAATCATAATGCACACATACGAGTACACAAAATACAATTATGATATAAAATCTCCTTCTTCCTGCAGCTATTTTGTCTTCAGTTAATCCCGGAAACATTGATTTTATTCCTGTATGTTGGCCCAACTTAAGGTGCAGTGTGGTCAAGATAATTTGACTGCCCTGTACCAGTGGAATGTTTAGGATATTGTTGACCTATTTTGTTTATATATTGGTCTTTTACACGACTATACTTTTAGATCTAAAAACCTTTCCATTGTGTCATATGATTCTTTTAAACATGTGGCGTACGCTGATGACATGGATGGTCATTAAATCCATTATTTATTCTGTATTGTTCACCAAAAAAAAATGCTTGCAAAAAAAGTGGTAGACCAAGCTAGCGAGTAGTTCTTGGTAGAGAGTCTATAAAATTCTGCTTGACCGAAATATATTTCTTTCAATTGTGTGAGTTAATAACAGAAGAACTAACGGAAAAGTCGGAACAAAAACCATGCAGCTGCTTGTTTCAATTATTTCTACTTGATTAATGGCCATTAAAAAATTCTTCTTTTTTCGATCAAGGGCTATTGGAAGCCTCTCCAATAGAATCGCACAACTTTTACAATATTCATCCGATTTTGAAAATCTAAAAACGGAAATGCTTTTGAGAGCAGTAATATAAAAGTATGTATATGCTCTCATAGGAAAATAAATAGAGAAAAGCAACCAAACTCAAATAGGCATATCAAGATAAATACAACCGTAGGAACCTCCATTATTACGATTTTGCAGAATACCTTGAAACTTTAAGAGTGTTTCTGAAATTTGGAAGAGAGATTTGTGATCTATTCAACAAGACCTACACCTATAACCTACAGTTATATTTTCGCTGTAACATCATGAAACAGAATTATAGAAAAGGACACACAGGTTAATTTACAAAAAATTAATTGTAGATTAAAAAAAAACTAGTTACAGTGAACTCGCTAAAAGATAAACTAGTTATTTCCAAATTAGTTAACGCATTCCATTTTGTCCACGTTTGCGATTGTATTTTTTTTTTAATTTTAATTCTAAAATTTTTATTCTATAACTTCGCAGAGAGTTCTCTGGCATTAAAGGCACAAATTATATCATTAATATTTTACTGAATTTATTTGGCCATTGTTTCAGAATGAGCCCGCTCACCCTGAAATTATTGTTTCGTCTTTGAATAAACTCTTAAAAAAGCACGCACCACTTTTTAGACTCTAAGGAGCGAAATGTTTTAAGCGTTCCTGGCCCACAAAATGTTAATACATCCTGTAATGGTCACTTTCTTTTTTGCACAAAATTTACACAAATTGTTGATTTAATGACAATATACTCTGAAGATAACTGTGTAGCACTTTTAGTGTTTCGTAAAAGCGCTACAGTACCTCTAGGGCCATAAGGATACAAGTTACACCACTACTGATCGAGCTAGTGCCAAGATTCCAGTTAAAACTGTTAGCTTCATAATACTTATTATGCGGCGGGGTATTAACCCTGAAAGACACCAGACGGTGGTCTTCAAACTTTTAATTTCGGCTGGAGTACTAATAACAGCAGCGAGAGATTTAATCTGAGGCTTTGAATATTTTCAAATATCAAGTTTTGCTATTGGGGAGATTCCCCTCCCCGTCCAGTGCTAGTAAAAGCCTAGATGATTAAAACATGTGTGGCTTCTACAGTCGCGAACTTACACGAACTAAGAGAAGGTATTCGTATAGTATTCACTTTTACATAGGTAGCACTGCAGTAAATTCTTACTTATAACTTTTAATTATGCGAGCTTCATAAATTCTTAGTGAAGGCAAGAATGAAACCGGAGACGTTTTGCATTAAACTATTCTAAATAAACAGGTGCTGTCTCCTTCTTCAGTGTTGTATAGTATAAAATCTCATGATCTAGGTAGTCAATTCCGATGACAGAAACGTAAAAGCACGCGAACAGAATATGTTGCCTGAAAATCATCCAATTTAGGCAGAAAAAAACTGATTATCATGTTGCAGTATTGAGCAAAAGTGTCAGTCTAACCGCTTAGGACCCACCGCGCTCATACTTTGATTAAACAATTTACATTTAATTCTAATAATCTAAACATATAATTGTCTACTCAGAACATTTTATGGTTGAAGTAATTATATTATTTTTGTATAATTTAAATACTTTGTTTTTCTTTAGACTGAACCATGCTGCAAGTTTATGGATAAAAACATTTAATGATTAAGTGTAAACAATAACTTGCTTATCGCATCTTGAGTAATGTATGTAAAAATTTAAATATTTAGAAACAACCATTATATGATTGCCACAACGATATAATGTTGTAGACAACATAATAAGGTTGGCGCGACTATGCCACACCCAGGTTTTTGCTTTGTGGGCTCGAATGATATTTTCTTTTGGTTTAGTTTACCCACATTAAATACATCGATCTTTAAGGATTTCCTATACAAAATTCTAAGATGGTTAAAACACATTTTGTTGTGCGGGGCTCGTGGTATGGGTACCATTGGGCACTACTTCGGGGAGATTCAGTAGTAATGGAGTCGTACCAGGTGAATGATCGCGCTTTTTGTGTGCCAGACTATTATTACCCAACCCGTGATTCTATTGTTGGTTCTCAGCGTTTTTATCGTACGGAATATCATTCTCGCAATTAACGAAGTGACTGTAGAATTAGATAAGTGATTCGGATGTTTGAGAATACCGCAACAATTGGCAAATGTAGAGCACAGGTTGCCTGTGTCATTTGAGTGGTGTAGGAAAGATGATAGAAGCAAGATCTTCTCTTCGCCAAAATTCATCATTACACTTTCGCCAACGATGTCACCCCTCAATATCAAAATAATCGTCACGGGCGGATATCTGAAAGGTGTGTTTTACGATAACAAACCGACCAGTCTTCGTTCAAGTTTAGAGTGACGGTCGCCATGTGCAGAACATTTCTTATTATAATTAAAATGATAAATAATTATGCATTTCAGCGCCTGTAAATGAAACATAAACAACCTATTTGCAGGGGTTGATGTATCGGCTAATATTAATTTTCATTAGTTTTTTAGGGGGAAATTTCAATTGTTCTCGAATACTCACGACAGTTCTAGAAATTTCAAAAGAACGTCATTGACGTAAAAACGGCAATCTTCTTCATATATAGGAGATAGAGGGCTACCACAACATATAACTCCGTTGATCATACTGATTTCGTAGTTCTGACGACATGTACACACATATAATTTATCGATTAAACACCTTTTAGCCTTTTGGAACAATTTGTAATATGCCATTCGCAACAACCGCGAAACGATACCGCAGTGATTTTTCGTTTGACGTTTGATGGATAAGCAAATTTCTCTAGATCCTAGTTCCCATAGGAACTATTATTTTGTTGGTTCTAATCAGACAAGAAAAGAAGCAACGCAGTTTTCCAAGTTGTTTCGCTATCGGTTATGTGAAAAAACGCAGACGTTGGGCAACCAAGAATCAATTTTTTTGTTCCGCGCACAAATTAGATAGATAGACTATTAGGACGGGTGTTTTCTGGAATTGTAAACCTCGACGGATCCATTTGCAACACTTTCAATATGTTTTTCGCTTTACTATCTACCTCATGACGTTTGCAAATATTCGGATTGAAACGACAACTTACCAAGCCAACTGTAGACTCTAATGACGTTAGACTGACACTGTCAGTCTGTTGGTAATAAAAATCAAAATCTTGATCTCCACACTATCTGCAAAACTCATAAATTGCAAAAATATACAACAAGACGAAGAAATAAGACAAATTCATATTTCGTTAAGTAGAATAATTTGTTAAGAAAATTTTTATTTGCGCTCGACTGCGATAAGATAGATTTTTGGTTCTCTGTGTCCGTCTTTTCGATTTTATGTTGTACTAAATATTTATAACACAACAAAACCCCCACATAATTTGGCAGAATGATTTGAGAAGAAGTGAATGCCAGCAGAGTGGGGAATTAGAAGAAATAACAATTTTTTTGTTGCTATTTGACTAATAATTTTTTTCAAGTGTTTGCCAGCAGTCATTGCACTCGTACTCTTTGCATATGTAGGATTGTGTATCTGTGCGATTGTATTTAAGCTGTTTTTGTTGCTGTTGCTGTTGTTGTTTGTTCATATTTCACACTAAAGAGTTCACTGACTTTTAGTCGTCAAATAAACGATACGAAAAAAGCGCACGTTTTTAAGATTCCGCGAATTGTATAGTTTCTATTGTTGTTGTTGCTGTAGATCATTTTTTATTGCTTTTTTAAAAACAAATTGTTGTTATTTTCAAATGCTTGGCAAATTTTTTGCTTGCAAAAAACAAACGCTCGTGCAGGCGCAAGCACACATTCATTCACTCGCCCAATGATTGGTGAACAAATTAGCAAAACTTTAAATATCACCCAAACATGATCGTAAAAGTATAATTTATTTTAATAATCAGTTATATCGGGTTATTACAAGAAACATTAAAATAATCAATTAATTGCAAGATTGCGAGTTGAATTTTAGGAATGTGTTAAACAAAATTTCGATAACGCTAGTTCACATATAATTAATCATAACTTGGCAATATCCTGCCAGTGATCAGACATGGGTTGATGTTAATGCACGTGCTTTAATGGACGTGGCTAATATGAGAATAGTTGGTCTGATAGAAACATGCAGCATAAAATTACCTTTGAGTTATGTCAATATTATCAATATTTTCGGAGTTATTTAAAACTATTTTTCTTTTAATCTTATTTGATTGAATCATTGTAAGAGAAATTTACAATAAATATTAAAGGTAAGGGAGGCAGTATGCATCGGGAGCCACTGGCAGAGGGGTGCCGAGTTTTAGTTTCTTAGAAGGAGAATTATCTTTTAATTGTAACCAACAGAAATACAGCCTAATTAAAATATTTGTATGTGTGTATATTGACCCAGCTTAGTTTCACACAAATGCATATTTGTACTTAATATTACTCTTTTTAATTCATTCGCCATACAATCTCGATAATTTGAAATACAACGGATTAGAGAAAAAGTTTCAAGTAACCGAGTGTTCAAATTTAACTGCGACTCTTATGCGCAGCTAATAGAATTGTATAGAAACAAAAGCGCTGTGCATTTGAAAATAAAAGTTAACACCACTGAAAACAGCAGTTGTTCTGTCACATAGTTTTCCACTTGTTCATGTGTTTTTGCACATATGAAAAAGAAGCATGTTATACAAATTTGGTATGGATCACACTATGTGTATAGATTTCACATATGTAATTTTTACACTCCATATGACTTGTAAAGTTCCATATGAGTTAGTAAAGTTCTTAGCTTCTGTTGTCCTTGTGGTCTCACTGAATCCACTTATGCACAGCGGGGTTTGCGGTGCTCCCGCCTGTAGGGCAGTGTTATGGACAGAAAGTCGAAAGTACATGTCGGTCTATACTTCATTTATGAAGATGTCTACTCCTATACTTCACTGGATAATAATTGTTAAATTTTAAATGTTTAAGGAAAAATTAGTCAATCGAAAAATCAGGTAAATAATCTCGATAATAGATAGTGTTCAGTGACTGTTAATATTCGCTTTAATACTCTACACTTGTGCAGAAAAACACATCGCAAGTCATGCCCGTATGGGTAATTTTTGTTAATATAATATTTTGAATTAATTCTTTCCAATTTTTTTATAACTTAAAATCAATAAAAAAATTAATAAATTTCGTTAATTACGAAATCATTGTTTTCATCGTTTTTATTTTTAAGGTAGTAAACGAAACGAAACCCATTCAAGAATTACACAATTTCCTATATTTCTTTTCCAAATCATTTAAATTGTTTTTTCTATTTTCGTTTTACCCTCACGCAATTTCTGGCAAAGCGCTTTTGTGTTTGTTTTTGTTGTTGTTTTGATTTTTTGCATTTGCTAGTGTAAGTGAGCAAGAACATGGTGATTTTTCATTATATTGTTGTTGGTGTTGTTTTTTATTTTTTCATGCATATTTTCGAAAGTTCCTTAGTTCTAATGCTAACAAATAATTCAAGCTCACACACACATATATAAATATGTATATTTACCCAATTGACCTGTGGTTCGATAATAATGAAACTAAATTAAAGATTTATTAAGTAATTATATTCTTAGAATCGATTTCGTTATTTACTCTTTCTGTTAAGAAAGCAAATTTGTTTTCTATGCCGCTACGCGCGGTTTCTTTCTATTAATTTTGTGTCCACTGTAAACATCGTTCTAACCCAAGAAAAAAGGCGATAATATGAAATTTTAAAAATATTCATTCTCATATTCTATTTCTCTTGAGATTTGGGTTAAATATGTATATGATGTTTACAGTGAACACGAAATTAATAGAAAGACACAAAGAATGTTGAAAACGTGCGTAGCGTAGAAAATGCATTTTATTCCGGTAGTTGTCTAATAAGAATTTTAACTCTTACTGTATTCAAAGTTATCATAATTTAATTCTTTTAACAGAAAGAGTAAATAACGAACTCAAGCCTAACAATTAAATTACTTAATATTAATAATTACATTTTTTAAACTTACGTTAAACAATAAAATATAAATTGTCTATAATACGCTAATATATTGAATGTTCATTTGTTTGAAAAATGTTCAACATTTTCTCGACATGAACATTCGAAAATGTATCGTTAATATGCACAGTCTGTTTTGTTTTCGAATAAGAACAAATAAATAAAATTTGAGTAAAGTTAAATATAAAATTTATAAATAAAGCCTGAAAAAAATTGGGAACATTTTGTAGAAAATTTTATCAGCTTTAAGTTTTATATAAGGCGGTTTTTTGCTAAAAGATATAGTTTCAGATCTATTACAAAAAAACTTAGGACTCTTTAGGTTGTTTAAATATATGTACCAACGATCGACCAACTGTGCCAATTTTCGAAAGTTTCATTTCTCTCGATTTGTCTAATCAATTTAACTAGCCTTATAGGCGTCCAGACAAATCAAATAATACACGTAACAGTTTTGTCAACCATCATTATGTGTTCCAAAGTGGATAACTAACTTCATAAATTTTTCCAAACGTTGGATTAAATTTTCGTCGGTAGCTTTTGAAGAAAACGGTTTAACAGCTTCTTGATATATAGCACTCAGGCTACATGCATTTTGATCAGCTGTCGCCGTTGTGTCTGTAAAAAGAGAGTTGTTATTTTTTTTAAAACGAACAGAAATTGCATGTATATATAGAAGAACTATAGTTATTTAATATTGTAATACGTTGGCTATAATAAATGGTTGCATCGTGCTATAAAAAAATCCGCAGCTACAAAAATACTGTTTCGTTAAAGCAAGATCTTCGATTTGTTTCTTATTTTTTCCATAGCCTTATTGAGAATAGTTAACATCACTTTAGTACGTAAAATGTACATATATGTAAATCTAATCATTTCTCTTCGAGAACGCCATTTAACAATTGATGTGCTGAAATATGGAATTAATTGTCTCTTGAGCTGCATATTAGTAAAGCACAGCAGATTCAAAATATTGAGTTGCATTCCGGAATCGAGCAAGATGTGTTTTAACAAAACTCTATTCTTCTGCATTGGTTAGTTTGTGGAATGATGTTTCGTCCTAGGCTGTTGTTTGGTCCGTGAAGACTAGCTAATAAATGCTGCAAATGCATACAAGCCTCCCAAAAAAAGTTGCTGCCTTTGTAATTCATAAGAAATCAATGTAATCTCTTCAACGGCTTCATTTTGATAAAATAGCAATCTATCGACCGGCAGGTAAACAATTTTTTGTTTTGTAAGTCAGAAAACAAAGAAATAATTGCTTAATATACAAGCATGCACAAAAACATAAATATGTCAGGTTTCCTCTAAATATTAAAAATACTCACGTAATGGAAAATTCTAGTTTGTCCAATTAAATATTTTTGTTTTATTTTCCCTTACTTTTTGTTTTTTACGTTTGACTTTTATCATAGACTGTTGATTTGAGTTGTGGATATATTCAAACAATTTAGTAGTATTTTTTTTTTTAGTCTTGAAAGGAATCGTTATAAACTAAGCTCTAGATCTGGCGTTGCTATGATTTGTTAATACGTAGAACACAAGAATGGACACACGTAATTTTGAGCAAACGAAAGCTTTCGAGATGGACAAATTGAGATTGATACGAATTCTAGTGACTCGCATTTAATCACATGTTCTCTCGACATAGAGAAACAGGCTGTTAAAATAATAATGTTCGCACTATCGAAATTTTTTCGATAAAATCTCGAAACCTATTTGTTTTGTTTTATCAAAACCTACTCATTTGGTGCACAAATACTGGGAATAATAGAAATAATTTTTGTACAAGCACACGAAAACAGACAACATGTCATTTTTGAGTTAAGATTCATAAAGCGCGTGGATTTCGTAGATTGCAAAGTGTTGCAAATTAAAAAAAATTAAATGTATGGACTGACATTTCTTAATCTGAAAACAAGTAAGTGAAACGTAGAAATACAGAAAGTAATGTAAACAAATCAATTTATGTGCATATTGATTCAAAATATGTGGAAGAAGATGTTTTCCGCCATACTAGCGGAGCAGTTCTCATGGAAACGGACCAACTATTCGACGTAGAAATGTTTAACAAATATTTTTTTGTATAAACTTTTATCTATTAACTTTCATTTTATACAGATTCGTTCAGGAATAAATTTCCACTTTCGGATGACGTCTCTGATAGAATATCCCAAACACTTTATCAATACGCCGTGACATGCTTTGAAAAACAACGAGGTTTCAATTGAAGAAGTAAAAAGTTGTTTGTGAAACAATTTGTAACTATTATTTTGGACCAATATGAAATTGAAACAAAATACAAAACCTTCGTTCCCGAATTATTATTACAATGATAATAAAAATAAACATTTAGCGATATCTCGAAATCATAAAAACAATTATTCTCTATATCGTTAAAGTTGCCTTTCGAAAACATTTAGCAGTATTGAGCAAGTTTTCGTAGATATCAAATTCTAATATCATTAGCTAGCCTTCGAAGTCAATAGATATTTGAAACAAAACTGAGCCACATATTATAATTTCGATTCGTGTTGGATTGTCGGTCTCTAACATTTTACACGAAACTTTCGATATATGTACGTTCGTAAACGAATGCCTTGGTCAAGTGGGTATGCATTCTTATTATTAAATGCATAAATGTGAGTGAATGGGAACGATATGAGAATGACTTGTATCGTACTATTTTCATATATCTGTTGATGATGGCGCTTTCGTTGCTGTTGCTGCTGTTGGTGTTGTTGGTACTGCCACCATTGTTGTTGAATGATGTTGTTATTGTGTGAATATATTTGTGCGTGTGCGTTTTGCCAGCTCTATTCTATGCCAAACAACCAGAACAACTGTGTCGTATCAGCAAGTTGGGGCGGGTGTGCCGAAACTGAATGGGTACATGTGTGAAAGCTTGTTGTGCTGTGCGTCAACTATTTTATTTTGTTTTTGGTTATTTTTTGGATTGTTGGCATTTTTATGTGAACATGCGTTTTTGTTACGACTTGGCGTGAATGAACTTTTCAAGGTGAAACACACAAAATAATAAGAGGAAACACACAGGCACCAGCAATGGTCGCAGCTTTTGCTGCTGCCATTTTACTATACACATATACACATCTAGAAACACACACATACACATACATGCATTTATTTGTATTGGTTGTATATCTAAGAATAGGCAAAAATACAACAACATCAAAACAAATAAAAAATAAAAGAAGAAGAATAATAAAAACAGACGAAGAAGAGAACAACAAGAGTGAAATTCATCATCCACGAAAAACAGGCTGCCAGCTACTCTTGATTCTACTCACTGCTGTGTGTATTTACATTTCCATTCCTATAGATTCATACCAGCAAAAGAATGAAAGAGTGGCTTAAGAGTTAGAAGCTGGAGTTGAGTAGAAAAACAAACAGACCAAAAACCACAATAACCAAACCCACCTACTTATGTTTGTTTATAGAACAAGAAGGAAAGAAAGAAAGAACAATTCCCTAGCAAGAAAATAATTTTTTCTTTAAGCTGTATTCAGACGTAGAAAAGTCTAGAGACACGTCATAGAACTACTGTTTTGTGTATTCCTGTAGATCCCCCCTACAGGGCAGAAGCAGACCGCTTACTTTTTGTATGCCATTTCGACCCCCTTCTTTCCGCGTATCAATTTCAGGCAACCGAATTGTAATTTACGACTACCTTATTTTCATTGAGTCTCGTGGTGCCACTAACCTTTACTGTTGACTGTAGTCATTTCACACTGTCTACTGGTCGTAGGTCTTCCCCCTCATCGTGAAGAGTCTGATAATTGTTAGCATTTTTCTAAGCGTTGGCATTCACATTTAACAAATGTCTGCCCGTTGCCCTAAGCCTTATGATAACCAGTGCTGCATATTCATCAATATCCTCTCAGCCTCTTTCTCCGGGGTATCTTTGGAGACGGACCCGCCCACCCCTTGTTAGGTTTTCTTGTCCATCTATTCAGAATTCTTCCATTGACCTTAGTTCCTACTTAGATTAACCTTTCCACAACTTGCGAGGCCCAGTCGAACATAATATATGTACAGGTATTATTCATAACCAACTTGGCAAGTTGGGGTTGTAAAATATATGTACATGCAATTGTGTAGGAAGAATAATGAAGCATGCCACTACTATATTGGATGTCCTTTTTAAAAGTCCTTGGCTTTGTAGTGCTTAATGTCTGCTTCCTAGTAATTATCGACCTTTCCCTTCATCACTCCGCCAGCGTAATCGCTAGAGTTGACACTAATGTCGCCCATGGCATCCACAATTGTTATGTTTGTCCCCAGTCTAATCGCAGGCAGTGCTGATTTTCATCTTTGTCGGATAATATTTGAAGCTGCCGTACCCTATCACGAGTGTATTTATCTACCTTAGGATAATTCCAAATTATCTAAGTCTTTCTTCGTCTTCATACAATGGGCACGGTAAGATCCGTTTTGATCTTTCCCAAAAATGCCTGCTCTCTTGCACGTTTTCAGCTCTGTAAAGTCTAACCATTGCAAGGCATTAGCTTTTGCCAAACCAATATTCATACGCTGCCTCGACTCCTTTTGTGATGGACTGGAGATTCAGTGATAACATTCAGACTGAATTCACCTCACAAATTAACCTCTCCGTCTCATAAGAGATTTCATTGTCCGTCTCGTTCAATTCTCTCCTCTGCAATAAAAACGAAAAAATGGTCTCCTATTCAGAGCTCCTAAAAGTTAATTTATGACTGGATTCTTTCCCGGACTTATTTGCAGATGGGAAAACTGGTCGAAAGCAATGTATCTCTAGTCGCGTCGTTGAGATGCCAACCTTTAAATTCATAGAAATGATCGCTGCTTTTATATTTTTCTAATCGTAAACTTACGATATAGATTTGTTCAAGATATTTGTTGTAGCTAAACTAATGCTAGAGTCGTTAGATATTACAACTTCCAACTGCAACGTGACACCTGTTACAAGTAAATTTTTTTTCTAAACTGTCACTAGTTCTGAGGCTAGTAAGTTATTTGCTTGTAGTTCTTGCTTCTATGGGTTTCCTGATGTTACGTATAAATCTGATCGTTCTGAGACGAACTGCGTCTTCTCAATAAAACCAAGAGCTATATTCAAGTGATTAAGAAAAGTCACTTTGCCAGGTTCATAAAGAAAGTACTTCAGGCACGCGTTCAGGGTAGAAAAGATAAGATAAGTATATTTTATTTTTAAGTTTTTAGTCAGCAAACCATGGGTTTGAAAACCCGTGCTTATCGTCTAACATAAATAATTTAGTAGGGAAGTTTTCTCAGCTTGGTTGTCCACAGGCTCGTCCTAGTACCGGAAGGAGCAAAAAAATCGTAAGTTATATTTTATGGTTAGGTTCGAGCTTGGTCGAAAAAAAAATTTCCTATCGGACTGTAACAAATAAATAAAATCTAAAATACGATAGAACTCAATGCAGATAAACAGACATTTGGTTCGCGACTAACGAAATGGGTGTTTATGAGTTTCTTTATACTTTGTTTTTCTATTGCGGCGTATATTGCTATTTTGTATATTTTGTTATTGTTTCTATTTTTGTTTTCATTTTAAAGATTACTTGTCCGATTGCCCTTCTCTGCAAAGAATCCAAATGAATTCAATTAATTATATTCTTTACACACTTTGATTAGAAACGTTCGTCCGTCCGTAACTCGTTGCTGTTCTCCAGTTGCTTTGGTTACCATTTTGACAATTAGGCAACTGCAAAAACATGAAGCAGCCACAAAATAATATTTCCAGTACATAAATAAAAGAATGGAAGAAATATTAGGAAGTAACTAGATGCGTATGAGAATAATTGATTCAAGTAACAAGAAAAACAAACGAGATAGAAAAAAAACGTGAATATAGCGATTCTTTGTGCGGTGGCTACCTGTTGGATTTAATTTATACGCGTGTGTTAGGGTTTCTCGACTCTGGTGTATTCGCAGCAATAAATCAGTACAAAAATTAGTTGAAATAATTGTTTTTTGTATTTGATATAAAGAAAATCGTACGAGATTCAAGTTCGTAACCCTGAATCGCAATTCTAACTTCAGAAACGAATGTAGTTTTGGTGAAAATTATACAAATAATTTTATTTAAAATCAATGGAATATGTAAGTTGTTCGCCAATCGAATATTAATTTTTTTTATCGCAAAGTCGTAGATATTGGAATTTGCCTCCGTAAAGGAATTCCTGAATTCCTCCACTATATTTTTAACGGTCTGCACCACCAAATCGATTCTTAAAAAAACTTTATTAGAACAACCAATGGCAAACTAGAAAAATAGCACCGCGACTGCAAAGATCTATTGTGCATCCTCGTACTGAGCTAAGACTTTTAAAAATTTCGTAATCATAGGGACGTTTTTGTAACTAGGTATATAATTCCCTAGGGTTTTCAGTGTTCACTTTCCCACCGCTGGGTATTCGCATAGGACATGTTCTGATGTTTTCATTCCCTCTTGGCCGAGTCGGAAGGAATCAGTTTCTAGCGCACGTGTTTTGTTCATGCAATATTTGTATTTTGTAAAAAAAAAATTCGTGAGAACGGCAACTCTGATTCTTGATTTGATTCGTACGCAGAACGAAAAATGACACTGGAGATGGCAGATAGCCGAAAACGATTTGTCTTCAAACTGAACTTGACAAGGAATGATGGAAATTCATTAGGGCTACTAGGATATTTAACACCTGCCACCTTTGATTGTTCCGATTATTAAAAATTTAACGCTACACAAAAGAACAACGCGTTGTAATTATGTATCGCCATTACGCTGAGATCGCTCAAACTTTTCGAAATTTTCGGTCGAGAAAGAGCACATAATGTGTCAAATATTCGAAGAGTGATAAAAATTGGGTCGATTATAGATAATTAGTCTCCTTCGCGTCGACATGTCGCTCCGTATCTTGCAGACGCGGATACAGCTTAAGCTTTTGGGGTTGGAAGAATTACCGACAACAACGAATTCTTGAACTTTTTTGAGTGGGAAAATGTTAATTTTTAGTGGTTTTGAAGGGGCTAACATTCCCTTTTCTCCACCCTGGATCTGCAGTTGGTCTCTTGGAAACCTTGCTGCTGTAAACGAGAGTGGGGCCAAATATCTGAAAACATCAATTAGGCAGTAGCTGTGAACGGCAACCGGTACAGGAACATGATAATGGAATTCTTGTGGACACAACTGGATGCCATGGATCTAGACTGCATGTGTCGTCACGTGTCAGACCGCGCATTAAATATCGATTTATTGCAGTAACAACTTCCATAGGGTACTCTTATTGGGACACCCTATATTATAAAAAAAACTAATAAAATTAATATTTTTAATTGATCGCTAGGAAGAACCGAATCCAGGCAAGTAAATGCTACAGGCAAGGCAATGCTCTAACCACTTAAGCTACAGCACTCTCAGTCGTTAGTCATAAATGTTCTTAATTAAAGAAAAAATTGTGGAGGATTTTTGAAGCAAACTTATTCTGGAAACATTAGATGACATGAGATTTCGAATGTAGAACAGAGTTTTAGACGGAAAACATAGAAACTCTCCGACACACACATTCTAGCAGCTTCTAAATTATGTTCACGACTGGTAGCTTTAATGTTTAAGTACGTGAGCTAATGATATTAAGAGGTTACCAAAAGTGTTATTCAAACTCACACAAACTCACAATTTCATTAAAACTTTTATCAGTACAATTTTATGCAATCCACAATTGTAAAAATATTTTTAATGTTTTATTTTGAATTAAAAATAAGACAAAAAGAAAAAAAATTATATGATCAATCCGCTTAAGCCAAGTAACGCTGCATTGCCAACCTAGAAAGTCTTTTAAATTTGTATAAAATTGCTTATTCCGGGGTAATCCCAAGTTCTTTCCATAAAATAGTAAAATAGGAACAAAACTTACTTTTTTCATTGTTGGCTAATTAAGGCGCACGGTAGTTCAGGTCTAATGCACACATTGTGTATTACACGAAACCATTGCTTTTTTTAATCATAAAATAATAAAACTTGAAATAAAGGACTCTGCGTATAGGCAAAGTTTTACCATAAAAGCTTCCCAAAATATGAAGGTATAAAAGGTGCATATTTTGCTACATATTCACTGCTAAATATTCAATATTATGGGGCACTTCGACTGTAGCTAGAGAGCTGAAATTTGGTATACTGGTAGGAGAAGGGGGCGGGGGTTCCCCCTTTTTTTTTGAAAGGGACACTTCCGCTATAGCCGGAGAGCTGAAATTCTGTATACAGGTAGGCTTTGGAGAATAAGTATTTCTCACTACTTTTCATCTAGGGGACTAGGATTCCCTTTCATTTATATGGAGCACTACGGAAAAAAAGAACTCAGATTCACGCAAAAAGATAAATATGAAAATGAGGCCAAGTTCCTATCCAAAAATTTCGACCGTAAAAAGTACTGAGATCAAAATGAAGACCAAGTTCTTCACATGTACAATGCCATTGCTATTTCTAGCCAAATTGCTAGCTTGGCAATTTTTTTTGTTTAACTTTCATTTATGATTTTGTGCGGATCTTGTTTTACACCAAACATTTTTGATCTACCTGATAAAATATCATAAATAATTTATGAATTACAAACTGCCACTTATAAAATATAATTTTAGAACAACTGAAAGTAAAAACAAAATCTTATAAATTTTAAATCTAATCTTAATTTCCATAAATTGTATTAAAAAGTAAAAATAATTTCGTATTGAACATTTCTGGTGTTATCTCATTATCGAAAAAAAGAAACTTCAAAAATTGCGGAATAAATAGAATTCCCAACAGAACAATAAAAAACAATTTAATTGTACTTTTTTTTCTAACACAAATTCGTTTAGGTTATTGCACCGACTTATACTTTAATTATTCTGCCATAATAACAATAGAACAACAACAACAACAACAAGTAGGGGAAAAAAGTTCAAAGAAGTAAACAACCAAAAAGAAGAACAAAAAAAAAACAATGATAAAAATGCCATCATAAAAGGAACTTTAAAATAAATTCACACATTATATCGTTATGTATGGATGTGTTTGTAAAGGGTGTTTTTTTTAAAGGTGTACAATTTTGAATTGCAATAATATGCTGAGATTACTTACTTTCAAATCAATAACTTGCTTTATTAGAGGGACTAGATTTGTGTCACTAGTATTAAAATATTATTTCGGAGATGAAGCGCATTCTGGAATTCCAATTTTGGATCTGTATCTCGCAATCGTCCGCACAATGTTGCCGCCTCCCAGTTCGTTCAAAGTTGATTTGTTCGTTAATGACTTCACGAAACCAAAGGACTTAAATCGCATGCCCTTGATGGGAAATTGAGTGAACCATTTCGGGCAATAACGCGTCGCAAAACTTTTCATTTTAGCGTTTTGCATGTGACGCAATCTTGTTGCAAAAACATGTTTTCAGTAAATATCCCATCCAACTGATCGCCCTTAAACAGTGTTTTTTTGTGGATGTAACGTTGCTTGCAGAATTTCTCGCAGTTTCATTTTTCATCAAAACGCGATAATTTTTCTCATTGACATGCCCATACAGTTTCAAATGAGCCTCATCACCGGGAAAAATATTGCACTGTGGCGTTAACTTATTTATCGTAAGATGGCAAAACCCAAGCGAGCATAAATGATAATATAGTTGCCAGAGTTGCCAACCGCATGACAAGGATTAACCGTGTCGGAAAAATCACCCCTTAGTTAGAATTAATCCTACAACATAATTTAACACAATTAAAGAAAACACATTTTTTTTATCGACAACAACAAGGCACTCACAACTTGAGGGGCACATCAGCAACCTGAACAAATAACAAAAAGCAACAACATCGAAAACTACAACAACTTAAGCTTTTGCATAACAAAAGCTAAACAAACATGTAAAAAAGTGTGGTCGGTCAATGCCGATCTTTTGCTGCGCCACACTATACGCCAGTAAACAGTTATAGTTTAATTAATAAAAGACTTTCTTGGCGTAGCACATGAGACTTAATGGCGCATAACTTATTTGAGTACATCGTCTCATACCTAAGTGATTAAAGAGGGGCTCTAGGGATTAATCTGATACGGGAATTCTGTGTTTACACTAAATTTTAAATATACTCAAACCGCCTTTTAATTGGAGCCTTAAGTTGGAACTAAAGACAATTACAGACGGATCATTATGGATCCAGTGAATTAAAATAGTTACTGGAAAGCAAGGTTCCCCTGACCTAATACACTTAATGCATTTTCTTAAAAGTGAATTAAGCTTTTTTATACGATTTCTGTGTATTTTAAACTTATTTGATCTAAATATTGCGAGGAAAGACGTTTCCCCATCACTTACAGACTTCGTCATTTGGAAAGTTCATCAAATAAAATTACGGCCTAACAGCCAACCAAACAGCAAAATGGGCACACGTGGTTAAAAAGTACTTTAATCTGCTCGATGTACTAGGGTATTGCACTATTAATTTTAAGCGTTACAAATATCACGACAAGCCAATAATACTCTTGGGGTGTGATGTGACAAAAAAAAAACATTCAAAATGAATTCTTAAAGAAAAGGAACAGGAACCCAATAAAGAAAAAAAAAATTAGTAATTCCCATCCTACACGCCGATTTAGTCTCATAACATCAACAACTATTTCTGCTCTTAAGCGTTTTCTCTCCATTGGAGCAACGTAAGCCTGCAAATAATATTGGATTGTTGCTTTCAAAATGCTTGCAGAAGCAGGCACTAGAACAGCAAAAGCTCACGATGACGATGATACCAAACTTGACGCTCACATGGATTCGTACGCCTACCATTAACGTTGCCAGATGAAATGGGTGTTTAATTGTGAAACTTTTGTGGACTAAATCGTCAAGGAACCTTTTTATAATATGAAAGTGGGACCACACATTTTGTAAACCTCAATATTAAAAAAAAATATTTCTAGCTAATTTTGGGCCAACAAAAATGCAATTTATTTGTTGAGGGGGGATAAGCTAATCTCTATGAAAAATCCAAAAGAACTCAAAACAAATATGCAATAGCTTGTGCGAACATTGGCAACACTCGCTTTTTTTGCTTTTCTACCTTTAGTAAATCATACTGTGTCGTTTTTATTTTTTTATTGCTTACAGCCACAAATAGTGCTGGCAAACAACCAAAGAAACGTAGTTAGGAACATAAAATCACAATTTGTTTGTTGTCGGGGTTTTTCTTTTGAGGTTATTTGGATTTTTTTGAAATAGAAAGAATAAAAAAATTCTTTTATGCAAATTTTTCTTATTTATTAAATTGTATGCTTCAAATTTACTTTCTTTTTTTTTGCTTTTTGAATAAACAAGTAAGAATTGTTTAATAATATCTCCCGATTGCTAGGTTTCCAGATAACTGGGTGATTGATAGTTATCAATTTTGGAAACGAAACGAGATACAACCGAAAAAAATGGCTGTTTTATATATATTTTCTCGAAAATTGTTTATGTTACTGGAATTTTGTATTCCCGTTTGCATTTTGAGAGACAATACCCAGAAATTTAGTATAAAAAAAAATCATTTTAGAATTCAAATTCAAAACATTTTCGAAAGTTGGCTAGACACGAATTGGAACTCATTCTATTTATTCAGCCTGTTTTCCCAAATGAAATTGTTGAACATTTTTCGTTTCATATAAAACTTCATTCCTCTACGGAGTTTAAAACTATATCTGCACATGCATACACGAACGCTAAAATGGGAATTTTTTAAACAAGTTTTTGTAGTATGGTTCTCTCGTGGAAAGAACTTTGGTTGGTCTACGAAATTGTGTGATTGCACCCCGCTAAACTTTTTTTCAAGGAATTTGCTGACGTTTCCAGTCTATGTCGATAAGTTGCAATCGACATTCTACCGATACCCTCAAAGTCAACATAGCCCAGACTAACGCTCAAATTCCTGCGAAACCGCTGTTGACATTTGAACGATATGTCATTCCATACATACGAGTATATCCATGCATGGATTATCAAATAAAAAAAAGTTTCATTAATACTTCTCACACAGCTTGTTATTGAAATCGCCTTATTCTGAAATTTTAAGCGGTAAGTTTTGAACTTTTAATATTGATTTAGTCGTACATTTTTTATTTAGTCCTTGACATATTATTTAGCACTTTTATGAAATATTAATTGCTATGAAGCTAGCATTAAAAGTACAACAGCAATAGCAACTGCTCGAATATGACTGCAAACACTGAGCTCTTTTATGCTGCAATCAAATTGTAACAGCACGCTAAAAGCACATTGAAAGCAGCAACATATTTACAATCTTGCTTTTGCTGTTTTTGTGCTGTTGAAAAAGAAAACAGTGCAGCAATAGTTTGTGACACACTTACTCTTGCTGTTTGTTCACTTTGTCCTGTCGTACATTTTTTAAGGCTGAATGATAAACAAATGTTACAATGGAATTCCCGGTACTTAAAAACAAATAAATCAAGTTACGTGTGTTTAGAAATTCCCTATTAGTGCAAAGCACCATTATTCTACCATTTCACGATGCTGTTAATGTGATTGCTGTCGTATTTGTGCTGTTTTCGTTGCTGCTGTATTTTCCACACTTCGAGCATAGCAACGGCACAAATAAATTTTCGAAAACGAAATGCTGTTTTGTGTCAGCAAATGTTTATGATTTTGTTACAATTACTTGCAATTGTTAATTATTTTTACTTCCTTTTTAATTATAGTAAAATATAATTGTATTTTGTGTAATTATTTACAACATTAACTCCCAGGTCTGCAGTCAACTATATCACCTTTCTCTAATCTTCTATAAAAATATTTTTAATTAATTGAAAATGTAGGTAAATTTGAAATGCACCCAATATTTGCATAATTTATTAACAGTTAGAAACTACTGCTGCACTAATTGCAAAGCCGCGAACAACGTTGTAAAAGCCAAATTTTGCAAAACCTGTTTTTTGCAGATTACCGTTAAAATTACTCTCTTACATTTGTTCAAACACCAAAACATCAAAATTATGCATTTTATAACCGTCAAAACGCATTTACAATAAGTCAGTCAGTAGAAGAACGTTGTACAGTGGTCGGCATATTTATTTTAACACCTGAGAAATTTTACCATTTTGAATTTTTTCAGATTTCCAAATAATTAAAAATTCCAATTTTTTTTTCAAATGAAAGTAGCATTTATTTAATAACTAAAAACATAAAATCACAGCTTCTTAAATTAAATTTGCATTCTATGCAACTAATTTAAAAATTAGGGTGTGGCATAAGTATTTTGACATATAGTATTTCAACTCTTTAAACGAAAATATGTTATTCCAACTTTTGTAATACTTTTAGATATTTTTAATATCAATAAAACGTGTATCCTCCCTTAGCGGAAATGACTTTCCGGAGTCTTTTAGGAACTGAATCGATTAAGTTTTGAATGTATTTTGTTGGTAAGTCCTCCCACAAAGATTTAACCTCTGAAATTGTTCCTTCCCTGGTTCTTGTCAGATCTGCGGTTCTTTGGCGCTTTTTATATGACCAAACATTCTCAATCACATTCAAATCCGGACTTTGGGGGTGGCCAATCCAAAGTTTCAATGCAATTTTCTGTCAAAAATGTCTTAATCATTTTACTCTTGTAGCAAGGCGCATTGTCCTGTTGGAAAATAAATGACCAATCAACCTATTGCCAGAACGACATGCGTGTTCATTTAAAATTTTCAAATATTGGTTTTGGTTCATCGAACCGTCGAAAAGTCTCCCAAGCCTTTGTATGCTACACAGCCCCAGTACATGACTAACTTTTTCGACAACAGATGCGGTTTTTTTCGAGTTTTTTGGTCTAGTCTAACAAAAACTTTTTTCTTTGACGAGTGATACTCGAAAGTACTTTCGTCAGTCCATAAGATGCTTTGCCAGAAGGATAGGGGCTTGTCCACGTATCTGTTTGCGATTTCTAGCCTTTTAATTTGGTCCCTTGGGTCTATACATGGAATTGATCTTGCTACATATGTAATAATGTTGGCTTCTTTTAGAAGTGCGAATTCCATTCCCACGCAGCGGCTTTAGGTGTCAAACCTGGATTAGATTTAAATTTTCTGATAATTTGTCGATCTTCCACTGCCGTAGCTTTACGTTTTCTTCCTGTTCGACGCAAAATAATGACAGATTCTTTACATTTATTTATTTAATAATAAACGGTTTGTCTAGGTATATTGCACTCCTTGGCAATATTTGTTACAGATGTTCCAAGATTATACTTGATTGTAATTTCACTCCTGACGGTGTTAGTTAATTCCGATATTTTCCCCATATTTACACAATAGTAATAGAATTTTTTTATTTATCTTTCATCGAATGTTAACACTTCATAGTCAACAACGACCGCTTTGTATTAAAGCTTAACACAAAAAACAAAATGAGATGAAATTATAGAATGTCAAAATAATTATGCCGTTACAAATTCTTGTACCAAATTGCATTTCTCTCTTCAGAATGAGAATGGGTAAAGATTTTAACAAAATATACTTAAGAATTAGTGTAAAGAAAATATTGCGATAACTGTGCCGTTATAGGAATTTCAATATTAAAAAACAATAAAACAATTCTTCACTATACTTTATCAAAATAAATATGCCGACCACTGTAAGTTATAAAGAAAATGCTACGAACGGAATTTATTTTATTTTTATTATTTTTGATAAACTAAACAAAAATAAAGAAAGAGATAATTAAACCGTTTAAATACGTTTTTTTGCTCTCCTGAAAAATTATTATTTTGTCATTTGCAACGTTATTCGCGGCGATCTTTCAATTGTGCACCTGAATTATTAAAAAAAAAATCTGCTATCAAAATATTACAAAACATTTTGGAGTTTTTTTTTTCCACTTAAACCCCTAATTTTGTACCTGTTTCTGAAACGGTAAAAGAATTAAATATAAAAATTAAATAATAATGTTGGAATGGTTTGTAGTTTAAATAGCTTTTAGTAGTTTTAAGATTCAATTAGGGATTTCCGCTAGTTTTCCTCCAATAAAGAAATGTTATGTAAATGTGTTTGCTCAAAATTGTTCGAGTAAATATAAAAACTAAGATGAAGATGAATAAAATCCTGAACACTTCAATATGTGCTACAGAATGTAATGAATAAAATGTAAATATTTTCGATGGGAAATAAATAAATATTCGAATAAAATGTAAGTGTTTTTTAAGAAAATATTATGTTGAACATAAAGTCTGCAAAAATAGTTTTTGAAATTTCCCTCACGGCTATAGACTTGTACTGCACATTTACATTTGAATTATTTTGACTTTGAGGTAGGGTTGTTGAATTTGCTTTATTAGTTTCAAAATAGCGACGGACGCTGACATGTGGCAATAGGCAGAAGAATGTTTTAAATGATTTTAAAGTTTTCGTTAATTTATTTTCATGTAAAAAAGCAACTGTTTTACTGCGATATGAGTGTGTAGTAAAGTAAACACCGCTTATGTTCCAAGTTACTAGAGATACGTAGTTACGCAATAGCGCAAATTTCTGCACTGTGTATAAGAGATTGACGTTGAACAATTCAGGTGTACGAATTGTTACTGTGTTTGTGCGTCATATGTTTTAATAATTTGTTTAAGGTTAAACCTTATCGCAAATTCGGTTACAGTTTAAAGCCGCCTTCCACCTCAAACATTATTTAAAATTATTGCAAAGCAGGAGAAAGACACAAATTTAAACTAAAGCAAACAAAAGTTGCGTAACACCAAAATGCCTCTTGCTTTAACCACAATTGATGCTGTGATTTATGATTTCAAATTTCTTAGATGTCGTTTGTGTTGTGACCATTAAATTAATTGCAATTTATCGATTTCCAAATTGCACAAAAAGACTCGTACACAACGTACATTTCGTGTAAAAAATTCATACGCTACATGTGATTTGGCACACACGCGCTCACATACCTTCGGTTCTGTTCAAATATACGAGTACAAACAAACATACAAATTCATAAAGATAATAACTGTGCGGATGATGATGATGAGGGTCATAAAAGTTGTTAGAAATGCATAAAAACTCACTTCATTCGTTCATTTTGGTTTTATTTTCATTCGAAGGGAAAACGAAATTTACATTGTAACCATTTGAAACGACGTAAAAGAATGTTGGAGTAGGAAATTTAAATAAAAATTTGGCAGGCAGTTTGGTCGAATATAGAAGACTCTGCTTGCAACAGTGGCCGTTGCAAGACATTTAAAACGTAAATTAATTGGACTTGTTTCGAATTTATAAATTCAAATCGCGAATATATTTGGGAAATACGAGTATGTATAATTTTTTTTAACAGAACCAGCCTCTGGTGAAAAGTCTGGTGAGACAGGTCTTCTTATTTCATCGCTTCCAGATATGAGCGTCCGCTAACGTTTGCGTATGATTTTTTTTAATCTGCGATTGGTTTGCATTTTAAGGGCCAAGAATGACGGAGATCAAGTGATTGCCATTTTCTGAATCATATTCATATCTTTGAGATGATTCTTTATTAAATCAATGTCAATGATGATTTCAGTTTTTCTTGACTTCAGTTCTTTAACCGTTAATCGCTATGCTGCCGTCTTTAAAGCGTTGTAACCCTACACGAAAGATACTCGTATTTTCACTGTTTGCAAACGTATTTGAAGCCTCTGGCGAAGCAGAAAACTAAGCCTTAATGTAGTAAACTTTAAATTTTAATTGGGAGTTCCTCTTTAAAATAGTTTAGGTCAGGTGGGTTCTAAAATGCGGTCCCTTTGTGTTACGTTAAGAAAAAATGACGAAGTTGGAGAGTCGAAAAGTAAAGTAAAGAGTGACGAAGATTAGTATAGAAAGAATGGTCAGTATATCTGTCGATGTGGAGTCTACTACTAAACCAGTTACTATTCCTTAGGAAGAAATAAATTTCCCTTCACCTTCGATATCAGTCTGGCGTTAGCATTACAAGGCCGAACAGAGGCATATAAAATGCCTAAGTGTGTACCTTATCTAAACCTAGGAAGCACCCACATACTAGGCTACTGTATGTGGGTGCTTCCCACCATGTAGCCTTAGCTACATATTATTCAACACATTGCAAATTAGATTCTTATAGGCCAAGAAAGGAACTTCACAGAGTTTGTCGATACGGCATTTCTACAGCCTTGGTCTGATTGAAGGATTCCCGGCATTCTTGGACTAGTGTGGTTAAATGTCGACTGTCGCTAAAAATCCGAATATCTCTACCAAATATTTTAAGTACTACAGTAATCTGTCGCTCTTAACACCGCTAATATCTTAGCCTGAAAGTCTTGAAATATGTTGGGAGTTCTGAAGGACATATTAACCCCCAGTTCCCCTATGTAAATACCATCACTAACTCTCTGTTATCCCATTTAGAGACTTCTGTAAATGTTTCTCCATGGTCCCTATCATCCGATGATCCCTGGTTTTCGGAAAAGTTGAAACCTCCCGAAAAGCAAGGCTTCAAAGAGGTGTAATCTATGAGACCAGGAAAACTGATCCAAGTCTAAGTGATGCTAGAGTGGTCCTATAGTCTATGACTCCATTCATTAGTGTTGCTTTGTCGCAGCGCTTTATTGAGCGTCAGCTTTCTGGTAACCAGTTCAGCATGGCAAAGAACTCCATTACTGACATATCGTCATACTATGTAACACTTTTCCAAAAGAGACCGAGGCCATAGCCTTACACCAGACTATGACTCCATAAAATAGGACCGGTTTAATCACCGCCTCGAATAGCCAGTTCACGTTGTGTGGGCCCTGTGACATATGTACGACGCTGCCAACGCTCTGGCCTCTATATGGAGTTTCCAGGACAGCGTTCTATCAGGAATCACACCTAAGTGCTTAGCACTACCTGACAGGTATATTTCAAACCCATTCATTCTCGGTAGCCTGAAAGTAGGGATCTTGTATCTACCGTTTCCATTTTGAATGGATTGTTGACCTACTGTCAAATATACTCTATTATCTCTTGTATCTCTTATTTCTTATTAAATTAATTGTTAATTCACAACTATTTTAGAGATGTGCCTTGTATAGAATATATAGTTACGACTGGGAGCAGCCCGCGTAAAGTTACTATATTTTCATGTCATCAATTTTATTTAAAAAAATAATTAAATATAAAAAATAAAACTGCAAAAATTTAAAAAGTCAATATGAAATAGTTGATAGAAATCGATTGGTTTAAAAAGGATCTTTTAAGGTGGTGTGAGAAATCGCGACCGATTCAATCAAGTGAGTTGAAAGTGTAAAGGCTATTGATTGAAATAGAAAAGACCAAAAGTTGTACAACTATTGTAGGATTCGATGACATGAAACACAGAAAACAGTTTGTGCATTGAACAGATATTGAAAAGTTATAAAAGATTGCGCTTGAAGTAGAGTGCATCAAATTACAACAACAAGAAGAAAACGCTGTTTCGTTATACAAAAGGAAAAATATTTTGTTTTGCATGCCGTGTCACGAACCACGATAACTCAAATTTTATTCACGAGATGAGAAAAACAATATTAAACGACAATATTTTCCCTTTTGGCTAAATGGATTGCAGTCACTCAGCGAAGCTGAGTTGTACCGTGTTTAGTTTAACCACTTCCAACGATGTTGTATGTTTTGTTACTTCAACTTAACTAGAGGCAAATAAAAGTGCAAAGGCATATTCCTGTCCAGATATTTTACAATGTTTGTCATATAACTTTTAGTCTTTTAGTGTCATATGCTCGACCCACACCACTGATCGATTTCACTGTACTTTAAATATACATGTGTGTGTGTGCGCGTGTGTGTGTAAACATCTCTCTACACCTACAATTATTAATAGATAAAACGTACATTAGAAACCGTTGTAGTTTTACTTTCAAACATACAATATTTGTTTTAACTAAAAAATCTAAAGGAGTAGGGAAACTACGAACGCATAACAGATCTGCCTGTTAGCAATTGCAAAATATGCGAAATAGGAGAATTATTGGATTTTTGATGCGTGAGAGTCAGTTATTTTTCGGGTTACGACAGATTTTGTTTTACTGCCCCCCTGTAAAACAAAATCTGCAAGTCCTAGCCCCCAATAATTCCAATTTTAGGGAGGGTAGACGAACATTAACATATATGACAGATCTCTATGACTTCTTCGGGAGAAACATTTTTGCCTTTCGGATCTATCCTCTGCCGACCTTTTAGGACTTTTGTATAATTTTATAGAAAAAAACAATTTTTTAATTTAGTTACTTTAGTTTTTTTATATTTCTTTCACAGATTTATTTATAGCACGTAAATTAAAAAAAAAATAGATTGCCTGTGTCTTCCTAGTGACTAGTGCCTATTGCAAACATCATCTATTTAACCCACCTAGTGATGAAAAATTTAATATTTTCGGTAATTTTTCTGTTGTTTTACCCCGCTGTAACTTTCGCGTAACTATTTTTCGCAAAAAATTCGGTTGCTTGGGAACGCTTTACGATACCTTAATTAAATTCAACATCGACAGAACTGGGGTGGATCTAAATTTTGTTTGAGGTTCCCCAAAGTTGGTCACCTCGGATTTATTTTTTTTTTTAAATCATATAAAACTTATTTTTAATCCGAATGATAAATTGTTTATATTTAAGAAGAGCTTGAAAATCACGGTTTAAGATGTGGGTTATATGTTGAAGTCTCATAGATATTTGAGAACAAAAGAATTATTTTCTTAATCCACTGAACTTATGTAAAGTGAACTATTAAGTTCCTAGAATGTTCAAGTGGTCAAATTGGTTCACGTTTGAGATTCTTTTTTTTCAATAATTTTACTTTATTTTAGCTTTAAAGGGAGCTACAAACTGGAGATGCGCAGAGAGTTGTTCTCTGGCAAATCAACTCTACATATATCTCCTTTAAAATTCCCGAATCCATCCACAACTTGCACGATTATTTTTCTTAATAGTTGAATGAAATTTTCATTAGTCTTTGCTTTTGGAATGACATTACTCTTAATTAATTCAGAAGGAATTTAAACTTTTCGTAAACGGTCGAAAATTTCTCCATTTTTTTAAAACATAAAACATAAAGTAAAAAATCACTTTGAAAACCTCCAGCCCTATTTAAATATGGCCATTTTCAGAAAAGCAAAGCGCATGTTTAAAAAAAATGTTTTTTCAAGCCGCGTATTTAACTAAATAAAAGGTGACAATTATTTTACCCACCTTAAAGCAAATTTCCTGAAGTACGAAAAAACTTAAATAAATAATGGAATGATTTTCAAAGAAGTGATTATAATCCTTATTATTGTTGAATTATATTACGGAATTAAAGGAGTATTCGACCAGAATTTTTTAAAGTGAAACGTGAATCACGTACATGCGATCTGTTCTTCCTTTCTTTCATACCACTCATATGTATTCTTGCTGTTAAATCACTAACGTACTGGTTACATCTCTCATTCAGTTCTTAATCCCTTCTGGATAAATACTGAACATTTTGAGTTATTTGTGGCGGTTCAGACCCGACAAAGATTTTGAACAAAAGATTCGAAAATTTCATCTGTGTAATTAAAGAGCCAACTACTTCTATCTATATATGACTGGCTAGCTGAATAAGCTGAGCTTTTAAGTAATTAAGTTGTTTTATGTTATCATCGTGAATGAACGCTCCTCGCTGAAATATCCATTGCCGCCGATTACCGTAGAGATACTATTTCAGCTATCACTCCGTCTCACCGAAAAGCATCAACCTCAAAAGGCTCCGGCTCATAGCTGCTTGTAATTTATGATACTAAATATCTTCAATTAATTAATAAAGAAATAATATATTCTTACGCCAGAATGGTCTGAATTGTTTGGGTTTTTATTATTACTTAAGATTTGTGGATTCGTAAGTCGACCTTAGACACAACTGAAATGCCTTCACCTACGAAAAAACCACGTTACCAAGGGGAAACATAAACTTTAGTCAGTACCTCTCGGATAAAACGTGTTCAAATAAGAACAAAAGCCTGTCTAAGAAATTAGTATCCCTTCTGACATCAGCGTTGCTCTCTTGCAGTTAAGGAACAAAGTGAGACATAAATATTTTTTTCAGTGTATTCGGATACATACGGACACTTTCATATGAATTTGTACGATTGGAATTCTGAATCGAGCATTTTGTTTGGAAAGAGTTGTTGTATCTGCAAGGATGTTCATAAATGTATTTGAAATTTAATTGCAAAAACGGAATCGTCAGTTGGTTGCGTGTCCATAAATTTGTTTAAACATGTGTTAAAGAGAACTTGAATTTTCAATACACTAATTGACTTTCCCTGATTCATTTAATTTTAGGCCCAATCGTATTTATATTTTACAAGTAAATAAAACATATGTCGCACTCTATTGAGAATAGATAAGTAAGTGTGGAAAGCAGTAATGTGGACTAAGTTTAAAAAATTATTTTATACTTAACCGTTTGCAGGGACGTGACTACAAGAAAAGCAGAATGGTAGTTAGGCTATGTTTAGGTCGAAAAGGGACCCAGAAAGTAAGTGGTCTGCTTTGATATCCCCCCATACATTAATAGATTAGGTTTAGAAAGATTTGTTTACTTGAGAAACGATTCCATAATAACTTTTGTAAAAATAAATTTTTAACATTTTATTTAGACCAAGCGAATGTCGAATCACATAATTAATTAGAAGTAGTGCATTCACAAAGGATTTACATCAAATTTGTTAGATTTTTTTGAGATACTTTTAAGTAGCACCTCAGCTTCTGCTTTCGGATATTAAAAGCCCATTGCCCGTGATATTTTTGATAGAATAGATTTATATAGAATTTCACATAACAATTATACAAGGTACTCACGGAGGCCAGTAGGTCTTAATTAGGTTTTAGTGGGTTATTTTTTTTAGTTTAGATTTGGCTTATGATTATGCATTTTGGTTTTAGTTTTTAAGTTTTAATTGTAAAAATAGTATTAAGCTGGCTTAAGAGATTTACTCTCATAACAGTTTTGCAGTTAGCTTTGGGAGCAGGAGCATATTTCACACCTACTTTTATTCATTGTTATAATTTTATTGTTAAAAAATAAGTAAGGAACTGTAATCTAATATCCTTATTAAGATAATACGTTATTGTCTTAAGTTTGCTTAGTTATTGTTATGTTCTTATGTTGTATCATATAATGACTCAATAAAAGATCTTTTATTCAACATTTTCTTTTCATATTTCGGTGTTTAAAAAATATTTGTCGCTGTAATGTCACATTAAAATAAGAAAAGATATAATCTATAGAGTAGCCATTGAAACACCTTGTAGTACTCCTTTTAATGAAGTTGAAATTTTAATTAAATCATATGAATCGTTGTTTCTTCGAAATTGATCATTTTTAACTATAATCGCATCGTTAAACATTTTTAACAATATTCGGCCAGATGTTGTTGTTAGCTGAACTATTGTAGAGAGAAATAAAGGACGACATTTTTGTATTGTTTTTTATTCGACAAACTGAAATTCTTGGCATCTTTTAGGGGCTGCGTTAATTGGTTTATAAATCATTTATAAACCATATTTTTAATGAACAAAGATAATAGGCACATATTCATAAAATCTTTGTTTTTTTTCCCTTCTTCTTTGTTCTTTTCATTTATTTGAATTTTTTTGACAGTGATGCCGCTTGATGTCAATTTGAATAAACAGAAAATTAACGATGTCTACTATCGTTTACGAGCAGTTACTGAATCACACAATCGTTACTGCAAACACCAAAAATTGTCGACAATTTTTGCAGCTGTCGAATTGTTAAAAGTTAGTGAATCACACTATTTGTCTTAAGACATACTGTTGCAGCCTCAAAATTTTATTCATAGCCGAGTAAAAAGTTTGGGGTCGATTATTTGAATTTAAACCCTAATAGTTTTAATTTTCGATTCCTTTGGAATTAAATGGACTCAGAATCAATGTTTTTAAAGTTATAGGTTTAAAAGCCCACATTTTTTTATTCGGGATGCAGGGTGGTAACTCTATGTTTCCTTGCTATTTTTGCGAATTGGGCAGTCGTGGAAAAGACCAATATATAACAAAAAAAAAAAAAATTGCAGCCTAGATTATCCTTTAAAATAGATAAAAAATATCCCAAACATTCCACTGGTACAGGGCAGTCAAATTATTATGTCGCCACTGCACCCTAAGTTAGGCTAACATTCATGTTTCCGGGATTAACTAAAGGAAACATAACAGCAGGAAGAAGAAGATTGTATATCATAATTGTATTCTATGTATGTGTGCATTAGGGGTAAAACCAATTTTTGGCCCTAGCACCACGCGATGGCGAAGGTTGTGTTATTTACGAAAAAATAATTCATGTAATGGAATGACGATATCTGGAATGTTTCTCGACATTGTTGTGCTATCTTTAAATTTGGTCAAAGCCTTTGTCCAAACTTTTGCATTTTTCAAAACGCTTAAACGACTTCTTTTAAAATCCATTGTTTTTAAGTATTAAACACAAACTCGGAATATTTGAAACCCATTAATAATTTTCTTTGAATAATAAAAACAACAAATCAAAACAAACAGAAAATTAGAACTGTAAAAGTGTCGATTGTTTTTGTACATATTGCAATATTTACACAAATGTTAAATGCAGGTTGATATATTGATAAAAAAAACTTTTTTGCGCCTTTTAGGTAAATAAATAAAAAAAAAATCATTTAAAAACTTTACCGCGTTTGGTGGGTTAACTTTTTTGACAACTGCGAAAAAGTAATAGCATTTTTTTATATAATTTTCAATGGCCTATTCGACTATGCTAGGGCCATTTTGATATTTGCAAAAAATTGCAAAAAGTTATATCCCTAGTGTGCATTATGATTCACTGATTTTCTAGAAAATTAAGCTCAATGTTTATTTTTCGGAAATCCTTACTGTGGTCGAAAAAAGAGCGTGGGTCAGTTTTATTTCCTTTTGTAAGAAATTTTTAGGAAATAAAATAAGCGACAATTACATTTAAGTGGCAAATAAATTTCTGGCGCTTACACATTCATGGAATGCAGAATATTTATACAAATTCGTTTTGTCGGTGCACACTTGGATTTTTTCCCAGATAACCTGGGGCAATTTAATGATGGGCAAAGTGAACGGTTTCATCAAGAGATCTGAAGGTCAAGGTATCTGGTAATTTTTATGATTTTTTTTTAATCGTTACAGTCCCTAAAGTGAATTAAAACCATTTTGGTGTATACTTCACATACCTACAGAGAAGCGAACTTCATGTGTTGCTTAAGCAAAGCCTGGGGTTCTCGCCGTTTTTTAATATTTTAGCGTAGCTGGTGCAGGAACGGATAATAGATATAATCAAAGGCTACCTTGAGAACACTGGATCGGCTCGATTCTTCAAGTTTGTGAACACGCCACACTGATATCTGACCTTAAGATATGTAAACATCCATGGGAGAAATAAAGGAGCAAATCAGATTTTGTTAAATTTATACATATGAAAGCCATGATTTATCTGATTGAATATCCGCCCCACCCTACGTTCAAATTGCCACAGTAAGCATGCCGGAGAAAAATAAATTTATCAGAGCTAGAATGACCATAAACAGCTGATACCTGTTATGATGGGACTGATAGCATTATATATTCAAATAGTTCGGGAACAACAATATTAATTTCTGCTACATCTTCATAATTCAAAGTGCTGTAGCTACTATCGAGTTTAAATATGGACCTAGAACATTTATTAACTTATTTCAAAATTTGCGAAATGTCTTTAAAGTGTCGTTCGTGGTGACATACGCATTTGCCAGGAAGTATTTTCACAACAACAAAGAGCACTGTTTTTATAAATTAATTATCAAATTGTTTTTGTCAAAATCCAATTGCTATTTATTTTAGGATCCTTTGAATAAATTAAAATTTCTTTAATTTTATTTGTCTGCATACATGCGAATTTCTTTTTCTCTCGTGGTTTTCTGTTGTTTTAATTGAAAAAAGAAATTAAATACACTCAATCACTTGCACTACTGCATGTTTACAAACTTTTTCAAAGCCTTCTGAGAAAGGTAGGAGCGTAGCATGAAAGACATAAAGGCTGTAAAATACAGGAGTCTACAATTTGGTGGGTGAAGATAAAAAATAAAATTTTTAATGTGTGAGGAAACACCATGTGTGTTTGCAAGTGTTCTTTAAATACGATATAGCAGTTAAAGTGTTATTTGGTAACGCACATATGCACAGTATGTCATTATGTGCCAAGAGTGTGTATGTTATTTTGTTTATGGGGAACTATAAAGAATTCTTAAGAATCAACAACAAAAAAGCACTTCTGCCCCACTTTCAAACAAACGAGAATAACATACATAACAGAAAAATAAGTATTTCCTACCTCATAAAGAATGAAAAAAGTGTAGCATATGGAATTGTTTTCTAGCTTTCCTTCCACTTTCATTTCAATTCGTACAAGATTTTTATGTATAATTTTTTAGTAGGTTTCTTTAGTTTTTCTCCTTTCTTTATTATTTTGTTTGGGCGTGTGTGTGTTTCTTTAGTATTTGTTGTACATTTAGGAATGATGAAACGTTTTAACGCATGCAAACACTATTACAACAACTACACCAATACCAAAATCAAAAACAACAACAACAATATTTGGTAGTTGTTAAAAGTTCATAAGTAAATATGCACAGAAAAAGCAGCAAAAAGAAACAGAAAATGTTTGTATGGTCATGTAGGTGACAGAGGTAAGCAACAATTTCCTAGTCTTCTTTTAAAGCATACTTTCAGGCTTCGTTATTTGTGTGAATCAAAATATTTGTACAGCATAAAATTAAAGTTCTACGTTTTTGTTCGATCCGGTTTGAGCAGCAATAAGTTTTTATTTAAAGCTTTTACAACTACTCAAAATGCTTTTAGACTTGTTTGTTTAATGCTAGAAAGTATTTTTCTTTTACAAGTGGAACTTTTAAAAAAATAAAACAAATATAGCGACCACTTTTAATTGTATTAAAATTCATTAATTGCTTCTATTATCATAAGTATACAACTTTGCGTTAATATTGTAATTTAGCAATTACTTACGCAATTTTTAAATGGGATTATATCAAAAGAACAGGCATTTCATTACCTTTTCTAGTTAATTAGCTTAGATATAATATATGTGAATTTTTGGAACGCATTTCCGTCATCCCATGTCCAGTTTGGTTTGGAGACAAAAAATGACACTGAAGATGGCACATAGCCGAAATGGATGACGGAAATTCGTTCCAAAAATCTACATCAACACACCCTGTCGGAATATCAAATCAAGAATAATATATGTCCTTTACTTTGTTGCAACGTAAGAATGTATGATGAACTATTTTAAGCGAAGTTACGGAGATGGCAGGTGTCTTGGTTTAATAATACAGAGTATTAAGTGTTAAGTTATCGTATTATTAAATATTATTTCTTCGATGAATAATACCAGCAAAGAAGGGAGCTGCGGTAAGCACAATTATGAACATAAGATAAGAGTGTCTGCTTATAGAACACAATTTGCATATAAAAAAATTATCACACAGCTAAAGTAATCAAATGCGTACTACTAGGGTCAGGGCTGCCAGGTACTTTTCTGTCCTCCCCAAATTTTTTAAACAGTATTCCCGAAAAACCCCTGTTTAAAAAATCCTATAACAAAATAAAAATGCTGCTTTTAATTAACTTTTGTACCAAACATGTGTAAGTAGATATCATGATATCATTTTTATTATCCTCATAAATTTGTTTTATACCATTCACAACTGTATTTCAAAGAGCCACATAATTCATAATCTGCGGAATATCCTTTTTTGTAAGTTAGATGAGCTTGCACTGTACAAAGATTTAGTGTTAAAAATGTTTAACATATCTGTCGTTGGCGTAACTTCTTGACAACATTTTTGATTTATGTATAAATGAACAGGTATTCTTAATAAAACATCTAGAAACTCATACTGCATACTATAGCGAAGTTTACTTCTTGTGAAATTCATAACCGAAAAGACACGCTGCACATGTAAACCATGTAAAGTATATACTGAGCCAATTCCTTACAACGCTTGTAACTAGTACATTTTGATAGTTATCAGCTTTTGGTCACAATTGCATAAAATTAAGAGAAATTTTAAAAACGGTTATAACTTTGTATGTATTTGCTTCAATTAATTTCTAATTTTCTTCTTTTTTTAAATTCAGTCACAGATTAATGATTACAATTAAAAATAGACTTGTAACGCAGTTTTCCTTTTTCAGCTAGGGCCAAGTTCACTCTTCCCAAGGTTACACTAAAGGTCTGTTCGTATATTTTAATTCGTCTACTAGGCAACTAGGTTACTGCAAATACAAGATAATTTCGTGGGTCTTGTATTCAGTCAAATACGATTGAGTACAAGTTAACTTAGAGAGAACTTGCATTCGGCAAAATACGACTAAATTAAATACATAATAAATAATTACGGCTAAACTTACATTTGTCTACAATGACACCAAGTCACGGTAAATAGAATATAATTTTATGGGACCTTGTATTTGGCAAAATGTACGATCGACGATTCTACTACAACGACAGAATAAGAGTCAATAAAGCTCTAGGACTACAGTTCAAGTGACCTGCTTGACCCTATAGTTCGTACGGTAATGATAACTGCTCCCTTTTTCATCCAAACCAAACCTCCACGCTATATACAATCAACAACGAATGCTTGGTATTTCTTAGTATGTTTTTTCCAGTTTAAATTGCAGTTCATGTAATAGGCTTTTTTCACTGATTAACATTTCGGCTGGAAGGAATAGAAGACGTAGAAAATGTGCAACATTTGTCTGTATTTGCAACATCTCACATCTCCCATTAACTCAGCTGGAAAGAAGATTAAAAAACGGATAATTTTTGTTAATAAAAATGAGATTAAAAAAATAACTTAAAGGAGACTTCAATAAATGGTCTTGTTGCTGCTTTGCAAGAACAATCGCAGTTGTTAGTGCAGTGCATTGAAACAATTTGAAATAATTGAATCAATGGCACAAACATTCACTAAAAGCTCAATTACAGAATTATCAGGTGATTTTGTTCTTTGCAAAAGTTTCTAAATCAACATAACTGTTCTACAAACTAAAAACTGGATTTAAAAACATTTCAATAATTTACTCATCAGTAAAGAATTAAACTTTTGATAGTAATTCATTCATGCTCTACTTTCTATTTAATAAAAACAATTAAAAAAAAACAAATAAAAATAACCGAAACAACCAACATATTTCATTCATGATATTAGTGACGACACAAAAATAATCGAACTTATTTGTAATTTTTCTAGTCATGACACTAAAACTATCGAAAGATGTAAGATGAAACAAAATGGGATAGGAACCTCCTTTAATTTTTATGGGAAGATGTTAACATCTACGATTATTGATGGTAGATACAGGCAAATTATATCAAACATTTGTCACGGCTGATCGTGTCCTTAGAAAACAATATGGGGTGACGACTTATTCCTTTTTTTGTATGATCCAATTTTAATATTCTAACATTTTGTTTAAAATTTTTAATTTTATGATAAGAATATTATTCGATGAATGAATTACACATTGACTGAAGATGAATATTTCCCCACTAGTGCTTGTGGAAGCTATAAAATAAAATAAAATAGTTTGTCTAATGAAGGAGAATCTATTCCGATTATTAAATTTCCTTGCAGATGAAACCTTTTCAGATGTCAATGAAACATGGTGAAAGCGCTCGATTATTATGAAATGATAATTAACAAGGGGAAATAATTTTCACATTGTCCCATTTTGTATTCAGGCAGTGGCAGGCGTAATGCCAAGGGCATGACATAACATCACGCTTCCTAAAATTGCAACTTTAATAAATACTTTTCTACAAACTCATTTCTGCGTACACTTCAATCCATGAATGGGACATTTTATTCCCCCCCAACCATCGCAGAGAACAACAAAGAGTAATTGCAATCATTCCCGTTCATATTCGTTTTTTTTTATTAAAATTTATTTAAACCGAAATAGAGGATAGAGAATTGAGAATTGGGGTTGTTATGATGTGACGTGACTATTTAAAATGTTTTTAGTTAATAAAAAATCAATCCATCACAATAACAACAACTTAATCTGTCAACTTGAGGTAGAAACAAATGAAGTCTTTATATATCAAAATTAATTATGGAATCACTTCAGGACTTGCGTAGTAATTTAAATTTATTCATAAATACTTAAAAAAATCGTTCATAGGAACAATTGATAAATATTTTATGTGCCTCAAAACACTCTGGAAAACATACGGAGCGGGGCGGGTGTTGTTTTCACAGCTGACAATGATGATTTTCTGGTAAGGAGCACAAACTCGTAAACATACATATTTTAACAAATTCTTTCACATGTTTGTCTATGAATATCAGCCTGTTAGAATTTATAGGTGGGTTGGAAAATTTAGTGTTTGTTTCATGGAAAATGGCAAGTGTATGTAAAATGATTTAAAGTAATTGGAATGAAGGAGTGCTTGCATTAGCAATTACGTATGTTTCTCACACACACACATGCAGGGCAAAGCCTATGAGTTGCCTAAATTTACTTCATTTATTTATTATCATTATATGAACTTCAATTGATCACCGTCTCTTCTTATTTCTTTATTCTTTATACACATAAAAAACCATGGTTGTGGCATGGTCACAACAACCATATTATATTCTCTATAAAAATTGCAACATGGTTGAGATACACAATACAATATTTACTGGAATTATAACCACAAACAAATCATTTTAACACGGCTATAATAACTCTAACTATAAATTGTTCTCAATAAATATAGTATGCAAAATAATGATGATGTTTAATTAAAGTATGAGAGTGATGTGGGTTAAGTGATTAACCCGTGGTATATTCGTACTAAAGTATGACAATGAGTACTCCAAAAAAATAGTAAATTTTTTGGATATTGTGTATACTCATAATCATAACGCAAAAATATCTTTTTGTATATACTCGCGTTGAAACTGAGTTAATCCAGCACCCAAACAGAACAGCACTCATACTCCGCATACACAAAAAACTTAAGTGCTCATGAGATAACTACAAATGGCTACGAGTATTGGGAGTTGTGTGTGTCATTCGTACTCATAATCCTAACCATGAAATACCCAAAAGTATAGAAATTTCAAATGGGTACAGTGAGAACTTATGGTATTCATGAGTATTTATTCTATATTCGTGCCGTGCGCAACTGTCTATGATTTGGCCGTTTTACAATCATTAAAAACTGAATCAGACTATTTTTTTTAACACAATTTTATTCATGAAGCGAAAATATCTTATCCCAAACATTTATATAATCGGTTTCTTTTCATGTCCATGGTTGGTTTTCTTCTTATTAATATAAAAAAATCGTTATAAATAAAATGAAAATGTCAATTCGTTCTCATTAAAAATACAAATTTAATTTTTGCAGTTTAAGTTTTGTTCCTCTTGTGTATAAAAACATTATCATTTTATACGGTTTTTAAAATGAAAAAAACGCGATGGTCTGAATATTGTAAAAAAAAATAACTATAAAAAACATCTAGTTTATGACGCTTTTATAAGAGCACAACTGTGAACAAGCTGTTAAAGACAGTAACACTACTGTTCACATTCCCTTGTTATTGTGCGCATTTGAATGAAAATTACATTTTCATTGCCTGCAATCTGCGAAATCTGCACCTTATTTTTAAAATCTTCAAAAAATGGTCAAATGCATTTTTAGTTTATTTTTCAGCAATTTATTTAAAAAAATAACCAAAAATAACTAAAAATTATTTTAAAGTTACATAAATATTTTTATTTTAATACGTACATAAACAAAAAATCAATTAGGAAATTTGATATTAAAAATAATATACATGCAATATTTTTTCAGTTTTATTTAATTTTTATCATATATATCAGATGACATCATCTTTAGCAAATCTGGAGATATTGATGTGTCGAAACACTGGAAGTTTTTCAGTTTTAAATAATCCTTTGTGAGCAATATTCCAACTAAAGTATAATTTTCTAAGCGATTGCGAACTTTTGTTTTATTTAAATTTACTTGGCTAAAGATTCTCTCAACATTTGCCGATGAATATGGCAAAGTCATTATATTTTGGATGAACTCTGATAGAGTTGGAAAAGCATAATCGGAACCAGCCCGTTTTATTTGAGATATCTTTTTCCAGAAACTTGTTAAAGTTGTATCTTTTTCATTTAATATATTTTTAAAGTTTAATAATTTTAACTCCCTCCCTAAATTCCGGGTCCAAATCCTGTTCTTTATTTCCTTTCACAAATCTTGGAAAACTTTTAGCTAAGTACCAAATTGATTTTGTATCACCATTTATTATTAAATTGGACTATTTCATTTTATTATCAAAATCAAATCTCTTAAAAACCTGCTCCAACAATTCAATATAAAACTGAACACAATTATAAATTATTTTTTTTTTTATCGCATTGGGCGAAATTTGTGCTCGAAATTATTTCAGTTGCATAAATACCTAGATATACACTTTCATGATTAAGAAAATATAAAGGGTTTTTGTAATCTAAAGCAAAAATATCACTAGTTTTTATTAAATGTTGAATCTGAATATCTGAATATATATGTAATTTGTGAATCTCTGTCGCTTCGCTTTGGAACATTTTATTAATATTTTTAATAATACCAAGAATATACTTATATTACAGACAAAGTAATATATTTAGATTTTAAACATCTGCGTTTTTAGGGCAAAAATCTTCAAGTCCGTTTTTTGTCATTTTGAGAGGATAAAATCTGCACTTCTGGCAACAGTGCCTGCAATCAATCTGTTTGTTGTTGTAAAGTAAGTTGTGAATTGCTTATAAGTATAAAAAGAATGCTTTTCAATAAACTAGATTTTATTGAGAAAAAATATAATATAAATTTTCGTCTTCTAAGCTTAATTTCATTACTTTGCAATACGTTAGTTTTAGATAGAATTACGTTAAGTGTAGAATGAAATAAAAGTTCCTTACGATCGTATTAAAGCTAAGCCTTTTTTATTTTATTCCGGTAAAGTTAGTGTTTAGAGATTTATTGTTTTAATGTTAATTTTGCGGTGGTATGTACCAAACAACTTAAAACAATTTTTGCAGAAAACAATATAATTGGCACCTCAGTCATATCTTACAAACACTATTTATTTATTATAAGTCAATTTGAAAACACTTCGCTAGACTCCGTACAACTAGAGTTGAAAATGTTTAAATTCCATTTACCATCGCTGCGAAAATTTTTGATGGTTGCTGCGTCAGCAAAATAGTTGTGTACGTACTCATGTACATACATACACAAAAGTATTCCCTACTTGTGTTTACGGATATTCCAAATACTAATTAATTAACTAATGTGTATGTATACTCATATCCAATGTTGTTCATACATATCCATACTCTACTCAACTTGTCTTGAGTATGATGAGTATGGGTATCGTCTCATAGTCATTCATACATATTTGTCGGCTAATACTCAAAGAGTATTCAAGGTGATACTTTTGCCATTCTCACTCATTCGCACCTCAGCCGCTGTCAATCAGGAACATAAATTTGTTTGCTTTTCTATAGTTCTAAGAGGACCATATTATTACTACGTACAATAATAATATAACTTGTTTACAACCATATAATTCAATCATATTATGTCTCTCTTAGATTACGGTTACCTCAACCATATATTTTCTTTGCTTGTATTAAATTGATCCTGCGGTCTCATCTAGTTTATTTCTCACTGTGTGCTGTTCGTTTCTTTGTTCGTCCGTTAACGTTGGTACTGCTGCTCATAGTCGGAAATTAACAAGATAAAGTAAAAGTTTAGCTTTAACTTATTGTAAACCTAAACATAAAATATTTAAAATGAATGCAAGTCTTTTGCGAACTTTATATGAACAGTCGAAACAGATTTTCAAAGAGTCTGAACCCAAATTTACGGGTTCGATTCCAGTCGGAGACTTTGCATCTGCTTCCAGCCAGCAAAACCTCATGATTGTAGTCTTCAAACCAGTTACAGTGTATTTTGGGTTATGTTTCTTTGCCTCGTTTCAACTGGTTGCTTGACACAATTTCCTGGACAGCTCATATTTAATCTGAATGCACATTGTCTACAGTAAGAGCTCATCTGATAGAGACGCTAATATTTAAATTCAGGTTTCTCTACATTATGTTGCAACAGCGTATGCAGAATTATTTAAAAGAAGCAGTGCGGATTTAAAGATGCAACAAAATAAAATACTTTGTTTACACTATTACTTTCCGTTACAAACAAACAATATGCTTCAATATACATATATACTCGTATGTGAATGTGCATCTCTTTCAGTAGTTTGTACATTTGTCATTTTAAATTTCATTCGTTATTTACTTACAGTACATACGAATATTAAGCTTAAATGATCCGTATTAGTATAAGAGTACGAGCACATACATACATACGCATTTGAAAGGAACAACTTTTAGGCTCTCGTAACTCAAGAACACATAATTCGAGGAAATACTAAATCAGCAAAAACTACACGACATCATACAAAAATCCATAGATGAAAATAATCCAGCAGTATGTTGAAGACAAAAAAATTGCCTGCACGCACTTCTCTAGCTCGTTGCTTGTTACGCTTGCACTCCCATCTCCCCACACTCCCCTACTTACAACACGAGCTACACAACCAGGCAGTTGTTAACTCACACTCCAAGTTTTGTTTTGTTGTTGTAACAGGGCCACCACTCCTACTACTGCAGAAAGTTGCTATTTTGAAGCGTAGTTAAAATGTTATATGTAGGCAGAGGCAAGGCATCTGCTGCATGCTACATAACACAAGCATACACTAGCACTCAAAGGCAAACGCACATGCACACGCACGTACAATATTATACATAAAAATTCATCTACTATCACTTAACTACCAGGAGACGAACCAAAGGGCCACAACAGCAGTATACAGGCCAGAACAATATAAAATAGAAAAGATGTGAAGAGAGCAGAAGAAATCAGAGAGGCACTGAATAGGAAGAGCATTAAACATCTGTACAACATAAATAGCAAGTGCAAGTGTAGCTTCAGTAACAGTAGCTGGAGTAACAGTAGTAACAGCAACAGCAACATCGTCATCATCATCAATGCAAAGGATACAGCACCAAGCATCGAGAACATAACACGCGCCAAAGTTAAAACATCACAACCACTCCATTTTGTTTTTAATTCAGCAACGTTCTCGTATCCAAAACAAAAATACAACAGCAATGGAGTTAAGAAACACGCATTCAGATATACAAACAACCGCACACATCCAAAGAAAAGTGCAAACAAGGACACACACACACACACACACAAACAGAAATGCTGTAATACACTCAAAAAAGTTTTCAAATTTACATTCAAAATACTCCTGCACAATTGATCACAAATTATATTTATTCCATTTATAATTTTTAATAATATAATTAATATCTACGTTTTTGTAGTCTACTTAGTGGCGTTCACGTGGATGTTTGTAACGCCCAAAGAGGCAGACAATTTAATTGTACCAGTCGATTTAGAATCTCTGGTCAGATGAACTTTGTCCGCAAATTACAGTGCTTAATCAAATTTGGCGGATTAACAAAAATATCTTGACGGATTCCGTCTTTAACTTACATTTCTGACGTTAGGAAATTCAGCAATAGAACCGAAATGTCGTGAGTAGTGGTCCATTACTGACCACAGTTCGCTATAATTATAAAACATTTCAAAGGCCTTAAATAATTTCAAATATTTGAACCAAAATAAAAGTGAGCAAAAATTTAAAAAGTGGTGGCGACAAGCTGCTATACATATTGTTACGTTTATTACCACAATAAACGTGATTTTGAAGGGTTCGTTTAATTGTAAAAATTAAATTACACAGTCCTTAATGATTTTTACCAGTACACAACTTTATTCGGTACTTAAGACTCTATTTACAACTATACTAAGTACTTATTTACACTGTACACTTAACACTTTTGTACGCACAGATATTCACTCTTTGAAATCTCAAAGTCAACTAACGCTTCTGCGGTGGACGTCGCCTTTATATACAGATCACGGCCGCTTCTTGAAATGTCCCGAACATACGCGAAATTGCGCATTTGTTATTTCAGTTGCTGGCTTAGTAGTCTTGTATATGTGTTTGTGTGTGTGTGTGTATCTTTTGTTTACTTTTTGCTTGCTGTAGAAATTGTTTTATTGAATCGCGGTTTATGGAATTTCTGCTGCGCAATTTGTTTTTGCTTTGTGTTTGTGATATTGCGTATTTGTACATTTGTACAATAGGTTGTTTCACACACCTTTGACTATTACTTTGTAACAATATGAATCTAAGGTAGGGGATATAGTAGGTAGGGTATATAGTAGTAATGGGATCAGTTGAGTAACAAGGTCAACGGAAATTTATGTCTTTCCTAGTGGACAACTGTCTACGAAGGCAATAGAGTCCAATTGAGTATGATTTAGGAAGATATTGTACGGGGCGAAAGCGACAAAATCGTAATCGTACCCAAGACATGTTAGAGTGCGCATCGTCTGGCTGCGAAACCAGCATGTGCTATTTTGTAATGAACTTGCCTTGCCGGCTTAGAAATTCGAAAAGCTTTGAGGTTAAGCCAAGTTCACCCATATCACGACACGGTGGAAAAAATTTCAAAATCATTATGGGGTCACACAAGTGTAAGGAGCCTGAGAACGGAGCTAGGCCGAAATTTAATAAGTTGACAAGTATTCTGATAGGACTCAAATATTCTGATAGGATTATCAGACAACAGCGTTTGCAAAGCATACAATATGGACATAGAAACGGTGCAATATTTCCGATGCTACTGCTCAGACTTTGTACAAGTTAGAACCCGATATTTTAGGGGTCATAAGACATAACCCATTTCAGAAACTGGAAAAATTTGAGGAACTTTGTCAGGAGCATCGAATATAACATGCCTGTTGCTAATCCCTCATAACATTCTTGAGCATTTGTGAATGTAAAATCATAAAATTTCTTAATGTACCACTATCATTTTTCAACATGTCTTATGGGATAACCATATAGAGAAAGTGATCAAAACGCCGTGAACACTCCAATCCCCCATTGATTTTAGCTCAGCACCCCTTGAATATTTTTATATTAAAATTTATGAAATACTCTTCGAGTTCAGAGTTCTCCGGACGGTGCAGGGATCTATTTAATATATATTCGTTCCTTGCATTTAATTTTGAATATTATCGTTACTCCACAGTAAATTCTAAAACTCACTGAAGCATTTATCATTTTTATTATCTAAGGCCTGTGACCCATAGGATCATTTGTGTTAACTTTGTTTTGACTCGAATAGGTTTAGGATACGAATAATATAAATTATCATGATGAGACACGTGAGATAAGGATGTACCAAGCAACTTTACTCTGCCAAAATTCAGAGCTAGACAATCACTCAAATGCCTCATTACTCTGATCGCAGAATGTATGCATCTTTCATGATCTCTGTGTACCCTATCTTAAATTGGTGGTACTTTAGACCACAGTGTCCTGGTGTAGTGTAATCAACAGCTATGCTTGCTTGAGACCGGTTATATGTAGCTCTCCAATGCCGAGCAAATTCCGGCTCAATGCAGGAAAAAATTTTCTGAATAGCATTTTTATTATTTATTCACAAGAAAGGTTCTCCTTATCGCGGCTTCCAGTATTATTTAGAATATTAATGAATGCATTCCATGACCTCACATTACGCATAATAAAGCCTTGAGTGCTGCCTGGCTATCTCTTTAAGTGACTATGAAAGGCACGATATCCACTATTACTTGGTAAGAGATGTTAAAAATGTTCCTGCCGTTTATCTTGAGTTAATGAACAGCGCCAAATTGATTTAATTCTTCTGAACAATCTAAATTAATTCAAATTTCAAATATACGAGTACTTCACTTAGCGACAGTTGGGTTGGTTAAACGCACTTGCGATAAATTTCTATTATTTATTCAAAGTTAAAGAGAAGTGAATTAAGAAAAGTTTAGTTCAAACTATTTTAAAATTTTAATAAAAAATGTTTCTGATTAAATGAAACTCGACCACAGTTAACAAAAAATCGGTGAATTCAAAAACCATGTTCCGTGTAACATCGATATCCATTTACTGTTCAAATTTGCGAGTGTAACCCAAATCGACCGGTATCATAGAAAATGAATTTAAGTCACCAAAAAAGGCGACAATTCGAATGGGTTGGAGACTTTAACTTTTTTGTCGTTGCTTCTGATGCTGCTGCCGCTGTTGTTTTTGCTATTTGTCGGAATTTGTAGCCGTATTTTATATTTCGGTTATATTTTGTGTTAAGGTGGTAACGTCAGTTGTAATAACTTTGGCATATAAATCAATAAAATGATTGTACGCACCTTTCCTGACGGTTGTGCACAAGGTGTGGGTAAATGTGTATGCACAGGAGTGCGTGTAGCGTTGCAGAGTGCTGAATGTGTTAGTGTGTGTATGTGTGGTTCTAATACAGCCTAACAATTCCCTTGGAAAGAAGTTTTTCTCATTGCTCCTCATCATCTCAGATACTTGTTTGTTTTTGTATGACATTTAACTTGTTTTTTTGCCTATTTTGCTTAGCCGATGCTGCAGGAATAAGCAAAATTCGAATCGAGTAAAATAAAGTTTTTTATATATTTTGTTACATGGTTGGTACTTGCACGAACACTACGTAAGATTTTATGTGTGTGTGTGTGTGGGTGTGTGTGTGTGTCTATTCGATTTTAAGGTTAAGAGGGTGAGTTTTTATTATGATAAGACTTTTCGAATTTTGAGTTATACGTAGCCAGAATATCAGTTTATTGAATATGCATTCCATGCCCGTTCTATTCTCCAGCCTTTTAATTTTTTACTTTGTGTTTATTGTCTTCACGTTTTATGGGGTTGTGGTTGTGTTAAAAAATGGATCTCAAGCGTAAATGTTTCGATTAAATTGGAACAAGAAACATTGCGGGATGTTATAAAAAAGAATTGTGAACTTGTCCTTCCATGAAATTGCAGTAAAATATTTGACATTACATTTTCTTGTTGCAGGAGCTTTTATTCTTCTTCTTAAATCTAGGCCTGGCAGAGTCCAACAGTATGCAATATACGGAGCCGGCACAACGTAAGACATTTGGAAAAAGGCGATCGATAAAAAAAATTTCTAGTATCGTCGATTTCCAGGTTAGACAACCTGTATGAATGTCTAATGCCAGTAAGTGTAGAAAATTACAAAATAGCGAGATATTCAATGCTAGAGCACCTAAAATCAGGTAATCACTTTAAATATGGTTTGCGATAAAGGGGAGAACTTTGCATTTAAGAACGCTGCCGTGTGATTATTACATGTATATAATTTGATGCCAATTGTGTGATATGTCTCATGAACTGTCTTAACAGAAGCACAAAAGCGAATATATGAGACTTAATTTGATTACATCTCATATATTTAGCGAAGCTTATAGAGGAAAATTTATTTATCACGGGCTTCTAAATTAAATTCAAATAAAAATTACACATAATCTTATTTCGCATTTAAATTCAAGTTCGATGGAATGTTTAAATTCCTACATTTTTTATTTAATTTTATAATTTTTGTACATCTAAAAACCAAACCCATGTATACGACAAACTTATGATATGCCTAAATATAAATATAAATATGAATAACATGCATACATACACACATTAAAGCTAATGCTAGAAACAACGTTTTCATGTGAATGAAAGCATGACCAAAAGATAAGGCAGAGAAAATGCCTTCACAATTTTTAGAGCAATTAACAAATGTTTGAAAACAAAAACAAGAAAAAAACTTATTAGCAACCAAAAAAATTAATGTAAACTACTCGCAAACTTGAGCAAAACTAGAAGGCAAGGATCAAAAAGGGGTTTAAAACAACCCTGAAGCGTAAAAAATGGATGAGGAGCAATTTAAAACTTTTTGTGTAGAATTTTAAAAAACTCTAGAAGCCTAAATAAAGGCAGCATAAGAGACACAAACAATAATAACAACAATGGCGACACAAAAGCACCGTTAATAGCAACAACAACTAAACATTATTAGGGACCACGAATAACTGGGCTATAAGAAGAATACTGGAAAAATTAAGTCATAATGATGCTCTAAAGCGACCTGCAAACAGAACTACTGCAACAACGGCATCGAACAGGACCCTATGGTGTATTCAGACCTTGTGGTGTACTACTACTACAACATTTCTTGACCTTTTATAAATCTTGTAATACTTTCAACTAAACGGTCTGGAACTAGTATTCCACTACCTAGGTAGTAAAGTCTGCGTCTTGGCACCGCAATGTAATGGCATAAAACATATACTTCTTGTTCCTGTCTGCACGAATCACTTTCTTATTTTACCTCACTTATTTAACTTCTTTGATAGTTAAGTCTACAGCATCCTGTTAACATATGTAGGCAGAGTTTGATATCATTTCTGCTGAGACTTAGAAAAGGCTCTGCCTTAATACTTTCAGGGCTCAATGAGCCTTTTCGGCTTCGCGTGCCAGTTTGGGTTCTCCAGTAAGCGAGTAGATCTCGTTTTCCCCTTCTCATATTTGCGAATCCTTTGTTTACTACACAGAACGGTTCTGGACCTATGACAAGAGTGTCTGTGCCCATTTTGGCCAGGTCCATGTACCCACATTAGAGCACCTGAATCGCTGCTATGGTATCTAGAAGTTTAAAGCGCGCCCAAGGGAACTTTGATTGAGTTTTGCTAATGATTTCAATGCTGCCTGGCTGTCAGAGAGAAAGCAAATTTTGGTACCGTAAGTGCCCCCAACATCCACATTCTATAGCACAGAGCTCTAAGGCGTAGATCATCTTCTATTATAGATCCATTAATATACCGTAACTGTGAGTCCTGTTCTACTATTACCTCATTATTTCCCCAAGCTGAGTGTTCGCTGATAAATGATTACTTTAAAAGCTTTGAAAAAGTTTAGTAATCTATTCATCTTATCAGAGACAGCAAGCCATAGATAGTTCCAGACGGCGGCAGCTTTTAGAATTTTTGCATGCCCAGTAAGTCAATCCACTCATAAGGCTGTGTGGGGCACGTTCTAATTGCTCCCATTACACTCAAGCACGCTATCCGATGTACCTTATTGAGGATCATCTGAATTGTTCTATCTTTGGGCACCATGCTAGAGGGCCATAGGTGATCATTGGTACTATTATGGTTTTATACGACCACGTTAGCTGAGCTCAAACTATACAGTCACTGTTTTGCTATCATGAAGAAGTAAAAGGAGATACAACTCAAGTGGTTAATTTTGTATCATGTTATTGTGTGTAGGAAATATTTCTACTGCGGACAATATGTGCGTATGTATTGTGTATGTGTGAGTACATTAGTAATTTTATTATTGTGTATTGCGGTTGCTTTTACGGATAATTATTTGTATTTAAAATAATATTTGGGACAAATTCAAGCCATTTAGCGTAAAAAGCTTGTTGTTGTGTGCCTGTAAATGTGCGGACGAGTATTCATTCATTCATCAACTAAACGGTAAGTGTGTGCATGATATACGAAGCCTTGTGTGACTGTGTGTTGCATGTTGTTAGCAGGTTTATACACATTCACAAATAAACCAAGAGCTTCTTACTACTGTCATAAATACTATTGCCACTACTATTGAAGACACTTTGTATCCTGTGAATATATTAATGGACACGTTACATGAGCACGGTTTGGTACTAATGACACATATTTACTAACACATTCGTACATATGTTTTCTTTGGTCCTTATTTCATTTAAATGAGATATTTTCCACTCTGTTTTTAAATTATTAAGATGTGTCGACTGATAAACGAAACCAGGTCAATAGTGAGTTTTTCTTTTTCATCATTGTTGTTGTGTTTCACGCTAAAATGAGCCGTCTGTTTGCCGAGAAATTAAGAAAGGGATGTTCTGTTGTAGACCAAAAGAATGTTTACGAGTAAAAAGGATATCAAGATTTAATTGTGTGTGTGTATGTGTAAATAAATAGCATTGAGATAAAGTAATTAATAGTTATACAGAGCTACGAAAAATTGTATTTATTATAAAAAGTTATTTTGGAAAAGCTTTGTAAGTCTCCATTTATTTTGGCTTGTAAGATAAAAAATTGCATTATTTTTTATTTTTAAAATATAAGAAAACACCTCAAAGGAGTAATTAAAATTTTAATGAGCAAACGTATATTTTGTCTTATTAATGTTACATAGAGTAAATAAGATATGATCGTCAGCTGACAGGTAAATACATAGAAGCGGATACATTTTAAAAGTGTGACTTAAAGCGGCGTTGAAAGAAAAGAAGGAATTCTTTTGAAAACAACAAATCTAAAAAGTAAAGAAATCAATTATTATCGTCCCATCAAGATTATAAGTTTTTCTGCATTAATTTAAAGTTCTAAAAACTGGCCTATTGTAGAAAATAAAAGTAAGCAAAAAGGTGCGCAAGATCACTCTACCCTAACCCTTAAAGGTTCGTATCCCGGGAACTCTCTGATATGCCAAAATTTAATATTCCAATATTTTGTTTCTTTTAATTTGTGTTAACAGCCAACCAGACCAACTAAAATACAACAATGAAACTTTCATTCTGGAAAACCGTCTCCTCATGCAGTCATTGTTTTTCATGCAGGGGGGATATCGGAGCAGACCACGTACTTTTCGGTTCCCTTTTCGACCCCCTTTGCTCCTGAAATTGATTTCAGGCAACCGATTTGTAATTACGATTACCTTACTTTCAATTGAGTCTCGTGCTAACCCTAGCCTTTACTCTTGATTCATGCAGTCATATTTTCATAAGTCCCTTAAAGTGCAAACTTTTCAAATTTACCAAAATAGTTTGGTGCGTTGAAAAAACTGCCCTCATTTTTTTTTTTAATTACGCCTCCTTTGAAGAAGGTTTCGCAAGAAGTTTGCAAGTTTATTCATTATTGAAACAAAATGCGCTAATAAAGTTTAAATAATCTTAAATATTTTAATTGGCTGTATCAAACGAAACCTGAGAGCTTGTCATGCAAAAGTGGAAAAATGACAAAAGCTAAAACGTCATCAGAACTGCTTTTGGCGAATTCTGCTCTACAACTTGTTATTCAATTTTATAAAATAAAAAAATTCAATTATGGCAAATTTTAAGTATTTGGATGGAGTGTCTCAGAATCCATCATGGAATTTACGGCCGTTAGAAAACATAGTCAAACACAACAGAAGAAGTAAGGTTAGAAATTTAGCAGCACAGTGGGCACTGGCAATTGGGAAGCCTGTAGAACTACGAGAAAGAATTTGAAAATTTGGAATTACAAGACAAATAACTTAAGATAACAAATATTAAGTATTATCATATAAAATTACACTGTGCGAGAGAGAGGCAAAGCTGTTTTTAACCCTGGTGCAGAAATGAAAACGTATGGGTGAATTAACGGCAAGCATAGGCCCAAAGGCAGTGGGAGTCAATTATTTTCTGTGATGAATTTATTTTTGATTTAAGTGTAGGTAATGAGGGCTTAAAAGTTATTCGTACAAAAAATACGCATATCACAGGAATTGCCTAAAACGCACCGTCAAGTTAAGGTTGTATGTCTGCCAAAGGATAAGACTTTGTTGTATAGAAAACAGTGTTAATGCTGTATGGAATACTAACTTACTGAAAACTAATTTATTGACATAAATACCGAAACCAACAACCTTCAATGAATTCATCTTCCAATAGGATGGTGGGTCAGGAAAAACCCGGTTAACCGACTAAAAACTTCAATATTTGTTTTTTATACGTTTGTAAGTATGTACAGTTGTCTGGAACAAATCGATTTAAATTGTACAACTTTGAAAATCCCATTTATGATCCCTATTCAAATCGCTATATCCTGACAAGTAATATATTCACTTAACAAGAAGATATCGGCTTTTTTTATGAAATACACTCTCGATCACATGATTAGAAGCACTTAAATTTCTGTATTTAGGAGGCCATATCTTTTTGACTTTTTGGTTGCAGCTGAAATCTTACTGCCATCGGAAACAGCGCTTCCTTAAGATTACACAAATAAGAACCTTTTGGGATTTCATTTATACAATTTGGTAGAGAGAGCATATGACATGGAACATATGACGAAAATAATTTTAATTTGGACGGCCCAGATGACGACAATTATTATCGCGACATGAGCAAAAAGGAGTTGTTTTTAAATCGCCAACACAGCAGAGAAAATCGAGTTATGGTCTGGGGTAATACAAAGTGTTACGGCGATCTCGAATAATAATTTTAAAGTGCAAACATGACTCGGAAAACTAACAAGACAATCAGCTTTCCCTTGACTAAGTAATATTTCTACACCAATTTTATGGATTCTGCAACAATATAATGCTCCTTTACATAATGCCAGTGGTGTAAAAACCCCAAAATGTTTGCCTTCTTAATTTGCCACCATATTCTCTCGACCCAAACAAAAATTCAAAATGTTCGCGGCTGGCTTTCTCGCAAGGCTTATGAGGGGGAAAAGCAATTCGACGATAAGAAATCACTAATTCCAATCATTGAGGACTCCCGGAATGGGATTTCATTGAATTATTTGAAGTCATCTGGTGATTCAAGAAAACTCCGTGTAATTGACATTGATTTAAAGAAGTGTGAAATAATTTCAAATAAACTTAATAAAATAAAATTGCTCTATCCGATTTTAGCTGTCGGCAAAAAATAAAAACGTTATATTAAGTATTTGTTACGATACTAAATAATATAAAAATCCTTTGAACTGTTAGAAGAGAACATGTACAGCGTGTCTAAGTAAGGTGTACTATAAAAATCGTTGCTGCAATAAATCGATTGTTTCATGCGCGATGTGGCAGCTGTCGAAACCACATTTCGTCCAGATCCATTCGCAGTCACTGCCGGTTATGTGTTTTCGGCGTTTTCAACAACAATGTTTCAAGAGACGGACCGCTACGTCGACTTATTATCCATAATCGAAACGACTCTTAAAATTAGTTGACCGCTCTTTAAATTGTTGACATATTAGGTGTTCTTTCTAAACCAAAAATTCCGCAAAGTTTGAGTGGTCTCGACGTAATGGGTTTTCACAACGATAACATTTTCTTTTTTTTTTTGCGTAGCGCTTCACCAGTAATTGCACTTCCACCAGAAAATTCCTCAAAATTTAAATAGTGCATTCATATTGAGACGCCCTACATTAAATATGTATTTCTTTAAGCAAAAAAGAATTTAAAAGAAATCGAAATCGAAAACCGGGGTTTTCCAATCAAAACTACAGGGCATTATATAAATTGTCATTTCAAAGGATTCGTCCTTAGTAAGCCGATCGCTATAGCACGAATCTTTAATGGTTAGGGTATACATTTATTAGGCTCTGCCTTTCTCCAAAGTATGAAGTACAAAAGTGTGTGATGTGCTACGTTTTTCTATATTAAAGCATAACAAATTAATATGATTTTCAAGAATGAGAGAAGAGCGCCAGCTTCACCTGCTTTTTTGTTCCTTCATGCTAACCGATCAGTGTGGGGGTTGCGGGTTTGAATATAAATTCCAAGAGTGTTGCAACATTTAGTATATAATTAGAAAATCAATGCACTACAACTGCGTAATCGTTTGATAACAAGGTTGAAATTGTACTGAAGGTGTCAAGAATATTTTTATAAGAATTACTCCTTTTGGAAATTACTAATTTATCGGCGTTTCGCGAGGAGGACTGCATCTGGTTTGTATTACTTTAAAATACCTTCTAACTGCTGCTGACGAAATAATTTCTTTTGTAGTGCTCGCACTTTTTCAAAACACCAAAATATATTTTGATTAAATATTTGTCAGCGGTAAGAGACTGTCGTGGAAAACCACTGAAGATGTCAGTGGCTGGATGAGTGCGAGCACATTCTTTAAAATTTATAAAGTGAATTTTTTTGCCTAGTGCAATAAAAGTACTGTCATTAAAATATTATTAATCTTAACTCTGCTAGTCCCTGTTAAATATATTTTTATCTGAAAAAAAAGAAAATTAATGAATCGTCGGACGGTAAGATTCCGATAGCAATGGAGAATGAAGCCTCGCAAGAGTTGGATAAGTTACGCTCTGTAGGAACTTCGAGGGAGAAGATGAGGCGGTAATAAACATTGTGTATAAATGTCCAGCATTGGCTAGCCTTAGAATCACGGACAGACACTTGTTAAATACTAATGCCTAAGCCTTAGACAAATGCTTGAAATTGTAAAAGACTCCGTGATGAGGAAGTAAAGGCAGAAGTGGGTCGAAAACGAATGGGTTCCTAAGCGGTCTGCTTCGATATCGCCCTTACTAATATCTAATTCTTGGGTGAGCGTTTTTTGAAGAAGGATTCTGTCACAATCGATAGTTTGTGGACCAATTAGAACATGTGGACATCATGGGCCACTGGTTTCAACAATACCGTGCCACCAGCCACACATCAGCAGACATAACCGCGCTAATATAAAGGAAATGTTTAAACAGTTTTTTGTAAAAAGTTTCTTCTTCTTGATAAATTTAATGTGAAGTTCTAAATTTAATCACCGTTTGCCTCTTTTTAACTTACAATCACTTTCCTCTACTTGACATCTTCCTTTCATTTAACTGCATTTTACTATTTTGATCTTTAATTTTTGTTCTTTCAAATTCTTTTCTTTACTTGAAAGTGTTTGTTAAAATATTTAAAATTAATTAAAAACCAATCAAAAATGTGTTAAACAGAAAATTTCATCTTAAGTTTTTTACAAATTTCCAAATTTCATCTTTACGAATTTCGTTTTTCAATTTTGAAATTTAAACCTAAAAACACCAACTTTAGTGCAAAAAATAAAAACGAAAAATATAAGAAAACGAAGTGAAAACTTAAACAAAATTATAAACTTCAACCTATTTACCAAGCAGTATATAATATTTGTATGTATGCGTGAACTTTGTATACAAAATAATAAAGTTTGTAGTTGTTGATAGTGAAAACATGCTTCATTCTATTTCTACTAACCCAACAAGCAAACCTACACACGCACAAGCACAACTACTCTACCCCCGACTGGTAGAACAAATTAAATTCCTTTTTCGAAAATATCCTATACCGATGCAAAACGGAAGTACACGCATACACGTACATAAGGCATACATACACCCGCACATACATACGCAAAACTTGTCAAAGAAAAGCCCGAAAAAAGAAATTTAGATTGATGGAAGTATGAGTGTGTGCAGCATTTATGCAGGCACCAAAACGACTTTAAACTCCACAAACGAGAATTTGCGAAGGGTAAAAAAGCCAACTATAAAATCGTATCGTAAACAAATCGAAACACGAAAATGTTTTCAACAAATTAAATTTAATTTACTTTTCTAGGTAAAATTAAGATGCTCGATCTAACGTCCCATCAGTCCCATTTTTCAAAACAATAAAGTTCTTTGTTGAAGTCCATCCGCCTAAGAACATGACAAGTAAAATATAAAATTATGAGGGCACTTTACCGTTAGTGCTCAACAGCAAAAACCAAAGCATGCCGGTCCGGTCGTATGTAGACGTTCATCGGTCACTGCCTGTAAATTACAATGAATTCTTCGTACCATTTCCAAGAACGATCATTTCAAATGAAAACATTCTTTGGAAAACTGTCCCTCTTCATGTATTTCAGCATTTCTACGAATATGTGTGTATGTATGTGTAAGTACTTTTAAATACAAATAGACGCATTACGCAATGCGCAAAAACAAAATTGAGATTTTTTTGTTTGGAAAAACTACAACATTTTTATGGCTGTGCAACGTTACCAAAAAAAAAAAAAAATGAAGCAAACACAACAGTCAGTCAACTGAGCTGCTGTTATGCCATCCAATGCTGCTACTATACCAACGTTTCCACCAAGCAGCTACCCACACACGCACACACACTATGCCCAAAGGGAGTGTAAAGACAGTACACAACAGGATTTTTTGACAACAAGGCACACGCACACACACACACACAATACTGCAATAATAAAAAATTTAACACAAAAAACGTACAATGGAAACAGCAATATTGGCAACAACATAAATAGAAACGAACAAGGAAAACTGCTTCACATTCCCCACACTCTGGTAATAAGATGGAAGAGTGCACGCACACAAAAAGTATCAAAAACAATTCCTACTGCCAGCACATTCGTATACATTCATCTAGAGTAACATGCGGCGGTGTTCTAGGGAATTGATGGGGACAACTAAATGAAATACAAAACAAACTGCAAAGCCTTAACAAGAACGGCTACCGAAAAATGTTCAAGTGGTTATCAAATCGCAATATTATAATACACGCACACATACACACAAATATAGTGTAACATTGCATTGTTTGGATTAGAAACGTGTATTGAAACCCACAATGCCAACGCCATCATTAACATTGAAAATTTTATCAACTGGCTCACGCAACACACAAAAAACGCAACCGACCCATTAAATTTCCAAAATCTTTATCTTCGCCTTCTTTTTCTTCCCCAACCTTCATTTTAACAAAGCAATTCCTTCTTTTCGTCAGTCAATCCGTCCCTCTGTATGTAGTGCGTGAGTGTGCATGTGTTAGTTAGTTGATTTAGTCCTTACAATTTAACAACCCTCCTGGCATGAGTTCAAATGGATTGTGTTTTGCATTTCTTTCTTTAGATTTTCCTTTATTTTCGTTGGCATTCGTGTTAAGAAACCACCTCACGCCAACCTCTGGCAATGGCCGAAAAAGTGCGTTCTTAAACGTCCTTGATTCTTGCATTACAGCTGCGTCGGAATACACACAAACACACTCTAATGTCGAGCAGGAATCTTACTCTTAGTAAAGCTTCGAACAATGTGCTCGTAAATAAGGAGTCGTAATGCAAAGAGCCACGAAAAGCTTTTGATATAAATGTAAATGTATGTATGTATAGGCGGAAGTGGATACAAAAAGAAAGGGAGATTAAGAAACTGGCGATACAAATAATGGGTGGGTATGCACCAACAACAACACTACAGGTTTCATATTCCTGTATGAGTCCTTTAGAGTTCGTAAAAAGATTCATTTAAAAAAACCCCCCAGTTGCGAACAGATTTCTTTTGTGAGTAATTAAGACAAAACCTAAGCCAAGTTGTTCAGAAGTTTTAGGTATCTTGATTTCAGTGTTGTTCAAAAAACGCAACTATATCTTATAGCTGCATAGATGAATTAGGTTGAGAGCATCCTCCTTGTCATGTTCATTTTGCAATAGAGCCAGCAATTGAAAACGTAGTTTAGAATTTATAAAGAACAAGTCAAACTCCTTCCACCGTATAAACTAAAGAAGCAGTGTTTGGCCAATATCTCTTGCTATTGAGCCAGCTTTTTTCACCAGTGATTATACACAGAGAAAAGATTGTTGAAGGTAGATAAACTAGGCTCTAAGCGCATTGCTTCGGCTGCTTAAGCCAGCTCCATCAAGAAACCTTTACCCCAATTTTTGATGGCTTAAACTAGAATTTGAATAAACCAAATGAGAGTGTTAAAGAACAAACCAATGGTTTTTAATTTTTTACTTTCTTTTTCACATTTGGGTCAATCTCCAAATGTAGAAGTAAGAAGTAAAATACAAACAAAAACAGATTTTTGAAATTTTTTCAAAATTTTAAAATTAAGATGCAGATTTTGAAATGACACTCTTTCAAAATTTTTGACAATACTGCAGATAACTAAATATAATTTAATAAACAATAATATTGCTGCTCATTAGATTTAGAAGTATGATACATTCGATATCCTGCTCTTCCACCTACCGATTTTCATAGAGGTTACTAAACCAATTACAGAGCTGGATATCCATTACAAATGGCCCCAGTATTATCAATTCAGCAAATAACTTAAAGAAATCGCTCAGCTGAATGACCTCTACAACTTTAGTTGTTATGACTGCGGTCTTACTTTTGCCATAAAACTTGGTTCGAAATACTCTTATATCCGAATAAAGTTACAAATCTGAAGCACCCGAGTTGATATGTAAATATTTCAGTTATTTTTCGGCTGCGCGTGACCGCCTTAAAACATCATATCAAAATATTTTAATAATTTAATAAAACAAAACGATAATTTCCTTTTCTTTTAATTCTTCGGAACTATAGCAAAAATAATAAGGCAACATTGTGTTTAATTTGTACAAAATCAACGATCAAAATACGAAAACAGGAAGTCCAAAAACAATAGAAAAAACTAAGCGCGTGTACTGCAAAAGGAAATGTGCAAAAATATCTGAAAATAAATAAAATTTTAAAGACATAAGTGGAGCGAGTAGTGAGTGTTTTTAAGGCTTGGCGCGTAATAAACAACGCCAACCCTAAATTAAACGTTACAACGTTAATAAGGTATTACGATTAGATCCAGTGCGTCATAAGGAAAAGTGAAAGTGATTTTACGTAGCAAGAAAAGCTTTGATGGAGAGCATTCAAGAGAGTGAGAGCGAGAGAGAATGACGCAATAACAGACAAGCGCAATGCATACGGACATAGCGGCATTTTAATGACAATGCAATACACCTACAACAGTGTACAAGGCCGGCCGGGAAATGAAGGGTTACGGAAACAGCGCTAGAAAACGCTCTTTTTGTTTAATTTTTACAAAAGCTGGCAAGAGACAGGAGAGAAATTAAATAAGAGCGCGGATTTTCTATTATTATTTTTTTTCTATTACAGCAAAGCTTTTTCTTATAGTTTAATAGCTTCAATGTCCTTGGCAAAGCATCAAGCTGAAGGATACATTAGTGTTTTTATGCAGCTGCGCAGCAAATGTCATTTTTATTGTATTTTCCCGTAATCTGTGTTAGTATGAATACATTTGTGCACAATTTGTAGTCTTCATGCTTGTTTTACTCCTCATACATATTTTTTTCTTTCTTCTTCGGTTTCTTGGAAGTATCCTTGTTGTTTTCTTAAGGATTTACTTTCTTTTCTTGATGTTGTGTCATTTGTATTCCCTGCAGATGTTTTCATTACACACTCGTACTACAAAATATTATTGCACCACTCTCCCCCTTGTCTATGTTTTGTTTTTTTCTTGACTCAACTGCCAACAACCTACAAACATGCAACTCCGTACATTTGTATGCGCTGTTTATGTATATTTTAATTTCAATGTATTTGTTAGTTAAGGACTTCAAGTTTGACTGTGTTTATATAGAGTACGAGTATAAATAAAATGTTGAAAGTGAAAGTTTTTCATGCCATCAACATTTTTCTGCCACTAGTAAATATGTAAAAAGTTCACTACTACAGTCAATGTCTTAGAGGAAATGAAGGTTAGTTTAACTTTCGGTTTATATTTTAAGGGTCCCTTTTTATTTTATTATATAAGAAGCAATGAAAGAAAAGTGTAGTTTGTTGTATATAAAATCGCCATAAAAAGAAAGTTTTTAAAAGCGCTACTCACTTTAAACATGATTTTAATGGTTTCGACTGCCAAGTTCTCATACGAAGCAAGCAAGTTGGCATCATAAGGTCAAATAGGCCACTACAATTCCAATAAAGAAATGGTGTTAGAGTTCATAGATGAGCTTCCTAGAGTACGCTAATATAAAACTATTATACTCTTCTGAAAATAGTGAAGAATCTTTGAAAACAGAACGAATACAGCTGTCTTGAGAGGTACAGGCAAAAAAAAGCTATAATCAAAGAGCAACATATTATGATTGAATTATATGGTTGTAGGGAATAAGAATATAATCCTCTTAGAGGTAGGAACACAGGCAATTAAAGCCATCGAATGCTTAATAGAGAACGCGTCAACTTAACATTTTATGGTTAGAGGAGTTTTTATATTATTTTTGTATAGTTAAAAGGTTTTGTTTGTGGTTGGAATTTTTATAACAATTGTATTGTTCAACTCAACCATGTTGCAAGTTTTATAAATGCAAATCATTTAATGATTGAATATCGCAACCAGACGCGGATCCATATTGGGCTTTTTGGGGAAGAAGTTTCAACGGAAGCAATGAATTTTAACATTTTTCAACATGTCTTGTAAGGAAAAAAGTTAATTAAAAAGCTAAAGTAATGTTTTCAAATAACCATTATATGTTTGCCACAACAATATCTTGTTGTATGGAAGATAATATGGTTGTCGTGACCATGCTACCCATCCGTTATGGCGTCATACGTCATAGTTTCTGCTGTACAGGCGCTAAAAATTAAGATTTTCAAAAGCTTAAGTTGAATCTGCACCTGTTGTTAAAAATAGGTTAATTTGAAATGACTGGACCTTGTATCTCATTTCTACAGTAACATTCGAAGCGACCAGTACTGCAAGGTGGAATATCACCAACTCTTTTTGGATTTAGCTCACTCCTAGTGGAACTTTTTTCAAGTGGGGAATTTAATATATTTAGATGAGGTATAGTTGGTTAAAGCTTAACCTTTGACTTATCAAAGAATCTTTATTCGACCCAAACCATCTCCTAATTTGAAATCAAAATTATAACCAAATGTGTTTTTATTAAGGTTTTAAAGTTTCTAATTTTAATGTGGCTCTTTCTATTGATTTCTTAATTAACAAAACTAAAGAATAAAACAACCAAGTAACACGAAGTCTGGGTTATTATTTGCGTCCCGGCACTATAAGCCACTTCTTAAATATTATAAGGAGACCAAATAGTAACGATAGTTATTCCACTTGTTATATTTCAAAAGCTGTTAGAGTTACCAAAGACATCGAGCTGTCAAAAAATATACATTTCACGGCTACCGGACGTGTGGGAATTACTATTAAAAAATATTATTGAAATTCCGGCCCACATGTAAGCATTCAAGGTGTATTTCGTCGTGAGGTTGGCTCATATTTTGGTGCACGTACTGTGGAAAAGATTGAGCGGAGTACACTACTCTGGACCATAAGCCAGACAGAGAACGTAGTAAAAGCGACAGAAATGTCGATTCGGCGCAGATCATCTGATTTGCGCCCCACAAGAGAGTCTAGCCGGCTTATTTTGCGGCTGAATTTGGGCCCACATTTTTATTTGATTGCGCTGACCAAGCAGAAAAAAATAAGCAACGCCGTGAGTTCGCTAACTGTGTGCTAGAAGAAATCATCTTTTAGGACTGCCAGCGAAGCCGAGGCAGCAATAGTGGCTTCAAAACAATGCCAACAACTTGATATCTTACACTGTTGTATGTAGTTATCTGATCACCTTGTATCAGGAACATCAATCACTAAAATGATCAAACCGTACAATACGAAGTCCAAATTAATTTTGAACTTTTAATCTCCTTCTCTGACCTCTGATCTCTGGCCTTTAAAGACCCAACATACTAAATGCCCCATACCGTGAATTTACTGATATAATAAAGTTGTATGAGCAGGTGATTTAAACAAATTCTAAAGTATTTAGTTCAAGAAAAAAGTCTAATCCTGACGACCTTTGTGTGTAAAATTGGTATAAAAGTCTAAATCTATCACTGTTAAGCCGAAAAAAATTTGACACCGTTCTGACTAAATACAGCACATCAGCTGGGGAATTTAAGAAACATATGAAGATATTCGCATTCTTACCCAGCAGTTTTGCCAGTAGCAAAGTATCGCTTTTCATATCTGGGTATTTTTTGGCATCATATCTGTAGCAAGAAATAATGTGGAACTTTATTTGATGCTAAACCGAGTTGAAGCGTTTTTCCATGCGGAACATAATTGCAAAAATCTTAAAATTGTTTAAAAAAAAATTTATGTAAATCGATTTTTTAACCTAAATAGCGAGCAAAAATAGTTGGTTAAATTATAATTACCAGTAGCGATTCACTAACCTTTAACAATTCTACAGTCGCAAAATTTGTCGACAATTTTTGTTGTTTGCAGTAACGATTGTGTGATTCAGTAACTGCTCGTAAACGATAGTAGACATCGTCAATTTTCTGTTTATTCAAATTGACATCAAGTGGCATCACTGTCAAAAAAAATATGAAATAAACGAAAAGCACAAAGAAGAATGGAAAAAACAAAGATTTTTTGAAAAAAAATGTTTGTGCGTTTAGCTATTTTTGCAAAACGTAAATAAAAAACATTTGAGGCGTTTTCTACATGAAGTATAAACATATTATGTATGTACCTAGTGCCTTGTTCGTTAAAAATATGATTTATAAATGATTTTTAAACCAAATAAAGATGCCCCTAAAAGATGCCATGAATTTTAGTTTGTCGAATAAATAAACAACACAAAAATATACGTCCTTTATTTTTGTCTACAATCGTTAACCTAACAAGAACAGCTGTTTAAAAAAAGTTACTGAATCGCAACATCGTTAATTTAATAATCGCACACATGGTAAACATAACTCCTAAAAGTATGCTTCGTTTTTATTTGTTTAATTCCAATTCATGTGACGCACAAGAGTACATTTGAATACTGCCTGCATTGTAATCAAAGTTAAATTTCATTTGTTGTTTACACATCTTGTGTCATGTTTTCTTTTCTGTTTTTGCACATTTCCAAATGTAAAAAATAATACAATTTTGTTTTAAATTTATGGGACATGACTCACTATGCGTGACAAAATGAAAGCGAAAACCGCAAATATCAAGTCATTCTTTTTTATCAAGTTAACAAAACCAAGTCCAGTTGCTTTACTTTTCATTTCTCTCCCGTCTGTATGTGGGCTATTTTTCGCATTAATTTATTTTCTTAATAGTCACGTAGACTTTAAAGAATTAAAATTTTAAATTTAAAGTATTTTTCGTGCCAAAATGAACTTAAAAATTTCACTTAAGTTTGTGTTTTACACAAAATAAAAGTCTTTAAAAATTTAATTACTCTGTACCGATTTAATGGAATTTCTTGTGTATATGTAAGTGTGAGTATAAGTGGGTGAATAGTTTAGGTTCGGAATAAAGATAAAGACTCAAATCAAAATTTTTTAACTTTTTCTGCAGGCAAGCAACTTTAAAAGAAGAAATCTATTCATAAAGCTTTCGTATAAATTCTAAATGGTTTCTTCTAGTAATGCTTTTGATAACAAATTAAGCGACATTTGAAATTTCTCTTCTATCGAACTTTAACAATTAGAGTCTCTTATAAAAAGTTACTGCTGCGTTATAATATTTAGCTGAAGAATTTTTTCACCTTGAGTCGATTTGCGTTTGTAATAAAGCACTCAATTATTTTTAAATTTATAATTACGTACGAAATATTTTTGCGACAAAGAAAAAAGAGACGCGTGAGACATAGTTTCTATATTATCATATACTATAGTATAGGGTGTTTTTTAAGCCCGATAGAATTATTTAAAATTATAAAAAATAACACACAAAAACTAAATTTTAATAAACCAATGTTTTTTATTCGAAAGATTAGCATTAACATTTGCAAATGATTTTGGTCATATTGCCACCGCGGCTGCTTTTGACGAAGCAAATTGTGGGCGTCCAATTTTAGGCCACTTTTTCGATCATTGCTGGCCGTATGTCACGAATATGGGAAATAACCTAGAGGTTATTTTCGCAAAATTTTGATTTGAACGCAACGCCGTATGGCACGCTATTATGTTGAAACCACATCTCACCCGGATCAATGTCATCAAATGCTTTTAAACAAAAAATTCGCTAGTTCCGGCTTGATTTTGCATCAAACGATGAAAATGTTTATGTAATGCAGTCTATACGACTTGATTCCATATGCGGCAATTTGTTTTATTAACAAACCCGTTAAGCCAAACAAAAGAGCATCATCGCTTAACACCATTCCCATAAAACAGCCGATCAGTTGATGAATGCTTTTTAAAGTAAATCTGGATAATTTGGTATTATTGTTCATGATGATTTGCCAGAAGTTGTTGTTGTCGTGCTGCCATTTCAATACTCTGTTGTCGAGTGTTGAACATTTAGATTTCCAGTGCTCTGTGTGTGGCTTTCCGCATTGGTGAGGATTTGGACTACACGTTGCAAAATGAAAGCTGAGCAGTTAGGTCAAAGTATCTAATCTCGATAAAAAAGTTGCCGTATTCACACAAGAATACCACATTTACAAATTTTGAAGGAGCATTTTGAAGACAGTGTTAGTATAAATTAGTAAATAGAACAACCCGTTAATAAGTTAAACTAATGTATGTCGCGTCGCCTCCATCATTTTGATACAACGGTATATCTCGAGAATCAGAAGCAATTAAAAAAAAAACTAATTTATAGGATTTGAACAGCATAACCAGAGTATCCAAATTAAATAACAAACCCCAAGTCGTCAAGCTGTATATTATAGCAACAGTGTTCAGCGAGTTTTTTTAATTCGTTCGATATAGCCGATATCGATTAAAGCTTAAATTTTAATTCTACTGAAATTTCGATCGATATTGATGCCCTGGTTTTTTATGTTTTCTTATTTGGCTGCACATTGAACCTTTTTGGACAAACTTTAGAAAAACAAGTGGATGTTTTAAGAGCTACTTTTAAGGCCCTAATTTTTAAAACACAACACAATGTCAGAACTTGGGGCATTTTAAAAATTTGTTTTTGTTTTTCATACAAACATGAAGCGTTGATTTGTTTTTGATAGGCGCAACAATTATAAGTAAAACAAAAAAGTTTTTAAAATCGTTTGAAATTTGTTTTTAATTTCCATACAAAATTCTAAGCTTGCGTTTTATAAAATTAAGCCCTAAACCTTTTCTCTAAATGTATTTATTATGAAACGTTATGTTATCTCGATTTTAAACTAGAATATTTATATTGTAACACGTAATTTAATTAGTACATAGTAGTCTGCCAGCAATTATTCTTTCTCATTTGTTCTAATTATCGTCGCCGATAAAAAACGACGCCAAACATTCGACGAAGATATTGCATTGAGTTGACTCTGATTTTGTCGTCATCTTTTTTAGCAGTGTTTAAAATGCAAGCTGCGACAAACCAATAGCACCAAAAAAGTATTGTACTGTGCTATAACGTCTATTTATTAACAATGAATTTGCTGTTGAAATAAAAAAATACAGTCCAGCAGTAGCAAAAACATAAATCAAAAACATTTGCTGTCACAAAACAGCACTGCTGTCTGGTTAATTTATTTATGCTATTGCTATGCTCGCAACGACGACAACGAAAACAGCACAAATGCGGCAGCAATCACATTTATAGCATTGTGAAATGGTACAGTAACAGTGTTTTGCACTAATATAACATTTTTAAATACATATAGTTTGATTGATTTGTTTTTATGTACCGGGAACTCTATTGTGATTTGTGTTTTTAAATAGGAAGAGCAAGAAAGCTCAGATAAAAATTTGGTATTGCTTTGCTGTTGAAAAATGACTGCAGCAGAAAACAGTGCAGTGTTTGCTGTCATATTTGAACTGTTGATATTGTTGTTGGTGTTGTATTTTTAATACAATAATACAAAACTAAACCAGCCGTTTGCCGTGAGTTTACTCAACTGCGTGGTTGAGGCGCCCCTAGTGCCAGGAAGTGGTTTAACACCCCGTAGGAACTGCTAAGACTTTCATTAGTATGGTGCGATAGTTGCAGTCGTCTATAATACTAATAGAGCTAGTAAGAGGTTTAAGCACAGTTAGCTACTATTAGTCACAGTAAGACTGCCGCTATCTACCGCTGTGCTACTCGCAGAGGACACTGCGAGACATGCACCAGTTGCCATGCTCAGATTTACATATAATTGGGGGATTCGTTTGCAGACTGATCATTCGTCAATGATTCTGTGGCTTCCATAGTCGTCAGTTCACATCAATACAGATGTATGTGAGCTCACATTGACACAGACCCTCGTGCGCTTACATCAATATACATGTTCATGCCCGAAATAATACCAATGTTCGCACGAAGTGCCATCTTTCATGTATATTGAGTTGTATTACGTCATCTCCAAACAGCTGGAAGACTTGAAAAAAAATTTAATTTTAAAGAGGAATGGGATAAAATATCGTCAGTAAGATAAAATATCGTCAGGAAGAAAGTAACCTAAATTTCGGTTTGTTCAAAGCACTGCGAATTCGCTTCATTTATTTCAGCATCTATCATTTAAAATTGTATCCACTAGTGACAATACGGACGGTAGTTTCGAAGGCATCAATGATCTCAGACAGTATTTTGAACACGAATGGCTGGTGTGATCCCTAGGCTGGAAACATCAATGTAGCTTCAAATTTTATTGTTTTGGAAATGGACGTTGTTCCGGTTATATTACGGGTTAATTTTTAATATTCGTCATTTATAGGAGCCGTCTTTGTAAAATGGCGTGAAAGAGGAAAGTTATACGTCTACATTTACTAAGGCGTATTTGCGGGTATTGAATGAGTTAATTTGAGTCTTTATGAATTATCTTTTTGATGGGAACCGACTGTCGCGATGTTACTTTGAACGCTATAAATTTCAAAATGTTTATATAAAAGTGTACCAGATTTCCATCTTTACATTTGCACCAAACATAAAAGTGCAAAAATATGTGTGTACTCAACACACATATGTATATGTGTGTACATGTATGTATGTGCGTACTTCATTTTTTTTTTATTATTTTACTTCTTTTAGTAAAAAACAAAAAAAAAAAAAAAACAACACCGACAGATTAAATGAAATGTGCCTATGGCGCCTACACGACACAGTTTATATCCTTTTTAAATTTACGCAATTTTATGTGCACGTCCCCTTCGCGTTATAACTTTTTAGGTTGTTTTTAAACTTTTTCGTAAAAACACAAAATACACAAGAGTTTGAAGAAGTAATACTATTTTACTCGTATCAAAATATGCACTACCAGGCATGGAACATTTTTCAGCAATTGAAATAGTACTTCGAGCGATTAACGACTCGACTATAATGTGCATAAGCTGGCTTATATAATTTTACATTTTGTTCAAATTTCAATTGATTTCGGTAAAAAATCGATTTGTAATAAGAAAATTTTAAAATTAAATTTTCAATAAAATTTAAATTTTGCCCCGTTCTTTTTGTTTTTGTTTTTTTGGGGACAATTTAGTTTTATTGGCAATTTTTTGTTTGTAGATTTAAAATTTTTGGTTACATATTTTCCGTTCTTTTTTTGGTGAAATTAAAATTTTGTTAATATCTTGATGATTTTTCGGTCTTGTGCTGTATTTTAAAATTCTCTAATTTTCGATGTAATGTGAAATTTAGATTTTTTGTTTACTTAAATGTGATTTTTATTCTGCGATATATCGATTTTTATTTAATTTTAAATTACAACTCGCTTTTTTTTTGGGAAAAATTTACATCTTTTAATTTTTGATTTTTGTCCATTTTGAATTTTTTGGGTGTTTTCAATTTCGGTGGAATTTATTTTGTAAACTCATTTTTCTTTATTCTTTCTATTCAGAAAGAAAATTTATTTGATGCGATAACTTTGACTACAGTAAAAATGAAAATTTTATTAGACAACTAGCAGAATGAAATGCATTTTCTATGCCGCTACATACGTTATCAACATTCAGCGTGTCTTTTCTACATTTTGTATCAAAATATTAAATAACTTAGTATTAATAATTGTAGCTCGACAAAGTTACTTCAAAACAATAAATTTTAGTAAACTTTTAATAAGGGTTAACAAATATCCGTAAGTTCATTAAGACCTTCGGAAATCTGATTTGAAGAAACGATGCGGAAAGAGGATTCACGACGATGATTCACAATATGTCTACTATATGGGTTCACAAGGGCATATTTCCCCGTATAAGTGGAAAGCACAACACCATGGAAAGTCATTTTTGGACGGAGTCAGTAATTTATATTGGTCCCTAAAAAGCTGATTTCAACACCGGTCAGACGGACATCATTACTACCCTTTCCAGCTTCGTTGAAGGGTATAAAAAGTAGCTATTAAAGAGTCGTACAACTCATATGAAACATAAAGACTAATGAATATTTTTACACCAATTTTTGAGATTTATTTCTTATTTAAGGAATACTTTTTTCAGTTATTTCAATACGAAAAAGGTACTTTTTATGTCCATAATAAAAAAGTACTTTTTATATCCATAATACTGAATTCTACGCTTGTATGCCTGCACTACACTACGAGTATTTACAGTGTGTGCATGTGTATGAGTGATGGGAAAGGAAGTTTGGTTGGTTTTACACTCAACCTCTCACTCACGTTTTTAACGCAAACAGTAAAACTTTTACTAGAGAAAACTTTGAAAAACTAGGTTGTTTTTACTTCATATCCGCATAAATTCTGCGTTTTCCATACCATTATAAAAATATGTATATGTGTATGTGTGTGTGTGCGTTCGATTGTTATTTTCTAATTTCTCTGATTCTGCTGGTAGTGTTCTCCTTGTAGTACTCGTATTTTACAATGGAGATTGAAATGCCTTTTAATAATGATACTGGTTATTCAGCTATTTTATATTTTATTTTTTTGCTGGTTGCTTTGAGTTGTGCTAAGCTCGCACTTTTATCCATGTACTCATGTTTGTAATGACTTCAAATTTCATGGCATCCTTTCATAATAGAATTTACTTCAACTATATGTCATCATTCGATTGTACGATTGTATCTATTCAATTATTCGATTTATATCGTATGTAATCGTATACTCGTAAAGCAATTATTTCACGATCCATTTGATTGGAGCAAATATTTGCTAATAATTATCTGCCTTTTAAAATTTGAAATCTCATTTTGAACCCTAATTACAAATCTCAGCCGAGGCCAAGTCTTCCTTCAACATTGCCGGAAAGCCTATTGTAGAGTTTTTAAACCGTATGAAAAATAAGAAACTGATATCGGTTTAAATTTCTAGGCACATACCCGAGCTGCTCTGATTTCAGGTTCAAGTATTAAACATCGTCTATAGCCATGCAAAATTTTAATAAATTTTGGAACTCCCCACTGTACGATTTCAGCTATAATGAGCACTTTGTACACCATCGAAATCTGATCACGCTCCGAGCGCTTATCAAAAGCAGTTCAACCAGAAGCATAACTGACAGTTTAAGCAACACTGAGAGTATAACTCAAATAGAAATTCGAGGCATAAACATCTAAATAGAAAGGACACTGTCCATATTGTATAATATACCGATTAATATAACTGCGAAGGAATCGATAGCTATGCCAGTGATGCTTAACTGTTCAATAAGACTACTAGAAGTAAATGCGTCAATTGGAGAAAAGGCGAGGTAGCAATGGATTCTCGAAGAAGTCCCTGCTTCAGTGGAAAGTTTTCACTTGTGCAGCTCATTGCAGAGATTTTGTTTATGCAAATTAATTTTAAAAAAGAGTTCAGCGTAAATGATGAGAGAGAATACGACTGCAACTTTAATTACTAATCGCTGAGAAAGAGAGGATTCACAATAAAAGCTGAAACCGCAACCACATGTGCTGTAATTTTATGATATTATGTGATCTTGGCGTTTCTCTTGTCTTTTTGTTTTTCTTACATTTTGTTTAAAAAAAATATTTAAATTTAAGGATTATATGGCATATTGTGGCGAGAACGAGTGTCACAAACGCCCTCAAAATAAAATAGATTCTATCTGACTTCTGCATAGCTTAGCGATTTTTAAATGTCAAATTATATGGTAAAACTCGTTATGCCCCAGTTCTGTTTCATCATTAAAAATCAATGTATATTTCTTAAGCGTTTTCACAAATTACGTATTTAAACATATGTATTTCCGTATCAACTTTGTGAAACTCGAATAAACTGTACCCATTGAAGGCTCTGCATTTATTTTAGGTAGTAACCGATTAATAAGAACAATTGCAATACACTACCCCTCGACATTGACTTTGTTATTGTTTTTGTTGTTTTCTTACATATTAAATTTATTTTCGAAAGTGTACGTAACGACTTGCGTTGCGTTTTATCTGGCTGCCATCATTATTCGTATGATGCTCGTTTGCAAAACTACTTTCGATAAAATTTACTATGGCGCCATCGCACACACAATGACTCTTCGCTCCCTTGCTCCCTTGCTGAATATATGTAATTTTCGGCCTATTTAAATACAATTGACATCTTTCGTTTCGGTAGGTTTTGCACAAAATTCATTCTGAAAATTATGTTTTCCTCATATTATTTTGTTTTCTTGTAAATAAAAGAAGACGGAAACTAATAAAATCTAATGCTTCCACATTGATGTTTGATTGTTGGATGGCTGTTGTTTAATGTTTTTGTATGATTAGAGAAGAAGCGAAATAAAAATATTATGACATTGTATTCTTGCATAATTCGCGTAATGCGTTCCGTTTAACTACTTGATATTTATCGTAAAGTCATCAAAAAAAAGCTCAAGTTTTCACTATAACTGCTTCATACGGGAAATATAACATACATTTAGGCGCTATTACAAATTAATTATTTTAAAGAAATTTATAGCAAAAAAGCGTCTCCAAGAAGGTGATGGACAATGAAACAAACTGGAAAATACCTTGAAGGGAACACGGTATTTTCAGGAATCACATTTAAGGGTAAATATAGTGCGTTCACTACAGTGTATCTTGCAGCGCATAGAGTGTAATTTGAGCTTCATAACTCTTTCGGCTATTCTTTCGTTCTTATGCTCTCCTTATGCCTTATTCCTTAGGGAACTCTTGATATGACAACATGAAACCTTTTAACATTTAAGAGGGACCTAGCAAATATGACCGCCTAATTGCTGCTGAGAAATAATGCGAGGTGTAGTGATATTCGATATGTTGATCTGCCGTCCGTCCGTTCCACGCACCAAATTTGTTGAAACATATGAAAAGAAGACCTCATTTTGAGCCGCTCTAAACAAATATAGACTAACATCAATAATAATTTCTGCTGAATCAAGAGTAAATTCTAATTCGTATAGCGGATTTTTGTGAAATAAAGTGATTTGCTGAATAAGGCTAAATGACCAATTTTGTAGAGTTCTCATCGAAATTCGTTAGAGTAGGTTTGCATGGCGATAAAAATATACCTAGAATATTTATGACCAATAAAATGGAATTACTCCTGCTTCTTTACTACGTAAAGAAAATTATATTTAACTATATTTATAATATTTGAATAGGACATAATGGAGCAGAAATCATGCCATTTTTGAGATTGTGAAGAAAATTCTGACATTCGATATCGATCGAAATTTAATAGTTTTTTCTGTATGAGAAGCGCACGATATCGGTGCTCAATTAACTAAGGTAACCATACCATCAAATTGACGACACAGTCAGTTGTTTAACAAGGTAGCGCAAAAGTGACCAGTAACGATGTTCTTCAGCTGCAATTTTTTTATGAAGTCGGAAAACTAATATTGGCTAAGTGGCCGCTGCGCAATTAATGACCATACGGTCCCGATATATGGAACTTTTCATGACTATTGACCGAACTTCCGGTGAAAGGTTCTCATATTCTTCCAGGATATTCTCGTTGAGGGCTTCAGTACTCCGACGTTTATTGGCATATGATCGTGACTGGAAGAAACCACAAAACAAAGTCTGTAACAGTTAAATCAGCCGATATTACTGCCCAGTTCAAATCGCACGACAAGAGATTGGTGAAGAAAAAAAGTCCTTGAACATGATTCTGTAGGGCTCGCTGTCCACAGTAGTGGTTTGGGCCATAGTGTATTGAAAAAAATAAGGCCAATAACGCTTCCAGCGGAAACAATCGCCTGTAACAGCTTTGAACGGGTGTAATGGCTCTTCGTTCGTTATACGTTATACGCATTGTCTGCACTTTGTCTTTTAGCAAAGTTCTCCGAAAAGGCAGATTGATTCCTAATTGCGTTTCTCGTTGTCTGGTGGCTTGTCATATAGAAAGAGATTGAAGATCTAAATTTCGATGGATATCGAATGGTGCAATTTGCTCCCGGGATTATTGAAAACATTAGTTTGATAGACAACTAAATATTTTCTATCCGAATTCAGCCCAAATCCTTTCGACAAAATCATCCGAACTCGGGCTTGATAAACTAGGCCAATTTAGAAAAAGGTTTATTTCCTTTAATTTTAAACCGAATTGTTTTGCATAAAAGAATCTTTTTTTACCTTCCACGTAAATATTCTAAGATGGTTTTCTAAGACATCCAGATCCGTAAAGGAAACACATAAATCGCAACTATTTTCGCCTGATAATTTAGTAAGCAGTGTTACTAAAGTCGAATGCCACATGTCACCTCCATCAAGTACCCCTATCAACTAAGCAGCGTTTTGTTTTATTCTTTAAAATTAATGCGCTTTTTTAACGCAGTTAAATGCTCGCTTAGGCATAAAACATGATTGTCTCTGCAGTCCGCAGAAATTGAAAAGGAAAACTTAAAAATATAAAGTGGTATGGTTGTTCTTTCAGTACAGTGTGCAACAAAAAAATTTTTAAACTAAATTTAATATTTTTTATTTGTTGCCCCGTAAAAATCGTGTATAAGATAAACAGACAGAAGATGGCGTGAGGAAGTACTGAAGAGGACGGAACTAAAAAAGCTTCTGCTTTGGCTAATTTGGTTCCTTTTACCCTTCGAAGAAGCCTCCTTATGGGAGAGTTTTCTAAAATGCGTTTAATATCTCTAATTCGAAAAACTAGAACATAGAGAGAATAAAATACACTCCATTGAATACCAGTATCCTGAAAACCTGAAGTTGTAATAGATGCAATGAAAATATTAGCTTTTAAACTTTTCGAAACAAAATTTAGCTCTTTTTTGCCATTTAGCCTCAAAAGTTGTGTTTTAGATTCATGACATTTTTTATATTTTTTTTATTGCTACTTTAAGCTTTTTAAAAGCTAAATTTTGTTGACGATCAAAAGGGCGGAAGGTAAGAAATTTCTGCCTCCCCGAAACTATCTAATCGACTTTGCTAAAATTTAAAATATAAATACATTCGTAGTCAAAAGGACACTTAGGCTAAATATTAGTATTACACATTTGAATGCAATATACGAGTATATTTATTTTTAATGACTTATTTGTATTTCATATGTTAAATTGTAAAGTTCTTTTAAACAAATAATAAAATGTGGAATTATTTAATTAAAATATTGTAGCCTATTTTCGCCTCCTTTTTTTTAGACAATTTAAACTTTTTTTTAAGCCTTGTCCTTTTTTTCTCGAGGACCTGGCAACACTGATGCTGAACTTTAATTATATATTTGTGTTCAAAATATTCTTTACATATTCCAGAACCCGTCTTTGAAAATGAGTTTATCACAGTAAAGATTAGTTTTTAGACTATTTGGACTTACAACAGGCCCTATTAACCATTAATACACATAATTGTATTCAAAAACGATTATTATGAAGGACAAGTTATGGTGGGTTTAAAGTAAGCAGACACCTACAATAAATTTACATGTTAATTTGTTTGGCAAACAATTGTTTTAGAAGAAATATTCTTCCATAAACTAACAACTTCACCCAGTATAATTTGTACATTTTCGTAGTTTTTGTTCATCACTGTTGTTTTTTTTTTTTTTTATTGGTTTCCGATAAGTAAATATAAAAATTATTTCAGTGATGTATACATAATCGAAAGAAGTAGAAAGGGCACGTTATTCGAATACAATTTTCATTCCATACTGAAGGAAGTTGTGTTATTTTTTATTTATTTTTGTTAACTTCACTTAATACAATAATTTATATAAATTTTTATCAAAAAATAAAAGTTAATATATTTTAAGGCAATAAAAACCTATTTCTAAATCCGACTACTCGGATAAATTGAAACATTTTTGTGCAACATTATCATAAAAATGTGATGGTGTGGTCAGTACAAAAGTTCAAAAATATATATTTGTTAAAAAATGTTTCAGAATACGTTTTCTTAATAAATGTTCAATAGCCTAAAAGTGTTTGTTAACTATTGTGCACTTTAAAACTAAAATAATTTTTTTATGCATGTGGCCGTAATGTTTGAATGAAGGTGCGAAATGACAACTTCCACTAAAGCTTATTCTAACAAGCTTTGCAAATAGAAAGTAGCAGGTGCTTGGTGGATTTCAAATACAACATTCACCTGAAGGCTGTAAATAAGAAGTCAAGTTGGCCAACACATGTAAGGAAATAGGCATCCTGCAGACATAAAAGCTTTTTCTTATGTCAGTGCCTATTTCTAAACAGCATCTTCATTGTGTTCTGAGACATCCAATTTCACAGTTCTCCGCCGTTTTGCGGATAGAATCCAGAGACATTGCAGCAACATTTCTATTCTGAAAAAATTAATTCAGTTCGAGTAACTTATCGAACATTTCATTCGAAAGTTTTGTGCAGAGATGAAGGTCACTTTTGGATAATAAGCTGATTTCTCGACGAATATTTTTTTCTTTAAAGCCACAAGAGATTATAAACCCTCTCTTTGGGGTAGCCCCATAAAAAAGTCCATAGGAGTTAGATCGGGCGACCTCGGTGACCATGGGATGTCCCCAAAGTGACTGATCAGTTTTTGGGGTAAATTTTCCCGAAGCAAATTCATCGAAGCTCTGGCTGTGTGTGCAGTCGCCCCATCCTGTTAAAACCACGTGTGTGAAAAAATTGTCCAACTATCTCATGCTTGGATAAGGCAAATCAAACAGTTACCCTGGGACAATGCAATGGGTTTTGATGTTTCAATCGAAGGTTGCGAGTTCTTGGAGACCAGTAACGGCAGTTTTTCTTGTTGACGTGGCCATTTAAGTGAAAATGCGTCTCGTTGCTCCAAAAAATGGAATTTACAGTGCGAAAACGCTCCAACATCGTTTCACAAAGATTTTTGCGTAAATCAAAGTCACTTTCTTTTAGTTCTTGAACGATTTGAATTTTTTAAAATTTAATGAATAATCGCTCTTGGAAGTCCCAGTGAGGCTGCTCTTTTCCGTATTGAAAGTGGCGGATTTTCACGTGAACTGCGTATTTAAAAATATAAATTTGCCACCAGGCATCCTGTATAACGAAATCGATATGCTAACTGGCCACCTTGCTCGTGAGAGACGACATCATTGTTTTCTCCAGTAACAATTAAATGTTTGGAAGCCTGATGTACTGCAATGAGTGTGTGCGTTTTCAGTGCCAACCGGAAGTGTTGTACAAACATTTTACGCAAAAAAAAACATTTTCAGTTGCCGTATTTCAATATTAACTTTTACGCATCTAAAACACATTTAAAACATTTTCAGAGTATAACATTTAGTGCATTATGAAGGTACGAGACACTTTATATGATTTGAAATATTAAGAGTGATTCAATTTATGTTCGCCACTGTTCACACAACTAATTTGGGCAGCTCGTATATCGATATCGATATGTTTTTTTTATCATGTTATTTCGGCCAAGAGAGGAGAGTATTCCCTAATGGAGTAAAATGATTGCTTTGGGCTAAAAATGTATTTTCTACTAAATTTGTTGCTGTATCCTGCAAAATGTTTGTGTATGTGTGTGTGTGTGTGTTTAAATGCACGAATGTATTTAACCGCAATAGAAGTTGTACAAGTGTGAGTATCCAGTTATTTATGTCAGTTTGAGAAAATGCACTTTTCCCCTTTGCCAATCAATTTTATAAAAAGGGTTAATTTTTCTAACGATTAACAAATCTTTTTTTGTCGTGTGGGTTAGAATTTATTTACAAACATTCCTTTTTTTCTGTTATTCTCCTTAAGGGATGATGGGTATTTCCAGTCTAATGCATTAAATCATGTTAATATTTTTATAGAATTGTGTGCACGAGATTCGATTAGAATCGATAATAGAGCTGCGAAAGAAGAGTAACAGTAGAGAAAATGGATTCTTCATTATCAGATATAAGTGTGAATGTAAAACTAAAACAATTTTACATTGTAAGAGAGTAAAGCGTGAAAATTTTGAAGTCATTTTAGTTGCAAACTTAAAGCTTGAGGTTCTAATATAAGGCGACCAGATAGTAAAGAACAGTTTCGGCAGGAGTGCCAACATGAATTTAGTCGTAAGATCGGTCGTCATTTTGGCTTTAGTGCGCAGGAAATTTGCTTCACCGGGGAAACATTTGAGCATGAGAACACGCATTTGGACCTTAAGCCACCAACTAGAGAGAGATTGGTCCGAAGTGAAGAAAGTATAACCGCCGCAGCGGCCAGCATCAAAGAAGAAATCGAAGGGTCGCCACGGTGCCGAACATCTTGATTAGGCATGGGCATAGTCAACCCGACTTATTTTCCACTTGTGTTTTGGCCTACAGCCGTATAAGATTGGTAAGCCTACTTGCCACAGACAACGCCAGTCATAAAAAGTACTGAGATTAAAATGAGTGCCAAGTTCTTGATATGTACAATACCGTATCACTTGTAGGTAACCTGCTTACCCGACAATATATTTTAAACTTCCTAATATGGGAAAGATTTCAGAGAATCGGTTATATCAACTACAAAATTCTAAAATACTTAAAACCATTTCCCAAACACAATCATGTTTTATTATATCTAGGCATAAAAACTTGCTAACGTAGAACTCTTAAATAAAACAATTTTTGAAATCTATACCCGACTAATCGTTTCCCTGTGTGACAAAATGAAACACAGTCAGCGTTTCATTCATATTCATGTCTTTTTGAACTCTTCTCCGCGACTAAAGTACGCGTGTATGAGCTTCTTTTCGACTCGAAAATTACTGTTTTGTCGAAAACAGACGGTACCCTAGTCGCGACTCGTCTAAAAGAGTCTTTTATGACCCGCTTCCCTTATCAATTTCGATTTCATATTGCTGAACTTATTTTTGACTTTTATATATTTTCTTTTTTTTTTGCAGCACGAGTTTACCACACAAATAAACTGACTTGCATTTCTAGGAAACCTTTTAGTCGTCTCAGTTAGTCTTAAAAGACTCAGTTTGGTGTTTTTTTACCAAAATAATCTGATCGGGAATCATAATTAATACAGCTGCATACATGTACAAGTTCCCCTTTCATTAATTTCTATTTCCAAAGAACAACTTAAGCGCCATGATCTCACATCACACTGGCTCATCAGTATATAACAATTTTTTCTGTTATAGAAAAAACATATAAAACAAAAATTTTAAAATCGTATGAGAATTCAAAAGTAATTATTATTATTAGTTCCTGTTAAAAAAAAGGCATGATATTCTACTCGGCAACTAAACCAAAAATTAAATTTGACGAATTCGCGCGCACAGACATCAAACTAGCGTCAAATTTCTGCAGCATAGGTAGGGAGAAGCAAGTGTTTTCATTTGCTTCAAACTCACATCCGCCAATGTGTGTGAATTTTTTTACTCACACAGTCATAAAGAAAATATCTGGCCATGGCGCTTTAGTAATAAAAAAAAAAAAAGAAAAAAAATATTCATCAAATAAGTGATTATGCGTTTAATGAAAAAAGTGCGTTCAAGTATCAGAGGAAACGAGTAGAAGAATAAATAACAACCCTTCAAATTTCAAACAAACACAAACACTTGTTTTCATTGTTTAAGCTAAACGCATCAAACGCATATAAAATAATAATAAATCTTTTATTTTACTCCTTTCATACAGCCTCAAGAGGACTTGAAATTAATACTTTTTGCCAACATTAATTAATTAAAATTCATTTCATTATTGCGGTTAAGTGAGAGTCAAAAATGTTTAAAGTTCCAAATACTTTCCATCAAATTCTGATTAGAAACTTTGTATTTTTTAGACAAAAATCTATTTGTAATAATCATGAAAAAGTTTTGTCTTACTGCGTTGGAATCATTGTTAATGACGTGAATATATGAGAAAATATAAATTAGTGAAATAAAAAAAGGTTTTCTGCGAGATGTGGAAGTTATAATGTCAGATGCAGATGGCGCTCGTACAAATGCCTCATTGTTACATAAACAATATATATAAATAATAATATTCTACTTAGTCAAGACAAACACCAATGTGTCGTTTATTCAGAGTTACCACTGTGCGATCGTAATAGCAATTTGCCACTTAATGTTGAGCTCGCGATTTTTCCAACTCTTATTAACTTACGCGACTTTTATCTCTGTTGAAGTTCGTTTTTTTTTACTGTCGGTTTTTCTGGTTATTAATAGATAGAGATTGTCGATTTCATATTCCGCCAGGGTGATTTCATATCGATTTTTGGAACGAATTTCCATCATTTCTTGTCAAGTTTGGTTTCGTATCAAACCGGTTTCAGCTATGTGCCATTGACGGAAATTCGTTTCGAAAATCTAAAATAGATAGAGGCTTAAAATTTGAAACTTAATTATTTCTAAAAAATCGAAAAAGAAATTAGTTCTGTTCGGTAAAAATCTAAACTGAATTTCCAGCAAGATAGCGACTAGAGATTTAAACATAACTCAAAACTGCAGGAAGGCAGAAAAGTTTTATTATTTTGCTAAAAAAAAAAATTGGTCATCTCCACGGCAGCCAGATTTGACGATTTATCGTCATTTGGACGATTTTATGTCCCAAAATTAGCAAAGTGACGATTTTCTGATTTTTTTCTAAAAAAAATTACGATTTTCTAAAAAGTGACGATTTTACTTATTTTTTAAAGTGTGCAATATTCATTTTCGGATTCTGAATGTGCACAAAATATTAAGTAATCGGAAAATAAAGTCCATATGTTTTGTCCTAGGGGTGTGCATTGATTTCAAAATACAAGATCTTGTCTTTGGATTGTTAGAAGTGAATCAATGTGCTCATAATAGTTTGTATAAATTAATTGTAAATCATTTTCAAAGAAATAACATAAATTATGAACAAAACATGATAGTGTTCGCCGCCGATGGAGCCCCAATTATGACAGGAATAATACATTCAGTTGCAAAGCTATTTAAAAATGTTATTTCTGAACTGGTTGTTATTAAATGTACGTGCCATTCCTTGGCATTATGTTCATCGTACGCTTGCCTTAAGTTGCTCTCTTCTGTAGAAACTTTAACTAGAAACATATTTAATTATTTGTCAAACAGTCCAAAAAGATGCAATCAATTTAACGACGTCCACCCAAGCCAATCCCGATGGTTATCTTTAGAGACGGTTGTCATACGTACTTTGGAATTTTATACGAACCCTTAAAAATTTATTTCTCCTTCGCTGCGAATATTGACAATACGTTCATTCGAGTACTTTTTTAGTAGAGTTTAGTAACTGAGTAAATTTTTCAATTTACTCTCCCAAAATAAATTTTGTCCAAAAAGTAAGCGAATGGAAATTTAGTAAAATTTATCCAACAGCTGATTGAAAATGAATGCAGTGTTTTAAGAAATGTATTCCTTTGACTACTCGACTCTTTTTGTTGTTCGTACTCGGTACAGCACAATTTATTGTCTACAATTCTTCCGAAAAAAAAAACGTAACTTGTGTTGCTTTATACGTTTTTTCTTTTTATTTTATTTATATTGTAAGTTTTTCCTGATTAAATTTGTTAAATAGTTCATTATTACTCGTTTTTGTTATTGATTAGTATGAATATCCAATTACTATATTCCGAAATATTCATCACTTCTACAACACTAAAGAAGTAAATAAACAATGAAACAAAATAATTTTTTTCCTAAATCCTAACTAAACTGCTGTGGAAAGGGTAACTTAAGCAAAAAACACTTATTCTTGTATGCAAACGTAAATTAGTACACTTTACTGGTTTCAAATCCCTAATTACTTGTGTTTGCTTTAGTTTTCCTTATTTTCACAAAAATTTTAGCAACTCCGTAAAAATTTTTTGTTTGTTTACGTTTTAAAACATATGTTTTTTTCAGCCGACTAAATTCTACTAACAAAAATTTCTTTAGCAGATTTTGCAATTGCTCAGTCATCGAACTGTCATTTTACGCTCTCAAACTGTGTTCTCATCTACTAAACTTTGTGCACTCGAACGCAGTTTAGTAAAGTTTAGGCATAATTATTGATAATTATTGGGTTCTCGAACGAAGCTAATATCGATACCTCAAAAACTATTTCTGAATATTTAAATGAGAAAAACCAAATATATTTGTCATTCTTAAAATACATCCTTGGTGTTCTAAATAAAATAAATCGTATCAAATTGAAACAGTTTTTAAAAAAGTCCTTAATAATTTTATAAAATCGGATTCACTAAAAATAGAAAAAATACATTTAAAAGATTACAGAGATTCAACAAATTTTCTGAATAATAACCAAGTTTACTTAAGAATATACGCTAGAGATATTATTTCAAAAACCAAATTAAGCGACTTTGAAGTTAATGAAATACTGACTAACTGCATCAATTTTTATGTGGAATTGTGTAGCCAAATAATAAAAAGATTTGCTTTCGAAAGTAATTTAAAATGTTTAAATATAATAAATCCTATTAATATAATTAATGAAAACAATAACTCAATTTTTGAGATGCTTAAAGACTTTCCTTATATTATTTCTGAAAACGAAATTCAAGATTTAGATTCAGAATTTCGAAAACTAAAATTCTTAGATTTTAAATCAATGTTTGAAACTGCGAATATTAATATATGTAGTTTTTGGAACAAGATATCTGAAACAAGAAGAGGCAATTCATGTAGAGCTTTTTCTACTTTATCAAAATTTATTCAAAATGTTATAACATTACCTCATTCTTCTGCCAATGCAGAGAGAATCTTTAGTCAAGTCAATTTAAATAAAACAAAGTTTCAAAATTCTTTAGAAAATGACTAGATTGAAGGTATTCTTTATTCCAAAGATTATTTAAAAGTAAATAACTCAAATTGTTACAATATTTTAATTCCACCTCATATATTAAAAATGTTAAATTCAGATATTTACTTGTAAAGCTTTTAAATACGTACATTATAAATTTTATATGAATATGCAAGTATATTTTTATACTTTCAGTATGTAGATATGCATAAATATGTATCATTCAATTTGAATTTTTTTACTTCTGCACATTTTCTAAGTATATGTATGTATGTATAAAATAGCTATGAATTGTTATATTTTGTTTGATTGTTTTCAATAAAAATCGGAATAAAAAGTTACTTAATAACTACATTTTCAGTTGTCCGATTTTTTAAAACGAAAAAGACGATTTCTTTTAATTTTCTCAGGAAATTGACGATTTCTTCATAAATTTATCTGGCAGCCCTGGTCATCTCTATTCTACATTTCGATACGAATTGAAATTTACTCCGTTTGGCAATTTTTTAAATTCTGCCTTGCGTTTCCCTTCAAATTTTTATAACTTGTGTTTTCTGCATTACGGGCGTAGCTAGGTTTTTGTAAGTTATTAATTTATAGACTCAGAGTTTTATAATTTTTGTCTGTTTAGCTTCAAAATGAAATATTCTTAAGAATTTTTTTCTTTGTTCTTTTATGCCGAAATGTGAAAGTTTTATTTAATATATTGCAGGTCAAAAACGTTGTCTTACTCTTCCGCTTCTCTCGATACCATTTGGCCACAAATGCCTCTTATATATCTTCTGGCTTTTTTCTATTTTTCCGTACTTAATTTGTGTTCATTATAGGGTGATATCGAAGCAGACCGCTTACTTTATGATTCCCTTTTCGACCCCGTTCTTTCCACGAAATTATTTAAGGCAACCGATTTGTAATTTACGACTACCTTACTCTTTTTCGAGCCTCCTGTAGCTTTTTCCGTTGGCTATAGTGATTTCAGACTGTCGACTGGTGACTGTCGGCCTTCTTCCTCATCTCGAAGTCTCTTGTAATTTCTAGCATTTGTCTAAGGCTTAGGTCCCCCATGGCATTCACATTTAACAAGTGCCTGCCCGTACGTCTGAATCTCTTTTTCACGATTACCTTTGGAGACTGACCCATCACTCATCTCTTCAGAATTCCTCCATTAGCCAATGAACACCGAAATTCCTGCAGAGAATAAACTCTCCACTTCTTGCGAGGCTTCATTGGCCAACCCTATCGGAATCGACCAGTCCATCTTTTGCGGATTTCTTCCTTGGACAATTAAAACCGGAGCTCCTTTAAAAAATGCATATGATTCCCACGAGTAATGGAGAAAAGTATGTCCAGCAACACAGAGCTCCATATGCACGGGTAAGTCTGTATTAAAAATGTAGATACTATAGATCATCCTCCCTGTTGGGAACACACTACTGGCGTATGCTGTTCCACCGTGTATTATGGATTTTTTATACGAGAGTGTTGAATTCTCTCCGCTCGTCTTATTTAGCCAGACTCCTTGCAGAGACGGGAACCTGTTACCGGCCGCCAGCCCGTGGAGGTATAAGCCAGAACTTCTGACAGTGTAGTCAGTTACGGTAAGCCATACATTTATGCCTGCCAGCTGATGGCCCTTCCCGTACTTAGCTGCTGATGTGTTTGTTTAATTAAAGTTCCCACAATATTTAATTCTTATTTGTTTTAATTATTGAATCATTGTTTTATAGAATTAAGCTTCAGTTTTTATTAAAACGTTTAAAAAATTGTTTTTTTTCGTGTCTAATTTAAACATTCTACAACGAAACCAGCTGGTTTCAAAAATACTCTTGGTCTTACAATTCAGTTTTTTGTTAAAATACCTTTTTTCAATTTTTACTGAATGCCTAAACGTAATCGAAATACAGAATAGGCAGTATATACGGTCTTTCTAATTATATGTATGGGATGACCAGATTGTAATGATTGTTTTTCAAATTGTTATATTACGGAAGCTGTCAAAGTTGCCACTACCATCCAGCTGTCAAAATATTAAGTTATGTTCGCCATTTCGACATGCAGTGGTTCACGATTGCCAAACGTGTGAAAATGATTAATAAGATATTACCATAGTCCATACATAGGCAACGTAACTTTCGTGCTTCAAATGCAAATTGCAAATTGTTACCCCGTGGAAGTTTCCCATACCACGGACTACAAGTGCTCGACGGAGCACCACTGCATCCACAATGATTGATTGTTTGGTGCGGTAAGACAGCATCATAGTACCTTCTTTCGAAATGACGAAGAAGACACCGTTAACGCCAATGGCCCTCAGTGTAAAGTGATGTTAATTCCCTTTCTGTGGCCAGTGCTCGGCAAAATTGATATATCCGTGCTGTGGTTTTAACATGACGGCGCTACGTACTATACAAGCCGCACACCGCCTGAAGTTGTGAAGGAAACAATTGGCGACTGGGAGATCTCACGGTGAACGGTCTTCAATTCGCCGCCGCGATCATGCGTCTTGACACCACTTGATTGTTGTTAATATGCTATTCCCGGAATAGTACCGCACACATTGGGCCGATTCGAAAAAAAAACCGCTTGAAGCACCAACCGCTTGAAGCACTGCCAGCGAAGCCGAGGCGGCCATTTGAATGATGTTCGATGTTTCCTTATTTGCAATTGTCCTTATCTGGTCAGGCATTCAAAACTAATTAACCTTAGATAGGTAAATTATGTCTGTCAAGCTCATGTAATTTTCTATTTTATGCTGATCGCCTTTCGATCTTTTCTTTTAATTTCAATAAAAGCTTCTGTTCAAAACTTTTCATTCTTAAGGAATCGTTATTTTTTATTTATCGCCTTTTAAAGGATGTTGGAAAGCGAAAAAGTGGATTAGTACTTATGGTTGCATTCATCACATTACAGCATTGTACAAGAAAAAAAAATGTGGAATGAAAACAACTGTTCCACTTGGTAAGAAGTACAAGATTAAGAAGACGATAACCTTCAATGAAACTAATTAATCGTATAACATACGTGACGATGATCTGTCAATTATAAAGCCGTCCTCAATATGACAATATTTGTTACACGCATTTTTACCAGTATCTTCTCCTTTTATTGTTTCGCATCCTCAAAGTCTGCTCAATTTTTTTAACCCCGAGGGTATACTTTTTATTATTATTGTTTTAAAGAGCTAAAATAGCTCAAGTATAGAACACTTAATAAATAAATTGAGCAAAAAAAACCGGTGGTAGAAACGTAAATATTCATAAAGTCTTAGTTTTGGGACGTTATTTTCAGTGACTGTGTTCGATGGTGCTTTCTTAAACCCAGGGTTCTTCTTCCATGAGTATCCCGCTGATATACTTGCTATTATTGGTGTTTCAGATTCCAGAATGCTTTTGTTGACATTGGCCGCTACTTAAATTCCGCATTTTCAATCACTACCAGAGCCCATTTCGAAGCTTCCATTGTTAGACATGTCTCGCTGCTATACAACTGCAGAGACATTACGTTAGATATGAATATGTTTACGTTCCGTTGGCATAGATAAAATTGTTGATTTCCAAATGTTTCGCAACTGGAAGAATACGCTATTAGCCTTTCTGTGTGTATGTTTGCGTACCGGTTTCTGCCTCAGCCACATTTTCGTTTTTTCAAATTCAACAGATTCCAGTCCTGGGAATTCAGTCCTCCACGGGAGCTGAGCTAACAGCTACTGAACGGATCACAGGTTGTGGATAGTGATACGATGGCATTTTGGTGTTACCTGGAAATTTGTTAAATAAGCAGTCATGGACAATTATCGGTTGGTGGAAGTGGACGTAGAAGGCTTGGCATTGGGTATAGCTAAAGCTACAAGTTCGAAGCCCATCGTCGACAGGGCGAGTAGATGCCGCCAGTTGAAAAAAACTCAGCTGATTTGGGGAATATGGTCACATATAGCTGCAAAATTATGGTTGAATTGTGCAGTAGGGTTCGTATCGAAACAACCATACCTGGTCAACTTATCTCCCAGGATGTTACAGACAAGAAGCAACTCATGTTTAGAAAATTTTTTAGAAACCTCTACTAAACAAAGCTGAAAGGAAAACATTTAACTTCATAGCCGGACAAAATTAACCTTCGGTAAAAATAAAATTGCGCGTCACCTTTATTCATTTGTGACGTTAAATAAAACAGTCTATAAAATATTTCAATTATTATGTGAGAAGCACTGGTTGTCCGATAGTTGTGGGTACGATTCCCACTAAAGAATATATTCTGTTGCACTGCAACTACTGCTTATCTCCGTTACATTGCTCATTAGTTTCAAATATAATATTTAATTGTATTGTTCCATATAATCAATAAACAAATAAATAAAACATTTTAATCGCTGTTCATAAAGTTACGTTTTTCATTCTGCATCAAGGTCGCTTAGTCAATAAAAATCTTAAATTTTTATGACAAGAAGTTGTTTTTAATAATTATTCAATTTGATTTATGACCAATTTCCGATTTCGAGTGTAACGGCTCGTTATACATTATGAAAACATCCTCCTGATATTTGAAACCTAATTTACTAAAAAGTTTCTGTGACACTGAATTGTTATCGTTAATCATTGTGCGGACATCTTCGCCTCGTTCAATGATTTTCTGTGAAAATAGTTCAATCAATGTCGTTGCTAAACCTCGCCCTCGATATTGTACTTTGACATGAAGAGTGCCCAAGAAGCCACATTGGCACCTGCAAATCGAACAAAATAATAATTGTTAATTATTCATTTACATTTCTACGATGTCAGAATTTCAGTTATGTACCTGGTACACCAAGCAACTAATTCGTCTGTGTCTTTGGCATAGAGACCCAAGGTAATATTGTATTGAATTAAAGATTGAAGAAATTGCAAAGACCCATTTTGACGAGAGTACCATGCATCGTTGATTATATTTGCATCAATGATAGACAAGGGTCGCAATACCACAAAATCGGGAATACTGGAAATAAACCAACATGAAGTTCAGTAAATTAATATCTACTTAGTGTTCTAGTCTAATAAATAGGCTTTTATTAATGGCCAGAGCCATCGCAGTTTATGCAGAGTATAAAGTCACACGGTCTTATATTTTGGCGACAGGTTCTTTACATATGCATTTAAATTTTTCTTGAATAAAATAGTTTTACATATGTAGCCTACTACGCCACGCTCACATTCGCAAGGCAATTCCGGGTCAGTTGCGGATGTCACCCTCCATAAAAAAAAAGCACCGGAAATGTCGAAAAAATTTGGCAGCCAATCAGTTTAAAAACCCCATCAGCTGGGCCGATGAGTTTACCCGTCTTAATTCGCCCGATTGTTAACGATATTTATTTTACTCGTTTTATTTTATTTTAAGGCCTCTCCCGGTTTGTTTTACTCATTTTTGAAAGTTTTGTCCCTTCAAATTAGTTCATGTTTGACATTATACCGATTTAATTGGTATTTTCAACTGGCTTTTTTAAGGAAAGTGACTACAAGTATTAAGGCACACGGTAGTGCGCCAGACCAAGACAAGCACACGGTGTGTATTTTTACATAAACCCATTCGCTCTATTTTTAACCCCTTCATAACTTTGCTTTTTTCAATGATAACCTGAAACATACGGACTATACGTATAGGTAACATCACAAGCTTAGTTTGAAAGTTTTATCATAAAAGCTTCCCGAGATATGAAGGTGTAAAAAGTGCATATTTTGGTCCATAGTCGCACTAGGGTTCCCCTTATTTGTATGGGACACTTACACTACAGCTACAGAGCTGAAATTTGCTATGCAGGTGGCCTTGGGGAATAACAATCTATGGCACTTTTTATTTGCTCAGTGGGAACAAAACTCTCAATGTCCTTTACGACAATTTTGAAACGTCTAGCTTTTCTTAACTTATGCATATAAAAGCTTATATTTTCTGCATCAAGTTGACTTGCGATGAGTCGATAATTCTGACATTCTGAAATTCTTTCCTTCGAGCTGGGACAGTACATTAGCAATGGCATTTGACGTTTGCTAGCGCAAGTAGATTGTTGGTGTTTTTTTTCTTTTCAGGAGAGGGCTTGGCATCTACATCATCCCCGGGCAGCAACTACGAAAAATCTATTTCCACTTATCGGTATTAAACACTACTTTAGATCTTTTGTATTATTTTGCGGTGCGCTTTTGCTGGGAAGGAAGACTTGGTCCTAGCCTCACTCTTGGTTAGATTATGTATCTATCCATACCTGCTAGCACTTCTTTTTGTACTGGTTTGGGTAAAGTTTTGTTGTACTATTTTTTGTTGAATTTTGTTAGGCGAATTCGATAATTCTTGTATCATAATTTTTTTATTTTAAAAATTACTCGTTACGTTGTGAGTTTCTGTTGTAGTCAAAGAGTAATAAGAATTTTTGTTATTCTCTTTTATATTTTCTTGCATGTGTGTTTTCTACGCTCATACTATGATTATCAGTGGAATTATTTAAACCGGTTTAAATAACCATTCACTAATTGTTATTGTTGCCAACAGCACCCAATATATAAAATGTTGTTTGTTGTCTCTTCATTATTTATTTCTTTGTTTTTACTGACTGTTCACTGCATCTCAGATATTACAACTATCAGATACTACAATAATTATGCGCGAAATCATATGAACGTCTGTACTCAACAGTAGTACTATCAAAAATAAATAAATAACCAAGTTTGAATTTAACATTTATAAGAGCTCGTCTTAACACTGCAGTTGTGTACACAGCTAAATCCACGTTATAACTCTTAAATCTGACTTGGTTGAAACCGTTGGTTATATAATAAGTTGAGTGCTTTTTTATGGCACAGAGTGGAACCAGTCATTAAGGGCGGAATGCACTGGTATCAATACAAGAAGACTCTTGTGTAAAATATCCCATTTGCCGTTTTCACGTGTGTGATACATTCTTTGGACAATTGTGTCCGACCTGCGAATGTTTTGAAAAATGTCATAAAGAAATATATTCTTTGCGATCAGAGTTGCATCTTGTTCTTTCATCTTTTTTGTTCAATAGTGTGGCATCCAAAAGTAATTTCGCTAAATCTTTTTTTTTTAGTCGGAGAGAAATCTCTTATATTTCATCATCAAGGGTCTTAACAACAATCGATATTTTCTTTGTATAAAGTCTATTGTCTCTGGAACGTTTCACAGGAAAGAATTACAGTAAAGGAAACTGCCTAAATGGAAGTGCATTTCATGAAAATTGTTAAAAAAAAAAATTCGAGCTCGTATTACTCACTGTCACTTTGAGCTCACATTTTCAATAAAATCATTGTGCGAGTAGTAAATGCGATTAAGTTGCATAAGTAATTGATATATGAAATTCATTCATTTATTCGATTAGGAGTCATACTTACTTAATGTTTTTATCATTTATAATGCTAAGATCACGTTTGTAGATTTTTAGAGTGGTCATTCTAATGTTCATGTTCAGCTCTTTCAAAGTTTTTTCCACAATCGGATATAGAAAAGCTGGTAAAGCAAAAATTTTATATTCACGATTCCAGTCCCATAACTTTAAAGCTTGTAATGCCTCATCTTCGTTCAAACTTAAAGTGTTAATAAACAATTGATATCGGTTCTTTTTCCAACAAAATTATTTCATTATTAAACAATTTTAATTAAATGATCAATTCCTTACCAGAATAATAAAAAAGCCATTATCTCTCCAATTCTCCAAAACATACACATTGACATGATCGATATTTGGATTCAATTCAAACCACTGAATAAAATTATTTAGCGTATAATAGCCATGCGTCGCATTTGGAAAATGTTTACGATATAAATCACGCAAACATTTAAGATCATTCACATCATTTAAAATGAGTAATTTCGACATTGTTCGATTTTTTATTAGTTGAGCAACCGCAGCTGTTGTGAGTCAAACGCGTCAAATGTTACTAAAATGCGTTAAATTGTCAATTGCTCGTAACGACAAATACGTGCATAAAATGTAAATGATTCATGATGCGAGTAAATGCTCAAATGAGTAAATTCTCAAATAATAAAAGGAAATATTTTTTATCTGAAATTGTCAGACAAGTATTTCGTGAAAGCTTTTGGTTAGTTAAATTATTGAAGCTATTGCAAAAATGCACAAACTACAAAAGCTTTAATATTTTTATTAATTAATTCATCTTTTCTAAGTGTCTAACATGTTGTCTTGACTAGCGATAGATCGGTTCTGCTAACGTACAGCTAGCTGTTCGCACAACCGTCGCTGTTGCTAGTCTGTTGATGTTCAAACGACGTAGTCCGAACAGTCGCTCGCACAACACTGTTCTGCCATCACAGAAATACAATACACACAGGCAAAATAAAAAATATGTATCTTTGTAATTTTTATCACGACATCACCAAGAAATTAGCATTAACGATCTAAATAGTTATCGTGTTATGTGCGGATCTATGTTGCGAAATTACGTTTATGGGTCAATCAGAAAATAACCTCTTAAGTTGCAAACTCCTATTACCTATGATATATCCGGAATTAACAAGAAGAACCGGTCTTAATGGATTTACCTGGATCAATATCAGCTGTTAGACCTGTATACATTTCGAATGATCCATTTTTATAATTACCATCTATATCTGAAGGAAGTTTTGATGAATTCAGTAAATGTTTCAATTATATTCTAAGGAAGTTTTTGAATCTCACTTCAAAATAGCTTGAAGCAGGCTAATTTCACGATTCGCGAAATGGCGAATTTTCTGTAGTTCAATGTGAGAAATTGAGAAAAATGCATGGGAGTCATTTATTTGGGTTCTTTCAAATTTCTTACGCAATAAGAAAGGTGACGATTATGTTGAACACATTGAATATATGTTGCAACGACTTGGATACAAATCGAACAGCCTTATGTGAAGAAATTATGCACGAACTACAGGGCAACGATTTCAGGGTCCGTGGGGTTATGGCCCTATAGTTAATTATTTTTGTACGGTGGATGCATGTATACCCGCTTTATTATTTAAAAACTATATCTAATACATCAAACATTGTAACATATTTGAAAAAAGCGGTAAAAACTAAAATATATTCACCAAAAATAAATTTCATCACACGTTAAAATTTCACAAAAAATTTGCAAAATTATTAAAATCAAAGAAGTTTAAGTTTTACTATAAATCAAATCAAAAGTAATCTACTAATTTGCAATCAAGCTGTAATTTCATTTAAAAAAATTATTACAAACTTTTGAAATGTCAGCAAATTACAAATTTAAAAAATCTAAATTATACTAAAATTCAATATATCACCAAAAAAGTGTCAAAGAATTGAAATCTCAAAACAAATCGAAAATTTACAAAACTAAATTTCACTAAATCCAATAAATAAAATCTAAAAGATGTATGATGAACAAAAAACCAAAACTTTACCAAAACACCGATATTTTTTAAAGTTGTTAAGAAAATATAAATGAATTTTAAATTTATCTTTCTTCAAAAACTGTAAATATTACGACAGCTCCAAATTTAATTATAATTGAAAATTCATCAATAATACGAAATAATACCAAACAGTGGAACATGACGGTTCAACCAAGAAAAAGTTAAAATATATAAACAAAATTAAAGGGCCAAGATTTGAATACACATTTATGTATGTATGTGTATTAACGTTTGAAAACGCTTAAAATATAACGAAAAACGAGGTGGAATGTTAAATAAAACGGCTAAAATCGAAGCACAAATTATGGATCGTTAACAGTCATTCATACGGGAAAATACATATAGCCTTCCAACATTTGAAGTCGTTCTTACTGAAGTGAAGGGTGTACATATACATATACAAGTATAAGATTCGGGACATCCGAATATAGCACTCTATTTTCTATTTTAATTCAAATTGATTTAGGTATAACAAAGTAAAACAAAACCAAAATCTATTTTTTCCTTATAACCGATTAAAGCAACCCCTTCTGACGACAACATGAATTATAACCTTAATGTCTGCAATTTTACCTTTAAACAAAATTCAATTTCATACCAAACGAAGACACTTTGTTTTTGTTTTTAATTTTATGTATTATTCGCCTTCAGGCCAACTGTAACATTCCAATGTTGGGTATGTTTTCAGCCAATAGCAATTATCCGTTATTTTAAAATTCAGCTTTTCGAACACCCGACGTGATGGCAAATTATTTTTATTGACCAGAGCCATAACATCATCTCCTTGATCGCCTATACAATGTGAAGTGGCTCGTACCACCGCAGTTCCCAATCCTAAGCTCTTGTATTCTTTTTTAACTTGTAGTGCGCCCAGAAAACCACCCTGTAATCTAATTAAAAAAAAGAAATACATTCTAGACCTTTATTACAAAATTTTAGTTGCTATTAATTAATTAAAAAAAAAAATGAGCCAACTTACCGTAAACACCAGGCCACCAACTCGTTTGTTGCTTCTACATAAATTCCCATATTTATGTTCCAATCAATTAAACGTTTTATTAAAAATAATGATCCCTTATGCCGATTGGGCCATAGTGCATCAATAAGCTCTGCATCAGTAGAAGAACATAGTGGTTTTATAATATATCCTTGGGGGCAGCTGCAGGTAAAAAAAAGTATTTAAATTCACAAATAATAATTAAAATATACCCTTATTTATAATTAAATTATTTTGCCAATGGACTTATAAACATAATAATTCATATTGTATTCGAGCTAACTCGCTTGTAATATTTGATTTTTGGCTGTACAAAAAGAGTGTTCGTCAAAAAATTTAAATTTCATCATCACAAATCGAAAATTCGCCGAAGAATTGAATATTTAACAAAAAAGTTTTTAAATTCTTCAAACACTCGACAATTCATCTAAAAATCAGCAAATCGCAAATAAATCCAGTTTACTAAAATGAAAAAATCACATTATACCAAAAAGCGAAAATTCACTTAATTCAACTGAAATAACCAACAAATTAAAAATCACTAGAAAATATTTCTCATAAGTATATCAAACAATTTACGGGGAAGAACTGATTGAAAGGGTAATTGAGAGTCTTGCCCAGAACCTAAATAAATGTTATGGTCCCCGCGCTCAACATTTCGGCGTCAATGGTACCACTATGCGTCACATTCTGAAGGAAGAGATTTATATTTGTCTCCTAAAAAAATGGCTTGCAATACAGCCAAGCAGTCGCTCTAATGATTGTCACACAATCTTATTTTTGGAAGCAAATTTATATGACCGATGAGCCCTATTTCACGTTCAGTGGCGGCGTTAACAAGCTAAATTGCCAGGAAATAACTTTTTATGACGAAAAAGTACTGTTTGCGTCATTATTGGGCCATTTTTTTCAGGGAAGGTAAAATAATCGATGGGAAACGATATCGGTGGGTGATGGCTCATTATGTCGGCCCGAAAATTCCCTAAAAAGTCTGCACGGTTACTACAATTTTTGCAACCAAAATTCCATAGATGTGTGATGTCAAGCGAAAAAAGGGGAATTTGACTATCCACCAGATCTCCAGGTCTGACCCCTCCAGTCATCTTTTTATGGTGTCATTTGAATGTATACGCCAACAAACCTCAGATAATTCACGAGCTTGGCAAATTCGGAAGCTAAACAAATATTTCGTATCCGGTATGAGAAATCTCCCTTTTCGCCCCTTTGCCGACAAAGTCAGTCGGTCTGCCTTTCAGTTCCCAAAATATAACAGGGGACTACGCAATTTCGCAAAAATGGTAAGAGGTCCAACATTTGAATTGCACACGTGAATTGCAAACCACGAAACTGAAGTTGTTGTCTATATCAAACCGATACATTCTAACAGTGGTAAGTGATCATATGCCTTAGGGCAAAGTGACATATACATATGTATGACTTTTAATATCACACCTTCAAATGAAAATATTTCTTCGTTTCATACTTTTTTAGAACGTGATTTTTCAGTATTCGGATTTCAATTTTTATTAAAATTATTTTGAGGTTTTAATTTCGTGGTATAGTATTTGCAGAGCCGCTCTATTAAATTTTAATGTAGAATAAAAATTTGAAAACAAATACTATAATCATTCTCCATATTCAAGGGCATAACGAAATATGTTTTTTAAATGCGCTAATTAAGCCCTTTGAATGGATGCCCGAATCATTAGCATGCAAATAAATTTTTTATTCATGATTTCATGTTCTCTAATAGCCTTTTTACTTTGAGCAACATCTACCATCAATTTGCGTAGATGTTAGCTTTTCATAAAGATTATAGAGGGATAAAACTCAACATCATTCAACATCTTTAAAAGATGTTCCTATCTCATTTTGATGTCTTACAGCTTTCGATATTTTAATGTCATCACTAGAGAAATGGAAAATAAGTTCGAATATTTTTGTGTCATCGCAAACAAAATCAAAGAAAACGCACGTTAAATATTTAGGTATACAGCTGTATCGACGCCTAACTTTGTCCCGTCACATTGAGGCAAAAATAACGTCCATCAAGCTTCGAACAAATCAACTACATTGGCTAATAAGTCCTAACTCAACCCTGGCTTTGGATTACAAAGTGCTTTTATACAAATTCATAATAAAACCGATATGGCATTCAGCTATGAGGTACTGAAAAAAACTGACACATTGAGCTTGGCGAGACGGCTCTCGCAGTGGGCTAGTCCTTTATTATTAAGATTTGAATGCAATAAACTAGTTGTTGGTAATACCTAATTTGAAGACATATTAGAAGACATATAAAACAAGAAGAAAGTTAAAATAAAAATCGCAAACAAAATGAATGAAAGATGTTTGCTTTTTTTTGTTATTTTTTTTTTTTTTTAAATAGAAAATTGAACATGAATGAATCAATCTCAACACTTTAATGAGATATTGATTAGTAGCTTGTTAAAATGGTTTTAAGTCAATTTTTATTCTATTTTTTGCAAGCTGAGTCGATGGTGATGCAAGATGTTGCACAAGTAAACGAATGTTTCACATTTTCTACATCTTCCATTCGTTTTACTGAAATTCGATCTGTAAGCAGCGCCATATTTAATTTAATGTGACGACACATTGCCTATAACAAGCGGACGATAAAACCACTTCTAACGATACCTCTCACTTGCCAAATTATTTAATATACTTTTGAAGTTAGAAGGGAACATATGAACATATACATATGTATGTGTATTTTTGAGTACATACCCTCACACATATCGTTAAACCCATAACCCTTTATTTTGCCGTAGTCTTGTAAAAAATCGTTTTCTTTTTTTTGCAATTAATTATTTTAATCTGTTTAATGTCGATTTATAACTTCATTTAAAACAGCTACGAAAATGCATTACCTCTATGTCCATAAGTAATCACTGGTGTTACATACATATATATAAACATGATTTTAAAGTTTTCACCTGGGATGCTGCTCTTGATAGACACAGTAAACAGAAAATTTACAAACGCATTTTTGAAAAAATAAATAAGTTGAGATAATGGAAGAGTATCATGTATGTATATATTTGTATTATCATTATAATTACATTTTTATCGTATCGAGACACATACATAAGTATGACATACATACCCTGCGAATCACTTAAATAAGGAATTTAATTTTACCAACTTCAGACGAATATACATTGTAAAGCGGATATTGAGGAGGGTTGGAGTTTTCAAAGGTATATTTAAACTATTATTTTGGTAAAAATTGAGAATGGATTTTTTCTATTAAGGAAATTTTGTTTTTTATTATTAAGAGTTCTTTTATGCATCACTTGCATAAGGAATTTTTATGTTTTAGAAATGTAGGCCATATATTATAATTCTAATCAACAAAAGTTATAATTTTGTAAAGATTATTTTAAATTGAAAACGAACAAATTTTAATTTTAAAATCCAGTGAATTCAAAGGGCACGTTCATGAGACGTAGCTGTTTCGCAACCGTTGAGATACCTAAAGTCAACAAACATCGTACAAAAGAATATTAGAAAGCACAAATTATAAAACTTATTTGGACCCATACCGTGGAACTACGAACACGATAATGCTCCAATTTAAACTGCTAGAGCTCTAAAACAGTGAACTTTAAAATTCGCGTCCATATTCTCCGGATCTTAATATATTGGAAAATTTCTGGGGTGACTTGTTAGAAAAGAAGTCATTAAAGGAATTAATGAAAAATGCCTGGAGCTCAATATCATTTGGTTATATACTATCGCTCAATGCTTACCAAATTTTTAAAGCGATTTCCTATAATGGTGGCAGTACCTGTTGCTAAATTTAGTGATTTTACTCTTATTAATATTTATTTGAACTAAACAACGTTTAAGCCTAAAATTAGTTTTTCATTACTCAAGTGATATATAAAAAACTGTTCATTTGTTACAGCTAAATAAAAATACAATTTTATTAAAACAATAAACACAAATGACGGTATCTTTTACGTACATTATTCATACAAAATATATTCGTTCGAAAGCGGTAAAATTGAATACCTTATTTAAGTGATTCGCAGTGTACGAGTATGTGCATATAAGTATGTATATGAATGTACAGTTAAGAACAAATGAAATAAGTAAGCAACATTTTGTTCGACCTGAATCCAACGATGAGTGAAGGTACGGCGACGTATGTACTTTGTGGATATTATCATAGTCAAGAGATAAAAAAATCTAGAATAAAATAATTGGAAACAAAGAATATCAATTTACAAAGATGTTGTAGGTAATTTGTATATTTTGCGCAAACAGTATTTGTCGGTTTCTTTTGAATAAGGGCGGAGAGTAAGAAGAAGAAAATTAAAATCAGCGTTCTCAACTTTTAAATTTCAAAAATACCAAGATCGAGAAACCCAGAATTTTCCGAAAATTTTGCAAAAATTAATTCCAATTCATTTTACCCAATTCATTTGCAATTCATGTTTGCTAAAGTCAAATGAATTGATTCAAATTTCATTCAATTCGTTTTTTGGTGGAAGGAATTAATTCAAAATTTTACCAATTCAGTGCATGAATGATTCGCGAATTAATTCAAAAATGAATGATTCGTTTACAACTCTGGTATTTGTTTGTAAAGAAAAGGTAAAACAAATTATTTGTTCGAAATATCGCATATCAATAAAGTCTATAGTTACCGCATTATACTATCATCTCGCCATATATCTTAGTTCATTTTGCTCCTAAACGGAGCATATGGCCTCGGGTCTCGCAACTGTATTACAGTTTTAATTTCAAATTCTCATGTTTTATAAACATCACTGCTATTGATGTAAACATTTACATTGTCTGATTGTTGGTGTTTCACAACAAGAATTTTCCCGATACATTTTTCGCTAAAATTTACAGTTTCCTCCATTTTCAATTATTTTTTATGTTCTGTTCTTTAGTATTTTTTTTCCTTTTTGTTTAATTTTCGTTCCTAGCGAAATTAATATTTTTTAGTTATTTTTAAAATTGGTGTTGCGTTTTCGATATTTAGAATGATTTTATTTGCGAAATTGATATTTTAAGTTTTTGGTACGTTATCTGGGGCATTTGTGTAGATAATTCACACGCATAGTTCGATAAAAATTCAGAATATTTGTATTTTATCGGATTGCAGATAAAAGTTTGAGTATTTCAGATACCAAAAATAACTAGAAAATTAGTTTTGCCCATATCTTTGGCATTTGTAGCACGATGTTTATGGGATCGGTGAAGGCTTCGACATATCAGTACATTTCGTTTGTGCATTTATGGTCGATCCATGTTAAATGAATTGTTTATTTTTAACCCGATGCGTGGTCTTGCAGCTGTCTGGTGCAGATTTCTGTCAGGCGGCGATATTTGTCCGTATATAGTTTCAGCATGGCGACGTTACCTGCCAAACTGCGCATGAAGCAATCGATTTACTGCCGTAACAATTTCTTTACTAAATCATTTCACGAATTACTGATGTCAGCTGTTCACCAAGGCCATACGATTAAAGCCGTGCGATTGTTTTCTTTGGGATCTAGCGAATATTCCAGAAACAATGCCTGAGATCAAACCCGAAATCCAATTCCAATTTTTCCCTGATATTTCTTTCAAACTTCAATAAAATATCACAACTCGGTGAAAAATATGTGGTTTATTTTTAAATGAAATAGGACACATTTATTGATACACCCTTTGCAAGTTATGAATTGTATTTCCGGAACTACACTCAATTACAATCACGTGCAATGAAAATGTTTCCAATTACAATTATACTTAATTTGTAATTGAAGATGTTCAATTATATTTAATTGTAATACAATTTACAATAGCATCTAATTGAAAAGTTACAATTACGTGTCATTAAAAAAAATTGAATAATTCTTTGGTTGATAATACAAATGTGTGTATGTATGTAAATACATATGTACAGCTCACTTGACCCGGTAGTCGAAAATACTGAATGCTCTCTAACGTAAAGAATTTTTAAGTCGATTCATGGAAGAAGTTTTAAAAAATAAAATTAATTTTTTTAAGTTTCGCTTCTAATAGCATGAGCAAACCGTAGAAATAGATAGATATTTGAAGCAAAACTGAGCGACATGAAAACGTTTTCGATTCGTATTGGATTGTCGATCTCGAATGTCTTACCCGAAAAATGTTCGACATACCTACGTTCGATGATACGAATAATTTCGTAATCAAATACCTTGGTCAAGTGGGTTATACTTACATATACATATATCAACAGATCTTTAATTGAAATATACCTTTTCTAACTTACATACATATGTAGTATGTATCAAGAATGATAGGAATACAAGTTTATGCCATCCCGTACATAAAACTTAAATTTGCTGCGCATGCAGCACAAATAACGTCACACGAACTGTGTTACTATTGACTAATAATAGGTCTGTTCCAGGTGCGTAACAAAACAGTCCGAACTTGCACAAATTAGATCAATTTTTGTAAAATGAGAGAGTAAAATTATTTTATTTCTTGTACAAAGTTGTGCGAACTTTTTCTTTCGGTAATTTCCGACTAAAAAAATCATTATCAGCTGTTTTTTGTTTACATTTAGAAATTAAAAAAATCTTTATACAAAGGAAGGAATAATTATTTAAAATTGATTCAAAAGCAACGTGGAAAATGTTTCAAATAAACTTGAAGTTGTAAGTTGTGCATGTTTATCATTTTCTTTAATAAAAAATACTTTTATAGGACAGTGAAGAATATACCGACAGCTGTTGCCAATGTTTTGCTTTTAAAATATTATGAATTTCAAACGCCTACAATAAAATTTATTTGAGAAAGCAAGCACCATTAGTATTTCAATGTGTTTAATTGTGGTTTTTTGCGTTCCAGCAATTTTGGACAACTTTGTCACATTCAGAGAGTATATTCTTTTTACTCTCCATAGTCCGGACTGTTTCGTTATGCACCGGGAACAGACCTAATATTCAGCTGGCGAACAAAAAGATAGTTGGGTAAACATAACAGTGGAACAAATTAATATTTTTCACTTTGCATTAAAAATATCCTTATTCTGAATTCTGCATCTAAAAAAGTTGTTTCACTTTCAAATTTGCTTCAATGTTCTTTGCTTCTGCTAAATGTTTTTTGTGAATATACACTTTTAATTTCTTAACCGTCACATTAACTACTTAAGTCCTGATATTAATTGAGACACAGCAGCATTTTGTTAAATATTTAAAAACAAAGTTGCAAATTTATAATCAAGATTAAAAAATACTCACCCTAAATTTAACAATTTAGCCTGTTCATTTGGCAAATAATATCTTAAAGTTAAACTATCATATTCTAAATTAAGTTTTTTACTTTCCACTGTATGCAACACAGCCGGTCTATGACATTCCAAAAATGAACTCACTTTGAAGCTTTTCGACCAATCGAGTTGCATTAAAGCTTTTGTTAAATTTTCACAGTTGGCTTTATTCAAAGAACCCAAAAATAACTGATAACGATCAATAATCACGTAAAGGCCTTCTTCCATCGTAGAGGAGTAAATAGTTAAATTTCTGAGATTTTCATTTTTCAATTTCCACTTTAAAAAATTATCCAAACAATAATATCCCACACAATGTTCTGGCCAATCGCGGCGGTACAAGTCGCGCATCTTTTTTAAAGAATTTATATTTGTTATTTCAAAGAGGTCGATCATTTTTATATTTTCCTTAAATTCATATAAAGTAATAACCAATTAAATTTCACAACTCGGACGCAAATAATTTCTGAACGCACTTGTTAAAGATTTGCTTCGTGGTTACACGCACATTCAACTGAATGTTTCTTGCACTCACTGTTGCCAGATTTGAAGGTTTATGGCCCTTTCGACGATTTTGATAAAACAAAATAAATATTTAAGTTTTCTGGTAAATGAAATTTTAAATAAACACACAGGCTTATAGGTCACTCTCAACTGATAAAACGTTAATCGAGTATAAATAGTATGTGCATATTGCTCATTCACTGAAAGAACGTCATAACTCAAAAAATGAATTTTTGGAGTTAATGATGCAGAATTGTTCGTTATGTTAATATATTTTCTAGTTTTCACGTTTGAAGAGAATATGCCAACATTTTTTGTGTAAGTAGTGGAAGCAAATAGAAAATTTCAACCGCGCTTATCACGGAATGGAATTTTTTGAGTTATGACGTTATTTGAGTAAATGAGCGGTATGTATGCTTATAGTTTTAGTTTACATTGAAATGCAACCAGAATTTCACTTAATTGCGCCATAATGTTAATTTTGCGTAATAAATTTATGTTCAAAATTCAAGAATTTCGAATTCTGGCGATGTTGCAGAATAAAAACACGTATCAATTTAAGCAAAAAAATTGTTGGATATTTTAAGACTATGAGCTTAACTGAGCTTAACTTTCACACTATTATAATCGTGCTTAGCTTTTCGTTGGATTTTTGGAGAAACAAATCTAGTGATAATCGTTCTGACTGTCAAAACAGAAGTAAAATATTCCCATTACATTGTGTCCACACTATCGTACTTCCGTAACGCTACGTCTTGACAAGCCATACATATGTTCGTTCATTGATAGAGCCTCTCCAAAATAGCGAGAGAAAATGTGTTCGTGGTCTTCTGAAGAAATGTTCACGTCCAGATTCAGCATAATGTTTTGCCTTTCATCGAGATTGTATTGGATGCTTTTAGCCACAGATTATAACCTTTTAGCATAGCTTATGACGAGTGTTTACAGACGAGTGCATACACACATGCATACTTTTTAATCTTTCTGTGTATTTTGTTTGTGTAATGGCATGATAGAGTTGTGTGAAATATTCTTCGGGCAACTCTGTTTGAACATTCGGACCTGAAGGGTGTCGGTCTTGACTAGCGTTGGCAGAACAGATTTATGTTTAGTCAAGACGCTATGATAGAGAACAGAGAAGCAATACGAGTGAAATAGAAAGTAATATATGCTCTCAAAATCCCAATTCGTGTTTGTTTTTCTACCCCACAAGCAAAACTACCCCATTTGGCGACAATCTCGAAAGTGTAATTGCCCACTCTAGCAAAAAAAAACCCCCTGTATGAATTGGCACCAAGCTTTTGGATAATATTTTTAATTTTCCTTTTATTTGACTGTTTAACGAGTCGTTTTACATACTCTACCAGTGTGAAAGGGGCTTAACAAACACTGTCAGTCTTAAAGACAGCACATTATCAGATGTAGTTCCGCTTAGAACATATGTTTGTGGTATAATAAAAATTTAATGAAGAGCGCAATTAAAATAATTTTCATTAAATTCTTAAATACACGCTACCGAAAGATAACTCTGAGTGCCAATTCGAAAATATTATCTGAACTTAAGCAGGCATTTTATTCTTGTTTTTTCTAAACCATGCTCTAATAGAGTTTTGCAGCCGAGCTATTATGAATGAACTATAATATGGCGCGGATGCAATATACCGATTGGACGTTATGATTACTTAAAAAGTTGTCTTACAAGTTATGATTAGCTAGCTTAAAAACAATTCTGATGTAATGAAGAATCGTTGATGAAATATTGTTACCCCACATTTTTTTCTTTAAATCGGAAACAAATATAGTTCGCAAAAAATAAAAAATTTACCAAAAATTGAAAACTAGCCAAAATGTTTTCAAATTACTAGAAAGTCGAATACGGCTCATACACATGAGGGCTGATTTTACAATTTTAAAAATTTTAACAACAAGTTATAACAGTGTAGCCAATGCGCAATTATATTGAATATAGAAACATGCCGGAATCGTTAATTAATAAATGTGATTCACACAGAGATTTAAATATACGAAGTTAAGTTGGTTGAGATATTTAAACTTGTGGAGCGAAAAACCAACTGCTTTACTTAAGTCAGTTATACAGCCAGTTGCAATTAGTAGGTTTTTAAAAAATTGAGAATTTTCCGATATGTTTTAAGAAACTAAAATTTGGACAAAATCTAAAAGTAAGCAAAACTCGATAAATCATCAAATAATTGTAAAATGATCGGAAGCCCCCAATTTTTCATTAACATTGAAATTTTAGAAAAAAATATTAATTATTATTGGAAGTGTTTTTGGGATCTCTTATTCTTTTTATTTAAAAAAATATTATTATTAAAAGTGCCCACTGTCGGAAAAATTTTAAAAATTAAATAAAACCAAATTGGAAAACGAAACGGTCAAAATCGTAATATTAAATTAAAAACTCGGCAATTATTTATTCCGGAAGAAATCTATAGTTTTGCATGAACAAAAAAATCATTTCACGACAATTAAATTGAAAAAGGTTTTCTTCAGGAAACAAAGGCGTTTTATCCGTAGTTATCTGAAGAGGATATAATACAGCCTAATATTGCGGTATTAATAGTTTATATATGGAGTTTGACAGTTGAAAAAGAAACAATGAGTGGGCATCTAGCTCGTAAAGATCACCTACCATTAATTCGCTTTTGCCATTACTTTCAGGAATTCTCATGAGCCAAAACTGAACAATCTTTATGTATATATATATATATATATATATATATATATATATATATATATACATATATTGTAGATTGTATATATATATATATACAATCTCTCTAATCGTTAAGATAATAACCAAATGTAATGAATGTAAATGTGTAAATGACGTGTACAATCTTAAGTAGAACTATAAAATTAAAAATTCTGATTGGTAAACCAAAAATTTCAATTTTTGTAAACAAAAAAATAAATTATAACAAAGAATATAAAGTTTAAACGCCAATTAAATGAATAACAAATAAATTTAAAACAAATATTATATGCAAAAAACAATTAGATTACTGCTGTTTTCTGAATGGAACCTCTAAAACATGAAATCGTTTTGGTCTTCCAATTTCATCAGCTCCGTCTAACAATCTAATAGCTGAAGAGTTCACATGATTTGTTAGTCTCATTAAGTATTTGTATACGATTATTATAAGTTTATAACAAAAGAGTGGAACGAAGTGTCTGGTTAATCTTACATGTGATCAAAAAGTTGAGGTGGTGCTGGGAAAGTTTTTCACATTCGAGTTATTCGTAAAAAGATATTTTTTTTTTGTGTTTGTTGCCCTGATGCATATAAAGGGAGATTTTTTAACCGTTTGGTTTTTGAAAATTGATAAAAAAAAAGAAAATTTGCAAAAGTGAATGAAATATTTATTTGGGCCGCTAAATAAATGCCTGCCATTTACTATTTAAAGATATTTCATTCAAATGTTGACCACAGCTACGCCGTAGGTGGTCCACCCGTGAGCTCCAATGTTGGCATTCTTTTTCCAGCATTCCGGCCGGTATCGCACCAACGGCAGCTTTAATGTTGTCTTCCAGGGCTGGTTTAAATAATAAAAATTTATTTTAACAGGTCTGGCCTAAAAATACTTTTTTCGCTCCTTCCATGTGGTATTTCAGGTAAAATAACTTGTTTTTAAATGTATATAAATATAACTCATTCCATATATTCAAGCTGAGTCTTTTCTACGCGTTCTTTGTAAATTGTCAACACTTTATTTGTCAATCGTCGTCACTAAAAATATAAATTAGTTTAAATTGGCGACAGCGACAATTGTAGTCTAGTAGTCATGTAGCTGAGATGCCTCCAAAAAAATAGTCTTCATATGAACGTGTGTATTTTACTTTTGACAGATTGTAGTCTGTAGCTCGCTGTGGCCTATGTGTTTTGAGCAATTTATTTTGTCTCTCTTCGAGATTGTATTGGATGTTTTTAGCATAGCAGCTTATAAAGGGTGTTTACAGGCGAGCGCACACAAACATACATGCTTTTTATTTTGCCTGTGTATTGTCATAACAGAGTTGTGCGAACTATAGTTCGGGCAACATACTATGTATGTGGACAAAAACAGATCTTTGTATAATTAGTAATATTCTCTTCGTAATTCCTTTTCATCAGGTTACAATAAAATTTAATCGAGTTTCTGTTTTAATAAATCTTTTCTACACAATGTACTTACATACGCACATGTATGCCGATCATTTCATTGTTTCTCACTAAAAATAATAGAAAACTTAATGAACATTAAACATTACATAAGTATGTATGGATTTGAAATTTACAAAGAGGAAAAAATGTGTAACATGCATTTCTCTTTTTATTGTAGTCAACTGTTTTTTAAAGCCACTTCCCCTTTTACACGAACAATACATTATGCTGATTAGTCTTTGAACGTGCGTCCTGGAAGTAGTGTCTTGTGTGGCGGAAACATGTCAGATAAATTAATATCAATACCTATTGATAAGTTACCAGAATTGCGTGATTTGTATGTAAACCGTAGGGATCGTGCATCTTGTTATAATTTGTTGCAAACTTTGATCAATTGGAAAAACAAAGAACCGGAATTTTCTCTTAACATTTACTCCCTGAACGGTGATTGGGAAACAGATGGTACATTCGTTGTCAAGGTAAAAGTAGTTACACATTCTCTGATTATCAAACTTCTTTCTCCTTTGTAATTTACATGAATTTTATAGTTTTTAAATCAAGTATTTTTTAACACATGCGAAAACAATGGACGAAATTTGTTGAAAGCTTTAAATTGTTTGGATCCATCGGAACCTTATCTATTATCCGGTTACCAAGACATTGTCGTACCAGTTGTGGAACAACATTTTATTGACTCTGGTTTACAAAAGGAATTGTATAGACCTACTACTTGTGTTTGGTATCACATAACAAAAGATGAGGCTAAATTATTTGTCATCAAGTAAGTTAAAAATGCGATGTTGCGCAAATATTTGTATAGAAATTATAGTTCTATTCTTCCCTTTATAAATCACTGTATAAACTTCCTAAACAATGCTAATAAGATGCTTGGAAGCCAGGTATAACACCTGTGATTACCAAAGTTATCGCCCGCCATACGACAAAAAATCAGCTGGTTTGCATTAAACAAATATATTAGTGATAACAAAAATGCGGCAAGTGTAAACATAGTCAGCCAACCATATTCATAACAAAATCTTATTTCAGCTTTCAAATACAAATTAGTTTAAAATACCTTTTTAGCTTAAAATCTTAAAAATTCGTATTCATAAAAACTTTTTAACGAATATATATTTTTGAAGTTGTGTACTGACCACACCATCATGCTTATGTTGCACAACAATTTTTCAATTGTTCCACATAATTGAATTTATATTTTTATGGTTTTAAAATAAATAAAGTGAAATGAAAAGAAGAATAAACAAGAATTCACACGACTTAGCTTAGTAAGGAATGAAAATAATATTCGAATAACGAGCCTTTTTTTGTTTGATTTGAAAATATGTTCATCACTAAAATAAATTTAATATTTTTATTGGTTCTTTTTATTAATTTTATTACAAACCAATAAAAAGAAATGATTAATGAAAATCAGAGATTTAAAATATAAAGGTGTAACAATTGCAAAAATGCAGACAGAGGAAATATTTATACTGGGCAATGTTGTTAGTTTCTGGAAAAAGGTTGCTTCTAAAACAACTTTTTCTCTGATAAAATAATGACTTCACCTTAAAATAAGTTTGAAATACATACCACGCTTGTTATTTCCCTATTTGCACACGGTTTGTATGGTTTTTAATTTCAGAAATTCATGGCAACTGCTGATTTCTTTACCAGCAAAAGTAAAATCACAAGACCAAACATAAAACAGCAGGAAAAGAAGTGTCTTTACAAATAATTTATTTTTAAAAGTTTTTTTTTATAAAGTAACTTATTTTCCCATAAAAATCAATAAATTCACAATAGAATACTTACAAAAATCACAAAATTGTGATCAGAACATACTTGTATGAATAGAATTTTATTTGCTACCAAATGGTTTGAAAAGCTTTTTAAATTATTATGAATACGGCATGGATTACCACATGAAAGAAAATATCTACAAATTATCAGCTGTGCTCTTAAGAACAGCTGTTATAAAATTACACTGTGTTTGATCTGAAAAAAGACGCAAATAATAACATAAAATTGGGGAAACTGGCGTGCGAAAAATTCGCCTAGGTTGATCTGGTTACCATTCAAACCAAATTGATAACATGTAGACGCATGGTGAATTCAAACCATTTTCGGCTTCGTTGCAGATGTAAAACTTCATATAAAAAACCATGGCGAAACAAAATTGTTGTGGAATTTCCAATTACAAAAAGTATGTTTGGATCTCAAATATATGGAGTTCGACATCCGACACTGGGCGGGGTATATTTGTTTGGTAGTATGAGTGGTATTTGCAGACAGCTGATGTTTATGGTTTATTCTATGGTTCATCATCAGTGTCAAAAAACTAGAATTTTAAAATATGTTCTATTGCTGATCCGTGTGTATCTAGCTAAATTAAAAAAAAAAGTAATACATGTATATTTGTACGCATCATACGTTTAAATAAGAAATAATTCTTTTAAGTTTATTAAAAAAAATTAAAAAAAAAAAATCAAAAGTCTGAAGTAAATACAAGTGTGTATGGGATCATGTATGATATTTAAAACGTATCTGTCTAGTTGTTTTTATTTTCATAGTTATTTATTTAGTGAGAAGTCAAAAGGCTACTTCTCTAGCGGAGACTTAAAACTCAAAAAAAGCTTAGTTCATATTTATCTACTACAAATAGAATTAAAGAAACTAGCAAGGAAACAGGTAGACTCACGGGATAATTCAAATCTGTTTTAAAAAAAGCTGAGCTGCTGAGTTTACCTGTTTCAATTCGCCGTGGAAACAATCGTTCAATTTGTAACAGACTGGAAAAAAAGAGATCATTTCAATGTCAAGCCTATAAAATTTAGTTCAGAATAATTTTTGAAAATTGCAGAGACGAATAGTATATTCAAATGTTTCAAGCCGAATTAAATTTATTATTGAATTAATTAATTCTAAATATAATTCATTCTATCCAAGTGCCGGTAACAAAATAATTTAGTTGGCATTTAAATATATTTTTAGAGTATTTAAAATAGGTTTAGCGGTTAATAAAGCCTATTCCGGAACCGTGTTAATATAAAGTGTCAAATGGCATCTTATCTGCCAAATAGTTGTCAATGCTGGGTTTAAATTAAAGTAAGATCGAATTGGAAAGTAATTCTTCACAAACGAACAAGATATTGTTACGTTTTAACCCCTGTAAACCGTGTTTATTTCTTTGTAGATTATTTTAATTGAAAAGTCTATTTCAATATTATACACGACAGAATTTTATTTTTGCTCATTGTTAATTTATTTACTAAAGTTATAGCTGTTCTTGATCTTTTTTTAATTTAATTTATTAAAATTGTTCAAGCTTGAAGATCTTTTTTTTACAAATTATATTTTTATTCATCGATATTTCGCTACTCCATTGTGTAGCTACACAATTTTAATAAAGTTAATTTATTTATTTTAACACTTAAAGTCAAGATGGTTGCTTCCTCATAATCGGTGTTCACAATCCAACGTTTTACTCGATATTAAGTTCCAGCTTGACCACCCTAGTCTCTTTCTAGTAGTCGTCTAGTTTCTAGAAACTTGTAGAATACGCAAGAATCCAGTAGATACTTTACTCAGTACTTTCTCACTATAATGTTTGTTTTTGTAACTACTGTCTTCTTTGTTTCTTATGGTGTTGTTTGTGTTTATTCATACTAGACAATTCCTGGAATTCATTTTTATATTTACTTTCCTGGAAACTTGTCGGAGCTTATAGGTGTTGTGTTTTGTTGCTGTTACAGCACTGTCTGTACAGTAGATGCCAAATCTTGTCGCACTCTTTTCATACCACTCAATTCTTACAGTTAAGAATACTTGATCGCACTTATCATCGTAACAATATGAAAAACTAATGTGTGAACGCGAACAATAAGTTTTAAACCGATTGGGAAAATTCACATAATCATTAGAAATTTTAAAAACTTGCTTTGTTGACTTTAACCCCGCCGCAAGAAAACAATTGTATTCATATGGAAATTGAAGATAAAACATTCCGAGTTGGAAGCTTAAAGTGGCATTTTTTGGCCACACAATTATTATATTTGGAAAAAAAAACTATGGAAGAACACACTTTTAGTTGCTCCTGTCCGCAAGTTGACCTGAATTTGTAAACGTGCGTTATTTATTCCGTCTTACAACATTTCAACTCGTGATGTATTCTGTAGTTTGAACAACAACAAATACAAACAGTAGTAAAGATATTTCTTGAAGATTTTTTGGGTACAACGATTTAATTAAATAAATAAACATTCTTAAATAAATAAACAAATTCAATTCTTGAAACTCATTTTTGCAATATCTTCTTTCAAGCCCTCCCACAAATATACAGCTGAAACCCCTGGAAGAATATCACGCTGAAAAAATAAATAGCGTGTGGCCTCACCGAACGCAAGATTCTATTGAATTTGTCAAGTTACTAATACGTCAAAACGACTCGGTTGGTTTATTCGATGATAACAATTTGATCGCTTGGTGTCTAATGTAAATAAGAAAATATAATTTGATTTGGTAAACAAATTTATAAACATCTGCATTTTTTCAGACTTCCGTTGGGTGCTCTTGGTCTTCTTCAGGTTATAGATTCACACAAACGTAAAGGTCTTGGAAACTTAGCAGTTCGTTATATGTCAAAACTATTGGCCGATAAAGATGTTGAAGTGACAGCACCTGTAGTGTTTGAAAACATAGCATCTCGGTCCATGTTTGAAAAACTTGGCTTTAAAGTTATTGATAAAGTTTATTGGGTCTATAAACCAGCAAAAAAATGAAATGTTTTAACACCGCCTACGTTAGTCTTTAAGTTGGTGTTTTGTTTGTCAGATGAAGGGTTTTGGTATTACAAATTTTAAATAAAATTTATTTAAATACTTTGAGTATCAATACACTAGCATATCGGTTTCGCCGATATTTTTGTTTGATTATCGTGTCGTCGAAAAGGTGTATCGATGCATACCTACTTTAGAATAGAAAAACTTAAGGAATGTTGAAGTCTGTGGCTGCACAGAAAATACATTTAATTCTGGTAGGGTCTAGAATAATTTATCTTTTTCTGTTGTATATCAAAATCTTTATCTGATTTAAGGGATTAAACAAACTTAATCTTGAACAAATTTAAATTATGCACTTGCCGTTTGTTATGTTCTTGTAGTTAAAATCCCTAAAGGAAAAGAATCGAATTGTTCAATAAATAAAATTATTTTGTGCCTCGATAATCAGAGTAAATCAATAAAATACATTTGTGTTATGTTTGACCAATGTCGGCATACAAGAGATATGTGGTAACCTAAATCATTATCTTTGAGAAACCAGAGACAAATTCCTAAAGAAAAGCAATAAAATCCACATTTATCTGCACCAAAAACTAACGAGAAGCTTAGGAGGACACTGCGAACAAACGTAAGTGACGAAATGATCCGTAGGGTTCTAAGAGCCAATAATATTAACGGTCGTATGGCAAGAAAGAAACCTTTTATATCTGAAGTAAACGGACAGAATTAAATTATCTTTTAGGACCAATTTTTTGTCACCATGTCAAGTATTTATAGCTGTCTATTATAGAATATTTTTTTTATATATTGTGCTTGCCTAACTACAAAAATCGCCTTTATTTCGAATTCTATGGATAGTTTTTTAAAATTATTTTTTTTTAAATATGAGATTTTTGAAAAGGCCGCTTCACATATCTGATCATAACTTTCAAACGCCTTGTTCAATTTCGTTGTGCTATATGTCCACAATTTCCAAATTACAACAGACATAAGTCATTCTAATACCATTGTTTACTATACCCATTAGTTTTGGAGTTATTTTATATTCTTTTTCGAAAAATTGTGAAATTTTTCATTTAAAAAATTTATAAAAATTATAAAACCGCAAATATTTACCAGTTTTCTTACTTAACGATATAGCTACATATAATAAAAATAAAATGAGCGATCGCTTGTGAAAATCAGTAGGTAAATACTTATTTTATTCCCGAAACACCAAAAGTACCCAGTTTGGCCCAAAAATCGTTTTCTTGTGTAATTGATACCACTATGCAATAAATTGAAAAAAATTTTCAGACTTTGAACAAACACTATATTTTTTTTTTAATGTTACGGTTGCCTAACTACAAAAATCATCTCTATTTCAAATTCTATGGATAGGTGTATTTTTTTTTTTAAATATGGGACTTTTTAAGAGGTTGCTTCACACATCTTATCATAACTTTCAAACAGAATGTTATATTTCTTTATGCTATGCCTTAAAAAATTTATATTACGTAGGCTTTAAGTCATTCTAATATTGTTCTTTTCTATACTCATCAGTTTTGGAGTTATTGTGGAAAAATTTAAAAATTTTGTTATTTTTTTCCGAAAAATTGCTAAATTTTTCATTTTAATCAAATATAAAAATGCTAATATTTACCAGTTTTCTTACTTAATGATATAGCTACATACATATAATAGAAATAAAATGAGCTATCATTTATGAAAATCAATTGGCAAATACTTATTTTATTACCAAAAAACCAGAAGTACCCACTAAACAATATCAGTGTAAAAAACACATTCACGCATACATACATGCATACATAAAAATTTAAAGTATCAATTACACAAGAGAACGATTTTTGGGCAAAACTGAGTACTTCTGGTTTTTTGGTAACAAAATAAGTATTTGCCAATTGATTTTCATTATCGATGGCTCATTTTATTTCTATTATATGTAGCTATATCGTTAAGTAAGAAAACTGGTAAATATTTGCGGTTTTATAATTTTTATAAATTTTTTAAATGAAAAATTTCACAATTTTTCGAAAAAAATATTAAAAATAATTCCAAAACTAATGGGTATAGTAAAAAATGGTATTAGAATGACTTATGTCTGTTGTAATTTGGAAATTGTGGACATATAGCACAACGAACTTGAACAAGGCGTTTGAAAGTTATGATCAGATATGTGAAGCGGCCTTTTCAAAAATCTCATATTTAAAAAAAAAATTAAAAAAAAACTATCCATAGAATTCGAAATAAAGGCGATTTTTGTACTTAGGTAACCATAACTCATCAAAAAAATATAGTGGTTCTTCAATGGTTTTTTGTTGTTGTTGCATAGTGTAATTTGTTGACGACAGGCATACGCCCCTATACGTTTACAGACCCACCATCATTTTATAGTATGCCCGACATGTTCATAGGATTAAGCTCTGTATTCGGTGTTGGAAAAAGTCTCTCTCCATAACCCTCATACTCGGTTTTTTTATTTTATGTATTAAGACCGCGATATCCAGCTTTATACAATACGCGGTGGATCGTTTGAGGGATGCATATCATTCCTGACAATACAGAAGAACTCAGTTTTGGATTTTCTTTTATTTTTCTCACCGCATAGCAATATTCCTGCTCCGTAAACTTTTGTGGGCGGCCAGATTTGGCTTGATTTTCGTATCATCCTCGGTTTTGAACTTCTTAATTATTTTGTGTAACGTTTGTTATTTAATTTCTCAATACTTTGTTTATAACACTTTAAGTAATTTTATTTAAAATGTACGAAAGTTACACCATTAACACTTTTTCAAAATAATTTTTAATACAACACTCTTAAACTTCTGCATAAAAATGTGTGACTTTTTCCAAGAGTACAGCCCTATTCTAAATTTCGAAAAATATACCGTTATTTATTTCTAAATTCATAACAGGTAACAATCAGTTTTTTTAACTATTAATTTAAATTTGGCCGTCAGCTGGGAGGCTCAAAGATATGGCTTGCCGTAACTGAGTGCACTGTCAGATGTTCTGGCTAATACCTCCACGAGGTGTCGGCCGGTAACAGGCTCCTGTTTCTGCTAGGAGTACGGCTAAATAAGTCGAGCGGAGAGAAGTTAACACTCTTATATAAAATCCATAATCCACGGTGGAACAGCATACGCCAGTGATGTATGGCCAAGAGGGTACTTGGTTTCTAGTATACGAACTCTGGATACTAGTCGATATCCAGTTTTAATACAAACTTACCCGTGCGTATGAAACTCTATGTGGGTGAACGGACATATTTTTTTCCATTACAGGGATGACTCGGGAAGTCTCGCAAGAGGCCGAGAGGTTAATCTCTAAAGAAAGTACGCTTGTAATTGCCTCGCGAAGTGTGAACGGGTCAAAAGTAAGGATGGCCAATAGAGGAATTCTAATAAGATGCACAATAAAACCACGCAAGGGGTGGACGGGTCAGTCTAAAATTGTGTCCAGCACTGGCCAGCATAAGGCTTAGGACCACGGGCATATACTTGTTAAATGTGGATGTCATGGAAGACCTAAGTCTCAGACAAATGCAAGAAATTACAACAGACTTCGTGATGAGGAAAAAGGTCGACAGTCTGAAATCATTACAGTCGAGAGTAATGGCTAATGGTAGCAGAAGTCGTGAATGAGAGTAAGGTAGTCGTAATTTTCAAATTGCCTATAATCAATTCGCGGAAAGAAGGGGATCGAAAAGAGACTCCTAAAGTTTAGCAATATTCCCCCTACATTTAAAAAACAACAATAAGTTTTTTAACAAAACTGGCTTAGATGTGGGAAGTTGATGATGTGTATTTATTTTAGTGATTCACTGTATGTATGAAGTCAAAGAAGAATTAATGGTTGCAAATTCAAGTGTTCAAGAGTGAGTTGTTGGCGGATATTGGGTCATATGCGCAATTCCAGAAAAATAACAATGGCCATGACTGGGAACTGGGCGATTGGAGTAAAATAAGTAAATGCAAGCCCTTAGCTTTTTTGCATTTTTAATTGATATTGGTCCTTAAGTTTGGATGAGGGTTGAGAACACACCTCGTTTAATCTTGGATTTGAAGTAGTGGGGAAAATCATCCATGCGCAAAGAGGATCAATAATAAAAGCAAACTGCACGCAATGCTTTGCATCCAAAGTTTCAGTAAAACTAAGTCGTGGACATCTTCAGCTATTCCATTCGGGTGTGTCATTCGAAAGGATAGCAATGTAGGAGCCCATTGCTTGTCGGAAACTAAAACTTTATAGTGGTGATGGATTTCTTCAGCTAATGGCCAGTAGTGTATCCCATACCTAGCCGAAAATAAGCAGGATTGTGGATGCCTTTGTTGGCAGTTGGTCCAAGGTAGAAATTTGTATATAGAAAACTAGAACGATGCCGCTTCATTCACAATATGATGGCGTGCTCGCAATATTTATACGTACCATAGCAGAATAATGGAGACTAGTAAAATCAAAAACCTGTCAAACTTGGCTTTGGAACTAAATCAAAAATGCTCGGTGATTTGAAGTTTGGCGTAAAGCCGGTGAAACTCTTCCCAAGAGCAAGAACAATTCAATAAGCTGAAAGCAAGATCCCAGAGATCTGAGGCATACTAATATAAATAACACCATTGCTGTGCTCCCCATATAAAACCGGTTGTTGAATTAGCTAACAGTAACAGTGAAATTTGTATATATGTTACAACAACCGGTTGTTCTACATTTACCTACAACTGTCGAGTAACTCACATTTTGAATTAAAAAAACTCAATAACCTCTTCTTACGCTACAAAAAAGCGCTAAAGTTACAAAATAAGAAATTGTTGTTTTTTTGAAATAAATTGTTAAAAACGTATTTTTTGAAACAAGAAATGAAAAATTACATTTTTTATACCAGAGTATATTTTCTATGAAATGCATATAAAGTTTAATTATAAAAGTTGCCTTAAAAGTCACTCGCAATTTTATTAAAGTCTATAAAATGCTTACATATATTAAGAAATTATGATAGAGAAAACAATTATTTATTAATTGTGCTTGAACATGCGTGACAGGGAGTTAAAACAACCGCTCGCACTATGTTATAATAGATTTTCAAAAGCATACCAAGTTGCATGGAATTCAGGTAAGTTCTTTTGTTAATCGTGGTAAAAAGCAGCGCACAAATTGCTAATGTATGTTTCAACAATTTTATGTTGCATAATATAGCGTGTCCTTGATTCGATATTTTCCCAAACCTAGAATTTTACTTAATTTAGCTAAATATAACTATCTTAACAAATTTTAATTCCTGCTATTTTTGTCCTATTGTTATATGGGCACAAATCACTGTGCATTGGGCAAGTACATAATAAAGGGCATATCAAGAGTATTTTGAGCCTTTCATGGGTGCCTGATCCAATTTGCGAGCTTATTAAAATTAATAATTTAAATTGAACAAGTTATTTTATTGAAATGTTAACCGTTGCTTTTTAAAATAATATTGTAGTTATTAAAAAAGCTTTTTCAGTTGAATTTACCTACAATATTTTGAGTGTATGTAATTTAACAAATATTAATTTAAAAAAAGTCTTAACATTTTATATAATTTTTCTGGCGCATTAACGAAAAATGTATGCACGCAGGTAACAATAAGGGTTGAAAATTTTCAATTTATTACAAATAAATTGAAGGATAACTTACGCTGGAAAATTTTACGGTTTTTTGCTTTTGTGTTGATTATTTTTTGCATTATTTTAATTATTACTTTTGTCTCTTTCTTTAGGGACTGACCGCGGCAAAATAGCTGATTCTAGCAATTTTTAAACGTCAAAGTTTACATCTCTGGTCTTCTCTGTGACATTATTTCAGTGGTGCGGTAACCCTCTTGAAGTCACGTCAATAAAAGAAAATGTCAAATAAAATTATGTAAACAGAAGAAAAAATCAAGTGTCACAAAATAATTTTGAGAACAGATTTTCGTTTCGTTAATCGCCAGCACACTTTTTTAATTCGTCGCCAAATTTAAATTGGCGGCGGCCAAAATTCGTCATGCTGATTTAAAAATGAATGGTGAATTATTTAAAAACTTTAATAAAATTTTTGCTTACAAAGCTTCATGAGCGCACGTGCTGAATTCTCTCGTCATAACCTAATGTTATACCGTTAAAAAATATATTAATTTTCCAAAAAAAAAAAAACATGAATTTAAAATTATTAATAATATATGAATAAATTCAACGATAAATTTTCGTTTGCTTGCTTTTGTTTCCCTTTACTCCCACCTTATAATTAATTCGCCTTGGATTCGTTATTAAATTTGTTTGAGTTGGTTAATAGGATAATTTTTAAAATAGCTAAAATTACTCATATGTATGTAACTCCGAATATATTTTTATTTATATGTTAAATTACTGAACAAAAATCAATCGAGAAATCAAAAGAGAAAGCTCGAAAAATACCACACCAGCGAAAACTTGATATATGTTCAACAATATTTACATAAAATAATAAATGCAAATTTTTCAGAATAGCAAAATATTGGTATCTAATAATGCAAGATTTCCTATTAATAAAATAAATTTGTCATGTCAGGTAAATTTGTAATACTTTGAAAAAAATGCTCTTAATATTAGTATGGAAAAATAGCCGATATGGAAGAAAAAAATGTAGCGGCGGCGTTTAGCCGGCTTTGAGTTACGAATATTGGGCCTCTGTGTCGTCAGTCAGAATTGATATCTTCCAGCTGAGAAGGCTGAAGATTGTTTGTGAACCATTTAAAGTAAATTATTAATTTATAAGTTTGTGATTATTAAACATAATGGCCACAGTTAGATTATTGCAATCTCAGGTAAGCTGGCCTTTCTATACGAAGATAATGAGTTCAAGTTATTGGATTATCGAAACAAGTTTTTAAAGTTGCTTGTTAAATAGTGTACATTTTGTATCGGAATAAAATTCTTGGAATTAAATTCATATTTGGTGTAATAATAATACATAACTTTGTTTTACAAATCTTATATTTTTGTTTTAATTTAGTCCGGTTGTGCAATAAGCAAATTTTTTTGTTTGCATAAAAACTGTTCTAACCTCAAATGACTGTTACCTAACCAAATATTCTGACGTTCATAAAAAATATTTTAGGTTTGTAGAACCAAAACAAACAGGCAAATTTTGTATGGATTTTTTTTTATTTATAAATCCTAATTCAAGAATATTTTCCATTAATAAGGTCGATATTGCTTATCTTGCCTATAATAACTAGTGGTGTATGTATGGGGTGGAAAAAGCTAAAAACCTCTTTAAAAATGCAAAATATATATAAAGAATAAATTACTTAATGATGAAGAATAAAGTTATAAAAATACTTGCAAATGTTTAAGTGTACCAAAGTAGTTAATTTAACTTGTTGTACCTGTGTTTGTGTCATTGGATGTACCTCTGCATATACATATAGTATTTGGTTTCTTTTTCATTATAATGCATTAGTTTTTGCCAAAATTTATTTTTAAATTTACAAACAAACGAATCTGATCTACTATTCGTATGAATTGAAATTTGCAACACTGATTATTTTAAAATAGCAGTTTATAACGTAAACAAAACGTTAACCGCCAATTTGAGTTTTGATAAAATTGTTTTATTAAATAAACATTTGTAGATATTTATTTCATAATTTCATCTCTAAATGCTCGATGTTGCAGTTTATTTTATTTAAAAAAAAAATGGAGTATACTAACGATCACTAATTTATTGTTTGACTTAAATTTGTCGAAGTAGAATTATTAAGTCATTAATTTGCCAGGCTTAAATTTGTTTTATTACACTTTCTGTTAAGAAAGAAGATTTTGTTCTATAAGAAAAAGATTAACTTTACCTAAATAAAATTTTCGTTTTCAATAGAAAGATAACTAATTTTATTGTACTAGAAAATCAAATATAGAAGGCCCATAGACTCGTAGATATTACTTCCTTAGATAGCATGCTCATTATACGAAAGATTTTTCTGGGTTACAATTGAAAGAATTTGGAACAGATTCGCAAAAAGTCTTAAAATATTTTCATAATCCCCTTATGTATACATATCTAGGTTTAACTGTACTGAAAGAACTTCATTTTAACCCTATGTATATTGACCAGTTCTCGCTTCCCAGTCAGCATATTATGATATTCTAGTCTTTTTTTACTTTTTTGAGTGATTAAATGAATATATGCACTCATTTTTAACTAGAAAATAGCTGTTTTGTCGGGAAAAAGGCACCTCCTCTTATGACATTTTTTATGACTTTTCTCATCAATTTGTTAAATTTGTTTATCCCTTTTACAATTTTTTTTCCTTAAAAGACCAAGGTTCTAACAGTCTAATTTTTAAAATTTTTACTAATATTACCTCCAATAAATTTTCTTACAATGCAAGTATACATACATAGTACTTAAATATACTTAAAAATAAAAAATACAAATTATGATAATACAAAATCTAAAAAATTATCAACAACCTATCGTTTTTTTTATATAATTATACTCACAAAAGAATGCATCACACTTAGAACATTTGAATCTAATTTGCCCTTTACACGTATTGAACTTGCGTCTACCTTTATCGCCAACATTTTCCAGTCAATGCTAATTTCCGTCCTATCGCATAGATGTTGGAGTGGGTTTTCTACTCTTTCCATATGTTTTTGGGTTAACTACAGTATCTTCATTGAAGCTCGTTGTTGGGCTTGGATACAAGGTCATTTGCAATGCCATTTAGAATGTTCACTGAGTCCATAAATTCATAATCATTCTTGCGAATACCTCCATTGTCCTTTCTATAACCTAACCCGGAATTGCAAATAACAAAGTCAATGAAATGATTAATTTTGACTACACCTTGTTGTAATCTTTTTTAAGTTCTTTTCTAAATTTTAAGATTATTTTCTGAAATCTATTTCCCTTTATTTTTCCTGTGACCCAAGTTCCTTTATGACGTAAATACGGTACTAAATTTAGAGATGTGAAATAATGATCAAAACAATTTCGTGGTTCCTATGGTGAGAAATAGTTTTCGTGATATGAACAACTACATCTGAAAAAAAAACCTAACGTTAGTCCACTCTAAATTATACTCTTTCCTTAGTAGATTTCTAAATCATATAATTCCCTCTGGACTGCACAAGCAATATTGATATATCCCATTTTATTGGGGGTGTGCCATATTGCATCAGTGGGGATCGTTCTGTGTTGAAAATTGTTGGAAACTCTAAGTATGCACAACGGCTCCGTCAATTTAGAACCCTTCGTCTAGAATTTGTAAGTTTGTATCCGCATTAAAAATTATTTTATAAAAATTTTAACGCAGGATGATAAATTAAATGGCTTTCTGTTAGTTAATAAGGTTTAGGAAAAAAATTATGGAGTTGCTTAAATAGTTGAATATGAAAACCCTTTTTTTTGGCAAAGAACTAAAACACAAATTATGTAATAATACCGTATTTTTATATTATGTTGTTACTATTATAATACCTTGTGTGTGATTTGCGTCTACAATTTTATGGATGCGTACTTTGCTGTTCTTTGCAGAATGATGCATTTGTAAACAAAATAAATTGTCAACATTTTAAGGATTGCATTTAAGAATAGGTTTCACTGAATTACTACAAATCAATATTAGGAAGACAGCCTATGTTTTTCTTAAATCCATAGATTTTTTATTTAAAACTTGAAAAAAGTAAAAATCATCTTAAGTCCTAGATTAAACTTGCACGTGTGTCCATATGGATACATCATAGCGAAAAGGTTGAAATACTCAATTTAATGACTTTGTCAAAACAACTAACCAAGTGCTGACTGGGTATATATGTAAATAAATTGTAATTTTAATATTATGTACATTAGAGTTTTGCCGGCCACGAACTAGTTTCTTCAATTGAAAGAATATTTCAGAAAGATGGTAGCAATTTTACAACAATAACAAAAACAACAACCAATTTTATATTCTTGTGTATGATGCACAAAATAAATTGTGTGTTGTTTTTGTAATTGTTGTAAAGTTGCTATCATCGAATTATTTCGTGACCGGCACAAGTTTAATGTACATACAGTGGCGATATGTCACGTGCAAAATGCAACTGTTGAAATTGTTGCAAGTTACCTCTTTTACTCATGTTCTTTTAACCGTTACATTTCGTTACATTGCTGTGTTAGTTCTGGCCCACACATTCAATATTTGTTGCAGCAATTTGTTTATATTCTGTTTATTAATTGCATTTGTGTCCACTTATTGCAATTTTGCTTTTGCAAGTTTAGTTGTATCTTTCCATCTAACTTCAAGTTGAAAAATGTGAATTAAAAAAACATGCATGCGTGGACAAGGAGTCGCCTTTAAAATATTTCTTTAATGCTAATGCTAATCGTGATGCTAAAATTCGGTTCGCGCAAAAACACGCGCAATAAAAAAAATTATAAACTTTATGAAAACAATGCAGGGTATGCTTCTGGAAGTTTTGCTTAGCAAATAATAAACTAGTGGAAAATGTGCTTCTGGAACGCTAACGGTCTCTCCCAACATAAATATTAAGTAGAACATTTCCGAATAACACAGGAAATAGACATACTTTTAGTGTTTGAAACACATTTCACTCTAAAAAAACGGCTTTAGAATTTTTACATACGGTACTAATCATCCGAGTGGAAGGGCATGTGGTGGCACCGCCGTCATAGCACGGAAAAATGTAAGTCACTTTCCAATGCCAGGATTCAGCAAAGATTTTATACAAGCTACGTTTATAAATCTTAATAATTTCAAAATTACAAATCTCATCAGTGTACTGTCCGCCCAGGCACAAAATCGAACTTCATCAATTCGCCATTGTAAGAAATGTTATACGTGCTCTATTATTACTGAGTTCCTGCTATGAACTATCTTCCGACCATGCACCTACAATCGTTATTTTACAGGACAGTATTGTCACTACACATGAAACCCCTGTTTTTGGATAGGAACCAAATAAGACCACGAATTGGTTGAAATATAAAATGTATCTGATCGCTCACTTACCTCCGAACATCCCACTGAGAGACCATCAGTACTGTTCTGTATTTCGAATTCGCAATATTTTATTCGGATGTTGAAATTTTTGAATGATTAAAATGTTCTGTTTTCCACTTCACACTCAATTCTTTTGTTTTGTTAAGAACAAAAAAGGATGTTCGAATGAATTAGAATTAGGTTTTCTTAAATAAAAAGTTAACTTAAACTTAAAAAATTTCAAGTTTGTATTAAATATATTTGATAAAATAAAAGTACTTTGAATTTCTTTATCATTTTTGTTATATGTAAGTAATTCAAATATAAATAGCAATCGAAATGACGTGTTTCCAAGTTTCAAAACACCAATAAATGTGAATGTGTTTTAGAAACAAAAAAGTTACCTAAATTCGATTTACAGAACCAGACGTTTTGTTCTTTAAGACAAAAAAACATGAACATTTTTCGCACCCTAAATAAACAGTCACAACTCAACAAAATCTAAATGTTCGGCAAAAAATTGTTTTTATGAAAATTTTTGATTTTTAAAATGCACAACTCAAATGATGCACCAGAGTTAGAGCTCGATATTGTATGCGCAATGTACAACTAAAAGTCATAATCTTAATTGAAGCGACGCAAGTATCATGAAAACAGGCATAACGGTATTTTTCCATTTAAAGGAGACACAGCGAAAGTAAAGAAATTTTTGCGGTCGCTGGCATTTGTTCTTCTGTGTGTTGGTTTATAAAAAAAAACGATTTTAATAAATTTTGAGTTGACGATTTTTAATTTAGGATGTAATGTGTAGGTACATTTTAAACTACAACAACTTTAAAATCTACAGTATTTGCAGTTGAATGAATGTGAAAGTGATACGAGAGTAAAATGAATAAAAAAATCCAGGGGCAAATTCTATTAAAATTTCGACCGATATCGAATACTGTAATTTGCCCCTAGAGCTTGCCTATATAAGGGTATCGTTCGTTTTCGATATATGTTTAAGTATATATAAATCCATAAATTATTTCGAATGTGTGTCGTTTTAGGTTCGAAAAGCCGGTCAATATGGTTTTGATGTGCAGGCTCGACAATTCCATGCTGCCTGTTACAACGCTTCGAAGGTGGCTTTGTCGAAATTCGATACCGATGTATATATGCCTTATGAGAAGCTATCCAAAAACTTGGATATTGTTAAGGGTCGTTTGAATCGGCCGTTGACTTTATCCGAAAAGATTTTGTATTCTCACTTGGATGATGCTAAAAATCAAGAAATCGTTCGTGGCACCTCGTATTTGCGGTTGCGCCCCGATCGTGTTGCCATGCAAGATGCTACCGCTCAAATGGCTCTGTTGCAGTTCATTTCATCTGGTTTGAAGAAGGTTGCTGTGCCATCCACCGTTCATTGTGATCACTTGATTGAAGCTCAAGTTGGTGGTGCCAAGGATTTAGCACGCGCAAAGGACTTAAACAAAGAAGTTTACAATTTCTTGGCTAGTGCTTGTGCTAAATACGGTTTGGGTTTCTGGAAGCCTGGCAGCGGTATTATCCATCAAATTATTTTGGAAAATTATGCCTTTCCCGGCTTGTTGATGATCGGTACTGATTCTCACACTCCAAACGGTGGTGGTCTTGGCGGTTTATGTATTGGTGTCGGTGGTGCCGACGCTGTCGATGTAATGGCCAACATCCCTTGGGAATTGAAGTGTCCCTGTGTTATCGGTGTTAAGTTGACTGGTAAGATTAGTGGTTGGACTTCACCTAAGGATGTCATATTGAAGGTAGCCGATATTTTGACTGTGAAGGGTGGTACTGGTGCTATCATTGAATACCACGGCGAGGGTGTTAACTCGATTTCTTGCACTGGTATGGCAACTATTTGTAATATGGGTGCTGAAATTGGTGCCACTACTTCGGTTTTCCCCTTTAATGAAAGAATGGCTACCTACTTAAAGTCAACTGGCCGTTCTGGCATAGCTGAAGAAGCCAAGAAATTCCAATCGAAAATCTTGTCTGCTGACTGCTCCTGCGAATATGATCAACTTATTGAAATTGACTTAAATACCTTGGAACCCCACGTTAATGGGCCATTTACTCCCGATTTGGCCCATCCGATCAGCAAGTTGGGTCAAAACTCCAAGAAAAACGGTTATCCTTTGGACATTAGGGTTGGTTTAATCGGTTCATGCACCAACTCCTCATACGAAGATATGGGACGTTGCGCCAGTATTGCAAATAATGCAATGAAACATGGTCTCAAATCAAAGATTCCCTTTAATGTAACCCCCGGATCCGAGCAAATTCGAGCTACCATTGAACGCGACGGCATTTCTGAAGTTTTCAATAAATTCGGTGGCACCGTTTTGGCCAACGCCTGTGGTCCCTGCATTGGTCAATGGGATCGTAAGGACGTAAAGAAGGGAGAAAAGAACACTATTGTTACCTCGTACAATCGTAACTTCACTGGTCGTAATGATGCAAACCCTGCTACTCATGCCTTTGTAACCAGGTAAGAAAAGCATACATATGGTTAGTCACTAAAGTAAGTACACAGGACTATTATTTAGTTCCTTGTATAAATAAAAGCCAAAAAATAAGAATATGTATCTTGAAAATTTTTAGGTTCCCTTGCAAAAAACTTGATAAATAGACAAAAACACTATTCTAACTAAATATATTCTTCTTTTGTTAAACTAATTGTTAGATTTTCTTTACTACAAATCACAATTTTCTACAAAAAAAAAAAAACAAAAAAGAGGTACTAAATTTTCAATATTGACCACAAAAATTTTAATTTCACCGCAATTTTGTAATTTGATGAAAAGCCAAACACAAACACAAAAATTCAATATTTTATAAAAAAGGTCGAAATTTTTAAAAATCGATGTTTAAAAGACAAAAAAACTTTTTAATTTACCACGAGTGGTAAAATCTTGCAATAAAAAATATAAAATCTCCAAAAATTTCAAAATTTACAAAAGTATTTTAAAATTTTAAATTTTATCAAAAGTCCCAATCTGAAATAATTAAAAAACGAAATTTTACCATTTGGAATTCACCAAAAGTCACCAAAACCAAACTATTGTTCAAAAATTTTAAAGCACAACAAAATTATATTTTTCCAAAAAAAAACTAAATTTTAAAGAGAAGAAGCTGCACTAAAATTGTCAAAAATTCTTAATTTCGCCAAAATTTTAATTCCATCACAAATTTGAAAATTTACTATAATATCAAAACACTTCAATAATAAAAATATAATTCATAAAAAATAAAAATTCAATACAAAACCGAAATTATACCAAGAAATATCAAAACAAACCAATATGAAAAACGTAGCAATTTTAACAAAATTTACCAAAGGCTGAAAAAACAAATTTTCTACATTGGCAACAATCTGTGTATATATTTAGGAGTTCATACTTTTGTGAAGAGTATATAAGATTCGGCACAGCCGAATATAGCTCACTTACTTGTTTATTATGTCAAGTATTTGTAGCGGTACATTATAGTGTCGATAAATACCTACGCCGACGGCAAATATACGCCCCCATACCTTTACAGACCCACCACTAGTTGTACTATGCCTGACATGTTCATAGGATTAAGCTCTGCATTTGGTTTCCCCCAGACTTTTTCACGTCCATCCGATCCGTCGATATTCAATTTGCTTTCGTCGGAAAATATTACTGTGTTCCATAAAGTCTACCCATATTTTTATATGTCGTCATGTCTTACATGTGTATAACTATTTTCAAAAAGAGCAGCAAGCCGTCTTCTAAAATATGGAAAACTTTCCGTTATATTCGGCCATGTTCCGACACTCGCATTTCGCATAAAATTTGCGATTGTGATTTCAACTGGCATGTGAGGTGTTCTGTAACTCGCATTCGCAAGAGTATACTGAAGTGAACTGCTGTATTTAAACTAAACTAGTTTTTAAAGAAACTACAAAGTTATGAATAAATTAAATTAATAGTTTTCTTTTTATTTTAGTCAAAACTAATGACATTTTGTAACAAACTTTTTCTAAAAACATGAAATTTAAGAACGTTCTTTGCTTCTGCAACTTTTGCCTCTAAATTTGTTTATGCATTCACTTATTGATTGTAATCATTTTAATGCTAACGCGCTTAACAAGAACACTGCTGGCATTTTAAATTATTATTTTATTCTGTTTGTTTTGCTTTTGTTTTGGTAAAATATGTTTTTAGTTTTCGAACACAAGTTAGAAAAAACGCAAATCGCAATTAAACGCTTGAGTTGCAGAACATGCAGAAATAAGTTTGGCGATTTGCTACTCGCATGCGATTTGACACTCTTGCGAGTGGCAGAACATGCCCGATTATGCTTTTCTAAATTTATGATCAGATAGTAACAATCAGTAGTGTATACTTATTTTAGTGATTACCTGTACGTATTTTTTTATTAATGTTTAAAAATAAAAAGAGAATAATAAAAGTAATTTAAATTAAAATGATTCTTAAATTCTTTAACTTTTCTGTAGCCCTGAATTGGTAACTGCTCTTTCTATTGCCGGCCGATTGGATTTCAACCCTCTCACCGATGAATTGACTGGTACAGATGGCAAGAAATTCAAATTGGACGCTCCCTTCGGTGATGAATTACCCTCTAAGGGATTCGATCCCGGCATGGATACATATGATGCTCCACCAGCTGTAAGTAGGGATTAAAATTGTAGTTGGGTTTCAAAAGTTCTATAAATGACAATTACTTTGTATTCAGAACGGTGAAAATGTTAAGGTTGATGTAAGCCCTAAAAGTCAACGTTTACAATTGTTGTCTCCGTTCGACAAATGGGACGGCAAAGACTATATCGACTTGACTGTTCTCATCAAGGTTAAGGGCAAGTGCACTACTGATCACATATCTGCTGCTGGCCCCTGGTTGAAGTACCGTGGCCATTTAGACAACATCTCCAACAATATGTTCATTGGTGCTACCAACTACGAAAACAATGAAATGAACAAAATTAAGAACCAACGTACTGGTCAGTGGGGTGGTGTACCTGACGTTGCCCGCGATTATAAGGCCAATAACATTAGATGGGTAGCCGTCGGTGACGACAACTACGGTGAAGGATCATCACGCGAACATGCCGCTTTGGAACCCCGTCATTTGGGTGGTCGTGCCATCATTGTCAAATCTTTTGCCCGTATCCACGAAACGAATTTGAAGAAACAAGGTCTTTTGCCGTTGACTTTTGATAACCCTGCTGATTACGACAAGGTGAATTTACAATAGAAAAATTACATAAATTTATTTTAAAATTACAATTTGTAATGTGCATTTGGGGTTTTAGGTTCAATCCACAAGCAAAATCTCTTTGTTGGGTCTTGCCAATTTGGCACCTGGCAAACAAGTTGATTGCGAAATCAAAAATGGCGACAAAGTCGATAAGATCAAATTGAATCACACCATGAACGAACAACAAATTGAATGGTTCCGAGCTGGTAGTGCTCTAAACCGCATGAAGGAAATTGCTTCCAACTAAATCCAAAACTTTACTGCATGTCTGATTTTCATTTTCCTATTTTTTTTGTAACTTTAGATATATTCATAATGTAGTCTTTTAATTCTGCACTCAATTTATTAATGGGCAATTCTGTTTGATTAGATGAATATAGATTCATTTTTTTAACATTGTTTTAATTTATGTAAAAAAGGACCGAAATTCGATAATATACACAATATACTTATTACCATATTTACTTTGTATTATAATTTAAATGTATTGTTATAAAATTTGTCTTATTTTTTATTTTATTTTATTTTTTGTAAAATGCAACAATTAGAAGAAATGGCAAAAAACTACTAATTGGGACATATTAATTATGCGACATATAAATAAGATTCTATCTAATAAAGAAAATAATAATTAATTTGAAAAATGAAAAGAAGAAAAAACGCCAATTAATGTTAATTTATTTTCAACTTTATAAAATTTGGAAAGTTGTTACGACGACAATAAACGATTTAATTGTTAAGAAGAAAACAAACCATTTTCAATTTGTTAGTAAATTATTCGTTAACAAATAGTGACGATACCCTAGATAAGCAATGATGTTGATTATTTATTTGTATTTAATACAAACCTATATATTATATTAACAGTTCAGATGATGTGATTCTACATTAAACGGATGTAAAAAAAAATTATTTTTTGTTTTTTATCTTTCTCCGCGATATGTACGTACATATGTATGTAGTAAGTAAAAGTCACAACACATGTTTTGAAAACATTTCTTTCGATTCGAAACACAGTAACCCTCGAGATGTCCTTTGTTTGATCTTCGTAAATTGTAGATACAACAAAGTTATCTGGAAGAACGCTGAATGGGCAAAAACAGAGTGCTAAAACCTTTAGAAGAAACCAAAAATGCAAAATACAACTTTTTATAATTATGAACAAAAACGTTTAATTTTTACAATCATACAAATTTAATTAAGAATTTGTTAAATGATTCTAATATATTTTTGCCCTTTTCATCATTTTTGGTCAGAAGATTTTATTTGACTAATAATATGGTGAGGTGCCTATTCACGGCATTCGATATTGCTCGATTGCTATGGTATCGAATAACATTTTAATTGGTGTCGAATAATAAAATCATAGAATCGAAAATTTAGCAATTTGTAATAGATTTAGGAACATATTGTTACGATGGTAAGTGCGAACAAGTATTCTAGCCTGTTAGAATTTAGTGGAATAAATACTTGTGACACTTACAGTACAGAAATAAAGAGTGGTGGGACCACAATTGGCATCGCTGTACAGACAGCGCTGTAACAACAACATAACATCTATAAGCTCGGACAATTTTGCAGGCTAGTAAATACACACAGAACAAAAACAACAATATAACATCACACCAAAAGATAATGCCAGGAATCGAGCAGTATGAATAAACAAAAACAACACCGTAAAGAACAAAGCAGACAGTAGTTACAAAAACAAACATCGTAGTGAGAAAGCACTGAGTATCTACTGGATTCTTGCGTATTCTACGAGTTTCTGGAAACTAGAAAAAGGCTAGGGTGGTCAAGCTGGAACTTAATATCGAATTAAAAGTTGAATTGTGAACACCGATTATAAAGAAAAGACCATGTTGACTTTAAGTGTTAAAGTAAATAAAGTAACAGTGTGTAAAAATAAAATTCTGCAGTATATATTATTTAAATAGACTTTACAATTAAAACAATCTGCGAATAAATAAACACATTTTAAAAAGGATAAAACGTAACAATGTTTGCCAAATGTAAACAAATGAAAAAAATATGCAACTTGATCAAATAAAATCAAAGTGTTTTAAGAATAAACCCCTCATTATTATATTGTTTATCTCCATAAAACAAGAAAGAAAGTAATGTAGTACGTGCTATGGAGGAATTAAAAGATAAATGCGATAATTTTTGGTTTGGTGACAACCACGCAAGGCAGTCATATTAGCTTTAGAACTTATTTTAATACTGTTTTGTTTTCGAATTATATATTATATATATATATATATATATATATATATATATATATATATATATATATATATATGTGTGTGTGTGTGTGTGTATGGATGTGTAAACATTCAAACAAAATTTATTAGTATAAACAATGTGCACAAAAACATAAATTTGAAAATAAGGTCAACCAGAAAAAATTTTGCCAAGCTATCAAGTTGCCAAGAAATGGCGCGAATGGTTTCGTTGAATATATACATTGTGTGCGTAGGCCTGCACTTGGCGTGGGGCTACCGGCAAATGTCCAGAGAATACTTCCTAAGATAAGCGTAAATAAAACCGAATTTGGAAAGAGTTTTTTTCCTACAAAATGATAGTTGTGTTCAATTACTTTATTAGTAAAAATTAGCAACGAGAGAGTAACAAGACATTTTCCAAAATTACTCTCAAAAATGTGAAAAAGTAAATAAACACTATACTAGCTAAAATTTCCAAGTTAAAGTAGTGTTGTAATGTATATGTATATATGAGTACTCAATAACTACCCCTATATTTTTTGGAAAAATTATACATATATATATATATATATATATATCTATATATATATATATATATATATATATATATATCTATATATATATATATATTATTATAAAAATTATGTGATTATGGTCATTTATATTCAGTAATAGAATAATAAAAAGTTTTGCAATTTTATTTAATCTAGTACTGGACGTAGTCGAAATACGCTAAACACGATAAAGATGATTAGCTACTTTTGAATAAAATGAATGAATAAAATATCTATTTTTAATTAGTTTATACGTTTTAACAGCTTGCCTACACATAGAATTTTTATTTCAAACACCGGAAATAACGACAGAATAAGGTTTATGTATTTTTATTTGATTTATTTTCCAAGCGATTTTCATAAAATGGTGTTTTTAATGCGTGTTGGAATAAGCATGCGTTAATAGATATTATGATTTTGACACCTTATTGCCTTATTATTATAATAATTATATAATATAAAGTATTTTGAAATGTGATTTTATGAAGAACTATTTATGTAAATAAACACTAATAAGAAACTACATTAAAGCGCAAACAAATGTGAGATGAAAAGGAGAATTTTTGTTCGTTATTGTCTAACGTTAATGCTCCGCCTTTGCAATCGTTTCCAAACTATAATAATAATAAGCCGGCGAAAAACGGGTTAAATATATTTCTTAAAGAAAACAAATTTAAGCAATTTTCATTTTCATTGTAATAAAATGCTTTATCCAAAATAAAATATCGAAAGCAGTAGAAAAGTAATTCAATAAATTATGTGTTAATTGAAATTAATTTGCAAATATATATTTGAACTAATTGAATTATACTAAAAATAACAGCTGGTCTGTGAAAATTAAAGAAAAAAAAAACAAAAACATTTCAGAGGCAGTTAAAACCACAAGTTAACGTTAAAACTTGAAAAATATTAATATAATTAAAAATGGAAGGGTCTAAGTGTCAATGTCATTGCTCCCCTAAAACGTTTAAACTCATCCAAGCAAGTAAGTAACTTGTTCTTACATATGTATTTAAGAATTACCATTTATACGTAAATACATACATATGTATGAATTTAGACCCCCAGTACCAAGTACATGTGGCTAACCAGTTGGCGGAGGTTGAGAATGAGTTATTTGAAGAAATAATATTTCGGGAAACTGCCACTGATCAATCTTCATGTGTATGTATATTCATAACGCTTATAATAGCTTTGTTTTAAATAAAGTAAATCATTTCAGCCCAGTGTTAACGAAGTGGAAGCTGACCTAAAACGGAACTTTTAATTTCCTTAGTCAAGGAGATGCGGCCACAGGTAGGAAAAACTGTTAAGCTGAATACGAAAAAGAGAATGTGGCAAGTTATATCGGAGAAAATGACAGAAAATGGCTACATATATAATGCTCAACAGGTGGAAGCAAAATATTATGGATTGGAAAGGCAGTATACAAAAAAAGAAAGTCCACAATTCCCGTACTGGTCGAAACAGACAAACTTTTGTTTTTCAAGAGTATGTATGTTTACGTATATTTTACAATACACCATTAATTTTTGCTATAACGAATTAGATGACCTCCTTCAAGAACGGAAATGTATAAACCCTGAGTATGTGCTTGATGAGGAATCAATGGTTTCAACACTTGATGAAGAGGCTCCAGATGACAACGTTCCGAGCACATCCAAAGAATCAATTGGTAATTGCAATAAAATTTTATTTAAGTTTAAAAATGTTTACATTATATGAAATTAACTAATGTTAATAAATTGTTCGTAGGCAAAAGAACAACGCCCAACAAAAAGAAGACACTCCAAGAGCAACTCCTGCACCTTGGCTAAACAAGTAAAAGAATTTGAAGCAAAAAGCCTTGAAATCCTAAAAGATATAGCTGAAAGGGGAAAAAGGAAAGAAGAACGGGCGCAGGAAGACTAGGAGAGAAAAAAGAGAAAACTGGAGCTTCTGAAAACGCTTGTAGCTAAGATAAATAATAAATAAATACATGATGTGTTTTAGAAAAATTTTCAATATTTGTGTTAATTTTTATGTTAAGTTTTTTATTTTTGTTATGAGTATATTCACTGTTAATTTTTTTAAAATACTTTTGTTATTTGAATTACTTTTATTTTTTGCATTGAAGTTTTTGAATCGTATGTTATTTTTCAAAATTTATGTTAATTTTTATGTATTTTTATATTTATTATTTTTAATAGTTTTGTTATTTGAATAATTATATTTTTACTGAAAGACTGAAATACATTCATATACATAAAAAATATTTAATAAATAATAAAATTTAAAAATTAAACATTTATTTCAATTTATTGTCGAATTGCATTTCGTATAGTATTTCCTCTGACACTTTGTTCAAATCCATGGTATTCTTCTTGAACGGACAGTACCGTTTCTTCGTTGAATTGAATGTCATCTTGTCCAGCAATATTATGTAGTACACCGCAAGCACGAATGAAGTGGCACAAATGTTTTATTCCACGAGTTTTGTAGTAATACAGTTGTCTGAGCCGCTGTTTTAGTATACCAAAAGAGTGCTCTATAATTACACAACCAGAGCTTAATTTCATATTGAAATTTTTTTTTCTTCTGGATAGATGCCCATTATCGTGATAAGGAGTGATAAGATATGAACTGCAAGAATAAGCTGAGTTAACTAATATATAATAATCTAAAAAAAAATATTAACTAAAAATTAAAGAAAATACTCTGACAATTCGATGGTAATTTCCTGTAAAGCGGGGAATTTTGAAACACCCCACTATCATGCGATGAGCCGGGATATCCCACAAATATACTTATGAATTTCTTTTTTTCATTACATACAGCTTGCAAACGCAGGCTAGTATTTCCCTTTTTATCAATATAATCATCTTTACCATTTTCGGGGGATTTATGACAATGTGAGTTCCGTCGATGCAGCCTGTTTATTTATCATTTATTAAAAATTTAATTTAAAAATAAAACTAAGTATATTACCAATCGCTCTTCCAAAATCACACTTTTGTGTGAAGTAATTACTTGAGTTAAGCTTTTGTTCATCATCCGGCCATGTAATAAAAGGAGGGCTCAAAGAGCTTATATAAAAAGAAACTCTATGAATTATATTCCACACTGTTCCTAAAGCGAGATCGAATCAGTCCGCTATATCTCTATAGCTGCAGGCTTCGTGACCAGCAAACCATAAAAATACGGCTAAATATAGCTTTTCCAAAAGACGTTTGTCTACCCGTTGGCTATTATATATTTCGCTTTCTCCAAATTTAACACATAACTGTTCATATAGATCTCTAGTGATCCTAAAATGACGCCTAAACTCATCTTCTGTATAGGTTATCATAACATCTTCAAAAAATCTTCTAATGCAGTTACGCGATTCCTTTTTAAAAAAATATTTTATAACCTTTTATTACATTCAAATGCATACACAACTCTTTTCGAGACTGTAGTAAACATTCAACAGTTTCAGCATCGTTATCACTTTCCGAATCACTTGATGAATCAAAAAATAACAAAGAGGTTTGTAAAGCAGTACTATTACTTGAATTAACTGTTAAATATATTGAAAATGATTAACTTTTAATTAGAAAACAAGTTATCTTATAAAATTACCTCTGTTTGCCCGAATATCCTTTGCCACTGATGTACTAGATACTGTGCTGCTTAGTTCAATTTCATTAGACATCTTATTTTGCTTCTGTTGTTCCTAAGTTACACAAAAATAAATTTATCTCTTTAATAATTTTTATCGTTTTAAAAGTTTACATTTACTTACAATTTCTTAAATTTTCCAAAATATTTTTATTTTCAACTTAATTTAGAAATATTGTTTTGTAAACACAAACGCAAAACAGCTGTTTGATAATTATTGCAAGTAAAAATTTTACTTGTAAAAACTTGCAAGAATTTTTCTGTCTCTCAATTTTTTACGCTCTTTCGACCCTCTCTCGTTGCAAATTTTTTGGGTCAATGAACGCTTTCTAGTAACAATTGTTACAAATTTGTACAAATTTTTAGTAAATGAACACAGCTTATATAAAACCTAACGATTGACACTTATTAAGATTCGGGTCTATTTTATATACTCGTAGAACTGTGTATGGGGAGTAATACTTTATTTATAACTTCTTGTTCCGCTGTAATACTGAAGGATACTGAGTTGCCAGTTTTTGAACCGTCAGTGTAAATAAATTAATCTGAACAAAATTTGTGCCTTAACTCGTTGAAAAAAGATTTGAATTGAAGAGGATTAGGGAATGAACTTTTAAACTTTGCCAATGTGTTTTCAATTATATTAGTATTTAAGGACCATGGAGGTTGATTTGCCTGCTTTCGTAGGACGACTTTTATTGGCATGCTTAACGAACGGCAATTCAATCCAATTTAAGGTTGGAAAAACTCTTGATAATATTTAGTCTTCGGGATAAACCAGAGATTAGAAAGAAAATATGGTATTTCCAGTTCTATATTTTACTTACAGTTTTTCTTCCTACATATGTGCAGGTATTTGCATTTTGTATATAATAAAGTTGCACCTGAGAATTGACACCAGTTATTTATATTGTCGAAAAGACTATTCAAATTAAAAACTGGATTTTTCCCCTCGACTTCAATAATAGTATTTATATCGTCTGCGTACGCAGAGAGGGCAATGTTCTTATATATTGATTTTAAGCCATAAAGTTTGTTGTACGCTATTAAGAGTAAAGTTACTGAAATCTACAGAAAGTAGATTATCAATTGTCGATTTTCCCTTTTTGAAGCCCACTTGGTGGTTGTTAAGTAGTTTGTGATGTGTTACGAATCACCACAACCGGTTGGATATAATTCTGCTAAAATCTTTTGAAATGCAAAGGTTTAGGGAAATAGGTCTGCAGAACTTAATTGAAGACTTGTCGTTACTGGGTTTTGGTATAGGTATGACTACGCTGGTCTTACATTTTTGTGGAATAAAATATCGTTAAAGTGGTTTAGAAGCGAATTTTTTTTGATTTGGTAGCATTCTGATCATGAGGTATGAGATCTTATCCATACCTGGAGTTTATCCTTTAAGTTTTCTCTATTGACACCTGACATGCCATAGTCGCAGGAGGTCCTGCTTTGTACCTGTCTTTATTAAGACGAAAATTGTTATCAAAATTGTCATCCCTAGAGTTATTACATCAAAATTTCGCAAATTCGTTTGCCATTTTACTCTTATCTACTGTTGATATTTGGGTCATTGAAGGAGCTGATATAGTAAATAGTGTTACTGGTTCTATATCCAGTTAATGATTTAATATTATTCCAAATTCTTTCTATTTGTTATGATGGGTTGATTGATGATGTGAAATTTATTAACGATTCTCTTTTTGCTATCTTAATTTCTTGTATTTCAGAAGGTTGGCCTGAGTCATTTCTTGAATGTGTACCAAGATCTATTCTTTGCCACTTTTAGGTTTTCCAACTTGTTATTCCACCACGGTACTAAGTAAGTTTTACTCGATTTGATTGAGGGATAGATAGGTTGGCAGATTGCAAAAAAATTTTAGTAATGTTTGCACGTTCCTGATTAATATTAGAGCCGATAGGGCGATTAACGTCATACTTCTGGCAATTTTCCCTATACTTTGTCCAATTCGCCTCTTTTATCCTAAATCTATATCGGAACATACAGATTTGGAAAAAAGTGATAGAATAATGGGGAAATGATCACTGCCGCTACGGTTGGCATAAGTTTTCCAAACAATATGTAGTGCTAAACTACAGGTGCAAAATGAGATGTCAATTTAAGAGTAACTGCCATGTGTATTTAAATGCGTAGGGGATTTGCCATTTAGAAGAACATAATTAGAGTTTGTTAAATATTCGGAGATTGTATTTCTCTTTCTATTGTTGGAGAGAGCACCCCAGCTGATGTGAGAGCTGTTAAGATCTCCTGTTATGAGGGGACATGTGTCCTTAAATACGTTGTTAAGATTACCTATGTTAAATTCTGTTAAGCTAAACTCCAAATTTCCCAAAAATCTATTGCTTTTACAAAAAAAATAAATCATAAAAGTCTTTATAATTAAATAAAACCACACTTTTCTCTCTCCTTTATAATATTGTGTACATACAAAATATGGAAACCTAAATTCAATTTTTGAGATCTGCAAAATGTTGATTTTGTTTCTCATGTAAAGTTTCACCGCGTCGACGCCTATTATACGAGTATTTCGACGGCAATATTAATTGCTATTTATGAGGCAGTGGTATACATAAACACACAAGTGGGTGAATTTGTTTTTTATACAGATTCCTTGTCGTCCATAAAATCCATTGTAAATAATGCTAGCAATAACATATATGCAATACAAGTAAGGAAAATATTAATTGAGAAATACCCAAACATTTAAGTTCTTTGGTACCAGGCCACAATAACATTACAGGTAATGAGCTTGCTGATCAAACTGCTAAGAGCGCAACAACATCACCTCTTCATACCTTTCCTAATAGTGCTCGTAATGTTTTCAGTAACGATGTATTTTATGTTTTTCTATACGATTATGGAAAAAACGCTATTTCAAAAAAGTTGTCAGTTACGTCCTTTCTAAATTATGGTAACGAAGTGTTTTTTGCTTTTGAACAGAAATGATTCAAGTCATAAAAAACTAAGTGCTTGTTTAAGTAGACCCGAAAATTACGCAACAGAAACCGATGCTTGTTTCAGACATTCTACCAGAAAATGCGAAGGACTATTAATTAAGTTATTTATGTTAAGTAAGTGTCCATGCAAGACTTTGGTATGAGCAAGTCTGAGGTCGTTAGGTCGTTTATTGTCTACTACTCTTGACTGTGTTATGCCAAGATGAGGTATTATAAAATATCTGTGCTTTGTCGGTTGAGAAGTAGTGGGTGTATATCGTTACCTTCATTTAGAAAGGACGTAACTGACAACTTTTTTGAAATAGCGTTTTTTCCATAATCGTATAGAAAAACATAAAATACATCGTTACTGAAAAAATTAGTGTGGGATAGCTTACAAGACCTAAAAAAAATGTTACCTGCAGACTGTCACGCTTTTTATGAAAATTTACCTTATAACAATTAATAAAAGAACCTTTTATGTTTTTCTTTATTCAAATCTATTCATTTTACTACAATAAATCTTAATTTTTGTTCAAACAATTCAAAATCAAAAGGCCTATCTATCACAACTTTATTAAATGTTAAAAAAATACAAAAAAAAAAAATGCAAGCAATATTCGTCTCTGTTTTTTTATTCAAACTGCATTTGCATCACTGCAAATATCTGAAATTCTGACATATTCAGTTTTTTCCTCCTCCTGTAAAATTTTTCAGATGTCAGTTACGTCCTTTCCAAATTAAGGTGACGACTTGTTGAAACAACCGTTCGTTTAGAACATTCAGTTTATGTACTCGCCATTTGGTGCGAACATTAATGTTCTGACAGTGTCGTTTAAGGTTTTAATATATTTTTGCATCAAAGCCAACTTGTTGTTAGCGAAACGAGTGTTTTATTCAGTTGTAAAATAATTTTCTACTCGATGTTTTCTTCACTTGTTGTTTTTACGTAAAAGTTAATTTTAGCTACGTAATGTAATTAACATTGATTGCTTTAAAGTTTTAAATAGTATTGACAAAAAGCAACTATTGTTTTTATATTTTTTTGCATGGCGCTTTTTTACTTTTAAGTGGCTCGATTGTTTTTGGTAAAACTCCAATCAGATCATGTACAATAAAGCCGTTGTGCAAAAAAATAACTTTTTGTTAACGAGACTTTTTGTTTCAATACAAATCTGTTCAAGTCTAATGTTGAAGAAGATTTACACTTGTTGTTGCATTTTGTGTTTGTGTATAAAAAGCAACAAGTATTAAATTGATGTAATACTTGTTCGTGTTGTTCTTAAAATTCAAATACTGTGAACAAGACGGCTCGATTATACAAGTTGCAGGTCTCTGGTCTGAAATTTAGTGCCATACGTCTTCCACAGTTCCGATCCAAAGTTGTATCTTTCTAATCCATTCCCAAACAACATCCTTATGATTTCCCAATTCCTTAAAAAATATAATTTATATAATGACATTTTATAATAACATAATAACTATTTTAAATACAAACTCTTATACACGCTTTCGAGCTGTAGCCCTTTGATGTCATTGCTCGCTAAAAGTTAGCATATAATTTGTAACTATATAGTTATTAATAAATAATAAAAAACAACTTAAAGCTTACAGACGTTTAGGTTATATCAAATTTCAGCTCTCTACCTATAGTGGAAATGCCCATTTTTCTAGTTATTGATTTGCTCTGGCAAATCATCAACGCTACCAAATTATCCAGATTTATTTTGATTTTTGAAAAGCAGTCATCAACTGATCTGATGTTTTATCGCAAAATTGTGTTCAGCGATGGGGCTCAATTTTGGTCGAATGGGTTTGTTATTAACCAAAATTGCGGCATATAGAGTGAACAAAATCCACAACACACCCTACAGGCTCGATTACTTACAGAAAAATGCACCGTTTGGAGGGGCTTACGCGCATTATGTATACTTAATTGGAGCTTATTTCTTAAAAAATAAAGCCGAAGCTCACGTTCTGTGCAATGGAGACGTGGTGGTTTTAACAGGGTGGCGCTATGCGCAAGATCGTGCGATTGTGCACCTTTCGATTATTTCCTGTGGGGCGAAGAGAACTTTGTTCCTGTGACCTTCGTGACATATGTCTAGCAATGCTAGAAAAAGTGCCTAAAAATTTCCCGTCCAGACTGCACTTTGTCACGAAGAGCCGCCGTGGCCATATGCTCCAAATCATTTTGAAATGTTAATGCCATGTATTATTCTTTCGAATAAAAAAAATCGGGATTAAAATTTAATATCTTGTGTTATTTTTTACAGTTTAAAGTTCTTTCGGGCTTAAAATACCACCCTATACATTGTAGGGAAGGTGACACAAAATATTCATATACGATTACGCCCATTTCTATCTGGACTATTAGGACTGAGAACATAGTAATTAATAGAACATTTAAACACGCCCGCTCTTACAATTCTGCAGATGTGCGATACTAAATAGTTAAATTGTATAGGAGGTGCCACGCCCAAAGTTCCAATTAAGCCCACAGTTTTGAAAACTATCTGTTATATAGTAGTCCTATAGATACATGTGCATGCGCTAATAAATATTTATTTTGTAAGAGACTTGCCATTTTTAGCTGGAATATACGGACTAATAATAAAGCTATTCGTACAACGTATGAAAACTCTCACCATAATAACTTATTATCATTTCTAGATAACCAGTTAACAATTCCAGGAAATACATATGTACATGCAAAGAAAATCAATGTAAACTTTATATGCATCTGTGTATGTATGTATGTATGTATTTATGTATGTATGTATGTATGTATACTTGTAGATATGTAAAATTTATTTAAACATAACCACAATTACAAGACATTAAATAGGTGAATAACAGCAAATAAAACATCAATCACATCACATTTAAAACAGTTATCGTTTCGCGGACTAACCAAGACAAAGTTGTAATTAATAAAACCTAATCGAATTTTTATCAATACTTATAATCAAAATATTTATGGTAGTAGTACAAAGTTAGGGCTGGATCCATGCACAATATATCTGGCAGGGAAATGCGTTGTTGCAAATTTGGCATAATCATTTTCTCGCACAGATTAGCCCATAAGGAACCATAATTACTGCGTATATAATTGCAGTTCAGTTTGGGACGTGTTAAATTCTTAATTAAAATACGCAGCTCGTTGAATTCTCTGGCCTGTGAAAAAGGATTGTGCCACATACACATTTCATAAAGTACGCAACCGAAAGACCAGATATCGGATTTATACTCATATTTTCCGCTTTGCAAAACCTCAGGAGCCGAATAAAAGAAACTACCAACTACTTCACGTCTGGATTTATTTGGAGTGTGTATAAGAGATATTCCGAAATCGGCAATTTTTATGTGATTATTTATATTGACCAACAAATTTGCAGGTTTGAGGTCGCGATGAAAAACATGACGTATGTGCAAATATTCCAGGCCCATTAATATATCACAAAAATAACGTAGAAGGATGGCATTGCTAAATCCCACTGGACGTGCTTGTTTGATTATATCCAAGAGCGTACCGTTCGGTGCATATTCCATAATTATATTCACCGTTCCGGCATGAACAAAAGAATCAAGGAACTGTATAATATTTGGATGCCGTAGCTGTGATATTATATAAACCTACGGGAAGGAATAGTTATATGTTGTTTCATTTAAAAATTCAAATTTCCGTATTTTACGATTACTTGCCTCGTCCATGATGAGTTTCATATCTTGCTTGGGATTTTCCACAATTATACGTTTTACGCACACCAATTGTTTACTTCGATACTTGCAAAGAAATACACGCCCAAAGCTGCCGGCTCCCAAAACTTTTATAGGTTTTAAAGATGGATCTCCCAAATCCATTTTGCTTAATTAAAACTACAAAAAAAACTATGAAGAGAAGCTAACTTTATGCCTTAATCAATGAAATCAATATTCGCTATAAATCAATTTTATTGCCGAAAATATTATTTCCATATACAAACATATAGTACAGTGTCTCGCACAAGTTCTCCAATTTAACCACACTGAATTAAATTTTAATCCTCCACCCTTCGGAAACAATGTGACGCGAAATAAATCATAATCTTGTTTTAGATGAATGCCGATTTGAAACTCCAGTATGATAACGGGTTCATATTGTATTCCTTTTGGTGGGTGCAATTTTGTTTTTAAAGTTGAAATATTTTATTTCTTTTACATGGTGTGGTAACAATTATGTGGGCGACTGTGTCAACATGTACTCGTATACTAAAAACAAATAATAATTAACACCGTTTTACAGAATAAAAATAAATCAAAGTTGTAAGGAAGGGATTTGTTTAGGGTTAACTAACTAAGCCAGAATATGGTAAGTATTCAAAAATATTGCTGTCTTAGTTAAACCGAAATATAAAGCGTTTGAAGGAGTTTATTATTTCCGCATAAAATTTGACTTATAAACCCTTTATATTTTTTGTAACTAAAGCAGATAGTATTTAACTGATTAAAAGTAGAGATATGATTCGCCATGATTAACGAGACTCACGCCTAATCACGCATTATTGTGTTAATTTATTTTAATCGCGTGAGTAGTATTTAATGTGGGATTTTCTTAAGCATTTGTTTAATTCGTGTTTTTGGCGGTGTGTTTTTCCATGCTCGATACATTAAATTACAAATGCGGTTGAATAGAGTCAGAGCAGAGATAATAAAGTAAGAGCAAAGAAACATTACGGTTCACAGTGTATATTTTGTACTTGGGTTTTCCGTTATTCGTTTGTATCTATTATAAAACGATTAATAAATTGTTGCCACACTTGTATTACGTGTGATCGTGATTATTTTTTTCACTCACATGAGAGTGAGCTGAAAAATGGTAATACATGAGTTAATCTTGCTCCTTGTCAACTTCGTTAAACGTGAATGAAAAGATAAACACAATTGTATATTCCAGTGTTGCCAGGTTACATGTTACATACGCATGTAATGAAATAATAATGCCATTAAAAAATATAAGTATATGTATATTAGTATCAAATTTATAACGTGCCTTCTTGACTAGCCATAAATCTGTTCAGTCATCGTACATTTTGCTGCTCGCACAGGAATTTGGTAAGTGAAGACCGTCGCTGTTGATGGTCGGTTCGTGTTCAAACAGAGTTGTCCGAACAATTGTTCGCACAAATCTCTTATGCCATTACACAGAAAAAAATTAACACAGGCAAAATAAAAAGTATGCGAGTGGGCGCTCCACTATAAACTCCCGCACATAAACTATGTTAAAGGCATCGAAACAACCTCGATGAGAGACAAAAAATTATGCTCAAACTGAACAGGAACATCTACACGTATTTTCCACACAAAAGACCACGAACACATTTCCCCCGTTAATCTGCTGACGCTCTCTCCATGTGCGGACAAATTTGGGGCTAGACAAGACGTAGTGTTACATATGTATGTATGTATGTATGTACATATCGTAAGCTTAAATGTAAAACAACGTAACGCCCGTATTACAGCAGTAGCAAAATGTTGTTTTTAAATCATACATAATACAGTAGTTGAATGATTTTTATTTTCGGTATTATTGTTAACATTTTTAATTACAGCTGCAGAACATGACTTTTTTAAATCGGCCAACAACTTGATTTTCAATTTTTTGTAAGTTGCGTACAAGGCACAATTATTTAAACAAATTTATGTACATAATATGTATGTACGTACTATGTACCTTGGGTTGCGTTGTTTGCATTTAACACAAAATTAATAAATACAATCAAGAGCGGTATTTGGTGTTTGGTGCAAAATGTCTTGCAAAAGAGCAAATGCAAAATATCGGAACATTTTTGGGAAATTCAACAGAAATTTTGTTGTTGGATTTCATTAAGAAGCTACGATATTTTGCATTTGCTCTTTTGCAAGACAATATCCACCAAACACTGAATGCGGCTAATGTAAAAATAAAAATTACTTTAGTGATGTACGTACATATTTTTAGACAAACGACTCGTTATTCGAATATCTTTTCATTCCTTATGGATATAAGTCATGTGAATTCTTGTTTTATCCTTTTATTATTTGTTAATTTCACCTCATAAAACAATTAATGAGAATTTTTATAAAAAAGACAAATAATTTGTATTTTAAAACAATAAAAACCTATTTATACACTACTGTTCTTTATTCCGAATACGTAATATTTTATTCGGAAGTGAAAATTTGCAAATGTTTTAGTTGATCTCTATTTTACATTCAAATAATTTCTTTCGTTTAAAATAAAAAAGGTTTGTGGATTGAATTACAATCAGATGGTTTATCATGTAATTTTTTTCCTTTCGAATTTCGTAAAAATTGTATTACGTAGTACGATTTTCGAATATTTATTAACAACGGTTCGGAATTTTTCCGAACGTAAGTATATGAAATTATGTAGTACGAAAGTGAAAAAATGTACGTTAAAACGGTTACATCTTAAAATGTAAGTATTTTTATAAAACAAAAAACATATCGCACCCTAAATACAAAAGGGTCACAACTCAAAATTTTCCAAAACTGACTTTTTTCCATAATTTAATTTGGAGTACATATCTCTAGCTATTGCAAAAATTTCTTTCACATCACTATCTTCTTCAACTGGAAAAATACAGTTATGTCTATTTTTATGTTAAGTGTGTTGCTTCTGCACGATGAACTAAAGAGAATTATTTTGAGTCATAAATCAAAATTTTATTTTATTTTCGCAAACATAATATAAAATTAAAAAAAAGTATAGCAGAACCTTCTTCAATAATGAATTTTTTCATAATGGAACAATATTTTTTTGTCTCTCCTGAAAATTTTACTATTTTGAGTTGTGACCCTTTTGTGTTTAGGGTGCGATATGCATATAAAAAGTGCTAAATCTTTAAAACATGTACATAGATATGCGTCTGTAATAAACATTGGCAAATCTAAAGGGGCGAGTTGCCAATAAATGTATTACGAAGCAATATTAGGTACACTTACGCCAACAAGATAAATTTAATAATCTCTCACTTCATCATAAAATAAAAGTTAACTAGTTTGCTCCTTTAGTCCAATCGCTCGTTTTGGCTCTTGAACTACATACACATGTTTTGTGTTTTGATCTATTTTATATAATCACAACAAAAATTGGAATGGAAAATTCTAAATTTAATTTTTAAGTCCTTGAATTCGGTATGGAAAAGTCCGAAATTGCTTTTTAAAACCCTGAATTTGATGTCATATAGAAAAGTCCGAATTTAAGATTAAAGTTTAAAGATATTTTACTTATTGAAGTTTGGTAACGTGTTTTTTAACTTGTCGAAATAGCTAAAAGTTGTAAGATAGATTGTAAATAAGGGAATAAATTAAAAAAATCATGAACATGCATTTATCACTAAATATATTTTTAAACATAAATTTTTTATTTGTTTTCTTTTTAAATATGAACAATAAAAATTTTATTTTTTTGCTATTTGGTTTTTCAGTAAGGTTTGCCATTTCACCATGAATAGACTAACAGGCGAACAACGCTTGCAAATTATTGAATTTTATTATCAAAATTTGTAGTGTGTGAGAAAAGTGTTTTCTATCGAAAAATTATCTTCAGCGACAAAGCTCCTTTTTGGCTCAATGGGCACGTCAGCAAACAGAATTGTCGGAGTAGGTGGGGAGAGCAGCCAGAGGTAGTTAAAGAGCTGCTAATGCATTCTGAAAGATACTATTTTGGCGCGGCATCATATGACCGCACTTTTTCAGGAACGATGAAAATCGCAACGTTACAGTCAATAGAGCAAGGCACCGTGCGACTATTACCGACTTTTTATTTCGCAAATGGAAGAACTAGGCTTGGTTGACATGTGGTTTTATCAAGATTTCACATGGCAACCATGAACATATTGAATGCCGAGATTGGTGAGTAATTAATTTCACGTTTTGGAGCATATGTGAGCTCTCGTGTACATATACAAGCCAGCCACAATTTCAGAAATGGAAGTCAAGATTACAGCTGCCACTGGTGAGATACCGGCCGAAATGCTGGCAAAAGTATGCCAAAATTAAAGCTCACGGATAGACCCCTTATGCTGTAGCCGCGGCCAACATTTACACATAAATGCCAGGCATTTATTTATCGGCCCAAATAAATATTTCATTCACTTTTTCGAATTGTCAACACCCAAACGGTTAAAAATTCACCCTATATAATGCACTTTTTCCAGTCTTCCAATAATATTCATAAAGATGTGGCAAAAATAGTAGGGGTTAAGATCAGTTTATATTTATAATGGATTATTTTAATATTAAAAAATATATATTACTATAACTACTGTTTTATACATACAATATCAAAAATACTGCGGTGATGTCAGGAAATTTATATCTATTAAATAAGATGATTAAAAAATATTTAAATGTATGGCAGCACTACATTTGTATCAAAATAAGTTTAAAAGAAACTTGAATAAAATTGGTGCAATGATGATAATAGTACTTTTTAACAGGGACAGAAAATAATTGTTATTTTTAAAAATTTACATCAAAAAAGCACACATAAAAAATTATCGTAGAAAATTTTGGTTCTTATCATTATGATACATAGGTGATGGATGTACCATGCAAATTTTTGTATGACTTTTAAATTTGTGCCTTTTTTGATAAAAGTCAAAAAATAACTTTTAATTTTGACTTTTATTTTTTAAGGCAAAAAATAAAAGTTATTTTTTAACTTTTAATATTTTAAGGAAAAAATAAAGGTCATGAATTAAATATTGCATAAGAGTGGTTTAGACTATGTGACTTGTCGTACGATTACTCAATTTTTTGTGTAGAAGAGCACGGATGGGATCATGTAAATCCGATATGTATTGAAGTCGTACGTAATTGAGAGAAAATACCGATGAAAATTTGACAGTCGCACGGCTCTCTTTGTTTTTTGAAAAATTTCAAAAACCATCACACACCATTTGATCAGAAGAGAATTTTTCAGGGATGCAAAACCAGATCTAATGAATTGCACTATATATAAAAAAATTTTAATTTTTCGTTCCAAGATGTTATTAAAACGTATGTAAAATTTAACTTGTATTACATATGTATGTATGTATATGCGTCTGCATATAAAAAAGCTTATCTATTTCAATATTAACTGTACAACACGAAAAAAAATCTGTCGTATGATTTTACTCTCATTTTTTTAAATACCGATGAAATTTCATCATATTTTTACTCTCATTTTACCGATGAAAAATATCATCGTCTAAACCCAACTATAGTAATACGCTAGTTTTATTGCTTGCAATGCTATAAATGATAAAACATCCGTCATCACAATTTCAAGAGAAATGCAAAACATAATTCTTTTATTTTGTTATTAATAATTATTGTTGTAATAACTGCATAACTTTTTTGATTTAGACTCCTTTCAAACTTTAACAACTCAATTATTTGATGGTCTTAGGATTCCAAAAATAAACTCTAAAAATGGTATGACTTTTGTGAAAGAAAAGTGTGAAAAAATTAAAAATAAGATTCAAAATTTAACCTCTCAAAGAGTGATTTGTTTGAAAATAGACACTGCTACTCGTAATGATAGAGCCATATTGGGTATAAATGTGCAATAGATAATAGGCAAGAAAATAGAAATATACCTACACACTGGCCATGGTTGAGCTAAAGAAGAAAGATACTGCTGAAAATTTGAAGAAGGAAATCGAAAATGTTTGAATAGTTTCAAAATAAATAAAAAACAAATATATGCAATAACAACTGACAACGGCCGAAACATGGTCAAAGCGGTAGAACTCTTATCGTTGTGCAGTGAAGATGAAGAAGAAAATGACAACGGTAGGGAAGATAATTATGAAAACATTGTGGATAACATAGCTTTTGATAACATCAGCTCCATTAAATGTGCTGCACACACCTTGCAACTAGCTGTGAAAGACTTCTTAGGAAAACTTCATTCAAACGCAGTAAATAAGTCGCGGGAAATTGTTAGAATTTTGAGAACTCCTGCGTTTCGGTAAGTTATTTCGCACAATGTTACATTGACAGTCTATATTTTCATCAATATTTTATTTGTATCCTCGGTATAGTATACGAAGTACTAATCAGCCTAAACCACAAATGGACGTACCAACACGCTGGAGTTCTACTTATAACATGCTTATAGGACTCTTAGAACTGAAAGGTTTCTGTATTGAACATTTGCCAGCATTCGAACAGCTACAAAGTCAGGAAAGGTTTGAAATAGAAGAAATTCTAGAAGTTCTAGCTCGCGCGAACACTCTGACCCTAAAACTTGAAAAATCATCTTTACTATTGGGAGATTTTTATAAGTTTTGGCTGGAGCTGATTTTTGAATTAAAAGACGTAAACAGCGATATGAGCAAACAAGTGCTGGCTTGCATTGAAGGAAGACAAACAAAGCTACTTGAAAACGATAGAGTGTATGCTGCTATATATTTAGATCCACGATTTATGCGCGTGCTGTCCCAAACAAAAATTAAAGCTGCTAAAAATCATCTTAAGAAAATTATGCTCCAAATACAAATCGTGGTAAGCTTAGTTAAACGCTTTATTAACAATTTTAAAACTTCCTCATAATTATTTTTATTTGCATTTAAGGGAACCGTAGAATCCCAGCCTATATCAAATACGGACAATTTGGAAGAAGACTTATTTCTAGTTGATGAAATCTCCGTTGCAAGCACGTCATCCTTGTTAAGGAACGGATTGAAGGATATGGAACTCAATTGTTCCTCCTCGGATGACGACGGTAACATTCGACAAGCGTATTTTGAAATCGACAACTACAAAGAAAAACGCTTAGATGTTGCAGCTGATTTACTGGAATATTGGGATAGTATAAAATTTACTCTACCATGGCTGCGCAAACTAGCATTTATTGTACATTCTGTACCTGCAACTCAAGTCAGTGTAGAAAGATCATTTTCAGCACTCAAATTGATTTTGGGGGATTTGAGATATAATTTTTCTGAAGAAAACTTAGAATCAATTTAGAATTAATTTTGGTAAAATTAAACAGCTGAACAAATATAATAATAATAACAATCATTTTTATAAACTTCTGTAATATACATCAATTATTATTACCTATAAATTGGAGACAATAAAACTAGCGCATTACTATGCAATATTTAATTCAAGACTTTTATTTTTGCCTTAAAATATTAAAAGTTAAAAAATAACTTTTTTCTTGACTTTTTCGATAAAAGTCATAACAGTTACGGTCCCTGCTTTTTAATTTATTTCAGTTCGAACTTTAGGCGCAATTATGTGAACCAAACGTACATTACAGATTATTTCGAACATTTGGCTTATTTTCATAGTTTAAAAAATGAAATAGTGAGCGAAAAAACTTGAACTAGTTTATTTAGTTCAATCAATTGAACTACTTAGTTTATAAACTATCCAAGTCTAATATGAGGTGTTGGAGGATTTTATGCTGAAGCATCCAGGTTTAACAAGAGACCACCTTAAGCTTTCTAATGCTAACAACAATTCAAAGAAGTTATGTACAAAACTGACTGCAGATTTAAATGCTATTGGCCCTCCAATTCATGATTATACTAAATGGAAACAGTACGATTCTAATAAAATCATATCAAGGCCAAATGTTGTCCAAATAAAAACAATATTTCAGGGATACGTGGTGGTCCAAGTTAATTTTGCTCTCTAACACATATTGAGAGAATTGTCGTGGCATTACTAATGATGAATAATGCTGCGAGTGGAACGGAAGACACTTCTCATTTTTCACATCTCCATTTTTGAATAAAGGCAAACGAATACTCTTTACAAAGCAGTTCAAAAACTGGAAATATGGAAGATATTTTAGATATTACTTGTGATGAATTGACTCCAGAATTCAAACAAAAAATCTTTTGATATACTACAAAAGAATAAAAAAGTCATCAATCAAGTCATTTTCCAAGAGGATTCCATAAAAGTTGTGTCGGAAAAGGACCAAATACTATCGACTTGTTGAAGTTAAGAAGTATTTGAAGAGAAGCTGCGACTGGCTTCGTCAAATAGAACACATTAAATTAAAGACGATGCAATTATAGCAACAACAAAAATAATTCTTGAAATGACACAATAAAACGCAATTAAATTAGAAAATGTATCTATTTTTTTATATGTATGTATATGTATATGTGTGTGTAGATATGTAAGTATAAAAAATATTCCTAAAATAATATGGGACGTATGAACAGACTTGTTTGAGAACACTCGCCTCAATTCTACATTTCAATTCGAATTGAAATTTTGTCCGTTTGGCAATTTTTGTTGTTCTGTTTCGTTCTGTTTCGAGTTAAATTCAAATCAAGAATACAAAAATTACATTATTAATCCTAAATTATTATTATTTTTGTTTTTAAATTGCGTAATTTAATTGTTAGGCTTAAGTTCGTTTTTACTCTTTCTGTTAGAATGACCCGTTTTTTGTTGTTTGTTTTTTGTTTTTTTTTTTTTTTTGTACTGAAATATGAAAGTTTTATTTAATTTATTACAAGTTGAAAAAGTTGTTCTCTTCTTTTAACAATAAATGTCGCTGCTATCTATTCTATTTATTTTTTAAATTAAACAAAGAAACTCAATTTCTGGGCTACATTAATGTAAAAAAAATCAAAATATCACCTCCGGGGCATCAGGATTCTTCACACTGGTTTAGTTTGGCCACAAATATCTTTAACCCATGTTGTGGTTGTTTTGTCTTTCCGCCCTTACGTGATGTGTTTATATATTTAAAGTTCCCATAATATTTAATTCTTATCTGTTTTAATTATTGAATAATTCAGGTATGTGACGCAAAACGTTGAAAGATTTCGATTTTGTTTCAAATCGAATTCGATTTCAGTCTACATTTTGTTCTATGAAAAATTTAGAAAAAAACAGATGTGACGGAAAACAAAAGCGGGTGCTAACGATTCATTAACTTTTGTATTTTACTTGTATTAGTTATATAAAAGTTGCTTGCAATAATTTTTGTCGAAAGAAAATATAACTTATAAAAACATGTATGAATATAAAACAGATTTATCGACTTAATGTTAAGATTTAACCATTTGCTTACATTTGAAAAGAGCGGTTTCTCTCAGTCGTTATTAGCAAAACAAGCTGACTTAATCAATAAATTTCCAACTTTAACCGAAGAATTGGTTCTTGAATTCGAAAACTCACTAATTACAAATCACCTCTGAACCTGCAGGGCATTTTCCAATTCAAGAACCTATTCTTTGGCTAATATTGTTTCTTTAATGAGACTTTGCTTTATTTACAATGAGTCTTTGACATAAACCGCTTTTTCCCGGACAATAAATTGGTAGCCTGATGTTAGCATCATAGCCTGACGTTGGCAATAGTTTAACAAAGGTGCTATGAGTAAACTAAATGATAACTTTTTGTTATGCATATAGCTGTTAGATTCTAACGTGTATATCCGCTAACGGTTCTATAAAAATTGTTTTTTCATCTTTCAGTTTATAATAAAAAGAGACTTACTTGTTTTTTGATAATAAAATTGAACGTCTCGAAGATAATATAAGAATCTGGTAAAATTTGAGATGTTCTCATAAATTAATTGCTTTTCTTGTTCTTTCCATTCAACTTATACACATGAATTTATTTTAAAGTAATTAGGTTTTTGAAGTATTTTAAGAAAAGATCTTGATGCAGTTCACATTCTTTTTAAATTCTTGTATAATTAAGCAACGAACGCAACGGGATGGCTTCGGGGAAACAAATAACAAAACAACGGCTATGAACGCGATGGCAACACAGATCGTAAATGGCCTTAATCAACAGAGGCCGTGTCAATGAACTATTGTTGCTGCCTTGGATTTATCTAAAGCTTTCGATACAGTCGATCGCTCGGTGGTATCATGAATTCCACCCTTATCAACAATCTCAAACGCCAACTACCTACCAAAGATAAAACTACCACAAGAAACAAATTGGCATGCCACAAGGAGGAGTATTGTGACCATTATTCTTTAATATTTATCTTGCGATGCTTCCTGCGCCACCCCATGATGACATGATGGTGGTTTCGTATGCGGATGACTGCACGATTTACACATCTGGAATAAATACCGAAGAAGTGCCAGAATTTCCGACTATCTGGCCACCATCATGGAATATCTGCAGAAACGTACACTCCAGCTATCACCTTCAAAGTCGTCGGTTTGTCTTTTCACCTCTTGGACTAAGGAAGTAAAGGAGGAGTTTAACATCCAAGTTGAAGACAGACGTATCCCTATCAACAACTCAAAAATACTGGGAGTCGTCTTTAACAGCCTCCTTCACTTTTCTTCGCACGCCAGTTACATCGACTATAAAGTGAAATCCTAAGCTCTCGCAGGCACCTCCTGGGGCATGACAAAAGAAACGATAGTAGCGACATATAAGGCAATTGGTCGTTCTCTTCGCCATTATGCTTCTCCGGTATGGATCTCTTTTCTGAGCAATACCCATTGGCGAGCACTACGAACAGTACGGAATAATGTACTTCGAATAGCAACGGGATGCGTCAAGATGAATAATGTGGATCATCTACATGAGGAGAGCAATTTATTGCAGGTTATGCAACATAATGAGCTGCTAACGAAACAATACTTGACGGCATGCGAAGTCAAGTCATCCTAACCATAGCTACAGCCCAAAAACTATTGCATCAACAGTCGGCCAAAGCAGCCTTGCATGAATGTAGATGCAATATAGAACTGAATGAACATCCCCCGGCTATTTCGGATAATGAGCGACTTTTACCCAGAAAGACCCGATCAATTTCAGCATAATTGAGAGCCGGATGGTGCAGTATACTCAACTGCTACTATGAACGAATAGTTTCTGGCACCCTAAACCGTTGCCCGTACTGTTTACAAAGCCCTCATGACAGTGCATTTCTTTAGTTGCCCCAATATGCCAACGGACCTAAGACCTTGCCCTATGACTAAGATTGTCTGAGGTTGCACAATTTCTCCAGCTCCAAACGACATCAATGTGACTTAAAAATTATATAGATATAAACCAATCTTTTCAGGGAACTTTCGACAGCAGCAGAGCTGTTATAACAACGGGCGTTTCGAGAAGTTTGGTGCAAGACGAAACACGATCTATGGCATATTTAACACGTCATTGAACTATGTACATCAGGTGACGACCAAACCAGCACGTAAACATCTTATGCAAAAATTATAATTCAATCAGCTATTTTTTTACTTTATCATTTATTATTCTTTAAAATATGATTTATTTAGGCTTCAATATATACATATATGTATATATTCAATATTTCAAAATGCAGCACATCTTATCTTACTTTCATAATCATTTTTAATCTTATGCCTCATTCTTTATCGTTTTTATTTATTTGAAATAATATTTCAAATATTTAGATGAATGTTTACTTATATTTTATGTACTACATATATATATATATATATATATATATATATATATATATATATATATATATATATATATATATATATATGTTTACATCTTGTAAATGTATTTATTTTTATTTATATAATAAACTTTGACGTTTTATAACAATTGAATTTTGTTTATAATATGTGTATGTATTTAAATAATAGTGTGTGTGTTTTTACTTCTTTTATTTAATTGCTTTTGTGTTCTTCTTTTTTCAAATTGTCGTTTTATCTTATAGTGTATGTGTAGTTGTGTGAATGAGTTTATTTAAATATAGTATTAAATTTTTTATATATAAATTCTTTAATATTATTTTTTGCAGACTTTTTTATTTAGTTAATTTAACATATTAATAATTTTAATTTACAGAAATATTAAAAGTTTAACTACAAGAAATGGCGAAAATAATTAAAGGAAAAACTACAATACCACAAACAATGTTTTCAATTTTAACGAATATTTGTAATAGGACGTGTTTAAGTATTTTTGTTGAATTTGCCAACCAACATTAATATATAGCAGACAAAAGATGTTAATTTTTAATTGAGAGATGTTAATTTTGCCTTAAAGATTTTATATTTTTTCTTTCACTGAAACTTTCAACAATTAAAAATCAAAGGCTTAAATTAAAAAGAAAACATTTAAAGGAATTGTTCAAACAATAATACCGAGCAGAAAGAAAAATAAAAAGATCGATTATAGTTTTTGAGTGACTTAATTTCAGTAGAAGTTTGAATATCCATTTAATGTATTGTTTCTTAGACTTGATTTTTCATTTATTACTTCTTTTAAATTAAGAAAAAAAAAACAACAACATTTTTATAAGCAAAACAGAGGGGCATTAAATTAATAATAATTGTTAATTGCTATTTATTTGAAAGGTTGTTTTTTTTTATCAACTTTATAACAAAAACATTTTTTGTATTTCTTTGTTGTTTGGTATTTTTGTTAAAGTTTTACAACATTTTTCAACATTTCAACATTATTTAAAATTTAATTGTTTACGGCAATATTATTGTAATTGTTTATGTTGTCAACATTTGATGTTGAGCATGCTGTGGTTGTTGTTCTTGTATTGTTGAAATTGTTGTGGCGGTGGTTGCGGCAACGGCTGTAGCTGCAGCGAGAGTATAGAGCATACTTATTTGATTTAATCATTCCCATTCGGTTGTACCTGGTGGTTTCGAAGTCAAATCATAGAGAACTCTTGAGATTCCATCTAATTTGGAAATTTGTTGTACCATATTACGAAGCACCTAAAAGATGATACGAGAACAAGAGCTAACAACGCTTTTCCAAATCAGTGAAATATTTAACTTACGGTCAATGGTAACTGCTCAGATCCTGGAATGGCCGGCAATCCAGTCATAAAATCACTTGTTAAAAATGGTCTCAAAACAATCGATCGACTGCATGAAGGTGTGCGATTTATGGGGTCTCTATCAAAGTGTATAGGTATTAGAATGACAGGCATTTGCGATATTTTTCGATAAAGTCCAGCTTGCATAATTACCTTCAATTATATTCAAAATTTTTTTATTCATAACAATTATTTATAACATTGCATTCGGTTGTAAAATATAATTGTTCTTTAAAAAAATTTCACGTGCCACAAATACAATCTTATTTTTAAATTTAAAATATTTTAACTGGGGCTATTAAATAGGGCACCCTTATACCTAAATATATTTGCTGATCGCATTAAAGGCCTAACTTTTTGTATTATACACAGATTGGTCACTACCCGGCAAGAAAACACATAGGGGTAAAATTAAATACATTCTATAAGAAATATACAATTTTCGCTGCGCTCCCTGCGACTTTTTTCCATTCCCAAAACTGAAGAGACCAATGAAAAGAAAGCGTTTTGCCACAATTGATGAGATAAAATCAGAATCGAAGAACGAGCTGACGGCCATAACGAAAAGCGCATTGCAGAAGTGCTTCGAGGATTGGAAGAAGCGCTGGCATAAGTGCAGTATATCTGAAGGGAATTACTTTGAAGGGGACAAAATGTATATTGATGAATAAATAAATATTTTTCGAAAAAATTTAAACTTCACCTTTTCTCTTGAACAAACCATGTTTTTCACTTTTTTTATTAAGCCTTACATCACTATTGATTATTCTATTGATATTTTAAAACAGAAACTTCTTCGAGTGCTCCAATCTATATAGAGATTTTGTATGCTTTATTTTTAATCCTAATGGTGTTCTCATGTCAACCCTGCTTTTTTGGTAAAAGAGAAAACTACTATTTTTGTTAAAAACTTTATGACTGTGCAATTCAACCCTATCAATGGTATCATACAGACTTATAAGATATTCACCTTGTACTTAAATATATGTATACTTTATTTAATGTATTATATACTGAGATTTTTATTACTTTAACCCTTTAACTTTTTTTGTAAAAGAGTGTAGTTGCGCATTAAGAAATAAAAACTTTAGTGAACCATATTTAAAATAATATCTTCAATTACTTACATCATTAGCTATATCATCTGCCTGTCTCAGTTGTTTAATTACATAATTATTAAGGGTTGTATGCGTGATATCTGTAATTTGATATTGGACCGGTTCGCCAAAGACGTAACAAATACGATTGACATTGTGTAAAATACGGGGTATTAATTTAGATAAAAATATCATATCATCCCAATTGGGTTCATGAGAACTTGAGAGTCCAACTACATAACTGTAAGTACGGGCATCACCTTTAAACGATAAAGAGTGGAAAAGTGTACAAGAATTATTTCAGAATCTGATTAAAATTATATAATAATAATACAACAAGCAATTTCTTACCCTGAACACCGACAGAACGTATGGGCAGCACAGTGGCCTGGATTTGAGAATTAGAGGAAATTCGCATTAGTTCTCTTTGTTCAGTTTCTGTGGTGGCGCCAGTTACACGATTTATTAAAGCATGATTTTTTTCCAATTTATTCTTATAATCAACTATAACACGGGCAATAACCTGCAAAATATAAACAAACATGTTTATAGTGTATGGGAAAGCTTGAAAAGAATAATATTACTTGTGTTTCTGAATAATCCTTTTCAATGAATGGCTCTTCGGCACATAAAATACGTATAGCTAAACCAGGACCAGGAAATGGTTGTCTTTCGACCAACTGAGCCGGTAAACCTAAATCATTACCTAACTCTCTAACTTCATCCTTGTGAAAATCACTTAAAGGTTCAACCACACGGCCAGCATTACGAAGTTCTCTAAGAATCAAAACATTTTATGAAGATGCAATTAAACTATTTAATAAAATGAGAACCTTATTAAATCCGTGTCGTTGTGGTGTGTTTTAATAGTATCTGCCTTTTTACTAGCTGAACTTGAAGCGGATTCAATTAAATCTGGTCTTAAAGTACCCTGAGCCAACATGACTTCTTCGGGCTTTAGTTTCATTTCCGCCACAATGTCGTTTGTAACCTTAACGAAGATGTCTCCAATAATTTTACGTTTTTCCTCGGGGTTAATGGTTTGACAAAGCATTGGCGTCTCAACAATCGAAAATTGACCTGGTCTTTTGATTTGTGTTGTACCCTTAAGAAATGTGTAAGCTTCCTTGCGTACCATTAAATCAATGCCAATGTCGCGTAAAGATTTTTCTACTTTTTCACTCTCATCCTTACGCATGAACCCGTTATCAATATGTACAGCTATAATTTGACTGGGATGTAATGCATGACGCAATAAAGCTGCGCATACAGTAGAATCAACACCTCCGCTTACAAGTATCTATATAAAAAAAATATTAAATAATATTAGGATATTTTTTATGGCTCACCAACTCACCAACACTTTATTACTGCCAACTTTATCCTTTATATATTTAATGCATTCCTCTTTGCGGGTGCCCATAGTGAAGTTCGGTGTCATACCACAAATATCAAACAGGAAATTTTGCAGCATTTGTTTGCCGCATACAGTTAGTTCAACCTCTGGATGAAACTGTACACCGTATATTCCCAAACTCTCACTATAAATGGCTGCTATAATGTTGCTAGATGATCTTCCGCCAATTTTAAACTTGTCACCAACACGTTCCACACTATCACCGTGCGTTAGGAGTACAGTTTGTGTACGATTCAAACGGCTAAAAATGTTACAAAATCATGAAAACTATTTAATATAATCTTGGGAATAAAAATGTATCCATTTAATTTTGCAAAAAATGTTAAACCACGTGTAGTACAATTTGATCAACTTTACAATATTGAAGTGTTCATGGTTTTTGTTAATATTGAAGGATTGTATCAGCATTCATTTAAGCTAACAAAAAAAAACGCTTTCTTTTCCCTCGTACGTGTTAATATGTATTTCATAGAAACACAAATAAAAAACGGACGACTGTACTTGTGTTATGTTAATAATTATATATACATGTCAACTAAAATTATTACTTTGCACAAAATCGTCGCTTATAGTTTGCAGAATTTCTATCACTTACTTAAACAACGGACACGACGTTTCAACTTCAACTGACGTTTGGCCATCTTCTCGTACGTTTTTTCTTACAACTGTACCTCCAAATTCTTTATTAATCATTTGCATGCCATAACAAATACCCAATACAGGTATTTTTAATTTAAAAATATCAGGGTCATAGTTAGGAGCATCTTCGGCATAGACGGAATTGGGACCACCAGAAATAATAATACCGCGATATCCAGACGAACGTAAAGTTGCAGCAGATATTTCTAATGGTAAAATATCTGATTCAACTAATAATTCACGTACCTTTCGATCAATAACCTAAACATAATGACAATGAGAATTTAATTTTAACTTTTATACGAAATAATTGTCACACAAATAAAATAAATACCTTTCCGTATTGAGATCCCGCATCTAAAATAGCAACTTTATCATGGCGCAAACCATTTTCGGAAGTTAAAAATTTATTTGATGCACTCATGTCTTTACTGTTGTAGCACTAAAAAAATACAATGCGTAATTAAAAAAATAATTTTTTTTTTTACATTTATTTATTCATTGCGATTTTGATTCCTAAATAGAAATCGAAAAACCAGCAACATATTTCAAGAAACCTGTTGTCGGTTTATCAAAATATACAATTTATATTGAAAAAAAAAACGGTTTCAGATTTCGTTTTCTAAAAACCACAACTACATGTACCTATGCATATTTTATAATGAAGAGCGATTTAACAAAAGCAGTAACACAAACAAACTAATATTTTATGACACAATAAAGGCTTCTTACTTTAAAACACATTTTTTATTATGTTCTTTCAGAATATAATAATATTGTAATACATAACTTCAATACAAATTGTGTTTTACAATTACACTGTGCTAGTCGAGAAAACCAACAAGCGAATCCGTAATTATTTAAAATTTTAGTTTTTATACGATTTTTGAAAGGTTAAATAAAAGCACGATTCTTGAAGTAATTGTTTGAAATTTGGTATATACATATGTTTCAGCCGTGTTAAGTACACTACTCACTTAAATTTAAGAAAATTGGTTCTTATTTAGACCTAGTCTCCATAGGAAAAATTGTAATTTAAATTGGATAAAATAGCAGTATAAATGCATTTTAACTATGAACTATTGAATACAACGGCTAGAAAAGCTAGCACCTCTCTATAATTCTTGTCAACAAACACAAATTTCATGCCACTAATTTCATGAACAATTTTATTATGTACAATTTTATATGTACAGTCATAGTCAAATAAAGATACCGGTGACTATATATTACGCAGATCATTATTTGATCAAATGAAGAACGTACAATGGCCCTAATTTTACAAAACGCATCGCCAGAATTTATATGGAAAACAAAAACAGATTTTTAAACATTTTCAAAAACTTTTTGTATTACATAATTTTTCTGTCTATAAAAAACCAATCAACGCCATAAAACAGGAAACGCCATAAAGCCCGAAAATTTTCATAAAAATTTTGTAAAATGTTTGAAACTCGTTTTTATTTTCCATATAAATTCTGACATTGCGTTGCGTTTTATAAAATTAAGCCCAATATTTTCAAAACATATGAAATGAAATCGTACACTTCTGACAAATATGTATAGCGAAAAGTGGAAAAAATACAAAAGGCATTTCACTACTAACTGTGACGTTAAGCTATAGATTTATATACTATTATAGTTACTAAAGTATACATACAGGACCTTATTTCTATGTTTTTACGAAAATAAGTAAAATTTGGTTGTTTTAATTTCAAATTCGCATTTCTTATATTAATAAAAACAAAAAAAAAAAATATATAAAATGATCAATATCATCCGAAACTTACTTTAATCATATCGCACATATTTACAAAGTTACTAATGTATCCAAAAGATTACAAGAATATACATAAAAAATACATTTCAATATCTTGTGTGGCATCTAAAAGTCTAGCAAGCATTGATAATGCTAATTTTTCTGTAGTTTCTGCAGAAAGTAAATTCCATTCTTCGAGCAATGCCCTTTTAAATGAATGCTTCTTTTAAGATAATCCCATACATCTGTTGATGGAGGTGGATGCTCTAATTGCCTTTTAACATTATACTGCAACAATTCCTTCACTATCTTACACGAGCGCTTAGGATTATTGTCCTGCATAAATATGCCTTTTCTTTCTAGCCCTATTATTTTCAATGCACAATTTTACAATTTTAGACATCCAACACCACCTGCGATCACACATCCCCAGATTATTAAAGAACCTCCACTATGTTGCAATGTGCCAAGTTTTGGAGAAGTTCTTACCAGACATGGTTGAGACTAGTTTGATTCCAAACAAAGACTATTGGGCTATTTCACTACAACGGATGTGGTCTATGTTACTACGGTCGATAATTTAATTTAGAATGAAACTTGTAACTGTATTGTAAAATTTAATAAATAAATAATAAATAATTTTATAAACTCTATCGGCATTTAGGTAAACTTTTGTTAATTTCTTCTATGGAGACTAGGGTAAATATGTCTTTTTTTTAATTTCAGTGAGTAGTGTTCTTAACGCGGCAGAAGCATATATACAGACTTTTGTCCAATTACCTTTCCGATTGAGATTTTAATTTATTAAAAATGGTAAAAAAAAAATTGAATTTTAAATCTTCAATATCTCTTTTTAAGAGCTAACCTAGATTAACGACTTGCACCACTGAAATCAGCGTCAGAAAGAGTCAAATTTGTGCACATTGTTATTATTTGAATTATGAAAATATTTAATTTTGCTTTCTACAATACCATTTTAAAAATGAAATCCAATTAAAATATATTTTTCGAACAATTTCTTTGCTTATTTAATTATAACCGACTGCTGGAGACTTATGTACATACATATCTATATATACCAAGTATAGTTTGAAAAGTGTAAAAAATTATAAAGCTGAAAGTCCACAAGAGAGTTTTCACATCAGCACATTCTACGCATGCTACTCTTTTCTGCAAATTATACGCGATGCTTTTTTAGCATTGCAAATAAAATATAACTTAACATTCATGGCCGCTTATTAAGCTTTTATAAGTAGAAATTGGACCTACTTGCGCCTCCTACGTATCTAGGCATCCTATCATATTGATTTTTTTGGTACACAATTTTAGCGGTAATTATTATATTCGGTGCCTGACAAATACGCATTGACTTTAAGTCTTTCCGCTTCACTTAGAATTTTATTTTACTGATGTTTACCAATTGTTTATTAAAAAGTAATAAGTTTCATCAGCGGATAGTTTAGTGTGCAAATCAAGACTTACTATTTGCAAAGTGAGTATAATTAAAATAATTCAAATTTCTTTTCCTAATTTTCCCAAAAAAAAAAAAAAATTATGCCGAAAATACTAAATTTGAAGACTCTTGCTATTATAGCTTTCTAGATAGCAGATAAGTAATAACTACTTTATATTGAGAGCATCAGCACAGTTTTTTGCCTGATTCGAATTCAAAGCATTTCCGGCTTCGTTGAGGTAGTCAAACTTCATATAAAAAACCGTCGAGAATGGCGAAAAAAAATTAAAAAAAGTCTTCACTCTTAACTTAACAAATTATACATTTTTACTGCACAATTGAAAACACTTTTGTTCGAAAATATATTATTTCCTGTAATTTGTATAAGGCCACTTTGTTCGATAATTGTCGAAACATATTTATATATGTCGGTATCTAAAATCAATCATTATTATGTAGAATTAAAAAACTTTTAGAATTTAGGAACAAAATAAAATTAATAGATTTATTGGTAAATGGAAAGTAATTTATTTAGAGAGTTCAGCTTATTTACAAGAAAATTAATAATGAACAAGTGAATATTAAAAAGCGTAATTTTATGAATGTACATATGCTGTATGAAATCATCTTATTATTAAGTTCATACGAGTATTAACTAAGGTGTGCAATTTTTTGTATCAAATACCAACCGGTAGTACTTTGAGGAAGACTCTAAGAAACATTCAACATACAAACAGCCAATAAATAAGCATTCATATGGGGTCACAAGTCAATAACAACTTTCAAACATTAAGAAAGTAAATTTTTCAAATACTAAATTCCTATAACTTCACTTGGCAATAATAAGTATTTATTAAAATAACATATTGCAATAAAAAGATTGCTAAAATATTTAACTAATTTTTAGTGCAACGCCCACTGGTAATTTAATTCTAATTAGTTTTGTTTATTATTTACAAGTTATTCACTTTTTTCATTGACACTATATTGCAATTTATTGTTTTATCGTTACAAATTTAACTTAAAAGGAATTAAATTTTTTATCCGTATTCTCCATGCGTGTATTAAGGAAATTTAAATAAAGATGTTCACTTGTAAAGGAAAATGAAAAAGAAATGTCATCCTTTTGTGAGTGTGTATGTGTGTGTGTGTGATAGAAATGAAAAAAGAAAATTGTATCATTGTTCACTCGTTTTGTTCCTTATTATTTTTAGTTTATTGCGTTCAACTTTTCACCGTAATAATAAATGAAAATATAAAGACAATTCATACAAATCGTATGAGTGGGTCAACTTTACAAACAACAACAATAAAGCAAATACACAAGCAAACGTAAGTCAGATGGACGGAAAAACAATAGTAAAGTACATACAGTTTGTTAAGAAATTGTTTCTACAATAAAATAAAACAAGTTGTAGTTAAGTTTGCACTCAAAATTTAAAAAAAAATTTGTTTATTTAATTTAATTCAAATAAGAAAACAAGTCTTTAAAAAAATTCCAGGCAATTTTATTATATATTTTAGGCTCAATATTATTTTGCAAGGCTTGAATTCACTATTATTTAGGGCACCTTTTATATGTATGTTTATTACTTATTGTTGATTTCAAACTTAATAAAATATGATATACTTGGAAATACTTTTTATAAATTACTTGCAATTTTTAGATACCAATGACCAATTATATGTAATTGGTAATTGCGAGTTGCCAATTAAAAAATTCTGAAATTGACCAAAATTCAAAACAAATTACTAATAATTGGTATTTTTCAATTACCCATTACGTGTAATGTAATTGGTAATTTAAAAATAATTGACAACGACCTAGTCTGGTAATTACTAACACATAGCAAAAGAAAAAACATATTAAACGTGAATAAAATACAAAAATCAATCATACTTTAAATTTGAATATGTAAAGAAATTCTTTTTACATTTCTAAAAGAAACTAATTCATTTTTAATTTCTCGAGACGTAGTATTTAGTATGACCACCATGTTATATTTCTTGCAGTCTTCTTTCCATGGAATTTATTAATGTATTGAGATCATGTTCATTTGGAATTTTATTGCATAAATCAATTTGAACACATACATTAAATTTCGTTTACTCTTTTATTACATTGTAAAAACTGTTTCTTGACAAACTGTATGTATGTTATTAGCAGAAGCAGATGTGGAACAGCAAACGATAAAATAAATCACCATAATTTGGAAATTACACACAAATTCAAATTATAGTCAAAATATTTTAAATTGCAAAAATAATAATCTAAATTTAGCAATATTTTATATTTACCTAAACTTCGAAAATTCATCACTAAATATTTGGATAAAAAAAAAATACTTTAAAAAGTAACACAAAAATAAAAATTCACCAAATTTCGAAACTATTTCTTATTTCACCAAAATTTTGCGAAAATTCAATATTTCAAAAGACAAAAAAACATATTTGGTAATTTCGATAATTCATCACAAAATCGAAACACTGGAATTAAACAAAATAATTGCAAAAATAATCCAAATTCACAAAATTTTAAATTTCAAAACTAAATTTTTTATTTCACCAAAATTTTGCAGTTTTATCTAATATTTTCAAAAAAATCTATATATAATGTAAAATGTCGCAATTCTACCAAAACCTGTGTTAAACAAGCCACAGAAGACCTATCTATATCTTTCGAAAAATCAAATTTTCACAAAGAAGTTACCAAAATTAATTTTCACCATATTTTGAATTATAACGAAACAATTTACCCAAAGGATGAATTAGCACCAAAAATTCTATATTTTATCAAATATTAGAAATTTTACTTAAAATCCAATTCAGTTTATCTACAATTCACCAAAAAATCTAGAAATTATTGATAATTGAGAAGCATTCAGAGAAAAGAAAAAAATTAATTTGAAACGACCGAAACCGGAGGACAACATTAAACATCTCAAACAATCCGGCAACAATATGTAGTACATTATTAGTTCACACATTTGCTTACACTTTCTTGTTTTTTGTTTCTCTTATTTTAAAATATGATGCAATAGAAAGTTGAAGCTCTACAACGTGGGACCGCAGGTATGAGAATTGTGAGTCTGTTTTACCTACCGCTCTCTCCAAAAGATTCTTGAATAAGTGTCTCTCTTATTCTGTTATTGACATTATTAGTAAAGACCGATTTTGTTTTTAGATTTTGGAGCCAATCTATTAAAAATACCTCATTGGAAACAGGAGTTTTTCCTGAGATATAGATAAAATGATAAATCCTACAAAAATGTACAAATAACAATACGTTGTAATGAATTTCGTCCGATAAATAACTCTTAAAATATGCGAAACGATACTAGAAAATAAAGTTAAACAATAGTTAGAAACTTATATGGATTCAGGAAAACATTCTCATGTAAAACAGCTATTCGAAATGTTGTAATTGAATGAAAAAATAGAGGCAAGGATTAATAAACTCTTGACAATCTTTTCAAAAGAGCTCTTAAAACTATTGAATATATATGGACATGCAGGGAAATCAGTTGAATTGGTTTAGATCTTATCTAACTATTAGAATGCAAATTGTGGAAGTAGATGATATAAAATCATTATTATATATGATTTACCTAATGTCGTAAAAATATTAAAAGCCCTTTACGCAGATTATACATTAATATGAGTATATTGAAGCAAGCACAGATGATCAATGTCAAGACATTTTAACGCGCGATATGAATAAAGTGAATTTGTGCCAAAAAAAATGACTAAACTTAAAAGATAACAAAATTGATGAAATAATGTTGAAAATTAATAATGAAAATATAAAATACGTCGATAGCCTATGTGACTGTTTAAATACGAATCTATGTTTTCAGTTTAATTCAATTCGGTGTTATCGTTTTGAAGATGCAGATGAGACCCGCTCCCTCCCCTTTTTATCCTAGCCCATTTTGAAACAATATATCGATATCTCTTATGCCAGACATTTCGTGAAACGTTTTGCCCCCGACGCTACTCTAAGCACGTCAACGAGACAATATGTTATAGTTTATGTCCGTTGGGAGCTTCCATTCTATAGAAATCGGATGTGTGGTTCTCTTTATAATATTAGTATAGATATAGATAAGCAATTAAAATATAAAGGACATATTGAATACATATTTTTTGTGTGCTAGCTCTCAGTCTCTTCCGCACGGGAATTTTGAGAGATTAACCCGTCCACTATTTGCGAGGTTTTCTTATCCATCTTTCAGTATTCCTCCGTTAGCCAGTAAATACCGGATTGCATACAGATATTAACCTCTCCTTCTCTTGCGATGATTCCTTGTCCATCCCTATCGAAATTTCACGGTCCAACGCCTTTGGACTACCTTTAAAGATTCACCCGCCCACCCCTAGCGAGGCAATATTGTCAAACTCTTCCGGCTTCCTTCCTTAGATAAGTAAAATCGAAGTTCCTTCATATAATTTTCACGGATATTTAAGCACCATATGCACGGGTAAGTCTGTAATAAAAGTGGAGATCTTGGCTACGTATCCCTTGCTGCTGTTCCACCGTGGATTAGGGTTTTCTCTCCGCTCGACATATTTAACCACACTCCTTGCAGAGACAGGAACCTGTTACCGGCCTCCACCACGAGGAGGTAGAATTCAGAACTTCTGACAGTGCATTCAGTTACGGCAAGACATACCTTTGTACCTGCCAGCTAACGGCATGACTGAACTTTGGTTGCTATCCATAATCGACCTATTAATTACAGATCGCTAATATTCCAAATTGGAAAAGAAAAAACATGTAAAAAATTTAAGAATTCAATTCAGGTATCTCCGCTTAACTAGTCTTAAATGTTCTGTGAGGAAAAATAATAATAGTATAACTTTTTATTATTCTAATAATTAATAGAATACATATCATAAAAAAAATTTTAATGCTCTTTAGTGGGTGTAGGTTGCTTAGTTCTCGCGCCGATTAATCGTAGAGAGCACGATACATAAAAAAATGTAATTGTAAAAAAATATGTATAATGGTCGAATTTTGACCCCTTCACGTTATGAAATATGTATTAGTTTATGTTTCACAACTTAAATTGAAATGAAATAAAATGCTTCGAATTCACATACCAAGTACCATATTGCAGACTTTAGAACTGTAGGAGTTATCCAATATTTTTTATTTGAAGTTAGGAAACGACCACTGAAATATGGAGTTTTAAATAAGAATTGTTTTTTCAGTAACTTCGCGCACTCCAGAAAACCAAACGCGGTCATTTATCAACCAATTTTTTTACATAGGTATGAATGAATAAATAAAACCAATAAAAAATCTGTCTATATATTTACATATGTTCACTTTTATGTATAAACAAAAAATTATTAGTAACATTAAAATAAAAGCTACTTGGAATTGCTTTGAGCATAATAGATTATGAATATAATTGCTTTGAGTATAATAAATACTATAGTGATCGATTCTTCGACATTTTCCAAAAATCGGGTTTTGAACAGCTCGAATGCTTAAAATGTGAGAAATATTTTTGGTAATAACTAAAAAACTGTAGTTTAATTTCCTTATATTGATTAAATAATCTCTTAAAAATAAAGTACAGATAAATGCTATTGTTTCTTTAGCTTCGTGTTAATTTAATATTTTTTTTATTTTAAACAATTAAGAAAAACTAATTCAAGAAACTGTTATATTCTTTATTAAACTAATTCAAGAAACTGTTATATTCTTTATTAAAATGTATAAAATATATCTCGAAAGATAAGAGTCCTTTAACCTGCAGCTATTAGCCCAAAAACGCAGATTATAAAGCGGTTGAAGGAGTTGGAACCCTAATACTGTAAAATAATATGTTACATCTCGATTTGATTTTCTGACAGGGCGGTTGGATATAGATATTTGGAACGAATTTCCATCATCCCTTCTTAAATTTGCTTTAAACATAAATCGGATACGGCTATGTACCAGAATGAACATTTAATATACGGTTACTGCGAATAGGATAAGAAATATGAAATATTAAAAACTTTGATGTCCATAATTTGGAAAATTTGGGTATTCACAAGCTTAACTTTTCTCCTCTACAATTTCGTTTACCCTGGCCACAAGTTTTCTCAAATACTATATGTATATCAAGACGCCCGGTACTGAGCTACGCCAAGTTCAGGACTAATGCACACAGTGTGTATATTACACGAAACTCTTCGCGCTGTTTTCACCGCGGTCATAACTTTGGTTCCTTTAATAACAAAATAATGATACTTGAAACTTAAGGACTCTACTTATAAGTAACCTCATAGGCTAAGATTGAAAGTTTCTAGGCAACCTGCTAGCTTGACAATATTTTTTTAACTTTCTATTATGGAAAGAATTATGGGGAAAATGTTACCAAACTAGCAAGTTGCCTATAAATGGGAGGCTATTGCTGATATAAAGAACTTGGTCATAATTTTGACCTCAGTACTTTTAACGGCCGGAATTTTCGGATATTTTTTCCTAATTTTCATTAAGTGTCCCACTTTTTTTAAAGGAAAATTATAAACTCAACAATAAAGATGAATTTGTCTTTTTGAAACTTAATGTTTTAAATTGTTTATTTTGAATACCAATAGATAAACTGGGATTTAATAAAATGTACATCATAATATAAGCAATCACGTGTATTATACCTATGTAAAATTTAAATAATAGTAGTCCTAGTTGACTGCATATAATGAACAAATAAGGATGAAAGGCCTTGAACACAATTGTATTAAATAATTTAAATGCAATAAAAGGATTTTACATAAGTAGGTAACAAATATATCACACTGACCTTTTTAACCTTTTACTGGAGTTTGTGCAAGTTCCGTTTTCTTTCTCTTTAACAATTACTTCTTGAACAGGAAAATTTTTTTTCTTTCAATTGGTCTGCAGATTATTCCAACTTTAATTTGTTAAAAGAGTATGGAATTTCTTTGTGAAATTTGCATTAAATTTGTATTTTATTTATTCTAAACAATTGTATTTTTTAGTACACTGTATTTTGTAAAATTACATTAAATGCTTTCAACTTTTTATTCACCCAATAATGTGACATACCGAAAAAAGTTGCTTTAATGTAAAAAAAATTAAATCGGCAATTTCTGAACGATATATTTACAAGACAAGAAGCCGATGAATTGCAATGTCCAAAAGAAATTATCGATAAAAAATGTGAACAAAGTAAAATGCAAGGAAACTAACTAATGTCCTTTTTTCTATATGTAAGAAGAGAATAGCTAGAGTTTAATAACAATGGCGCTTAAAAAGAGATGTCATTTGTGTTTTGACAGTTTCCACCAAAAAATTAAAAATGGTTGAAAATACTGAGCTTAAACTAGTCGCATAACAGCCGGCTGAGCTGAGACGCCAATTATTTTAATAACTGCCGCCGCCGAAAATAATTTAGCTTAAATTGAATTATCAATTTGTCTTGAACAAAAGTTTCTTGACTCAAGCAATGCTTGTGAATTTTTATTACCAACTCAATCATAAAAACCTTAGTTTGAAGAAGCAATTTAATGTGTGATCATGGCTCTTAATAGTGCACTGCATAATTAATCCCCGCAAATATATGCTTAAAATAAGACAAGTCTCAGAAATAAACAATAATTTTTATTCAAAAATTACCCCATTTACAATTATTTCGTATTATTTAATAAAAACGGTTTCAATATGAAGTAAACAAACTTTTGTGTTGAAAACACTCAAATTTCATACTAAATGAAAAGGAACCTGTCCTTACAGAACAGTCATCACTTACATCTACCAATCCGTACAAAACATCCGGCTTACGAGCTTTACCTGCTATCTGGTCACACCTTATAGTTGCCTACGAGCTCACATGACAAATAGATACCTGACACACAATAAAACACTAACGAATTGATGCAAACTTCTCAGAACGAAAAATGACACTGAAGATGGCACAAGGGATTGACAAGGGATGACGGAAATTCGTTCCAAAATTCTACATGTGTTTGTGATCTTCTCTTCGAAGAATACGTGTATTAAAGTCTATTTCGGGACTGCATAGTTTACATGCCATCCAGATAATCCATAAATCTGTTGAGCCATCGTATGCTTTGCTGTTCGTACAGAATATGGCTGTTGGTCTATTCGTGTTCAAAAACATTTGTTCGAACAACGCCGCTCTGCCATCACGTTACATAAACTAGGCTGAAAGAGACATCTACACATATTCTCCACATAGAAAACCACGACTTCCGTTATTTGGCAGACTCTTTTTCAAAATGCGAAAAAATTTTACTACGTCTTGACCATAGCTGTTAAGTAATGATTAGTAATCGTAATCATTAGTAATTAGATTACTTTTTTTTTAAAGTAGAAGTAATGATTACAATACGATTACATTCAGTTTTATACGATTACTAATTGATTACGATTACAAGTAATCAAAAAATAATCAGGATTACTTGCGATTACTGAAAAATAATCAAAAATGAGTTCGACTACTTTAAAAGATTACTTTTGTTTACTTTTGACACATATCAAAAATAATCGAAAATAGTCAAAAGTAATCAAAAGTAATCTTTTAAAGTAGTCGAACTCATTTTTGATTATTTTTTAGTAATCGCAATGTGCGAACAGCAAAATTGACGATGGCTGTACAAATTTATGGCTAGTCAAAGCGTAGTGTTAGCGAATATTATACATCAGATCGTATAGCAAACCTCGTTATGCTCAAGTAGTGTTTTATCATCTACATGCCTTGACTAGCCATAAAGCTGTTCTACCAACGTACAGACTGCTGTTCGCACAGGAATTTGGCAAGCGATGATCGTCGCTGTTGATGGTCTGTTTGTGTTCAAACATTATTGTCCAAACGGGTTGTTCGCACAACACTGTTCTGCCACCACCAAACAAAATACACACAAGCAAAGTAAAAAGAATGTACATATGTGTGCGCACATTTATCAAAACCCATACATAAATAATGTAGAGAACAATGAAAGCTAAAAGTAATACTAATTGAATGGCACATAGTTGTTATTGAAAAAGACTTCGGTATAGAGTGTATTCATTAACAAACTTTCATTATTTCCATAAAAGGTCAAAATCCCTAAAATACTATTTTTGTTATAAAACCTAAACGAAGCGATGTCCCAAAAATTTAAACACAGCAATGGAAAGCTAAAACCAATGCTAATTTAATAGCATATAGTTCTTTATTTAAAAAGACTTTGGTATAGGGTGTATTTATTAACAAATTTTCATTATTCCCAAAGAAAGGTAAATATCCACAAAATACTCTTTTTGAACACAGCAATCAAAATTCCCAAAATACTATTTTATAACTTTAAAACATAAAAAAACCTTTTGCCTCAAAATCATCTTTCATTTATAATAATTCTTCTAAATTTGTTAACAATTTAATATTATTTGTAAGTTTCTTAAAAATAACATTTTTACAATTCCATTGTATGTATACCTTAATTCAAAAACTGGTAAAAAAATTATACAATTTTTTCACAAAACACTGAACATTATAAGATTTATTTTTTTTAGGAAAAATAACAATTTTGGCAAAATGAATTTTAATCATTAAAAATATATAATATTCTGTTCTTATTACTGGGTTTAAAATTGTTTACCTACATGAAGTTACGAATAAATGTTTAGCTTTTAGACAGAGTGATTTATTATTTAATTTTAATTACGTATCTAGTGTTCGTCACACTGACAGCTAGATGGCTACTAAAGAGAAGGATCACAGGGCTAGTGGTCAAATCCTCTCCTCCTAAGTAAAAGCACTCCCTATTTCGAATAATGATATCTTTACGCTTGGTTACACTTTAACGGCTAAGCCGAGTATGATGTACTTTAAAGAACGCATAGGCTACATAGATATGTATTTTATCAAAATTAGGTAAATGTTATAGGAGAGTTTATTTATTTAATTTTAATTATTTATGATGTTTTTGCAGGGGTTTGATGATTACTGGATTATGAATTTATTTTGGTGTTGTGTTTATATTGTTTTATTGCTTTCTGTACCTTGTCCGTTTGGTCGTAAAGCTGTTACACACATAGCGCAAAGGACGATGACTTACCTAAGGGGAAAAGTTTTATTTTAGATTGCTTTGCCAGTTTTATATTTTTACATACATACATATGTAAGTAGAATAAAAAATATGTCAGAATAGAGCTTGCGTGATGAATAGAGCTTGATTATACAATAGTGTATTAACTCAAAATGAGAAATTTTTCAGTAGAAGGTTCTATTTAATTAGTAGATATGAATAATAAATTTATATTTTTCCTAAAAAGTGTAAATAAACAAATTTTGAAGTAATACACTATTATTGCATAAGCGCGATATTTGTTTTTGATAACTTATTTTTCACATTTGCTAATTGTATAGTTTTCCACACCACCCATGAGGTACTACACTTAGCGCGTTGTCACTTATTTTATATGGCGGAAATCTCTAATAGCCTAAACCATAGAATATAATAAATATAATTAATAAAATGTTTGTTAAGGCATAGGTAATATTATAATTAAAATAATTTTTTATCAAACAGACTAAACTATGAATGAAATACACTGCAAGTAATATCCAATTACGAAGGCGTGTGTTCTGCTTTTTGATTGTTTGGTGTAGGAGGTATTAATTCCACCACTAGAGGTTAATGGTCTCCACGAATCTTAAAGTGAGTTTTATGGTACTCCACCAAATCAATTATTTCAAAGTCAACAACCACTAATAAGATTAAAAAGTAAATTGTTACATTTATTCCCACAATAAACGTTAATTTGTAGGTTTCGTTTATTTGCAAATATTAAAATACAGAGACCTTTATGATTTTATCAGTACACAACTTTTTTCGGCAATTATGACTCTATTTACAACTCTTCAGTACTAATTTACACTGTACACTCAACCATATTTTGTACACACGGATATTCACTTCATGAAATTTTAAAGCACACTATACTCACAGTTGGTCCATTTGTTAGCGCAGCTTTTACATCCATTTTCATAGGTATGCCGTGCTCCATTATTCCTCTGGGCTCTTTGTTACCACACATTGCCTGTAAAGAAACACAATTTTTTACATATCTTTTAATAATTGTTTTTTATTTATATGTTCAGGTTTTTCACTATACTTACAATTGGTTCAGAAGCAAGTGCCATAAAAACCACTTACCAAGCAAATCCTTTCATTTCAACTCCTTTTTGATGTCCAATGTTCGCCCAGTTTCCTTAGATTTGCAAGAGAACAAAAACTATATAATAATAACTTGATTGTTTAATTTTTCATTACAGCTAATACCCTTTTTGGAACAGTAATATTGCATTTGCAATGTAAAAATTCTTGTGATTTTAAAACTTTTTAAATTTTTCAACACAAATAAAAATTTTTCTGAATTTTAATATTACAACTTTTTGTTTACATTTTGATATCATATGTTGGTTTAGGTAATGTATAGTGGTTGTCTTTTTCTTATTGATTTTGAGGATGCCATGCTTTATTATCTTTCTCTTAAAAAGGGGTTAACCTACACATGATAAACCGCTTTAACAAACGTCAAAATTGCCATATCTGATTATATCTGTGTTTTAAAGTCAACTATCTCTTCTGCGGTGGACGGCGCCTTTATGTACAGATCACGGCCGCTTCTTGAAATGTCCCGAACATACGCGAAATTGCGCATCATACATACATTTCAAAATTGGTACAACAATATATTCCGGCTCCTGTGATGCTAGTATATTTACTTTTTCGAAACAGATATCATTTATTTGGCATGTAGGCTTAGGACATTTTTTGAATTCTCTTTCACCATGAATAAGATTGCGGAGTCTAAAACAAGATTTGTTAACATTTTCCGTTTATTTAAGGATTTTAAATATTCTAGATCCAAACAATTGTAGAAGCCAATATTTTCCTGTTTTATTTTACTGTATATACAGGGTGTCCGCCGGAAAGGTATACTACTTTGTTTTGCAGCCATTTTGGTAAACATTAGTCTTGACAGTTCATATTTGACAGTCGTGAAGTAGGGACGTGGCAAACTTATTATGGAAAAATATTTGGTAAATCAACGTGTTTTAATCGTTGAAACATTTTATCAAAATCAATCATCGATTACTGTGACGATGAGAAAGTTACGTCAAATTTTTGGGAGAAACAACGTGCGAACAGATGCTCTATTTATCGTGTAGTGAATGATTTCGATGGAAGAGGGAATGTAGCTGATAGACCCAAGCATGGACCACAATGTACTGCAAGACCGGCTGAAAACATTACTGCTGTTCATGAAAGTGTTCAAAACAATCCATCAACCTTACTTCGACACCGTGCTTAGGAGCTTCATCTTCAAAGAACAACTTTGGCCACAATTTTGCACAAAGATTTGCATTTGTTTCCATTTAAGATTCAGTTGACACAAGAGCTTCTTCAAGAAGACCATTTACGCCGCCGTACATATGCCAATAGGATGCTACAGCTTGCCCATGACAACCGCGATTTTCATGAAAAAATCATTGTGGCGAGGCACATTTTCATTTCAATGGATATGTGAATAAACAGAATAGTCGGTTCTGAGCAATGGCAAACCCTCAAATTATTCATCAGTCACCTTTGCATCCATTAAAAGTGACAGTCTGCAGTCGTATTCTGTAATTCTCGTAGCTAATTCTCTATCTCGATCGCTAAAATGCTAAAAATTAATTTGGGCGAATATTTTAGCGAAGTCGCTAAATTTGTATTCTGTAACTCTAATCTCTTAGCTAAAATTTACTATTTTCGCCGTAGCTAATTTGCTAAAATAAGTCTATTCTTTTCCTTCTATTTGCAATAATGCTGTTAGAAAGAGACAAACTTATGACGCTCGTTATTGACATTTGATATTAGTGTTACCTAACTTTCTATTTTGTTTTCCATATAAATGCTAAGCATTTCACACCAAAAAGTTTTAAAAATATGTTGTAAAACGTGAAATTTTTAAAATAATTTTTAATATACTAATCAAAATTTATTTTATTTTGTAATATATTTGTTCGGACAATAATATAGTTCATGATTTACGCATATTAATTTTTCAAGAAATCGTCAATGTTAATATTGTATAAAAAGCTTCAGAATCTGGCAACACTATAAATGATTGTTTCATTTTCTATAAAATAAGGTGTATTTTTGTAAATATTTTGGGACTCCTGCAAATTAAAAAATATAATGAATTACAAATTATTTTAATATATCAAAACGTTGTCTCACAGTTTTAATAGAGCCGCTCGGTTCAAGATCATCTTCAGCCATAAGCAACACATCAGGGACAAGTCCTGCTACTCTCTACATTATTAATGATAGTATTTAGGAAAAGCTAAATGAAAAGGGAATAAATACATACAAGGGGTTCGGCAACTTCTTCTTGGCCAACCACAGCTACTCTTGACATGATTGCAACAATTCTTTCATCCAGTTCCGTTGGCTTGAATTTTTGCGCCCCATTTACCCCACTTCTTTGCATGGAATTTTTGTATTCTTGGTACTTCTGCTTTGTCTTGCTCCTATTAATTAAAAAAGAAAAGAGCTCAGACTTACATCTTCAAAAAATTGTGCAAATTTTACCGCATATTGACCCATGCTCTCTTCCACATTTCGCCGTTTTTGCAGGCTCCACCTAAAGCGTTCAGCTTTTCAGCTAACGAGTCCCACTGCTCAGAAAGGCTTTTTGCTCCAGTGGAGTTCACAAATCTAGGATAAAGGTTTTTTATTTTAACTTAAAAATATGTGTTTTTAAAAGATTATTTTACCTATCGTGCGCAAATTCTGCATGCTCCTCCATATACTGTATAAGCGCGTACTTTTGTTCTTTTGTAACTCTTTTGCTTACTTCCTCCATGATAATTTAAATTACAAAATATTTATCTTCACTTTTTAGAAACACAAAATATCTGTTGCTAAAAATTAAGCAATTAGGAGACAAATAACAGCTGTTTAGTTGTTAGAGAATACAAAATAAGAGAATTTTAGCGATGACAACAAACGCTAAAAATGCGGCGAATTTAATTTTTAAGAGATAGCTAAATTTAGCAATGCTCGTTACAGAATTGCATTTGTAGCTAAAAATCTCTAAATTGATTTTAGATATTTTTAGCGATGGAGATTAAGCTTTAGCGACTTACAGAATACGGCTACTGGTGTGCAATTTGGTCAGGAGGAATCATTGGACCTTACTTCTTTGAAACTGAAAACGGCATAACGGTAATTGTCAATGGGGAGCGATATCGTGATATGATTGAAAACTGCCACAACTGCATGCTTTGGGCTTGACTAACAGGACGGTGCCACATCGCATACAGCCAGGATTACAATGGAATTACTGCGAGACCTCTTTCCACAACAAGTTATTTCAAGGAATGGTGATGTTGATTGGTCGCCTGATTTGATTGCTCCGGACTTCTTTTTTTGGAGATATTTGAAAAGCAAGGTTTATGCAAACAAATCAGAAACGCTGGAGCTCAAACAAAATATTCGTGATGAAGTTAATAAAATACCGCGTGAAATGTGTGAGAATGTAATGAAAAATGTGTTCAAAAGGGCTCGCATTTATGAGGCTAACAGAGGCGGACATTTATCTGATATTGTATTCCATACATAGTTGCCGACATTAAATAAAATATTTATCAATATACGATCCATTCTCTTTCATTTAATCAAAAATTATAAGCTTATAAATAAATAAGTTGTTATATTTTAAGAGAAAAGATTTACACTGGTAATGTGCGGTTTTTGTTGCTGCATTATAAGAATGTTCTTTCGCAATTCTATACGAACTATCTTCCGAGCCGTCTGAATCTATTTTTACAATATCTTCAACGTTTTCCTTCATTGCTATAATTTTTTTATTTACCTTCCCATTGAGCAAATGCTTTGGATTAATGACTTTTTGTTTCCTTGCATTCTTTTTAGCCCATTTTTGTTCTGGTTCTACATCTTCCGATATTATGGAGTTGCTATGATCTTTAGATATTCGTAGCACTTCTCTTGTGGTTTCTGATGTCTGTAAATCCATTATCGAAGCTTCTTCATTTTTATTTGTCTGATATGAGTATTGTAGTGCTTCTTTTATATTTTCGGGCTTATCCAAGGGCATATTAAGGGTGCTCATACTATCTATTCTAAGCTTTTTAATAATAGCACCTCGTCCAACTTTTTAAAAGAATATGCTTCTGTAATTAAAAATTAAATGCAAAGTGGGCATTGCTTATATGATCTCCTGACAGATCTATTAATATTCCCATTAGATTTGTCCACACGTATGTCTTTGCTTTGGTACTCGTTATGGCACACGATTTTCACATATATTACTTTTTACTTCTTTATATACTTATTTTTAAAAATAGTTTTGTAAAGGCGCTTCTTGAAGTAATTGATTCCAAATTGCTCATATCATCTATATCCCCAAACATATTATTTTCATTTTCATTTATTATTAGTACATTTTTTCGCAATTTATCATAACTTTCATAAAACGTTCCATCTTCTTTGGGATAAAGCAAACCAATACTTACATTCATCCATCGTTTTTAAATCAAATGCTGTTGACAAGACATGCTTCTGTAAATAGCATTGAGTACTTTTTTTTGCCAATTTTATTTAAATCCTTACATAATATACGCATATAATGTACTTTACACCATTGTATAATAACTTTCGATCTCTTGTTGAAATTCGGATTTTCCAAATTGCCAAAGCAAGAGCCTGAAGATTGTGTTACATTTTCATCATTGCATTATTTTAAGACTGCGCCATATAAAGAGTGGCTTACGTCGGTGCAAACTCTTTCGAAAAATTGCCATTTAAATTGGATTTAATGGCGGAACTGTTTTAATCTTTCGAGGATAAAACTTATGACGCGATAGTATGGAAGTTATCGAAGGTGTAACCATTTTCAACTGCTTAATATGTAGACTAATTTTATATATTAAGGCGCATTTCTCTGCGCATGCGATTTGCTATACACTTTGTCCTGTAGCATCAAAATGAATCGTGTGCTTCGCGTCTTTAAGCATTTTTGGATTTTTGCGGAAAGTTTCAAAGGTGATTTTTCGCAACAATTGTTAGCGGTAAAGCTAAGTATTGAATATATTTTTTGTACTTTCCTTGTTGCATGTTAAAAAAAATCAACAAATGAGTCCGGGTGGTATGATTTTTCAAAATTTCCTTCAGGTTTACATTTTCGCAATGTGGCTGGATTTTGAATATTCTGCATATTTCCACTCTGTACAATTTCATCTGCAGCATTGAGAATGTGTTCTTTTCGGTAAAGATAAGCACTTTTTTCTCTTAGAACTTTTTCCACATATTGAAGCTACCCGCTTTTGTTCTTTCGCATACATAATTTCACTTGATCTATAAACCAAAACTTTTGCTTCAAAGTTTACTTTAAATCAAAATTTTGTACAGTCAGAGAAATTGCAATATCCATTAGCCAATAATTCATATGTTAATCCTTTAATACTGAAGAAGGAAAGTACACATGGATTGGTAAATTCTAAATATTCTTGCCGAAAATCGCCGATGATTAATTTATTTTTTGTTAATTTTAGCTTGCAATCATCCTCCGCTTTAGAAATTTGTATTGATAATAAATTCACTATTAAAAAAGTTTACCATAAATTTACGAGTTGGTTTTGATGATGTTTCCTTCGATCGAATTTCTTTTTTTTAAAATAACTCATTGGGATTTGCGGATTTCCTATGTATGTGTTTCAAACTGCGAAATATCAATAGGTGACTCGGAGATTTCGAAAGGTCCATGTGTTGTGTTGGTTGAATTATTTTTTAAATTGTTATTCCGTTCCTCACTTTCAAGAACTATGCGCTTTTTTTTGAATTTTGAAATTATTAACATTAATTTTAACTGAGCCCGATTTTTTATGTTGTAATGAACGTTTTTGTTAGTTAGATAATAATGATTAGTATTTAAATTAAATGATAATTTTTCGATGTGATGGTCTATCATACATTGAAAATCCTAGTTGAATTTACATATTTAAAACGTCTTTAATACCTGACAGAATGTTGTCTTCATTGGTACGAATTTTTTCTAAAATAATTTTTAATCATTTAATTAGTGTTAAAAAAAGTCATAATGATGTCATTTACTTACCGGTATTATCAATATTATGCAAATAATTACTGTCATTTTTCTAAACAAAATAGTTATGATATTTTAAAATTACATACATTAATGTTGTAGTGCTTTAAAGTAAGTGATAAATCGTCGCTAAGCATTTAATAGCAATATATTACTATAACAAAAGGTTTTTAAATATTTTACAAAACACACATATTTAATCGATTTATTTATTAAATCTTTGATTTCAACCTTTAACCATAAATTATTAGCCAAATTTATTTTGTAAAAATATTTTGAGGTATGGTTGGCGATTATTTTACACTTTATTAATATTGCTTGGTGAATGAAATATATAAGAGTTCCAATCTTACTTGCATTAACTTCTGGGGCATCCCTAAAGTTGTATTCTGTTAGAAAGAAAATGTAATCGATTTATTTCACACTAAGGCCTTTAATAAAATAATCCAACACAATCTTATTATCTATAAGATTGAAATGTCGTTAAACTATAATACTCTTAATTAAAAAATATTTGCAAACAGTTGCAATAGTTAAGAAACCAGTTGTAACTTAAAAAAATCGATCGGTTTCAAAACGTTGGCTTCTAATTCGGATTTTCGAATCAATTTAGAATTGATTTTTGAACCAAGCTGAAATTAATTCGATTCGAAAGAATTACACTGTAACTCCCTGAGCATGAAATTCAATTAATTCAATGTCAAAAATTTATAAATAGATGATAAAAAAAATTGGGATAATTAATGAACATGTTAAAACAACGAATTTTAAAATACTCGTACATACAAAAAGGAAATAGCAAATCACAAAATTTGCACTTTTCAATCGTTTTGTTTTATAACAGATTTTTAGTATGTGGACAAACGTATTAAAACTTTAACACACAGAATTATTAAAATAGTTTGTTTCTTCTTGAAATGTTTGTATTTAGATTTGTAGCACACACAATATAAACTGATCGTAGGAGGTTAGGTTGTAAATGTCAAACTTTATATATAAATAATATTTACTCAAATGTAGTTTGACATTTAGCATAAAATAAACCCATCAGGTGTGTGTACTAGGAATTAGAAACATCCTAAAAATTGTATCTTTAGTTTATGATAATTAGTTTTTCCAAAAATAATTTGGTTACGAATGGACACTGTAAAGCAGGCATATACATATGTATGTACATAAATGGTTTTAAGTTCTTTGGTATTTCTATCAGTCGAAAATGTTAATTTTGAAAACAAACCGACCAGGAGGTGGATCTGCTGATTTTCGTTTTATTCACATATTCATTAATTCTTGACCATCTCTTATGAAAATTCTCTAATACATGTTATTGGTATGCCCTGGTCTGCGTTTTGAGTTACAATAATTTCGAAACCGAATGACTTCCATGACAGTTATCTGACTATTTCTTAATAATATAACATACCTAAAGTTATTTTAAATCGGTATGAAAAAGTTGTTCGTCAGTGTATATACGTGTATATACAATAAACAGTCTAACAAAGAGTTTTATAAAAGATTAAAATTTTACTTGTTTACGACTTGTTATTTTTAACTTTACATCAGTATTTTTGTCTAATTTATTATGATTTACATGCTAATAAGTTTTATTCATATTTAAAATAAAGTAATATGCCAAATAAGAACCATGAAGAGATTTATCGCTTATATGCAGAATATCTAATATTCCCACATATTAGGTAAATAAGCAAACTTTTGATATTGCTAGTGTCCTATAACACCATATTAAATTAGCAAAACACGTCAATAATTTTAAAATTATTTAGTTATTAGTTTTAGTTGTGCTTCATGTTCTTACATTGGCATCTTTCCTGTTCTAAAAAACAAATAACTGCTTCCATCATTTTCTTCTGTAATACTTTCATTGATCTAATCGTTGGAGTGACACTAGAGCACATCCAAATATTATAAAGTACTTCCCACAAATTGTGCAATGCAAACTTTAATCGGATTAATTTCGCTATAAAGTTTAAGGGAGCAATTCCATATGTACTTCCTTGCTGGTGATGTCCCGTATCCATGATTTAAAACATACGCAAAATGCTTTAGTTCTTGTACCTTATGGCAAATCTGTAAATATTAAAAATTACGGGAAACTTATTCTTTACATATAATATGTACCATAAGTTACATTTTACCAATAAAAAACATTATTTTTAAAGATCCAATTTATTGAATTGTATGTAATTTTTAAATAAATAGTTTTACAGATATAGTTTTCGCAAATTGTGAAGAGATTATATATTCCAAATACAGTAAATTTAGATTGAAATCTCTCGTAGGTGTATGTAATATTGGAAGATCGCTCAGTATATTGGTGGCGGTCAAAAGTCTGTTTTTATTGCAAAACCAAAAAATGTGCAATGTACTAAATAATATTTTAGCAGCATTGTTTCATATTATTTTCTCATAAAAGTATATAATATATATCTGTGGTAGTACATAGATAAGTACGATTTATTGTGAGGAAGGTTTCGCCATATTTTATTTGAAAATTTATGTTATTTATTGAATAAAATATTTACCAATATAACAAAGTATCATAGTCATAAGTTTTATAATAATAAGCCCCTAATAATTTAGTGTGAAATTACAGAAAAAAAGTTAACGTTTTAATAAAATCCCACGACGAAAACAAAAATACCTACAATCGTAACTTAATAACTTAAACAAGTACAATAGTGCAGGGTCCCAATATTCAGATAAGGTAACACTATTGCTAGTAAGTCACCACCATAGAAAATAAAATGTAAACAAAAACAAGTGTTAGGCTTGACATTGTTTTAGTTTGAGTTACGTACAATTGTAAGGCGAATTCACAATACAAAATGCAACTGTTCGATAATTTAAACTTCTTGTTCGATATATCGGTTAAGTGTTATTAATAACCAAAATAGCGCCAAAATGCATTTGGGACCTTTTAATAGTTTAATCTATATATTTGAACTAAACTTTAAATAAGGAATTAAAAAATGTGTCCACAAGATAAAAATAACAACGACGAATCAGTTGACGATGACGCCGAAATAATGGCTCTTGAAAAATTATTAGCTGAAGATGAAGAGCAGGAAAATGAACAAGTAAAAACTTCGCTTACCACTAGTATTCAAAACCATCGGCCTCGATTAATTGAAGATAATACGTTTGCTGAAGCCTTTGGATACGAAGTGGATGAAAAACTTGAGAGAACAATTCAAAAACAAGTGGAAAGTGTAAGGGAGGAATTAGATTCATCTGACGATGAAGGAATAAAAAATTTTCTAGAACGTAAGTACAATGAATATGGATGTGATATAAATAAAATACTAAAGCAACAAAAACAAGCGGAAAAAGAGTCAAAGGCCGACGATGAAGTAAACAAATTTCTAAGAGATAAAAGTAATAACTCGTCTGAAGATAGTGGGGCTTTGGCGATGCATGTAAAAAGTCCACATAATGCTATCAAAAGGCAATCTCTTATTAGTGATTCTTTCAAAAAGTTGCCACAAACAAAATCCAATTTGAAAATTAATGAAACTCAACAAGAAAGGTCCTTATCCACAGGAGCTAGTAGTTCTGTGTATACTGATCCTGTTTTCGGTTTACGCATTATAAATCCTTTAGTGTCCAGCACTATGCTTCTGGAACGTATGAATGGTCGAAAGTCGGTGGCATTTTCAGCAGTAGCTTTTCATACTCAAAGGGGCGACCTCTCAAAAGATTGGGTTATAGCCGGAGTAGTAGTGCATAAAAGCCCTGTGCAGCAGAGTAAAAAAAATCAACCGTACTCCATATGGCGTTTATCTGATTTGAAAGGTGAATTTAAGACATTGTCATTATTTCTTTTTAAAGGAGCCCATAAAGAACTGTGGAAAACTGCTCAAGGCACGTGCATAGCAATTTTAAATCCTACAATTTTTGAAAAAAGAGCTGACAGTAGAGACGTCGCCTGTCTTTCAATAGATACGGACCAAAAGGTAATGTTACTTGGTCAGTCAAAAGACTTGGGTCGTTGTAAAGCAACTAAACGAAACGGAGAATTGTGTAATGCTATTGTAAACCTAAGTGAGTGCGACAGTTGCATATTTCACATGAAACAAGAGTTTAGTCAAATGTCAAAACGCTCGGAATTACAATCAGCTAATTCTGGACGAGGTTTGAATGATTTGCGCAATAAGGTACTGGGTAAAAGTGAGGTTTTTTATGCTGGCCAGTCTTTTTCAGCAGTACCGGCTAGGAAAAGTGCCAAATTAATACAAAGGGACAACTTAAGAATAAGTTCACTATCGGAGTATGCTATATCTCCATTCGCTGGTAGTGTTGACCATGCATCGAAATCAAAATCTATTGGAGTAACAAATGTTCCGTATGCATCTCGAGAGGGCCCTATATCAAGAATAGCCGGTAATGTCGAAGCCTCTGCTAAGCAAAGATTAAAAGATTTGGAAAGGTTAAAGATTTTACAGGCAGAATCTGCAAGTAATACTCAAAATTCGGAAGCAAATTTGACAAAAACACACATTTTAACCTCCGCAACTCAAGAACAAAACACATCATCTGCCAATTTATCGACGTCTGCATCGACTTCAAATGCAAAAGAATCTACATCTTCTGTTTCAACGCCTTCAATATCAGCAATACCAGAGAAATTTAAAAATCGCGAATTCTCTCCGCGTTTGTCAAAAGATAATTTTTGCATAGAAGTAAATATCGGTGATCGAAAAGCTCATTTGGCTAAAATGAAAGCGTTGGAAGTTTTAAAGAAAAGACCCATAGAAAAGTCTAATCCAAATTCTATACGCGGCACAAGAGACGGTAAACGCCGTGCGATTGACGATCTCAATGAAAAGTTCATGTCACTTGAATCAAAAAAACAAAAAATGGAGGAGGAGCAAAAAGAGCAGGATCGTAAAACACGTATACAACGTATTATAGATGCCTCTTCTTCGCACACGAATTTAGTAGATATGCACGAGCGTGAGGAACAAGAAAAATACTTTAATAAATTGGAGAAAAGGGAGGCATTAGAAGAAAAAATGCTAAATACTTTTAAACTACCGTGCAAAGCGGTCATATGTAAGATCTGCAAATATACTGCCTTTACCGCATCCGATTGTTGTAAATCGGAGCATCATCCATTAAAGGTAGTTGATGCGGAGAAACGTTTCTTTCAATGCAAAGACTGTGGTCATCGCACAGTCTCTCTCTTTAAATTACCGAAAGTCAGTTGTAAAAATTGTCAAAGTTCTCGCTGGGAACGTTGTGCTATGATACGTCAACGCAAAGTGCCTGATGGCACTGAACGCCTGTCACTGCGTGGTGATGAAGAAATGTTTATTGGTTCTATATCGGGAAAAACTAATTTAAACTTATCAGTTCCTGATGATTAATTAATTCTGCTGTACATGAATCGAAATTTATTTGATTATTTTATTATTATTTTTTTTTATAAAAAACTGATTAAAAGAACGGAAATTAAAAAAAAAAACTTCTTATATATTGAACGATCGAAAATGCTTCTATTAAAACGAAAGAAGAGTTTAAATCTAGAATAGGACGATTGAAACCGGAAACCAAAATGAAAGATCGGAAACATTCCTTTCCACCGAGAAAAACCTGTAGTACATTTTTATTAGTTCAAATAAGGTTTGACACGTGCGAATATTACTCTTACTTGTTATACAGGGTGTTTTTAAGCCCGTTAGAACTTTAAATTATAAAAACATAATAATTATATTCTAATATAAAGTTCTTTTGCAAAAGATTTCCGATATTATTGCCCTATTCTTGACGAAGCGCATTCTGGACGTTTAATTTTCTTCATTTTTTAAGTGTGTTATCGTACCAAACGGTGGATTTTCTGGATGTAATAGAACCTGTAGTGTCTGTTGTGAATTGCTTCCACTGCATATGGCGCAATTTTGTTTATAAATTCGGTAAGCCAAAAATAGGCCTTATCGCTGAACACAATTTTGCGATAAAACATCGGATCAGTTGATGACTTATTTTCAAAGTAAATCTGGATAATTTGGTAGCGTTGTTCAAGAGTCAATCTTTCCATGATGATTTGTCAGCGTATACTGATCATATATATCAAAAAGTGAGCGCAGTATGACAGTTTGTTTGACAGTTAACCCTTTCATAAGTTCTATCGGGTATATTGGAACCATCAGAAGGTTATATTTTAAGCTAATGCATCATTTTATGCGAATTCGGTTTGTGAGACCTTTTGCGATGTTCTGGTTTATGTGTACATACATGCATATGTACATATTTATGTAATTTAAGGTTTGAACCTTCGTAGATATTATTATAAAAAGTTTTGAATCAAATTCATATATCTACCAACGACAATGATTCGAGTTACATATGTATTTGCTTAAATCCTATTTATCAGACAGATTAATGAAAATAAGATATATCTATTGTGAACATGTGTGTATGTACACACATAACATTTATTTAATCATACATCTTCTTTGTATATGCATGTGGGCATTCGAATATTAAATCTGATTAAATCTATAAATATATATTTACAAAGTTTCGCATACATAAATAATAAAACGTAGTTCTTTGGCAAGCTGGAGTTTTAAAATGTTATTCAATCATTTACTTAGATATAAAATTATATTAAAAAAACAATTTTTTTAAAATACTATTTAAAAATGACAATTTACACGTTTTACCTAGACCTAGTTGTGGCAGATCTTAATAGAATAGTTGCAAAACTATTTTATTTGTTACCAAAAATGTACTCTTATTTTTGGTAACAAATAAAATAGTATTCATTAAAATAATATTCGGTTTTTTATATACAGGAAATAATTAATGTTAAACAATAACAATAAACTAATACTAATCAACAGGGTTATCCATGGTTGTAAAGAAATTAGTTCTTCTGTTTCATCTTCATACTAATTGTAACATACTTTTTGATAATAATCTTCATACTTTTTTGCAAATTATTATTAAGTTTGCTCATTTGTTATTCCGCATTTCCGCCATAACGACAAATTTTATATACAGCTGTTTGAATTACTCTAGCGACTTGACAGTTGTTCCCGTTTTAAAGAAAGAGTTTATATTCACCAATAAAAATTATTGAGTGCTTATCGTACAATAATTCGATAATGGACACCATTAAAGGCAAGTTAAAATTAAAATTATTTTGGTGTATAATGTTTTGATTTGTTCCACTGTAGCCAATAGAAATACTGTCAGCATATGGAAGTAGACGATATATTCAAACGTGAAGTGGTTTGCGATCTGAAATATTAACCAAGTTACACATACATTTATATCCTGTACACCTTTGGCGGAAGGTATGAAAAGCTTGGAGGAATGTTTGTTAGAAGTTTAGACCAAAATAAGTGACAAAAAGTGTTGGTTTCACAAACATGTCATAAAAAATAATTAAGGGGGTGCTTTAAAATAATATTTGAATGTCCTTCACTAAACTATAGTAGAAAAAGTGAATTTGTCGTTTTACAGGCGAGCAATTTTAAACTTTAAAGTTGTTTTTTAAAAACATTTAAGGCTGGCTATTATACTTTTGGGAAAAAACTTAGAGTTTGAGAACCAAGTTATGTTCTTTAAAGATCTCATTCTTAACGAAATTGTGAGTTGAGCTAAGTTACTGTTCCAAACGAAAAAGATAAACAGAAATTCATTACAATATAACTTTCCGAAAAGTTTTGTGAAATCAAGTAAAATTTTGCCGAGGAGTACTTTTGAATTGTAAAATCGCAATGGAGCTACTAACTCGTCGTCAGCTTAAGTCTACTTAAGCACTTACTCCTTATTGCCACAGATATTATTTTGAATGTACTTCGCCAATCATGTTTTTTTTTTTTAAATATTTGGCAACATCTACAAAAACGGCAGCCAATTCAAATTGCTTTTGCGCCACCTTGTCGATTATCGCTTATGCGGGAAAACTAATAGGAAACTTTCAATCTAATTAATGAAAGATAAAAAATATATACATTAAACGTAACGTAGCGCTCTGGAGTGTCCCAGAAAATATAGTCTAAAATTAAAAGAATATAACATGATATGACACGTATGTACATGGTGGATGAATTTAGCATAACTTTTTAATCATATTAAGAAAAGGAGAAAAAAAAAGAATTTATAAAAATATTTTGCTTGATTTTAAAAAGTATGTACGTATTAATATGAAGATAACAACAAAGACAAACAACACATTCAAAAAAAAGCTTTAAAATTTTCCGCTTATTTGGTTGTTTGCAGAAAATCAGTAATCGACGAGTAACTAATTTGCTTCTTTGCATAAAGAAAGTGTTTGAACTCTACTTTTATATCTTTCTACCATGAGTACAACTAAATGATTTGAAATATATTTAATATATTAAATAAGTACAAACGAAAAATAAACAATATATAAAAACAGTCTTGGAAGGTGAATCAAAAACTTTGTGCAGGCCATTATTGAAAGTAATTATAATCTTACTATTTTGCTAAGAATAATAGTTACAGATTTGTTACATATACTCGTACATAAATATGTATATATTTTACTTCACACCTTATTTCAAACTTTAGCTTTAAAACAAGGACATTTTTTATACTTATCGCAGTAGTTTAACTAATTCGCGAAATTAAAAGGCATCTATGCGAAAATTTTATATTTTTCGAACTTTTTTAAATACACTACCTCTGTATGTATGTATGTAGGTACTATATTTAAAAATACAGAGTTTTCAAAGATAGCGGCTTTGAATATATTTAAGCCATGTTATCGTCTTGTTCGTTTAAATTCAAAAGGCTTGAAAATCGAAACGAAATTGTTTTCGATATATGTTTCTCGAAGTCATCATTGTCTAAATTATCGCATAACAATGTTTTATTGGTCATATCCATATATGAACGTCCTCGTTTTACATGTGAAGAATATGAAGCCTGCATATTACTCGTTGCCTCTGCCATAGACGATTTACGGATATTGAGAGGAAATCTGAGATCGTTTTCATAACGTAATTTTTGTTCGGTTGTATGAGTCTCCAAAAGTGGCCTTGGCATGTCGTAGCCAGGTGGCGCTTGGAAATTACTGGAGAAAGTCGTTGTTTCTAGGCTGTTGCAACAGTCCTGTAAATCATAACCCATTTTAGGTGGTCTCCAGAGATGATCTAAGGGTTCGGGTGCACCCCAGTTGAAATTAGTTGGTTTATTTAAACTAGCTTCTATCGCATATGTGGCTCCTTTTGTTACATCGTCCTCGACACAGTAATTGGGATTCGAAATAGCATTTGTTTCAACTTCGATATATTTAGCATTATTGCCCAGCAGTTTTTCGAACTCACAAGCCAAATACTTAAAGGATGGCCTGGCATTTGGATCATCTATCCAACAAGATTTTACAAGATTATATCTAGTGGGAACATTTAAATATTTATTTTATAATTATGTTTTAACATACACAACTTACATTTCATCGGAACAGTTTTCTGGCTTTTCCATACGATAGCCATTTTTAAGTAAATGATATAAATTCTGAGGTGGTATGCCAGGGTAAGGAGATGCTCCCAAAGTAATCAACTCCCAGCAAACTACACCAAATGCCCACACATCTGATTTGGTGGTATAAACATGATCGGCCAATGATTCAGGTGCCATCCACTTTACAGGTACTCGATCTCTTGACCTTTTCAAATAAGCATCATCTTCATATACATCGCGGGTCAAACCGAAGTCAGATATTTTACATATTTTACCTTTGGCTAAAAGGACATTACGTGCGGCTAAATCCCGATGAACCAACTATAAAATATAATATGCGTAATAAAAAAGCTGTTTAACGCTGTTCAAAATATTTGAGCAATTGAAATCTTTTCATAATATTTAGCTTTAAAGTAAAAGTTTATAAAATTTTCTTGTTTGCAATTTTCCTATTAATTCTACAAAGCCAATCCTACCTTTATTTCCGTTAAATAAGTCATTCCTTTACATATCTGCAAAGCAAATGATAAAATATTAAGCACGGTCACGGGTTCAACGCCATCAGCAAATTCACAGCCGGCACTTTCGATTTTGCGACTTAAACGTAGATAACTACGCAACGAACCATAGCAGGCATATTCTATTATAATCATCGGGGCATCGCCTTTAGTACATGCTCCCAGCAGTTTTATTACATTAGGATGGGCTACTTCTTGTAACAACTGAAATTCAGATAGTAATGCCATAAATTCAACAGAATTGGCACCGTTTTTTAACATCTTAACCGCCACGGTAGTAACACCTGGATGTTGTGCTATATCTGTGGCATAGCCTTTCATTACTTTGCCAAATTCACCTTCACCTAGGACACAATCGAGTACTAATGACTCACGAGGAAACTCCCATTTGGTGTCGGCAATAAAACTATCAAATTTAAAAATGCTTTCCATTTCCATCAAAGGCAAATCGCCATTTTTAATATTGCAATCTGATAAATGGTCTTTTTTCTTATTGGTGGCACCTTCTTTGCTGTAGGATTGTTTGTGGAAACTTTTCTTTGTAAGAAGCAAACAAACGATTAGTGTGATGAAGATCATAGGACAAGTGATCGCTACAATCACACAAGTACTTTCACATTTCCAGCCAGCTATACTAAAAATATCATCAGCTGATTCATTCTCTGGTTTATCCGTATTTAAATTGTGAACGTTACCCTCGAGCTTGTCGGCAATTTCTGATCTAGTGTCATTTTTTCTTTTGCGCTTTGGTTTAGGTTCTTCATCGTCTAATGGTGCACATGAACATTTGCCATTATCCTCACACGTGCAAGTTCCCGAAGCGGAAAGTATTCCCTTGCGATTCTCATTTGTTGAATGGGGACCTATAATCTTGTTACTTGGTGTACAATCTTGTGGACAAGTGGCTACATTAAGTTCTTCCAGTGGATCACAAATGTTGTCGGGACAGAACTCGGGATTAGGCACGCAGGACTTATAATTTCGTCCAAAAAATCCAACACTTGAACCTCGCCAAATGCAACTACCTCCATTGGTGGCCAGACCGCAAAATTTTGCGCACTGCGAAGCATATTTAATTTGAGCACAAGTTTGTGATCTAGATTTTACTTTCAGTTCGCATGTGATATTGTCGGGACGTCCGTTTACCAAATGAACATTTATCACAAACGAACGTTGATGCGTATCATGCCAAGAGACAGTTAGACTACAAAGGAGAGTGTTTTATGTACAAACTTTTAAAATGCTAATGAAAATTAATACTTACAAATAAACAGTTTCCGGAGCGTTTTCCAATGCTGTTGTATTCTTGACATAAATAATACCAGATGTTGAAGTAACGGCAAATGCTTTACTGCGATCCTCAACTATAGTGTACTTTAATTCCGGCATTTTAATCAATTCCAAAAAATCATTTGGTTGTGTCACGCGATACATTGACTGAGAAGAACGATAAACATATGCATCTTTTGGATATGTATTCAATATACTCTTAGCGATTGTGCGACTAAAACCTTCCGAATTCAGTATGGATTCCTCAGAATTCATCACGTTTGATTTGCGATGTTGGCGTGAACGTAGTGCTAACGCTTTGGGTCGATCAGCTTCGTGTATTTTACTGGGGTCTGATTTTATACAAATATACGCTCTGGCCTTAAAGTGAAAATGAAAAATAAATTATTAAGATACTTTTGATCATCTCTGGATTATTTTAACTTACAGTATTAGAGACGTGAACATCGATTGTCTTATCTGTTGCTTCTAATATGAAGCAGTACGGAGATTGACTTAAAATTCCATTTCTAGCAAAAACAATTTCTGAAATGAAAAAGTTATAAACAATTTTACACTTTAGAACAATAGGTCTGTTCCAACAATAATTCAAATTTTGCAGAAAACAACAATATTTGCCATTTATGAACAAATATTCCGCAGATATAACTACTTTTATAATTGAAAATGATAACGTTTTATCGTCATAAGCGTGATAACAAAATGGAAAGACTGGGGGTACAAATGAAAGAAAAATTGAATTCCATACGGCCACTTTTCGTGTTGCAAATCTGAGTATACAGGAGCTAAAGAGAGGCGATAGATATAGAAATGGAGAGGTACATACTTGCTGTATTTGAAATTCATCTTGTTTTCTTATTTTTAATTCGAATATAATTATCGTTTGTGGCAATCGCCAAATTTAAACCAACATTGAAAAAATATTCCACTTGCTATGTGTTAACCAAAGCACTCAGATATTTTTTACATCAGCCTAAAAATATGCAACATTCACCCCTATTCTGCGTTTCGTTTCGTTTGGAATTTTAAGGATTGTGTGTATTCTGCATTACGATCGTAGCTACGTGTTTGTAAGTTGTTAATTTAGTGGCGGAGAGTTTCGCTTTTAGTTTATTTAGCTTCAAGAAATATGTGATTAAAAAATGAATGCAATTAAAGGTTTCATTATTGATCCTATCTAACTTTTCCTTTATTTTGTTTATCTTTTTGTACTAAAATGTGCAAGTTTTTTTAATTTATTGCAGGTCGAAAACGTTGGTTTTCTCTTTCAATAACGACGTGGGTGCTATCGCACATTTTCTTGAAATTAAAACAAAGAAACTTTATTTTTGTGCTACAATGAAATTAAAAACCATTAAAATATCTACTCCGGCGCGGCAGAATTCTTCACACTTGAATAGTTTGGCCACAAATACCTCTTATGTTCTGTTTTTTTTTTGCCTTTCCGTACTTAAATGATGTGTTTATTCAATTATATATATAATTCTTATTTGTTTTAATTATTGAATCACTGTTTTATTGTACATAATTTAACAATTTACAAAATTTATGAAATTGCTAAATTTTTGTGTTCATATTTCACACGTTCCCCATACTCTCGGTCTTCTTTTTCCTACGATTCAGTTTTTGGTTGAAATATCTTTTTTTCGATTCGTGCGTAGCTGGATACGGGAACGTAATCAGAATAGGGGTTATTATTTATAGTTCAGCAGAATTTTTATGAGAATATAAAAATAGAGTAATTTAGCAATTCAGCAATTGTTACGTTTTTACTTAATTTACTTACGACAGCTTATTATTGAATTTCTTTTCCCTGTATGATCTGATTCGTAGGCGTTGCATACTGGACGTATCAAATCATTCGTATCATTCAGAATGTTATAAGTTTGATGAGTATTCGTCACCATTGAGTCCTTGTCAACGAATATTATTTTCTCACCAATGGTATCATTCTAAAACAAGAAAGTAAATATTAATTTAATTAGCGTATATATTTTTTTATCAAGCCTATTTTGTTTCTACTTTAATTACAAGTTATTTAGTTCATTATACAAGGCCATATATAATTAAAAATTTCATTTTCAAAAAGCCTGTAAGTTCTTACGAATTTTTTATTACTCCCACAAGAGGTATTACTTAATAGGCAAGTTTAAAAATATTAACATATATACTTACGTACTACATACCATAATAGATATGTATGGATTTATGTAAGTGAATGTGTTTAAAATGTTAATAGAGTGAGTCCCCAAAGTGACGTCCTCAAACCAAGCAAACCACAAAATATACATATATAACGTGCTTTATTGAAAAGAAAAAGTGAAGTTTGAATTTTTTGAAAAGTATTTATTTATTCATCAATATACATTTTGTCCCCTTCAAAAAAATCCCCTTCAGATATACTGCACTTATGCCAGCGCTTCTTCCAATCCTAGAAGCATTTCTGAAAGGCGCTTTTTGGTATGGCCATGAGTTCGTTCTTCGATTTTGACTTTATCTCATCAATTGTGGCAAAACACTTTCCTTTCATTGGTCTCTTCAGTTTTGGGAATGGAAAAAAGTCGCAGGGAGCAAATGTGGTAAATAAGGTGGTTAAGGCATGATTAGGGTGTTGTTTTTGGCCAAAAAATCATATTCTTTGATCCATTTTTTCAAAAGTAAAAATCGAAGAACACACACAAACGTGACTAACCTTTTCAGTTGCCAACAACAAACTACTAATCCAAATTGGCTGATAATGCCAACATTGACCAACACTTGTGTACTAACATAACAAAAAAATGTCGATAATCGAATGTACACAGCCCGACAAAAATTCAAAATTCACCTTTACTTTTGAACAAACCATGTATTTATGTAATTCAATAAAAACTCTGCTAAATAACCAGATAGCTTAAAGTTTTAGTGTTATACGTACATGTATATATTTATAAAGAAAGATATTACTAGTTATCTTATCAAGTAGATTCTGGATTCCAATTATTTTAAAAATGAATTCAGTTTTAGAGAATTATTCATTTCACAAACTCGTTTCTTAAAAACCATTTCCGTAGCGTAATTCTAGAAACAGTCAAATTAGTTATTTCGAATTATTCTAATTTGTTTTACAACTTGAACTATCAAATTTGTTCACTCATAGAATTTGTAAAAGAATAAAATATAAATACAACCAAAATATTACTGCAGTTATTTCGAAATGAATAAACATTGAAAAAGCAAAGAGAATTCTTTTTTAAATAATTTTTTTTGTATTTAATTGTTGTGTTTTTGCCGGAAAATTAATTTTCTTTCGTCCTGTCGTTTGCTTGAAGGTGTCATACACCTGTGTTCGTACATATAAAAGCCGATGGTGGTACGAACAGCTACAATTGTCCTATACTCCTTTTCAGGCAGGTTTAATTGCCTGGGTGTAAGATGTTGCATCTAGATCATGGACGGTACTAGCATTCTATACTCAAATTGCTGATTAAAAGTCAATTCAATTTGTTTACTTTTTTGTTTTTATAAAAATTCATTTTTTCAGTAATTTATGAATAAACGATATCATAAATTTACGGCACGAGTTTTCTTCCTTTTTAAACTATCGCAAATTAATTTATGTAAAATTCCTTTTATTACCAGCAAATTCCGTCTTGTCCTTTCAGTGATCCCTATTGAAAATGTCTGTCAGCATCATTCGTTTTTTTGTTGTTCTTGTTGTTTTTTTTTAACACATTTAGTGTATATCACTCCACCTATCACTTCATCGCTTAATCCACGTGATTCCAAATTACTCAGCCCGTTGTTTTATATTTGTTAAATTTCCAGCATATTCCCTGTTTCTTTACATTATTTGGGAACATTTGTGCATAAAAGCAAGCGTCTTTTAGAGGTACATTTAAAAATAATTTTTATGTATTTATAAAATAAATACAATACCAAGATATTTACATATGTATATGTCCTTAGGAACGGTTGAATATTGAATACTTGGCAATACTGTTTTATTAATAATTTGCTAGAAGTTTTGTTGTCGACGACATTATAAAAATGAACTTGGACTGTGCAGTGTGTTTTTCCAACAATTCTCCTTATTTTCGTTGATAATACGCAAGGCAACTTGATAATAGGTAAACTCGCCGACGAATTTAAAGTATTTACGGGATCTTTGTAGAGTTGTGCCGATCACGAAATGGGTCGTTCAATTGAAAGAATATTTCAAAAAGATAGTAGCAATTTTACAACTATTACAAAACAACACACAATTTATTTTGGTGCATCATACACAAGAATTTAAAAATGGTTGTTGTTTTTGTTATTGTTGTAAAGTTGCTACCAATGTCAAACTGCATTTATAAAAAAGGCACCGGAAATGGCAAAACATTACTTTTATATGGATTTTGACATCCAATAAGTTTAAGAAAAAGTACTCAGCTGGGCTGGTTAGTTTAGCCGTTTAGTATACCCTGATAATACGTATACACTACTTGCATGTGGCAACGGGGGACTAAGAGACTATGTTTCCTTGCCACGTATTTTAAATAGAATCAATAATTATTTGAACAACTTTTGATTTTGAGTACTGTGATTTCCAATACACACATACATTTTTTTATATGAATTTTTGTTTTGATTTTGACAGGAATAATTTCGGGCTGGTCTTTTGTTCACTTTGCACCCGAAACTGGCACTGGGGCTGAATTTTAAAAATGTTGTGGAATTTTGATCAACTACAAGTTACTATTTGACCTAAATTTTATTTGCGATTACGTGAATTATGCGAACTGTGCGAATAGAACTTTTGCCTCTGAATATATGTATTTACGAAAAACCTAAGTATCAGGCATGTTCTGAAAATCACTTTTTTGTAAAAGTGATTTCAAATCACGAAAAGGTGTTCTGTGCCCAAAATTTTTTGAAATCTCGTGATTTAAAACCGGTGAGCATTTAGAATCAAAAAATAATTACATTATATATTTAATATGATGTGTTTTTTATTTATTTAAGTAATAAAATAAGGTTTTATACACACAAAAACATATATATTAACAAATTTCTAAGGACACTGTTTGTTTTGTAAAAAGTTGTTTTGCTTTGTTTACCAATGTTCGTGATTTACTTTTTCTCTTCAGCAGTCAGCTGGTTTGTTTTTTCGAAGATATTTGTGAGGTGCCAAAGTGACACAATCGTAAAATATCATGAAAGATATATGGAATCTTAATATTTAATACAAAATTTATTTATTGTTGTTAAAAAATATAATAATAGTAAATAACTGAGTAATTTTTGTGCAAATTTAGATGTTAGAAGTGCAAAATCTAAGCAAATTTCATCGATGAAAACAGTGGCAACTTCGTTATTTTTGCATTAATTTTTTTTATACTAACATTTGTTTTCATTTTTATTTATGCTTTGTGAACTTTGTTTTGATAGGTCCCGTAAATGACGTTTTTTACAGCAATTACTGCCAATAAATTAGCTCCCGGCGTTTTTATTCCCTTAAATACAATCTAAATAGTCAGTTTTTTTCTCGTGTTTTCGTAAAATCACGTGATTTGCAGAACAGCATCAAATCGTCGACGTGTTTTCAAAATCGTTCGTGATTTGAAATCACGTGGTTTTCAGAACAGACCTGTATGTTATCAAAAGCTAAGCCTTATGACAGCACGATAGAGCGCACGGCTAAGTTCAGGCGCTGTTTCTACTCCTACATAAATTTGCTTCATTTAATCATAAAATAATGAAACTTGAAATTTAAGAACTCTACATGTAGGTAAAGTCATAGGTGTAGTTTAAAAGTTTTTCGATAAAAGCTTCCCAAAATATAAAAGTGAAAAAATGCGAATTTTTGATACCTATTCACTGACTCACTTATTAATATAATATGGCACTACCATATGCAATTTTGCATACCATTGGTTGGCTAAAAGCAAAATTGCATATGGTAACCTAGATTTCAATAACAGAAAAGTTAGAGTGTTGTAAAACTTCATTCTCAACCAAGGAAAAATACTATAATATGAAAAATTCAAAAATTGAGAAATTGCTCGTGCTCGTATTCCATTTGTCTTAAATGTTGGTATAAATAGAAGTTGTAGACACACAATTTGTAGATAAGACACGAAGAATGTTGATGACGTGCGTAGTGGCATAGAAAATGCATTCCATTCAGCTAGATGACTAATAGAATTAAAACTTTTACTGTTTTCAAAAAAAAAAGGTCCATATTAAATAAATAATTCTCTTTCTGAATAGAAAGAAAAAACGAACTCATGCCTAAAGATTGAAATTACTTAACATTTAATTTAACTTTGTTACTTCAATTAAGCAGGTAAATCAATTATGCGGAACTCAAGCGAAAACTACTGTCCCACATACATGTGGGTATATGGTATATGCCTTTACATATTGATTAGAAATAAATTTGACAGCTAAAGATAGCCTTACGTCACACAATTCAATAAGAGCTTTAAGTGCGGTTTTTTACGATATCATTTTGACTAGCGTTCTTTTAAAGAAATGCATTTGAATCCTTATGTTCCTTCAGACCATATTAAATTTGAAATTACATATGTCCGTACTTATATATATTAGGAATATGTAAAATAGTCAACTTTGATATCGATTATATGTGTATTATTTTTGAGTTTTCTTTGTCAAAGTCATGAAAAATCAAGGACTCAATTTTGTTATTCCACTCACGAGTATAATTTCCCTGTGTCTGTTGCTTTAACCAACAAACCAAAAGGTTTGTTTTTTATTTTATTGCTATCATGTCTAACTTGATGTCTATTAACGTTTTTGTCTGCTTGTCTACCTGTTGTCTGCCAAATATATTTACCATTTTCATTTCATTGATATTTTACCAACCATAAAAAAAAAGAAACAAACAACGGCAAAGTTTAAAATAAAGTTGTACGTGTGTGGGAGTGTTGGAAAATTGTGTAATATTAATAATAACAACAACAACATCATCATTGATAAATGTTTACGCGTCACGCTACCGCTGGTTTTGTTTCGTCTGTTTTTCTATACTTATCTTCACTTGCAGAAATAAAATGGTAGGTTTTATGTACAATTGCAAGTGGAAACATATTATTTTTAATTCAAATCTATTAAATTCACAATAATAAATTTCAAGACAATGCATTCAATGCTCTCTTTACCAAAAATATTGAAAATGGACTATTCTAAAATGTACTGGTTCCATTTAAAAACCTACAACAAAGAAAGATGGCGTGAAATGTTTAGCAAACATTTTATTTTCTTTTCTACGCATAAGTATTTTCTGTTCTTTTAATGGAATTAATAGTTATTACGTACCTTGAGGGTGTGAAGTTCAAAAACTGAGGCCGTTACCGACTGAAATTCTCCTTCTGTTTGAGTTTTTGCCGGAATATTTTTAAAACCGATTCGCCAAGTCTTAAGGAATAGTCAGGCTCTATTTGCATTACTCATTAAGAGGGTTTTTAGTATCCCGTCTAGATTAATGTATTTTTGTTAAAAAATAAAACACGAAGCAGTTTGAAAACCGCGTGACACTAGGTTATTCACAATCAACACTACTACCATTTAGTTTGTGTTTAACAGCCATCAATAGCATACGGCTTCGTGAATTTCGATGAAAATTTAAAAAGTGAATTTCGTGTACCCATACATTCTTTTTTGGGTCAAACACAATCAGCGAAACCAAGAAAAGTTTTGATAAATACTATGGCTACTCTGCATCATCATTTTCATTGGTAGAAAAGTGGTTTGCTGTAGTACGTTGTGGTCGTACGAGCATAAGTATTGCGTTCAGTCTGCCCAAAAGAGGACCTCGCTAGAAGTCATTGATAATGTCCATGGAATGAATATACCGTTTGGCGATCTTCAACCGCAACCGAGAAGTTTTCGCACCGTTTCGTAACAACGGATAAAGCATGAATACATCACAATACATTAGAGGCCAAGGAACAGTGGTGAGTGCACCAATTTTTGTTGGATGACCACCGGCGAATATTATTCTTAGATAGATCCAAAACAGTATTTGGCGATGAATGTGTAGTCAAAGAAAAAATGTATAAGTTGCGCTACGCACTGTAACCCAATCCACTAAACTTGCCAGAATCCAAGGACTAATGTGTTCTTCTAAACCTGAATAAACGGCTCAACGATAAGAGATTTGGGTCGAATGAATAGGTCATCACTGTAACACATGCCTCTTGAGAAAACCTGCTATTTGGAAAGAATAATACAATTGGAAAAAATGGATTTAATATATATAGTATATCGAGTTAAAAGGAGAACGTGTTGAAAAATAAAACGCTCTTTTTCTGAAAAATCGTTTATTCAAAAAGCCGCGGAGTTTTTAAATTTCCCTCGTACTCGTATACATAATTTAGTGGTTAAGCTTTAGTGTTGCCATTCGGTGCTTTTCAGGTATTTGCTTTGAGATTTGTAGCTTTTCTTGCCCGGAAATTTTTTTAATTATGGCTGGCAACACACGAAGGAACGTAAGAGGAAACATAGACATGTTCTATTTAATGCTGCATCATCTGCAGCTATGTTTTCCTGCTGAAAGTGATGGTTAATATTTGATTCCCAAAATATGAGTTTTTTTTACATATTTATATTTTTAGAAACAATTTTACATTTTCTGTATCGATATTTACTGTCTTTGATGGCTTAGTACATTGAAAACAGTCGTACTCGTAGTATGTAGGATATTTACACAGAACTGATGTTTTGTTTATGGTTTTCTCTGTGGTTGCGTCGTCTGTATGCAAAAAGGAAACTAGGGGTTTCTAATACAAGTTTCCACTAATGTTCTTTTATGTGCAACGGACGAGCGAATATTTGTGAAAAACTTTTTGCCCTAGAGGGAACGAAATTGACACAGAACTTCTCACGTAACTGGTTCTTTAGGGATAGCGACCGGCTAAAGTTCTAACACTTCGCATGAAAGGGGCATGTGGCTTACCATTGTGTTGTCATAGGAGGGAAAAGCTGGTATCTTTTATACCCTGTTTGATATGCTACTGAATAGATTCAACGAATCTGGTCCAGTGTCGGTTACTATGGCACTGTACGTAAGTATGTATGTACGTAAGTCATACTAGTTAAATATGTGGTGTTTTCACCCGTCACGGAACGTTACTTTCTATATTAGAGCCATTTTCACAAGTCACGGGACAAGTTCTTCTGGACCAGAGCATAGACAGGTAAATATATTAATTTTTTAAACATTCAAATATTGCTATTTAAACTCGATAGCAAAGTATCTACTAGATCAAAAGGATACAAATGAATCTAATACCAAAACAAGCAAGACAGTGATTTTTTTTTAAAAATGAGTGCAGCTCTTTTTCCTGCGCAAATTATTTTACATAACATTTTTTTACCCTGCTTACAGTGCTAGCATATTTATAGCTTTTAATAGCGTTTTTAGCATATCGTTTGCATTATTTGAAATTACTTTTTAAAATTATATCCGATTTTTATTGCAGGGCCTAGATACTTCTTATAAAACTATGTAGTCTTATTCTTCTGACTGTTCTTTTTCATATTTCTTGGAGTTAAAGATGGTTAAAAAACTTGAAGATAATAATTTGCCGTACATTTTTGCAAATGTTTATCTGTTAAATATGAGAATTGCCCTCATTGCTACTAAATTTTCTTTGAGAAGTGTTTACAGTGCTTTTGTTCCGTCAAGAGTTTTTATGCATATTTCGTCAAATATTTGCCCCGTCTGACCTTTAGAAGAGCTCCTTAATTTAGTATTATTCGAATCGATTTTAAGCAAAAAAAAAAAACAAAACAAAAAACAAAGCCGGTTAAAAAAAGAACAAAAATCACTTTGTGTTTTGATTTGATAGGGTGTTTTGATGTAGATTTTTGGAACGAATTTCCGCCATCCCTTGTCAAGTTTGGTTTGGTGGCAAACCGGTTTCGGCTATGTGCCATCTTAAGTGTCGTTTGTCCTAGTTCTGTCAGTTTTCGAAAATATATAGAATATATAGAAGTGAAATTAAAAAGTAAGAAAATGTTTTTGTGAAAACTATAAAATAAACTATTCGCGATGTTCTCCCACTTAATTATTTGAACAGTTTTGGTAATCATTTTATTTTGCTTGATCTTGCCTTGGAGAACTTTCTACCGCTCTATGGACGAACTCGTGAAAAGTGTTTAAACATATACATTGTATATGCACATATATAAAAAGTAAAGCAAGTAAAACACAATACAATGCTTAAATTTTCCTAAAACCAGATGTGTTAGTAGAATAGAATTGAATTCGATATTCTTTCAGAAAATAGTACACAAGAAAATAATACACATGTCGGCTAACATATCAGAATTTTACATGCCTTCAGCAGATTTCTTTCAAAAATGTCAGCAAAAAACTCAGAATCTCCAACGACATTTTTGTCAGAATCCATGTCAATTTTTAGTCTGATAGAATTCGTATACGATTTTGACTTTTTTGTTGACGTTTCTGATAGAAATCTGACAGACGTCAGCCTATTTCGCTGACTGCTAAGTAAAATAAACAATGAAAATTAAAGGATTTCAATAAGTGAAAAGTTGAAAGAAATAAAGCAAGCTGTGGGTCAGGTGTATAAACGGAATTATGTTTTTGGCCCATGTATGCCTTTCATTCTCACAGTTAACGGCTAATAGAGGTCCAATTTTCAATGACTGCCGCATAGACTCGGCTAAATTTGCGCGATGGCCTGGTCATGCTGACTTTGCGGACTTTGACAGAAAATTGTGTCATATTAAATAGTTTGTTTTTAACTTATTTGCTCAACTTTGCCTAAAGAGCTGCTAAACATTTGCTAACTTTTCGAAAACAGTAGTGAATTACTAATGGACTTTAATTTAAAAGGAATTAGTGACTTACAAAATACTTTGACGACAGTTTTTTAAGAATGTGCCAAAAAGTTGTATATTTCACATACAAACTTCTGCCTTACATAAAAATATTAAATTTTCGCGGTAATTTTTAACAAGTTAGCAGACGGATTAAAAGTAGTTATGGATTAACGAATATAAAAATAATTAAATGTACTTACCACTTTAAAATGCGGATCATCCAAATAAAAGTTGTACGTCTTTTTATCTTGCAATTCAGGGCCATTGTCGTTACGGTCGACAACTTGAATGTTTAGCTTCTTACGAATTTCTTTAGTTTTATTCGTTTCTACTTCTACACGACAACTAACAGCCACTGTAAGATTTGTTTGATGAGTCGAATTCAAAGACTCATAATCCAATGAAATCCGTGTAAATAACAGATTATTTTTCAATATAAAAAGTTCCGTGGCATTCAAGAGACTGTAAGTAACATTCATGTAGGGGCACAAATATTTGGCTGCTCTTGGATTAAGTGAACCAACTTGTATGGGCCTAAAATTATGCTGATCTTTCTTAGAACTAGTATTTACATCCTCTAGCAGGGTGTAGTGAGCTGCAGACCAGAAACATATGTTTTCTAAATTCGCGCAATATTTTTGTTCCGTTAATGGATTCAGTTCCAAAGACATGTGGGGAATTTTCATTATGTTTTCTGTACTCTTGCTGAGAGCTGTTAAAATATATTTGGATTTTTCCTCAATGGGTTTGTAATCATTTCGGATAAATACTTCTCCTGTTGTGCCGTTTATCGTTAAGAGATCGTTACTTTCTATGCTGTACACATAATCAGTTGCCACACTGTTATTGCTGGCTGCAAGAACTTGAAATTGTCCAATCGGTATTTTGGAGAATATACTTTGCGATTTTTCGTTTACTGGCAGATTCAATTGAATGGCTGACATGGGAAAGTATACTTCAAATCCTGAAAAGAGAATAAACGAAAATGAATATAAAATTAAAAACAAGTGTTTTATGGGGACAATAAAAATGTATAAATTAAGTAAATAACTTATTGATGTAAAAGGTAGCGACCAAGTGTATTTAGATGCAGATGATTTGTAATTTTTTTTTATTAATATTATGAATTCAGTTTATAAAGTTGTAGGCAGTTGTAGACAATTTTTCTATAATTGGCATAATCAAAAAGATGACTGTGATAATTATTTTGTTTAAAAATTAATTTTTTTTAATTTTAATTTTAAAAGCGTCTCGCAGGATCGATGGTTGCAGCACTACTATGATTGTAAAGAGCACTCCAACCATTTCTAAGAATTTGTTATTAAATTAGTCCTTAGTTTATTTATATATTAATTTATTAATATATATGCTTCAGTTTAAAATAATTATTATTCGCAGACAATACTTTTTAGAAGCTTGAAATTTTTCCTAAGACTCGCTTCTATTAGGTGTTTTTTAAACCCAATATAACTAGCGAAAGGTTTAACTGTCAAAAGAAATAATGTATGTACTGCGCATACTTCTTGACATTTATGATTGACGCTTGACCAACGCTACCAAATTATCCAGATTTACTTTGAAAATCAGTCTTCGACTGATCCGATCTTTTATTGCAAAATTGTGTCCAGCGAAGTTTTTGTAAAGGATATGTTAATAAACAAGATTATTTTTTACAATTTCTATCGGGCTTAAAAAACGCACTATATTTCTTAATGTGTTTTATATTGAAAATATATTACTTACGGAATAGAACATGTTTGATCAGTGCATGTCTTTTTACTTTCAACAAGGAACATTAAAATTACTTAGAAAAGTAAATATAATTGGGCATGCGGAATCATGATTATTTCATCTAATGCGAATGCAACTAATATGTCAAGGTTGAAAAGGATGTTCGTAAATAAGATGATTCGTTATACTTACAGAATGTATATGACTTGTTGAGTTCGGGGTGAAATTGCTAACCGTTCTTTTATAGAATACTAAAAGTTCAAATTCCATCCTATCTTGTTTCCAAATTCAAGTTCTCTAATTCATCATGGACTAGTTCCTTTTTATACACCAGGATTAATACCTTAGAGATGCAACACTCATTTGTGGAGTAAGAGTAGTGTGTATCTGGAATAGCATGATAAAACCTGATTGGCAATTTTTGGTTAATAACTTTGTATTTTTCCCCACCCCTATATTAGTGCTAAGGGTTGTACATATGCATTTTTTTCTATTTAGTTCTATATACCTTTTTTTTAAAAGAAATTTGTTGTGGCGATATAAGAATTATATGTAACCGCTTTTTGCCTATGTTGACTTTATGATTATTAGAAACTAGCTGACCCGGCAAACGTTTTTTGCCTAAAAATGTCCATGATCTGTACTATAGATGTACGTATATGTATTTAGGACCAAAACATACATTGATCATATCCCTCCACCAATGAAACTGAAATGAAAAATGCAGATATAATTTGATATCTGTCTCCGTCAGTACTATACATATATCTTTAGCTTCCTTGCTCTTAACAACTCATTTGCCACGTCCCTCCGCTGATGAATCTAAAATAATAATAAAATCCGGCTTTAAAGTGATACTTCTCGTTGCCAGTACTTTGTGTGTACTTACTCGTATGAATTTATTTTTTCATTTATTGAATTGTATTTCCCCTCATTCAAGCACTCTGTGATAAACGATATTTTTCGTTTTGTTGTCAGGTGCGAAAACGATCAAAGCAGAAGGTTTTCCGACACGGGAACATGCGACATACAGTTGGCCGTGTGAAAAACAGTTATTTTCCAGATCCAGGCCACAAACACTCAATGATTGGCCTTGTGATTTATTAATTGTCATGGCGAATGCGAGACGAATTGGAAATTGTATTCGCTGAAACTCGAATGACATATCGGTTGGGATCATTGGAATTCTCGGAATGAGAACTTCCTCACCTTTGAATTTTCCTTTTAGTAGTCTCGCGTGAATCACATTGGTCATGAGTTTTGTGACCGCTAAACGCGTTCCGTTGCATAATTTTGGTTGGTAGAGATTGCAAAGCATGATAACGACTGAACCAACCTTCAATTGTAAATTGTGCGGCGGCAAGCCAGGCATATCCAATGAATTCAAGAACTCAGTTGGGTAGTTGGTTGCTTCGGCTTCGTTTGTTACACAGTCGATAGATTTGATCGAATGCAGTGACCCAACGATTTGATTTTGAATTGTGAAGTTTAAGTGATCCGCATCCTTGTTCTTTGCCGCTAAAATTGCTCTTTCACTCAACCAATCGTAGTTTTGGTAGTTAGCAATGATGTTCGGAAACACTTTGTTGATGAGCTCCTCTTTCGTTGAGACGAAATTGCAAAAATTTGACGGGAATGAAATCAATCAATTCGTTGAGTCGACAGGAACATGATCATTACCGATTGTTAGCAGTGAATTGGAGAACACTTCGGCAGATGGATCGTTTAGCAATGCAACTCGCATATTTGTCGTCAGCTGAGGCAAGCATTGATCTCATCGGCAGCGGTCGATCGTGGTATTACTGGTGTTTGCCGGAAATCAATGCACCCCCAAAACATCTTGCGTCATTACGCAGATCTTTCATAGTGCGATTCAGAGCTTCTAACGTACGTTTATGCGACATTGTGCATTCGTCCCAAATAAAAATTTTGCTCGCTACCAAAACTTTGGCCATTGCTGAATGTTTCGCTATGTTTTATGTGGGTTGTACAATCGCTTGAAGGTTTAATGGCAATTTTAATGCAAAATGAACGGTTCGGGAACCTTCCAGCATCGTAGCTGCTATTCCGGAAGAAGCAACTGCTACAGCAATTTCCGATCTTGCACGAACTGTAGCCAAAATCAATGATATGAGGAATGTCTTGCCAGTGCCACCAGGCGCATCAAGGAAAATCATGCCGCCATTTCCATCATCAATTGCCTTCATCACCGTATCGTATACTTCTTTTTGTTGGGGATTCAACAAAGGTACATTCGTTTGAACCAATTGGTTTAATGCATTTGTGTCGTATTCACGCTCACGCTGCAATTCTCGTTCGAATGCGTCAGGCGATGTCATTCCTAAGCTGATTAAGAAACTGCCGCACATTAGGTAACACATGTCTTCTATCAAACCAAAGCCTGGTTGTGCATCTCTTCATTCATCTCAAGATGGGGATTCTCTGAATGGGCACGAACTCGATGCAAAATGTCTTCTGACATGTCATCCTTGTACATCTCCCACAATTTACGTGGATTCGATGGAAAACATGTGGAAATAATGATTGAAAACAATGTGCGTATCTGACTTGGAGATGCGGAAACAGTTGCTTCTGCGATTGTCGTGTCTCAATGCGTATATTTTTCTAGCAAATTAAGCTCCTGACATAGTGCACGAAATGTTGGCAACACTACACCGTTCTCCAGATGCACTGCCAAATGAGTAACAGTCGGATAGTGTTCGTGAATGGGAAATGAGAATATACGCCAAATCGCCTCATTGCAGCTTACGTACCGACCAACTTGATAGCGCGTAATTTCATCATTGGGGTCAGGAGCTTGAAGACCAAAAGCCGCCATGTCACTGCCCTTCGTGACATATTTGCAGATGTACTTGATTGACTTCACTGAATTGCAATACTCAGCGTTACAATGCGCCTTGAATGTTTTGGAAAGAAGTGACGAATGCGGAACAACCCAAGAGTTGTCGACTACGAAATCATTTCCTTTTACTTTGACTGTAATTGTTCTACCGCCGTTATGAGATGATCGACGCCGATACAGTGGATAACCATCGTTGCCAGTGATGGTCTCATCAGTCAAACTTCGTGGATAACGCTTGGAACACTTGCCATCAACCATGCATGGTGACTGTGGGTTAATGGAGCCACACGGTCCATGAATCATGTTTGCTATTGCGACATCATGCAGGTCTAGATCGGTTTTGGGATCAGGAAACTCGGCACATATGATGTCATCAATTTGGTCTGGCTGTATTCCTTCGACTAACCAAATAAGAATGTGCGCATGCGGCAATCCTCTTTTTTGTCATTCAATCGAATACATCCAACATCGAGTATCCCCAAAGACACGATGCCTAACAATATAGTCCATGAGCGACCGGATTTTTTGCCTGAATACACGTGCGGTGATATCATGCCGATAACTCTATGTTTGGCCAGGAAGCAGCAGATGAACAATTTCTATCCACTTTGGATTGCACGTGAAGGTGATGAGCAGGTCTGGACGGCCGTAATAACGTACATATGTCATTGTATCTTGCATTTATTCATGCATATGACGTAGGCTGCGAACGTCGCTGGTAAAATGGTCAACCGACCAAAATCAGATGCATTTTCTTCGGTAGAAATTGCATCGCGTAAATGAATGTACTCCTCCGTACGTAGTTTTGTTTGATTTAAACTCATAAAAGGGAGGCGCTTGGCTTCTATTTTGGCATACATATCGACGCAAAATTGCTGAAACAATCGGCGAAATCGAAGCAAATAGTTGTCTACATTTTGGTGAATCATCAAACGATACGCGTAAAAATTCATTGCGCTGACCTTCCTGGTAGTTTCTCCACCTAAATGATATCAGTGGCATTAGTGTCATATTGAAATGAAAATTATTTTGATAACTGTACTCACTGGTCGATGGATTTATCATCTTGATGTTGATATAATAACCATCGTCTCCTTGCCAAAACATCAGTGGGTATTGCAATGCATCGTATGAACGATGTGTTTCGGATATTCGTTGCAATTGCCCAGACAAAATGATTGGGTAATTTATTACCTTGAATGTCGGAATGAATCCGCGTTCATGAATAATATCTGCTCCAAATGAAATCATTTGAAAGCATCCGTTATATTTCTGAGCGTTCGATAGAAAATGACGTGATTCTGGTGTTTCACCATGAAGCAAAGAACGCAATGGCTCTGTTGGCAAGGGCAATGGTGGTAATTTAATCTTGCCACTGAGACGGCACAATCCAGGTGTTTATCGAGCAAACTTTAATGCGCCGCAATGGTTGCACACAACCTCCATTGAGTCAATTTGAACGGAAGGATGAGAGCTGTAGTCAATTCTGCAATCGTAATGTAACGCTACTCGATTCAAATCAACACTTGAAGCAGTTCTTCTTATGCGTTGATTTAAATTATCACGTTTTTGAGCTCTTTGGTCTGCCCGACGATTTGTCGTTGTCAACTGAGCCGTTTCATTTCCCGCCTATCTTTCTTCTTGGGTTTATGATGCACGAAGTTGGGCCATACTAACACGGCGCTGTTCTCGTGCGATTTCTTGTTCATCCGTCGTCAATTGATAGGCGATATTCCGAACTCTATTTGCATTTCGGGTTCGACGCGATTAGATCTTCTGGCTCGCTGTGCTCACATGTCATAACCGCACAAAATAAACAACTTTCATTGCAACTTACCGTTTGAAAATAGAATTCCATACTAAAATTATCACTCTAAATGAAATAATCAGCGAATAACAATTGATTTTCAAAGTAATCCACCTTAAAATTAATTGCACAATCCGAAATTAACGTCTCTTTTCGCTGGCAATAGCAAATTCGCAAAAAATCGTTTCAAAACAATAAATGTATTTAATCAAATTTATTTACAATAACTGTCTTAAGCTGATAAAAGTTTGAAAAACTGTTCAACTGTTCTGTTTGTCAGAAGTTGATGCACACACCGCCATCTACTGGCAATACCGGAACCAGCATTTGAAATAATGTTCGTTTTCATAGGTTCTTGAGTTAAGATGGCGTTGTAAAATCGCTCCATACAAAATGTAGGGGGAAATTAATTTTCTTCATAGATTTTTTTTTCGGGAAAATTTGCGGAATTTTCTTGGGTATTATCCTTTTTTGGGTAGAGACCTAACCGAATTGGTACTCATCATCGAAATCGGTCCAGGCGTTCTTGGGTTATAAGCGTAGTAACTAACATCACTCTCTTTTATATATATAGATAAATAATTGAAAATCTGATATGGGAGGATTAAACATTATTCTATATTATAATGTACATATGTAAGTTAAAGAATGGTTTAAACTTCATGCATCGTCATGTCAAAAATATGCGAACTTTTTTATTTCTATTAAATCCGCTGTTACAAATTGTTGTACTGTGTTCACAAATTACTTTAAAAATTGCATCGTTGGTTTGCAATTTTTATCAACACTTTTATCCTTTTTATTTTACAATAATCAAAATATTTTTATTTTCATATTTCTATTTTGGTTAGTGCTGTTGCTAACAGCAGTGTAGAACATATTTTCGTTTCTTTAGCTGCGAGTAACTGTGATTTGCTAATTTGTATTGTGTGTGTGTGTGTGTGTGTGTGCCTGTATATGTGCAAGTCGAACACATACAAATTAGCAAACTAGAATTTGTTTACTGCTGTCCGCAGCAGCACTAAGCAAAACAGAAATAAATTTTCGTGAGTACTGCTATAGCAACAAAAAAATATTTCTATTGTTGTCTAAATGTTCATGCCTGCTAATAGAAATTACAAACACGAGATAAAATATTAGTATTAACACAAATATTTAAAACTAATTTTTTCCTGTATCACAATGATAAAAAATAAGAACGTTTTATATTTATTGCATAATCGTATATAACAAAGTCGTACGTTGCTACTACTGCATATTTAAACCCTGGTTAAAAGTGTGTTCCCGATAAGCTTAGAGGTTTGGGTATGCACATATGTCTGGATGTTGTTCAGAGCTGTAGAACAATGTATAAGTGAATATAAAAAGTTTAGCTGCTGAATTTACAGCTTTGAAACTTCAAAAGCAAGTCTTGTTCGGAAATTATTTCAATTAAAATTTATAGCAAGGGCTCACCGTCATAGAAAATACATTGTACGGGTATTAGATGTTTCTTCGCTGTTAGTATGACTAATGATTGCTGATTGTTTAAATTAACAAATGCTCAAATCACATTTCATCCGTCCACTTATGTTTGTATAAATAAGTATGTTTGTATGTTATCTAGCAAAATGTTGTATTAAATTAACAATAAAGTCGATCCTTTTTGGCGGACTATTTTATATTTGGCCCACATTAAGAAAGAAAATTAATAAAATAATAATAATAATAATCTCATAATGAGTTATTATGTTTGTACTTGTATCAACGACTTCTTTTCTAATTTGATTTCGCCTTAATAGTAAAATTGTTTGAATATGGGTAAGTTTATTTTATTACTGCCAATCGTATGATACAAGTGGAGGGTGCGTGTGTGTGTGTTCATTTAACTAAAAACGACTAGAATCTTGTGTTTAATCGCAGATCTTTAAGAGCCAACTAGACAACTGAAGCTGTTTCTCAAACCAAGTGACATTTTATGTTTGTGCCAGCCACTTGTGTTGTCTATAGGGGTGTTTGCATATTTGCCAAGGCATTTGAAGTTTTATCGAACCGCTTGTATCGCACATAGTCAAATTGTTTCATTATCAACAAACAACAGTTTACAAAGTGTGGACGTCGCGGGATAGTAATATGACAATGACACAGACAAAAATTAATTTTGAATCGAATTTACCATCGTTATAGAAATTAAGGTCAGAGAAGAAAATGTAAAAGACATCATCTAGAAGAAACAATTTTAATAAAATTGCTGCTGCAATTTGAAGTCTGCATTCATCAAGTACCAGAAGAAAAGTGTAATGTATGTTTGACAAACCGATTGTTGCTTCCATATATTCGATACAATGTTGAAAAAATTTCAAGAACGTCGGTCCGTCGTAGAGGTTTCTATAGTCCACACACATGTGAATAAACATATATAAATTTGTTTACATATATGCTATAGATTCTGAGAGCTAATTCGGGAAACTATCGATAAAAATGAAAGAAGGCAATGATTTGTTTGTAATTCGAAGGCTAATTCACACTAAGTTATTTAAAAATAAGGTAATTCGCTCTAAAATTTCGAGTAGTGAACAATGGCCTGAGCCGCCTGATTTAATCCGCAAAAAATTTTGGCATCGGCTTAAAATAACTGACAGCAACCCATAATTTCCGCAATACGGACCCCCAAAGCTTCCGTATATAATTTATAATATTTCGCTGTTTAATGTCACAGTGGGTGGAACGGAAAGATTCTCAGATAACGTTTTAAATGATAAAATTTCGTTTCTTCAAGAGCCAATTTTGTTTTGCAGACAAACCGGTTTCGGCTCTGTGCCATCTTCAGTGTCATTATTTATTACGTGGTTATATGACAGGTGTGAACAAGTAGCAGGTAAAGCTCATAGGTAGGGTCAGAATTCGTTCCGGAATATCAAATCAAGAACGAAAATATCAGTTTTTACATATTTTTTGTAGGCAGTTGTATAAAGTATTCAATTTTTTATTGTAATTTGTATTTTCTTTTGAAATGAAAACTTTGTCTCTATTTGTTTATTATTTGAAAACCATTAGAGAAAGACACAAAAATTTTTAACTTTGAATCTGTAAATTTTTAAATTTAGTTACTTGCGATGAACAAAAATTTGTCAATCAATAAATGTCTAGTTTTTAACAGAGATTTTAAAATATAATTATAACCGAAACATTGCAAACGATCTTTAGTAAGTGGAGCCAAAGCTTGTATCCCAAAAGCTTTTTTATGGCCGAAGTATGTTAACACACATACATATGTATAAGAGTAGACTGTTTTTTTCTCTGGTGCCCATCAAATTGCAATAGGTCGCGTACGAGAATGATGAGATGGGCAACTAATTTGCTTACACATTTGCAGGTGTATTTTTTATTTCTTTCCGGATCTTTTAGGTTCCTGGAAATAATTTTATTTCGTAAAACTGTAGACTTTCTTCTTTATTTAGCTATTTCTCTTGCAGTGTCGTCTGCAAACGTTGACGTATATGTATTTGGGCTTGTTGGCATATCCGCTGTAGAGATGATATATAATAGCATCCATAGTATATTACCTTGAGGGACTTCTGCAGAAATTTTTATCAAACTGATTCTTTGACCTTTTTAAATGTTCTATCTGTCAAATGGTTCTATAGACGCTTGTGGGAGTTTTTAGGAAGAATTCGAGTTATTTCAGTGAGTAGCCATTCATGCCAGAAATTTCGAACGCCAGAAAAATAAATATTTATAAATAAAGCTATCGAGTTAATGACGGCAACAATTCTATGGACTTTCTCAATAGAACTATGCTCGCTCGTAAACCAAACTGATGATCTAGGATAATGTTTTGCTCATTAGGATATGGCATTAAGTGCGAAACGAATAATTTTTCAAACAACTTTAATAAAGTGGACGGTAGGCTAATGGGCCTGTATGACGTAATCTGATTCGAGTTTTTTCCAGTTTAAGAATCCGTAATAATTTCAGAGATCTTCCAAGAGAATGGGAAGAAACCAACTCGTAACATGGCATTAAATATAAATAGCGTAACTCTTACAGCAGAATTACGTAAGTTTTTTTTTATCATTGAGCCTGTAATACGATCAGGCCTAGGCAATTTTTTCATATCAAGATTTTTATTTATTTTTTAGGATCATTCAGAATTTCGCTGATAATTATGTCATATGGTGTAATAACCTTCTCTAATTGATTAACAAAGTCATCTGTCTTTTCAATTGAATTTAGTGAAGCTTTTAGTCTAACAGGGCAATTTAAGTGCCTTACGGCATTCCGCAGGCTATAATGCGTGTTTTTCCTTGCTACAATTCTAGTTGCTACAGTCACTATGACTGTAAAATGGTCCTACAGATCTGGAATGTCAGACGAGTTTCTCAGAGAAATGTTCTGAGATATTTGAGAGCTCACATACATTTTATATTTTAACCAATTCGTGTTTTTGAGTAAAAAATAATATTTTAGTTGAAAAACTGTGGTGTATAATAATGACTGTAGGTGAATAATCAGAAGGTATATCATAGATGATTAGTTTGATGTTGATGCAAAATCAATACGATCTGGCAACTTATTAAAGTCTCTGGGCCAATAAGTGGGTTTATATCCAGATACGACGTCTAGCTTGTTTTTTTTTGCACTGTATAATTCAACTGTCTCCCTCTGGGACTAAGAAATCGGTATCCCCAAAATGTGCGATTTGCATCGTAATCGACAGCTGCAATGAACTTTTGCCCTAGTGTAGCAATGAACCTGGCGAATTGATCGTGTTCGATCTTATGTCCAGGCTGGCAATACACAGACCAAACTGCAATTATAAATCAGTAAGATTTACAGATGTACCATGTAAAAACTCTTCGCTGAATTGTGGCATTGGAAAGGGTCTTGAGTTTTTTTGCATTATGACGGATGTGCCACCGCATGCCTTTCTACTCGGGTGTTTAGTGTCGCATGTGAAAAATCCATTGAACTTAAAACAGTATTTTAAAGTGAAATATGTTTCAGAGACTAAAATTATATATAATTTTCTACTTCATATATATATATGAATTGTTCACATTAGCTTATCGATTGATCTCGATTTGTTAGTACACGATGTCACAAACGCCTTGTATTATTGTATAGTGTATTGAAATAAACCTTTAGTTTATTTGTATATGACCAGTCAATTTTATGGTATATTGGTATTATTGTATCGTTAACGTCAAAAATTTTTAGAAGTCATTTAATGTCATGCAATTAAATCAGACATGGAAGCCTTAAATTACTAACAATTAAACTTAAATCTAACAAAATGTCGTTAGCAAAGACGCAATATAACTTTTTATACTTAAAATAAAGTTTAACTTATTTAAACACAAGTTAATCAAACAAAGAGCATATTCCTACCTAGATGTGGTGTCAATACGACATTTCAAATAAAATAAAGTTGTATTATATCACAATTTTATATGAAAATTACCAACAACAAAAGTACAATATTGTATAATACAATCAAGACAACAATACACGTTTGTGTACAATAGGCGTTTCTGAATAGAACATATTAACATAATTTTATCGCATTTATCAGCTATTTTTATGGAGTTAATCCCTTATAAATTATAGTAAACCTAAAAAATATCTCATATTACAACTAATTTAGACTTAATGCGAATAAATAAACAAGCAGTAACGTAAAAGTTTAAACAAAACATTTGCAGCTGATTAACATAAACAAGAGGGCTCCACTAGGATGGGTAGTGGTTTGCACCAGAGACTCTGGACTCTACATTGTAAAATTTAATTAAAAAACATCTCTAAATATTTTCATTAAAAAAAATAATCTGCCACAAATAACTAAGATTATGTCAATAGTGTGCGCCCTTCAACAGAACACATTTTTTCTGAAATTTAGAGAGCTCACAAAATTGTATCGTAACAAATGTGACAATTATTTTAGTACATGCGAAGGTTACACCTTTTCACTTTTCTTTAAATGAAAAATACTCAACTTCTAGACGCCTGTTTAATAATGAAAATGTTTGCTCTAAACAATTTAATTAATACCCATTAACAAATTCCCAAAGCGATGGATGATATGCCTCCTTTTGAATGCGCGCGTACACACCAAACATGAGTAGAAACCAACAAACTCTTGTAAAGTGATCCATCAGCCCCACATAAACTTTCTCCCATACAAATTTACGCGTATAAAAGAGAATTCCCTAGAACTATATAACTGAAAGTTAAAGGAGAGATAAGTAGATATGTATGTACAATAATTATAATGGAAAAGGCCTGACGTAATTATTAAAATAAAACATACAACAAGTTTTGCTAAAATACACAATATTAAATATTTCATTGTCACCGTCTGCTGGAATGAAACGATAACGTAAAAATGGCTCATCACTTCCTTTATGCGAGCGGTGTTTTTACATTTATAAAAGTTAAATTAAATTAATTAAAGAGAAAGAAAAATGACACTGAAGATGGCACATGGCCGAAACCGGTTTGTCTCCAAAACAAACTTGACAAGGCATGACGGAAATTCGTTCCAAAAATTTACATGTTAAATTCTACTTTCTTTTCAACTAATTATTCTAACAACAACAATAAAGTTTAAACTAATCTTCAAAAAGGGGGAGATAACCAAACTGTTCTAGTTGCATATTGGCCAATGTTGCCGTGTACTTTGTAAAAAAAAAAGACAATTAAAATATAAAAAAAACCATCACAAAACTGGGCTCGTTAATGAACGTGTTATTATAGAAGCAAAACAAGACATAGGAAGATATTCTTGATTAGATATACCGACAGGATGATTTCTTATAGATATTTGGAACGAATTTAGATTAAGAACGAAAAATTACTCTGAAGATGGCATATAGCCGAAACCGGTATATCTCCGGAAATGACGGAAAATAGTTCCAATTGTATACATAGGAAGAGACTATGTCAATGGTAGACACTCGAAGTTTTCTTCTCTATCTCTCTCTGCTGGTTTGAAAGCTGATAAAGTGGTGTAAATATTGCTCTTATTCACAAGCATTTACTCTGCGCCTTTTAGTCAGGTAAATGAAAAAACTTTAAAAGTCAAGATTCACTATTCTATATAATCATACGATTCCATAAAAAAAATCGAACACAAAAATTAATTCCCAGTGTCACATTATCACACAAAAAAGATGCGAATATAAATGAAGCTCTAATCGCATAGAAAATATTATTTGACTACATATATTGTTAAACACATTACCAAATCAGACGGAACTGTCAAAACTTCATTCACGTATATTTCCTTTTAATCTACAGTGTACATACCTTTTAAGCACATATACGATTTTCTACAGATCTAACGATTAAATAGTGAACTATGACATTAATGGATATAAAAGTAGAAATTAAGAAACAGTTTTAATAAGAAAAAAAAGTATTATTTTAGTAAAAAAACTCGAAAAATTTGACAGCCTTAATAAAGAAATCTACGCGTTTTGTGGCGACACCGATAATGGAAAAATATTTTTAGACATTTGAGACAAATTTATACATATTCTTAACATGATTCTTTCTAAGGACTAAAAGTATATTTGAGGATTAATTAAATGCCATCAGCCGCGCGTGCAGAACCTCTCAAATAGACCTTGAGTGAAAAATAGTCACTCTTTTTTATATATATCTGTAATTTGACACAGAAGAGAGAAATAAATTAAACAGCTGGGCTGACGAGGCTACCTTGTGAATATACCTTGCTACATAAGACCAGTAACAATGACAGTATGCATATTTTAGAAATAGATTGACAATTACTTTGCGTAGTTTTTGAGGGTGTGTCTTTATTGTACAGAATAATTTGAATTCTAACGTTGCCTCTAGGATCACTATTTAAGTTGGTCAAAATTTTAGAAGTTCCCAGGCAGCAGTTGGAAGATTGTTTTGGCAAAAGTCTTGGGACTACCTTACGCGACTAAAAACTGATTAATCAGTTGTACGCTCAAATAAGAAAAACGAAAATGATTCCTACAAATGCTTAGAAAGCGTCTTTTTACAGATTTTCAAGCAATTCACTTTATTTATGTCAGTAAACTCGTGCTGTAAATAACAAAATGTTATAAAAGAAAAAAAAAATAAATTTGGCATAATGTCTCAAAAATGTGTTGCAATTGATTAAAAAAGCCAGTTTCTCAGACTTGTCAGAAGAGTCGCGGTTAGGATACTATTTTCTCTCATCATTTCCAAGTCGATATGAATGTTTGAATCGCGCAGAAGAGCCAAGCTAGACTCGAATATTATCAATAATTTTGTTAAAATGCTGGGTGGGATGAAACGTGTGTATGTGTGTGTGTGTGTCTCACTTACAGCCTGTCAAAATTAATAAAAAGATGATAAGCATAATCTTATCCGTTTTTTATGATTGTATTACGTACAACTTGCATTTTCTACTATAACATTTTCGGAATTTTATCTGGATAATTTCATTAAAATCATGTTGCTCTTTGAATATAAAAATTATTTTAAAACACTTTTCTGCTTATTTCATATGGACCGACACTTAAAAAACATACATCCCAAGCATATTTGCCATTTCATTATGAAAGTTCAAAATAAATTTAGCATATCCGGTCCCGTTCACCACCCCCACTTGCGGCTGCCTTTTCATTTTTTCCAGCATGAAAAATAACGAATGAAACCAGCAAATAAGATGCAATCTATCGGCGTCATATTGTCGTCCTAAGTTTTTCAGTTTTTATTGTTCCTCTTCTATTTGTTGTTTTTGTTGTTGTCTAAGATGTCATCAGGGATCTGAACTACCGCATTTTGTTTTTTGTTAAATGTCTGTTCCATTTTGTGGCCAAGTTGTGGAATTTGTTCAAAGAAATAGAATAGAAATGAAAGAATATCTTCACGCACATCACTCAAAATAACAACATAAATACTCGCACTTATTCGTACTCACATTTAAATTCATTCTCGTTTGAGACCCACTTCTACTTTTACATTTACATTGGCAATAGTACGAGAATAAAGACGATATAAAAATATAAAATTCATAATTGAATATTTTCTTACTTCAGCCAACCCAGCGGCGTTCAAATAGAGCGCCATAACCAACAACTAACTCCCACAAATATTATGTCACATTCCAACATAAACACTTAAACACAATAAACGCATAGAAAACAACAGTGTGGTGCAAAATCGAGCAAAGGCATTCAAATTCTCTTGGCGATAGCTATCGCTAGCTCTATATCAAATACACCACAGTTTCATACAAATCTGTCGTTGGTGTAAAAAAATTCCCCATATAAAGATTTTCTATAAAATTTGATCGCTAGCTCGATTTGGTAATTAAAAGTTATACTCGTATATTTACTTGAACCCATTTAATTTTACATGTAACTCATCAATTTCTTTAAATTAATTTTTTGTGCACCAGGGTTTAAATATGCAGCAGTAGCAACGCCTTTGTTATTTACGATTATGCAATATATATAAAACTTCCTTAGTTTTCATCATTGTGCTACTATAAAAATTAGTTCTATTCTACTAATACTAATATTTGAACTCGTGTTCGTAATTTCTATTTTTCTATTAGCAGGCACGAACATTTAGACAATAATACAAATATTTTTTTGGTGTTGTTGCAGTAAACACGAACATTTTTGAATTAAAAAGTCACTAGTATTTCTTTTTATTTTGCTAAGTGCTGCTGCGAACAGTAGTGAACAAATTTTCTTTAACTGCGAGTAGCTGTGAATTATTAATTTGAATTGTGTTCGCCTTGGAGTATACATTACACACACAGACACATAATACAAATTAGCAAATCACAGCTTCTCGCAGTAACAAAAATATAAAGAAATACCAGCGACATTAATTTAAAATTTTCGTGTGTGCTACTAGAGCGCCATAAAAATATTTTGAATATTGTAAAGCAAAAAGGGTAAATACTAATTGTGCATGCTGATAAAAATTGCAAACCAACGATGCAATTTTTTAACTAATTTGTAGACACAGTACAAGAATTTGTAGCAGCAGAATTAATGGAAATAAAAAATGTCTCATATTTTTGACATGACGACTGATTAATATGCACGTTCTACAGAAAATGTTGCCTAACATAGCAACAATTTTAAACTCTGGCATGCAGTATAGAGTTGTCATTCGAACAAGAATAATTCGAATAATTTTTTTTAATTATTCGAACGAATCAAATGTTTAGACTAAAAAAATATTCGAACGCTTTTTAGCAAAAAAAATTTTTTCTTAGCAAAATTTATATTTAAAGTTGTTAACAATAGTAAACTCGTCAAATCAAATTATTTAGTTCTCTGAGCCGGTTTATGTAGAACTCCAAATGCAACTTTATGTTTGAAGTAATAAAATGCGATACCACATACAGACTAAATATTTGTTTCGATTTATGTAACGTTCGCTTTTGATGACAGATACAAAAGAAAAGCTTACGTCGTTGCTGTAGTTCTTAAAATCTCTAAGTCCACTTAGTGATAGAGCGTATTTTTATTTATGATTTAGTGTTGATGGAAATTTATTTTTAAATCATTAGAGTGTGCTTTTGACGATTAGCAAAAGTTTTTTTTTGCGTAATTCGCAGTTCTTGAAATTCCTAAGCCCTAAAGACCCATTGGTATCCCGCAACATCTGCCAACTGTTTAAGTACAAGTTAAAGTTTCCACGGTTTTGTCTTTTTGTAAGTGCTTTATTTTTATTTCTTTTACAGTATTTTATACTTTTTATTGTTTTTAACGAGTAATCCGTTAACGACACTTAAATAATGTTCGACAAATTTCACAAACACAATAATAATAGAATAATACACGAAGCAAAAATGATTTAGTTGCTACATTATCAACCCTGTCACATGTGATGGCGAATGCGTATAAACGATTTCACTACGCTGTCAGCTATTTGAAGACACTCCTAGAAAGATGCTGATTAAACACAGAATCCCTGCTAACTGTGACAATAACAAACAGAAGAGTAAAGCAAGGCCAACAAATTTTGATTATTCAAGTTTTATTTCAAGTATCAACTAAAACAAGAAGTGTACTAAATAATTCTTGTTGCGCGAACTAGATTTATTTGCGTTAACTTTTATTTGCTTGAGTTTTATTTAAAATAAGTAACCTTAAAAATTATTTTTCATGTTTTATTTTTTAATAGTTATTTTTCCAGTTTTCTATTTTGTTTGGGGGACAGCTGTCACCTGCTAAATAGTACTATTTATTTCTGGAACCAAGCAGCTACATATAATCAAGCCACTAACTTTTATATTCGGTACATGCAAAAGAAAGAATCTTCAGCTTTCATAAATATACAGTTTCTGTAATGGTCAACATACGGACGACTGATTTTCCTAAAGCCTTCGATGAAGTTAACCACAATACAATACCGATTTTAGAGTATGGGTCGGTTGTATGGTCCCGAGTAGTTGCTCCATATTGATCGTATTGAATCTGTTCAAAAACACATTCTCCTTTCTTACCTAAAGATATGTAAGTTCACACATAGATCGAGGACACATTTGTCTTCCATCATATTTATTAAGAATATCTTTGATTAAATTATAAATATTAAAATGTGGGATAATTATAGTTAATGTGTGTTTTTCTAAGCAATTTATGATTGATCGATCCCCAACGTCCAGTACGCTTTTATAGTCCGTTATATGTTAAAACATTTTAAAAAAATTTTGCTGTCGCACATCCGTTTAGAAGATTATGTTGTTTTTTTTTAATGCCATGTTTAATTCCATAGACTTCAACACAAATATTATAAGCCGCGATTAGGGATTTTTCCATAGACGTAAATAAGTAAATAGATCATAGGTGTAACACAATAAATTTCGGCTTCTGGTAACATGAACTCATAAACCGTTAGTCTAATATTGTCAACATTATTAAGTTAATGTAGATTACAAAATTACAGCCTAAAGCTGAGCATCACAGAAGGCTGTCAAATACTTGAGGTGGAATGAAACCGCTATTATTCACATAAAGTAATTTCGATAACGATAAATCACACATCGAAAATCATCGAAATCAGTATTGCGGTGGAAAAGAATGAGAAGCCTCGAGTCGAAGTTAAGAAGAATTGGGAGTAACTCAGCACAAAGAAAATTTAGTGCAGTTTGTATTGGGGCTAATAGATGTAGAATGTCATTTGTTAGCTCATGAACAGGTGCCGTAAAGGTGGGAACGAAATGAATTCCAGCAACGCTTTGCACCTGTGGGTAAAAAACGAGTTCATTACGATACCAAACATCAAACACGTTGAACCATGAAGAATTTTTAACTTTTTTCCATCGCGATCAAATACTCATGGCTGCAAATTATTATTCTGCATTTGGTGGCATCAGTTCGCCGTAGTGTATTATGAGCTGTTAGGATCTATTGAAACAACCACATGCGATCCTTATAGTATGAAATAATTTATATGTCCTGACCATTAAAAGGCAAACATCCGTAATGGAACAAAAAACTATATGCAAACGCTCGACCATATGTTTCGAAATTAGAGTCGACCATCACAGAAATTTATTTGATTCTTGAATCGCTTTAAAAGCTGAACAGTTTGTTTTTAAACGCGGCAGTAGTCGTCAGTCTTTTATAATTTTAATCAAAAGTTTTCACTAAACTTTTTTTAAGCCAGTACTTCTTATATCAGCAAGCAAAAAATGCTTTGGTAGCTGGATGTAAAGAATCGTCTTTGAACTACAAGTATAAAATTTTAAAATAAAATTCGTCCAACATGCAAATAAGAGTTAGATCATGGTATTTAAAGTTCTTATCTGCGATCAAGAACAAGAAGTCATGGTGTCTTACATGTCTTCTAGTTTTTATTCTTATTTTTTTCATTCAAATTAATCTTTTGCCTGTTTTCCTCTTCACTGTTGTTGATACAAGTGTTTTGTTGTTATTGCTGTTGCCACTGCAAGGAAGTGGCAAAGTTATTTATTATAAACCATTATTATCTCCTATTCAATTCTTTTGGAGTTTAGTTTGAATGTTATCGAGACACAAACGTGAAGAAAGGGTTTCACATTTTTTTAAAATATAAAATGACTTCTTTAATAAAAAATACAATTGCAAATAAAAAGTGTGTTTTTTCAACAGTTAAGTTGTTCTTTATTTCAATTTATTTAATATTTTTCTAAAGCTCGTATGCGGGCACACATACACGTGCATACAAACTGACAACCAGACAAAAGTATTTACATTAACAGTTGTGTAAATAACTTTATGAGTGCACGGAAGTGTGAGTGTAATAATATATTGAATAGCTGTTTATTAAAACAATATTCCATAAACAAAAATAGAAAATAATATTAAAGCTTTAAGAATGCCTGCAATGCGATCAACAAAACAGCACTATGTGCATTCTAGGGATGGCACTTTGTATTTGAACAAAGTTCTTTTTTTTTTTTTTTTGAAATGGTCTTAGTGCAATCTTTTGGTCCAATAGTCGCACCAACATTTGACCATCACAAAACTTTCATTTTTACAATCATTTATAACAAACAAAGAAGAGAAGAAAAAATAGATTTGAACAAAAAACTTCCTAATTTCCGCACACATTAAATATTTATTTGCAGACAATGGCACAAAAGAAATAAAAGGAATTTTGTCGGAAATTTATACAATAAATTACAGACAATCACTACTGGACCCATCACACTCGTTGCTACAACATCAAATAAGGGTTTGTTTGCTTTTGGTTGTGGGAGAAGAAAATAAAAATGAAATCATACAAATATAAATATGGTCTGATGAATTTTTGACACTTCTGAGAGTTTTCGCAAACGTCTAATTATTTTCTAATGCAATCAAACAAAATTGTAGAGTGCAATAAAATTAATTTTTCCCCCTTTCAAAGCACAGAATTCATGTAAAATCTTATGTATGTATGCAGCTTTAATTGGAACCCAATATTTAGTTCATTTGTTAGTACGACACGATTGTAATTGTAATTATGAATTTAGTTATCGATTTTGTTTTCGCCATTAGTACTTTTCTTATCGCAATGGGAATTAGCATGTAACAGCCACCACTAGAAAAGTTACATAAAATAAACCCCTAGATAAAATTAATACTCTTCGTATATGTTGCCGATAACGACATACATAGTTTATATAAATAGTACATTAATTACAAATTTATGACAAAATAATATTTAAAAAATACTCATCACAAAATAATCATCATGGGCTGCAGTCGTAAAATATATATGTATGTATTTTTAATCTTAGTGTTTTCATGCTTTATTATGCATTAATTGATTAGAAATCGAAAAAACGAACTCTTGAATATAGGCGTTTGATTCTGCTATTTAATCTTATTGAAAATAGGGTTTATGAAAATCTTTCAATGGTCAAAAGCGCTCATTTAATTCACAGGCCGCTATTTCTAATTGATTGTCGGCATCAGTATCGTATCGGTAAAAATGTATATCACGGCTCGATTTAATAAAAATGTCACTGTTGTTGGTGTGTTCGATATGCCACTTTTATTGCATTGGTCGTCCTTCTGCATTGCATCAAAAGGAAGTAAGTGAAAATATTTCACAATCTGGCAACTGTTTGAGGATATCAAAGTATTTTTTTTTTCAAATCTCAACCTTCTTCAAAAAGAAAAAAAATCTACAAGTAAAAACATTAAATAAAAGACGGCCTTCGTATTGGTCACACATGATCGTCGTCACAACATTATCCCGACATTGCTATTTCATCTGATCCTGCTGTTCAAATTGAACCACCAACGTAACACAACCCCAACTCTGCTAATAATTTATTTATCTTCAATCCCCAAAATCAACGTCACTTGGAACACGCCAAAATTGTAATGAATAATGGAATTAATTCTGTTTGCTTCAAGAGAGTTAAGAGTAATTTCTCAGAAGAAACACATTTTTATAACCCATTTTGCATCTGACACTTTTGCTGAAGGCATTCGCTTTTATAGTTCCTCGAAACTCTTTAACAACGTTAATATTATAAAATTATTTATTCGCACGCCAGGACTACAATGTCATTTAAGATCACGAATCCTTTTGGTACTTCTAACTTCGTTGTGAATCTGTTACTTTGACCGCGCAACGTTTAAGTTAAAAATTAAAAATACAAAAAGTATTGCTCATGATACTTGATTTGATATTCCGACAGGGTGATTTGATGTGGATTTTTCACTTAATTCGCAAGCCGTTCCTTAAATATGAGCCCACGATCGAGGACTTTATTGCTCATTGTTCGACATTTACTAAAACGATCGTTTTATAATTGCAATTTGCACTTAAAAAAATTTTAAGACGAGAATTTCCCCCATCATATTCATTAGTTCGTAAAATATATTGTTCAGAAAAGGAGCAAAAGATAATTTATAGAAGATACAAAGTCATTTTTTCTTTCAGAGATGTCTTTAAAGTATACGACTACTGATAGCTCACACGTTCAAAGTAACATGAGAAAATTTCAAGAGCAAACTTTAAATAGAGCGTAGTGCAGTTAAGTACTGTGTACGGTGATTACTAAGCTTGCCCTAGCGTTCGTCGCCCTTATTCGATATTTAGTCTTTATATTAATCTAGGGATGGCACTTTGTATTTGAACAAAGTTCTTTTTTTTTTTTTTTTGAAATGGTCTTAGTGCAATCTTTTGGTCCAATAGTCGCACCAACATTTGACCATCACAAAACTTTCATTTTTACAATCATTTATAACAAACAAAGAAGAGAAGAAAAAATAGATTTGAACAAAAAACTTCCTAATTTCCGCACACATTAAATATTTATTTGCAGACAATGGCACAAAAGAAATAAAAGGAATTTTGTCGGAAATTTATACAATAAATTACAGACAATCACTACTGGACCCATCACACTCGTTGCTACAACATCAAATAAGGGTTTGTTTGCTTTTGGTTGTGGGAGAAGAAAATAAAAATGAAATCATACAAATATAAATATGGTCTGATGAATTTTTGACACTTCTGAGAGTTTTCGCAAACGTCTAATTATTTTCTAATGCAATCAAACAAAATTGTAGAGTGCAATAAAATTAATTTTTCCCCCTTTCAAAGCACAGAATTCATGTAAAATCTTATGTATGTATGCAGCTTTAATTGGAACCCAATATTTAGTTCATTTGTTAGTACGACACGATTGTAATTGTAATTATGAATTTAGTTATCGATTTTGTTTTCGCCATTAGTACTTTTCTTATCGCAATGGGAATTAGCATGTAACAGCCACCACTAGAAAAGTTACATAAAATAAACCCCTAGATAAAATTAATACTCTTCGTATATGTTGCCGATAACGACATACATAGTTTATATAAATAGTACATTAATTACAAATTTATGACAAAATAATATTTAAAAAATACTCATCACAAAATAATCATCATGGGCTGCAGTCGTAAAATATATATGTATGTATTTTTAATCTTAGTGTTTTCATGCTTTATTATGCATTAATTGATTAGAAATCGAAAAAACGAACTCTTGAATATAGGCGTTTGATTCTGCTATTTAATCTTATTGAAAATAGGGTTTATGAAAATCTTTCAATGGTCAAAAGCGCTCATTTAATTCACAGGCCGCTATTTCTAATTGATTGTCGGCATCAGTATCGTATCGGTAAAAATGTATATCACGGCTCGATTTAATAAAAATGTCACTGTTGTTGGTGTGTTCGATATGCCACTTTTATTGCATTGGTCGTCCTTCTGCATTGCATCAAAAGGAAGTAAGTGAAAATATTTCACAATCTGGCAACTGTTTGAGGATATCAAAGTATTTTTTTTTTCAAATCTCAACCTTCTTCAAAAAGAAAAAAAATCTACAAGTAAAAACATTAAATAAAAGACGGCCTTCGTATTGGTCACACATGATCGTCGTCACAACATTATCCCGACATTGCTATTTCATCTGATCCTGCTGTTCAAATTGAACCACCAACGTAACACAACCCCAACTCTGCTAATAATTTATTTATCTTCAATCCCCAAAATCAACGTCACTTGGAACACGCCAAAATTGTAATGAATAATGGAATTAATTCTGTTTGCTTCAAGAGAGTTAAGAGTAATTTCTCAGAAGAAACACATTTTTATAACCCATTTTGCATCTGACACTTTTGCTGAAGGCATTCGCTTTTATAGTTCCTCGAAACTCTTTAACAACGTTAATATTATAAAATTATTTATTCGCACGCCAGGACTACAATGTCATTTAAGATCACGAATCCTTTTGGTACTTCTAACTTCGTTGTGAATCTGTTACTTTGACCGCGCAACGTTTAAGTTAAAAATTAAAAATACAAAAAGTATTGCTCATGATACTTGATTTGATATTCCGACAGGGTGATTTGATGTGGATTTTTCACTTAATTCGCAAGCCGTTCCTTAAATATGAGCCCACGATCGAGGACTTTATTGCTCATTGTTCGACATTTACTAAAACGATCGTTTTATAATTGCAATTTGCACTTAAAAAAATTTTAAGACGAGAATTTCCCCCATCATATTCATTAGTTCGTAAAATATATTGTTCAGAAAAGGAGCAAAAGATAATTTATAGAAGATACAAAGTCATTTTTTCTTTCAGAGATGTCTTTAAAGTATACGACTACTGATAGCTCACACGTTCAAAGTAACATGAGAAAATTTCAAGAGCAAACTTTAAATAGAGCGTAGTGCAGTTAAGTACTGTGTACGGTGATTACTAAGCTTGCCCTAGCGTTCGTCGCCCTTATTCGATATTTAGTCTTTATATTAAAAAAAAGTGTTATACCTATTACACACGAGGGAACATTAGAGGAAACATTTGTCATGTTACATTTGATGTTCTTTCGTCTGTAGCGATGTTTCTTATTAAATTTTGGTCTTGCTGTGATTATCGTTTGCACATTATACGATATTCATTTGGTTTTCTTCCACGTATATTTGCCTATTAGTGCGTGTGATATTTACATACACAGCTGATGTTTCGTTTATGGTTTCCCCTGTGGTTACTTCATCTGTATTAAAACAATGAAACTAGGTTTCTAAGACATGTTTCCTCTAATGTTCCATCGTTTGTATCTACCATTACACTCACGTACAGTGTGACCATATTAGCTTTTTTCGAGCTAAATTTTGCTTATTTCCTAATGATGCTACACAAAGACGTAGCGAAATATCGAATTTAATAAATAAAATTGTTCTATTAAAAGAATTTTATAGAAGACCTAGTGCTTGAATATTATTAAACCAAAATTTATATAACTCTCGCAAACGGACTTATGTTTCTTCCGTAGTTTATTACCTAAGATTGTCTGGCATAAGTTCCTTTGGATCTTTATGTCTGGAAAGCGACTGTTCTGCAAATTGTCTGCTAAGCCTTCTCCTCTTCCTGCAAAGAATCTTTATACCAGCTGATGACTGGTACGAATTTCTTTTAACTGATGGTTTCGTTTGCGTTGCATCTCTGGCTGCTAGAGTGACGTTATAAATATTTAACAGTGAAAAAACGACGAAGTATTTTCAACAAACTAATTTTATGCTGAACAATTGCAATGTTCATGCGTTTAAATAATCCGAAGCAATCTTAAATTGTTTGCTATTTGAGTTTTGTCAAATTAAAGTTTTTTCGAAATGAGTACGAACAGATTCAATTTTGTTTGTTCACAATGTGATTCATACTTATGTATACATATGTATGCACGAGTATGTACTTCAATTCACTTGAACACTCCTCGTACTTGCTCATTGTAAAATTTGCATTGAAGATTACTTTTCCTTTTGTTATTTGCGCTGTATTCTTTTTTATTGGAAAACTTAAACACAAACCGGCTGACAAAGGTCAAGACAACATTTTTTTTCATTGAACTTGTTTTTTTGGATCTTTGGAAAGTAGAAGTAAAAGTTGTAGACAAACATTCTAATAAATTCAATTGAAGAAAACGACTAAAAGGAAATTCCCGAATATGGAAAAAAACAAGTTAAGGTATGTTTACACTATGCGTTTTTCATACATTTGAGAATTCCCAAGTATGGCAAAATAGAGATTTTACATACGTTTCATAATTTTTGGGTTTTTATGTGCGTAAATAAATAGAACGTATGTAATGCCGTATGTAATGAATAACTTCTAATTGTGTGTGACAGGTGTAGTCATAATTGTTCAATAGATTTATAATTTAGTTAACACAGCCTGTGTTGTTAATCATATTTTTTGTGGTTCTTGGCGTCTTTTTGCCACTCGTGCAGTGTTTCATGGTTTTTCATATGAAAATAGAACGTTTGCTGTAATTGCCAAACGTACCTATGAATTGTATAAAATCCCATCTTCCCATGTAGAGAATTTACATGTGCAACACATACATAGGGAAAACAAATAGTGTAAACGTTTCCTAAATAAAAGAAATAGTTATTGCTGTTATACGAGTATGTGAACTAAATTAGGCCCCTATAAAGCTCCTAGTCATATATAGAATTGTTTATTTTTTTTACTTATTTTCTTTAAAATATAAATTTTTTTCTTTATTTAAATTGAAATCCATATAATCGTAAAAATAATTCGCAAATGCGATAAATATAAATGACGCTTTCAGTAAAGATTTTTGGAATATCAAATCAAGACACAACTATAAACTTAGAAAACATGAATGGCAAAACAAAATCCATTATTTTTATAAATTATAACAAATCAAAAATTATAACAAATAACAAACAAATTAAAAAATAATATATGAAAAAAAGTTAAATTTTGTTACCGCTGTTTCGTGAATGGTACCTCTAAAATATGACATCGCTTTAGTCTTTTAATTTCATCAGTGTCGTCTAACAAACTAATAGCTAAAGAGTTCACATGAACATTGTTTATTCTAACTAAATAATTTTCACTTAACGAGTTAATTACTTCGTTTACTGTTTGTATTTTGAGTTCGCTATGTGTTGCTTCATTAGTTCTGTACCAAGGCGATTCAAAAATAAGTTTAAGGGTCATCGATTAATATCTTTGTGTTATTCCAGTATTTGAATGGTTTGCAGTTCCCCATAGTTGAATTCCATACGTCCACACGGTTTTAAAAATATCTCTATAAAGTTTTAATTTATTTTCAATATTTAGCTGAGATTTTATGCCAATTAACCAGGAAAGTTTTCTATTTGTCATATTTAAATGTTGACGCTTATTTTGCATATGATGTGTCCAAGTACAAACCAAACTATTTAACGCCATCACTCTTAGGGATCTGGATACTATTAGAAGTAAGGTTAGCACAATCCCCTTAGTGCAAATATAACGTACACAGACTTTTTTGTACTTGCTTTAATTTTCCATTTCTTCAGCCACTCAGGGACTCTATTAAAATCAACTCATTATGAACAAAATTACAGGCAATTATGGGGGAATTGACGGTTACTAAAATCACAGTGTCATCCGCATATGTCGAAAAATTCACATATCCCCTGTAAATATCGTATATAACACCGGACTTATTATGCTGGGCCCTATGAAGCCCCTGCTTATTTAAAAAATAGTAGATCTTTCATCCGTCGTTTTTACACAGAACGGTCTGGTTAGAATATATAAATTCATTATTGCATAAAATATACATATGTGAAAGAAGATTTTTTAGTGTGCCAGACTCTTTCGGACGTCTCTCGAATGTTCAAGAAAACTCCGAAGTAATATTTCTTTTCCTCAAATGACTTACGAATGACATCTACTACTGTATGGCATTATTAAGATGTAGCAACTTTTTGTCTTGTTTCGCTTTTTAATCACTATAATCTCAGGGTATTTTCACCGAGATGGCAAGTGACTTAATCTAAGAACATAATTAAAAATCAATGTTAAATATAGAACGTCTTTTTTGGATAGATTTATAACGGCTCTGGCGTCAATATTATTAAATCCAGGGGACTTATTAGAATTGAAGTTTTTTATTTGAACGTTAACTTCTTTCGGAAGGCAAAATATGCTTTGACATAAATGTAAATAATTATTCATCATCTGATCTTTTGCTAATGACATTTCGTTACTTTTAAGTGTAATTGTTAGTAATTTAAAGTTCCCGTGCCTGGCTTAATTTCATATTATTAAATTATATGAGTTCCATCATTCATTAAAGAAGAAGAAGTATTTCTAAACAAATTGAATTTAATAGTGAAATAAACTTTAGCTAATGTGGCGAGATAATTTATTTAATTTTGCTTTAAATTTTTTATTTAATAAATAATAATAAATATTTTCTTCGTTTAAAATTAATTTACGCAGGTTGATTTAACTAAATTGTTTTGACGTCTATAACTTTTTGACATTAGCATTACAACAATACCACAATACAATAACATTGACTGTTTACAAGAAAAAGAAAAAACAATATTTATTTTAATACAAGTCATTTATGATTTACATAAATTTATTTATTATGAGAATTATTTTTCTTTCTTTGCCAATTCTGTTATAACATAATGTAGGGTATTAAATTTACTTTCAACGAAAAGTTTCTCTTAAAGAACCAAAAAAAAAGAAGATAAAAACCCATACACACACACACACACACACACACACGCACACAAGTGAAAAGACAATACGACAACAAAGTCAAATGACTCAGCATGCGGATGCTGTTAGAGGAGGGCAAAAAACAAATTAAATGGGAAAATCATAGATTAAGACCAATAAATCTGGGAAACTTTTATGAGTCTTTTGTATTTGCCACAAACACCAGGCAGCCTAAAGTTTTAAATCTTTAACTTAATCATGGCAACAGTTTATGCAAACTTCTAATTAACGGCAATGCCTCGTCCATCCTTAATGCTCGCATTACAACAGGTCGACACTTTGTATTCCATGTCATTCCATTCATGGTTGATGGATATGATGAAATTAACAACTAACGATGATTAATTTAAAGCGTCGTTAATTAGTCTCGAAATAACCACATGCATTTGTTTGCTTATGACAATATTTAATGTCTTTTTTAAATGAAGGGAACTTTCTTCACAACACCACACCTGTATGATGGAGTAGAAATACAATCAACTTGTTTGCTGAAGTCACAAACAATGATGCACACATACATGCTTACATACATATGTACTTACATATATTGTTCAAATAAAATTGTTGCGATAGGAGCCTTTAATGCCAAACGTTAAACCTGTCTAGCAAACAAAATTATCCATTTTCCTTGTTCAGGTACAAAACCATAGAGATGATATAAAAAAGTTTATTTTAAGTCTAAGAGAAAGACATTAAGTGGGCAGATCCTATTAATATGCAATAAATGCACATCAGTGTACTGTACTCTTAATTTATTTGAAGGGATTAATCGAAATTTATTCCACCAAAGCGTTGCCAAGTACTAATACGAATTCTTATCTCATCGCAGTTCGTTACATGTCAGCATTTAATCTTTTGTTCCCCAAATTGTACAAAAAATATCAGCGTTCTTTTTTTATAAAATCCAAAAGTTTTAACAAGACCACACGATTTCCCCATTTTCCATCGCCCTAATGCAGGAGCGGGTATAGCTTTAACTTTTGCAGGGGGCAATTCTAAAAGAATCAAATAATTTCAAATATTTCCTTTTAGAAAATGTTAATTCTTAATCGTTTGAGAGGGGGGACATTTCCCTAACCCAATATCTCGCTGTAGTATGGACATGTTTGTGTCATCCGACTTATTTTGTTTACACCCAAGCCCTTTCCTTAATGATGGAGTTCTTATTTTTAATTTTTCTATGTAAAAAAAAAACACAGAAAAACACACACACACCCTTAACATGTTTTAGTCAGTGCATTCAGTTAAGTTTCATATAAATAAAATTCAATATTATGCTATGATGATAGTGTTCTCCTAGCCAAACAATAAATTCTCTTGGTTGAGAAAGTGTGGTTATGTTTGTTTTCGTTTCAATTACAGTTCGCCTTTCCGTTCAATTGTCATTCTGTTGATGTCTAATATGAAATTTCCGACGGCTGCGTTTTCAGGAGAAAGGGCATGAACGCGCATTGTTATTTAATATACATTCACACGGTAGATTTCTTTCAACTTTCCTGGCTTTCTGTCCGAAAAGAGGTAGAGAAGACAGCTATCAGTTGTTCGCATTGTTGGCAAGTTTCATGTTGTATCGCCACTTTGACGATTTTTGCACTAAAAAATTACCTCGAACATTCTGACAATTTCTGGCTCAAGTCTGACTCAAGATTTTTCGGAACGTAAATTTTACATATCTTTCGCTGTAAATTGTCTTTTTATAAAGTTCAGAAGGGGGACCGACTTTCTCGCATATTTCGGGCCCTAACCGCTAAAATAACGCAACTCGCAAAAACAAGTTTTACAGGAGAATATGTTTTTTTTGTGTTTTTCCAATTTGATTTTAATGAAATTTTAAATATAGATTTTATAATTAAAGTATAGATGGGCAGCGCTCACATGGCTTACGTAAATCGTAATATAATCGTAAATAGTGTATAAACGTGAGTATAAAAAAACCGCAAGCGTGAGCGTGTATGCGTAGAATTTATACGTAATTGGGGATTGAAATGTTCTGATTTTTCTGAAAAATAATTAGAAAATCACAAACAATACAAATAACGGTGGTGCATTATTTATTGGTAGCAAGTTTGTATGAAACATTACGATAAGTTTTGATAAAAATGTAAAAACTATTTAATTAATTTTATGTTTTTCCAAAACAACAAGGCAGTGCTTTAGTAATATTTTTAACGTAAGCATGCATGATCCTGAATGTAAAGTTATTCACGGTTCCATCTCTAAATCAAAACTTATTGACAACTGTTACATACAAACATTGTGACCTTTTGTTTTTTTATGGCAGTTACGTTATTCTTCATTTACAGAAAAATATAGTTGACGCTTACGTTAGAACTGAAAGCTTTGTATTTCTAACCACGCCGTGGAGGCTGTAGAACAATTCTGCATTCAAATGTCATTTTCGAAAAAGGTGTCAGTTACGTTTCTTTGTCGATTAGGGCTCGATAAAGTCACTATATGATTTAGTTTTTATTTGCTTCCTTAAGATGCCAAACAAAAGTGTTAAAGCTTATGATTTGGGGCACTCGTAGGTGTAAAAATATTTGTAATTTTTCTTTTCTTAAATAGTTAATATTTTTGGTAGTTTTTCAAAATCTGTTGAAAAATACTACGATCTTCGTAATAACGTTATTCTCACGATTTGATAGTATGTTCAAATTTGTTTAAGTACCTACGACAAGAAACATTTTGCGAAGGCGTATATTTTCAACGATTTACGCACACTACGCTACAGCGTCGAAAATAAAATTCTATACGACGGAAAAATTAGTGCGCTACGAGAATTTCGACAGTGCTTGCAGCTTATAATACGAATTCCACATTCGATATACACGTATAAGAGCCAGTCGAATGCTGCTCCTAACAGCCAGTTTTTCGAGGGCGCACGCGTTTGCAGAATATATTTTATATACATCGAGCTCGGCGATATCGGACCATAAATGTCTGTAATATGAGCAATTAAACAACAAACATGGGTGCATGGACATGGGACCAATTTGGGCAACTGTAAGGCCGATAAGCTGGCAAAGTGAGGAGCAAGAATGCGGGACCCTCTCGAAAACACTATACAAATTTGACCCACTTTAGACAAGGCTCGAACCAGAAATCTGTCAAGATTTTAGAAGACGCAATTAAGGGATATCGTGGCAACGATTACCGTACATTGCAGATTTGGCAATCACGCCAAGAGATGCGGTTGCCTGTAAATGATTGCTGTAGAAGTTGAGACAACGAGAAGGAAGAGGAGACAGTAGTTCATATCCTATGCCTCTGTCCTGCATTCGAGGGCTTACGCCAATCTCATCTCGGGCGAATGGGCCTCTTCGAGATATCGGAATACAGGGATAGAGTACAAAATAACAAAAACGGTTTATTTTTCAACAAAAATCAACACTTACAAAAAATCGCACAAATGTAATTTTAATTCTTTCATCGCAGATTTGGTTCTTCCTTAGTCCATGTGTTAGGTAAGATTAGGGTCAACTTATTTTTCTTTTACTCTTTCCCCTCCCTACAAGTTCTGGAGGAAAACGAAGACTATTTTAAAAGAAATTTACCTACCTATCACAGGTTTAAAGCTTTGAGGGAGAAAGGATTCAGTAGAAAGAAGTGGATTCATAACGTCCTTAAAATAAATGGTTTTGAAACTAAGCGAAATACCATAGTGTCATAGGCTTTTCTTAGTTTAAATCAAATTATCCTTAATCTTGTCACATAGTTTTTTTCCGTTATTGCGAAATTTACTCTTCGTAAATATATTTTTCCATTGGGATCAGTAGTTTAGAATATGCATTCATACTGTTTTAGCACAATTCGCTGCGTTCGATACCACAAATATCCATCACAATTCTACTGAAAAATAAACGGTGGATGAAATAAATTTGAGTACAACAATCATGTTGGGATTCAAACCCAAAACATTCTAACATTTGTAAAACGACCTACGACACAGAAAATAAGAAACGTTGCTCGTGTCATTAAAATAAAATTTATTATTATCAACCCTTTCAGTCTTTGTTTATCATTTCAACTCTTTTTAATGTCATTTAATGAGCGATTTCCACATAATTGACAGAATGTTTTCCCTGATGTTTAAACAGTGAATCCTGTTGATCTTTCTAATTTTAATGAATTCGCTTTACGAGCACGAGGAATAGATAAATTAAGTACAATAGAGCCTCAAGCTGGCATAGAGGCAGTTGTGGGCAAAATATGTTTGGGCAAAGCCAATATGAAAATATAAGTTGTACGCTGTCGTAACAAAAGTGGTAGTAAATAAAAAATTGCTGAAAGTAATTTTAGTTTCTTTATCTTTTGTTTGTACTTCACTTATTCTGCCTACCGTTTTATTTTAAAATTCAAAAAAAGCTTAAAAACGCCTCGCAAAAGTAAAGAAAATATCGTAAAACTAACAATTATTCCAAGTCAATTAAGTAAATATTTTTATTCTAAAATTAATTGTTTTGAATAGTCATAGGTAAATAAATAAATGCTCATCGACTATGTACAACAGTGGCGGATTAGTATGCAAGTACAGCAGTATTAATTTGTGAGATACAATGGCCGTTCGATTAAAACAAAGTCATATTTTATTGCCATATTGCGGCCGTCAGCTGGCAGGCACAAAGATATGGCTTGACGTAACTGAATGTACTGTCAAAACTTCTGACTTATACCTCCTTGTGGTCACAGAGATATCACAAGGTAGAAAATAATGTTCGTTTTTTATCTGGTTCTTTCTCAAGGGTCTGGCCGCTTTTGCTGTCTTTTGTTTTCATTTTCCTAGCGTACGATAACAAAACGTACTTTCAGACATAAAGTATTTCATTTTTTGTTATTTTTTCCTTTTGTTATTGTTGTGTGGTATTGTCGTCTCTGTTCCCGGGTGGCTGCCGATAACAGGTTCTTGTCTCTGCAAGAAATTTGGCTAAATAACTCGAGTGGAGAGAAGGTAACACTATCTCGTAAAAAATTCCTATTCCAAGGTCGCCAGGATGTACTTGGTCTATAGTATGCGAACTCCGGATACCAGTCGATCTCCAGTTTTAATACAGACTTACCCATGCATGTGGAGCTCTGTGTGAGTGGGCAAGAAGCGAGGAGGTTAATCTCTGAAGAAACTCTGGTTTAATTGGCGAAGGGTCTAACGCCTTAGAAGGTACTTCTTACCTTAGAAGGCGTTAGGCCGTGAGATTTCGTAAGGGATGGGCAATGAAGCCATGCACACATTGTGTGTTAATGTCCAGCAATTACAAGGGACTCCGTGATGAGGAAAAAGGTCCACAGTCTGAAATAAGTACAGTTAAAAGCAAAGGCTAGTGGCAGCACAAGACCAGAATGAGAGTAAGAAATTAATTCGAGGAAAGAAAGGGATCGAAAAGCGACACATAAGGTTAGCATAAACGATACATGTATGTTATGCAAGTGTGATAAAAAGTGGAAAAATCGCTAAAGAAAATATCATGTTTTGTTTAACATAAAATATCTTGACAGCAAAAAAAATATTTTGGCATTTTTAGGGAATTTATCCATTTGACCTCAAATAGCTTCTAAGAAGCTGTCGGGACTTTTCAGGTAGTACTCGAGTTATTTTAGTAGCCCATCGCAAATGACTTTATCAACCACCAGTGATCAGTATTGCTTATTTACAAATGCAGATCTAATAACGGTGACAATTCTATTGGCTGACTCAATAGTACGATGCCTCGCACGATAACCAAACTAATGCTTTGGGATGATGTTTTGTTCATTAAGATAAGGAGTTAAACTCGAGACGAATAACTTTTCGAATAACTGATAAAATTAAGAATACGTTAATGGGCCTGTATGACGTAATCTGACTTGAGTCTTTTCCTGGTTTAGGGATCATTACAATTTCAGACATCGTCCAGAAGTATGGGAAGAAGCCAACTCGTAACATTTCATTATATACTAATAGTAAAATTCTCACAACATAATTAGGTAAGTGACTTATCATTGATCCTGTAATACGTTCAGGTCCAGGTGATTTTTTCGTATCTATAATGAAGATAGCCGAAATTTGATAGGATTAATGACAGTGTCACTGTTATTTGCAGTAGTGAAACTATTTACATCATGTGGTTTGTAAACCTTCTCTAAGTAGTTAGGTTTAAACTTCTTTTAACTCTTGTTTGCTTGGCTTCGTAACTCTCGCTGCGGCCGTCATGACGTCTGTAAAGTGATCCGTAGCTACTTGAATATCAGCTGAGTTTCACATTTTATATTTTAACTAATTCATGTTTTATTTGGGTAAGAAATAAGGATTGTACGTGCAGTCGAAAAACTGTCGTTTAAAATAATGATTCTAGGGGAATTGTCAGAAAGTAGAGCGTATGTAGGATGAACTGAGATCTGGCAACTTATTAACTGTCCTAGCTTAGTTTAGCCCTAGTGCAGCAGAGAACTTGACAAAGAGATGATGTTCGATTTTGTGCCTAGGCGGACAGTAGATAATTGCGCTTGTAATTTTGTAATCAGTAAGATTTATAGGTGAAGCTTCGCTGAATTCTGGCATTGGAAAGTGCCACCACTCGGGTGTTTAGTATCGTATATGAAAAATCCATTGACTCTAACGTGGAATTGGAACATATATTTCTGATCGACCAACTAGTTTCGCAAGGGAGCAGTTTTAGCGTTAAACGATACACTAATAAAGATTTTTAACTTTCAGATTTTGTTTTGTAATATTTATTACTCGTTGAACAATTTCTGCTGTTTGCTGTGCAAAGTAATAGGAAATAATTATGCAGGAAGTCTAAAACTTTATATTGGCGATATTCAGTGTTTGGTGCAAATGATCTTGCAAAAGTGCAAAAACAAAATGCCGTAGCTTTTGTATGAACTTCAACAGAAATTTTGCGTATTTTCTTATTGGGTTTTATAAACAAATCTTTTATATTTTGCATTTACACTTTTGCAAGACCATTTGCACCAAGCACTGAATATCCCTATGTTGTTAATGAAATAGCAATTGCCTTTGTGAAACACACTTATGAGAAGGAAGTTAATAAACAACAATTGTCTTGCCACAATTCTACCTTTTATTGTATTCGAACCCAATTTTATTTCATGTCACCCTTAAAACGTAAAATATTATTATGTAGACCAGATTGTACCCCAAATGAAGGGCATTTTTATCTTTGAAATTATTTTCAATGAATGACATTTCTTTATTAAATTTATTTTCAAAGTTTAAGCAAATAAATATTCATCATCGCAGAGAAAACGTAAAACACTCAACGCCATTCATTCATTATCTTTCCCACTTTTTCTGTTATTAATTGATATCTTCACACATACACGAACATATTTGTCTTCTAATAAGTCAGTCTTTTTGTTCGGCCTAAAATACATTGTCAAATTAACAAACACCTGGTTTAACTTATAGTCGGAATCAAATATGATACGAAACATACTGCTGCTGTGTAACAGCATAATGGTTTTATGAATGTTAATTTAATCAATTAAATCTGTTGGAAGTAAAAAAATCTAAAAGTCTTTAAATGATTTTTGGGAGCAGCAATTTTGCGTAAGAACAAACAATAAAAATTTTATAATTCTTCATGGAAGAGTACTTCGTATTCTTTTAACGCTACTAAAACCTTCACTCGAAATTTCATCAAAATAGAGTCAGGCGTTAAGAGTACAGAAGAATTTTATACATGAAGACGAAAATCAATATTAATTTGTCTGCGAAATGATATTTTAGTCTGTTAAAAATCATTAGTTGCAGCGACAATTGGCAACTATACACTAAGAAAAAACATGATTCTGACATAGTCACGTGAACAATATTATGTTCTCTACAAAAATATATTGTTGTGACAAACATAAAATGGTTATTTGAAAACATTTTAGGCATTACTTTAGTTGCGACAATAATGTTATTGTTTACATTTAAACAATATAATAAGCGAGAATATTTCAGAAAGAAATAAAACATTTCAGAACAAGGCTCGTGTCAAGCAAGGCCTATCTCTATTTAAGTGTAAACATTAAAGCAGTCGGAGTTGATTTAGAGCCCTTTCTTCGGAAAGAAATCAACTCTTCCACATTTTGTTTTTCTTATTTTTTTATATTCGATTTTTTGAATAAAATATAGATTTGTTTAAATTTATTCTAAATTAATTTTAAAAGAAACTGTGCGAGTAAAAAACTATAGAAACTGTTTCTAAGGGCTCCAAATAATCCGAACGAAAAGTTTGACAGGACCGTACATTTAAGTTAATTATTGAATCTAGTTGGAACTTCTATAAAATATGTGTTTAAATCAAAAAGAATAAATAAATAAAATAAAAATTCATGCATTTTGTTATGGGAAGGGGGATAGCGGGAGTGGTGTTTGTGGATATAAAGAACGAGCTTTACCTGTAATGTGTTGTGCGGTCCAATTACAACGAAAGGGTGAGCCCTTAATGAGGAACGTGTTATGTGTTCATACGTTCCCTAATTTCATTGGAGCACATTTCGTTGTAGTAACGATAGAACATACAAACCGCATTTCGTCGATGTTCCAATGAGTCAATAAAGATTGTTACCCTCCGATAAGCATCTTCGCCCTCTCTTGAACGCGGTAATGAAAATTCGAAGTGCCGGTTCATGCATCTCATTTTTGATGGGATGTAGGTGATGTAAATAATACGGAGATCAGATAAAAAAAGTACTATTGCTCCGTTTTAAAAAACCGAGGCTTTTGAGTGCTTCTTTGGCGATCTGAAAAATTTGCTTTGTCCAACGAACAGCACACTGTATTTTTATACCAAGAAAGTCAATCACCCATAACTACACATGAAGCAACATAATCTGCCATAGATCTCAGGCTAAGCACACAACATTGGGTCTTACGTTCATTAAAGTAGACCCTGTTCGCACGACCCCCTTCGGATATTATCGCAAGATCTCGAATGATCACATCATTCATATTGCGTTTGATGACTTCAAGCTGCCAAAGGCTTGGTCCACTACTGAATTAAAAATAATGCCATTGCTACTAACATCTGCAAACGAATAGACAGAATTAGAAGTCCGACATATAAGGTCATTTAGACAAATAAAAAAATAATGTAGGAAATATTACGGAGTCTTATGGTACCCCTGAATTTCTCTTGAAACCCAGTCTATAAGAATTCGCATAGTGCGATCCCTGAGAAGGCTTGTTATGAATCGAGAGAAATCCTTACCTACAACAAAAACAATACGTTTCGACAGTAGTACAGTAGAGCACCACAGTGGAGCCACCAGTTTACTTTCGCCGAAATGCTGTATGGACCGACACCATCTGCATGAAACGAAAGCTAACAGGGCTCCCGTGAAGTAAATTGTTCGATTCTAAACATCTCAAAAGATGGAAGTTTACCATACTTTCCATAACATTAGAGACCGCAGAACAAATTGACAGAAGTCGATAATGCGTTGACGCGTTGAATGCGTGAAATTTTTACTGCAATGGTCAGTTATTTTAAAGAAAATATCACTTTTTGTTTTGTGCAGAAGAAATTATACTGTCCTTAGATTCAAAGCAAAAGAAAAAAAAACAGAATGCAACCCCGTTGAGAAAGTTATTGGTGTAGCCCTTTGCATACGAAATGTTAAAAGAAAAAGTTAATAAAATTTAATTTAAAAAAGTAAACTCAATTGTTTGCTTTTTTGAAAGTCAATATTCTGTTGATGGAAGGTCATTCATGCCAAATCGTCAACCCTCCGACAAATACAACTAAAAATACAACTAAAAAAGTATGCAGGCCGGCACATTGAACTATGCGCGTGTGTGTGTTTATAACTCGAAAGTGAGAATGGGGGTGTATTGGTGGTTACAATGATAAGCAGAAACTGTCTGTTAAAAAATAACAACCTCAAAAAAACAAACAAACATTTTAAGGTGTGTATTTTTACTAAACATACAACAAATAAGACAAACTAAAAGAAAAGGCAACTTAATAATCAAAAGAATCACGCGTGGTTGTTTTTGTTGCTCATCATTTTCATGTTTATAAGAGAACAACTGAAATGAAAGAAACGCGCCTCCTTCCGTTTTTGGTTATTGGCTGTGTTAGTGTGCGTGTGGGAATGAGTGTACAAAGGTGATTTGCCGGTAAATTTAACAATTCAATACATATTTTGTTTAAGCAGACCGACAGTCAGACATTCAAATGTCAAACATTATGAATATTTCTGCTAGAGACAAAAAGATAACAACAACAAACTGCTAAAACATAATATTGTACAGTGCACTGCAGTGTTGTTCTTAGATTAGAATATATATATATATATATATAAGTGTATGTACGCGTATGAACACATACATATGCATACATAATATTTACTATCAATAATTGCTGTCGTTTTGTCCAGCTACGGTTATAAGACTAAAATATTATTGTTGGAAGATTTTAAAAATGCCATGACATTTGATTTACTCTGAAAAACTTCAAATATCGAACAAATCGGTAGGATTTCGAAAATTTGCGAAAGAAATTGTTTGCAAAAAATGAAGTGAACTGAACTCAATTAGTGAGTGGCAAATGTGCAAAATCATCACATTTTTCACTAATAAAAAGATTCACATTTTAATGGCATTTGCTGATATTTGCTAGCGCATACATACATACATAAAAATGTGATATTAATCAAATTATATACTAAACTGAAAAGCTGCATGAAGTATGAAAGCATGCTTGCGATGTTTAAAGTAATTTGTAGTACTAACAGTCAACCGGTTACATCGTTTCCAGAAAAACAGTCTTAGTTCCCCATCTAATTCTACAAATCAATGATTTTTTAACTCTAATTTTAACGCATTAAAAGCAATGAACTTTTTATATACACCCTTCACCAAAAGCTTATACATGCATTTGTAATGACTACATAAATCGTTTGTGACCCAATAAGGTATATATATTCTGGATGTTTTAACGGTTGATATAACTATGTCTGTCTGCCTACCTGTCCGGTATTGATACCAAAAAACAACGGATTTCCTTGATGGATCAATATACCTTTCGCAAAATATTTCTATTGAAATCCAGCTTAATCGGGAACTCATCAAGTATTTATTCCGAATCCATATGGTACCTAATTTCCGTTTCGGTTGTTCAGATCAGATTTTCAAAGGCATCTGAATACTTATGGAAAATTTGACCGTATTGAAAATTTATTCCAAAAATCAATAATTTACCCAAATTTTACCCAAAATGTCTATTTGACTATAAAAACTAAATTAAGGTGAAATGTTTAGAAAAAACCCCCGTTAATTGAGAATTCACACAAACACGAACATTCATAACAAAATCGGAAAATCGCCAGCAAAGTGAAAAATAACCAAAAATTTTGAATTCCCAAAATGGAAAAACTTAAGTGGGAATTTTTTTAAAGTTTATTAAAAAATGTTAATTTTCCCAAAAGATCTGTATTGCGTCAAATAGAAATATTTTCGCAAGAAATAAAAATTTTATTAAAATCCTTTAAGCTTTAAAGTAAAATCACGAAAAATAGATAAAATTCTACAATTTTGAGACAAAATCGAAAAATTACCGATGGGTTGCATTTGCACTTTTGCAAGAACACTGAATGCAGCTATTTTAAGTTCAAAATTTTTTTTAAAAAGTGTCACTTTTTTTTAATATGCAACTGAAAATAAACCGGCGAATTAAATTCAATTTAAGAGTAATGGTGTTCAAAACAGTATAGTAGAAGGAAGCTGGCCACCTGAAAAGTTTTCAAAACGTATATAAAAACATATTTTTTATGTGTCTTATAAGCAGTTTTTGTATTTTTTTGTAAATCAATTTTTATTGTGCTAATTTTTGAAGTAACATTTTACAATAAAAGGAACGCATTTCGCTGGTTGCAGCTTATGCCAGCTTACAAGGAAGCCTCTGCCTTTAGAAAAGCCATAGTTATATAATTTTTTTAAATTACATAAAAATTTAGAACTGTTTTTGAATCCTTACAGGAAATAATAAAGCTTTGACAAAAACAAAACAAATATATCTTCGATCTATTCATTGAATATTATCCTGCTCTTTTTTTATTATTTGGTTTAAGTTGTTTGTCTTGAATAGAATAGAAAAAAATGATCCTTTTAATTGTTCTTTGCAACATAGTAATTGTTATGTTTTGTTACTTTTAGGGCCAACAACTTGGCGATAGTTAAAGTTGGAATGTTATCTGATAGATTATCCGTTTTTCGTTATTATGACTGTACTTTAAGATAGAACTGTCCGATAAGCTAACATGAGATTTATAGATTTGGAGTTGCCATAGTTTGAACAACAACAATAACATTCTAATTTAGTTTCCAAATCATTTTATAATAACGAGCTAGAAAATATTTTTGAAAATAAAAAAATCGCAATGGTTGGTTGCTGGTAAACAAATAAATAAAAATAAGTCGTTGACACTATGTATTCTTAAAAACCAAATTCATTTGTCAAAAGTAGTCGGTTATCGCTCCTGCACTGGAAGTTGTAATAACGAATAATAGTTAAACGTCACTTTATTCCTCACTTTAGCTAAAGTTAGCTTTTATCAACACGAACTTTAAAGGAAAGTTGTAATAACGTGGCTTAGAAAAGTTGGCAGTAATTTTTATATAAAATTAAAATTTATATTTTTTAATATAGAAGTTATGTCGAATCCTTCCGAATACCTTCAAACTACAGCTAACAAAATACACCTAAAACAAGGTAACTTCAAATGCATAAATTTTACATTAAAAGTTAGTAGTAAGAAGAGCTTCCCTCCAGCTTTGCGGAAGGATATTTTTACCTCTAGCTAAAGTTACCTTTTACTAAGAAGAACTTTAAAAGCAAGCTGTAATAATTGCCCTTTTAGTGTTGAAAGTAGTTTTAATTTTTATAGAAATCATACATGTAAAAGTAATATGCAATTGTTCCTTAAATAATAGTAATCAAACCCACTTTGAAAGCAATTGGGAAACACAATACGGTTGCATATAATGGGTGCTGGAAGTAGTTGAGGCTATACTAGTTTCATGGCAGCGTTTATGAAACAAAGTTGGAAAAATATTTATTTGAACCTCATTTGGTTCAGAAATACTTGCCCTATTTAAGTAATTTTATTGAACTCAAAACTTTAAAATTTTCTCTAAGTGTAAAAAATTAATTAAAAGCTACAAAGAACAATTTGTGCGTTCTAAAATAACACTGTGCAACAATTTTCAAACAAATTAAAATCCCGTAGGTTTTCATGACGGGAGCTCCTCCCATACAAGTTATATATTTTGCATAAGAAAATTAAGTTAAAAAAAAAAAACAATGTACATAGAAAGAAATTGTGAGGTTTCACGACTTTATTAAATGATAAAAATTGAAAATGTTTATTTAAGTTGACATTTTTTTATTTTCCAAAACTTCAATAAAAAAAAAGATAAACAAATGAAGCAAATAACATCCAAACCTTGGATGTGTTATATTAGCGGTGAGTATATTTTATTAAAGCGGAGCGGGTTATAAGGTGACACAAAAAAACCCTACGGTATTTTTGTACTGTTGTACAGTGTAATTCTGCCTTAGTTTTTATAACAGATATCTCCCCCTTATAAGGGGACAGCTGTTGTGCTTAAAAATAAAAAAGTTATTCAAGTTATTTTAAAACTTCAAATATTTAAAGTGAAACGAGAGATGAATCGTTAGTAGTAAAACATTTTATGACTGAATGGTTGGAACAATTTAATGAAAGCATTGGGGCTTCAAAAAGGAAAAATAATGTTTTTTGTCTTTAAGACCAACAGTTGTTTTCCAACATTTGGATCAGAGTAACATTTAAAACTTCAAGTCTTACTACCAAGCCGCAATTGAATAAAAACTTATAATCGAATTTTTATGCGATTCTTCATGAACTTTATTTACAAGCCGTATATTTTACTACAGAACCGTGGAATATTTTTACCCTGAAATTATAAAAAATGCGATTGGCAAAGAAATAAGAAAGTTCTGGATCAAAAAAGCGCTTAATAAAAACAGTGTGTTAAATAAAACCAAAAGAATTCACAAATAAGGAAATATTTGTGACAGTATTTATCAGTATGTAATTAAAATGGCAATTTTTTATATATACGCAAAGAAATAATGTTGATGCTTTATTCTAGTTAACGGACATCCCCACCTAACAGAAAATAAACCTCAATGACAGTGATTGTCCACTTATGGGAGCGAGCATTGTGTACTTCTTTTTACGAAATAAAAAATAAATTTAAAAAGTCCGCTATAAAAATAGAAAATAAGAAAATATTTGGAAACACAAACACTTTAGTTGCAGTACAACCCAAAACATGTACATACATGTGTAAATTTTTTTTTTAGTAATCAATTTTTATAGCCACAAGCTCTTAGTTGACTTCACCTGCAATTAACTCTGCAAACACATTTAAATACTTATTTGTTGGACACTGTAAGCAAACGTCTAAAAACCTAAGTACCTCTGACAGAGATCAAATCATAAATGTTTTTATGCACGAGTATATTTTATGATATTAATAATGACCTCTTTCATAAAATTTACAAATACGTACAAATATGTACGAGTACAATCACGTAAACAAAAACAATGACGTTTACTAACGTTTGTATTATTTACTGCATGTCTGCCTGTCTGAATGTCTGTAAAGTTTAAAAGTATCTTCCTAATCATCTATGAACAGAAACCCTCCCACCCAATAACTTTTATTTTTGCATTAAAGTTTTCTTATTTCTTTGTCTTCAACTTTTTGTACGATTGCCATTAACTTTTCTTGATGCCATTTTAGTAAAACCAAAGATGGAAAGTTGAAAATTTTAAAAATCTGAACTGTTGTATTCTGCAGGGAAGTTGGTCATTCGTATGTTTACAAGGTAAATGATAATTTTGTGATTGTAGAATTTCGCAAAAAAAATATATTTAACAATATTTACCTTTTCTTCTTCAAATTACTCTGTTTTATTTGAGTGTTTCACAAGTTCAGCAAAGTTTATGAAATGTTCAATGCATTCATTTCAGAAAAAATAACTTTAGCAGAAATCACTCTTCGTTGCATATTTGCAATTTTTGCACACTTAGTATGATTTTCTGTCACAAAGCGTGTGTGTCTTTTTTAGCTGACTTTTTAGCTGATTTTTGAGAAAATAAAAGAAATGAACAATAAAAATGATTAACAAGCCACAAATTCTTGATTGTGTAGTAAATAATCCAATATTTTTTTTTTTTTAATTTCATCATCCGTCCATCCCTTATTGTTTGGTTTTTGTTTTATTATTTTAATTTTCTTTTTCATTTCTTCACCACTAATTTGTAATTTAAGTTAAGCCGCAGCCAGTAAATAAACGCTAACGCCACCATTAAAATATTTACGCAAAGAAAGTATTTGGTGTGTGCATAAACTTTCTAAAAACTTTTATCAATTAACGGAGTTTTGTTTAATATTTTATTTCTTACTATTTTAGAAAAAAAGTCTTAGCTTCAATTTTAAGTCTTCACAGACAGTTGTTGAGACGGTTCTACCGCCATGAAACTTTGTAAGCACAGGTGTCTAGCTGCTTTGATTTTAAAAATAAAATGAAATACACAGCTGTTTTGGTATTTTTTGCCATAGCATATTTGCTCAAGTGTAGCAAATCTTAGTTTCATATATTTTGTTGTTATGGTTTTGCAAAATGTAGCATATTTTCTAGACTTGCTACAATTGCATGGTTTGCTAGGGTTGTTTGCAACCAAGAGTGAGTTCCCCTTATGTTTTGATAGATAAAAACAGAAAAATATATTAGCTTTGAAAAATCGCTAAATAATAAAAAAAATTTTAATTTCCTAGAACGCACGATAAGCGTTAAATTAACAAAATCTCGCTAAAAGTAAGCCTGGAACTTTTCAATGGATTAGCCTGGGCGATTCTTTTGATAATTTGGTGTTTCCATTTATAAGTTTTTCGCTATTTGCGAGCTCTTGGAATATTTTCGGATGCTCCAGATGTACTTTAATATTTGTATACTCTTCCTGGTTAGCAACCAAGCAAACTATTCTCAAAACTTTATAATTTAAAATCAGAACTCTTTTTTTAATTCTTACCGGCAACACATTTAGAAAAAAATTTAAAAATTTGTTATTATTTAATTGTTATTAAAGCACAGAGAAAGATACATATTTTAATTATGTGTCAACTTTGTAGCAAACTAACCCATATGCTACATACATCAATGATAAAGAGAAATACATAAGTAACGAATTAAGTTCACAACGCAAAAATTAGACAACTCTATTGCAATTATGCCGTACAAATTACAAGAGAAAAATTAACAATAATGATTTAATTATATGAACATTATTATAACTATCAAAATTCAATAAAATAACTATTAAATATTCAACATATTAAATAAACCGCATTGCAAGTCCTGTATTTCGATGTTTATAAAATGAAGTACACAACTTTCCAACCCTGAACAAACACTGACGTTGTTGTACTATTTGAGGATGAAGACGAACTAATGCATGTTTAGCTGTTGTTGTTTATAACTTACCATTGCAGGTGTATTTGTTGTTGTTGCCACTTTCATAGGTGACAAACACAATGATGGCAATTAACAGTTTTAATCCGCAACATGTGGTTGACGACATCTTTGGCGCTGTATGCTGCTGATGATGTCGGCTGATAAGTGATGTTGTTGCTGATAAATGATGTAGGCCTCAAATAGTTCTTGTTATTTATTTGTTTAGTTAGTTATCGTTTTGTTTGTTGTTGGTTTTCCTTTGACTGTTTCCAACCACTTTGTTGTTGTTGTTGAAACAATTATTTACCTTGTTATCATTTCACTCAAAAATATCAACAACAACCATTTTAAAAAGTTGATTGAGTGAGTGTGTGAAAATGATCCCGTTGTTGGAGTGAGTGTGGCTCTTTCATTTGTTTAATAATTGTTATTTGTAAATTACAATAATTTGTTTATATTTACTCTTCTTATTTATAAGTTGATAAAATTGTTAATCACGGTTATCGTGGAGTTTTCTTGTTATTTTATTTGGTTTTTGTTACAGTTCCATGTAACTAAAACATCTTTATTTGAAACTCATTAGGACAGATGCCAACGACATTGATAGTTAATGTTTTATTAAATATAAAGTTGTTTGAGATTATTTTACGAGTTGTTTATTTGTTTATTTTTTGTTAAGTGTCTTTTCATTATTTGAAGACGCCTCCTCACTTGAATGTCGAGTGTTATCATTCATATTTTTTTAGGTTCATTGTTTTTATTGAAAACATTTTTTTTTACAAAGATCTACTTAAATCAATAAAGAGCAAAAAATATAAAGCATGATATTAATAAAAAGAAATGAATGGTTATTTTTTTTTTTTTTGTCATTTTTGCAATTAATAGAATTGTTAGAAATATGTATTTTATTTGTGTCATGGGCACGTGATTGTGTTGTTTAATGAATTTAATGTTGGAGTATGATGATAATGAAGGCAGTAGATAGAAGCCATTTCCTAAAACTTTACACTCATTGCCAACATATCGCTTCAAAATTTCAATGGGTTTATCTGCTTAAGAGTGTCGCGAAAAAACTTTCAACAATTTTTATTTAAATAATTCATAAGGGCAAAGTTTAATAAGTTTAAAAATCTTATTAAAAGTTTAAAAATATCAAACCCATAAAAAAAGTTATTGCTTTTAACTAAAGGCCATCTTGGTGGTTACAGTAGTTTGTCACTGGAGAGAGTATATGAAGAAATGTCGAAATGAACAATAAAAAGGCTTTTAAACAAATTTTAAAATTTTAAGCAAAAAGTAATAATTTAATTTAAGAATGTTGGAACAAAATATTTTTTAATAAAAAAAATATTTTCGGCTATGTGCCATCTTCAGCGTCATTTTTCGTTCTAATGAGCTGGCTTACAAACAAGCAAAATGCACATGGGGAGGCAAGCGGATAACCCCAAAAAATAAATTTAATGTTTAGAATAAAATAAGTTGAAAGAGAATTATCTAAAAAATGTTTGAAACAAAATATTTTTTAAACTTCCGACCTATAATAGTTTTGAAAAAGTAAAAAAAAATCGGGTCTTCCATTTATTTGCAAACTTGAGAAATAAACAAGAAGTTGACCCAACAACCTTTTTGTTTTGAAATAAAAACTTAAGAAAACTAATAAGTTATAGAGTGGCAAAGTAATTAACAAGCACAAAAAAAACTTGCTGTAGCTCTACTATGAACAACTTAACCTCAAGTACCTGTATAAAAAAATCTGATTTACAATTTAATGCAGCAATAAAATCCATTTTTTCTAATATGTCTTAGCTTCTATTTATGCTAGCAACGCGAAAATAGTTAATAAAATGGCTTCAATGCTCCTACATAACACCGAAAGCGCTGCTATACTATTCCAAAATTAGCTTATTTTATTCGTGATATTCCTTGGTTTGTGATTATTGATCAAAACCCGACAATTTTTGCTGTTTGTTGTGAATTTTTAAAATGCAAAATTGTATTTGCCACGAATTTCTGAATAACTGTAAAACTGTTGAGCATATAAAGAAATAATGTTGAGATAGGTGAAGCGATAACGAATTCAGATTAACTGATCTCGAGTTATGCTGAAGTAAACTAGTGTAAGCGCCCAATTAATGACGTTAAAAAAATTTGTACGTGTTAAAAAAAACAGAAAACTGATTTTTATTCAACGTGATTAAATCTGATTCAAATATATTCAATTTTTATTTACAGCCTGGTACTTTGTTGGTCATTTTATGCGAACTGCTGGCAAACTCCATATAAGAAAATTCGTATAAATTATTTATGGGGTAAAGTTGCGGAATTAGTGCTTTGTTCAAATTGTTAAAAACATAGGAAGTATGTATAGCAACATCCAAGGAACAATTTTTTATTTTTTGGAAGAGTTATTGTTTCAAGTGAAATTTTAAACAAAAGGGTGTATTTTTTTATTGAGAGTTCGATTTTTTTTGAAGAATTATAAAAAATGGTAAAAATTATAAAGCGAAAGTTAGATTTACTGACTCTGAGATGCGGCCACTAATGTCTGCCACAAAAAAAAAAAAGAAAACACCTTTGGTATAAGAACCAAAAACTAAAATTGTACGTTTCCAATACTCTGCTAGAGCTAAAGGTTTGTTGCAGACCGTGCGTCGTTCAAAAAATCTTCCGCAGCATATCCATTATGCATACATTAGATCTTGTGCTGCCGAATAAGCACTCGGTATTAAATTTATTGTAATTATTTTTTGATGAACGCCACAAGAGTTCGTAACAAATAAAAATTTTTCATTATTTTCAAAATTATAAACACTCAAAAACAAACCACATATAGAGAGAAAATAGGGTTTTGTGAAATTTTTCAAATGAAATAATCAAACTTGCCGTCATACGGAATTGACCAGAAGGCATTAATTGCCTGAGTGTTACTTTCTTTTATAAAAAGAGTTTTAGCCAAACTCTGTGCATTTAAATCAGTGCTAAAGTGGAATTTTTCAAATGTTTTAGATATTTTTTATTCCTTTTCCAAATAGTCCCTTTCGTTTCATTTATATTTGTTGGTGGAATAAATTAGAATTAGATCTTAAAATTTTGATTTATTTCCTACAATAAACTTTAAAATGCATATGGGACGTCTGAACAGAATTGCTTTAGGACTCTTGCTTTTTAACGTAAGCGACAACGAGTCTTTTTGCAATAATTTCGAAAAAAAAAATAGAAAAATATGTGGATTGCACAACAGCCAATATCAGAAATATTCTATTCCGAGTCTTTTTACAATTCCACATATTTTCATTCCACTTGGAATACAGAAGAACTATTTTCAATTACAAATCATTTTATTCAACCATAAGGAATTGAAATTATTGTAAAGCAGTATTTTCCAAAGATATTCACACGTCTTGAGATAATAGAATCTCGTTGTAAGTTCTTTAAATTTCCAAACGCACATCATTTATGTGCACATGCTATCAAAAGTGTGCATCAACTTTTGTCAAACTAGACAATTATAAAACTAGACAGTTATAAATGCAGAAAATGTTATGGATATTCATTAGATGCATAAACAGATTGAATCACTTTAACAACACATGTGCACCGAACCATTGAAGGCTGTAGTTTAGAGCATAAATGGAATACGAGTATCTAGTATAAAAGTCATAAAAAGCAAAGGTGAATAATAAATAAGTGCGCAGAGACGAAAATCGCATACTTGATTTTATTACACATTTATGCACAATAACAACAAATAAAAGCATTCAAAACAGCAGCAGTAGCACATATAGCAAACAATAAAGATTGTGACAAAGCAAAACTACTTCGACTCCACATAGAGCTACATATATGCACTTGCCTTTTCTATTGCAACAACTACGCTAATACAAAAAAAAAAACCTTTGCAATAGTCAATGCAACTATTTTTACATGCTCATGTACGCTGGCATTCATAAAGTTCCCATAGAGATGCAACAAAAAAGCTGAATGAAAAAGAAAAAGTCACTTTCATAGAAACACATGAACTCACATAAACACGATTTTAGTTAATTCAAACCAATTTACAACAAGAGGCTTTATCCCTCCCCATGTTTTATTAGCTTTTTTTCGATTTTCGCACTCTCGGCGAAATATTAACAAAAACAATAGCAACAACAACTCTTGCTACACACTAGCTAAAAACAAACGCGGAAATATCATATTTATTCGTTTGTCATACACATTTTTCTAAGTGCTGTTTTCGTACATATTTTTTTTCTTCTTCTTTTTAGCAACACCTATTATAACGGTATTTTGTCCTGTTAACTTTTACACTCGAAAACATAAATTCGTATTTTATGCAGCAAATACACACAGGGAAATATTTGAAACTAGTTTTATTTTCCAATATCCGCTCGGAAAATGATTTTTCCGGTGTAATTATTTGAAACACTGTAACTAATACTTTTTCTCACAATTTCTCTAATGTTGTAAACATTTTTTTTCTGCATGTTATTATTAAAGGTTGGACCGCCATGTAACCGTTATTTTATTGCCATTTATATTCAACGTCTGTTTTACACGAAAGTCTAAGCTAAACTGTTTTTATGCTGAGGATGTTGAGTTGTGATAAACATGCTTTACTTAGTTTTAGTTGTTGTTGTCGTTGGTATTGTTATGTTGTTTTAATGTTCTACCTTTTACACAGTCACGAACACACACACACACACACGTCTGTGTAGAAAGTACAAGAGGATGACTTCGTTATCGTAACGAAGTTATCTTGGGTGCTTGCGAGAAGGATAGAGAAAGAGATTGAGAGAGAGCGCGCGTTTAAAGAGTAATTGCAAGTGTAAATGTGGATATGGGGGTGCCTGTGTAATGTTAACGTTAAGATGAGCAACTCGCCACCATGATTGTACGCAGGATTTTAATGTGCTTTTTATCAAATTGTGTGATAGTGCGTATAAGCAATATCTTCTCTATTGCATTGAATTTTAAAACATGACGCATTTCTCTCATACAAATTATTAAAGGTTTGACAAGACGGCGCAAATTTTGACGTAGTACATATTACTTTTGAATTAAGTTTGCGACGGAAATATTTTCAAGCCATTATCTTGGTATAAGAAATGTGAATGAGACGTGAATATAGCCTTAGCTTTTAGAAGGGGAAAGTTTTTAATGAAAGACATTTTTGTTGGGGAAACCTCAAATTGTTAATCGTTTGTGGGATACACATTTTTCTCTTCCTCTCGATTTGCGCCTGCTTCGCTATTGGCCTTTGTGTAATTTGGATAATTCAAGAGAGAGAGAAGATTTGGTTCTTCTTTCGTTTGTTCATTATTAGCCAAAGCCTTCTGTAACATACCTACTCTTACGATTTATAATATTGACAAAGTGTTTTCTACTCTTTTCATAAATACTTCGTGATGATGGTTACATTTAACATTCTGTTTTTTCAAATCTTCGTGGTGCGATTGTCATTTTAAATTTTCTATATACTTACATTCGAGTTTCGACTTTTTTACCATGTTGGTCCACCTGTGCCTTTTAAGTGGGTGTGCGATATGTCTATTAACAATTTCAGCCATCTCACATGTTCGTGTTGTTTACAGCAGACAGAAAGATTAACTATCTACACACGGTCGCAGTTTAATTTTTGTCGTTTGGTCTCGGCTCCTCTGGTCGCTTTCACTAAGCTGATGGTGCTTTAGCTTCGACGTGCACCCATGTTTCAGCATCGCCTATGATTCTTTCTTTGACTTCATTCAACAACTCCAAAGAGATGGATATGCGGCGCATTTTGTGACCGACATAAAGAAATAGCATGGTACGCGCCGATAGAAGCACCGGCTTACTCAGCACTGCTTCAACGCTTTCATCGGTTATCGGTGTGCTGGGACGTCCAGAATGAGGACCAATGATAGTCCTCATGCTGGCCAAATGCCGTAGCGCACATTTTTTAAACATCAGAGCACTTAATTTTGTTCTTTACGCAAAATTTAATACAACTAGTTTTGACGCGCCTTGTAGATACATACCCTTTGTGTCTGCTGCAAATGTTTATCGATAAAACCTCGTATATATAGTTAATGTTTGCAACAGTTATTGTTTGACGTAAAGTTGATGATCTAGTATTATTAATTTAAGTTTTTTTTATTGTAAATTTTTTTAACATTTGCCGATCATAGACAACCAGATCATCAGTATAGATACTGCTCCGAAGTTAAATTTTAATTGAATTTAAAATAAAATTTGAAATTTAAATAAATAAAATCTAAGAACTAAAATTTAAAATGGTCTATAGTACACATTAGTTAACAAACCCTTGTTAAGCAAATGTATGTAAAACCAGTAGCTTAGCTAAAGTAAAAACAACAAAAATAATTTTTTTTTTTTGCAAATAACTTGTGTTTGTAAGAAATGATATTAATATTCGAATCAAGAGCTTTTTTTGGAACCTTTATTTTTTTATCACTGAAACAATGTTTATATTTTTATTGATTTTTTATGAATTTCAATACAAATCAATAAACAAATCAAAATAATTATTTTACTTTAAAATATAAAAATGCGATAGATAATTGGAACGAATTTCTGTCATCTTTTGTAAAGTTTTGTTTGGACGCAAACCGGTTTCGGCTATGTGCTATCTTCAGAGAACGAAAAATGATACTGGAGATGGCACATAGCCGAAAAGGGCTTGCCTCCTAACCAAACTTGACAAGGGATGACGAAAATTTGTTGCAAGTATCTATATCAAATCACCTTGTCGAAAAATCAAATCAAGAATTAAAATGAATAGTAAAGTTACTGTTAAGAACCCTTCTGGCCTTTACTGGGTGTTTTTTAGTTGATTTTAATTATTAATTATTCGAATTTAATAATTTTATAAATTACTGTAAAAGTCGAACCTTATCCGCAGTGAATGATATTGCGGCCACAAAAAGAAAAAAATCATACAATAAGATGGTGATGATGACAAAAATATTCGTCCGATAAGAGTAAAAAAGTACCGTATAATTTTGTTATTATTACTTTCGTTGGTAATTTTACACCCAACTGACATACGAGTATGTGTGTATAGGTTGTGCCAGTATGTGTAAAGCCATCCTAGTACCCAAGGCATATTTAACTAGGTGGCATCACTACTGCAGGTGATTTTTTATTTTTTTTGCTTATATTTCATTTTTTCTTTGTTTAGACTTTGTTAATGTCAAAGTGTTTGGTTTTGTTCACAGAATATAAACAGAATACCCAACAATGACATTTGAAAAAGCGTGTAATCAGGTGTCATGCGTTTTTACGTACAAAATTTTAAATTGACCCGATTACATGAAAGAGATAGCTTAATTAGAAACGATAAAGTTTTTTAGCTCTCTTATATAATCGAGGTAATGTTGTTGTGAGTTGTCGCGTCTAATTAGTAGTCTATGGTTTTGTTTACGAAAAACCTTTTTTCAACTATTTTCCTCTTAATTTGCTTTTTGTTGTCACAGGTTTTTGGCAGTAATCATTGATTTTACACAAACAAAGGTGCCTGCTGTTCTTGTATTGTTGTATTTGTTGTCGTAGCAATGCCACCTAGTTAGATACGCCTTGCTCGTACCCAAAATATGAATAACACAATGTTGCCATTTGCTTATCGTCAGTTGGAAAATTCGTAGGGTTTGTTTTCACTGCCTTGTGTTAAGGCTGATAATAACAGCATGTCCGTGAAATCTATAGATGAATATATATTCTCCTTTTGTTGGATATTCACATAATTTGTTAATGCATTACACAGGTTTCAACTTGTATGTTAGTTTTAGCGTAAAATTATTTAATATTTTATTCGGGGATGGCATAGATTCCAATCATGTCGGTATTGGATTTGAAAACGAAAAAAAGTATTTTGGTGTCATGAATTCCAATGTTATCGGTTTTATATTCGAACTAGAATTAGTGTCGTCAACATCGTCAAAACGTCCAAAGTCTCCATCTTTAAAAAGTAGCACTCCAGAAAAATGGGCTCAGAACGGATAAGTCTGGCGAGCGATGGAAAAGTTTTTGGATACAGTTACAACCTTTAAGAGTAAGATGAACTGAATGAAAAGTTGGGCAAGCTTACTGAAAATTTTTAAGGAAAGCGCAAAAAGATTAAGACGTGGGTGTTAATGTAATGTGCACATTAAGTAGCGAAAACGTCACTTCAGCACTCATATTGTTCGTTCATGGCTCATTCATCGTAATTATTTTGTTGTCCGTTTTCTTGACTCGTACTTCTTAAAGAAGTGATAGCTACTAATGCTCCGTATAAATGCGTCATGGCTAGAGTCGGGATACCGTGCATCTACCGCTCGTCGTGGTCACAAATCTTAATATTAATGAATAACCATACATAAAAACTAGTTTCGGAAGTTAAGTGTGCAAGTAAATATATAATGTTCGTACTAACTATACCTGCAATAATCATGGCGTTTATACTGAAATATCCTTTCAATTTAATAGGAAAGTGCTCGTTTAAGCTAGGCTTTATAATGTTTATGTGTGCCCCAACGATGCAACCAATTCATAAAGGAATTTTGTATTTATTATAGAAATATTGCTTTGACCTGTTCTTTCGGTAGAGTTGCACCCACGCAGGGCAAATGAACTGCTTCATATCCTTGGGAACATCACATGAAATGGTTGGTACTGGTTTTAGTCGTATTATTTTACGTTTTTACTCTCTTTTCATTTTAATCTAAGCATTTTCAATAGGTGTATTCTTCTTTTCTCCGAATGCTTAACAATTTTTGATACATTTTTGGTTACTTGTTTGTAAAAATTATGTTTTTCGTAAGATATAAGTCTATTGGAAATTGTGTACCATCGGTTTTGTTCAAATTGCAACGTTTTTCATAAAACAGATTTTTAAAATTTTTTGTGAAACTGAAAAATTTTGGTGAAATTAAAATTTAGTTTTAAAATTTTAAAACTTGATGAATTTTGGTTTTTGTAGAATTTTTGGAATTATTTTATTTCATTCTAGTCTTTCGATTTTGTTGTGAATTTTTAAAATTTTATTAAATATTAAATTTTGCAAACTTTTTAGTTATTTCTAATTTTTTAGTGCAAATTCGGGTTTTTTTTAAACTTGGCTTTTTTGGAAAACTTTGTTAATTTTGCAATTTAAAAATTTCTAGACTAAAGTTTGGTTTCGTGAAATTTTTTTTTAAATTTTATTGAAAGTGTTGAAATTTAGATTTTTTTATGATTTTAAAATTTGTTTGTAAATTTTAAATATTTTGCTGAATTTTTCAATATTTTTGTGAATTTCCGATTTGTGGAGAAATCAGAGATTTTTTTATATAATTGTGTAACATATGTATATTATATTTTGAAGTTTTCATAAACTGCTGTTTTTTTTAATTTTCGGCTTTTTGGTAAATTTATACAATTTTGGTCAAGTTAAAGTTTTTGTAGTGAAATCCCAAAATTTGGGAACATTTTTTGCGATATTTTTAGTCAAATTTTTAAATATTGATTTTTTATATTTTTTTATTCGAATTTTTCGATTTATGGTGAATTTTCGAGTATTTGTGGTTTTTAAATTTTGCGGTATAAATTTTTTGGACGATAATTTGGATTTGTGGTGAATTTTAAAAGTTTTGTGAAATTCCAAATTATACAGAAATTATTTTTTTTATTTTTAAATAAATTTAGATTTTTGGTTAAATTTATTATTTGTATAATATTTAAATTTTTCATGAATTTTTTAATTTTTTACTAAATTCCACTTTTGTAATGAAACTTGATTTTTTAATATATTTGTTTAACATTTGGGGAATCTGTTTTCCCATATTTTTAATAAAATTTCGTTTTTTTCTTACTAAATACTGAATTTTAGCAATTACTTTTTTAATCCATTTTTTATTTTTAATTTTATAACAAATATGCTTTTTTTGACTTTTATGAAAAAAGTCATAACTATTACGATCTCTGGTTAAAATTATTCCTTCATTACAGCTGATTTTTTATACATACTATATTATTTCTTATCTTCTATAGTGGCTCTGCATCTGAATTTATTAAAAGTTGACCATTTTCCATTATTTTTATATTCGTTCTAGGCTAGATTATTTACATAAATAAATTAAATTAACTATAATTGAAGTCGAAATCGTAAAATTTGAGAAGAGACTCACTCGTTGTTACGAAATTAATCTTCTCATTTATCAGCCCTGTGGTGTCTGTCTGTCTGCTTCCTTCCTAACCAAATCTTCGTGTAGAATCGTTCGTTATTCTTTTTCATAAGTGGGTAAGTTAACATTATTGTTGTAGCTTTTGTCTCGTGTGCTTATCGTTTGCATCGTTGTTTTATTATTACTTCCTTTTGATATTCAACCTGTAGGAGTTCATGTGTTAACTACAACAACATCTGTTTTTGCCGGTTTTTGTTTTGATATTGATTTCAATAGATGATTTAATTCCTAGAATGTATTTATTTTATCTTGCTTCCCTTGTGGTTTTCAGTGCACCAAAGGTTCCATTCAATCGAAAAAAGGATAATTTATGATATTTAATTCCGGTTTTTCGTTCACACTTTTGTAAATATGTAAATATTTGCTTATTTAATCATTTCTTATTTATTCATTTATTTCTTAAACAAATATCATCCCTTCTCCCTTATCTATACACAAACACGTAAATATGTATGTGTGTGTATGTATATTTGTCAGAATGTGTTTTGTGTTTGTAGAAATGTATCGTTCATTTCGGGGCATAATTAAGATTAGCTTGTTTTTGAGATCTTTTGTATGTATCTCTCTCTCTCTCTCTCTGTATGGATGTATGTGTGTATGTATATACATACTATGAACATATTTAAAAAGAAACCCGAACAGATTGTTTGCCAATGACCTTACTAATTTGCAAAAAAATTAAACATTTGACCCCGCTATCATTAGTTTTTCTTCAAAAAAGTTTTTTTTCAGGAATTTATTTTGAAAATAGAACTAAAAGCCATAGAACTCAAAAGGAACAACGATAATTATATATGTATGTATTTAATTTGGGGCGTTACATATACTATATATTTTCTTACAATTAGGAAAGCTCCTTCTGAGAAGAATAGGCCTGCTGAACAATAGGCCTGCTGTGGTAGTTTTTCTCTCTACCAGTACAATGTCAACGATATCCTTAAGAGCTCCTAACGTAGACTTTCTTGGTCGAAACCCATGTTGTTTCTCCGAAAGTCCTCTTTTCATGCGTACGGCCTTTTGAATCCCGGCCAGCCGTGACAGTCATTTAAATTATGTTGAGTTTCTTTTTTAAAAGCAAAAATTATGATATGCCGGTATTTTTTTGGTACATGAGATTACCATTACTAATAAAATGACGTCCACAATATACCGACGCTTTTTCAGCTTACATACGGCACAAAGTGTAATAGTTTGGTTGGCGGAGAACCAAATCAACGTTGTTTCAATGTTCCACAATCCTAACGGCAATCAGGTTGAAAACATGCCTTGATTGTCGAACCCAATATCGGCAATAAAGTAAATATGTATTTCGAGATAGGATAAGCTTTTTGCCGAATTGTTGGAAATCGAGATCAAATTTTCGGCTTTGTCTCGAGAATGGTGCATTAATGATTTTACTGAATTGTGTGAGTAAAAGTTTCGGAACGATATTGACAGATCGATTGCTTACAAAATGTATAACTATAAACAACTTTTGGTTGAGAACACTCCGTTAATTTATTTTTCTGGCTTAATTCTTAACTTTAAATCCTATTTTTTCTTTATTAAGAGCAGTTTTTATAACTTTTGTGTTAATTTAACTATTTTGATTTTCACAAGTTTTTTCTTAAATAAATTTTATAATAAATGGCAACTTAAGAATACGTAAAAGTGGCAAGCTAAAAACTTGACTAATTTCCCTAGATGCAACGGAACTGACACAGAACTTGTCTCGGGACTGGTGCTTTGGAAATAGGGCCACTTTCGAGTTCTAATACTTTGCATGAAAGGGATCTGTCACTTTACCATGGTGTTGTTACATCATTTAGAAACTGTGTAAGGCATCTTATTCAGTTTCGGTTACAATAGCACTACTCTCAATTATAGCTGTGCATACATTGTGAAGTCATTTTGTCTTAGGTTGAGGTATCTCAGTGGTGTCCTGGTGCGACTCATAGGTTCACAAACCCACTCTGCCCACTTTGGGGTCAAAATAATTGTATCTTCATTTTCGTTTTGAAATAATTTTCAGTACATGGTAATGTTTATCGGCAGTTACGTGGCTTTAGTCGGGAATCTTCTCTGCGACAGGTACTCTCAGGTCTCTGAGAAGAGGCTTTTTCGGAACGTCGAGAAATAGAGGATTGAGGCACTCGAGAACTTTCGTAATATCGGTGAATTTTCTTATAACTAACAATGAATTCCTTAATCTAAAGTAACGAAAACAGTCTGTCGCAGCCGCTGTGTCGAAACATTAAAAAGTCGCTGAACCTGATGTGATGTATTACTGCAAAATAGTCCAACCAAGTTTACACCAAAAGTGTATAATTTAAGGCTTGCTCTATTTAACGGATGTAGCGTTGCCATTTTAGGATTTTTGGCGCTACATTTAGCATTTTTCTTTGGCTCAAAACGTTAAAATTTGTACAAAATATGCTAAAGATAATTTATATTGAAGTTAAAGAAGAAATAAGAAAATGTAAAAATAAGTTTATAATTAAAGAAATTTTTTAAAAAATTAATAGAAACATTTTTGTAGGAAATTTTGTCGCCTTTAACTCTTATATGCACCGATTTTTGCCAAAACTTTTTAGTTTTCTTCGTTTCTTGAAAAGAGAATTATTTCCCTCGATTGTCTTATTTGACTGGGCTGTCTGCAAAATTTTTATTTAGCATTTCATTTACACAAAGTTTTTTGTTTAGCATTTCTTTTCATCTGTAGAGTGTTTTAACATTCCGTTTTTGCCCCTTTAAAAATTTTCCAGTTAACTTTTCTTGAAACGACTTACGAAACAGAATAAAGTGGGGTATAAACCGACTGTAACAAAATTCAAAATACTTATAAAGGCAAAACTATAAACTAAATGAGAATTTTAATCAATCGTTAGTTGTATGCTTCTACATATATTTGTGATTTTACGAGAACTGTACTAGCGGGCAGAGTAAAACCTTAAAAAAAGGTTACAGCATATTGAAAGTTACATACGCGCTTGTGTTGATAAAAAATTTAATTTAATATTTAAGTTATACTAGTTAAGTAAGATGTGCTATTTTTACCAATCACGGAACGTTACTTTTTGTGCTAGAGCCATATTCACAAGTCACGGGAAAAGTGTGGCTAGACTAATTGACACAACTTTCCCGCCTGGTTACATTAATCAGTGAAATTTTAATTTCTTCAAAACTATCCCAGCTATAAGCAATATATAATTCAACATGCTATCCAATCTTCAAGTCTTCAGCCCCTTATCAGCATAATCGGCATAACATTATTTTTCCAAAGTGGCAACTTAGCTTTTGGAAACAAGGATGAGATTTGTTAGCCGGAGCATATTCGCATTGAAGAAACCTCGATTTATTCCTAACGCTGATACGCTCATACATTTACGATAGTCATTCTCTGGCTGGTTGGATGGATAGGACGGATAGATTAAATCTGGCAGTTTTATTTTTGATTTTGGAATGTATTTGTTGATTTTTTCTTATCCGGCAATCGTCATAGCGATGATTGTTGTTTAGTTTCTATGAAATATGCGTAGTCCTACGTCCACCTATCGAGATGTGAACAATAAATTCCAAGCATAATTCCAAGATAAGGTAGATTAATTATAACAATATAGACAAATCAAACTGCAGGATGGAGGACACATTCTTCTTCAGTATCCCTAAATTGTATTTGGCATTTTGAAAAAAATATTGATCAGTAACAATTATATAAATTTCAAAATTTTAGGGATGTATAAGGAAATTAGCAGCCTGATACATTAGCCACAAATTTACATATATGTTTCAGAAGTGACATTTTTTATTATTTTATTTTTATTTAAATACTATTTTTATTGTCTTGCATTTATTTTTCTTATAACAAAACCAGATCAAATTCTTTTAGCTACAGACTTAAAATTTTACATCTTACTTAACCTCATTTTTATTTAGTACATAAATGCACAATGGGCTGCGCTTGTTTGTTAGGAAATGTAATGGTGTTTTCATAAGAGTGCACTATTTTATTTGAAAATGAAACGCCAATTATTTAGGCGCATTATGATATTTTTATTGCGCTTTAAAGTAGACATTTAGCGATTAAATATGGGTAAAATATCCGGCAAATGGCCCCCGTCAACGTTCACAGTTACTGCAATTCCGGCTTTATTTTCAAGAAAGTAAGCCCAAATCACGCCGCCTAATTTAAATCCGCACCGGACAGTCGTCATTGAGTTGGGCATGATCTTCATTGGTGAAGACGATTTTTAGCGAAAAATTGGTATTCACTTCACTTATCTCTCTTATCCATTGATCAAACTCCCGGCGCTTTGCATTATCTGCTGCTTTTTGCTCCTAAGTAAGCTGAATCTTGCAAGGGAGAAGGTAGAGGGCGGTCTTTCCCCAAAATTTGCTACATAATCTCCGTGAAATTTAAAGTTGTTGTAAATGATGCCGAATTATTATTTTCGTCTCCTCAGCAATACTGAGCAAGCAGCAATGCTTTGAAGTGACCAACTTTTTTTATATAATACCAAATTCAGTACAACAAGAACACGAGTCTTATTTAACAGTACTGGTTAGATAAGGGCGCATTAATTTTCTGGATACAAAAATAAAACCTATTCTATAGATCAGGGTTTTAACAAAAGAAATATTTTATTCATTTATAATTAATTAACAAATTAACAAATGTCTTTCCGATACTTGTTTGTGGTATCTCATGGTGTTTATTTTATAACTTCTATTCGATCTTGAAAATTGCAACCTATTACAAAAATATAAGGGCTGTTTTGTGTAAATAAATTTATGTAAAACAGATGAGTGTTCGGCATTTTAACAGGTTTTCTAACGTCGTGCTTTGAGAGATGTGAAATTCGGCTATATCTGCTGCATACATACTTATATTATATCTGAGGATATTATAGTAAGTAACCTAGGCAAATTGATAACAGGTATACTCACCGGCGAATTTAAAGTATTTCCGGGTTCTTTGCCGATGTCAAATTCCATATATAAAAATCGTACCAGAAATGGCGAAACATTTTTTTATATGGAATTTGACATTCAATCAGTTCAAAAAAAGTACCCAGATGCATTGGTTTACCTTCTGAAAGTGCCCTGGTAAGTAACATTGAGTTTTTGTGTGCTTACAAAGAAGAGACCCGCGAACAGTTCTTATCCGCACATGAGTACAGGTATTAAATATGTTTTCACTAAGAGCATACGAACATTCAAAGGCGAAAATAAGTGGGTCCTCCATAAGTTCCATAGCATGGCATATGTTTTGTCTAGCTGAGTTGGTCATTATAGACGATTCCACGATTTTTGGCATTTTGAACAATTTATATAGTGGGGTCGCGAACAAGTGGTGGAGGCAGGGCGTTTGCCAAGCAAGTTATCTTTCCAATTACAATAGCTTTTTATTTCCTCGCATTTAAACAAAGACCAATAGCTGTAGTAGCCCCTTTATATATATTATTAACGTCATGGCTTGGCTTAAAAATACAATCAGAAACGTGAGACTGAAGGCAACAAGTGTAGAGTTGGCCGTCATTTGCATACATATAAGGTTTCGCAGTGTTCTAATTGAGAAGGTAATTCATTACAATATGGTATATGTAACAGTAGGTCAATAATCGAATCTTGCGGAGCACCTCTTTCTACTAGGCAGTTTATGGACTTCATATTCCCATGACGAACTGACTGTCTTCTATCACAGAAGTATGAATGAAGCAATTTTAGAGCTGAAGATGGGAAGTTAAACGTATTTCTCAGCTTATGATAGTGATATGAGAAGTATCAGAAATGATACAGCTGTGATACAGCTGTGTCTTAACATAAAACCTAATTGCCCACACAGAATTGGTATGCAAAAGTTGAACTAAACGTTCAAATGCCTTAGACATATATGGAACTATTTTTTTTTTTAGGTTTAGGAATCGGTATTATTTTAGCGTGTTTCCACATTGAACGAAATTCTAATGTAGTCATGTGTTAAACAAATACTATTTGTGTATAGTAATGCCATTTAAGATCATCTTTAGAAATTATAGATGTACGTGTTCATTATAACAACCAATTCATTTATATTTAATACTCCGAAAGGATTTGTGAACATCATCAAGACTAAAGACCTGATCAAGTAATTCCTTTCAAAAATCTACATCGAAACACCTTGTCGCAATATCAAATCAAGAATCTACGAGTCCTTCACATACTATCCATAATCGACAGAGCTTTTTAAAATTGTTTCACTACTTTTTAAATTGTTGAGAAAGTAGGTGCACTCTCTCGGCCGATAATTTCACAAAGGTTGCAAGCGATCTCAGCATAACTTTCCCTATTTTCAATTTGTGTTTTCACCATGGTAACTCTTTCTTTTTTGTGAGCGCTCCATTATAAATAATCGAAGCAATCATAGATGACAGCTGTTAATTATCAGAGTTGCCACTTGCACGATAACAATTATAAACAAATTACGAACAATTCGTAACGCAGAGTTTTACTCAAAATTCTGTGTGCAGACATTGGCAGAACGATAACATCTGTATATTTTCAGATGTAGGGATTATGTCAATGTAAATAGGTAAAATGCTTCAGTGGGGTATGGCTTTGCATATCCAGTGCGTAATTTTTGACAAATGATTTTTAGTTAATCGAATTTCGGCTGTTTCAATATTTAGTTTCTCAGACCTAGTTTTAGACACAATTTGAGGAAGTAAAACCAATTTAATGTTCTGAAATAATTTAAAAGATGCTTCTTTTTCAAAATACCATTAAGATTTTATGCATGGCGTCGAGTGCTATTTCTGAAGGAATCCTTGAGAATATATTTTGGTCACCTGTAGACAAGTTTTGACTATACAGTTTCTTTTTTTATTATTTCTACAATAATGTGAACAGCTACTTCCGCTCCCACGATGTCTGCTACAGTTGTTTAGACCTCACAACTATTTAACTTTATTTTTTTTACCCATTCGCAAATGGAGGAAATAATTGAAAATATTTCTGCAACAGTGTCAGTGTGCATTCAGGAATAATTTCGCACGTACCATTATTTGCAAACACAATTATGATTCATTTGGTTGGAACATTTTACAATTTACTCATAAACGCGTTCAACTGCAATTTACCAACATGCGTGCGTTTGTGTGAGTTTAAAGGACATTCCTGTTTAAAGCTTCTCGATATTAGATCCAGCAAGCATTTGTAAAGGGGATGTTGAAAAAAGAATATTAACAAATGTACAAAGTTGGTGGTATGGCATGGATAACAACGGCATGATGATAACCACTTTAACTGGCATTCTACATGAAAGACAATTTGTGTCACCCTCATCACAGTTTTTCAGGAAATTAGAATGAAATGGAAAAATAGCATGCGAGTTTGGAAGGATAATTGTAATATGTTCGTTAAGTTTATTTATTTTTTTTTTTTTTTTTTGTTTTATCAAAAGAATGTTGGTGGCATTTGACTTGAGTGTCATAATTGTAAATTTCTTCTTTTTGTTTAATTATACGAATGTCAAAAGAAATGCGGAATATGTATGTATATTTGCAGAACAAGCAAAGACTTGATTTTGAATTTGCAAGTTCTTTGAATTTGAATAGAGTCCCTAGAATGTTAGCTGATTTAAGCCAGTGAAAAGGGATACATTTCGACAAATTTTAGAGATATTTGCTTCAAACTTATTATACAAACTTTAATTGCCAACCACAAAGAAATACCACCAAAATGGGGACGTTCGTAAAACTGTCATACTGTGCTCAATTAAAAATAAAACTTGTTTTATTTTTTGTTAAAAAATTATGCGTAGTATAATAAAGGCCACGCCTACTTTAAAAACTATTTTAAATTTAATTATAGTGATGAAAACTGTAGATATGTTCTTAAACTAGGTAGATGTAACATTGCGAACAATGACAACAAACACGACCATTTTTTTAAATAATTATTAAGTTAATATATTGTTTTACACTTAAAAAAATGATTTTCACAAGGTGTAACTCTAAGCCAGCATATCCTAAAAATTATTCGATTGTCAAATCTCCTATACCTGTTTCCGTGTTTCAGGTAATGTTTTATAACACATACTAACACAGTCAGGCAAGTTGTTTTTTATTCTTGTCGTTGTTGTTGCCAGAAATGATAAATTAAAAAAATTACAACAATTATTAAGAACGTTTTAATTTGTTAAAAAAAAATTATATCATTTGAAAATTAACAGTCTTATGCAAAAAAACTTAATACAGACTGGTAAACCAATGTTAAGCGAAATTCCTTAAAGTATCATGCAAAAACGAATGTTAGCTTAACACGCGTTAAGTAAACCGATGTCAACATCAAATAATTTAAAGTAGCTACCCACCTACTTTAAAGCGATGTTAAATATTTTATTGTTTTGACGAAAATAAAGTGTTTGCGAAAAAAAAAAATTTTAATTGTGTGGATATAGGAAATCAAATATGGATACTTTGAATTTAATGAACAGAATTGGTAAAATCAATATTTATTTTATGTGAAAAATATTTTTTTCATATGTAATTTTGCATTGAGAACGTATAAGCCAATTGGGGAGCTATTATCGGGAACGTATTTATAAAATATGTATGTTTCTAAGCAAAACAATTTGGTTTACTTTTGTTGTTTACTTTTAGTTTTCTTTTAAATTCATGTATACCTACCAACAGAATGTTTGTTATACCAATAATTTGCTCATAGTGATGTATATACAATCAACCGAAGTAAACAAAGCTCGTACTTCATATAATCGATTTGACACCTGAACAAAAAATAGGCGTATTTACTATTTTACATTACTATAAATGTGTTTATATTAATTTTATATTAAAACTATTCAAACTCTAACACAACATTACTATATATCCGAATATCCGGATGAATTAATAATCGTTTTTGTGCATCGTTAACTATAAAGAGACAAGAGAGAATGGTGGTGTTGCCAGTATCAACATGCCAAATTTATTGAAGCATAAAGTAGTTAACATAGTGTTTTTGCATACTATTTTTTAACATCGGTATGTTAGCGTTAATATCGATGGCTGACATGAACTTCAAACCTCAAGTAAGACTTTTTTTTGCATAAGGCTGTAATTCTTTAAAAAAATCGCAAAGTCTTGATCGAAATTTTTTTACATTTTTAAGTTAAATATTAAATAAAAATTCACCAGTTAAACATATAATGCAACTTTTATTTAAAAAAATTTCACTTAAAAATCATATTCGGTCACGAAAAATTTAGTATATTTTTTTCGAAATCAAATTATAAGCAGCACGTTTTACTTCGCTTAAAGGGAATTTGGCAAAAAGAAAACGATAATTAAACACAGCTCAGACAGCCTTGGATTTCCTTCAGACCACCGATATACCATGGCATATGTTGTTTAAGCATCAAGACATAATTATGTTTTTTGCTATAAGCTATAACTGAACTTTTTTAATAAAATCTAACAAAAACTTAACACTTTTAGACTTTAACATCTCGGACAATATCTTTTTGTGTCCACAAACCTCACCTCATTTATTTCACATGTTGCTTGTATTAATTTATAGTTGCACGAAATTATTAATTTCTGCAGCAATTTCTAGAATATTTAAACCCATAACAAATGGAAAGAGGAAGGCCAAGAAAAAAGTACGTCAAATTATTTGATCTAAATTATCCCAAATTATATTATCTGATAAAAAGAAATAATTATAATAACAAGGACCTTCACCAAGTGTACAATATATTTAACAAATTTTCTTCCATATGCTTTCTATTGTGATAACAGAAATTTAGTCAAATAAAAAAGTCAAAAGTACCAAACATTTTTTGTGCCAGCAACTGAAATATTTGTTTTTTAATTAAAGCATTCCTTTGCATTCTGCATTCGTAACAGAAGAACAAATACTTTTACAAATTGCACTCCAACCTAAAGTTATTGCTTAACTGCAGCTCTCAAGCATCAGCTTGCAAACGCCGTTGGAATACTTTTCCTGTTGCGTTTTATAAAATTACAATTGTTTTCATTAAATAACAAGACTTTGAAAAATGTAATGCAAGTAAATGAAAAATCATAACTGATGTTAATTACTCAAAGGCAAAGTAAAAAGAAGATCCAAGTTACAACCTACATTTGGGGCGATGTATGCCTTGGTACAGGAAATATTTTTCACATTACTGTAATATCACGCTCGGGCTGTGGCCAACCCTTTGATAATGATTCTTGATTTGATATGATAACGGCCTATTGGAGAAGGCTCAATTAAGCAGGCGAATGAGTCCAATGTTTTTACTGCTTCCTAACCATACTTTAGGGTAACTAACGTCTCACTCAAGAACAAAAAAACCAGGCCAGTATAGTCAAGGTCATTATTTACCTCCCTGTGATAAATCAGGGGCGACTCTTTCATATCCTTGCCTAAAAATATAATAAATAATAAATCTGTAAACCTTCAGCATATATTCACGGTTTTCTTTAATGTGATCTTAACAAATTTTTTTACTTAATCAACATGCGAAAGTTTGAATGCCTTCCATAAGAAAATGCATTCATAAGATTTCATTTTACTATTGGCCTCTTAACAATTAAAGAAGTTTGTTGAGCTAGAAGTTGCTCTTTATAGTTAATTTTCTCATTTTAAATTGTTTTTTCCTACCTTTAGCACAATCATCAATCAAAACTTGTACGTACTGGAAAAGTAATTAATGAAATATTAAAAGAAATTCATTTACGCATAAATGTGTTCTGAAAAATATATAAAAATGTTAAATAAAATTTTCAAAAATTGCCTTAAATCCCAAAATAAATCTAAGAAAAATCCCAATTCTGGGAATAATAGCCTAATCTGGCAACACAGCCAGTGGGAAATTTTTTGACATAAACCTGCCAGAAGCTCTGGTTTGTTTATTCGCTTATGTATGTGGATCACATTACTGTAACCAATTAATAGACTTTGTTGTTATTGTGAATATGTTGATTAGTAAGGACACTCACCCACCTATGCAAGCATGTGCCAGCACTAAGTTGTAGAATTCGTTGAAGGATATTCAGTCGTATCACAAATATCCATGACCCGACCATCAGCAACTTGTGGAATACATTGAAGGATATTCACACAGATTCGTATCATAATTGACTGATTACACGCACGGCTTGCTTGTATGGATTGCAAATGTAATATTGTTAATTTCATCACTAGATGGCGGCAACTATTATTTTATTTTACTAAAGTTGAAGAACGTGTATGACAAAACACCATTCGGTTTTTTTTAAACTCATCTTTGTACAATACTGAAAATAAAAACAAACAAAATGTACTGGCTTCTTGGTCCAAGATCGGAGTTAAACGTAAACAACAAATTACTATTATATAAGACAGTATTAAAACCTATATGGACTTACGGTATCCAATTATGGGGAACCGCTTCCTACTCCAACATTGATATAATTCAAAAATATCAGTCAAAAAATTTAAGATTAATTATAGGTGCTCCTTGGTATATAAGAAACACTTCAATTCACAATGATCTCAATATTCCAAATATAAAGGATGAAATTAAAAATTACAGTACAAATTATTTGAAAAGACTAAGCGACCACCAAAACATTCTTGCAATAACTCTTTTAGACGACAGTGATGAAGTTAGACGGTTAAAACGAACGCACATATTAGATCTCCCATTTAAATCTTAACTGTATTAGCTCTTTGAATGTATAGATAATATACGAGTAATTCTTTAATATTGATAAATTTTAAATTGTTAAATTCAATGGAATTTAACGCTACTGTTATTAATAGTTAATGTATTTATTAAATTTGCTGCTTATTATTACATTGTAAATAGATTGCAAATAAAAACATTAAAAAAAAATCTTTGTACAATATTCTAACGATGGATGGCATTGAAATTAAAAAAAGAAAAATGTAAAATTTTCCCGAAAGGCAAATCAATGCCTGCGTGTACAGCTGTATATGGCAAATAAATTTATTTTAATTAAACATATTATTTTTTGAATTAAAAAGAATATTACTTTTGATTCACAATTTTTAAATATGTAAGTATGTATCAGATAATTCTAATATTGATTTCAATAATTTTTATATACGAGTTGTGTTCAGAAAATAACAATAATTTTTAAAATAACTCGTGCTATGTAACAATTTTTTTTCATATTGATATACATTTTTCCATCTTTTGCACCACCTCTTATCTTTCTGTTTATAAATATTTAATTTAAATTAAATTTCCATTTTTATTATACGTAATGCGAATAACAACAATGTTTATTCTTTATTTGACAATAGGATCGATCGATCGCATAAGTAATAACAAAATGCTAACAAGTACCCGTAGTACGCAAACCAAGAAAAGTTCAAATTTCAACTCGGTTCAACACGTATCGCTCATTTACTCAACAACATCATAACTCAAAAAATTGCATTTCCACTGAAAATAATGGCACTACCAACTGAAAATAATGGCATATTCTCTTCAAAAATGGAAAGTAGAAAAGCTATAAACATGAAATTTGTACACAATACAAAGCGCGACATAACAAAAAAAAAATTCTGCATCATTAACTCCGAAAATGCAGATTTTGAGTTATTAGTAAATGTGCGACATGCTTCTTTCCAATCTGTAACGGATAGGATACACTTACCAGTTAAACTCCGCAGCAAATCTGAGTACTTTTTTTAACTTATTGGATGTCAAATTCCATATAAGAACATGTTTTGCCATTTCCGGTACATTATATATGGAGTTTGACATCCGCAAAGAAGGCGGAAATATTTTGCTAGCAATTTGCCTTGGTAAGGACCTAAAAATTTTGGACTCTTAATACAACAAACGCAACAAGAAATGTTTAGCAAAAATATGGATCCATGCTATCACTAGTAAATGCTTTAATTATTAAAGTTTAATAACCATTTCACTTTTACTTCATATGTTTTACGTACAAGTAAAGTCTGTTAGAGAAAATATTTTAGTCATGCAATCCTTATTTATTTGTATTAAGGACATAATACAGATATTATTACTTATTTAAATTTATAAATTTTCTTCTCTTAAACTGGAACGAATTTCAACAACATCTTTGTTTACCCCAATCAGTTCAATGTTCCCACCAATCAGTCAGTAATGCAAGTGACTTTGTATATTTGACTTTTTCCAGTTTGCATTTGTCCTGTCAAAAGAAGAAAAATTAACTTTGATTTGTTACAATTAAACACTACAGGGACTTAAATAATTAAAGACCTGAAATGGCAAAGTTTTTTAATGATTCGCCATCAAACGTAACCACCATTCAATTAATTGCTCATTTTATACACTTTTTTTCGCCTGTTTGCAGAGCGCATCTAAGTGTCATTGACCGCAAAAAAATATATTGACCCAGTGGCTGATATTGGATGTGTAGAGTGAATAGTAAGTAGATACATAGCAAGTAAAGCAATGAACGTTTAATTTTTTTTTTTTGTAACATTAATCGAAGGTTTAAAGGCTATCGCATATTAGTTTGACACTCCGTTTGTAATTTCTACTGTATTCAATTAAGACCCTATTAAGTAGTACCATATTCTTGATGGTTCTTAGAAAAATCTAATCATTGTGGGCTTTATTTTTATTAGGCTGTTCTATGCGAGTGCTCTGCGGTACCCACCGCAGGTTGACTGTCCATCTATATAGAGCCTGCCTGAAGGAGTCCATTTGCATTACACCTATTTTTTCCATCTACAGGGTCCTGTTAGCAGTTCATTGTAGAATTTGTTATAATTTCTGCTAACATTTGGAATAGCCCTTACCTTTGGAAACATTTTGTTATTGAAATCCTGCAAATTCGACCCACAAGATCCCGAGATATGGATCAGAAGCGAAAACTCAAACCAGTTCAGAGAACAAATCTCTGACAGTCAATCTAAAATCAGCGTGTATCTGCAGTGGTATGTATTTACAGAAAATTTTAATAAATATACCTTGATACTCACCACACACTTGTCAAAAAATAATATTTAATCTAAATTTTATAAAAATTGAAACAATAACAAAAAACCCAAATTTTACTAAAACTCGGAAATTCACAACAAAAATAATCGAAAAGTGTAAAAAACAGTTTTTTAAAATTACCCATCCTACAATAAAAAACCAGTTATATTAAGAAAAAAAAGAACATATTTACTTCTACAAAGAATTTATACTTCGCCAAAAAGACGGAATTTCACCAAGGAATCGTAGAGCAATCGAAAACAAACTAATATTAACCCAAAATATCCCCGAACATTTTAATTTAACCAAGAATCAAAAATCTACAAAAATGATTTGAAATATCCGCAATATTTAAAATTCTCTAAAAGTCTATAAATTACAACAAAAAAGAAAAGAAACACCAAAAACATATAAAGGTACGTTCACATTAGTTAAACATTTGACCAAATGTGTCAAATATTTCCTGGCTGTAGACCACAAAATATTTATTTGGTGCAAACAACAGAACAGCTGATTTTGGGGAAATAAATTTACTCGTATTTACCAGCAAACAAACATTTTTCTAGAGTAAACGCAGTTTGAGTACTCAACGGCAAATTATTGACTCGTTTTCGGGCGAATCAATATTTGAATATTTAAAAATTATTGTAATATCGAACGATAAATAATAATGTATATAGATTATAAATGCTACACTTTTATACAATAAATTAAAAACAAGCAAAATATTAGGAAATTCCTAAAAAACTTAAAAATTCATGCCACATTTTACAATTTCGAAAAGTAGGAAAATATATCTAAAAAAGTTTTAAAATTATTTTTTTCTATTTTTCTCATTAATTTATTTTGTTTTATAACCAAACTCAAATGCGCTGGCAATGGTAAAATTTGTGACGTGAATTGAAAATAATTAGCTAAGACAAACATAATTCTTTTTTCAAATTCCCGACAAACACTGAAAGAGCAAAAGGTCTTTTTTCTTAAAAGGAATTAGTTGTGTATTTTTTATGCTTATTTTCACAAATTTTTCATTACTGCTACATTTTGTTAGTTGGAGTCCAGATTTCCATATATTTTTATATTTAAAAGACATATTTCCTTCTCGGTTCGGAAAATTGTGGCTTGTGTCCCCACTGCAGTATTTAAGAGGAATTAGAGCGCCGTCATCAATATAATAGTCAACAAGTATATACCTAAAGTATACAAAACTAAACGTTCGGACGTAGATATGGGCTCAAACAGTCTTGTTGTCTGTTTTATTGCACATTACGCCCTACACTATTCAAATGATGTATGATTTTATTGCTGCGAAAAGAAATTTGTTCAGATTGTCTGTGATAATGTAACAAGAAATCAGAAAAAGTTAAACAAACAAGAAGTGATCAATTTTCGGCTGTAAAATTATACACCCTCTGAAAATTTCGATAGTTCTATTAAAAACTGCAAACTAAAAAAATAATTTCTAGAAAGTTATTTAAATAATCTTTCTGAATTTATATCGTCTCTGCAAAAAAAAATGATAAGCGGTGACACTAATCTTAGCTTAACATCTCCAAATAGAACTTAGTAAATTGTTAAAATATATTGAGTTCATACGCAGCAAAATTGTATGAAGTTCTTTACCATTTCCCTTGTCTTTCTCTCTTCCCATTTATTTAATTTTCCCTTCTTCCAAATATATAATTTTTATGAGAAATAATTTTTTTTTTCGGCAGTTTGATCAAATAATTTTGTAAAACAAATGTTTTCCCATATTTTATTTGACAATATTTGACGGGAGTTTGAACAAACAAATATGGCAAATATGGGAACTGAAATTTGGGGCTAATGTTTGAATAATGTGTCCGTATCTCAGCAATCATAAACATATAGAAATTTAACTGAGAATTTAAAATTTCCTTAAAATTATTCTTTCAAAAATCGAATCTTTGCTATAAAAAATTATAATGACAACATAAAATAAATTCATACAGACAATATTTTACCAAATTTAGTTCAATAAAAAATATCGCCAAACACCAAAATTCACCAAAGAATTGATCTTTACAGCAAATTTGCACAAACAAAATAATCGTATTATTCGAAATTTCACACAAAAAACGCTAAAAATATAAAAAAGAAATGCAACGGACTAAATAGATGCAGCCACAACATTTATAAAACCGAAAAGGGTAAAGAAAACAAAATATATTCAAAACTAAAAAATAATTTTTTCAAATCATAAATTTTTACTATAGATTTTTGGAACGAATTTCCGCCATCCCTTGTCAAGTTTGATTTGGAGACAACCCGGTTTCGGCTATGTGCATTCAGTGTCTTTTTTCTGAAATCACACAGTCGAAACATCAGAAATCAAAAAACATTTTTATTCCTTGATTCTTGGGTTGAAAGGTATGTAGGAGTCCGCGGAACTGAATATAGCGCACTCACTTGTTGGAGTTAAATTTGAAATAGTTTTTAAACTACGTATTACACGACGTCTTAAACAAATTATTTGTTAAGACAATAGAAAACTACCGCAGAGTAATTGTCTGAAGTTTGTAGATTTTTTGTGTATAGATAGACCGAGTTAATTTTATTGTTATGACAAATCATAAATTTCTGATTACCATCGAGCGCGTTTCTTCGTTTGCGGGTTAGTAAAGGCGTAAGGAATTCGTTTGTTTTCCTACTGAACAAATTAAAAAAATATTGTTTGACGTAACTTTGTCGAACTACAATTAATATTAAGTAATTTAAAATTTTAGAAATAAGTTCTTTTTTTATTCTTTTTATTCAGAATGAAAATTGATTTGATATGATTACTATGAGTACAACAAAAGTTATAATTTTTTATTAGGCAACTAGCAGAAGGGAATGCATTTTCTATGCCACTATACACGTTTTCAATATTCTTCGTGTCTTTTCTACTCATTTTGTGTCAACTGTAAACATCATCTACGCCAATACCTCGCTTAGCAACGTTTCGTTTTGCATTTTTTTTCGAAGTTGCGGTGCTGCTTAATTAGTACTAATTTGTACTGTGTGTCGCTAGATTTTAGAGGTTGCGTTATTTTGGGTTCGAGTCTTTAATTTTTTTTTTAATTTTAAATTTTGCTAGTCTTATTTTTAAGGTATGGAGGAGACTAACATAAATGTATTGCTAACCTCGCACAACGAAGAATTCTCTAATAAAGAACTATTGCAGCTGGAATTGCAATTTGCTAATGAAGAAGATCACAGTGACCGTTCAATAGAAATCTCCAAAAAACAAAATTTAACCTCCAAACAAATTTCCAAAGCGATGTGTTTGATTGACGAGGGTATGGAGATTTTTTTAAAAACGATCCTGACAGCACAAGGTGTTTTAAAGTGTCCCAGCCGGTAGCTACGAATATCAATTGCTACAAGGAAATTTTTTTACGTTGAAAAAAAGCTGCTGAGCAAACATTGAACCAATTTTTTGTGAAAAAAAGTCGACTTACGGCAACAGCCACTATAGACTCATCAGACAGTGATTAATTTAAATTTTGTTTTTCATAAATTAATTGAATAGTTTATTTCATTTTAATTAAATAGGGTTTTTTTTTTGTTTTTTGTATGTATGTAATGTTCACTTTGTTCAATTTTCTTTTTAAAAAGTAGTACTTTCGTAACCCTGGAACTTATCTTCGATCTTTACATGGTTTGCTATAGAAAATCTTAATTTACTTTGCGCCTTTTCAGTTTGCATTGTGTTTTTTTGGAGCGTAACCCCGACGCAAAGCTTGGTATTGATGTATTTAACACAACACTAAAGACAATTAGAATACGAAAATATTTAAATTTTCGTGTTCTTGCTTTTGCCTTGGGTGAGAACGAAGCCTACAATACTCTAACTTTTTTGTTACTTAATTTCTATGAAAATTGGTGAGGCTGAGCACAATTAGTTGACTTTAGGTAGCTAAAAAATTTTATGATGGAAAAACTGACAGTCAATACTCAATTGTTAATTGGAACTGCGTTTCTAAGACAAACAGTCAACGGTTGCGAACAGTTACGTCTTATAAACATGCCCCATGCTTTTGACCATTTTTTCCACAAAATTTTACAATTACAGACTAATTTAAATTGGCAACTATGCACACATGTGCCCCGAAGACTGGGGTTATGGTCGAATTGTATAATTTTAATTTATAACTTTCAATATCGCCTCATTTTGTAGTACCGTTGAACTATTGGGCTTAGTTATTTAAAACGTATTAACGAAAGCAAATGCGTCAGCTTTGCGTTTTTGAAATATGACAAAGTTTTACGTTACAAAAGCTACGTCACATAAACAATAGCGGGCTCTATTTATGTGATTGATTTTGTCAGCTGAACCGTAACAGCACGATATGAATCTAATACTTCTACCAATACGCTAATTTGACGATTACAGTAGCGGTCACAATTCTTTGTTTTTATTCCTTCCCTGCACTAAAATACTATCGAACCAAATTTTGAATCCAACTGAAACTATTCATTGGATAGTTGATCAAAATAAATCAAAGCACAAACTATCGAACTAGATTATAATTCTAATACTGCACATTACTATTTGAAGTTTACCTGCATTATTCAAGAAATAAAAGGCAGCACCATATTTTCTTATATTTTTTTTCTTTTTGGTTTCTTTATTTCTATATTTTATACAGAATTTTATAATTATTTGAATCAATTTCATTCAATTAGTAATTCCTGATTTTGAAAGGTGATCTCTTTAATTTCTTAGCACAATTTAAGTTGAATACCAATTTCGAAACTTCCGAATCAGAGTCATTGTTGTTGTTAAGATTCTGATTGTATCGTTTTTTCGCTAATAACTTTCGGCGCTTTAAACGTTTATTCTTTTTACGTTTCCGCGAATGCGATTTGTGGCGTAGGGACAAATGTCTGGTAAGTTCCACCAGTTCGTTTCGATAGTTTTCCAATGAACGCAACTGTTTATCCATAGATAATTCATCCATTTCATCATCGGTTAGATAATCTGTCTCTGGTTCTAAATATGAACATTGTTTTATATTCGTTCTTATCAATTCCTCCGTCAAGGCTAATTTCGCCGAAGCCCATTTGTAGATAAAACGCTCTTTAAAAGGCATATATTGTTTATACGAGAATATATGATAATTTAAGTTCTCGCCAGCTACGTTGGCAATTTCTATATCCTCCGTGCTGTTGGGCAACGTCGAATCAGAAACTTGAGTGGGATCTTTGCGTACATTTTCATTATCAGTATCGTCAAATGTGTGTGAGCCTTGGTCTATATAGTTCCCCATTTGTGATAGGCAAATTTCACCACTAGTATCTATGTTTATTATTTGCTGAAGATAACAGGAACTTAACAGCCTGGCTGTTAATGTGAAAATAAATCAGATGCTTAAAATTTTCTCAATTTTATAAAAGAGTGTCCCTTGACTAAAAATGGCTTGCCAGTTGATTCCTCGAAGGTTGCAATTGTAAAATGTGTCCGTCGAGTACCGTCATAAAATTAAAACCAAAAATTACCTGGTTAACTTAGAAATTTTCCCTTACACCTGGGAAAACCAAACATATTTATGCATGTAAATGTAAAACCTACACGCTTAATCTTTTGTACTTAAAATCAAGAATATCCTCCAAACATATTTCTTATTAAATTTACTGAAAAATTTTGGAGAAAAAAGGAAAATTATTAAAGTCCTATTAATATGTAATTAGTTCTTGAAGTACATAAGAGACTGGCGACTGCCTGCTTCACGACATTAAGTGCATATACCAGAGGTTTTTACGCTACTTAACAAACAATCTTTGTATGTAGATAGAATAGTTATAGATACAACTTACAACGACGTTACCTCGATTATATAAAAGAAATGAAAAACATTACTCTTTCTAATTTAACTATCTCTTTCATGTAATCGTATTAATTTAGAATTTCGTACGTAAAAACGCAGAACACCTGATTAAACGTTTTTTTTTTTAACGTCATTGTTGAGTATCCGTTTATATTCTCTGGTAAAAAATAACTATTCATGAGACCACACCAAGTAAATGCATTGACTACGCTTTCGTGGATCTGCAAACCAAACACCGTATGTAGTTAATAAGCCTTGTTAATTTATAAAAGTGCGGATTGATGATTTCCTTGTTTGATTAAATTGCGTACAAAAAATATGAATTGAGGAATAAATAACGCTAACGAATGAATGAAATCAACTATATTCCTCATACTACGACCCTCAATAACTTTGTCCAAAACATTATTAATAACATCTTGCTCACAAGTGACCATTAAAAAAGGGATTTATATAAATGCTATTTTAATTAACTTGATGTATTTTATTTTAACATTACAAATTGGAAGTTCGCTTTTTTTTACTCCATCGGGCATAAATCAGACAAAAAATATATACATAGGTATTATAAAAAGAAATTTTGGAATCTTTTTATTTTAAAAATATTTTTGCTCAACTCATTTTATTATAAAATTGCAACTTAACTGTTGGTTGCTTAAGCCAGCTTATCAGTAAGTAATTGATTTCTTCTCATTTGGTTTTTAAGAAATTCAAGCTTAAAACATTTCTACTGCTTCGAAACATTTGGGTAAAGGTTTTCTGACTTGGGAGGGAATTAGCAAGACAACTTTTAATTAAATAGAGGTATTATATCAAAACCAAAAAACACCATTATCGTACCATTGTGCTAACTAAATAACTCTCCGAATTTTTTATACGTAGAAGTTTTTTCACCCTCTCACTACTTATAGCAATGTCTACCAATTTTTAGTTATCGAACAGAATAGTACTTGGAAATTCAAATCTTTTTGTCGAAGGATAAATGTTTAAATTTTCGTTGCAATTTTTAAAAAATATATAGAAAATTTAGGTACCTAGTCGTGTCCCTTGTATTTTTATTAAACTAAAAAAAAAGGGAATAAACATTTAGGCAATTATAAAAAATTTATGAATGATTTCCATCTGCAAAATGAAATACTAATTTCTTGTGAAATAATCTGAAGACCATTTGATGTTACATACTTAAAATATCATAATAAAAATGTATTAAGTTGTGGAATATTAATTAAAACATTTGTACCTAATTGCTACTACTAATAAAATAGATTTTGTAAACAAATCATTAACCAACCTCTTTTATTTAAATATAAACTCATTGAAATCATAGAAAATCTATAATTTTATCATGTACGACCATGTACACCCAAAATATACATACTCGTACATATGTAACATATATAACATATGTATGTACATATATATGTATGTATGGATATATACAAATTTATTTTAAACATATCTAGCGAATCCTAAATATCAAATACTATGCTTAATTGTTAATCCACTATTTCACTTAAAAATAAAACATGCACTTAAGAAAGTTTCCTTCATTTATCACCTTATGTATATTATTTGATGTAAAAGAAATTCTGCACAGGTAATTTTAGCTAATTCTTAGAATAAGCAGAATTTTCCCAATAAATGACAGTTACAAAATTATGAGCGTATTTAACTTTGTTCAAGGCTATAAACTACCTGAACTGCTATATATTAATATACGCATACACTTACACATACACAATTTTCAATGTCGATATAAAAGGATGGCTAACGGTTTAAATATGTTTTATTATTAGATTGATATTCATTCGTCACGCATCGGACGCGCGATTTTACTAAGTTTTATTAGTTTTGTTTGTTTGTTTGCTTGTTCGGTAAGAAATGGAAGAATTGGTTGGTGTGAATGACGAAAGTCGGGACGGTCTTTATCCTTATGATTATTATTGGGATATTGGTCAACAAGACTTAAATTACAAAAGCCCCACTAAGAGATCTTTTCTTAACGAGTGTATAAGCCAAATATACATTATAAATGACATTCCCATGCCAATGATTTCAATTCCCGCGGAATACAATAAAATCGTCATCTGGAGTAAACTTGATAGACTAATAAAACAACCTAAATTGACTCCATATCAGAGTTTAGTGAAAAGAGTAAAACGACGTTTGTTTTGGGAACCTAAAATGAGGCAGCGTAAATGTCAAAAGCCGCAATTAAACTGCTCTAAACTATCAGAATGTATGGACTTTAAAACATCACGTTATCTTTTGGGCATAAGAAAGATTCCTCGAAATTACTTGAAACAAGCAAAACAAAATATACAAAATGATTTATGCCAGAAACTCAAACGCAAGCTCACGGATCAAGACTATGCAAATATACAGGCAAAGAGGTCAGTATTTTTCAACACAAACGAGGATGCATGTCGATATCATAACAATATGCCACGCCATCACCCATACCACCGGAATCAATCTATGGAAGAACAAAGGAGAAGCCACCGTGATAGAGAAGCCTATCGCCCCAGCAGAAGAGCTGCGAAATATAAAGAAATGCTGATAGAGCAACAGTATCGTGAACGTTCTATGGCCACTGAGAGAGTATTGGAATCATCTATACGTTCAATTTTATATATGAAAGCATTAATGGGACTAATGGTCAGCCAGCAAGATGATCGTAATCTTTATATTTAAAAAATAAACATTAAGTATTGATCATCAAAATATATTATAAAAAAGTATTCAAGAATATCATAATTTTTATATGTGAAACCATATAAAACATTCATGAATTCTCATCCATCCATCACTTGCGTTTTAGACTCTAAACAATAAAGAGTACTAAAATTGTACATACTCGCACATATTTTTAAAGTATTTTGTAAAAACAAAAAAAAAATTATTGCTTTCAGCATTACTTTTTGTCATTTTTTTTTAATTAAAAATATATCAAATATATTTGTTGTAAAATTTACAAACACAATTATTAAAAATCTATATATGAACCGGTATGTTGTGGTGTATAAAAATAATGAAAATATATATTTTTAGAAAAAATAAGTGCCTTCAGAAAATCATCAATATATAATCATCAAAACTGATTGGTTGTTTTAAGTAATTTAAGCGGCATTGGCAGTTGGAGGTTACATACCGTCAATTAGTTTCATATGAACATCTAATAAGCACTGTAAAAGAATAAGAATTATAATTATAATATTTCAGCATTTAAATAAAATGAGATTTTTTATTTAACCCTATAACCAGTTTTCAGTTTGAATAATTCGGAAATTAGCTGTTCTGCATTCCACATATTTTTCCTTTTTTTTCGAAATTATTACGCAATGTTTATAAAAACACAGGTAAAACATTCGGAAATTTCCACTTTCGAATAAAATATTGCGAATTCGCAATGCGAAACAGAGATGCAATTAATGCACGATCCGCCAGTGAAATCGGCAAAAACTATGGGTCAGCTCTAGAAATATATACGTATTAATTAATTAAATAATATTCTGGATTTGATAATCAGATAGGGAACGAATTTCCGTCATCCCTTGTCCAGTTTGTTTTGGAGACAAACCGGTTTCGGCTATGTGCCATCTTCAGTGTAATTTTTCATTCTTAGAAGTTTGCATAAATTCGTTATTGTTTTATTGTTTGTCAGCTAATTATTTGTCATGTGAGCTAGTATCAAGTGAATCTCGTTATCACCTGCTCACATTTTACAGATGCCTACGTAATAATTGAGCTTCACCTGCTACTAGTTCACATGCTATGCTTTTCACTTTTCACATATGAAAAGGCAGCAACATAAAACTTCTGCATAAGATCTATCAAACATTCTGCACAAGCACGCATCGTTATATCAGCTGTCAAAACACATGTTAATTGGTTATGCAAATAAATTAAAGTCCTCTGTTGGAAAACGCGTAATTACTTTCCAAACAACACAGTATTTCCTATGCACGTTTTTTATAACTGGTTATAAAATTATATAAAAAAATTTCCAATTAGCTTTAACTTTATAATATGACTTGTTTAAATACTAACAATAATGATTTGGTGATGTTTTAAACATGGAACAATTAGAATTTATTAATTGTCCTCGCCATATTCAGCAGCATAAAGGTCTCTTTGAATTCCCTAAATTTTAATTAAAAAAATAATAAGCTTTAAAATATTTGTGACAGCATAAAAAACGGAAATACAAATATTATTAATTAAACTGTTTGCGAAAATATTTATATACAAAAGAGCTTTTGTTAATGGGGTAAATGTTAATGGCATAAAGCGGTTGTCATGTGACTTCTAACTCGCCAAACAATACGCGCCAGTTTCTCGGATATTTTGGATTTAACCTGTTTAATTCGATCAATATACAAATCTAGAAATGTACTATTTATAGACACACACATGTATATTTGTATATAAAATATACAGTGGCTCCGTTAAATATTCGCTCATGTTAAATTTTTCCAAAGAATATCCCACCAAATTAGAAATTTTAATTCTGCATAAAATTTATTAATTTATGTATAATAAACAGACTTCTCTTATAAAAAAATATAATAAAATTATAAAACTTCATATAGAATAAAAAAACAAAGAAAAAGTGACACAGTATCACAATGTGGAATTCAAAAAGTATTCGCTCACTTAACTAAATTAATAAATAAATTAACTTTTTTTTAAAAAATAAGTATTTTGTTGAACATGCAGACTCCACAAGCTTTTTGGTAATATCTTCCGAAATTTTGCTCCATACCGTAATTAAGGCAGTTCTGAGATAATTTATGTTGATTTAGTTTCTTGTGTTGGCCTCAAGCAAACTCCACACATTTTCAATGGCATTGATATCCGGTGATTGTGGAGGCGTTTCAACCCATTTTGGAACATTATATAGTAACCACATCTTAGTATATCAAGCAGTGTGTTTGGGATCATTATCTTGTCTAAAAATATAGTCGTTACATAATCACATTTTCTTAACACTGCTGGGTAAATTTTGTTTTTAAATTTCGTTGTACTGGTTGTAGTCCATTATTCCCTCAATAAAGTGTAGTTTTCCAACACCTTTGCTATTCATACATCCCCATACATGGACAGATGTTTGACAGTTGGCTTTAATTTTTTCCTCCACCTCTTTGTTCTTCTGACTCCAAAACATTCTTCGTCCATCTGACCCAAATATATAAACTTACTCTCGCTTGAGAATATTACTTTATTTCAGAACTCCGGACTATTATTTTTGCGAACAATTTTCGCTTTTGTGTCTTTATTTTATTTTTAAAAGGCTTCTTTCGGGCCACCTTTCCATGAAACCCTGCCTTATATAGCACGTGTCACACGCTATTAACTGCCACATTTTTTTTAAACTCACAACTTTATTTGTCACCTTAATGGCAATCTTTTTCGGATTTCTTCGTATTTTATTTTTCATCTGTGTTAAGTTTTGCGGTCTACCAGATCTTTCCTTATTTTTGAAATTGTTGCTTGAAAAATGTCTATCTATTATACTTTTTATTGTGGAATATGATCTTTTAACACTATTTCCTATTGCCCGAATGGAGTTTCATTCTTTACGAATATTTATAACAATTTTTCGCCCATGGCGTTGTATTTTTAAACCCTACAAGAATTTATTTAGACGTTACCGTAATTTCTTTGTTTACCGTTTATTTTCAAATTTCAAACCAAATCGTTATTTGTACAACTATGAGCGAATACTTTTTGAACTTAAAAACATTTCATTTTTAATTTTTTTTAGAAGTTTATATTCAACTATAATGAGAAACTGATTAATTGGTAATATTTTTAATCGTTAATAAGTAAAAAAAATCGATAATTTTGAATTGTTACATTTTTATGCAACGTGTTTTAAAATAATAAAACAAGAGCGAATATTTAATGGAGCCACTGTATATAGTTTCGATTGTAACCTACCTAAAACCTATCCGTGGTAGCATTAGTTTGTTTAACCTTTCTTTCTTGCTAATTCAAGTCTTAGTCTCTCTCCTTGATTCGGTCTGTTAATGGCTAATATATATGTAGATTGATTTAGTTATATAACATAAAATTTTTAAATTTTATAATTCTTCAAACTAAAAATGCGTTTTTGTTAAAAAGAATGTCAAGGACATTTTCAACTAAATTTTTTTTAAATTAATAAACACGACGTAAACTAAAGCAGACTATTTAACATTTGTTTGTTTAGTAAGGTCCAGTCCAAGTTTTCTCCTTAAAGCGTTCTAAATCGGTAAAAATTATATTTAAAAGGTTAAAATATTAATTCAAAATGTAGGTAGCGTGGTCGGCCAATCTTAAAAACGTGATTGATCAACCTTGCGCAGTTAGCTTTTTTGTAAGCGCATCGATACCTGTAACGATACATTTTCCGACATTGTTAAAGTTTGCATATTTATTTTTAAAAACGCATGATAACGTCAGTTGCTTTGCCACTGACGTTTCTGAACTCAGACAAAGTTTAATCGCAAAAAGAAAATTAACATTATAATAGCCTAACATAGACTTAAAGCTCTAAATTGCCAGAGTATCCACAAGCAATCCTTTGCGTGCAACCATTTTCGGCATAGTCCATAGTCCGTATAATATAAAGCAAGTATCAATGGCTTTTCATAAAGACCTTTCAAGTCAATAGTTAAATATTTTTAATCCGTTTTAACGGTTTAAGCCCAGCTGCCAACCAGTTTAAAAAAACATAATAAACTCGAATGAGATGTAAATTGCATATATTCTAGTAAAAACGAGTTATAATAATAAAAATTACAGTGAAGAAAAAAACTGCTTTAATATTTATTTATCTGGTAGTATTTCAACCAATTGTTTTTTTTTTTCGACAAAGCCAAGGTGTTATTCTGGCTGAGTTTGAATTTGTTTGTAATTAATGTATGTAAAACATATCCGCACAAAAACAGAAATGTGTAAATAAGACGAAGTTCCTATTCAAAATTTTCGACCGTTAAATGTACTGAGATCAAAATGAGGACCAAGTTCATGATATGTACAAGAGCATCCCATTTCTAGGCAACTTGTTAGTTTATTAAAGTTCGTTAGCTGTTTGGTAGGACATTATCGCCTTAAAAGCAAAGATACATAGTTGAAAAGATTAATTAATTTTTAAATCAATTTATTGTATTAAAATATTTAAACTTTTTTTTAAATTTTCTATATTCCCACCACCATCATTATCATTAGTAAAATAAATTGAAGACCATACCAAAACTAGAAGGACATATAAATTTCAAGTAGTAGATAAAATCCATTTTAACCATTCTTAACACTAGCAACGCACACGTACCTTGAAATATTTAACAGTTTTAACGCGCAGTTCTAAGGTGGCATCTTCGTCACAAATCATTAGTGTATTAGCATGTTGTTGAAACGCACTAACAGTCCACATATGATTAATTCCCTCCTCTATTGCTTTGTATAACGCGAACGCCTTGTGAGCTCCCGTTATAAGAATCATAACTTCCTTGGAGTCCATAACGGTACCGACGCCTACGGTCAAAGCTTTATTGGGCACTTTTTTAATATCGTTATCAAAAAATCGAGCATTTGCCTCCAAAGTGTCCTGAGCCAATGTCTTGACACGTGTGCGTGACACTAATGAGGAACCGGGCTCATTAAAGGCAATATGACCATCTGGACCAATCCCTCCTATAAATAACTCAACACCGCCAGCTTCTTTAATCATATCTTCAAATTTATTGCATTCAGCCACTAAATCAGGAGCATTGCCATCGAGTATATGGACATTGACAGGATTGATATTGATGTGTTTAAAAAAGTTTTGCCACATAAAATAGTGATAACTTTCGGGATGATCACGTGGCAAACCTAAAAAGAACGATAATTAAAAACTAATCATAGAGTCCATATAAAACTGATAGTGCTGCTTGAAACTTCATTTAAATATTGATAAAAAATGTAACGCTTACCTACATATTCATCCATATTAAAGGTTTTAACATATTCAAATGAAATTTTTCCTTCTTTGTGAAATTGTATTAGATTTCTGTACATACTGAGAGGTGTGCTACCAGTTGGTAAACCCAGTACAAAATATCTGAAATAAATTTACTAAATTAAACTTATTATTTTTTAAGCAGATTTAGTGTCTGTTTGTGGGATCCGTACGAATCAATTTAAAAACTTGAGTGATATTCATACAAACGTTCTAGACAATTGAATCGTTCGGTGTACAGAAACAGGCACACAGGCACTTAATGGCGTTCGTACTTGTTGGGCCCCGGCTGGAAATCATTTATTCTTTTGGTGACATATTTGGCAGCCCACAGTCCGACGGATTCAGAAGTATCCAAGATAACTAATCTCATTTTGATATAACAAACTATAAATAAACAATTAAAATGCTAAATATTAAAAATTTTATGACGGAAGTTGTTCAAAAAACTTATGTTTACAACAAAATAATTTTCTAATGAAGTCCAGTAAAAATTACTCTAAAAACAACGCGATCGGAAAACTAGTAAACACACATACAATATGTACATATGTATGTACTACGAGTATCTGCAACATAAGAATAACAAGTATTTCATACAAGATTTATAAGTGAGATGAATAATAACATATAATAACTTAGTCAGCCATTTATATGAACGAGTATTTCCCTTTTCGTTGAAATTCCACCACTGTACATACGTCTAATGTGTGGTTAAAAATTAACACTCGTCAATAAGTACTAAACGAAATAGAAAAGAAGACAATCGGCTGAAAAACAGAATAGAAAATAATACTGGGGTGTCACTGTGTAATTCGAAACGAATGGAAAGTGAACTGTGTACTACGCAAACGAACTCCAAAATATGTTTGGAAATCCTTCGAAATAAATTTTGTTCACGAAAATATAAATGTAAATTTTAGTTCAATAATTCTTAAGCACAATTAATTAATTATGAAAAAAATCGCCATAGTACTAAGAAAAAAGTTTTAAATTCCAAACTTCTTTTATACATATATTATTAATTGTAGTTCTTGTAATATTAATTTATTTCTTAATAACGGATTCGATAAATAAAATAATAATTTATTTCTTAATGTCGGATTTATAAAATAAAATTGTTATATGATTTGATATTCCGAGTGTTTTGAGGTAGATCTTTGAACGGAAGTTTGTTTCAAAAATCGACATATAAAATTATCTTATTAAATTATATTAAGGACCTAGTGCTTAAAAATTATTTAACTAATATAATAATAAAAGGTGAAAAAAAATATAATCAATTAAAAAAAACTACTGAAATATATTTTTGCATTATTTTTTTCTTTCAATAAATATACGAACTTCTGTAACCAGAAATAGATTGCTGAGATATTCCAAGTAGTCTATCCTGTCCAATTTGATGCTGATACCCGCCTTGAAACATACAATTGTCGCGACTAATTTCAATAATGTGGATATAAGTGTTAACCCGTGTCGTTTTTTATAGAATCGTGTGTATGAACTACTTTCTTTTTACTCATAATATTGGAATTGTCTGTAATAATTTTTCGTTCATCCCATTCCTGGACATCAACTTCCTCACTGGCATCAGTCTATAAATACACAACGTCTATTGCACTATTTTTTAATTTCACTATAAATTATTTTTTAAATTAATGTCTGATGTTAAATCGTTACTTCTGATCACAAAGTACACTGAAGCACCACGAGAGTATAGTGATTTCTTTCTCTATCTGTCTCTTTCTTAAATGATTGACCGCTCCTATTCTCTTTTGTTACATTTTTCTGCTTTATTTGAAATAATTTGTCTGTGCATTAATAAAAAACGTATGCACAAAGGTAAAAATAAGGGTTGAAAAGTTTAGATTAATTTTAAATAAACTTAGAGGATAACTTATGCTGTAAATATTTAAACATAAGCTTAATTTTCATTATTTAATTTGTTTGTTTTTTTTGCTTTTGTTTTGATTATTTTTTGCATTATTTGGAAATGTTATATTTGTCTCTTTAGGGACTGCCAAAGAAGTCGAAAAGTCTTTGAATTCGCCGTATGTATTATATGAAGGTTTTACATAGCACCAAATTCCTTTCAATTCGTAATTTCTATTCGAAAGATTTATCGATACGAAAGGTTACGCGGTAAGGGCCCTGAACATGTTTTGTTTATTTTTTTACTAGAAGCTCACAATACATTGTATATTAGTTATGCAAGTAAATTTAAGCCCTTGCAGCCCCTAAAATACTGAACCGATTTGAATAAAATATATGTTGCTTGTGCACATCTACAAATACATAACTTTAAAATAGTCAATGGTTCCGTCAATATCGTCTGTATAATGTGAGTATAGAGGGGAGGGGATAACATAAAATCCACTTGCTATGAGAATTTAAATGAAGCGTTTCTTTTTGTAGATTAAGCTCCAAGCGCTTTGTCTGTCGTTAGTTGGGAATTGAATGAACCATTTTTTTTTTGTAATTTAAATTATAAAATAGTCCTTATTTCAACCAGTTCGAAGAACAGAAATCGAATCAATAATACGAGTATAATGCAATGCTTATATTATTTAAAAAATACGTTGAAGTAAAGGTATTACAACACGAAACAATAAAATAATCTTAGTGGCATTCTCTACAGCTGTATACAGGGTGGGGCAAAAGTCATGAAGGGGTTTAAAACAGTCATAACTTTTTTTAATTCTGAATTTTATTTTTTTTTTTTACAAAATAATAAAATATGATATTGGGAGATTTTTTAAATTTAAGTGTGAAAGATTACGTCACGTAAGTGAGCACCATTTTCAGCCTCGCAAAGTTGAGCTCTTTTAATAGCATTTTCCATGACACGAGTCAGAGTATCTGGCTGCAACGCTCTTATTTCGGCTCGTATATTCTCTTTGAGCTGTGCAAGTGTTCTGGGCTTATTGATATACACCTTCTCTTTCAAATATCCCCAAAGGAAATAATCTGGTGCTGTTAAACCCGGCGAACGGGCTGGCCAATTAAATGCTGAATTTTTGGAAATTAAACGTTCGCCAAAAATCTGCCTTAGGAGCTGCATAGTGGCTCGAGCAGTGTGTGCAGTGGCCCCATCTTGCTGAAACCACATCTCTCGATTGTCAGAAAGAGCTGGCCTTAAAAAATTTTGGAGCATATCTCGATATCGCTCGCCATTTACCGTTACACCATTTCCATCGTTAGCTTCGAAAAAGAATGGTCCAATAATTCTTTGGGACATGATTCCGCACCATACTGTACATTTAAGTGGATGTAATTGTCTCTGATGAACCACTCTTGGGTTCTCAATTCCCCATATTCTGCAGTTATGCTTGTTTACAAAACCATTTAATTGAAAATGTGCTTCATCGCTCATTATCAGATGATGAATGAAATCATTATGTTCTCTGGTCAATTCTTGGAAGCGAACTGCACAAATTAATCGGTCTTGGGAATCTCGTGGCTTTAGTTCTTGCACTAACTGCACCTTGTATGGAAAAAGATGTAAAGTTCCCTTTAATATTCTGCGTAAAGACCGCCGAGACATTTGCAGCTCACCAGAGCGCCTTCGAGTTGATGTTTCAGGATTCTCCTCAACACTCTCCAGAACGCGTTGAATATTTGCTTCACTAATTACAGAATGTGGTCTTCCGCTTCGTGGAAGATCCCTCACTGAGCCTTGTTCCTGAAAACGTGTCACTAAGCGTCGAATCATTGATTCGGATGGTGAATTCCGTATATTAAAATGACGACGATAGGCTCGTTGAGTTTGAATTATTGATCGATGATGTTCAAAATAAAGTTCTATGATTTTGGTTCGCTGGATAACGTTGTAACCTTCCATAATTAATCTCCCAGATTTATTTTACAAGTCTTAAAAAGAAAAATAAAAAAAAAATTAAATTAGAAAAGTTATTAATTTTTCAAATCCCTTCGCGACTTTTGCCCCACCCTGTATTAGTTATATATACATACATAAATAATTACTCGATATACTTTTTCTACTTTAGATTCAGATTTTTAACACAAAGAATTTTTAATTTCGTTGAACGTGGTGCGTACGAAATACAATGTCATTTATATGACCGCCTCTAGTCGATCATTTTGAGGTAATTTTTCGCGAATTTCGGGAGATATCTCGGTGATAACTTGACGAATGTTGGATTTCAAAACCAAAGTCTAACGCTGTCAAATCGCATGATCTTGGTGGCCAATTGACTTCGCCAAAACGTGTTGTGCGGCTCGTAGCACCGTCTTGTTGAAACCATATATACAGAGTTCATAATCTTCAATTGCAGACCAAAAAAAGTCAGTAATCATACGGCCATAGCGCTCTGCACTGCAGGCGTAATGCACGAAAATTGGCCGTGTTATTTTTACGCGTGCTTCGATTGTTAAACGATCCATATTCGTAAATGGCATTTCACTTAATAAATGACCCTTCAGATGACAGATATTTAACAGCTGACATTATTGCCAGACCGCCGATTTTAAAACCACTAAATGGATAACCCATTACAAACTTACAAAATATTTCAAAATTTGAAAATAAACTAATTTTTTTTTTTATAAATTTTAACAAAAGATGCTTTTTACACTTTATTTTGACCCAGCGTCTTGCAGGCATTATTGGGTAGTGTTAAAAAGGTTTTCTATTTTCCTTCTACAGTTTTAAACTTTGAAAGATTTCCAGCAAATAACTTTAATGACACAAATTCATCAAAAACCTGATCCATAGCAATTTTTGGGACGGATTAATTTGGGCTAATTAATTAGATGAAATATTCCAATTAAGGTTGAAAATGAACTGTAGCTGTTGCACTTTTTTTGAAAACAGAAATGTTAATGGAATAACAGAGTTATGCGAAAAATTGTTCGGACAACTCTGTTTGAACACGAACCGACCATTGTATGATCTATGGCTAGGCAAAAAGTCATGTTAGTACAGTGCGCACAGTTACGGATGGTGACTTGATATCCAAGGTTGTTCCATATATTTGGCGACACGAACAGCCGTTATTCTTGAATTTGTTCTTATCATTTAGCATGAGTAATTTCAATCGTTGTGTAATTTTTGATAGTCGTCCATTTTTATGTTAGCTATTATTATATATACAACATTTGAGGGTCCGTAACTACAAAATTATGGGTTACCAAATACGCGAACATACTTATTGTTTAACTTCAAAATTTGAAGTCTTACTTTACATATGAACATACATATGTGCATATGTATATGTATGTTGGACACTGTTGACTGTAGGTCAACAATTAAGTCAGTAAAAAACTACAATAAAAGAATCTCAAAGTGAACTAGTCAATTATTTTAAAACTCACCTTAAATATGTATGGAAGTGTATGATGAAAGAGTAAATTAGTTAATAGACAGAATGAGCAATATAGAATTTACTGTTTATCAAAGAATTTCTGCTTTTTAAATAATTTTTATTTGATTTTATTGTTATTTGAACTTTAATTTGTTGTAACATCAGCCCGAACTTGATAATTAGGGGACGAATTATTAAATGAGCATACAATTGCAATTTATTATTTTATGTGCATACTAGATAATTATTGTATATACAAATGCATACATACATACATACATATCTCTCAAAACAGGCTTTTGGCAATGGAGTGATAAGAAACAAAACAAAGCCAAACACTATTACAACCAAAATACTACAGTAAACACTCAACACTCCAATTGTCTACGGTCACTCACTCTAAACCACGAGTACTTTGTGCTCCAAACGATAGAATATAAACAGAATACCCAACAATGACGTTTTATAAAGCGTGTAATCAGGTGTTATGAGTTTTTACGTACAAAATTATAAATTTACCCGATTATATGAAAGAGATAGCTAAATTGGAAACGATAAGGTTTTTTAACTCTTTTATATATTCGAGGTAATGTTGTTTTAAGTTATCGCGTTTAGTTAGTAGTCTATATGCCTTGCTATACTCCAAGCATTACCCTGTGTTCCAACAGAAAAATATTCTGATTTTTTTACAGTGTTGTCAGATTTCTTTTTTTACTTCCCCGCCAAATGGCATGTCGAATAACGCCGAATCAGCCTAAATCTCATATCATTATTTATATTCTGTAGTACATATGTAATTATTCTAGATTTTATTCTCTTTCAAGTTAATTAATTTTTTGACTCCAAAAGGGCTTATTATATAAAAATAAAAGTTACATTTAATACAAATAAAAAAAAAAAGATTTCATTTAAAAAAATAAAGTGAATCAAGGAAAGCTCAAACCTAGATGTCAAAATAGTATCCTAAAATGTTTGAATATATGTTAACAGAAAATTCATTTATGTGCACATATTCATTATCCTCTTTTGCTGTACAATCGCGTAACTATGTGAATGAACGCCGCGAAACTTATTCAGCAATAAACACTGAGAACTTAATATCAGTCAATCATTTTAGACTGTTTTGACTAGATTGCTGGATTTGCAGATGAACATATTAATAATTATATATACTAGTAATAATTTCTTATATATGTAGTTCTCTAAATTAAAGTTGCGAAATTGTTACATATATAAATATGCCACATAATGAAAATGAAGAATTCTTTATACCGTTCCGCGGTTACGGTATCATCTCTGGGGAAGAATCGGCATTGACACTAAATGGTTCCAGATCGCTCTTTATAGAAGCCGCTAGGTGGGGAAAGATAAAATAAGTTTTGAAAGAAAATTTACTTACGCGAGCATTAATTGCTCTTATATTCTACTGTAGGTATGGACAGATTACAACCGAAGTGTAAACGTGTATATTATGTTCTTTAATCTAACTTCCGCTCTATCATTCATCTGTAATACATTTTCAGATTTGCAGCATAAAACTCTCCTTTCTAACCGAATGCACAGAGGAGACTTTGTGGCTTTACTAGGTAGAAGCAATTCTACAACAATTAAAACATTGCAAAAACAACGGCTTTTTATTGTTTCATTTGTAGAGACAAATGTAAAAATATTGATTAGTACAACAAAACAAAGAAAAAAAAGTGATACTTAAGCAAAGTTGCCGTTTTCGGTTATGTTTAAGCAAAATTGATTATTTATTTATCGCCAGTTATTTATTATCGTTCGGTGCTTAAAAATTTTACAATTTTTGAAGGTTTTTTCAAATAATTTATTTAATCATTTATTTTCGGATTCGCCACAATTTTTCACAAAATATTCGCGTAAATACGACCCATTTTTAAAATAATATATAGGCATAAGTTTATCGTTAATACCGTAAATTGCATAAAATCTAAAAACTTAAAATGTTTGCTTAAAATTACCAAAATGTGTAATCGCTAACATTGTGTAGTCACCTTTTGAACGACTAATTACTATCAATTTGCGTTAAAAAACGGATGTGAAAACCATTTGTTTGCGTATAAAAATAAAATTCAAAGCACAGAGTAATTCTTTCTGCTTATTAAAATAAATATCAAAAATGTTCAATGCATGACATTTTATGAAAATCTAGTTCACAAGGATTAAAATGCTATAAACTACTTGGTTTTCCGATATTTGCATACTCGTGATATTTTCTTTTAACTTTAAACTTAATTACTATTCCCATTTACTGCATCAAATGAATGCATGTTTTTATTTTTAATATAAAAAAATATTAAACTAAAGAGTCGTAGGCAATTTATTGAAAATTTATTTACTCATCGCCTATTTTTAAATAACAAATGTGTAAATATATATAAATTTAAAAAAAATCTATATTTTTTGTTCCCAATTGGTAAATTTATTCAATCCTTGCTTACAAAAAATTTCTGGCCGTGGCAACACTGTACATGAATTCTCTTTATTTGCTTACTAATCAGTAGGGACTATTTATTTTGGTATGCAAGTGTGTTTGTGTGCAAATGCTAGTGCATTTGTAAAATAAACAATTATTAATTTCTTTGCAAAAAAAAAACTAGCTGTGTTATCAAGACTACCTAGTATAATAATGTACCTTGACACAACAGATTATTATATTCTGTGCTTGACACCGTCGCTAGCAAGGAATATTAATAACAGGTACTCACGAACGAATTTAAACAAATTACTGGCTACGAATGTCAAACTTCATATACAAAAAGTGCCGGGTGTGTCGAAACATTTTCTTTAATGGATTTTGACAACCAATCAGTTTAAAGAAGTCATCAGCTGTTTCGCGTACCTTGGTCACTATTTACCTCAAAAGAAACCATGTTACAATTATATATTTTACGTATATATACTAATTATACACATATTACTTATAAACGAGGTTTGTTACGTTTCAAATTGTTAAAATGTTTTTCTAGCCAACAGCTTACTCAATATCAACTTCAAGTAAAACATGCCGGAAATGGCGACGATTTTGTATATGGAGTTGTGCGTGAATTAAATCAGGTAAACTCAAAGATACAGCTTGACTTTTTTTATGATTGGACGTCGTATTCCACTTTTTAAATAGAGTTTGACATCCGTAACTGAGCCTGAAATACCTTGAGTTTTTACCGGCGAATTCACCTGTTATACGATTTGAAACACGTAAACCTACTAGCGCAGTTGACGATTATTTCAAATACAAGGCAAATGGATAACTGGTAGACTCACCGGAAATGGCGAAACATTTTTATAAGGAATTTGACATCCATTCATAAAATGTTTTGCCATTTCCGTTTAACATTCCTAATGAAACCGGAAATGCTATGAAGTCTACCTGTTATCAATTTGCCTTGCTATTGTCAATTCACGTTGGTAACAACATATGTTTCCGGCCTCTTTTAAACGTCATTGTTTAGCAATTAAAACAATTAAACTCACTAGTCCAGCTGGTAACTTTTTTAAACTGTTTGTATGGCTAAACCCATATAAATTTTTTTCGCCATTTCCGGGAGCTTTTTGTGTATGGATCTTATGTAGAGATTATTTCGCAACAATTACAACGTTGAAAAAACAACAAAGACTTTTTATTGTTACATTTGTGTTGCGGAATGTCAAGATACATATAACTGCCATAAAACAAAGAGAAATAAATAATACTTGAGTTTTTGGTTATTTTTTTTTTCTTATCAAATATTGGAAATTTCTTATATCCAGTTATTAATTTCATATTCATTAACTTTTGCTTTAAAAATTTTACTAACTTTTGTATTTGTATTAACAAACATTTTTGCATAAAATGGCGTCTTAACTAGCCAGAAATCTGTTCAAACATCGCACAATTTGCTGCTCGCACAGAAAAATGGCTAGTCAAGACCGCCGCTGTTCATAGTCGCTTCAAGTTTAAACAAAGTTGTCGGAACAATAGTTCGCACAACTCTCTCACGCCATTACACAAACAAAATACTTAGAGAAAATAAAAAGTATGTATGGTTGTGTGCGCTTCTCTGTAAACAGCCGTAAATAAACTATACTAAAAGCACCCATACAATCTCGATGAGAGACAAAAATTATGCTGAAACTGAACGTGAACATCTACCCGATTTCTTTAAATAGGAGACCACGAACATATTTTCTCTCATTATTTTAAAAGGCTCCCTTAATGTGCGAACATTGAGTCATAACGTAATAGGTTTTATAACATGAAAAATTATGGTGAACAAACCCCTCACGACGAAAACTAAAATAATAAGTGTAAAAAATTTTTACTAGAACAGCAAAAACAGAAGAAAACAAGCAATTCATATTAAAAAACAACAAATGGTTTTGCCATTTTGTTATACATAAGTATAATTCTTATAATCCATTTACTCAAAGCACTATTTTTTTAAATACCTTCAAACCGTAAGCCCAAATTTAATGCGAAATGTGATTATTTCGCCTTGTGTATTTTTCGTTTTCAACAAAGTCTTAAAGGTTGCTCACTTTTTCAAATCTAGAATTGTTCTTAGGTTGTTTTAAAATAAAAAAAAAGAACATTTATTTTATAAAATTTAAGAAATATATACATATATATGTATGTATGTATATATATTCTGCAATTTTTTTATTGTGTGCTTTATTTAAAAAAAATATTTAAAATATGTGTTGAACAAAAGTTAGCGAAACATTAAATTTAGAACAAAATGTCAATGAAGCATAAATTTGTACATTATTGCTTAAAAAACTCTTGTCGAATATGCAAAACAGTTTGTTTAAATTAAATTGTACTCTAAACGTTAGAAATTAATTAGATTGAAGAAAAATTAAACTTAGAAAAAAGAGTTCATTTTATATATTAGAAAGAAACGAAATACGAGTTTTATTTATTGCCGTTATATTTCCATATAGTTTATAGTTAATATGCAAATACATTAGATTTTAGACAACTTTTAATTGTAGTACCATTTATTTAATATTTATAAACTTTTTAGAAAAAAAAAAATTATTCTCTGATATTTTTATATTGTGATGGAAGAGAAATATTGACTTGTTGAAGATCTTAAAATAATAAATTATTAAAAAAAGGAAAAATTGGAAGATCCAATTAAAAAATGGGGGTCTATTATAAGAAATCTTAATACTAAAATTAGAAGAACCTGTCGTTTTGTTATGTATGAAATAATCCTTTCTTTGTTAATAGTTTTGTTCGTTGAATAGTTTATGTTATCTTCGGCGTTTTGAATTTTAAATAGAGAATAATCAGAATATAAAATAATTAAAAAGAAAGAAGCAAATACAATTCTATGATTTCTAACAAAAGTTGTAGTTGTTTGTTGTTTGCTTTTTTAGAAAAGTATTCAACATACTGTCCTAAACCTATAATAGTTCTTTGTAGTTTTTTTTTGTATTTTAAATCTAAACATAAAAACACTGCCGTTTACTTTGAGAACCGTCTTACATTAAACGACATTTTTCTTCGCCTTGCTGTTGATCGGGATCACCTTGTTGATGATAGAGTTCTTCATTGCCCACACCGTCCAGTACTGACGCACTAGCACGTCCACTGACCCCTGTGCCGGATCTATGACGTGAAATATGACGTACAATCGTACGCTTGATACGTTCTGAGCCGGCAACTTCTTCACCATCACTGTTGAAAAGGGAAGCTTTTATGCTCTCGCCAGCGAACCACTTTTGTGTCTTCATAACAATGTTTGTTGGCGGTTCGTGAACAGCTCCAGGAGCATCTGACGACCACACGGTTATTGTTGCATTAGCATCAATTTTTACACTGCGATGGAACTTAAAAGTACTCTCTTTGCCGTCAGCTGTACGTTTTAATTGCCAACCCCCAATGTGTACCTCATTTTGCCCCTTGTTATGGACTTTAACGAATTTCCCTTCAGGATCGAACTCAGAAATTTCAATATCACCTTTAGCACTGCTGGTGACAAAGAATTCTGACTGACTTACATTTTCTGATTCATCGATAACGGTGCGTTTCCGTTTATAAGCACCAGGTGCGGTAGATGGTGCACGCATTGGTGTTTTACGATGAGGAGTTCCTCGGGATGAACGTAAAGACTGGCTAAGGGAAGTGACAGTAGCGCCACCACCTGAAGGTGTAATATTGAGACGTGACTCTTCACCACATAAAAGTTTGTCATACGCAGCTATTTCCAAGTCCAAAGAAACCTAAAAATTAGAAATATTTCATGTTTATAATAATACGATTTTAAATATTTATATTGAAATACAAAGCCAAATTTTACAGGAGAAGCAAAATAGTAAAATAAAATTAAATTTTATATTTGACGATCTTATGCTAGTTTGGTCCTTTGGTATTGTATTTCTCTGAAACCAAAGTCCCTAACTACATACTAATACATAATAGTTTTATTATAAAATATATTACTTTATGTTTATTTCTTTGTAAGCTTTTCATAACTTTTGAAATCTGCTTCAAAATATAAATTTTTGGTATATTGCAGACGATAGTGAGACTCTAACGTAGGTGAATCGTTTAACCGTTTTCGTACATAGTTTTAATTTTTAACCATAGTTGTCATTTTTAACGATTATAGTAAATAAATGAAATGAAATATTGTGCTCGTTTGCCTTTATTTTTGTTTCTCTAAAAACTATTTGAACAGATTCTTGATTTGATATTCCGACAGGGTGATTTGATGTACATTTTTGGAACGAATTTCCGTCGTCCAGTCAGCTCAGACATGATTCTGTTTATTTGTGCCTCTTTTTATTGTTAATGTCAGTGAATAGTTTACTTTTCAATTTTACTACTTTTCTAGAACATGGGTGTATATTCCAGAAATCTTTATATAGTCTTGAGATAAGATTTGTATTGTATATTTTATATGATAAATTGCCTAAAACTGTTAATAATTTATATTTCTTTAATAAACATTGTTTAACGGTAAAATCAAGGCGAATAATTTAATTAATTTTAGATAGAGCCGTGTTTTTGAGTTCCTTTTTTATATATTTGTTTGGACATTTAGATTCGATTCACTTTTTTAACCCTTTAACTGTTTACGTCGAGTATACACGTCAGAGAAAAATTAAAAGTTTTAGCATAATGTCGAGTATACTCGTAGTGAAGATAAAAAAAATCGCATTCGTATTATTAAACAAGTCAACTGTAATTTTTTCCCCTGAAAAAGGACAAATAAAGATCTTTTAAAAAATGTACATTTTAGATTATTCGTTAGTATGGCAACCTTATTTTTTAATTCACAATCATAATTGCCTACTATTATACGCAGAAACATTTTACTCTGTTTATGTCGGGTATAGTCGTCTTCGCTGGAAAATTTAAGCAGGTAGAAAAAGTTTTTCGAAACATAATTAAACATTTAAAGGGTTAAGATGATTAGTTAAGTGGCTGGCCGCCATTATTATTTTTCATGTGTCAGTTTTATGATATTTTCTAACACCTTTGGCGATAAGTTCTGATTTTTTTTTATATTAACATCGATACTTTGGAAGTCCTCAATGCCTCTTTTAACCAGTTCGGTTCGACGGATTAAACCCAGATAATTCTTACTACTTATCAAACGAAATATTTTCGTATTTTATGAGAGGAAAAAAACTTGTACTAACAGCGACTATCGTTTTCCAAAAGCATATTAAAAGTTTTTAAAAGTAAAATGCAACGGTATTATTAGTATATATGTATATTTTTTTGACAAATTAGGAACAGAAATTTTTTATTATTTTGTTCATTTAAATATACCCACTTTGTGTTTTAAAATTTTTTTTTCGCATATAGTAAGCCTTGACTTGCACATTAAACTATACGCTGATGAAATTTATTAGTTTTTAATTAACAATTAATGCACACAGTGTGACAGAATTTCTGATTTAATGTTTTTTACAATTTTAGAAAAAGCTGGCGATATTATTTCCATTTGAGTGGCAATGCAGGCATTTGATTTAGTTGAATTGGGTGCAATTAGAATTAATACTCATCAACAAAATTTAAATAAAAGAAATCTGAGCGTTTAATAAATGAATTGAAATTCAAGTTCTCCGAATTGTTAGGAGAGAGATTATTTAAAATCCTGTATTGCTAAATTAGTAGTTTTTAATTCACTTTTAAACCCTAGCTGGACGTTATAAAACAAATACTAAAAGTCGGTTTAATTTATCATATCGTCTTCCCGAAGGTGTCCTCACGTATGTATGTATATCACAAAAGATATCTGTTGCATCTCCAGGTAGCTATCAGGTAAAGTTTCGCAGATATTATAAAAAAGGTTTATTTCAGTACTTCTTGTGATAATTGGGGGTGTGCACTCAAACTTCCAAGAGTGTCTGTTTTATCCGCTCCACCGACATTTTCTGTTAGATTGGGTGTAAACAATAACCTGTGTGCTAACATTTCATTAATAGGGTGCAAACAGGCCAGTCGCTTTGCACTCTTGACCCTACAAATAAGCCATCTTCACTACAAGGTTTTTGACATTATAACTCTTAAATTAAGCTTTTTTCGGAAAAATTTTTCATAACTATTTGTAATTATAACAAAGGGGGGAATAACATTCTTTGAAAAGACTCATTTTCAACGGATCTCGTTAAAAATATTTTGTGAGCAATATTATATAAAGTAAGATATTGAGTTTATATACATTTCTACAGAAGGATCATGATATGACGCACCGTTCTTTTGAATCCTTGAAAACTTTTTTGTTTGGAAATTATTCGGCAGCTTCATATCCCATCAGGTTATAAATATTCCGTTTCTCTCCGTTGAAAATAAGACTTTACGAAAAATTCAACTTCGCCCCAATGTATAAAAATATATAGAAAGATAATGTTAATCCTTTTGGTTTGTTGTTTTGGTGATGAAAATTTTTTCTGAAAAAAGTCGAAAATTCTTATAGTGAAGTTAGTTTAATTTTAGGGTCTAAAGCACAAAGCGACTGGCCTGTTTGCACCCCATTGATAACATACATTTTTGCCCTATTCATCAGAATCTGCCGGTGGAGCGATTAAAAAACACTTGTTTAAATCCCATACGTTTTTAGGCTCGTCTAATTTACATGGCGTATATATAAAATGAGTGAGGTTTTATCAGGTTATTTTCACGAACTAACACATTGTTCCAAAAAAGTGGTGTATAACACAAAATGTTGAAAGGTTTTTTTTGAAGGATGGAAAATTTCTTTCATGGCTTTAAACATTTTCACTATACTTCCTGTAGAATTCCAAGCACTACATCTACAATTCAATTTTCCAAAACAAATTTTTTGGAGATACGTGAAAAGATTACTTCACCACGGCGTTATCCCAAATGTGCGATAACCCAAATGTGTCCTCAAAGTAACTACGAATTAAATATTGTTTGAATTCAAAACCATTGGTCATAAAACAACAAAAGTTTCCTTTTATTAGCTAGTGATAGTTATGGCGGGGAAATTAATTGTTCCCCTTAATGTTGCTTGATAACAGTTTTTATCAACCATAACTATTATAGATAGAAGGCGAAAAACTATATTTGGTACGACTACGAATTTTTATTCTTTAACATTTACTACTTAATAGTTTTACGAATATCTTACATTAGATCTCTTTTGGTTTGCATATTGAATTTGATTATATTCGAAGTGCAAAAGTTGTAGATTATTCGAAATTCCAGATTGATTGAGTAGAATAAAATTTGCAGTTTGGTTTTCTTCTTCTTTTAAGTTAAAAACCTTAAGCTAAATTAAAACCACTAGAATCTATCTAATTAAGAAAGTGATCATCATCCTATCATATTAAGGGCCATTATTACAATTTGCCGATAAAGTGAAGTATATAGATTTGGAGTTGCCATAATTTGAAAAAAAAAAAATATTTTAATTTTGTTTGCAAATCAAAACAAAAAAAGTGGAAAAAAGATCGCGTTATTTTATTATTATTATTATTTATTAGTTTAATCTTATGAATAAATTCTAAGATTAAAGAAAATTTTAACGAGCATAGCTTCCATGGCTATCAGCTCGGTGTTAGAATAATAATATATATATATATATATATATATATATGTGGTTGTGCTAGTTTTACTTATATTAAGACTTTTGCTTCCTTTATGAAATTATAGATACTGTTGATGTTCTTTGTTGATGGGTCTTGTAGGATTTTAATAGCTGGTGTGTTGTTGAAGTGCTTAATCCTTAGGTTGTGTAGTGATGTGCATTCATTTAGCAGGTGGTTTATTGTAAGGTTGCTGTTGCAGATGTTACATGTGGGTCTGGTGTTGTTTTTTAAAATGTGATTATGGGAGAATATTGTATGGCCGAATCTCAGTTTTGAAAATGTTTGTATTTTATTTTTGTGGACTTCACAAATAGGATAAATAGTGCGTTTTGAGAATGGGTTAATGTTGGCATAATGGGGATGTTGTATTTGGTTATGTCTGACTTTGTCATTGATATAATTTGTGATTTGTCGGCGTAAATCTATTTTTTCAACAGTGTCGTCTAGAAAGATGGGGGCATTAGATGCGTGCCTTGCTTCGGAGTCCGCTTTTTCGTTGCCTGTGATGCCTATGTGACTCGGAACCGAAAAGATTTTTATTTTTCCCTCGTTGTTTGTCAGGGCATCTCTGATTTTAATGACTTTGTTCCACTTATTATTGTAGGGGTTAGTAATTGCCTTGGTTACAGATAAGCTATCAGTGCAAATTATGGTTTTATTTTTCAGTTTAATTGCATGTTGGACAGCGCGGGAGATTGCACAAGCTTCGGCTGTGAAAATAGAGGAATATTGGTGTAGAGTGCTGAGTGCCACGTTATTCCCTTCGTCATCAACGACTGTGTGGGCGGGTAGGGTTTGTTGGGATTTTGTTCCGTCAGTGTATAGGAAGCGCCAACCATTACTTCTTAGTTCACTTTTCTTTTCTGCCCAAAAATTTAAAAATTGTTCCTTGGGGGTTTCGGATTTTTTAAGCTCAGATAATGACAAATCTACTAGGGCTTTGTTGAACTGCCAAGGTGGCGTATTGATATGTTTTTTTGGTAATTTTTATGGGAATGCCCATATCGCGTGCGAGAAACAAGGATAAGACAATTGCAGATTTGATGCGTTTAGGTTTTTTGGCGGAGATGCTTGTAAAGATATCGTTATCAGCTATGGAGTTTGTGTTCGTTAACAGTTTTGATAGTATTCTCCCTTTAATTTCTAGGAATCTGTTCTCTATGGATGGAAAGCCTCCTTCGTTGAGAAAACTGTTGATAGGCGTTGTCCTATATGCATAAACTGCAGCTCGTGCGGCTTTATGGTATGCTGGTTTAATTATGTTTAATGTAGATTTGGGACTGTTTCCATACAGAAACATGCCGTAATCTATTTTGCTCAGCACTAGTGTTTTTGTTAGGTGAACCAGTGTTGATATGTACAGAACTTTTCGAAGACAAACAACGGATTATATTTGCTCTAGATAGTATTGAGGTTTTCAAAGTAGTGCAGTGGTCTTTCCAATGGTATTTACGGGAAAATATTACTCCTAAGATTTTTAATTTATCAACGTTTTGTAAAGTTATTCCATCTGTTTGTATGTTGTAGTTGTCTGAGTCGCAGTTTTGTTTCCTGCAGATATGGAGCTTTTTTGTTTTTTGCAGTGAGATTTTTCCGCCTGAGTATTCGGTCCATTTACTGATGCCGCCAAGGGCTTTTGATAAAATTCTTGTCGTTTCGTCGTTGTTATTTCTTTTGCATAAAATGTATAGGTCGTCTGCATATAGGAGTTTACTTATTTCGTTGAACGCAATTTGAAATAACATCACTGAGAGGGGAGAACCCTGCGGGATACCATTTTTCAAAGGAAATGTTTTTGATAGATACCCATTGATTCTTATCTTGAAGTTTCTATTTGTAAGGAAGGATTTCACAAAGTTAAATATATTATGTCCTATTTTCCATGATTTTAGGACGTCTAAGATGACATGTGAGCCGACCCTGTCGAACGCTCTTTCGAAATCAATCGATAATATTGTCACGTGATTTTTAGCAGATATAACTTTTAATATGTAGTTGTCAAAGTGCAGTAAGGCGTCGTCACATCCCTTGTTTGGCTTAAAAGCAACCTGTTCCTTAGCGATAAGTTTTTTCTTTTCCATGAGCCATAACAATCTGCAGGCGATTATTCGTTCGATTATTTTCGAAATACAAGGGAGTAGAGATATGGGGCGGTATGCGTCAGTGGTGTAGGAGTTTTTTTTCTTTGGAATCGGTATTACTATTGCGAGTTTCCAGTTTTGTGGGATGTTGCCGTTTTTAAAAATGATGTTATAAAGTTCTAGTAATTTTAGTTTGGAGTTATGGCTTAGAGTTTTGATCATCTGATATTTCACGCGGTCTAAGCCTGGCGTTGAACCTTTGACTTTTTCTAGGCAACTGGAGAGTTCAGTTATTGTTATTGGTTCTTCCAAAAGTGATGCTGTTTTATCAATAGTGTGGCTCACCGATGTTGAGTTGGATGATTGTTTGTGAAAAATTTTTATCTGATGCATACTCTGCCCATGTATTACCGAAAACATTGGCAATTAATAGGGGATCAGTTAGAGTTTCATTCTGGTAGTTGATTGCTTTAATGCTTGAAGTTTGGTTTCGCCGGGTGATACGATTAATTCTGTTCCAGATGTCAGTGATTGGCATGTTTCTGTGTATAGCCTTTGTAAAATTTTCAAAGCTTTCTCTTTTAGTTCTTGACGAAACTTGGCATTATTTTTCCTGTATGTTATTAGGTTTACTTGGGTTGGGTTGGCTTTAAAGGTTTGCCATGACATCATTTTTTGGTAACTTAAATAAGAGAGTACTTCATTCCACCATGGTACTGTTCTTTTTGGCGTGTAGGGGGTGTTTTTGTTTGTGGAATGTATTCGTTTGCTGCGGCGCGTATGGCTTTTATAAATAGAGCTGCGTCTTGGTTGTTAGTTTTGGAGAAAGATTTATTGAGAATTTCTATTTCTGCCTTTTGAGAGTATTTCGCCCAATCCGCGCGATGATAGAGGTATTTGCATAGTTTTATGGGGGTGTAGTTGTTTACCAGAGTCTTCATAGAGATGCATATCGTGAAGTGGTCGATATTGTGCAAGTCGTTTGTGACCGTCCAGTTAAGTAGAGGGAGTAAAGACAGAGTCAGACCTCTCTTGTTGTTGGTAGTCGATCCCCAGATTGTATTCCAGCAGTTGAAGTCGCCGTTGACTATTACAGGGCTTTGAAAAGAGGAGAAAATTGTGGAAAGTTCGCTTTCGTCGATTTCTTTATTAGGTGGTATGTACATGGAAAGTATTATAAATTTGATGTTAAGGGTGATTTCGATGGCAACTGCTTGATAACAGGTGCTGATGTGTAGTTGTTTGTGTGGGATGTTGGATTTTACTAGAACTCCAATGCCTTGTTTTGCGGTGATGTTATGTGTTGAGTTGAGGAAATATCCACTATAATTTTTAGGAAGTGTGTGGGTGTAGTTGAAGGGAAGGTGGGTTTCTTGTAGAGAAATATTAATTGTAAGTCACTATAATTGTTAAAAAATCCTTTAATATTCCACTGGATCATGTTGAAGCCAATGGCGGTGAAATAAAGTGCCTGTACAGCGGTGCCGAAATAGTTCCCTCACGCGAGCAGCCCCTTCGAACACGAGAACAAAATTTTTTGTTTTGTTCTCATCCGAAACGGAACTGCACGACAGAAAGGACTCCCCCGACATCAACAGACAGGCAAGATTATTTTAGGATGTTATTATTTGGGTGTGGGAGAATTTGATGGTGCGGAAGCCATTGTGGGCGCCTACGGGGATGCTTGATCCATTGAAAACTCATCAGGAGACTCCATTGGAATTAAGCATGAATTGCTGTTGATTAATTGTTGTGTTAAATTGGATAATGGTGAATTAAATTTTCTTGGTTGTATTTGTGAAGAAATGTTTTCATTAATGTTTTTTGTTGCATTCTCTTCTGTCTTTTTCGTTAGTTGTGTGTCAATTGCTTTTGTTAGAGTATTTATTACGGTTTCGGTGTTTTTTGATGTTGATGGTTTATCAAGGTTGGTTGTTGTTGTCTTTGTGCTGTGTTTTGTTTTTGAAGGATGAGTATCAAGATGGATTGTTGGAGTTGTTAAAATATTTTGTTGATTTTCTTTTTTTAATTGTTGGTTTACGGCTTTTTACGTTTTGTAGTAGATTCTGAAGTTGTTGTTGCATATGTGTTTGTTTTATTGTTTTTTGGTGGTGGATGGATGATTTTGATATTGACGGCGTGCTTCGCCTAGGCTACAATAATTTATTGTTTTGATTTTGAGTATTTCCTTCATTTCGATGTATTTTGGGCATTCCTTGTATGTAGATGAATGATCGCCGAAACAATTGGTGCAGAGTGTACGGGAACAGTTTTCGCTTTCGTGTGGTGGCAAGCTACATTGTGAGCAAGAGGGGATCCCGTTGCAGCGTTTCATTGTGTTTCCGAGTTTTTGACAGTTTTTGCACAGCATGGGACTAGGGAAGTAGTGGTCTACTTTACACTTGTACCATGCCACGTCAATAATAGGGGCAAAGCGGTAGAGGTTGAAAGTTAGCACTATTTTTCCAGTTGGAGATCGCGTTTTGCCGTCTTCGTTCAATTTTGTGAATATGTATGCTTCTATGACTCCTTGATCTTTCAATTCCTTGACTATTTCTTCTTCGGGAACTTTTTTAAGGCATGGTGCGTATATAACTCCTTTTACGGAGTTTAGGGAAGAGTGGAGTTTGCAGGATACGGTACATTGTCCCAACGACTTTATTTTGAGGAATCTGTCTGCAACTCGTGTGTTACGAACGAGTATGAGGAGGCTGCCATCACGTAATTGGGAAATCGAGTTGATTTCAGTACATATTGATTCAATGTTTTTTTGAAATATGAAAGGGCTGATGTCAGACAATGTTTTATTGGGATCTGTGGATGAAATAACCACGTATTTTGGGTTGGAAGTTTTGTCTACTTTTGGTGTTGGCAGTTCGGGATAGTCATTTGGTTTTAGTCTTTTAGAGTTGTTTTCAATATAATCTCCCAATATGTGGAACCTATTGTTGGAGAGCCTGTCCGGGGTGTCGCGCCCCGGAGGCATTTTTTTATTTTTATTTTTTTTATTTTTCTTTTCCGCAGATGTTTATAAAGCAAAAACAAAAATTAACAGTTTTTAAAAGAAATATACACGCGTATGTATGAAATAGAACAAATGAATGTCGAACACCGTTAGTTTATATAATCTGTATAATACGAAATCTAGTTCATTTCTACCAGATTACCCATACAAATCAAAATCTACTTACGAACTAGATTTTGGCAAAATCTCTCAAAATCTTGCAATACTGAATGATGCAACTATGCATTTTTTGCTATTGTACTGAAATATACAGCGCTGAACAAGAAAATTTTGACATTTGTAACAAAAAAAAAGCGCGGTAGAAACAAAATATTTGCATCAACATTAAAATGTAATAAAAGTTTAAAATAAATGGTTTCAATATGAATGTAACAATAATAAATAAAGTATAAGTAATATTACATATGTAATTATGTGTATAAAAACAATTTTAGCACGAATTTAATTAAGCTTAGAGCCAATTCTTTATTCTTTCTTCAGTCAGCTGTTTTTGTTATGAAAATGAAATCCAATAATACGTCAAAAAGCATTAGTGTAAATGGCAGAGATTTTCTTCGAGATTTGAGCTGAAATCTACTACTTCGTAGGTGTAAATGTAGTATAAGATAATAACGATAGACAAACACAACCGATCGCTCTGAGAGATAGTCGATGACTGCGCGTTATTTTATTTTAACGAGCTATATACTATTTTTGAAAAAAAAACCCAATGGTTGATTGTGAACAAATAAATAAAAGTCGTTGCCACTATGTATTGTGCATTGCCATATTTTCAAAAATTTTATTTCACAGGGAGTTGTAATAACGAATAATAGTTAGAAGTCATTTTTTTCACGTTAGTTAACGTTACCTTTTTGATAACACGAACTTTAAAGGCAAGTTGTAATAATGACCCTAAAAATGTAATAAAAAATATATATAATATGCGCCCTTAATGATAAAATAAAACTATGGCATAACAATGTTTACATTCGATTTTTGGAATAAATTTCCGTCATCATTTGTCAAGTTTGTTTTGGAGACAAACCGGTTTCGGCTATGTGCCATCTTCAGTGTCATTTTTCGTTCTGAAAGTAATTGAAAAGGGATCCCTGTTGGAATATCAAATAAAAAATCAATGCTTACATTGATATTTAATCGCCAAGTCTTGCAACAATGTCACCAAATTTTCATTCAATTTCAAAAACATTTGTTTTAGATTTGGCCCAACGAAAAATAAACCGGAAAAGAACAAGAACTACACAAAATTAAATAATTTTAACAAAATCACAGTAGTAATAGTAATTTTTACTTTAGATCAGCAAAATAACTCTTATCAATATAGGTATAACTCTTAACTACTAAAAGTGTCAATAGTAAACATAAACTCACCTTAATATCCATTAAATCTTGATATTCTTGCAATTGTTGAGCCATTTCATCACGCATACGTTGCAATTCAGCCTCTAAAACTGACATATCGGCGTTGTGGCGTGCCCTCTCGTTATCCAGCAATTGCTCGAGATCACGAAGACGAGCATTTAGAGCAGCATTAGTGGATTCCAATTCATTAATGCGACTATTCAATGCATCAATACGAGTACGTGTAGTACGTAATTCTTCGATAGCATTGGCGGCAGCACCAGAATTACGATTGGCAGCAGCTTGAAGATTCTTTATTTTCTGCTCATAAAGCATTTCAATTTCATCGCGATTGGCTCTCATTTGGCCTTCGTATTGATCACGCAACTCTTGAAGAGATTGTTGTAATTTGACTTCGTATTGCTCCATAAGACGGCCATCAATTTCACTAATTTCCACCTGACGGCGAGAACGAGTTTCATTTATTTCTTGCGTATGTATTTGATCCTTAAAGGTCAACTCCTCACGCAGACTCTGAATGTTATTCTCCAAATCAACACGAGCCAACGTCTCATCTTCCAAATGCTTACGAGCCTCATCTAGCTGTTTACGCAAACGCTCGAGTTCGTTTTGCAAATCCTTTAATTCATCAACAGCCTTTTTGCGATCAGCATTGGCAGTATTAAATTTGGCGCTTAAATCAGCGGCTCGTGATTCATACATGCGGGCGTTTCCTGTTAAATAATAAAATAAGGAAAGTTCATAACTATCAGACATGTGATGGAAACAGATCAATGTAAACAAAAAATATTTATTTGAATTTAATTTTCTTATTTAAAAAATGTTCTTTTGTAAATTTAACCTAACTGGGGTTACTTCGAAAACGCATTAACACAAAGTTTGTATACAGGTTCTGGCTGCGGTACTTAGATCGTGCTCATATGCAAAACATTGCAACCCCAATACACTTTGTTTATTTTGACGTCATGAAATGTAAGTAATGCAATGCATAATTAAGCATATAAACACGCGTATGCCAATGTCAACAAACAAGTGTAAAAAAATGGTGCCACTGAGTCATTTGTGATACATTGCTAATACTTGTCGACAAGGTTTTGAAGATATATATTGTTAATGTTTTGTACTGTGGCGTTATTAAACACTATACTTTGTTTTGGAAGTCAATCTTCTTCTTCTAATAAAAAACTTTTTATTATGTTGGGGGATAAGAGGCCAGACCGCTCTATGCTCATTTCGCTGGTTGCTTAAGCCAGCTCAAAAGGAAATCTTTCCACAAATTTTAAGAAAAATTAGCCATGCCTTAAACTTGAAATTCTTCAAACCTTATGAGATGTTTAAAGAAGTTCAAAGCAAAAAAAGTATTAACGAACCTCCAAATCATATTTTTAGCAATGTTGTGGTTTTGAACTTCTTCAAATTTTCTCATTTTGTATCAAAATGGACACGTGGTACTTCGGGTAAATTAAATAAAGGAAAAACATTACCAGGATGTAAAACCTAAATAGGAATATGAATATTGATTGATTGATTGATTGATTGATTGATTTATTTAGCATTTTTTTTTTTTTGCTATTATACATGAACAATTTTTAGAAATTAAAATAATATAATAAAATAATTTTACATAAGAATCATATTTAAATTTCAAAATTTGATTTAATATAGTAAATAATTTTTCGCTTAAACAAATAAAAATTATTTTCGTTTTTTATTTCTATAGGCATTTCATTGAAAATTTTTAGACCTTTATAAAATAATACATTTTGGCTAAAACTTGTTGTTGCATAAGACAGTCTGTAGTCATTGGCGTTTCTTAAGTTGTATGGTTGAATTTCAGCTACATTGACCAAGTATTTACTCATGTAGGTTGGCAAGGCCCCTGTTTTTACTTTAAATATGAATAGTAGAGCATTCATCACCAGGCGTTGATTTACTGAAAGCCACTGCAGTTTATACAGCATATCTCTGACTCTTGCCAGTCTGTTGCATCTGAGAATACACCTCATGCCTTTATTTTGCATTTTTTGTAATCTATCCTTCATTTGTTGATTACCCAGGAATAGAACAGTGGAACAGTATTCAAAGTGGGGCTTTACGATTGTGTTATATATGTTAATGGCAGTGACTGTTGAAATTTTATATCTGATTCTTCTCAAGAAAGCAATTTTTTTCGACATCTTTTTACACACGTATTCAAAATGTGGTATGAAATTTAATTTATCGTCTATTATTATACCCAAATATTTAATTTCTTTAATCTTCTCAATGACTTCATTTTCTATGCAAATATTATGGCTCGAAATACCATTTATTAACATTGCTTTTGTTTTATTAACATTCAGTTTTATTTTATTAATTTTTAGATAAATTTCGATTTCGCCCAAATCTTCATTTAATTTTCGGACACATTCATCTGCATTTTGACCACATGTAAATACCAGCGTATCATCAGCAAACATGCACACTTTGCATTGTTTAACTATTCTCTCCATATCAATTATGTAAATTAAAAACAGCAACGTTCCCAGCACTGCACCCTGGGGTACTCCAGTATCTACTCTTTTTGAGGATGAGACATATTTGCCACATTTTGTTCTTTGTGTTCGGTTACTCATATAACTTTTAAACCAAGCCAGTTCTAATCCTTTGACCCCATATTTTTCCAATTTTTGTAATAAGATGTCTCTGTTGACTATTTCAAAAGCTTTTCTTAAATCGAGGAAAGCTGCTGCCACGCATCTTTTCTTGCCCACTTCAATTTTCCATTCTGACACTACCAGATTCAGTAGCGATTCACAATTATGATTTTTTCTAAATCCAGATTGAACTTCGTAAAGCAAATTGTTTTCCTCAAGATATTTACTTAACTGATTATAAACAATTTTTTCTATAATCTTGCTTATTGTTGGCAACATGCTAACAGGCCGTATTTCGCTAGGATTTTTTGTGTTTGTAACTTTTTTTATTGGTATAACTGTAGCTTCCTTAAGGATATCGGGAAATACACCTCCTAAAAGGGATTCATTCACTAAGTGTAGCAAATATGGTCCAGCTATATCGAAATTTTCCAAAAGCATTCTAATTGAGAGATAATTTTGATCCTTTTTGTTGTTCATAGTTTTCATAGTTAACTTAAGTTGCACTATGTTGATAATTTCGAATTTAAAATCTTCGTGTTGGTATTGGTTTATGTTGTCTACGTATATTGTATTAGGTATACTTGCTTTTATTTCATTCACACTGTTTATAAAATACGTATTAAGCTCTTCTGCTATTTCGATCTCGCCTGTGATAACTTTTCCATTTACTTCAATCTCCTTAACTTCGGGTTTCTCCTGCTTCATTACTAATTCTTTTAGATTTCTCCCCATATCTTTCTGGTTAGAGCACTCATTTATTTTGTTTCTTACATAATTCGCCTCACATTTTCTTAATTCAGACTGGTACTTATTTCTTATTGATCTGAATTTTCTCCAATAGTATTCATTATTGTGCCACACTGCTAACCTATGGGATTGTATTTTTGTTTGCTTTAATGATCTTAAATATCCATTGAACCAATTGTTCGCACCATAATTATTTCTTACACTCTTTTCATTTATCATTGTTTTTAATGTGTTATTTATGCCTGTCGTGAGTATATTAGCAAAATCGTTTATTGGCGTGTTAAATTGGCATCTACTAACTTCACCATGTTCTAAAGAGTTTCGAAAAACCAAATTATTGAAGCGGAAATATTGGACAATTTTTGTTTTATTGTAGCTGCTGCAATTACGCAACGGTATTTTTATCTCCAATGTTTCGTGATCACTAATTTTCATTATATCAGCTGTCTTAGATTCAGTATTTTCTATGTTTGTTACTACATAATCAATTAAAGACGCCGTATTTAGTGTTATTCGGGTAGGTTCCGTAACTATTTGATTAAAATAATTGTCCCTTATAATTTCCTCCACTTTTCTCTTATACGAGCTTGTACCGAACCAATCAATGTTGAAGTCACCTACAATAACGTAATTTTCTTTGTCGCCTATACTTTCCATTTCGGATTCGAAGAAGTCAATAAGCAATTTCTACTTTTAGCCACCATATTTTCTTTTCGATTGGTTTGGTGTCTACTTTTTTAATACTCCATCGCTCATTTAAATAGAAACATACTCCTCCCGTATGTCTGCTTATGCTGTCACAACGTATGATATTGTATCCTTCCAATAAAATTTCGCTATTGTTTATGTCTTCTGTTAAATGTGTTTCTGTGACACATATGAAATCGAAACTTTCATCCGAACATATTATTTCTAATTCTTTGACGTTTTTCATTAAACCACAAATGTTAAGATACATTCCTCTTATGAATTTTAGCTGCTAATATGCAACTCTTTCTGATTCCATTTTATTTTTCCTTATTAATATTGGGCAATTGGCATCCCTACTGTCGTGATTAGTGTTTATGTCACTTAACCTTAACCTTTCTTTCGCCTTTTCACAATTAACGCATTTATTTATATTATTTCGACAGTCTTTGTAAGAGTGGCCCTTTTCGCTACATTTCGCGCATATTTGTTCCTCGCTTGTGCAATACTTAGCTACATGGTTGAATCCCCAACAGTTGAAACATCTTAGTACACTGCAGCTTTCATAAATTCGGCACCTATCCCACTCTATATTTATAATTTTATTTCTCATAATTTGGCTAAACCCGTCTCCGTTTGTTTCAATCAATGCATTGTACATATTAGAATTCTTGTAGGATTTATAAACTTTTACGCATTTTAAGTGCTCACATTGAATGTCATTTTGTTTTCTTAAAGCTCTTATGATATTGTTTTCATCAAGCTTTTCACTCATTCCCGTAATCAATATTTTAGGATTTCTCATCCTTGGAGCTCGCACCTCGTATTCATTTCCCATCTTATCTTTTATTTCATTACATAAAACATATCTATCATTCTCATTTTGGCAACTGATAGCAACAACTCCTTCATTTCTCTTAGATATTCTCTGCACCTGCATGTTAAGAGATGAAGGTTTAATCTTTTCTTTTATTTGTTTTTCAGTTGCTTCGCTACTTTGTTTATTTTTTGGTTTCAATATAACGGGCATATTTGTTGATTTAAGTTTACTAGCATAAGTTTCTTGTACCGCGGGTGTTTGTTTACTTGTTTTTTTTAATTCGTTTACAATTTCTATTTTTGCATCATTTACTCGTTGCTCCATTATTTTGTTCGTTTTATTAATTTCTTCAGCCATTTTGCATTCATTTTCTTTTATTAAATTTAGCAAGCTTTTATAATTATCATTTGTTAACTTTGTAAAGTTAGTGCAACTATCACATATATATTTCATATTTGGATACTTGAATAGTGCATCATATTCATATTTTGAAAAACCAACACATTTCATATGAAAGTTCATTCCGCAATAGCCGCCACAGAGTATTTCAACGTCTCTGCAAGTTTTATTACATTCTCCGCAGATCCTATCCATGGTCGCATGGAAACTTTTAGTTCAATAAATTCTTTTATTATTTTGAGTCTTTTACGCTATACAAAGCAATTTTTTGGCAATAGTTTTCTTATGTAAAATTAAATTTTTGGAGAGCTCTAGATTAACGTCTGTTATGATCAGAGACACTATTTCATGACCACAAAACCTAATTCCAAAAATATATTGAGCAATTTCGTTCGTTATATCCTCTTTAGGCGATCTAGATATACAGTGGTGGACATTAGTTTAGCACCACATTAGCTATGTGCTTTTCTAAACCAAAAAACTCGTGATATTATTCTGCTTTAGTTTTAATGGGTTTTTTTTTAATACAAAAAAAAAAATTTCAGAAAATGATTGGACATTATTAATTTACCACAAATTAAACAAAACTTACTTCCATTACAAATGTAAACTAAAAGTTGATTGTTGATTAGATTTCCGACAGCATTATTTAATGTAGATTTTTGAAACGAGGTTTAGTAAGTAATCTTTAGTCAAGTTTTATTTGGACACAAACTGGTTTCAACTATGTGCCCTCTTGAGTGTAATTTTTCGTTCTGTGATTTAAAAGATTCCTTAAAATCCGCAGTTATGTAAATGTTATTAAATGTGACAATTAAATGGTTGTGAAGATCCTCAAAAACATCCATTTGATTAGATGATAAATGCACTACTCCAGGAAATATTTTCACGATCATTCCTGATTAGATCGTAACCCGAAAGTTGAAGAGTTTGAGAGAAAACATACGTTTTAAACCAGGTTATCAGTAGTGATATGATATCTAGATAGGAATGATCAAAAATAAATTGAAGCTCTTCTAATTTAACGTTAGAATTAGAAGGATTCACACTCTGCGCATTAATATGTCTAATATTCAAATTCCGAGAACACATTGAATGTGATGCTCTTAAATCCAAATCATTCACTTTTTTGTTAAAACTAATGTTTTTGTTCTGAGGTTCTTTAATAATTCTCATTTGGTTTGAAGAATTTCACACATAAAAATTTTATACTAAAAAAGCTTGCAATTCAAAATAATAATTTATTTATGTATATGTATGTATTTAACAAAACAAGTGTAAACAATTTTAAAATTGACATAAACAAAATGCGTTTATATCTTAAAAATATAAATATCATACACATAATATGTATTTCATATTTAATTTTAAATGAGATTTTATACATTTGATTATTAAATTTCATTGCCATTTGCTTTGTTTCCACAAAATGTGTGCAATCGGTATATTTTTAAAAGTTCTTTGTCCCTAAAATGCAGCACCACAGAGTTGAAAAACATCCAACCTATTTTTAGTTTTATATTTATTATTATTAGTTTGAGAAAACCCTCTTTCAACGTTTGCAGTTGCCATAGGTACAGAAGTATAGATATAGCTATAGAAGTTTTATTTAATGTATAAGTATGTTGGCACTCTTATGTAAAATTATTAATGGGGAAACAACAACTAATGGTGTAAAGTAGATATGCATTCAAATTAAAAAATGCATTTTAAAGTAAAAGGTAAAATGTAAAAGCAAAAAGCTGTAAAAACTAACAAATTTATAAATAAAAAATTTGATTTTTTTAACAAAAATCTGTCAAACTGCTCCCTACTTGGAAAAACTGTAAGAAACAAATAAATCTCCGCATTTGGCAACATATACAAACAGAGTTCTCCCAACAATAGTTCGCACAACTCTATATGGCATTACACAAACAAAATACACAGAGAAAATAAAAAGTATGTATTCATCCATACAATCTCGATGAGAGGCAAAATATTATGCTGAGACTGAACGTGAACGGTTTCTTTAAACAGCAGACCACGAACATATTTTCTCTAGTTATTTTGGAGAGACTATCTCAATGTGCGAAGATATTAATGGCTAGTCAAGACGTAGTGTAGAAAAAGTTCATTTTATATAAAACAATAAAGACTTATAAATTCGACTACCCCGATAAATTGAAAAATTGTGCAACATTAGCAAATAAATATGATGGTTTCGATAGTATACAAAAAATATAAACTGTACAACGTCGCTCAACGCAACATAAATTACAAAGATGGATTAGAAAACATACGTAAATACATAACGTTTATGTTGATTTTTTTGTTATTTATATTAAAAAATAAAAAGATATAAATTTATTCAACTTAAATAATCCCACTTTTTATGTTCTAATAAATTTGGAAACAGATTTTATTTTAAAATTTTGAGGAAACTACCCTAAATCAAAATATTAAGGTTATATTTACATACAAATACAAATAATATAGAAACAAAATAAATCAGTTATATTTCTAATCTTTATTTCTAATTCTATTTCTAAAGAGAAACCCAAGAAAAATAACCTTCAATGTGCAAGTTATAGATATGTAAAATAAATATGTACCTATGTTCTTATGAATTTTATAATCAAAGCCCCAGATTTACAAAAACTTCAGAATTAATAAAGATGCACTTAAGTACATATGTATGCAACATAGAGGCCAATTGATAAATTGGCTGCGTGCTTCAGGTCTTCTGTAAAATAAAACTATCAACAAATATTTTCTATATTACAAACAATTACTTACATTATTTATTCTTTTAAGACATTTTTTTACAAATTCGCCAAAATCAAAAATTAAATTAGCGTGTTTTTTGAATATTTCGACGATTTCATAAAAAAATATCGGTGTTCACTACTCACTCGTATTTTAGGTGAATGCGTATCTTAGTATATACTCTGAATAGTTTTGTTTATTTACTTTTCCAGCGGAAACTTGCAACGAGAGAGTAAATAAACAAATATGCAATATTTACTCTCCCGAATACATAAAAATAGAACAAAGTAAGTGATCGAACTATCGGATTGAAATATCTACTGTTACTCACAAAAGTTTTTTTTTTACTTTTTAAGGATCGCCGTTTCTATCAGAATGTTTTTATGTTGGTCATTTTTTTCTTCCACATTTTTTAGTATTTGTCAAAAAAAAAAAAAAAACGAATATACAAAAGAATTACGCCGTTCGGAGTAAATAGTTATCCGCACAAAAACACAAATGTGATAATAAGGCCAAGTTCATATCCGAAAATTTCGGTCGTTAAATTACATGAAATTGGCCTCAATTTAACATTTATGTTTGTGCGGTCCGGTCCTTTTTTCCAAGTTATTTATTTATTTTTTTTGTAAATATACGAGTATGTATGAAAACAACTTCTTTGAAATTAAAGCTTACTACATACGGTTTGGTTATATGAAATTCCAGCTCTCTACCTGTAGTGTAAATGTTCCATACAAATAAGGCGGAGCCCAGTCTTCCCAAATTAAAGTGACCGTTTTCCCCATTTTTTTTCATTATTTGGTGCCTAAGACCTACCTGTATATCAAATTTCAAGTCTCTAGCTACAGTGGGAGAATCCCATACAAAGAGATGAAAAGTGCTCCTTTTCAGATTTTTCTGCTTGCTTATTCCACAAGACCTACCTGTAGGCCAAATTTTAGCTCTCTACCTATTACAGTAAAAATGATTCGCACGAATAAAGCTCCCGAGTCCCATAGATAAAGTGCACGTTTTCAGTTTTTTTAAGTTTACTTATTTTCCCCAGGTACATAGCTGCATATTTCAGCACCCTAGCTATAGTGGAAGTGCCCTATAATATTTATATTTAAAACTTCATATCTCGGGAAGCCTTAATGGTAAAACTTTCAAACTATGGGGTTACTTATGTGTAGAGTCCTTACGATCATCTTAACTTTAACTATTAAAGTAGATTTATGCATTTATAGTTACTAGTAAAGCAAGCTGTAAAAATGGCCATAAGTGTTTGTGAACTAAACTGTACTTTAAGTTTGAGTTTTTTTTTTTTTTTTTTTGTGAATATAAAGCAAGTTTTCATAATTAATGCTAGTATTCAAAAAACAGGCAGACAAAACTTTTTGAAAAAATATACGAGGACGAATCAATAAGTCCGTGACTTTTGGAATGAACACAGTTTTTGCAAAACAGAAATTTAATTTTCAACATAATCTCCTTTTAACTCAATTCACTTAGTACAACGTTTCTCCAGTTTTTGTATCCCTGCCAAAAAAATAGGATTTTTCGAGATCCTTAAAATAGACACTTGTTTGGTCAATAATTTAATCGTTGGAGCTAAATATCTTACCACCGAGCTATTTCTTTAGGTTTGGAAATAGGAAGTAGTAACTAGGGGCTAAAATCCGGAGAATGTGGCAGATGAGGTCGAATTCATAGCCCAATTTATAGAGTTTTGCCATTGAGAGTGCGTACGTGTGCACCCGTTCATTCGCCGTTTATTATTTTTCCCTTTTAAAGGTAATTAATGTGGATTATCCTGCGTGCATCCCAAAAAACTGTTGCCATCACCTTATTGGCCGACAAACTTACCTTGGCCTTCTTCAGAGCAGGTTCACCCGGAGAAACCCATTGTTTAGACTCCGGAGAACAGTAATGGATCCATGTTTCATCTACAGTTACAAAACGCCGTAAAACTCATTCGGATTGCGGTTAAACAACTCCAAACAATCCTTTGAAGTTGTGACACGTTTTCGTTTATGGTCAATTAAAGGCATACGCGGCGCGGCACCCATCTTGCAGACAACTTTCTTAAACCCAGCTGATCGTTTAAAATCGAAACCACAATGCCATATAAAACAACACCATATCGTGGATTTTTCGACATTTTAGGATGACCTTAATTGGCCGTCCAGAACGTTTAGCGTCATTTGTAATTGTGCGACCACAACGAAAGTCAGTAAACCTCTTTTTTCCATTGAAATCGTTGGTGCAGAATCCTCATAGTATTTATCGAGCTTTTCCTTGGCTTGATTGACGGTTTTTTTAGAAAAAAAAAATAATGTTTAATGAGCATTCGAAATTCCCTTTTTAATTTTTAGACAAATACACGAGGTTGTATGTTTTGAACAGCTGTTTAACGCAAAGTAAATGACGACACTTGCTGAAAATTTTACAGTAGTCTATTAACAGGTGGTACTTGATGGAAACAGTGTTACATTTCATATAACTACACGGGAAGTTCGAAAAGTCGCGGACTTATTGATCCGCCCTCGTATATTTGCAGTGTTTATAAATAAAATTTCTTTATATATTGCACAGCCAAATATTTCTGCGACGAACTGTATTCTATTGTTCGTTTGCTTTTGGAAGTCATTAACCCTTAAATGCATACTGTACCAAATATGGTACATGACTTTAATCATATGATACTCTCGCTAATATAACTAAAGAGTGGTACCGTTAGCTATAGATTATAAAAAACAATATCACTCTTCATAAAAATACCATTTAAGCTCACTTACGATTTGTTTTAATTGTCAGTAAGCTGCCAAAGTGGGTGTATGCACTTTTTGCACAAAATTTTAAAAGTGAATTTCAATAGTGAAAAAAAAGTTTTAAATACATATTATTCGTGTGGAAACAAGTATTGGTAAGTAAATTGGACTTTTTTTTAGCTAATTATGATGAATCTTGATCAAATATTATATCGTTTATTAGTTTTTTTCTCCATTTTTCTATGTACCTTATATGGTACAACATGCATCTGCACATGTGGTTCATTGTGTGCTGGATGTATGCATATTCTATGACTATTTTTATTATTTATTGTTTATTATTTATTATTTTTTATATTCATTTTTATTTTTTATAAGTTATTGTTTTTATTTATTATTGGCGTTGTTTATTTAGATATGGATGGTATTATTATTGACGGGAAGAGGTACAACGCTGATGAGGTGTCGGATATGCTTCAGGATTATGACGATAACGAAGTAGTTGGCATACCAAACAATGGCGATAGGTCTGATGATGAATTAGAATGGGTGGATGACGGACCGGATGAATTGGTTAATGAAACTCAAATGCCGCAACGTGTGAGAAATCGTGCCGAAACCGATTACGCCATATTGGATGCAGGGGAAATTTCTGACGAAATTCTCAATATTGACGAACTAGACGTATCTATTCTTGAAGCTTCTGGAGTTCCTGTTCCTGATATTGGTACCTCAATATCAGTTGATTTGTCTATAGTGACTAAGCCGCCTTCTTCGCCTCCACGAAAAAGGATAAAAATGTTGGCTTCATCGACCCCTGTGCAACCTGTAGATGATCTAACAGAAAACGCTGCCACCGAAAATGCTTTCGTCGATCAGAATGAAAAGCTAACCCATGTACGTGAAGAATGCTGCAAGTATAAGGACGTTGTTGTAGACATAACTTCCAATGATTTTGAGAGAGTTCGTTGGAAAAAAGAAAACCTACAGTTGCACGAAGAGCAAATCTCTTTTCTTGGAAGCTCTAAATTGGAACCAGACTCAGCAGATGATTTCGCAACTCCTTACACATGTTTCAAATACTTTTTCACGGACGGGCTGATGGCGAAAATAGTGGACGAGACCATTCATTACGCAAAAGTTGAAAAGAACAATCAAAACTTCGTTTTTAATGCCTTGGAACTCGGTAAATACATTGGAATTATTTATTATATGTCTTACCACAAACTTCCTTGTGTGCGAGATTATTGGAACAGACAGAATGGGGTTGATGCAGTGCGTAATGTAATGACTGTAAACCGGTTTGAGAAGATTAGGGAGTACCTCCATATAAACAATAACGATGAGTATGATGCCGAAAATCCTGACCGATTATTCAAAGTTAGGCCAATGGTGAATTCACTTAACGATCGTTTTCAATCGATTCCTATGCTGCCTCGCTTATCGATAGATGAGCAAATGTGCTCCACAAAAGTTGGACATTATATGAAGCAGTATCTCCCAAATAAGCCAAAGAAATGGGGATTTAAATTTTTCGCACTTTGCGATACAACCGGTTTTATGTATAAGTTCGAAATTTACACTGGAGAAGAACATCGTAGATGGCCGGGAGAACCTGATTTGAAGGCATCTGCGAATATTGTAGTACGTATGACCCGTGAAGTTCCCCGTTTTGAAAATTACGTCGTCTATATGGATAATTATTACACGTCCATACCATTACTGATTTATTTGAGGACCCAAGGCATTCACAGCATTGGAACAATCAACCGTAACCGCATAAAGAATTGTAAACTTCCTGACCCTAAGGAGATGATGAAAATGAATAGAGGCGTTTCGGCAGAGTTTACAGCACACATTCATGGTGTGCAATTAACATCAATATCTTGGAAAGATAACAAGGTCGTTAACCTTGTGTCCACTTTCGTTGGCATAAAACCATTACTTGCTGAACATGGTGTTGCTGTTGACGTCCCTTCTGTTGAAAGATGGGATAAAAAGCACCACGAAGTAATCACGATTCCCTGCCCCCAAATCATCAAAGAATACAATATGCATATGGGCGGCGTAGACCTAATGGATTCTTCTTTAGGTCGTCTAAAAATTGGACTAAAAAGCCGAAAATGGAACATCAGAATATTCTACCATTTACTCGACATTTGCATGGTTAATGCATGGCTTCTTTTTAAAAGAGCAAACCCTTCAATCCCAATAACCCAAAAGGAGTTCCGTCTGGAGGTATCCCATGTGCTGACAAACATGACACAAAAGAAAAGAAAGTGTGGTCGGCCAGACGTACCTTTGCCAGTCTCTCGAGGCCAAAACGAACAGCAGCCAGCTGACGATTTGCGATATGATGGTATTGACCACCTGCCAGTTGTCGAAGGACGAGCTCGCTGCAAAAATATTACATGTGGTGAAGATAAAAAAGTTAACAACCGTTCCATTTTTAAGTGCAGAAAGTGTAATGTTCATCTTTGCTTGAACGAAAAACGTAATTGCTTCGTCGATTACCATACTAAAAAGGAATAATAAATATTATTTTAAAACTGGAAACTACCAATATTGTTATTTTCACACATTTTACATGAATTTTCCATTTATTTTTATGTTTTTTTTCATTAATTTCTAATAAATATTAAAAGTATTTCAACAAACTGTATTTTATTCTAAATATGTATAGAATGCATAGTGTACCATATATGGTACACATCACAAATCGTCGTTTTTCCGCTTTTCCGTGAAAACGGTGCATTTTCCAGGAAAACGAATGCCCATTTCGTGTTCAGCGAGCGATTTACCATAAGAGTAGCTTGGTCGCAATACCGGGGGCTGACCTCATGCATTTAAGGGTTAAACTTCTTTGTCGGATGCTGTGGCTCCCAAATTTTTAACAATATACAACATATAATATGTACATAGTACTTACCCTTTTGTCTTTTTAAAAATCAACAAATACTTATACACAATTTCAGTAAAATCTTGCAAATTATAACTCTCATAATTTTAATCTTCCAGAAACCAGTGATTTTTATGGATTTAATACTTAACATTAGAAGCTCTGGTGTTTTGTTTTTAAGCAAATTAAATTTTGTTGCTCGTTAAAATAAAAAACAAGTAAAAATGCTATATTCTGGCTCTAGTTTTAATCATAAATGCGGGAAGTGCACTAATTTTGTAGTTTGTTGAAACTCTGTTACGATGGCAATCCTAATTTGTATTTTCTCTTACTATGCGCTTTAGCCGTTACTTTTTTTCACGGTGTTTTTTTCTTTTACTTCTGCTATATTATTACAATATTTTATACCTTGGTTAGTTCTTAATAAAACACTGAATTGAACAGACGTTTCGTTTTCAGTGTTCCATTTTTTTTATTTGAATGTCAAACTCAATTTAGAAAGATCAAACCTACATAGTGACAGTGAAATGCAAAATTATTGCAATAATTAGGTTGATGTTTAGTTGTGAATGGAAAATTAGTGGATAGTGGGAGTGATGTAAAAAGAATTGCTCTTATATCAAACATATTTATTTCCAAAAAAGCCATTTAGCCATTTCTCTATAAAAGTTTATTGAAATATTTTTCTGTAATAATTTTAGTGCAACGTAGAAAATTTGCACTTATTTTACGCGAAAAATTGAATAATGATTATTTTTGTACAATAATCAAATCCTAAAACACCTGAGATAATACTTAAAAAAAAATAATTTTTGAACATTTTATTGATTGCAACTCATTTATTTATAAAATAATGTAATTTGTTGATGAGGGTGGATAATATAGTTGTCTTTATGCGTATTTCGCTGGTTACTTAGGTCAGCTCATCAGAAAACCTTTACCCAAACTGCTAGAAAAACCTAGACTTCTTATGCTCGAAATTTCTTAGACCAAATGAGAAATCCAAAGAAAATCAAGATTAAAATATTAAAGTTTTAACAAAAACCCGCCCCACTACAATAGATTGTTATTTTATTTTTCTTACTTGCCTTACTACGTTTGGTTGGTCGTTTGTCATCTCCAAATGTAACTGTAAGCCGTAAAAAAATAAAAACAACACAGACTATGAATTGTTATAGGTAGAAAAACAAAAAAGTGTTACCAATTTAATTTGTGCACAAAGCAAATTATTTTTATATATTTTTTTTTTTGATTAAAAATATTTGCTAAAAATATTTTTTTAAATAGAACGAATAAAATCCCAAACATTTTTTATAAGACTTAATACTTCATTAGAAATAACAAAATTGAATAAAAACCGAAATCAAATAGAGAACAATATATACAAAATTAATAATTTCCAGGCTATGACTTTTTACAAATTTAGTGACAGTTGAAATACAGCTTTTTGTTTAGTGCTGGTTGAAATTTTGTACCAATTGAGTGTAGTGCATTGCACTAAATCTGTGTTTCGTAAAAGTGATCACTATCACTAAGCTGATGGAAAATAGTGCAAAATAAATGTTTACTAATTTTATTTAAGCTAGTGCAAGGTTTATTTTAAACATTTAGTGCACTACCCCCCATCTATGGTTATGGTTTTCATTATTGTTTACCTCTTTTTTATTTAGTTTTACTATTTTGTATAATTACGAATTTTTCTTGTTTTTTGAAATTTTAGATAATAATTATTGCTTTTTGTGAAATCTTAAATTTATTATATGCGAATCGATTTTTGTTGAAAATTACATTTTCTCATTAAATTTTCTAATTTGTGAAATTTATTCGAATATGTACAGTATTTTCCGTTTTGTAATTTTTTAGTGAAATTTCGGGTTCTTGCCATGTATAGGAAGGTCCAACCATAATGCACGATGTTAGATGAGTCACACCTTAACAATTGAGCAACGCCTTAAGATTGTTGAAACCTTTTAACAAAATTGGCGTTTAAATAAAAATGGCATTTCGTGAAATTTTTGGTCAGCATAATTGACGATAATGGAAATATGTCCACAATGTGGAGAATTATGCGCAAATTTCAGCAAACCGGGTCTGTAGATTATATGAAAACACCTCATGCTCGCCGGCTGATATTTTGTTTCACAAATAAATGCCATAGATCCTTCTATTATAATAAAAAATATTAAGATAATTCACTGCAAACTTATTGTTTTATTTACAATTACCCACCGTGCGTTTTGGTTTGACAACTCTACATATTATTTCATATTTTATTTTATAATTGTTTTTGGGTAAATTTATATTTTCTAGTTATTTTAAATTTTTTGGTAAATTGGAATTTTTTATTTACCGATATTGGTTAGCGAAATTTTAAATATTGTGGTAAACTGTAGGAATATTGGTTATTTTTTATTTGAACGTTTTTGTTAAAACTTTAATATAAATTATTTACTTAATTATTACAAATGTCCGTTTCGATAAATTCGTTCAAATACTTAAGTTACAATCGCAGGACACCGCGGAGCATATTCGATTCATTGCACTAGATTTAATACCGAAAAAGAATCCACATTAATAATAATAATTATAATTGCTTTCATTGCAAGCAAAAGCATTAATTGAAAAACGTACGTTAAGAATACAATGAGTAAAGTTACAGTGGGATATTGCTTTCTTCTAACTGAGGAGAAAATTAGCAAAAATATGAAAGAATGGGAAACTTTACAAATTTAATTTTTATAATTAGTTATGTTAAATACATAATATTTACAATAGGACACTAAGGGCCTGCTTCTGCAACACAAGCGAGCGACTCGTCTAGACATTTTACACAGAAATCAACAACAAAAATTATGGATTTTCATATAAATTTTGGGGACGAGTAGCTAATTTGTATCTCAAAAACTAACTCAGTAGAATGGCACAGAGAATGCTGATGATGTGTGTAGCGGCCCCCAACTAGCAAAACTTGTAACCAATTAATAAAAATTAAAACTGTATACCAAAAAGCAAAATCTAAAAACATATTGTCTATTATCTACATACCTATGTATGTTGTATACATACATATATATTGTACATTGTATACATAGGCATAATATTATATTAACCTATGTAAATAATAATACAAATAATCAACTCACCTTCAGCATTTGAACACTCTTTAGTTTTCTTGTCTAATTTGGCTTTCATTTCTTCATTTTCCTCCCACAATCTTTTAATATCAATTTCCAATTTGGCTTTCTCGCGTGCAGTGTCATCCAGTAAACGCCGGGCATCACTCAATTCATTTTCATACATTGATTTGATATTGGTAGCTTCACGAGTTATGGTATCGCGTGTTGTTTGCACTTCGATTGAAAGGCGGGCATTTTCAGTTTCCAAATTGCGAACACGGTCGATATAAGCTGCCAAACGGTCATTTAGGTTTTGTAACTCTGCCTTTTCCTGCAGCCGGGAATGTCGTGTTGGGCTCAAAGGACTTGCAGGACGATTAGATCCCGCCATTAGAGGTGTACTAGAACCACCAACTTGTGGTTGGGGCGTGGCAGTACCCGCACGTTTTGATTTTGTTGCCATATTACAACTTTGTTTTATTTTTTGTCTTTATTTTAACTGAAATTCTTTGCACTTCACAACAGTTTTTTTTCAGTTTGCACAAATCCCAACGACTACGAACTGATTAAACACACTGACTCCCGTACGAAACGATAAAATTAAACACTGGCATAAACGAATATGGAAGCTAGTTGAGAAAATCATAGACTACTAATTAGACGCGACAACTCCCAACAACATTACCTCGATTATATAAGAGAGATAAAAAACCTTATCGTTTCTAATTAAGCTATCTCTTTCATGTAATCGGGTCAATTTAAAATTTTGTACGTAAAAACGCATGACACCTGATTACACGCTTTTTCAAATGTCATTGTTGGGTATTCTGTTTATATTCTGTGGAGAAAATAAAACTAAAAACAATTTTAACAACAGTATAGAGCAGCGGGCAAAAGAAGTATTTGTGAACATTCTATGTGTGTACGCAGTATATATTTTGAGTGTTCTGAAACATGGAGGTAGCAATACAATATTCAAAATGAAATTTTTAAAACAGGGTGTTTATTCATTACAACACGGAAATTGCTAAAACACCAAATCTGCACGACGTTGTCACCTCTTTAAAGCAGAATAGGAATAAAACAACAAACAATTTATTGAACCAGGGTTGCCAGTTTAGCATTCTCGAAGTTAAATTTAGCCTACTTTTTTGGCTTTTTGCCAAAAAAGAAAACTGTATTTTTAATATTTATAATATCTGAACCTAGAATATTACAAAAAATATCCGGGCACATCATTTGAATGAATTACAGCACTAGGTGCGTATATTTTTCGAAGATGACTCGTATTAGATGTTTATTGAAATCGTCAGTGCAAAAGAAGAAATACAGAGGCAAAAGTTGTAGAAGCAAAGAACGTTTTTAAATTTCATTCTTCTAGAAAAAATTTTTACAAAATGTCTTTAGTTTTGACTAAAATAAAAAGAAAACTTTGTAGTTTCTTTAAAAACTAGTTTAGTTTAAATAAAGCAGTTCACTTCAGTATACTCTTGCAGCTTGAACTGTCCAAAACTCTTGCGAATGCGATGTACAGAACACCTCACATGCGAGTTGAAATCACAATCGCAAAATGTTGTGTGAGATGCGAGTGTCTGAACATGGCCGATAACAACCTTATATCATTTAATCTAATTCTATATTATTTAAACCTACTATGAAAAATATAAATATGAGATTTCTCAAATTCAATATTCATCATTAGTTTGGTTAAATAGATGACGTTTACATAGGTACAAACTCAGTGACGAGGACACAAAAGGAATGTTGAAGATGATAGCGGCACAGAAAATGCAAAATCTGTCTAATAATTACACTTTCTTAATCGAAGAATTATAAACTAATTTGAGCCTGAGCAAATTGGTCTTATTTTTTCTCTATATGGCATGTGAGATTGAATGAACATTTGCATAAAAATTGTGATAAACCCGAATTTATCGCAATTTATTTTGTATTCTTATTCTTAATTTTAAACAAATTATAAACAAAGAAAATGTCGTAATTGTAAGTTCAAAAGAAATTTGCATAGTTTTTGCACAGGGTAACCAGAGGTGAAGACTTTGACACATAAAAAATTAAAAACTCAGTCACAAAGTAGTAAACAGAGGTGAAACGACAGTATAGTGATCTTTTTCTCTATCGGTCTCGTTCCTTCAGAGCCTTAGTTTTGTTTTTATTTTGATTTTCTTGCCGTGTTTGCCTGTATTTTTTCCTGTATTTCGTCACAAAATGCTATATTTGTCTCTTTCTAACAGAGCTCATAGTAAAATAAACTGAGGTTTTTATTTTTTATGTGTCAAAGTCTTCACCTCTGGTTACCCTGTGACTCAGTTTTCTTTACTATGGGCTCTGTTAGAAACAGACAAATATAGCATTTTGTGACGAAATACAGGAAAACACGGCAAGAAACTCAAAATAGAACCAAAAATCTAAAAACAAATCTAAGGCTCTGAGGGAACGAGACGGATAGAGAAAAAGATCACTATACTGTCGTTTCACCTCTGTTTACTACTTTGTGGTTTTTGTATCGTATCAATAAACATAGTAGCTTCATTCGAGAACCCAATAATTATCAACTTTACTAAACTGCGTTCGAGTACACAAAGTTTAGTAGATGAGAACACAGTTTGAGAGCGTAAAATGACAGTTCGATGACTGAGCAATTGCAAAATTTGCTAAAGAAATTTTTGTTAGTAGAATTTAGTCGGCTGAAAAAAACATATGTTTTAAAATGTAAACAAACAAAAAATTTTTACGGAGTTGTTAAAATTTTTGTGAAAATAAGGAAAACTAAAGCAAACACAAGTAAATAGGGGTTTTAAAACAGTAAAGTGTATTAATTTAATTTATTTTGGGAGAGTAAATTAAAAAATTTACTCAGTTACTAAACTCTACTAAAAAAGTACTTGAATGAACCTAGTGTTAGTCGGCAGCAAGCCGTCAGTAACAATACAGCCGCCTCCAACAAAAAACTATTCACCCGGTAGACTTTTAACCGCCACTTAATTTGACTAGCCGCAGCAGCCGGTGTGATCTAATCACCGAATAAAATTTTTCGATCTGAAGCTAAAATATATGCTGCGTATAACTTTGCTACAATATTTCCCTCGAAACGAAATTAGATAAATTTGTTCATTTATTATACTTGCAATAGTATATGCCCTTAAAACACTAAGCTAAAATACAAATTTTGTACCCGCTGCTTGGTTCGCTACCAAAGCAAATATCCAAAAAGTACAGTTTAGCTGAACAAAAACGTTTGAAGTCAACAGCGCTTTTAATGAAATGTAAGCAAAAGCAGAGAACGTTGATGCAAGAGCAATTTTACAAGAAAAAACTTGACGAAAACTCCTGGATTTCCTATTTTTACAAGTTTTAACCATTCAAACACATGTACACACAATATATTTACTTTTCACTTTTTGCCACTTTCTTTTAAAAGGTATTTCTAATTATTTCACTTATATTAACAAAGTTAACACAATACAATGAAATGTAATGTATACTATAACTTTTTACATTTATTTTAATACAGAATTAACTTAAATATTAATTTATTTTGAAAACACCACGAAAACTATCGTTAAAAACTGAAAAATAGACGCAGCCAGGCTGGTTTTACAAAAATGTCAAACAAGCGTCGAAGAAGTACGGTGATGCCATCCGTTTGTTGAAGGGTGATGCCGGACCTAAATTATTAAACTATCAAGGCGAATTCGCAAAGTTTAACATTAATATAACATAAAGGTAAACTTGGGATAGAAAATTGTATATTCAAGCTTTTGTTAATAGGTATGCTCAAGGCATATATAACTAGGTGCCATTGCTACGACCAACAAATACAACAACAGCAGGCAACTTTGTTTGTGTAAAATCAATGATTACTGTCAAAAACATGTGACAACAAAAAGCAAATTAAAAGGAAAATAGTTTAAAAAGGTTTGTTGGTAAACAAAACCTAACACTTTGGCATTAACAACCTGTAAACAAAAAAAATTAAATGTTAGCAAAAAATAATCACCTGCAGTAGTGATGCCACCTAGTTAAATATGCCTTGACTGACCCCATATAAAGTTCATGATTTAAATCATGATAAATTTCATGACCTTAAGAGCTATAGGGTGAACATTTTGTTAAAAATTATGCCAATGAAAGAGTTGACGGGCATAATAGCAAAGTTTTGCAAGTAGAATACGAAAATCTTAATTCATTTTTCTTTAAAGATTCCTAACAGGACAAAGATTTTTCAAAAGTAACTGTCCAAAAAAACTAGCTATTGGGAAAATCTTAAGTAAGTTTGTAATTCATTAAACAGTGTAAATATATTTTCTAATGGAATTTGCTTACTATGATGTATTCGGATTTTCAAATTCTCTTAAAATGTAACCACAAACCGTTTTCGATCCCTACTAACCATTTTAAAATTATGAGTTAATATCCTCTTGTTGATCAATAGCGATGTATGTATGTATATCATATTATTATATTGAAAAACTCATGTTGTTTTTAATAAAACCGTTTATAAATTCTTAAAATCCAAATGAATATTATAGAAGTTTTTCGACTTTATCTGAAAGGCTTTCATTAACACTTAGTCGAAAAATTGAGAAGGGAAAGAATTGTTTATAGCTATTAAGTAGAAGAAATTGTATGCTTTATGTTATAAGTTTTTGTTTTCACTTCCATTGTTTTTGTTGTGATTTTTTTGTTAGTTCTTCTCATATTAACTTATCAAATGAAAGAACTACATTCTGTCATGCAGAATTACATATACTCTCTATAGGGGCTACGCTAGCATATTCGGCATTTTTGCTAAGTTTTGTGTAATACGTAACAAATAACACAGGGCAACAAAAAAAAAAAATTCTGCGGCGTGAGTTTTTTTAGTCAATTTCGATACATTATGATTATGAAGTACTGATCACATAATTAGTTTGTTTGAATTGACTCCAGTTCTCCAGATAAACAGTGCAATTAAAAATATAGTATATGTTAAGAAAATCATTCGTTTAATTCTCCACTACGTTGCACAACACTGCTGAGGCTTCGTTAATGAAATCATAGATGGCGCGCATGTTCATGAAAACAATCTAGAGGAGTCATGTTTACCATCTATTGGGTCTTTTCAGATGAAATATCAGTAAAGGTGTCAATTTAAATTATTAGAAAAAAAAGTAAAAAAAAATACCTTTATTAATCATCTGTTAATGCTATTGTTTGTGTACAGATAAGCTAATCCCTAATGAAAGAAAGCAGAAAACAAACGAAGCTGACATTTAATCTGATACGACTTTATACCTCCGTTCAGTCTGTTTACAGAAGCTGAATGCCACAGGGTAACCAGAGGTGAAGACTTTGACACATAAAAAATAAAAAACTCAGATTATTTTACTATGGGCTCTGTTAGAAAGAGACTAATATAGTATTTTGTGACGAAATACAACAACAAATACAGGAAAACACGGCAAGAAAATCAAAATAAAAACAAAAATCTAAAAACAAAACTAAGGCTCTGAGGGAACGAGACGGATAGAGAAAAAGATCACTATACTGTCGTTTCACCTGTGTTTACTACTTTGTTCTGAATGCGATACACGTGCCAGATCAGCTGCTTTTGCTCATTTATTTTATTGCTCGTTATTGTTACGGAAAAAGAATGAGTTCTTTACGCAAGTGTTGTGTTAATAATCCCGACCATTTCTGCTACATATGCGGTAAATATTGCCAAGAGAAGACACGAAGAAATATTAATGAATTTGTAAAACAAGCTTACCTAGAATATTTTGGAAAACAACTTGGCCAACAAGACAAATGTTGGGTCCCACACAAAGTTTGTAAAACTTGTGTGGAGTCACTTCGATACTGGACTCAAAAGGGACGAAAAGGACTTCCATTTGGAATACCGATGACATGGACAGAGCCAAGTAACCACCTTGATGATTGCTACTTTTGTGTTACGGATGTAAAAGGTATGAACCGATACAAAAAACGATCTTGGGTTTATCCAAATATACAATCCGTTAAGCCACCAACACTACATAGTCAAGATTTGCCAATACCGATATTTACTGCCTTATCAGAGGTTCACTGTGATGATGATCATCATGATGAAATATTAGATACACAGAGCGAAAGCCACATTGACAGTGATTTTGAAGGATGCAGTCAGTACACACATCAGGGTTTTTCTCAGGGTGAGTTAAACGACTTGATTCGAGATTTAAATTTATCGAAGAAATCAGCTGAGCTCCTTGCTTCAAGACTTAAAGAAAAAGGTTGCCTGCAGCCTGACGTATCAATAACATGTTATCGAACAAGAGAGCGCGATATTCTTCCATCGTTCATGCACCATTGATAAGTCGAGAAAAAATCATTCTTCCGCCACTACATATTAAACTTGGGCTCATGAAACAGTTTGTGAAAGCTTTAGATAAGAATGGTGATTGCTTCAAATATATTTGTCAATCATTTCCTGGCCTCAGTACAGAAAAGTTAAAAGCAGGCATCTTTGATGGACCACAAATCCGTAATCTTATGAACAACGATGATTTCATAAATCACATGACTCAGGTTGAACTGGAAGCATGGACAAGCTTTGTATCAGTTGTCAAGAATTTTTTGGGGAATTATAAAGCTAAAAATTATGCCGAAATCGTTGACAAAATGCTTCAAAATTTTGAAAAACTGGGAACCAATATGAGCATCAAATTACATTATTTGCATAGCCATTTAGATGCATTTCCTGACAATCTGGGTGATTACAGTGAAGAACAAGGGGAACGGTTCCACCAGGACATCAAGACAATGGAGGAAAGATATCAAGGTCGTTGGGATCACCATATGATGGCAGACTACTGCTGGACCTTACAAAGGGACTGTCCTGACCAAAAATACAACAGACAATCACATACAAAACGTTTTTCTTAATTCATGTTTGTGTTTTTTCAATATTTTATTACTAATTGGATTGTTCATAATATAATTTAAAGCGTTATTTTCATTTGAATAAAAGCTTTTAAATATATTGAACTCTTTTCTTTAATTTTATTTCAAGTATGAATAAATTGCCTTTATCTCAAAAAGTGGAGTCAATATTAAAAAAAAGTTATTATTTTCGTATTTAGTAGACCAGAATTACCTAAGTTTGACTAATAAATCCTGTGCCGCAGAATCAATGTTCCCCTGTGTAATAGACTCTTTCCGTCTAATACAAACATCATCTATTTAACACATCTAATGATGAAAAAGTTAACACAAGAGTTTCCCATCATTTTTATTTTTAGATCATTTTTTCTTTTAGGTTAGAGCGAAGTTTGCCCCATTGTAACTTTACTCAATGAATTCTTTATCGCACTCTTTTTTTCAAATCCTTTCCTTTATCAAGATCTCAACTATTATTGCTTTAGTTGATGGAGCGACAGTATCAAACCAAGTAACATGAAGTGGACACGTTACGCGGTGCCCTGCGAATTTTAAATTATTTGTCTACAAATTTATCGAACTTAAAATATTAATCTTAATTTTGTCCGTATATCTTTTAAAAAATTTACTTAAATATTTGTTATGAACCATTACAAAAATAAATGAGTATTTAACATATACTACTACAAAATACAACATATGCAAGTTAAAATTTCTTTGCAAGTAACGAAACCTATTTTGTTCTCGCATAACAATAAAAATAATCAAATCGGAAAGTTCGTTAACGAATTTCTGTATATCACAAAATTATTTGTATTCACAAATCAGCTCTTCCATAGTACATACATACATACACGTAAATTAAAAATATTTAGATAATTAACAATGAAAGGAAATAAATTAATAACTAAGCCTCTCACAGAAGAAGTGTATTATATTGTTTTTATTACGCTTCTAATAAAAATTTGTTAATAATAGGAGCAACTCTCTCCGGTGTGCAAAGATGCAAGTGATGCGTGCCAGGTACTTCTTTATATATCACAAGTTCAGCATTATCTCTTAATGTTTCAATAACTTTATCATACACTTGGGGATATTCAAATTTCATGCCAGGAATAGCACGAATATTTAAGACTTTACAACGTATGCGCTTGGCATAAGCTAATACTTGATCAGCTGTAAACATTCCAAGTAATGATATTTTCAACCGTAGGTCCCTGGAAAAATGATAGCCGTTTTTATGTAAATGCTGCGGTGCTGTATCCATGCCACGTTGCATTAGGATCTTTACTGAACGTTCATCGACAGAGCCTTCATAAGCGTCTAAAACCAACTTAATCATTTCATTGTATGTATAACAAGGCACTTTTGTTTCGGGTAATGTTTCATAGTCTAAAAATTTGTCTAATGCCCAGCCAGTCATTTCTGCTTGACGATCAATACTACGCACTGTAGGCCCAGCAATGTCAATATTTATCAATTTTTCGACTTCTTCCGGAAAGCTTGCAGCATACATAAAAGTCAAAGCACCGCCTAGTGAATGTCCCATTAGAGTAACACGCTTCCAACCATATTTACGAACAATTCGTCGAATCAGACTTATGCCATCCCAAAACAAGAAATACTGGATACCTTTGGGGTAGTGTGAAGATTTTCCATGACCAGGTAAATCTATGCACAGCACTGGTAAATCGGGAAGCATAAGAGGACAAAGATTGTCAAAACTACCACAATTATCTTGCCATCCGTGTAATGCTAAAATTGGCTGCTTGTTGCGACTTCCCCACCATTTTCCTGTAAAATAAATTATTAGCATTATTATCATTATTTATTCATAATATATTTTACAAATGAATTTTTAAAATACCTATCGTTAAGGAAAAAAAGTCTACATACACCCTATGATTTTAAAGTTTGAGAGAATTATTGGCGAAAATTGGATAAGATTTTATAGATTATTTGAAGAAAACAAAATATAGGAAAAAAATACAATATAAAAATTATTGGAAAAAAAAACATAATAAATAGTAGGAAAAACGTCTACATACAACTACTAATATTGAATAACAAATTAAAAACAAAGAAATAGGAATTACAGTTAACTTTGTATATTTGTTTAAATTTACAAGCATTGTAATTGTTTAAGTGGACAAAGTGATAATTAAAGAAGATTTTTTGAATTTTAATCCTTAAATAAATCGAAAAGAGAATAGATATTTCAGTTCGTAATATTGTAGTAAATCTTATGGAGAAATTGCTAAGATAACAAAATTCAGTTGTCCTACTGTAAAGACAATCATTAGAAATTATAGCTACACTGATGCCCAGTTTTTGACTCTATATTTAAATGTCATTTAGCTTTAAATTCTATTTAAATACGAAATACAGTTTTTCAAGGCTTATTTAATTGCAATTTAAATGAGCAACATTGGACATTTAATGTCAAAAAACTTAACATATGACTTTGACGTTTGTTTACCTCTCAATTTCTTGGTTAAAAAATATTTTTCAGAAATTAAAAGTTATTAAATATAAAAAGTATATATATGTAAATTAAATTAAAAACTATAGATATCTGAATACATAAGTACATATATATGTACATATATGTATAAATATACATATATTTACAAATAAAAAAGGCAACAAAATTAATTCCGATCAAGAAGACATGAGTGATGCTGAATTGTGTACAACTTTTATTTATGGTGCACAGATGTTAGTTGTGTTCACTTACTTTACTAGTAAAAATTAGCAACGAGAGAGTAACAAGAAACTTTCCAAAATAACTCTCAAAAATGTGAAAAAGTAAATGAACACTTTACTAGCTTAAATTTGCAAGTTAAAGTAGTGTTGTAATGTATAGATATATATGAGTACTCAATAACTACCCCTATATTTTTTGGAAAAATTATACATCTACGTATATTATTATAAAAATGATGTGATTCTGGCCATTTATATTCAGCATTATCGTGACTGGCGTTTTTCGAGTACGGCTTGTAATAGAATAATGAAAAGTTTTGCAATTTTATTTAATATAGTACTAGGCGTAGTCGAAATACGCTAAACACGATAAGGGTGACTAGCTACTTTTGAATAAAATGAATGAATATAATATCTATTTTTAATTAGTTTATACGTTATAACAGCCTGCATACACATAGAATTTTTATTGCAAACTCCGGAAATAACGACAGAATAAGATCGCAGAAATGTTTATTTCCAACTTTGTGATTTATTTTCCAAGCGATTTTCATAAAATGGTGTTTTTAATGCGTGTTAGAATAAGCATGCGATAATAGATATTATTATTTTGACATCTTATTGCGTTATTATTATAATAATTATATAATATTAAGTATTTTGTAATGTGATTTTATGAAGAACTATTTATGTAAATAAACACTAATAAGAAACTACATTAAAGCGCAAACAAATGTGAGTTGAAAAGGAGAATTTTTGTTCGTTATTGTCTAATGTTAATGCTCCGCCTTTGCAATCGTTTCCAAACTATAATAATAATAAACAGCCGGCAAAAAACGGGTTAAATATCTTTTTTAAAGGAAACAAAATTAAACCATTTTTAGTTTTCATTGTAATAAAAAGCTTTATCCAAAATAAAATATCAAAAGCAGTAGAAAAGTAATTTAATAAATTATGTGTTAATTTAAATTTATTTGCAAATATATATTTGAACTAATTGAATTATTTGCCTGCTTAGTGTAAATTACCAAGTAGCTACGTAGTCATTATATTTACATCACTAAAAATTACAACTGGTCTGGGAAAATTAAAGAATAAAAAACCACAACATTTCAGAGGCAGTTAAAACCACAGGTTTAGACATCTTATGTTGCTTCTGTTGTCCCTAAGTTACACAAAAATAAATGTATCTTTTTAATACTTTTTATCGTTTTAAAAGTTTACATTTACTTACAATTTCTTAAATTTTCGAAAATATTTTTATTTTCAACGTAATTTAGAAATATTGTTTTGTAAACACAAACGCAAAACAGCTGTTTGAATAATTATTGCAAGTAAAAATTTTACTTGTAAAAACTTGCAAGAATTTTTCTGTCTCTCAATTTTTTACGCTCTTTCGACACTCTCTCGTTCCAAATTTTTTGGGTTAATGAACGCTTTCTAGTAACAATTGTTACAAATTTGTACAAATTTTTAGTAAATGAACACACCTGTTTTCTTTAAAACTATCGATAAAATTTTTGACATTTCATAGTGCAACCATATTTTCATTGCGATTTAATACGAAGAATTATTTAACACTGAAAAACTGAAGCTGTATTTAAATACAATTTAAATTTTTTATAAATTTAAGTAAAAATTAGCTAATTGCATATTTAAATATCAACTCAAAAACTGGGCATAACTGAAACGTTGACAAGAAATAAAATATAAATTTACACTTATGGAAATAACAAAAACATATTTATATACGGAACCAATTGTGTAAAAAGTTTGGAGAAACTAAACACTGCAGCGTTATGGTTTGGGGCGCCATGTCGCCATCTGCAGTGGGTCGCTTGGTTTTCGTCGAGAGTAATATGGATCGATATCAATATAAAAGCATATTGGAACAAAATCTGAAGGCATATTTTGATAGCTTGGGCCTGGGAAATCAAGATAATGGCAGTAAAGATACTGCACACGTTGTTCTCCATTATGCTCCCAGACAGCTAAATACAACTTTCCAGTCGCCATACTTAAGCCCGATAGAGCACATATGGGACAGTTTGGAGAAATATGTACGGAAATATGAAGAAAGTAGTGGCGACACATTAAAATCCGCCCCTATTCGTGCATGGGCCGAAATAACAACCTCCATCACGGAACATTTTATTATTTTTCATTAAATTTACTCCGTCGTCTTCAAGCAGTTATTGATGCCCAAGGTCGACCAACAAAATATTGAAAACTAATTTTTTTTATATACATTTTTAAAATAACGATTATTTTTTTTTTTTTCTGTATGTAGACTTTTTTCCTATGAATTTTAAATGTTTTTGTTTCGTAAATAAATTATTTTTTTATTTTATAAACTTGTTTATTAACGCCTTAAATATTAATATACATTTTTTTTTATTTCCTTCACAAACTCTCTAAAACCATTAAAGGGCGTATGTAGACATTTTTCCTTAACTGTATATACAAAAAGGTCCCGAAGTTAGACCATAATCGCTCGTATTTATAATTAATAGTAGTCAAACAAAGGCATATAAAATGTTCATAAAACAATCAAAAAATTTGTAGTTCGCGTTAAAGCAGTTTAAGAAACTTTTCTTTATTCCGGGTGTTTCGTTAGATGTTTATTTAGCGACTCTCTATGTACATCACAGAATATAAACAGAATACCCAACAATGACATTAGAAAAAGCGTGTAATCAGGTGTTATGCGTTTTTACGTACAAAATTTTAAATTAACCCGATTATATGAAAGAGATAGCTTAATTAGAAACGATAAGGTTTTTTATCTCTCTTACATAATCGAGGTAATGTTGTTGTGAGTTGTCGCGTCTAGTTAGTAGTTTATGATGTACATCTGTTCTTATTAGTAGTTATGAATTAGCGGCGTTGCCAGACATAAAATATAATATTAACAAAGTATAATAAATCTTAACTATGCTAATCTAGCGCTTTATTAACACTACTTTGTTCCTACAGTTCGGCCATCCTGACTACAAATCGTCCCGATTTCGTCCAAAACTGGCTCATTTTCAGTTCCTTTGAACTATTTTTTCAAATTCGCTGCTTCCCATATCCCTTCGTAAGGTATCTGGGTTAACTGAAATCCTTCTACATCTCTTATCACATATCTATCGTTCCCCAAAACTTTGGTGACTCTATACGGACCTTTATATTTTGGTGCTATTTTTTTACAAGCCCCTGGGGTACTAATGTAATTCCTAACCACCACGTAATCGCCTACTTTATAATCACTCTGAACCCTATTTTTATCCTTTAACATCTTGTTGTATGCTTGATTCTCGACAATCTTCTTCGCAGCCTCATTTCTAGCTTCCAATAAGTTCCGCTCGATTCCACTGTCAATTTCTTCCAATTTTTCCCTAAGAAAGTCAACAACCGTACCCCGTTGGTGAATTCCAAACAAAAGTTCACTTGGCGTCATTCCAGTACTTTTATGTTTCATATTATTCATTGCAAATTCGATGTCAGGAAGCACCTTATCTAAACTTAATTCTTTACCAGCTGTCGTCAATTTGGCTATCATTAGTCCCAAACTTCGGTTCACTCGCTCTATCTGACCGTTTGCCTGGGGTGACCCTGTTGCAATTTGTACATGCCGTATATTATCAAACTTAAGAAAATCATCAAAAACTGCCAAAGTAAATGTTCTACCGCGATCAGAAACTAATATTTTTGGACGACTGTAAGAGTTAAAATATTGTTTCATACATCTAATCACTTCCCCCGTGCCTGTTGAACATACCGCGTATAGCTTAACAAACTTTGTAAAAGCATCAATAACTAAAAATACATATTTCTTTTAAACTTTCCGAAATGATATCGGTCCAAAATGATCTACGTGAATTTTTTGAAAAGGGGAATTACCCTTCGGAATGCTGTGCATTAATCCCTCATGCTTACCGGTTTTTGCAGAAAAAGCGATACATTTTAAACAATTTCCTATATGATCTTTTATCTTATCCTTCATTTTTGGAAACCAGTAAGTTGTCAATATTGCACTCATAACTTTATCACACCCCATATGCCCCATTTCGTCATCATACTTATGAAGTATACTAGGCACCATAGACCCCGGTACATAGAAAAGAAGATTATATTCCTTTTTCCTATAAACTAGCCCATTTCTCATTTCGTACCATTTACTCTCAGTATATTCCAGTTCATTGCGGATTCTATTTATTTCGTTATCTTTATATTGACAAATTGATAGGTTTTGCTCAAACGTATTTTCTTCAAGAACTAAAATACTTGAAAGCCTGCTTAGCGCATCCACATGTCGCATTTTCGATCCCACTCTGTGCTCCAAAGTATAATCGTAATTTTGGAGTTCTAGAGCCCATCTAGCTATTCTAGGATTGATTTCCTTCTTGTTTAATGTTAATGTCAACGAGTTGCAATCGGTTACTATTTTAAATCTTATTCCTTCCAAATAGATTCTGAACCTTTTAAGAGCGTACACAATTGCGAGAGTTTCCAATTCGAAACTATGGTATTTCGATTCACATTCTGTTGCCCGCTTCGAAAAATAAAAAATGAGGTGAAAAATTGAATCTTTCTTTTTTTGTAATAATATCGCTCCGAAGCCTAATGAACTTGCGTCACAATGGAGCTCAGTCTCATCCCTGTGGTCATAAATACCTAATATGGGCGCTTCCACCAATTTACTCTTCAATTTTTCAAAACATTGCATCTCTTCATCGCCAAATTTGAATTTAGTATTTTTTCTTATAAGGGCGTATAATGGCTGAGCTTCAACAGAAAAATTTTCTATAAATCGTCTAAAGTACGAACATAAACCAAGAAAACTGTGTATGGCCTTTGCATTTTGTGGAATAGGGAAATTCCCTATTGATTTTATGTTTTTCGCATCCGGTCGAATACCCTCCTTAGAAATAATATAACCCAAATATTTTATTTCTGACTTCATGAAGTTGCATTTATCGAGTCTCAGTTCTAAACAATTTCTTACCAATTTGTTAAAAACCAGTGCAAGAATTTCTAAATGCTCTTCCGCTGTTACAGTTGCTACCATTATATCGTCTAAATAAATCGCCAATTTCCCCGCTTTAATTTCATCATTAAATATATTGCTAACAAACCGTTGAAAAGTGGCTGGTGCGTTTTTTACGGCATTTTCAAGTACTCATATTGGCCCATAGGTGTTATAAAAGAGGTGTATTTTATAGACTCATCGCTCATTTTTACATGATGAAACGCGTTTTTCAAATCGAGCAAAGAAAAATAACGTTTATTCACCAGTCTGTCCAATAAGTCGTCAATAAGTGGTAATGGAAAATTATCTTTACACGTATTTTTGTTTACTTCACGGTAATCAACGCACAACCGAACCACACCATTTTTTTCCGAACCAAAACTATTGGGGAAGTGTATTCTGACATACTTGGCCTAATAATTCCCTTTTCTAATAATTCATCTACAATTTTCTGAACATTCTGCTTTAGGGTATATGAAAGTCTGCGTGGGGAGCAGCTGAACGGTGTTTCATTTTTCAAGTTAATTTTAAGTTTCCATTCGAATTCGTGTTTATCGGGACGTTTGCAGTTTAAATAATAATCCTTAAATAATTTCTGAAATTTCTTATTCATTTCGATAGATACATCTTCGTTATTAACAATTAAGTCGTCATTTTCTATTTCTATATTCATTATATTCGTACATTCTTCTTCGTATTCTGTTTTTAATTTAACTCGTGCTAAATTCAAAGAAATTCTGTCCTAAAAGCATTGGATAACACATTGTTTTATTTAACACTACAAGTAAAATAACCAATAAAATGATTATACTATCTTCAAGTAATGCGCCTACAATAACACCAGAGGTGGTTCAACAATGTTCTAAAAATAAACACAACGCCTTAAGGCAATTGATAAGAAGTAAACACACGAGCGAAATCAAGACATTTCCGGCTCAGTGTCGGATGCCAACACTATATAAAAAAAGTGGCGAATGTAGCGGAAAATTTTTTTATATAGAATTTGGCAGCAAATCATTTTAAAAACTGAAAATAGTCATGAGCTGCGCCGCTTAGTTTACCTGTTGTATTTCGCCTTTTCCTGCCAATCCCTTTCTAAAAAAAGTGCCACAATTACTTAACATGTCTGAGTGTGCGTTACTTTCTTTTTAAATAAATAATAAATAAAAAGCAGTTTGGTTGAAAACAACAAGTTTTGAATAGTAAATTATTTTTATTATTCCCCATTTAAATTTAAATTTCTTAGGGCCATTATTACAACCTGCCGGTAATTAAAGGTTTTCCGTTATTATGAGTGTACGTTAAGACAAATCTGTCCGATAAGCTAACGGGAAAATCATCCTACCTTTAACTTTCCACGAGAAGTTTATGTACTTGATGTTGCTATATTTTGAAGCAAAAACAACATTGAACTAGTTAAATAAAACAAATAGACAAACACGAACTATCACCAAAAATTTCGTTTGTTGCAAGTAAACATATAAATAAAACTACGTCGTTAACACCATGCGTTTTTTTTATTTGTTTTTGTCAAAAGTAGTCGGTTCTCGCTCTGGTAGTGCCATATTTTCAAAAAGATTAATTTTATTTTATAAGGAAGTTGTAGTAACGAAAAAAGTTAAAGGCCACTTTATTCCTCACGTTATTTAAACTTACCATTTACTAACAGTAACTTTATAGGTAAGTTGTAATAATGGGCCTTATATTGTAAATATTAAAATTTGAGTTATGCATTTGTAGAATTTTTGTATGTACATAAGCAAGAATATTTCCCGACTGGGACCCAAAATGGCAATTATAGCGTTTTGAAATCGTTGGCATTTAAGAAATAAATATTTGAATTTACAAAAAATTTCTTTACTCTTATTAGTAACAGGAGAGTAAAACAAACATTTACAATTAGTCTCCTAAATACTCAAAAATAGAAATAAAAACATTTGAAAGCATGCAGAATTTTTTAAGCTACAGTTACTCACAAAAGTATTTTGCCCTTTTAAGATCAACACAAATATTTTTCCGGAATATTTGCATTGTCCCTTTTCGTTTTCAGTTTTTTTCTTTCACAAAAGCACTCATTGTTGTTGTTCGAAGACATGAGAAATGTTTAAATTACAAGAATTATCTTGTTCAGAGAGTATAATTTTACACTTTATAATTAGTGCATATCAACATATGTATATACTATACTCTAACTCAGTGGTAGTGAATAGAGGTTCAGAAGCTACCTTCGTAGTCGAAAATAGACAGGAGGTATTGATTATTACTTTAGTTATCACTGATTTTGAAGCCTTAAAGCTTTTCGGATCGGAAGTAAATGTGTCCAGGAAGGTGAATTATCTGGGCGTTACCTTAGATAAGGAACTTACCTGGAATGAACACATCGAAACAAAGGTCAGGAAAGCAAAAAAGGATTATGCATCAATGTAAACGAGTGTGTGGCCGTAGGTGGGGAATCTCGCCGAAGGCTACATTCTGGATTTACACAATGATGGTGAGACCCATTATAACTTACGCATCCGTGGTGTGGTGGCCGAAGGCCTCTCAGGGCACAATTAAGCGTAAGTTGGATGGGATTCAGAGGGTTGCCTGCGTGGGTATAAGTGGTGCAATGCGCACGGCGCCAACGCAGGCAATCGAGGCAATGTTGGGATTGCTGCCATTAGACTTATTCATTAGGTCAACGGCCGCATTGTCAGCTTTGCGAATGAGGAGCGATGCGGTTTGGCATAGCTTTGGGCTGAACATCGGGCATAAGAGTATCCTGGACCTCGTTGGGAAAGAGGTTAGGGCTGCTCAGATGCCGATGGAACGCATGAGTAGAAGAAAGGTAGTCGAAAGGCTGCATCGGACACTCATTGCAGAGGACATTATACACAATGAGTGTATGGAGACCGACATCAGCATTTTTACTGATGGTTCTCTTATGAGTGGCAGGGCAGGAGCAGGTGTATTCTCAGTTGAGCTGAACTTGTCCTGTAGTCTGTGTTTGGGGAGGTACGTATCAGTTTACCAGGCAGAACTGCTTGGTTTGCTGCATGCGTTGGATCAATTGCTTGAAAGCCGAGTGCATGGGAAAAGGGTTCTCATTGCACTTGACAATCAGTCAGTTATAAAACGCATGAGGCAAGTGAACGTATATTCCAAACTGGTGCTGGAATGTGTTCTGAAACTGAACAGATGTCCCTCGTTGAATGAGGTGACGTTGATGTGGGTTAAGGGACACATAGGCACAGCTGGGAATGAAGCAGCAGACGAACTAGCAAAAAGGGGATCTGATGTGGATTTCTGTGGACCAGAACCCAGGGTTGCCCTGGGGAATGGCCTAGTGCGAGCTAAAGTTCTTCAATGGGTAAACTCATTACACCTGAATAGGTGGAGGGAGAATACCACATGTAGACAGGCTAGAATGGTGCTCAAAGAGCCCCTCGGCAGGAAGGCCAGCAAGGACTCGGGTATAATAGGGCTACCTTAAGCTGGATCACTGCGTTAGTGACAGGACATGGAAACTTCAAGTACCATCTGGCTAAGATGAAAGTTGTAGAAGATGATACTTGCAGACTATGCCTGGAAGAGGCTGAGACGGTAGCGCACATTGTGTGTGAATGTCCAGCACTGGCTAGCATAAGGCTTAAGACCACGGGCAGACACTTGTTAGATGTGAATGCCATGGGGGAACTAAGCCTTAGACAAATGCTAGCAATTACAAAAGACTCCGTGATGAGGAAGAGTGTCGACAGTTACTAATCGACAGTCTGAAATCTCTTTAGTCAATAGTAAAGGCTAGGGCTAGCACGAGACTCAATTGAAAGTAAGGTGGCTGTGATTACGGATCGGTTCCCTGAAATCAATTTGAGGAGCGAAATGGGGGTCGAAAAGGGACCCAGAAAGTAAGTGGTCTGCTTCGATATCCCCCCATACATTAATAATAATAATAATATCACTGATTTTGCTCATGTATGTAGAAAATTAGATGGTGTAAAATGACATCTTATTTCCCGACCACTACCTCGAATACTCTGTAATGGGGTATGGAAGATTGTCCTGCCTTTTGACAGAACAGAAGAAAGCAAAGTGGAAAGTCCAGAGTCGTATTATACAATAAAGCTATCAATTGCCTTTAAGGATGCAACTTCAAGGTCTCGCAAACCCCTGTATACATACGGACAAACGCAGTTCGTCATGGTGGTGGTCAAAGTGGAAGAGGAATGTAAGAGATGCCAAAAACTGTTCAATGGGGCCAAGAATACTAGTGACCGTTCGCTGTAGAACACCTCTGTAAGCAAATTAAAAAATGAGGTAAGAAGTGCACAACGCAATTCATTCGGGACAAGCCGTATACGCAAGATCCTTTGAAATTCCTAACGGTACCCGGATTTATTCAGAAATCAAATTGGGAATGGACCAATAACGGTCTGGTAATGTTAAAGTTATTGGGCACCCACTTCCCGCGATGTACGCCGTACACTGGTGTAGTAGAATGACGTCTCAAGAGCCTTAACTACTTTAACCATTGATGGGAAACTGCGCTGGGAAATAATCCGATTCCAGCCCTAAAAATCATCAGGGCAGGATGGAATAATTCCTGCCGACTTGCAAAACAAAATTAATATAGTCATCCTTACCTCGCATGGGAGTATTTCCCTATGTAGTGGTTGAAGTGTGACGTCATATATCCCAAGAGTGGGAAGACTTGACACACAAAGGCCAAGAACTACAGACCAATAAGTCTGTCATCCTTTGTATTGAAACTCCTGGGGGGTCTAATTGAGTTTGGAATTATAATGTCGAAATATACTAGACTTCTATCCCTTCCTCAACACGCGTTTAGCAAAGATAGATTAGTCAACAATGCCGAACCCACTTCCATAGGACAAACTGTATAGACAGTTGGTATCGACGTTTCGTAAGTACGACCAGACTAATTAAGTCGGTCAATAGCAATACACCATAAAGTGGGATAGTATGAACCTTTCTACGGAGCATTACCATACATGCGCCTCTCGGGAAAATGGACTCCCTGGGCTTCAAAACGTCGCTTATACGGATGACATAGTAGTGGCAGTAACAGTGTCCTACCGCAGTACGAGCTTGGGAAGCATGGAATCTACGCTCAGGACAATCCGTGGCTGAAGTACCGTGGATGGATGAGAGTAAACCCGTTTAAAACGGAACTTGTACTACTCACTCGTAGATACAAGATCTCAAGCTTCAGGCTACCGAGAATAAACGGGGTTAAACTAAACCTTATTAGGATTTCGAAGAATTTTAAAAGTTTTGCCTTACGCTCAACGCCAACAAAGACACTCTATGCCATGCTGAAATTGTTACCGGTGGATCTACTGGTCAGAAAGCTAGCACTGTATTGAATCAATCTCACCGGCCTCATACACTGCACCACTCTGACACCTTGCTGCTCGATGGGCTTTTACTTCTCATCTTTGGAAAAGCCAGCGACATCAGAGGGCACGGAACCCCATTCGGACCATCTGAACATATACACAGATTGGATAACGAAGTAGGCGGGGTATCTATAGTTGGGATCAACATGACGTTTACAATCCGAAATGAAAACTATATTAAAGGCGATGAACTGCATGTGAAACTATAGAATATTCGACAGGTATGTTTGGATATATTCAACATCAAAACTGGTCAAGAAATATCGGAAACCTTTTAGTTGAATGGCGACACATTCAAAATATACCTTAAAATGGTTGCGTGGACATGAGACCAATATGGGCAATTAAATGTCTAATAAGCTGGCACAGAGAGGAGCCAGGCTGCGAGACTCGCATATTGAGATTTCAGAAGACTGGGATATCGAAGAATTAAGGGAGATATCGTGGAAGCGATCATCGGGCATTCTAGATTTAGAAATCGCGCCAAGAGAATAATGTTGCCTATAAATGACTACAGTGGCAGTCCTGCACTAGAGCCCTGCGCCAGACTTATCTCGGGGGGAGGACTTTTGTTAGCCTCTACTAGATATCGGAGGTGAAATATAGGCATTATATTTCTTCATAAAGAGCACCAACTGGCTTAGTAATGACTCAACAGCGGCACCAATCTACACAATGCTGCTTTTGATTTTCCTTCAATATTTTTAACTTTTTTTCTCATTCATGTTCATTAGCGGACCATTCATTCTAACAAAATATATTTGAAAAATGTTCAATGATTTACGGATATATTAAAAAAATTTCAAGAAAAGGTGTTGCTCAATTAGTGAGTTTTTATAAATTCAAAAATCTTAACATGGGGTCTCCACGCGTAATAAACTAGGAAATAATTATGTTCTCAAATGTTATTAACAATTGTTTTTTTTTTTTTTTATTTATGTCCAGTACGTATTCTCCACTACAAAACCTAGGGATGAACATAAATATTTTTACCGTTATTCTGCTTACGTTATTCCTTATGTAAGCGAACAAAAATCACAAAGAACGAAAAATGACACTGAAGATGGCACATAGCCGAAACCGGGTTGTCTCCAAACCAAAGTTGACAAGGAACAAAAATCATGCATTCGAAATTATGCTAGGTAAATGTTATCTATTATTCAATAAAACATACAGTACATAAACGGTGTGACAATTTTCAACTATTCCCAATTTTAAAAAATAACGCGCCGTACAACTACAATGAGCAATTTTGCTCTAATTTTTCAGTGAATAAGTAGATACTACGAAAAAAAAAAATTGTACCAAAAACTACGTGATTTTTCATACATCTAAACTCTTCTAACACTAACACACACAGTGTGTATAATACACAAAACCATTTGCGCTGTTTTACCTACCTCATAACTTTACTTCCTTTAATCATAAAATAATAAAAGTTGAAGCATAAGGACGTATCGGTAACCTTATGGACTGTTATATATATATATATATATATATATATTATATATATATATATATATTATATATATATACATATATATATATATATATATATAAAATTGATTATTTCCTAAGTAGTTGCTTTTTGACTGTAATTGTGCAGTGTTATAAAAAGGAAAAACTGTCGATGTCCGCTATCGCAAAAAGGTTTTCTTGCTCCAAAAAAATGGTATTTGGCGCAATTCAATTGTACAACAAAACAAAAAGCTTTAAAACTCCTTCCAGAAAGCCTAGGGCCAAAAAGACCACACCAAGTTTAACTTGTTTCAATCTGATGGAAAAACGTATGTAAGACGTCCTCGAAACAAAGCCTTAGACCCGAGGTCCACTGTGAAAACGGTGGCGGTTCTATTATGGTCTGGGGAGCATTTTCTTGGCTTGGTGTGGGTCCAATTGAACGAATTCAGGGAATAATGGATCAACATCAATATAAAAGCATTTTGGAAAATGTAATGGAACCGTATTCTTTTGAGAATATGCCCGTTCATTATATTTTCCAGCATGACAATGACCCAAAGCACACTTCAAGGTTAGTGAAGTGTTGGCTTTCGGATCAAAATAATGATGTTCTGGACTGGCCCCGCCAAAGTCCTGATCTCAACCCAATTGAAAACTTATGGGCAATTGTGAAAAGAGATCTCAAGGACAAAAATCCACGAAATTTGTTTCATTTGGCGCAAGAAAGCTGGGACAACATACCCGTGCAAACATGGCAACGTTTGATACTAAGTTTACTTAAAAGACTGCCTAATGTTGTCAAAAATAAGGATATTCCGACAAAATATTAAAAAATGTGCCCATTTGGTTCAACTTCATGAAGGAATTTTTTAGTTGTATGTGAATATTTGAATAGTTTTTGTTGTTTCTAATTATATGACCAGACTGAAATTGTTTATTTTATGTTTTTAGTAATTTTTTTTTATGTGAATTTTTTCGTTTTAAACTCAATGGAGATTTGTTAATTTATATTTTTAGTTTTTAGTTTTAGTATAATAAACTAGGTTTTTAAAATATATTTACAAATATGAGTGTTGCTAAGTCGTTTCTAATTATAAGGCCACCACTATATATATATATATATACTGGGTGGCGCAAAAGTAATCCTCCTATCAGAAAATGCTATAAATTTTGCGATTGGCCCCTAATGTCAATTCTGTTTTGACATTTGTGTAGTAAACACTTGCGAAATACACGTTAATAAACAATGTTACGCTACACTGCTCCAGAACGCGGAATATTGGTGACTATTTATTTGACCAATAATCGGTCGGTGACTTTGGCACAACGTGAATTTCGTCGCCTACTGGTGAAACACTGCGACGTTTAGCCGCTCGCCTCGAAGAGACTGGCACAACACGAGATGCTGCCAGGCGTGGCAGACCCCGGAGTAGCCGTTCTGCAGATAATATTGCTGCTGTAGCCGAGGATCTCATGGAAGCGCCGTCGACATCGACCAGACGACGTGCCACGCAAATGGGTATCAGTCGACGGTCTTTACAGCGAATTTTGGTAAAGATTTGAAGATGTTTCCGTACAAAGTCCAGACGGTGCATCAGCTGTTAGCTGCTGACCGCCAATCGCGTCTAACATACGCTCAAGCCATCCTTAATCACCACCAAGAGGAAGATGATTTTTCATCAAAAATAATCATGAGTGATGAGGCCCATTTCCATCCTAGCGGGTACGTAAATAAGCAAAATTTACGCTTCTGGGGCACTGAAAATCCGCGTGTAACCCACGAAGAGCCATTACACCCGCTCAAAGTCACTGTATGGTGTGCTGTTTTCGCTGGAGGTGTCATCGGACCTTTTTTCTTCGAAGACGTCGCGGGCCAAACAGTTACTGTGAATGGTGAGCGCTACAGAGCAATGATTAACGAGTTCTTTTTGCCGCAACTTGATGAATTGGGATTGGAAAACATGTGGTTCCAACAGGACGATGCAACGGCACACACTGCACGTGCCACAACCGATATGCTGAAGGATGCATTTCGCTTTGGCGATTTGCACTGGCCAGCAAGATCGCCTGATTTGACCGCTGAAGACTTCTTTTTGTGGGGCTTTTTGAAGTCGCGGGTTTATGTCAACAAGCCTCAGACTCTTGCAGCTCTTAAAGACAATATCCGTCAAGAATGTGAGGACCTATCGCCGGAAGTTTTGGCCAAAGTGATGGAAAATGCCATAAAAAGGGCTCAACTGACAATCAACTGTGGCGGCGGCCATTTACATGACATCATATTCTCGACTTGATGTAAAAAAATTAAAAGACCAAATAAAAATAATCCACAAGAAGAATCAAAGTTTTTCATTTTTTTTTTAAATTACAGCCAAAAAACATCGGAAGGTTATTTTTGCGCCACACTGTGATGTATATATATATATATATATATATATATATATATATATATATATACATATAACCCAGCTTTGCACTACATCGAAGTAGTCTTTAAACTACTTGATGGTACACCTAAAAGGGTTACTTTTAAAATTACACCATGGAACAACCCAGAGGGTTAGTTTAAAAGGTTTTAATCTAGTTTAGTGAATTGCCTCCGATTAGAAAAAAATTACATAGCGTGATAGAGTATTAAAAATAATAGGAAAATATGAAATAAAAAAACTCTGTGAAAGCCCTTATTTTCGGAGTTCCGAACACCCAAAGTTTTTATATATACATAAGTTGCGTTATTTCGCGTGTTTCGAAACGATATGGGACAAAATGGATATCAATAAAATGAAATTTCTACCAGCTTCATATATTTGCGAAAAAAATGTAACCCTTTGAGGGCATCTGATTATAAATTCTTTGTTTGGTTTTCATTTAAGATATGCATTTGCGAAAATTTTGATTTTCTTAAAAAATGTCACTATTTTTAGAAATTTTCATGTCAGAATGAATGGCACAACAATAATTTTGTATACCTTGTACAGTTCCCCACGGTACGTCAATCGTGACTTCTTCCCAAGAATCTTCATTCCGTTTTGTTTCATCTAAAAGCAGCAGAAGAGTTGAAAATATAAACACAGTTTAAAATATTGACATAAATCTAGTGGGAGCAACACATTCAAATCAAAATTGTTGTAAAGTGAAAAACCAGCGACACGGCATTCTCTCAGTTTATGGCTCGATATTCGTAGTATTATTAACCTTGTGAAATAATCTTTCAAATGGGACTTATACACATATGTGTGTATTAATGTAGTTACATACATATGTATTTAAAAATATAATTTTAAAACTTCGGCAGAATATTTTCGTTTTAATATTTTGTGGTCACATATATTGTCTCATTCCATTATGTAGGTCCTTACTCGGATAATATATGCAAGTGTGTAAGCTGCCGCCGACTTATGCACATTATTTTTTCCCATTTACCAATTTATTTCCTTTTACAGATGTTGCCCTATACTAGTTTTTCCGATTAAGGAAAACAAAGTTTGATTTTCCAGACTTTGATCTTTTTTATTGCAATGAAGTCTTTCGCCATATACACATGTACGTACATAAGTACATACATACATAACTATGAATAACTAAATTTGTTCTGACTTACTTGATGTTCGTCCTACGAAAGGTTCATTTTTTGTAGTACCATTAGCGGTACTATTCTTGGTTTCAACCTTATTAACCCCATCCATACCCTAGAAATTTTTTTTCACGATTCTGACCAAATTTTTTAAACAAATAAGGAAAGTTTCCGATTTCTTTTATTAATAATACGCTTACTGATGAAGAGTTATGTATAAATCTACGAATGCCTTTCACTACTCAAATTAAAATGCCAACCACACGTTGATTTTTAAATGATGTAGTTGGAAATTAATTTAGAGAAATATTGCAATAAAAACATCTGAAGCGATTTGTAAGCAATATGTCAACAAATTGAATGACATTATTCAGGGTTGCCAGGTATGGCGATTTGTCGCAAAAACCTGGCGTTGCTGACAATGAAATTCAGAATTGCAATTGGTTAATATTTGATGTCCTTGGTGGTTTTTTATTATTCTTATATTTTTTATTATTTCCTCGACGATAGAATGCATTAAATAAAGTAAGTTTGTATATTTTCCACATTTTTAAAAACATTTTGTCGCAGCTTAACATATGTACCTCAAATAATTATACCTGCAAACCTTCTACTCCAATTACAATTACAAGAAGCGATAAGAACAAGAAAAAACATGTTTTTCTTTATAATTAAGAGAACTAAAAATTAAATAACAAAATTATGTTCAAATATTTTTCTTAACATAGAAAAAAGTAAATTTTGTAAATTTAATAGTAATAGAAAATATTTGCTTCTGCAAAAATTGTATGTACATAAATCACCAGTAAATTTAACGAGGTCGCTTTCTAACAAATTATTGTAATTTCTACATTTATTTTGCCTGGTTCAAAGCATATTTGTGACTTCTATTTTTGATGAAAATGCCACCGATACCATGAGGGATCCTCCACCATGAACGCTTTAATGGCATGCTTCCCGTGGGTGTCTTACGTCCCTCAGTATTTGTGGAAACCATCTAGTTCGAAATTAATTTTTTTCCTCACTAAATATCGCTACGTTTATTAATACCATATTTGTTTGTGTTTTTCAATAAATTCGTTATCGTATTTACAGAAGTAGGAATCTGAGTAATTTTTATGCCGAATTTACTCATTTCCTTGATCAATCAACGCTCTTCATCTGTTGTGTTGCACCTTTCCTTCTGCACTGCTTGACTTGTCACAAATAACTCATTTTGCACGTATATATATTATTATAAATTAACTATATTACTACGAATTCAGTACATTATTAAATTAATCAAATAAATGGTAAAGTAATTAAAGGAAAATATGCATGTACTGCACCATTTGTAGAACATAAGATACAGAAAAGCTATTTAATATATTTAAGGCTCAACTATAATATGCATAAGCTGGCTTAAGCAACTGTGCAATTACATATAAATCATATGTGGCAAACTATAATGTACTTAACAACACTTTTCGTTAAGCTTCGTCAACTGTCATTTGCTTAAGCAAAGTACGAAACTGATCGCACATTCCATACGAAAACAGCTGATTGTGTTATAGATACATACATTAACAAACAAGCTGCAATGGAGGATGAAAGTGAAAAATTTTTGTTTTTCTAAATTTAATAGAAAAAAAATTGTTTGTATCAAAAAAGAGACGCATTTTATTATAATCGCAATTCAAAGGAGCATGTAAAAAAGTAGCACAAAAATCCACAAAATTTTTATTGTTTATAAGTTGAGTGATGCACACCGCTGCAGTTCTTAGCCCTTTTGGCCAAAATTACACAAGCACCAACAATTGTTAATTTTTTTGTTCGAAAATTTCTGAAAACTAATAAAAATAATTATTAATTTGTATATGAATGGTATTAAATATATAAAATATATTTATTCAACACCTTTTTGTTAACGAAGTTTATTTATTCTCAAATAAAATATGTTTTTGCAAAACTACGAATAAAACAAATGTGCAACTGTGGCATTATAGTTTCCAGGCTCATGTAAGTACATTGTAGCCACCTAAAAGTCTTCAATAATTTGCTTAAGCATTTGACAGGCTTTTCGTTGAATTTTTGATATTATCTTAAGCTACTTTAAGCATATTATAGTTGGGCCTTTTCATATACTTATGAGTGCGGCAGAAATGTGTTGATTTATTTTTTAATTCATTTAGAGAAAAAGAAAAAACTTCAGTACAGACAGTCGTGTAATACACGCTGCTTCTTCACCTCTCTGTCATCCTATCATTCAATATCCTGTCTTCCTATAATTTAATTTTCCTAAACTACTAATTTATACGGAAAATTTATGCGGAAAATAATATTTACAGTGTAGCTAATTCACAATTGCCATATAATTTACACTTTTAATTCTGGTAATGCCTACAGCTGTAATTTATATGTATACATGCATATGGATGTGTGAAATTATTTTACTATGAACATTTTGTTCACCTACTTGTGCATTTAGAGTGTTTTTGAAAATATCAAGCAAACAAAATGATGCCAGAGCCTGAAGATTGTCCAGGTCCACAAAGCACTAGCGCAGGCTTAGAAAGCGCTTGTCAGGGTTGTCCTAACCAGCAAATCTGTAGTGATCCTAAAAAGAAGCTTGAAGATCCCGGAAAAGCGTTAGTGGTAGAAGCGATGAAAGACGTTCGTAATAAATTGCTTATCTTGTCGGGTAAAGGCGGTGTTGGAAAAAGTACAGTCACTATGTTACTGTCACGTTATTTGGCCAGAATTTACAATGATAAAAATTTTGGAGTTCTGGACATTGACATATGCGGGCCTTCGCAACCGCGACTACTGGGCGTAGAAGAAGAAAATGTCCATCAATCGGGTTCTGGCTGGTCACCTGTAAGTGTAGATGATAATCTGTGTTTAATGTCAATTGGTTTCTTGTTGGGCTCTCCAGATGATGCAATTATTTGGCGTGGACCAAAAAAGAATGGAATGATACGTCAATTTTTAAGTGAAGTTGATTGGGGTAATTTGGATCTGTTATTGCTAGACACTCCACCAGGTACTTCGGACGAGCACCTTTCGGTCGTATCATATTTACATGATGAAAAACTGCCCGGCTCCCTTAACGCCATTATTGTAACAACGCCCCACGAAGTATCGTTACTAGACGTACGAAAGGAAATAAACTTTTGTAAAAAACAAGGTATACAAATAGCGGGGGTTATTGAAAATATGAGCAGTTTTCTATGTGCACACTGTGGCAACACATCGGAAATTTTTCCTGCTAAAACTGGTGGTGCTAAAGCAATGTGCGATGAAATGAATGTACAATTTTTGGGTTCCTTACCACTTGATGCAGAACTTACTAAAGCGTGTGATAGAGGCGAAGACATAACATCTTCAAACAATTCAACTACTGCAGCTTTGAAGGAAATATGCAAAAAACTTTTAAAAATTCTGTAACTCGCATCAGTTTCGATGGTATACATACATTTCCAAATACATTCAATCCTGCTTATTTCGATGTAGTAGCTCTTTTTTAAATTCAAGTGATAAAATACAATGTACATTTTAACCAATTTAATTACAACAAAATTATTTTACAATATTACAACAAGCCTAGGGTCGTTTAAGCCAATGTACTTATATTTCAACTAAGAGCACAAGACGTTTCGATTAACAATTGTTTCTTCTATGAAGTAAAAGGTATGTTTATGATAGACCTCTGGTGTGAATATAGAAATTTTATTTATGTTTAATTATCGAGAGTCGGCTCGTATGCACTCGCAACAAATAGTGGCTATATTTTCTGCGAGCGGCGGATGGTATGAGAGGCTGGTGGAAGTATTAACAATTTATCAAGGATGACGAAAATTCGTTCCAAATTATCTATATCTTATTACCTTGTCGGAACATCAAATCAATAATATATTGATTGATATTAGTAATTTTTAGTGAAATTTGAGTTTTTTGGTAAAATATGTTTGTTCGGTTTAATTTTTGTTTTCCCTAGTAGTTTTCAATTGTTAGAAATGATCGATTTTTGGTGAATTTTTATATATATTACCAAACCCGAAGGCCCAGATATTTTTTTCATACAGCTTTTCTTTTTTGTGGAGAATTTCCGATTTCAAAAAAACAACATTTATTCGCATTTAATTTTAAATTGTACTTGGATAATCTATCGAAAACATTACATAAGTTATTGTTGTGATGTTTCAAACTACATCCAAAAACTATAATATCATCAACATACAAGAAAGCTTCGGATTCTAGTCCAGCCAGCGCTATCGTTAGCATCCTTTGAAAACTATTTGAAGATATTTTTAGTCCAAACGGTAATCTTGTATATTGGTAATGACCATTGGTTGTTGAAAATGCTGTATACGGTCTTGACTGTTGATCGAGTTTAATTTGGTGAACTAGTCATATCCAACGTGGAAAAATATTTAGCTCTTCCTAGTTTATCTAGAACATCATCTAAGCGCGTCAGTGGAAATTTATCATTTATTATTTTGTCATTTAGTTTTCTGAAATCAACGACTAATCCCCATTTTTTTTATCGCTTTGCCCCTTCTTAGGTACTAATAAAAGTGGAGCGTTGTAAGGACTTGTAGATGGTTCTATTATTCTTTGTTTCAGTAAATCCTTCACTTCGTTATTAATTTCCTCTGTATGTATTTGTGGTAAACGATAGTTCTTTATGTAAACTGGATTTTTGTCATTTAGTTGAATATTCTGATTGTAAAAATTATTGGTTGTCAAGTTCTCGCCTTCTAAATGAAAAATGTGTTGATATCTCTTTAATATTTCAAATAACTCTTTTGTTGCTTTTTCATCATTCTTTTCTATATTAAATTCATTTAACAGTGTTTTAAAACGTTCCTCATTGTATTCAGTAACTTTTCCACTATGATTTGTATTATATATATCAAAATTTCTTAAAGGGATAGTTTCTACTTTTAAATTTTCTATTCTTGCAGTCTCGTCTAATACGTTTAATAATTTTATATGTTTGTAGCCATCTCTAGGAATTATGGTATTTGCTAAAAATACACCTTTTCCAATTTCACGGTTGCATATTACACTATCTTCTTCAATATTTATTTCCCAAGGTATAATTATTTCACTTCTTGGAGGAATTCTTATTACATTTATCTCGAATGTGTCGTTGTGAATAGGTAATGTCAATGTCTCATTTCTTGTGTTGACGGTTAAAGTGAATGTTTCATAATCTATATTACAGTTGTATTTTAATAAAAAATCTCGTCCAAGTATACCATCTGTATGGATAGGAAAATTTTCATGTACCAACTGTATTTTATGTTTAATTAGTGTCTCGTTAATTTGTATAAATATGTTAGTGGAACCTAAGGATTTTATTTTCTCTTTTGTAATTCCTGTTAAACAGCAGAAATCATCTGGATCTTCATCATATTTATGTAATAAATCTTCTTTGCATAGTGAGATGTCAGCGCCTGTATCTATCAAAAATGTCAATACACGGTGTGTATTTTTTATATTTAGTCTCACATAATTTTTTAGATCTGATGAAATGCTAAATACTGCCCTCGAGGTTACTGGTTTTGTTCCGGAGAACCTTGGTATTTTATTGTCTCCGGACCACGGGAGTTTCCCTGGTCTCGTTCCATACAATTCACATTCCGATTTCTGTTATTGTTTTGGTAATTATTGTATCTATTACGACTATTTGCATTATTATTAGGATTACCATTGTAATTATTACCATTATTACGGTAATTATTGTTATTGCCATTGTTATTGTTGCGATAGTTGTTACCAATATAATTGTTACTTTGGTAGTTATTGTTATTATAACTATTTGTCATATTGCGGTTTCTTCTATTATCAAAGTTATTTCTATTATTATTTCTGTGATTATTGTTGTTATATCTGTTATTTGAATTATTGTTATTCCTGTAATTTGCGTTGTTTCTGTTGTTTGTGTAACTGTTCCCGTTTCGTGTTGTTTGGAACATTACCTGATTTTGTCTAATATCCGTTGATGCTTCTATTGCTATTTCAATAGCCTCGTTTAAGGTTTTTACTCTACTGGCTTCTATAGTCCTAACGATTTCTTGATTTTTCAGTCCGTTTTTGAAAGAATTGAATGCTATTACAGCATTTGATTTGCTAATTGCGTCTCTATGATCCTCGCCTAAAGAAGTTATTTGGATCTCATTTAATTCCATAGTTAAGTGTTCTATTTTGTCCGCAAATTTTCTAATTGTGTCTATCTGTGTAATTCTTGTCAATTCATTCAAAATAACATTTGGCGATTTTTCTGTTTCGTAAGTCTCTTTCAATCTCGAAATTAAGGAATTTAAGTCAGTAGGAACTAATACCTGTCTTAGTTTGGTTTGCACTTTATTTGAAATTTTAGTCTTATATACAAAATTGCAAAATGAATTATGTTTTGCCGAAGGTAATGTATCTTTAATTATTTCAATATTTGCTATAAATGGATCTAATTCGTTTTTATTACCATCAAAAACAGTTAGCAATTTTGAGATTGATGCTAATTCTGTTGTGTCTAAACCGTCGTTCGTCATGGTGGAATTTTCTAATCGTCCTTTTAATGTCTCAATTGTAAGTTTGTCTTCGTGGCTCTGTAGTACCTGAAATGATGTTTCCTTTTTTTCCTTAAATTTTAAGATATGTATTTGCCTTTGTTCTGTATAGAAATATTAGGAAATAAAGTAATAACATTTCCTAATATTTCTATACACCTGTTTTCTAATTCTTTAAGTTCTATTCTTTTGCTCTGAATCGTTTCATATGTATAACCTCTCACTAAGGATTTCTTTGCGTTTGATATAATTGAATCTATATGGTCATATATACTTTGTATAATTTACAATGATTTATTTTAATATAATTTTCTTGCTTTTATTTTCATTTTATTAATTATTTAAAATAAGTTCGCAATAAAGTGTGTATATATGTATATCTTTTTTTTTGTTTTATATATTTAAACTCTACTATTTGAAGTTAGTAAAATTCTTTCTTTTACTCTGTTTTGAATAAATTTCTTATACATTTTATGAATTTTAAATAAAATTATAATTAATTGTAAGATTATTATTAAATATAATAATGATGTTTGGCTTATGCCGATGTTGTTCGAGCCGTCATTGTTATTCGAAATTATAATTTCTTCGTTTTTCGACTTTTCATTGCCCATTTTATATTTAATAATGCACTTCTTATATTTAATAATATACTTATGTTTACTAATGCACTTATTAAAAATTTTCTTTACCTCAGATTCTTATTCTTTTGTTGGTGACCCCTTTGTTTGTTGATGTCTCCTCTAGTTGCTGTTAGTGTTCATGATTTTGGTTAAGATGTCCACCGGGATCGAAATTTTCATTGGGTTCCTTCTTTGCGTGATTCTTTTGCTATTTGCCGAAAAATGTGTTTATCCTGGCATAACTACGGCCATTATCATCAAAATTAAGCTTCATATATATTGCTTTTGTTGGGTTTGGCTTTTTATGTGCGTATATACGTTTTAGTTCACTTTTTCTGTACACTTTACTTTTTTTGTTTTAGTTCATTTTTTCTGTACACTTTACTTTTTTTTTTTGTTTTAGTTCATTTTTTCTGTACACTTTACTTTTTTTTTTTGTTTTAGTTCATTTTTGATTGGCAGGATCGCCATGTCGTAAAACTATCATGTCACATAAGCACATTGTGGTAATTTATAAATTTTTCTTCATTTTTATTTTAATTTATTTTTGTTTTCTTAATTTGTTTTAACAAGTCGTCTACTTGTTTTCACTTACAAATTCTTATTGTTATTAATTCTTAAAATTATTCTCTATATATACAATTTTAATTTACTTCCTATTACAATTACTTATCTTCTATTTTGCTTACTTATTATGTCAAGTACATGCAATTCAATAATTTTGAGTTATACTTTAATATCGATGTCAAGTACTTGTAACGGTGACACCGATCTACTTATGAAAGAAACAAAGAAACTAGGCCACACACTAGATAGTTACAAATATTTGGTGAGAATAAGTTGCAGTTATGAATGGAATTTATATGCACACTACAATGGCATCCTCAAAAACAATAAGAAAAAGACAACAACTATACATTACATAAACCAACTTATGATACCAAAATGTAAACAAAAAGTTGTAATATTAAAATGCATATCTGCCGTTGATTCTTTTTGATTTTTACTAGTATTGGTTTTGTTCTCCATGGCTGCCTTTGATTAAACATTTTGTGTGTATGTAGTAGAAACGGTGTTAACCATTTGTGCGTAAGTGGGATTTTGTTTGCTACATATTTCTGGAAATTGGCTTAAGCGTTTTTAGTGCAGGATTATCATTAAAAATCTTGAAACGATAAGGTTATTTATTTCTTTTGTATAATCGAGGTAATGCTTGTTGCGAGTGGAAATACATTCATAGCAGCGCACTCTTTATGCAAGAAGTATATGTATTCTTCAACCCCAGGAATTGCAGCCAATGTTTGCAAAATTCATTTCTGTAAGAAAGAAATAAAAACAAACAGATTGGAAAATATAATCTATATAAATTCTACACAATTAAGACACCAACTTCTTATACTTACCATGTGCATTTTGTATTTGTTGTTTCAGCTGTTTACTTTACTTTATTTTTTTTCTTACGTAGTAAGGTTGTTGTATATAGTACATGTAGAACGTATTATGACAACCAAACTAAACTAAACACAGAGTTGTATTTTTCATTCATTTATCTATGAAACGCTGTAAGAAAAAAGGTTATATTTGAAAATTTTAAAAAACAAAAAAATGAGAATGAATAGTGAAATGCATCTAAATAACATGAAAGCCTGGTTGGTAGAAAAGGTATAGTGGCGAAATGATTGCGGGTATAAGAAGTAGGAAAAAACAAATAAGGAAAAATAATGAAATTGAAAACAATATATAGATAAAAAAAAGAAAAAAAAAAGATTATTGAAAAAAAACAGGGATTGTTCTAGAAGAAACCGTATTATAAATACAAGGCAGAAATTTCTGGACTTAGGAAAAAAAAAAATAAAAGATGGTAGACGAGCGGGAAACTGTGTTGGAAGAATTGGAAATTCCCTAGGATTTCACCACGAAGGTGGATGAAACAATTGCTTCGCAAAAGTGAAATTTCGTACGGATAGATCAATCTTACAAGTTCTTTCAAATGTGTAACATCGAAAAAAATTCCCGTGGTAATTAGTATACAAAAAATTAGTGTGTCAAATAAATAAAAAATAGTGAAAGCTGGTATAGAAAGGTAGGAAAATTATATAAATAAACCAAGTAAAATTATAAAGTGAAATTCTTCTAAATAGATTCGATAAGAAATCCGTTAAAATTTTAATAAAGGAAAGGGTCCTGTGAAGAAATAAAAAAACGTAAGGACAATACCAACTGTTTTAATTTATTTAAATAATAACATTATATTTTTAACTATTTAGCTGGCTATAAATATAAATAAAAAAAGGATCTCCAGAGTCATAAAAACACGGGTAAAAATATAAAATTAAAGCAGATAGCCAGGTAAAACAGATTTTTATACTCCCTAAAAAAATTTTCGTTTTTGTACTCTAAACTGAGCCAACACGAATTCCGGCTTAAATAAATCAAAAGGAGAACAAAAAAACACAAACAAAACTTATACGCTAATTGTAGCACACAAAATTAGTAATAACTAGGAAAAAAAATATTATAAGAAAAGAAAAAAATAAGAAATATTAAAAAATTCAAAAATCTATAGTTATATTTAAAAGCGGTATTAGTAGTATGTCAAGTTTATTAGTGGAATGTATATTAAGTTTTATTAGTTACACATCATTAAAAATTTCGCCCTAGAGTATACTAGGATTAGTTAAGTTTTGATTTTTTTTAGTACCGTATAAGTCTTGCTAACAAAATAACCGGAAAGCAGTCAGTAGCATTAGGTAGTTCAGATCAATCGGTTTTTCTATAAGTATTTCAGGAATAGTGTCGGAATGAAAGACTAGCCTTAGGGAGCTCCTTCAGGATAGGTGCAGAATTTATAGTAAAGAAATTGGTTTGAAAAAAGAAAAACTTGATATGAGCCTAGGACTGATGAGCAAATTTTTTTTATAGTTTTTCCGTTTATTTTGTATTAGAATTAGAATTAGCATAAGGAAAAGAGAAATTAAGTAGTATTGTTAATTAGTATAATAAGTGTTTTTTTTTTTATTAAAATATGTGAATTTCAGAATATATAAAAATGGTTGTTGCTTAATTTTGCTAAGGGAAAGGGCATTAAGGTAAGGTAGGTGAAAGTGACCCCAAGCATTTTTCGGGGTCACAACCTTTTAGAAATTTTCCTGAATGGTAGGGCATAATGTGACCAAGAGGGGCAGGAAAATCGTGAGGCATACCATCAGCCAGCGGAGTGGTCATTCGTGTGGTATATTTGTTGTGTGATTAATTTATTTGTTTTTCGTGTAGCATTTTTTTATGGACGGCGTACCCAGTGAGAAGGGTTGGAACCTTCGGAGATGTGTTCACCGCTAACTAGTCGGAAACCTCACTGGTCTCTGCGGCCGTTACATGTTGTTGTAAGTTGTCGCGTGTAGTCATTAGTCTATGCTTCACGTGTAGCACATCTTCTAGATATTCTTACAACATTGACGGACTTATGCTTCCAGAAATTAGGGCATTCTGGATCGTGAGAACGATGACCTTTAACTTGACAATTAACACAATATTTATCATGATAGCTTTCATATATTTCACTTCGACCACATTCACTGCAATGCTGAACGTTCATACAGCACTTGACGTGACCAAGTATTTGAAAATGTAAGCATCTCATGGGATTGTAAATGTATTCTGAGACTTGGACACTTTCCCAGCCAAGTTTTAAAAATTCCGGACGATAAACAAGTTCAGAGGTGATTATAGCCGCACCCGTTGCCACTATTTAATCCTTTTCTTTCTTAGTTATTTCGCGTACCTCAACTACTTTCTGATCTTGAAGTAATATTTGTACCCTCAGGTATATCTCTAATCTTCCTGGAAAAAATTTGACCTTGTACGGTATTCAGAGTTTTATGCATTGAAATTTTAACTGGGATACTGTCGATGTAGTTACCTTTCAAACATTTTTCAGCCGTTTTGTAATTTGGTACCTTAATTAATAAATCGCCACTTCGCATTTCCTTGACTTCGAACCGATCACATAAGATGTAATCCAGTCCTCTTTCTACCTGAAATATAGTATGCGATGCCAATGGAGGCTGAGTTGATTTTCAGTTGTTTCTGGTAGAGGCATTAAGTCTTCAGCTCGAAGTCGTTTGTTTCTGCTGGGTTTGCTTTTCCCGGACGTGGAAGCTAACTTCAGAAACCGGTTATAGTCCGGGGAATGAAACCAGTTCATATTGTACACACACTATACGAATTCCTAAATGTTCCAAAACGAAGAAAATATGAATAAAATAAAAAAAACAAATGAAAAAAGCAGTGTTTTTCTCTTTTATTCGCATAAAAACACGCGGTCTGCTAAAGCAAATACAGCCTACCAAAAAAATCACGTCTTTTCACGGCAATTGCCTGACATACTATGTAAATTAAAAATATGTTTTGATATATTTATATATGTAAAATATATTTTGAAAGCACAAACCAATTTATTTATAAAAATCACTTAAGCCTAACTCGCTTTTTCGCCACTAGAGGGCATTAAAGCGGACAACTTTAAGCAAAAATAATTGAACAATGTTATTTAAGAACGATGATAAGTGTTTCTTTGAGCGGCACTATTAAAGAAAACAAAAAAAAAAAACTCCTAAAATAATATAACTTTAGCCTTAATCCAATATGCCGAACCTTTAACATGGTGGATCAATTTTTCTTTTGCGCCTCAATGATTTAAGTATCAATTTAAACGTAAAAATGTTCTACAGATTTCGTAACGTAAATTTTATTTCGTCGTTTACAAATAATTTTATTTTTAATTTGTGCTACTACTTGAAAAAAATTAATAATGAAAGGTCTAAACTTAAGTTTTTTTTTTAAATTAATTCGCTTTATTTTCTTAATTAATGCTCCGATTTTATTTACATTTGCACAAATATGCGTTTAGGAAACAATGCCGAATATTTTTGTAGAAATTATAGCATTCTTACTATTAAGGATACATGACAGGACCCAGAATCCTTCCTACGATTACTTTGAAAATTGACACAGTGAATGCTGCGTTCACACATGTAGCTTAAGTAACATTTTGAATTTTAAGGATATAGAGAGGTAGGCGTGTCCTTGATCCGATTTATCAAAAAATCTTTATTTTTCTCCACTAAAGTATTTTATAATTGTGTACCAAATTTCAATATGCTACGACAGCTGCTTTTATTTTTGTCACATCGTTATATGGGTACAAAGCACTGTGCGTTACTGCGTTATGTAAAAAGGGCATGTTAATTTTCTGTTTCGTTAAAAAACCAACAGATTTTTTTAAATTTTATTTATACGTTGTGACGGGTTTTACATAAGAATTAATTAAGTTTATGTGTATGTTAAAAAGGTAAATGGTTAGTGTTATTATATAAATGAGCATGCTTAAAAAAATATTAAAAAACTAAAAACGGGGGATTAATTAATAACAATAGTGGTATATTTTGTAAGTAATCAGAGGTCATCCCACATGTGAATGATTGTCTTATTCTAATATGAATTATGCAAAAAATGCATTAAAAAGTCGTGTATACAGGTATATATGGCCATAAAAAAACAATTTCAGAAACACCTGGAACCATTTGACGGCACATTTACAAACAACAACAAACATCACTTCGAGGTTACAGGTGGCAAGGGTTTCTTAAACTGGTTATCGGTAAATGAAGCATTTTGACTGCCGTGCACGTTGGAAGATCGAGTCATATTGATTTGTAGCGCCTGTGATAAAGCCGTACTTTCGCCGTTGGGCACAAAAGTCATATTGTCACTGGGTCGTCCTTCGCATGAAATCTTTGCCGACGTTGATCCGGTACTATCTCCTTGAGGTTCAAAAATTAAATTATTGCTAGGCTCTGGTTGTAACTGCAACGAGACGGAGGAAGCAGGTAAATAATTTTCGTTATTTTCTTGCTGGCTGCTAGCAATGGCATGGCAAGCAGCAGCCTCAGGATTCGAGGAAGTATCTATAGATTCATTAAGGCTAACCGACTTATCGGCCAATACTTGTGAAGCGTGGGAAGCAATTGTGTTGGAAACATCAGCTGTAGCTATAATGTGTAAATGGGCTGGTTGGGAATGTAAATTTTGTGTTTGAGTCGGATTTTGTTGTTGTTTGGTTTCCATCGAAGTCATTTTAGGTGGTTCGTTTTCTATACAGACGGAATCTGTGCAGTCTTTCACTTTGTATATGCCCACCAAATAATCGGACAACTCAAACATGTTTGAGCGTAGAGAAATTATAATGAATTGGGCATTTTTCGTTCTCTCTTTGATATAATGAGCCACAATAGATATATTTTTAAAATCCAGAGCTGCGTCGATCTCGTCCATAAAATAGAGAGGTGATGGTTTGTAATAATGTAAGGCGAACACCAAAGCCAAAGATGAAAGTGTTTTCTCCCCGCCTGACAAATTTGATATGTTCTTCCATGTCTTTTTGGGGGGCCTGACACTAAAGGACACGCCTTCGGTAAATGGATCCATGGAATCGACCAACTCGAGTTCAGCATCACCGCCTTGCGTAATCATTTGATACATTTCTTTTAGCTTTCTTGTAATTATATGGAATCCCTGCATAAATTCATTGTACCTTTTTTTGCGGACGTCATCGTAGAGTTGTCTCATCTCGTTGCGTTTGCAGGTGATGTCCTCTAAAACTTTGACTCTCTCGAGATACACATCCCTTTTGTCGATGTACTCGGCTATACACGAGAGGTTTGGTTTCTTCTTTAACAGTTCTTCTTGAACACTCTCTTTGTACTGGATATCTTGTAGCGTATGGGTGGCCAATTCATCTTCTGTGTAAGTCTTCAGAGGGGGTTGCGGTTCCGAATCACCCGGTATTTCATGTAAACGCAACGGTTTCAATTGCTCACGCCAATGGGGTATCTGAGCTTTAACATCAGACAGTTTTGACAGAACAGTTTGCAATTTTTGATCAATTTCAACACGTTTAAGTTTCAAATCACTTTCTTTCTTTTGAATTACAGTTATTTCTTTGTGAACGCCCGAGGATGCAGATTTAGTTTTTTCGATCACTTCTTTACATTCTTCCAGTTCTTTGGTCATATCAGTTATGTTATCATCGAACTGCTGGCGCTTTTCACTAAGAGCCTTTAACTCTTCTTGGGCTTTTAGAACGTCCGCGTTGAGTCTTTCGGTTTGCTGCTCGAGTTTGGCCACGTTGCGTTCATTATTAGTTGATTCTACTTTCAGTTTTGATACGTTTGCTCGGAGTTTCTTAATTTGATTTTCTATACTGTTTATTTTGGACTGCACCGCCTTTATACTGTCGCCATGAATTGTGTCAATTTGCTTTTTAATTTCAACAATTTTCTGATTTACTTGTGTTGCCGCTTCGTCAGCTTCTTTTAAGGTTTTCTTTTTCACAATTATTGAAGCCTCAATGTCCTTAACTTTGTTTTTATCGGTTGTTGTCTGTTGCATACGCTTCTTTTGAGTTTCCAACTGTTTAAAAATACGCGGCAACTGTTCTTCTAAACTCTTTATAGAAATAAATAGTTTTTGGATTTCAGACTCGTTACGATATTGCTTCGTATTTAATTGACTAATTTCACGCTCCAGTCTTCCTTGCTCTTCTTGGTTAAAATTGATTTGAGACTGCAATTCTTCAGCCTTTATTTGCATTTCTTCAAGTGCTTTGCTTGAAATTATTGATGTTTCAGCGGATTTGCTTGTATTGGTGCGTACTTTTGAACCCATTTTGCCGCGTATTTGTGTGCGACCACCACCTGACATCGTACCTGAGGTCTCAATAAGGTCGCCGTTTAGTGTTACCACTCGGTAACGAACTGCCCCATATGAAATTCGTGTACCTTGTTCCAGGTCTTTGGCCACCAACGTGTTTCGTAGTGCAAAATAAAATGCAGGTCTAACTCTCTCATCCTCTATACGTACCAAATCGAAAAGGCGTGGAGCATTTTCAGGTCTAAAATAATAATAGAAAAAAAAAAATTACAAACAGACATACATATATTTATGTATGTAAAATTACACAAACACTAAATTTTTGTTTTTTTTAACTTACGTTTGTATACGTCCACATTGCCTTCTTAAATGCTCTATCTTCTCCAGGGCAATAAATGACGCACGGCCCACATCACGGCGTTTTAGATGTTCAATACATGCTTGAGCAGTATTTACCGTATCTACAACAATATTGTCAAGACGACCACAAGCGGTAGAAATAGCGACATCATATTTATTATCGATACCACCCAAATCGCCCTAGTCCAAATTGACGAATGGTAAAAATTAATTTATTAAATTAAATTTTAAAGAACACCTTACCAAGCGTCCTAAAATCCCCGGTATTACGCCATCGCTTTTTTGGCGCATTAGGAAATCTAACACTTTGTTATTTGAACGGATTGCCTGCATGCTGACGGTTCTTTCATTAATCTAAAAAAGATATTTTAATTGTGTTCAGTTTGTTTAAGTAAAGCAGGATTTTACCTCCGTTTTAATAGCCATTAATTGACTCCTTAACTGTTCCTCCTCATGTTGAAGTTTTTGTAACTGCTGTGTTTTCTCATTCACCTCATGTTTCATTTGCGGCATGCTTTCTTGAAATTCTTTTAGTTTAGCTTTTTTCTCTTGCAAACTTTGTTCGGATTCCTCATAAGATCCTCTCATTGTTTCATATTTCCGCGCTTCGGCAGTCTCATCGTGTTTTAAAATTTTTAATTCTGATTCCGAAAGAGCCAACTCAGCTTTAGCCTCGTCGACATTACATTTCAATTGCATTAATTCTGCTTCTAGTTTTTCCCGCTTTTCAATGAGAGGCTGTGTTTGTTCTTTAAGCACAGTATAATTATGCTGCAATTCCAATTCAAGTTCAGCTTTCTGTTTACCAAGACGTTCACATTTCGATTCGCATTCTTCAATTTCCTTTTCATTTTTACCGGGTAATTTTCGCATCTCCTCCAATTGATTTTCATTTTGAGTTATTTGAGCTTTATTCTGGTGGCGTCTTTTATTTAATATTGTCATTGTTTCTTGTACGTCGGCAAAATTACTGTTAGCTTTTTCAAGTTTCTTTTCTAGATCTTCCTTTTTCTTGCGCATGTTTTCATGATTTCTGAAATGTAAAACAAAAAAAAGTTTTAATTTATATTTTTTGATTTGTGTATTTTTTTCGTTTTATTTATTTATTATTATTCATTTATTTAATATAGAGCCAAAGTTCAATTAAAACAGGTAATCTCAACTGCGCAGCTGTTTTTGTTAAACAGATTGGATGTTAAAGTACATATAAAAAATTTCGCCATTTGCGGCTCTTTTTATATGTAGTTTGACAAAAAAATAGTTTGCAAAAAAAAAAAAAAATTAAAAATGGTGGGCAACGTTTTACACCTTATTTCTGTAGTTATTTCCCAGAATTAATAAGTTACAATAAAAACCATATATTCGGGTGTGCAGAATCTGATATACCCTTCACAAATGTATGAACTACGAAAAATGTACTACAGATTTGAACCCAGTGTAAACGATAGTTTGATAAATTTAAATTTTGCCTTCGTTGTTAGTCGTATTATTTTGTCTTAATATAAGCATTTTCAATCGATTTTTTTTTTCTCTGAATGCTTATGAATTTTTGATAAACTCCAGACTTTTTAATGAATTGTAGATAACAACGGAATTGGATTTTTAGCACAATTATTAATATTTCCTAAAATTTAGAGTTTTCGGTGCAATTTCAGTCTTTTGGTAAATTTTTTCGTTAAATTTCATATTATTGTGAAAAGTTAATTTTTGGTTACTTGTTTAAGAAAAGTGGGGTTTTTGTACGATATGTCTTTTGGAACTTGTGTAAAATAGGTTTTTTCACAACTTGTGTTGTAAAAGTATATATAGAAGCAACACACAACACTATGAATACGTATAAGTTCTTTTTTATGAAATGTAAAACATGCATATTATCATTAATTATTAAGTAATTTTAATTTTTAGGCATGAGTTCAGTTTTCTTTCTTTTTATACTCACTCGCAATAAAGCAGTCGTGTTTTAATTTACAAGAACTTGTGAAGTTTTTCATAAAATATTAATTTTGCGCATATTTTTGGTCAAACTGCAACATTTTGTGAAATAAAAACATTAAGTTTAGAAATTTTAAAACATGGTGAACTTTGGTTTTTGTGGTATTTTTTTAATCCAAATATTTTATTTTATTCCAGTTTTTTTATTGTGGTAAATTTCCGAAGTTTTTGTGAAATTTTTAAATTATTCGTAACTTTTTGTAAATTTATAGTTTGGATTTGTTGTGAATTTTTGCTTTTTAGTGAATTTGCAAAATAGGGCTGAAACTTATTTTTTTTTTAATTTAGATTTCTGTTAAAATTTATAATTTTGGATATTAAAATTTTGTTGGTGCTTTTTTTTTATTTTTTTGTTGAATTCCCCATTTGTGGTGAAATTAATACTTTTTATGTGTTTAACATAGTTTTTATTAAAATTTCGTAAAATATTATTTTTTGTGAATTTTTGGCTTTATGGTGAGAAATCATAAAATTTAGTTAAAATAAAATTTTTGTGCTAAAATTTCAATATTTGGGAATTTGTGTCTTCTATATTTTTTGTACAATTTCGGCATTTTATAGCAATTAAATTATTTTATTCCAGTGTTATTTAGTTTTTGGTGAAATTTCGATTTTTCGCACAGTTTTTTGTAAATTATGTATTGTAAATATTATCGTGCAGTTTTTAATTTATTTGTGAATTTACCATTTATGGTGAATTTTTGATACTTTAAAATTATTTGTTAAACATCGATTTTGTTAAAATTTCGACGTTTTTCATAAAACATTGATTTCCCATGATTTTTCGGCTTTTCGGTGGTGAAATTTAAATTTTTGTGAATATTATTTTTTGATTTTGAATTTTAATTTTTTTTACAAACTAATTTTTATTTATTCCAGTTTTCGATTTTGTGGCCAATTAAAAATTTTGAATTTTTTGCAATTTTATTTGTGAAATTTCGATTTTTAAGTTTTGTGGGTTTTCAATTTTTTTTTTTTAATTCGGTCCAATATTTAAGTCCGCAAGTTATCTGGGGGCTTCGGATGATAATTTCTTTAGGAGGACTGTATAGCTAGCAAATTTGATAAGAATTCAGAAACCGAATTCCATGGGGTTGCGTATAAGTGTTTCCCCGCAAGAGTGAAAATACAAAAAAAAAAGTCGGGAAAAATGGTTTTTAGCCCATATCTCGTTACTTGTGGACCGATATTGCTGATTTTAAATAGCGAAAATTCGCACTGATCAAAAGGTCCACGTTCCATCGACGTGCGGTCATCGTTAATTGAACCTCCCTTCCTATAAGGATCCACAATATATATACTTCATTGGGTCAGAAATGAATATTGTAGAAATTACAAGCGGAATGACAAACCTATATATATTTGTTAAGATTATAAAAATATACATGTTACCTTTTCATTTGCAAGTAAGACGTGCGTATATAAGATGCATATTTTGCCACCATTTTGTAATGTGTATTTAATCCGTGATTTTTTATTTTTTTTTTAATACAAAACTTTAAAATGAATGGAAATAAACTATGTACTTAGTACTAAAATATTTATTATTTTATCTTTCCCAGCTGTGGTAGGCATTTTTTAAACGTTAGTCTCCTTTAGATATTTTAACAACCAATTTTTAAATAAAAAAAAAAAAAAATATTTGTTTTGACAAAAAAAGATAAACAAAAACCGCTGTTTGAATTAGTGTACTAACCTACGTTATGTGATCAAAAAACGTTGTAAATATAAAAGGTGTTTAAATACACAAACAATCGTAAATTCTACTACTATATCTTGCTAGACATTAGTATTGCACTAAGCTTTACATTTTTTTCTAATAAAACAACTACCTACATGCAAATACGATAAACAAAATATTCCACATAAATATTGATTGCAGTTATTAGAGAAAAGTGTATGAGAGTTAAGGATTTTATTTTAATATTTGGCAACTATGTATTACGAGTATAATTAAATACGTAATTATAGTATTAAGTTTAAACCATTGTAAAGGGATAATGCGATTACTATTGTGATTACTATGTAATAATTTGTTTGACCTTATAGGATTTACTATTTCAATATTGAATAATAAATAAATAAATTAAATTTTTACATTATATTTTAAAATTTACATTCCGGATTTTTGGTCTATCAATGTGACTAACATTTGGAAAATTTTGATTAAATTAAAGAGTAAATAAATTAATATAATATACTACAGTATACAATTATATATATGTACATATGTATATGTAAATATAGATATTGTCATGCAATATAAATTAGTTTACAGTAATCGATTATCACTCGCCGAGTACACCAGTCATAAATTTTCCTTTCTGCGTATTAATTCGGAAACTTTGCTTAAATAGAGCACGGTTCATTTTTACTCAAATGATGTATTTTCTTGACATTTTTTCTAAATCAATATAATAAATTTTTTGAGCTTAAAGGTTTTTATCTATAATATAAATTTGGAAACATTTTTGAATTTTTATAACAAATATTTTTGTCATATATATTATTTGTTTGTTATTCTGAGGTTGTTGTAAAAAATATGTTGTTTTCTGATTAAGCTACACAATGGAGTAAAGAAATATAGATAAAAATAAGAGTTTTTTTTTATTAAAGACCTTCAAAGTTAAAAATTTTATAAATTGATGTTTTTATTTACATATATTGATTTTCTTTTTGGACTTTATCTTCCAACGCTGTGACTTTTATAAATTTTGTTATTGTAATCTAAACAATTGGCTGTAGTATATAGGACCAATACATCATTACGTAATCCTAAATGTGCAATTATACTATCGGAAAAAAAACTTAGCAAATTTATTATTCAAAGAGAATTTTAAATGATATTTCTACATCCATAATATAAGTTTACTTTTAATGTTAACGCAAGTGTTGTAACGGCCGCATACTTGTACAATCACGATTCATTATATATACAGTAAAGTCGCTATAATATCAACATCTTAAAATATTTGCACTTTTGATCTACTGGAAACATTTAGTTGAAATTTGTTTTTTCATATAAATTCTGGAGTTGCATTGCGTTTTATAAAATAAGGTACTAATTAAAATAAGTGTAGTTTAATTTTTATTCATTTTTTTTATCCATTCGCAAATATATATATATATATATATATATATATATATATATATATATATATATATATACAATCTTGCAACAATGAACCGGCTCGATATCGCTGGTTTACTGAATAGTAGATTTAATTCACTGATTTAGTAGATTTAGGGCATTTGAGCCTTATTGCAGTATTTGTAATTTAACTTTCTATTTATCATTAGAAGGATCCATTCGATGAAAAACATACATAGTGACATTTTTTATTGGATAGGAATTTATTGTTCTTTCAAAGTATTCTCTATGATAAATACGATTAAATCAATTTTACATGCATTTTAAAAATATTAGCTGTTTCTTCAGGCGTCGAAAGATTGCAGTGTATTTATAAGGAAATACAAGCAATTGTGTGCTTAATCAGTGTTGTACGGCGGAAGGCCTATTAATTCGATTTTTGCACGGGTAAGGAAGGCACAGTTGTTGCGGCTGATGTGACTGCGCCATATAGATTATAACCCTAAGTTTACAACAACCTAAAGAAATATCAGTTATGAACTATGAATGCTATTTATTTTAGTTAACTCAGAAATCTGACTACAAAACTTATTGAAAACTTCAACTGGTCTTATTATTAAATTCGTCCAAATACCCAACCTTAATGTGGATTTTTATTGCGTGCTTTCACCTAAGCGCACAATACTTTTCACTCCATTAACATTTTGAACTTATTCATGAATTGGTTCATTTAGCTACTTCTGTATGTGTGTAATGTATACTGCATGGCGAACACAATGCAGCTTATCAAATCACAGCTACTCGCAGTTAAAGAAACGATATTTTTTACTGCTGTTCGCAGCAGCACTAAACGAAACAGAAATAAGTACTAGCGACATTACTTCGAAAATTTTCGTATGTACTGCCACAGCACCAAAAAAATATTTGGATTGATGTCTAAATGTTCGTGCCTAATATTTAGTAATTATAAACATAAATATTTCTTAGATTACCTCATATCTTAAATAAAATAGGTTTTCAACTATAATTTCAGACTCTTCCATATTAAAAATGAATTTAAACTCTAGGTCTTTTATAAAATTATTTTCACAAACAATTTTATTTATTAAATTCGATATTTCGTTACGTTTTTGTGTATCATCACCATGTAATAAATTATATTACAAAAACTTTAGCTAGCAATCATTAAAATATTATAAAATTTTTGTAATAAAATTTATTTCCTGATGATGCTACACAAAGACATAGCAAAATATCGGATTTAATAAATAAAATTGTTTTATTAGAAGAATTTCATAAAAGACATAGTGCAAATTATTAAACTATAAATATATTAAAATTAAAAAAAAAAAATAAATTTTCCATATAAATGCATGTTTTTAAAACTAAATTCGGATTTTTCCATGTCAAATTCAGAATTTTAAAAATTAAATCACACTTTTTCATATATGTATAACTCACCAGATTTCAATATTAAAGAAATATTTAACAAAAATAATGTAGAGTTCTTGAAGAAATAATGAATAAACTTTAAGATGGATAATGGAGAAACTTTAAGAAGAAATAAACTTTAAAGAGAAAAACCAATGCTAAATCCAATTGAAAAATATTTGTTTCTAAAATTCGAGAATTGTTGGCAAATCCTCTAAATAATCAGAATTTAGTTTACATAATTGAAGAATCTGTGAGAATTATCACTTCTGGTGATTGTAGCAATTATTTTCTCGATATGACGATGAAATTGCTCAGTTGTTTTTGAACAACCTTTAATATACAACCTTCATATGCAAGTACATGTAATATTAATGATTTAAACTTTTTTGTAATTACAACTTGTTTGTTTCTATTTTAATGTTTATTATTAACTCTTGAATTTGGGTTGAAAGTCTGTCTCTGATTTTTGAAATGTTGATTTTTATTTGACAAGATGTAAAGTTGAATTTGACATATAAAACAAAATTAAGTCGATTAGAAAACATGTATTTACGAATTATGAAAAAAATTGTGCATAAACTTTTAGTATTATTTTCTATTAAATATTTGTATAATGTGGCAATGTTCATATAACAATGAAGTTATTTAAACTACTTACAGCATTTCTTTTTTTATAATGTCTTCCATTTCTTCTCTTTTTTTCTTCAAATCATCCACCTTAGTTTCGTGTTCCTTTAATTCAGCCATTGCGTCTTCATGTTGCTTTGTATATTCCTGTAGTTTTTTATTTTTCTCACTAAGATATTTTTGAATTCTCAAATTTTTTGTACGGGTATTTTCATTTTCTTGTCTCAAATATTCGACGGCTTCATTGTAAGGTTGTTCCAAATCATTCATTTCACGTTCGGCCAATTTGCAGCGATTATGCTTTTCAGTGCGTTCTTCAGTTAATTGTTCGACACGGTCATTGATTTTAATTAATGGCTCCTTATAGCGCGTTGTTCCTACAATATCTTCTAAATATTCCAACATTCCACATTCAGCATCTGTTTGGCCTTTGGGTTTCATCATGGCTATCGATTCAACTTCACCCTTTTAGAAAATAGAGCACAACGTTTAGGTTTCTAATTAAAACATTGATTTGTAGATTACAAAATTACCTGCAAAATTAAAAACCGATTGTGATCTAAGTCAACATGATGTTTTTTGAGCAATTTGGCTACTTCTTTAAATTGCACTCGCTTGCCGTTGATAGTATAGAATGAAGTATTATCTCTAAAGGCAGTTCTTTCAACAACAATGTCACTATCGGACACTTCTTCGCACGTACCATCTTCGTTATCTACGATCTGTCGAAAATGTACCGCTACTGAGCACATGTTGACATTTGGAAACCTAGCGGAGTTATGAAGTAGCGTAGAAATTTTTTTGCATCGAATTTTGTTAGCACGATAGCCGAATACAAAAAGCATAGAATCTATAACATTACTTTTACCACTGCCATTTGGACCAATAATTGCAGTAAAACACTACAATTTCGCATAAATTTCATTAATAAATAAAAACGATTTATTGCATTTTCCCTAGCCTACTTACATGATGAAAGGGTCCAAGTATAACTTTGCCCGCATAACTTTTAAAATTATTATTTTCGATTTTTTTTATTATTAATCTTGGACCTTTACTTTCTGTAGAACAATGAGGTGGAACAGGTGGTGGTATGTAAATGTCACCTATACGAGTTCCTCCCTCTTCATCATCCGAAATGTTTGCATCTTCAAAAACATCGCCAGACACTGGTTGCTCAATGTCATTTTCATTCTGAAAGCTATTTGTTTTAGCCACTTTAGTTTTCTCTGTCTGCTTGGAGGTATTTGGTCCAAAGGACCTGCGATCTTTTGATCCACTTCCTGTAACATGTTTAATCATTGTTCTTCGTCGCGTTGTCATATTGGCGCGTTTAATCTTATTTGGTTGCTCTTTATTAGTATAGTCGTCTCCGCAATAATCCTTTTTGTATAATAGAGTATTATAAAGATAATGATGTTACTTTAAAAAAATCGTCAATTGTCACATCAATATAAACTTTTTATTTAATAATTAATTGCACAAACAAATGCATAAATTCTTGCAGTAAAACAAATGACAGCGGCGAATAATAACGCTTGTGCTTTTTTAAATGTGAGTACAATGCTACCAACCTGTGTGTTAAAATACAAACAATTTTTTCATGTGAAGTTAAGAATTATTCTAATGTTAGTAAATATTCGATTACTTTTCAACTAATATGTAATTAATGTACGTTCGAACCACCAACATCTAATACTACATTTACATCTACGCAAAATCTAGTAGATTTCAGCTCAAATCTCGAAGAAAATCTTTGCCGTTTACACCAATGCTTTTTGACGTATTATTGGATTTCATTTTCATAACAAAAACAGCTGACTGAAGAAAGAATAAAAAATTGGCTCTAAACTTAATTAAATTCGTGCTACAATTGTTTTTATACACATAATTACATATGTAATATTACTTACACTTTATTTATTATTGTTTCATCCATATTGAAACCACTTATTTTAAACTTTTATTATTTTGTAATGTTGCTGCAAATATTTGGTTTCTACCGCGCTTTTTTTTTTTTGTTACAAATGTCAAAATTTTCTTGTTCAGCGCTGTATATTTCAGTACTTAGCAAAAAATACATAGTTGCATCATTTAGTATTGCAAGATTTTGAGAGATTTTGCCAAAATCTAGTTCGTAAGTAGATTTTCTTTTGTAAGGGTAATCTGGTAGAAATGAACTAGATTTCGTTCAAAATCTCATAAGTACCAGATTTTGCGTAGGTGTAAATGTAGTATAACATCTATCATCATTTTTGTAGATGTTAACATCTTCCTGTAAAAAATATATAGGGCTAAAACTCAACATCACTAGAAAAATGGGATGGATATACGTTTATTTATGTGTCGTCAGTAATAAAATGAAAGAAATGTGTCTTTTTTTAATTAAATAAAGCATTAATGAATGAAAGAAATGAATGTCCAAAGTCTTATTATTTATTGATTAGTAGATTTTTAAAATATATTTAAGTAAATTAAAATTTTGTTGACGGTAGTAATAAGATTTAGCAAATCTAAACGATTTTCTACATCTTGCATTCGTCGAACCAAAATAGTGTCAGTACAATCAACCTATTATTTCAGCAGAATTTAGTCCACTTATCTTTATCTTATAAGAAAAAATTTCATAACACTCAGCTAAAAATGAGTTTTTAAAAATTTAATAGAATTGAACGTTTAGTTTTTAAACTAGTTTAATATATCTACTGTAAGATAGCAACAAGAAATTATTGCATATGTATAGCTTTTATCATCCTTACTAGTATGTCATCCGCAAAATAAAGGTATGAAACGTAATGTTTTTGACGGGGTGATTTTTTTATCGCTTCAAAGCTATCATTTTTAGTTCAGACGCAAGCACAAGTACTTATGACCCATAATCAAATTTAAAGAAATATATTTGGCCGCTTCTTGTTTTTTCATAACTAACATCAGGTGATCAAAGATGCCACTTTTTTTATTTTGTTGTAGATTGTATGCACACATATTCCACTTATGAGGTGTCACCCATTTAACGCTGGTTCAATTTAACAAATACTTACGTGTTGTCTATGGTACCAAAATTATTAATAACAACTTTTAAATTTGAAGTAGGTTTTTAAAAGAACCGACCTTAGTTTTTGACTATGATTATGAGCCAAATTCTTTACACAGTTTATTTTCAAATTGTCGTAGTTCTAAGCTTAAACAAACTGGAAACGTCCAAGAAAATTTAATGATAATGATATAAATATTAAAAAAAAAATGTCAAAGCTTAATAATTAATTTATTACAATCCAGAATATTTGTAAAAACCATTTTACTAGACAACACTGTTCATCTCTTTGCCATTTTATTTCACACTACGTCTTGTCAAGCCATAAACAAGGCATATTTAACTTACGCCATAGGCTACTAATTAGACGCGATAACTCAAAACAACATTAGCTCGATTATATAAAAGAGATAAAAAACCTTATCGTTTCTAATTAAGCTATCTCTTTCATGTAATCGGGTTAATTTGAAATTTTGTACGTAAAAACGCATGACACCTGATTACACGCTTTTTCAAATGTCATTGTTGGGTATTCTGTTTATATTCTGTGCTTACGCCTTGGACATAAACATGTTCACACAGTGAGATAGCCTCTTCAAAATAACGAGAGAAAATGTGTTCGTGATCTTCTGTTTAAAGAAACCGTATAGATAGATAGATGTTCACGTTCAGTTTCAGAATAAATTGTATGGGGATGCTTTTAGCACAGATATAATCTGTGGCTTTTAGCATGCATAGCTTATAACGGGTGTTTACAGACGAGAGCACACACTCATACATATTTTCTCTGTGTTTTTGTTTGTGTAATGGCATGATATATGATTGTTCGGACAACTCTGTTTGAACAGGAAATTTCTGTGCGATCAGCAAAATGTACGATGGCCAGAGGAGACGGAAGTACAAAAGATATGAGTGCGTTAGTGACAAAATGTGGGTGTTTTGTATTTGTCGAACTGTTAGTTGCATATGGAAACGCTAGGTAATTGTCAAAAAATCACTTATAAAAAATTGCATGCTAGATAGTGTTAGTGAAAAAGTTTAAGTGTTTGTGTTTTCGAGCTGGTACTTGCATGTATAAACGTTAGGTAATACGTTTACATATCTTTTGTAAGATTACTTGCATGTATAAAAGAGTAGAATCAAGTAGAATAGTTAATTAATGAACAGTTGATTGCAAAGCAATTACACATACACATATATAATTTCACCTCTGATCTAACGCAAAAAAGAAGAGGGCTATGAGTCTGCAACATATTTTTCAATGTTAAAAAAATGTAAAACGGGCTTAAATGGTCAAAATAAACTACTCAAGCAGTTTGACAAACAATGCAACATTTTACATTTGTACAAAACTTTGCCGTAGATAGTTGAGGTTTGTAATTGTTTGTACAAATGTTTGAAGTATATAAATTAAAAAAATAAAAATGTTTGTTTTTTGGCAGAATCTTTGTAAAACTTATTCTTGATTAAATATTCCAACAAGGTGTTTTGATGTATATCTTTGTAACGAATTTCCGTCATCTCTTGCCAACTTTTTCTTGGCGAGAAACGGGTTTCGGTTATGCGCCATCTTCGTTAAATTTTTCGAACGAATTTCCGAGACGTGAACGAAAAAATACACTGAAGATGGCGCATACTCGAAAACGGTTTGTCTCCAAAGCAAACTTGAAAAAGAATGATGCAAATTCGTTCCAGGGATTTACTTTGTCAAACTGTTTGGCTGTCTAGCAGAAATCATTTCAGTAAAAATTTTGCAGAGTCCAGTAGAAGCGCACAAAATGGACGAGCAATAATTCTTACATTACAATTCATTGAGCTGCATAAAAGTCTAGAGACTTTGTGAAGGGTTAAGTGTAAGTAATAGTAATAGTCTCCTTCGTTTCAAAAGAATGGCAAGCAAAATGGCCGCAACACAATCTTTTCGTGGACATTCATTGAAAAAATGAATACTGTAAAATTAATATTTGTAGGAATTATGTTTCTGTCATTTATTTACAAACGGAAAAAGCATGTTTGCCAAACCGCTTGTGTAGTCTATTTGGCTCTTAAGTAATGATATTAAGACTATCTGTTTAAATTTATATTTTTCATACGTTACCGTCATAACTTTTCGTTTGTTGTTGATTCAAGTACTGTTATTCATTCATTTTATGTTATAAAAGAGCTTTCAAAACAAATGTTTTCACAAACATGTCAAGACAAATAAAAAATTTATGAATTATACATTGTAATCTTTTCAAACATCTGGTAACATTATCAGATCCGAATAAAATTTGTAAGCCATTTTGTTTTATTGGCCAATAGTCACCGTCGAGGAATCGTATTTTACTACTGCAAAACTAATTGAGTTTTAAATAACTATAGATTAAATTAAATATAAATTTTAATTAAGCTTTTCAAAATGGGCCGTAAGAAAAAGAAGGCGTCGAAACCCTGGTGCTGGTATCCTTTTCAAGAAATCAATATATGAGAAGTAAAATTTGAGAAAGAAAACAGCAAGGCGTTGTAAAATAATGGAAAGTGTTGTGTATACTTGATTTATATAACCTTTACTAAAAATACTTTAGGGGCTGTGCTATTCTTTTTGCGTGTTTTTTGCGGGAAATTGAAATAAAAATCTGTTTTTTGAGTTTTCCTTAATTTATAACGTTATTCAGGTATTGCAATCGTGAGTTTGATGATGAGAAAATCTTAGTGCAACATCAAAAAGCTAAACATTTTAAATGTCATATATGTCACAAGAAACTTTATACCGGTCCCGGCTTGTCAATACACTGTATGCAGGTGCACAAGGAAACTGTAGACAAAGTGCCAAACTCTTTGCCAAACCGTTCGAATATTGAAGTTGAAATATTTGGTATGGATGGAATTCCCGTTGATGATTTGCGTGAACATGAAAGACAAAAAAATGGTGGCAAATCCGATTCAGACGAAGATGAACCCCAGGCAAAGAAAAAAGTTGAAAGTAAGTTAAAATATCAATGTATACAAATTTGTATTAAGTGGACAATTTGAGATATTTCATGTTTAATTTACACCAGTGGTTCCCCCATCGGTGCCCGGTTCCGCATACTAGGGGGTTCGCAAAGAGGTTCGAAAAGACATGATCAGAAAATTATAATATATTAATTTTTATTTATATGCACATTATTTTACTTTGTTAGATACGTTTTTTTTGTTCGCAATTAATATAACTACATACATATATGCGTATAATGGGGTTAAAAATTAAAGCTCGTCACTGTTTACAAAACGAAATACAAGAGAAGAAAATCGGTTGAGAAACAAGAAAGTACTGAACATGTTAATGTTTTTTACTTTAAGCGCAAACATACACTGTATTATTTGTGCAATTATTGTGGTAACTTTAAATCCTGATAGTTCCAAAAATACTGAACCGATTTAAATAAAATACGTCTGTAGAAATCGACTGTATTATGTGAGCGAGCGTAAAAGGGATATCACAAAATCGTCTTGCCAAATTAGTATATAGAATATTTAATTATAATAAATAAATTAAAAAAAAAAGAAAAAACAAATTAACTCTATTAGGGTATGTACCATTTGGAACATTGTGCGTAATTAGTGGCCGTTTATAAAACTTTTTAAAGCGTTTATTGCTATTAATGTCATCTGGGCATTCGCTCCATGATTTATTTCGCCATAATGGAAAATCTAGGAGGATTCATTGTCTATTGTGAAAACAATCTTGCAGGCGATATGTCACCAAGAGGTGTGAGTAACAAAGTATGTTACTGAAAAGATAAAACAGCTTAACAAAAGGATATTAGTTTGAAATATCCTGTTATAAAAACTTGTGCATAATATTATACCGTTTGTAAAATAATTCGAGAGTAGTGGTGTATAAAACAACCAAGCAAAATATAGGTCTGTTCCAAGTGCATAACAAAACAGTCCGAACTAGTCCCAGTTAGTCCAAACGCGTTCCAGATAACAATTTTTGTGCAATTTTGAGAGAAAATGAGAGTAAAATTTTTCTTTTCCAGTACAAAATCGTCCGAACTTTTTCTTTGGGTAAGTTCGTACTAGAATTAAATTATCTGCTGTGTTTTGTTTATATTTAAAAATCATAAAATTTTTAAATAAAGGAAAAATTTTTTATTTTAAATTTATTAAAAATCAAAACGGAAAATTTTTCCAATAAACTTGAAGTTGTAAGTACATATATTTTTGCATATATATCATTTTATTTAATAAAAAGAATGCTTTTATCGATCAGTAAAGAAGTTATGGACAGCTGCTGCCAATGATGCAAATGTTTTGCTTTTAAAATATGCATTTTAAGCGTATAAAATTACTAAAATAAAATTTATTTGTGAAAGTAGGCACCATTTGTGGTTTTTTGCGTTCCAGCTATTCCGCACAACTTTGGCACATTCAGAGAGTAATTTTCTTTTTACTCAATAGTCCGGAGTATTTTGTTATGCACCTGAAACATACCTTATGTCGGAAGTTGTTAACAATTTTGACTGATATTAGATAAAGACGAATTTTAGTCCTTCGACAATTGATGATTTACCCAAAATTGGACTACTTTTAGTTTGATTGGCCTGCTCTATTTACTGTGAATTAGAAGAATGTATTTTAAATAATTTGTATGATTTTCACGTTTAAAATAAATAGTTTTTTAAAATATGCAAGGCATTCCATTCGCTTTCTTGGCTTTATTGTGCAGCTCATTCGAAACTAATTATATCACAAACACTTATGCTCTTAATTGATTAAATTAAATTTTAAATCCTTAAGTACCACTAACGGCCCCACCACCTCCTATGATGATGCCACCTAACATGATTCCTCCGCATATGATGGGGCAATATGCTCAGTATGGTATGATGCCTCATATGGCAATGCCGCCATTTATGGGTCCTGGTGGAATACATATGATGCCTCCTCATATGATGCCTCCGAGACCGCTATTTCCCGCAGCAATGGCAACAACATCAGCAGCCGCAGCTGCAGCTGCGCATGTTGCAGCTTCTGCTCATGCAGCTGCATCCCAGCAGAAACCAACGTTCCCTGCTTACAGGTAAACTTGCTTACATACATTTACTATTTCGTTTTGTAATTATTATACAAATTGTGTATATTTTTGCAGCAATGCTACGATAAGTGCGCCACCTACAACAAATAATACAAATGTAGCTGCCCCTACGTCAACGTCAGCTCCCACAACTTCCACAACGTCTGATGCCGCAAGTACCGCCACTAAAACTCAAGTAGTTACAAATGCTGGTGGTGTAACATCAAAAATTATGCATCCCCCAGAAGATTTGAGTCTAGAAGAGCTAAAGGCCCGCAAAATTCAATATAGATTAAGTACAAGTGGTGGTACATCAGTACCGAGGTCAACCTCTACCTCAACGCCTAATACTAGCAGTCATAGCACAAGTATTTACTCATCTGCTGGTACCACAGCATCTACGCCTTCCACGACGTCATCTCAAGCCGTATCTGCTGCTGCCACAGCGGCCGCCATATCGAAGGCACAGGAAGTGAGTTCTTATTATAGATATAAAAATTATAGTCAATAAAAACGGAAACAAAGTGTAAAGATTTAAAAACAAAACAGGAAAATAACTTTTCAAAATTATTTAACATTCGCACCGGCAAAAACGATCATAATGCACAAATGGAAATTAGGAACGAAATCTACCTTTAGTAGGGGGTTTAGACTTAGCTTAGAACATTACTATATTAAACTACCATAAACAAGTAGTGAACAGGATATTAATGACACGTTTCATTAAAATCAGTTTTAAAATCTTTTTAACTCGTGTAATTTTACACATAATTCGAACTTTTGCTAGTCAATCAAAAACAAAGTATGTATGTATAAAAAATGGAAGTATGCCTGTGTACTTCACATTTTTTTTACCAGATAACCCAAGAAGAAAAAAGTTTACTGTTAATTTGTTTATGTGTGAGGAAAAATTAATTGAATACCAACCGAAATTTTAAGGACGAAATTAATACAATCAAACATTCAGCTTACAACTTTTCTAACATAATTTGTTAATTTTTTTTTGTAAAATTTGCTTTAGTTATCGGGAGGTTAGTTACATAAAAGAATAGGAAATCATTAAGATTTATAAAATTCCTTGATTAAAGGCAGACAAAGAAGACATTTAACATGTCAAAACGGGGTCATTCAGACCTTACTTGACAGCCTGCGTGCAGCAGGCTACCATGTAAACCAGACATTTAACAAAACCCGTTCAAAATGGTCCTTGGGTTATTTCAATAAGAAACATTAAAAGTTTTTAATAAAAACTCATTTCTAGTCTCAAATCAGCATTGTATTCCAAATTTAATTCCATTCCAAAATTAAAAAGTTTTGAGAAGTTTTTGCCGGCATTACTTAAACAAAAAAAAAAAAAATATATAAAAGTAACATCCTAATTTTTAAAATGTTTTTCCATGAGTTTCTTAAAGCTATAACATTAAAAGATTTTTTATATATAGAAATAACTACAACTACAAAACAAAAAATATGTGTGTGTATTTTTTATATTTTACGAAAAAGGCAAAATTAAATTTTTATTGTGAAAATAATATTTTTGAAATTTGAATTGAAAATAAAGTAATAACAATAAACTTAAACACGTAATAAAAAACTAAAACAAATTTATGTTTCTTTTTCGTAATTTAAGATTTCAAAATAGAACCATATAAAATGGCCACCCTGGTAAAGATTTTAAAACCAACACAAAAATAAAAAATACCCACCATAGTTCAGAGATAATCAAGTAATTTCTATAGTTCTATAGTTTTTGATTTCATTTATTAAAAGCAAATCTTTACCTTTATTAGAACCGAATAGAAAATCAATCAACAAAAAAATTTTTAAAATAATTTCTGTACTTTCTTCTCTTTTCCTGTTTTTTCTCTCCATTCACTTTTAAATTTTCACTCACACATTGTGTGTGTGCGTGCGCGTGTGCGTGTGGGGTGTATGTATGGTTACTATCTATTGTAAAATATTTGAGGCTGCTACTATGGTTGCTGTGGCTCAAGCCCAAGCTCAGGCTCAAGCCCAGGCACAGGCGCAAGCACAAGCTCATGCTCAAGTTCAAGCACAAGTGCAAGCTGCCCAGGTTCAGGCACAAGTTGCTCATGCCCAAGCCCAAGTTGTTCAAGCGGTTGCCGCTCAACAACAGCAACAACAAAAACAGCTACAAGATCTCAATCGTGCAGTCATTATACAACGCATGCAGGCCCAGGCAGCCGTTGATGCTGCTGTCGCTGCCCATGTACGTCCCGGCGGCCCAACCGCTGCAGCAGTTGGTATGGTAAGTTTGGTGTTCATTTTCATTAGTATATTGAAAATTTTACAAAGGGAAAAAAATATATATTTATATAATTTGTTTTCTAAAGAATGTTCGACAGTACTTACTACAACACTAAATCACTGCTTTAGTCACTTAAACTAGCAGAAAGTGCAACGATTTCCAAACTATAATTACATGTTAGATTTAAAGGCAACATTAGGCTCGCTTATTATTTTCTTAGGTTAGCAAAAATCAACACATCAGAACTAATGTACATATACGTATTTCCTCAACAACTATTCTCCAAGAAACTTTGGTTCGAATACAATTCTTTTCAATATTAAAGTTTTTGTTAAATTTAAATTAATGTGCAGTAAATGTGTAGTTTTTGGAACGATTTTCCGTCATCTTTTGGCATGTTTGGTTTGGAGACATACCGATTTCGGCTATTCTCGTTCGTGGTCTCCAAATTATACTTGACATGGGACGACGGAAATTCGTTCAAAAAACTCATGAAATCACCCAGCATAAATGTGGTTTTATCTCAGTAATTTTTAATAAGAGATATTACGAATCGGAAACAAACTTTTGTTTAACCATCTGAATAACTGTGAATCGAATTAATGTTTTCCTTTCTTCGTCAGTGTTTCTTTTAGACGTTTGTGATTTTTTGATTTTAATAACTTCAGAAACAGGATTTTTTTTTAAACAAATATTTCTATACTACGAATTTGGGTATTTGTTGCTTTTCTATCTAAAGAAAATCCTAGGTGTGTTGTTTTTATTTTTTTCCCGCAGACATCTACATTTTGAGTTAGCAAACAACCAACCAAACGTATTAAAGCAATTAAGAAAAATAAGAATTTTTTGTTAAAACTTTAATGCTATTATCTTGAGCTTCTTGGGTTTCTCATTTGGTCTAAGGAATTTTGAGCATATAACGTTTCCTGATGAGTTGTCTTAACTAACCAGCGTAGAGACTACCTTTTTCCTAAGCTTATAAAAAGAAATGTAAAAAGGTAGAATACAAAACAGGTAGTACATTATGGCATTCGATATGGATCGAAATTTCCACTAAATTGCGCTGAAATTTCTATTGAATTCGACTTCGCCGGAATTTGCCTTCATGAAACAGCTAACATTTTTCAAAAATTAAACTAAACTTGAATAATTAAGGCCCAGTCAATCAGGACGGTGGGATTATGTTAAGAGATTGTAAAAGGTTCGGCTTATTCTAATATAAGAATTTTATCCCTTTGTGTTTCCTCTGGAAACAGGAGCTTTATTAAAGGGAAAATCAAAATGATCAGTTAGTATATGCCAGAATAGAAATTAAAGTCCAAGTTGTGCTAGATCTAACTTAACACAACTTAAAAAGGCTTCGTCTCTGCACTGCTAAAAACTAAACGTAACCATCGACTTATATATTTTCAATATTTGTTTTTTTTTTCTAAATGCTAGGTTCTAATTCGGTTTTGCCGTTACTAAATGAGCTTACCTATATCATGTCAAGTATAGAATCATCAATGGCCCAGGCATTGCACCATCTCATTTCAGATTGTCCAGTATTCATAAACCAAACTTGACTGGTGTACCAACCTAGTTTTTGAAAATAATTTAAGTAGCCAATTATTTCTCATTCGTATAGTCAGAAGGAACTCTAGAATCCCGCTTCCGAATTTTATAGTATCCACCAATATCCAATCTGGGTTTATCCAAAATAGCTTAATAATTGTATAATATTTCTTTTATTGAAATCTTGCAAATGTGTATTCAATAGCATATTCAGTGTTCATTTTGGTACTCCATCAAATCAAATGCATCAGATCAAAACCCGTAGCTCTGTGTATTTGCATTGTTGCAGTGTTTAATAAACATGGTTTTACATAGTCTATAATTTTGATTTTCAATATGTCAATTTGCAGTGATTTCATAACAAAACGATATTTATTGGTGCGATAGCCATTTTTAATTCTTTTCGCTTGTTCTATTTAATACATAAAGTTATGTTAAGAGCTTCCTCACTGAACACTAATATTTCCGAAATGAACCACGACTTTCGAAATAAATTTGTACGATTGGCAAGTGTTCTTCAGGTGTCAATCTATTTATGGTGAAATGGCAAACGTAACTAAGCACAAAACAATTAACAGCTGTCAAAATGGCGCAAGTATTAAAAAGTATATATTTCCAACATAGAGTTCTATACTTCAAAAATAAAAAGCACCCATTACATGCATACATATCGAGCACTAACCGCTAAAAAGACTCAAGCGCCAAAAACTAAAATTTACAGGAGAAGCTTTTTTTTAAATATCTTTGGACTATGTCTAAGGATTACGCTGAAATTTGGGGTGTAAACACCGCTACTTCTGAACAATAATATTGCATTTGATTGATTTTGTATATCTCCAAGATAACGGCTATTTATGGCGCTAAAGTCTTTTTTGCTGTCATGCTATATAGGTCTTCCAATGTTAAGGCGGTTAAGCCCTTATGATTTTATTAAATCACCGCTTTGTGGCGATTTTGACCAGCACAACTCTCCCAGTATAGATTGTGTTCCTCTTTCGTCCGCAAGTTTTAAATACTCAAAAACGACAGCGCGAATTTCATTAGAACCTTTTTCCGTCCGTTTCTTCCCACAAAAAGCAATAACCATTCCTGGTGCCATTTTCGTATACGCTTTCATTTCGGGAATAATACATCGTTACGCTCTTCCCATGGGGCGTATTTAAAACTTTTTGGAGGTCAAAGCAACCACATAACTAACATTGACGAATTGGGTTTACTTTATTTTTGATCCTCTAAAAATATTTCTTTACATTTCTCTTTGTCTTTTACATGATTTTGGTATTCTTCTGTTTGCGCTAAAGAAATTTGTAATTCGCTGTCAAGATTTTTATGCTTTACACAAATGACGCATTTGTCTTTTTAGGCATGTGAAAACCGATATGAAATTCCTTATTGAAAATATTTCGAAATACTTAAGGATAATACTGATGAATACTGATTATTATTTTTCAAATGTTTAATATAGCAATCGTGTAACTCTTTTATATTTTGAAATTTTTGAGGAAGATATAACTTATTACTTTTATTGCGACAATAATGCGAGGGAACAGCTGGCAATTGTTCAATAAATGATTTAAGAGTGAAACCTTGGACTCGTCTGATTTATTATGAGGCGTAGAAATTGTTTTGTTTTCACTAAAAGTATTTAAACCACTTGCATTACTTCTTGCCAATCTTAGCTTTTTTTGTGATATGTGAAGGGTTTTGAACAAAAACTGTTGGCGCTGTTTAATATTGTTATCGTTATAATTAATAACATAATTATACGTACATTTTCTATTGTTACTATCACGTCTTCGTCTTTTGATTGACATACACGTAATATTTGAAATCAGCCAGTTTCTTTGTCTTATTTTGTTGCCAATATCCCAATAATGCTCATTTATTGCTAACCGATCTGACTCGCTGAACTTATCACTACAAAAATTTCCACATTTTTTATTTGCACATGGATTCGGTTGAACACTGGTATCACGCTGTTTCTTATTTTGTATTCTCTTTGGTATATTTCTTTTTGTAGCCGCGTTTACCCACACACATCTCCTCTTCTATGGTTAATGTCTCTGAAAATTCCGAATTGGAACGTGTTTGTAAACAATGCTTTTGTCCAGAAGAATCAGTATCACTATACGGAACAAGACCAGTTTTGGTCGAACTCTGAAGTAAAATTTTCATTACCAGAAAATTATATAAAATTTATAGAAACTCTGTCTAGTTTTTAAAATAAAACACTTACCACTTGTTTCCATAAATCCAATTGAAAAAAATGTAATATTTTTCTATTTTGCCACTAATACGAATTAATTTATAAAAATTAATAAAGACGCAAGCGACAGTCGTGAATTGTACTTAAGTCTTTATTGTTTTTGCTGTAAAATCATAAAATTAGAACAATAAATTTTAATAATAAAACGAAAATCGTTCACCATGTCGCTACAACCCTTTTGGCGGTTATGGCTCGATATGTATATAGCCATTATGATAAATGTATCGAGTATTTAGTGGTATGTTATTAAATGCATAAAAATAAACTATCTTCCAGATCTAAGAATATAAGCAAAAAATTTAAACTAATAATTGCGCAAGTAAAATTGCTATGTCTGAACGTTAAAGCAAGTTCAAAAGAATATTAAAATCAGACTGGAGCAACTCAATTGACTAATGTTAAAGTACTCTTAGCTTCTTGATAACATACTTAGGTGTTTCGTAAATACGTTGAAAGGCAAATTTAACAAAATTTTGGTCGAAACAAACGGGCGGGCACAGTTGGACAAAGTATATGATTTTTTCAGCAGAAAAACGTTTTTGACTAAGAGTTTTTACTTTATAGATACTCTATGACAAATCTTGGGATCCCAATTAAATATCAATTATAATTACTCATTCTATTTACAAGTAATTGTAATTGAAATCAAGGACTAAACGCAATTTCAGTTAGATGTAATTTCACTTTAGATGTAATTGTATTTTCATATGCTTAATTATAAATAAAAACAAGTTCAAAACTTAAATCCCGACTACTGAATAATAACGCACTAAAAGTTGTGAAACAAGAAAATATTCTCATCTGAAATTAAAAATTTATCGCATATTAAATAAACAACTTAGACGTAATATATTTTAATACATACATATTCATAGTGATGTTCAGAAGATAGCCGGGGTCGTATGCTATCTACCCAAACAAAACTATACATTCTGAAGCTGTGTTTATGTTACGAGTACAAGTCATATGGAATGTGTGATCCATATCAAATATGTGTGGTTTTTGTATGTGCAAATTAAGTGTTTTACATACGGTTAATAATTTTTATGTTTAGACGTATGTACGTAAGTATGTTACGTATATACGAGATTAACCTATTCCTAAAACATCTGATTTTCAAAGTGTTTTCGTGAGTAAAACACTAAAAAGAACTGTGAAATTTGTATTTCAATTTATATTTTTAATAATTACAATAGCAACTGCAAAAAACAGTCAGTGATGTCAACGACACAGTGATTACTTGATTTTATGTTAAGAAAATTAATGATGGAAATTGATATTGAAATGGAAACGAAAAATGTCGCGGAGTTCTCCATATTTCTGTTTTGTATATGTTTTAATACATTTTCATAAATTTCTTATAATTTGTTTTACCCAAAACTCTTTTATATTATATAAATATTATCTAGTAGTCTGCATTTTGAATTAAAATAATTTGATATTGGTTAAGAAATAACTCGCAAAACTAATCGAAACCTTTTTATATCGGTTTTAATAATTAATAAAAGTGATATTGGTTTTATCGTTCAAACTATGTTGGTAATAATTATATTAATAATGTTGTTTATGTTCAAGTCCAAGTCCTTATATTTTTCACTCTTTTGGTACTCTGTTCCAATTTATGAAATATGTAGAGAAAAATCGATTATATGGCTTGAAAAAAATGAGAGTCAACAAGTAATGTCCAACGCAAACTGAAAAATACACTCTTAAACAGCTGTTTAATGTAATAACGACAACGGAAGATAGTTATATTTGTTAATATTACCAAATTAACGTACATTCTTAATAAAAAAAAATTTAAATGAATGGACTTTGTTTTGGTTTTCATACATATAGTTGTTGTATGTAAAAAACATAACAACGCCATAAATCATGAAGCGTTGATTTCCTTTTCATAAAGCCAAAAATTGTAATGAAAAAGAATAAAAATTTTAACAAATACTTGAAATTTGTTTCTGTTTTCCATAAATTTTCGCGTTGTGTTTTATAAAATTATGGCCAAAATAATTAATTTATTTATAATAAATAATATTAATTCTTGATATTTAAAAACAAAATTAATTATTTTAGCACGTTCTATATTCATGTGGAAAATTATGAGACACAGCTGTTTTCAGTGCTGTTAACTTCTGTTTTAAAACCGCACAGCGTTTTTTTAAAGATAAGATTAGCGTAGGCAAAAATAACCAATATATACATAAAATATTTATATACATAAAATATTTAACTTAATTCAAAACAAAACACCAGTCTTTTTTCTTTACGTGGCTTTGCTGCACATGCTGGGTGCGGCTAGTATATTGAAAAGTTATTGACAACTTTTAAATTTTGTGCTTTGGTTAATTTGTGCCCATGGTCAGCGGTGCCACTCAAAAATGTTCTATCCCACCAAATTTGTCTATAAAACCGACCAAAATCCTTTCAAACCGCCCTTTTTTTAATATTAAAAAACAATTATATTCATACTATGTTGTATTTTTTAAATAAAATTTGTTTTTTTATTATTTTAATAATAACAAAAAAAAAAGCGACAAAAATAAATTCAGAGTTAAAAAGTGCAATTATAATTAAGTTATTTGTGGAACTTTATTCAAATTGAATTGCAGAAGAAATAATGACACTAACTCAGAACTAGAGTGCCCAATCGATCGAATAATAGAAGAGTAAGTAAAAGCACCCAATTTCGATTAATGAATAGCTCGAATAATTTACGTCGGTTCAGCGTTTAAAGTTCATTTCATTGTAAATTCTTCTATTTTGACTAAAATATTCAACTTTTCGTTAGACGAGAAAGAACACCGTCAATCATCTTTATCAAATATGATTCAAAATTTTCTCCGCATTCATAAACGGTAAAACTATATGCCTTTTTTAGTTTTTAGTTCGAGGTGAATTTGACATTTGCTTTGGTTGTTTTTCGTTGCTAAAAAGAAAATAGTGTCAAATGTTTTAAAATTAATATGGTAGATTTTCTCAAACCGACCAAAATAAGGTTTAGCTGACCATCCGACCAAAATCATTACTGTCCGACCATTTTGGTCGGAAAAGACCAACAGTGGCAACGCTGCCCATGGTACACGTACAACCGTTTAAACTTTAAAGAATCAAAGTGACGATGAACTTCTTTTCGTAGGTGTATAAGCAGATTAAAGTACAGATTTTTTATTAGACCTTCACTGATTAATTTGCCTTCAATACTTGTATTTAAACATATATTCACAGTTATTCCCGCTTAGATATTTGAAAGCAGTTGTTTGTTAGGAGTTTATAAATTTATATTTTATTAATTTTAATTAAAATATTTCATAATTGGTATAAATTACAGAACTAGTTTCATACTACAAAACAAGCAGGGTCACTCAAAAAAACCAATCAGTATAAATTGTATGTATGTACTTTAGATTTCTTAAACCAATTGATTTAATTAAAATTAAATAAAGAATTAATAAAAGTAAGATAAAATCAATCTTCAGATAAACAAAAAGTAAGTGATTTTGTAGTGATTAATTAATTTAATATTAACACAGACAAGTTTTTAATAAATGACTTGCTAAATATTTTAAATAATAAATGCAAATGCTAAATTAGCATACCAAAGTAAGTACATTTTTTTTTTTCAAATTACTTATATTATTATTGAATTGTCGTATTGGTTGCTGAGTTGGTTGATTAATGGATTGAAATGTCTTAATTAAATATAAAAAAAATATGTATAATTTAAATGTTTTTGTAAATTGTAATTTAAAGCAAATAAATTTGTATATGGGATCTTTTTTTAGTGTGTGATCTTATTATTCTTTACATACCTATAATGAAAATACATATATTCGTTTTTTATGAATCTCCAAGCAAATAAATTATGATGATCCCTTAAAAAACATAAAACGGTTTTTTTTTATTTCTAATGCTTTTTTTCATTTATGTCATCATATTTTCCTTTAAACAAACAGTTCACAAACAAATAAAACAACTAAGGACATTATTGTATTTCCAAAATATTAAAAGAGTTAATTAAATTATTTAAAATTTGATTGCGACACCTAATTAAGACCGGTAATACCTTAGCAGAAAAAAAATGATGGAATTAAGAAGAGTAAGTGTTCGTCTATGAGATCGACTAGTATTGCCTCCCAACTCATCCTACACTTAGAAAAAGAAAACTAGATTTTTAAGACTTACAGTTCTTTACGTGACACTACAGTGGTTCAACGGAGTACCAGCATGGACTTGGAAAAATGGCATGTGAACTCCGTCGTGTGCTTAGGATTGCTATCTTGTTGGAATATAATAGAAAATATTCCGCAACCAACAGCAGCAGACAGTATTAATTATTTCAACATATTTTTGTTTAATTTAAAATTCCATCAATTGAAATTCGAAACATAGCCACGTTTGAGTTATTGATTAATGCGCCGCCTATATATAAGTATTTATATAGATATATATATTTTTTAATAGTTTTAATACTCAATAATGTTCCTTTTTTTGCTTGTAAACTTTGTAATACGTTTAAAAGAAATATGGAAAATAGCTTTACAAATCAAATGGGTAATCCGTTTTATGTAAATTGCAAAGCCTTTCTAATAACTTGTCAACAGCTCTATTGAAAGCATATTGAAAATGCACTATCGTTACTGGTTTTTCAAAATTATTTTTTTATTTACTTTTCAAAACTCATTACATTAACATACAAATAATATACATTTTTTTAAATTTATCATTAGTATTGTGAAAACACAATCCAAAAATGCAGATATGAACAGATAAAAAATTTCCTTTAAACACTTTTGGTTCTATTGAGTAAATGTTAAGGCTGTAGCCGGTTTGATTATAGGTTTTTACGTTTAACATTGATATAGCATAGCGAACACGAAGCGTTAAAAGCTATGTATGTTGTAAAGGTAAAGTCGGACAGGGCAAATAAATAATGAAACCCCATACTAAATCGTAATAAAGTTCTTGTACATACATTATTAGTATTTATATAGGAGGGATATCGAGGCAGACCGCTTACTTTATGGGTTTCTTTTCGATCCCCTTTCATCAAATTGATTTCAGACAACCGATTTGTAATTTACGACTACCTTACTTTCATTGAGTCTCGTGCTAACTCTAGCTTTTACTCTTGACTAGTGATTTCAGACTGTCGGCTTGGCCTTCATCCTTATCAGGGAGTCTTTTGTAATTGCTAGCATTTGTCTAAGGCTTGATTCACTGATGACATTAACATTTAAGAAGTATCTGCCCGTGGTACTATGGCTTATGCAAGCCTCTTCCTCGAGTGTTTTTGGGGGCTGACCCGTCCGTTTTCTGCTTCATCTCTTCCGAATTTCTTCATTGGCCAATTAACATCGGAGTTCTTACAGAGATTAACCTCTCCACCTCTTGCGAGGCTTCATTTTCCATCCCTATTGGAATTTCATGGTCCACCGTCTTAGGATTATCTTTAGAGATTGACTCGTCCATCCCTCGCAAGGCATTCTTGTCCATTTCTGCGTATTCGACCCTTGGTCAATTAAAACCGGGGTTTCTTCAGATAATTTATGTAATTTCCACGAGTAATGCACCCACACAGAACTCTATATGCACGGATAAGTCTGTATTAAAACTAGAAAAACTAAATTACGGATTTTTGTAAGAAAGTCTTAACTTATATCCACTACTTATTTAGCCAAACTCCTAGCAGATACAATAACCTGTCACCGGCCGCCACCTCGATTAGCTATAAATATGAACTTCTGACAGTGCAATCATTAACACCTAGTCATACCTTTGTGCCTGCCAGTTGATGCTACAGACATAAATATGTACGAGTATGTGTATTACAGAATCTTATATTCGAGCTGTCAAATAATTGTTTTAAGTAAAAATAATACTTGGTAGCAGTTTTAATTATTTCTTGTTTTGTATGAATTATATTTTTAAATTAAAGTTTTATACGAAATGTCATATTTTACAATTCCAATGGCTGTGCTGTTTTGGTTTCGGATTAGGTTCCGCTTGATTTGTTAGCAGATACGACATTGGATTGAAGTTATAATCGTAGCTATAGGCGAGGGAACATGAAATCATGTTTAAGCAACCAAGTTTAAATTTTTGATACCTACGAAGGTACAGAACATCACACATACTATTAAACAAATAGACACGGAAGAAAAGCTAATAACGTTAGTAATCCTACAAACCAGTACATCACAACACGACTGCTACACATCAATGAAAATCAAGAAAAATCGCTTCACATGAAGGAACGTCAAAAGTGACGTAATAATGTTTCCACTAATGTTCCCTCGTGTGCAGTCGGTAACATATTCGAAATGAATCAGAGAGTACCTACATACTGCTGTGGGGTAATGAAAATGTACATATGCCATTGTTACACTCATTTTCAGAGCGATGTAGTGTTGTCATACAGTTAATTAAGCATTTAATTAAAAAATATAGATTTGCTTTTAGTATGACAAGGTACCTTTTTTTAAAATAATTTTTGTCTTCCAGTAGTTCAAAACACAAAACAGTAGAAGAGCGAAAAAGGCGATTGAATTAAAATAGTGAGTTATGTAGGTTATTTTAGAACTACATATGACCATTGCAATCATTACTCGCTAATGTAACGTCAATCCTTAAAAAGAGCGAGGTCGGGTAGTTGCAATTTGTTCTGCTTTTTCAAATGTTGGGAAAAGAATGGTAAATTTGCACCTTTTGAGATATTTAGAAGCTTAACAATTCACTTAGCGACCGACACTATGGTTCCCGTAGAGGAAACTACGGCAGACCTGCTAGCTTTCCTGTCGCAATAATGGTGTAATTATACACTGTTTTAGCAAAAGTAAAGTGGTGGTGCTTGATATATCTAAGGCGTTTGATAGAGTGTGACATGATGCGCTACTGTCAAAATGCATTGCTTTTGGTGTGGGTAAGACTTCCCTCGAAATCATCAAACGAGGTATCGCAAGACTCCGTACTTTCTCCTACACTATTTCTTACTTTTCTAAAAAACCAATGTATGTCAAACTTCTATTCTTTTGCAGATCAAATCCAGATTTAGCAATAATTTTTATTTAATAATATACCAAGCCCTTCGGAACTTGAAGCCATCCCTGCAGAAGTCGATTGCCTTTTTCAATGTATGATGGTTTAAATCGAATGTCCACAAACACTACCAAACGCTAACCTCCAGCACAATGTATTGCATGAACAGATGCCATCCTCTGAGTGTTGGTAAAAAAACTCGGGGAATAAATGTCAGCTTTCAACTTTTTATCATAGTTTTAATAAGAGCAATTGTCAATATGTGTGAAATATGACATACTTCACAAGTCTGGCGCTGCTAATCATGGTGGCATGTATCAGAGTGCAATTTCAAATGACTGTGCCGCATAGATATGGCTGCATTCGGGAATTAGCATCCGTGGATTGTGGCTTACATTTATACACCTGATACTTCAGAAAACCCCAAGTATAGCGGGGTCAAATCGCTAAATATAGGTGGCCCATCCACATAACCTCCGCGAGAGATAATCATCCCCAAATTAATGTGAATGTCTGTTGTGGCTCGTAGCGCCGTCCTGCTTAAACTGCATAACGCCCATCTCTATAACGTCCAATTCAGGACCAAAGCAAATGGTTGTCATTGATTTAAAGCGCCCGCCGTTGGCGGCAATGGCTTCAAGAACGTTGTTTTTGAAGAGTACGAACTAATGGTGACGACGCACCAAAGATGAATTTCTTGTATATGCGTTGGGTCGTTTATGGATATTAACTTTAATCTGGAGATCACCTGCTTAGTTTAACGTTGGAGAATAAACCCTAAAAAGCCAACAATCGTGTCTGCCGTAGATTGTACCACACGCAGAATAAACTATTGCTCGATCCTGTAACTCGTCATGGTGATTTGGCGTCATTCGCTGAATAGCTAACGACTGATTTGATAGACCCCTGCGAAAGAACAGGACCGCCATAGACTCTAAAATCCCCTTTAAAATCATATGCAGTTTTAGATTTCTTATGTATAGACTTGTATATAATATATAGCTTCTATGCTGAGCAAAACAAAATGTGTTTCGGTTGGACTATAGAAATTTTAGTTGAAGTTTTTCTTGATTAACTTAAGCATGTTCATATCTGTATAGACAAAAATCGGGAGTCTAGTACGTTCGGAAGTTATTAAGAAAACTGGTTAGTACACATTTCGAATTTTATTTTATCACTTTTTAATTTTTTTATTTATATTTATTATATAACTATTCATAATTTTTTCACCATAATCAAAAAATGTTAATGTAGAATCTTTATGATTATGTGACAGTGAGTATGATATTATTGTTGGAATTAAACTAAAATAGTATTTAAACACTATGTGTCGTTTTCACATGTGAAGACGGCGAATAGTAAGTACGTTGCATTTTTTATTGCATAAATTACATATACGTCTTTTACAAAAAAAAAAAAAAAAGATAAATTTGTTTGACAAACTGCCTTTTAAAATATTTATTGTAAACCGCAGCAAAATACTCAATCACAAATCTTGTACACTTCACTATTATTGAACTACAAAAATAAAATAATTATTTTCATAAACCGATTTATTATTGATTTAATATTTCATTATTATTACATGCATATATTACAATTAATGTTCTTATTATAATTATTTTTTATTTTCAATTTTAAGAACCGAAATGAAATGAAATCAAAAAATCCTAATAACACTTAGACATTTTTTACATATATAGTTTTTGTGTATAACTTAATTTAATGGACCTCAAATTGTGAGGGTATTTCATTCAATATTTGGTTCTTGCTTCCTTCCTACCAACATATCCCTAAGATTTCTATTAATGCCATTTTTCTATATTTCTTTCGTTTCTTCGTTTTCGTTTTTGATGTACATGTGTATGTATGATCGTGTGTTTGTGTGTATTATTGATGGTAAATATAGATGCAATTACCAGGTCAAATGCAATTAATGCAACCCATGATGCGACCTGCAATGGCAATTACAGCACATCATCCTCATCATCCGGCTCTACTTGGCACTAATTTGTTGAGAGCACCGACTGCTATTCCAGGAATGCCAGCGGGTAAGTACCTACAAATCTATAATAAGCAGCCCTCGGAATATAAGTACATGTACTTACATATATTTTGCCAACGGTAAAAGTCGGCGATCTTTCCCGTTTTTTTTCATGTTGAATTAATGTTAATGTTTTTAAATAAACACCAATACAATAATTGATCATAAAAATAATTGTATATATTATTAATCATAATTTTAACAATAACTTAAACTTCATTTCAGAATTTGACATACAGAGTTATTTTGACTAATTTATTTTATTAACAGTAATAGATTTGCTTTAACTGTCAAACAAACAATAACAATATAATACAAACATTATGTGGTAAATATGTATAATTTGATAACAAACTACCAAAAAAACTGAATTAAATATTGAAATCAGAGCAGCACTAGTTGGAAATTATAAATCAGCTTAACAAAGAAAAACCGATTGGTTTGGCATTCCATTCTGCCAGTGTCTAGCAAAAATTCTGTTTTTCTGTATTCCAACTTATCATATGGAAGTTATAGGCTCTGTTTTCTAACCCGTAACGAGTAAATTTTCCGTTTTCAAAAAGAATTCTCATATTTAATGTTCTGTAAAACTAATTCACATGATTTTACTCGTTTGCTCGAAAGTAAATCGATTGTGATAATTGACTCAAGAAACATGGAAACGATTATATCTTAAAATGTAAAGATTTTTGTTATTGTTTTAATTTTTACTGCATTCAAAGTTATCATGTCAAATGAGTTTTATTTCTTAATAAAAACAATAAACAAAAATGAACTTAAATTTAAAAATTAAATTACTTAATATATTTCTTTTTTTTTATTATGAATTTTAATCGTATTAAACAAAGAGTTTAATATACTTATTTAATTTGACAAAAATTAATTTAAACACTACATTTTTTTCATATTCGTAAGGTTGGATAATTTCTGAAACAGTAAAAACTCTGTACGCCCAAATGCAAAATTTTTGTTGACTAAATAGAAGCCTTTTCGAATCTATCTACCCACAGTCCGATATTTAAATTCATGAAAGCTGAAATGGACACAGCTTGGACAATATTACATTAAGTTTAAAGTCCTTAGGTCCAATTGAAAAAACATTGGTGGAATGTAAAGACGTACATTCAGCTGCACCAAACGGCTCTATACCTAATATAAGGACTAGCATTAATAAATACAATGTGACGACACCGAGACGTAGCAACAGAGTAGCTGTAGTAGTTTCCAAATATTGGTTCATCTCCTGCCATTTTACTAACGACTACAAAAACATCTACAGATTCCATATCAACACCACTTCTTTCATCATGACAAACACAAATGTTAAAAAGAAAACGCCGCCAAGATTTGCAGTGAAATTAAGAAAAACTTGAACAGTTATGGAAAGAAGTAGTAACTCAAGGACGTCGATATTATATGCAGTGGAGTCGCAAGCAAAATCTTCAGAGGAGCAGTAAAAATCTCCGAAATACATGTATATTGCCGAATCAGCGGAACTTATTGCTAAAACAATGTCTACCCTACCGGAACATTTTCAATAATTTAGTTGTGTTAAAAATTTATGTTTTTTTTTGTTTTTGTAAAAAAATATGATTTTTGTAAACAAGAGGCAACTGATTTGTAAAATTGACACTAAATATCATGCAGTTGCATATGTATAAAAGAAACGAAATCATATGAAAGCAAATGGATTGGCAATAATATTCTCTCATGAAAAAAAGCCCTCTACGTCAAAATGGAATAAACGAAAACTTTCAATTGCTTTATGATAACCAAATTTTAAACGTTATCTTAAAAAACGAAATATTTGTGTAATTTTAGGCGCACGGTAGTGCGCCAGGCCAAATACAGGCATAACGCACACAGTATGTATATTAAAAGAAATCATTCGCGCATATTTTGGTACAATACCATCTCATTTCTAGGCAACTTGCTAGCTTGGCAAATTTTTTTTAACTTTCTAATATGGGAAAGGATTATGGGAAAAATGTTACCAAACTAGTATGTTCCCTAGAAATGGGATGGTATTGCACATATGAAGAACTGGGTCCCCATTTTGATCTCAGTTCTTTTTACGGACGAAATTTTTGGATAGGAATTTGACCCTATTTTTACATTTATGTTTTAGTGTGGATTGAAATTGCAACAGTTCCTACAAATAACGTCAAATATTAATTTTTTTTTATATTTAACTTAAATTATTATTTCGTAATTTCTCAAAATATTTACATCTGCCGGTCGACACCACAAATGAATGTTATAAGTGGTATTTAAACATTTTTGTTAATAATTGTATGTGTATATATAAAGTCTTGTAACTATATTAGCATATGAACTTTTATTTTAAATTTTTAGAAAAACGTTCAAATATTGAAGCAAAAATTATTGTTAAAACATGTATATAATATGTATCCCGAAGGCTGTATAAACACATTGTCCAATTTCAAATATTCTAAGCTCTGTATATATTATTTTCATAGGTCTTCTGGGGCCCATGCAAGCAATACCTATGGCGGGAATGCCAGGTACAATACCGGGTATGGGTGTTATGTTTCCAGGAAATCCCATGTTACAAATGATGCCACGTTTTCGGTGATCATATCTCCAAGGGCAACTGTGTATAGCGCCCGTTACCAACGTGCCTATGTCATCTATTATATATCCCGACTACAAAGATTAAATAATATGCAAGCATTCTCTGTCAACAAGAAACAAATAAAAAGAGCCCTTTATGGATACCTACCTGGCCTAGCTGGCATGTAAGGCATGTAAGCAAGCACGTTTTCAATTTCATTGAATAAAGCTGACGGAAATCAACGCAAGTAAATTATAGTAGTAACTCTCTTACATCAATAACCAAGACCATTGCACACCAGCCTCAAGAGTATGTTGTGTAATTTCAGATCGATTAGTTTAGAACAATACCGAACAGTTTTTCTATGTTTTTACTGCAACAAACAAGTTTTGAAAAAATCTTTGCAATTATTTCGTATTGTTAATATTTTCCTTAATGTTAATTATTTCTATATCTAAACGTCTACCATTTATATTTTTTATTTTATTTCCCGCTTCTTGAGAAGCCCACATCTTATTTGTTCCTACACACAAGAAAAGGATGTTACGTTTCATATTAGAAACATTTAAATTTTAAAAAAGAACAATATTAAAGCGTTTGTATTATAATTAAACATACAAACAAACATTAAATTAAATTGAATGGTAAATATTCTACAAATATTTAATATACAAGTTTGCACTATACAATAATTTAATTACCTAAAAACTATAACATACAATAACAACAATAAGGATAAGGGTGATTGATATATGCCAAATGTAATTCTATTATTTGCCTACGTACACCTGTTAAAATTAATAATCAATATTTATGTTCAACATCTATATATTTTGTTAAAATTCCAAAACTATTATTCGTATGTGTCTGTTCGTTCTGTTGCATATTACTGCATGCAAGCGATACAGCACTTCGCCTATATAAACACACTTGTTAACATCATTTCTATGTATATTAGTATATACATGTATATATGTATATGTGAACATAAAATGATACTCACATTTTTATAGGTCATGCTAACTACTAAACCCTTCCATCGCAAATCTCATTAATTAATTTACGAATCGACTGCTATATATTTCACACTAATAATGAACACATCGCGTTTTATTTTTTTTAAATATATTTTCGTTTTCATTTTAGTTGGTTTTTATAGAGCCTGTATTTTATTTTGCCTCTTCAATTTGTGTGGTTCTGTATTATGTATTTAAATATTTTATGTTTGTAATGTAAATTTCGTTTTATGTTTCAAATTTTCTTATTTAATAATAATTAAATTTAATATCTTTAGCGTTTATATAACTGATACCAGCTGTAAAGCTGAAAGACTCATTTTACTAGATACTTTAGTATGCTGAATGAAAATCTGTCCGAAAACTGTATAATTTGGTGTTTTTGAAATGTCGGGGACTAAACAGAAACATTTTTTGAGTATAAATATGTGGGTTATACTACTAGTTTATCAATAGACTTAACAACAAACATATTTTAAATTGGAAATCCATTGAAAATATACTGAGAAATTCTTCACATTCTTTCATTTTTCAGACCAAATAACACTGTTTTTATAAACTGTGGTAAATTTATTATCGTTATGCCCAGTTAATTTTAAGTATTTAAAAAAAAATATTTAAAAGAAATCGTTCAACTATAATTAAAAAAAAACAATATTAAACAAATAATCGTTATGTATGTCAGGATTACTTTTCAATCTAATCAAGAACTCACAGGATTTGCACTGCTATGTAGAAGCTGATTACATATTTTTTATTTATTAAAAAACATCTAAATCAGTTTAATTAAAAAAAGCAAGAATGTGCAGATAACTGAATAGCCGCCGGGACTTCACATTAGCCTCCGAGCTGCCTACCTAACATTATATAACCTAACCTAAATACTTACGTATTTGCATTTAAAAAATCGCATTAGACGGGAAACATGTTGCCCATATGCATACATAAAGAATTTAGAACAAAACAAAGCCGCAATAGTGAATGATTATTGGAGGGTGTATTAAACATTTTGAACAATGCTAGAATTTATTTAAGAAATAAAGACCTAATAAGCATTTCAAGGGGAATTAAAATAATTTTTACAATAATACAACTTCAAAGTTCAGTTTCCAAAATTAGGCAATAATACAAAAAATAGTTATTATGAAAACTACAATAATTGAAAAATGCAAAAAGGCATATGTACGTAGATGATATAAAGACATTTTTGGAAAAAGTTTTAAATTGTAAAGCAGTTTAGTTCACATGTACATAACTCGCAATAAATTATTAAATCTTGTTCCACTGTTCGAAATAAAAACTACATTGTACATGTTGTGCCTAAAGCTTCCATAAGTTCTAGCCCAATAACAACAGTTGGCATAACCATCAAATTTGACTATGTCTAAACATTTTATATGGTGCGCAAAATGTCGTCAGATTGCTGACCACAAAGCAATTTTTTTTTGGCATGTTTCCAAGAAGTATCGTTCACTTTTAATTAAAATAAATTGGTTAAATGGTTGTAAAATACCGTCGACAGTCGCTTAGTTATAATTGGTTGTTCTTTCTCTAGATGCGTTTAACGACAGTGATTGCAATTGCAATTGGGCTGTAACGATGAGATAAGTTTTTATTTCAATTCGAATATGTTAATCACATATTAATACATTTTTAACAAAATCAACTTTCCGTTTTTCGGAGTTTAACTTGATGCCAACTTAAATAGTTACTGCATATGTAGATGTGTTTGAAAAATCCAACTGAATTCATTGTACGCACAAATTGTTAAATATTTTGAGGCATTTTTCGATGTAAAACATGCCAACTCCATTGTTTTTTTTTAGTAGTTTTCAGCAATTCAGTTTTTAAGATACGGAAGGTTTTTGCCACAAACACCACATTCATATTAACACTAAACGTTCAACAAAAACAGAAATGTATGTTATTTGTTGTCAGAAACTCGAGTTGTCAGAAGGACGAGTTTTTATCGATTACCGAAGTACATTTATAAAAATTCTAACATGTATAGTATGAATGACTAATGCTCTGATATTGATGATCTTTTGTTTTTCTGTCCACTTCATGTAAAGTTTGTGTATATATAAATATATATTTTTTTAATTGTTCTAATTTTTTTAGTTAATTGTTCAAAGAGCAGTTAGAAACTTGAACAATGTCTTTAACTAATTGTCCTCATGCAATAAATATACAATTAATTTTTTATTCTAAATGTTGCTGCTTATGTGTTACTGTTACTAACCTAAATATGCCAAACAGCATCCAATTAATCTAAGCCAACATGCTTGTAGTGTATCCTTTAGCCTTTAAATTATTAGCTAATTTAAAATTAAATAATGTTATTAATTAATAATAACAAGAATTTTATTTAACATATTACTTAATGTTTTCTTCGTTTTTTTTTTGTTTTTTGTTTTTTCTTTCTCCAGTAAATAGGAAATTTTACTCACATTCAACAGGTTCCTACAAAAAGTGCGTTTTGAACGATTTTCTAAAAATGAGTTGAATATTCTTCTGACTCAATCCAAACTAAAACCAAAACCTTAAAACTGCGTAATACTAATTGAGTTTTTACAGTGGATGAGTATGTTTTTAAATAAACTTTTCTTTAATTAAAATTATTAAACACTAGTTGTTGTATATATCTAAAAGTAAAATTTTTAGTACAAAAAATATAAAACGAAACAATAATTAAGTTTCTTTAATTTATGAAAAGAAACATTAACATATACAAGATAACCAAAAATACTTTAAATTAATCTTTGCGTGTTTTGTTTTTCCTGTCACTAACTAGACATTGTGGTTGATCCCTTTCATCCTTTGTTGGGTATGTTTAAAATTCAACTTTTTAACTTATTTATTTTCTAAAATAGTTTTATGTTTTAATAATTTAATGTAACTTAATTTGGATTTAAATGTATATCATAATTTATTCGTTAAATCTAAAATAATTTGTAAATTATTTAATCAAAGCTTAATATATTGCCAATTGGTTTAATTTAAAGTTATGGTTCGATTTAAAAATCCTAATAAAATTTGCACAATGCTTAATTATAGTGGGCACTAGTATTGAAATGTGACTTTAATTAAAATTAAATTCTTACTGTGTCGCATTTGTTCGCCTACCAACCAACCCATCTGTTTCGTTTGTATATGTTTCGAATGATATTGTTAGTTTATTATTGGTGATTTCTGCCTGGACTATTTCTTTGTTTTTTTTTTTTGTTTTTAATTTAGCAAGTTTGACATTTCTATCTTAAACTGCGGTTATGCGCTACTCTTTTTACGGCTCTCACACATATTGTAAAAGAAGGTAATTTTATATTTTGTATAAGTTATAATTTAGTTTATTTGGGTATAATTCTGTTTCTTAAAAACGTTTTTAATTTGTCTATTTGGCTTTGGTACCAAAAACTTTACTTCTAAATTGGAACTTTTTAATGCAAGGTATTAAATAAAGTGCTAAATGATCATTCGTAAATCGTACAATCGACAAATTATTAAGGGTGCTTTTTTTATAGTCTTTTTTAACTTTATTTGCTTTCTAAAAAAGGTATGTTTTTAAACCGACTATTTAGAAACACTTATTTAAAGATTTATTTATTCTAAAATAAATATTTTGAAACAAGTAAGTTTATTCAATATATTTGTTTTAAATTTTATTAATAGTAGTAACAATTTATATCGAAGGGTTTAAGAAGTTCCCTTTTAAAAAATGCTTTAATTAACGCATACTTTTTTGAAAAAGGTACTATGTTGTTGAAAAGCATCCTTTTTGCAATGATATTTAATGTCGAAATTGTTATTTTCCGGATTCGTTTAAAAAACAAAAGTTTATTAATCATTCGATAAGTTTCGAAATTAATACGCGTTTTCGTAAAGTCGTTAGTCGCCATTTTATGGGTTTAACGTCACAAAGTGCTAATATGAGTATATAGAACTTTTTCTAACGTAAACACAAATTCTTTTTGTAAGTATAATATAAATAGTTAAATATAATGATCGTATGTAATTGTTTTATACTATTTGTTCAATTCACAACCTTATGTTGTTGTATTACATATGTATTTATGTGTTGAAAAACACTTTTCGTTTAAAAACTTGTGAACATCCAGTACGTCATGTATCGTTATATTATTTTTACATTGCAAAACGTTAAATGATAAACAGGAGAAAGCACAAGTATTTATTTTTCTTTATAAACTTTTACCTAATTAGCAACATTATTTGTTGTTTTAAGTTTCTTTTTTACTTTATTTTTTTTAATTTATGTTGTACAAAATAATACAACGTTTGAAAATATGTCAAATGAAAATGCAAAGTTGTATTAATTTTCCCATGAAATTTAACAACAATACGTTTACACTATTGTAAAGTAAGACAAGAATACAATCGATGCAACAATACAAGCGGGTTGTGAATTGAACAAATGTAACACCCGACCTAGCACTTTACTTCTAACACCATAAAAACTCCTTATCCGCTCTTGTAGATTTGTCCAAGCCCACCTCTCCAGCAAGTAAATATTTATCAGTCATTTGTATTCTTCATTATTATTACTACAAAAAATGAATTTAGACAAAAGTCGAGGTAAAAATACATTCATAAAACTATACCTAAATGTTAGTACAAAAAAAAATCGTACAAAAATAACTAAATTAGTAGGAATTCTAGGTATGTAATAAATTCTTTTTTCTTTATGCATCGATCTAACGTTCGCTCTTGCTCTATATAGCACTTCATTATTATTATCGTACATTTGTTTATTAACTAATTAATTGGTTTTAAATAAAACATTATTTACTAACAAATACATTACATTACACCACAAAATATACATACTTACATATTGAAATGTGTTTTTGTTTTGACGTTTAAATTTTAAGATTTTTGAGTGGTGTTTATTTTCAATCATTAAGTCGCAGTTTTTCAATAGAATAAAAAAAATTATAGACGGAAATTGTAGAAAGTTGTAATTATGTACATTTCACATCTAATCAATTTAAGTAATTCATATTCGCATAAAATAATTATTGCCTTTTTGTAATAGTTTTCATATTGAGAAACACGCAGTCGCAAATATTTCAAGGAAATGCCGTGACTTATTTCGGCCTTTAGCTGGGTTGGAAATTGTAAAAATGTGATTTGTCGACTTACCAATGCAAGTTCTCATAATCGCGTTTGCGATTGCAATAAACGCCGTGAATCGTAGTTGAATTATAAAGGCGCTCTTTTGAATCTTCAATTTTATTTGGAACTAAAATTATATATTAATTTGTAATTAATTCAACAAAAAGATTTTTACTAGGAAATGCCATATGTGACTGACACTACGTCTATCAAGACTTTATATTTATTTCTCGTGCGATTCTCGATCTGTAGCAATAATAGGCGCTGTGAACCATTCTTTATTTAATAAACACGAAAGTGACTGACATTACATGCAACAGCTAGTCGCGGTCGAGAGTGTTTTTAAACTTTAAAAAATAGTCCTCTCTGCAGGTTTTATTTCAGAAATATAGTAACGCTTCGTTTTGAAATCGCTAAATTTGAAAAATGAATAAAATATCTTACACATTTAAAATATAAAAACCCATTTAAGTCTTTCTTGATATTTTGCGATTTCAAAGCTTGGCGTTTGTCGGAACATGATCGATACACTTTAGGGAGTTACTGCTTAATTCGAATTCGAATACATTGTGTTGTGAAAATGTTTTAATTCGAATCGATGTACATGTGCACCAGTCGCGAATCCAGCTTAAGCGTTTGAAGAGGGAAGTATTAACAAAAGCAAACAACTCTTGAGTTTTTCTTAGCTTTTTTGTTAAGTTAATTTTTAACGTTTTAGGACGGGAAAATTCCTCTTTTTTCTTTCATCGACAATCCATGATGACAGAAATGTTCATATTGGTTGCCCATCTTCGCTTCTCTGGAAAACCTGCACAAGTTAAAACATCAGTTCCGAGAGTATTCTACGGAATCCAAGTTTTGCCACAGTTCATAACATCTGAAAGTTGGATTTTTTATAATAATTGTACCAAAAAAAATTTTTTTTGATCAAAGCAGCCATCAATCGTATAGATGGGCCACGTATTACTTTGTTAAAAATAATTGGTTTCGACAATTCGATTTTGAAATTTTTTTGTTTGTTTTGTTTTAATGAGTAATTAATTTAACGGATATTTTGTAATGTTTTCAAAACGTGACTGAAAATTAGTAATTAGTTTCTGGCTGATAGTAAGAATAGCTACTTTTTGGACTCAAGTGATCACTTCTTATCATTACTTTATAAACAAGTGCGCTGTGAGACCACGTAGGCGAAAACTATATTTAAATACTTGTGAATTCTGGTCTAATTTGCTTTTCTAACCAACACACATTTCTAATAAACCTTTGTAATTATTCTCTTTTACTATAATACTAACATTTATCAAATATTTCAAAGAATTTTATATGTACATTGAATATTTTTTCTTTTATGCTAAACCTGAAAATTTGGCACATATTTAATCTCCATTGTCAACATATCACACTTATCTTTTTATCTCACTCTCCTACTTCACATGTTTGGGTCATTGATAAAAGCTGTAAGGAGATTGGATTGTTGATCTTTTTAATATTAAATTTCGATTCAACTTTTGCACTTTATTAGAAGAGGCCTGTACAAAATGTAATTTGAAAAGCAAACGTAACGTATTCACTGTTTTACAACAACAACAACAAATACTGTATTGTGCTGTTTGTGTCACGACGTAAAATGGTACTGCCACGCAGCTGGCACTCCTATAACTTTGAAGGAAGACTTTCACCCTTTCTGATGTGATGTTGTGCTTCAATTGCGTGAGGTTCGTCGGTTTGTTCTCGTATACCTTACTTTTTAGGTATACACATGGAATAATTCATTTAGCGTAATCAGTGTCGTTTAGATGATTCTATAAGCTTTTAAACATATTTATGTAAGTATATCCTCGAAACTAATTGCAAAGACGATATCTTAATGTTGAGTGTTTGACTTCATTTGCGAATGGATAATGATGGATTATGGCGATCGCGTGAGATCTGAGCTTTAAATTTTGTATAATTGATCCGGTATTCTCCAACAGCCGAATTCATTTTCTAATACTAACATCACTTGGTGCATACGGCGAGCGCGAACTTTAAAATCACCGTTTCGGTAATAGGCTCCCTCACAAAGAGCGTGATGCGCTCCCGAGTACTAATACATTGCTACTACATCTCCACTGCCAGACAATATTCACGCGCCGTACCCAGGCTTGATATGTGGTATCATTTAGCAAAAACAAAAAAAAAAACAACAACAATATGCGTTGCCTAGTCTGTTATATTCGATTTATTATTAGGTTGCAACAGGGTATCAATATTTGTGGTGTTAAAACTTACGTAATAAAGTATTTGTTTCTACACTTTACACAACGTAAACTAGTGAAGGAAGCCTTGACATTATGTTCAGTGTTTGTTCGTCGCGACTTCACTACTCTAAACTATTTGAAAAACACCGAATGTCTGGAATGTGCCTTCAAATGGTTTTGTGCAGGCCCCTTAATACATGAATATGCATATATGTATGTATTGTATGTATACTTGCAGACATACAAACATACTATTCTTATTAGTTAATTTACATAGTTAATCTATTATATACTTACACACATATACACACAATATATTATATTTATAATGCGTATAAATAATATTGTAAGTACATACATATGTACATCGATATACATACATATACTACATATTTTGAATTGTATTCTCCAGTCAAAGTGATATATGTGACAAGTGATTGCCACAGGGCAGTTCATTTACCTTTTTGTGAATGTTTGTTTTTACTTAATTTTTTTATCACTTCTATTTTACCTATGATATCATTGTGTAATTTTATTTCATTTGAGGTATTAATTTTTAATTTAAGAATAAAAAATTATATTAAAGTTGAATGAATGCCTCTATGGCTTTGCGTAAAATTAATGTTGGACTTAAGGCAAAATATGTTGGCGTGTCATGTTTTAAGCTGAAAGTACCTCAAAGTGTATTCAGACAGATTTCTTAAATATTTTTTCCTATTAAATTTATTTCGTTTTAAATAATTTTACTTTTAATAATTTATATAAATACAAATGTAGCATAATTTTTAATGTTTTCTTTTTGTATTTGAATGTATTGGCTTGTAAGGTTGTAAAGAAAATGTATTTACTTTATTTAAATTGTAGCATTTTTTCTTTCTGTGTATAAAAAGTGCGAATTAAGGTGGGGGTTTAATACTTTGTGTAGCTTGCTTTTTATATAAAATTATTGTGTATACTTTATATTTACTTTTTACGATTCTTGTAGTTTCATAGTTTCGCTTGTTTACTTTGAAGTCTTTTAAGTTAAACTGGAGATATAAAATAATTTGAAAGATTACTTTTCAAAAGCGAAAAACTATTAATAAATATATAATGGCTTGTTCAAGAGTGGGCAAACAAAACTAACTAAATGCAGAAAAGCAAGTAAAAGCAAGTAGATTTCTCATTTAGTTTAAAGAAATCATAAAATAATAGCTTACCCTCGCAACACATTTCCTATTTAATTAATAAAATGAGTTGGGATGAGATTAGCTAAAAATAATTTTTGAAATAAAATTGTTTTAAGTTTACAACTGAATCTATGCCCACCTTTATGAAGAAAAATACTTCATACATACATAGGGTAACACTCTTAAAAGTGCTTAATTCTTTATGCAAGCGTCCACAAAGTTTATATGTCGATTACTTGATGAGTCGCTCGATTGTGTTACCCAAACAGATCCTAAATATCTTAGTTCGTAAAGGAAAAAGTAAGGCTAAAACATGTAATATATTTATTTACACCAAAACGTGCAAAGTGTAAAATATCTGTAACATTTTTCAAGAAAAGAAAACGCCGCCATAAGATTTGTCTACGTTGGCGGTATTGTTACAGATAAACGCAACCATTTTGTTGAAATAAAGCCGACATCAAGCAAGCTGTATTGAAGTATTCTTTCAAACTATTTCAAGTCTTTTCTTTACGAAAACTTGTCGGGTTTTTGTTGTTTATCATATAGTTAATCTCCTATACTCTGTCTCTCTCACTCTCTAAATATATTGATTTATTTGGGCAAAACTGTATTTTAGAAATTTCCAAACGGTAATAAAAACTGTCTGAATAATCTCTGGGCGACACTTGAGTAAATGGTCAAGCCTTCAAATAGCCAATACATCAGAATTTGTTTGCCATCATATCACCCATTATCACCAATCATTATTTAGCTGTCAAATCATTTTTTATCACACCCTTTACGAGCACTGGCTACAAAACAAAAAGAATATAGAATTTAAGTCGCGTCTCTGTATGTTATTGATGTCGTTTTGGCTGTATTGTAAGTGTTTCCATATGAAAAAGTGTCACATTAATTTTACTGATCGATAAAGTTCCTTGCCCCTCAAACTATTGAAAAATATACAACTTTTCAATATTTGAAGCAAGCGATGTGTTTCGAAACACATCACAGTTTACTTATTCTCTAATTTGTATGAACAATTTTGAAAATTAAGTTAAACTGTTGGATTTTGCGGTCCTTGTCACAAGTTTTATTTAGATAAAAACCGTAAAGTGTTTGATATTTAATTTAGTAAAAAACACCCATTTTACAGGTTCGAATTTAAGACGCTTCTTCTTGGAAAATTATTTGAAGTATTGAATATTGTTAAAAAAAACTACACGAAAAAAAACTTGTATAAAAAAGAAGCAGTAGCCTGGTTCTTTATTTGCATACCAAAATCATATTTATGTTAAGTTCTTAAGTTTTATTTAAAAAAATATAAATATGTAAAGAAATTTTATTTGGAGAAAGTTAAGTAATTTGGTTTGCATGTATCTTAGCTTTATAAATAAGAATGTTTAAATTAAAGATTTAATTTCGTCAGTAATATATAAGGCTGTTCTGTTACTCAATTGAATAAATAATAAGGTAGACTGTAACATCAACACTAATCAGGAAATAATATTCCTCAGCTCTAAATTCAATCGAAAATGCATATTCCCACTTGTTCCCAGTGCCTTTCTTTCGCATTTTACTTTCTCGAAAATGAATCATGTATTTGACTTCATCTGCTTCTGTAATGCTTCTACCTACGACATGCAATTCAATATTCTGCTTCACAGATTTTCCCACAACTAGAAAAAACGCACTTAAAATTGTTTTATTTAAATAAGCTTGTTGTTGCTAAGAAAGTAGAGGAACGAAATTTGATTTGTTTGTAAAGTTTATTATTCATTAATCATACAGCTGTAGTACAAGATCCGTTCAACACCGGCCAGCCACCATCATCGACTTCCTAGTAAAATAAGAAATTTATACAATATAATGTGTAATGAAAGAAATTTATGCAATATAATGTGTAATGCAACAAAATGGGTTCGAGCTGCACCGATATTTTAATTTAAGTATTTAATAAATTTTTTACAATAATTATCGTCATCGAGTTTTCAAATAAGAAGTGTTGCGAGGTATTAAAAGCAACCATTAATCTTTTTTTTTAAAAAGAAAATTTCTTTAGAGCCTCACACATCAATTGTCAAACCAATCTCGTGGGCCAAAGACGCCAGTACCGACTCATTATTAAATGGAATGCGTACCTAGAAAAGATATAAATATCTCATTTCATTTTTGTACTGCTCTGCTCTAACCAATGTCTGTGACAAAGACAAAACTATTATTCAATTAGAACATTGACTTGAGAGTATCAAAAAATTCAGCTAAATAATTTCGAAATGTCGAATAATTATTTCCAAAGTAGAGCTCTTCCCCAAGCCTTGATGATTATTTGAATGAAAAACAGAACAGGCACTCAAAATAGCTTTATTTTAATCAAAAAGTCAAAAAAAAAAAATTAGATGATTCTACATTTTTTGGAATGAGCTAAAAAGCAATATTAAATGTAAATTTCAATAATATTAATTCAATTTGCAATCATCCTAAGAGGAATTAAAATTTTCAAATAAATTGTAACTAGTTATCGTAAGCAATTAAGATGCATATGTCTGTTAATAAATATTCGTATTATCAATATGATTAATAAAACATTTTTTTTAAATTAATTTGCTTTATTTCTTCTACACACTTGCATATTTGTTTTTACCTTTTAGATAGTTTCTGTTTTGTGTCTTGTTATTCTTTTCTCTTTTTCACACTTAGATAAAAAGGATGAAAAACGTTGTGTTTAGGTATTTCTTAAATGTTATTCAAACTGAAAAGGTAATTTTTTCGTATAAATTGTTAATTTACTGCTGACAAAACCAGTCAAAAATTAACACATTTTAAGTAAGTTTACATATGCATTGAAATACTACCGATTAATTTAAAAATAAGATTAAAATTGAAGTGCGAGTAAAAATTATAAAAAAAGTTTTTTAAACTCAAATAAAGTTATGATTTTGTTATATAACCACAAGTCAAATGTTGTTTTATTTCAATTGAAATTGGGAAATTTTGAATGTTCTATGTCTAAAGAAGTAAGTAAATGGGGGATTTCAGACCATCAGTAGGACTGGGATTTTCAGGCAATTAAAATTTCCTTTTGTTATGCACTAAAAATAGTTACAAAAATCCAAATAAAAACATCTTAAAATTTTATTGGCTTTACAAAAAAGTTCTGGCTGTTTTTTTTATAACCTTCCCCTAAAGTATAAGTAATATATCTTGGTGATTCCGTTTGTAATTTCTATAATATTCATTTTCGACTTCATAAAGTATTGTTTCGATAATAAGCGCGAACAAGTTTTCTTGCCTGTAAGAATTGAGTGGTATGAATATTTGTTGCACTCAATGTACAGAAAGTTTCAGAAATTAAGAGTGCGACCATATTTGTCCACTGCACAGACAGCATTGCAACAACAACAAAAAACAACACCTATAAGCTCAGACACGTCTCCACGAAAGTAATTACACACACAATAACAACAACGAACAGGAATGGAGTAGTATGAATAAACACAAGCAACATAATAAGAAACAAAAGCGGACATAATGAAAAAAAATATCGGAAAATATCTTTATCACTAAAAAAGTATTTACTGGATTCTTGCGTATTCTACCAGTTTCTAGAAACTAGGCGACTACTATAAAAATACTTGGGTGGTCGAGCTAACAGTCAGTATCGAGTAAAACGTGAAAGTGTGAATAGCGATTGTAAGGCAAGGTCAACACCTTGAGTGTTAAATTAAATAAAGTTACAGTGTGTAAAAATAAAAATTTTGCCGTGTATATGGTTTTAATAGACTTGGTTTTAAAGACCTGAGAAAACTAATGGAGCAGAATTTTGCTATTTGAAACATGCCCTCGGCTTCCCGAGATATGGGCAAACGATTTTTTCTGGGGTTTTTTGGTATTTTCACCCTTACCGGTAAATTTCTAGTCGCAAGTCCATAAGAGATATACATATTCTGAATCCCTATCGAACTGAGTATCAAGAATGTAACATATAATCCCATTTCAAGGCAACTTGCTAGTTTGGTAACATTTCTCCTAATAATCCTTTCCCATTTTAAAGTTGAACAAATTTTGCCACGCTAGCAATTTTTCTAGAACTTGGTCCTCATTTTGATCTTAGTACTTTCTACGGCCGGAACTTTTGGATAGGATCTTGGTCTTATTTTCACATATTTATGTTTTTGTGCGGATATAATTAACATCGGCCACAACCTTTTGTTTGTAAATGTATGTATAAAACTTCTTTTAACTTAAAGCTTAAAGTCGGTTGGGTTATATAAAATGTCAGCTCTCTACCAATAGTGGAAATGCTCTATACAAATAATATGTTTCGCATGAGTTACGATTAATTGAAATATCTTCTCATGAGAACGTAAATTTGGCAAACATATTTAGTTCAATTTGTAACTCAATAAATATAACAGTTCCTGCCATAAAATTTTTTTACCGACTACAAAATCATAACAACAAAGATAATATTAATTCAAGGAATGCTATAAATATAGTAAAGCTGTGGTCAGCTTACGACAGGAATTTCTTCCTTAAATCCTTTAGTAACTTTAAGTAATTAAATATAGATTTTCACTTTTGTTTGCGGACCCCTGCTTTTAACTCGAATAACAAATTCTATGTCAATAAAAATCTAATCAAGTCTAATTTCCAAATACTTTGGATTATAATTAGACTACGCGCGGCTGTCTTAAAAAAAAAAACAGCCCATGATAAAATTTAACGTATTCGTCAGTTCAGTTACACCAGTTGTTTCCTGTTTCTTATGAAGTTGCTGATTTTCGCAACCCTAATCGTACTTATCATTAATATTATAATAATTTTTGATATCTTTTATATTTTAATTTCCTGTAGTTATCATTATATTTTAAACATAAGTAATTATATACTAATGTTCTGCCCTAGTAGTTATTCCTCCAAATATAGTTTATATAACTTGATTAGAGTTCTTTCCAAACAAAATACTGGTCTCAATATCGTGCATCTGAACGCGCAAAGCTTAAAGAACAAATTGGATGAATTTAGGACTCAATATAGTTGTATCAGCTGGTGTTGATGTAATCTGCATTTCTGAATCGTGGTTAGACAGCTGTGACTCAATATTTAATCTTGGAAGTTTTATGATTTTTCGTTCAGACTGGATAATTAGCATTAATAACGCGAAAAAGGGCGAGGGGCGGTTGGGTCACAGTATACGTTCGCAACGGTATTTCATGTAGGGATGGATGGGAAAACACCGCAGGTAGCGCAATAGAGTATTTATTCCTTGAAATATTTGTTTCAGATAAAGGGAAAACATTATTGGGAAGTTTTTATAGACCTAACAGAAAGATGAATTTCAATCCTTTTATTATCGTGCTTGAAGATGTATCTATTCAATACGTAGATATTATTATAACCAGCGATTTTAACAACAATCCTTTAGGTGACAATTCGCAAAATAATAGCATCAAACTAAAGAAGTAAGATTAATTATAAGAAATACTTACTTTCAATGCTAGCTGAGAACAGGCTAAAGAAATTTTTTTAAAAGAGTACGATAAAAGATTCAAATGAGTAAAGTTGCAGTTACGCAAACTTCGTTCTAACCCAACAGAAAAATTATCGAAAAATATGAGAAAGCTTTCGCATTCAGTTTTTCATCATTCGGGGAATAATCAGTAGAAAGACACAGAGAATGCTGATGCCGTGTTTAGCAGCCACAGAAAATACTTGTATTCTATTCTGCTAGTGTTCAAAACTTAACTTTTTCAATATTCTATAAAAATGATCGTATTAATAAAAATAAATTTTCCTTCTTAATTGCCGGAATAAAAATTATTCATATTAATTATGACAATCCTTTGATGGAATCTATGATGAAAGCTCTCGATCTTTATCCTGTTAATACGCTAACTCCTACTCACTTTCTCACAACATGCAATAACTTGTGTTTGTAAATCATCTAGATCTAGAGTGCCCCTATATGACCAACTGAAAGCGTCAATCTTTTCAAAGCACGACATGCTTTTCGTAGCTGATAATCTGCTTGTACGTTATGATGAAAGAATTATTTTATATCATGACTTACATAACATTGACTACACAACAATCAATTATGAGATTGATAAGGTGTGTAAATTGTGGCCAAATCTAGATTCTGTTGACGATCAACTTTTTTCTTCTTCAGGGAAATCTTGATTTGTGTGTTCCAACAAAAACTAAACGTATTAAAGCCTGTCAGTCGCTTTACTGCTGAAATGAAAGGTTTCATAAAAAACGCGGTGACGCTTATAATCGATGAAAAAATGTTACATGTACGCTGCCAAATCGTCGTATTATCAAAGAAAATTCGTTTCTGCAATTGATAGCAAAACTAAATGAAAAGAGATACGCAAGAATGGCATGGGACGAAAAACCTCTCTCTTATACACCCTGGACGTTGATGTAAATTTCCTTAACGAAAAATTTGTAAAAATCATTATTCCATCTTCTGCCAAGAACATCTACTCTGATTTTTGCTATGTGTCAGCTAAAGGTACCTTTAGTTTGCGTTGCGTTGCTCTGACTGAAGTATTAAAAAGTTTCTCGGAGATCAAATCCGATGCAATGGGAATGGATGGTATAAATCCAATTTTTTTAAAGCATTGATACCGGAGCTGTTGCCTTTTTAGACACACCTATTTAAATCTATTATCCATCTTTCCAGCGAATGAAAGTTTTCGAGAATCATTCCTATCGCCAAACCTAATAATGAGTTCCGTCCGATCAATAGCAATACTTCAGTTTTTATCCAAAGTTCTAGAAAATCTTTTTAGCAAACAATTAAATGAAAGACTGAAGCTGTATAACAGTACTAGTGGTCTTTCTTAACCATAGTAAAGATACGGTGGTTCATGCGATATTATTAACAAAACTTCAAAAACTTTTCCATTTCTCTACCTCCGTTTTTAGACTTCATTTTATCTTACTAACCGATCGCAAAGTTGTTCAGCTTAAAGATAATATCTGAAATGAACTTACTATCAAAAGAGGAGTTCCCCAAGGTTGAATATTTGGGCCTCTTTCTGATATTCTCTTTCTCTGTAGCTGTTCAATTCATATGTACGCTGAGGAAGTCCATGATGGATGACTTAAGCAAAATTTACAGCTGGGCTAAGGCAAATGGTCTATGCGTAAATCCCGCCAAATCCGTTCATATATTATAATTTCCAAATCTAAAAATATTTTTGAAAACTTTAAAATAAATATCCAAAACAATAACATTTCGTATGCTTAGAAATTATACGGGTGTTATTACCAAAAACAAATCTTGTACCAGCACTTTTATACGGCTGTGAACTTTTTGCAAATTGTAATAAACTTAAAGTAGTCTACAATAACACATCGCGATATATTTTTCAGAAGGGCCGCCGGAAACATATTTCTCTAATTTTAAGATCGGCTTAAATACATTTTTTTTTAAATTTTACTTTATTGAATCTTCCTAAAAGACAATTACAATAAATATTAAAATCTTATCTTTTAAATATTAATTACCAATTGTTATCAATGTAATAACTAATCTATTGTATTCAAATCTTAATAAACTATCTACTATTGGGTAGAGAGAGCCGCCTCTCCTGGCTCGACGTGTTGATAGAATTAATGACAGTGTCACTGATAATTGCAATTTACTTTTGAAATTGAGTCATTAGCCCATGTGCGGTTAGTGGAGATTCGTAGGCAATAGGACATTTTAAGTTCCTTACAACTTTCCACAGGCTAAAGTCCGTAGTTTTTGTTGAATCCAAATTTTGTAAATATATCTTTATAGCGGAATCGTGTTTCTGTCTCAGTTTAAGGCGTAAAATTCTTTGACATAAGTTCATAGCGTATTTCAAAGTTGACGAGATGTCCGCAACTTCATTCAAGAGTTTACCATCAATGATTCTAAGAAAAAATTTTTAATATTGCACACTGTAGACTAGATTACTTCTCAAGACTCCCTTGAATATTGAAATAATATTGGGCGGCAATAATGAACTGATGATGGGCTATGATTTTTCCAGTACATTGAGGATTCACCTCTAAGTCTTAAAGAAACTACAGAAGCCATAAAAATATTTGCATTTGAGGTTGTCATGTCATTTGTGTTCATTACTTGCTTGTAAGCACTTTGACTGGATGATCTATCACAGCCCAATTTATTGAGTAATGTGAGTTTATCCGGAAGTAGTTTTCCTGTTCTTCAGGTAAACTCTACATTAGTCGTCTTGCAGTATCTCTAAGCCAATCGGAGTTGCTTCCTTTTTTTGCAGTAGTAATTTTACTGTATGAAGGAAGTAGATTAATAGAGGGTGTCCGCCGGGAAGGAATTACTGCGAGACCTCTTTCCACAACAAGTTATTGCAAGGAATGGTGATGTTGATTGGCCTCCACGGACGCCAGATTTGACTGCTCCGGACTTCTTTTTTGTAGAGATATCTGAAAAGCAAAGTTTATGCAAAGAAACCAGAAAAGCTGGATCAAGTCAAACAAAATATTCGGGATGAAATTAATGAAATAAGAGAGGCGGACATTTATCTGATATTGTATTCCATACATAATTGTCGACATTAAATAAGACATTTATCAATATACGATCCATTCTCTTTCATTTAATCAAAAATTATAAACAAACAAAGTAGTATACCTTCCCGGCGGACACCATGTATTATAATGCTTTAAAGGTTTTCGTAAAATAGAATATTTCTCCTTTGACAATCCAAAAATAATTCAAAAGCGTCCTCTAATGTATACTTTGGAAGTTGTGGATTTGCGCTCGACACCGTCTTTGTGATGCCTGATTTTGCCTTTTCCTGGTCTCTTACGCATTTTATAGATGTTGCCTAGTTATTGAGGCGGTAATGTCCTGAATTTTCCTTTTTCTTTGTTCACAAGCTTTAAGAGATTTTTCCGGTCTCCCTCTTGTTTGTCCAGCATTCAGCTTCTTTATTTGTTGTGAATTGATCTACCCCAGCAGATTTTTTTCAACAAAGTTTCCTTTGTGAGATTAGATGCCTGCCATTTTTCTTCAGCAAATTAGATTATGATTGGTGTCTAGTTTTCAGATCCTCCTTTCCTTCCTTTGTTTAATTGTCAGTTTAAAAGTACCTTAAGCATCGGAGCTTCTAAATAACGCAAACAATTCTGAATTTTGCAAGGAAATTTCGGACCTTTGAATTTCTGTGTAACACAATTTGAATAAATACAATAAAGAATTTAATTTTTTCTTATTTATTTGTGACTTAACACGTCTTATCGCTGCGCATGCTTCTTAAAGAATAAACATACGACACATAATGTCGATAACTAAAAATATCGATCAGTTAGTCCCAATTCTCACTTGTCAATTCTTATTGATCAGCTTGTTCGTTTTTAGGCAAAGGAGGCAAGGGGTAAAGAAGCGAGTAAACACTTGCATGTACTCGTGCAATTCGTTTTGTTTTCTTATTCGTTGTTTTCAATAACTTACGTATATACATATATATATGTATATGTCAATTAAAAGATAAATTTAGTCCCAGTTAGTTTAATTATTAACAAACAATTTTTAACAAACAGCAATTTAACACAGGATTAATATATTGTTTATTTTATATAAATTTCTCAATTGCACACTTAAACAGAAAAACAAGCGTCAAAACGCAGATATACATTCGCACATAAAGAAAGAATAGTAATAAGTAAGAAGTAATAAGACAGATTGTGAGAACGCCAATGCAAGTTCAAAGAAGAATAAGTGATAAGTTTCTTAATAAGAATTGACAAGTGAGAATTGGGACTTAGTCTTGTTGTTGAGTTTAGTTCCGGCTATTTATTCCATTTTGGGAAATCCCCTCAATTAAGGAATGTATTATTTAATACTAATTATCCCTGTACAGGTGATTTCTTAGGTACAATCAAGCATATATGGGGAAGTGATAAATAAAATTAACGCTTTTTCCAACCGGGTAGCAGCTTACGCTATCTTTAAAAATAAATTAACCAAAACAACAGTGTGTATTTATAATGTGCATGTATGTGTGTCCTCTATGGATTAAACCGAGACTGCCTGCTACTAATTTTTCCCACATCTACATACATACATGGTCATAATTAAGCATGATTAAGTGTGCTCTTAATGTGATTTAAATACACAGTAAGCAGCATCTTTGAATAAATCAAAAAAAGTAAAAATCGGTTGCAAGTTTTACATAAAAAAAATTTAAGGTTTTGTCGAAAATTTACTCTTTTTAGAGTCCAAAAAATTACTAACACCCATAATTTTCTAACTCTTTAAAACGGCTTTTTGATTGTTGATCAGTAAAATATTCTCTGCAATATCGTTTAAATTATTTCTCAAAATACTATAGTCGAATTGTTGATTTTTGCTACGGTTTTTAGCAACTGTGCGACGTCTAGCTTACTTGCGTGACTGTATTGTAATACTATCATAAAAAAGTTATTGTTTTATTAAATAATCGTCCTTTTTGAAGCTGCTTCTTAACTTATTTTAATTTATTACTTTCAGAGTTAAATTTATAAGAAAATAAAAACAACTTGTGTAATATTGAAGTGGAAAATAATACAATAATAATAATTTCCCGACCTCGGCAATACTGATGGAAGTATTTATGCAACATTTGGAAAAACAATACATGGAACAAATGGCTAATCTAGGAGTGACATTCTATGCAAGATACAGTTTGTAAAAAAGTCTTTCAAAACTAAAAAACTCTACGAATTTAATTTTTAATAAAGAATAACAACAACAAGATGGCACCGTTTGTTTTTTGTTTTTGTATGTAACTGTTGTTTGTGATGTTGTCGACGAGGCGGCGCCGAAACTTCGCAAAATAGATGCACACATTACAACAACAACACCATATAGTTTTTTTTACTTTGTATAGTGTAAAAAAAATGTTTTCAAAACCGCTAAAGCAAACAAAAACCGTTTGTTTTTTGCACATTTTTTGCATGTAAGTATTTTTTTCGGATAGTGTTTCAAGAAAAAGGACAGTTAGTACCGTTTAATTATCAAATTGAGCGCGTATATGTAACAAGTGATCACGAGGGAAAATTGTAACAATGCCAGGAATGAGAGTTGACAAAAATATTATACAGCTAATGTATTTTCATTATTACAAGGGAAAATCTCACAAAGAAATTGCTGAAATGTTCTCCCTTAACCTAAGGACAGAGTATAACATCATTAATCGTGCTGAAAAAGAAGGAAGACTGGAACCAAAGCCGGCACCAGGAAGACCGAAAAAAATAACTCGTCGCATTGAGAAGAAAATTCTAAGGACCATTTATGAAAACCCACACTCTAGCACTAGAGGAATAGCACTTGACATCAGCACTAAGTGTGGAGTTAGTATTAGTCATCAGACGGTTCGAAATGTGCTGCAAAATCACAAGTACTTTTCTAGAGCTGCCAGGAAAAAACCATTACTATCTATGCAAAACATTGAAAAAAGATATAAATTTGCTATGGAACATATTTCCTTACCTGTGGAGCACTGGAATGATGTAATTTTTTGCGACGAGACGAAGGTAATGCTCTACTACCACGACGGACCTCACAAAGTTTGGCGTAAACCAGTGACGACTTTAGAAAACAAAAATATAATACCCACTGTGAAGTTTGGTAAATTATCTGTTATGGTGTGGGGTTGTATATCAAGCAAAGGTGTAAGCGAAATTAGGATTTTAGATAATATAATGACAAAAGAAGTCTATCTGGATATTTTAAAAAATGAATTGGCTGCCAGTGCACGGAAATTTGGTTTCTTAGACCCGGAAAATCCGGAAAAGTTAAAATATAAATTTTACCAGGACAACGACCCGAAACATAAGTCGTACCTATGTAGAACATGGTTGCTGTACAACTGCACCTAAAGAAAAAAGTTGGTAAAAGGTCTCCAAAGACCAAAGATCAGTTAATAACATTTGTAAAAGAAGAGTGGAAAAAAATAGACACAGACTATGATATACCAAAATTAATTCATTCAATGTGTAGACGTTTGAAAGCTATAATTGATGCTAAAGGAAGGCACACTAAATACTAGCATCAATAAACCTTTTTTAAATTATTTAAAAAAGATTTAATTGATCATAGTGCAATTTTGAAAACATTTATTTTACAGCGAATAAACTGAAATATATTTTTAATTTAGGATTATTACTGTTCTTATGGATCTCTTTTTGTTTGATTTAGTGAAATGTATTTTAAAAAATATTAAAAAGTGCAAATATAAAAAAAAATTAATAAAAGTTATTAGTTTTACATAAAAAAAACTATTTCTACGAGAGTTTTTAACTTTATTTACCATTGAAAAGACTTTTTTTTACAAACTGTACGTAGACGACATTATATGCGTAATTACAAAAAACAACGAAGCACAAATACTGGAGTACCTAAACAAGCAACACAAAAATATCAAATTCACAATGGAAACGGAAAAGAATAACCAAATAAATTATTTAGACCTCACAATAAAGACAAAGAAAAACACTAATACGCTCGAATACGAAATATATAGGAAACCCACGGCTACAGATACAATAATACACAACTCCTCCAACCACCCACAGCAAACAAGCTCGCCGCGATCAGACAACTAGTAGCAAGACTGGAAAGAACACCATTAACCAAGGAAGCCTATAACAAGGAGCTAACTACGATATATACGATAGCAACGAACAACGGCTAAAAAAAAAAGAAACTGTAGACAAAATCAGAAAGGACATGCGTAGAACTAGGGAGCACAACAAGGAAGACAATGTCAATACATGGACAACGTTAACATACACAGGAAAATCAACACACAAAATAGCCAAATACTTCAAGAAAAATAACATTAACATAGCATACAAAACAACTAACAACCTAGGAAGAATACTAAGAACCAACATTAACAAGCTAACGAGTACGTGCCAACATAGCTACATAGGCCAGACAGGAAGGAAAATTAAAACAAGATTCCGCGAACATATAAGAGATTATAACAAGAAAATACGAAATCTCAACTCAACGCCTGAATCTAACTTTGCCAACCATATGTTCAATAACAAATGCCACCCAACGCACATCAGCGAAACCGTTAAAATACTTCATACACAGAGCAAAGGACGACGTGTGAATATTCTAGAAAACATGGAAATATACAAACAAAAGACATTTGATGGACGCATCATAAACGAACAGACAAACTCCAACTCAGATGCTATATTCGATACACTAAAAATAATCTACATTACAAAAAACAGAAAAAATGGACAAGGTACACAAAATGATGAAATAATAAAGCCACAATACACAAAGGACAAACAAATTCCTAAAGCAATAATTACGGACTTATTCCAACCTTTACCGAACAACCAATAAGAAAAGGTACCTGCAAACGCCAAATTGTAGAGTACAAACAACCCAGAGAAATAAAGTAATGAAAACATAAGATAACAACACAAAACAAAAAATCCATAATTCCTAGAATAACATACATAAATCAACCCCTATAAACAATTAAGGGACATATACGTTTTACCTGCTACCTACCCATACTATACGGATGACTAGCTAAATAACTTAAAACACGTACGAATTAACACACGTCTTACCTGCTACCTGCCCACATAAGACCGATGGCTAACTGACTATAAAACGTGAACGAATTAACATAAACAATTCAGAACGATAAAAATGGCACTGAAGATGGCAACTAGCCGAAACCGGTTTGTCTCCAAACCAAAATTGACAAGGGATGACGGAAAATCGTTCCAAACATATATATCAGAGCACCCTGTCGGAAAAACAAATCAACAAGCAATAATAATTTCAATTAAGATAAAACTAAATTTTATTTAATACGGAGGTGTACGGTTTTTCCAATATAAGAAATTGCTAACGAATTTTTGTGCTGGGATCCGATTTGATCAGTTATGTGTCTCATTTTCGCTTATTTGTATAACTGTTTCACCGTTTTAGCATTTGGTACAACTTTTTCCACTTTTGGGGAATTTTAAATTTTTATCGATGGATAGAAATTTTCGGTTTTTTAAATTTTTATCGATTTTTTAATATTTCGTCCTTATTGGAAAGGACACCCAACAACTATTGCACAGACTTTTCAATTAATAGAAACAAAAAATAAAATTGTTTCTGAAATTTCTCATAGTTTTTAAATTTCACATATGCGCTCCTCTTCTGTATTCCAAATGGAAGGAAAACATGTTGAATTGTAAAATTACTTGCTCTGCATTCCAGATATTTGTTATTTTTTTGGAATTATGGACGACGTTTATGAAAACTCATGTACTCTTTACATTATCTGAGTTTTTATCTGATTTCTCCAAGAATACGACAGCTGCAATTCATATTGTATATTAGAAGAAAAAAGCAATGGTTCTATTTTGAACTGAGCTCAGATGATAAATTTAAAAAAAATCTATATTAGAGACAATTTAGATATTGAAATTAGATGAGAACTTCAATAGTGTAAAGACAGCTTAAGTAAGAGTCCTGAAAGAGGTCTCTTCTGACGTCCCATATACAATAATTTAAAATTTATTGTACAAAAGAATTGAAAACTGAAAGAAAACCTTTAAAATTTTAATACAAAACTGATTCAATCCACCAAAATTTTTCTACTCTAAATTAAATGAAAGAAATAATTCATTTCAGATAAAATATTGCAGATTGGGAAATTTGTAAAAATTTCAATATTTTCTTGAAAACTATAATTTTATAAAATAATCAACATTTACAAAATAGTTTCGAATCTTTTAAAACAGAAAGATTAGAATAAACCCGAAAACAGAGCTCAAATTTTAAACAGGTGCTTTTTAAATTAATTTGAGTTTAAAATTGACTTAACAACAATTTACTTTGCTCTTAAATGTGCACGGAATTGTTTAATCCGCACAAAAATACAAGGGGGGGGTGAAAATAGTGCCAAGCCCCATCCAAATAGGTATTCCGTCAAAAGTACTGAAATCGAAAATGCTGACTAAGTTATTGATATGTACAATACCATCTCATTTCTAGGCAACCTAAATCTTCTAGTTTTTGTAAAATTGGTTCGCCATAAAAAACCAAAGATTGAAGTTAGCGTTGTCAGCTTTGCGCTATTAGAACTGTCATTAGGTGTAAATTCATACAGAGTGTTTTTTTGTTTGGTTGCGTGTGTTCTCAATTCTTTTTTAAAGCTGCTACCTACATTCGTGCGCATTTGTACTCTATACTGTTTTTTTACTACTCTCAAGACTTTTTTTGTCGTTTAAATTTTAATATATTTTTTTACTTTGTAAAACAGTGATAGAATTTTTGGTACTATTGCATGTTGTATAGCACCGGTGGCACTATCGCTTCTTTCTAGGAACTTTTTTGATATATGTACATATAAATATCTCTGATGATCTCTATACTACTGATGTAAACATGTATTGCGGTCCAGAAGTTTAATTATTAATAATAAACAAAAAGGCGGCCGTCGAGCGAAGAGAAGTTGACAATCTCTTATAAAAAATTCCTAATGCACGGTGGCGTATCATACACCAGGGATGCGTGGCAAAGAGGGTGCTTGGTCGTTAGTATGCGAACTCTATATACCAGCCCATCTCCAGTTTTAATACAGACTTGCCAGTGCATGTGCAGCTCTGTGTGGGTGGACGTACATCTTTTTCTCCACTACAGAGATGACTCAGGAAGCTTCGCAAGAGACAAAATCCCTGAAGAAACTACGGATTTAATTGGCCAAGCGAGGCATCTGGAAGATGATGGACAAGACTGTCTCACGAGGTGGTTTGAAGGTACTTCTAAGACGTTGGACCGTGATATTTCGATAGGGATGGCTAATGAAGCCTCACAAGAGGTGGAGAGGTCAATCTCTGTGGGAACTCCGCTGTTTATTGGCCAACTTCGCAAGAGGTCGACGGGTCAGTCTCGAAAGATACTCCTGCGGAAGAGGCTTAGGCGGTAGCACACGTTATGTGCTAGAATAAGACTTACGACCACGGGAAGACTGTCGAAATCACTATAGTCGAGTGTAAAGGCTGGACTTGAATGCGAGTACGGTAGTCATGAATTACAAATCGATTCGAGTAAAACAGTATATTTCAAAGAAAAAAAGTCTAGAATTCAAAACTAAGGTAAGCATTACATTTCGTTTTTGTCATATTGAAAGGGTAAATATAATTTTTAGGATTATTATTTAAAGTGGTTTCCGAAATTATCACCAGCTAACGTTTTGTGTAGAGAAACAAAAAATATTGTTCCTTTTATTATACAACTGTTTCCAACCAAAACAGAATGCTTTAATCAATAGACGTAGATCAAACTCTAGCAGAAATTAAAGACGTCCATTCTTTTGATACGTTTGTATTTATGTATGTAAATGAAATATTAAAAATTTAGGTATAAATTATTTTTTGTGTTTTAAAGTACATATATTTTCATATACATTTTTTTGCCATTTACGCCAATTTTATTATATGGAATTCGACATTCGCAACTGAGCTGGGTATGGTGTGTAAACAATAAAGTTGGATAACAACTCGCGTTAACGAATTCTCCTTGAAAAAATTTAAACTAAATTGTTTACTTATGGGTTTGGCCGTTGAAGTAATGTATGTATGTCTTTGTCGCGAGTTCACTTTATATATGTACATACATGCATGAAGTTGGCTTGCATATAGATACGCTATCTCTGTATGAGTGTGTATGATTGATTCCAGTGACATTTTTAAATAATTTTTCTAAAACTCTGAAGTTCCTCATTCAAAAATACATACAATTAAAAATTTCCTAATTTCTGCTTAATTTAGGAAATAAATAAATTAAAAATACGCCTTATTTTCTTGATATTTGAATGTTGACAACACATATTGCAATTAATGACAGAGAGAGAGAGAGAGGGAGAGAGAGCACGAGAGAAAATAAAATAAGAGATGACGAGATGAATCTTAACCGTTAATATAATTTTCAAATAGCTTTATTTTGATTGAAACTTAATTAAAACTTTAGTGTTGTAATGATCGTTAATAAGGTTGGTTGTGCTTTGTGAAATAAGTATAGTGAGCTTGTTGTAGTATCGTAAAAAATTGCTTCATTCAAAGCTGGGCTTTAAACTTGTTAAAGCGTACCTTAAAATTCAAGAGTTTATCAAATGTGTTTTGTTTTCTTCTGAAAGAGTATAAAAGAGCAGTGCGTACCTTAACAAATAAATAATAACTAGTGCGTAAAAGTAAACTTGAATTTAATTATGTGTTTAACTTACTACGAAACGAATTTGTTTAATACATTAAGTTTAATTTACGTAGTATACTGATCATAAGTAAAATATATTTAATTGGTGTAAACAAAAATAAACTCGCAAACAAAATAGTTTGTATACAACTTTATGTTGGCCTTTAAAGTGTGATTAGATGTTTGGCAACATATAAAAAAGTTATTTATTTGTTTAGTAGCTCGTTAAAACTTTCCTAGTGCAAGACAGATAGACGGGCAGGCAGACAGACTGCCAGAGCATAGTTGTAATTTTTGTGTTTTGGTCAACAACAGTAAATTTCTAAATAAGACTGGTTGAATAATTAGCGATGCAGTAATTTTTCTTCCCTCTCTCCCTCCCGCTCAAAAACATTGGCTTAGTGACTCCGACAGGTATGGAACATTTAAATTTTGAAATGATGCTATACATCAGGAAAATTAGTTTCTTTTTTTGCGATTAAAAGTACTTAAGTATTTTTTATGCAGCGTTTCTATATACTATAAAAACATTACGATGTTGAAAATTTTAATATTTTTAGATTTGAAAAAGAATTTATCTACGGTCATGTTTTGAAAAACGCTTGGCTTATTGCAGTATTTTAATTTCGTTTTATATTTTAAATGTTCGGGGCATTTTAGCAGAACTTAACTTCGAATGCAATAAGTCGTCTAATTAACGAAACACTTTTTTTCGTGTTTGAAATTTGGCCGAAATTTAACCGGTATTTATTATTCGTAGAAAAAAATTAAATAAAAAAACTTTTTTGCTTCAAGCTTACTGCCGTATTTTCCTCATGCCAAAAGCAATGAAAAAGTGCAATGTTACTAAAGTTTCCATGTCTGGACTGAGTATGCGGTGTGTTAATAATGTTGACTACACACCAGCGAACATTAGTGGAGACATGTTATAGAAACATAGTTTTATTTTATTTTTTTTTTATATAAAGACAATACAACCACACATGTGCCTTAATTGCGCAATAAGGAGATTAACGCAATGAAGGCCTGAATTGATCTCAATTTACCATAAAAGAATTTAATTAATTAATTGAGCAATTAGTAGCTAATTAATCACAGCAGTCGCGCTGTGATGGTGTGTAGTCGGTATAAGATTTTGTTTTTCATCGTCTATTATTAGATGGCATGTTCCTAAATATATATCTACATTGAATGAATAAATGTGTTTGTGCTAGAAATAAATATATAAATCAAAATCAAATTATTTAAATCAATAGACTTAAGAAACAAACTTGGTGAGCATACTTTGATATTGAAACTCGGCGCACACCCAAGAAATTTAAAGGTTTCTTTAGTCTTGACTGTCTGTTGCTGTTGTATGCCGTGCCGTTCTGTTATATAACTTTTGTAGTTACTTTTTCTGTAAAAACGTATCAACTCTTATTGTTATGAATATCAAGCTTCAAAATAATTAAAACTTTTAAAAAATAAGTAAAAACTTGAAAAATATTAATCCAAATATGTTTGGATGTTGGTTACGCATTTATTGTTCAGAGTTGCTTAAACTTGTGCAAATTTTACGAAATAATTTATAACACAATGCAGCAAATCACAATGTGCACTAATTTTGTAGTTTCTACGAAAAATTAGTAATATTAGTTTTACATTATAGCACTAATTTTGTTGATGTTTAGTGATGAGTTGAGCAGCCTCAATAAACATTAATGATAGTGGGGTTAAACAGTATAGCACTAAACCAAAATCATTTTAGTTTAAAAGTAGTATTCAGTTTCTTGCAACTTTTTTCTTCGCAAATTCTGAAATTTGAACTTTAAATTGATTTGTGATGACTTTTGTGCTGCACTAATTCAAAACCTAAGACTAGTACTTCATTAGAAAACATTAAAAACCATGTAAATAATAAAATTTTTTTAATTTTGCAGACGAAGGTAGTAACTTAATAGAAGAGTTTATGAAATTCAAGTAATTCTAGTTCAGACTTTTTCGTTTTATTCAACAATATCCATGTAGATTTTAAAACAAATTTCAGTCATCCCTTGTCAAGTTAATTTGGGGACAAATCGGTTTCAGTAATATATTTCCTCACAAACCTGGTTCGATTAGGTGCCATCTTCACTCTCATTTTGCCAAACAAACTTGACAAGGACTGACGGAAATTCGTTCCAAAAATCTACATCAAATCGCCCTGAATTAGTACGTACATACATACATTTGCTATGCTGCTTGCTATTTTTCATGTTTGTCCGCCTGTATTCGTTTTCCAATTTACTTTCATTTGCTTTCGAATTCTTGTTCTTAGTAATTCTATATATGTATATTACAAAATATTTTGTATATACATACATATATATATATATATATATATATATATATATATATATATATATATATATATATTTAAAATATGTGTTATTCGAATTTGGCATCAATAATTTCATGACCACTCATTTTTGAAAGTTTAGCGAGAGTATGTATAAATTTAGCTTTTTGTTTAGTGTTGGTTCAAATTTTGGTCTAATAGAGTGTAGTGCACACTTTTGCACTACATTTTTTTAACTACTAGAGAAGAAATGGTTTTTATTACGAAGCTGGTAAAAAATATTGCAAAATAAATGATTTCCAATTTTACTTAGTGGTTATGCAATGTTTCTTTGCGGCTGTCACTTAGTTACGTTGCCAATTTTTTTGTTTACAACAGGTTCGTCCGCAGCAAATTATTCTTCAGTTATGTTAATATTTGTCATGCTACTGCTTTTCCTTTTCAACATAATGAGAAATTTCGAAAACTAGAATTATTTTCCAAGTTTTAATTTATTGGGACCCTTCTGAACTTCCCTTTGTGTCTCATTTAGACATGCACAGTTTTGTATGTGTCTGCCAGCGGTGCCGCCTCTTTCCGACACTTAGTTATTTACAAAAATATAATTCAAAATTAAATTTCATATATCAAGCGATATATTTGTCAGAAAGCTAAATAATGGTGTAATGGGATTTTCGTTCTTTACATTAACAAATATTTAAATTGCGTTTAATATGAAATGCATTCCTTTCGATTATTTTTGCATATTTAAGACAAAACAATACAACAACTTAAACTAAAACAACTCCCAACAGCAAATCAGTTTACATATTTGCAGCTGAATTCAACTAGTTTGTTGCAATAACAAAATTCCTGCGTTTATTTTTAGTCTCTTCAGAACGTTTTTTTGTGGAATTTTAATTTTTTTTATGTATAATGGTTTTGACACTGACAGAGTAAATTGAGGTGAGAACTTACATTTTGTTAATTTTTTGATGGCTCTTAAACTCATATTAAAAATGTCAAATTCTTAAGATGTTGTTTTAATATTAAATACACACAAAGAATTTTGTGCGTAAGTTGCGCAAAATGAAAAATTATTTTTATTGATGCGGACGTAAAGCACCTTTAAATGGTAACAGAAATGTGATTAAATATTACGAGGCATGAACGCGAAAATAGATTCCATTTTTTACTGAAAAAATAATATAAGATAACTTTCGTTATCTATCAAAATTTCGTAACTGAAAGAATAAATTCGTGAAATAAATAATACTACTCGTTTATAATTTTATAGATTTTATTATTATTATTTTTTATTATGTGGTAATGTTTTCGTATGAATGAGTGGTAAATATATATATATATATATATATATATATATATATATATATATATATAAGAGATTTTAATTAAGTTTCCAATTTCGTTTGCGATCCCATAAGGTGTCTATAGTCGATATCATTATTATATGTAATTTTGCCTCTGTGATTAATATAAGTCCTTTATTTAAGCAAAAAACTGTACCAGCATAGCTTGATTTCTTAAAATCTATTAAAAAAATAGCTTGAAGCGTAAAACGGAGAAGAAATTGTGAACTCGGGATAACTACGGGAATTAAAGCCTGGAGTAGAATCACAAGACATCACTTAAATCATATAAATAATTAATTATTCTGAATCGGGTTTAACCGTCAAAAGTTCCCGAACTGAGAAAAAATCGTTAGGAACGATTATACATAGGAACTGGTATACATATCCAGTGTAGCCACAATTTTGAAAGGGAAGTTCTACAAAAATCGTAAATTTTTTAATGAAAAACCTTTACACTATTTTTAAAAATTCTTCTAGACATTTTTATTACTATATTTCTTAATGTTTTGTAAAAAATAATATAAAAAATTGAAAACAAAACAACTCAAGTCAATGTTCAGTCAATGAATTTACTTGCCTTATTACGTTTGATTGGTTATTTGCCAACTCTAAATGTAGCTGTAAACTTAAAAAAATTGCAAAATTAAATTTTTTAAATAGAAAGAATAAAATCGGAAAAGTTCATCTTACATAAAGTTTAATAAGAATAATCGTATAATCGAGTTTAGATCATGAAGAAATTGAAATTTAAAAATTACAAAACATTTATAGGTTTTATTTTCGTGCATCACATTGAGATACTAATAATGTTAAACAAGGTTTATACTTAGGTTTTAAATAATCCTTTATAAAAAAATTCCTTCTCAAAAGTAATTCTCTAAATGCATTTAAACATTTGTTTAGTTACGTGAGGAAATATTCTCTCGACAAAGTTATATTTTACGACATTTAGAGTTCCAAAAGCATAATCATAATATGATAGAATTCTTGCTAGCGAAATAAACTTCGAATACATTTTTTATTCTATTACTGTTTCTTTCTTTTTATTTCGTTTTAGATCTTCACTTTCGAATGATTAATATTTGATTTTAATATGAAAGGAGAAACTAAACAGTACTTAAAATCTAGCAATATACACCAAAATAGTACCAAAATAAGTTTTAAAGTCTAGTAAGTTTCAGTCAGAAATCTTCAAATATGAATTTAGACACTTCGGGGGTTAAAATCTGCCAAATGCAAATCAAATCCATACTTTTGGCAACAGTGGGTAGGTTAAGCTAGGTTGACAGGCCGCCTGCAACACATATCCACATGGGTCCGCATTTCTGATCCCTTTGTGTTGCCTGAACAGGGATAGTGCGAGAGAGAAAAGGAGAGATGGAAAAGTTAAAAACATCGATGGGTTAAACGGGCACTAAGTCTGAGCCGGTGTGGAGCCAACCCAAAACAGGTTGCTGCTCCTTATAAAGGAATACATTTTCCGTAGTCCCATCTCCGATAATTCGTAAAGGCTGCCGAAGGACCTCCGTCCAATATGAGTCCGGCGTAGGTTTTCTAAGGCCGGACAGAGGCCCAGGAGATGTTATACCGCTTCCTTTTCTTCTTTATCCCGACGATTTCTACAAAAGTCTTTTGCACGCAACCCCATTCTTTTTTCGTGATTGCATAATTTGCAATTTCCAGCAGTCGTCATGTTGTTCCCTAATGCCGTTGTCTGAAATCCTAATAGAACCTAGTGCCCTAACTGTGGGCTCTTCCCACCATCTAGCTTTAGCCATATCATCATACGTGTATATCGCATTGCGAATTAGCTTCTTACAGCCCAAGCCCAGCCTTGCTCCTCTCTTTGATAGGTTGTCAGCCATACAATTGCCTGTCAGGGACCTGGTTACAGGACGGCTATCGATCAAGATCCGAATATTTCTATCAAATACTCTATAGTACCACAGCCAATTTGCCATCCTTAACACCGCTTATATCTTTCCTTGAAGAACACTGCATTCATTGGGGTTTCTCAAGGACATATTGACCCTCAGTTCTCTTATGCGGACACCTCTACCTACTCGATTATCTCATTTGAAGCCGTTTGGGAGTATTTATAGATGGTCTAATTGGGGTCCCGTGCTCTCTGAGGAACTCGGGGTTTCCGAGATCGAGAAGTTGAAAACTCTCGAGAAGCACAGCTTCGGAGTGGTATAATCCATGAATAGCCCCATAGTCTGGAGTTCCATTCATTAATGGCGTTTATCGGTACTGCCGTGTTTATTACCAGCTTTCTGGTTAATGGGTTTACTGATACTTGGTCTGATTTGGAGTTGGTTTTTTCGTTTATGCTGCGTCCGTCAAATGTCTTTTGTTTGTATATTTCCACGTTTTATATGATGTCTAGTCGCCGTTCTTTGCGCTGTATCGTTTTTCTAATGTGCGCAGCATTACATTTGTTGCCGCCCGCAAACACCAACTCAGACGAAACACAAAGCAATAAAACAAAATGAAAACAGCAGAAGAATAATAATTAAAAGAACCAAACCTCAGGTCTTAAAATGAAATAAAATACAGAAGAATTCACAAATTGCCTGAAGTCAGCCACTAAGAATATTACCAAACTTATTAAAATTTTTTTTTCAAGGACAATTGGCCTCCTATGATTTAACCCCGCTGGATAATTTCCTGAAGTATGTGAATTTCCTAAGCGAGTTATGATGGATCAAAAATGTAACCTCCATTGCTTATTACGGACGATATTTATCAGGCAGAAATTATATTAAAATAAAAATAATGCAAAATTATTTTTTGCAGCTCTCCACATAAAAAAAACACCTCGTTTTTATTGCTTTTGTCTGTCAAGGACATATTGGAACTCAATACCTAGTTCGAGTATCAACTTTAATTCCATACTCTGTTAGTGTGTCTTGTATAGATTTTAATATTGTTAGAATTTTTGAAATAAAAACATAAACTTTTTTTAATGAAAACCTGATCCGCTAGTTGATTCTATGCATCTGTTACACAAATGCAAAGAAATAAAATAAAAATAAACAGAGACTAAAATGAAACGTTTGAATGGGGCTTAGTGTGAATTAGTTCAACTAAATTTTATTGATATTGTTTCCTTTCTCTTTTATTTTGCAGATAAATACAAATCTGTGATAATTTCAATAAAAATCGCAATTTGCTAGAAAAACTACAAGTCTGTGGAATTGTTCGTGTATTTATTGATTTATGTTCCTTTGAAATTTACGCCATTCAACTGAAATGACTAATTTGTGGACAACAACGCCAACAATATTGTTTGTCATATTGGCAACACATTTAATTGGCCGTGTACGTGCAAGTGACAAATTGCGTATTGCATACGAATGGAAAGAAATGGATTATAAATATGCTAGCGCTGAGGAGCGTTCGTCTGCTATCGAGAGTTATGAGTTCAGGCCAGAAAATGTCATACCATTTGGCATTGAAGTTTACCAATCAAGATTGTTTGTTACTTTGCCACGTTGGCGCGATGGTGTGCCTGCCTCATTGGCCTACCTTGATCTAAATGGTAAGTTTGTTAATTGTACGTATGTATGTATGCCTGCATATATTAAGCAACTCATTTAAAAACAACTTTATTCTACTATATACTAAATCATAGAGTGCTGGTAGCCAGCTACATACATGAACTTAGTTATGCATTTGGTTACCTGGTGGCTGGTGCTATTTAATGAATAAATGTTTGCAAGAAATAAATTCTGAATTTATAATGAGTCATATACATAAATCTATTAATACGGCCGAATAGCTGAATTCGGTGGAATACTTTTGTGCATTAATTATCGTCTTATTGCAAACATTTAAATATTTATTTAATAAATTGTACCAGAGCACAGTGGAACAAACATACAATTGAGACCCAAAGAATTATAGCTAAAGAATTTCAATTCGAATTATTTCAAATGTTATTCATATTTGAATATTGTACGAACGAAACGCGAACGAAAAACGATTATTAATCGACTATTTTGTTGATTTGAGCGAATTAATTGTATCGACAATGTCCATTTCGATGAATCGAGGACTAGTTTATTATTTCCAAAACAAATACATCAAATAAAATAAAATCAATTAAAAACAAACACTTTGTGCCACTTTGAACGCCGGTTTAGCAGCATTGAACAATAAATTTTACTGGTAGCAATAACTCTAGTAACTCACAGACTTAAAAATATCCATTTCCAAGGTCCGTTAGCGCTATCTGCGACTATGAGAGACGAACGAAGGAAATGGTTAAGAATGCTCGCTGAGACGACATTACTGGAAGTGGGAGCGGAACGTCTTCCATTGATGTTGAATTCGATTTATGGACAATGAAATGAGCAAAACTTCTTTCTCTCCAGTTCTCGAATTAAAACTAGCTTTGTTAACGCTTGATGTGTAATGAAAACAGTGTACCCCCAAAGCTTCACACATTTGCACAAAAATATTGTTTTCGGAGTAGAGCTTTTGTAGCATCAGATCACGTTTATTTCAAATGCAGTCACCACCGCTAAGGAAAAACGAATAGATTATCTAAAAAGCGCCTTTCTAATTTTTAAAACCTGTTCAAAAAAATTATTTACAACTTGATAAATATATTTATGTTACTTAGCTAAATTAATCGATTATTCGATTTTTGTTTAATAATTGCAAATAAACACTTTTCGATTCGATTAATAGTATGATTAATTAATCGGTAATAATTCTTTCACCACGATATAAAAAATTGTTCCTTACAAACGGATAAGCGTTTCCGCACTCGAAAATTGGATACATTGGATATTGGATATTTTTCTTCTGAAAAGTATTCTTGGGATCTCATTTGAAATTTATTTGTTGGATTTGTGATAAGCTAGGTTCTATGCGCATTTCACTGGTTGTTTAAGCCAGCTTATCAGGAATTCTTTTCCCCAATCGTTAAAACAGTTGGAGATGTCCTAAGCTTGCATTTTAATGAACCAAATGATCACTGTCTGAGAAAAACGAGAACATCACAACCTTTTTCTGTTTTAAATTGTTTCGTTTTCAAAATCGATTTTCCCTTTTTGAGTGGGTATAAATTTGAATTGTCGGCGCGGACTTTGTTATTAGTTTAACGTAAATAGAGAAAGTTTTTACCATAAGTAAATCGCTATTCAAGGGTTCCCTATAAAATCTATTGAATAATCTTCGTCTGATTTTGTAAATTTATAGTTGGCAATATATGTCTACGTCCATATTTGGAAAAGTATTTAAATGAAATAAATAGGTTCATGTAGTTCAATTTTTATTTCACTTGCTTTCCTTTACTTTTGGGTTTAGTAATTACTGGCTGCCGAGTAGTAGATTGGCCGACCTAATTTCTCATCACTCAGTCTGCAGTATATGACTGTGTCATATACTGTTTTAGGCTAGGGCAATTATCAAGCTAAGGGCACTGGCCAAAGGAATCACGTGTCTTATTCAAGCTTGCTCAAAAGTAGTTATCTACTTCCAGTTTTTCGGGTTCATAAAGTCGAACGATTGTGTGACCTTAGCTCCCACCAAACCTATTCTCTGTGGGATTCTGGGTTCAGGCAAATCGAATACCACAAAGTAGGTGTACAGAAACCTAATTTCCGATCCTTTCATTGACTAACCTGTCTCCTCACTAATCTTGATGTTTCGACTTCAGTTGTAGTAACTGACTTCTCTTAACCTACTTAGTAAACTAGGTCTATTCCGCTAAAATACACCATCTCTTTCATTGGTTGTAACTCCGAGACTAACTTCTATGCCGCTTACGAGGAGAAGTAAAGTCACTATTAACCTGGAAATCGACTGGTATTCAGGGTTCGCATACTAGCGTTCAAACTTATCTTAGGTTTTGGCGGATGCTGTTCCATCATGGATCAGAGCAAGTTATAATTTTTCCTGCCTGCGGTTTACAGAGGCAGAATTAACATTTTTCAAAACATTTACGCCAAAACCCAAGATGAGTTTGAACGCTAGTAAGCGAGTTGCCCTATTTCGTGCTTTCTGTATTAAACCTAAATGCTTCTTATTTATAAATACTTGATTAATAATATTGGCTTCATGCAATTATTTTAGGAAAATGGATAATTTACTGCGCTAAATTATTTTTTTTTTGTTAATTTTAACATTAACATTTTTAAACAAAATATAAACAAATATATTTAAAAAAAAAAAATGTTTTAAAAGCAACACACTGACAGACAAATCAGAATCCAAAATTATTTTTCATATACAACATTATTATTTTCTTTAATTAATATAAATACTACTCGTATCAGCACAAGACTACCGCCACCACTTACCCTACCTAAATTCAGTTGAATGTAAAATTTAAAATTAAAATAATTTTATTTGCAAAAACATAAAAAATAGTTGAATGTACAAGAATTTCTTTGATATTTCATTTATTTATTTTAGTAAAGACGCAAAGTCTTCTTTGGTTGTTTTATTTGATTTGGTAAAATAAAAAAAAAGAAACTATTTGGATGTGTTAGCTGATCATGCACACCTTAATTTGGAAACGCGCTGCTGCCTTGAACTAAAAATGTTTCGTTTCATAGACAAAAGAAACAAAACAAAAAATAGACAAAAACTATTTTAATAAATTTTGTAAAAGAAACGCATAGAAAAAATATTTATTTTTGCCTAATTTTGTGTTAATTAAAAAGATAATATAGGCACGCAATTAATTTTTTTCTAACATTTTTGTATTGATAAATGATTTACTTAATGCTAAATCTTTCAAATTGCTTTTCATTTGACTGAAACTTAATTGAAGATGCGAGAAATGCATTTTGTTTTTTTTTTGATATTTCATTCAGTTTCATACCCGTTTGTTCGAGAATGTCCATATTTTTTTTTTAATTACTCAATCATTGTCTTACTAATTGTGCGCATTAAAAAAAATACAAATTATTTAAAGTTCAACCGCCTTTGGTTGCACCCCGAAAAGAAAGGGGGAAATTTATAGCCCTCGAATGTGCACTTAAACACTCAGTCACTAAGTATGTTAAACGAGTCGCTAATTAACTCATGTTTTTTCGTTTTACTTTTATTATTATTTTTGATATTTCTTTGTCTCATGTAATAATTAAAAAATGAGAACAAATTATAAAATAATGCAATATATTGTTAAGGACAGATAGGCTAGTCGCTATGCTCATCAGAAAATATTTACCCAACTTTTTAGAAAACTTAAACGTTTTATGCTCGACATTCTTTAGACCAAATGAGAAATCTAAAGAAAATCCAGACATAAACATTAAAGTTTTAACAAAAAGTCTCACAACAAAATTTAAAAAAAGATAAATATAATTATTTTAAATAGAAAGAATAAGATATCAAAAACTCATTTTAGAAAACAAATTATTTTTTATTAACACAAAATTTATTTTCGACTGGTTGCGATGCGGAATAGTGTAATAGTCTAATACCGAATAAATTGTTGCATTATTTTCGTGCCAGCAAACAATGTCTCGATTATGTTGAAAACCGGTCCACAGGCCCTAAAAGTAGAATAGCGATTTCATGAAACGCGTCCTTAAAAAGGAATACAACAAAATACAAAATTTATTATTTATTAAAAACGATTTCTAAAATTTGTGAAATTAAAATTCTGATAAGTAAATGAGTTTTTGGAAAAAGGCCTTATTGTAATTAAATTTTTAATGAACTTGTTTAATTATTATGACATTGATTTAAATACACAAAGTTAATTGAGTGAAATTAGAAGACAAATATTTCATATAGAACAGTGAAAGAGAATCAAGATTTTAAAAGGGTACTGAACTTCAACTTAAAAAGTACTTTTTCAACATTAACAGTACTATTTCAAATATTCCAAGTGCAACTTGTCCCGTATGTATAGAATGCTATATTTTTTTTTAATTCTAACAGGTGTTTTTTTTTTAGTAGTATGGAACTTTAAATGATTTTAATTGCCATGTATTTGGGTTTATTCGAAAGATAATTCTTTGCTTTTTTTTCGAATATAATTTCCGCCATACGGCCAGCTCGGCTGACGCCGAAGAAGTCCAATCGGGAAGTCGAATTTTCTATTTCTTTTTTTTGCAATATCAGTGAAAACATGGTGAACGTGTTAAATCGCTTGATCTTGGAGGGCAATTTATGTGTCCAATTATTCGGCCAATTATTGTCCATGTCCATGGAACATGCTGTGTAGCATGTTGCACGTTCTTGTTGAAAACACATTAAGTACATTCAACTGTGGTACAAAAAAGTCATTGATCATCGCCCAGAAGCCCTAATAATTTTGCCGGCCAATTACGCGCACCAAACACTGTCGTTCTGTGGATGCAATGGTTTTTCGATAATGTTTTATGTATTAATCAGCTACATCGCTGAACAACAATTCGCGATGCCTTGCTAAAACCACAGGATAACCAGAGGTGAAGACTTTGACACATAAAAAATAAAAAACCCAGTTTTTTTACTATGGGCTCTGTTAGAAAGAGACTAATATAGTATTTTGTGACGAAATACAACAACAAATACAGGAAAACACGGCAAGAAAATCAAAATAAAAACAAAAATCTAAAAACAAAACTAAGGCTCTGAGGGAACGAGACGGATAGAGAAAAAGATCACTATACTGTCGTTTCACCTCTGTTTACTACTTTGTGCTAAAACTAACAGCCGTCTAAAGGGCACTGTAGAACCTTTGGCTACTTTAGAAATTAAAATTGATGTTGAGTCTTCAAATGATTTAAGCCACAGAATATAAACAGAATACCCAACAATGACGTTTGAAAAAGCGTATTACCAGGTGTTATGCGTTTTTACGTACACAATTTTAAGTTAACCCGATTATATGAAAGAGATAGCTTAATTAGAAGCGATAAGTTTTTTGTATCTCTTTCATATAATCGAGGTAATGTTGTTGTAAGTTGTTGCGTCTAGTTAGTAGTCTATGATTTAAGCGAAGTGACTTTATTAGGATTTAGTTTAATTTTAGTACATTTCAACTTGCGAATATGGTTAAAAAGAAATGGCAGAATACAAATATGAGTACAATTCAATTTATGAAAGAGTTGCATTTTTTTGTACTATACATCAAAAGAATTTTTTACATAATGTAAACAAAACTACGAAAAAGACCCAACAGGCACACATATCAAAGAGTATTGCTAACTTAAAGTTCTATACCTCTAAAAAACACGCGGGTGGTAGCAGAAAATTTCCACCGTTTTCGTAAATTTACATGATTTTACTATAATTTTATATTATTTAACGTTTCAGATTGGAAAAAGTGCTTTTTATATCTTGGGGCTACGGCAACAAGTAGAAAAAGTTGTAGTATGCCGATTCAGACTGCGATACAAACAACTAGAGCGTACAGCACACAATATTTAGTTACCCCAAGTTTGTTTATGTTTGTGATGGTTGTATGTGGTTAAAGGAGGACACACATAATCTGAATTATTCAATTGCATGCTGAGGCATAGTCACCTATGCAAGCAAGGAATACACATGTTCGGGGAAGCGATTAAGTACTGTTTGCTCATTGTTTCCTTTGATCAAAATATAAGAACAACTTTAAATGTAGAAATGAAATTGCACGTTTCGCTGATTGATGAAGTTGCCTTTTGATTCGTCAATATCTATTTAATTAAAAAAAAAAAAAAAAATAACGACCTTTACTTGGCAGGTATAAATATGATGTGATGTCAACAGGTTTTAATACCTAGAAACGGTTTTAAATCGGCAGGAGATGCGGTGCGTTTGTATTGTCATTTGTACAGATCCTGGTTTTTGATAGTAGCGAGATCGACTAATTAAAATCCTATTTGAAAACTTTCTGAACATTTCTCCACACATTTCAGGTTTCAAATATTCAATTTGATTGAAATCTATTTAAAGAAATTAATATGAATTCATTGTATTTGGCCGCCACACCTTTGTCGGATTAGAAAAAAAGATTTAATTTTGAAACCGATCGAATTCCGGCCCTTAGAAGATTATTTCAATAATTAAAATCAAGCGAACAACTCGAGTAATTTCGGCTAGGCTCTTGTCCTAACAAGATACCCATCGAGTATAATAGCAATATTTTTGTCAATTAGTCTAGAGGAACTCGTCTCGTGACTTGTGAAAATGGATCTGGAATGGTAACGTTCTGTGACCGGTTAAAACAGCACATATCACTTAACTAGCATAACTTAGAAAGTAAAATTGTTTTACGTTTGTAAATTTTCAATTGCATATAGTCATATAATATAACAACATTCATTTGTAAATTATGATTTAATATTAATATTAGTTATTTGAATATTTTTATATAGAACATGACCAATTCAGCCCAATAGGAACTGTAAGGTAACTATTGTAATTTACTGTATTCTTTGTTCTCACTATGATTCTCCCTGCAACATGAAAGAATTGATGTTTAATTTGGTTATTGAAAAATAAAGTTCAGTTTTGAAGTAACATTGAAGCTATAAAGCAGTAGTTATAATTACTGAAATTGGTCTACTCTCGGCACGTCTTTAGCCACGTGTCTATATACATACACATGTATGTATTTATATACATATTTAATACACAAATTATACCTGGCACCAGTAATACAGTCACCGACATTAGACCAGATTCGTTGCGTCTATTCAGTGACCTGTCACAAAGTGTGTAATATATATATTACATTTTTACCGGCTACACACAGAGGAACCATGTTTTAGAGAATTAGAATCACGGACGATGCAATCACAGAGAAAACCATAAAAACGTCACTTCTGTATAAATAATCACACATAATATTAAACAAACCTACGCGTAAGAAAAGCAAATGATTTAAATGAATCTGTACAAATAATCAAGACAGCACGACTGCTATCAACGAATTAAGCGATCAAAAACAGAATTCTTCCATGCAAAAAATGCAAAATTGATGATGCAACATTAAATAAAACATGACTTTGTTTCCTCTAATGTTCCTTCGTGTGTAGCCGGCACTAACTTGGCTGTTATTAAAAAAAATATAGGAGGATCGAACTATTTATAATTAGTTGAAAAATTTTTACTGCGAAACGTGGCAGCTTGTAGACAATTTCATTTGGCAACTCCAATACACAGTACAAGAGAATGCCAGCTGATTTACCGTCTGCATTTATAAAAAGGTGCTTTTAGTAATAAAAGAAAATACTCTAGTCTACTTCAAGTAACAACTGTTGCAAGATTTCCGACTAAAATAAAGAAAACGACTAGTATCAAACATGAACCAAAAATATCGTTTCCGCGTCGATCAGCTGAATCTGTCTGCGCCAAGAATCAACCCGGCTTATATTGCGGTGCTTTTTTTCTGGGATAAATGAAAAGTTAATGAATATGCAGTCTTTTCATACAAGTTCTCTGGTCGAATCTCATTTCTTCCTGATTTTTTTGCATTCAAATATTTGGCAAATCGATTTTTAGTTGTAGTTTTCTGGATCGAATTTTCATCATTGCTTGTCAAGTTTAGTTTGAAGATAAGCCAGTTTCGGATATGTGTCACCTTCAATGTAATTTAATTTAAATAGCACTCTCTCAAACATGTTCAGGAACTTGATTGGAATATCTTTGCAATGTCGGTTGCAATATGATCAGCCATATGTTTTGGTAAATTCAATGCATTAGGCATCTTAAAGTTGACCCAAAATAAGTTACTCTATTGGAAGGCGGAGGTATCTTTTGTGTGCAGAAACCGTAGAACGCCGTACTCCTCAAGAACAAAGAGCGATTGTATCTATATATTTTTCTACAGAATATTTCCTCTGTGCCGTAGTTTTCAAGGTTGTGTATCGCCCACTGCATGAAAGTATCGACATTTAGCCACTTGACTCGATGGGACTGGATCCGCAGCAGATTTATTGCATATTGGTGAAGTGCTATTAGTCCAGCGACACAACTTGCATCCTGCGGCGGGTTTTTCGTGACCGTTTGAATTCGAGTTTTGTCGATATTTTCTGGCCGGCACGAGATTTAACATGCGTTACTTCTTTGTATGGGTGACGGGTTCATGTCAATATGCCTCAGACAGATAACGTCCAGGCCACTTTATATTTGTTTCTCAGCGGTACTGTTTGTCTCCTCAGAGAGTCTTTTTGTGGCTTTTATAATATATTTTAAGTAATATAATATAGTTTAAGTAATTAGTCAGAATTCATGAAATTTTTTGTTTATTAAAATGTTTAATGCAAGGCAGCTCTAACCACCTTTGCCAACAAATTGCTCTAAAAGACCAGTTCCGTGGGGCAATTTTAGTGCTAATTCAAAACCTTTTTTAAAAATAAATTTAATAAAATTTTGTAATTATACAAAACATCCTTTCTTATTACAGACACATCAACTAAGTCTCCAGCTCTTATTCCATATCCCAGTTGGGAGGCGCACAACCTCAATGAAACTAGCCCAGAAGTGGTGTCGCCCTTCCGCATGCGGGCCGATCGCTGCGGACGTTTATGGGTTCTAGATGCTCGTATATCTAGTATCTTGGATGAACCTATGCTGTACGGACAAACTCAGCTTTTAATATATGATTTACATAATGACAACCTCCTAAGACGTCATGTCTTTCCTAGTGATCAAGTTAAGCAGAGTTCATTTTTTGCTAATTTAGCCATAGAAGATGGCGACTGTGAAAATACTTTTGCTTATGCTGGTGATTTGGGAAGCCCGGGATTGGTTGTTTACGCATGGAAACAAGACGAATCTTGGAGAATACAACATAATTATTTTCATCCCGATCCTTTGGCCGGAAATTACAGTATCGGTGGCCGTGAGTTCCAATGGGATGATGGACTCTATGGTTTGGCTTTAAGTAAAATGCAACCCAATGGTTACTCCACATTGTACTTCCATCCTTTGAGCTCGACAATGGAATTTGCTGTCAACACATCGATTTTGCGCAATAAAACGTTGGCCACACAGGGCCCAATTTATAAGGCATTCAAAATTTTAGGCTCCAGAGGTCCCAATACTCAGGCAGCAGCTTCATTTTTGGACCAACTAACTGAAGTTTTATTTTATGCTTTGCCTAACTTGAATGCCGTGGCTTGTTGGAAATCTTCCAATCGGGCTTACACGATCCAGTCACAAGGCCGTGTGCACACAAGCCCCATTGAAATGGTTTTTCCCAGTGACATTAAAGCTGATGATCAAGATCGTCTCTGGGTATTGTCAAATCGCTTGCAAGAATTCCTTTACGGTCAACTGTTTCCAAACACCATAAACTTTCGCATTCTAACCGCCCACGTTAAAGATGCCATTGCAAATACAGCGTGTGACATTAGAACAAAACCTCTGCCAGAAGAAATTATCAACAGTTCGGCCGATATTTCAAGTACAGCTTTGAATAATAATAACAACAGATCAACATCGGTGGGATCAAAAGTGTTATTAGCGGACCTCGTTATTCTTGCAGTGCCAATAATGTGGCTTTTCAGGTGTTAAATTTCTTAAATGTTTGATCGCAATGTCAAAATATTATTTTTGTTTTGTATTTATGTGAATTAAGTTATTAAGGCTATTGTTTTAATTGTATTATTAGTGTGTGTATAGAATTTGTTGTACAATAATTATACCTCAATAGCGAACGTATATTTAGTTTATTATTTTGAACTAAATAAATTACTTTAGCCTTTTTTAGCAGACATAAGGTGGCCACAGACAACGTTCTTTGTTGGGACTTCAAATCGAACAGAGAAAAATATACGGGTAAACAGCAGTTTCGTTTAGTTTTTCTGAATTTGTGTTAATTACAAAACACAAAATTATTCAAGCATAAATCTCTTTGGATAAATCGAGCACAGAGTAGACGCTGAACAAATGCGCCATTCTTACCTACGTCGTTGTCACACATACGAGGCGACTTAAACGAACTTGTTTGAAAACGGACGGAAAATCAAGATGCAGCAGATATTTTACCCGTGCGGTTAAAACTGCAAAAAAATTCCACATCTGTGTCTATCTTTATGCATAAAAACCTTAGCATGACATTAGCGTACAGCTGGGTGCTAAACAATTTTCTCGCTTACATTTCTTCACGATCAGATGTTTTGATAATTAAACCTTTCGAAAAATGAAAAGGGTAGACATAGGTTTGTAATTGCTACAGTATTCAGTTCCGCCCCAACAAAGTGTATATGTTCTGAATCCTTACAGGTAGGGAAGTTCAATTAACGATGCCCGCTTTTCCGATGTTGAAATCAACTTTCTTGCGGTATTACACAATCTAAGATCTTGAAACTAGAACTATTTTATCAACGCGTTCTGTGAATTTTTGCTAATTTAAATCAGCAATGGCGGTCCATAAGTTCCCGAGAGATAATTTTTCAATTTGTTTTTTGGTATGCTCACTATTACGGGGAACCGCTGATCAAATTTACTATAAAGTTCTCTTACAGAAATGATCAAAATTAACAAAATTATCTGAAAATTACCAAAAACCGAAAAACCACAAATGTGAAAATTCACAAAATGTAAAAACTGGAATACAAAAATTGTAATAAAAAAATATATAAATTTAATTAAAAATACCAAACAAATTCCAACACAAAACCCTTCAATTCATCAAAATTTTTCAATTTCACCGAAATGTCGAGAATTAAAAAAATATTTTCTGAATACGTTAAAATTTCAATAGAAAATATGTAAATAGATATTTCACACAAAAAAAAAAAATAAGAATTTCACTACAAAATATAAAAACCACAAAAGTTATAAATTTTACCAAAAACCCTAATTAATCAGCAAAATAAAAAATAAATTTCACCATAATTTGGAAGTCACCAAAATTCAATATTTTAGCACAAAGCCATATTATAGTCAAAGAGTTTTAAAATACATACATAAATAATAACTTTGTAGAAAAAAATCGAAATTTCACCGAACAGTTACAGAAAGTTCGAAATTTGCAAAATTTTAAAATTCTCCAAAAATTCTAAAATTAAAAAAAAAAATACAATAAAAAAATTGTGATAAAAAATTGAACTGCTAAGAACACTATAATTTATAAAAAACGAAATGTTATCAAAAAATACCACAAAAATCTAAATTAATAAAATGTTGGTATTTCACTACAATAAATTTTGATTTCACCAAAAATTTGCCATTTTACCAAAAAGCGGAAAACAAAAATTTCAAAATATATTTATATTAATAAAATATGTTAGGAAGTAATAATCGAAAATGTGTGAAACGACCTATTGTACAAATACGCAATGTTATAAACATAAAGCAAAAGAATTGCGTAGCGGAAATTCCCCGAACCGCGATTCAAAGTAGAAACAAAAACAACTTCTATAGAAAGAAAAAGTAATCAAAAGATACACACACAAACATATACAAGACTACTAAGCCAGCAAATGAAATAAATGTTGGGCAATTTCACGTATGATGGGGATATTTTAAGAAGCGGCCGTGATCTGTATATAAAGGCGCCATCTACCGCAGAGAGTAGAGTTGACTCTGATTTCATAGATTGAATATCTGTGTGTACATAAGAGTGCTAAGTTTACAGTGTAAATTAGTACTAAAGAGTTGTAAATAGAGTCTTAATTGCCGAATAAAGTTGTGTACTGATAAAGTCATAAAGGCCTGTATATTTTAATATTTGTAATTAAACGAACCCTCCAAATTAACGTTTATTGTGGTAATAAACGTAACAATATAAAAAAGAGTTTAAATGTAAAGTAAGACGACTTAAACCGGGGGCCTAAATTAAAGATCGCACGTAAACAATCCCTAGCAGTGGGAAACATTTGTAATATATTTGTATTGGTTCATAGTTGTGTAAAGGGTGTATAAGATTCGGCACAGCCGAATAAGCGCTCTTACTTGTTTTAATAGTTCTTACAAGTTTCGCTCCGACCGCGTACTTTTTGGCACACAAGTATTTTCTGAAAGTAATTTTTGCGTAATACTCAGTAAATACTTATTCACTGGACTTTAGTGGAAAAGTAAACAAGCGGACCTACACAAAATACTTTAACAACAACCTTAAATATTTTTACGTTTACCATTTTTAAAAGTTTATTTATTTATTTGCAGGTTCTTTTGATTATAAAGATTATTTCAGTAATATACACGACAGAATTTTACATTTACACACTGTTACTTTATTTACTTTCACACTTAAAGTAAATACGGTTACTTCTTTATAATCGCTGTTCACACTTGAACGTTTTATAGGAGTCGTCTAGTTTCCAGAAACTTGTCGAATACGCAAGAATCCAGTAGACACTTCTTTACTTCTATAAAAATTTTTTCTCCTGTTTTTAATTATGATGTTTGTTTTTGTAACTACTGTCTGATTTGTTTCTTATGGTGTTGTTTTTGTTTATTCATACTACTTAATTTCTGGAATTTGTGTTGTTCAGCGTGTATTTACTTTCCTGAAAACTTGTCTGAACTTATATATGTTGTGTTTTGTTGTTATTACAGCGTAGCGCTGTCTGTACAGTGGGTGCCAAATATGGTCGCACTTTTAATTTTAGGAACATTTTGTACAGTGAATGCCACAGATATTCATATATTCATACCACTCAATTCCTATAGACAAGAATACTTGTTCACACTTTATGAAAGATAAAACGCGCCAGCAAATATATCAAATTCAGAGATAAAGTAGACGAAAAGTGTTGCATTAAAAAAAAACTCAAAATAAGATGGCTCGTACCTTGTATAACCTCAACTTTTTTATTTCTTCTATTTAACGCTGTAAGAATGAAGAAGATTTTTAAATTGCCCGATTCAATTGTATAAATAATTGGTCAACCGTTGGCCCAATAAAAACTTGATGATATACTTATTTATATATTTGCTTAAGTATGTTTTATACATGAGTTTAACAGTTACATAGATCTAAGAATTTAAGTATTTTTGATTGTCGTTGCTTAAGCTATGTGTTGTTGGAAGTATTCAGACATTGTAAAAAAACAGAAAGGTATTTCGTAATTCGAAAGTGCCTGCGTTGTATTTTATTTGTCCTCATATCTGGTCTCGCAGTGCTCTCCGCAAAGATGCAAATTAAGTCGCAAAAGGCTATATCTGAGGACTACGTGGCCTACGAACTTAAGTTCGTTTATTTTATCCCAAAAAGTTGTAAATAATCAGGACTTAGCGTACTATCGTTGTTGAAAATATTCAGTTCTAATAAAAAACGATGCGACCACAAAAAGTGTTTGATTAAAATTTTAATTGCCCGCAAAATATTCGACAGAGGTGAGTTTAGCTGTTATTACACCTAAATAACAATTCTACAAACCTAACGAGAAAATAATCTCTGAACTATTTTTAGAGCGGGATTTTCGTTTAATAATAGCCGGGTATTTTGAATCTGAAAACGGAAACCAAAAATAATAAATCGGACGCAAAGGTTTAAGGCCAATAACTCTGCAAGCTTCATCCGGTCTAACCACGAAAATAGAACATTTTGGAATACGTGCCGGAACCTAGTGTTGCACCGGGAAGCTGTATGATGGTAAATAAAGGCTTTATACCTATAGCGGCTGCAGAAGTATTTGGACAGCAAATTGAAAGGGTACTTAGATAAGATCAAATAGCTGGTCATCTGGATGAATTTACATTAGCAAGTTTATGGTAGGCGGTATTTTTGTAACCGTATTAATTCACATTTTTGTTCTCCGAATTATTTGAAAAAAAACCGCAACTAGAAGATTGACTGAGTTGCAAAAGTCGCCCAATAAGTCGATGATGTCGACATCACCGCAGAATGTAAAAGTTTATCGACCTTTTTTGCGTTTAAAGAAACGTGATTTTTATAAAAAATTTTATTTCTAGTATTATTTAAATAATTAAAACATTAATAAAAATAACGTAAGTATGTCAATTAATGGGAGATTATTTTAATAATTGCCTTTGCTAATGGTTGCGACGTCAACTGTAGTATCGGAGCTTTTGTCTAATTCCTCTTTGATTTTAAGTCGCTTTTCCTTCTCATGCTGCAGTTTTTTCATAACTCCGCCACAAAAGAAAAGTGTTATCTGCATAAATACAACATAAATATAAAATTCATTAAATGAAATGTACTTCTTTTTACATGTTCCAAAATGCCAATTAAACCCAACACCGAAAGACCCAACAGAAAACCCAAAGAACCACCAACATCTGCTATAAATTGTGTTGTATCATAACTCGGACGTTCTTCAATCAGCTGATAGATTTGAATATACAATATGAAATTTTTGATGTAGTTTGTAGTTAAAATGACACCCAAGAAGAAATCATTACCGATATTAATTTTGTAGTGTAATAAATATAGATTTGAGTATAGGCTTCCGGATACTCAAAACCTTTACGATTTTGTATATAGGTGGAAAATATTCGCGATTCACAGGGTTGTATACAATCGCAATCAGCATCGTCATCACTGTTATAAACTCTTTTGAACTCGCATAATTTAGAAGTTAAATTTAATATTGTAATAGGAATTAAATAACTTACTTGCCATATTCACCAATAAGTTTCATCATTGATTTGTAATTCGAACACGGCGGTACATGACCAGCATAAATCCAAGGTCCAGAGCAATTTGTTTTGTTAGCCATTTCATGCGAAATACAAACTTCACCACACTACAGAAATTAGCTTTGATAAGACCCATTCCCTTATTAATTTTCTGTACTCTTCTTACCTTCAAATCACTATAGCCTTCTTTTTTCGAACACGTCAACTGTTTCGTTTCGATAGTGGAAAAATACTTACTGTGCAATTTTACTTCAATGTCTTCGTTTAAATCGGCAAAAATATATTCCACACGCCCTGATGCTTTCATATTTATCTCTTAATCATAAAAAAAAATTAATTTGAAGCTTTTTTTCTATAAATCCCTTGATTTACGGGTACCTGTGAAATTTTCTCTCATATCGTGTATGAATAAATGCCAGCCAGGCGGATTTTCAAAATATTTCCGTTTAATTTCATCCCTACTAAGATGATGTTGCAACATAATAGAATAGCCAGAGGATTTACTAGCCCGTTTTGGTGATATTTTCGGTCGTATGGTATGGCAGCGTCCCATGTAAAAGTTTAAACTACTGGTGATCTCCACATCTAGGATTTTGCTCATATTAATGGCGAATCTCTAATATCAAGTAACTTCTGTTTTTATTATATCAACTTACTACTTGTCGCGCCACTTAATCCATATTGATATCCCGCAAAAGTTTCAGTTTCATTAAAAGTAGAATTTGCAAAAAAATCCATTAGTTCAACATCTCCATAGGGATAGTTTGACCAACAGCTGCTGTATTTAGGGTGTTCACAACTATTACCAGATATATTCTGAAATAAAATTTATTATGTTACATTTTTATACCCTTCCCAAAAATAAATACGGGCTTGGTATATGGGTAAATATGTTTGTCATTCCGTTTGTAATTCTACAATATTCACTTCCGACCCACAGAAGTTTATGTATTCTGGATACTTATACGTAGTGAAAAACAATTTGAGAAAACTTAATATTCACCACAAACTAAAAAAAACACCATTAATTGAAAACTGCAATAAAAAATTCTAACTGCAAAAATTACGAAAAAACCAAATTCACCAAATTTAAATTTCACCAAAATTGTATAATATCACTAAAGCCAAATTCACAACAAGTCAACATTTAATGAATTAACTACAAAATCAATGTTTAATAAATGTAGTAAAAAATATTCGAATCTCATCACAAATGGCGAATTCACCAAAAAATATAAAAATTTTACCAAAAATCCATTTCAACACAATTTAGGGATTCACAAAAATTTGTAAATTCACCACAAAATAACTACAGTACAAAAATTCTAAATTACCAAAAATACGAAATAGAATATTTTGCCAAAATTTAAAATTCAACAAATATTCGAAAATTCTCTATTAAATCGAAAAAAATCAATATTCAATAAAAATCCAAAATTTTGCCAAAATTCACTAAATTTAAACATTTCGAAAACAAATGTTTATTTTCACCAAAATTTTGCATTTTCAACAAGAAGTCAAAATGTTCATAAAATCAATCTTTTATGAAAAACCATGTTAAAAAATTTAATTTCAGCACAATTTTTTAATTCACAAAGAAATTTAAATTCACCAAAAATTCTAGATTCATTAAAATTTATAAAAATTAAAAAAAAACTATAATTTTAAACAAAACCCGAAATTAAACCGAAAAAATCATAAAAACCGTTATTGCATTAAATTTTGGGAATCCAAAAAAAAAAAAATTAAAAATTCACCATAATACTTAAATATGCCAATGTTATATATCTTATAAAAGTCGCCTTATTTCGGAAATTCAACAGAAAACTAACAAAAAAAAAATGCAAAATCACTAAAAATTTCGCGAACTCCAAAGTTAAACACAAACAAATCAAATTACAAATAAAACTGAAGTCACCACAAGCAAATTTCACCATAAGTTTTGAAATTTAACGACAAATTTTACCTAAAGACGACATTGCAACGACAACTCAAAATTTTATGAAATATCCGAAATTTTACTAAAAATCGAATTCCGCTTTTATCTTCAATTCACAAAAAAATTGAGAATTTATCAATAATTGTTAAGCATTCAGATAAAAGAGAAAAGGTTATAAGATAAAGAGTCGTAAAAAAACATCCCATCTAGAATAAGATGATCAAATCCGGAGGTCAAAATTACAGATCGCAAACCATTCTTTGCCTCGGGAAAAATCTGTAGTATATTTCTAGCAGTTTATATAAGATTCGGCACAGCCGCATATAGCTCTCTTAGTTGGTTTGCTTAGTATTAAATACAATGTAAAGGGGTTCCCAATAAGTGCGGGTGGGTGAGTGTTGACAGTTGGAGTTTGTCACTTTAGTTATTTGTTATTCAATCCATAAAGGCAAGTTACACGACTTTATAACAGGAAAATCATCTTAAGCAACGACACGTATTGGAGGATGAAGGGTTCACAAACAAAATTTCCGTACACGTGGCGTTGTAAGGTTTAATAGGTGGTAGTGCATTCACAAAGAGCTACTTATTGCTTGCTGCGACGATGCCTTAAGATTTTGTGCAATTTACAGATGCAAATAGAAATTTCACTTACACTCAGTTGCTCCGCTTTATAGGGAGGATCGCGACATATTGTTACTGCCGGCATTTCTATAGTTTGGTTCAAAATATAATATGAATGCGTCGATATCGGAGGATTATGTAGTTTTGAAAAACACTCGTATAACTAAAATAAAAGATCAATCATTTATTGTCTTGGAACCTGTCCTCTTCTTTCTTGCTTACCTGAACAATGACAATTATACAACAAACGAATAAAACTAAACAACGAATAACTTTTGCTGGATCCTTTGACAACCAGGCTTTTAATTCCGACCAATAGCCCATTTTAATGAAATAAATGCAGCCGGTAATTCGTACCGAAATTGAAGAATTGAGTTGATAAACTGAATTCAATTCGATTGACATTTTTCGAATTAGGGTTTTTTCAAAAGAAAACAACTTCTTCTACGGCGCATCCTGTTGATTTTCCCACGTTGATAACAATTGTTTTCCTTCTATTCTATTTTTTATGATTTACACGGAGTTGTGATTGTTAGCGCAATTGACACTTGTAGTCAGACGCGGATCCCCGGAGGGGGGGGGGGGGAAATAGGATATCCCACCGCCCCTTACAAAACTCAATTGTTGTAAACATTTTCCCATACAAAAATAGGTTTAAAACTGAAAATTTTGTTTTCGTTAAAACTTTCCCCTTCAAAGCTGATGTTGGATCTGCGCTTGTGGTAGTAAAAACTGAGTATTTGTGTCATCAATAATCTATTGAAACCTTGATGCCGGTGCCACAGCTGTTATAATATTTATGCACAAGGAATCTTTATGGGATTTGCGATAAAGTTCTGCATTAAGATATCAATGATTATATTTGAAAATCGAAAATACAAAAAGGTTGATAAACACACTTGAGTGATAGCACGGTCATTTTCTATTTTATTAAGCGTGTCATTGGTTTAATCTATTAAATTCCTAGTTGTAATACGCGCAAACAAATGGTTGAAAAAGGCTGTAGTTGAAAGAATTTTAGGCGGAACCGGTAAAACTGCGATCGATAAATTTATCAATACCAAAATGAATAACAAAAATTGCTCTGCGACTCCAAGAGCATTAAGAATTGAGCTCGGAGTTTGATGTTCGCTGGCTATCGAATTCTCAATTTGAAATTCATATTATGATTTGGCAACACTACCTCGCAGAGAAATTTCAATATGAAAATCTTATTCACTCCTCCTAACTAAACGCTAAACTAACGTTCTAACCATTTTACACAGGAGGCGCGAATCCCTCTTTTTCTATTCCGCTGATAAAATATCTCACGACAAGTTTGAAGGTTTTTGCTTTAAAAAAATTTTCTTTGTCACACAAAGTTAGTTGCACAATTCGGCTATAAGCACATTGACACAAAATTTACGCATTCTAGTTCTTACTGTTCGAGGAATAAACGAAAGTCAGTCTTCGTTTGTATTTACAGATGTCCTCTATTTTAAATAATGATGAAAGAATGTTTCTAAGAGTACTACAAGCATTTGCTTATTGTATTGGTTAGGCAGTTATAAATGTATTGCTCATTTGCTGCACAATTGTCATAACTCAACCCTCTTAATTTTTTAGGACACAAATGTTTAGTTTTTAAATTGATGTACATTCGCCCTTATTCTATTTGGCGTCGGCAACACCGTCATCACTTTTTAACCGACATCACTTTGTATCGATGTCGTCCTCAATTATATTGTAATTTGGTATTTTCTAACGGTCCTATGACGATATCGATAGTTCATCGATATTTTGAGCAATATAAAATGCACATGTCTAATATTTAAGTCAGATTTAAGATTTTCTAGACTTGTAGTAAAATAAAAACAATATTTACCTAGAAAAATATGACTAGGAACAAAAAACCAAAAAAAAACAAATAAAGTTAACCAAACGTAAAATTAATTAAACTGCGAAATATGATTCCGAATTTCTTTTCCTGATGAAGAAGAAAATGTTTCAAAATGTACGAAAAAACAAAGGTGAACCAAAAATATCCTCTATCCAAAAGTACTTTCTGTTATCCAAGCTTGATCTATCAACAGCAGTGCCACCAAAATTCAACTAGCGCCTACACTGTCACTTTTGGTGGGTATGTACCAAAGCACTGTATGCAAAAATATTTGCATACGCGAGTAGGTATGATTGGTATGAATACTTTCGTGGGTAAATGCGGGATCGCCGGAGGTTAGTAAAAGTGACTGAATGTTAAAATAGTGCTCCATTTTCCTATTTACATTTAAAGGTTGGTTTGCAGAGACTATCTAGTAATGATCATATCGCAACCTAAAAAAAGTAAAATATAAAAAATTATAAAAGCCTGGGGCCAAATCACCGCATTCGATATCGTGTACTTTATCATCGAAATGTGGTTAACGTGGATCACGGTACTCGTTAAATTAACGTATTTACTCGAAGTTGGACTCGATTGGTAATTTTCTATCGAAAATAAACAAACAGTCATTTTGTGGTGCGAAACAAAGCAAAGAAACAAGAAACAAAAGCAAGAAGCAATTAAAAATATGAGTATTTTTTGATATTTTTTTAATATCAATATAATATAATTTTAATTGTTTTTAGGGAAATCGATTATCAAGGAAAAGATTGTTCAGTAACCAGTGCAAAAAATAATGTCAAACAAATAAGTAAGGAAAAAGCCAGAACAAATTCAAGTAAAGTAAATGGGAAGCAAAAAGAGGTATTGGCGCAATTTATGCTGGAACATCCCGACTTGTCCAAAACTAAGCTTCAAAACTGTGCTCAAACAAAAAAAGTCTCAAAATTTATGGCGAGAATTGACAAGTAAACTAAATGCGTGGGACCCTCTAATTAAGGACGTTTCAAGTTGGCGAATGTTTCTTCTTATTGCAGCAATATTCGGTTCATCCTCTGATTCCGAAGATGAGGAACACAAAAAAAAAACACTTAAATCCATTTTAATATTAATTTATTTGATTAATTTAACACTTTTTCACAAATTTGTTTATTTTTGGTTATCTTTTTCGTTTCTCATATGTTTACAGGAATGTAAAATATAGTAGTAGGCATTTAAATTACGATCGAATGCCGTGATCCAAAAAAATTATACTATCGAAAATTCTATTCTATACGAACGGTAGTCGATATCGAATGCGGTGATTTGGCCCCTGGTCTTTTTCATAAACGAATCCACTGCACCTACTTAGACCTAATGACTTCAAACATTTTTTTGTTGTTAAAAAAATTTATTTTGATTGTTAAAAAAATGTGTACGACAGGTCACGAATGACATTTCGACAGAAAGCATTCGATGAACTAATCATTTCGTAGAAAACAATCTGAAATTTCGATACTACTTATTCGATAACGAATGTGACGATCCAAAAATGTGAAATTTCAAACAGTCACGGGTGCGTCGATTTGGCCCCTGATTTATTTCGTTTTAAATTTTTATTGAAAAAAGTTTAGCTGAAAGAAATAAGTAAGTTTATTAAAATGTTTTTCATTTCAGATTCGGAGCTCAGTGAGAAAGACAGAAATCTGATATATTTCACTTACCGAATGAGACGTAAATAAAAATGCACTAATTGCTTGGAAGAAACATTAGGGGAACTCACTCTTGGTTGCAAACAACTCTTGCAAACCTTGCAAATTTAGCAGGTCTAGCAAATATGCTACGTTTTGCAAGACCATACCAACAAAATGTATGAAACTAAGATTTGCTACACTTGAGCAAATATGCTATGGCAAAAATCGTTGCAGATTGGTAATTTTCAATGCTAAAATACCTGTTTATTTCATTTTATTATTATTAAATCAAAACAACTAGACACCTGCGCTTACAAAGTTTCACGGCGGTAGAACCGTCTCAACAATTGCCTGTGAAGAATTAAAATTGATGCGAAGACTGTTAAAATGTTTTTGCTAAAATAGTAAAAATTAAAATATCAAACAAAACTCCATTGATTGATAAAAGTTTTTAGGAAGTTGATGCACACACTAAATACTTTCCTTGTGTAAACATTTTAGAGGCGGCGTTAGCGTTTATGTACTGACTGGGGCTTAGCTTATTGCATGCGGCAAAGTTACGTTATGCAACTCTGTAATAAATTTGCTAAACGCTTAAAAAAGACACTCACGCTTTATGGCAGAAAATCATACCAAGTGTGCAAAAATTGCAGTTATGCAACGAAGAGTGATTTCCGCTATTATTTATTTCTTCAAAAGGTTTAAGATGTGCTTGAAACGATATCCCTAAATTTAAGAAGTAGAGTAAGATCCACAGTCACTGCGAAACACGGAATAAGTATAAGCTGGGGCCACCCATCGGCAGTTTGTTTTAGATGACCATGTCATGTTTTGGATGACTGTCGAAATACCATTGCTCTTCAAAATTCTTTGGATTAGCCGAAGCTTCTTGCCTGCGAACGATTTTGTTTAAGTTCTTTCACAAATTTCGTGAATTGAATGCAAACTTACTTTAAGTTTGTTCATTAAAAAAAATTTGTTTGTGTAATAAATTCGTTTAAAAATGCACGGCGTCAAAATCAGCGCCGACACAAGGGAATATCATTTTGAGACCGCCGACACAAAACGGTGTCGTGTAGTGTCCACGTCGCAGAATAAAGAAATTGTTACAGAATAAAGTCGATTGTTACGTTTAACCTTTTTAAACGTGTTTAATTTTTGCACAGGTTCTTTCAGTTTTAGAGTTTCCTTTAAATAATACTCGACAGAATTAATTTTTCACACACACAGTTACGTTATTTATTTTATTTAACACCTAAATTCTACACAACGGCTACTTCTTTATCACAACGTTCGCAGTTTAACGTTTCACTCAAAACTAACTTATATCGTCACCACAGCCTTTTTATAGAAGTCATCGATTTTTCTCGAAACTTGTAGAAGGATTAAGAATCAAGTAGATACTTCTCTAGCTATAAACATCATCTTTTGTGTTGTATTTTTATTATGATATTTGTTCTTGTACTTATAGTGGAAAGCGGTGAGATTATTCTCGGAAGAAACTCCGGTTTTAATTGGCCGAGGAAAGAATACGGAGGAGACGGAAAAGAATGCCTCGCGTGGGGTGGACGACTCAATTTTTAAAGGTAGTTCTAAGGAGTTGCACCGTGAGAATCCGATACGGATAGGTAATGAAGCCTTACAAGGGGCGCAGAGGTTAATTTCTATAGGAACTCCGGTGTTTATTGGCCATTGGAGAAATTCGGACAATAAAACCTCGCAAGGGGTTGACGGGTCAGTCTTAAAAGATACTCCTGCGAAAGAAGCTTAGCAAACATTGTGTGTGAATGTCCAGAACTTGCTAGCATAATGCTTAGGACCACGGGAAGACACTTGTTAAATGTGAATTCCATGGTGAAGCGAAGCCTTAGACAAATGATAGCAATTTACAAGATGAGGTAGAAGGCCGACAGTTACCAGTCTACGGTCGGAAATCACTACATTCAAGAGTAATGGCTAGTGGTAACACGAGACTCGAATGAAAGTTATGAAGTCGTATTCAATTTCATGGTGACTTGTCTGAGCTTGGGTGTTATTGATGTTGTTGTTTAATGAAACACAGCGCTGAGACTTTCTATGCTCTTACATGTAAGAATATTTCGGCTGTGCCGAATCGTATAAACCCTTCACAAAAGTATGAACTACTAATTATATACAACAGAATTTTCCCCGTGCAAAGAATTTGTTTGTTAATATAGTATTTGATAAAATTTTGAGTTTTCTGTGCAATTTCAGCCTTTGGGTTTTGTCGTTAAATTTCAAAATATGGTGAATTTTGTTTTTTGTTTCTTGTTTGTGAAAAGTAGGTTTTTTGGATCTTGTGTAACATCGATTATTTTAAAATTTCTACGTTTTTCATAAAATGATTATTTTTTGCAAATTTTTTGTGAAACAGAAAAATTTTGGCGGACTTGAAATTTAGTTTTGAACTTTTAAAATTTGGTCAATTTTGGTTTTGGGGTATTTTTGGAATTATTTAGTTTAATTTTACATTTCGGGTTGTTATTATATGTACACTAGGCGTCATAAGTCTACGCTCTATACACATAAAAAATCCTTCATACAAAAAAAATTAAAATATTTTATACAAAATAACGAAATTTTTCATGTAAACAGTTGTTTTAAGTGTAGTAGGTATGTACAATACACATTTTTTTTGTACATGCATAATCAACCATGAATAACGGTACATGTTTTTAAAGTCATGCTTTTAGGCAGCTTTAAACGTGTACGCTCATTACCTAAAGACAAAGTAGTAAACAGAGGTGAAACGATAATATAGTGATCTTTTTCTCTATGCGTCTCGTTCCCTCAGAACCTTAGTTTTGTTTTTATTTTGATTTTCGTGCCGTGTTTATTTTTGGTGCTATTAAAACACATTTTTTTGGTAAGTTTAAGCGTGTGTTATGCACTTAAACACATTTTAAATTTGTTTAATATAATTTTTTTTTTGTTTTTTTCTGGTTTTTGAAAGTTTAAATAGTATTCAAAATTATAAATTAAAAAAATCAGAAATTTAAAGTTTTTTTTTTATTTTTTGAGTGTTTGAAAAAAGAAGGGAAATAAAGGTCGAGGAGAGAAAAATTATCTTAAATCTTTGGAAGGAAGGTCAAAATGATCGGCAAATACGAAGGACTGTTGGTAGATCACGGACATCAATGCGAACAGTAATTAAAAATTAAAAAAAAAAAAAAAACGGGAATAATAATTTCCAAACCAAGATCTGGACGTTAACAGACAGAGAATCTCGCAGTGTGGTGACCCTTATAAAGAAGAATCCAAAAACAACAGCACTCCAGGTTATAGCAGATGTTGATCGGAAGTTTAAAAAGAGTATTAGTGTATCCACAGCCAGGAGAATTCTAAAAAGAGCTGGTTACCTTGGGCACGTTGTCTGAAAGAAACCTTTCATCTCCCTACTCATTCGAAAAAAACGTATTGCCTTTGCCAATAAATATGTAAATATGGGTCCTGAGTTCTGGAAAAAAGTGATTTTTTCTGATGAAAGTAAATTTTGTATATTTGGGATAAAATGCAGGCAAACCGTATGGAGAATGAAGGGGCGGCATTGCAGAAAGAAAGTCAAACATGGAGGAGGAGGTATAATGATGTGGGGATGTATGGCAGCTGGTGGAGTAGGTAGATATTAACCAAATAGAACATCTATGGGCATTATTAGAGAGAACAATCCGGCAAAAAGGAAGTAATAAAAGAGGAGTGGGAGAAAACTTCATCTGCTGAGACCACACATCTAGTGAATTCGATGCAAAATAGATTGAGAAAAGTTCCTAAAAATCGCGGCTATCCTACTCGATACTAGGTTTCTTTTTGTTTTTGTTTAACAGTTATTGGAATTACATTTTTTGCTATGAGCGTAGACTTTTGAAGAAATCATAGAAATCATAAGCAAATACATATGTACAAGATGATCTCCTATATTAAAGTTCCTGAAATAAAAAATTTTATTTACTAACAACAATACCCTATTCAGGGTTTGTTATTTTTTTTTCTAATTAATATATATTAAACAATTTGAGAGCGTAGACTTATGAGGCGTAGTGTATATTGATTTTATAGCAATTAAATAATTTTTTCGTGAATTTTAATTTTGGCACCGTCGGAATTTTTGGTGAAATTTTATTTTGGAAATTCCCAACTTTTCAAAAAATGTTATAATTTTTATAACTTAAATTTTTTTAACTATAGATTGAATTTGTGGTGAATTTTTTAATTTTGGGGAACTTTAAAATTTAGTTTCTTGCTGTTTTCGAATTAATTTAGATTTTTTTGAAAATTTGTAATTTTTATGAAATTTAAATTTATTGGTGAATTTGTTAATTTTATACTTTTTTTGTTTGATATACATGGCTTATTCAAAACAAAATGTGAATTTTGAATTTTCGCTGGCCCTGTACTTTCGATTATCGAAATTTTTTTTATGTTAGAACCCATGTGTTTGTCATAGTTTGTTGGTCACAGCTTAAAAGGTTAGTCACGTTAGTGTGTGTTCTTCGCTTTTTGATTTTTGAAAAAATGGATCAAAGATTATGATTTTTTGGTCAAAAACAATATTCTAATCATGCCTTATTTACCAGATTTGGCTCCCTGCGACTTTTTCCTATTCCCAAAACTAAAGAGACCAATGAAAGGAAAGCGTTTTTTCACATTTGTTGAGATAAAGTCAGAATCGAAGAACGAGTTGATGGCCATACAGAAAAGCGCATTTCAGAAGTGCTTCGAGGATTTGAAGAAGCGATGGGATAAGTGCAGTATATCTGAGGGGGATTACTTTGAAGGGGACAAAATGGATATTGATGAATAAATAAATACATAATTAAAAAAAAAAATCAAACTTCATCGTTTCTTTTGAATAAACTTTGATTTTTGTTTTAATTTTGTAAAATACTAATTTTTGTAAATTTTCGGCTTTTTGATGAAATTAAAATTTTTGTTATAAAATTTTAATACTGTTTTTCGTTTTCTTTTTTTGTTAAATATAAATTTTTAGCAATTATTTTTTTTTTTATTCTAGTTTTTCGATTTTATAGAAAATTTTTGAATTGGAGCCGAATTTAAAATTTTGGCATAATGCCGTTTTTTTGGAAAATGATAATATTTTTGTTCTTAAAAGTTTTTGAGCTATCGTTTGGTTTTGTGGTGCATTTTCGGATTTTGGTAAATTTCCAAACTACGGTGAAATTTCGTTTTTTTCCATTCTTCAGGTAAATTGAGATGTTTGCGCAAATTTATAATTTGTAAATATTTTGGTGAATTTTGAATTTTTTTATATATTTGTTAAAAATTATGTTTAAATTTCGAAATTTTTCATAAAATATGGATTTTTATGCCTTTTTGGCTTTTCGGCGAAATTGCAAAATTGTGGTTAAATTTAAATTTTTCTAATGAATATCCAAACTTTGGTGAATGTGTTTTTTTGTAAAAAATATTTAGTTCCAGGTTTTGGATTTTGCGGTGTGTTTTCAAATTTGTGGTGAATTTAAAAATTCGCCACAATTTTAAATATCCCGAAACTTTTTCGTTCAGTTTCGGTTTTTTTAAATTCGAGTTTTTGAAAATTATGATATTTTCGTAATTTAAAATTTTTAAATATAGTTTGGTTGTAGTGAAATTAAAATTTTTGTGATGATTTTTCAAAACATTTTGGATTTTCGTTGAATTTTGATTTTTGTGACAAGCAAATCTTTTTCGAGTTTCTCGATTTTGTAGTGAATTTTCAAATTTGTGCTGAATTTAAAATTTTTGGCAAAGTTTCGAATTTGTTTTTAAATTTTGGAAAATTATAATATTTTTGTTATTTAAAAATTTGTAACTATAAATTATTAAGAAATTTTAATTTTTAGGCATGAGTTCGTTTTTCTTTCTATTCAGAAAGAGAATTATTTATTTAATATGGACCACCTTGAAAACAGTAAAAGTTTTTAATTTTATTAGACATCTAGCTGAATGGAATGCATTTTCTATGCCGCTACACACGTTATCAACATTCTTCGTGTCTTATCTACAAATTGTGTGTCTAAACAACTTCTATTTACACCAACATTTAAGACAAATGGAATACGGGAATGAGTTATTTCTCAATTTCAAGGTTGTCCATATTAAATAAATAATTCTCTTTCTGAATAGAAAGAAAAACGAACTCATGCCTAAAAATTACAATTTCTTAATAATTAATAATATTTGTAGTTTCGGTTATACATTGAATTTTAATTTTTTATTCGAGTTTTTCGATTTTATAGTGAAATTAAAATTTTGGCGAAATTTCTTATTTTTCGTTGTTGGTTTCTTAAATTTTAAGGTTCTTGTAAAACTTTATCAATTCGATCCACTATTTAGATCCATAGTTTATGTGGGCGCCTCGGAATAACAATTTGTGTAATGGGACTTTATAGCAAGATTAAAAATACCAAAAAAACCCCCATATTTTGGGTACTTGTGGACTTATATGGCTGATTTCAAATATCGAAAATTTGCTGAGCTCACTTATCAAGTGGACATCGTTAATTGTACTTCCCTACTTATAAGGATCCATACATACACATTTTTCATTTTTGTGAAGGGTATAAAAATATATTTTAATTATAATGTTGAAATACATATTTAGCTCTGAAAGCAAAATTTTTATTCACTTGAGTAAGTCTTATTATTCGTAAAACCGGGTTTCTGCTCCAGTATTTATAGCACAACATTACGTGGAGCTCTTGTTAATGAAAAATAAATAGCAAAAGGGTAAATAAGTTTTCTTATGACATGTTCTATAATTAAATGACCCATATTTTCAAGAAAACTGCCTCTTATAAATAGAAGTGATTGTTTTTGTTGTTTGCTTGAAATACACGCACCATTCTGTAAAACAAATATCGGGTGATTCTTTTGAAGTTTGCTTTTTTCGTGTAAAAAAAGATTCGTGACGTGGCAATGCCAAAAATGCTCAGTAAGGGTTGCCGTTTTACCATGAATAGACTAACGAACGAACAGCAAATGCAAATCATTGAATTTTATTACCAAAATTCGTGCTGTGCGAGAAATGTGTTTTCTATTGTAATATTGTCTTCAGCGACGTAGGTCATTTTTGGGTCAGTGGGTGCTACAACAAATAGAATTGCCGAGTTTGGTGTGAAGAGCAGCCAAAGGAGGCTAACATCCTGAACGATGTTATGATTTGTTGCGCTGTGTGGGCTGGCGTCATCATTGGACCGCACTTGTTCAAGAACGATGAAAATCGCAACGTTACAGTTAATGGAACAAGGTGCCGTGCGACGATTACCGACTTTTTATTGTCCGAAATGGAAGAATTGGATTCGGTTGACATGTGGTATTAACAAGACGGTGCCACATGCTATCATGCACATGTGATCATGCACCTAATGAGAGGCGAATTTGATAAGCAATTAATCTCACGTTTTGGAGCGGTCCACTGGCCGCCAAGATTATGCGATTTGACACCACTACACTGTTTTAGTGGATACACTTGACGTCTCTTGTGTACAGGGACATGCCAGCCACAATTACAACCCTGGAAGACAACATTACATCTGCCGTTGGTGAGATAACGCCCGAAATGAAGCAAAAAGTATGCCAAAATTCAAGCTCTATACCACCTACGGAGTACCTGCGGGTAACACTTACATGAAATAATCTTTGAAAAGCAGATGCTCATTTATCGGCCCAAATAAATATTTCATTAACTTTTGAAAATTGTCTGTTTGTTTCGAATAACAAAACTCAAACAGTTAAAAAATCACCCTTTAATTTACGCACATTTGAAAGCAAAAAAGGGGAATATTAAAAAATAAATAAAAAACATGATATTTACATAAATGCCTTCTACACCGGTGCTGGTTTTATAGAAGCAAAAATAGCTTTTAAATTTAAAAAAGAACACGGGCGCGAAATGTCCGCATGCATACGAGTAAATTATAAAAAAATTAAATTGAATTCTTTTTAAACAACAAAAATAAAAATCGGGAAATTCTTACACGATTTTCCCTTCATAATGGTGGCGTTTTTTGTAAAAAGACACACTTCTTGCATTGCCATTAAATTAAGGGAAGGTGAATAGAATAGAATGATAAGTGTTTTAAGACCTTTGCGAGGCATTTGTTTCATGTGAAAGTCGGTTTTTCCAAGTGTGAAAATATTTGACTCATTTCTTGGCAAATTTTTGTTTGATTTGAAACTAAAATGTTGTTTTGAATTAAAATTTGACACTATATTGATTTTTTAGAGTTTTAAGATTTCGTCTAAGCTGAAGTTATTTATTTTAAATCCAAACTGTAGATTCTGATGATTTTTAAATTTGAGATATTTTTCGGTTGTATAAATGAGTCCGATTATTGGCTCTTCTTATTTTTTGGTGAGTGGTTCGAGGAACAAGTTTTCTTTATTCGATAAATTTGTTTTCGACATGTTTGCGGCCAATCCCGCAACAGATTACACTGTACTCCCCAAAATAAATGTAAATAAATAAAAAGGTTGTGAGAATGGATTCCGGCAGATGGAACTACAAAAAAAATTCCTGTATCGTCGTTTCAGAAGTTTACGTCTGACTTTTCGAAGGGGAGTTAAAGTTTATATTTTGGCATGTGCTATAATGAATCGCAATAGGAAATATTGTATTTGTTACATTTTGGCGGTAAGGTGTGGTGAGCACTTTTATTTAAAACACTACGAATAACATTTTAACCCTCTAACTCTTCGCTGTATGGGGTTTTTTTTTTAATATTTTTGAAAATGGGCAAAAACTCTCTTTAAACAGCCATTAAGCAGCCTGAAAGATCCTACAAAAATATTCTTCATAAAGTTCTAATACGTCTTCATAGATACTAAAGGTAAAAAATCAACTCGAATACCAAAACTAAGTCTAAACTTAAAATGTTTTTAAGGGTTAATTTTATATGTAGAATTTTGAAATGAATTTCCGTCATCCCTTGTCAAGTTTGGTTTGGAGACAAGCCTACTTTCTTCTTCTTTTACTATTCTTCTTTTTTTCTTGCACATAAACCAACTCAAAAGAACAATTGTGTCATGTGCTTCGCAGTTCATGTTTACTTATTGTCGTTTCAGTTTAATGTGAATTGTTCGACGTATGTGGAGAATTGGTTGGCAAAAAAATTACACTCAGAAATTATTTGTGTGTAAATGGCTTTACACTCATTTTGCACCACAAATATCCGCAAACTACTCGTACTAAATGAAATGTTGGACTTCTATAAACGCAAATGAGGACATGTGATTTGAAGAGTTGCCATATAAATTTATTTAAAAAACCTTTTTTGGCAAATACTTCATTTTCGCCAAAGCTATTAAATTCAATTAGTATTTAAGTTTTTTTGGTACTCTTTTGATAAAAACCCAGAACAAAATCAAACTTTTCAAATTCCCTTCTTTGGAGAAAAATACACGAAAATTGTAGAGAGCAGAGAAAAACTACGAGAGAGGCAGAGAGTCATGTCCAAGATCCCTCCAAAATCCCAATTCTTTAATTTTTAACCCCGCAAGTTTCTATTCCCCGTATGCCAGCAAACTCAAAAGTCATGATTTCCCACCCTACCAAAAATGCCCTGTATAACTTGACTCTTAGTGAGAACATTTCGTTAAATTCCTTGTTTTGCATAAGCTTTTTAATATTAGGGTAGGTTTATTCAGGATTGGGTGTTAACACCTAGAAATTAATGTCAATGAGGATCAAAAGCCCATGAGAAAACGTGCAGATCTTTGTACAAAGATATCATGACTGCTTAAATGAAGGACCTATGGTTACATCAAGACGGCAACCAGTATGTGAGCTCCACTGCATTATTTACGAATGTGAACTCGTAGCCCAAATCGATTATTATTATTTCATTTTAAAAATTTAAAAAATGATTTAAAATGAGATGCTGCAACAAAATTATTAATTTCTTTAGTTGGTGCCTCGGTTACTGTAAATGTTTTCCTGGTGTAAAACACACCCATCTGTCCGCATGTTGTTCATTCACATAAATTTGCAAGTATTATTAATTTTGAGATAAAATGTTTATAAATTATAAGAAATTATTTACACAGATATTTTTGACTAATAAAATTTACAGGCAACTAAAGCCGATGACGATATTCATAATTTTTTTTTTATAATTCATTAATAATTAATTTTTTGGCAATGAGATGTTTTAGTCACCGTCTAGAAAAAGAGTAACGAAGTGGAGGTGGTCGCAAGTGCTGAACCCTAAACTGAAAAAAACGTGGAGATGAGTTCGCAAAAGCATCAGTTGCCAACGCTGCAAAAAACAGATGTTCTAAAAGCAGATGATGTGGAAACAATCGCCACATACCACGCGCCACAAAATTGGCTGAAGCCGCTTTTTTTGTTGTTTGCACTATTGTATTCCATTTTTATTTCATCCGATTCACAAAGAAAATTTATTATTAATTTAACCATTTTAATGTTTTCTCAGAAGAAAAAGTAATTTCGTTTCAAAATTTTTGATATCCCAAAACTCCTACTGAATTTATTAAAAATTTTATCATTCTGACTACTATCTAACTGTTAATAGAACCTAACTCAACCCTGACATTTGAGTAGAAAGTTCCTTTAGCCAAATCCATTATAAAACAAATATGGCGACATTGATGTTACTAAGAAGATAGTCTAGGATATTACAACTTATCGCCTGCGCTCTTTGGTATGGATGATGTGAAAATATTCACAGAGAAATAAAAAAATACTCGTGCAAGTTTTTAAGAAAATTAGAGGTCCATCCCAATCGACTTGCATGTGATTTATTTTAATTTGATGGACACCAGAGACACTAAGAAAAACTGGCACATTGAGCCTGGTCAGACGGCTTTCCCAAAACAACCCTAGATAGTAATTTAAGATTTGAATAAAATAAATTTATTATAACACTGGTTTCAATTAATAAATAAGATTCTAAAGCTTAGACTTCTTTTAGAAAGATTTAGTAAAAAAATTTAATCAATTTATATTCTTAAGAGGCTTTAAACAATCAATTAACTAAAGAAGGTTTTGGTGCTAGAACAATTAATATATTTAAAATTTTTAAAATTTGTGAAAATAACCAAACTTCAGTTGCGTTGCCAATCACGGACAATATATTACAGCTGGCAGCAGGCAAGAGCCAGCTGTTAATTTTAGTTGGCAAATGAACATTTTTGGATCCTATCAATTCTTTACAAGTGAAAATGGTTGGGTCACTCAAAGGAAAATATGCTTTATTGTGAAAATGACTATATATGCATTTTTAACGTTTAAATAATTTTGCATCTCTTTGTAAGTTTAAAAATAATAAATATTATCAATAAACAGAAATTCGAAATTTAGGAAATCAAAATTCACCAGCACGTTTGCCGTGGTGTCCGGGCTTTTGGTGAGACAAAATAAAACAGGAGGAGTTGCGAAAGGATATCTACAGTTTCCAAATTTTTCGTTCAACTAATTGTAGTATTTCTTTTACAGCCTCTAACAACGTGGATTGAGCCATTCTCAGGTTGAAATCGTTACCGTGAGATTTAGGAAAACTCCCTTTCGCGAAAAATCATAAAGCTGTAAACTAACGATTTATTTTATAAGCTTGCAATTAATTTATTTCGCTTTTATTTTTTTAAATTTTGAAAACTTTCTAAATTCGTAAGATTTTCTATCTACCAACTCTACGACTAATGGTCTTCAATTTCGGTTCAAATCAGTCAAATTATTCCCGAAAGGAGATGGGAGCAAACATAACAAACAGATTAAATAATTAAACACACTGATGATTAATAAAAGTATATTGAGATATTTTGTATAGTGTGTGTGTGTGTGTGTGTGAATGTGTGAGTGAATGTGTGTACATATTTATTATCATGGATTATTTTTTTTATAGTGAACACTCACATACATTATTGTACATACATATACATGTGTGTTTCCTTATTTTGTAACTAGTACTCACAGGCAAATGTGCCCATGTGCACATCAGATATTCTGAGTCATAAGCATCTTCATACCGGGGTAATGAATTAGTGGAATGAGAAATGCCATGACAAGTTTTGGTTTCTCCTTAACAACAACAAATGCAGGATACAAGGCTTTCCTAATGTGCATTATTTCATCTCTTACCATTACTAACTTATATTTGCCGTAAGGAAAAGTTGCATCTAACGTGTTTCCCGATATTTATTGAGTGCGGCCTCAGGAGCAGCTAGGGTGTGTTGGAAGCACACTATTCTCTCGATTGAGGCTTGCCTTAGGTGGCGAGGGGATATGCGTCACTTCCATAGTGTCTTAGACTTCCCTGGGCGTTAAAACTGGCTACGGTGGTGTTTCCAGTAAATAATTATAAACAAAAGGCAAATGTCGTTATTTTTTTAACGTTAATTGTATTTTATTGAATCTTTCTATTTAAGGAAATTTACAATATGTCTTCTAATCTTGTTTCTAAATTAATATTTTTTAGATATTAACAATGTAATAACTAGTTTATTGTATTCAAATCTTAATAATAAAATACTATCCACTATTGCGAGAGCCGTCTCGCCAAGATCAATGTGTCAGTTTTCTTCAGTCTCTGGTGCCCATGAAATTGCAGGAAAATCGCGCGCTAGAGTATGAGGATGGATCACTAGTTTGCTTACGTGCTTGGACGAGTAGGTTTTTGTTACTTCCTGGATAGTGGGCACTTCTAGATCTCTGTGTATATTTTCATTTCTTATTTACTAGGGGGCGCTTACGACAAATTGTAAAATCCTAGACTGTCTTCTTTGTAACTTCTGAATATTAGATGCGCAAGCAGTACCTCACAGCTGAATACCATATCTCCATATTGGTTGTGAAAAAGCACTTTGTATTCCAAAGCCAATATTGAGTGAGGACCTAATAACTGGTTTAGTTGAGTTGTTCGCAGTTTAATGGCAGTTATTTTCGCCTCAATGGGACGGGACCACGTTAGGCGTCGATCTAGGTGGATACCCAAATATCTAACGTGCGCTTCCGCTGGAACCGTGGTATTTGTTGTTGTTATTGGTGGGCAATTTCGCCTTCTGAAGAAAAAGGGTACGTGTACACATTTCGATGGGTTTACCTTTATTCTCCACTTTTTCAACGAGTCCTCTAGCTGATGAATGTGCGACTGAAGTTGTTGAGATGCAACGAAGTGTCATCTACAAACCTTGACGTATATGTATTTGCGCTTGTTGGCATATCCGCTGTATAGATGAGATATAATAGCGGCGCTAGTATACTACCTTGAGGGACCCCTGCAGAGATTTTCACTTTTCTAGAAAGTTGATCTTTTTCAGAAGTTTGTGACTTTGCCACACTTTATCAAACGCCTGGGAAATATAAATAAACAATGCGGAATTATATTGCTTACTTTCAAATGCAGATCTAATAACGGTGACTATTCTGTGGACTTGCTCAATTGTACTATGATTTGCTCGAAAACCAAACTGATGGTCCGAGATGATGTTTTGATAAGAAAGATGTGGCTTTAAATACGAAACGAATAATTTTTCAAACAGTTTTGATGAAATTGACAGCATGCTAATGGGCTAATGGTATGACGTAATCTGACTTGAGTCTTCTCCTGGTTTAGGAATCATTACAATTTCAGACATCTTCCAAGAGCATGGGAAGAAGCGAATTTGCAACATTGCATTAAATACGAACAGTAAAATTCGCAGAGCATAAATACAGGGTGTCTGGTGGCAAATTTATATTTTTAAATATGGTTATTTTAAAACGTATTAAACGGTACGGAGAGAGGGTAGTGCCGTTGGAATTATCGATTGTGCGGACTTGTCAGTCACGATGTCGCAGTTGTCGAGTCAGCATCGCGCGTTCGCTGTAGAGATATTTTTTAAGAGAAATGATTCTTACGTAATTGCTCGTCGACAATTTTGTTCAAAGTTAGGTATTCGTCGAATACGTGATGGGTGCAGAGATTCTGCGCAACTGCTTCGGCTATGAATGTCCCACGGCCAGGGCCCAATAGATCTTCAAGGACTTCCGAAAACATTGAACTGGTTGAAAGCAAAGTTGTTAAATATTTCTCAATAGCGGAGTCTTGTTTCTGTCTTAGTACTTTGACAAAAGTTCAATTGGGTCTTGATTTCAGGAGACCGACTATGTTACTGATCGTTTATTTAGTGTTGCATTTCTTACTGCAGCTGTCAGGACGCTCGGAAAGTAATCCACAGCTGCTTGAATATCAGCCGGATTTCTTAATGGGATATTCGTAGGTAAGTGAAAACTTACATATATTTTATATTTCAATCTATTAGTGTTTTTATTTGGATAGGAAATAGAAAGCCTTCGGAAAGAAGTTCGGAAGGGTGCAGACTATTCACGAAATCTCCTGTAAACGGAGGCGGTTTTCACAAGGCAATAGGAAATGCAATGCAATATATGATCCGCGAAACGCTACTCTTGAAAGTTTCTCTGCGAACAGACAGGCAGCGTAAACAATGGAAATAAAACAAAGAAGTTTCTATCAAAGACTCGTACTCAAATGGAGTAAGTCCATGATGGGTGCAAATAAAGAAAAGGAGAAACTATAAACCCCGTAATCAGGCATAAGGTTTGTAGAACTTTCCCGTTTTACCCTTATATGCTAACAACTCGACGTGCAAGTAGTCACCAAAAGGAGGAGGATTTCGTAAACGTGGCTTCTATTCCACAACAGATATTGGCATACTTAAAAATTCCGCGTGCAATTTGTATGCAGTCTGATCTACGCTTGATTCAATTCGATTTCTCTATCATTTTAAATTCTGTATTGTTTTGGCTAAATCACCTCACAAATTCAACTTTCTGATTACAACTGTTCAATTCACATCTAATGCAGAGATGTACATTTGTACGAAATAAAAAAACTAGAATCTCTGGGATCCAAGCCACCGTATTAAGCCGTGGCGTATGTTTGAACGATGTCATACACCAGACATACATTGGCCTTTTAAATAAAAGCAGAATTTCGTTGATACCATCTCAGCATATTATTTTTTATTAGATCGTGTAAAAAATTCCTAGGGGACCGTAAATTATACAATTTACGCGTCCCTAAAGAACAAGTTGAGAATGTGAATGCGTGGTTTATAGACATTTTGCGGCAGGTAGAAATTATATTTTCCATGAATTGACGACTAACCAATATGCACTTAATTCAATGATTCTTACTTAATAATTATCTGCTCTGATACAACTTCTTTCATATTTTGAATATTATATTTAAGTGACTAATTTCAATGACGAATTCTGTTGGCTAAAATTGCAAATTATTTTTGTGTTTCAAAATATTAGCAGTAATCACTCTTAGTGGAAAACAATTTTCAATTTTTTTCCACCCCCAACCTTGCTGTCGCTACCTTCTATTTGATGTTTCTTTTTCTTTTTTCTTGATCACACTAAATACATTTTTAAAATAATTCAATTTGTTTACAAAATTCTCTTATCGCACCTCTCTATATGTTATTTTTTGTAGGCCTTAATTTTAATTTATTAAATCTTTCTGATACAAGAAATTTACATTTCAAATCTTGATTTAAATTCAATATTCAATCGTTAAAAATAATATATAAATTTTTGCATTGTGTATTAAAATAAAATAAAAAGTTGTTTACGACTAAAAACCTCCGATATTAATAAATAAATTTTTATTAATTTCTTTTGAAATGACTTCAAAGCGGAAACAATTCTGGGGAAATAATCCTAGATTCAAAATACCAAAGTACAATAACATAGAACATAGAACTTGCCAATATAAAGGAGATACAAACATCCAGATCAAATGCGTATGAAGCTCTGTATATGTTGGAATTCTTCAAAGAACATATAACAAAACGTGAAATAATCAAAATAAAATATGTTTATGGTGCCGTTGTACATTGGAGAAATCCTCTACGTCGATCAAGAGGACCTATGCAATGTACAAAATGTGCAATGTGCGGCCATGGATCCGCAAATTGTCACCGAGGTACAGCATGCTTAGGATGTGGCGGAACACATGATTATGCAAATTGCCAACCTAACAAAACTCCATTAGACGGCCCCATCATCTACAAGTGTTTTAACCGCATAAAAAGAGGCCTAAAAAATGTTAACCATCGAGCCGACGACGCCCAATGTCCCTTACGGAAGGAGTACATGGAGATTCGGCATAAAGTCTCCAACAACAAACGTCCGACAAGATTTAATTCTCCCAAAAATAATGTCATACCCTCTTTGGAAACAGTTGTTTGTGACAATAATACAAAAGGTAAGGCAGATTACAGTGAAACAATTTCTTTTGCGGCAGTAGCCAGTGGGAATCGTCGCACTGACGAAATCAACAATATTTCTAATGAACAAATTTTAGACATAAATATATTTTGAAAGTTATGCACTGGAATGCTCAAGGCATAACTAACTCCGCGACAAAGCTAGAACTAGAAAATTTCATTCAGAAAAATCAAATCGATGTAGTTCTTATAAACGAAATGTTTCTTAAAGCAAATCACAGATTTAAAATTGCAAATTATAAGGTCCATAAAGAAGATCGGAACTCACACGGTGGGGGCGTTCTCATAGCCGTTAAAAATACTATTCCACATAAGAGAATATAGAAATACCCAACTTTAGCTTTCGAAAACTTATCGGTTTTAATCAAAACTAATAATAAAACAATTAGATTAACGTCTGTATACTGTCCAAGATATTCACCAAATTTCGGGAATGACCTAAACATAATCACTGATACGGCGTTTGAATTCTTTATTTTTGGCGATCTAAATGCACAACATACAACTTGGGGATGTGCGCAAAATAACTCCACAGGCAATCGTCTTTTTGATCATCAACTTGGATCGCATTTACTCCCACCACTTCCACTAGGTTCAGCCAAAACACGACAGCTAGGCAATCTTCTGTACTAGACATAATGTTGACAAATTCAGTTACACATTTTTCGCAAATTGAAACCTGCCCAGAATTACTTAAGTCAGATCACGTACCGATGATTTGCACAATATACATATGGTTCAGTATTTGAAACAACAATCAAGGACGCTCTGTACAGAATGGTAAACTGGAAGATGATAAGTAAAGTTGTAGATAAAGAATTAAAGAAGAACAGCTTACACTCGATGATTGTTACAGAAACAAACATAGATTCTGTCTTAGAAAAAATTACATTTATTCTCCAGGAAGCATTAAAAAGAATCCCCATGGGTGAAAAATAAGTATGGCAAAGAACAATTTCAAATTTAAGTCTCTATTTAATTGGCCAAAGAAATAGATATCGTAGAAAATTGCAAAGGTATAATATCACTTCAGAAAGAAATCAAAGGTAGTGAAAAGTTTTGGAAATTAACGAAAGCAATGAAAGGCAACCAATCAGCACCTGAAATTTTAACAGTAGATGGCGCAACTATATATAATAGCAAAGAAGAAGCTAATATTATTGCAAATGTTTTTGAAAGTGTTCATGCAACTACGTACAACATGTTGTCACTTTTTGATCGTAAGGTAACAAAACATATTGACTGGTTAGAAAGTCAAACAATTGCGAATAACTTTCATCAATTCAACACAACAATAGAAGAAGTTAAGTATTTTGTGTATACTTCAAGTAATTCAAAATCTCCTGGTACTGACGATATAAATTCCAGAATACTTAAAAATATGGCAGATACTTTTTTTATTATAATAACAAAAGTGTTTAGTTGGCGTTTAAATAATAGATATTTTCCAAAGATCTTTAAGAACGCAAAAGTTGTACCAATAATTAAAGCAGGAAAGGATCCTATAAGTATGTTAAATAATCTAGATAAAGTCTTCGAAAAAATAATATTAAAAAGACTAAAAAGTTTTACAGAAAATAATGAAATCTTACAGAATGAACAGTTTGGGTTCAGAAAAGATCATTCCGCTATTCATCAAGTTAAAAGAATAGTTAATATAATCCAAAGAAATAAAAATAACAGAAGAAGGACAGGAATTGTATTTCTAGATATTGAAAAAGCCTTCGATTCAATATGGCACAACGGATTAATTTATAAACTTGAACAATTCGGATATCCCGTCTATCTACAAAAGATTATAAAAAACTTTGTATCTGAAAGAACTTTCGTGGTAAAAATTGAGAACGAGTACTCCTCCAAGCGCACAATTCTAGCTGGTGTACCCCAAGGCTCAGTGTTATCCCCAACTTTATGTTCAATTTACATATCAGATTTCAAGACACAAAGAGATCAAACTACAGCATTGTATGCAGATGATACTGCTTTAATAGCATCTGGGAAAGTCTCAAATGCTATTATCAAAAAACTAGAAAAATCTCTACTTACAACCAAAAATTTTTTTTTGGAAAAATGGAAGATCAAAATGAATGATATAAAAACTCAAGCAATTATATTTCCATTCAACAAATCACCAAAAAGAGTTCCGATCATTAGTTTTTCTATCCAAGGCATAGAAATAATGGATTCAGTTAAATACCTAGGAATAACTATGGATAAAAAACCAAATTTTATAGCACACATGTTTCAAACTTGTGCTAAAGCCGTAAGATGTGGAAGAGCTCTTTTTCCTCTGCTAAGTAAAAAATCAACACTTAACCAAAAAATAAATTGCTCCTTTATAGAATGTGTATTCGACCAATTTTGTCTTACGGATGTCAGGTATGGGCTACAAAATGTGCAAAAACTTACCTAAAAAAGCTGCAGATAATTCAAAATAAAAATTTGAAAATTATACACAACCTACCCAGACGTTATTCAACAATCCACTTACATAGAAAGTACAAGGAAGATCTGTTTGCAACTGTCATTGAAAAATTAATACAAAGATTCGAATATCGGAATAGATATTCCAACTATGAACTAATAAGAAATTTATAAGATAGATATCTTTACCAACTTCAGGCATGAAGACCGGCTTAAGATTCAATTTAAGAAAAAAAAAAATTTCTTATAAAAACTTTGTATGTAGATATAAAAGGTTTTTAGCCATCTTTTTCCCCCTTATATCCAAATATTATAATTATAATTGTAATTTATTTTCTATAAAATAATCTACTATTTGCTGCAATACTATTTTGGTAATATCTCAAACATTGTAACTACATAAAATATTTTATTGTATTTTTTTAATTGTATGATGATGGGTAAGAAATAAATAAATAAAAAAATAAAAAAAAGAAATCATTTCAAATCTTATCTCTAAAATATTATTTATTAATTCTTACTAATTTAATAACTAATTTTTTGTATTAAAATCTTAGTAATTGAGTAAGGGAGCCGTGCCGCCACGCTCAATGTGTCTGTTTTTTTTTCAAGCCTCTGGAGTCCATTAATTCGCAACAAATTGCGATGCACCACTAGTTTGTTTACGGATTTTGCAGGAGTGTGTTATTAGTTCTTGCTAGATAGTGGGAACTTCTAGCTTCATGTGGATATTTTCATTTCTTACATACCAGGGACGCAAACCACAAGCCGTAAAATCTTAGACTAATTCTGAATCTGATTGTCAGCTGACATTTTATTTTTTTATTTTGGCTGTGTGTATTTTGTTTGTGAAATGGAAGAACAGCATTAGTTCGACTAACATTGCATAAACATGATGGTCTTCACGAGCCATATTCCTGTGCGAACAGCAAACTGTGCGATGGCTAAACAGATGTGTGGTTAGTCAAGACGGCAAGTAAGATACGAGTATGTATGAATTTTTGGCAACTGGCAACGCAACTGAAGTTTGGCTGCTATTAAATAATCAGCCTATTATTTTCCTCTTCTGTTGTTCTTTTCCGTACAGGCCAGAGCATAGAGTTGTTATTTCTTGGACTCAATGAAGTTGTACCTTTTAGTTGAGTTTTAAGTCAGGACCAAATTAATATATGGTGACCGGATAAGAGCGACAGAACAAGACATTTATATAAAATAACAAATTAAATCTTTCTTTATTTTATTTTGGATCTTGGCTTCACTAACAGTGCTTTAAGATATTTGTTGGCAAAAATTTGGCACTCCTTGCATCAGAAAAGTCTTATAAGGATGTAGGCTCAAATCTAGCCGCAAAATAAGCCGGGTTGACTATCTGGTGATTCCCAATTCAGCTCATTGACACTGAGTCCATATTTCTGGGCCCTTTTCGCTACTGGCCGCTACAGCGCCTATGTTTTCTTCTCTTTGCTTTGCCACGAAGGGACGAAGTCTTTGCGCACTAAAGCTATTTTAGCGACCAACTTCACGACGAAATTCATGGTGCGCATTTACAACTGAGTCGGAATTTTGGAATTTTTTTTTAACAATTTCCACACGATCGGCGTAGAACAATGCACGATAATATGACAAACCTTATGCTTATTATGTGAACACTGTTTTAACTTCTAAGAAATTGAGCTAGCAAGGGTTAATGTGTGAAACACAAAACGATATCTTTTCCAATGACTTAAACGAAATATTCCGCCGCTAAGACGGCCACTGAATAAAGATGTCCCAGTAAATAATCAAATTTTTCTTAATTAAAATCATTTCTTTTCGTGTTAATGTCTTCACAGCATTTCATTACAAATTGTTCATTAGTTTCATAAATATTAATGCGATTGAATGAATGCCTGTGGGTAGGGGGTACCTGTAGAAAACAATTAATGTATTGAACGGTCTATTTAAAATAATTGCGAATGAAATGCTTCCGCTCGAACTAACGTGGACGGACACACTAGTTTGAAATCGCATAAAAATGTTTAAATAATGTCGTGCCTATCGTGCAGATACTTTCCCGTATTGGCGAATGCAATATTTATATTTTTTGTTTGTATTTTATTATGCGATGACTTCCAACGGACACACAATCAAATAAAATATGCACAATGCTGTGGATCCCAATGACCAAATAATGATGTGTGTGTGAACTATTGTGCAGTGCAAGTGAAACAATAAAAGTATTGCACTTAAAAAAAGTACAAAAGAATTCGGAATTTACTCATGGTTGCATTCGAATGCTTTTACACTCAAAGAAATTTGTTATATCTAAACAGATTGTGTTTCCTTAAGAGGAAATATACAATTCAGATAATTTTTTTCTTTATTAACACTCCAGACACTCCAAACATTCTAATTTATGCGAATTATAAACATTCACATTGAACAGGCTGTAATGGCCAATTGTTTTTTTCTCAGTGTATACAACAGATATTATTCAGATAGTTAAGATTTTAGCTAATGCTTTGGATGCCATCCAAATTGTCAGTTTATAAATACCGATGATCAGGATCGTTGTCGTTCAGCTTCGTACGATATTCTTGACTATTTTCAAACCCCAGCATGCCCTACAGCTGAATACTTTTGTCGTCTTTTATTGATGTTGTGTTGTTTTTGCCTGCATCTGATGGCCGGTGTTGTTATTGTTGTTGGAATTTAATTACGAGATCGAATAATTTAGATATAAATATGTTAGCAAGGCAAACGCATGATTACATCTGTTGTTTTTTATGCAAAACTGAAATGATTATCGCAACATTTCGAATTTAAAATGCGAACTTCCTCATAACTAACGTCCTTCCTTAGTGATTCCGCATTTGTGTTTATTTTGAATAGTTTTTCTCTCAACAATTTTAAAAGTTATCCGGAAACAAAGCAATTATATTAAGTAAATTTAGAGATTAAAATACCTTTTTTACATTTAAAAAATACTATTGGATTGACCTAGAACAATAACTATTTAAATCGCTTAACCAAAATCAAAAATCTTTATTGGAGTTATTTTTTACATTTTATTATAATTTTAACTTCTTCATTTTTTCGCTCTACGTCTTAAATAAAATTTTTATATAAAACAATTTTATTTATTGTATTCGATATTTTGCTGCGCCTTGGCCGTGGTTGGGTTCTAGTAAGCGCCTCTCACACTATTAAGTCGAATAAAATGACGTGACCAAGATTCAAGTAAAATGTGCAAGTGCAAGGCGAATTGGTATTAGGTGGCCATACTTCTACAAAAAGTACAACATTACAAAAACCACAAGTATATTATTATTGTAATATACAGGGTGTCCGTCGGGAAGGTATATTAAAGCCAATATGATTTGTGATTTCTAGTTCTAAAATATCCACGGTCCGAGCTAATAATGGAAGCCTTACTGATTAATTATGGTCTCAAGAGTCTCAGTTCATCCCATCATGTCTCTAGCAAGGAAATTCGTGTTATATTATTATGAAACAAATGAAATTCTACTTCCATTAAGTTTGTTTTAATTACATTTATATAAAAAACTATATATAAAAGCTTTACACACGCTTATATCAATAAAAATCCCTATACAGTCTGGAACATTTTCCATTTTCTGATAAAACCGAGTCTTCAACAAACTTTGAAATTTCCGATTTGAATTATACGGGAATTCATTATCAGACCATCATCCTCATTATCACGAAAACTAATAGCTTGTCTATATATTACAAAGTGAGCGACTCGCCCAATAATAAGCTCATATTTTGTTGTTGATTTCTATAAACATTTTCGGAACGGGTCGCTTGCTCGTAGTATAGAAACAGGCTATAAGTTCATCTTAAGAAGGAATTTTGTTAAGAGCAAAAAAAAAAAAAAATGGGGGTTTTAGTTCGCCAAAGCATTTCACCTGCTAATGAATTCGCCTTGTTATAGTGTGAAAGCAATTTGTAATCGGACTGTCCAAAAATACGGCTTGAAATTCGACAGTCGTATGGCTCTCATTATTTACAGAAAAAATACTCAACGCTGAGACTTTTAATTTAAGCATGGTCGCAACGAAGAAATACCGAATTAGCTATTGAACAAATAAACAAGACCACTTTTTCGCCGCCGACATGGCGCTGCCGCAGATATTTCTTTTTTCAGCTTCCTTTTGCTACTTTCGAAAAAAAACAATCAAGAACTTGAGCCGCTGAAAATCCTTAAGAGCCACCGCCGTCACTACCAACCCGAAATTGCTCGGCTTCTTTTTCGTTTTACTTTAAGACTGATTGTGTAGACGCACAATGTAATGAGAAGATTTTACTTTACAACTGATGTAAACTTTAATATAACATGAGAGAGGCGGCGGTTTCTTGTAAATCACCCATGTTCCTTTCGGTACGTTTTCTGGCCGACAACGGATACGACGAAATCGCTACCTTATACAGAGTGTGTGTACGAAATTGGACCCAGTTGTCAATATATTGAATTTTTACTTGGTTTGTACAAGTGTGCGTATGTTGTCTAAAATTCAACGAATTGCAACAACATTTGTACAATACTTTGTACAAAATTAATGTCTTTCATAAAATATAAAATGACAAAAAAAAAGAAAAAAAGACCAAAATATTGTGTGAATTTTATTATCAAATTTTTGTTGCCCATAGAATATGCAGGCACACGTACAAAAAAAGTTGCACCATTTAACCCCTGGGATGAAATAACGATTCTAAAACGTCCATTAAAATTGGTTTGCCTCGCTCACTAGAAGTTTAATTTACGCATCCGTATGAAAAGGTTTTTGTCGTTTAAGAAAATTGCATTTTGGGAGAGAACAGAATTAATATATTAAAGGCCAGGATTACATAATTTTAAAAGGACTATCCAGCGGTTTAAAAAAAATTACTAATTAGGGACGAAAGATCCGAGACATCAGAGGTCGCATATAGAATTTTACGTCCGGTTTAAAAAACACAAGAGACGAAATTGAAGGCGTTTTCAAACCATTAACAACGATACGCTAAATGTTTCAATCGAACTTAAATTGGCGGCATACTAAACAAAAGACTTAATGGGCTGTAGGTAGGGGCGTGGCAAAGTATTGTAAACACCGTTTTAAAATCCCCATTGAAATATATTTCATCTTACGGGGTGACTGGTGCCACTTTTTTCCTACCCACTCTATTGTACATACAACATACGCATGCACACATGTACTCGTACGTGCCAATTTCTCTTCAGTTATTTTCTTTAAAGAAAAAACAAATAAAAATGTTTAAATTTTATTAATGTAGCCATTTTATTGCAAATGTCTGCATGTACTTATGCATATGAATGGACGTTGGTAGTCGTAAAAATGAATTTGATCAAATATCTGAATTTCGTAGAAAATTTAATGAATATGCGCTTGTTTCAGAAGTCGCAAAGTGTCAACACAATGTTTCCTTTAAATTGAAATCTGACCTAAAATGCCTGCCTGCCTGCACACAAAACGAACATATTCTAATATGGCAATTTTCAGTTGTTCAGATCAATTTATTTCAATACACTGGCGCTAGAATTATTTTCAATTTTAAAAATTTGCATAAATATGTTGGTATCTACATACACACATGCATATGTATGTATGTATGTGTTTATGTATGTGCAGCATATCTATTATTTTTCGATTTTATCCCACTTAAATATGGTCCCATCGCCTGTCTAAACACTGTCATGCTACATATATGGTGCCATTACCGGTTGCCAATTGTCTTAATTGCTTAAAATTATTTTATTAAATATTTCAAATTCGCATGTGAGAAAAAAAAAGAAAGGAATTGAATCTTAAACTAATGTTATTGTTTAATTATTTACACGAGAATTATATTGCTGGTGCATTCGATTCTCTTGAATGGGGTGCATGGGGTATTAATTAATAACCGCTGCATTTTTTGACACTACCTTCTGAACAACTATTTCGCAAGTTTTCAGTCAGACAAAAAAGCCAATTAACAGTTTTGAGTGCAAAAAAAAAATTTAATTATTTTTGAAAACTAAAAATATAAAACAAAATGACTTGCAGGAAATAACTTGCTTAGTCGAGTATGCAAATGTTTATTGCACTTTTTCTCAAATAAACCGGTAAACAAAAGTTTAGACCTGCAAACGAAACTTCAAATGCATTTGAATGCTTGGTAACGGTGTCAACCGTGAAATATGGATGTGCTTGTAATCTTTAATACCACGTTAGAATACTTAAATTTTACTCATTTCCGCTGTGTTCACGTTCCGCAGACTGTTCGTTTAATTTCCATAATTTCCTTCATAGTTTCGTTTTCTCACAGTGCGATATGGGTAATTTTTGTCCAATTTCTTAACTTTTACGTAGTATCTGGCTTTAATTGCCTGAGTATTTGCTGGTTCATTACCATATACTCCTTGGTCGCTTGTCACCAAGATCATTTCTCCCATTTATTGGGTGTTTGTCAGTTAATTCGTACCTTCACTTCAGGTGTCCGGTCGGATATTTCCACCGTTTCATGATTTCTTGATAGTGTAATTTTTAATTTCGATCCATCCATTCACCCATCATTTCTAGACGTTTTGCTGCAAAGGCCGACTCATATTTTATGTGGACATCTATAGGTTGGACGTATAATCAGGTCTCCAAGGCCTTAGCTGGTGTGATTCTGAGTGCCAGGCTTATTCCAAACAATATGTTCGTTGAACCTTAAATGAAGTTTTTAGGTTACTCTTTTTGTCCCTTGATGTCCACTGTACCACTGAAGCGTAGATTAAGTATAACATGTTTGATTGATGCTCTATTTTGAGCATCAGTCTGTCGTCTCGTATACTGCTCTTAATAATGTTGTCCACTACACGTGTCATGATTTAAAGCGGAAACGAAGTTAGTACACTCCTCACCAATAATTAGGCCCAAGTTTATCCTAATACTCAAAAGAGTTTAACCAAATAGTGTGGCGGTGGCGTAGGGATCTTAGATTAGTGTTACATACAGTGGATCAAGACCTCTGACTAAACATACTATATACAAAAAGTCAAAATAAATAAATATAAAAATATCTATTAAGCCATTTCGAGTCGTACTAGGGAAATTTAAGAAAAAATCCAGTTACACTATAACACTTCGAGCAACCTTGACTACAACGATGCACTTACACAGCAAATCACTGTGATTAATAGGAAATATTTAAAAAAATGAGCTATTAACACACAACTGATTTGGCAAGGCTTATCGACAAATATTATAGGAAAAAGAAAATTCATTCAGACATTAACTAAATGTGTTTAAATTGAATACCTGCACAAGCATGATAAGCCGATAACAGAACAATAGAACAAAATTAAATTAAGTCTGTTTTACTAAATATCTGGTCTGCACTTTACTGCCGTTAATGTAAAAATTGTTTATATTGACTTGTATTTTATTTAAACCCCTTTTAAAAAAAAACACACACATTCATATGAATGTGAGCGTCAAAATTTAAATCTTTCATTTATTAATTTTTTGTATAATTTAACTAAACATTTTATAATTTTTATTTATTTATCCTTCCCTCAGATTTTATTTAAAACAAAAACAAAATTCCAACCAACAACAAAGCAAAAATCCAATTTCAAGCGGCAAGAGAAATTGTCTCTTTATTGAAATAATAATGTTACTTAAAAATAATTCGTATTTATTTTGATTGCCATTTGGTTTTATTACAACTTGCAGTCGTCTGGTCATCGAGTCCACAAGTTTTCTAATAACTTCGGGGGACATTTTTAGCCATTCCTCTATTATCACTGCTTTGAGAGAATCCTTGCTTGGAATTTCGCTTTTTCCTAGTCGCCGTTCCGATTGTTCCCACAACTGTTCGATGAGGCTGAGATCGGATGACTGGGGAGGATGACGCAGATGTTTTGGAGTATGGCAAAGCAGACATTCCCTTACTATTGTGACAGTGAGTTTGAGATCGTTTTTTTGCTGAAAGGACCAAGTTCAATTCATAATTCATATTGTTTTCTATGAATACCAAATTTGAGACACCATTGGCTGACATACATCATCATACACCATCACCAAAACACCATCATGCTTCACTGTGGACATTACATTTTCTTGGCAAATTTAGAATTTTTCGTACTCCAAATTTTAACCAGCCTTTTCTTACCGAATATTTCAAATCTACTCTCGCCTTTGGCACACTATCGACGTTGATTGATTACTGAAATATGGTTACTGGTTTCTTCTTGCAGTCCGTCTACTTGCACGTATGGCGCTTCGTATTGTGCAGGCACCAACACTAATACCGCACCATTCTGAAATATTTTCGGACATTTTTAGAGCATTTTCTGATGTTCAGTTTCCTATATATCCTTCATATACATATATTCTTTATAGTGTTGTGACTTTTTTCAAACATTAAACCGATCTCTCGCAAAGATTTTCGTTCTTCGTAATATTTTAGCACAAGTTTACGAAGTTTGTTTACGAATTTTACGGAAAGTTTGTTTGCGAATTTTTTAAAAAAATACAAAAGTTTTCTTTTTTGAACTGCTTGTGAGTGACAAAGCCAAATCTATTAATAACTTTTATAACTAGATAGAGTATTATATAAAATGACGTAACAAAACAAATCGCAAAAGTAACGGTTCTTGTTTACTGTAAAAGCGCTTTTACTTGTTATGCACAACTACTGTAGAATTTCCTTTGACGCTTGGAATCTGAAGATTATTTTGTTTTTGTTTTTTAACGGAAATGTGCAAGAATTAAATAATAAATTTAAACGTTCACTCAAATTATAGAAATAATAATAAATTAAAGTTTTAAACATGAAAGCCAAAGGTGTGCAGTTTCTTTTCACGCTCACGGTATGTATCGAACTTATTGTATTGGTAAAAAATATTCACCCCTATTCTGCATTTCGGTTCGAATTGAACATTTCTCCGTTTGGCATTTTAAAATATTGTGAATTTTTTGGCATTTTCAGTTTTTTGGGATTATATTAATTGTTAATTATTGTAAATTGCTGCCAGATTTCAATATCGGACAGACGGGCATCGTTAAAAGAGTTAAAAGAACTTCCATGGAAAGCGGGAAAAATTAAACACTTCCCAGGATCCCGGGATTCCCGCTAGAAAGTTTTTAAGTTGGTTGTTTTAATCTATAAATTTAACTGTTAAATTTTGTAATTTGAGTCTACTTATGAACTAAAATACATTCAAACATTTCTGAAATAATATTTTATTTTTCTACATTATGTAAAATACAAAAACCTTTTATAAAAAAATTAGATAAAAACAAAATGAAGCTTAACAATTTACAGTTAATTTGCATACACTCTCGATCAGATGATTAGAGCCACATATATTATTCTGTTTATAGTAGGTCATATCTTATTGAATTTCTTGTCGACAGCTAAAACTTTACCGCCATGGGAAAGAAAGAGCATTTTCTTGAGATGACAACAATATCAACGATAGAAAAATAGGATTTGTTTTAACAGTATCTTTAAGCTCAACTTCATATAATTTTAATTAAAAATACATTATTTAATTTTATAATTTAATAAAAAGAACAATTAATATTAAGTTTATCGACAATATTGCTACGAAGTAATATACTAAGATGTTTAGTTCAAACATAAAGAAATAATTGTCAGCAAGAAATTGGTGTGAAACGACCTATTGTTCAAATATGCAATCTTATTAACATAAAGCAAAAACAACTGCGAACCGCGATTCAAATCAGAAACAAAAACAACTTCTACAGAACGAAAAAGTAAACAAAAGATACACACACACGAACACATATACAAGACTACTAAGCGCAATTCACGTATGTTCGGGATATTTCAAGAACCGACCGTGATCTCCATATAAAGGCGCCGTTCATAGAGTGAATATCTGTGTGTACAAAAGAGTGTTAAGTTTACAGTGTAAATAAGAGTACTAAATAAGAGTCTTAATTGCCGAATAAAGTTGTGTACTGATAAAGTCATAAAGGAGTGCGTATTTTCATATTTCCAAATAAACGAACTCTACAAATTAACGTTTATTGTGGTATTAAACGTAACAATATTTTACACATTTCAGTAGTGGGTGCTACCTACCTTGCTTAAATTAATATACGGTTTCTTATTGAATCATAAAGCAGCTTCAAATAATCCAACGAAATCTCATTCGAGGGGTCGGTAATGGCTTGAATTAATAATTCCGTATCAGCGAATTATCTTCCCTCGCGGGAAATTCAATCACAAACCTTTTATATTATTTTTATGTCGGGAGGCCAATTAGGAACACGAACATTTTTGTTTAAAATAATTCTCTTACAATTCCAACATCATGTATAAGAACATTATCTTTTTGGCTAATCCCTGGCAATGGCCCAAAAATATCACTAATTTTATGAAAAACTGATTGCAACAGATTCTTGAAAGTTAATTACGACATAGCACTAGCAGATTACAACTCCACCCTCACTGTTGAGATGGCGATTTAAAAATAGTTCCTCCTAGACATCTGGGCCGTCCACATTTCTTTTCATTAACATGAGCTCTTACTTGAATGTTCCATGTCACGAAAACAGTTAATGCATTGATTATTAAATCTGATAAATGGGGTGTTATTTTATTTACGAGTTTTTCAGTAACTGAAAAAACGCTTTCGTCCTCGAAAAGAATCGAATGAATAGTTAAGAGGGCATTATACAAATTTATACAATATCTACTCTTTACAGCTTTGCTGTAGGGTATGATATCAATTGCCTTAACGCAATAAAAAATTTCCATGCTCAATTGCTTTTTGTTTTGTTATTTTTCTACTTGTAAAAACACACCAATAATATTGCTGGAGAAAAACTTTTCAAATGATATCTGGCTTGCTTCGTTACGTTAAATTATATAAAAATGTTTGTTTTGATATCAGAGCTACAATCAAATACAGTGCTTGGAAGTACTGTACAGTAGTGAAGTATGACTTATAGAGTCATACAGGTCTCTGTTTTAAAAAAAAGGTGCGAGACCATAAGTATTTGTGGTATTAAAATTAAAAATGAAGTAATGAACGCGACTGTTTTACTATGGATCTCAATGTATTAGCCGACGAGAGGAATATACCAGAGAAAATCAATATTATATTTTGTTTTAAACAAACATTCATTACGTGAGACAAGTTTCTAATTAACATAAGATGCAACATGCTAGGTTGTTTATATCTGTTTATTATATCTGTACTTCACTCTGTTTTACACACGCACGTAGGGTATAGGGTTAAACAAAATACAACACTGCAGCATTTGGCAGAACTAACTTTAGAGAGAGAATTATAATTATATTATGCAATCGTTGTACGATTAGAGTCGGAGTTGAAAAGTAGTAGTCAAACGGTGAACGCGTACGTAACCGAGAAGCAGAGAGTAAAGTTAAATAAGACAAGAGGCACCGACATAAATATGTACGAAGAAATTGGTTCCTACATGTAATCGTGTACTGTGATTTAGAATAAACATCTCTGTGGAAAATTTTTTGTCAATTGGTCTAGACGCACTTGTCCCGTGACTTGTGAAAATGGCTATAGCACAGAGGTGACATTCCGTGACCGATGCAGCGCATACCACTTTACTGGTATAACTTAGATAATGAATTTTTTTTTATATACTCAAGTACGTACGTAAGTTTTAATAAGCATGTATCGCCAAACACATACTTTATTTTAATTTATTTTAGTGTAAATTTTCGCTCTTTCATGCAAAGTATTAAAGTTTGAACCGTCCCATATCCCTAAAGAATCACCACGCGTCAAGTGCTGTGCGAGTTCCGTTTCCTTTAGGGATTTCGCAAAAATAGTGGTTACAAGGGATGGCGATACTTTCCATCGGGTGATTTACTAAAAATTGTGATTTTGACCTAATTGAGTGAGTTGTGACCTAATATCTCAAGTAACTGCGTGTGAAATTCTAAAATATCTTATATTTCTCTTTTTGTAGAGCAAATAACGCGTTTATGTTTTAGCAGTTTTATTCTCACTTTTGTTCCCATTAACAGCCCACAAATAATGTTTCTAGTTTTTCTTCTTCAAATTATCTTCGGGTGCCACGACGAATCCCCATCATTATGTAAAAAATAAATATGGATGGTTGTTTTATTCTTGAATAAATATAAAAAACTTAGAAAGGAAAAACACAGTCACTGTTTTAAATAACTGTGATTTAAGAATCATGTTCACTGTCCACGATGATCCTTTTAAAATCGTGGGATCGTTTACCTCTGGAGGTTACGCTTATTTTGGTCTCATCATTATTTGCTAAACACGGCTCTTAACTTGCTCCAAAGTGATCGTTTCTAGTGTTATTTGGATTTTAATGGGAACCACTGATGCACGTGAAACATGGTAACATATAAAACGAGTGAACGTAATATTGTGCGAAATTGTGGTTGTGTTGTAAACTCAATATTTTTAAACCATGGAAAGCATTTTAGCAATAAACTAACTGTGTTAATTAAAGGCATTTGTGGACATATGAATTATATTTTAGACACTGAAGGAGAGCTCAGTCTGCTTTATTTCAATCGACAAAAATGTTAGAATATGGGATTCGTTCATTTTCTGCTTTTATATGTAAAATGTTGCCTTACTTTTGGTTACGATTTTTCTAATGCGAGTGTAGTGTGCATATAAATTCCATTCATAACTGCAACTTATTCTCACCAAATATTTGTAACTATCTAGTGTGTGGCCTAGTTTCTTTGTTTCTTTCATAAGTAGATCGGTGTCACCGTTACAAGTACTTGACATCGATATTAAAGCATAACTCAAAATTATTGAATTGCATATACTTGACATAATAAGTAAGCAAAATAGAGGATAAGTAATTGTAATAGGAAGTAAATTAAAATTGTATATATAGAGAATAATTTTAAGAATTAATAACAATAAGAATTTGTAAGTGAAAACAAGTAGACGACTTGTTAAAACAAATTAAGAAAGCAAAAATAAATTAAAATAAAATAAAAAATGAAGAAAAATTTATAAATTACCACAATGTGCTTATGTGACATTATAGTTTTACGACACGTGTATGTGTTGAATTCTGTCTTAATATTAATTAAGTTAACAAGCTTTAGCAGAAGAAAAAATAAACTCTAATTTAATTAAATGTTCAAACAGTTAAAAATAAAATTACTTGCAATTACATGTGTATATGTGAAATTTCTGTTAAATAATTTCCTCTTCTCATTGAATCGCTCTCTTAATTAATCGACATTGTTTTTATCTTGTTTTTCCTACTTGCAGTTTTGTAGTGTTAATGACCTTGAGCTTGTCACTCAATAATTATTAATTTATTCACGAATAGATTTGTTCAACATTAAATTTTTAAGTCGAAATAAAACAAATTTCGAATCATCAAAGTTAATAAAATTTTGGGTTATTTAAAAGAAAAACAGAAAAAAGAGAAAAAGTAAATGCAAATACAATTATTAAATATCCTAAGCAATTACGAGTGTGTAAAAATAGAAACACATACATAGTTTACCTTTTTTCTCTCTCTCTATCGCCGTTTTTGGCTCTCGTAATTCCATTAAATAAACAACAACCATTTTGTTCATTTGTGATACATTGGATCATACATGCATATGACGGTGTATGGATGGATGTGTGTAAACTCTTTTGACGCCCATGAAAAAAAAAAACTTACACACACACAAAAACGACAACTTGAAATGAGAAGTAAATACCCACACATTTGTATAATGATACAACGAAATTTACATAAACACAGAGCTAAACGAAATCACAGCAGTATTTTTAGAGAAAATTATCTGTCCCAACAACACAAGACTGCAAAAGTTATTTTATTTTAAAAATATTTAAATTTAATCTGCGAAATATTTTAGTATTTATTCATAACAAAATAATGAAAAATATTTTTAATAAATACAATTTACATATACATATTTACACACACACACACACACTCACACTGACACACACTTGTGTACATATTTACTAATGTACTTTTTAGTACATATCAACGAAAAGAAAGACAAGAAATAGAGAATGAAAAACGATCCAAATTTAATTTTAAAATTTAAATTTAATTTAATTTAAATTTTACATGCACTAAATTGTGAGAAACAAATAAAATTTGCAGTGGCAAATTTGTTGAAAAATATATCAAAAATGTTCTTGAAATGTTTTTTTTTAGTATTTTATCATTATTGTTTGATTTAATTTTTTTTTCTTCAAGAATTTCACAAACACTTGTGTAGGGGTATTCAGCGGGGTTTAAAGATGATTCCGATTTCTAAGCATGTGTACTGTACTGTTACTCATGTATTTGTGTGCTGTTGTGTACGACATACAGACTACGTTGCGTATGAGCGATTGCATAGTTTTCCAATAAATTTTAAAGAATTCCTTTACTTATTATTGCTACATATATCTTTATGCAAAATATAATTTATTAGACATTTGAAACTAAAACAAAAACATAATAAATAAAGGCAACTATGGCCCAACTACAACAAAAATGACATGAAATTGTCTCATAATTTCACTTCAACAAATAATTAAAAACAAATTGCCAACAAATTTTTCTATTTCACTTGAATGTGACATTAGAATGAAAAATAATAAATATTGCTGAAAAACTATAAAATTTTATCTTTCGATTAGAACAACAAACCATATGCACGTAGCATGTGCGCTTTCCTTTGGATGCTTGTAACTTGTACTCGAGGCTAGACAGGCCCGACATACATATGTTGAAACATATGTATGAACAATTTTTTGTTCTTGCGACACGCTTGTCAAGATTATTGAAGATTATCAAGAATAGTTGTTGGTTTTATTTTCTTTCCGCAGGCTGCAGAAAACCAATTTATTTTATTGCACAAATTATGTTAACATTCATTCATATTATATTTCTTAGGAACGTACATAATGACCGAAAATGATATGACCGGCCGGCAGGTATGATAACAGAGAGAGCGTTGTACTAAGTATTTATTATGTTTGGAAAAAAAGGAAACATTAAAAATGTATTAGTATACTTAGGAAGGTCGTAAATAGACTCATGTTAATACCGTAAAATGTTTCAGCTGCAATAATTAAACTGTTTCAAAATGTGCAGATGATGGCACAAAAACAGCTGTTAGACTGGAAAATATAGATAAATTACTTTCCTACTTATAATTGATTTGTTTGTTCCCAGCCGCATCCATTTATTGTTTAAGAGCACATTCTTCCTGATGCCATAATTCACGTATCGGTGCAAACTTGTCTAAGACTCGTCGTTCACTGCGAGTATCCTTATTGTCGAATCTTATTACCTTGAAAAGAATTTTGAATCTTTTCAGTGGCATGATTGCACTAAAAATCGGTCTGCCTTTCTCAGAATCCCACAAACTTTACGTACTTTCATTATGGGATTTATATACTCCAGCTAGCAAAAGTAAACCAATAAAAGCGAACATTTCGGTGTCGCCAATGTCGGTCCAATCATTACCAAAAACACGTTTACCTTCTGTATTTGTTTATTTCAATATTATGTTCATCACAGGTAGTGGGAAATACAATTGCAAACTAGAAATCTCTTTCTTTGTAATTCGTGAACAAGAATAACGAGTCAAGCCTGGCGTCATTTTGAGAATGTTCTCCGTTCCAACTCTTCCATGTCTATTTGTGAAAGGTTTCTTGAGATATCTTATTTCTCCATTTTTTGATGTCATTGGCTGAGGAGCCTCACTTTAATTCTCGCTAGAACTGCCAGACGGCTCAGCATATTCCAGATGATCTTCATTTTCTGAACAACTTTCTTCCTCGTCCGATAATGCATTTAGGATAGTTTCTATTTCACTACCGTTAATTTTTTTACAATAAATAGCAGACTAGACACTTCCAATCTTTGACACGTTTTATTTGTTTTGTGTTTATTTTACTAATGATAACAATGTTACTGTTTGCCAACAAGAACAACATAAATATGAAAATATTGAAAAAATGTAATGTTCTGCAAGTACAATCAGAGGAAAGCAGGTTGCAGCATAACAGAACCTCCATCTTTTTACTTCAGGTCATATTTTTTTAAAAAACCTATTGTTGCTGTTGAGATTTGAAATAAAAAAAGTCGTAAAATATTAAATCCACAATCCACCCATTTTCAGAAAAAAACCCCATTTTTTTTCCTAAAATGGGTCAAAATTGACCCGAAGTCCTTACCTCATAAATATCTAGAACTATCATAAAAACACAATAGTTCTAGTTGTTAGTTTTATGGTAAAATAAATCTGCAGAATTATTTTTAATTTGAGAATTTGCGAATATGAAAATATGAGACTAATGCTAAAATCTAAAATCTAAGTTGACTAGTATTTTGTGGCAACATTTTGACAGATTTTTTTTTGCTTCTGTATTTGGTCTAGTGACTGAATGTTTCATTAACTTTTCAAACCACTACTTAAAGGAATCAAGTCCAAAGCTAAAAAGTGCTTACTTAACTTTTAGTCATTATGAGTTTTTGTTGCCAAATAGTACAACGACGTATTCCTCATATCCAAAATATATTTCAGGGCAAAAAGTTAAGTTTTTGTAAATTTTCTTATGAGGAAAAAATAACTTTTACATCGTCCTTTTAATGAATTAATTTATATTAAATTAGAGTCAATTCTTAACAAATGATATTATGAACAGAAATATTCTAAAGCTTAATTTAAAGCTATTTTGAAAGTGGCGTTAGTTAATTTATGTTTAAGATGAGATATTTAAAGATTTGTGCCTTAACTAACTTAAAAAATATTGGTAACTAATAATTCGAAAGTGAAATATTTTTGTTGTTGCCAAAAGGGCAACAACATAATAGATTAATAGATTGTAACTCCAATTTGTGTGTGGAGAAAAGAATTAAAATAGTGGTGAAGTATAGGCAGCTTATAAGGTAATAAATCTCTTCTAGGCAACTTGGTAGTTTGGTAATATTTTCCCCAAAATCCTTTCACATATTATAAAGTTAAAAAACAGTTTGTCAAGCTAGCAAGTTGCCTAAAATTGGGATAGTATTGTACATATGAAGCACTTGGTCCCCATTTTGATCTCAGTACTTTTTGCGGCCAACATTTTTGGATAGGAACTTGGCCTTATTTTTACATTTATGTTTTTGTGCGGATCTGAGTACTTTTTTCCATGTTATTTTGGTTTGCTAATTAAAGTTATATTTAATTTTAGCTCTCTACCTATAGTGGAAATGCTCCATACAAATACGAGGGAACCCTACTTTTTTAGAAGAAAAGTGGCCAGTTTTGTCATTACTTATTCTCCAAGGCGTACCTGTATACCAAATTTCAGCTCTCTAGTGGAAGTCGTTTATTATGGAAAAAGATATTTTTATTATACATACGCAAGATTGGAATTTGCAGCCATTTGTGGAGTGTGAGGCAAATATAACGGCCTCCCCTCAACCTTGCCTTTGAAATAAAAATTCCTTTTATGAAAAACCGTTATAAAGCCAACATGGTCGTATGGCATTCAGCTGTGCGGTACTGCTTCTGCATCAAACATATAAAAATTAAAAAGAAGACAGTCGAGGATTTTACGACTTTCGTGTGCGCCCCTGGTATATAGGAAATGAAAATATGCATAGAGATCTAGAAGTTCGCACTATCCAGGAGGAAGCAAAAATATACAGGTCACAATACGTAAACAAACTGGAAGACCAACCTAACTGGGCACCAGAAACTAAAAAAGTCTGACACATTGAGCATGGCGCGATGGCTCACTCATAGTTTAATAAGATTTGAATACAATTGATAAGTTATTACATTGGTATTAAATAATAAATAATATTTCAGAAATGAGATTTTAATTCTTATTGTAATTTTCTTTTAGAAAGATTCAACAAAATAAAATTCAAGCATAAAAAAAGAAATTGTGCAGTAAATTGTTGTAAACAATATTTCAAAAATAATAAAACTTAAGAGATCGCAGTTCGACTGCTACTGATGCTCGATACAGTTCTTTCTGCAAAAGTGGACGATAATGATATGGCCAATATGTGGTTTTAACAAGACTATAGCACATGCCATACAACCCTTGAAACAATTGAATTACTGTATGACACATTTAAAATAATAAAATGATGATGATCAATTGCTCATTGAAAGCCATCCGACATCAGCTGTTTAAGTCATGGGAAAAAGGGTTTTCAAAAATCTATGCCAAGGAAAAACAATCAGCGGCGGTTGGCTATTGGTGGTAGCATTAGCCGGCTGTGCGTAATATTTTTGAATAGCAATATATGAATAAGCGTTTATATAAATCATTTATCATCATTTAACTTATAAACTTATAAAAATCGTCGCGTCTTCAGTACTTGTGTGACGCAAACAAAAATTATTTATGGCGGCAGCAAGCCATTTTGCAACTAAACGGCCAGGTTGAGAGAAAAGAGAAAAAGGCGAAGTAAATGACCAGCTGATGTAAACAAACAGCCAATATTATAATTCCTTTGTAAAGTAATATTTTGGTAGGAAAGTCAGGTGTAAAGAACTTGCTGTGCATGGAAAGACTTTAATATTTTATAGCAATAAAAAATGAGAGAAAAATTACAAATGTGCGCAACTGATTGGCAGCGGCTGAGGTACGAACAAAGGCGACTATCATAGAATGGTTAATGCTTTGATTAAACATCAAACGAATTTTTTATATCACGTCTATTAAGAATATTTTATGGTTAGAGTTATTATATTATTTTTGTATAATTAAAATACTTTGGTTGTGGTTGGAAATTTAGTAATGTTTAACCTTTTCTTAAGTAACCATTATGTGAATGCCAGAACAATATATTGTTGTAGAAAACACAATATGGTTTTTGTGACCATGATGCAACCATATTTTTTGTTTGAGTGCCATACAAATCTCATGCAATAAACTTTCTAATAAAAGAATAATTTCTCTTTCAATACGATAAAAAAGAATTCTGAAGCCAAAGAATTCTATAAATTTTTCAAGCTGAATTAAAGATCTCTACGAAAATATTTTATTTAATTGAAGTCGGACGAATTGACGAATTATCCAACACAATCGCACACCATGTGTGTATTGCACAGATTAACGTGATTTAAAAAAAACGAAACTTCTGTTAAACAATTTTTTACCAATACCAAGGCACTCACTTAAACAATAAGATGCAATGTAAAAAGTACTCTACAATAGTGTCGTATGATTGTACTCGTATGTCGTAAAAGTGTGAGGCAAAAAAGTATTTCTTAAAAAAAAGTTTACTTTTGGCTGCTGTTAGATAGAGAGTAGATGCTCGTAGCAACCAGCTAATTATGGGTAGCATAGCATAGAATGGCCACAATATGATCATTATTGTCGCCGTCATTGAATACCACGTACTAACTGTGTAAAAATAGATCAGAACAATATTTTCACTCACATACAGTCAGTCAGTCACCCAGTCAGTCAGTTCACGATTTAACTCTAAATATTATATTCTATTCTAATTGCCTCGTTTCGTTCATTTCATTTTCAGTATCGTTTTGTATTCCATTCGATATTAAAATACTGTCTAAAAAGCAGCCGAACATTACGATAAAGCAGAAGAAGCCCTCAGTTTAGATAAAGGAAATTTTCAGTTTTTGTAAGAAACAAAAACAAAAACAAACAAAATTATAGACAAACATTGATCGCACTTTACAATTTATTTGTGCTACTTTTATTTTTCACGATTCCTATGTGGGTTGAGACCTGAAAAACATTTCACTTTACGATGTTGTTGTTTATTTTATCTTTTGTATTTATAAACGCAATTTGCAAATATTTGGATATTTAAGGCCCCAGAAAAAAACCCATGTACACATACTCGTATGTATGTATGTATGTATGTGTGTTAGATTATGTGTATAAATATAATAAATAAATTTGTATATGAAGATTTCGGATTTTAAAACTTTTATGAACAGGATTATTAAGACTCCCACACACTCCAAATTGAAATCAAATATTCCTTCATTCATATTGTCTCCAGGAATAGTGAGGCATCATACATATACTCGTATCTCCAAACGTCCGATTTATCCTTTAACTACCGCAGCCTTTTTATTATCGGCCTTCATATTTCGTTATACACGAATAATATACTCGTATATTATATGTGAAGCTAACTCAGTCCTTGAACTTCTAGCCCTCTGCACATTTTAATGACTGAATTCATACATAAGCGACGACAGCTTAATGTACTTCAAAATCCGTCGTCTAGCGTAGAGGGTCACAAATCCAATGAAGAACCTTATCCCTAAGATAATTTCCTTTTCAAAGCCAAGCTAAAAGTTACTGCTCTAGGGGAAGGAAAATATAATATTTCCCTCTTTCCCCCGAGCAAGCGAGTAAAAACCATTAAAAAATATTTCAAAACTTTTTGGTTTTTTTTAAAGATTAATTTTCTCTTTTTGTGGCGAACTATAGATATTTCGATAATTCTATATAATCGCAAATTTTCGATGTTTGTTTTTGGCGAAATATTAATTATTGGTAAAATTCGTTGCTAAAGTGACATTCAGCTTTTGAGTTTTATTTTTTCGAAAATTATGTGATTTTGGATTTAAATTTAGATTTTGAAAAATTTTTATTTTGCATGATCTTAAAATTATTTTTGGCTAATTTTAGAGTTTTTTGTAAACTTTAAAATTTTTGATGAATTCTGGGCTTGCGATTAAATTTGAATTCATTGAGGATTTCCTGGTGGCATCGAATTATACTAAACACTCTGCCACACAAAAAAAATCTATTAAATTCAAAACGGTTGTAAAGAAACTACGAAGCTTGAAATCTGCTAATAATAATAAAATTCTATTTCAGCAAAAGCACTAGAACGGTTGGAACTATTTCCTTTCCTCCTTCCAATCTAATTTGGGATTCCTTGTATCATATTATTAATTTATATTAACGTTTTAAGTAGACAGTTTAGCGATTTTAGTGATGAAAAATCAGCGGCTGCATGCGGCAAATTTTGTTATGAAAAAAATAATAGAATGTTGTTATAATGGGACATTTCAATAAAAAGTACTTTTCAAGAAATCATACATAGTTACTATTTAAAAAAGGTTCTTTTCAATAAAAGCTCCTTATTTTAAAGGTAAATATTCGAATTAAAATTATTTATGAATGGAAAGTGAATTTAAGTAAAAATTACTTTTTAATAGCGGTTTTTTTTTAAATAAAAAGTACTCTATAATCAAAGGTACTTTTTTTTAGACATTACTGTTAAAAAAGCAACTTTTTATTCATAACCTACTTTTCAATTAAGGGTAATTTTGGTTCAAAAGCAACTTTTTAACAAAAGGTACTTTCAATTTAAAAGCTACTTTTTAGTATATGGCGCTTTTAATAAAAAGGGACTTTGTGAAAAAGGTATTGTTTAATAAATAGTATCTTTTAGTGTAAGGTATCTTAAGAAAATACTTTAATAAAAGGTACTTTCAAAGGTATTGAAATATATAATGAAAGGTACTATTTAAAAAAAAAAATTATTAAAAGTTACTTTTTTAATTAAGGCTTTCTTTTTATTGAAATAATGTTTTATATTTGACGGAAGTAATGTTTAATTCCACGAAGCTTGGCTTAAATATTATTGGTTGTCCTTTATCGCTAACATTTCCAACAACAACACCAACAACAACAACAAGAAACGATTAACAATCGTATGTCTTCAAATGGGTTGAATACACTCTGCAATTTTGTATTTTATACAAATGCCTTGTGCACCAACACAGCAAAAGGAGAGATCTTTTATCACCGTCAATGTGTATTTTTAGACTCCCAAATACAAATACATATGTGTTTTTCTAACTTGTATCCAAAAACGTACGCAATTTTCACGGTTACCTTTGTAAAGATTTGCTTCTGAATAAAAAAATGTCTTTGGTACTTTTTTTCTCCCCCTATATTTGTTTAAATTTCATAATCTTTATTATATTATTTAATTTTTTATTCGAAAAAAAGAGCTTTGCAATATTATTTCACGAATATTTTTCAAGATCAATATGCCAATGAAATGATAACGGGCTAAACTTTTGAGGAATGCAATATTAGATAAGCTGTTGATACTGCAGGTGAAGGAATCAACAACAAGTATTACTTTATTTTTATTTAACGGAATGCACTAGAACTTTTCATATGGAATTCTCAGAGCTATTGAGGCAAAATGTTGAAAGCAATTGACAACGGCGCGGTCAACAAAGAAATACACAGCGAAAACAATCATCAAACGAAAATGCATCCTATAGTGCTGCAGGTTTTTGCAAAATAGTTACATCTTTACTACTCTTCGCAATAGCATGCAAAATGAAATAAGATAATTTAGATAAATAATAAAAAGAAACTGCGTTAACAATGAACAACAAACAACAACAACAATATAAGTAAAACACCTTGACGGAAAACTTATTTCCTTTGTAGTCTATGGTATGAGTGTCTAATATTATCTTCTTATTGTCGTACGAGTACATCCATATATACATATGTATGCATGTATGTAAATATGGATGTATATACAGATTATATACACGTCTTCGTTTAATATGAACCCAAAATCACCCACTACTCTTTTACACTTAAATTGATATTGTTTTTATTCCTCTTCTTCTTAATCATTTACGTGTGTGTTGGTAGTGGTGGTGATGTAAACTTCTCTTTATTTGTTGTTGCTTCTGTTCTCTGCTTTATCAATGTGTGGGTGATATAATAATAAATATGGCAATAATGACTAGACCAACGCAGTCAATGCCAGCCATCAACATGGCAACATGAAAACAAACAAATTTTCTTCTTTATTTTTCCATTGTTTTTGCTCTTTTTATATTTTTTTGTTGAATGTATTTTTAAAATTAAAAATATTTTTAATGATTTTTAATTTGTTGTTTAATTTAAAGAACAACAACGATTACTCTTAATGCAAAATAATATCAAATCTGCTTTTGCTGTGATGATTTAATATCAAGAGAGAACAACGCATCGTTATAACTTGTTCTCTCTTGTCGTCAGAGAATCCTTGAAAGAAATTCCATGTATGCGTAGTGTTTTTTCTATTTTTTCGTTTTACACACTGAAATGTTGAAAGGGAGATTTTTTCACCCACACACTATTTGCAAGAACTCTACATAATAATAAGAGCGCTTCGTTAATTGTTCGAGTAATACGTGAGAGGAGAAAATCCACATAATACAATGCGCACAAGAGCGTAGTGTTAGAGAATTGAAAGAGCTTTTTTAATAGCGAATACTTTTGTGCAAAAGTTACGCTCCAAGATCCTTTTTCTTTACTCTATGCTAACTTTATACTAAAAGCAATCGATTGCATCATAGTCAAAGCTGATTGCTACCAACCACATTCACACACCTACACATTAACTTATTAGTGAACTGACTCATAAGCGAATGCTAAGTAAAAACTAGGCAATTCAACCAACACATCTATACACTATTACCAAATCGACTATTGTGTCTGCTTCCAAACATTTGATTTGTAAGAGTGTGCGTGTGATGAGAGAAACTCTGTGCGAGTGTATGAGTGTACATGCATATGTAGATGAAAGATTATCTAAAGTGTTGAAGCAACGACCACTGCTTTAACGCGATGTGAATGTGTGAACCGCAAAAGGGAGCGAAATTATTTTTCCCACCCCCTGCGAGGAATAAAACACTATACGAGGAGGCAAAGGGGGTGTGCTTTTGATCACTTTAGCAGAGATCGTGGCAAATAAACGGTATCAAATTGCCTCATATAAAAAGGAACAGTACCGGCTGTGTGGGTCAGAACGGCTTTCGAACGCGTAAGTGCAACACCTGCTGTTGATACACATACATATATTCTTTTTTGATTTACTTATTGTTCTTGGATATTGGTTTCCCCTGTACAAAGTATAAACTGCTACTGTAAATGTAAAAAAATACGAAATAAAAAAAGCTACTGAACGAGCAAGAATTGGAACAAAATTAAATTTTTTTCTTTTTTTGGAATATTGTAAAAAAAATTATTTTGGTTGTGCTAAAGTGCTTTTACATGTGTCCTTTATGAAAAAGAAGGTCCTTAAAATAACCTTCAAAACTGAGAAAAAAGATGTGGAAAATCAAATTTATTTGATCGAACAATTAAGTTTAACAAAAGTATTTAATATTACAAAAGCAAAAATAATACAAAATAACTGAACGATAAACAATTGGAAAAAAATATTAATTGATTTTTTTATAAGAAAAACTTGCTAAAAAAAAGTGACATATGTGTTTCAATGTGACAGCCATCAATAATTATGGATTACTCAACCTTTTTTAATCTGGATTACCCACATTGGACTATTTTATAATTTAAAACTTCAAAATAAAACTCTTGAAGAGAGAACATAACCTTAATTTCGCACGCACAAAAAGCTTGTGTAACAAGCTGTTTCGAAACAATTTAAATATCGAAGTGATTTTTATCTTAAAATATAAAAATCTTCAGTGGCATTTTTTCGACACAAACTTTGGTTACAAAACAGTTTCGTTTTTTACATAATCAGAAAAAAACATTTAACATCCCTAAACTAAACTTTACTCTCTATTTTATTATTATTTTTTTTAATTTAAAGCGTTACATAATTTAAAGTTTCTGCATTCAGTAAAAGAGCAAAAAACAAAAGAACAATAAAACAATTTTTTTTTAATTTAAATCTAAAGAAAGTTGCAATTTGAATTGAATTCGAAGAGAAAACAAATTTTGAGTATCATTTTATGAATTATAAATTTTTTATTAAATATTTGCTAAAGAAAATAAATAAATTTCTAAATTATTCTTAACTGACAATAAGAAACAGTTTTGAAAGGAAAATGTCATAAAAATTTAAAATATTTCAAAAGAGCAACATTATTGGACCTGATCCAAATAAAATCTTGAATAAAAATTTACATTTTTAAAATCCATAAAATTTGTAGAAAGCTTTTGAAATTCTGAAAAAACATTTAAACACAAAAAATGTTTCAGCATTTTCAATTAATATTATTGGTAAAAAATTTTCAACACATAGGTAACAGGCAGGCCACTCACTGTCAGGTGAAAATGGAAAAATATAAGCTTTTCGCATTGCTTCTCCTCTACACACGTCAAAAAATCTGTTTTAAAATCTGTATTTGAATTATTTCAATATAGGAATATATACGCGCGTACGCATTAATGTATCGATATACATACTAGATAGTTCAACTAAAAGTGACGAAAAGAGAGAGAGAGAGAGAGAAAGTGTGAGAGCTTGTTAATATCTTTACATGCACCCATATGTACAGATATGTATTTGATTATATCAGATGTATGTGTATGTATGTGTGTGCGTGTGTGTCTGTCTATATCTAAAAGTTTCGAAATAATTTCGAACCAAAAAAAAAAAAATATATATATATATGTATATATAGAAAAAGAAAAACAATAACAACAACAAAATATTTAAAAATAAACTCATAGACAATTTGCTGAAATTCTTAGACGTTTTCAAATCATTGCAATCTCGCACTTCGGTCGTTTTAGATCAATTCCTGTGGCGGATGTGTTTACGAATTCTAACGAATTTTTTCCAATTTTAACTGAAAAATAAAACGAAGCGAATAAAAAGGCTATTTGTTGTCCTTTTAAAATAAACGAAGCTTTTTTGTGTGAAAATTATACAGACGTTTGTGAATAAACTTGAATAGAAAATAAATACAAACAAACTCTAGTAAGTGTAGTGGAGTGAATAAATACAATTCATAATTTAATTTATTTATTAAATTTAAAAATAAATAGTAATTATTCAATACTACAGTTTGGAATGCAAATAATTTTGCTAAGAGGAATTTTTAATTGGAATATAAAAACAAGTGATCTTAAATGCAAAACAAATAAACAATTTTTAAACTGTTCTCTGAATTATATAAAACAATTTGAAAAGAAAAACAAATTTATGATTTTGTTTTTTCTAAGATAATTTTAAATTAAAAATTTACTTTGGAAATTGTTGACTTAAATTGTTTTAAATAAAAAATATTGGCAAAGCAAGTTAATAAATTTTTAAAATAAAAATAAATTTTTGAGAAAATCTTTTAAAATAATTTTTAAATATAAAAAAAGTTTGTTAAAAAAAATTTATTTTGAAAGTTTTTGTTGTCAATTGGCAAAGTAAATTAATAATTTTTTAAATAAAACTAAATTTTACAAAACATCTTTCGCAATAATTTGGAAATACAAAAAAAATAATTGGAATTTAAACTTGATAAATAACGCAAGTTAATAAATTTTTAAATTAGAATAATATTTCGAAACAGTTAAATTAAAATATCTCAAAGAAACCTTTAAAGATAATTTTGAATTACAAAATAGAATGGTTTGAAAAAAAATTATTTTCGAAAATTTTATTTTAAATTTTTCGGAAAAAATTAATTAAAATTAAAATAATAATTTGAAAAAAATGTTTGAAATAAAAAAAATTATTTGTAGTTTCATAGAAAAAAGTAATTGCAATTTTAAGTAACTTTTTCATTTTACGTAATATTTGAGTGACACAATTTGGGTTACATAGTTTGAATGCAAGACATTTCCTTAAATTTAAGTTCTTAAATAAACGCGTGGGCCCTCAAATCTCGTTAAATTCTTGCCTCTACTCATTCATTGTTTTACTCTTTGCCAATCTATAAATAGCAACAACCCACACCTTTTGGATTACAAGTCTCTATACAGATGTTAGATGGTGGGTCGATTGGCCGACCAGTCGATATTACAGATCGTTTTTTTAATTCCGCAAATACAGCTGCTGGTAGAAAAAAAAATGTTTATGAAATAGAAACAAGTGTTAGTGCATGCGTGCGTGTATATCCCCTTATGTCACGCACAGTGGAAATAAAATGGCTTGGCACATTACTAAACCCAGAAACAAAAAGTTCCATTTCAATTTCGAAAATAAAAGAATTTCTTTTTATAACTTAAACGCTGCGAAAGTTTATTTTTGTGTTTGAGTAATTGAGAGTAAATATGTTTGACTTTGCAGAGGAAAACAACTATCTAATTACCAAACACATAAATAAAAGCGCCAAGATTCGCATATAAAAATAGAAAAAATTACTTATTTGGAATTTCGAAAAAATGCTTGAGTAGTTTCTATGTAACAAACACACACACGCGCACACGCACACACATACATGTAAACATGTATGTGAAAATAGAGAGAAGGGGATCCAAACAAAATTAGGTCAGCACTTTTGAAATATGTATAAAGAGATTATTTAGGAAACCAGTATCCAAAAAAAATTGCATCTTGCCCCTACTCCGTTTTTAATTATTGACACCATAAAAATCATTAAAATGTTGTATTTTTTCTATTTGCAGGGAAGCATTTGGGCTGAGACGACGAAATAAAAATTTGTTAATTTTAAATTCAAAAACTACAAGAAAAAAACTAAATAAATTTTGCGCTTTTGCAAAAAACTCTAGCCCTAATCTCAAACGAGTTTTTTAATTAATTTTTATTCAAAAGCGAAACTAATTCAAAATGCCGCGTCCAATTGCCAGTCAAGAAGATGAGGATCCAACCCCATACTTGTTTGTATCGTTGGAACAAAGGCGTATCGATCAATCGAAACCCTATGACTCTAAGAAGAATTGCTGGGTTCCCGATGAGAAAGAGGGTTATCTCCTCGGTGAAATTAAGGCCACCAAGGGTGATATTGTCAGCGTCGGCTTGCCCGGTGGTGAGGTAATACAAATCGATCTAATAAACAAACTACGAAAATCGCAGCTTTAAAATCAAATATATAATTTTAAAATTCTCATATTCTTGCACACTTTTTTAATTTTGATTTAATTAAACTTTTAATTAAATTTATTTAACTGTCCGATTCCAAGGGTAGTAACTATGATTAATGTGATCTGAAAAGAAAAACTTTCTTATTTCGTTACAAGAATGACAATTTTAAAATTACCTGTCTATAAATTTGTATAGGTAAAAGATTTTAAAGCGGATGTGGTGGATAAAACCAATCCACCAAAGTACGAAAAAATTGAAGATATGGCTGACATGACTGTCTTGAACACTCCATGTGTGTTGCACAATTTGAGACAACGTTACTATGCCAAGCTTATCTACGTAAGTGTCCACCGACAACCCATACTAATCTATGTATTTTTCTTTCTCTTTCTTTCTATCACTTTATCTCTGTCAAACTGTATAAAATTTATCAAAAAAAAAAAACTTAAAAATCTCCTAATGGGGGTTTGGCAAACAAAATGGGGTTACAAACTACTAAACTATCAAATAAAAGTCGAAAGATTTCAAGAAAGACATGCTCCAACAAGTCAATCCTCCAAAATACGAAAAGGCTGAGGATATGTCCAACTTGACATACCTTAACGATGCCTCCGTACTTCATAACTTGAGACAAAGATACTACAACAAGCTTATCTACGTAAGTATATGCCCGGCAAAAGCTTATAAAACCAACCCATGTGAAAGCTTTAAATGTTATTTTTTTTCTCTTTTATAAGAACTCCTACCTTAACCCTCTCACTCGTTTGTGGTGTCAATAACAACCAATCAATCAATCAATCAGAAAACAAGAAAAAAGCAACTCTGTTCAAAATTTAAATCATTTGTTAGGGGAAATTCAGTTAACTTTATGCTCATTTTTATCGTCCCTATTTGTTGTGTTTTGGTCCGAAAATTGCATCTAATGCGTCAGGATTCATTTTTAATTTACTAAAATTTCATTTAATATTTTTCATCAATCCTACCAACTGTCATTAATAATGCATGAAAAGCAAGCTTTAACATACCGCCAACACTTTGCTCTTGTTGCCACCAGTCTTGAGAAACTTAACTGGCCGACACTTTCACACATAAAAATCGCCAAACAAAAAAAAGATGGATGGAAAAGAAAAAAGCAAAGAAACATGTGATGAATCATATACAAAAAACCCGCATGAAAATTCGCTAAAATGAGACATCAAAGAAGAACTGAAAACCAGCAAGTAACAGTAAAACTATGACTAAACTGAGCTGAGATTTTCATGCCATCATGCCCCAAACCCTACATAAAGAAGAAACAAATCATACAGAACATGATCTCTTTATTGTTTTCCCCTGTAGTAAATTCCCAAAAAAAAAAAAAACTTAAAAAAATCTTTCATTTTCTTTAAAATCCATTGAGTGAAATCAGTGAACAATTTCCATAAATTTCTAATTGAAAAAAAAAGAAACAAAATTAGAAACTTTACGGAAATTCTGAGACTGCTGGATTTTGCTCTCTTGTACAGCTGGAAGAGAAAAAAACTAATGTAACAACTTTTTCCTTTTCTCTTAAATCCTATGATGCCATTAAATACAACAATGAACAGACCTACTCCGGTCTTTTCTGCGTTGCCATCAATCCCTACAAGCGTTACCCCGTATATACCAACCGTTGCGCTAAGATGTACCGTGGTAAGCGCCGTAATGAAGTGCCACCCCATATTTTCGCCATTTCTGATGGTGCCTACGTTGACATGTTGACCAACCACGTCAATCAATCTATGTTGATTACCGGTGAGTCTGGTGCTGGTAAGACTGAAAACACCAAAAAGGTAATTGCTTACTTTGCCACCGTTGGTGCCTCCACCAAGAAGGATGAAAGCCAAAAGAACAAGGGCTCCCTAGAAGATCAAGTCGTACAAACCAATCCTGTGCTTGAAGCCTTCGGTAACGCCAAGACGGTCCGTAACGATAACTCTTCTCGTTTCGTAAGTGTCAACTTTGCCTCTGCTCTTCCCTATTATAAACATATTTAATAACCTATCTCTCAATCTCTTGGCACCCAGGGTAAATTCATCCGTATTCATTTCGGTCCCACTGGTAAATTGGCTGGTGCCGATATCGAAACTTGTAAGTATTATCTTTTGTTAGAAATCGTTAAAAATAAGAAACAATTAAATTAATTTTGTACTCATCCGCTCTCTTTTTTTTATAGACTTGTTGGAAAAGGCTCGTGTCATCTCCCAACAATCTCTGGAACGTTCTTACCACATTTTCTACCAGATCATGTCTGGTTCTGTTGCCGGTGTTAAAGGTATAATTTAATGTTCTCTGTCACTATATTTATCACTCTCTATCATTCCCAATTGTCTGTCCGTTTGTCTGTCGGTTTCTGTCATTTGTTACTCGCAGACTCGAGGCCAATTATTGGCTTTTTCTCACACACATGTCAACACAAGAAAAAAACAAATAATTATCTTTTCTACTTTCTTAGCAAATCTTTTGTTTTAGACCGTTTTTCGTAACTTTCAATCTGTCTTTCTTGAAACTAATTAATTTTACACGAAACACTCACACACCCAAATAACATTTGATATTATTTTATACAGAATACTGTTTGTTGTCCAACAACATCTACGATTACCACATTGTCTCTCAGGGCAAGGTTACTGTTGCCAGTATCGATGATGCTGAAGAATTCACCCTCACCGATGTAATTTCCTTTTCTATTTTTTATAACACTTACACAATTTGTTTTTCTTTTTTAAACCTAACGCCTCTAATGCAATTTAAGCAGCAGCAACAATTATCAATTTACTCGTACTAGTTCAATCAACAATTTAACTATCTCTATCTCTATCAAGTAGAAGCAAATGAAAACAATATTTATGTATCATCTAAGAAAGTATTGAACTGCTTTAATATGCTAACACTTTAAAATAGAAACCAGTTGTGGCAAAGGATAGGCTAGGTGCGCGATGTAGTTGTTGCTTATTTTTTTTCTTTCACTATATTGTTTTACTCACTCACCGAAACACTGTCTATGTATGGTCTTCGGATTATGTATATAAAAAGAATAATGTTTCCTATCGATTTCATTAAATTATCCCTATCTAAATATGTATGTATGTGTGTATTTTATGGTGAAAAGAGATGACATTTTTATCGCCACATATTGGTGACTATCCCGGAATATGTCAGGGTAAAACCAGGATACCCGGTGTCAACGATGGTGAAGAATTTGAATTAACCGATGTAAGTTGGGTTTGATTAATAGTCCTACGTAAAAAACCAAATAAAATTAGCCCGAAAACCCCCAGAGCCCTTTACTTTCTCTCTCTTTCTGTCTCTGTATCTCTCTCTCTCTATATATATATATGTGTGTATAAAGAAAAGTTAGAAAATGTTTTGTTTCAAGTTCCCTTATAAATCTTATTATCTCGTTTTTTATATATAGTTTCGTCGCTATCTCTGTCTCTCACTTTTCTTAAATCACAAGGTTGTATTTGATTATACAAAATATAAATATTATAAATTAGTAAATATTTATTATATAAATTATATATTATACTTACTTTTGTTTATTTCCCTGTATATAAAAACAAATTTCATTTTTTATTCCGGAATTGCTGTCTCTTGAATTTTAAGACACTGTTTGCCATATGAAAGTTCTCACGAGTTCTCTCTCTCTCTCTCTCTCTGCCTTTCTCTGTCTACAGTACACTGATTTTTCTCTATCTTACCTTCTCACGTTTACTATATTATTTCTAACTGTCTGTCTCCAGCCCCAGCTTGTCGTAGTAATTCATACGTATGTATGTGTGTAGATACACTTGTAGAAATATTGGTTTTAAATCGGGTTAGGAGCAGGGCTCAATTTTTTTTCCAGAGCAATAACTTACAAAATTTAATTTGAAATTCTTCTTCCTTAAGGCACTGGGTTTTTGAGGTTTTACTGTTTCAAAGAAAAGCACAAATGAAATCGAAATAACGTTAAGTAATTGAGAATGCCTGCTCCTAGCTTGAATTTGATACGCCCTTGAACGTAGATACATTTTGAGCTGATGATCATAAGAACACATCACATCATAACACACACCACCATTGTCCTTCGGTAAATCATTGAAATCACAAACATGTACTTTCTGCATACATGGGAGGTGTCGTATAGATATATGACATACAGAGTACACTGTTGTTATTTGTATTTTTCTCTCTCGCTGTCTTGATATCAATTAAAAAAGAAAATCCTTAAAAATTGAATTTTTCATGACTTAGATATGTGCTTCTTGTCGGACAACATTTACGATTACTATAACGTATCTCAGGGTAAAGTCACTGTACCCAACATGGATGACGGTGAAGAATTCCAGCTTGCCGATGTAAGTTCCACCAAAATGTCAGGGTATTAAAGAACTCCACCAACCACCTCAACACCAAACATAAACTTAAACACCAAAACAAACTCCCACAAACTACTCGCATAGTAAAGGCCAGTCTATGTATGATGGCTCTACCTATTATATCCTGTACAAAACCACACACACATACCCACACATATATACACACCCACATGTACACACTTACATTTAATTTTCAGTTCGATTCTATGTTTTCTTTAAAAAAAATTTTTATTAAAACTTTTTGTACTGTGTATGGCCTGACCTCTCTTTGTTTTGAACTCTTGAAATATCTCTGTCCTTCTCTGGATAAAGTAGAAGGCAAGGAACAAGATAGAAAAAGAAGAGTTCATATTTGATGGATTTGGTATCACCCCTAATCCCCCTAATGTTTGTGTTCGCTAAGATTTGTAAAACTTGACTTGGTTTAGAGCTCCAATAAGATCTACAAATCGTTCGTTGATTAAAGTGTAATGATTTCTTTGTTAGTTAAATAAAAGGCATGTTAAACGACAAAATTCCTCACTTGATGTTGAATTAATCGAAACCAACGACTGACCATCAATAGAATACCTGATCGTGTCGTTATATTCTTTACAACTTTTTATTTTTCATTTAATTCTTTTGTGTTTTTTCCACACCAACCCCACCACCCACCCACTTTCATACATACTTGCCCATAGAGTGCACGCATGCACGTTTTGTCATGTTTTAATTTTCACATTTGTAGCTACAAAAATGTAATTTAAAATCCTCTTCCCTGTTTCCTTCATTGTTGTTTTTATTTCACAACATCTTTGTATTTTTTTTAATTCCGGAATATTTTTACTCATTTCTTTTGTAATTAATGTAAAATATACAGCTGAGAAAAGAAATTAAGAATAAAGAAATTAAGGAATGTTAGCTGAACTGACGAAAATATCCAGAAAAACGGATTTACTTCTTTTAAAGAAATATTTTATAGCAGTGTAAATTGGTTTAACTTAGCATTTGGGGGATTCACAAGGTGTCATAAATTCTTAACATAACAACGTTTGAGTACGAGTATTGTAACTAACCCTCAGCAATGAGTGTGTTATTTCAACTATAAACTGAAAGAATAGCAAAATGCTAAAAATAAATTAACAAACCTAAATACTCTTTCTTATCTCAGCATTTTCGAAGGAACTTTTTGACATTTTAAAAAATGCCGTACTAAATTTAAAACAAAAGTTGCATGAACGGCAACAATAATATTTCTAAATGGTTGTAAAATTGTAGAAAATTAAGACAATGTGTCAATGTGTTGTGTATAATACGTGTAACACACCTTGGGAGTTCACCAAATACATGTGTAAATTGTTAGTAACACGAGTATCAGTATTAAAAAGTAACTAACAAATTCTAATAAAGGAAATGCTTGAAATGTTACTAAAACTTAGATTAAGCCAAGAAGTTTTATAACATTTAAAGTAAGGCATGCCTCTCGAATAATTCAAAATTAAAAACTATTAAACTTAACTTGAAAACCCGCTTTACAACTGCCTTAAATATTTACAAGCACAAACTCTTACCCGTAATCGCCTACAAATCGAAAGGAATTTTTCTAATTTATAAATTTCGTTTCTCTTCCTCCTCAAAAAAAAAAATACACACACACACACACACAAATATAGCAAGCCTTCGATATCTTGGGCTTCACCAAGCAAGAGAAAGAAGATGTCTACAGGATCACCGCCGCTGTCATGCACATGGGTGGTATGAAGTTCAAGCAACGTGGTCGCGAAGAACAGGCTGAACAAGATGGTGAAGAAGAAGGTGGCCGTGTTGCAAAATTATTCGGTTGCGACACCGCTGAATTGTACAAGAACTTGTTGAAACCCCGCATTAAGGTCGGTAATGAATTCGTCACACAAGGTCGTAACGTACAACAAGTCACCAACTCTATTGGTGCTCTCTGTAAGGGTGTGTTCGATCGTCTCTTCAAGTGGTTGGTCAAGAAGTGTAACGAAACTTTGGACACCAAGCAAAAACGTCAACATTTCATTGGTGTATTGGATATTGCTGGTTTTGAAATTTTCGACGTAAGTTTTCAGTATACCAACACATACATATCTACATACATAACCATAAATACATCAACTCACATACACATATACACACACACACACCAAAACACATAGTACACATTTGTCATTTTACGCATTTAATGAAAAAATCTTATGAAGTGTCATGATGAGTTGCGCGGTTCATAGAAGAGCTACGAGGCTAAATGTAGAAAAGGACTTTGTCCTTATTCTCTGCTTAACCTCAAAAAAATAAACAAAAATGAACACTCCTAAACACTTACGTATGGGCTGGGTTGATTTTAAAAAAACTTCCTGCGTACTCAATGCGTAATTCAATTGCTCACTTACTCTCTGCAGTACAACGGCTTCGAACAATTGTGTATCAACTTTACCAATGAGAAGTTGCAACAATTCTTCAACCATCACATGTTCGTCTTGGAGCAAGAAGAATACAAAAAAGAAGGTATTAACTGGGACTTTATCGATTTTGGTATGGACTTGTTGGCTTGTATCGATTTGATTGAAAAGGTGCTTAAATGACAATAACCCCCTCTAAATGTTAGTCGTTATCTGTCCTTATTGTGAAAGCACTTCCACTGTTTGTCTCAGATAAACTGTTTCGAACAGTTGTGAAAGCACTGTAAAGTGAAATTATTCGTGCTCCCAAAAGCTATATAGATTCCACTTTACAAAGCTTTTGTAGAAAAAAAGCACAACGTTTTCAAAATATTGCACTTGTTATTTTTTTGTTAGAAAATGTATTTTAGTCAGTTGAAATATGCCAAACGCTAATGGGTTCCCAAAAATGCCAACATTTTTACAAAGTCAAGGAAGGGAAAACAGGTAAATTTGGAATGTAAATTTGTGTGTAAATAAATCTTGATGTATGTATGCACTTGTCGAAAGGCATTAAAGGCACAAACAAAAGCACTCCCAAATATGTTAAAGCTCTTTTGAAGCACTTTAGTAGCATTTATGTTCACAATATCTCACGCAAAAGTTTGATGGTCACCACACACATGAAAACACACCAACCATCCAATGTATCCAATTTTGTATATTGAATGTTGCCCCCAATTTTAGTACAACGGCTTTGAACAATTGTGTATAAACTTCACCAACGAGAAGTTGCAACAATTCTTTAACCACCACATGTTTGTGTTGGAACAAGAAGAATACAAGAAAGAAGGCATTGACTGGGCCTTCATTGACTTTGGTATGGATTTGCTAGCCTGTATCGATTTAATTGAAAAGGTGTGTTTTATTGCTGCGAAAAACGGGAGAAATAAGACTTAAACTAAAACCACGGGCCTCGAATTTATACTCTCTCTCTCTTTCTCTATTTCTCTCTCTATTTCTGCTAATTTCTTTTTTTTTTTATTTACTATTTGTGAATATAATGAACGAAACATTTGCCGAATGCGGATGCCACTTGTAATTAAGACGTCAGTGGTATGCGTGGGCCAACTTTTCTCCTGACACACTTCGTTTGCACGCCCTCAATCACAAAGACACTCTCATATGAACACAAAGTCTTTCCACCATTTGTTATGCAAAAACACAGTTATCTATCTGTAGCACTATCCTCTCATTCATGTAAATTTTTTCTGAAATTTCTCTTTTCTCTTGGACTATCTATACTGTTACTGTCTGTAAACACCAACTGCTGTCTCGAAACCCTTGAATATTCAGTACAATGGTTTCGAGCAACTGTGTATCAACTTCACTAATGAAAAGTTGCAACAATTCTTTAACCATCACATGTTTGTGTTGGAACAAGAAGAATACAAGAGAGAAGGCATTGACTGGGCCTTCATTGATTTCGGTATGGATCTGTTGGCCTGTATTGATTTGATTGAAAAGGTTTGTCCTCACAACAAAAACAAAACGACAAAATTACTAAAGAAATTAAAGAAGGCCTGAAATTAATCGAATGCACACAAACAATGGAATGAGATGGCATGAAACATTTGCTTGATATTACATTTCTTCTTTCATTACACCAGGTTTTAACAATAAAGACGTAACGCCTAAATTCAAGATATGGGTGTTAATTGCTTGATGTTTGGCTTATTTTACAATCGAAAATTCTCCATGAGCCCTAAAAAATAAAAACTTGAAAAAACCTCATGTAATGAGAAATCAAGTTTGTCCCTTCCTACAGAAACAACTCTCAAATATTTCCCACAAACAAGTGCAATAAATGCACCCAACACATTGTATGTCTGTGTAATCAGTCACTAACTCCATTCTCTATTCAGTTCCCATACCATTCATCACTATCACAAACATAATGTCTATATAACCCCTTCCCTAAACTCATAGCTAATCCGTTTACCCAAAATTGTTCTAATTCCGGTATACAGTACAACGGTTTCGAACAATTATGTATCAATTTCACTAACGAAAAATTGCAACAATTCTTCAATCATCACATGTTCGTTTTGGAACAAGAGGAATACCAACGTGAAGGCATCGAATGGACTTTTATTGATTTCGGCATGGATTTGCAAATGTGTATTGAATTAATTGAGAAGGTATACCAACAACACTGAGGAAACTGGCCACTGACTGACCGTATGATCGATCAGTGATACACTTTCTCATTATTTAAATATTCTAAAATCTACTACTACTCCTCTAAACATAATGTAGCATTGAAAGTAAAAACTAAAGCTTTTTACTAAACAAAAGCATAAGTTTCAAAAATCAAATTATTACAATAAATCTACTACCATTTTCCTTCCCACCCCCCGCCTCTTCCACGCCATATCTCGTGCACTAATTAAGCTAGAAGAAATGTTTGCTCTAACAGACGAGTTGTTGTTGTCGTTAATTAAAAAAACAAAAAACAAAAACAAATATTAATTCTCTAAAGTCTTTGATCATTTATTTAGCAATTAAGCAATCTTATAAAACTCTCTATCTCTATGCTTTCTAAAAGATCAACTAACCTATTGCTTTGGTATTGGTAAGTACCGTGTAAAGATCTGCACTAAAATTTTAATTCAAAGTGGCTCGTTGGAATGTTAAATGTAAAATGTAAAGAAGCTAATCTTTCTGTGTTGCAGCAATTAGACAAAACGTTAATATATTTATTTTTCTCCTTTTTTGTTTTGCAAATATATAGCCTATGGGTATCTTGTCCATCCTTGAAGAAGAATCTATGTTCCCCAAGGCCACTGATCAAACATTCGCCGAGAAGTTGACCAACACTCACTTGGGTAAATCTGCTCCGTTCCAGAAGCCCAAACCACCAAAGCCCGGTCAACAAGCAGCTCACTTTGCTATTGGCCATTATGCTGGTTGTGTGTCCTATAACATCACCGGTTGGTTGGAAAAGAACAAGGATCCCTTGAACGACACTGTTGTCGATCAATTCAAGAAGTCTCAAAACAAATTATTGGTTGAAATCTTCGCTGATCATCCTGGTCAATCGGGTGGCGGTGAACAAGCTAAGGGCGGTCGTGGTAAGAAGGGTGGTGGCTTCGCTACTGTATCTTCAGCCTACAAAGAACAATTGAACAGCTTGATGACCACCTTGCGTTCTACACAACCTCACTTTGTACGTTGTATCATTCCCAACGAAATGAAACAGCCGGGTGTTGTAGATGCTCACTTGGTAATGCATCAATTGACCTGTAACGGTGTACTTGAAGGCATCCGTATTTGCCGTAAAGGTTTCCCCAACAGAATGGTATACCCTGACTTCAAACAACGGTAAGTTAATCAATTATCAATCGCGTACACCCACGACAAAAATATTTACGTATGTCTAGGGCCAACATTGTTACGTTCGTGCGTTCGTTCGGGCGTTCATTGAATTTAGCCGTCACAAGTTGTATTCACTTAGATTAGAAATTTGAGACTACATCTTACTTTTAGTTTCTCGATAAATAATTTTATTAAATTAAGTCTTTTCATTTCTTTAATCCCTCATCATACAGTTATATGATTTTGGCTCCAGCTATTATGGCTGCTGAAAAATCTCCCAAGAATGCCGCAGCCAAGTGTTTGGAATCAGTCGGTTTGGATTCCGATATGTACCGTATTGGTCACACCAAGGCACGCAAGATACATATATTAAGAATATACCCTTACCTTTTATTATATAGAGATTCCCAAGTAGTTGTCCTTGTAACGTGTGTAGTATTTGTAATCCTTGGTGCTGTACCTTTGTGGACTCTTGTTTTTTTTGTAAATTAACTTGTTTCTCGATAGCGACAGTATTTTACTGTACGAAGCTATCTGTCTCCTGCGCTCTTTCTCTCTCTTCCACTTGCTGTCACTCTTTGTGGCCTACAACGGGAGTTGGAGAGAATAAGTCAGTTCGTTTTATGTTTTATGTAGAATTTAATGTGAACACTTGAGTAGAATCTTTAATTTACACCCCATTTGAATATCCCATCCTACCCATATGTGAAGATTGTAGTCTATAGTTTTAATGCACTCTTATTAACTGTGTACATACACATTTACATTTATATATTTCTGTACAACATTTTATTAGTTAGTTTCCATTAGTAGATTTTCTCTCAATGGTAGCAATTCTGAGATGTGATATCCTAAGTGGTTTAAGTTGAATAAAAGAAGTTTCGATCATATGCGGAGAACACAAAGTCACGATCACCTTTCGTTTGCAAAATGTTACACAGTCACCTTAAGTTAACACTCTAAATTTGTGTTGTTTCACAGGTACCAAATCATTAATCCAGGCGGCATTGTAGGTATTGCTGATATCAAGAAGCAATCCCAAGTAATTCTCGAATCTACTCCTCTAGATCCCGATATGTACCGTATCGGCCATACCAAGGCATGATATTTTTCTTATCAATATGTTCTGTATTAAAAGTTTAAGTTGACTGGTTCTTTAGAATGTTTGTTTGTCCTCTCTTTCCAAATCCAAAATGAAAAACTAGCCGTTATGTAAAAAGTAAACGGTTTCGTACTCTGAGAATGATCATGAAATTTGAATTGAAACATAAGGAATGAAACATGAATCATGTCTAGCATTTGTCTCTCTTACTCTTTTGTGTCTTGTGCATGTGAGGCATGTTGATAAAATTATTACAATAATCAACAGCTACAATCACATACCTACAAATACACACCACTTAAGGCCGCCCTTTCACACGGTTAGATTGAGCAAAACGACTTGTCGAATATTCAAATACAATAAGAAAGTATTATAGTGTGAAAATAATATGTAGTCAGATTGTCACAAAAAAAAAAAACAAAGTATGGATGAACATTGGACAGTATCATGGCTCTCATTATGTTTTGTATTTTTCTAAACCGCTGAGGTTTTTCATTTCATCAGGGTTGCATTTTCACAGAAGTGCAATCGATAATAGGAGAATTTTACTTCTGATTTTGTTCACATTCAGCACGATTATCATTAGATTTCTTTCTGCAAAAGTTCAACGAACATGGAAACGCTCGTATAATAGTGTGAAAGGGGTCTTAATTTACACAAACATTTACAGAAATATTTAAGAACATTTCTCTCTTGAAGAATGTAATGCCATGCGCTAGCTGCCCAGTTATTTCACATTCACATTTTTAATATTTAAAATATTATTAAAAATATTTATTATTTCGCTCTCCTTCCACATCATTAGCTACCAAATTTTGAACCCCAAAGGTATCAAGGGTGTTGATGATCCCAAAAAATGTACCAAGATTCTCATTGAATCCACTGAATTAGACCCAGACCAATATCGTCTTGGTAATACAAAGGCATGTTATCAAACAATACGTTTACACTAGTCAATGACACGCAGCAAACAAAAACACAATTTATTTTTATTTTTTTTATTTGTAAAAGACCTGCAAAGCACTGCAAACAGTGATGGTTTTTTTTTCTAAGTACAAATCTAATACAAAGGCCTATTGAAATACTTGTGTGACAGTAATGGGTCTCTGAAGGGACCTATAAAACACTTGAATAGTGCTGGTCTCTTTTAAAGCTTTCTATAAAATTTTTTGGGGTTTCTTTAATTACTTGAATAGTAAAAACTCAATTAAACTCACGCAACTTCTATGCGACTAACAAAACGTTCAAGCAACGTAGTCTGATAGAAATTCATCTTGTACTACCCCCACTTCCCCTGCATCCAGACCCCACTACAGACACTTTCATTAGAATTTTAATTTTTTATAGTAGTTACGAATTATTTGCATTTATTTGCTTAATTAAATTTATTTGTTTACACATATTAATCACACATCATTATCACACTATTGCCATTTGTGTAGTTACCAGATCCTTAACCCCAGAGGTATCAAGGGCATTGATGATCCCAAGAAATGCACCAAAATCTTGGTTGAATCCACTGAACTTTCCGATGACCAATACCGTATGGGTAACACTAAGGCATGCATCTATCCAAGTCTCATTAAACTATTGCTTGTTACAAAAATAATGAAAATTCTTCATTAAACACATGTTGTTGTTATCAGTTTAAACTCTAACCCTTCTTACACGCACCTCGTACAAAAAAAGTTGTTTGAAAAAAGTTCGAAAACTTGCCAAACCCTTTTTCTGTTCTCCCTGCCAGTTTATAAGTAACGATATTTTTATTTTATTTTATTATATTTTATATCCACACCCCCAAAAACTGGACAAAGCCTTACAAACAGGTCAAGCCGTTTAGGGATTTTAAGTCTTTAATTTGTAGTTTGAATTGTTTTTATTATTTACATTTAACCTTTTCTTTATTATTTTACAAATTCATTTCACACTACACCTGCATCCAAAAATGCACACATATGCACATTTATTAAATGCATCCTTAATTTATTGCGTGTCCTTTGATCATTAAACCATGATCGAAAAACCAAATACAGCTACCGGATCATGTGTCCCAAGCAACTTAAGGGCGTTGACAAAGATATCAAGGCCACTGAAACTATAATTAAATATATTGACTTGCCTGAAGATCAATATCGGCTCGGTAACACCAAGGTATATAACTGACTATATACTTCATAGCCAACCATTAGAAATAAAATATAAAGCACTCATTTCCATTTTGTACACAAATCATTAAATCACAGTAAATCTAACCTCATTTTGATGAGAGAAAAAACAAACTCTACTAATACTACTGCCATAGTTAAGTGAATGTTGTCATTTTTCTTTGTGTATTGCGTTCTATTATTCTCAATTAACTTTCCTTAGTCTCCTTCTAAAGAAGGGGAAATTACTAAAACAAACAAAATAAGTGTTTTTGAAGAATTGCGCTTTAGCAAAAAAAAAAAAAAATAAATAAATAAAAGTTTCAGCAAAGTATGCGACAGTCCAGGCCGCATGGGCTAAACTGTGAACGCTTTGCTGGGATATTAGCACTGCGCTTTAAGAAGTTAACAAACAATCGAGACCTGAATGTTAACATCACCTTATTATTTCTTTCCCGTAATTTTTATTTGTTTGTGGGATCAATGTGTTGACAAATATCTAGGTGTTCTTCCGTGCCGGTGTCTTGGGTCAAATGGAAGAATTCCGTGATGAACGTTTGGGCAAAATTATGTCGTGGATGCAAGCCTGGGCTCGCGGTTACTTGGCTCGTAAGGGCTTCAAGAAGCTACAAGAACAACGTATTGCCCTCAAGGTTGTGCAACGCAACTTGCGCAAATACTTGCAATTGCGTACCTGGCCCTGGTACAAATTGTGGCAAAAGGTCAAGCCTTTGCTCAATGTATCCCGTGTTGAAGATGAAATTGCTGTAAGTATTCGTAAAAAAAACCCCCCTTCGACTATCATGCTGGCAAGTTGTTGCTCAAGGAGCTGTTTATGCAGATGTGCTGTTGCTGGTGAACTTGCTTGCCTCGTTAGTTGTAGAACTTGCTGCCAGAGAAGAAAAAAGAATTCAAAAATTTATTAATATATTGAGGTGCTTGGCATTAGAAAACTATTTGATATATTGCCGCCACATGGTGCTCAACACCCTCCCCTCCTCACCAGACTCACAGAAATATATGCTTAAGTTATCAAAATTTCTCGTAGGCTAATTCGTCGTGCTGTCAAAGCATTCGAACATTTTCGAGAGTGCGAGTAGCGTTTTATAAAAAAAAGACCCTCAAATATTTGAAATTTTCGCGTGGCAATACGAAGAACAAATCACATTAAGCAGCTGTTGTGGCAAATAAAATTCAGCTAATTATCAAATGGTCATTTCAATTACAATAATTTTTTCTGTGTCTAATGTAGAAACAAGAGAAATATTTATATATTCTTTTAAATTTACCCCCACCTACGCGCATTTTTGATTAAATTAATTTGAAAAAAATCAAACAAATTAATCACATCGATGATGACGGGGACTTATTTATGATGACTAAATTATTATTGATTTGGTTGCAACATTTTGGTAAAAATGTAAAATCTATTTTGAGAACAGCAACTCATAATCAAATAACTCAATCTATGCTATATACGTGTATGTATGTGTATTTCAATTTTAAATTGAATAATAAAATGGCCTACATATACATGCACACATACACACATGTATACAGAGGCCATGGCGTGGAAAAAGAATAAAAAAATAAGATTTTTATCTGGAATATTTTCAGAAATGTTTAGCCAAAATGAATGTGTTTTGAGGAAATGTTATTTTTTGGCCCAAAGATATTTGATTTTAGAAAGTTTGCCATGAACAACAGCGCCAATCGAAAACATACCAGTACAACAAATCACATAAAATCCTTCACTGTTTTATTATAATTGTATTTATGGCTCTTGTTGTTGGTCTAACATCTTGTAGTATTTTTTTTTTTTTTTTTGTTAATTAACAAAGTGAGGAGCCAGTGTAATGATGTTGTTCTTGCCCCTTAACTGGCAAATCATATTATCGTAGTGAATGAATACTAGGCCTGCTACGACGAGTACCTGCCGCACCCAATTAGCAAAGTACTCTTGCTTGTCAGCCGGACATTCATATTTCCACTCAAAAGAGGGGTGCAAAAAAAAACACAACGATTTTTGATATGATACAATTATTCTACAAGATGAGTAATTAATAATTTTATCGAAACTAAATCCGCACACATACAACCTACACAAGATTTCGCAGCGAAATAAATTTGCATGAGTGTGTGAATTTTCTATTGAATTGTGATCAGTGAGACGGAAAGGGAGGGTTGTGTAAGAAACACACCTGTGCCATATCGATCGTTTAGCAAGATCGTTAAAGAAATTCTGAAAATGATGAAGCACGCCAAGTGTGCATAAATTATGAGTAAGTGCTCAATACACGCACACAAACACCACTCAAATAATAGATATGTAATTTGTTTTGATATTGTGGGGCGTAGCTAATTCGTATTAATTTTAATTTTGAAAAATTCATCGAGAACTTTGCAATTGCTAGCATTCCAGTTGTTGACCAGTAGCTAAACGGATCTAATAGTTACCTGGGCTAAAGCGAACATTCATCATCTAAACGATTTAAACGATCATTAATCAAGCCTCTATAGCTGCAGCAAATTAAACGATTTGAATTAAAATTGAATAGCAACCAAAGCAAAGAAATTTAATTTAAATTCAAATTAATTAATTATTAATTCAAATTTAAATTGAAATTAAAAACAATAAAAAGTTAAATAAATAGATCACTGTGAGAGTTTCAGAAGAGTTTTCGGCAGGTGTGTAACGGTTTTTAATAATTAATAATTTACAATGGCTGAAGATAAAAAAGTAAAAAAGTCGAAAAAATCCGATAAAAGCGAAAAATCCGAAGAAATTGGTTCAGCTACACCACCAGCTGAATCAAAAACTTCCGATACCCCAAATACTGAGGAAACGCCAGCAGCACAAGTAGAAGAACAATCGGCTGCACCACAAGAGCCAGCAGCTGCTGAAGCGATACCAGCTCCTTCTTCGCAAGAACCTGAACCAGCAATTTCAACACCAGCCATAGCTGCTGAATCTAGTAATATATCTTCTAATTCTGATTCACAGCGTCTTGAGGAGAAAGCTAAGAAGGCTGAAGAAGCTCATGCTGCCGAAGTTAAGGTACGCAAGGAATTGGAAGCCCTTAATGCCAAGTTGTTAGCTGAAAAGACTGCCTTATTGGACTCCTTGTCTGGTGAAAAGGGTGCCTTACAAGATTACCAAGAGAGATGCTCGAAACTCCAAGCACAAAAGAACGATCTCGAAAACCAATTGCGTGTAAGTACTGAAATTAAATTAATGAAAAAAAAATCAATAAATAAATCAACGAAAAATTACTAATGAATTGTGAAAATAAGTGAAGCAAATCACTTAATCCTCATAAATACATATGTATGTATAAATGTGCTCATCAAAAACGAAACGAATCGTTTCAATGTTCGTGTTTGAATTCGCTTTAATGGAAACTCATTGGTGATGTGTTTTGTGATTTGCTATGAAAATTATGGCAATTTTTATTTTGCAAAATTTTTTCTATAAATTACAATTTAATCGCTCAATAGGATATTCAAGACCGCTTGACTCAAGAGGAAGATGCCCGCAACCAATTGTTCCAACAGAAAAAGAAGGCTGACCAAGAAATCTCCGGTCTCAAGAAGGACATTGAGGACTTGGAATTAAACGTACAAAAGGCCGAACAAGACAAAGCCACCAAGGACCATCAAATCCGCAATTTGAATGATGAAATCGCCCATCAAGATGAACTCATCAATAAATTAAACAAGGAAAAGAAGATGCAGGGTGAAACCAACCAGAAGACTGGTGAGGAACTCCAAGCTGCTGAAGACAAGATTAACCACTTGAATAAGGTTAAGGCTAAGTTGGAGCAAACTTTGGATGAATTGGAAGACTCTTTGGAACGCGAGAAGAAATTGCGCGGTGATATTGAGAAATCTAAGCGCAAGGTTGAAGGCGACTTGAAACTCACTCAGGAAGCTGTCTCCGACTTGGAACGTAACAAGAAGGAATTGGAACAAACCATTCAACGCAAGGACAAGGAATTGTCCTCCATCACCGCCAAATTGGAAGATGAACAAGTTGTTGTTAGCAAGCACCAACGTCAAATCAAGGAATTGCAAGCCCGCATCGAAGAATTGGAGGAAGAAGTCGAAGCTGAGCGTCAAGCTCGTGCCAAGGCTGAGAAACAACGTGCTGATTTGGCTCGCGAATTGGAGGAATTGGGTGAACGTCTTGAAGAAGCCGGTGGCGCTACTTCTGCCCAAATTGAACTCAACAAGAAACGTGAAGCCGAACTCAGCAAATTGCGCCGTGACTTGGAAGAAGCCAATATTCAACACGAATCTACCTTGGCTAACTTGCGTAAGAAGCACAACGATGCCATCGCTGAAATGGCTGAACAAGTTGATCAACTTAACAAATTGAAGGCTAAGTAAGTATTTTAATCTCATTTAAATCGTTTTTTTTTCCAGTTTGTTTCTCAAAAGTTATAGCTATGGAAAGGAACTCTATTACTAGCCGTATTTCGCATTGTAGTCCTCGATTGTGTTAAACGTTTCTTTAATGTAAAGTGAAAACACATACTAAAATTTTCTTTAAATTTCTCCCTACAATAACAGGGCTGAACACGATCGTCAGACCTGCCATAACGAGTTGAACCAAACTCGTTCTGCCTGCGATCAACTTTCTCGTGATAAGGTAATGAATCCTTTCGAGGATCATCATAAGACATTTTACACAAATCATACACAACAATTACCCTTCTTTGTTTACAACCTCCCCAAATGATATTTGAAATGCGGCATTTTTCTCTTTCTCTCCCAACGGCTGAAAGATGGATTTCCAGAAGCGTCGATATTTTGAATCTTGATTTAATTAGATTTTTAAACTTATTTCCCACACACATTTAACACGATCTAACTGAAACAAAAACTTACTTTATTACAAATCTAGGGCTGAAAAGGAGAAGAACGAATACTATGGTCAATTGAACGATCTCCGCGCTGGTGTAGACCACATTACCAACGAGAAGGTATAACAAATATTTGACTCCTCTTACGCCGCTGTACATTTTGCTGATTATTATTGTTGATTTAAGTGAGTTAGTTCGGGAATCTTGAATTCTCGAATTAAACTCCGGTAGCTCTGCTTTGAACGTAAAGAAATGTTGTAGAAATTTGTGAATGTAACCACTGCCGCACTAATCCCTGCCTAAATATTTAGAGTCCTTGCTAACAGAACACTAATTGTACAGAGTACACACAAAAGCCAAATACAAAAATATAATATTCTGTATATTAGTTTTTAGACCAACTACTATCCTGCTTTTTTAACTTTCAAAATAGGCTGCCCAAGAAAAAATTGCCAAGCAATTGCAACATACCCTCAATGAAGTTCAATCCAAATTGGATGAAACCAACAGAACCCTCAACGACTTCGATGCCGCTAAGAAGAAGCTTTCTATTGAAAACTCCGACCTTTTGCGCCAATTGGAGGAAGCCGAATCACAAGTTTCCCAATTGTCCAAGATCAAGATTTCTCTCACCACCCAATTGGAAGATACCAAGCGCTTAGCTGATGAAGAAGCCCGTGAACGCGCTACCCTCTTGGGTAAGTTCCGCAACTTGGAACACGACTTAGATAACCTCCGCGAACAAGTAGAAGAAGAAGCTGAAGGCAAGGCCGATTTGCAACGTCAACTCAGCAAGGCTAACGCTGAAGCTCAAATCTGGCGCAGCAAGTACGAATCCGATGGTGTTGCTCGTTCCGAAGAATTGGAAGAAGCAAAGCGAAAGTTGCAAGCTCGTTTGGCCGAAGCCGAGGAAACCATCGAATCCCTTAACCAGAAGTGTATTGGCCTCGAAAAGACCAAGCAACGCCTGTCCACCGAAGTCGAAGATTTGCAATTGGAAGTTGATCGTGCCAACGCTATTGCCAACGCTGCTGAAAAGAAACAAAAGGCATTTGACAAAATCATTGGTGAATGGAAACTCAAGGTCGATGATTTAGCTGCTGAACTTGATGCTTCCCAAAAGGAATGCCGCAACTACTCCACCGAATTGTTCCGTCTCAAGGGTGCCTACGAAGAAGGCCAAGAGCAATTGGAGGCCGTGCGTCGTGAAAACAAGAACTTGGCTGATGAAGTCAAGGACTTGCTCGACCAAATTGGCGAAGGTGGCCGCAACATCCACGAAATTGAAAAGGCCCGCAAGCGCTTGGAAGCCGAAAAGGATGAACTCCAGGCTGCACTTGAAGAAGCCGAAGCTGCTTTGGAACAAGAAGAAAATAAAGTATTGCGCGCTCAATTGGAATTGTCGCAAGTTCGTCAAGAAATCGACCGCCGTATCCAAGAAAAGGAAGAAGAATTCGAAAACACCCGCAAAAATCACCAACGTGCCCTCGACTCCATGCAAGCCTCCCTTGAAGCTGAAGCTAAGGGTAAGGCTGAGGCTCTTCGTATGAAAAAGAAGTTGGAAGCCGACATCAACGAATTGGAAATCGCTTTGGATCACGCCAACAAGGTTAGTATCATTTTATTCGACCAGCAAAAGCAAACACTTTGGCAATAATTATCTGAATTTTATTTATAAATTTAGGCTAACGCCGAGGCCCAAAAGAACATCAAACGCTACCAACAACAACTTAAGGACATCCAAACCGCCCTTGAAGAAGAACAAAGAGCTCGTGATGATGCCCGTGAACAATTGGGCATCTCTGAACGTCGTGCCAATGCGCTTCAAAACGAATTGGAAGAGTCTCGCACCCTTCTCGAACAAGCCGATCGCGGTCGTCGTCAAGCTGAACAAGAATTGGCTGATGCCCATGAACAACTCAACGAAGTTTCCGCCCAAAACGCCTCCATCTCCGCTGCAAAGAGGAAATTGGAATCTGAACTCCAAACCCTCCACTCCGATTTGGATGAATTATTGAACGAAGCCAAGAACTCAGAAGAGAAGGCCAAGAAGGCTATGGTTGATGCCGCCCGCCTTGCTGATGAACTCCGTGCTGAACAAGATCACGCCCAAACCCAAGAAAAACTTAGAAAGGCCCTCGAACAACAAATCAAAGAATTGCAAGTCCGTTTGGATGAAGCTGAAGCCAACGCCCTCAAGGGTGGCAAGAAGGCCATCCAAAAATTGGAACAACGCGTCCGCGAATTGGAGAACGAATTAGATGGTGAACAAAGAAGACACGCCGATGCCCAAAAGAATCTCCGCAAATCTGAACGCCGTATTAAGGAATTGAGCTTCCAATCTGAAGAAGATCGCAAGAACCACGAACGTATGCAAGACTTGGTTGACAAACTCCAGCAAAAGATCAAGACATACAAGAGGCAAATCGAAGAAGCCGAAGAAATCGCTGCCCTCAACTTGGCTAAATTCCGCAAAGCCCAACAAGAACTCGAAGAAGCCGAAGAACGTGCCGACTTGGCTGAGCAAGCCATCAGCAAATTCCGCGCTAAGGGACGTGCCGGTTCCGTTGGTCGTGGTGCCAGCCCCGCGGTAAGTGTCCAAACAAAAATCATCCATCTCTAAAAACGAAAGCTTTTATCAACTGCCAACCATTTGCCAAATAATAACGAATCATTTTCTCTTTATTATTTTATTTCAAAACTCTTAAATATCTTGCAATCACTTCATGCAGATTTAAATTACGCAAACTGGCACTGTAAATGATTCACACGGTCCACATAGAGATTCAATTAGCAAACAGAAAAAAGAGAACTAGATCATAAGTTTAAGCTTTATGCATCTCTTTTCAACAAAAGAAATGCAACATTCAACATTCAATTTATTACTTTAAACCAAAATCGAAAAAAATATATATAGAAGAAAAGAAAAAATAAACGACCAGCTTACAAAACCCAATTTATTCATCACCAAAAGCATCAATCTCATCGTAAAAATCAAATAAACAAAAAGAGTCATAGCCAAATCAATCGAAATCAAGCTGAATTACAAATATCAATCAAACATCTCTGCTTTTTTACCGATAAAAAAATAATTTTATTACAATTATTACTACTACTACTACTATTATTATTGTATATGTATGTGTGTGTACAACAACAGCCGGCAGCATCTAAAGGTGGTCGTAAAAATGTGTTGGACCAGTAAACAATCTTTCATTACATTTGTAAGTGCCAAAAGTCAAGAGCCTTAAACTCTCAAATCCACCCCCTGAATCCAAATGAATGAATATTATCAGTGTTTCGTTCGTACGTTCGTTCGTTCTGTCAAATCATTGAATACACACACATACTCGTACTTACAACAAACATAAGTCGATTTCAAATCATCATTACTTGCACTAGTAACGTGTTGAGTTGTTTGTCCCCCTTTCACCACCTCTTACTCTCATAAAAGCGGTTTCACTAACCAAACCAAAATCAATCTTTTCATAGTGATATTCGAAGAGACACTCATCTCTCGCTCTCAACAATATCCTTCTCATTTTGAGCCCTGCATTGTAACGTATTCAGTATTATGTCTTGTTATTGTTCTCTTGGTGATATCTTATCTTCTCTGTGTTAAATCATGCATGCTTTTCCTTGCGTTGAAATATATTTAAATGTGTTTTTTTTCATCTTCAGCCCCGCGCTATGTCCGTGCGGCCCCAATTGGACGGTTTGGCTTTCCCACCAAGATTCGACCTTGCTCCCGAAGATTTCTAAATGCCATTAAAACATTTTAATTTATTTTATTAAAACTATTTCATAAATATTTTATTTTAATTTAATTCATAAATATTTTACAACACTTTTTGTTTTTCTAATTAAAAAAGAAATAAAAAAACTATTAAAAAAATTTAATTAAAAATACAACAACTTCAACAAATCGAACGACGGGAGGATAACAATGCACTTAGGCATAAATATCATCACATTAACAAAAATATTTTATACTAAGAAATATATAAATGTACGTATTTTGTAAAATACCAACATAAGAAGCCATTAGAGGACAAAAAGATGATGAAAAGTGGAATCAAAAATCAAACGTAGTGTAGTAACGCCAAGTCATGCACGCTCTGACATCAGAACTTACAACCCTTACTCAGATATAGTACTGTTGCAAAGAAAAAAAAACAAAAAACAAGAAAAAAAAAACAAAAACCATTTATATTTTTATAAATAATAATTTTTGTATTATTAAAAAGATTATTGTAATACAACTCTACAAATGTACATTAAGGTTAAAATGTAGTTGTCATCTGAGTCGAAACAAAAGAAAAACATAAACAGCAGATTTTCGGAAAATAAATAAGAATAAAAAATAGGACAAAAGAAATGTTGTTAATTTATGTATGTATTTATTGTAAAATGCACACATCATACACACATACACACATACACATTGAAACTATCAAACACTTAATGTCTCCAAATTCATTTAATCGATAAACTAATATCCACTACTCAATATCTATCTCTCTTTCGCACATACACTCACTCATGCATCGCAACAAAGAAAGAAACACACTCATCTTATGGCGCTTATGTTAATGTTATTTATTATTTTTAATTTATCAAACATTTAATTTAAATAATTTAAAAATATACCTAATAATAATAATAATAATTAAAAAGGAACAAGTATACAAAAAAGGAACAAAATAAATGTAAATCAATAAAAAAAAAAACACCTTGAAAGTCTTTTCATTTTACAAGGTTCAGGGGACAAAAATTCCTGTGGGAGAAAGATAACAGAACCAAAACTTTAACATTTTTCAATGTAAGCAATTGTTTATAAAATTCTCCCAGCTGTTGTTTTTCTACACATTTTGAGGCCTTTTTCTCCCCAATACTTTCAAATGTCCTGATCATATTGTGTTTAAGGCTCTTTGGGTATCATATCCAAACTTGTATTTACCATTATGTAGGAGTTAACCAGATAAGTAGCCATCCGTGTACAGTGGTGGACAATAGATTAGCGCACTTCAGATTTATTGCGTATATTTTGTCCAGTTATTAAAATTAAGTTTTTGCTCACAAGTTCTGTCTATGGCGTGATGAATATGTTCCGTTATTCGTTCTTTTTGTTTGGAACATTATTCTTTCCCATTTTAGAAAGTTACGAAAAATATTGACAAGCTAGCAAATCACCTAAAAATGGAATGGAATTGTACATATCAAGGAACTTCGTCCTCATTTTGATCTCAGTACTTTTTACTTCCGACATTTTTCCATAGGAACTTGGTCTTATTTTCACATTAATGTTGTTGTGCGGATCTAAATACTTTTTCCCCAAGTTATTTAATTTTAATGTATATACATGTATTTGTGTGTATGTATAAAACTTCTTTTAACTTAAAGCATGCAGTCGGTTGGGTTATATTAAATTTCAGCTCTCTAGCTATAGCGAAAGTGCCCCATAATATTCATGCGTAAGTCAGTGAATACATATGTACCTTCATATCTCGGCCTGAATGGTTGGTCTATGAAGTTGCAAACAAATGTGGATATCATTAAAATCGGAGTTGTTCCTTTCTAAAATTGAATTATGAAACTGATAAATGAATGGAGCTACAAATTTCGTGACTCGAATTTCATTCTGTTCAATTTCTCACTTTTGAATGGACAGTCCAAAATTCGTAAATTGTCTTGAGATAAATTGTGGCTATAACATCCTAAAGCAAAACACTTCTGACTGCTTAACAATTTTTTTATCTGGCTAAAAAATCTGCTTAACTAGACTTGGGAGCTATCTATTATATTGTGCAATTGATTACAGCTACCCATCCTATAGCTTTGAAAAAGGTTTTTAGCTTATGTGTAATTGGTAATCACCAATTACACTATGCAACAAATTGAGAAAAATTTTCTGCCAATGAACAGCCACTATATTTTTTTTTATATATAAAGTGGTTGCGTAACTACAAAAATCGCCTTTATTTCGAATTCTATGGATAGGTTTTTTTTTTAATTTTTTTTTAAATATGAGATTTTGAAAAGGCCGCTTAACATATCTTATCATAACTTTCAAATGCCTTGTTGTTCAATTTCCTTCCGACCGGCCAAACTGTCAACAAGGAACACTATTTGAGTGTTATGCGTCGTTTGCGAGAAGCTATTCGTAAAAAGAGGCCGGAATTATGGGCCGACAACTCTTGGTTATTGCACCACTATAATGCACCGTCGCATACCGCATGGATTCTTCGTGAGTTTTTCGCCAAAAATTCAATCAATATCGTTCCACCACCGTATTCGCCTAATTTAGCTTCGTGTGACTTCTGGCTGTTCAGCAAACTAAAGCGACCGCTCCGGGGAAACCGTTTTGAGTCAATTGAAGACATTAAACGTGAATCGCTACGCGCATTGAAGGCTATTCCGGAAATTGACTTTAACAACTTTTACGAGGATTGTAAAAAACGTTGGCATAAGAGTATTGCAGCTGGGGGAGATTACTTTGAGGTGGACGAAATAGATTTGGCAAAATAAATAAAGAAATTTAAAATTATGAACAAAGTCTTACTATTTTTTGCCCACAGTATATTGTAATTGATAACTACGGGTTTCCAATCACAAAATGTAATTAGATTTGCGAATGGAAACATTCAATTACAAATACTAAATATTATTTTTATTCCCCCATTACATGTAATGCAATTGGAAATTGAAACGTAATTGGCAACACCCAAGCCTGTGGTTAACACACACATGTAAGTATGTATATAAGATATATACCGGCCTAAACATTTGTTTTGCAAACTCACCACTGTACACCAATACTTTTGTCAATCGTCTACTTGAGCCATAACATTTTTAATAACAATAAAAGTTCTTGAGCATAATTATACTTTTCAGATTTTATTTTCTTTTATTCAGTAGAACCTGGTGGCTTGGGATTAGTTTCAGTTCTTATCAATTGTTTGTGCTGACCAATAATATGTTCCAAATGACTGCATTCTCTTAATTGACATTTAAATTCATCCAAAGTTTTATAAAGAATGGGATACAGTTGGGGCAAAATACCATGATCCAAAGTCGGGAATAAATGATGCAGAGCATGATCTCCAAAGTGTGTCAATACTAAAAATTGGGATCCCTTTATGTCGCTACGGTCAATTATAGTGTCAACTTGATACAGACCCCAATCCCGATCCTCACGATTCGCGTCCCCTTCATGATAGATTTTTGGATCGTGATGGGCTGCATTCAAGCCAATTATACAGAACGCGAAACTTGCTAAAGCCGTTACACATAACCATTGACGCACGCACCAGAAAATTGAATAACTCGAGCATAGATGCATAGATATTGGCAATGAAAGACAGATTATATCATGCCAATACATAATATTACTTTCCAACAGGGAATAAACAATTCTGAAATTATATTAAAATGTTAAGCCATTGTCTCTCTTATCAATAGAATTTCAATTTTACCTGGTTGAGATTTGTAAGAAAAACGCTATCGCATATGATATCGGCTCAGTTACCCAAGAAACATAACGCATCATTTTACTTTTGATATAAGGATTGGGAACCCAACACAATAACGGCTCAAACATTGAGAGTTCCATGTCATTAAATGAATTTGGATAAATGTGATGCGACAACGCATGTGAGATGCGCCACGATGTAAAATTCAACATACTCAAATTAAATGCATACATCTGCCAATTGTCCCGTCTGTGAAAGTAGTTATGAGATGAAATAGTAGTCCAAACTAGAGCTGTACTTGCCAAAGCCATACAGATCAAACTATCGAACTTCGCGCTGGCCATGGAAAATATAAACGTGCTTAAAAGCAAGCCTAAATGGACTGCCTGTAAAATAAGTAAAATAATATTTAATTATGTAGTTTCAAAAGTGGGGAAATATAAAGATATTTTAAAGGTAACAACAGTTAGATACAAATATTCAACACTCATTCTATTTGGCGGCGCCAACGGTCTTCTGAAAAAGTCGACGGTTTATCGATATTTGGAGTTGAATAAAATACACATGTCTATTATTTCAATCAGCTGGTTTATTTTGTTTACAATTGTTATGGAAAAAGTTTGATTGGAACAAATTAATAAGTTTATTAAAATGTTTATGATGTCACACCTCAGATTCCAATGAGGAAGACAACAAAATAAACCTTGTCGTGAAAAGAAGATTAATCAGACAGAAATACAAAGTAATTGCTTGAAAGAATCGTGATTTATTTCTTCAAACGGCATCGGCTACAACCGATATCCCAATTTAAAAAGTGCAGCAAAGCTATGAGTACACTATCGTTGCAATGTACCGATTTTTGTTGTATTTCATGTACCGATAAATTGCATAGACACTAATAAAAATGAGACTATCTGCGCGGATATTGTGCTGACTATGGACGAACAAAATCTATGTTGACGCACCGATATCGCCGTTATTTTTATCGGTCAATTGAGCACCGATAAAAGTCCTAAAATGTAATAAAAGTCGCCCCTTACTTTATTTAATTGACGCGACTTTTTGAGAATAATTAAAGTTAAGTCTCTAGTTATTCACTATACAACGAGTCATCAGCAACCAATATCTTCGCCAATTATAGAATACAACCAACGGCTTCAGTGTCGGATTTCAACCTCCATATAAAAAAGTGACGAAAATGGCGAAATTTGTTTAACGTTGAGTGTACCTGTTTTAATTCGCCCTGATCGATTCTTTTACAGGAGATTTGCAATACTATACGAAATCATATTAACTTTTTTCCTTTCATAAGTGTTGCCAGTGTTTACCTTCGCTTCTCATTAATACATACTCGTATTATACAATAAAGTGTTCAGTGTACGTGCCGACAACACTCAGAACCGAGTCACGCTACGGGTGTTATGTGGTGTGGTAATCCTCTATCGGGCTGTCAGCTGGCAGGCACAAATATATGGCTTGCCGTAACTAGGTGCACTGCCAGAAGTTCTGGCTTATACCTCCACGTGGTGGCGGCCGGTAACAGGTTCCTATATTTGCAAAGAGTCAAGCGAAATAAGTCGAGCGGAGAGAAGTTAACACTCTCTTATAAAAATTCCCTAATCCACGGTAGAACAGCATACACCTAGAGCGTGCTTGGTCTCCAATATTCGAACTCTGGATACCAGTCGGCCGCCAGTTTTAATACAGACTTAACCGTGCATATGCGGTTTTAACTGGCCAAGGGAGGACTTCGGAAGAGTTGTCCCGCGAGGGGTGGATGGATCAATCTTCAAAGGTACTTCTGAGGCGTTGGACCGTGTGATTCCAAAAGGAATGGACATTGAAGCCTCGCGAGATGTGGAGAGGTTAATCTATGTAGTTTTTATTGACTAATGGAGGATGTCTGAAGAAATGGACAAGAGAAAGGGGTGGACGGATCAGTCCCCAAAGATACTCCTGCGGAAGAGGCTTAGACGGTAGCACACATTGTGTGGGAATTACCAGCACTGGCTGGCATAAGGCGTAGGTCCATGGGCAGACCTTGTTAAATATAATTGCCATGGTGGACCTAAGCCTCTTACCCTGTACATGATGAAGTTTCCCGGTTTTATCTGAAGGGAATGCTTTTAAAGATATAACGGCTGGGAGCTTCGTCGTCTAGAAATTTGCAGAACATTCGAGAGAATCCCGGAACTTCAGATCATTAAGGAACATTAAAGAATACTCTAGAATGTTGTGGAAAGCTCTAGAACATTGTAAACATTGCTTATAAAATGTTAGAGTTTTAACTGAAATTATACAATATATTAAAAAAGAGATTCTTTATTTGATTTTCCGACAGGAAAAATTAAACTGAAGATGGCACATAGCCGAAGTCGATTCGGCTCGACAAGGAGTTGCGGAAATATCTATAAAAAGAAGACATTTACATATACCAATCGAACATAAAACCCCCTAAAAGGGAAATTTTCACGAGTTTTTCTCACTTCGTATTGCTATCTTCTGTTTCGAAGAATTTCAGTTAAAAAAAGACCAAAAAAAATTTATATATTATCACGCCAGAGGCTTTGCATATGCAGCTCAACGGCAGTCTAAATGCATCCAGAACAACTCTATGCATGATAAAACTTATCGGAGTAAAAACGAAAACTATATTCTATCTATAGAAAATTAAAACTTATCGGGGAAACGTACATCTGAAGTTTTCTTCGGTGTGTTATCGATTGTTTTCAGCTTTTCCATAACTCTTTTCTTCAGCGTCTTGAAAAAGCCATTTTCATGCAATGTAAGCGTGTAAATCCTTGGCTTTGCAGCCTCGCGCACTTTATATTTTTCGATAATTTTCGAAGGCGTCAATGTCAAATGATGCGCTTCGAAGGCTTCAGTTATGTCAAGGCCTTTTGTTTCTCGTATCCAAAATGTACCGCCCGGATGTTTGTCAATAAAATCAGTGAAGTCATACAAGGAATCATAAATACGCCATAACCCTTCGGCCTCATCATCTTGGCGTTTGCCGTTTAACCAGCTGTAATCGTAATAATATTTTCTTCAAATGTGTCCTTGTTACTCTATTTACATATTTCCTGCATCTTTACCTTTTGGTTGTAACAAAACTGGAATTTCTATATGAGGGAAATTTCGTGGCAATACTACATTTCTTCCATTCTTCAATCGTCATTACAAGTAATATTTAAATCGATTATTTTCACTTTTCTTAATTTATTGTGCTTTTGTCCCCTAAAACTGAACTTTAACTACTAATTTGAAATTATACTTTTGTTTTATTTATTATTTTTTGATTGTTCAGTGAATCTTGCAATTTTCACAATCAGTCTTCATTCGTTATCTTTTAATAATAAATGCATTTTATTTTGCATTTTACGCTGTCAAATCTTTTCAAAATTAAATACGTAATTATGGCTTTTTGCGTTTTTTTTTTACTAAAAGCGAATAAGGGGTTATCGACCAAATTAATTTTAAAACAACTTTTTCTGTCCATTTATACGATCTTGCTTATAATTCAAATATTTCGAGTTTCTTAAACTGGAATGGAGAAATTTCATACCTAGAAAGAAATATAACTGACATATATCTCTATAAAATATTTGTTGTAAAAACCCTAAACTAGTGGACCTATTCACTTGGTAGTAAGACCACCGCATGAAATTCTAGCAAATGTTTTGTCCACAAATGGCCACACCTCCCAAATGAGGGTTGCATCTAGACAGCCTCTTTAATACGTTTTGAATTCTGAAAGATATTTGCGATAAAAATTAAACACAAGCAAGTTTTATATTTAGAGAAATAACACCATTTGTTTAGTCCAACAATAACACTGCGCAACAAAATCCGGTTCATTTCAAAATAACATGCTTTTGAAAATAGATTCGTCTTTTCACTTTTTCCTAAACTTAGCTTCAGTTTCAAGCTAAAATTAAATTTGTTAAATTCATATTATTGATTACTTTAATATTATTTCATATTATTTATTACGATAACTCTTTACAAAACTGTCGTCATTTGTTTGTTACATCAGCACTGATTGTACATATGATTTTCCTGTTATATCTTCACTGAGAACAACTCCAAGCAATTGAACAGCTGATCTTATTATAATTATTGTTTCAAGCAGTACTTTACTTTTATAATATAATATATATAATATATAATTGGATATTGATGAAGTAGTGGTCTATCAAAAAGGACACTAGAAACTTTCTGGAATAGAAGAGAGGAGTTTGCAAAATATGCTCACCAAAAAATGGGTCTTGCCCAGTTTGAGAGTTGCATGATTTAGGCACAGATATAATCAGATATGGCAACTTTGACGTTTGTTAAAGCGGTTTATCATGTGTAGGTTAACCCCTTTTTAAGAGAAAGATGATAAAGCATGGCATCCTCAAAATCAATAAGAAAAAGACAACCACTATACGTTACCTAAACCAACATATGATATGAAAATATAAACAAAAAGTTGTAATATTAAAATTAAGGAAAATTTTTATTTGTGCTAAAAAATTAAAAAAATTTTAAAATCACAAGACTTTTTATATTGCAAATGCAATATTACCGTTCCGTAAAGGGTAAGTATTAGCTGTAATGAAAAATTAAACATAATTTAGTCATTATTATATAGTTTTTTTCTCTAGCAAATCGAAGGAAACTTGGCGAACACTGGACATTAAAGAGGAGTTGAAAGGAAAGGATTTGCTTGGTAAGTGGTTTTTATGGCACTTGCTCCTGAACCAACTGTAAGTATAGTGAAATTCTGAAAATAAAAATTAAAAAAACAATTATTAAAAGACATGCAAAAAATTGTGTTTCTTTACAGGCAATGTGTGGTAACAAAGAGCCCAGATGAATAATGGACAACGGCATACCTGTGGAAATGGATCTAAAAGCTGCGGTAACAAATGGACCAACTGTGAGTATAGTGAAAAACCTGGAAATATAAATACAAAAACAATTATTAAAAGATATTTAAAAATTTTTGTTTCTTTACAGACAATGTGTGGTAACAAGGTGCCCAGTGGAATACTGGAGAAGGCCATACCTGGAAAAATGGAATTAAAAGCTGCGCTAACTAGTGGATCAACTGTAAGTATAGTGAAATTCTGAAAATAAAAATTAAAAAAACAATTATTAAAAGACATGCAAAAAATTGTGTTTCTTTACAGGCAATGTGTGGTAACAAAGAGCCCAGATGAATAATGGACAACGGCATACCTGTGGGAATGGAACTAAAAGCTGCACTGAAAGCTGGAATCGGAACTGCCTCTATGGATATAGTAAAATACGTAAATAAGAGAATTTGTTTATTTATTTATTTTTATTTACATTATGCATAACAAGTGTTCTTCTTGAATATATTCAAGCATTAATTAATTAATTAGATTTTTGTAATAGTTGATTTTTTTTCGACCTTCTCTGGTCTAGATCCATCATGTTTTGTTGTAAACAGCATCACCTCTTGAAGGTTGTGGCTCTTCACCACGCATGATGGTCTTGAGTAAGGAGAAGCTATGTGTTATATATTCGCTACACTTACTCCTGGATAATAATCCTCGATGCCATCCCAGCAAACAAAGCAAAACTTCTGAAAATTACATTTTGAACGTTTTTACTTTCTTCAGCTGAAATCTTACATTAAATTTGTATTGGTTTGATATCACATAATTTTAGTTTGATATCGGGTTAGCATGTTTGCTGGGATAAAAAATTCTACAATTCAATTTAGATTAAGTGCAAATAAATTTAGATATGTACATGAAAGATATTTAACATTGAAGAGCAAATAAAAATGTATGTAATATAACAATTGAAATTTAAATAAGCATTTAAAATTTATATTTAAAATACTACATATTTGTAAAAGTGTAGCGTGTTTGGTAAAGTTTTATGTGTGGTGATTTGTTTTAGTCTTTTACATATGTACATATAATGGTACGAGATAATTGTGTAATATGTTGTTAGTGTTGTGTTAGTAGTAAATGTTATGTATGTTTAGTGTGAGGATGAGTACATATGAAATTATAAAAATTAAAAGAATAAAAAGTAATGATAACAATTAATATAATGATTATAAGTACTGAATAAAAAGTGCTGAACTAATATTTTTTTATATTCGAAACGAATTGCATTAAGCTAATTTAAAGAAATTGTATATAAACAAAATAAAAAATAAAGTTAACTACTTGTTTGAAACGCATAAGAATTTTTGTTTAAAATTTGGTTCTTTCATTTTAGCATTGAAATATTTAAGAGTAAAGTAAATTCGAATTCGAATAAAAAGATTTAAAATGTCTTCATGTTTAATTTCACTGCAGCAGCGCGTTTAGTTCAGCACTTTTTGGTAGAGCAAATTTTGATATGGTGTTGCCAAAAATATATTCATCCGAAAAATGCCGACTGCATGCATATAAACGCTTCGTATTTGATTTCACACATAAAATGCGAAGCCATTCCGCACGTCTAAAAGAATTAAATAAATATATACATTACGAGAGTTTTTGGTATTGACAGTTACATATAATAAGATAGCTTTTTTTTAAATTTCAGAAAAATTTCCACATAAAATTAATATTGAAAAGTTTATAGAACATAAAAATTGAATATATACCAAACACCTAAGCATAAATTACTAACAATATAGCATGTAATAGCATTAAAATATCTATATACTAAAATTAATTAAAACCCAGTTTAAGTAAAAAATAAAAATAATTTATTTATTGTTTAAATTGCAACTTTTCATAGTTGTACTAGTTAATTAGTCACTGCTGTTGTTTTAAATTAGTTCAATTGAGGCATTCCTTCTATACAGTTTTAGTTTCATATCAACAGCAGTAAGAAATTAACTAGCACACTTATAAAAAGTAGTTGCAATTTATAATTGTAATTTAAAAAGAAAAGTATTTTAATGAACCAAATTATTTTATTTATTTTTAATTAAAATTACATCAAAAACCAAAAATACTAAAATAAAAAACAAAAACCTATAAAAATTGCTGGAAATAAAATAATTTCAATAATATAAAAGACTAATATATAAAACAGCTAAAAAAAAATTAAAAAATCAATAAAAATTTGGTTTTCAGTTAAAAATCATTTTATTGTCTTGCTTAAAAAGGAGTAATATAATTAAAAAAACATTAAATAAAAAAAAATTAACTTACTTCCACCACTTTTTAGATCAACCGAATAGTTTTTCCAATATGATTTCAAGCAATACACACCATGCACAATCCGGTTTCTTAAATTTCTAATTACATTATTTCCGGTACTACTTGGAGAAATGCAATAATATATTCTGCTTCTTTAAACCTTAAACAGCACTTCACATCTTTCACAGCTTGTTTTCTTCAATTTCTTATTAGCGGCTTCTTCTCGACATTATTATGGTAACTATAAACCGCAGCCACTAACCACTATGAATACATTTCACATCACCTTTTTATTGTTTACACATGTACATGAAGTCATCAATTGATATTTAATCTTTTATGTTTCAATTGGCACTTGCTCTTTTTTTATATTAATCACTTTATACAACACTCTTTATTTTTATTACTTGGCATTAGCCCCACATTAATCTTTTGTTTTTAAATTTGGCACTTGCACTTTTTCCAATATATTATTCACTGATTCACATTATTTACATGAGTATATTAATATTCCAGCAGTATCACTTTCATCCATTTTATGGCATCAGCAATATAAGTATGTACACGAATAAACTGCCACTGATGAAGATACCGCTGGAAACGTAACAAGCACAAAATACCGCGACAAAAATTTATTGGATAAATACCAATTAGGTTCACTATTTATAAAAATTCCAATTAGTTATGTGAAGCCGGAAACTTATTTAGTTTTGTTTGACGAACACAAACATTTTGGCCAGAATATATTCCATCCAAAATAATATTTTTTTTAGTTTCCGGCTTCGAAATAATCAAAAGTATGCACTTACCTTCTCGGATCTTTCGGGAACCGATGAATCCTCTTAACTTCCGGGCAGCCCATAATACATTTTCGACTCCTGAAATTGAAAAATTTTTTGTTTAAACTAATTACAATTTTATCCAAACAAAATTATACTTACATGTTTTCCGCTGTTGCCGTCCACTTGCTTTTGTACAATAAAGCTGCTGAAATACTTTCTGCTGCTAAATGGACAAATTTGGCGCAAAATAATGAAAAATCTGACAATATTTCCAGTTTTGCGCCAATTTTGTTAAAGAATTTTTCAGTACAAAATGTAAACAAATAAAATTTCATTTAACCCCATCGGAGAATAGAGAAAGCAATAGATTTAGTATATATTACTGTCCTTTAATAATGAAGGGGTTAACTGAGTGATGCCACTTTGACATTTTTTAACACTTTTTTTCATCGCTAGGTGGCCGTGTCCTATCTGGTTATAATCTGTGATTTAGGGTCATTATTACAATTTGCCGATAGTTAAAGTTGGAATGTTATCTGATAAATTATTAGTTTCTCCTTATTAAAAGTGTACTTTAAGATTAAACTATCCGGATAAGTTAAAGGGAAACTCTTCTAACCTTTAACTTTTAACGTGAGGTTGACAGATTTGGAGTTGCCATATTTTGAAGAACAGAAAAATTCAATTTTCAAATCAAACATAAAAATGGAAAATTAACAAATTAACAAATTAACAAAAAACACAATGTTTTTTTTTTTTCAAGTAAACAAATAAATAAAAGTAAGTCGTTGTGTTCATAAAAATCAAATTCATTTGTCAAAAGTAGTCGGTTATCGGTCTCCCACTGCCATATTTTCAGAAAGATTAATTTTATTTTAAAAGGAAGTTGTAATAACGAATAATAGTTAAAGGTCACTTTATTCCTCACGTTAGCTAAAGTTACCTTTTCTTGATACGAGCTTTAAAGGCAAGTTATAATAATGGCTGTTAGTGTGCAGACTTATGAATATCCTTCAATGTGAAACAAATGAACAATTTTTTTTAGCAGCAACAAACTTAATACCATTTTCAAAAAAACGCAGTATGCCCAAATCGAACGAAAAATCAAAACCAGTCGCATACAAACTGCTATGTTACGATGATAATGGCGAAAAAGTATTCTTACTTGTAGGCATTAAGTGAAATGAATACTTGTGGCACTCAATGTACGGAAAGTTCCAAAAATAAAAAGTGCGACAAGATTTGTCATCCACCGTCCCGACAGCGCTGCAACAACAACAAAACACAACACCTATGAAATCAGATAAGTTTCCAGGAAAGTAAATACACACAGAAAAACAAAAACGATATAACATAAACACGAATTCCAGGAACTGAGAAGTGTGAATAAACGCAAACAACACAATAAGAGACAAAGCAGACAGTAGTTACAAAAACAAACATAATAAAATATGTTTACCGCTAAAGAAGTATCTACTGGATCTACAGTTTCTGGAAACTAGACGACTACTATAAAAAGACTTGAATGGTCGAGCTAAGGGTTGGTATCGAGTAAAACGATAAAGTGCGAACAACGATTATATAGAAGGGTTGACTTTGAGTGTTTAAATAAATAAAGTCACAGTGTGTAAAAATAACAATTTTGCCGTGTATATTGTTGAAATAGACCTTTCAATGGAAAGAACCTACGAAAAAATAAACACGCTTAAAAAAGGTTTTTAATCAAAAATAACAATAAAAACAGTACTGCTTAGGTGAAGCGATGCAAGTAACTTGAAAGTAGACATAACGTCATTTTTCCAGTTAAAGGGGACAGACAGTAATAGAAAATAAATATTTTTGGTGGTTAGAGACTTGTTCTGCTTTAAAAAAAATCCGCTTTTTATATATTTTGAGTGGTATATATTATGATGACAATGTGATATCGTCTTTTACTTTGCCCAGATTTTTTACACAACATCTTTTTGAAAATCTAGTTCTGGCATCCCTGGCTTCATGCCAAATAGCGTGCGCAAATTGCTCAATTTGGCCAAATGCTCTCATCATCACTTACGATGTCTTAAGCAAATAAATATATAAACATTATACCTACTACAGCCTTCTTTTGTATGTTAACTTAAAGTAAAATTTTACGAAAGACATATTTTCAATACAAACTAGTCTCATAAAATCCGAGTTTGTGAAATATTTTTGTACTAATTGTGAGCAAGTACGAAGTTCACCCTTAAACATAATTGAAGTTTTGACTTATTTCTGGCGTTCAAATTGATTTCTGACCTTTAGCGTCTTATAGTAGAATTTCATGACTAATATTTTTGTAGGACACAAAGTTGTTTGGGCTTTTTCAGTAAAGTGGCAGAACAGATCCATACAGCGAAGATTTAAAAATGCTCCTCGCACTGTTTTACATAAAAGTGTTGAACAGTCCTAATACCTAAAATATAAGGATTGCAACATTTCCAATGCCGATTAGCTATAACAATGTACAAAAGGCCTCCCTAAAATTAAGGTCAGCCTAACGTTTCAAAACGCCGAAACATGTATATTTGTTTTGGGTCCCTTTACCGAAATCCAGAAAACAACATTTGGGCAGTGACTCCGAATAGCATTCGCTACAGGATCGCGATAGCTGAATTCCGGTGACCTCAATTAGACGGATCGATATGGACGACATAAGGTTTCAGTAGGTCGGCGCCACCTACCACGCCGGAAATGAAACGAATATGCAATAGATTCTTGTCATAAAAGTAATTATGAAAGAGGCGAAAATAAATTAGTTACAACCATATTCATACCACAAAGTTAGTATAGAGTTTATTCATAGACACATTTGTTAAACTATAGCCAACGATTTGAGGAAAACAGCAGCTTGTGTCAAAGAGTCATTTACAAGCAAAAAAGCAAAGACTCATTAAAGTGCCAACATTAGCCGGAGTGCTGGTTCTTGAATTGGATATTCCCCGAAATTGTAGTTAATTAGCAGACCTTTTAATAGCCATTATGCTTAAGCTCTATGCTAGCGAGCTGCTAAGCCAAGTCGGCATTCTGGTAAGGAGTTTGCTGTATGTAGTGTACAACGAGCTGCTCACTTTTATGCATATGACTGTTAGTATTTCAAAAATTGGCGTTTAGGCTATTATTCTCGCACTTGTATTATATTTTATAATTTGTTTATTGGAAAATATTTTCAATGTAAATAGAAATTAAAAAAGTTTTATATAAATTTTTATTTACACTTTTTAGATTCTTATCAATCGTAAATGTAATCGAAAACATTTTTAATCACTTATTCTATGAGTGTTAAATAAAATAGATAATTTTTAATGATTTCGCATTTTGCCAGTAACCACTATGAATTCTTCTTTTCTTATGTATTGTAATCTTATTCGAGAGCTAAATTTTTAAAATATTTTGAAAAAGTTATCGGTTTTATTCTTTGACTAATGTTTTGAAGAGATCAAATCATGAGACCGAATATGCGATGAATAATAAATGTTGTTTTATTCACAATTTTGTCATTTCATTTCACAAATAATAGCAAGTTAAAATTTTAATTTACTTGAAATGACTATTTCGCCGCTGTTAGGGACAAAATTTTGGATTGCGAATACACATTAGCCTTTTATAACAAAGGATTATGACAAAATTTCCGTGTGCTATTTCACTGGAAAATATATTGTGAGCTTATAATCAGTACCTATCAACCTAAAGCAAGAAAGTTGTCAACTCGCAAGACAATTTTATTATTCTAACTGGGATGGTATTGTACATATGAAGAACTTTGTCATCATTTAGATCTGAAGTACTTTTTCCGGCGACATTTTTGGATATTAACTTGGCCTTATTTTGACATTTATGTTTTTGTGCGAATCTGAGTACTTTTTTCCATATTATTTTTGTTTGTTAATGTATGTATAAAACTTCTTTCAACGGTTGAGTTAAATAAAATGATTCTAGCCCCCCTAGATGAAAAGTGTCCATTTTTCGCATTACATATTCTCCAAATTTCAGCCATTTAGCTATAGTAGAAGTGTCCCTTACAAATAAGGGGGAACCCTAGCCACCCAGATAAAGCTGCCCGCATTCAGCTGTTTTTGGTTTCTTATTCTCCCAGGCCTACCTGAATACCAAATTTCAGCTCTCTAGCTGTAGCGGAAGTGTCCCATAATGTTCATGAGTAAGTCAGTCAGTGAATATGTATCAAAATATGTACTTTTTACACCTTCATATCTCGGGGAGCTTTTTAAACTTGGCGTTTGTGGTTACCTAACATAACGTAGGGTCCTTATGTTTCAAGTTTCATTATTTTTTGATTAAGGGAAGCAAAGTTATCATGCGGGTAAAAACAGCGGCAATGATTTCGTGTAATATACACACTGTGTGTGGGACTGAACTTGGGCTGGCGCATTATCGTGTGCCTTAATTTAATTAAGAAAACATGTCATAGCCATAAGTAGAGATATGATGATAGCCTAGGCGACATGTAAGGATTTCTAGTAATGATACGTATATATAAATATATATATATACTTCTCTCTTTTAATATTATTATTATGATTAATTTTGTATTTTTGCCTTTAAAATTTACATTTTATCATATGTTTCCTTAATTCCTATTTCCTATATTTTCCCACGTTAATTTTACGCATGCTTTCCATGGACTATAAACGAGCCGACAACTTCTAAATATAATTAAGTATCACTTTCAATAAATAATTTAATTAAAAAATTTAAAAGTGGGGATTAATTAGTCCCCAATGTTTGTTTGTCCATAACCCTGTATACCCTTTGTTTTGCCGCCATTTTGGTAAACATTAGTCTTGACAGTTCATATTTGGCAGTCGTGAAGTAGAGACGTAGCAAATTTATTATGGGGAAAATATTCGGTAAACCAACGTGTTTTCATCGTTAAAACATTTTATCAAAATCAATCATCGATTGCTGTGACGTTGAGAAAGTTACGTGAAATTTTTTGGAGAAACAACGTGCCAACAAGACGCACTATTTATCGTGCAGTGAATGATTTTGAAGAAAGTGGGACTGTAGCTGATAGGCCCAAGCATGGACCACAACGTACTGCAAGATCGGATGAAAACATTACTGCTGTTCAATAGAGTGTTCAAAACAATCCATCAACCTCAATTCGACACTGTGCTCAGGAGCTTGATCTTCAAAGAACAACTTTGGCAACAATTTTGCACAAAGATTTGCATTTGTTTCCATTTAAGATTCAGTTGACGCAAGAGCTTCTTCCAGAAGACCATTTACGCCGCCGTACATATATATGCCAATAGGATTCTACAGCTCACCCATGACAACCGATTTTCATGAAAAAATTTTCATTTGAATGGATATGTGAATAAATAGAATAGTCGGTGTTCAAAAGGGCTCGCACTTGTGAGGCTAACAGAGGCGGACATTTATCTGATATTATATTCCATACATAATTGCCGATATTAAATAAAACATTTATCAATATACGATCCATTCTCTATCATTTAATCAAAAATTATAAACAAGCAAAGTAGTATTCCTGGCGGACACCCTGTACATGGTATGTATATAACACATGTAGAAAAAGCCTTAAATGTTTTTTATTTACCTTTTGCAAACCCACAAATAATTTTAAAAAAAAAATCTTTGTTGTTTTCCATTCTTCTTTGTTCTTCTCGCTTATTTGATATTTTTTATGACAGAGATGCCTTGATATCAATTTGAATAAACAGAAAATTAACGATGTCTACTATCGTTTACGAGTAGTTAGTGAATCACACAATCGATACTACCTGCAAACAACAAAAATTGTCGACAAATTTTGCGACTGTCGAATCGTTAAAAGTTGGTGAATCGCGCTACTGGGGTCGGAGGTGGCAGTGCTGCCATTGCGGCAACTTCTGGGTAACTACTTAGATCATATTTGCTATTAATTGGTTTTGCGTTATGAAAATTTCAAATTTGTAGCAGGTACGTATTTCCACAAAGCTTTTTATACAATATCAACTTCCAAGATATTTAATATTAATATTGAACAAATAAAAAAGAAACTAGTTTTTGTAATATTCTTCAAATAATCATGTTCGTAGTAAAACGTATGAGTAGAAAAACATTTTATTCTAAACACTTTGGAATGTTTTAGCAATTCTGTATTCCACCTCCGAATAATTTCTTTCGTTTTATTTCAAATAAAAAAATTTGGTGGAATGAATTAGTATCAGGTTTTCTTCAAATAAGACTTTATTTAAATGTATTAATGTTTTTTTTTTTATGTTAAAATGACAATTTTGTATTCAAACGTGAAAGGTTTCCTTTAAATGTCCTTTATTTTTCTCAATAAATTTTAAAATGCAAAATATGTAGAATTTACAACAGATAATTTTCGAATTAGAACATAATTTTAAGTTGACACGTTTTGTTCAAGTAAAAATTTTTATTTATTTCTATTTCCATAAGATGGTAGCAAAACATATCGCATACCCACTTCAAAGGTGACACAACTAAAATTTTGTAATTTTTTCAGAAAACGCCAAAAATTTTGTTCAGCGTATAAAATGTTATGACTTATTTTCTAAATTGAAATAAAGTAAATGTAAGTGAAGGTAAAATGAAAAAATTTAAAGGAATTAATTAATTTATTATTTGCTTGTAAAACTTAATTTAACACAATTAAATATGATTGATAAATAAGATTCTATTGGGCGCCAACATTCGAAAAACGAATTGGCAAATAAAAACACCTGCCAATTGCAGTGCAGTACAATTAGAGTGTTTTCCAACAATTTACAAAAACAAACGCAACGTCCGATTTCGCGTATAGGTGGAGAAATTAATAATAAGCCATTCCATATATTAACTCATAATTAAGAAATTTTTAGATGCGTCACCTTTGAAGTGGGTGTACTATATGTAAGATGGGATTACTAAAGAAAATTAATAAATAATTATTAGTTAAAATTATTGTTATGAGTCAATTGGAATTTTTCTGAGGAAAATAGAGATAGAATAACGGCTGTAAGCTCTTCTAAGGACCATCATTACAATTTGCCGATAGTTAGAAGTTAGGATGTGATCGGACAGATTATTCGTTTTTCGTTATTATGACTCTACTTTAAGATAAAACTGTCCGATAAGCTAAACTTTAACTTTCAACATGAGGTTTAAAGATTTGGAGTTACTATATTTTGATCAAAAAAAAAAAACAATTTGGATTCAGTTTGCAAATCAAAAATAAAAATAGAAAATATTTTTGAAAATAAAAAAATTACGATAGTTTTTTTTGTCATTAAACAAATAAATAAAAGTAAGTCGTTGCTAGTATGTGTTCTTAAAGACCAAATTAATTTCCCAAAAGTAGTCGGTTATCTCTCTTCCGCTGCCATATATTCAAAAATATAAATTTTATTTTACAAGGAAGTTGTAATAACGAATAATAGTTAAAGGTCACTTTATTCCTAACTTTTGCCAAAGGTACTATTGCAGAGTTATATTCTATTACTATAATATCATCTAGTTAGTATTTCCTCCTGGCGTTTAATTGTAATTGAGTTGCACTGTCAAACAAAACACACAAGAAATTGCTGGATATTCTAATGCACATTTTTAACTACATGTATTGTAATGGCTTAACATTTATCGTCATTAAATCATGTTGATCTCACTTTACTTGCTCTCATTATATACTATATAAGAGTTATGGTTTGATCTTTCTGTATGTATTCTCTCAACGGCTTTTGCATTCTTTATTTTATAAGTTGTGAATATAAAATTTGTTTAAAAAGCAACTTGTACAGTCTTGAAATACTCTCACTTAACTATCAACCTTCAAACAATATTGTAAACTTTTACCTACCTTGCTGCTGATTTTACATGAAACTTTACAGCCTTGCTGCTTAATAAAGGATTAAGATTATTTGCATAAGACCCGCTAACTGAAGTTTTAATCAATCTTATACAGGTACCTTTTACTAACGTGAATTTTAAAAGCAAGTTGCAATAAATAATGGCCCTAAATAGAACAAAACTTATCATTAGGTAAAATTGTTTCAAGCAAATGGTCATAAAAATATTGATAGAGTAGTTTTCGCTTAATTGAGTCCCGCATTATTGATTTACCCACTTAATTGATATATAAAATTATAGATACAATTTTTCTAATATGAAGTATACATATAGGGAAATTCCCGCTTAAATGAGTTCCGTTTAATTGAGATACCCTCTTAAGTGACTTGTAAAATTAAGCCCCTTTTTGGGAATCACACATAAAAATGCCGGTTATTGTTAATGGAATAGCTTTTCCCAAAAATGGAATATTCTCCAAAAGAGTTTTTGAATACTATCGCGTAGTTCGGGGTTCTCAGATCCAAAAGGATTTCTGCTCCCGAATTTATATACATTTATACGGAACCAAATCTCGGTCATCTATGCATCTACATACTTTATTTATTTGGCTTTAGCCAGCTCTCAGCTAGCAATGATAGGAATTGCTTTTATTATTATTAATATGCAAAATGAGCACTATAAGAATACAACGAGTAATGAGACAGTAGAGCGGAGTTCGTTCTACCCCAAAAGAAAAATTATCAAAAATGTGAAAAATTGAGAAGACTTTTCGAATTCAATTTTCATTATTATTTGGTTTAGACAACGTTAACAATATAAACTAACTCAGTAACAACAGCTTTTAAAACGCTGCATTGCACTATTAAACAGCTGTTCCGCAGAAGAGCATTGAAAATTATTTGTTAATAATACATACATACATATATATAGCTCATTAACGCAAACAATGTCATAACTCAAAAAAATGTTATTTCGAGATAAACGCGGTTGAAGTTTTTTTTTTTTTTGCTCCCACTTCCCACTACTTACAAAATAAAACGGCATAGTTTCTTCAAACATGGAAAGTAGAAAAGATAACGAACAATTCTGCAGCATTAATTCCAAAAATAAATTTTTTGATTTATGACGTTGTTTGCATTCCGAATATATAAATATATTTAAGTAAAATAAGCACTTATTTATTCAAATTGAGGAAATATAAGTTTTTCTGAAATTATATTTTAATTTAATTTTAGTAGAAAGAATCATGCGAAAAATTCAGGTGGCAAAATAATTAAAAAACATGTAAAAAGCCGGTGTATTTTTGTTTAAATAAATACCAATATTATTTATTAACCTTTGTGTCAGCTGCAGTTTATCTTGTTTATATTGCAAAAGGGGTCTTTTTATTTCATTTTCATTTCTTTTTTTCCTGGCAAGAAATTGCGCTATTTTATATCTTTTTACACTTTTTGCTCCAATTTTCAGATACGGAGCATTGCGTATTTTCATACAGTGAACATTTTTGTAGTCCACGAATTTCTGAGAAATGTTATTTTTATTGTGTCTAAATTTATATTTTGATTCTAATGAAGTGCCAACGTACATAGATGGAATACGAGGCTTTCAATGCGTTTTTAAGTTTTAAAATTTTAAAAATGGATTTTACCAAATGTTGTTCGTCATATAACTCGTATTCTTAATACCATATTAACGTTCCCTTTCCCTGTTTACCAACCTTCTTCCAATAAATATTGTCTCCGTCTGTTTAAGTTTTTCAATTATAAAAAAAAAAACTCTGATGATGAACTACATAAATAAGCTAAATGTATTATCTCCATATATGTCAGAATTTCTGACAAATCAGAATACTACTACTTACATGCCCGATAAAGACAGTTTTGTGATAATGATCAGTCTCACATGAGATTCTTGGATATAATTTATTTACTGAGTTTGAATTTACTAGAACTGCTGGTATGATAATTAAGCCAATGATAGTTCAGGCACCGCAGCATGTACAAAAACGACCGAATAGCTCGTCAAGTAAATACACCTCTCCCAGTATCCCCTAGGGCACTATTCTGAGATCAGTGTTTTTTTTAATTTACATTGATAATATTCTCTAATCCTGAGAGTACAGACCCAGCGTTATACGGTTTTTCACATCCTACGCATCTCTCTTGGATTCAGTGAAGTTGTATGTAGCAAGTTGCAGAGCAGGAAAACGTGGGATGCCTTGACTCATAGAATGCGAGCAACAAGGTCTACTTTCTACATTTGCTAGCCTCATAAGCGGCGTGCAAACAGATCAGCTGATTTTGAATGCCAGATAAGTAAAGTTATAATATTTTCAACGCGTTAAAAGCGTCGCATGTATCTTGAAATGCAGAAAAGCGTAGAATGCGCTGATGCGAAAACACATACTATGAACATTCAGCTTATTGGTTGATCTATCTGGAATTCTATATCTATGCTGATGATCTGTAGCGCGTTAACTATAGCAGATTCAGGCGATGAATTAGTTGTGATAATTAATGAAGATTTGAGAAATGTGAAACGGTTGTCATCTTTTGTAACTTCAGGGTCTTATTTCTTGTTCTCAACTGGGACTTATTGTCTCTCCAGTCTACGTTTTCGCAAAGATCTTTTGTAGAGCCATTGGACCTCTTGAGCGACATTCATATATCACTACAACATATTTAGGCTACGAATAAAGCCAATTACATTATTCAGTGAGAGACCATAAACACCTTTTGGGCGTTAGTGAAGACGTGCCAAATAATTCATTCTACAAGAGTCGACAGCTAGACAGTCGCAAAGTACGTGTTCAGATGTACCATTACTTAAGTCACATAATCTGCATATTATAGTCTCTGAGTGTCCGATAAACCAGCCCGTAATAATCCTGAGTACATTCTTATCTAGCCTTAGAATCATTTTGGTTTCGCCCGAAACCTAACGAACTGCGTTGATTTCCTGATTCCGGCTACAGATCTCAAATATCGAGCAATATCCCACTCAGACCAGGGGCCAGTTTTCTCAATAGTGTAGCTACTTTTTCCTCCGAAGAAAGGTTCCTGTGCTATAAAAATACCTCGAACTCCTCTGTTAGCTAAGCAATCAGCATGTTTATTCCCAGCTGGGCAGGTGCCCAGAATAATGTGATTTTATTTCGAGTACCAAGATTATTTAGATACTTTATGAGTCCACGACAACGCCTGACCTTACTTCATGCTACTTGGCTGCCCGAATAAAGATTTTTGTACCCCTTATTTTTCTCCTCAGGCATTCCCTACTATAAATGAAATATTGTTGGGTATGTTTTCATTGGAATTGCCCTCTGGATATTTGGCGCGATTATTCCTGCTACAGTGCTGTCATTTTCCTGTTTTCCTGTTTGGAGCCGTCTGTAAACTACATTTGATCGGCATCTATGCGCCACTGGTTCGACTATTGGTAGGGAAAACATTTTCATAATTCATGATTTGATATTACAACAGGGTGATTTGATATATATTTTTGGAACGAATTTCCGTCATCCCTTGTCAAGTTTGGATGTGTTGACGACAGCACATAGCCGAAACCGGTTTGTCACCAACCCAAACTTGATAAAGGATGGCGGAAATTCTTTCTAAAAATCTATATAAATACTTTTATTGCAAATGCGATTAACTTCTTAATTTTTTTAATGATTGGCGTTATAGCTACCTCCATGTTGAATATACGTTCCATACTCGTGATAGATATTAATAAAACTCTTCATAAAGATGTATAATAATATTGTTACGATAATAAGCGCTAACAAGTTTTCTTACCTGTAGGAATTCAGTGGTATGAATACTTGTGGCACTCAATGTACGGAAAGTTCCAAAAATAAAAAGTGCGACAAGATTTGTCATCCACCGTCCCGACAGCGCTGCAACAACAACAAAACACAACACCTATGAAATCAGATAAGTTTCCAGGAAAGTAAATACACACAGAAATACAAAAACGATATAACATAAACACGATTTCCAGGAACTGAGAAGTATGAATAAACGCAAACAACACAATAAGAGACAAAGCAGACAGTAGTTACAAAAACAAACATAATAAAATATGTTTACCGCTAAAGAAGTATCTACTGGATCTACAGTTTCTGGAAACTAGACGACTACTATAAAAAGACTTGAATGGTCGAGCTAAGAGTTGGTATCGAGTAAAACGATAAAGTGCGAACAACGATTATAGAGAAGGATTGACTTTAAATGTTAAAATAAATAAAGTGACAGTGTGCAAAAATGAAATTCTGCCGTGTAGAGTGTTGAAATAGAGTTTTCAATTAAAAGAACCTACGAAAGAATAAACACGTTTTAAAAAGGTTGAAACGTAACAATATATAAAATTTGTTTAAGACTGATTGGGTACTTGACATAAATGAATATAAACAAAATTAAATGAGAATATTAAAATTTTTAAAAATTAAAAACTGGCCTATTTTACTTCATTTCATCTATTTATAATTAATTTATAAATATTATATAACTTGAGGAACCTGTCTTGTATCTTTGTTCATTATTAATTTAGTAAGGCTCCTAATAAACCAACCTTCATCAAAAGAAATTTTTAACTGCAATAAAATCGGCTCTATTTTTGATACAAGTGATTTTATTTAGCTGGCCAGAAGTTCCAAGTTTCAGTGGCTTTTTGCAGCATTTGGGTTCTATTTTATTGAAAAATTCTGTCCTACTTAAAAAAAACCGTAACCCATAAAAAAGATGTAAAAAACAAAATGCAACTCTGATCTCATAGAAAATATTATTTCAAAGCACTAGCAAATCGGACAGACCTGTCAAAAACTTTTACACACTTTTATTTTCAGTACTTTTGAGCACACATATGATTTTTGACAAATCCAGCGACTAAATCTGATAATGAATCATGGCCTTATTATATATTTTTAAAGTGAATATTTTTAGTGAAATGAGTGTTCAAAGAAAGAAATCTTCGTTTTTTTTTTTTGTTGCTTTAAAGCATGTTTTCTTATGTCTTGCTTTCAAATTGACGAAATATTTTAAGCATTTTTGAAAATAAAATAACAATGAAGTGACGTTTACACTACGTCTTGAGCAGCCATAAATGTGTTCACTCATTGAGAGAGCCTGTGCAGAATAAGGAGGGAAATGTGTTCGTGGTCTTCTTTGTGAAGAATACGTGTAGATGTTCCTGTTCAGTTTGAGCATTATTTTTTGCCTATCACCGAGATTGTTTCCATGTTCTCAGCATAGTTTTTGTATGGGTGTTTACAGAAACATTTTTTTATTTTGCCTGTGTGGATTTTGCTTGTGTGATGGCAGAACAGCGTTGACAAGTTTTTTTTAACAAGAACATACCAAGAACAGCGACGGTCTGAACGAGCCAAATCCCTGTAAGAATATCAATCTGCAAGTTGACAAAACAAATATATGACTATTCAAGACGGCATGTTATTACCAAGAAAGATTTCTCTGAGCTAAAGGAGTCATAACAGCGCAACACTAATAAATAGGGACTATAATCTGTGGTGTGATAACACCAAAAAATTAGACTTTATATAGACGGCCAGTATACGATTAAAAAAATACCATTTATTTGTTTCTCACACACGTTCGTAAGCAATGAATATTTAAAAATCAGTAGAACTCTGAATTTTGTTTGACGGAGCACCAACAATCAGTTCTTTGTGTTTAAACGAAGCAGAAACACCGACTTTTAAATGTTCGAACGCCCAAACGAAGAGTTCTCTCGCCAAGCGTCGAAAAGCTAAAACAAAAATAAAATTATTTAATTAGATTAAGAATGAGTAACCGCTTCAGTTGATAAATTTAAAACAAAAATACAAAATAACAAAGAGAGTACAGCATCACAACAAATACAAACGCATTTATGCAGCTTCCGGATTTTCTAGAAGTTTTTAAAATGGGCGTATTTAATCGAAGAAAATCGTCTAGTAATGATTGGAAAAGATCAAATATCTCAAGGTCCATTCCCTCATATAGAAATCAAACATTTATAACAACTCAAAGGTAAACAATGATTAAAAACTATTTTAAAATATTAAATATATTTTTAATAACAAATCATTATTTTAATAACAAAACGCAAACCTAAATGTTGTATGCAAGAAATTGCTGATCACAGCATTTATTAAAATTGGAAATCGATCTTGTATAATAATATGTATATCGATTGAATAGGAATAAAGAGAGTAAACACGTGCACCGCACAGTGGGTCAAGCAAGTATCTTAACACAAAAAGAAAAAAATATATTAAAATAACGATTAAAAAATTCAAGTTCTTCCTGAAAACTCCCAAACTTCTTAAGTACTATTTGACAGATACAACATTTAAATTAAGGTCAAAAGACCAGTTTTCAAAATATTTCAGAATCTTCTATACAGCGGGTATGCCCATAATCCCAAATATATATACATCAATGTTTGCTGACGAAATCGTTTTTATAAGTGTTAACCAAGATCCGAAGTTTGCTTCCGAAATACTTTAATCTCATATTCCTGAGCTAGAGGATTGACTCAAAAAGGTGAATCTATCAAAATGGGCTCATGTAACGTTTTCCCTCAGGTGTAATTTTTGGGTATTCACCTAGACGGACGCCTTATTAGAATACAGTCTACGATTTCACGTCCTATCGTTTGTTCTCCTGGTATAAAAAAAAATATTCGTAGAGATCTAGAAGCTCCCACTATCCAGCTTGAACTAAAAACACACTCTTCCCAATACGTAAACAAACTACTGGTCCATCCCCACACTCTATCGTGCGATTTACTGCAAGAGATTAAAAAAACAGACACATTGAGGCATGGCGAGACCGCTCTTCCTACGCACTAGTAGATAGTTTATTAAGATTTGAATACAGTAAATAAGTTATTACACTGTTAATAATTAATAAATAAAATTTTGGAGACAAGATATCAATACTCATTGCAAAAAGATTCAACTTAATAAAATTAAAGTTAAAAAATGTCTGGAGGTAACATGGATTTTTTGAAGTTAGGCCGCAACCGACCCATGCCCTCAAAGTCAATAGCAACCTGCAAATTATACCTTTCGAATTCGTGCCACGAAGCCACAGAGAATATTTGAACAGCGACACATTTCATACACGCTTGCGTACCTGGACCTTTCAAAAAAAGTATTTTCAGTATAATTATTTGTTTTGTCTAATTTGCTCTAAACTTTCAAATAAATTTTAATACAAACACAATAAATTGAAGTAATTAAAACATGCCAGTATTAAACCCGTTAAATACAATCGAATAAATATTATTTCTTTTCAAATAACCCTCATTATGCAACAACTTTCTCGAAAATGAAAAAAATGTCTTTTAGCTGGTTAGAAGGCAAACAAACTGATGATGAGGCTGAGGGCCTTTGGCGCATTTACGATACTTTATACGATTTTTCATCCTTCATATCGACACATCCCGGTGGCTCATTTTGGTTAGAAAAGACCAAAGGTACCGACATTACGGAACCATTTGAAACACATCACATCAAAGGAATTTCCGCACTGCTGCTGGAAAAATTTAAAGTCCGCGATGCTACGAAAACAAGAAATTACAAATTCACCATGCACGCAACGGGGTTTTATAAAACCCTTAAAAATCGTGTGGCTGGAAAGCTCGATGACCTGGACTATAGCCCTGTTAAAAAGTCGAACGTAAGTATAGTGGCTCCATATTAATCCAGCCTGGTTTTTTTTTATACTCCTTTCAAAAAAATATATTCGGTTTTAGTTTTTCCATTTAGGCCTATTGATCTCGACATTGGGATCCTGCATACTCTCAGCTTTGCAAGCTGGTATAATATTTGAATTAATAGCTGCATTATCTTTATGCTGGCTTGGTATTTCAGCCCACAATTATTTCCATCAGCGAGATAATTGGCGAATGTATACCTTTAATTTAACTCTATTGAATTTCGCTGAATGGCGTATATCCCATGCGATCTCTCATCATGTTTATACGAATTCTTTATACGACTTGGAAATGTCGTTATTCGAGCCCTTCATGTGCTGGATCCCCAATGAATACATTTCCTCAAAACTGCGACGTGTCATAGCGCTACCAATACAACCGGTATTCTATGCGGCCATATTTCCATTCCAGTTCATGCAAAGGTAATAGAAACAAATGCCTCGACAACCTTTTAATTACATCCTTACCGTTTTGGAAATTTATTCTTTCAGGTTATTAAGTTCCATTTTTGTACGCAATGTTCTCTTCTGGCATGACATTATTGGTTTTACTCTGCCTGTTTTAATGTTCAGTTGCTCCAACTTGTGCTTCACAAATGTTTTGCTGCAATGGTGTCGTATTGTGGGCATGGCCAGTTTTTTATTCGCTTTGATTGGCCTTAATGCTGCTCATCATTCACCCACAATATATCACGATGGTGATGCTTATCGAAAAGATCAGGATTGGGGTCTTTACCAATTAGACACGGTTGTTGATCGTGGTGATATAAAGGGATCTCATTTCATGGCACTCACACACTTTGGCGAACATGCTTTGCATCATTTATTTCCCACTTTGGATCATGGTATTCTGCCGCAGTTGTATCCGGTGTTTGAAAAAACTCTTGATGAGTTCCAGGAAGCGTTAAGAGAGTGTACATTTTTAGAACACATAATTGGGCAAAATCAGCAGCTGCTAAGGACGAAAGCGAATCCTGTGCCATCATGCCAACGAGATAAAAGTTAATTTGAAATAAAACTGAAACGCCAAAGATGCATTTTTTTATTTAAAACGTTTTCATTTTTTATTCGTTCACTGCGTATCAACACGTTTTTGAAAGGATCTCTTCAATGTGAGAGGGAACGAAACAACATTTTGAGATCGCACTCATTTCCCGACGGAATTTAGATTGATTTGTTCAATTTGAATTCTCTCCCCCCACCATATGAGGTAATTCGCTCTAAAAATTTTATATGGTGAATGAAGTGTCATTTAGTAATTGAAGTTTGAATTACAAACGAGATGGATGGCTTTCCTTATTTTAAGAGCAACTGTGAATCTCTTAACGTAAATCAACATTTAAATTTTACGAAAATTCGGTTTCGATTTTTATTAAATTTTACACGTTTTGATGAAATTGTTAAATTTTTGAATTGTTTTTCTTTTTAATTTTATCCGCTCTAATTTTATAAAGTTTTCGTTTTTATCGTTTCTTTAAAAATATATTCAATTCGAATCTCCAAACTTTATTATTTCATAAATTAAGGTGCTGAAATTGTATCGAGTTATCAAAAATATAAAGTGCCTTTTAGCTAAATTTCGAAATAAAGTTCTAGTTTTCGGACATTGAAACCCCTTCAAACAGCATGAGACTTGTTGCATAAATGCATATCTTTAAAAATGAAAGCTTTTGGACTCTTAAATTCAAAGTTAAGTTTGAGAATTTTAACTTGCTGCAACAAATATGACATATTTTTTCTAATAACTTAAAATTTTCTTCACACCAGATGAACTTTTACCCAGTGTTTCGATTCAGGACTAGCAATGTCTTTGTTATAATACGACTATGCAATAAATTTGAAACTTTCTTATTTTTCATAATTCTGTTACAAGAAAAATTAGTTCCACATGTTCGAATTAATTATAAAATTTAACCTCGTGTTTGCAATTGATATTATCAGGCACGAACATTTTATTATTATTTTTGCTAATGTAGGCGGGATATCGAAACAGACCCCCTTCTCTCCACGAATTGATTTCAGTCAACCGATTTGTAACGTACGGCTACCTTACACATCACGGAGCCTCTTTTAAGTGTCTAAGGCTTAGATACGATTTGTCATTCACAATAACCAAGTGTCTGCTCGTGGTCATAAGTCTTATGCTACCCAGTACTGGACATGGAAAGTAACCCGTCCACCCCTTGCGAGATTTTCTTGTCCATATCTTCAGAATTCATCAACTGGCCAATAAACACCCCAGTTCATACAGTGATTATCCTCTCCATTTCCTGCGGGCTTCATTGCCCACCCCTATCGGAATCTCACTGTCCAACGCTTTATCACCTTAAAAGTTTGGCCACTCATCCCTTGTGAGGCATTCTTCCCTTGGCCAATTTAAGCCGAAGTTTTTTCTCCGCCTCTAGCGAAACTTACTGATTCATCCCTGTAATGGACAAAAAGATGTTCACCCACACGGGGCTCCATAAGCACGGCTAAGTCTGTATAAAAGCCACTTAGCGGAGACCCTAATGAGAATAACACAAGGAGGACGCTGAGACAAAGCAAATCTGAAATTCGTAAAATGGGATGTACGGATAGTGCTTAGTGCAGGAAAGACGGCGAGACGATTGAACGCTTTTGCACAACTATAAAGCCGTTATTTCGCGCCATATAATTTACCAGACGTGTCTCATTTGAGAGGCATTGATTGGTAACTATCCAGGAGGTTTCTTCAGGGAACAAAGTTCCTACGAGGGTGCAACGAGCTGAAGTATTGGCCTAGGTGTATTCCTACGAATAAGCAAAACACACAATAATTTTTTTAAATTGAGTTTGACAGTTACAATGCGTTGTCGTTATCAAAGTGCACATACCTGGTATGAATCCGCCTTGCATTACACCTAATACGTATTAGCAAATCACTTCTACTGGCAATTACAATTCCAAAAATTGTTTTTCACCGCTGTTTGTTGGCTGTAGCACAAAGCAAACGAAAAAAAATACTTGTGACATTCATACACAAATTTTCGCGAACGCTGCTATAGTAAAAAAAAGACGAATAATAAAAAATGCAAATCAACGATGCAATTTTTGTTATAATGTAGCAGAATGGATAAAATTGCATATTTCACAGGAAACGCTAACTAACATAGTAGCAGTTTTAAACCCTGCCCTTAAGTATAAAAATACGAATTTAAAATTAAAAAATTTAATTATAATTTGAAAAATTAAAAAAAAATGTAGTTGCTCTCCAGGTAAAAGCAATAAATTAGCAAATAAGTAAACGACTTAATAATTACTTTCTAATTTATAAATAATAATAGACCAAGTCATGTATGTAAAGTAAATGTGTTGTATTTAATATAAAAAAAACAGCAATAAACTGCACCTACACTCCTGTTCAATTGATTAGACTCACCTAATTTTTGTTACTTAGCAGGCCATATATTTTGATATTTTATGGGTAGGATAAAAATTGTACTACCAGGGGATAACGCATTTAATTGAGCTCAGAAGCAACGGTATTTTTATCATAATTTTTTTTCGAAAAGAAAAAATGGTATTGTTTTGTTCACTTAGTTATGCACACTTTTAAAAGAGAAGTAAGCCTTGATTTGTACATTAAAGTATACGCGGATAAAATTTGTTATTTCATAATTAACAATTGGTAATCATGGATAAAAAAACAAACTCTAGCTGAGAAAGAAATATCTAAAATGGATGTGTATTTGTCGTTATTTTATTCCTATCTAGCCATCGGCCGCGAAATACACAACTAAATGCAATTTTTGGGCCGATTTCATGGATTCTATATATGACGCCATAGTTGCAAAATAATGTATTTCAGGCTAAAACATTCGGCTTCTGTATTGGCAGCTTTATTCTCCTGATGTTAACATAAATGAATATGTTTGGGGTTGGCTTACTCGGAAGGTATATTAAGGAGGCAGTCTCTTTATAACTTACTGAAAGATCGTATACTTAAAGTTATTGTTAACCGAACCGTGATGACCTCACCCACTATTAAAATATTTAAAATATTGTAAATAAATAAAATTATTAAAATTATTTCTGTTAAATAATTAAAAAATAAGGTTTAGGTCAAATTATTTTGATGGATATAATCAAATGAACAGAAAAATTAAAGTTTAATTTTTTAATTTTTCAAAAAAATTATGCAAAAAAGCAAATCTGGAATCCGTAATGCAGGGAAGATGCTAAAATGATGAAGCCCGGTTTTCGCACAGTTATGGAGCCGATATTTCGTGGCAGACGCTTTACCAGACATGTCTCATTTGAGAGGCATTGATTGGCACCTACCCAAGAGATTTGTTCAGGAATCAAAGTGTCTACGAGGATGCAGCTTTTTTCAGAATGGAGAGCACACAACAGGCTTAAGTATTGCCCTTGGTGTAGGCCTATGAGCATGGGACGAATATCGTCCCCTCTAGTACGTATTGCTGTAATATATAACAAATACACATCGATTCTAGATCTTTCCGCCCCACCTAGAATTTGTTTTCTACCCATGATTACCAATTGTTAATTATGAAATAACAATTTTCTTCCGCGTATACTTTAGTGTACAAATCAAGGCTTACTTCACTTTTAAAAAAGCTTTAAAACGCAAAGTGGGCATAACCAAGGGAACAAAAAAATAAAATTTTTCCTTTTCTTAATTTTTCAAGAAAATTATGATAAAAAGACTGTTTTTTGTTCTACCCATAAATAGTAACAAAAATGATGTTGGTCTAATCAATTGAACAGGAGTGTACTATATTCTCAATGTCAAATACAAGTGCGATTGACTTTTGTATGCACCAGGCATGGATAATTTAAGTATTGAAATGATACATTTTATTAGCAAAAACTGGTACAATTTTAGCACTAAAGGTGCTGAGGTATTTGTTTTGTGTAGAGTATGTTAATGATTTTGAGGTGTGAATACTTTCGACCAGATATTTGGAATTAAAAGTAAACTTAAACTAAATATTGTATGCCTGTCAATGTATTTTTCTCTGCTTTCAAAAACTTGTCAACTTACATGTCCCTCCATTTGCTCACTTAGGCCATTAGCGATAGAAAAAAATATTTAAACAAATACATGCCAACGGGGAAACATAGTAACTAAATAATTTTGCCAGATGTATTGATTAGATTATGAGCATCCTATGAAATAAAATAAAATAAAAATTCAAAGAAAGCAAGTCAAGTAAAAAATGTTGCACGAAAATCTAATTCAACTTTTTGTGTCACGGTGGTATTGCGGATATTACTGGAAAATGCTCAACAGTACTTAGGTTTCCTTGCTTGGTATGAAATTCGTATATAAGCCGTTTATTTTGAAAGTGGCATAAGTCACTTTACAAACAAATTAGTCACAACATTAATTACAATTTACTTGTATCTTTTTTATTAAAAAAAAAGTTTATCAATTCCAGAGAAATTTTGCAATTTGACAAGAGATATTGGTTTGATGTTTGTAGAGAGAAATCTATTTATAATCAGTCTGACTGTTGAAATAATCAAATTTAAAATATTCTGATTATATTGTTTGTCTACAATATCGCAAATGCAACACTGATAAAATGAAAAGTCTGAGTTTTTAGACAATTTTCTTAAAATGGTGAGAGATATAGTACTGTCTTTTTTATAACAAAATACTGTCACACAATATTAATTTCTCGTTTTATTTAAAATTTTGACAAGTCGTTTTTCTCAAGAAAAGGTCATTAATGATATAACAAACCTGTTTATTTTGAAAGTGCCATAAGTCGCTGTACTAAAGAATTTAATTGCGGGGCTTAGACGAACGGAGATAGAATTAATGTATTATTAAAAATAAAATGAATGTTTTTATTGAATAGCGTAATATTGTATATTATACAAAAGTAATATCTAAACGTAATTATTTTATTAAAATTACTTTTATATAATGTTACCAAATGGCGGTCCAGATACGACATACTGGTTTTATTTAAGGAATTACGCGGCTTCCATGGCGCATTATTATTTTATAGAAATATTCCTTCTAATACGAAAAAGACTTAGCCAAAGAGAAGTGATTTTGTTCAGAAACGAAAAGCAATGAAACGAAAAAAAATTATACTCCGAACCTAAAAAAAAGAATAAGTGTTTAAAACGATGAACAGCAAAATATAAATTCATGATAAACTTGCTTCTTAGTTAATTTTAAACATTTTTAACAAAATTTAATTTCCGAGGGCAATCCCACTGATGATGACGACTAAATTGATCAGACGTACTTTTGTCCTTTGCTAAATTGTAAGTAAGGAAAGTCAGTAGTAATTAATAAAATTAAGAAAAAAACTTATTATTATTGATCAATATAAATAAAAACAAATCGCTACATGTGGTGATAAACGCAAGACAAGACCCATTTTTTAATTTTCCTTTTGAAATGTTCCTTGAGGAGAAAAAATTAAAAAATTGCCTGGAAAAACGTAAAAACTTCAGCTTTCTTTTTTCCATACACGCAATTTCTGGCTGTCAATTTTAACATTTCCTTCAAAAAAATATTTACGTCATTTCGTATTTTACGAAATACATGGTGTAAATTATTATTATTAAATATTATTCTCTCCTTTCAAAATATTACTTTAGTAAAATACATCGCGCCAAATGAATATAAGTTAGCAATTTTTTCAAATTATTTATTTCGAAAGTGACATAAGTCATTTTACCGTAATGAAAAATGGCGACTTTTCAATGACTATGTAAGATTATTTACACTGAGAAAAATGTAAGTATTCTGAGATAACAGAAATATTTTTAAACATGTTAAAACACAAACCCTTAAATATCTCAATTTAAATCCAAAATGAGTTATGCCACTCTCAACATGAACGGCTCATATATGAAGTAATCTTATTGAATTGATTAAGAACGAGGTAGTGTATCTATGTATAATATATTCATATTAAGATAAGCATTAACTTTTGCCGCTAGTATTTATTGGGAGATCAGAACGACTTAATATTTCCCTTATTTCACAAATAAATCAAAAATTTACAACGCAACAAAATTGAACAAATAAAAATATGTTACTTTATTGTGTTAGGGTGCCTTCAATCAGAAAAAAATACTTATAATTCTCTTACGAGACCCATGGGTAGGGAGCCTTTTCTAAAATTTCTAATATTCATAAATATAAATTTTACGAACGTTTTCTTAAACCAATAATACCGCCTCAAATATGCCACATAAGACGCGACAAATTTTAAAAATCTCAATTGTTTACTTGTTATAGTCGTACAATGCGTTCAATACGATTCGAAATATGAAAAAATATAAATTTTTCTTATTTTATTTAAACAAATCGAAGACACGACACCTACGGACTGCTGCAATGAATCGAGAGAAAATTTTGCTTTTAAGTATTGCAATAATAGTGTGCGTGTCATATCAAATTGTTTCAGTGAATTCAGCCAATATATTGGGGCTTTTTACTAGCTATAGCCCTTCGCATTTAATTGTGCATATGTCAGTTGCCAAAGTGTTGGCAGAAAAAGGTCACAATGTAACCGTAGTGGCGTCTCAAGTACCCAAAGTAAAGCATGATAAGATTAACATGATCATCATACCGCCCAGCGAAGTTCAAAAACAAGTGTTTAATAAAGAGGTTTCTGAAATGGCTTTGAAGAAAAACAACATTTTTAGCACCGTCAGCAACATGTTCGGCTCTTTAACAATGCTGATCGATATGCAGGCTGATGTATTAAAGCACTCACGGTTTACAGTTCTGTACGAGAATCCAGATACAAAGTTTGATTTAGTTATATTGGGATATTTTATGAACACTTTCGAATTGGGCGTTGCTGCAAAATTTAAAGCGCCTACTATTATCAGCTGGACTGCCTCTCCCATGTTATTTACCGACATTATGGTCGGTAATCCCCGTGAAGTTTCATACGTACCAAACATGAATATGGCCACGAAAATTGGTGGACAAATGAACTTTTTAGAACGTCTCCAGAATTTATTTTCACATCTATTTTTTAGGCTTGTAAAAGAATTACTCGATTTTCGCATGCGTAATTCTTATAAGTAATATGAGCTACTTGCTCGGACCTTTGTTAAAATTCAAATAATTATTCTTTTTATTTTGCCAGCGATCTCTTTCCAAACGATGGATCTTTTCCTAGTTTAAGTGAAATGGAAAAAAACGTATCTTTGGTATTTTGCAATGGTCATTTCAGTGAGGGCCCCATCAGACCCAATGTCCCAGCTGTTGTGGAAATTGGTGGCATACAGATCAAGGACGTTGCTGAACCGTTGCCCGAGGTAAGCCCAAGTCTACTGAGGAAAATTAAAAACAAATTAAATTATTATTTAAAACACTTTAGGACATTGGTCAGCTACTGGATAGTGCCAATGAAACTGGAGCGATATTATTCAGTTTGGGTTCCAATCTCAAGGGAGCCAGTATTAAACCCCAAACCGCCATATGCATTTTTAATGTACTATCAAAGCTAAAGCAAAAGGTAATTTGGAAATGGGAAGATTTAAAGAATACCCCTGGAAAGTCGGCCAATATCCTTTACAAAAAGTGGTTGCCGCAAGATGATATTTTGGCTCATTCCAATACAAAGTTATTTATCACACACGCTGGGAAAGGAGGAGTAGCAGAGGCGCAATACCATGGCATACCCATGGTCGCTTTACCCGTATTTGCCGATCAGCATGGCAATGCTAAGAAGTTGTTTACTTCCGGTTACGGCCAACATTTGGATTTATTGACATTGTCTGAAGAAACCTTCAGAGCAGCCGTCTTAGAAGTTCTAAATAATCCACAGTACAAAACAAATGTTGTACGTTTTTCTAAACTCTACCGTGATCGTCCACTGACAGCTCGCGAGAATGTTGCCTTTTGGACGGACTATGTGATACGGCATCATGGTGCCGCCCACATGCAAAGTCCGTTAGTGCACATGAATGTCATAGAAAGCTACAACTTGGATGTGCATTTATTTATTTTAATTATAATCTACGTGACTTGTAGAATTTCTAAATTAGTTTTTCTATTCGTTCTTTCCAAAGTTTGCAACAAGTTCTCGGGTACTAAGCAGAAAACGCAATAAAAATAAATGAAAAATCATTTTAAATCGCAAAGTAATCGATATTTATTTGATATTGTTATTGTATTCGTCATTGTAATTGTAATTGTATTCGTGCTATGAGAAGTTTCTAATCTTCTATGTTTTTTTTATTACTTTATTGTAATTTTTGTACGAATACTTAAAATTGGTATGAACAAATTTCCCACTTTTCTTCCATTAAATGGAGTGCCAAAACGCACTGTCAAAATATTCCCCAACTTAACAAAAGTGTAAACAATTTTTGAAATAAATTTCATATTATAATTTTTTTTTAAATAATACATTTATTATAACAAACTATGTTTTAACTTAATTACAGGAGTATAGTAACGAAAACATTGACCGGTTGTAGTGAAACAGGCTTTGGCCATTGATAAGAATCGAAATATCGACCTCCAGATTGGCACACGACTCAGTTGCCAACTGGGACATCCTTTGTGATTTCAAGTATATGTTGTCTTAAGATTCTATTAAAGATAAATAGGAGTGTATTTTTTATATAAAAAAATAAATAAAAATAATAAATAACTTTATAAATTAATAATATATTATTTTTTATTGTACTGCGCTCACACTATACCTGGGACAAATGGTTTATTTGCAATTAGTGTGCCATCAGCTAAATAAATCGGAATCGATGGTAAAAGTTGAGTTCAAAAAATACTCCAGCGCACAGTCAAAATTTCTTTAAGGGAAAATTAATTGATAAAATCTAAAATATGTAGGGAAGAAAAGTAAATCGCATTCAAAACAGCCCTTTTGGCGACACTCTTAAGCTCTGAGTATAGTATATATATGGATGTTTACAGGCGCTTTAGGTGAGATCTGACTGTTATAAGTATTTTGTATAACGGATTGTCGTCATGTACACTAATCAATTATATTACCCTACCTAACACTAGAGGCGCTGCAACTATGTTCTAAGAAATCAGAACGGGAAACAATGAAGCTTTCCTATGCTCTACTCCACCATCTGTGTTTCTTAGTCCACCTCTTTCCAAAGAAAGTAGCACAATTATGCAAATAATGATTAGAAATTAAATGCCTGAGTGTTACTCTCTTTTAAAAACAATAGTTCTAGATATCTCGACGAATGTTCGTTGTTAGAGTTTCTTCACATAAACCCGTGACTTAAAAAGACGCCACAGAAAGAAGACTCAATATGCTACAAGCATATGTAAGACGCGTGCACTTTGTAAATGCACATCTTCACATCTTAGTTAAAAATGTCCTGAAGGGGCGACCGTTTATTGCTTTTGTCTTATAAAACACGCTCGTAGTACCTTGTTAGAAGTACCATGACTATAAATATTATAAAATATATAACATTTTGTTATTTCTTTCCAATATTTATCAAAAATATTCTTAAGCCTCGCAAAATATTCTTAAGCCTCGACCAACGTATCTAACACATACGTAGGTAAATATGTTATCTGTTGCCACCGAGAAGTTTAGATGAACAGCCGACTTGTGAATATCGTTAAGTCGACTTCACTACGTATGAGGATCCAGAATACATATAATTAATGGAGGTGGAAGTTAATAAAAATAAACATACAAACTTATGTTGTTTTCTTTTCTAACAAAAATATGTCCCCTTGCTAAAAGGTGCGAATATAAAATGTGTATCCCTCTAATAATGGTATTTATTATTTGCGGCTGCTATTCTACATGAAACTGATTTATTCCAAGTTTGTAGTTAAGTCTGGAACCATTGTAATTATTCGTTAATAAGAGTGTTTCCAATTACCTACTTAAAAATTAACAAATTTAGTAAACAATTTCGTCATATCCATCGCACACAGTGGTGAAATTTTTGGTAGACTTCTTTATTTTTGCAACATTGCCGCACACAAAATCGAATTTTCTGTAATTGGGTAGTTGTGCTTCTGTATCTTGTAGGAAGCATACCAATTAGATAATCCTTTCGTTCACTGTGGGTTAAAAAGCCGAAGTAGCTGACCCCACTGTAATCTCTCAGACTTTGCAGCTCTGTCGTATCTAGCTTTCATCTTAAAGGCCTATTTAGCAAACCGTTGAAATCGTAGATGTAACGTAAATGTAAATGTTTGAGCGCTATTAGAATGCCTAAATCCGTGTCAGGTGTTTTTGACACAAACAAAAAAAGCAAAAATATTTGCAGATTAAATAAAAGAGAAAACTGTGTGTTTTACTTTTTATTCCGGGTGTTTTTATTAAAAATATATAATCAAATGGATGAAGAAGATTTTTCCATTACCTTGAACCTTTTGCGTATTTGTAAAATGTACAGGGGCATAAAGAAAAAAACGCCATCCATTTTTTTTAACAAATAACAAATAAAAAGCAATACAGCTGTTCGAAACAATGATGAGAGTACAGCATGTTTAGTATATTCGCCAAAAGTACGCTACTTATTTAAATAGTAAAAATTTTTTTTTAAATGCATAAAGACCAAATGGACTCATTTGATGACTTTTACATGGTAAAATATATAAGAAATTTATATATTTAATAAAAGCTTATGCAGGTGCGATGATAATATACATAATGGAATTACATTTGTAAGGGACATTTTTCACTAACTAACATTTTGTTTTATGTAATTCTACCGCAGTTGCTTAGTAATTTTCAGATCAGGGAACCCATAATTTTTTGGAACTCTCTTTATTCTTAATATTCTAACAAAATGGTCTAAGTAGATATATGTATGTTGATATTCCGACAAAGATAATTGGAACGAACCAAATTTGACAAGGCATGGCGGAAATTCGTTCCAAATATCTATACTCGTATGTAGTTTCAGTCATAGACTACTAACTAGACGAGACAACTCACAACAACAGTACCTCGATTATATAAGAGAGATAAATAACCTTATCGTTTTTAATTAAGCTATCTCTTTCATGTAATCGGGTTAATTTAAAATTTTGTACGTAAAAACGTATGACACCTGATTACACGCTTTTTCAAATGACATTCTTGGGTATTCTGTTTATATTCTGTGGTTTCAGTTAAAGAAAATAAATTTAATTTTTCCTGTATTTTTATATAATTTTATTAAGGGTTTGTTTATCAGGTGTGTTTAATCTTGACTAGCCATAGATCTGTTCTGCCAACTTATAGATTGGTGTTCACATTGGAACTTGGATTGTGAAGACCGCCGAAAAAGTTGTCCAAGCAGTAGTTCGTACAACGCTGTTCTGCAATCATACAAACAAAATCCACACATGAAATTTAAAAATGTGTGTCATTAAACACCCATATACAAACTATGCTGAAAGAATCTAGAAAAATTATCCTCAAACTGAACTAGAACATCTAATCGTGTTCTCCACACATAATACCACGAACACGTTTTTCCCCGTTATACTGCCGATGCTCTCTCTATGTGCGAACAAATTTGTGGCTCGTCAAGACGTAGTGTTATAAAACTTCAAAAAAATGATTGAAGCCGTACGAGTGTCAAATTTTCATCTGTATTTTGGTCAGAGTCATAACAATGTTTTCACATTGTAACACTTTCTCACTTTACTTGAATTTTTGACAAGTTTTTTACTTACTCTAATCGAGAGAAACGTCTTTTAATAATGCTACATTACGTCAAAAACTTCACTTTTTTCAGCTGCGTGCCACAAAACGGAGTTACATAAGATATGCAATCCGTTTCTTCTTGTTGTAACCTGTACGTTTTTAAAACTTATTTCCAAAGTTCTACACATAAAAGCGTATAACCAAACAACGCATACTCTCAAGACAAAAAAGAACCAAAATTTTATAATAGGCTAAGCTTTTTATAAATTTTGAATATATATGTAAGTACTTTTTTCTGCATTTTTATCTTCTGGCAGCACTGCATTTTGCTAATAGCAGCTGTACGAACAAAAAAACAGCGTGATAGTAAACAAAACGTTTTAGATTATTTTTACGCAAAATACACTACAAAATGTCTGAAAATAAACAAAAGGTAAGTGCAACGTAGTCAACTGAGTACAGTAAATTTAATCGGATTTTAATTTTGCACAAGACCGGTGTCAACAACGACGGCAAGGAGAAGCGTCGCAAAGAATCTATTTTAGACTTGTCCAAATATTTAGAAAAGCAAATTCGAGTCAAATTTGCCGGCGGTCGTGAAGCGTCAGGCATTCTTAAAGGTTATGATGCTCTGCTAAACCTTGTATTGGACAACACCATAGAGTATTTACGGGATCCCGATGAACCCTTTAAACCCTCTGAAGAGACGCGAAATTTGGGTTTGGTGGTGTGTCGAGGTACGGCCTTGGTGCTGATATGTCCTCAAGATGGTGTTGAAGCTATACAAAATCCCTTTATAACGCAATAACACTGTTTTCTTTAAGTAATAATTTTTTAAACGTATTTAAATACTTTCCTAATTAAACTTTAAATAATTTTGTAATTTGATAACGAAAACAAATAAGCTATGAAAATTGAGTATAATTATTTAATAACAAAGTTATTAACAAAATAAATATAGTATAGTGTCCTGTCTAATCTAAACCGAATTCGTTGCGGATCCATGGATATTGGTCAGGGCACTCCTTACATGTGTAAAAGTAACGATCCTGTTGAAGTACTCGACTTCTGAGCTTACACGTGTTTGATAACGTGCAGACCATTTCATGTTTTTCCAATTGTTTTGGTTTACAACCCCATGCACTAAACTGATGAATATCACTGTTGGATTTAGGATGCCGCATCCATTGAATGGCCTGTTGATTTGTAACGAAATAAACATCTGGTAGTTTTTGTAAATCATCCAAAAATTTCTGTAAAGTATTTGAGAGATTATCTGCTACTAAATTTTCAATTTTAAAAATAATTGCTTCTATAGAATAACGCTGATGCTACCCACCAGAAATGCTTTGAGATTATCAGCATGTTTAAACCAAGTTGCATGAAAATTCAAACCCAATGGAGCACGATTTGAAAGATAATGACGTTTGAAATTGTGAGTCAGCATTCGATAAATATCATCGCCACTCAAATTAGGTGGACAGCTGTCGATCATCGCGCAAGTAAAATCTCCTGCTTCCAACTGATTTATAACTATTTCCCAAATTCCGGGGTAACTGCGTGATGGGCAATTTTGTTGACTACCGGTGCATGCGTGAGGCATTTTATGGTCCAGTGTGTATGGCCATGATGGAGGGTTTCTAAAGGGAGCAACCATCGACGCATCATAGACAAAGCCAAATTCGTTCATCATTAAAAATTGCCGATTCCAGCCCACGCGTAAGAAAGGAACACGCATACCTCTGATTTCTTCCATCCTCACACTGGCAAACCGGTTCAATATATTAGCCTGACCCACCATTTCATCAAACCAATCTTCAATGGTAGCGTTGTGAGACCACCACAACTCAGGACCTCGATGTCTTAAATAATAAAATTATTTTAAAGTTTATGTTATCGACTCAAATGAAATAAACCTAGGCAGACATACGTTACTGAATGTACAGCTATTTCATGACCATCATTCCATAATTTTTGTACATATTGGTAGTTTGTGAAGGGATGAGAAACGAAGAACGTCGCTTTGATAGGGCATCCATTAGGATTACGTTTGTTGCCTTTAAACAAGACTTGAGAAAAAAGTTCCCAATTTTCAAAGTTAATTGCATCATCAAAACTTAACAAAATCATTTGCGGCACAGACTGAGGTTCTAATAGTCCTGGTATTTGTGTACCATCTTGAGAACAAAAGCAGTCTGGTAATTTACACTGTCGTGGATCACATGATGCTGCAGAATTTGGATCGTTTTCAGCATCACACCAACCTTCATCTGATTCATCAGGACAATCAACAGAGCCATCACAAAAATACTCGTTTGGTAAACAGGTACCATCTGCGCAACCCCAGTGATTCTCTTCCTCGCAATTAGCCTCACCTAACAATGGTTTAGGCACCGGAGTCTCTATAATAGTAAAAAATATTATTCTTTTCGTATTCATAATAAATGAATTATTTTTTTAAACATACCAGCCGTTATATCGCAGTTGTCCACATTTTGCTTAAAATCGCATATTTGTCGTACAACATCAAAAAGTAAACCTTCAGAACATTTAAAATTAAACACCTCGTTCTCCAAACACAAATAATATTTAGAACATTCTGAACTGGTCCATATCTTATGAATAGGTCTGTTTGGATCTCTATAAAAGCGTAAATCTTCCAGACACTCAACAGTGTTAGTCAAACGCCTTTGCGTATGATTCTGACCACCTACATAAATATTGAGACAATTATTATTTTTATACAAACAATGGATACACTGAAAACATTAAAAACGTACCAACTAATGGGTACAAAACTGGCAAATATCATATAAAAGTGTTGTTCCCATAATTGTATGAATTGTTAGACATACGAGTATGCATGCGTTGCAATCGACCATCAAAGGTGAAATAATTCATTTAGTTACAATAAATCTCATCAGGTCTGCACATAGAGGCAAAACTATAACAAATGCGGCAACAAATAAACTGGCAGTTTTTGATGTCAAAGGTATCATTAAAAAGCTAATTTTCTAAAAATTTTGATCAACACTGATATAAGACGGGCACTCCTTGTAAAACGGAACACTTGCGTATGGATGACTGTAAATTAGTAGAACGTCCAATATGGAAATATTAACATGAATACCATTCGATCTCGTTTTGCGATTCCTGATGATAATTTTTTTCTATTAAAATAAGTTAGTGTATCGATTAGATCATCTGCTGCTTTTATAACCTTATTGTGCATAAACTGATCAGCAAAGTCTTTTTCGCTTATTTAAGCGCTCAAGGACTAAGAAAGAAAAACTGGTGATTTTATCTTTCTCATTTGAACATATTATTATAATACCTTTGTTATATCTAGAGTTTACCATAAAGGAAGACAACGGTAGCATACATTCAGCAGATACACATAAGTATGTACTTGTAGATATAACTCATACCTCGAAACTAACAGAACGGTTGTAACTGGGAGCGTGTCAAGTAAAGCTATCTTTAAAATCTGGAATTGGTCCTTGCCGTACGTATATTCGGTAGCTATTTATTTCAATACATATTCTTTAAATGTAGCATAAAAACGAATGTAGAAATTATATTCGATAATATAAATTGAAACAATCAGAAACTTTCAAGATTTGCATCATAATGTAGATTTTTATTATGATCATAATTGGAGCAACCTTCTTATAAATAATATGAATGCCAATTGAATCTCTTTTATTTAATTCATTTATTGTAGTTTTTACAGCCAAGTTTGAACAAGTTTAAAAATAACTTTTCAATATTTTTTTGTTTATGGAACAACTTGTTACAATTTATCGAGTAACAAATATGTAAATTTTTAAATGATTATTTCAGTTAAAAATGCTCAGTATGAAAGCAATAAATCGCAACAAAATAAAATTTGCAAAATATAATTTTGAGCTTTACACAGGGTGCCCACTACGCAAATAAACGTATAAAGAGCGTTTTCAACATTTAAATTAATTTTAATCGATTTAATATGTAACTTGTCTTACAATTCTTTAACCAAAAGTTTAATAGTTAATTTTAATTCTAATAAAGAATTTTAACTTGAATCTTCGAACTTTGGTAACCATTTCGTCCCCATATTCGACAAATAAATATCTAAAATAGTGGTTATTTTTAAGCCTAAAATAAAAATCACAAAATCAACCAAAATGATAAAAATTAAAAATAATTATTACACGGTAAGTAAAAAATAAAAGTTAACGAATAACAATTATCTCTTAATTTTTATAATATTGCTCATAATCTTTACGGTCCCTGTTAAAGAGTAATTTTTTTAATAAAACTTATAACCGTTACGTTCCCCGATTAATTACAAACGAACTACGTATAGAATCCTCTAATATTTCTGCATTGTGCTTTCTAAAGAACTATAGAATCCCGCCGTAACTGAGGTATTGTCTGTAGTCATTGCTTAATTAATAACCAATATTTGACACTGATTTCCCACTGTGATTTATTTTGCTCCATTTATACGATATAAAGATGATTACTTGCATCTTACTCTCGCGTACACATACATACATATACTTATATGTCTGTCAGAATTTAAACCAGTTGCAATGCAGTGAACTATGCAATTTGAAGTAAAGAAAATATATACATATGTACATATTTATTTTTACGTCATTACTTGCACTATTTCATTTTAGCAAATGGATATGAGGCAACAAGTGCAGGCGAATAGGCAATGAATGAAGCAACCAGATACTTAAGATAATGCGTAAATGCTACGTTCAGAAACATCTAAAACTAAATACGAGTATACTAATAGACATACATACGTATTTTAAACTGAAAAAATATCGCAAGTTAGCTGGAGAGGACGCAAAATCTTAATAAAAGCCATAACTCTCGAATTGATTTTGTTTATACGTACTTACATAAGTACATATATGGCACTTCACTAGATATCCAAGTACTCGGAATGTTAGATTATTAAATCGCAATCAAGACTTTGTTTGGGTAAGCACAGCGAAGTCTATGACATTGCAATCAACCAATGTACACCCATAAATACATATTTATATTTGGTTTTATTAAGCCTAAGATGTAAATAAGTGAACTAAAAATAATTATATACAAAAAAAAAAGAAGCTACGCTTAACAAAGGTTTAATTTTGGCGAATGGGCAACATATGTATGTGCATATTTTTGCTCGCTAGCTTGTAAGACAGAAACAGGCTATTAGTCAAGTCTCAGTCGCACGTGTTTCCGAATATAAAGTATGTAGATCCAAATCACAAGTGCACAAGTAGTATGTTTTTTTTTCAAATTTGTTTTGCAGAATACTACAAGTGGTATAGTGTAAACGTGATATTTTATAAAACTGTTCGACTTTGAGAGAGAATATGTGGTTCTCTTTATTTTTTAAATCATTCCATAAAACCAAGTTATTTCGTTAGATCAGAGGTGTATTTTAAGGGGCACATTTAAAACCACGTGTACAGAAAAGCACCAGAAAAATATTATACGCGCAGCAAATTTTAAAGAAACTACTTGCAAACTGATATTTGATTGCTTTACTATCACGAAAAATACATATATTTTTGCCTTTATTCAATATTTTACTTAATTCTACAATGTGGTATAGTATAAACGTAAAAAAACTATAACTTGCTCTTGTTGTTTTTAAATACTGTTCATATTTGCGCTTTACTGGACGTGCACTTAAGCCACATATAGACTATATTTTCGATTAGATTTTGTAGAAGCAAAGTATTTAAGAAAAAGAGACCACACACACAGCTTTATTATAAAAAAAACTACAATGGGTACATTGAAGTCTCTCTAGCAGTGATATAGTATTCCGAAATTCGTCCATAATACCTATGTTCTAATGATGTTAGGAGCATTATTATAAGCCATATGGAACTCAGAATTATTGGACAAGTTCTAAAGTTTTTCGGAGAAACCAGCCAAGGTTTTAGTTGTTGAAATTAGCCTAAAATATCTATATAATCATTTAAAAAAACACGTTAAATCAATAAAATGATTGCTTACTCATGGTTGAATTTAATACGCGAAAAAGTTATCATATTATGGATATAATATGAAATTCTTTTTTTTTTAATCAGTTGATAACGTTAATATCTTACATTGACGATTTTATACAGCCGTTATGGACGACGTTTTTGTACAAAATTTGAAGATTTACGACCAAATTTATCTGGCAACTATGCCTGCAGCAATGATTGCTCTTACTCCAAATGAAGTAACTTGTAGTTATAAATCCTAAAGAAATAACGGTAATCGCATTGCTTTTTGTATTTTTCTAAAATATTGTAGGAAAGTAGTCTTTAAAAATAATGCAATTGACACCTTGCTATATATCAAAAGTATATCGAAAGACTATAACCAACTTAAATTGTGGGCAATATGAGTTTTTGCAGCCAAATTGTAGAACGACGTATTCCTCCTCATGACTAAAATAAATGTTAAGGCAAAATATTAAGTTTTGTATTTTTTACATACATGTTTGACTTTTCGCTTTCTCCTAGTAAATTTTTTTGATTAAAAAATAATTTTACATCATTTCTTTAAGAATTAATTTGAATTAAATTAAGGAAAATTTTTATCAAACACAAATTACTATGCCTTATTTTGAACTTTGTGGAACTTTTCCTAGATTTTGAACTTGAATCAACAAGTCATAGAGAACTATTTAGATGTGCAAATAATAGACCGTGAAAATGAGCACGGAATATTGCAGTGCATGATTTAAAAGCAATTAAAATGCCGAATGGAAATTTGTTTCTTCCCTAGAGGGATGAATCAGGAAGCCTCGCATGAGGCAGAGAGGTTAATCTCTGCAGAAACCACGGTTTTAATTGGCCAAAGGAGGAATCCGGAAAAGATGGATAAAAATGCCTCGCGAGTGGTCAACGGGTCAATCTATAAAGGCATTTCTAAGCCGTTAGACCGTGAGTTTCCGACAGGGATGGAAGCCTCGCACAAGGTAGAAGGGTTAATCTCTGTATGAACTCTGGTGTTTATTGGCCAATGGAGGAATTCTGCAGAGTTTGAAAAGAAAACCTTCCAATGCTAGCAATTACAAGAGGCTAGTTAGTGATTGAGACTCAGGTAATAGTAAATTACAAATCGGTTGCCTGAAATCAATTCACGGAGAGAAGGGGGTCAAAAAAGGATCCATAAAGCTAGCGGTCTGCTTCGACATTCCCCCTACATTAAAAAAACATTCCGGTTATTTAGGAATGTGATAGAAATCGAACGATTTTAAAACGAATCTATTCGAAGGTGTGTAATAAATTTCTGTCAATTTTGAAATTGATTTTGGAACCAGCTTAAAATTATTATAATAAAAAAAGCAGAATAAGAGATAGAATCGATATCATATAATGGAATTAAGGCAAACAAATTATGAAAAACTAATGAAAATCATTAAAAACGAATCTTCGATTTCTATTACATTCCTGTACGAGTATGATAATAGTTTTGTACTACAAGATCTCAAGCTGTTATTTTATCACTGCTTCCCTCAGAAAACCTCCAGTTACCTCATGATAATAACTTTACTTTCTTATTTAATTAATAAAAATTAATTCTGAAGTCTCTATTTTAGGTTGTCATATTTTATACCGCGGCGGTTTGGGCCACTAGTGATAATTGCCATTTTTGTAAACTGCAGGACGTACAAATTAAACTGCTTAAGTTGTATATGAACTAGATTCTATTCTACCAGCACGTTACATCAACTGTCAGGACTTGATGTAGTTGTAGACAGAATTAACAACAAGCTTGCATTTGATTTTAATAAGAGATGTTCATATGTTATTCTGAATACAATCATATTGTGAAGCTAGTCTCAATTTAAGTGGGCTAAATAGTTAGTTTAAAAAAAGTTATTCATATAGGTTTTTGAAAATTTGTTCTTCCAGTTTTACGAAATGTACATACATATATACGTGATTATATAAATAAAAGATCATATAAAATCTAACGTTGCCATTTTTAGTAGAATAAGGTATTTATCCTTGAACTCTTTATGAATAGATAACTACTAAATTGAATAATAATATGTATTAATAATAAAATAAATTTAAAATTTTACTTGTACCAATCATTTCAACTCAACAAAAATATCCATACATGTATGTATGTAGGTATTTGTTTTTTATTTGACTAAAAATTGGTATCTTAAAAATTGCCGCTAAACGTTCAAAAATGTTTTACCATGAACATGATTATTAAAAGAATATTACAACAGAAAATTATTTGTTCAATATTTTGCGAGTTGAACAGTTTTTTTGTTCTCCTAACTTGTTTCCAGTTGACACGTACTGAATAGAGGCTCCCAGTATGTATGTATGTGTGATGGTAAGAATAGTGTTTTAATTTGAATGAGATACGGATGTATTTACACATAGAATTTTGCACAGAACACAATTATCAAGGTGTATTCATTACTTTGAATGTTTATTTATGTAGTTTTTTATATACATAGTCGTACATACATATTGAGTTTAACCATTTGGTCATATTAAATATCATCCCAAAGTCCGTACTGAAACTCCTTTTCAAATGATCATACCTTTTTAAGCGTGACCTGGTCTTGAACATTTTCCACATAAAATCCTATGGTTCCTTGCTAGACACCGGCCCGAAAACTTCACACCGGATTACGCAAGATTAATGATTACTAAAATAAACTTTCACAACCAACAACGTTTTTGGTCATTAAAATAAAAGCGTGCCAAGAGTACGTTTAATTAACTTGAAAATTTCAGTCAACACTGCTTAAAAAACAATACAAATTTATTTTAAAAAAAATATACATATGTATGTATGTATGTATATCAACATGTAACTAACCATTTTAATACATCTCATTAATCTATATCTTGCATTTTCTCGTGCATTCCTTTATTTTGGCAAAGACAATTTTTTTTAACCAACACAATTAAAAAACTGTATACATATGTAGTTATGTATGGATGTAAAACTAAAATAATTTGTAAATGTTTGGAGAAATTACCGATTCCCACGACAGCAGAGATCATTAATGAAAGAAGTAGCAGCTCAAAATAAATTGAACTCAACGAACGACTTTTTTGTTGGCTTTTCAAACATGTTGAAGTAGTTGTCTGTTTATGGCGACCGGAAAAAAGAAAACGGTGACAAGCATATTGTTGTATATTATCCAATTCATGGTAATCATGACCGACCTTGAATGTAAAAGTCCGACTTGTGGCTTTATATATTTTCATGTTTCTTATTTTAAATATTTTCCCGTTACACGCTTTTAATAAAGTACTTGTTTTTATTTGCCCCGTAAGTACAATAAAACACTTTCAGATATACGAGTATGTATAACCTAACACTTTACAAATGCCGCTTTCTATTAATTCGTTTCCCTGTATTTGTCTCCTTAAGTCTGCTGCACGATTTAAAACACAAAATGTAACTAAAACCATTTGGAGCAGCCACAACGCTTTTATATCTGCTAATTATGTTGCTTGTATTCACTTGTTCATTCATTTAATAACTTGGCCATTTCATGTTCGGATAAAGAGAAAATAGCCATTTGCAGTTTGTCCAAGTTGAAAAAAATTAAGAGAAATATTTAGTAGCATAGATTTTTAAAATTGTATCACAAATAAGTTTTTAACACAACACCGCGCGTTATTGCTATTAAATTTTAAAGAAATTCCTAAATATGAAGGCAGTCTAAAAGAGATTTGATAGCACTCGCATATACAAAGTAATGATGGCTTTAAAATACGCACATTTTTCGAACAGTTACGTAACAATTTAAATATGAATGCGCGCAAATACCTGCTAACTCTGAATTGTTTATTTCATTTAAAAATGCTTTTCTGCAGGAATAAATTTCAAATCGAACTCTTATTTTTAGGACATCAATACATTATAGCGTATTTACACTTACTCACATCTTTCATCATTTTGGCAAGATGATAACATCTTCCTATATGAAGTCTATATGAAAAAAACTCAACATCTTTGCAAGATGTTCGTATCTCATTTTGTTCTAATCAACATCTTTCGATTATTTTAGTGTCATCACTAGAGAAAACTAAAAGCAATTGTTAAAAATTCATACCATCACTAGAAAATATACAAGTGTCAAAAATTTATAAAATGAGCGGGACCGAACAATGTAAGTAAATTTTTAATTAAAATTAAAAATAATAGGTAACTACATACAATACATTTATTTACAGTAAAAAAGAAAAAATACTTCGTGTTGTATGGTCTGCTGCTGACGAGAGTATGCTAATAGACCTTTGCCATGAAAAAATCGCAGAATTGCGGGCTGAAAGAAAAAATTCACATATTTTCCAGGAAATGGCAGTGAAGTTGCAAGAAGGCGGATTTTCTGGAAGCTGGGCTGATGTTCGCACAAAAGTGGATAACCTCACCCGAAAATATAGGTAAAACAAATTTATGCATACTTTATTACATCTACATATCTATTGACATATGTATGTATGTTTATCTTCAAATATAATTTATTCTAGACAAGAAAACATCAAAATTGGATCTACAGGAGGCTCACCGTCTTCATGGGAACATTTCCATAAAGTTAATAATATCTTGGGGTCTTTTAAACTGCAAAATATTCAAGATACTATGCGTGAAAGTACAGGTAAGTTGTGTGTACATATAAAAAGTTAAAATAAACATAAAAAATTTAATATATTTTGTTGTTAAAGATATGTCTACACTTTTAAACGAAAGTCAGGATATTATCGAGCTCGACCCAGTTAATTTTAACACTGAGCAGCCATGCTCAAGTAGCTGGAGCGCATCAAACATTGAAGACTCTCCGCAGCCGCAGACAAAGAAAATAAAAATGGATATTAATGCCGAAATAATAAAATTAGGTAGGGAACGCAATGAAATGCAAAAAGAAATTAATGAAGAGCGCAAGAGACAAATGATGGAAATGGTAAAAAGGCTGGACACCATTTCACCACAAAACGCGGCATTTCAAAACGAGCTGCTCAGTATTTTGCGAGAAAAAAAGTAAGTACATAATTTTTAAATGCTATGCATAACATTTTATTTTTATTATTTTTAGGAATTTTTAATTTCGGTTTTCTTTTTAATTTTTTATTATTTTATTTTTTAATGAAGAAATGTATGAGATTTTTTTGTTTTTATTGATTTTTGTTTTTAGTATTACGATTTCTGTTTCTTGTTAATGTACTTTACATATTTTTTTTTTTTTTTAATGTACAATGAATTTTTTGTTTTGTTTGTTTTTTAATTACTTTTTAATGTACAAATATTTATGTATACAAACCTATGAGTTGTTGTTGTGTAGTTTTCATAAGAGTTGTTTTTTTAATTTTCTAATTGTTATTTTTTTAAATGAATACAAAAAAGTGAATATTTTTAATCTCAAATAAAATAAGCTGTTAGTTTTTTCTAAATGAATGATTTTTATTTAAGGTTTTTATATAAATAAATATATGTATGTATAAATAAAATTACAATTGAGTATAAAGTTGCACATTTGTTTTTTTCGGCTATGAAAGAATGCGTATATAAAGGGAATGTATGAAGAAAATATGATATACTTAAGCCGCTTTAGAAACTAAAAATTATCTTTCCGTTACAAATTTCGCAATTGCTGATCTTATATTTTCCGCCGGCATTGAAAAATCAGCAGATGTGTTTGTATCATCTGGCTGCGGGCGGTATTCAGTCTGGTCAATATTCCAACTTTCATTAATAAGGTTGTTATTGCAGTTTAAAAAGTTGTTAAGAATACAGCAACACATAATAATTTTACTATTGAATTTCGGATGATTGTCTAAGCCTTTTCCTATACGTCGGAATCTAGCCTTTAGGTGCCCAAATGCATTTTCAACTACACGCCTTGCCTTTGATAAATTGTAATTAAACATTTGTTGTTCTAAGGAGGCGGATGTTGAAAAGGGGTAAGGCTTCATCACCGTTCGTGAAAATTTGAATGCAGAGTCCCCAATAAGGACTACTGGAACTTCTGTATTACATATTTGTACGGATTTTGCTTCTAAGATATGCGATGATTCAATCATTTTACTTAATTGAGACTGTTGGTAAATTTGAGAGTCATTGCAACGTCCTGGGCAACCGACATTGACGTATAGAAATCTGTAACTAACTTGAAAATTATTATATTGAAAAAAGTTTGTAATTCCTAAACTTACCGATAGTCCACCAATGCAAATAAAACCGTTGAGTACCATCCCTTGTAGTTGCAATGGTCAACAGCCTCTGCAACTGGTGGCTTAATTTCAATATGGCATCCATCTGTTTAAATAAATTTACATGCAAGCATATGCGTATGTACATTTTTGTTTAAATGAAATTCATTTTAATTTTAATATAAAAATATTAGCTTACCAATTGCACCTAAGCACTGAGGAAATCCCAACTCATTGAAACCTTTAACGCACTCTTCTACTTTAGAAGCTGTTAAGAAGTCCTTAGGAAGAAAATCTTTAGCTAGATTTTCAATAACTGCCTTACAAAAGTCATGTAAAATATTGCAAACACTACTAGTGGAAACTCCGAAAAGCCTCCCTACAGTACGGTATTCGGCTGAAGACCCCAGCGTATAAAGCGCTATGGCAACTCGTTTTTCCAATGGAATACAGTTCCGGAACTTTGTATCATTTTTCCTTAAAACTTCCATATAATGTACCAGCAAAGAAAATGTCGCCCGATCCATTCGTAAGCTCAAGGTTTTATTATTTATATTTTAGTTCAAATCTTAATAAATTATTTAAAATTCTTACAAATGTCCACAGGCATCTCGGACTTGAAACACGTTGCGCATAAAGCAAGAATTCATCGTCATCGTCGCCGTCTTCTTGCATAATTTCTAATAATTCTGCAAATTGAAGTAATAATTGTTTCTGCTCTATAAGAGCAATAATTAATCCAATAATTGTAGAATTTTTTAAATCCATTTTATTTAAAGTTTTTTGTTTGCTCTCAAACACGTGAAAAATTACTTGACAGATGAAAGATGTTGAAAATGTAATGTAAACAGCTTTTTTCAATTTACAACATCTTCCACACACATCTCAAAGATGTGAGTAAGTGTAAATACGCTATTAACGATTCAATGATTATTGTCATCTCCAATTTTTATCGAAAAATTATCGAAATACCTGTAAAATTAAAATAAACAATCAAAAATTCAACCGAATTCAACGAGAAAAATGACCACAGAATATAAACAGAATACCCAACAATGACGTTTGAAAAAATGTATTATCAGGTGTTAAGCGTTTTTATGTACAAATTTTAACCCGATTATATGAAAGAGATAGTTAAATTAGAAACGATAAGGTTTTTTATCTCTTTCATATAATCGAGGTAATGTTGTTGTAAGTTGTCGCGTCTAGTTAGTAGTCTATGAAAATTACTTTCCATTATTTGTCGTACTTGATAGGAAAATTTTACAGCGTATGCGTTATGTACACATCGTAAATTAATTATCATTGGTGGCTGTGTATAGTACAACCTATGGGATAAAATCATTAGGAACATTGATCGTCTGAAAAAGTGTCACCTGACAAGCAGAAAGCTGGGAAAGCAAATGGCCGTAAGTGAGTTTTCCAATTAATCCGAGATTGCTGACATATGATAGTTTTGAAGAAGTCAAGTCGAAGAGATCAAAAAAGTATTTGCACGGGGCAATAGCCCGTTTCCAGTTATGGATCTAAGGAAATTTCAAGAAATCGGTTCGAATTGTTAAGTTATCTGAAAGTAGAAGTGAATCATAGTGCCGCCTTAAGCAACACAGTTCCTAAAGATGCAGTAGATAACAGGAATAATAGACCGGTTAATAGAAAATTCTGTCCGCCAATTATATTACACAAGGTAAACATAAAAAAAGAATTTTGCCGAATTGAACAAAATACTCCCAAATTTATTTAAAAATTAAAAAAAAATGTAGTTAATTCATCTCGAAATAAGAGCAAGATTTATTTTGAGAAAATCACTACCAATTTAGAAATTATGGAGATTTTAAGATCGCATGTAATAAATTCATACTCCGCCGGAATTGAAAGAAGTGTCGGTTATCTTAAGACGTTTGTACTATTGGACTTAACTGTCTGATATCAAAGCAGCACTTGATGCGGAATTACCCGGCACAGTTGTTACACAATTCTCTGTCAAGAATAATTTGGACAGAGGTTTATTTATTGTTACCCTAGATCAGAGAAAAAAGTTAAATGATATTAATAGAATACGTTTTATTTTTAATCAATCACTTGCTTCGGAAACTCTAACAACAACAAGAAGGGATATTCAATGTTCTTGTAACGGACGATAAAAAAAAATTAAAAATCAATATTGTCAAATTTACATGCAAACGTGATCAGCTGTGAAGAAACGGTTAAGAACAGGAATGTGTAGAATGTGCAATAAAATATAATAAAATTAGATAATCATGAAAAAAATCATAATCATAAAAGAAAAAAATAACGGATCACTCTATTTTTACTGAGCTCCTGATACTTAAGCGAAATGTGATGCATTATATTACTATGCCCAGGGAAATTGGCAGGATTAAAAATTTACAGGATTAATTCCTATATGCAAGATACTGCTTAGGTTTACTCAAGGGCATAATGGAGTCGGTCAATGACCTTTTCTTTGGCCAGAGGCTAATTTAGCGATAGTAGAAGGTGCGGTAGAAAAAGAATAGAGTAATAACGGAAAATTCAATTCGGAGTAGGGCGAATTGCTTAGAACTGGGTTTGAGGGAATATACTAGATTTTTGAGGAGGAGAACAATTTTAGCAAGAAAGAAGATTGGTCGCTAAGGACATTAAAATAATTTTTGATAAAATAAAACAATTTGTAAACATAAAATAAAAAACCGAGATTTTCACCAAGGGTTAAACGAAAGCATAAATTCCTAAACAACTGTGAGGAGGGCTATATTCACCATTTCTGAAGATACCGAGAAGGCTGTGTCCCTTGTGATTCCGAGATTAAGTCTCCATCTCAACACCTAACTATTCTTAATTGGAATTGCTTAGTTGGAAAACGTCTATAACAGCAGTTAGCACCACTTTTGGAGAACTTGGTTAGCTACGGCGCCAAACTGAAACTTTTAGAGCTGAAAGCTGGTGTGTTTGTTCGTTTTTTTTTTGTTTTGTTTTATATCTGTATAAAAAACAAACTCAATTTGAATAAAACATTTATAACACAAAGCTTTTCGAAGCAAAAGTTTATAGTATTAAAAAGAAAAATAAAACCATCAATTTAGATAATACATGTTAACCCGAAACTACACCAATCGGTTTATTTATTCGACAAACTTAAAATCATGGCATCTTGTTGTTGTTGCTTTCAATATAAAGCAAATTTGTTGTTGTTGGATGAAATGGAGTGTGTAGAAGAAACGAACAAAAATTCAAAGAAAATAATGGAATATTTCTCACAAAAACAACATATTTGTTTGATGCATATTGGCGTCAGAAGTATACCGGGAAGGTATACTACTTTGTTTATAATTTTTGATTAATTGAAAGAGAATGGATCGTATATTGATATATGTATTATTTAATGTCGACAATTATGTATAGAATACAATATCAGATAAATGTCCGCCTCCGTTAGCCTCACAAATGCGAGCCCTTTTGAACACATTTTTCATTACATTCTCACACATTTCACGCGATATTTCATTAATTTCATCACAAATATTTTGTTTGAGTTGCTCCAGCGTTACTGGTTTGTTTGCATAAACCTTGCTTCTCAGATATCCCCACAAAAAGAAGTCCGGAGCAGTCAAATCAGGCGACCGTGGAGGCCAATCAACAACACCGTTCCTTGAATTAACTTGTTGTGAAAAGAGGTCCCGCAGTAATTCCATTGTAATCCTGGCTATATGCAATGTGGCACCGTCTTGTTGAAACCACATGTTAGTCAAGCCCAAAGCATGCAGTTGTGGCGTTAAAAAGTTTTCAATCATATCACCATATCGCTCCCCATTGACAGTTACCGTTACGCCGTTTTCAGTTTCTAAGAAGTAAGGTCCAAGGAATGATGAATAATTTGAGGGTTTTCCATTGCCCAGAACCGACTATTCTGTTTATTTACATATCCATTCAAATGAAAATGTGCCTCGTCACTCATGATTTTTTCATGAAAATCGGGGTTATCATGGGCGAGCTGTAGCATCCTATTGGCATATGTACGGCGGCGTAATTGGTATTCTGGAAGAAGCTCTTGCGTCAACTGAATCTTAAATGGAAACAAATGCAATTTTGTATGGCGAAACATGTTGGTTCAATCATGATTGGGGAGCCAACCATGAATGAGATAATCGCTCCACACTCCTTTTGATCTTGTAATAAATTACATGTGAGAGAATACAATTAATTTTTGTCGTTGTAAGGAAATACATTTCATTTTTAGTTCTAAAATTTTAGGTGTGTTCATTTACTTTACTAGTAAAAGTTAGTAACGAGAGAGTAACAAGAAATTTTCCAAAATTACTCTCAAAAATGTGAAAAAGTAAATGAACACTTTACTAGCTAAAATTTGCAAATTAAAGTAGTGTTGTAATGTATAGGTATATATGAGTACTCAATAACTACCACTATATTTTTTGGAAAAATTATACATATATGTATATTATTATAAAAATTATGTGATTATGGTCATTTATGTTCAGCATTGTCGTGACTGGCGTTTTTCGAGTACGGCTTGTAATAGAATAATGAAAAGTTTTGCAATTTTATTTAATAAAGTACTAGACGTAGTCGAAATACGCTAAACACGATAAGGGTGATTAGCTACTTTTGAATAAAATGAATGAATATAATATCTATTTTTAATTAGTTTATACGTTATAACAGCCTGCCTACACATAGAATTTTTATTGCAATCACCGGAAATAACGACAGAATAAGGTCGCAGAACTATTTATGTAAATAAACACTAATAAGAAACTACATTAAAGCGCAAACAAATGTGAGTTAAAAAGGAGAATTTTTGTTCGTTATTGTCTAACGTTAATGCTCCGCTTTGCAATCGTTTCCAAACTATAATAATAATAAACAGCCGGCGAAAACGGGTTAAATATATTTTTTGAAGGAAACAAATTTAAGCAATTTTCATTGTAATAAAAAGCTTTATCCAAAATAAAATATCAAAAGCAGTAGAAAAGTAATTTAATAAATTATGTGTTAATTTAAATTTATTTGCAAATATATATTTGAACTAATTGAATTATTTGTCTGCTTAGTGTAAATTACCAAGTAGCTACGTAGTCATTATATTTACATCACTAAAAATTACAACTGGTCTGTGAAAATTAAAGAAAAAAAAACAAGAACATTTCAGAGACAGTTAAAACCACAGGTTTAGACATCTTATGTTGCTTCTGTTGTTCCTAAGTTACACAAAAATAAATGTATCTTTTTAATACTTTTTACCGTTTTAAAAGTTTACATTTACTTACAATTTCTTAAATTTTCCAAAATATTTTTATTTTTAACTTAATTTAGAAATATTGTTTTGTAAACACAAACGCAAAACAGCTGTTTGAATAATTATTGCAAGTAAAAATTTTACTTGTAAAAACTTGCAAGAATTTTTCTGTCTCTCAATTTTTTACGCTCTTTTGACGCTCTCTCGTTGCAAATTTTTTGGGTTAATGAACGCTTTCTAGTAACAATTGTTACAAATTTGTACAAATTTTTAGTAAATGAACACACCTTTTGTTATAAAATTAAATAAACAAAACAACTATAGAACAAAAGATTATATTTCCGCAGCACATTATTTCGATTTTTTATATTGTATTTTTTTTTTTAGCAAATCTTGTGTTATGATTCTACGTTCACCTTGTTGAAAGAGCCTTGTTTTTGACCGCACACAGCTGAGATGTCAGTGGAACTTTGCACTGCTCTGATATTTATTATGTGGATATACGAGTATAGCGAATTAATGTCATCAATTTTACGCTTTCAAATTAAGTTTTTATGAGAACAGGCATCTTTTTCATTTATAACAAAATGACAGCCAATTGAAATTATGACATGACTTTGCGCCACCCAACATTTATACATATTTAATTGTATTTAAGCAAATTTTGTAGTTTGTTACAAGACCCTTTAGCATCATGGCGAATGTGAGGCGACTAGCTTTCTTTGAGATTCTTTCTCATGGTGTGAGAACCACCCTTCGCCATGACCCGATGGTCTGTTACGAATAATTGTAATCTATGAAATTGTACTACATAAAACATTGAATTGCCTGTGCAGAGGGAGCAAGGTTTTAGCTCCAGTTGCCCAATCCCTTCCATGATCCCTTGTGCCTATTCTTTGATTAATATGGGATCCCTCTAAAGCGCCGCTGTTCACCCTGACTTACCTTACTTAACCACCATTATAAATTACTTCATTCCTGCATTTTTCTATTTATGACATATTTCTACCTTTTTATTATTTATCTTAAAACTAAAAATTTACTAATTCTATATTTTTTTTGCTCTCTTTAACTTATAACTCTTAAGGTTCCATTTTACATAAATTACATTAAAACTATACACTACAGTACCTAACTTTAGCCTTGACAAACACCAAATTCTATAACAGTTAACAAAAATAACCTTTTTCTTTCCTCGGGGTTTAATTTCCCCTTATGTATATATTTTTTTTAAATAACCTTTATGCCGTTTCCGCGGCGAATCTACTAAAACCTATCGGAATAAAAGAGCTCTCTTAACCGACGGATATTGTTCGGGTTACCCTTGAGGAATTTTCTACTTGGTACAGCTACGAAATTATTTTGTTATTGCAGAATTCAGGTATTTACTAGGCCTCACAAAAATCTAAAACTACACAGAACGTTAAACTCACTAATACTTTAAAACTTAAATATATGTAATATACACTTACACCTAAACTTAAAATTATTTTTGTTTCTTTTTTTTTAACGTTAAATACTACGATGATAATTTCCTTTTTTTTATTTTTGCTATCTGCAATTGATATCTTTCTAATTTTCTCGGTAGGTTTTAAAAAACAACTAAGTGCACATATACAGGTTACCTGGATACAGCCTTTTTTTTATATTCTTCTTTACTTGGCCTCTATCCGCCTCTGCCTAATTTTATTATGGCTTTTTATTGCGCCTGGGTACACTCCACCCAGGTTCCACTCCAAAATATTATTAGCTGGATTCCACAAACAAAAATTTTATTAGCTGGGCTTCTTACTATAGGGCCAATTGACAAAATTTCCTGCTAAAACTCTAATTAGCACACCATCTACATTATAGGGTCATTTACTTTACCTACTGCTCCAGATTTGCTTTATTTATATTTATTAGTTTTGCACTTTATTTTATATTAATTAGTTTTGCCTTTAATTTATATTTATTTATAACTTCTGTACTAATGCACGCACTTTCTATTAATTTTAAAAAAATGGTGGAGCTGAACCTTCTATTTATACCTTCGCTATTCCAGTCACTTAGCCTTAGTACCTTACACCTTAGCTCTTCTTAATATCCTTAGCTATCCTTCTCAGCCGTGCGCCTAATATTTATCCTTTTCTATTGCACAACTTAATTTGTTTCTATACATTTCGGAATTCTGTTCAAACCTAACGTACAAAAACAAAATTTTCATTCATATTTACGTTTACTACATTTTCTAACCCACTGTTATACGTATACTTTTGTTGGAAAATGTGGCAACAATTTTCTTTTACACGTTAATCAGCTGGCCTTGAATTTGCTTCATATAATTTACATTCATTCGTGCTGCATGTTTTATGTTCAGAGATAAGTATAATTTCAATGATTTTTATTTATTTTAAACGATTTTATTTTATTTTCAGGACAAGGGTAAGTGTAAGTATGTTCTTTCCAATCATGGCTTGTATATTTTGTTTAATTTTCTTTCTTTTACAGGTACTCGAGACTGGGAAAAAGCTGTGGTCAGGCTCGCCACATGTCCTTAGGCTTTTTCCTGATTACTGACATTTTCTGTCCACGGCCACTAGCAAGGCGGTCAGACCGCTGGCTTTTGTAATCGTTGCTTTATTTAGCAAGAAGCCTACATAAGCGCATGTATAAACATATGTATGTGTTTCCGGTCACCGCAACAAAACTCTGGAGTTAGCAAGGCAACGATGATAAGGCCGGTGTGCGTGGGCCGATTAGCTACGTGGGGAATTCCCACACCCTGACTTCTCAACAGCCGGGCATATTCGTATAGGACGATACATTTGAGGATTTTGTCTGCCAGTTTATGTGTTATGAGAAATCTAAAGGCATTTTATTTCCGTTTAAACCCTAATTTATGGCAGACTAAAAATTTTACTTGCAACCTTTTCAGGGAAGTTTATTATAATTATTTTGATCATGTTACTTTTTGTGTTTTTTTTTCTTTTTAGGTTTTGTTTGCGAATCAAATGCTGACTTACTATATAACATCACAGACTATTGTTTACTTTTATTGCACGAATTTTCTAAAATCAAGGTATGTCAATATGTATAATTAGAATGTTTATAATATAATTGCAGAATCACATGAAACTCAGGTACAACGCGCTCATATTAGGTAGAAAACAAACACAACTTAATATTAACAGACAGTATTAAATCTATGTATTACATTCTTAACCCTAATATTGCACATTATGTATCACAGATTCTACAACTCTACTTGTGTACTTTACACTTTGATGTCTTTTACATGATAAACCCCTACCGGTTTTCCATTCATCGATTCCAATTCGTACATATTGTTTCCGATTGGTTTTAGAATTCGGCATTTGAGAAATCTTTTACAAAATTTAGCATGGATATTGCGCTTAAAATCACTTAGCACTGTATTTCTTCTATATACCTCTTGGCCTGGCGTAAATTTAACTATCCTAGCTCTTTTGTTATATCTTTCGGCCGATCTTATATATGCTTCATGCAGATTTTTCATGATTTTTTCTCTAAGCATTTCTAATCGTTCGTTTCTACTAAAGGTTGTAATTTCGTGATCTGTTAACGATGCTAATTTTCTGGCTAATTTGTAATCTGTGCCGCTCGAAAACATGTGAAACCCAAATAGTGCAAAGAAAGGAGTAATACCAATTGCTGAGTGCACTGATGTTCTTAAGGCACACTCAATCTCTGATAGGTACAGATCCCAGTCCCGTTGGTCTTCCTCAAGATACGCTCTAATCGCTGCGAGTACCGATTGATTGACTCATTCTGAAGCGTTGGACTGTGGAGAATATACAGCAGTTTTTATATGCTGTATCTTGTATGTTTCGATCATGTTTTGAAATGATTTTGATAAAAACTGCGGCCCATTATCACTGTGTATGATTTCTGGTACTCCAAATTTATTAAAGATCTCAGTTACCAAGAAGTGTATAACATTGTTCGTTGTCGCCTCTTTCATAGCTTTTAAAAAGGTAAATTTTGAAAAATGGTCAACGACGATAAAGATGTAACTATTTCCCTTTTTCGACCTAGGATACTTTCCAAGAAAATCAATGTACAGCTTTTGAAATGGCCTATCAGTTATAACTCTTTCTCCAATTGCAGGCATAAGATTTTGATTAGAATGCTTAGATTCTTTACAGGTGTGGCATCTAGAAACATACGTTTTTATGTGACTGGTCATTTTCGGCCAGTAAAAATACCTTTTAATTCTTTCTATTGTTTTTGTGACACCTCCATGCGACATATTAGGTGGTGCATGCGCCTTTTCTATAATTGCCACTGTAAGATTTTCTGGCACCCACAATTTCCATGTACTTTCTTCTCCAAGTTCATAGTCAAAATTTGACTTTTTAAATACCATGCCATCAACTACACGAAGATCTGGCAGTTTATCAGAATTTTTATTTATTTCTTCTATTAGATTTTTGTATTGATCGCTTTCGAATTCGATAGTTTCAAAATCAAGTAACTCTTCTTTACTAATATCATCTACGGAGCTTAGCGGTGATCGAGACAACAAGTCAGGCACGACATTTTCTGATCCCTTACGGTGTTTAATATCGAAATCATAAGCTTGTAATAGCAATGACCATCTAGCTAACCGTCCACTAAGATCTTTTAACGTCATCAACCATTGTAAGCTGGCATGATCCGTTATGACAGTAAATGGCATCATCTCTACATACGGTCTGAACTTTCGAATTGCTAATACTGCAGCCAAACATTCTTTTTCAGTAACAGTATAATTTCTCTGGCACGAGTTTAACTTTTGCGAGTAAAACGCTATAGGGTGCTCTTCTTCATTATTGTTGACTTGAAATAATACTGCCCCTACACCATAACTTGATGCATCACATTGGATAAAAAATCTCTTCGAAAAATCGGCATGTCTTAATACCGGAGCTGTAGTTAGCGCCCCTTTAAGCTTCTCAAATGCTTCAATTGCCTCCGTGGTCATTGTAAACTTGTTTGATTTTTTTAACGTGTCAGTTAAAGGTGCTGAAATAGCAGCAAAGTCTCGTATGAAACGTCTATACCATCTTGCGGTGCCGAGAAAACTTCTAACCTCTCTTATATTTTTAGGTAATCTTATATTCTTGATTGCTTTGATCTTTTCAGGGTCTGTTTTTAACATCCCGCCTCCAACAATAAATCCAAGGTATTTTAGTTCCTGGAAACAAAATTTGGATTTCTTTAGCCCTATGGTTAATTTAGCTTCTTTTAAACACTTTGCAACTTCCGTTAAAATTCGTAAATGCTCTTCAAATGTACTAGATATAACGAGCAAGTCATCTAAATATACAAAAACGTTGTCCTTTAAGCGTTGAGGTATGACCTTGTCCATCAATCTGCATAATCGCAGCGCCGCATTGCATAAGCCGAAAGGCATCACTCTGAACTGGTACAACGGTCTGCCGGGTATCGTGAACGCCGTATAGGGTTTACTCTTTTCCTCTAGCTTAATTTGCCAAAAAGCATATTTTAAGTCGACGCTACTTATGAAATAAGTCTCATCAATTCTACTTAAAATTCCATCGATATTTTGTAATGGATACGCGTCTTTTTTCGTTAGCTTATTTAATTTTCGGGCATCCAAACACAATCGATTTTTATCGGGTTTTCTCACAATTGTTATTCTATTGCTCCATGCGCTGTGACTTTCTTCTATAACATTCAACCTTAACATATTGTCAATTTCTTCATACACTATATTCTGTACCGCTGGCGATATAGGGTAATATCTTTCTTTAACCGCTGTCGCATCATCTACTAATTCTATAGAATGTTCTTCCAATGAAGTCATTCCTAGACCTTTTTCCTCAAAAGTATCAAATTCTTTAATTACACTATTTAATTTTTCTGCTGATCTTCAGTCAATTCATGTGGTTTCATTTTATTTTCTATTTCGGAATCATTGAAGTCCTGTTGTATTTTATTTGCATCTAACTCATTTACACCTACTATGTCTGTAGCTAACTCAAACATTCTCCAAAAATCAATACCTAAATACAAAACTTGTTCTAATTCTGGACAAAGATAAAAATTCATTTCGTGTTCTTTTTCTCTGTATTTTACCGATAGTTTCACTTTGCCTAATAAACGATGTTTTTGACCACTGGCAGTTTTCACAATCGTTAACGATGGGGATATTGTTATACCTAATTTATCCAATAATTCTCGGCAACCTTTATCTAAAATGCTTACAGACGCGCCGGAATCTAACAGTCCTGTTGCCGCTGTTTCATTTAATGTAACTTCTACAAAAACTCTCGGGTCAGCTATATTTCTGTCAATCCTTTTAATAGATTCTAAGATTTGCCGTCTCATCTGTTTTCGCTCCCTGAATTTTCGGCGAAGTTTTAAAATATGTTTATTAATCGGCTTATGTTTAAAAATTTCTGCTCTTACTTTGTCATAATTTTCTTGCCTCGCTTGTAGTGGCAGATAATGTCTCGTATGTGGTTCATATTTTTGATCGTTTAATTTAATAAAATTTTGTATTAACTGTGTTGTTTTATTTTCAGGTTCATTTAAGATCTGTTTGTAGCAGGGTTCTCCGTTCGACGTAGGTCCCCTGTTGTTCCCACGCCTTTCTTCACGTTTTTCTGCGCGCATGTAGGGCATTTTGGTGTCGTGACATTTGGCCTTCCACATCGGTAGCAAAATAATGATCGTTGCTCCACCGGACATTCCTTAAATACGTAGCCTGCAACTTTGCAGTTCCAGCAGCTTACGGAGGCTTTTTGTTGAATGATTTGTACAGCATCAACATCTGAACTTTCTGGGTATTGTAATTCACTCCGGTGTCGTTCTTCAGGATCAATATATACTTCATTTATATGCCGTGATGTTCTTGCGATGGGTGTAATGTACCTAACTTCTCTTCTGGGGAAATTTCTTTCCGCTTCATTGCACTCTACTCGCAACTGCTCAACTGAAGACACTGCTATCGGGTATACAATCTTTGACACATTTATATTTATATTGCGTTTCATGATTTTAATCATGTCATATTCTGGTATGGGCTGAGTTAGTTTTGATCGCAATTTGTTCATTACATGAAAGTAAGCATCAATTGTCTCGGAATTTTCTTGTTTCCTTTCAACCAAATCCCGCATGATTTCAAAATTCGACCTTGGTGTTTTGTATTGTGATAATAACGCTAGACGTAACACAGGCCATTCGGTAACTCCATGTGTTTCCATAAACGACCAGTACCAATCTTTTACAGAATCTGAGACTAATAAATGAAAATCTCTAACTACTTCTCTCTCCGTGATATTATAATGAGCTCTTAGATGTTCAAGCCTAAAAATGAAATCATCTACACTAATGGATCTACCATCGAACTCAATACATAATTTATCTAATCGAATTTGGCGAAAATCAATCACATCATTGTTACTCATCATTGTTGACATTGTTTTCCTTTCTTGAATGACATTGCGTAGGATAGTTAGAAACTGAATTATGAACCTGGAAACCTTCAGGCATGTAAGTATTAGTACTTTCTATATTCTCATTTATATTACTATTTGTACAATTGTTATAGATTCCATTATTGTTATGGATTCGGGATTCTTCCATATGCACATTTGGTCTAACTTCAATATTGTTTGGAACGTTGTTTCTCTGATTCAGAGTTGCTATACGTGAGAGATTCTGTACGGCCTTAGACAAACTCTCCATCGTCTTTTTAACCTCTGACATTTCTTCTTGCACCATAGCGCGAACTTTATCCTCCAGGGATCGTTGGACAATTAACGCCTCATCGAGCACAAGATTACGAACACCTGGGGTTATTCCTTCATCATTACTTGCATGACCATTACGGGGACAACTTATGTTCAATGCATCCGGTACAACCCTATTTGATGCCGTATCGACTATTATAGATCCCGAAAGATCTGTTATGCGGGGACCTATCTCTTCCCTATTTGTATTTGCCATGTTGTAATTATTATAACTAATCGTTTTTATTTGCTTTGGTTCTGTATGGATTGAAGATCTATTCAAATCGAAATCTGGATTTCTGTTTCTTTTTCTACTATATATTTGCCTTACTTCTGATTGTTTCCATCTATTTTTATTTCTTTCAGCTGGATTCATGCCTTTTGTACCTCGATTATACTATTTTTCTTCAGGTCAGGTCCTAAACTCAGGCGTAAATGATTAAAATAACGCTGAAGTTCTGGAAATAGCTAAAGGTATCTAATTATCGTTTCTTTTAATGATTAGTTCTCTAAAAAAAATTTTTTCAGTATTAAACACAACAAACGGTGACGATACTTGCTTAAATAAAACTTGTGAACACAATCGTATAGTATTATGATAAATTTTTAAAATTTTGAAAGTAAATATTATATGAATACCCTAATAATACTAAATAACCAAAATAAAATATATAATTGTGTAATGAATCTTTGTATTTTCTCAGTATATTTTTTTTTTTTGCAGGTGGTTAATAAATGTAAGTGGTGGTGGATGCGCTTTATAAATTTATTTAAGAACTCTTTACTAAAAGCTCTGCACTGACTTTTCCAGACAAATCTACAAAAACATAAACCTGGTCTTAACAGCAACCTGTGATTATTCCACAATGGTTAAAGGCGAAAGTATGATTCGCTTCTAATACATTAAACTCCTAGTCTTTAGACATGAGTAGCTACCACAAGCAATTTACGTTTCGTGACCAAGTTAGAAAAACGTTTGAATTTAAAATACTATTTAGACAGCTAGTACTAATATCGATCTTTTTTTAATGCGATACTCATATGAACTTTTCTGTCTAAGATATCTCTGATAAACTAAACCTTCTGTTTTCAGAATGCATCCCTACCTCCTAGTACATCAAACATTCAGACCACTGTCTAAATGCACTCTATAAAAACTTAATTTGTTTAATTTATTGGGCTATTGTGTATTAGTATTCGTCTATTGGTTCGTGTTTCGATCTCTCTACACATAATAAATTGTTCTAGGATTCTACATCCATATTTTCGATTGGGCGCCATATTTGTTACAAGACCCTTTAGCATCATGGCGAATGTGAGGCGACTAGCTTTCTTTGAGATTCTTTCTCATGGTGTGAGAACCACCTTTCGCCATGACCCGATGGTCTGTTACGAATAATTGTAATCTATGAAATTGTACTACATAAAACATTGAATTGCCTGTGCAGAGGGAGCAAGGTTTTAGCTCCAGTTGCCCAATCCCTTCCATGATCCCTTGTGCCTATTCTTTGATTAATATGGGATCCCTCTAAAGCGCCGCTGTTCACCCTGACTTACCTTACTTAACCACCATTATAAATTACTTCATTCCTGCATTTTTCTATTTATGACATATTTCTACCTTTTTATTATTTATCTTAAAACTAAAAATTTACTAATTCTATATTTTTTTTGCTCTCTTTAACTTATAACTCTTAAGGTTCCATTTTACATAAATTACATTAAAACTATACACTACAGTACCTAACTTTAGCCTTGACAAACACCAAATTCTATAACAGTTAACAAAAATAACCTTTTTCTTTCCTCGGGGTTTAATTTCCCCTTATGTATATATTTTTTTTAAATAACCTTTATGCCGTTTCCGCGGCGAATCTACTAAAACCTATCGGAATAAAAGAGCTCTCTTAACCGACGGATATTGTTCGGGTTACCCTTGAGGAATTTTCTACTTGGTACAGCTACGAAATTATTTTGTTATTGCAGAATTCAGGTATTTACTAGGCCTCACAAAAATCCAAAACTACACAGAACGTTAAACTCACTAATACTTTAAAACTTAAATATATGTAATATACACTTACACCTAAACTTAAAATTATTTTTGTTTCTTTTTTTTTAACGTTAAATACTACGATGATAATTTCCTTTTTTTTATTTTTGCTATCTGCAATTGATATCTTTCTAATTTTCTCGGTAGGTTTTAAAAAACAACTAAGTGCACATATACAGGTTACCTGGATACAGCCTTTTTTTTATATTCTTCTTTACTTGGCCTGTATCCGCCTCTGCCTAATTTTATTATGGCTTTTTATTGCGCCTGGGTACACTCCACCCAGGTTCCACTCCAAAATATTATTAGCTGGATTCCACAAACAAAAATTTTATTAGCTGGGCTTCTTACTATAGGGCCAATTGACAAAATTTCCTGCTAAAACTCTAATTAGCACACCATCTACATTATAGGGTCATTTACTTTACCTACTGCTCCAGATTTGCTTTATTTATATTTATTAGTTTTGCACTTTATTTTATATTAATTAGTTTTGCCTTTAATTTATATTTATTTATAACTTCTGTACTAATGCACGCACTTTCTATTAATTTTAAAAAAATGGTGGAGCTGAACCTTCTATTTATACCTTCGCTATTCCAGTCACTTAGCCTTAGTACCTTACACCTTAGCTCTTCTTAATATCCTTAGCTATCCTTCTCAGCCGTGCGCCTAATATTTATCCTTTTCTATTGCACAACTTAATTTGTTTCTATACATTTCGGAATTCTGTTCAAACCTAACGTACAAAAACAAAATTTTCATTCATATTTACGTTTACTACATTTTCTAACCCACTGTTATACGTATACTTTTGTTGGAAAATGTGGCAACAATTTTCTTTTACACGTTAATCAGCTGGCCTTGAATTTGCTTCATATAATTTACATTCATTCGTGCTGCATGTTTTATGTTCAGAGATAAGTATAATTTCAATGATTTTTATTTATTTTAAACGATTTTATTTTATTTTCAGGACAAGGGTAAGTGTAAGTATGTTCTTTCCAATCATGGCTTGTATATTTTGTTTAATTTTCTTTCTTTTACAGGTACTCGAGACTGGGAAAAAGCTGTGGTCAGGCTCGCCACATGTCCTTAGGCTTTTTCCTGATTACTGACATTTTCTGTCCACGGCCACTAGCAAGGCGGTCAGACCGCTGGCTTTTGTAATCGTTGCTTTATTTAGCAAGAAGCCTACATAAGCGCATGTATAAACATATGTATGTGTTTCCGGTCACCGCAACAAAACTCTGGAGTTAGCAAGGCAACGATGATAAGGCCGGTGTGCGTGGGCCGATTAGCTACGTGGGGAATTCCCACACCCTGACTTCTCAACAGCCGGGCATATTCGTATAGGACGATACATTTGAGGATTTTGTCTGCCAGTTTATGTGTTATGAGAAATCTAAAGGCATTTTATTTCCGTTTAAACCCTAATTTATGGCAGACTAAAAATTTTACTTGCAACCTTTTCAGGGAAGTTTATTATAATTATTTTGATCATGTTACTTTTTGTGTTTTTTTTTCTTTTTAGGTTTTGTTTGCGAATCAAATGCTGACTTACTATATAACATCACAGACTATTGTTTACTTTTATTGCACGAATTTTCTAAAATCAAGGTATGTCAATATGTATAATTAGAATGTTTATAATATAATTGCAGAATCACATGAAACTCAGGTACAACGCGCTCATATTAGGTAGAAAACAAACACAACTTAATATTAACAGACAGTATTAAATCTATGTATTACATTCTTAACCCTAATATTGCACATTATGTATCACAGATTCTACAACTCTACTTGTGTACTTTACACTTTGATGTCTTTTACATGATAAACCCCTACCGGTTTTCCATTCATCGATTCCAATTCGTACATATTGTTTCCGATTGGTTTTAGAATTCGGCATTTGAGAAATCTTTTACAAAATTTAGCATGGATATTGCGCTTAAAATCACTTAGCACTGTATTTCTTCTATATACCTCTTGGCCTGGCGTAAATTTAACTATCCTAGCTCTTTTGTTATATCTTTCGGCCGATCTTATATATGCTTCATGCAGATTTTTCATGATTTTTTCTCTAAGCATTTCTAATCGTTCGTTTCTACTAAAGGTTGTAATTTCGTGATCTGTTAACGATGCTAATTTTCTGGCTAATTTGTAATCTGTGCCGCTCGAAAACATGTGAAACCCAAATAGTGCAAAGAAAGGAGTAATACCAATTGCTGAGTGCACTGATGTTCTTAAGGCACACTCAATCTCTGATAGGTACAGATCCCAGTCCCGTTGGTCTTCCTCAAGATACGCTCTAATCGCTGCGAGTACCGATTGATTGACTCATTCTGAAGCGTTGGACTGTGGAGAATATACAGCAGTTTTTATATGCTGTATCTTGTATGTTTCGATCATGTTTTGAAATGATTTTGATAAAAACTGCGGCCCATTATCACTGTGTATGATTTCTGGTACTCCAAATTTATTAAAGATCTCAGTTACCAAGAAGTGTATAACATTGTTCGTTGTCGCCTCTTTCATAGCTTTTAAAAAGGTAAATTTTGAAAAATGGTCAACGACGATAAAGATGTAACTATTTCCCTTTTTCGATCTAGGATACTTTCCAAGAAAATCAATGTACAGCTTTTGAAATGGCCTATCAGTTATAACTCTTTCTCCAATTGCAGGCATAAGATTTTGATTAGAATGCTTAGATTCTTTACAGGTGTGGCATCTAGAAACATACGTTTTTATGTGACTGGTCATTTTCGGCCAGTAAAAATACCTTTTAATTCTTTCTATTGTTTTTGTGACACCTCCATGCGACATATTAGGTGGTGCATGCGCCTTTTCTATAATTGCCACTGTAAGATTTTCTGGCACCCACAATTTCCATGTACTTTCTTCTCCAAGTTCATAGTCAAAATTTGACTTTTTAAATACCATGCCATCAACTACACGAAGATCTGGCAGTTTATCAGAATTTTTATTTATTTCTTCTATTAGATTTTTGTATTGATCGCTTTCGAATTCGATAGTTTCAAAATCAAGTAACTCTTCTTTACTAATATCATCTACGGAGCTTAGCGGTGATCGAGACAACAAGTCAGGCACGACATTTTCTGATCCCTTACGGTGTTTAATATCGAAATCATAAGCTTGTAATAGCAATGACCATCTAGCTAACCGTCCACTAAGATCTTTTAACGTCATCAACCATTGTAAGCTGGCATGATCCGTTATGACAGTAAATGGCATCATCTCTACATACGGTCTGAACTTTCGAATTGCTAATACTGCAGCCAAACATTCTTTTTCAGTAACAGTATAATTTCTCTGGCACGAGTTTAACTTTTGCGAGTAAAACGCTATAGGGTGCTCTTCTTCATTATTGTTGACTTGAAATAATACTGCCCCTACACCATAACTTGATGCATCACATTGGATAAAAAATCTCTTCGAAAAATCGGCATGTCTTAATACCGGAGCTGTAGTTAGCGCCCCTTTAAGCTTCTCAAATGCTTCAATTGCCTCCGTGGTCATTGTAAACTTGTTTGATTTTTTTAACGTGTCAGTTAAAGGTGCTGAAATAGCAGCAAAGTCTCGTATGAAACGTCTATACCATCTTGCGGTGCCGAGAAAACTTCTAACCTCTCTTATATTTTTAGGTAATCTTATATTCTTGATTGCTTTGATCTTTTCAGGGTCTGTTTTTAACATCCCGCCTCCAACAATAAATCCAAGGTATTTTAGTTCCTGGAAACAAAATTTGGATTTCTTTAGCCCTATGGTTAATTTAGCTTCTTTTAAACACTTTGCAACTTCCGTTAAAATTCGTAAATGCTCTTCAAATGTACTAGATATAACGAGCAAGTCATCTAAATATACAAAAACGTTGTCCTTTAAGCGTTGAGGTATGACCTTGTCCATCAATCTGCATAATCGCAGCGCCGCATTGCATAAGCCGAAAGGCATCACTCTGAACTGGTACAACGGTCTGCCGGGTATCGTGAACGCCGTATAGGGTTTACTCTTTTCCTCTAGCTTAATTTGCCAAAAAGCATATTTTAAGTCGACGCTACTTATGAAATAAGTCTCATCAATTCTACTTAAAATTCCATCGATATTTTGTAATGGATACGCGTCTTTTTTCGTTAGCTTATTTAATTTTCGGGCATCCAAACACAATCGATTTTTATCGGGTTTTCTCACAATTGTTATTCTATTGCTCCATGCGCTGTGACTTTCTTCTATAACATTCAACCTTAACATATTGTCAATTTCTTCATACACTATATTCTGTACCGCTGGCGATATAGGGTAATATCTTTCTTTAACCGCTGTCGCATCATCTACTAATTCTATAGAATGTTCTTCCAATGAAGTCATTCCTAGACCTTTTTCCTCAAAAGTATCAAATTCTTTAATTACACTATTTAATTTTTTCTGCTGATCTTCAGTCAATTCATGTGGTTTCATTTTATTTTCTATTTCGGAATCATTGAAGTCCTGTTGTATTTTATTTGCATCTAACTCATTTACACCTACTATGTCTGTAGCTAACTCAAACATTCTCCAAAAATCAATACCTAAATACAAAACTTGTTCTAATTCTGGACAAAGATAAAAATTCATTTCGTGTTCTTTTTCTCTGTATTTTACCGATAGTTTCACTTTGCCTAATAAACGATGTTTTTGACCACTGGCAGTTTTCACAATCGTTAACGATGGGGATATTGTTATACCTAATTTATCCAATAATTCTCGGCAACCTTTATCTAAAATGCTTACAGACGCGCCGGAATCTAACAGTCCTGTTGCCGCTGTTTCATTTAATGTAACTTCTACAAAAACTCTCGGGTCAGCTATATTTCTGTCAATCCTTTTAATAGATTCTAAGATTTGCCGTCTCATCTGTTTTCGCTCCCTGAATTTTCGGCGAAGTTTTAAAATATGTTTATTAATCGGCTTATGTTTAAAAATTTCTGCTCTTACTTTGTCATAATTTTCTTGCCTCGCTTGTAGTGGCAGATAATGTCTCGTATGTGGTTCATATTTTTGATCGTTTAATTTAATAAAATTTTGTATTAACTGTGTTGTTTTATTTTCAGGTTCATTTAAGATCTGTTTGTAGCAGGGTTCTCCGTTCGACGTAGGTCCCCTGTTGTTCCCACGCCTTTCTTCACGTTTTTCTGCGCGCATGTAGGGCATTTTGGTGTCGTGACATTTGGCCTTCCACATCGGTAGCAAAATAATGATCGTTGCTCCACCGGACATTCCTTAAATACGTAGCCTGCAACTTTGCAGTTCCAGCAGCTTACGGAGGCTTTTTGTTGAATGATTTGTACAGCATCAACATCTGAACTTTCTGGGTATTGTAATTCACTCCGGTGTCGTTCTTCAGGATCAATATATACTTCATTTATATGCCGTGATGTTCTTGCGATGGGTGTAATGTACCTAACTTCTCTTCTGGGGAAATTTCTTTCCGCTTCATTGCACTCTACTCGCAACTGCTCAACTGAAGACACTGCTATCGGGTATACAATCTTTGACACATTTATATTTATATTGCGTTTCATGATTTTAATCATGTCATATTCTGGTATGGGCTGAGTTAGTTTTGATCGCAATTTGTTCATTACATGAAAGTAAGCATCAATTGTCTCGGAATTTTCTTGTTTCCTTTCAACCAAATCCCGCATGATTTCAAAATTCGACCTTGGTGTTTTGTATTGTGATAATAACGCTAGACGTAACACAGGCCATTCGGTAACTCCATGTGTTTCCATAAACGACCAGTACCAATCTTTTACAGAATCTGAGACTAATAAATGAAAATCTCTAACTACTTCTCTCTCCGTGATATTATAATGAGCTCTTAGATGTTCAAGCCTAAAAATGAAATCATCTACACTAATGGATCTACCATCGAACTCAATACATAATTTATCTAATCGAATTTGGCGAAAATCAATCACATCATTGTTACTCATCATTGTTGACATTGTTTTCCTTTCTTGAATGACATTGCGTAGGATAGTTAGAAACTGAATTATGAACCTGGAAACCTTCAGGCATGTAAGTATTAGTACTTTCTATATTCTCATTTATATTACTATTTGTACAATTGTTATAGATTCCATTATTGTTATGGATTCGGGATTCTTCCATATGCACATTTGGTCTAACTTCAATATTGTTTGGAACGTTGTTTCTCTGATTCAGAGTTGCTATACGTGAGAGATTCTGTACGGCCTTAGACAAACTCTCCATCGTCTTTTTAACCTCTGACATTTCTTCTTGCACCATAGCGCGAACTTTATCCTCCAGGGATCGTTGGACAATTAACGCCTCATCGAGCACAAGATTACGAACACCTGGGGTTATTCCTTCATCATTACTTGCATGACCATTACGGGGACAACTTATGTTCAATGCATCCGGTACAACCCTATTTGATGCCGTATCGACTATTATAGATCCCGAAAGATCTGTTATGCGGGGACCTATCTCTTCCCTATTTGTATTTGCCATGTTGTAATTATTATAACTAATCGTTTTTATTTGCTTTGGTTCTGTATGGATTGAAGATCTATTCAAATCGAAATCTGGATTTCTGTTTCTTTTTCTACTATATATTTGCCTTACTTCTGATTGTTTCCATCTATTTTTATTTCTTTCAGCTGGATTCATGCCTTTTGTACCTCGATTATACTATTTTTCTTCAGGTCAGGTCCTAAACTCAGGCGTAAATGATTAAAATAACGCTGAAGTTCTGGAAATAGCTAAAGGTATCTAATTATCGTTTCTTTTAATGATTAGTTCTCTAAAAAAAATTTTTTCAGTATTAAACACAACAAACGGTGACGATACTTGCTTAAATAAAACTTGTGAACACAATCGTATAGTATTATGATAAATTTTTAAAATTTTGAAAGTAAATATTATATGAATACCCTAATAATACTAAATAACCAAAATAAAATATATAATTGTGTAATGAATCTTTGTATTTTCTCAGTATATTTTTTTTTTTGCAGGTGGTTAATAAATGTAAGTGGTGGTGGATGCGCTTTATAAATTTATTTAAGAACTCTTTACTAAAAGCTCTGCACTGACTTTTCCAGACAAATCTACAAAAACATAAACCTGGTCTTAACAGCAACCTGTGATTATTCCACAATGGTTAAAGGCGAAAGTATGATTCGCTTCTAATACATTAAACTCCTAGTCTTTAGACATGAGTAGCTACCACAAGCAATTTACGTTTCGTGACCAAGTTAGAAAAACGTTTGAATTTAAAATACTATTTAGACAGCTAGTACTAATATCGATCTTTTTTTAATGCGATACTCATATGAACTTTTCTGTCTAAGATATCTCTGATAAACTAAACCTTCTGTTTTCAGAATGCATCCCTACCTCCTAGTACATCAAACATTCAGACCACTGTCTAAATGCACTCTATAAAAACTTAATTTGTTTAATTTATTGGGCTATTGTGTATTAGTATTCGTCTATTGGTTCGTGTTTCGATCTCTCTACACATAATAAATTGTTCTAGGATTCTACATCCATATTTTCGATTGGGCGCCATATTTGTTACAAGACCCTTTAGCATCATGGCGAATGTGAGGCGACTAGCTTTCTTTGAGATTCTTTCTCATGGTGTGAGAACCACCCTTCGCCATGACCCGATGGTCTGTTACGAATAATTGTAATCTATGAAATTGTACTACATAAAACATTGAATTGCCTGTGCAGAGGGAGCAAGGTTTTAGCTCCAGTTGCCCAATCCCTTCCATGATCCCTTGTGCCTATTCTTTGATTAATATGGGATCCCTCTAAAGCGCCGCTGTTCACCCTGACTTACCTTACTTAACCACCATTATAAATTACTTCATTCCTGCATTTTTCTATTTATGACATATTTCTACCTTTTTATTATTTATCTTAAAACTAAAAATTTACTAATTCTATATTTTTTTTGCTCTCTTTAACTTATAACTCTTAAGGTTCCATTTTACATAAATTACATTAAAACTATACACTACAGTACCTAACTTTAGCCTTGACAAACACCAAATTCTATAACAGTTAACAAAAATAACCTTTTTCTTTCCTCGGGGTTTAATTTCCCCTTATGTATATATTTTTTTTAAATAACCTTTATGCCGTTTCCGCGGCGAATCTACTAAAACCTATCGGAATAAAAGAGCTCTCTTAACCGACGGATATTGTTCGGGTTACCCTTGAGGAATTTTCTACTTGGTACAGCTACGAAATTATTTTGTTATTGCAGAATTCAGGTATTTACTAGGCCTCACAAAAATCCAAAACTACACAGAACGTTAAACTCACTAATACTTTAAAACTTAAATATATGTAATATACACTTACACCTAAACTTAAAATTATTTTTGTTTCTTTTTTTTTAACGTTAAATACTACGATGATAATTTCCTTTTTTTTATTTTTGCTATCTGCAATTGATATCTTTCTAATTTTCTCGGTAGGTTTTAAAAAACAACTAAGTGCACATATACAGGTTACCTGGATACAGACTTTTTTTAATATTCTTCTTTACTTGGCCTCTATCCGCCTCTGCCTAATTTTATTATGGCTTTTTATTGCGCCTGGGTACACTCCACCCAGGTTCCACTCCAAAATATTATTAGCTGGATTCCACAAACAAAAATTTTATTAGCTGGGCTTCTTACTATAGGGCCAATTGACAAAATTTCCTGCTAAAACTCTAATTAGCACACCATCTACATTATAGGGTCATTTACTTTACCTGCTGCTCCAGATTTGCTTTATTTATATTTATTAGTTTTGCACTTTATTTTATATTAATTAGTTTTGCCTTTAATTTATATTTATTTATAACTTCTGTACTAATGCACGCACTTTCTATTAATTTTAAAAAAATGGTGGAGCTGAACCTTCTATTTATACCTTCGCTATTCCAGTCACTTAGCCTTAGTACCTTACACCTTAGCTCTTCTTAATATCCTTAGCTATCCTTCTCAGCCGTGCGCCTAATATTTATCCTTTTCTATTGCACAAGTTAATTTGTTTCTATACATTTCGGAATTCTGTTCAAACCTAACGTACAAAAACAAAATTTTCATTCATATTTACGTTTACTACATTTTCTAACCCACTGTTATACGTATACTTTTGTTGGAAAATGTGGCAACAATTTTCTTTTACACGTTAATCAGCTGGCCTTGAATTTGCTTCATATAATTTACATTCATTCGTGCTGCATGTTTTATGTTCAGAGATAAGTATAATTTCAATGATTTTTATTTATTTTAAACGATTTTATTTTATTTTCAGGACAAGGGTAAGTGTAAGTATGTTCTTTCCAATCATGGCTTGTATATTTTGTTTAATTTTCTTTATTTTACAAGTACTCGAGACGGGGAAAAGCTGTGGTCAGGCTCGCCACATGTCCTTAGGCTTTTTCCTGATTACTGACATTTTCTGTCCACGGCCACTAGCAAGGCGGTCAGACCGCTGGCTTTTGTAATCGTTGCTTCATTTAGCAAGAAGCCTACATATAGCAAAAAGTTTTGCTATATTATTTATTTAATTAAAAGTAATTTTAAAGCACATATTCAAATCTTATCTCTAAAATATAATTAATTATTTCCAATGTAAAATCTAATTTAATATATTTATATCTTAATACACTATATACTATTGTGTAGGGAGACGTCTCGACAGACCAATGTGTCTGTTTTTTTCAGTCTCTGGTGCCCATTAAATTGCAACAAGTTGCGTACAATAGTGTTGGAATGGACCACTAGTTCTTTTACATATTTGCATTAGTGTGTTTTTAGTTCTTGCTGGATAGTGGGAACTTCGAGGTCTCTATGAATATTTTCACATCTTATATACCAAGGGGCGCAGGCGATAAATCGTAAAATCCTAGCCTGTCGTGTTTGTAGCGTCTGGATGTTATAATAGATTTGTATAAAAACCAGGGCCCGTAACGGTTATAAGTTTTATCGAAAAAGTTATTTAATAACGGTCATTTTGTAACTTATATAAAAAAGCTCTTTCTTAAACAGTTATTTTTTAACGTAAAAATAAAAGGTCGAACGAAACTCAAAATAAAACTCTTTTGAGGAGTTTTATTTTGCTGTCAGAAATAAAACTCATTTAAGGAGTTTAATTTTTTCCGTTGTCGTGTGCACCCGGTAGGGCGAATAGGAGGAAAGTTGGCAACGCGGAAAAACAGCTGAGAAAAATTGCGCCAGAGAAAAAGTATATAAACAAAAAAAAAACACAACAAAAAAATTAATGAAGAAAAAATAACAAACTAGGCAATCAAATTGCTGAAAACAAAAAAAAGATGGACGTAGCTTGGCGTCCCGGAGGTTTCGTGGACCGTCAAACTAAAAATGTCGCTTTCTTTCTTTTTCGATTGGTGACGAAGGACGTCGGAGTGATTTGTGGCGCTAAGGAGCAGGAAAAATTGGATGAAAGTGGAATATATGTCTTGTACAACCAAAAGGAAAGCTGAACTTATGTGACGAAGAAAAAATTACAGAAAATTAAAAGTGCCAGATTTACTTACATATATGTATCTGCATAAATTAAAGATACAGAGAAAAAAACTAACAAAAAAATTAAATTTTGTGGTGCTAAAATAATTTTTATTGGTGTGTTAAAGAAAAAAAAAAAGAAAAACAAAACCCCCCACCGAATGTACATAAAAAGATAAACTTACTTTGTAAATAAACGAAATAATCTTAATAAACTAAAAATCGAAAGGGTTAGTCAAATAAAAAAAAATAATATATATCACCGAAAGTTTCACCAAAATTTAATCGCAATCGCTGAAAACTGCCACACCTGCGCCGTCACTTCCATCGAGGGACCAGAGATCCAGCTACAACGCTTGTTTCGCCTAAATAATTAGCTCAGGTATTCGGCCAAAGACTTCGAACCAGACGACGGACGACCTACGAACAAATAAAAATATCATATATATTTTCTTTTAGATTTTTTTTTGGGGGGAAAACATATTTACCATTCCGAAAACATTCCTCAGGCGTATTAGAGGTCTTGAGGGCGCGTAGTTTGAGCTCAAGCTAGGAGTCACCTCGCGGTCAATTAGGTAGTTTTCCTTGAAGGAGAAAAATAAAACAAAATTAAATATATATTGTGCACCGCGTATTAAAAGCCTGCTACACGAACAAGTACAGAAACGCCAACGGACGGACGGCCTGTACCGTATAGACGGCAGTTAATTTTTTCATTTTTTTTTTTTTGTTGTTCAAGTAAAGTCAACCTCGAACAACTTTATAATTTTGATTTTAATTTTTTTAATTGGTTTAAAACTTTTCATTTTATTTTTATCTAAAATAAGTATTTTATTTTCATCTTTTTTTTCATGTGTTAGTAATTGGAATCTCGATTTTTTTTTATATATTTAAATAAATTGTAATTTTATAATGAATTTTAAATGAAAAGCTCTTTGTAAGAATATGGAGTAAATTCCTTGAAAGTGCGGTAAGTAGGGTAAGGTAAGTGGTTGCAAGGCAAGATGCATTTTTGGGCCATCTGGATCCCACACTATTAAGATGGCATGGTGAGGGCTGCTGATCTCAAGCGGGAGGGTCGATACCAGGCATAACATCGGCCTGAAGGTGATATGGGGCATCAAAGGAACAGTCAGGCTTGCTTCGGGCTCCATAATTCTACGTGTATTTTATTTCCTTTTTTTTCCATAAAAAGATAGGCTGGCATGGATTTTTTTTTGTAGTGCAGATAGAGCCGATTGGTTGGCAAGAACCACCCCAAGACGGCGAGCAAAAGCCGGAGCAACCGCGAGCATGCCAGCGCCGCCAACAGTCGGGCCACAAATAAATCTTTCACTCTACATTTCAGCGACGCAACACTACACCGTCAAAAATAAAATTCATTTAGGAGTTTTATTTTTCCCGTCAAAAATAAAACTCATGTAAAGAGCTTGATTTTTTCCGTCGGAAAAAAACTCATACATATTGTATAAATTAACACGCGGAGTTTAACCCTGGTCAAATCATTAATTTGTGTGGAGCACAATTGTAACTACATCAAGCGCGGAGCTGTGGGTTGCTTTCCTTAATAACTTCATACAAAGTTTTTTGCTCAGTAAGAAAGGTGAGTTTCACACATATATTTTTAATAAATATTTTCATAATTACATTGTAGATACGTATTTTTATGTGTAATTTCAAATGTTAACATTTTACTTATAGTGCTATTAATTTAATATCCGTACCAATATAAACTAGCCAAAATTGTACAATGTGCTCCAGCAACCCAGGTAAGCGTGGAAAGAGCGTTCTCTGCGCTTAAATTGGTATTGAGCGACCTGCGTTCAAATCTTTCCGCAGAAAATTTGGAAAAAATAATGTTCGTCAAATTAAATATGAAATAAACAAAATTGTATACATATTACAAGAAAATAAACCAAATATTATAAAACAAAAAAATAAAACTACGAGTTATATTTTCTGACGAAAAAAATAAAACTCTTTAAATGAGTTTTAAAATAAAACTCCCTAAATGAGTCTTATTTTTTGACGAAAAGATAGAACTCCTAAATGATTTTTATTTTAGACGGAAAAAATAAAACTCCTCAAATGAGTTTTATTTCTGACGGAAAAATAAAACTCCTCAAAAAAGTTTTATTTTATGACTTATAAATAAAACTCTCTTTAAAGAGTTTCATTCGACCTTTTATTTTATCACTGAAAAAAAACTGTTAACTGTGGAATTGAGATCAGTTTCTTAAGATCACCAAATATTCTGAAAGAACTCCTCAATACGAATCTATTGGTATATAGGAGTATAGGTGTTCCTTGACGCTAACCTAAAGAGTTTTTGAGTTCATGTTTTCACGGATAACGGTTATTTACGGTCCCTGATAAAAACACTTTGTAAGTTCTATGGCCGAAAATTGTGCCTCAATATGGCGGCACAAAATTAAGCGTCGATCTAGGTGGATACCCAAATATTTAACGTGTGTTTGCGCTGTTATTGTTATTGGGCCACAATTTTGCTTCCTCGCGAGTACATTTGGAAGAAATTACCTTAATACTTCACTTTTTTAACCAGTCCTCTGCCTCATGAAAGTGGAACTGAAGTTTTTTTTAGGTGCAACCTTGTGATCATTATTAACTACAAAACACTTACTTATAACAGCAGTGTCGTCTGCAAACGTTGATGTATGGGCTTGTTGGCATATATATGTAATAGCGATCCTAGTATACTACCTTGAGGGACTCCTGCAGAGATTCTGCCATTTTTAGATAACTGGTCTTTTGGCCTTACTTTAAACGTTCTATCAGTCAAATAGTTCTTAAGAACTCGAGTTATTTCTGAGAGCAAATATTAATAAATAAAGCTGAACAGTATTTTTTATTTTAATATCGGGGGATATCGAAGCAGACCGCTATCTTTGTGGATCCCCTTTCGGCCCCTTATTTCCTGGAATTTATTTCAGGCAAAAATAGCCTTTACTATCGACTATAGTGATTTAAGACTGTCGACTGGTAACTGTCGACACACTTCCTCATCACCGAGTCTCTTGTAATTGCTAGCCTTTAAGACTTAAGTCCACCATGGCATTCACATTTAACAAGTGTCTGCCCGTGGCCTCTTGATCTTCCACCGTGGATTAGCGATTTTTTATACGAGGGTGTTAACTTCGCTCCGCTCGACTTATTTAGCCAGACTCCACCGCCACCACGTGGAAGTATTAGTCAGAAACTCTGATAGCGCACTCAGTTACGGCAAGCCATATCTTTGTGCCTGCCAGCTGACGGCCAAGCTGGACAGTATTGCTTATATTCAAACGCAGATCTAATAACGGTGAAAATTTTATGAACTTGGTCCATAGTACTTTGCCTCACACGAAAACCAAACTAATGGTCCGGGATAATGTTTTGTTAATTAAAATAAGGAGTTAACCCAGAGACGAATAATTTTTCAAATAAATTTTGCAAAATTGAGAGTAGGTTAAGGAGTCTGTATGACGTAATCTGGCATGAGTCCTTTCCTGGTTTAGGAAAACTAACAATTTCAGACTTCTTTGAAGAGCATGGGAAGAAGACAACGCACAACAAGGTATTAAATATTAATAGCAAGATTCTCACTGCGGAATTAAGTAAGTTTCCTACATTGATCCTGTAATACGATCAGATTCGGGTGATCTTCTCATATCTATATTTTTAATAGTCGTTTTTATTGAAGATAGCCGAAATTTCATAGGATCATATACAGTGTCACTAATATTTGAAATAGTGAAGCTATTTATGTCGTGTGAAAACCTTTTCTAAGTGATTCGCAAATGCATTTACCGTTTTAAAAGAGTTTTTGACCCAGGTGAAGTTTTGAAGTCTTAAAAATAATCTGCATATCAGGTGATGACTGGTGGGATTTTTTTTAACTATTGGCTTTGTTGGCGTTGCACATCTGCCTTCTACCCTGGCTATATGACTTTGGTCTACGCCATTTTAAAATTTGAGATATAAAAAAGAATTAGTAAAATGTATTGTTTGACATAACTTTGTCGAACTACAATTATTGATATTAGAGGTAATTAAATTTTTAGGTATGAGTTCGTTTTCCTTATTCTTTCTATTCAGAACGAAAATTTATTTGATATGATAACTTTGAACACATTAAAAGTTAAAATTTGATTAGACAACTAAGCTGAATGGAATGCATTCTCTATGCCGCTGCACACGATAGTTATCAACATTTTTCTTGTCATTTCATCGTCTATTCAACCCAACACTAAAGATAAATAGAATACGAGAATGAATATTTCTCTACTTATCTTGTGCTTGCTTTTTCCTTGGTTAGTTAAAATCAAATTGCGTATGGTAACCTAGAATTCAACAAAAAAAAGTTAGAGTGTTGTAAAACTTCGTTCCAAGGGAAAAAGCAAATGCCTTCGATGTTGACGGTCGGCTCGTGTTCAAACAGATTTGTCGAAGCAATTGTTCGCACAATACTTTTATGCCCTTACACAGACAAAATACAAAGTATGTGTGTGTGCTCTCGTTTATAAATACCCGTACATAAACTATGCTAAAAGCATCAATACAATCTCTATGAGAGAAAAAATTAACAAGAACATCTACACGTATTCTTCAAACAGAAGACCATTAACACATTTTCTCCCGCTATTTTGTAGACGATCTTTCAATCTACAAACAACTTTATGGCTAGTCCAGACGTAGTGTTATGACAAAGAGTAGAAAATTTGGTCCATCAACTGAACTATTAATTATTGTTCATATGAGAAATTTTTGATAGTTCGTATATTAAATTTTTTTCTTTATTACTTCAATCCGAAGAAAACTTTAATGAAGCCATGTACTATTTTAACATAAACTAAAAGGAGAATTAACTTAAACAGTCTGCTTACTTATTTTTCTTCTTTGAAATAAGCATTAAAATTCAAACTTGCGTATTGGGTGTTTACCTTTTAAAAATCGTCTAAATACCGAAAATTTTCAAATCTGGCAACCATATAGTTATAATGAATAATTCTCTATTAAACAGGTCTGGATTAGTAGGAAACATATTTTTAAATAAATAAAGTAGGGAACCCTACTCAGCACATAAAGTAATCACTACTAATGTAACGAGTACGTTTTAGTACGGCCATCGGCTGCTGGAAAACAAAAATCGCATAATTTATTCATTTTTAAGGCAATTGCGATTAATACTACCTAATTTTATACGTAAAAAGCGATGACTAGGATGGGAGTATAAAATCCAAGGCCATACCACCGTAACCCATTTGAACACATTTAGCTGCGGTAAGCAAAATAGGATACTAACAAGTTTTATTTTTGCATATATATGCCTGTATGTACAGTGGATCACAGTAAAAATGGATTACTTGTCACCAAAGTTGAGATTAGAAACATAGTAAATAGAGCGAAGAGTTAAATTATTAGCAAATTTATGATAATTCCTTAAAAGGTTTATAACAAAACTAGTTTTAGGGAAACACCTCAAAAAAGAAATAAAGTGTTTGATGGAAAATGCAATTTTAAAGAAAATAAGTGCAAACCGGCGGAAATTGCACATTTTCAGAAATGCGAGCCTCTAAAATTTTGGGAATGCTTAGACCGAGGTAACAGCAATTTTAGTTCGTCAAGATTTGTGATTAATGCCGGGAGAGGTAAGAAGAATGGAAAAAGTTCCAGACTTCCTCTTACTCGTGATTTGTTGTTTTCTCAATCGCAATTTTAAACAAAAACAAAATGTAACCCAACAAAAGTGGAATTGCTGAATATAATTTTTGTGTTTAAAGAACGTAAAGCCAAGTTTAAACTAGAATTAAAAAAAATCTTTCTGTGTGATCCCGGTTTTAACTAAATTACTATGAGATACTATACGTTCATAAATATTAAAAATAAAATTGATACGTTGAAAATTAGTTGCAGATTTAAGATTATAATTTTACATAACTTGACAGGTTTCGCCCTCAAAAGAAGTTCGCATTGCTGGCCTTCAGCCGAATGCACATACATTCTATATATTTTACCTTTATTTAAATGGTATTTCGAAAGATTTTCGTTGTTTCCAAGTTTACAACATTTACCCATAAAAATGTTTTTGATTTATTAAACGAATTTGAAATGTGTTACAAGACCCTTTAGCATCATGGCGAATGTGAGGCGACTAGCTTTCTTTGAGATTCTTTCTCATGGTGTGAGAACCACCCTTCGCCATAATGCTAAAGGGTCTTCTAACAAATATGGCGCCCAACGTGGGGCTCGAACCCACGACCCTGAGATTAAGAGTCTCATGCTCTACCGACTGAGCTAGTCGGGCTTTAGAGGGATCCCATATTAATCAAAGAATAGGAATAAGGGATCGTGGAAGGGATTGGGCAACTGGCAATTCAATGTTTTATGTAGCACAATTTCATAGATTACAATTATTCGTAACAGACCATCGGGTCTTGGCGAAGGGTGGTTCTCACACCATGAGAAAGAATCTCAAAGAAGGCTAGTCGCCTCACATTCGCCATGATGCTAAAGGGTCTTGTAACAAATGTAAACTTCTAGTTATATCCATCTTGTTCAAAATAACACAAAAAATCTTTTAAAATTTATATATTTTTTTGCTAACTATTTACGTAAGCTGCGCACACACTTATAATTTGTTCGTGTTTACTGACGTCCAAGTTAATAGGCATGTGAGCGCGCAAATCACAAGCAAATAAAATTTTCAATATCAATTTAAAATTTAAAAATATTCAATTAACCCCTTCGGATATAATGACGAGTCTAGCTCGTCATTGGTTTTTTATACCATACCGCACAATGAAGAGCTACACTCGTCATGCGACTAAAGTTACTGTTGAATATGATAATTAATTTAGTTTAACTTCTAGTGTACTGAATTTGGCTACACTTGTTACTTGTGGAAATATCACTATCACATATTGTTTACCGTTAGAATTTTGATATATTGTTTATGACCAACTCTATTACTATTCCCAAAAAATGTTTGACTTCACCACCTTCAAGTCTCCGTTATCACTGCAGCCAATCATTATATCGTCATCGTAAACTGCTATCAAGTTGAATTTATCACCATCGTTTGCCTGATGAAGGCAGGGTTCACTCTTACACTGAACAATACCAATTTCTCCAATAGCTGCATCAAGAGTAATATTCCATGCATGTCCAGACTGTTTAAGACCATAATAGTTTTAGTACCTTATTTGACTCTGTCTTTAAACCCATCAGGAGGCTTCATGTATATTTTTATTCTTCTAATTGACTTTAAATAGGCAGTAGAAACATCAACGTAAGGAAAATATAAGTTTTTCTATGCTGCTAATGCCATCATGGTTCTAATTGTGCAGTAGTGTACAACTAGTGAAATTGTCTCGTTAAAATGTATACCGAATTGTTGACCACATCCCTTTGGACATTACCATGCTTATCAGTTTTTAACCTAAAAACACACAGCCGATGACCTTTTTGTTGTGCGGCAAATCTGTAACGGTCTAGGTATCGTTTTATGCATATCTATCAGGACTTTGTATTCATGGTTTATAGCATCTTTCCAAAAGTTACAGAATTCAATTTCATAGGCTTCTGCCACCTTTTGGGGAATCTTAATATTTTCGCTTTTTATAAAATTTAATTGCTGATATACGAATTAGCTTTGGTCTGCCTCTTCCTCTGGTAGCAGGCTCTGCCTTTTTATTTTCATCATGGCTCTCTGAACTGCAGGTTTGAAATTCTTTACCACTTTTATTATCAAAATCTAGGTTAGCACTGACGTTATCATTGCTTGTTTCTCCCTTTACCGAGTTGATGTGCTCTTCCTTTTCGTTTAAAATTTCTGAAAAATTATATGATTCGGTGCTGATCAACGTCATTTTTTTTTTTGTCAACATCATAAACATAAACAGGATAATAGCCTGTATGCTTTAGACGTTGCTGAGTAACCGACAAAAATTATTTTTTTTTCTCTTTGCTCTAATCTTTTTACTTTGGATTTTGTATAACGCTTAGCTTCTGCCCATACCGATTCATTTTCGTTTGCATGCAACATCATACTCCGCAATATTTCAATAATCGTCCGGTTCGCTAGTTCAGCAACGCCGTTCTGCTGGGGCGTGTGCGGCACTGTTAGCTGATGTTGAATGCCGCACTGCTCAAGAAAATAATCAAATGCAAGTAGTGGCATGCAATTGTTGTATACGTATTATCAACGAAAAAGTCTTCGAAATAGTCGAATCTCATGCCATTCGTTTTTGAGTTTACACATGCAAGTGTAAGTTCATTTTTAAAATGTCGTCGAAGCGTAAACTTGAAAAAATTTGTTTACTTTTAATATTAAAAAAAATTTGATCAGAAAATGATAAAGAAAAATTAAAGAAAAATGTTGTTAAGAGGAGATATTGGGTAAAACCCCTATTGATTAAAAGGTGCGATTTAGACATCGAAGCACACTTTTAATAATTTTAAAATATTCTGTTGGCTCAATTTTGCTTCCATTTTAACTTTTTGTTTTCTTTTTAAAATAGAGTTACCGAGTTTATCATATAGGCATATTTTTGGGGAAACGATTTACACATATTATCAATAGTAATATTTTATTATTATTACTAATATTATTGCTTTTTAATTAAGAAACTTGAATTTTTTATGCGCAATTTAAGAAATAAATCATAACAGCATAATAATCGTAATAATAAATCATTTAAAAAGGTATAAATTTAATTACAATTTAACAGCAATCCAGTAAATTTACATTTAATATTGAACAGGGTAACTTTGTCTATCGTTTTGACATTTACCTAGCGTTTACACATGCCACTAGGAGTTCGAAAAACTCAATACACTCACACATTTTCACTAACACATTTACATTTTTCGCAATGGCAGCTCCAGTGGCAGCTAAAATTGCATACGAGTGAAAATTTGGCATTTGCATGCCACTAAATGTCAAAACGATAGACAAAGTTACCCTGTTCAATATTAAATGTAAATTTACTGGATTGCGGTTAAATTGTAATTAAAGTTCTACCTTTTTAAATGCATTGCTATGATTTGTTTCTTAAATTGCGCATAAAAAAATTCAAGTTTGTTAATTAAAGAACAATAATATTAGTAATAATAATAAAATATTACTATTAATAATAAATGTAAATCGTTTCCCCAAAAATATGCCTATATGGTGAACTCGATAACTCTATTTTAAAAAGAAAACAAAAAGTTAAAATGGAATAAAAATTGAGCCAACAGATTATTCAACAAATTATTTAAATCTTTGACATTGTCCTCCCAAATTGTTCTTTCTCATTTCCTGGTAAAATTTTTTTTAATTTAAAAAGTAAAAAACTGTTCTGAAGTTTACGCTTCGACGACATTTTAAAAATGAACTTACGCTTGCATGTGTAAACACAAAAACGAATGGCATGAGATTCGACTATTTCGAAGAATTTTTCGTAGACAATACGTACACAACAATTGCATGCCACTACTTGCATTTGTAAATCCAGCGTTAGTGGCATGCAAATGCCAAATTTCCACTCGCATGCAATTTTAGCTGCCACTGGAGCTGCCATTGCGAAAAATGTAAATGTATTAGTGAAAATGTGTGAGTGTATTGAGTTTTTCGAACTCCTAGTGGCATGTGTAAACGCTAGGTAAGGAACTCAGTGCCATTATCGCTGCGAATCGCCTTTATTTTCCGATCACGAAGTTCTTGAAGATTTAAAATTTTTCAAAGGCTTCGCTTTTTTTTTAATAAAATACACGAAAATCCATCGTGACATATCGTATATAAAATAACGCGCACCTCCTACCGATTTTATGTTTATCGGCTCTCAAATGTCAGAATGGACCAACTCTAATAATTTTTTTGATGTGGCCTTACTTGATGTATATGGTACTCGTAGACTGCCTATTTTGCTTTGCATGCATATTCTACAGCAGGATACATGTAATTGATTGAAATTTGCATATGCATAATAAATACTTTAATTGTTTAAATTTATTTTTAACTACATATGATATAAGGTCCCCAAAAATGTATATACTCATGAGGTAAGTGACTTAACGCCTACTGGGGAAAAATTTATGGTGATCTTTACAGATGTAGACTATCGAATATATTTTAAAATTTCGACAAAAGGATTGGTAATTCCTAGTATCTACCAATAATCTGTTTACTTACTCAGTAACTGGGCTTGCTCTAACATTAAAGCAACGGAGGTAATAATAATAAACCATGTGTACTTACATTTTTGGGTTTGTTATGAAATTTAAATGTATTAAATTATTCAAGCTCTCTCGATATTTTGATCCATCATCAGGAAATAAAATATTTTTTATAACAACCGAAACCAACAAATTGGTTCGAATAAATTAATAAATTTAATTTAAAAAATGTCAAGAAATAGCCATAGTTTTGTAATTTAGCTCAAATATTAATTTAGTTAAGTTTAGTGTTCAGACAGTCAGGCAGAGACTAATATTCCTATAATTATATTAAAATTGGTACTCTAAGTTGATCTAGATATTATCAATTTGTGTTATTTGTACAAAATTTATAAATAAATTTGTAGTTTGTACCAAACAAAATTTATTCAACTTTTTTTCTTTTAATTTGCTTTCTTTTTACACATGTTTTTGACAGCAATATTGGGTTTTACACAGACAAAACTGCCTGCTGTTGTTGTATTGTTGTATTTGTTGTCGTAGCAATGTCACCTAGTTAGATACGCCTTGACTAAGGCACTTGAATCATTGAGACTTGAATGTAAATAAATTTTTTGATTATACGTAAACAAAACAAAATAGTTTGACATTAAAATTGGGTAAACAAAGGAAAACGAAAATTTAAGCAAAAAATTGTCACCTGCAGTAGTAATGCCACCTGGTTAAATATGCCTTGACCAATTTCAAGCGCTTTTAAAAATTTGGTTTTACATATTATTTTTGTGTCTATAAAAAAAACTCAACTTCCTAAAACATAGAGCATTGATTTCGTTTTCAAAAGCCAAAAAATTTTTATAAAAACAATAAATTTTTTTAAAAATCTGAATAAAAATTTTTAAATTAAATTATTTAACTTCCTAAGGCTTGAATTATTTGATACATTTTTAAAAGTGTCTGAAATTTGTTTTAGTTTTTCATATAATTACCGGCGTTGTGTTGGGTTTTATAACATATAAAAACAAATATTTATGTATGTGTACATACATATGTATGCATATATCGTTACTGAATTTTACAGTGAGAATTAAAATGCTAAAATCTCTTTCTCTTAATATATCTCAAACCCGTAAATGTAGTTTTGTATTATTGTTGACCTTTTTTTGTTATGCAAAACATAATTAAAAATAATTTACCTACTAATGGTGTTTTTGTTTCTAGGAAAAATTAACATGTTATGCCCTTTTGTTACACTTGAAATATGTTTATATCCACAACAGAATGGTGGCGTTTTTTTAGATATCCTTATAATGGCGAAAGACATTGCCCCTTATGTTCTGTACAAAATCCCAAATAATGGGGCGAGTTGATCATGTCTTCTTTAACAAGGCAACATTTTATGTAGAAACTTATCGCCTTTTCTAATGTGGACATAGCACTTTTTCTTTTCCTTGCTTTTCATTCTTTATATTACGTCAACTAAAAAATAGTGTTTTTTCTCTCCTGTTACAAAAGTTAAATAAAAATACAGTTAAGTCTTTGCTTAATGCCATACAAAATATGTGATACAGTCTTATTTCTTGCTATTAAATAGGTAAAAACTGACTAAATTTAATGGTTAAATAGCACAAATTGACTCACTGATGAGGTAAATAAACTTTGTGTAAATTTTATTTTAAGTACTGCAAATCTTCTTGCGGATATTTTTTAAATAAATTATTTGATGTTAATAAAATTTTAAATAGACATAGCGATCAATAAAACTCATTTCTAAAAAAGTTTAGCTTTTAAACATATTGATTAAAGAAAGAAAGCAAAGAAAAAGTACATCTTAATAATAAACTAGAAAATCACATAAACAAAATCTAATTTTGGTGGTTATGAAAAAACAAGTAACAACTATACGAGATTTATTAACAAGTTGTTTAATTATATACAAAAAAGTATATATATATGCCGTTGAAAACGTTTTTGGGTAGAATATAGATGATTTCTTGTATAGTTTATATAATAGCACTTTATTTACTTGTAATGACAATTTTTCAGCACCAAATTATAAAATTTTTGCCTATTACTTATAAATTTTTTTTCCATTTCATGGAAACAATTGAGTAAGCTAAATTGCGTTTGTGTGAACACCAAATGTTATAATTCAATTAGGGTGTATTTGTTTTAACTTTTTTTACGGAAAGTATCACTCTGGCAACTAAAGCCTAATAATTTATTATTTCAAAAAGAGTGCGACGATATTCGGAAAGGTATGGATTGGAGAAGGCAGGTAGTCCGTGTTTAGAACTCTACAATAGTACGTTATGCGCCCCTGGTGTTATGTATGCGCATTACTTGAAGCTAGTATAGGCCTTTTTATAAATTAATTTACTTCGCCAACGATTTAGTGATATAGAGTGATACCAACAAATAATGGCGCTACGATATAGTATGAATGAAAGCTAGAACATATCATATCAGAAAAATTGATGATTTGACAGCTGTGGTTTAGTAGCCTAAAAAACTAGATATAATATTGAACAAACCTGTAAATCTGGATGGCGCTTTAAAGCAAAGACACAAATGTTCCGGTATCTGGATTAATGGCAGAAATAAAAAAAAATATTTTCGTCATGTTCAGCACGACATATTTACATTAAGACTTGTCCCTTTTATAAAAACGAAAAGACGTGATAGGTATTTTATTCGAAATGTATGAAGGGCCAAAAAGTTTCAATCAATTGGATCAACCGGTACAGAATTCTTTTTTTAATACAGCTTACTGTGTGTTTTTTACAGCACTGCTTGGCTCTAACACATTTCACTTTTAACGACGTACATGGCCTTGTTCAGCATACTAAAAGCCGAAAACATTGCCATGTTGGACTGTTTTCTTTAGAATCGTACTTCTTTACAGACAGCTAAATTAAGGCAGTAAAATCATTAAAAAACTTGAAATCTTCTGTCTTTAATTGCGAGCCTGGTGACAAATTCGTTAAATGTACAAAGCTTTGAGATCTACGGAAAAAGTATACATTTTTTTAAGTTCGCAATACATATTACTGACAGGAGTTCCTTCTTCCTATATAAAAGTACACATAGATCGAATCGCAGTTTCCGGAGAAAGCACTTTTTGTTATAACCTGGCAGTATAACGTCAGAAGCAGTTAGCAAATAAATTGTAACCCAAAAAATAATTGCGAGTCATATTTATAGTATACAAGAATTACTTCTTCTTAGTGATACCATTCAACCTAGGAAGTATTTACACACTTGGTTATGTTCTATGTAATGTTGCTTCTATAGAATTGTTATGACTATAGAAACTAAAAAGTCATCTGTCACCATACAAATGACAATATTTAAATGTTTATATTTTTTTTATTTTTGTATGTTTTGGAAATAAAACAGACCTCATGTGTACATATGTTTAGGTCCTTTAGACATATGTTTGTATGCTGTATATGCATTAAAGATTTACTTGTAACAAAAACTAACGCTAGACTGACAGGGTCTTATTTTTATTACTTTTTACCTTTCGCTTATTTATGAAACTACATAAATATTTGTACAGTTACTTAATTTTTTAAATATCCATGCAGGTAAAATGCCGAAATCTAGTTCCGTATCGTCTGCCTCGAATGCAGTTAATTCCAATAAACAAAGCAACAATCACTTGATTTCCGATAATCAGGATTTAACATCGTCGATCAATTCTTCGGCCTCCACACACATTCATTCTCTATCGAAATATCAAGGCCAGAAATGGCAACAGATTTTCGATGTCGAAAAAGTTCTCAAGCAAATTCGAATGGCTGAGAAAATACACATTAAAGGTAAAGGTAGCGGTAGTTCGAGTGGAAACGATAGTTCACACAAAAGTTCCACTTGCACCAACAGCTCTCCGCCCAAGTCAAGAAAAAATTTAATACGTCAAGTGCAAAGATTGAATGGCACTGACATGCATTACTATGGAATTGTACCGAAACAGACAGCACTAGATGTAGTAGTCTGCAGTGTTTGTATGGGCATATACACAAAGGTGGGTTTTAACAATCACATGATGGTGCAGCATCCCTTGGTTTGGACCAATGTCCCTGCCAAAATTAACCAAGCAACAAACGATTCAACTCTAGGAGCAAATGATAATAGCCAAGACAGTGTAAAAGGAACTGAACCGGCGCTTAATGTTGGAGCTCTGAGCGACATAATAGGTTCACCATCTGACTTGTTTGGGACAATGTCGACATCCTCAAATACATCGTCTAGTTCAACATCAACAGTGGCATCAGCTGCGCCTGTTCTTAACTATATTGCACCACTAACTGCGAGTACAAGTTCCCGCCAAAAAAGTAGCTCAAAAGCTGGGAGTAGCTCAGGGAGTAGTAGCAGTCGTTCCCGTAGTAAAAGCAAGCACCATAGTTATTCCTTCTCTATCACAACATCCACGTCGTCTAATGCCAATGCGGAAGTGTCGCATTCTTCGACAACAGGATCGGCAGGCACAACAGCTTCATTGTCCAGTAAAAAGAGCTCATCTAAAAAGAACTCTTCCAGTTCATCGTCTTCAAATGCAAACAGTTCCTCAACAGCAACCACAACAAATGGTAGTGGCGTTGCAATCAACAAAGCCACCAGCAGCAGCACATCATTGATTATTAAGGAAACAGTAGAACCAAATTTGTTATCTGGTGGAACACCTACGTCGACAGCAGTAAACACGTCTATTACATCTTCGTTATCCTCGGCAATGCCATCAACGGCAACAGCAAAATCTGCAAATATAAATTGTAACGCGCTGGATGCTCTGCAAAGCAGCACGACTGCATGTACTACCAATACCAATCTATTTGGTTCATCGTCATCATCCTCGTCATCTTCTTCCTCATCGTCGTCATTTTCTTCGTCCTCATCCAATTCTTCGTACTCTCTACCCCCGACTCCAAAAATGGTAGCAAGTAACTCCTCACTGGATTCACAACTACATACACATCTAAACCCAAAAACCGAAGCGTTTTCTTCAACGGCCTCGGAGAGCAAAGAAAAACTAAATTCAACCACATGTGGTGAGAGTGTGACTTCAAGCAAGAAAAAGGTAAATATTTATTATGTATGTGATGTATATTTGTGTACTTAGTGTATTGAAAAAAATAAACATACATATCTGGCGACTGAAAAATTTATTCCTTATCGTCCATTTCAAATCTATCTATTCAAACCTAAAAAGGAATCTTCTTTGAAAGTACAATTTTGAATGTGGAAAACAATAGCCTTTGAAAATTTTAAAAAAAAATATAGATTCGTGTGATTTATATTGCCATTCGGTCGTAAAGCCTGACTTGGAGATGGCAAGAAATTAACGAATGTAGGACGGAAACGCAGAAAAATAAAATCATGGCTAGGTTTAAGGTGTTTTATTTACACGATATTGTAGCTTTCCTAAAAATGTTGATACACATTACCCAATTTGCAGACATTATATTCATATAAATTGAATAAAACTAATACTATGTATTTTCATTTCTACATTTATTTGATTTTTTTTTTTCAAATTTATCATGCGATAGTAGACAATTATTAATTCATTCTAATTTAATTTGATAGATAAAAAGTCCATCTGCATCCTTTTGTATACCGGACAAAACCGAAATTATAAAAACTGAAGTATTAGAAATGCCTCCATTAAGAATGGTGTCACAACAACCGCTAAATCACTATGATGCTCAAATCAGTGAACTTGATCAAGCTGTTTCTTCAATAACAGTTGGACCCACGAACAGCAATGACAGTAAACTTGATTGTACTGCAAATATTTTAAACGGTATTAGTAATTCCTCTACCGGAGTTAAAATAGGACAATCGGACTGTCTAATTCTTACTGAGACACAGCAAGATATTCAGCAACACCAAGAACAGCATCTTCCTACTGAAGACGGCCAGCTAGTGCATAATACTTCTGATGATAATGCCATGTTAAATCATGTCCTGGATGTAATGCTCGATAGTAAACTTATAAACGAAATATTAAATGCGGAGACCGAATTGAACTTCGATGAAAATGTATTAAATGATAGTTCGTCTACAACTCATCATAACACTAATCAACAGCAGCAGCAACAAACAGTTTATATGGAACAGCCACTTACTAAAAGAATGCGTTTTGATGAATCTGAGAACATGGGTCGTCTTCAACAGCAGATTTGTTCGGGAAGTCACGAAATTACTGGAGAATTTACAGTTTTCCCACAGCAGCATCAATCTCAACAACAGCCGTCGCAACAAAATCAAACCCAGTATGCGCAATATGATGACTCAGTGATGGCTGGGGCTTTAAGCATGGAAAGTCAATATCAAACTCCTATCGATGCCATGCAACTACAGCAATTACTATATCAACAGCAGCAGCAACAAGAACAACAAACTATTGATGCGTCTGCTTATGTTGGTGGTAACTTAAGTCTTCAGCAGCAACATCATCAACAGATTTATGATCCGAATAGTGCAACCATCGTAGATACGAAACAGATTTTAGATCTATGTGGCGGTACTGTTGGAGTTCAGTCAACTGGTAATGGCCTAATAAAAGCAGAAGAATTTGTGACGTTACCAGAGGATGTTTCACATCAATTTCAAATTTATAATGTTCCTTCGTTAACTGATGACATTGAACCTGAGCTGCAACCAGACCAACAACAAGTAGCTCATCACATAGTAGAGCGCCAATTCGTAATGCCTGGTCACGAAGAAACAGAAGAACAATTAATATATGAAATAACTACCAATAATTCTTCAATGGCCAATTTGAGTCAACAGCATCAGCAGCAGGTTTTAGCAGAATTTCTCAATCAAGCGGCATCATCATACGAACAACAGCAGAATCAACAATTACAACAGATTTCACATCATCAACAGTTGCAAGAACAACCGAGTTTCGTAGAGGACAATACAAATAAATTAGACAACTTTTACGACGAACTTTTGGATTTCGACTTTAGTATGATAGAAACAGTTAAATCACTAAGTTCATCAAATAGCAGTAGTAGTTCCGGCAGTTCAAATGCTGGTAGCCACACAAGTGCTCTAGTTAAAAGCGAGCGAGACAGCTCGTTAAATTCATTATCGACAGCTTCGACATTAAAGTACTATGAAGACTTTTACTGCAATGTGTTCTTTTATGCGGGCATACCGCGGCCGCTTACTATTAATAGCTTTGGTCTAATAAAAATGCCTCAAGGGGTTGCCACTACTTTTCGCAAACATTTACTCACCACGCGAAAAGCTAATAATAGTTTGATGTCTTTAAGTGGTGGTTCCCTGAATGGAATGGTGGGACAAAGTTCCTCTACAGCTGCATCAGGAACCGCAAGCAGTCGATTCAGTAATTCAAAACAATTACCAAGTTATTTTACAAACTTAGCCAATAATGCTGGCAGCAACAATTCGAGTATGGTTAATGAGTTTTCCATAGGCAGTATAACCATAACTAACACACCTAATGGACAGCAGCAGGGAAGCAATAATGGTTCCCAGCAACAAAGCAACAAGCAGCCCAGTAGCGGTGGCACTATATATCCCCTAGAAATTAATCTTAACAACATAAATGGGGGGATATCGTCCACATCTCCAGTTTCCACCAATCCAAGAGGACGCACCAAGTCAGGGGGATCAAACCACAGTTCTGGGTCCTATAATAGTTCATCATCCTACAATATGAAGCCAAAATCTTCAGGAGCATTATCGAATTCGACAAACGCGCCCCGTGTCGCAGTTGGCTCCATGGGACCCTATAATGCTAAAACCATATTTGTTAGCAGTGCAGCTGCTTTAAGTGCAGAAAAAAATAAATTCATTAAACGTAGTCTTATAGCCAAGACCCATTCGGATCCATTACGAGCATTTCAATCGTGTCCAAATCAGCAACAGTATACAAGTAAAAAGTTGAGTGATTTGTTAAATAACAAAAAGCCATATATGCCTGCGACCAACAGTGACGTTAATTCCTCATCATCTGCTCAGGAAATTAATTCCGAGATTACTGCGGACAAGCAAGCAAAGTTAAATCGTGTAAATCGCTTTTACGAAAAGCGTCGTAAATTGCTGAATATAACTCAACAGCATCAAAACCACAAGCATACACCATACCAACACAGCCAAATATTAAGACGGCAGCAATTGGAACAACTGCAGCCTCAACATCAGCAGCAAAAATTATTAAAACACCAATTAATGAGAAGTTTTTCGGATTGCGGTATTAATTCAGCATCGAATAATAGCGTTACGTCTGCCGATACGAATGTTATGCGTGTTTTTGTATGAGCCTTATGCTATGCTCTCTCTCTCTCTTATTAGCCTTAATTGGCGTGTCACTTTTCCAAAAGGGAAATAAAAAATGTGTTATGATTAAAAATCTATTGCCCATTAATCCTAAGAAGAGTTAAATATGAAATATACTTTTAACTCAAGATGTCTTATTAATCGCCGTTATCGGGTGCGAGTAGAAGGAAAATAAGGTATTCACCCCAATAAACGTTTTGCCAGAAGCAAATTTTGCAAATGTATGATTACAACTTTCTCCACAAAAGCCTAAACCGGGTACTTGTCTGCGAGAAAAGTGTATTAAGTTAAATATACTCTATTTTCTCTCTACTCTTAACATGTATATTTCATTCAATCCTTCCATAATAATTTAATGCTTACAATCTGAAAATATACAGTTTTAAAGAAGTTCAAAAGTTAACTAAACCAATCTAAAACTTCTTTTTCAGCTACATTAAATATTTCATTAAATGTCAAAACAAATACTTATACATAGTTTTACTATTCCACTTTGCTTTTAATTATTACATATACTCCTATTATTGTACTCTTTCCTCTTGTATCATATTCATCGAGTAGGTTGTAAAAAACCAGCCATTTGCACTATTATAACATTTGTATTATATTTCATTTACATATATGGCATATGGTTTTTTTTTTTATTAAATATTAAATTAATATTCGTATAGTTCGTTTTAAGTTTTCGAATTTTATTATTTTAATAATTACCATTGTCATTCATTTATAAACATAATTAATATTGTGTTTGTATCAATTATTATTTTATGATCGAAGATCTACTGTATGCTATATTAATTTATATTAAATATATTTAAACATGAACAAATAATACACAAACATGAAAATATTGTTTTACTTATTGTTTGGAGAGCTAAGACAACTAAAATTATCTTAAAAAGCAAGACAGACAATAGGTGTTTACGCCTCTATTAGTTATTAAAGTAATTTCCTTAACCCAAGTGTGACTGTTTTGATAGAAAATGATTGAACGTTTTAATATTCACTTGGATTAGAAAGGAGGGATCACACAACAATTTTAGTAAGGTTTGTGTTTAATAACGAAAGCGGTAAAAATAATGAAAACAGGTACTGACTGACTTGTAGTCATAATTTCTTTTGTATTCTCGTTCCGCAATTTAAAAAAGAACAAATTGTTAGAAAACAAGCGGATTTGCGGAGAAGAATTTTTGTGTGTGAACGTAAGGGCAAGTTTAAAAGAAAAAGAAAATCACCCTCTCGGAATACCAAATCAAGAATGAAAGTAAACTTGCTGTGTCTGATCCTGATCTTATCATTAACTGTGTTAGGGCAGAAACTTACAAAGACAGTTATTTCTACAAGTAACAAAATTATAACAATCCACATGCAACAATTTCTAACGGCACTTCTGCATAGACTCGAACGTAACCCTATTTAAATTAAAGTTATGAATTTTTTTCGCGCGCTAAACATTGACTATACTGCAGTGGTGCATTATTACTACATTTACGAACAAACCCCTTTATTTTGAAGGTTTTCTAAAATAAAATTAATTGCTTGTGTAACATTTTGCAATTTGTTTAAAATGCAAGTTATAGCCTTTTACCACTTGCTTACTTACATCTTTCAACAACTTGACAACACTAGTCTTGACTATTCACAAATTTGTTCGAACATGAAGAGAGTGTCGGCTGAATGAGGGGGAAAACGTGTTCGTAGTATTCTGTGTGATGGCATATTACAAACAATCGCATACATAGATATATAATTTTCAATTTGCCTGTGTGCATTTATTTGTGTGATTTCAGAACAGCGCTGAATGAACAACTGTAAACAGACCCTCAAGAGCGACGGTGTCCATGAGCCAAGTTCCTTGGCAGCGCAGATCTATGGCTAGTCAAAACGGCGTCTAGAGGACTGATAGATATTTCTGTCTCCTCTTATTCCACTCAACATCTTTCGATAATTTTAGTGTCATCACTAAACTATCAGGCATGTTCTGCATTTTACTTTGAAGTAAAAGTGGTTTGATATCACTTCAATTTGAATGATAGATGTTCTGCATTTTACTTCTGACGTTTCATTTACTTTTGCTTTCGAACATAAAAATGTAGTGATTTTGACATGTTCTAGAAACTACTTACTTTTACGTAAAAAGTAGTAGTTTAAAAATACTTCTAAGTTTAATAGTGAAATTGGAAACTTTAGAAAAATATGTAAGTATAATTACTATATTTATTGTTAAAAATTAAAAAATAAAAAGTTTTAATGAAAATATTCTGATTAAAACTAAAAATAAAAATGTGAAATTTTCTATAGGGGCAAACACAAAAGCACCACGCAGGATGCAATTATGTTGCGTTTTATGCAAAATCATGAGGACCTGGCAAAAGGATTTACGAAAGGAGATCGTATAAAATCGGAGGAGTTATGGAAGGAACTTACCACCGAGTTAAACAGTAATGCCCCTCCAATAAAAGGCACATCTGGTTGGAAAAAGGCAAGTCATATTCTTTAAATGCACCTATTTATTTTTTAGTGATTGACAATATTTTAACAGGTTTGGATGGATTGGAAGGCGTCCGTCAGAAAGAAAATCGCACATAATAGTACAGAGACTACAGCAACTGGTTACGGCCCGTTCAACAAATTTGTTTTAACTAAAATGGAGGAAACTGTTGGCGAATTATGCGGGATTTTTACAGTTGTTGTGTAGAGAATGTATTTTTTTTTTATATATATTTTTTAGTTCAGTACAAGGAATTTGTGTTTTGTTTTCTTTGTTATATTTTAGAATAAGTGTACAAAATGAATTATTGATCTCAGAATTTAATGAATTAAGTGTGAAGTACAAAGAATTTATTTATTAAATAAAAAAGTTTTGTTAAAAAAATAACATTTGATGACTTTCTATTATATAAGTCCATTGACAATATCATCTCTAATTGAAGAGGCTACAGAATAAGTAAATAATTCGTCCCAATCACCATCATTTTCATTAGTCCTTTCAACTACGTTACGTGCAGACGCATGTTTTTCATTAAATCTGTGTTGGTGCGAACCAGGTTGAGGATCTCTGGAGTCAATAAAAAAGGCTGAAGGGCGTAGCCAGCATCTCCCAGCAACCAAATACCTCTTTCTCCATTATTATAGCAACGGGAAAAATAATTACGGTTTTCACTGACGCTCCAAATTAAAGAATCGTGACTGAAGTCGGAGCGCCGAGCATCGACTGCTTTTATAACCATGTTATAATCACAAATATATGGTAAAAATTTTTTAACTAGCACTATTGATTTCAATATTCAACTTACAATCATGGCGTTGATACTGTAGTATCCTTTTCTGTTATAAAACAGGTTACCATCTTTGTGCGGCTTAGTAATTTTAATGTGAGTGCCATCAACACATCCTATCACACCAGGCATGCCAAACTTTTGCAAAAAATGACGCTTAGACAAGTTACGCTCACTGTCTGTCATGGTCAATTTGATCCACCTCGCGCTAATATGTTTTTCTAAAATATTTAGTACAAGATTTAAGACCTTACATGTGGTGCTTCGGCCGGGATGGAAGACGTTGGAAGCCGGAATGGAAGACGTTGGAAGCCTTGGTTTTACACAGTTTAAAAGCATACGAAATGAGTCCTTATTGATGCGATAATACTGTATAAACCTAAAAAAAGAATATAATTATTTAAAATTCTACTGAAAAATACCAATTTACATAGCGTCACTGATTTCCAAAGGATTTGAATGATTTCGCAAAATCCGCCTCAGTAATTTTACATTTGCAAACTCATTGTTTTGTTGCACCATAGATACTATCAAAAAATTTTCGTAATGTATATTTAATTGCTTTGATTTTACAAATTTTTCATAAAACAATACAAATAGTAATTTTATAAACACAACAAACTTCCCAATAAACCAAAACTATATAGAAATAGCTTATAAAAAGTTTATAACTATAAGCCTTAAGCTTAGAAATTTATTGTGAAAAGTATAGTAAAAGGCTTGTTAATAATTATTTAATTAAGAAAACTGATCCCTTGCGATAACATTACTACTCAGTGCTTACAAAAAGCTTAGAAGTCTAAGTATATAACAAGCTTACAGAAAAATAGTTTCCTAATCATACTTACAATAAGCTTACATTGGTAATATTTTTGTAAGCTTAGGAATATAACCAAATAATAAGCTAGTCATAAGCAGTATTACATGTTTGATGCAAATTGTTGCAAGGCTCGAGTTGGTAAGCAATTTGCACCAAAGATGACACGCTGCTAGTGCTTTTGCCTTCATACGATTTTTTTTTATTAAATTAAATTTATTAATCCATTTTGTCGAAAATATATTTATTAAATTATATATATAAGTACATACATTTATTAGTAATTCATTTTATTAAAAAATAATTTCTACAAATGTGTGTGTAGATATATATTCTTGATGTTGAGACATATTTTTTTCGGAACTCTTGGCGGTTTTTCGCAAATTGGAAAAATGATTTTGTACTTTTGGTGTATTTATCTTCCCCAACACCAATAGAAATTGCAGCATCTGAAATTTATTATGCATTAAATTTATATGGCATTATTTTTTAATTTTTACTTTTTCTAATTCACTTTTTTTAAACACTTTACACTTGAAAGAAATAAATTTAACTGAGGCATTTTGCAAACAATGCGAAGTTTACGGTGCCGTTACATGGGACATATTTAAAAAACAAAACACTTATAAAACTATAGTGGGCATAAGTCTTTTACAAGTGTGCTTGTAAAACTATTAGTGAGACAAGTGTATAGTAAACATATTTAGGAAAAAGGTTATTAAAAATGTCTTATGATAAGCTTATTCTCCAATACAGTTATATTTTGCTTAAAAATTGGGGTATTGGGTTTGCTTTTTAAATTAAAATTACATGTCAGCTGTTTTTTCGCAGTTCATTTCGAATTTCAAAATAGAACAGCAAACCACTACTTACTTTTGCAGATCATCAAAAATGAAAAGTTTACTTTTATAATTTCGTTTTACTTTCATTCTACTACTTTTCTAGAACATTCCTGATAGAGGCATGTTCTGCATTTTACTTTGAAGTAAAAGTGGTTTGATATCACTTCACACTAAATTTAAAAACAAATCGAAATGACAAAAACTATAATTGGCGCGACAAAGCAATGTAAATACATATTATTTGTAATATTTTTAAAATTAAAAATTTGTATGTGTATTGGGGCGCAAAAAATTCAAATTTTTGTGATTTCTGTTGTTAATTTATTTTTTTAATAATTCTTTAAATAAATTTTTTTTAATAAAAACCAACTACGCAAAATAGGTTTATTTATCAAAATAAATGGTAATGTATAAAACTATAAAAGGTTTGGAAAAATCAGAAGATGTATTACTGTCGTCTGGTGACCAGTGGCGTAGCTAGGTAACCAAGGGCCCTGGGGCAAATTAAAAAATGGGGCCCCACTGATATGTAAATTGATTAGGTTTTATCAAATAAAAATATGAAATATACAAATACTTTAAAAAGGCTAAGCTACTTAACTCGTCAGTTCCCAGTGTCACCTACAGGTGACATAAATTAGCGATTTTTTTAACGACCCAATTGACATTGAAAAAATATTTTCTCCCTAATTTCAAACTAACGTTCCAATGCACACGTGATTAGGTTTCAACAACCCTAGTATTGTTTTATATATCAAATTTTTTGTATTTGCTAAGAACGGTTTTGTGATTTTAACGAATTGCTTTGTGCTGAAATCAATTTATTTATAAAAATGTCTAGAGGGTAAGAACTATAAAAATTTGTGTTACTTGTTATTGAACAATACTTAGCCTAATTACATAATTATACACTGGTTAGAAATAAAAAGCTGTTTTCGAGAAAATAAGCTAGTTATTATTATTACAGCTAAAATTACATATATATATATATATATATATATATATATATATATATTGTTACGTTTATTACCTCAATAAACGTGTTTTTAAAGGGGTTCGTTTAATTGCAATATTAAAATAAACACTCCTTTATAATCTTATCAGTACACAACTTTATTCGGCAATTAAGACTCTATTTACAACTGTACTAATTGACACTGTACACTTAATACTTCTTTTGTACACACAGATGTTCACTTAATAAAATCTCAAAGTCAACTAACTCTTCTGCGGTGGACGGCGCCTTTATATACAGATCACGGTCGCTTCTTGAAATGTCCCGAACATACGCGAAATCGCGCATTTGTTATTTCAGTTGCTGGCTTAGTAGTCTTGTATATGTGTTTGTGTGTGTGTGTATCTTTTGTTTACTTTTTGCTTGCTATAGAAATTGTTTTTTTGAATCGCGGTTTTTGGAATTTCTGCTGCGCAATTTGTTTTTGCTTTGTGTTTGTGATATTGCGTATTTGTACATTTGTACAATAGGTCGTTTCAGACACCTTTGACTATTACTTTGTAACACTGCTGCCCACTTAAGCCTTTTCGTCCCGAACAGGCTCAACATCACCCTTTCCATATTTGGCTAGTCGTTCAAGGTGAACCACCTTCATTTTGGACCTCGGGCTATGGCACTTCTGTATCCGGTAAACTACGTCATTTAGCCTCTTAACCACCTTGTATGGTCCCTCCCAGTGGGTTTGTAATTTAGGGGATAATCCTTTCTTGCGTTGTGGGTTAAATAGTAGAACCATTTGTCCTTCGGTAAATCCATCCGTGTTTGCTGCTCTATCATATCTGGCTTTCATCTTATCACTGGACATTTTAATGCGGTTACGGACAAAGTCATGAAGCTCGTGAAGATCTTCTTGTGCCTGAAGAGTGTTTCCATTGTCTTCGCACACAGGTTTAGGTTTAACACCAAACTCTAAATCCGCTGGCAGTTTTAGTTCCGTTCCAAACAGGATTTTCGCTGGACTACGTGAGGTGAAATCGTGAACAGCTGACCGGTAAGCCAGTAACATCTTAGGTATATGCTCATCCCAATCCTTTTGGTGTGTACTAACCACTTTTCTGAGATATTCCTCCAGCGTACGGTTGAATCTTTCTACCATGCCATCAGACTGTGGATGTAGCGGTGTCGTTCTTGTCTTTTTGATGCTATATAAGTCGCACATTTCTTTAAATATGGCGGATTCAAAATTTCGTCCCTGGTCAGAATGCAATTCTATCGGAACACCGTATCGACACACCCAATTGTTGACAAATGCGTCTACCACCGTTTTAGATTCTTGGTGTGGAATGGCATACACCTCGGGCCATTTGCTGAAATAATCTATTACCACTAGTACATACCGGTTACCAGCGTCACTGACAGGGAATGGACCTGCTACATCGATAGCTATCCGCTCGAAAAGGGCACCCACGTTGTATTGCTGAAGCTTGCCGCGACTTCTTCTTGTTGGACCCTTGGCCGCAATACACTGTTCGCAATTAGCTATCCAATCGGCTACAGACTGCTGGCATCCAACCCAGGAAAATCGCTGTTTTATCTTTTCCAGAGTTTTTGTAATGCCCAGGTGGCCGCCACTAGGACCGTTATGGAACTGCTTCATTACCTCCTTTATCTTGGAAGTGGGCACGACAATTAAGTCCGTTGTAAATTTGCCATCTGTACTTTCCCAAGATCTATATAAGCAGCCATCTATTAATTTTAGGCTATTCCACTGGGCCCAATACGCTTTTGCTAATGAGCTTTCTGCCGATATTTCATTACGCGTCGGTCTTTTGTTATCCAGTTTAGCCTATATAATTTTTGCCAAAATGGGGTCATCATTCTGTTCTTTAGACCAGTCTTCTCCTGAGCTGATATGAGTCCGCCGCACGTCGATGACGCATTCCCTTTTTTCCACTTTTGTACAGTGTTTGCGCTCTACGTTGCATGGCCGTCTCGAAAAGGCACCAGCGTTATCGTGTTTTCCGCCTTTTCTATCCCTCGGTGGCGAAGCAGATCTTGATCTTTTCTTTGCAGATCTGCAGTTGCGCTGGAAGTGGCCGATCTTACCGCAGTTAAAGCATTTGCCGCGAGATTTGCCTTTTTCCTTAAATATTCGCTTGATAATCTGTTTTATCTCGCTCCTTTTGTATCCACAAGTTAGCGTATCAGCCTCAAGTTGCCGCATCTTGTAGACTTGTGGCTTTGATATGACTTTTGCGGTCTCCTGGGCCAGTGCGTACGAAATGGTTTCCGCAAAGGACGACTTCTGCATAGCGCAAACTGCATATCTAACATCTGGATCCCGTATGCCATTTACAAATGCTTCTATCTTGAACTGGTCCAGTAATGGATGGTTTTCGCCTGGGTAAGTCAGCTGCACCAAACGTTCAATTTCCATCGCAAAATCTTGCAGCGTTTCATTCGGCTTCTGCACTCTGCCCCTTAATTCCATCCTGTACAGTTCTCGCTTATGTTCGCCACCGTACTTACGTTGCAAGGCGACCATTATGTCGTCGTAGCTATTTCTGCAGCTAGCTGGTAAGCTTTCAAGGATTGCTGCTGCTGTTCCCTTTAATGCCAGAATTAGTTCTATAGCTTTTTCCTCATTGTCCCATTCATTTTTGATAGCTACCGTTTCGAACTGGAACTTGAAGACATTAAAAGGTGCGCTACCATCAAAGCTCGGGGCCTTTATCTTGTTGGCGTGCTCGGAGAATATTTTGGCCGGTCCTTTTCGAATTTGTAGATCGCTCATCTTGTTCTTTAAGTCATGAAGTCCTGCGTAAATATTGCTCTTTATGCCGTAGAGTTTTTCGTCAAAACTTCTCGTTATGCTGGAGAGTTTTTCCTCAACATTTCCCGTTATGCCAGAGAATTATTCATCAAGCTCACTGACTTTCAGTTCTATAGCTTCAACTCGTTTGCCTATAACTTCTGAAATTTCCTGAAGTGTCTCGTTGTTGGCTCTGACCTCAGCTGAGAGTCTTTCGCTGTTCTTAGAAACTTCTTGAAACTTTTCTTCTAGTCCCTCGTTGTAGGCTCTGACCTCAGCTAAGAGTCGTTCGCTGTTAACCTTAGAAGCTTCTTGAAACTTTTCTTCAAGTCCCTCCATTTTCTCCATCATAGCGGTAAACATTACGGTGAAGTCCATATTAGTGGTTGTGGCAGGGGTATATATCTCGAGCTCCTCTTTTTCCTCGAATTCATGTAAGCCGATGTCAATACCACGTCGCTTGAATTCCTCTATCAGCCTCTTTTGCAGTTCTGCCTTATTGCCCGCCGTTGGCAGATCAAACTTGCTCAGCTCTTTTTTTAGCTGATCTACTTTTAGCTCGTCAAACTTCATTTTGTTTTACTTACTTTTTATTTTTAATGTTTTTTTTCGCAATTTCACTTCTGACACCAGTTGTTACGTTTATTACCTCAATAAACGTGATTTTAAAGGGGTTCGTTTAATTGCAATATTAAAATAAACACTCCTTTATAATCTTATCAGTACACAACTTTATTCGGCAATTAAGACTCTATTTACAACTGTACTAATTGACACTGTACACTTAATACTTCTTTTGTACACACAGATGTTCACTTAATAAAATCTCAAAGTCAACTAACTCTTCTGCGGTGGACGGCGCCTTTATCTACAGATCACGGCCGCTTCTTGAATTGTCCCGAACATACGCGAAATTGCGCATTTGTTATTTCAGTTGCTGGCTTAGTAGTCTTGTATATGTGTTTGTGTGTGTGTATATCTTTTGTTTACTTTTTCCTTGCTATAGAAATTGTTTTTTTGAATCGCGGTTTTTGGAATTTCTGCTGCGCAATTTGTTTTTGCTTTGTGTTTGTGATATTGCGTATTTGTACATTTGTACAATGGGTCGTTTCACACACCTTTGACTATTACTTTGTAACAATATATATATATATATATATATATATATATATATATATATATAATTGTGTTGAAAACTTATCCGATCTCTGGTTCGAGGCCTGTCCAAACTTGGATAATATTGTATATCGCATTATGGATATGCCTCTTGTAGGCTGATAAAGGTATGTCACATAATTCATCAATGTGTGAATCATGCAGTCTTGCTCCTCTCTTTGCGAGCTTGTCGGCCTCACAGTTACCCCTATTCCCGTGTCCACGCACACACTCTAGGGTGATTCTCGAATGCCTCGCTATCAGATTTAATGATGTCCGGCATTCCTGGACCTGTTAAAGACCTAATTTCAGCACGGCTGTCGGTAAAGATTAAAATATCTCTATCAAATATTCGGCAATACGACAGACTTGGAAAGCCTGAAAGACGCTGCATTCAATGGGAATTCTGAAGGACATTTTGACCCCTAGTTCCTTTATGAAGACACCACCGCCTATGCCTTTATCCGACTTGGAGCCATCGGTGATATTTCCAGATGGCCCACTTGGGATCCTGTGCCCTCGGAAGAACCCGAACTTTCCAAGAGCGAGCCGAACCCCCTTATATATGGAATGACCCCAAAGTCTATGGTTCCATTCGTTTGTGGCGTTTAGCCGTACCGCTGTACTTAATGCCAGCTTTCTTGCCAGTAAGTCCACTGGTAACCAGTTCAGCACGGCGAAAAGCACCTTTGTCGGCGTTGTGCACATGGCTCCTGCAATTAGTATTACCATGCAACGCAGTACTTTCTCAAAAAGAGACCGATTAGAAGCCTTGTCCATAAAATAGGACCGGTTTGATTACCGCTTCAAATAGCCAGTTTACATTGATGGGACTGATACCCCATGTCCTTCCTATAGCCTTCTTACAGATGTAGGTAGCTGCCATCGCCTTGAAAGCTCTGCCCACAGTACTGAGTTTCCAGGCAGGATAGCTTGCTATCCAGAATCATTACCAGGTATTTTGCATTGCCCGATAGGCTTAATTTAACTCCATTCATTTTAGGAAGTTTAAAATTCGGGAACTTGTATCTGTACGTAAATAATACGAGCACCGTTTTAGAAGGATTGACTTTCAGCCCATTTGAGGCACTCCAGTTACTGAGTATCTTGAGAGCCATATCCGCCCTATCAGACACAGGTGAGACCCCGCTACAGGCACGGCCACGTCATTTGCGTACGCGACCGTTTTGTAACCCATTGAGTCCAGTTTCCTGAGAAGCACGTTCATTATAATGTTCCATTGAAGGAGGGATAATAAACCACGTTGTGGAGTGCCCCTGGTGACCGATATTAGATGTAATGGTCCTATGTGTGAGTAGCCTCATAATGAAGTATGCTGTAGGTTGATCGATCTCGGCTACTCCCAGAGCTTCACCAATAGGGGACGGTTCTCCATTATTGAAAGCGCCTTATATGTCGAGGAAAGCTGCTAATGTATAATTCTTAAACTCTAGCGCCTTCTCCAGATAACCCACGAGTGAGTGCAGAGCCTTCTCAACTGATCTACCTTTAGCATATGCATGTTAAGAAGGAGATAGGAAATAAGTGTATATCGACATCCTTATTTGAATATCGATTATTCTCTCCGGGGTTTTTAGCAAAAAGTATGTCCGACTTATTGGCCTGTAGTCCTTTTCCTTAGTATGCGATGTCTTACCTCTCTTAGGGATGAACATAATGTCGAACATAGTCCATTGAACAGGAACACAGGCCCACTCAAGCCATGCTATTTATATGCTCTTTAACCACGGAGTGACTAAGTCGATATTATTTTTCAGGTCATCAGGGATGATTCCATCCGGGTCTGATAATTTGAACAGATGAAAACTGCTTATAGCCCAATGCAGCTTGTCCGCGTCAATGGTTATAGTTGAAGCCCTCCTGTGAAGGGGAGGATGCTCTGCGAACCCTGTATTTGCCATACACCCCGGAAAGTGGGTGCCCATCAATTCCTCTAACTATTCAAGTTCGCTTCGGATCCATCTGAATTGCAGACATTCTCTTAGTACAGAATTATCTTCACATTGTTTTGAATTTAAACATTATCCTAACTTTGAAAACGCAACGGTTTTAAAACCAGTGTTACTTATAAACATCGTTATAAATTAGAAATGTTGCAATTGTGAAAAAATAATTAATTTTAATAATTAATTTGAAACATTTTTTATTATTTTTGTGGAAATATAAAGTTAATTTTAATGCTCATGTTATTTTTGTTTTCTGTAAGTTTTGAAACATTTTTAAAAGTTTGTGACAAATATTTTTTCATTCGTTTGTTCGTTTTGGTTGTTGTTAAAAATATTTTATTTTCTGATGGTGCTACGCAATGGAGTAGCGAAATATCAAGAACAAAAGGATTTTTATATAAAAAATACCCTGAAACTTGAAGAATTTAATAAATTGCAGTTAAACAACTTCGTTAAACAAGACACTTCATTAACAATCAGTGATTCAGAAGATGATATTATAAGTGACGGTTTCGATTTTACACCACAAACACATGGTCAAAAGAGACGTGTTAATTCAAAAGCACATGAGGTTTCCGTATACATACTTGTTTAACTATGTATGTCTGTGCATTAATTGTCAATCCTCTAAAAGAATGGGAAAAATTGTTTCTAACATTATATGAACAGGCATTGTTGTATTTACATATTGCAGACTCCTCCGTACCATGTCAAAGACTCTTTTCAAAAGCGGCACGACTATCAGTACATCACGAAATCGTTTGTCGGGCAATCACCTTGAAAAACTATTGTTTCACGTTATACGAAGCAAAGATTTTGTTTTTATTTTATATATTATTCAAATATGTATGTACTCGTATGTATGTTCAATAAACGTGTATTTGGAAAATGTTTATGTTTATAATACAAATTAATTAAAAAATATGTATACTTATATATTTGGATTTTTAAAATATTTGTTACTTATTTTTTAAAAAAATGTAATAAAATAATAAAATTGTATTTTAAACAAACTTACTCTTTCATTTTGGCGGCTAGAAAAGGACTTAAGTTACATTACGTCATACAGGCCTATTAGTCAGCTGTCAATTTTATCCAAATTGTTTGAAAAACGATTCGTTTCGTGTTTAAAGCCTTATATTACTGAGCAACAGATTATCCCAGACCATCAGTTTGGTTTTCGAGAAAGGCATAGTACTATTGAACAAGTTCATAGAATATATGAAAATAAGCAATATTGTTCAGCTTTATTTATTTACATTTCCCAGGCATTCGATAAAGTCTGTCATGATGGGCTACTTACGAAAATAACTCGAGTTCTTCCTGAAAATTCCCATAAGATTCTTAAGAGCTGTTTGACAAATAGAAGGACAAAGGACCAATTTTCTAAAAATGGGAAAATCTATGCAGGAGTCCAAGGTAGTATTCTAGAGCCGCTGTTATATCCTCTATACAGCGGATATGCCAACAAGCCCAAATACTTATACGTCAACGTTTGCAGACGACACGGCATTCATAAGTGTTCACGAAGATCCAAATGTTGCATCCGAACAAATTCAATCTCATATTAATGAGCTAGAAAACTGGCTAAAAAAGTGGAGAATAATGGTAAATCCATCAAAATGTGCTCAGAAGGGGAAATTGCCCACGTATAACAATAACTAATATTACGGTTCCTGCGGAAACCCACGTTAAATATTTGGGTATCCACTTATATCGACGCCTTATTTGGTCCCGCCACATTGAGGTAATAATAACGTCCATAAAGCTTCGAACAAATCAACTACACCGGTTAATAGGTCCTAACTCAACACTGACTTTGGAATACAAAGTCCTATTATACAAAACCATTATAAAGTCAATATGGTCATATGGAATTCAGCTGTGGGGTACTGCTTGCGCATCAAACATCTAGAAGTTACAGTTTTGACCGTTATAATCCCCTTTAAAATAATAAAAATACTTTTGACGCAAGACGGTGCTGCCAAGTAATACGTTTTCGAACGCTCAACTTTGACTATGCTGCAGCGATTCACTATTATTTATTCTGGTGAGAGTCAGTACGGGGAGACGGCCCTTGTGATGTTTGCAAAATAGAGGAAGAAGACCCCCACATCGCCTGCACATTCACCTGCATGAGATAATCGTCGCAGAGAACAAGTTTCCATTGCTACAAAAACTCAGATCTATGTATCGAAATTATTCAAAACGGAAGACTAATGGGAGGAAGGGAGCTATTTCTTTATCACGATGATCGCAGTTTAACGTTTTTCTTAATAGAGCTTTGCCACCCAAGTCTATTTATAGTAACCATCCATTTCTATCGAAACTTGTAGAAGACTGAATAAGACAGTTGATACGTCTTGAGCTATAAAAAAATTTTTTTTTGTTATTTTTGATTAAATTTGTTTTTGTAACTGCTGTCTGCTCATGTGTATCATCCAGATTTTTTTGCTCTTAGGTTGTGCTTATGTCCTCTTATTTGATTGGTGTAGGCTTAACGTCAACCTCTGTGCCGAAGACGATTTTGGAAGGTGTTTGCGATGTTCAATCATTAACAGCTCACCGGTATACAAGTAGGAATTTCGAAATGTGCTCATCCCCGTCCTTTTGATGCGCGCTTACTACTTTTCGCAGGCATTCTTCCAAAGTACGCTTAAAATTCTCCATCAAATCATCAGGTTATTTATTGTTCTTGTTTTCCATAGAGCTCGCACATTTCCTTAAATATGGAATACTCGATATTTCTACGTTGGTTAAAGTGTAGTTCCATAGGTACACCATAGCGGTCAACCCAGTTGTTCACAAATGCATCCACCATCGTTCTTGCCTCCTGGTTGGGTATGGCATAAACCTCTGAATTCAGCGGAGTTTTCATACAAGTTACGTCTGTAAATCTTACTGATCTTACCGAACACCATTAATTTGCCACGTTCATTGCTACACTAGGACAAAAGTTTATTGAAGCTTGCGATTACAATGCAAAACACTTCTTTTGAGCTCCAGACTTCCTAGCCCAAGACGGAGACAGGTATAGGAAACCAGCTAGCTTCACATCTGGAGGTAAACCTACCTATTGGCCAACAGATTTAATAAGCTGCCAGATCTTATTGCCTTTGCCATTGTAAAAATATTGGACGTGATCAATTGTTAGTAAGTTTGTCTTAAAATCTATCTTTCAACCATTCACCTCCAATCGTTATTTTATCACTGCACACGAAACCTTCATTTCCCATCTAAATAAAAACAAGAATTGGGTGAAATATAAAATGATTGTTAGCTCTCACTTAACTCCGTACAATCCACTGAGAAATCCGCCTGATATTTCAGCAGCTGTGAATCACCTCACGGACGAAAGACCCAAATGAACTTATGTCAAAGAACTTTGCGTAAAAAACTCACACACAAATACGACTCAGCCATATTTAAACAATTTGGATCGAACAAAAAACACGGAAAACTGTAAGGCGCTTAAAACGTCATATTGCCTACGGATGCCCATTAAGACTTGAAAACCAATTGAAAAGGTAAATGCCTTCGCAAATCACGTATAAAACATAACATAAATAGTTTCACTATTCCAATTATTAGTGACACTGAGATTAATCCTATGAAATTTCTGCTATCTTCATTAAAGCCGACAATTAAAAATATAGATATGAGACAATCTACCAGACCTGATCGTATTATATGGCCAATGATTAGATGCGTTTCAGCACCTGATAACAGGTAACTCACGGGCGAATTTAACGTGTTCCCGGCTTCTTTACGGATGTAAAACTCCGTATATAAAAAATTTACCGGAAATGTCGAACAATTTTTTATATGAAATTTTACACCCAATAAATTTCAAAAAAGTACTCGGTTGCGCTGCTGAGTTTACCTGGACAAACAAGGCGAATTAAAACAGGAAAGCTCACCAGAACGAAAAATGACACTGAAGATGGCACATAGCCAAAACCGGCTTGTCTCGAAACCAAACTTGAGAAGAGATGACGGAAATTCGTTTCAAAAATCTACATCAAAGCACCCTGTCGGAATATCAAATCAAGAATCAACTCACCAGAACAGCTTATGACATTTTTAATGCCCGTGAGCAAAGCATAATACAACAGGTAAACTCAATAACGCAGCTGATGATTTTTAGGATTAGATGACAATTCCATATAAACAATGTTGCGAAACATTTTGTATTTAGCATTCGCAAAGAAGCCGGAAATGCTTTGAATTCGCCCGTGAGTCTACCTCTTATAAATTTAAAACTAATAACGCGAAAAATATGTTCGTGTTCTTCTATGTGGAGAATACGTGTAGATGTTCCTGTTCGGTTTGAGCATAATTTTTTGTCTCCCATCGAGATTTTTTGCATGTTCTCCTCATAGTTTATGTACGGATGTTTGCAGAAGAGCGCATACACACATATACATATTTTATTTTGACTGTGTATTTTGCTTGTGCGATGGCAGAACAGCGTTGTGCAAACAACTGTTCGGACAACTTCAAACATTTTCCATAATAACCCATTTTTAATACAAATTTGCTCCACATATGTTTACAAGGCGTTTTTAAGAATACCCTGTAGTATACTGTTAACACATACATATGCATGTACAAAAATGTTTATGGGGATATAATATCACACTTTTTATGTTTCAAACTTTTTATTGTTTGTTAAAATTATAGCTGTTCTTGACCTTTTTTTAAATTGTGATGCTACACGATGGAGTAGCGAAATATCGAAAAATAAAAATATAATTTTTAAAAAGGACCTTCAAGCTTGGATAATATTAATAAATTTTTATTGTTTGAATAAAGACGTTGAATTTCTCTTTCTTATATACAAACATATATATGTACATACAGGTTTATATGAGCAAAATATTATCTGTATTTATATAGTAGTGTTAAACTACATACACATTTTATTGAGAAACCATGTGCAGATTATATTCTCTGTGACGATTTTTGGGTGACTTTTCTTTCTTCTGCCCTATACCATATTACACAACGTGTACAAATCTTCCAGCAAAAATGCCTCAAATTCCTACATATGTACATATGTATGTAGATACACACACGAGTACGTGCAAAGCAATGTTTTTGTTGACGAAAGTTGGTCAACAAAGTTATACCTACTTTGTGACAACGTGATAATAAACTTTATATCATTCCAATTAGTTATTAATTAAATTACTTTAAAAGGAATAGAAATAAAATGCAATCGTTGAAACTTAAAGTTTGTGTTTGTCTTTTAATAAGCGTGGTGGAGTCAACCATATCACCGGGAGATAAGTCAAAAAAACAACCCAAACCACTAAGTGTTTTAACCGGCTCTAGAGAAGAAAGTGTTTTTGACTTGGACCTTATTGATAAACAGCCATCTGCCAAAGATATTCTCGTAAATAGTGGTTCATATTATAAATATATTACGGCACGTCGTTTCAATGGAACTGTGATGGGTTTTGTAACGCCAGTATGTTATTTGAGAAATATGTAAATTTTTCAATTATTGATTATTTGCATCAAATTTTGCAGTGGAATTCACACGGTTATGAAATAGCAAAAACATTTGCAAACAAATTTGATATTATATCGCCGGTATGGTTTCAGATTGTAAAGTATGGTGATAATTATAAAGTAGATGGGTTCCATGATATTGACGCCAGATGGATGAAGGACGTACAGAAAAATGGAAGGCGATCCATGCAATGTAAATTCTTATATAGTACATACCTACATACATACATGTATAAATATGTACATGTATGTATGTACCTACATTTATTTATATTTACCTCGATTTTTTGTAGTTTTCCCTCGATTTCTCTTCGAAAACTTTAGTGATAATGACTTTACACTGTTATTATCATCTGAACAAGAAGTTGCAAAAGTTTCTGAACTACTGAGAAAAACATGTAAACAGCACAAATTCGAAGGTATTGTTCTCGAATATTGGCTACAGCTTGGTGGTCGCGTTGCCAATAAGTTCTTACAAAAACTTGCCATTTCGATATGTAAGGCTTTAGCTATAGATAATTTTAAACTTATTTTGGTTATACCACCTCATCGCCCGCAATTGGTTAATATGTTTAATGAGCACCATATGGATAAATTATATCCACATGTATACGCCTTCTCATTAATGACATATGACTACTCCACGGTTCAACGACCTGGCGCCAATTCTCCCCTTCATTGGATAAAACAATCTATTGAACATATAGCTCCCGACAATACAAATAATATGATTGAAAAACGTAAAAAAATTCTCATGGGTCTAAACATGTACGGTAATGACTATACGCCTGATGGTGGTGGACCAATTATTGCCGCTCAATACTTAGATCTACTGCGCAATGTGAAAAAACGTTTAACTTATGATGAAAATGACGTGGAAAACTTTTTTGAAGTCAAGTATACAAGTTATAGAAATATTTTATTTTAGTTATTCATTGGTTTTTTTTTTCATTTACAGAACAAATACTGGTCGCCATTACGTATTTTATCCAACACTTTATTCCATAAATGAGCGTATTAAACTAGCCCAACAGATGGGAGTGGGTATATCGATTTGGGAGTTAGGACAGGGCTTAGACTATTTCTATGATCTTTTTTAATTACCCTTACGACGAATTGATAGAATTACAAGAATACGCCATACGCCTGATTTCATGTTAGATGACATTCTTAGCAGCTCTGCAATTAAATCACTTTAATAGCTGGAATTTAGGAATTTATTAACCAATAGGAACGCAGTTCGCGTGATGTTATTTCTGCTACATGCGCAAAAAATTTCAATTTTTTACAAGGGATGGCGTAATCTTGTATTTTTTGTCAGGGACTGTAACGATTATGAGCACTATCATAAAAATTACGTGATAAATATTATTTCTTAAATTTTATTTTTTACTTATAAGTTCTTCTTTTTTTAGTTTTATTTTTTTATCTCACAATTCTTATTTTTGAGTTTTCTTTCGTTGTAAAATAACTATCATTTTATTTTTTTTTTAAATGTAACCATTATTTTAGATGTTTATTTTTCGATCATAATCATGAAATTTTGATAAAAAGTTGCTAATACAAGTTATAATTCGTTGTTCTAAAAAAGTTTAGCAAATAAAGTCTTGGCTAAGCAATCTGACGATAAATTACACCATAAATCTCCTAAAATCAAGTTTAACATTGGAAACGCTCTTTCCACGTTTTCGGGCACACCGTGTAAAACTTTAGCCAACTTAAACATTAAAAATAAATAGATTTTCATAAAAAAATAAATATTCAAAATTATCGTGTTTTATCAACAAAAAATTAAAACTCAAATATAATTAATCAAATTATGGATTTTTCTCGAGCTTTTTTAATGCAATTTATTAAGTTCTTCAAGCTTCAGGGTCTTTTTTATATAAAGATTATTTTATTCTTGTTGATATTTCGCTACTGCATTGCGTAGCAACATCAGGAAATAAAATATTTTTAACAACAACCAAAAGGAACAATCTAAAATTATGTTTATGAAAAAATATTTGTCACAAACTTTTAAAAATGTTTCAAAACTTACAGAAAACAAAAATAACATGAGCATTAAAATTAACTTTACATTTCCACAAAAATAATAAAAAAATGTTTCAATATTCTGCTTTAAAATTAATTCTTTGTTCACAATTTGCAACATTTCTAATATATAACGACGCTTATAACTAACCTCTGGTTTTAAAACCGTTGCGTTTTCAAAGTTAGGATAATGTTTAAAATCAAAAGCATGTTCAATCCATAGCAATTCTATCTATAGTTTTACTGAAGAATCTATTCAATGTATTATAAACTTTGAAAGCCATTTTGTATTTTTCCTTATTAATGAATTCAGTCCCGGGACATCTGTTAATGTGTTGTATTCCTTTGGCTCCAATACGTTACCTATATTACGTTCCCTTCTAACATTACACCGATTAATTAACTTATAAGTAAACTGATTTGGAAAACTATTCTCGCCTAATATGTATATTCCTAATTCATTCTTTATTCTTTCTATGAAATTCCCTATCACTTATAGTGAGCACTTTTTCTATACAACTTTTACCTGTATTAATAGTAATTGTTTTACGTTTGGCAATTAAGGAGAACCACCAATTACTGAAACGTTTTCGAAGTGAAATTATAATGATTAAAGGGCATTTAACTCAAGATTTCACGGAAAGGGAAATGCAATAATTTTTATTTATGAAGATATAGTGGTAGCTAGTTATGAAGGGAGAGTTAAGAAGATACACAAGGAGAAGTTTGATTGTCTTTTGGATCTCCAAAAAAAGGAATTAGTTGTGAAATTAAATAAGAAGAGGTTTGTAAATAAGACAGCTAGAATTAAGTCTTTCTGTTTTTTATATATATGCATAAGTAGATAATTAGTGTTAAGTAGTTGTAGTCTATTTTAATAATACATTAAGTTAGTTTTTTTTGTTAGTGCCTAAATTAAAAAAAAAAAGGAGAAAGAAATAGAAAGTTTTTTTTTTTTTTTTTGTAAAAGGAAGTATAAGCCTTTGAGTGCTGTTTAAGGAGGAGAAATTTCAACAAAAATAATATAGGGAATAACTAAATCAAAAAGAAAAAAATCCAAATTTAAACTGAGTGTTGCCAAACAGCTAAGAGAACTCCTTTAGGTAGAAAAAAACCGGTAGCAAACAAATAGTGTTTCCTGTATTGTTTTATTTTGTATAGGTTTCTTCCTTAAAGGCCTACTAAAAGAAATTCAAAAATTTGTGTGTAGGCATAAATACGTTCCGGTTAGCGGATTTGTTTGTGACATACATAATTTTTTTTCATTTAGGCAATTTTTTTTTAGTTTATAAAAAAATCTTAATTTGTATATTTATTTTTGTTAACGATATTTAGTTTAGTTTTATTGAATAAATATGTAATTCTTTTCATTGTTTAGCCACTTTAAATATGTGTTCGTGCTGATTAATTGTATAAGGGTAAGGTTGATGTGAGGTAAGTGTTGAAACAAGTGTGTGTGGATTTAGGGGACACTATTAAAGTTAAGGATTCAGTGTCCAAGGTTGGGTGGGTAAAGTGGGGAACATTTCCATCCCGTTTTCCCTCGATATGTGTTTCTCCGTTTGTAGTAGCTTGTTTTATTGTTTTTTACTTTCTTTTTTTGTGCTTGTCTCAGGGCTGCAGCTGTGGGTTGGGAGCTACCCTGAGTAGGCGAGTAAGCTAGCTGGCATCACAGATGCAGCGCCATAAAGGAACACGTAATAAACTACAAAATTCAAAAAAAAATTCTAAAAACCGAAGCCAAAGGAGCAGAGCATCTTGAAAAAATGTACAAAAAGTCATGTATTGTATCACAAAATGTAAACCTAAACCCAAATTTCGCGTTATACTTGAAAAATCGGAAATCTTCCAAAATTTGTTGTAAGTTTTACTAGGGTTAAAAGTACATAATAGTTCATGTCCACCGAAAGCAAAACAAGTTGTTGTGAGGAAATCATTTTTAAGAGTTTCCACTGAACTGTAAGTCGTTTTGAGTTAGAATTTTTGATTTCAATTTGATGCTTTGGTTCTTTTGTTTTCATACAAAAGTAAGCAATATTTTACTTTTAATAAAAATTAAACATTTGTTAAGTGAAAACAGTTTAAAACCGTAACCATGGCATTGAGGTTTTGATAAATAAAGATATACATACTACAGTGAACTTGCGAAAACGTGAACTAATTTTTACCAAGGGTGTTCACGTTTTCAAATTTGTTCTTGTTATCGATTGTGAAAATTTTAGAACAAAAAAGCCCAGTTAAGCTCGAAATAATAACTTCAAACAAACAATTAAATAAACAGATATTAAGATTGGATAAAAAATTAAAATTTGTCATTTATTCACTTCACAAAAATAAAATAATATGTTTATACTTTTCCACTTCTAAAAACAAAAAACTCAAGTACATATGTATGTACTAATAAATGTAATTCTTCGCAACTGAATAAAAATTGATTAAAATAAATTTAAAAAAAACTAATATCCCTTTAAAGGACGGGTTTTGTTTCCTATTAGTTTTTACACAAAGAAATCGTTTATCTTCTTTTGGTATGTGTTTTGTTTTACCATTTTTAGTACAGCCTTTTCTTAAAGATTATTCAAAACTCTTATTTCAGTTTGATCAACCTTTTCATTTTTAGCCCATTTTAAGATTTTATTTAATGCTTCCTTGTGTTTTATTACGATTTCTGGCTGTTCTACAATAGAATCACTATCTTCGTCACATTCAGATTCATTATGAATTTAAAAAATCTCACATTCCGTCTGGTTCTCGTCGAAATTGTTGAACAACCGCTCTTTCTTTCAGCTGTCTTATTTCTGCCTGCCAGGTTTCTCTCAATTCACCTAAGGGTACGCTATCATCAGGGTCCTCATGATCTGAAACTAAATCTAAAATATTTTTCCAATATTTGCACAATATTTCTTGTGTGATTCGACTCCATGCAGAGTCTAAGAGAGTTATTGCATCTCTTAATGAAAGATTTTCTCCGCTAATTTTAAACAGCCAAACACTATACCTCTTTTTGAAATTTTGCTCATAAAGTTGTTTGGCTTTCGCTTAAAGCATTAGTCCACTTACTGGCATTTTCTCATTTCTCATGTTAACAAACTATTTATAACGATTTTTCTCCATTATCGGAAGCTCTGATGCGCCTAATGTTTTGCAAACTCCTGGCCTACAAATTGTGTTGTTAACACGTTTTTATTGCTTTATCTTGATACTTGATATTTTTAAGCTAAGCCAGTTACACTACCACCTTTTTGTAATAGGCCAACAATATCTGCCTTGTCTTTCATACTTAAAACTTTTGGCTTTTTAGATGACATTTTTATTAATTATTAGCACTCAGAATTCAAATTCGTACTTTAGCAAAATACGAGTAATAATAGCTTCGTTCGAGAACCCAATAATTAGCAATAATTATGCCTAAACTTTACTAAACTGCGTTCGAGTACACAAAGTTTGGTAGATGAGAACACAGTTTGAGAGCGTAAAATGACAGTTCGATGACTGAACAATTGCAAAATCTGCTAAAGAAATTTTTGTCGGCTGAAAAAAACATATGTTTCAAAATGTAAACAAACCAAAAATTTTTACTGAGTTATTAAATTTTTTGTGAAAATAAGGAAAACTACAGCAAACACAAGTAAATAGGGGTTTGAAAACAGTAATGAGTACTAATTTACGTTTGCATACAAGAATAAGTGGTTTTTGCTTAAGTTACCCTTTCCATAGCAATTTAATTAGGATTTAGGAAAAAAAATTATTTTGTTTCAATGTTTATTTATTTCTTTAGTGTTGAAGAAATGATGAATACTTCGGAATATAGTAATTGGATATTCATACTAATCAATAACAAAAACGAGTAATAATGAACTATTTAACAAATTTAATAGGGAAAAACTTACAATGTAAATAAAATAAAAAAACTTATAAAGCAACACAAGTTACGTTTTTTTTTTTCGTAGGAATTGTAGACAATAAATTGTGCTGTACCGAGTACGAACAACAAAAAGAGTCGAGTAGTCAAAGGAATATATTTTTTAAAACACTGCATTCATTTTCAATCAGCTGTTGGATAAATTTTACTAAATTTGCATTCGCGTACTTTTTGGACAAAATTTATTTTGGGAGAGAAAATTGAAAAATTTACTCAGTTACTAAACTCTACTAAAAAAGTACTCGAATGAACCTAATATACTAACAGGTTGTGTGTTTAAAGATGGCGCAACTAAATCAGGAAAGGTACATACATATACATTGACATGTATTTGTGAAAACAATTAACGTATATATAAAAATGTGTTCTGGGATTCTCAAAATTAAAAGTAAATTCAAAAAATAAAACGAAAAAAACTCAGAAAACTTTGTGCACGTTTTACCTAGCGTTTACACATGCCACTAGGAGTTCGAAAAACACAATACACTCACACATTTTCACTAATACATTTACATTTTTCGCAATGGCAGCTCCAGTGGCAGCTAAAATTGCATGCGAGTGAAAATTTGGCATTTGCATGCCACTAAATGTCAAAACGATAGACAAAGTTACCCTGTTCAATATTAAATGTAAATTTACTGGATTGCGGTTAAATTGTAATTAAAGTTCTACCTTTTTAAATGCATTGCTATGATTTATTTCTTAAATTGCGCATAAAAAAATTCAAGTTTGTTAATTAAAGAGCAATAATATTAGTAATAATAATAAAATATTTCTTATAATAATAAATGTAAATCGTTTCCCCAAAAATATGCCTATATGGTGAACTCGGTAACTCTATTATAAAAAGAAAACAAAAAGTTAAAATGGAATAAAAATTGAGCCAACAGATTATTCAACAAATTATTTAAATCTTTGACATTGTTCTCCCAAATTGTTCTTTCTCATTTCCTGGTAAAATTTTTTTTGATTTAAAAAGTAAAAAATGTTCTGAAGTTTACGCTTCGACGACATTTTAAAAATGAACTTACACTTGCATGTGTAAACACAAAAACGAATGGCATGAGATTCGACTATTTCGAAGAATTTTTCGTAGACAATACGTGCACAACAATTGCATGCCACTACTTGCATTTGTAAATCCAGCGTTAGAGCTTTCAGACTTTGTTCACGTTTTAGAGTAGTCAATGTAAAAATTAAAATGTTCACATTTTCGAGTGTTCCCGTTTTCGCGAGTTCACTGTATATATAAAAATTATATGACTAAATTGTCTAATTACTTTTTAAGTGCTACAATATAAAATTGTTTAAAAGATGTTGTTTTATTATTCTTATTATACGATTTCTCTTTTTCTTCGAAAATAAATCAAATGAACGCAATTATTAGCATATACATTTGTATGTATGCATATATCAAAAGAGAGTGCACAAATTTTACGCAATCATTATTCACTATTAACATGGCGTCTTGACTAGCCATAAATCTGTTCAGCCCTCGCACATTTTGCTGTTCGCACAGAAATTTGGCTACTAAATACCGTTGCTTTTCATGCAGGCTTCATGTTCATGTATGTGTGTGGGTGGGTGTGCGCTCGTTTGTAAACACACGTACATAAGCTATGCTAAAGGCATCCATACAATCTCGATAAGAGACAAAAAATAATGATCAAACTGAACAGAAACATCTACACGTATTCTTCAAACAGAAGACCACGAACACATTTTCTCATCATTTTACAGACGAAATCTCCATGTGCGAACAAATAATTGGCTAGTCAAGACGTAGTGAAACACAAACATACCTTCAATAGCGACAGTCTTCCAGAGCACAGATTATAACTGTTCCAGAGCCATATTCCTGTGCTGTTGATGGTCTGTTTTTGTTCAAACACAGTTGTTCGCACAACGCTGATCTGCCATTATACCAACAAAATACGCACAGGAAAAGAAATATGCATGTTTGCGCACGTCTGAAAACACCCATACATAAATTATGTTGAGAGCAAACAAAAAAAAATTATGCACAGACTGAGCAGAAACAGCTTCACGTATTCTTTACACAAAAGACTACGAACTATGCAAGCAAATTTTTGCGAGTCAAAATGTGTTCTGAATACAGCTCTGCAGTGAACATAGCATTTCAGTATGTACAATCAAATTTAGCGCCTTTTTCAACTTCAATTTCAACTCATCTATATTTTCTTTTTTCGTATTTTTGTGATAATACCGATTATCAAAAAAAAATCATCTATGTAAATGAAAGCAATTCTATAACTGCAAATTTGTGTAAACAGTTATGTTTGGTTAATTTGTGTTGCAAATATTATTGGAAAGAAGTATCGAAACTACCAATTATATAAAAAGATAGGAAAAGGGAAAATATAAATTTCGTAGACTTTGAAGTGGATCTAATAGTCCTCAGTTAAAACAACAATGGTGCGCGATGGTGAACGTTCACAGCAGCCACAAACTCAAGGTGCTACGCAGAGTCAGGTCTCCAATCTCTGGAGTCAAGTGGAGAGCCAGCCAATAGATAACATTGTTTGGGGACGATTATATGGAAAGAATATAAAAGTAAAATCATTGGGTACGAGCACCAGACCGTATAAAATTCTCTATCTGAACACGTCCTTTTCTGTTGGTAACATGTTTTTGTGATTTGTAGTTTTTGTAAGAACTATATAACTACATGTGTAGCCTTCGATTTATTTAATTATTGTCCTTGGAAATAGATTTGTGTATTAATTTTTGGGAAAATATTTATAGACTTACATGTTGAAACATTTACGGGTGGACGCGGCGAAAACAATAATTTGGTGTTAACGCTAAACGATCTACCAGAGAAGATTTTATGTCGCATCTCCAAAGTACACTTCACCCTTAAAAGAGCAGGTTGCGATCTATCTAATCCTGTTTACATTGAAGTAAGTATTCAGAGCCCTATCTACAAATATGTGAGCTAAATTTATTATACAGAAGTAAGATTAACTAAAGTATAGTTTAGTTGTAGATCTTTGGAAGGAATTTTCGTAATCCCTTATCAAGTTTGGTTTGGAGACAAACCGGTTTCGCCTATGCGCCAGTTTCAGTGTCATATTTCGTTCTATCATTTATAGTTTAGCGATACCTTTCAAATCACATTTTTTTTTTATCGGAGACGCCTTGAAGTTGGCCAAAAATTTTACAAAGCTAATTCACTTGCCGTGGGCTATCTACCTATATACATACACACATATGTAAAAAAAAATATATCGTAAGAATTGATATTAATTTTCTTTTAATTTCATAAATAGGAAAATGTATTTATTATTCCTAAAATGGATCTTGGGTTATGAACATGTCGAATCTGAATCGCCAACTACAGACTTTGAATTTATTTTGTTGTACATCATGTATATAAAATCCGAATTCGAAATTTTTTATTTTAGTATTATATATATTAATTGTCATTAGAATCGTCTTACAGCCATACCTAAATAAGAGCGTTGAGCGTTGCGTTAGCAGCAGGTTATGTAGCTACAGTTATTTCAGAGACATACATTTTCAAATGTACTGTGACTTCGTACCCTGCTGCTAACGCAACGCTCAACGCTCTTATTTAGGTATGGCTGTTGCTCGTTTAAACAAATATTTTTTTCCGATTGTTTTTACCAATACAATCAATATGTTTTAAGTTGAGTTTTCATCGATACTTAAACCTAAGTACTTCATTTGGTCCACTTTTTCTATGATTTAATTATTTATTTTAAACATTCATCGCTTTCAGTATGTCTTCATTATTTTTGTTTTGCTTTCATTTAATTTAAGTTCGTTCGTATGTAGCCAAATGTTAACATGGGCAAGATTATCATAACATTGACTATTTGATTTTCCTTCAATGAAAATAAGCGTGTCATCTGCATATAATATTTACAATTAATTTTTTATTTTCATCTTTTTCTATTTGAGACATGGTGATTTGCTTACTTTTTAACCATATTAACTTTTTAGGATTTATCTCGAAATGGCACCTTTGTAAATAGCGAAAGAATTGGCACCAATAAACGTCGTATTTTACAAAATGATGATATTATCTCTCTTTCTCATCCTACTTATAAAGGTTTGGAAATATGTATATATTTGTGCCATATTCCATAACTGATCATTTTGAATTATAGCTTTTGTTTTCAAAGACCTAAGTCCGAATGAAGCAGTCGGATTGCCAATTGATATAACGTCAAACTATTATATAAGTCGAAAACTAGGTTCTGGTGCCTGTGGTTTAGTTCGTTTAGTCTACGATCGACGCACGTGCCAGCAATATGCAATGAAAATTGTTAAGAAAAATTTACTGGCAACAAGTACAAATAAAAATAATTTAAACGATCCTAACAGGGTAATGAACGAGGCTAAAATAATGAAGAGCTTAGAACACGTAAGTTACACTCTGTATCTGGGCACATTTAATAAGGTATGTACATTTGGAGAGGCAAGAACTTGGTTTGTTTTTCTAATTTGTTTATATTGAGTTCTATTGAATTAGATTGCGAACTGTCGAACAGTTAAAAAAAAACTATTACCTATTCACATGTGTACATATGTACCTTGTTAAGTGTGTCCTGATGTTTATTAAATATAAAAGTTAAATAGTTTATGATGCTAAGAATGTTATATGTATGTGCATATTTCAATACTTTATCAACATTAACAAGTATTAACGAAAAATATCAACACTATAGTCACGAAAAAATTGTTTATGTGTATTTGTAAAAAAAATTTTAGATAATCATGGTGAGTTAGTAAACTTGCTGATTTAAATAAATGTTCATTTGAAGTCTTGTTTTAAAATGAACTTTCCTCAAAGGGTGACAACTTAAAATTCGATCTAACGTATTTAAAAGTGTTCTTTAATTCGGATTATATATGTATGTAGGATTATAAACTCGATTGTTAATATGGAAGCTAAAAAAATGTTACGTTGTCAGGTTTATAACTTTTAATTTAAAAGTTTCACGTATTGTATTCTGTTGCACATATCGTAGAACAATTCTAAATAATTTAAAATCTATAAAATAAGTATGTGCTAGAGGATTACAATTATTTATAAATTCTAATTAGCCATGCGTTATAAAAATGCATGATATTGTTGACAAGCCCGATTCCGTTTATATGGTTTTGGAATTTATGAAAGGTGGCGATTTACTTAATCGAATTGTGGGCAAAAAACGTTTATCAGAAAAAGTATCAAAATTATACTTTTACCAAATGTGTCATGCCGTTAAATATTTACATGATAAAGGTATGTTACCTTTGTTTTGAAAGTGGTAATGGAGAAAATATTAATGCTTTTTACGAATGCAGGTATAACTCACCGAGATTTAAAGCCAGATAATGTATTACTTGAGAGTTTGGACGAAGAAACTTTGTTAAAAGTGTCTGATTTTGGTTTAAGTAAGTTTGTACAGAAAGATTCTGTAATGCGTACCTTATGTGGCACACCTCTATATGTTGCACCAGAAGTGTTGCTAACAGGTGGTCGAGGAGCCTATACAAAGAAGGTAGACATTTGGAGCTTAGGAGTTGTTTTATTTACATGGTAAGTATCGGTGAAAAATACGTGAAATAAAAAAAGTAACTTTCATTATATTTCACCTATATGTAGTTTAAGTGGGACACTGCCGTTTTCAGACGATTACGGTTCGCCAGCCTGTGATCAAATCAAAAAAGGCCAATTTCGCTTTAATCACCCCTCTTGGAGGCAGGTTTCCCAGCGCGCAGTTTCTCTTATCAAAAGTATGCTCAATGTTGATCCTCAACGAAGACCAACTATAGATGATGTTCTCCAAAATATCTGGCTTAAAGATGCAGCCATGTTGCGTACGGCAAACAAACTAATGAATATTGAACTCATGGAAACCGAAGAACAAGAAAATTTTTTAGAGCCACCCTCAAAGCGCTCCAAACGGTAAAAAGATTTAATCATATGTTAGTCTTGTTTGTAATTTTAGTTTTAATTCAATGTATATCTGTTTCATGTTGCCAAAATGAGTAATTTAGTTTTACGTCTGCATTAAACTTTTTGTTTTGTTCCTTGTTTCCTTTTTGCAAATTCATTTGAGATGAAGTTATCAACAAATGTATTCCTACACAATTCTTAATTACTATTTATTTTGTTCCTTTAATAAGTACATAATTTCATTTTCATTTATACGTGACCCATTTATTTGCATTTGATCAATTTGCTGTCGAAAAAGTCTTTAAACAAATAAATGTAATTATTTCGCATTATTCATACCTTTTGTATAATCTATAATTGACATTAGCAATTTTACAAGTATTAATATACTACTTTATATTTGTTTTAAGTGAGCTGACCCTTTTATAGGCCTTTTTAAATACAAAACTAAGAGGCTGTGGTTAGGCCTTGATTTAAATAAAATATTGAAATAATTTAATAATTCCATGGATAATAATGTGATGTATAATTTAATTTATTGTGGTTAGTATTGTGGAGCTGCAGATCATTTTAGAGAAAAAAACTTCTGGGTACCTTGCATATGCATGCATGTTTACATAGTTCTATTGGTAATGCATTCACCTTGATCAAACCTAGCGGAAAAGAAAGAATTGCGTCGTCATTAGATTAAGATTCAAGGCCTATCGAACAAGGTTAACTCATTTGTAGAATAAATGCTCAACAAACTCCCCTCTCAATAAGTTGATGTCAATCAAGTCCAATTCTTCCATTTTGGGAAAAAAGCGATAGTCATTGCACGGTACCTTGCTCCATTGACTATAACGATACGGTTATCACTGTTCTTGAAGAACTACGGTCCAGTGATCCGCCGGCCCACAAACCGCCTTCAGGCTGTAAAAAAACAAGTGTAAGAACTTAAATGAATTTTACGTTATTGTGGAAGACACCATTTCTGCAACAAGATTTATAAAAATAAACAAAAAAATTTGTTTCTGTTGGTTAATTATTAATTTCTTCTAAAAAGGGTTTAGTATAGCCTGTTCTAACAATTGTTCGCACAACACTGTTTTGCCAATACACCAACAAAATACACTCAATCAAAATAAACACAAATTATGATCAAACTGAACTGAAGCGTGTTCTTCAAACAGAAGTCTGCGAATGCAGTTTCCCTCGTTATTTTGCAAAACTCCATGTGCGAACAAATATATGGCTAGTCAAGACGTAGTGAAACACATATATGTAAATTGTAAAATAAAGAACACGAAAATGTTTGATTTATTTAAAAACAATAAGAACTGTAAATACTTGTTTATATTGTATTTTATTTGTATGGGTACAAATAAAATACAATTCCTTTTCTCATGAAAATACAAATTTAAATAATATTCGGAAATAAATAACAAAGCGTCCCTTTATCAAATGGCTACTCGCAGACGACTGACATAATACCAAGTTTCTATATATAACACTCATTGCCGACTGACAGAATCTCAAAATGAAAAATTTCGCACGTGCGAGCAAAATTTCGCTCGCTATTGGCTAACATATTTTACCCGTATCATTCTTATATTGCGAAAAAATTTGTCGACAAGTATTTATTTTCCCCTGCGCGCCAGGTCCAAATTAGCTTATACCTGTTTTAATGCATCATATTACTTATTGCATATAGGGGGTTCCACCCGGCCTCGGGAAACTCAACTGGACCAATCGCATTTTTAATATGATGATAGTACTTTTCGTAAATGTACGAAAATAATTTAAAGAGAAGTGCTCATATTTCTAATTATATTCTACGATTTTTCGATGGTTATTTTCTTAAGTTTGTTCATATTCGCTCAACTCTCACTTTCTATGAAGTGATAAGGACTGGGGGGCCTCCACCGCTTTAAAATTAATTTTCCTTTACCTTCTCAAGTAGAAACCCACAAATGTCTTACTCCCTTTTTTTTATAAAATTTGGTAAGCGTAGTTCTAGAATTATCTACTTATTGATTGAATTGTGGATTTTTTCACATTCTAATAACGACTTTCGTCTTAAACGACACCTTCACTTCGGGGGAGGGGTAACGGTAATTAGCAAGCCTTTAATAATAGTATTTTGCCTCTCATTGTGATTGTATGGATGCTTTTAGCATAGCTTATGACGGGTGTTTACAGACGAGCGCACACACACATATATACTTTTTAGTTCTGTGTTTTTGTTTGTGTAATGGCATGACAGAGTTATGCCAACTATTGTTCGGACAACTCTGTTTGAAATTGAAGCGACCATAAACAGCGACGTCTTGACTAGACATTTTTCTGTGCAAGCAGCAATATGTGCGATGGCTAGTTAAGACGCTATGTTATTGGCCGACTATTAATCGCCGGCGCCAATAATACTTACTTAACTTGGTGCTCCAGTCTTCAGCAAAAATTTACCAAACCGACAAGTCAGACGCTAAAGTTTCTTGTGTAGTTATTAATAAGTTGTGAAATTTAGTTTTAATATAGTTATATATATAAAATTATTGACTAAGCATTTATTAAAAGGTAAATATATTTGCAATAAATATGATTCGTCTTCTACCAATTGAAGATATTTTCTGCAGAAGCCGACATTTTTCTAACCTCGTGTTTTAAAAAATGGCGTCTACCAGTGCAAACATGATTCAATATTATTTTTATTAAAATATTCTAACACGGCGTCTACCGGTGCAAACAAATTCAATATAATTTTTGTTGATATATTTTCAAGGCTTATTAGCTCAATAGTTGGATTTAGACGTTTCAACACAACAATTGAAAGTTAAATAAAGATGGCAGACAATGATGATCTTTTAGATTACGAGGATGAGGAGCAAACTGAAACCACCGTTGCCGAAACACAAGATGCTCCTAAAAAGGATGTAAAAGGTACCTATGTATCTATACACAGCTCTGGGTTTCGTGACTTTCTCTTGAAACCAGAAATTTTAAGAGCCATTGTTGATTGCGGTTTTGAACATCCCTCGGAAGGTAAGAATTGTAAGAGAAATCTTTAAAAGGATTATATTAATATTTATATGGAATTTCTCATATAGTACAGCATGAATGTATTCCCCAGGCTGTGCTAGGCATGGACATTCTTTGTCAGGCTAAATCTGGTATGGGGAAAACTGCCGTATTTGTGCTTGCCACATTGCAACAGCTAGAACCCACTGAAAACGTTGTGTATGTACTAGTCATGTGTCACACTCGCGAACTTGCATTCCAAATCAGTAAGGAATACGAACGTTTTTCTAAATATATGCCCACTGTTAAAGTAAGTAAATCTGTGCTGCCTTTCCATTAATATTTAGTAATATAAGGTTTTAATTTTTTTGTAGGTTGGAGTATTCTTTGGCGGCTTGTCAATACAAAAGGACGAAGAGACTTTGAAAAATATTACTCCCCACATTGTTGTGGGCACCCCTGGGCGTATATTGGCTCTTATTCGCAATAAGAAGTTAAATTTAAAACACTTGAAACATTTTATTCTTGATGAATGTGATAAAATGTTGGAACAACTTGGTAAGTGTGCCTATTTTCTTGAAATACAACTATAACAAAGTTATTTACCTTAGTTAATTTTTTCAATTATGCCTACTTAATTTTTTTATATATATCGTGTATATACATATACATGTTTATTGTATTTATTTATTTACATAGTATTAAAGGTATATAAACAAAGCAAATTGATAACAGGTAAACTCACCTTCGATTTTAAAGTATTTCCGTCTTCTATGCCGATGTCAATCTCCATATATAAAAAATTTAGGAGAAATGAAATTTGTTTTATATGGAATTTGACATCTAATAAGTTAAAAAAGTACTTAGCTACGATGGTGAGTTTATTTCTTTTGTTTCCATCAATTTGGAAATCATTATTATTAATATTACTTGCATTGCTTATTCCTACTTCGCGGATCTTTTTTCACGTATGTTTTGAATCAAGTGCAGAACTAAACCGTTGTGACTAATATTCGGTTTTAGCACGTTTAATTTGTTTATATTCCTTCTGGCACCTATGTAATAAAATTTGAAAAATAGTAAACCAACTGACATCTTTCAAAGATTGTGCCATTTTCAATGACGTTTTGGAAGTGCCTCTTGAAAGGCAGATAATTTGTGTAAATTTTGAAAGCTGAGGTGTATACTTTTGTGATTTTAATCAACAACAGCAAATTTATTTATAAATATTTTAACGAACTTAATCTGTAAGTCTTACATATGAAACATATTTATAAAAATGTTTTTAAATATAAAATGCAATTGTAATTTTTTATTTTAATTTTAGATATGCGTCGCGATGTTCAGGAGATATTCCGTAGTACACCACACGGAAAACAAGTCATGATGTTTTCCGCTACTCTTAGCAAAGAAATTCGACCGGTTTGCAAAAAATTTATGCAAGACGTAAATATCAACGAGTTTATAATTCTATCAATACTTCTAGCACTACTACTCCAATTTGTTGTTATACAACATACTAATTATTATGCGCCACCCTAAACAAAATCTCAAATCGCATCTGCTCCTGACATAATGTTTTAAAATTTTAAAAACAAAAACAAATCGACATTTTAAGTGAAACAAAGTTCCTATCATGAAATATTAAGCGCGTTTTACGCAACGATATTAACGGTTGCAGCGTTAACAATCGTTCAATGCATTTTGAAGCTTATCAAGCGTCAACTAAGAACCGGTTAAACTTTATCATACAAATACATGCGTTTATCATTGTGATAAAGTTATAAATTGTTAAACAATTAAAACGTGGTAATTTAAACGTCATGAAGTAATGAATTTGTCCTTAAATAAATAATAAAACGGTTATAACACGCCCACATAATATCATAATATATCCTACGCAAATAAACGAAATCAGTGTGAACTTGATAAAACTCCAACATAATTTGTGCGATGGAATCAATGAAATACAACGAAAGCAAGAAATTTTTCGTTTTCAACGAATGCTTAAATTCAGTTTCCTGAATGAAGAATGGGTTTAGCCAATTAAAATCTTAAATCATATGTTGAAGCCCATCCAATGAAGAAAGCGATCACTGTCTCACACAAATAAACATGTTAACATCTTTTGCTCAGTCAGTATGACGTATAGCCTATTTCCGTAGGCTTTGTGTCTAGCGGCATTTGTTTGAGTGCTTAAACTTTTTGAATGCGAAAGGCTAATTTTGAGAACGTTTTGGTGGTGGTGTGCCGTATGTAGAGTAATTTACTTTAAACAAATATTTGACGTATACAATTTTTATGGAACGTTTAGATTTATTTTCTATATTAAATTTGATTACCTAAATTGATTTATTTTAATCCTTATATTCTCTCTGGCGTTTTTAGCCTATGGAAGTTTATGTTGATGACGAAGCCAAATTGACGTTGCATGGCTTGCAACAGCATTACGTGAAATTAAAGGAAAATGAGAAAAACAAAAAACTGTTTGAACTTCTGGATGTACTAGAATTTAATCAAGTGGGTGAAACAAATAATTAACTCAATTCCTTTAATAAAATTTTGTATATAAAATAATTTTATTTCCTGATGATGCTACACAAAAGTATATTGAAATATCGGATATAATCAATAAATCATTTTATATAAAAAATTGTATTAAAGTAAAAGCTTGCAAATGCATAAATAAGAACCTAAAAAAACTATAAAAAGTTTACAAATATTGCATGAACATTTGTTCTATAGGTAGTAATTTTTGTTAAGTCTGTACAACGTTGTATGGCTTTGGCGCAATTGTTAACAGAACAAAACTTCCCTGCTATTGGTATTCATCGTGGTATGACTCAAGAGGAGCGTTTAAATCGTTACCAACAATTTAAGGATTTTCAGAAGCGTATATTGGTTGCCACCAACTTGTTTGGCCGTGGAATGGATATCGAGCGTGTGAATATTGTCTTTAATTATGACATGCCCGAAGATTCTGACACTTATTTACATCGCGTGGCCCGTGCTGGTCGTTTTGGTACCAAAGGATTAGCTATTACGTTTGTATCGGACGAAGCAGACGCCAAGATTTTGAATGAAGTGCAAGATAGATTTGATGTTAATATTACCGAATTACCCGATGAAATCGATTTATCATCTTACAGTAAGGCACAATTTTCCCTCCAAAAATTTTCATTAAAATTTATTTTTTTTTTCAGTTGAGGGGCGGTAAATTTTAATCATTAAGCTGTCGCTATTAATCTATTCGATTATATTAAAGACTAAAAAAATGGTGAATTTATGGCAGACAGTATAAGAAAGTAAAGAATATATAATCTTATTAACTTACAGCACTGAATAAACTTTCAATAAAAAAATGTTTTTCAACAATAACAGTAGTAATGACAAACACTTAAGAGATTTTTTATTTTTATTATTTTATATGTAAATTTTTCCACCTATTTTAAAATTTACTCGCTTATTTTTTAAGGAAGATCATACTAGAATAAGAAATTTTCTTTATATACAAATAAAGATAAAATACTGCTGCGTACCTTTTTTTTATGGCTACTGTAGCAAAAATGTAAACTAATTTTTCAAAGCGATCAATTTCTTTAAATGGGGGGTTCAATGTGTATTTCGATTCTAAAGAACACTTATTCTTTAATACAGTTGTTCTGTTTGATTACATGCTTCAACTTACTAAAAAAAAACTATGGAGTACACAAGTAATAAGGCTGTTTTAAAAAGGAGTTCAGAGGTCTAACCGCGGCATTCGATAGCTCAATTTGTAATTTCTAGTAAATTGTAATAATAGATTTAAATTTTTGAAACGTAAACAAATTAATAAAAACAAGCAATTGTAATGTAAAAACTCGAATTTTGAGAGTTGGTGATAGTCGTCTTCCTTTCACCCTTATCGTGGTTGGGGGTTTTGTGGTGAAAGTCTTTTTAAGAAACGGTATCATGGTTGACAAAAATGCCAACAAATACGACACTGTCTCAAAATCTATTAAAAAATCAGTACCGCGGTTAACGTATTTGCCCGTCAAAAGTTGCGACAATTGTTAAATTTTTCAATCACGACGACATGATGTAAATTACATAAATATATTTGAAATGGATGCAAACAGTAAGTTTAAAAAATTAAATTCCTTTCATTTTGAATTATTTTTGCTGATGAATTTTAAACGTTTTAGGTTAAGAATTCCTACGCGAGCACATTTTTCAAAGTGGTTTGAAATAATGGAATAAAAGCCACATTTGGCATGAGAACACAACAAGCGTTAAATGAAAGTTAACATAAGATAAGAGTGGAATGAAATCACAGATTAAATAGTATTTGTCCTCCATTCCGTACAGGCGAAGGTCGGTTGAAGGTATAGGCGGACTTCAAATTTAAGTTCAGAGAACTCAATAACACCGAAAGTCGTGCAACGGTTGGGGGAGCTTTTAAGCGGTTTATTTTGACGCCAGGGGAAGACGCTGCAGAGAATTTATTGCAAATGCCCACTATTGTAGAACACAAATTTCGTTTGGTCCCCAATGCATGGTGATGAACGATGAAGTACTCCATTCAAGTTTGGCGAAAACGAAGAAACATGTGCTGCTAGAAGACCAAAAAAACTACTACTAATGTGTCAATATTTGGAACGTGTTTCTGGTATCCCTTGTTAAGTTTAGTGATAAATCGGTTCTCATGATCTTAGTTCCATTTTTTTTATTGTTTTATTTTTCGTCATGTGCGCTAGTAGCAGATCAATCTCGTGTGAACCGGTAGCAGGTAAAGCTCGTAGATCGCGCGTTTTTCTGTTTTATTGCTTTATATTGAATTATAATTTGTGTTTGCGAATGCTAGGAATACATTGGTTTTTATAATTTATAGTGTTTTTGTTGGGGTTGATAGAAGTCATCGGTTATTGGATTATGAATTTGTTTTTTACTTTGGTATTGTGTTTTTATTGTTTCGTTGCTTGATATCTTGTTGAGTATTTTTGTTGTGTTTTGTAGTAGAGGTCTGCACAATTGTATTTGTATACGTGAAGTTCACGAGAAGCGGCAAGGCATGAACACTTACTCGAAGTATCAGAGCAAAATAAAGTATGTACTCAATTTTGAGAACAACAAAATTGACGGACCATTACGTTTACATGTTCTTTTTTTAAGTTACCGCGTACGAAGTGCATATTGTTCATATGTACTCGGCTGTGTTCGTTTTAGGAACATGATACGAGCTCAAAACTTCACATATACTGCATGTACTCAAGTACTACATGAAGAAAATGTTGAACGTTCAGTTCGACAAAGAGAATTCAATATGAAGTGTATCTAACAATACAAACTAGTTTCATATTTGTTTTATTATTCTTTCGTAGTATGTATGTAAGTAATTAAACTTAATTTTTTAACTTAATTTTTTTGTGACTATTGGATTTCGGTGTCGTTTTATAAATTTCTTATTATTGATCTCTCATTTTAAAAATATTTCTGTTAGTTATAAGTACCTTATTTAAGTCTTTTATTTTAACGTGAAATAAATTTTAATTTTCATAATAAAAACATTGATTATAATTATATCGTATACGTTTTAAGATGTTTTATACAATTTTAATTGCCTTTGTTAAATACAATAAATAAAAGTTTAAAATCGATTTTATGTACATACATTGTTTTCCTTTTAGAATGTTAATTTATATTCCTATGTATGGATGAAATAGATTTGGTTTTACCAGAACTACTAAAAATAGTTTTTTGTCTTCATGTAACAGCTCGCGTACAAAAGAAGATGTTATAAACTCATTTATTTTTAATCGTGGGTTTTTACACCTTTCTTTATCTGTAAAAAATACACACCCATCAATGTTTAAAAAGAAACATTTAGGAAAAGCCTAAAACTACTTAAAACCCGACAGCGAAAGTAAAATCTAATTGTTACCAAAACTTAATTTTTTTTGGCTAAATAATTGTTATCAATGTACATACAAATGTATATACTTATGTGTACATACATACATATTTATGGTTATAATTGTCGTCATCTGCTTATTGAAATATTTTCAATTTCGCCATGTACGTAATTACAGTACTGGGCAAAACATAAGCAACAAAAAGCCCTCCAAATCACGAGTTAAAATATTGTTAATTTTCTATTTTGAAAGTTATTATTATTTTTTTTACACACTATTCCTGTTGAGTTTATTGAGCGTAATTCATTTTAAAAGAATTTAAAGTGCTATGCAAAAAAATAACAACATACGTCATTGACCTTCAAACGTAAACGTGCATTACAATAGCAACAAATTATGAACAGCAAATTTTTTTTAAATTTCTAATTATAACGGTTCTTTTCCAATGATGAGATTGTTTATGTAGATCTTTGATTGGAACAAGATAATATTTACATCAGTTTCTTATAAACAGTGCAACAATTCAAACGGATAATAATGGCTAGAGATAAGTATAGCCGTGAATTTAAATTATTAGGGATTATAATAAAGGAGAGAGCCAAATTTTAATAGCCAAAAAATATAATACTAACAGAAGCATAGTTTGCAGATTGATTAAAAAATTTAAATCTACAGATAGTGTAAATGTACATCATTTAGGCGGTGCACCGCGAAAATCCAGGTTAGAAGACGCGCATAGAAAATAATTTAAAAAGTTTTAGACCCTGCAAAAAACCATTGCTAACTAAGAGGCATAAGCAACAAAGGCAAGTTATCATAACCATGTCGTTGAGCGAATTTACTTTAAATATTTTCAATTATTTGAACAATTTAGATTAAATTTTGAAAAAAAAACACTTTAAGTGGGCAAAACAAAAATGGAAAACTGTGATCTTTAGCGACGAGTCGAAATTTAACTTGATCAACACAGACGGTATGTGCACATTCCGGCGGCAACCTGGTAAACGTCTCGAGCAACGTAATTGTAAAGTAAATTTCAAACACGGAGGTGGCAGCGTAATGGTGTGGACCTGCTTCTCAGCTGGTGGAGTTGGTCCTTTTAATTTTATTGGTGGAATAATGGATATACTGGAGTCTCAAATGTTGCCACATGCAGAGTGGAATATGCCACTTCGATGGGTGTTTCAACACGACAACGATCCGAAACACACATCGAAGTTGGTTAAAGAGTGTATTCAAGATAATAGGATTGAAGTCGTTGATTGGCCGGCCCAATCACCTGACTTAAATCCTATTGAAAATCTCTTTGGAATACTGAAGAGAAGCGTGGCAGGTAGACGCTTTGCAAACAAAAACGAACTCTTCCAAGCGCTGAAATCTGAGTACAAACAAATTCCTCAATTCACAACATTATTGATTCAATGCATCGCAGATGTGTAGACGTTATTAGAAACAAGGGTTCATATACAAAATATTAAGTTGTTGCTTTAGTAATGCACACTTACGTATGACAAAAAATTTTTATTATTTATTCTTTTTTGCTTTTATTTAATTTAATCTGCTTAATCTTTTTGTTGTATAATTCAATTTGGATTAGTGAAGAAATTGTAATGTATTAACTTTTTGGTACGTACATGTTTATAGATATAAAATGATGTTTGCGTTTTTACTTATGTTGTTGCTTTTGTTATGCACAGTAATGTACATATGTGTTTAAATGCTATGCATATACTCATTGGTCCGCAAAAAATGAACATCATTTTTACGCTAGTCTTCTTTTCATGTTCACAAATTTCTATGTTCCTATTTTTATATGAACATTTTTTTAGAAACGTAATTTTCTGCGGCTACCTTGTTGGTATTTGACAAGCAACCATTCAGTTCTCTCTTCTGCTTGTTTTCTGAGAGAAAGAAAAGGTAGGTACTCTATTTGAAAAGTAAAAGAACTTCGCATGTGCAACAAAAACATACTCGATGCAGAGTTCTATTTTGTAGATTAATTTTAAAGGTTCGAATATAACGTCTGAATTGAAGTTTGTTTGTTCGTTTATGATGCGTCCGTTTGTATATTTCCATATTTTCTAGGATGTTTAGTCGTCGTCCTATGCGCTGTGCGTGTAGTGGTTGTACCGTTTTTCTAATATGCGTTGGATTAAATTTGATTTTGAACATTTGGTCGGCGAAGTTAGATTCTAATGTTGAGCGAAAAGGTTAATGTTTTTATTTTGCGTCCTATTGTCCTATGTAGATGTGTTGACAGATGCACGTCAGTTTGTACACCCCCTGTTTATCTAGCTGGTCGTCTTTGATTATGTTCAAGGTGTATTTATTTACTAGGTGGCAGCGCTACGACAACAATACAACAACAACAGGCAACTTTGTTTGTGTAAAATGAATGATTAGTGTCAAAAACATGTGCCAGTAAAAAGTTAAATACACCTTGGTATTGGGCATTTAAGGAAAAAAAAAAAATGCTGACGAATCAATTTCTAAGAAACACTTTGGAGATGTAGGCCACAAAGTAGTAAACAGAGGTGAAACGACAGTATAGTGATCTTTTTCTCTATCCGTCTCGTTCCCTCAGAGCCTTAGTTTTGTTTTTAGATTTTTGTTTTTATTTTGATTTTCTTGCCGTGTTTTCCTGTATTTGTTGTTGTATTTCGTCACAAAATACTATATTAGTCTCTTTCTAACAGAGCCCATAGTAAAATAAACTGAGTTTTTTATTTTTTATGTGTCAAAGTCTTCACCTCTGGTTACCCTGTGATGTAGGCGAAGAAATGTCTGATGAAATAACTCAACAAACGCTATTGCTGGGTATTATTATATCGACAAATCCTCTGTTATATGAATATCTACCTAATTCTCTCGTTTCAGGTTATCTTGCCAAACGACGCTGCCACGATCTTATGTGTTTTTGGGACTCGAGCATAGTTCTCCTCCCTTCTTTTAATAAACATACGGGACTCGAGACAATTTGCATTATTGTCTCCTCCCTCGCATTCGCTCTATGGCCTGTCCACGCAACATTTTTTTTATTTTGAGTACGCTGTGTTGCATTTCTTTTCCGGCTGCGTCTGTGCCGACTTGGTTGCCTGGCGGTGCCCGCAACAAGGGATATATTTACATTGAGTCATTCAAACAAACTCATGTGAAATGTTGGTAACCTTAGAATGGGCAAATGGAAACAAAAGATGATACCCATAAAAGAAATGACACAAAGGGCCTCGTTGGAATTAGGTCTGAGAAATAGGGATATAAATTACTTACAAACAGATGCTGCCATTACATTTGGCAACTCCGGTGGTACATTGGTCAATTTAGATCGGGAAGCTATAGGTGTAAACTCAATAAAAGTTACTGCAGATATTAGTTTTGCCATACCGATTGATTATGTAAAACTGTTTCTGGAAAAAGTGTCGGAACGGAAGGGCTCAGTCGGCAAACCCATGCAGCCAACGAAGTGATCCATGGGGGTAACAATGCTAACATTAACCAATGACATATTAAATGAATTAAAAAACCGATCAGAAAGTTTGCCGCCTAACATATCGCATGGGGCTTTGGTGTGGAAAGTTATAATAGGATTACCAGCTCATATGTGAGTTTGTTGCAGCACTTAATCCTCAGTTTTTTATATTTTTTTTTATTTACTTGTAGTGGTGGCTTAAGTCCCGGTGACATTGTTCCCATATAAATAAAAAAGAAATCAAGACTTCATCCGACGTTTACGAAGCTTTGGGTGACAATTCCAAAACGTTAGAAGTTTCCATATTCCGAGGGCCTAAACGTTTCAACTTAAGTATTACTCCTGAAGATCCTTAAACTGCACCATAATAGGGAATTTCGTAGAATATATATAAAACAACTAAGTGCTAAAATGAAGTTATTTATAAACAAGATAGTCAATACATAAGTTATATTCGGCTATGCTGAACCTTATGTACCCTTCACCAAAAATGTGTATTGGGAATAAATAAATTCTCATTTCCTGAGAGTTTTTTTGGCTTAAGATTTGTGATAACACCATAATGGAATTCTTTAAATTTACTTAGTCATGTTTATTTATTTTTAACCTATGTAGTAGATGTTTTTCTGTATAAACGTTTGTTGAGAATAATAAATTTGTTGCTTAAAATTGACCCATTTAGTTTAATATTTTAAATTTTTCATTTCGTTTTATTTTAAGAATTTTAATCGGCCATGTCAAGTCTTTTACCATTTTGGCTCTTATTAACTTGTAATTGGTTTATTAGACTCTAGCAGAATTGGAAAGGTTTGAAGAACAACCAGAAGGTAAATTTTTACTGTTAATGAAAATAAAATTATAGCTGTCCAAGCTTGAAGGTCTTTTTTAAAAATTATATTTTTATTTTTCGATATTTCGCTACTCCATTGTGTAGCATAATCAGGAAATAAAAATACACAATGGAGTGGCGAAATATCGAAAAATAAAAATATAATTTTTAAAAAAGACCTTCAAGCTTGGACAATTATGAAAATAGAAATATAAGATTTTTGCTATTTGTTTGAAACTTTTAATCTCTTTTTTAAATATTATTGGTGGTCCTGAAAAGGACCGATTGGTTGTATGTATTTCACTAGTATGCATAATGGTTTCTTTTTGCTGCACTACTGGCATAGCCTTAGGCATTAAAAAAAACCGACTTCCCGCAGTTATTACATCGCCCTTGGAAAAGTGGTCAATGCATATGTGCTTTGAATAAACTTATTTTTTGCACACTTTACTCCACTGTTCTCTTCTTTTTGGGTCCTGTGGAACACTAAAAAATGTACCACTTCCAGGACCAAATTTTTTATCGCACAAGAGACACCGCATAGTTATTAAAAACTTTTCACAATTGTTAATTTAATAATTAAAAAAAAAACACTTATTAAGGCACTTGGTTGAACTTATTAAGGCACTTGGTTGAAATTTTTTGATTATTTTCGTAAACAAAACTTTGACAATAACCATTTGTAAACAATGAAAATTAAATGTAAGCAAAAAATAATCACCTGCAGTAGTGATGCCACCTAGTAAATAATATGTACATATATATGTGGATGTGTGAGCCATACATTAGATATCAATTTATTTGGCTAATTTCTTTGCATTTTTCGTTCTCGAAAAATGACACTGAAGATGACACATCCGAAACCGGTTTGTCTCCAAACCAAACTTGACAAGGGATGACGGAAATTCGTTCCAAAAATCTATAGAAAATTTATATTGCTACCATTAATAAGAGAAGTATTGAGAAAAAGTTACAGTCCTTGCTTAACAAGTATTGTAATGAAACAAAAAAAAGATAAACCAAAATCGGAAAGTTACAATGCATTCCTACAAAAAAATAAGAATGTATTTTACATCGGGAAATGCCAGTGTAACTTAAAAATAAATATTTGTTCCTACGGATTAATTCCTAAACATATATGGAAATTCATGCTAGATCAGCACACTAGCAGAAAACATACAATTTCTGAGCCTGATACAGAAATTTCAGAGTTTTTTTTTCAACACACGCACCAACTAATCATTAATCGACATATATACCAAGCTCATCCGAAATGGTATTGACAATGAAATCGAATTTCAAGCACTCTTCATACCAGAAGAAACTCTTTTAAAACGAATACCATATTCTCTTTGGATTTTGTGCGTCAACAAAACAGTAAATCCTATATCATAGCGTTTTCCTTTGATAGGAGAAAAGATAATTCCTTAGCGAGGAAACATCGAAGTCAAATATTACACAAACTTAGTCTAAAAACCACACATAGTTGTTGTTCAGGGGCCCAAAACCAAATTGTTGGGTCACTTAAAAGCACAGATTATCTGTGCTTAAAAGTTAATGCTGAGAACGCTGTGACTAAACGGAGGCAAATATACGCTTTCTTTGATGGAAGCAACTTGTCGCTTTCTAATTTGATTGGGTTTTGCTGTGATTGCGAAGTCACCAATACTGATAGTGAAAGCGGAATAAATTGAAGGTCTAAGATTATGTTAGGTAAATCATTACATTGGTTTGTCAGTTTGTTGCATTTCAATGAATTTTCGTTTCGTTATTTATTCGCCGCGGTAAAGAAATCAACAACAAGCGGACCTTAAACTTTCAGTGGTATTTTTACTGAGCTGATTAAAACATGCGACCAGCAAATGATAGGCAAATAAACAATATAAAAAGCAAGTATTAACTATTAAAATGTAAAATACGTTGTCGTAGGCTTTATCCGATTTTCAATCAATTTCTTTGAAAACCAAGCCACCACCAATGGAAACTGCAGTCTCACAGGCACTTTCAACTGACGCTTATTACTTGTATCGCATGGCTAGTGCAGTTTCTAAAGGTTTTTGCGTCGAAGACTTAGCCAGCATAAATCCATAAATCCATTGTCCACTCTCGATGGTTAACAAAGGCCAGCAGTAACAACATATTCTCAATCGGAAAACTTTAAAGTACATGCTGAATTCATTATAAAAGTTTATGTGCCAATGTATTTCAATGTGAAGTACTATAACTCTGTGATATAGGATAGGCAGAGTCACAGAGATATAGTAAGTAATGTTGTGAAAAACACACTTTGCTCACCCAGAAAATGTTGTATTGACAAAGCTTTTCGATGACAGAAAAGCCGTGCATGAGCGATGCATTAAACAAATTTTACATTTCCGTAACCTTTGGGATTCGTCAACGCTTAGGTCTTACAAAAACTCCTTAAATAAATTTTGATTGCTCACCAAATTGAGTGAAAACATTCATACATATGTATATTCAATAATAATTGAAAACAACATACATAGGAAAGTATTTATATAAACTATAGGGTCTGTAAAGTTGTCCAATACGTAAAAAATAATTCTAAGATAGTACGTTAACCTAAATATGAGCAATATAAGGCTTCCTAGGGTTCGTGCTAAATCCATAGCTAGTACACAACCTAGTAATATACCACACATTAAATCAAATTACACGTATGTACGTCCAAGCATAAAAAATGATGCAGAATTTCTTAATGATAATCGTGATGCAAAAAGTCAGTATGCGCAAAAACACTCTTATGCCCATATCCTTAAAAGAGTGTCCACAGATATCGTTTTGCAAACAATTCGAATTCAATCGAAAGCCTATTACAAACAATGAACAACTTCATGACAACAATGCAGGGTATTTTTCAAGAAGTGATGCGCAGCCAAAACAAGCTTCTGCAAGTTTTTCTAAGCAATAAATGAACCAGTTAAAATATGAAGTTGAACCAATGGATTTTTCTAATAGGATACTAAACATCCAATTAGAAAGACATGTGGTGGCACTGCCGTCATAGCGCGCAAAGACATAAGGCATTTTCCAATGCCAGATGCATTTTCCAATGCCAGATGCATTTTCAAATGCCAGAGTTCACTTAATAAAAAATAACATAACATAAGTATATTCTTACCTCCTCTAAAAATACGTTTTATGCGTGATCTTTTGTGTGGAGAATACGTGTAGATGTTTCTGCTCGGTTCGAGCATACTTTTTTGTTTGTCATCAAAAGTGTTTCCATGTTCCCAGAATAGTAAATGTACGGGTGTTTAAAAACGAGCGCATACTCACATATTTTTTATTTTGCGGGTGTATATTTTTTTTGTGTGTTGAACAGCGTTGTTCGGACAACTCCGAACACGAGCCAAGTCTATGTGCGAATAGCAATCTGCACGTTGGCAAAACAGATCTATGGCTAATTAAGATGACTTTTTAGGCAAGATAAAGAGCAGGGCAGACTTAACAGTTCAATCACAGCTGAGTATGGAGTTTGACATCCGCAAAAAACCGGAAATAATTTGAATTCGCTCGAGAGTCAACCAGTTATCCAAGGCAAATTAAGATGCAAAACATTTGTTAAATTAAATTTAATCAATCAGTTTCAAAAAACTACTCAGCTGTGCAGGTGAGTATACCTGTATATATATATATATATATATATATATATATATATATATATATATATATATATATATATCTAGATGGCAACTTCAAATTATTTATTTCTTACTGTTGCCAACACAGAATTTATCTATATATAATTATAGTTTATAGTTGCCAATAGCAAATGAAAGCCATAAAAAAATTGGAAATTAACGGAACATTTTTCTAGTAAATGGAGACTTTTATACTAATGTCGTTTGTGGAGTGTACTATCGTTTTAAAGTTAAAATTATTAAAAGAGAAACGAATCAAGAAATTAAACAATGGAGTATATTAGGGAACAAATGTTTACGATTCACACAATTTTCTGGAAGGAAATTAATTTATTAAAAATCAATTTGGATAAATTTATGGAAGATAGTGAACGGTGTCAACAAGTTTTCAGGGAATTTAACTCTACAGAAAGAGTCACTAATATATTTGGGCTTGTCGTTTTCGACCGGTATATGACACAAATGGGGACAGCTTTAAATATGGCGCGTAAATATAACATACATCTGGAAATTAATAGTTTGGAGAAGACCGTAATAAATGCCTCGTCCAATGGTTGTATTGATGATACAGATTTTACGCAAACACGTCTACTGAAGGATTTCATCGAATGGAGCAAAATTTGTCTTGAGAACGATATGGGCTTCAACGGCGAGAATAATGGCTGTGCTGGTAGGATTAAAATGACTGAACGTATGTGCAAAATGGTAAAAGTTAACGCGCTCGGCTGTGGAAATGGTAGGGCGAAATCATTAGAGTTCAAAAAAAATGATAACAGGATAAAATGGTTAACTGATAGAACAAACCCTATATCAATTAAAATTGATGATTTGTTAGATGTTTTATTACCAAAAAAATGTCTTGACGAATTTAAGTCTGGGTTTGAGTTCGAAGCTAGTGTTGTTTATGTGCGAGATTACAAAAAACTTGAATTTTTTATATGTCTAAATGATGACTCCAAGACTTTACACGAGTTAAGTTGCAACATAAATTTTAGGGCCATTTCGAGTGATTTTTTGTCAACGGATGATGTGTTTTGCGTGTTAGAAAATAGAGATAACACCAAGCAGGATCGACTATGGCGAGCAGTAATGGTCCCGGAAGAACATAACTCTCAAAAGCTATTATATTTACTAGATTTTGGTGAGATTATACCATTAACAGATCTTTGCGAATTTTATGAAGCACCTCTACGTTACAGACAAATAGCTCCTTTAGCTATAAAGTGCGTCTTGGAAGGTGTGGAAGATCATTTATTAAAGTGCATTACTAAAGATCAAGATAAATGCATGCGAGCCTTACAAAAACATGAGTTTGGAAAAGCTAATTTTCGCATAACATACCAAAAAAACGAAGTATTACATGTTGTAATGCAAGATAATTATAATCAAACAAATCCTTTTTACAATAGTAAAGCTGGGAAAGACCCAAACTACAGTACCAACTTTGCTGGATTAGAATTACATAGTTCGATTATTTATCAGTCGCCTCGAGAGGAGGAACCCCTTTCAAGTATTCCTCAGGAGGCAAGAAATAAAATACAAGTTGTTGTAACACATGTAGTTAGTCCCATTTCATTTTATGGAATCGTTCAAAATGATTATTGTGACAAATGTAAAACTTTTTCATGGCATGATAATCAAATATCTGCGTTACAAAAAGGTATACCACAACCTCAGGTGAATGACATCGTTTTATCGCAGTACATTAAAGATGGTTACTGGTATCGAGCGAAAGTTATTAACATTGATTCGGAAAACAATTTGTATAAGGTAAGTGTAATATAATTTTTTAAATTCGCTAAATTCATAAAGTTGCTTTTTTTTAAGCAGTATTATAAATACTTTTCGAAATCTCTTTACAAATAGTATTGTTACCTAAAATATATATATTAATCATTTACATTTACCAAAATATTATGGAATATTTTTTACAAAAGTTATAATTTTTCTTTTAAAAATATTAAAATTTCGCTCATCTTTAACTTCATTGGGTAGCATATTATATAGTTTCAATCCTTTGTAGAATAATGATCGCTGCTTTGCTGTTGTTGAAGCTCTCTGCAGTCTAAAATTTTGTGAATTTCTAAGGTCATATGGTTGCACTTCAACATATTCTATTTAGTTACACGAGTATTGAGGTGCATCTCCGGTTTTCATTTTTCTAATAAATTTAAGTGTGTTAAATTTTATTCGCTGTTTTATATTTAACCATTTTAGTGTCAAGTATACATTGTGTTGCTGCATACCTATTGCATTTTAAAATCGATCTCATTGCTTTATTTTGTAATTTTTGTAGTCTTTCTATTTGTATATTTGTGCAACATGTGTATTGAATTGTCGAACCGAACTCGAAATGTGGTTTTATTATTATATTATATATATTAATTGCAGTCATTATTGAAATTTTATTCCTTAAACGTTTAAAAAATCCTATTTTTTTACAAATCTTTCTGCATACATATACAATATGCTCTTTAAATTTTAAATTTTTGTCGATGATGACTCCGAGATATTTTATATTATTTACTTTTTCTACTTCTGTGTCATTAATTCTAATTACCAAATCACTATTCATGTTAATCTCCATTAATTTCGTTTTTTTTTTATTTAATTTTAATTTGTTCACATTGAGCCACTCGTTTATTTTCATCAAATCACACATTATGTTTTCTTGACATTCTATTTCATTTTTTGCCTCGGTAAAAATCAATGTATCGTCCGCGTACAGCACCATTTCACAGTTTCTCAATACATTCGGCATATCGTTTATATACAGTATACGACAAAACAAATTCACGAACTTATGGTTAACCCAAAATATCTTAAAAAAGAAAAAATGCATTTGTTTTCCAAACTTTTTTCATTTATTTACAAAATAAATAAACTAAATTATCTAAACCAAAACAAAAATTAAGAATATATCTACTTAAAAGAAAAAAAAATCATATTAAAGAGTAAACGATACTTTTTAAAAGCGACAAAACAATAGCACATTTTCAGGTTAGGTGATTAAAATCTAAATTTCACTAATATTTAGTTGCATAGTCTTTATTTTTTAAAACTTCATCGCATCTGTGTCTGATGGAATCTCTTAGTTTTAATAAGATTTCGTCAGGAATTTCATTCCACGTAATTTCAACCTGTCGAAAAAGATTATCTCAAGTTTTGCAATAATCGCGATTTATTTTACGATCTACAATTTCCCATAGATTTTCTATGGGATTGAGATCAGGCGATTGTGCAGGCCACTTCAATACTTCAATTTTGTAACTAACGAAGCACTATTTCACACATTTAGCTGTGTGTTTTGGGTCGTTGTCGTGTTGGTATCTCCATTTAAGTGGCATTTCTTCCTAAGCGTGCGGAAGCATTACGTTATTAGGGATATCCTTGTACATGAATCGATCCATTATTTTGTGAATTGGTCCGATCCCATTGCCAGAAAAGCACCCCCAGACCAAAACATTTCCTCCTCCGTGTTTAACTGTACCTTGAGTATATCTAGGATTAAGGTGTTGCCGTTTAGGCCTTTGTACTAGCCGAAATCTATCAGAAGTTTTCAAATTAAACTTTGACTCGTCAGAAAAGAGCACAGTCTTCCACTGTGTTGTGCTCCAGTTTAGATGTGCCTTTGCAGATTCAATTCTGGCTTGTCCATTTTTGGCAGAAATAAATGTTTTTTTGCGCTTCTGTAAGATTTCAATCCGCCTTCAACAGCTCGTATTAAGGAAATATCTAAGGAAATTCTTGATTTGATATTCCGACAGGGTGTTTTGATGTAGAATTTTGGAACGAATTTCCGTCATCCCTTGTCAAGTTTGGTTTGGACTTGGGATGTCGGAAATTCGTTCCAAAATTCTACATCTAAGGAAATATTTAATGCCAACTGCTTCGCAATGGATCTCGCTGACATATAGGGATCCCTTTTTATTAATCTTATTACTGTCTTGTCGTCACGTGTGGTAGTTTTCCGAGGATGACCTCCTTTTTGTATGGTGGTCAACGTACCTGAGGAACGAAAACGACTTATAATACGTGAAATAACGCTATGATGTATTCCGAATTTCTTTGCAATTGAAGTAACTGATTCACCACTGATATAATCTTTAATAATTTTTTTCTTTTATTTGCACAGAGCCATTAGCCATTTTTTCATAAAACAAATTGATAATATAACCGATGATTTCAAATGATCAGAGACGACTATAACCATGTGGTCATTTGCTCTACATATGTTTAAAGTGATGCAACGAGAGTTATTTTTTATATAACGGTACTTGCTGTTTTTATTTTTTGTAATTAATAAAGAATGTTAATGATTGTTTATTTCGTGCTTTTGTTTTGTCGCGGATAAAAACTGACCTGGTAAATAAAATTCAGTATTTTTTCTGATGCTTACATTTTTTTTTGCTTATCTAAGCTTTGCTTTACCAGAAGGGTCCATTGTGGTCATGAATAAATCAAAAGAATTTATATATGTATGTATAACTGGGTTTGTATATGTCACTAAGAAATATTCAAATCGGTTGAAGTTCGTGAATTTGTTTTGTCGTATACTGTATATAATAAAAAATAATGCGCCAAGAATTGACCCTTGTGGCACACCGAATTCATTATATCTGATATTATATTATTTACTTTAGTTTTTTGTTTTTTTTTTCCTGATAAATAACTTTTAATTAGTTCTTTGTCTTTCTCTCCATACATGCTCAGTTTTTGTAGCAATATATTTCTATCTATTGTTTCAAAAGCTCTTAAAATCTAAAAAAATTGCCATTACTTTGTTATTTTTATCAATTTTCTTCCATCTATTTATTACATAATTAACCACTGTTTCACATGAAAAACCTTTTCGGAATCCTGATTGATATTTTGAAAATAATTTGTTTTTCTCCATATAACTTTCCAATTGTATTTTGACAGTTTGTTCAATTATCTTTTCACAAATTTTCAGAGTATTTATTGGGGGAAATTCTTCACTCTTTAGGGTTTTATTAACTTTTTCTATTGCGGTCATCATTGACTCTTTCCATGAGTCAGGAATAATTCCAGTTTCCAGGGACTTGTTTATTATATACAGAAGTTTATTTCCAACTAAGTTCCAATTATCTAAAATTATCTTTACTGTTACTTTGTTAAAGTCTGGTGTCTTTTTCTTATTTTTACATATATCACAAAGTTCTTGTATATTAATTGTACGGAAGTTAAATTTGCTGTTTGTCACAGTTATATGGTTCATATATTGCACGTTTTCAATATTATCTCTTTTATACTATTTATAAAAAAATTATTAAATTGATTAGCAATTTGGTAACTATCCTTATATTCTATTTGGTTAAATATCACAGATTGTATCATAGGTCGGTTTTTCTTAAGCACTAAATTTTTAATTTCTCTCCACATTTGCTTTTGATCACTAGTATTGTTTATTCTATTACTAATGTATCTATTTTTGTCATTCACTATTTTAGTTTTATATGTATCTCTTATTGTTTTGTACTCATTCCATGCTAAATCCGTATTTGCTGTCTTTGCAACCTGGTATTTCAAAATGTTTTCTTGCTTTAACTGTCTTAGTTCCATATTAATCCAACGGCATTCGGAATTTTCTCTAATTTTTATTTTTTTTTTGTATATTTTTGATAGTTCCTTCAATACACGCATCAAAGCATTTCACATTATTATTTAAACAGTCATTTTGATTTAATGTTATATTAAGATTTTTGTTATATTTAAAGCTTTCTACTTCTTTGCATTGTGATGGGTCAATTTTGTTTAAGTTACATTCAATATTTATGTTTATCGTCTCGTAATCCGAGATTTTTTTTGTCACTATTTATGTCTATTGGTATTTTTTCTTTGTTCGTTATAACGTTATTGTCACTGTTTATGTCTATTGATATTTTTTCTTTGTTCGTTATAACGAAATCGATATATCCTGATATAACCTGAATCTACTTGTTTTCTAACCAATTTAATAAAAAAGATTATTCTTCATTCTTTTCAAGCTCATGTTGTTTTGTCCGACCCGCCCCCAGCTACAACACGAGTTTTTCGTAAGAATTTAGCATACTTTTCTGCAATTGATTTAAATAACTAATAAATATGCATGTACATGTTCAGAAACATACACATAAAAAAGTTATTGAACATAAGGTGCATAGTTCGTATTGATTTTTGTTTTATGTATATTAATTTGTTGTGCTACCAGTCGTGTGTGTTTTAAATATAAATAATCAAAAAAAATTATAGCTCGTAATGAAATTTAAAAAAAAAATTGTATATTTTGCTGTTGGATTTCATAAAAAGGTATTTTGCAAGACCATTTGCACCAAACACTGAATATCACCATGTTTTATGAAATAAGGGCTCAACTGTACGTGTCATTTTAAGGATAAAGCACAAAAGAAAATGTTACCGGTTAAACAAATTTTGTGCAGTCAAAGAAAATGTCAATAAAATTTAATAAGCAAATGTATAAATTTCATCAAATGTTATATATGTAATAAATATATGATATATTTTTTTTTAGGTGCTAAAAAATTTTGTTCTGTTCATTTAAAAACATTTAAAATTACATATGTGTGTATATAAACTAATACTTATTTTGAATTAAATATGTAATTATTTTGAATTGCAAGATTTCTTATAGTAAAAAAGTTTTTTGGGTTATTGTTATTGGTTATTATTATTATTATAATTTTTTTTTTTGGAAAAAGTTTTTTCGATGTAGGCAGTTTTCTCTTCAAATGTTTATGGCAACATTGTATTGTATATAAACTGGAAAACTATACACATACGAGTACATATGTACATATGTATAGCTGGTTTTGCAAATTGAACTTATGTATGAACTAATAAAAATGTGGGAGTGAGAAAAGATGTACTTTTTTATACCACATTCATATATATTGATTTTAGAGATTTCAATCAGTGTTACATAATCCCGAGTTTTCTCATTTTGCTGTGCTGTGGTGATCATTTGCATAGATAACTAGAAACCATTCGCTTCCGCGTATATTTATTTAACAGTGTGTGTGATGTTAACACAGAACTAATGTTTCCTATGGTTTACTCTGCGGTTGAATCGTCTGTATCAAAAAATAAAACTAGGTTTCTAAAACATGTTTTTCCTAATGTTATCTCGTTATAGCAAGCATACGGAACATTGCGAGACATTTACAGCAACGTTCAGCTAACAAGTCTTTTATTGTAATAGACGGCCAATGTACGCGTCATTCGGACGCTAGCGGCAACAGCATAACGAGTTTAAAAAAAATGGGTTCTTTGCAAAAATTTGCGCACCAATGGTTTTGAAACATCCTTTATAAATTATTTGACAATGCTGCGATAAACGTTCGCGCGGAACAGTTTAATTTTATTCAACTTTGTTGCTTGCCGTGTCAGCCGGCATTTTGACAGCAAATATGGATACGAGAAATTTATAAATGAATTGAAAAAATATACAAATTTATGTCAGAAAAGTTCCCTCGAATATAGGAACAAACTTAAAAGAGCGAAAGCTTGAGCTGAATTAAGTGCTGCAATGAACGTTTGTAAGTGGTAAGTATGTACATGCATACCTACATATGCACAAATGTATGTACACATGTGTGCATATACATACATATATGGCGTATACATACATATGTACAAAACAGTAAAATCTGTTATTTTTGTTTTAGAAACTGCCAATCCCGATGGAAGAACTTAAGAGATAGATTTGTAAAGCTAAAGAAAAGAACGGTTTTTCTGAAAGCGAGACTTATGTATGTGCCCAAAATATCGTGGCGTTTAATAAGTCACCTGAAATTTTTATGTGATCATATTCAGTAAAAATAAAGTAAGTATTAATAAAAGTTACGTTTTAATATGCGTTTTTTTTTTGGCAAGTGTATTAATAATTTGTAAGGCTTTTCAAGCTAAACCTGCCTAAAGTTTTTAATGTCAAGTGTTATATATTACGTTTATTGTTTTATATTTGATATGCTTATGTATTATTGTTTTGATGCTAATTTCAATCATTTTATTTAAAAAAAAACCTCCTGAGGAAGTCAGTAAATAATTATTAAAACTTTATATATACATATATACACTTGTGGACGTACAATTAAGTTATTCATGCAATATATTTTTCTCAGTGCAAAAATAACTACGTTATTTGGTCAATGATTCAAAATTGTAAAATTACATTAGAAATCGTGAAAATTTAAAAATATTTTCGACATTCAATGTGCTTACAATTTTCCGACGTTAGTGCAGAAAGAATTCAGTTATTTTAACTAAAAAAGGTGAATATTTAATTTTGTATAGGTTTTTGGTAGACGATAAAGTTTGTTGTTATTAAAATATTTTCTGATTTTTATAAGTTTTTTGTAAAAACTTATACAACACGCTGTCAAAATGTCGACAAGGACGGTAAAAAGGCGCTTGACCGAAAATGATCTCCATGATCGTCTTACGTAAAAGGAAACCTAATGTTAAAAAAAAAATATTCAGCAACGGTTGCGGTTTGCCAAACCCTATCTACATACATAAATATAAGAACTTTTGGAAATTAGTAGTGTGGAGTAATCAGTCAAAGTTCATCATCTATGGAAGCTACGGCAGACCCTATGTAAGACGTTCTGTCAATACACAATTAGTCCCAAAGTAAACCAAAAAACTTTAAACCATAGGGGTTCGACAATAATGGTTTGGGGTTGTTTTACCTCATCGTTATTGGTTTACTGGCAAGAATCAATGGGAAAATTACTGGGGAAATGTATAAAAACATCCTACAGAACCAATTGACTGAAGATTATGAGGACGAATTACCATTAGAGTGGATGTTTTAGCATGATAACGATCCGAAGCACATATCTCGGGTAGTTAAAGCTTAGTTTGCTGAGGAAAACATACGTGTCCTTGATTGACCAGCTGAAAGTGCCGATCTGAACCCTATTGAAAATCTTTGGGTGATCGCAAAACAAGCAGTTGCAGCCAAAAATCTAGTAGCAAAAATGAACTTTGGCATCAATCGAGGCAAAATGTAGTAACGTTAGTCCTCAGCAGTGTTGTAATTTAATTAACTCACTGCACTGAAAATATTAAAGGTTCAAAATAATTGATTGAAAAATAAAGCAATTAAGTTAAAATTTCAACAATTTCCTTTGGCTTACTAAATGTGTCCACGCAAATTTTAAGTCTGATATCCACTCCGCGCCTAAACATTTTTTATAATGATTAACTTATTTTAAAATATATATATCAGCAGCTTACAAATTTCGGGCAACTTGAATGTGAAAATGCATTACGAATCGAAAAGAAAAATGTCCTACTGAAGAAAAACAAAAAGTAGTCGTCGTATATGTAATTATGTAGTATGAAAGTATTTACAATTCATCTTAAAAAGTATATATGTACATATGTATGTGTTTAATTCGAAAGCTATGTTGTTGCCCCAAAATCTAATGTAATTATTTTAATGAAAGTTATATGTATTAAAAAGTGCTAAATTCAATTTGTTACATATTTTAAGCTTGATTTATGACCTTTCGGTATTCCATTGTGTAGCATCATCAGTGAATAAATAATATTTATGTATAAAAAAAATATTTGTTACAAAATTCAAAAATGTTTCAAAATTTACAGCAAACAAAATATGTACGTTAAAATTACAATAATATTTACTTTTGTATTAACATAACTCGCAACCTATTTAAATATCTGCGCAACAATATCTGTATCTGCTTTAAAATTGATTCTTTCTAGGTGTGTTAACGATTTGCATTTTTTAATATTTTTTAATATACATATCGTTTGTTATTTTGGTTGTTATAAAATATATTTTATTTTCTGATGATGAAGTGTAAAACATTTGATAAACTGAAATAAAAAAATGTCAAGAAAATCCCGAATTTGAATAAAGTGCTAGATTATTAAAATATGCATGTCTTTCTATTAAACGCTTCCAAATCTAAAAGAGATGTTATGTACATATTATTTGGAAGACGACATAATGGGAGAAATTTTAGATATTGGGATGAATCGACTCCAGAACCCCAACAAATAGAAAGTCTATTTACTACGCGTAGACTAAAACAAATATAACTTGTGCAGAATAAAATAAGTCTTCTTCAAAAACAGATAATTTTACAAGAAAATCCGTTAGTTATATCTGAAATGGACTAAGAACTATATAGTGACTTGTTTGAACGTTGGTAACCAAAACCTTTTTGAGATTAAGAATTATTTAATAGGAGAAGACACTACGACTGGCAGAAACGGTAACGCAAACTTTCCCAGTAAAGTTAGAGAAAACATCAAATAGAAAAATAAAGATGATGCAATTCGAGGTAAATAAAACAAATATTTAAACTAAAGTCACAAACACATGATCTTGTCGAATAACTTTGTGTACTCTTAGAACTCTTTGGCAAATTCGAACAAATAAGATAATAGGATTTAACTTTCGAAACGAAAATTTCGATTATAGAACGAAAACAATTTAAAATAGAAAAAATTTGTAATGTGCTAATTTTTTCATTTTTATTATAAATTTCATTTTGATAGATTTTCTTTAATTTCCAAAATTTGTATTGCTTTAATTTGTTTATTGGTTATTTTCAATTACAGTACTCTACAATTACAATACGCTACAAAATCCGTTTGGGAAAGTTACACTTTTAAAAAGATTATTTTAATATCGAATGTCGGAGTATAAAATCAAGAATCTATTTGACTTAATTTATTTTAATAAAATGGTGCGAAACCTCAAAAAGTTTATTAATTATTTAAACAATATAATTCAATATACATACAGGCATGTTCTGAAAATCACGAACCGTTTTAAAATCACTCCGGGGCGCTGATGTGATGCTGTCCTGCAAATCACATGATTTAAATATTTCCGCGTGGTTTTAATTTTTTAAAAACACGAGAAAACATCTGATTTCAAATATTGTGTTTTGATTTTTTATTTTGTTACATTCTTAATCAATATACTAAGTGAAAATTAAGTAAGTGCCGGGAGCTACATTATTAGCAGTATTTGCTTTAAGAAAGGAGCATATAAAATTTGACGTCAGATAAAAAATCACAAATCATAAAAAGAAGATGAACTGAAAGTTCACCGTGGGCTGTTTACGCGGCAGGGAACAAACATGTTAAATGATATTAAATTTTTGTAATAGAGGATATACTAATTCAATAATAATAATGTACAAAATTACTTAAGATTTTTCCAATAGCGGTCGCATTTGAATTTGTTTTTGGGACAGTTACTTATCCTTATAGAATCTTTATAGAAAATATGAGATTTTCGTATTCTACTCACAAAACTTTGACATTATACCAGTTAAATTTTTCAATGGCATCATTTTTAAGAAAATGTTTGCCTTGTTGCTCTTTAAAACTCTTAAGATCAAAAATCGCTCATGCTTTAAATCATGAAATTTATGTGGTATGCGAAATTTTTTAGCGGTGGCTATTAATGGAATGTATTGATCTGCCGTATATATCGGTTGGCTTAAAAGATGCCTTTACTTGTTTTTCTATAACACTATGAACGTTATCTACTTCATTTTGGGAGTGACCCTGAATTATTGCATGAAAAGGGACACAACTCAAAAAAAGTGAAACATTTTATCATAAAAAGAGTCACGTTTTGAAATAAAATCGTAAAGTAACAATTTTATCAACAAAACAGTATCAACTCAAAATACAACCAAATTTAAATAAAACAATTTGATTATTTTTAACTTCAATAAAGGCCAATGAAAATAATATCTTTTTCATGAAAATATACGATGTGTTTAAATTTTAACTTTCTTGTTGATATAAAGGTAGTCCCTACTAAAGGCCTGCACAATTACATTTGCATACTCGAAGTATCAGAGCAAAATAAAGTACTCAATTTTGAGAACAACAAAATTGACGGAACATTACGGTTACATGTTCTTCTTTTTTAGGTACCGCGTACGAACTGCATGTTGTTCATATGTACTCTGCCGTGTTCGTTTTAGGAACATGATACGAGCTGAAAACTTCACATGTACTGCAAGTACTACCTGATGAAAATGTTGAACGTTCAGTTCGACAAAGAGAAGTCAATTTGATGTGTACCTAACAATATAAACTAGTTTACGATTATTTGTGTTTTTATTCTTCCGTAGTATGTATGTAAGTAATTACATTTTAATTTTATTTTGTGACTGTTGGATTTTGGTGTAATTTTTTAAACAAGATATTTATATTACTTCTTTTATAAATTTCTTATTATTAATCTCTTTAAAAATATTTCTATTAGTTATAAGTTAAGGTACTGCTCACTAAAAATGTATTTAAGTGTTTTATTTTTACGTGAAATTGAATTTTATTTTTCATAATTAAAACATTGATGGCATGGAAAAAAGATAATTATTTCGTATATTATAATGAACTTTACACGTTTTAAGATATTTTATACAGTTTTAATAGTCTTTGTTAAAAACAATAACTAAAAAGCTTAAAATCTATTTTATGTACATACATTGTTTTCCTTTTAGAATGTTAATTTTAGAATGTTAATTGATTGCCTGTGCATGTATGAAATTCATTTGGTTTTACCGGAACTACTCATCTTAAAAAAAATTGTTTTTTGTCTTCATGTAACATCACATCTAGTGCACGAAAAAAGATGTCATAAAGTAATTTTTTTTAATCGTGGGTTTTTACACTTTTCTCCTTAAAAACCGACAGCGAAAGTAAAATCTAATTGCTACTAAAATCAACAATTTTTTTTAGCTACATTTTTGTTATGGATGTACATACAAATGTATGTATTTACATATTTATGGTTATAATTGTCGTCATCTGCTTATTTAACTATTTCTAATTTCGCCATGTACGTAATTACATATGTGTTTAAATGCTATGCATATACTCATTGCTCCGCAAAAAAGGAACATCATTTTTACGCTAGTCTTCTTTTCATGTTCACACATTTTTATGTTCCTATTTTTTATGAACATTTTTTTAGGAACATATTTTTCTGCGGCTACCTTCTTGTTCTCTTCTCTGCTTGTTTTCTGAGAGAAGGAAAAAGTAGGTACTCTATTTGAAAAGTAAAAGACCTTCTCATGTACAATAAAAACATACTCGATGCAGACCTCTAGTCCATACACTATCACGAAAATGGTCTCAAGTGAAGTTTTCGAGATAAAAGAGTAATTGGAATACGTTGAGATTTTTACAGTAGATAGATATTGATGTTGTTGATCAAGTGCGAAATGTTAAATTTATACTCTTTGTTTATGACGTATAAAGAAATGGCATTGCAAAAAGGCAACTGACTATAGTTTTGACAAGTTTAAAAACTCTCAGAAATAAGACAACCGCGCCATGTTAACAAAGTTTTTCAATACGAGCATGTGGGTAAAAGAAAAATAAAAAATCTCTAAAAAAATCTTTATTATGGAACATTTGAAGTTTTTTTAAGTAATAGATTTGCTAAAAAGTTGTTCATTCATAATTTGCAATTCGAAAAATATTTAGTTACGAGGTTTACGATAGATATGGTTTATCCGGCGTGTTCTTTGTCAACGTGATTTCGAACCAAGCAAAAGGTGCGCACAAAAAATGTTTAGATTTCGTGATTTTAAACCGGTCACCTAATTGCCGATTTGAAATTACATGAGTATTTCGCATAGACTTTAATACAAATGTTAATATATCAGGCATGTCACAAATTCCGTTCGGAATTGAAATGATTCCGTAGTTAGCATTCCGTTCGGAATGGTTTTAGCTTCTATAGATTTCATTCGGATTCATTAAACCGAAAAAATACAAAATCACTTTTTATGTATTAAATGTGGCAATATATCGACGAATGTAGCAAAACAAAAAACAGCTAATTTTAAAGTCAACAAAAATTTTAAAAATATTTGTGTGGAAGTGCTAAAAATCAAAATACTAAAATAACAAATTCCGTTTAATTTTTTTCTTTTTTATAAAGCATTTAGAAAAATTTAAATCTTTCTATGTAATTTATACACCTAGAAAATGCTTATAATATCAATTCCACATAGGAAATTCAAAGTGGTTTCATTCCGGAAATTTTTTTCGTTTTACGTTTTCTATAGAAGCAAAATACGGAATCAATTCCACTTCCGAACGGAATTTAGCTCTGTGACATGGCTGTATATTTGATATGTGTTTGCTGTTTGTTTTTTTTTTAATTAGATTTTATTCACATAACAGAAGTATTACTAAATTTCTAAGGTCGCTGCGCTTGTTTTGTACAAAAATAGTTTTGTTTGGCAATGTTCGTGATAGCCATAAATCTGTTCAGCCATCGCACATTTTGCTGCTCGCACAAAAAAAAAATGGCTAGTCAAGACCGTCGCTTTCCATGGTCACGTCATGTTCAAAAAGAATTGTCCGAACAATAGTTCGCACAACTCTGTTATGACATTACACACACAAAATCCACAGGAAAAATAAAAAGTATGTATGTGTTTGTGCGCTTGTCTGTAAACACCCGACCATAAACTATGCAAAAGCATCCATTCAAGGCTAAACTGAACAGGAACCTTTACACATATTATTCAACCAGAAGATTACGAACACATCTCGTTATCTTGCAGAAGCTCTCACAAGGTGCGAACAAATGTATGGCTAGTCAAGACATAGTGTAAAGTAGTCAGATGGTTAGTTATAAATTCTTACAAAGTCATGTAAGATATTGTTACAAAGTAATAGTCAAAGGTGTGTGAAACGACCTATTGTACAAATGTACAAATACGCAATATCACAAACACAAAGCAAAAACAAATTGCGCAGCAGAAATTCCATGAAGCACGATTCAACAAAAACAATTTCTACAGCAAGCAAAAAGTAAACAAAAGATACACACAAACACATATACAAGACTACTAAGCCAGCAACTGAAATAACAAATGCGCGATTTCGCGTATGTTCGGGACATTTCAAGAAGCGGCCGTGATCTGTATATAAAGGCGCCGTCTACCGCAGAAGAGTTAGTTGACTTTGAGATTTCAAAGAGTGAATATCTGTGCGTACAAAAGTGTGAAGTGTACAGTGTAAATAAGTACTTATTTAAGGCAAAATTAATTTATTGCTGTTAAAAAATTTAGTAACAGTAACTAATCGCGTCATTTTTGCACAAATTTATAAATAAGTTAAGTGCAAAATGTAAAAAAAAATCATCAATGAAAACAATGGCAACTTTGTAATTTTTTTTTTCATATTTTGTCATTTTCATTGATCTGTAACAATACTTCTCAGCTGGGGTATATCTCGCAGCTCCAGGAGGTTCTGTCACAGAATATTTCTATTTCTGGACCCTTGATGAAGGAAACACGTTCTTCGTTACTTAAATGCTCTTCATTTAACGTCTCTTTTAGTCCTATACTATGCTAGGTACAACACAGCCACTCTCTTGACTTAATTGGTCACCACTAACTTCACGGATCCTTATTTGCTCGCCACTACATGACAGAGAGCTTAACTGAGCCGCTGGTACGCCACGGTACAGTTTCGAAACCGTTGACAGAAACACGCTCTCCTACAGTGAGTATATTGCTTCTAGGCGACACCACGGTTGCAATATCTCACTCAGCGCTGACAGTATTGGGGGGGTGAACCGGTGGACGCCACCTGCACACTACCACACCTTACAGCGATGTCAGAGAAACTTTTCTGCCGACCGGTGTACTGACGCACTACCGCGATGTAGCGGTTGCTTAAGATAGGTGGATGGTCCCTGGGCGACACCACAGGGATCCTACACCCCTTTGAACCCGCCAGGCCAATTGACCGAACGCGCTCATTATCAGCAAATATAAACATATCTTCAAAGGTAACAAAACCAGAATTAAATCATTAAAAAAAAATAATAATACGGGTACTATAGCAAAAATAGTACAACAAATCAACGAAAGAGGCAATACCACAAATCCCGTGCAAACTGGTATGGATCGATACATAACCATAACCAAAAACAAGACTAGTCCAAAGTTTTCTTAAGAAGATCGCACAGCGATACAATATGCAATTTCTGAAGTAACTGAAAAGCCAGTATGTAAAAATAGATTCTCCATACTTGCTACCCCTAATGATGAAGATGCTCAACCCGGTGTCAGGGAACAAAAACCTCCACCGATTTACTTGCGTGAGCAAACGCCCAATGCCATTGTAAACATGCTGTCCCAACTCGTAGGAAAGGAACATTTTTACGTCGCCTCAATTCGACGGGGTAAATCCAAAAAAACAAAGATCCAAGCATACGACTTGAATCTGAAAATGAAAGCTATTACACGTATCAATTAAAAAGTGCTAAAGGTTTGAAAATTGTTGTAAAGGGCATAGACAGTTCCGTTCTCACTGAGGAAATAAAAAATGCCAGAGAAGCGGAAGGTTACGTCGTAAGGTTAGTGTAAAATCTCCTAAACAAGAAAAAAAATTCCCCAATTTATGCATCGAGTTGAGATTGTATATGATGCAATTCAGATAAAATTCAAAAACTCTGTCCACCCAACTTACGATACCTACTAAACAAGAGAATAACGGTAGAAGAACCATTAAAACGTAATGGTCCCCGTTAGTGCACCAATTGCCATGAATTCGGGCACACCAAAACTTTTTGCAAACCATCCGTATGAGTTGTTTGCGCCCACCGAACTTCGGAGTGCGCTTTTTCCGAAACTGATCCCTTGTTAAAAAAATGCCGCAAAAATCACACTGCAAACTATAGGGGCTGTAAAGCCTTCCAACACATAAAAATAATTCAAAAGTCCTACGCAAACCCGAATATGACCGATATACGGCTTTCCAATTTTCTAGGCTTCGTGCTGAATCCATAGTAGTACACAACCTAGTAACGTACCACACTATAATCCAAATTATTGTATACCCAAGCTCTGAAAAATGATGCACACTTAGCTAATGCTAATCGTGATGCGAAAACTCAGTTCGCGCAAAAACACTCTTACGCTCACATCTTAAAAGAGGGTCCACAGATATCGTTTATAATCGAAAACCTAATTCAAACAATAAACAACTTTATGACAACAATGCAGGTTATGGTTCAAGTAATGATTCGCACAAAAAACATGCTGCTGCAAGTTTTGCTTAGCAAAAAATGAAACAGTTGAAATACAGTTGAAATGCTTCTGGAACGCAAACGGGCTCTCCCAACATAAATATGAAGTTGAACATTTTTTGCTAACTCTTGAACTATGAAACGCACTATAAAAAACTGTTTTAAAGTCAATGGATTTTTCGCATACGACACTAAACATCCGAGTGAAAGGGCATGTGGTGGCAACGTTGTCATAGTGCGCAGAAACATGCCAGATTTTATACAAGCTACGTCTATAAATCTAACTACCTAATCCTATGAAATTTCTGCTATCTATATTAAAGTCCACCATTAAAAATATAGATATTAAAAAATCACCTGGACCTGATCGTATTACATGATCAATGATAAGAAATTTACCTAATTATGCTGAGAGAATTTTACTATTCGTATTTAATGCCACGTTACGAGTTAGCTTCTTCCCATGCTCTTGGAAGATGTCAGAAATCGTTATGTCCCTAAACCACGTAAAGATCTAACTCAGATCACGCTATACAGGCCCATTAGCCTACTGTAAATTTTATAAAGTTGTTTTAAAAATTATTCGCTTCATATTTAAAACCTTACCTTAATGAACAAAACATCATTCCGGACCATCAGTTTGGTTTTCGTGCGAGGCATAAAACTATTAAGCAAGTCCAAAACTATTAAGCAAGTCCAAAGAATTGTCAGCGTTATCATATCTGCATTTGAAAATAAGCAATGTTGTTCAGCTTTATTTATTGACATTTCCCAGGCGTTTGATGAAGTCTGGCATGATGGGCTACTCACGAAAATAACTCGAGTTCTACCTAGAAACTCTCACGCGCTTCTGAAGAACTATCTGACGGATAGTAAGGTCAAAAGATCAATTTTCAAAAAAAGGGAAAATCTCTGCAGGAGTACTTCAAGGTGTATACTAGGGCCGCTATTATCCATTATTTATACAGCGAATATGCAAACAAGTCCAAATACATATACGTCAACGTTTGCAGATGAAACTGCATTTATAAATGTTAACAAAGACCCGAAAATGGCATCGGAACAACTTCAATCTCATGTTAATGAACTAGAACATTGGCTAAAAACGTGGAGAATACAGGTAAATTCATCAAAATGTGCTCATCTAACGTTTTCCCTCAGAAGGAAAAATTGTCCATCTATAACAATAACAAATGCCACTGTTTCAGTAGAAACCCACGTTGTTCGCAAATTATTACAATTTCGTGGGCACCAGAGACTAAAAAAGACTGACACATTTAGCCTGGCGAGACGGCTAACCCAACCGTAACAGATACGAGGGCGGATCAATAAGTCCGTGACTTTTTGAATGAAAAAATTTTTTTCAACATAATCTCCTTTTAACTCAATACACTTAGTCCAACGTTTCTCCAGTTTTTGTATCCCTTCCAAAAATTGATATTTTCGAGGTCCTTAATATAAGCATTTGTTTGGTCAATGATTTCATCGTTGGAGCTAAATCTCTTTGCAACGAGACATTTCTTTCGGTTGGGAAATAGGAAGTAGTCACTAAGGCCTAGAGTCCTTATAGAGTTTTGCCATTGAGGCTGCACACGTGTGCACACGTGCATTATCTTCATGAAAAAGAAATTTTTTATTGGCCATATGGGGTCGTTTTCTTTTTAAATCCTCATTAAATCGGTCTAATAAGTTCACATAATATTCGCCGTTTATTGTTTTTCCCTTTTAAAGGTAATCGATGTGGATTACATCATCCCGCGTGCATTCCAAAAAACTGTTGCCATCACCTTATTGGCCGACAAACTTACCTTGGCTTTCTTCGGAGCAGGTTCACCCGGAGAAACCCATTTGTTTAAACTGCTGCTTGGTCTCCGGAGTACAGTAATAGATCCATGTTTCATCCACAGTTACAAAACGGCGCAAAAAATCATCCGGATTGCGGTTAAACAACTCCAAACAATCCTTTGAAGTTGCCACACGTTTATGTTTATGGTCAATTGCAAGCAAACGCGGCACCCATCTTACAGACAACTTTCTTAAACCCAGCTGATCATTTAAAATCGAAACCACACTGCCATATGAAATGCCTATGGCATCAAAAATCTCACGCACTTTTAATCTTCGATCAGCTAATACCACATCATGGATTTTTTCGATATATTCGGGTGTACTGACCTCGATTGGCCATCCAAAAAAAATTTTTAATGAGCACTCGAAATTGACTTTTTTCCATTTTTAGACAAATACACGAGGTTATATGTTTTAAACAGCTGTTAAACGCAAAGTAAATGACGATACTTGCTCAAAATTTTACAGTAGTCTATTAAGAGGTGGTACTTGATGGGAACAGTGTTGCATTTCATATAACTACGAGGGAAGTTCGAAAAGTCACGGACTTATTGATCCGCCCTCGTAGTATATTAAGATTTGAATACAGTAGATTAGTTAATACATTGGTAATAATTAATAAATAATATTTTGGAGGTAAGATTTTAATACTTATTGTAATTTTCTTTTCGATTAAATAATAAAATTAAAGGTTAAAAAAACAAAAACTTTTGTAGTGAATATATGTGCATAGAATTACTATAAACATATAAGAATTCAAATGGTTTTCAAAAGAAAGAGAATAGGGAAACGAATGCAAACGGACAAGCGCGAAAAATAACAAGCGCCACAGCAAACGTATGTATGTATATACATGCATAGATATTGTTGAATAACTAAATAAAAAAAACATTAACTTGCAAGAAATTAAAAATTATTTTTTTATTGAATATTATTACAGTTTTCTTTTCAATACAGGTATGCGATGGAAATCGATTTGGAAAACGAATTTATTTAAAACAAAAAAGGTGTGATGTGCTAATTTTTCCGTTTTTATTTATTTTAAAACTAATTTTGTTTATAATTTTTACGAATTTATTGTTTAGTTATATAATGTGAAGTTTATCTCTTGGTCTGCATTTTTAATTACAATACTTTCAAAAATAGTTTTCAAAATCTAAAAAAAAAAGTATCACACCCTTTCAAAAAGATTGTTTTGAATTCGACCGTTGTTTTCACCACATACCTGATAATCATAAATCATTTGAGCTTAGAAATTTTACGTTGCACTAAAATTAGTAAAGAAAAAAAGTTGCAATAAACTGAAGTCTGCTTTTTTTTAACAAAAGTAATTTAGTCTTAGTGTTACATTTTTTAAGGACACTATAGATAATATTTAGTAAAGCATGCATTCTTTCATTCTTTTGTTACAGGTTTTTTATGTTGACTTTGGAAATATTGAAGTTGTTCCTTTGAGTGGTTTGGCAAAATGTGCTAAAGAACAACTAAATGATCCTTTGCGAGCCGTTCTATTTTATTTGGCTGATTTATCTATTGTCTCTGATAATCAAAACGATCACTCTTTAGTAAAAAGTGCTATTGAGAACATGGTGGTAATGCTTCTCGATCAAATGTTAAATATTGAAATTGTTGAACGTCGCAATGATGGCTTAGTTGTGCGTTTAATGGATTCCCAGTTTGCCGGTGTACCAAAGATTCTTCTTGATATGGGCGTTGTTAAAGAAATGTAAACGTAAAATTATTTTCTTTCTTTTTTACTAAATGTACTTGTTACTCCTACAACATTTTAGTATAATTAATGTATATTTAAATTTTGCTACTTGTGGTTTTTTTCAATGAAATTCATGCTCTTTGAAAGGGCTTAAAGTTCTTATTTTTGGTGTAGAAATAATGCCGAAACTTAACAAAATACGATTATTTTTTTTAAACTTTACAATTAAGGTAATTAATTCATACTTTTAGTTTAATAAATTATGAATTACCTTATAATTTTTTTTATGTTATTTGTTTTTTTTTTATAATTTCTTGTTAAACTCTGTTTTTTTTTTCAAAATAACTTAACATGTACATAAATATATATTTGAATAAAGGTAATAAATATATATTACATTGGAATATTTGTAAGTTGTTAATTTAGTGGCGGAGAGTCTTTCGTATTAGTTTGTTTACCTTCAAGAAATGTGTAATTAAAAAAAGATTGCAATCAAAGGTTTCATTAATGATCCTACATAACTTATATTATTTTGTTTATTTTTTTGTACTGAAATTTTTTAATTTATTGCAGCTCGAATACGTGGTTTTTCTCTTTCAACAACAACGTCGGTGCTATCGCACATTTTCTTGAAATGTTACAACGATATACAAAATATTAAAATATCTTCTCCGGCGTGGCAGAATTCTTCACACTGCAATATTTGGGCCACAAATACGTCTTATGTTCCGGGGTTTTTTTGCCTTTTCGTATTAAACTGATGTGTTTATTTAATTATTGTAATCATAATATAAAATTCTTATTTGTTTTAATTATTAGATGGCCCTTTTTATTGTAAAAAATTTAACGTTTTATTACAATATTTATAAAATTGCTTAATTTTTGTATTCATATTTCACACGTTCCACTGCGAAACAGCTGGTTTTGAAAATACTCTCGGTCTTCTTTTTCGTACGATTCAGTTTTTGGTTGGAATACAATTTTGCTATTTGTGCGTAACTGAATACGGGAACGTAATAGAAATGTTGAAGAGGGGTGAATATTTTACTTTTACACGGTTACTAACTTCCAGCTTGACATCGAAAACAGCTCATAAGGGCCAGCATTTTCTTTCTTTATTTTTAACATGTGATGGATTTTTTTAACATTGGTATTTGTTGATTGTATCTCTTTACTAGAAGAAATTTACAATAAGTATTCAAATCTTATCTGTACTATGTTATTTATTAATTATTGGCGGCTATTCTGCGTTTCGATTCGAAGCGAAATTTTCTCCGTCTGGCAACTTTGATATTCTGCGTTTCGATTCCGCTCAGTTTCTTTCGATTGTATGTATTCTGCATTACGATCGGAATTCCGTTTATCTCAGTTATTTCTTTGTTAACGGAAGAGTGATATTTATCCGTGTTTTTAAATTAAAAAATTTTATATTGAAAAAAATGTAAGTAGAAAATGAGATAAAATGTTCAGAAACAATTAAAAAAGACACTTAAAATTATTTTTAATTAATTTATTTAATTAAATAATTTTTTTGTTTGTTTTAAATTGTTAATTTTTGTACCCGAATCTGATGTGCTTTTTTATGTATTACAGGTCAAAAACAACAACACCAGACCAATATGAAAAATTGGCAAATTTAATGGCATCTAAAGCAGACATTGCATGTGGATACCACCACCGATCAAAGGAAGAAGTAGCAGCGTTCTGGGAGGAAGTTGCAGGAATCCTCAATGCACTAGGTCCTCCAACAAAAAATGCCAGTGCGTGGAAAAAAGTAGGTATAGTTTGTGTATAATTATTGCAGAAATTAATATCAATTTGTAGGTGTGGATTGACTGGAAGTGCTACATTAAGAAGAAAATGTCAGCGAACAAAAGGGAAATGATGAGTACCGGAGGAGGCCCTTGCCGTTTGCAGCGTATAAGCCCATTGGAAGAAAAAGTAGCACAGCTGACGGGGCTAGTAACCAGTACATCTGGTATATGCGGTGCCGTAGATTTTGGTGTTCCCTGCGAAGTTCAAGAAGTGGAAAATACAGAAATGGATATTTCGGCACGTTTTGAAGAAATGCCATCCAGTTCAAAAAAGAGACAGGGCCCAAAAGAAACAACTTTTGGCTTGTTAGCGGAACAAGTAAAATGCCAAGAAGAATTCTACCAAGAAACGAAAGAATTCAACAATACAATGGCTAAAAAATATAATGAAATATCAACGCACCTAAGGCGTATGAATCGGTCATTGGAAAAAATGACAGAAATAGCAGAAAAACAATTAAAAGAAGAGCAACGTCACAACAAAATTAAGGAGGAGTTGTTAAAACAAAAAGTGGAAATTAAACTTAAAATGCTCCAACTTCAACATCCCGATCAAGCAGACTAAGTAAATATAAATTGTGATAAATTTACCAAATATGTGTTCTTATAAGTACAAAACTTTTATTATTATGAAGTGCCTTTATTTTTTTATTTTTAATTAATAAGTTTTTTTGCATTGAATTAAAATTAATATTTCATGTTTTTATTTGAACTAGAAAAAATTCAAAAAAAATACAATAAATATATATATAAATATATTATAATAAATAAATGAAAAACATAAAAAACGAGAGTATAATATTTCTTTTTTTAACCCTAAAAATTCGAGAGAATATTTTCGCGAATATTACGTGCTACTGAAGCGTAGTCAGAGTCAAAATTTTCCTCTTCGATCTCTCCCTCACTGCTTTCAACTTCACTTTCATTACTTTCCACATCTTCTACCCGGTAATGTATACAAATGTTGTGAAGGGCACAAACAACATTAATTATTTGATTGGCTTTTTGCGGGGAATAATGAAGTTCCCTAGCACCCAATAAACAACGAAATCGGTTTTTTAAGACCCCAATAGTTCGTTCAACTATATTTCTTGTCTTAGAGTGCCGAATGTTGTAGTTGCTTTCCCTGCTACCTCCGCTTGGAGTTCGATACGGAGTCATTAGCCACGGTTCTAGGGGGTATCCTGCATCACCTGTTAAAAATACCATTAAGATTTTAATATTTCCACACAATAACATAAAAAGGTACCTAATATCCAAGTATTTCGCTCTCCGTTCCTATAATTTTGTTCTAATTTAGCCCTCGCTTTACTTAAGGCCCATACATGTGAATCGTGGTTGCTGCCAGGGTACCTTGCATCAATACACCTTATGCGCATTTTGTTGTCACAGATCTATAATCATTACTTTAATTAAACAACACTTTTATCTTAAAATAAACATACCACCATTGCATTAATGCTAAAAAATCCCTTCCTGTTATAATAAAGGAAGTCCTCTTTAGATGGCTTTATAATCTTAATATGTGTGCCATCGACGCACATAATGACACCTGGAAATCCAGCCTTTGAATAGAAATCCCGCTTTGCCTCAATCTTTTCTTCCTCGCTATTGTCAAAGTTTATCCATTGAGGGCAAAGCTTTGCCTGCATTACCTCCAGAAAATTCGATAATGACTTCGACACCGTAGGTTGCGCCATCCCAACATTAAAATCTGCTCCAACTCCGTTTTGATAGCTACCTTCTGCAAAGAATCTTAAAGCAGCCACAACTCGGTTAAGCGGTGAAGAAGAAGTCAAAGAATTTAGCTGCACCTCACGAGCAAAAATGTCTAAAACATATTTGAACGCGTCTTTGTTTAAACGAAAGTTCTTTTTAAATCTGTAAAAGTAAATTATTTTACAACATTTCAATAAAATTACTTTCACAATAAAAATTACAATTGACAAACTTACAATTGATCGCTCATTTCAAATGGATTGCACCTGTCTCTAATTCTGAACTTTTCAACCCTTGCCTCATTATTCCTCATGTTGTTCTCCTCTCTCACCAACAATAATGCAGTTGTTATAGACTCCATTCCTCCTTGAAATTTAAAAAAAATAATTGCAAACACACTGAATTAATCCTCTACAATTTGGTTTTGGTCTTTCCATATTTAATCACAACACTATTAATTTTTTTTAATTATTTACCTTTATCTTCACAAGATTCTTTGCACTGTAATATATAGGAACAAGTTATTTTAGTTTGTTTTTATATTTTTTTTATTTTATTTAAAAATTTTTTTAATAAACTTTCTCAAGAACTTTTAGTTATGTATACATATAACTTTTTGTATTAAATTTAACATTTGTTTATGAAAATGATAACAAACTTGCTTATTTTGCTATTTCATTTCCACATTTCACAGTGATGCCATTAATTTTGTAAACATTGTTGTCTTCTTCTTTTTCTTTCGATTCCGTTTTTCTACAGAATACCAATTTTCGATCGCAACGGAACTGAATGCGGAGACTTAATCGAAACGCAGAATAGGGGTGATTACCAATGCAATAACTAATTTATTGTATTCAAATCTTAATATACTTTCTATGAGTAGGCTAAAAGAGTCGTCTCGCCAAGTTCAATGTGTCGTTTTTTTAATCTCTGATGCTCACGGAATTGCAATTAATTGCGTGCTAGAGTGTTGGGATGAACCAATAATTTGTTCGTAATTACAAAAGTATGTTTTATTTCAGATTTCTTTTTCTCTGGATATTTTCATTTTTGATATACCATGGGGTGTCTTCTTTGCATTTGATGTCTTTATAATGAATTGTATAAAGGGACTATGTATTGCAAAGATTTAACGCTGTTACAGTGGTATTTGTTATTTTTAATGGTGCACAATATCGTATTGCAAATTCTTGCACTAAAAACATTTATGTACATTTATTTATAATATTGCGCATTTTACGTGAAGCCGACAACCCAAAAAATGTTCCGCCGAACTTCCTTGATATTCGGCATAACTGTATATAAATGTACATACAAAATATTTTTCTTATGATGTTTAGTTGTCGAGTTATAGGGTGTTCCCGTTTTTGAATTTTAATATTTTTAAATTATTTTTTCGAACTAGAAAACCATAAAAAAAAATCTTAAGATTAGTGATCCAAATAGACACTTTCTTTAAGCTAAAATTCGGCTAGAGTGTCCTCATTTTGCTGTAAAATCTTAAAAATGGCATATACATTAGTTTAAAAGATACGTAAATAATTGTGCATGGTGTTAGGCTAATGTAGACTGACTATTACACTGCTTTACAGCGAAAAAGTTTATAACTTGTATTTTAATTTCAAAGATAATTACGATTTCCGAAACACGAATAATATATTATTTTTTCTTTTATGTCGGCCATTGAACCAGATAACGGCATATTTATGTTTTTCGAAGTATACTTCTGTTTTAAACGCCATGCGAAGTCACATGCTGATTCGATTAAAAAAGATTATATTTGGTTTGAAAGACTATTAAATTATGCATCAAATAATGGCTAAATAATAAAAAAAAAACAATTCCACTGATAAATAAGTGTACCAAACATTCATAAGAAAAATATAACGACAGTGCATATTACTATTTTAGTGCAACAGAAACTAATATTGCAGTGAACAATTTGCAATTGACCGAACGGGTTTCTTATCAGGTGATAACGCCTGAATTGAATAAATCTCAACAAAAAAAAAAAAAAAGAGTAAGGTGCCATACCAAAAACAGTGCAAACAAAAAAATATACAATAATATATCAACCATAACCAAAATAAAGGCCAGGCCTAAGTTTTCGCTGCAAGATCGCACCGCGAAACACTACAAAAAATCTCAAGTACCTACAACATCCGTAACTGAAAATAGATTCTCCGTACTTGGTACCTCGGACGATGAAGATGCGGGGAACATAAACCTCTCGAATTTACTTGCACAAGCAAACGTAAAATGTCATTTTTCTATAGAAGCAAAAGGGTATGACGTTAGGTCAGTGCACAAGGATTGTTGGGATTATATTTAACGCCACTCATATGCGTGCGAGTACTATTGATCAAGTTCATAGAATTGGCACCGTTATTATATCTGCATTTGAAAATAATATTGTTCAGCTTTATTTATTGACATTTCCCAGGCATGATAGGCCACTCACGAAAATAACTCGAGTTCTACCTGAAAATTCCCACAAACTTCTCAACGCTACTTGGTAGATAGAACGTTTACAGTAAGGTCAAAGGATAGGTTTTCTTAAAAAAAAATCTGCGGCAGTCAGGCAAGATAGTATACGAGGGCTGCTATTATATATCATCTATACAGCGCATATGCCAATAATCCCAAATACATTAACATTTGCAGACGATACTGCCCAAAGGTTGCTTCTGAAAAACTTCAGTCTCACATTCATGAGCTAGAGGACTGCTTAAATAAGTGGAGGATTAAGGTAAATCCTTCGAAATGTGCTCATGTAACGTTTTCCCTCAGAAAGCAAAATTGTCCTCCAATAACCACTGTTCCAGCGGAAACACAAGTTAAATATTTGGGTATCCACCTAGACGGCTAACTTCGTCCCGCCATATTAACGCAAAAATTGCGGCCCTAAAACTTAGAACAAATCAACAATACTGGCTAATAGGTCCTAATTCAACTATGACTTTGGATTACAAAGTGCTTTTATACAAAAATCAACTGTAAACAAAGACATTCTAGGATTTTACGACTTATCGTTACGTCCAAATACGTAAACAAACTAGCCATCCATCCCATCACTCTAGCGCGCGATTGACTAAAATTTTATGGGCACCAGAGACAGAAAAAAACAGACACATTGAGACTATCGAGACAGCTCTTCCTATCCACTAGTAGATAGTTTATTAAGATTTGAATACATTAAGCTAGTGATGACATTGGTAACAATTCATAAATATTATTTTAGAGATAAAATTCAAATACTTATTGTAAATTTCTTTTAATAGAAAATAAAAATTAAATAAAAAACGAAATCAAAATATTACAAAAAATTCAAACATTCCAATTAAAATGTAAAATGGTTATTTTACCATTGAACAAATGAAAAGATAAAAAACTGAAAAAATAAAATCGATTAAAACTATAATTTTGCCTAAAAAGCTCACAAATATTAATTATTTCATAGTTTTTGGTAAAATTTTAATTGGTCGTTCAAATATAATTTTGTGTAAATTTTTAACTTTTTATTTTTTTATAAAATTTAAAATTTTTTATGGTTTTGTTATTATTCGGCAAACTTTAAAATTTTTGGTGATATTAAAATTTTTTATTAAATAAACATTTCTTTTTGCAAAAATTTGTTTTGTAGTAAGTTTTAATTTTGTTGTGATTTCGCGATGTAATTAAAAATTTTCAACTGAACTACTTAGATAAAGTTGCACGTCATCAGCATATACTACTGTGGGTAAAAAATAGTAAGACTTTGTTCATAATTTTAAATTTCTTTATTTATTCTGCCAAATCTAGTTCGTCCCCTCAACGCAATGCCAACGTTTGATCCAATCCTCGCAACAGTTGTTTAAGACAATTTCCGGAATAGCCTTCAATGCGCGTAGCGATTCACGTTTAATGTCTTCAATTGACTCAAAACGATTTCCCCGGAGCTGTCGCTAATATCTCCGGCCTATTTTAACGAACAGCTTGGCGCGAACGTCGCATAATACTCAAATAGTATTCCTTGTTGATAGTTTGGCCGGCCGGAAAGAATTCGGAGTGCACCACACCTCGATGATCGAAGGAAACTGTCAACAAGACCTTGATTTTTGACTTGCTTTTGCGTGATTTTTTCGGATTCGGCTCACATTTGGCCGATTGATCGTCTGTTTCCAGGTAGTCGGAAAGCATTATTTGACAGACGTCAACGCGACGCTGTTTTTCAAGAAAATTTAATGATTCTGGAAGCAATCGTGATTTCACTCTTGTTAGGACCAAATGATCTTTTAAAATGGTTTTCACTAATCCCTCCGATATTCCAATTATATCAGTAAGGTCTCTGACTGTTAATCGTCCATTCTCGAACACCAATTCCTTGATTTTATTGACGAGTTGATCATCAGTTGATGTTGATGGCCGTCCTGTACGCGGTTCGTCGTCAACGCGTTCTCGACTTTCTTTGAATAATTTGTACCAATCAAAAACTCTTGCTCGCGACATACAATTATCACCGACGGCCTTTTGCAACATTCGGCACCAGAAATTTCATTTCTCACACAAAATTTAATGGAACTTCTTTGTTGAATAATTTCACCATTGTAAAAATCGCCGAATGCACTTGTTGTACTTCAGAATGACAGGCGTGTACTAAACACTAATAATTACTTTGATTTGATATTTAGCACAGTTGTCACTGACAGTCATACCAACGTAGAAAAAAATTCGACGAATGGATTTCCGCGCGAAATTGAAGTTAAAAAGTCTTACTATTTTTTGCCCTCAGTAGTAAGTGCAATTAGAAAGTTGACTTGGCAAGTCATTTTCATATACGAGAACAGAAGTGGCTCTAGAATAGAACCCTGTGGTACTCCTCTTCTAAGAGCAACATAATTTGATAGGTAGGAAGGTATTAGTTTAGTTGACGTATCTGAAAATCGAAAGAAGTGTTGTAAGTTTCTTAAGGAACATATCATGATCTCCTGTATCGAATGTTCCAGAAATACAAGGAAGCTAACAGCGCCATCTTCTAGTACTTGTAGAATATATTCTGTGACCTCTACAAGAGCTGTGACACAGCTGTGATTACACAGAAAACCAGATTGCATATTATAAAGCATAGGTGTTAATATGCTGATTATTTTGCTTGAGTAAAAGCTTCTCTAAAACTTTCAAAAGATAGCACAGGGTAGCTACTGGTCTGTATTCGCCGCTAGACTGCGGCAATGGAATTACCTTTGCATGCTTCCAAGTTAATGGGTACTTAACAATATGACGTTATTAAATAAGTCATATTGGATAACACAAGAAAACTCAAAGCTTGCGTTATATCTATCTTATGTCCCTAGGGAAGTAGTAGAAACTGAGATTTGCTGTGAGCAAAGAAAGGTTGTTAAAGGCTTTATTTATTTTGCATCAATTTGGTCATCAATATTATTAGTATTATTTGCATTGCTTATTCCTACTTCGCGGATCTTTTTTAACGTATGTTTTGAATCAAGTGCAGAACTAAACCGTTTTGAGTAATATTCAGTTCTACAATAATTTTAACTTGCACTTGAAAACCATGGATTTTGTTTGCACATAATGCTTTTGTATTTTAGTGGTACAGTTTGGTCAAACAGATTCTGAATGAAAAGATTGATCTTCAACGGAGGACATATGTATAGTACATGTCACTGCAAGTAATATCAGATATCGGCTCATATAATATTATGTTCGATGTGTTAGATGCAAAGAATAGATCAAACAATGTACTTATTGTTGATATGTGATGTGTCGGACCGGTCGTGTTAATAGGTATAAGAGCTAGAGATAACTTATTATCCGGGAGAGTTGACTTCCTTAATATATTCGAATTAAAATCGCCAGAAATTATAATGTCAGCATACTTTGTTGTCAAAGTTTCAAGTGTGGCGTACATACTATAGGTCTGCATCGAGTATGTTTTTATTGTACATGAGAAGGTCTTTTACTTTTCAAATAGAGTACCTACTTTTTCCTTCTCTCAGAAAACAAGCAGAGAAGAGAACTGAAGGGTTGTTTGTCAAATACCAACCAGAAGGTAGCCGCAGAAAAATATGTTTCTAAAAAATGTTCATATAAAAATAGGAACATAGAAATTTGTGAACATGAAAAGAAGACTACCACAAAAATGATGTTCCTTTTTTGCGGAACAATGAGTATATGCATAGCATTTAAACACATATGTAATTACGTACATGGCGAAATTAGAAATAGTTATATAAGCAGATGACGACAATTATAACCATAAATATGTAAATACACAAAATGTAGCTAAAAAAATAGTTGATTTTAGTAGCAATTAGATTTTATTTCGCTGTGGGTTTTAAAGGAGTTTAGGGTTGATGCAGGTGTATTTTTTTCAGGTAAAGAAAAGTGTAAAAACCCACGATTAAAAAAAATTACTTTATGACATCTTTTTTCGTGCACTAGATGTAGTGTTTAAGATGAGTAGTTCCGGTAAAACCAAATGTATTTCATACATGCACAGGCAATCAATTAACATTCTAAAAGGAAAACAATGTATGTACATGAAATAGATTTTAAACATTTTATTTATTGTATTTAACAAAGGCAATTAAAACTATATAAAACGTCTTAAAACGCATAAATATACGAAATAATTATCAATGTTTTTATTATGAAAAATAAAATTCAACTTCACGTTAAAATAAAAGACTTAAATAAGGTACTTATAACTAATAGAAATATTTTTAAAGTAAGAGATCAATAATAAGAAATTTATAAAAGAAGTAATATAATTATCTTGTTTTGAAAATGACACCAAAATCCATTAGTCACAAACCTTTACATTTACGTTGCATTTACATTACATCTACGATTTCAACGGTTGGCTAAATAGGCCTTAATTCATTACATACATACTACGAAACAATAACAAAACAAATAATATGAAACTAGTTTGTATTGTTAGATACACACATCATATTCCTCTCCTCATATTCCTATTCTATTTGTCGAACTGCACGTTCAAGATGTTCTTCATGTAGTACTTGAGTACTTGCAGTACATGAGAAGTTTTAGCTCGTATCATGTTCCTTAAACAAACACAGCCGAGTACATATGAACAACATGCACTTCGTACGCGGTACCTAAAAAAAGAAGAACATGTAAACGTAATCTTCCGTAAATTTTGTTGTTCTCAAAATTGAGTACTTAATTTTGCCCTGATACTTCGAGTAAGTGTTCATGCCTTGCCGCTTCTCGTGTACTTCATGTATACAAATGTAATTGTGCAGACCTCTAGTACATACCAGTTAAATGTACTCTTTTATTTGGTCTATAAACACAACCTACTAGCATCCTTTTACCATAAGCAAAAACATCAATAAAAACGAATTCAACATTACTCGCAGGACTAGTAGCAAGAGACGACTTCTGGCAAATTTTACACGATTTGTCCTTTTTTTACAAATATGGCAACACCACCTTTATACCCATAAAGGGCCATTATTTCAACTTGACTTTAAAGTTCGTGTTAATAAAAGGTAATATAAGCTGACGTGATAAATAAAGTGACTTTTAACTATTATTCGTTATTAGAACTTCTTTGTAAAATAAAATTAATCTTTTTGAAAATATGGCAGTGCAAGAGCGATAACCAACTGCTTTTGACACATGAATTTGGTTTCTAAGAATACATAAAGACAACGACTTACTGTTATTTATTTGTTTACTCACATAAAATCATTGTGATTTTTTGTAGCTCGTTAATATGAAACAAACGCGGTACATTTCCATTTTTATTTTTGATTTGCAAACTAAATTAAAATTGCTTTTCTTAAAGGTAAGAAAATTTTTCTATAGTTTAACGAACGATCTGTCCCATAACATCCTTACTTTAACTATTGGCAAGTTGTAATAATGGCCCTAAGGCATAAAAAGCTATCTGGGGTCGACTTTGTTGGCCGAGTTTCAGAAACAGAAATTAATTCTCAAAAACTAACTTAAACTCATCAATTTCAATATTTAAACTTTTAGCATTTATATGAGTAAAGTCAGTATTTTATTTAGCTAATATTCTAACCATAATCATAGTCAAGTCTTTGGAGCTTTCACTCAGCATGTCCACTAATATTCATAAAATGATATCTATATCTAAAAACGCATGCTAATAGAATAAAAAGTTATAACATAAAATAAGACTAAATTAAATTTTACAGAACCAAAAAAAAATGCTATCACAAATATTGCTAAAACTCAAAAAGGGTAAAATAGTAAAACAATTAAACAAGTTAAATATTGAAATAATATAAATATTCGTAACTAAAGATAAGGAAAGAATTAAATTAACAATAAGAAAAATAACAGTCATAAATAATAAGAATAATATAAGGGGAACATTACAAAATTTGTTTAATAGAGAGAAAAAATTGCTTCAGTTGCTCCGGAAAATCAATTTTTATGGGATCATCATTCTCATTTTGCTTTATAATTAACTAATCTTGTTAAGAAAATTTAGCATCTAGCGAATTCCATTTCCAAGAGTCATTTGAATTTGGAAACAAAAAATCTCCCACTGAAGGTACTTATGTCAGCAGATAGCGAGCTAAGCTCGGCTGTTCTCTTAGCTCAACGCGATGACATGATTGTATTTGCAGACAACGATCTATGCTCAGTTGCGTCTGCTGTTCTCTTAATTCTGCGGGTTGACATGCGATCATTGAGTTAAAGAGTTTTTTATATTTTATTGCTCTTTATATTTGTTTGGTTATGATTGTAAAAAAAATTACTATTATTTTTGTGTATTGTTTTGATTATTTCACTTTATAGGTTATTGAACTCTGCTGTTAAAAGAGATAATAATACAGTTTTGTAGGTTGTTTAATTTGCTGCTCCTATTATTTTATTTTAAATTGTAATACCTTTGAATTAGTTAATTTAGAACTATAATCTTTGATAGGTAAACCTATTTTTTGTTTGTTTCATTTCATTTGTGATGATATTTTGATATGAATTACATACTAATTTATATGTAAGTGTTATTCGACAACAAAGTTATTAAACATTTGATAAAATTGATTATTCTTGAGAGCACGAATAGATAACAACCGCTTTTAGCAAAATTTGATTTTAAGAATATTGTTCAATTAACTAATAATTTTAATTAAAATGTTTTAATATTGAAGAAATTTTATGTACATGTGAATGCAAAAATTATGTATTGTCAAATCGAATTTCGTATGTATCGAGCACATATTCCAAGAGATATGTATTGAAACATGTAGTGTAAACGTACCTTAAGCGTCTGCTTAATAACACAACAGTTGCTTTGAATATCAGTACGAGTATGTACTTATATATATTAATTAAAGAGAACTCAACAATTATGATTTTATTCATAAAATTAAAAAAAATTATTCCTGTTATATTCTTGGGTAGAAAAAAATATTTCTAGATTTAAATTTTTCGACAGAAATAATAATTTTTTATATTAATAACTTAAAATTTTTCAAGCAAAAAGATAATCCTGATTCTTATAAGTTTAAACAAAATTTTTTTAAAATCGTATATTTAGACATCGTTAATTTTTTGTTTATTCAAATTGATATCAAGTGGCATCACTGTCAAAAAATATCAAATAAACGAAAAGCACAAAGAGGAATGGAAAAAACAGACTTTTTGGACAAAATTGTTTGTTCGTTTAGCTATTTTTGCAAAAGCTTAGTAAAAACATATGAGGCTTTTTCTACATGAAGTATAAACATATTATGTATGTACCTAGTGCCTTGTTTATTAAAAATATTGTGTATAAATGATTTTTAAACTAATTAAAAATGTCCCTAAAAGATGCCGTGAATTTTAGTTTGTCGAAAAAATAAACAACACAAAAATATACGTCGTTTAAGCTGACTAAACGATTGCGAATGTTGTTTAAGAAAAGTTACTGAATAGCAACATCGTTAACTTTGTTGTTAAAATTTTTTATCGATGCGATTGTCGTTAAAAAAGAATAATGAATCGCTCTGCAGAATATGAACTTGCGTTGGCGTAGAAACCGTTTATTTTGGAATTGTCATCAGTCGCTCATAAAAATCAAGATATGATAACATAAATTTCACTTTACTGGTATCTTTTCATTTAAAAAAGTTTTTCTATCAATACGTTGAGAAGAAATAGGATTTTGAGAGAAGATATGGTATAACAAACCTGTTTATTTTGAAAGCGGCATAACTCGCTGTACTAAGGACTTAATTGTGTAAAAGAAAATAGAGAATGGAATTAATGTTTTATTAAAAGTGTGATAAGTGTGTGTGAATTATTTTCAGTATGTTTTAAAGAGTTGTGATCAGTGGACATACACATTTTTATAAGGGGGAAAGAATATATAAGTTTTATAAATGATATTATTATAATATCTGCATATAATTAGCGGTTTTTATTAAAATTATTTTTAATATAATATTACCAAACAGTGGAGCAGATAAGATATAATTATTGTAGTTATGGCATTAGATGACCTTCACTGCGCGTTATTGTATTACAGAAATATTCCTTGTAGTGAATGAGCGTTTACCACAGAAAAATACATATTTTTTAATTTTATTGAATCTTTCTATTGAAAGAAATTTACAATAAGTATTCAAATCAAATTTTAAAAATAATATTTACTAGTTATTACCATTGTTATAACTAATTTTTTAATTCAAATCTTAATAAAATATCTACTATTGGATGGCGAGAGCCGTCTTGCCATGCTCAATGTGTCAGTTCTATTTAGTCTCTGGTGCCCGTCAAATTGCAATAAATTGCGTACAAGGTGTTGGGATATATGACTAGTTTGTTTCGTATTTGGACGAGTATGTTTTAGATTCGTCTTGGATAGTGGGCATTTGTAGATCCCTATTGATGTTTTAATTTATTGTATACCAGTGGACGCATACGATAAGACGTAAAATCCTAGACTGTCTTGTTTATAACTTCTAGATGTTTGATGCACAAGCAGTACCACACAGCTGAATGTCATATGACCATATTGGCTTTATAACGGTTTTTTATAAGAGACTTTGTATTCCACAGCCAAGGTTGAATTAGGTCCTATTAACCAGTGCAATTGATTTGTTCGAAGTTTTATGGCCGTTATTTTTCTTCTAGCTCATAAATATGGGACTGAAGCTGTGCAGAGTGTACCGTCGGATCTTTATTAACACTTATAATTGCGTGTCCTCTGCAAACATTGGCGTATGTGTTCGTGGGATTGTCGGCATATCTGCTGTATATATAACATATAATAGCGGCCCTTACACACTATCTTGAGGTACTCCTGCACAGATTTTTCTATTTTTTGAAAGTTGATCCTTTGAACTTACCTTAAACGTTCTATTTGTTGAAAAATACATATGACAATGATTTCGTGAAGAAGCAACCTATGTGAAATCGTTAAAATAATAAAAGAACATAATAAAAGGAACAGAGACGAAAAGAGGACAAAACAATAGGAAAATATAGTCATGATGGATTTGCTGCACCGTGTATACCCAATTAATGACGACAATTATATTTAACTGAAGCACATTTTTAGGAATTACGTTATAATTATGAATTATGTATGTACTTAAACTTATGTTTCAAAATGTATTATTTTTGTATTTTATTGCGATTTTTGTGAAAAATTGTGCTAAATAGAAATATTGTGACGAACCACAGAAATCTAACTAGTTCAGTTTAAACACTTTGTAAGTAATATTTATAAATTTATTGTTTGAACTACAATTACAAATATTAAAATAATCTAATTTTAAGGCATAAGTTCGTTTTTTTGTATTCTTTCTATTCAGAAAGAACATTTTATTTGATATAACTTTGAACACGGTAAAAGTTAAAATTTGATTAGACAACTAGCAGAATGAAATGCTTTTTCTATGCCGCTACACACGTTTACAATAACAAAAAAGTTTAGAGTGTTGTAAACTTCGTTCTCACCCAAGGAAAAAGCAAGAACATGAAAATTGAAATATTCATTCTCGTATTCTATTTGTCTTTAGTGTTGGATTAAATAGATTAAGTTTACAGTGAATACAAACTTAGTAGAGAAGACACGAAGAATGTTGAAAACGCATGTAGCGACATAGAAAATGCATTTCATTCTGCTAGTTTTCTAAAAGAAATTTAACTTTTATTGTTTTCAAAGTTGTCCAATGATTGTTCTTTCTTAAAAGAAAAACAAACGAACTTATACCTTAAAATTAAATTACCTAATATTAATAATATTTATATTTAGTAATCTTCGATTTCAATATTTATTAATTTGAGTATTCTCTTAGAAAAATTTGAATAGAAAAAATAAAATATAAAAAATGTATCATGTAGTTTGGTTTTAATAAAATAAATATAAAATTGCTTGAGTTGGTGACCCGGCCCTTGAGATAACAAATAAAAGTGAATATTTTGGAAAGTTGGCATTAATATTTTCGACAGTTTTAAAACTAAGTTGAAGAAGAATAAAATATGTACATATAAAACACAGAATATAAATAATAAAAATGTAAATATTAACGATGAAAGTAAATAAAATAAATATCTATGTATATTTGGAAACAAAGTGACTTCGGACATTTTCAAAATAAACGGCATAGACTCGTATGTATAACAAAATTAAATTATTAATTAGATTTTACCACCTGTTACGTTTACGATGCATAACGGAACCTTTAGAAACAAAAACCAGTCGCGATTATTTGGAACTACTTTGACGTTCGCGCCACACATAAAACCGTTAAAACCTCTACATATGAAAAAAAGTTTTGTTGCACTTCACTTCTCTTTTTTTTATTTTAAAGCAAAATTAAAAATGAAAGCTTTTTTCATTTCTGTTGGCAGCAGTTAATAAGCTTTTATTTTCTGTTATTTATTGGAATGAAAACAATGCTATACTCATTTTGGAAAAACACTAGCCTACTCATTTGGCTGCAATATACAAAAGAATATAAAGGCAATAATATATTCCGTCGTCGTTCAGTGATCAGTGCAATTTTAAACGTACAACTAATACCCGCCGAATTATTAATAAACGGAATAATTTGTGAATGCCTTTCACTTAGCAAACGTACATAAACAACAATCGAAAGTGAAGAGGACAGATTAGCGGTACCAACATAAAAGAAAATTTCTACTAACCTTAATCGCCACTTTTGGCTGATTATTTAATTTTTAACAACTGAGCAAGTTGTACAACTAATAAATAAATACCTTAATAATGGTAAAATTTAATATAAAGTTTATTTTATTATTAATTTAATGTTATTTAATTTACATGTTTAATTTACGCGTGCAACAAAAAAAAAATGCAAATAATATTGTGGTTTCCATTTTAATTAAATCAAAATGTGTCTTCTCTGCTAAATCGCACTCATACATTCATACGCTCTTAAAAGAATTGTGTTAAAAAATAATCGCGTAAAAAACTACAATTTTAAATCAAAGAAAAGCAAAAAAAAAACAAAGAATATGTAAAAGAAATCTCTTAAAAGAAGACTAATAAGTGTGATTTTGGCTTTTTGCAATCAGTTTGTTTAATTTGTGTTCAGCGTATCGCACACATACTTATGAATGTACATATGCATGTATGTACATATGTATGTACATTTGTGAATTGTACCATACTAGAAGAAAACGAATCTAGTTTAGGGTAATACCTCTACAAGAATTTCTATGGGATAGAAAATGTTATTTTAAGGAACCAAATGCAAAGACCGAGTAACCACCGGCCCCAACGTTTGTATGAAAAACTTTGTAATGGTAAGAGGGGAAAAGCAATATATTTGAAGAAGAAAGAGTCCTATTCCGGTCTATAAAAATATTTTGAAAGTTTGCAATTCGGATAATATGGGTGTCATAAAATTACGTTTTTTACCACCTAGACCATTTTGTTTTTTGTTGTTGTTAAAGATCGAAAACAACTTACATATGTACTCGTATATCGTTCAAAAATCGTTTCTGAGTTGTCCCTCAAATTGCTTAAACAACAGTAGTGGTCGCTAGTATTATTGGCAGTCTAAAAAATGTTTAATACCTATAATTTCTTTTAGACTTTTTTTACATAGCAGTACTTTTCAAAAATTCCATCCCCTTCACGTACTTCTGTAGGACACTATAAACTTTTTGTTATACATTTTTCATTATCAACAAATTATCTGCATAAACAGTTTATTCAATTCATATAATGGTGGGATATGTTAGCGAATTTAAATGTAGCTGCTTTTGTAATTGTCGTATGTAAAAAATGTTCTCAATTTCTTGTGTGAATAAGTTCGCTTGAGTGTTTTTGTAATGCCATTTCAATAAGAAGCCGGTCAAAACGTTTAATAAATGCAAACAAAAAAAGTAATGTCGTGTATCGCTTCGTGTCGAACAGAAATGAAAATAAAGCAAAAATAAAAATTAGTTAAAGCAACTTTTATTGCAAAAGGCTTTCGGGACTTCGGAAGAAAATATGACAAAATAAGCGTGATCAATGTTTTAATTAAATGCAAATAGTGATTATCTTTCTAATTTCAACCAAAAAATCATAATGAACGAGAAATGCATTAATTTTCATTTGTTTGAGTTTTATTAATTGAAAAGGGATGACGGAAATTCGTTCAAAAAATCTACATCCAAACATTTCATTTTTCAATATATGCGGAACTGCAGAAGTCTTAGATAGTTTAAAAATTTGCTACGGTATATTTTGAAACCCAACTGAAATAGGAGCGGGCAGAAAGGTATCGCCCATACAAAATAAATATTAATTTGTCTATATCTGAAAAACTGGAAATGTTAGCGCCTTGAAATCTTATATGGGTTATTTTCAAAACCAAGTGCGGGCAGAGGGATGCCCTCATACAAAGTAGTTAATACTTTCTCTTTATCTCAAGAACTTACATACAACAGTGACAACCTTCAAATTTTGAACACCAAGTACGTACTTAGGAACAATCCTGAAAACATAGAAGCGGGTAGAGCAGTACCTGCCATACCGAGCACATGTATGCCAGGTGGTGCCCTTATTGTGGATTGTGTTCAAAACCAGTCGTGTATTCAGGTAAAATACTGGGCGATTATGAGCTGGCAGAGGGCTACTCCCCATACAAACCCTATATCTAAACATCTACAATAGTGATACTCATCCAATTCCATGGGGATTTCATCAATATATAAATATAATTTAATATTATTATAAAAATTAATATTATATAGATATGTATGTACGAGTATATAATTTATTCCATCACTTCAATAAAAAAATCGGGCAAAATTAGTATATATAATTGTAATTTTTCGAAACTTTTTTTTTAAATTGCAAAAGTCACTTTACCTTAATGAAAAATGGCGAATTTTCAGTGCCTATACGAAATTACTTACACTGAGAAAAACATATAGTTACATATACATAACTCTCCTGAGATAACAAACACAAGTAAATCTTCCCGAAGTTGGCATCAATATTCTTAAACATATTAAAACGCAAGTCCTTTATTATCTCGATTTAAAAAAAAAAAGACTGGTGCCATTGGCAAATTCGATATCTCATTTAAATTCTTTTAATGATAAAAAATTATGTTATCAAGCCCGTAAAAATAATTGATTTTCTATTATTTCTGCAATGGTAATTGTAGAGAAAATTTGTAAAAACAAAGAACGAAAAATGACACTGAAGATGGCACATAGCCGAAACCGGTTTGTCTCCAAACCAAATGTGACGGAAATTCGTTCCAAGAATCTACACTAAAATAACCTCATTTGCTTCTCTTATTTAAAGTAAAGAATATATGTATTTACTGACGGTATACACTCCGGTACACACGACGTCCGGAATGTTTTAACCTCTCAGCAGACAGAGAGAAATTTAAGATTCGATAAAAACACAGCGATAAATCGCTTTGTTAGGCGATTTCCCATTGGCATACCATGTTTACACCCCGTGCCAAAAGACGCCCTAGAATTATTATTTATGTAAAATTGCGTAAAAGAAGGAACAATTTCTGTACAGAGGTGTTTTTTCATATTATTGCATGATCAGGTAAATACTTGTCGAATTCACTAGCTGTCGTATTGCATTAATATGTTTTGAACGAGAAGCTTCCTAAAGTAGGAAAATCGTTTAATGTTCTATCGTATATATATTTTTTATTCTTAGTTTTTTCGCTGTTTTTTCCGTTCTAGTATTACTTGTTGAAGGTACATTTATTTCTGATGTTAATATTTCACAGTAATTTTTATTTTCGTCGTGAAATTTTATTAAAATATTATAGCTTTTTTGAAATAGGACACTAAAACATGAGGGTTTATTCACAGCAGCCTTATTTTTTCATGGTTTAATTAAGGAAACTTAGGGCTATAAGTCAGTTTTTACATTCTTTAATTATATTTTTATAATTCATAATAACCTCGCCTTAAAATTTTTTTGGCCTGTGGAAGAAATATTCTTTAAGTATAAATTGTGATAGTTATGTCAAAGTATATTTGTCTGCTACAATTATTGAATATGGTAAAATGTTTTCGAGGTGTTTTTTCGGCACTTGGTGTATGTTTGATGGCCATATATAATTAGATATACTGATTAGCCAATGTGGTCATTTCCAATTCAGAAGTTACAGAGAAGAAAGTCTAGGATAGGTTATTAAGGTTTGAATATAATACATTATTTCAAGCATTGGTAATAATTAATAAATAATAGCTTACAGATAAGATTTAACACTTTTTTTCATTTTAGCACTTAGAACCAAATGTTTAAGGGTGAGAAAAATTTTAAAATATCAAAAAAAAGCTTTTGGAAGTTGTAATATGGAATTAACAGTAATTTATTACTTTTTCTGTTCCATATTTCTTAGACACATAAAGAGGCGCACATACTTACTAGAATATAAGATAAATATGTATAAAAAATATTTTGTTTCCTTTCAGCTATTGCTCAATATAATTGGGGGAATCGATTACTATTTTCAAATCTTTGAATCCATGTTTTAAAACAAAAAAATTTTACAAAATAGTTTTAAAAACCATAAATTTTAGGTGACAAATAATTAATTTCCCTGTTGTTAATTTTATTATACTGTTCACTGAATGTGAAGTTTCTCAATGCTTTAGTAATTTGTACAATAAAAACAAATTTAACAACATTTTTAAAATCCAAATCTTCGCAAACCTTCCGATTTTATTGAATAATTATATAAAATGGGACATTTCACTAAAAATAACAAATTCCTCAAAAACTCCTAAATTTACAAAATTTTAAGCATAGCCAAAAAAATTCAAAAATATAAAGACGAATCACTACAAGAAAAATAATTGAAATGCAAGAAAATACAAATTCCTCTAACGAATAGAAAAATGTCAACAAGCAAATAAATGTTACCGAGAGAACAACAATTTTCAAAAAATTTTAATTTTACAAAAAACTGAAAACCGAATTTCTTTAAACCTAAAAATGTTACCACAAAGTTTATAATAGAGAAGGAAATACAATTCAACTCAGCAAAACAAGTATCATGTCACTCATTAAAACAAATCAACAAAATGTAATATTCCCGCTGTGTCGTAATAACAAATAAATCAACACAAAAGTAGATTTGACTGCAATTGTTCCTACAAGAGCTGTAAAATCAAATACCAATTAAAGATATATGCTGATAATCATATTTTTCTCAAGGAATAAATTTAATACCTGCCCAGTAAAAAAACTTCAGGTGCGGCTTTTATATGCGGCGTGTATATGTGACCTCAAAAATTTAATACACCTGGTTCATAGACATAGAGTAGATTTTGAATGTGTGTGAAGATAAATTCGAATTTAACTAGCAGAGACACAAACCGAATTTTTTAACATGGCTGATTTTGCACTTAACAGAGCTATGTTAGCAATTTAACAGTGGGGGTAATTTTGATCTTATTTTCAGAAGCCTATATTAGGAAGCAGGAACCAGATCCATAAGAAACCTCTTTTGTAAAAATTGCTCAAAGCGTTAGTTAATTGACCCATAAAAGTAAAACATCTAAAATATTTAGGAAACAAAATTAAATTGCAATTAAAAACAGCGCTTTTGGCGAAACTGTTAATCTTGAACTTATTTCCAGTGACCATTATGGAAAAATGGTGATGGGCTGGCCCAAGCCACTATATAGGAATGGTGGTCCAGGGAGTACTTAGTGGAGCCATAAAGGTGGGATATCTGAAATAATTTCAGAATCCGAGTAAAAAAAAATTTTAAGGATCATAAAATTATACATTTCACATTATCGCTCACGACAAAACGATAGTAATCAAGGCGAATTAAGACAGGTCAGATGATGATTATTCTTAAACCGATTAGACGTCAAGTTCCATATAAACAATCTTTTTCGCCATTTTTGGCACATTTGTTATATGGAATTTGACATCTGTAGCGAAGCCGAAAATGCATGGAATTTCCCCTTGAATCTACCTCTTATCAATTTCCCTTGATAGCATTCATTCAGTGAATGAGGTGGAGAGGTTAATATCTGCAGAAACTACGGTTTTAATTGGCCAAAGGAGCAATCCGGAAAAGATGGCAAAGAATGCCTCGCGAGGGGGTGAACGGGCTAATCTTTAAGGGTACTTTTGATGCGTTCGACAGTGAGATTCCGACAGAAATGGACAATGAAGCCTCGCAGGAGGAGGAGGGGTTAACTTCTGTAGGAACTCTGGTGTTTATTGTCCAATGGAGGAATTCTGAAGAGTTAGAGAAGAAAACCCCTAAGGGGTGGACGGGACAGCTTCGAGAGATACTTTTGAGGGCCATGGTGGCCCCAACCAAACAAATGCTAGCAATTACAAGAGACTCCGTGATGAGGAGGAAGAAATCACACTAGTCGATATTAAAGTAGCACGAGACTAATGTAATTGTAAATTACAATTCGGTTGCCTGAAATCAATTCGAAGAAAGAATTGCGGTGTACTTCGATATACCCCCTACTTACAAAAAAGGCTTAAGTTGTTATTTAATAATTAAAAGTTCTTTAAAATTAATTTGACTTATGACAGCAATCTACTGAATAGAATAACCTATATTACCAATATAAGACATTTTTTTTTTATTTTTTTGTATATGGGACATAACAAAATATTCAATTGACGTATGATTTTATTGCTAAGAATCGACGTCAGATGTCTTGACCGCGAATATGTCCTTCGGACATCGGAAGTAAGAGAAGCAATTTTGTGAAATTGAAAACAATATATTTTATAGTGACTTTTTAAAATGTAAACTTTGTTATTCAATTCTGTTATTTTGCATGTTTTTTCGTTCTTTTTGTGCTGGTTGATGTCACTTACAATTAAATTGTAAATACTTCGTATGTCAATAGAGGAAAAGTGTAAAATATTTCGGCTGTGCCGAACCTTATATACCCTTCACAATAGTGTGAACTTTTTGGTGAATTTTGGCTACGTTTCGAATTTTTGGCAATATTTGTGTGCGATTTCGGGGTTTTTTATATTTGGGTGTTTTTTAATAATATGTTTTTTTTTTGTAATATAAAATGTTTAAACTACAGTTTGGTACTGTGTTTAATTCGCGAAATTTGGCAAATTACCAATTCATGGTAAAATTTCGTTTTTGTTTTATTTGACAGATTAATTGAAAATTTTTGTAAAATTTATAATTTTCATGATTTTTAAATACTTCGGTGAATTCTTTAATTCTGTTTGAGTTCACCATTTACATATATATTTTTTAATATGTACATTTGTTAAATGTCGATTTTGTTAAAAGTTCGACGTTTTTTTTAATATTGATTTTTTGTTTTTTTCGGCTTTTTGGCGAAATTACAAAATTGTGGTAATATATAAATGTTTGTGATGAATATTTAAACTTTTGTGATTTTTTTTGTATAATTTTTGGTTTTCATTAAATTTGAATTTTTTCGAAATTTTTTTTATAGTTTACCGATTTTGTGGTGAATTTAAAACGTTTTTTGTGAAATTTCAGTTTTTGGATGAATTCGGTTGTATGAATTGAGGTTTTTATTAATTTTTTATTTTTTTAATTTGGTTTAGCATTTAGGTCCCTAAGTTATCTGGGTGCCTCGGAATGATACTACTGAAATAGGGGGACTTTATAGCAAATTTAATAAGGATTCAGAATAAGTGAATTTTATGGGCTTGGGTGTAAGCGCTTTCACGCAAGAGTGAAATTACCAAAACAACCAGAAAAATGTGAATGTGTGGACCGATTTGGCTGTTTTCAAATAGGGAAATTCGCTGAACGCACTGATCAAATGGTACAAGTTTCAAGATCATAAATTGTCTAGTGCCGTCAGTAAGTTAAATCAACATCAAACAGACAGACGGACATCACATCGGTAATTGAACGTCCCTACGTATAAGAATCCATAATGTATATACTTTGTTGGGTCGGAAATGAATACTCTAGAATTTGCAAATAGAATGACAAACCTATATATCATTCTTGTGAATGGTATATAAAGAACTATTTTAGTTCCATGAAATTGTATGCAAATCGTATACGTATGGGAATGCGATGAAAATCGATTTTAAAAACAAATTCGTTAAAAATCGAAAAGGTTTCGAATTCGTTTTTATTACACAATCAATTGATTTTCATAATTTCTTCTTTCTTTTAAATTCTTTTATATTATTTGAAATGTATCGTCTGGACTGTGTTATGTGTTAAGTAACAAAAATTTTTTAATCACACCATTTCAAAAGGAACAGTAGTATTTTTGAACAGATTTTTAGCCATTTAAAATGTTATATCAATAAATTATTACCTTTTTAGACAACAATTATCATTGTATTTGCGAGTCATGATTATATGACCTAGTTTTGTTAATGCAATTTTTTTTCCTAATAATTAAATTCAATCAACTCTTAGATCTAGAATTCATATAATGCGGATAATGTCCTTCAAACTAGCGAAGTTATATGAAACAAGGTCAAAATACTTTAGTACCACTAGGTTTGTGTCTATGTACTATTTCTATACAAACAATTTGTTGATATATTTTCAATTTAAATAAATAATCTCCAAAAAAAAAAGATCAATAACCCAGAATTTCGGGCAATTGACTAAGTGAAATTAGCCCCAATTCGAATAAACAAAGAAATATATTGACTAATTAAAAATATTAAATTGCCAAAAGTTGGCGAACCATCGCCCAATTTATTTACAATAATTTTCGCTTTACGTAGCCGTCTTTAGAAGAGATGTGTGTAAATATAGCTCATCAGAGTTAACTCTGTTTTGACCAACTCTGCTTACATTCAATCTCTTACTAAAGCACTGTTAAATTCACAGAATTAAAATACCATTTTCCAGCAAAAATCATTAAAAGTAAGTTCAATTCGTATAAAATACTAGGCAATACCTGAATTTTTATAGAAAGTCAGCAATATAAAAGATGTCATCTTCATCACCTGTACTGAAGAACTCGTCATTTGGATTTGCTGTCAAAATGGGAGTCGCTTTAGGGAGTGTAGATAGGAGTTATTAATGTTTGGATACAATTTATGGAGGGAGATATAAAAGTAGACCGATTTTGCATTTCATTCCTTTAGGAGGCACCATGGGAGCAATAGAAGGAGTTTTCATAAAAATATTTGAAAATATTTATATGAGGACGACCTTTATGGTTGAATGTAGACGGTAAGTATGTTCTGAGAAAAGGTTGAGGTTAAAAAAGATGGGGTCCGGTCATGCTCTTTTAGGGATATCCTTGGGACAGTTGGGCGGTTTGTATGTTAGGAAAAAATGTAGAGAAGGAAAAATTAACTGGTGTCGGTCTTATATTTTACCCCTCTAGGCGCGACTCTAGCACTGTTTTGGGGATTTTTCTAAATTTGTACAATTTTTTGTACATTTTTGCTTTGTGCATTTTTTTTTAGCCTTACAAAATTAGGAGTACTACCGTATCAAAATCGACACTACCCCATTCCTACTGACTATTTTATTTCATATTAATGGCCAAAACGTTTTTGAGGAAGATGTTACATATATACTATATACTATACTGAGTACTTTGACACTTGAATTTAAGATTTAAAAAAAGTGGACTTAATAGAATTGTGCAGTAAGCGGGTCATATTGTATAAATCGTTCTTGTTTTGGAATTAGGAAAGAGCGGCTCGAAACTCTTGGTGGCCGCAGAAGCCCATGTATTTTGGAGCACGTACTAGAAATTCGTTTTGTGTTCTTATTCGCAATTTTAAACAAAGACAATGTATTTTCTTGTTGCGGTCTTGTAATGTAGTGCCTTTAAACGGGCTATTATTTTAAAAGGGTTTTTTAATATGCATCGTGAAACCCTTGCTATTATTTAACACTAAAGATGGAGAGAAGTCGTTTAATAATATTTTAATAAAATTTTACGATTTTATAAAAATCTTGTCATTACGAATTCCACAGCTTTGTTTAAGTTAAATCATTAAATCATTTTAAATCATGTACATAGGTGCGTGAGTATGTAGTACATATATGTAAATAAATAATAAACATTTTTCTATTAAGTGCCTTAACATTGTTAAAAACATCAAACTTTAATGTGAAGTTTTGTTACAGTCTTATTTTTGTACCACTTCGTACTTTTGTACCAATTCGTAAGGGAGTTGAGAAATAAAGGAAAATTATTATTAGGCCTGGTTCATGTACTCTGCATAAACTTTTGTTTTGTTTTTTCGATTTTTTATTAGCTAATTAATTTTTAAACACTAGGCCTTTAATAATTTTGTAAAATATGATGTCTAATTTTTCTAAGCTCCAGGTCATCAATAAAATCTTCCTTATTATAAATTATAATAAAAATTAATTTTATTTTTTCCAATATTTCGCTACACAAAGGCGATAAGGAAGATTTTATTGATGACCTGGAGCTTAGAAAAATTAGACATCATAACAACAATAAAGGTCAAAAAACTAGAATAAAGTTTATTAAAAATTTTGTAAAATAATTTTATTTATTCCATTAGATATTTCGCTACGCCTTTGTGTAGGAAATTTTCTGGAAATAAATTATATTATATTGATTGTTAATTGAAGTTTTTATATTATAATTTATTTCCTGAAGGTGCTACACAAAGATTTAAAAAAATATCTAATATAATAAATAAAATTATTTCAACCAAAAATTAATTTACTAAAATGCTAAATATATATATGACACTTATATAAAAATGTAGAATTTTTTTTTAAATCAAACAGGGATTTATAAATGCAATTAGTTTAATTAATAACACTTATAATTATAAACAAATATTAATGTTAAAATTTTTCTAGCTACAACAATGAAGCACGAACTGTCTCGTATTAAAAATCCCAACGTGATGGCACATGAACAGTTACATACTCGTACATTGTATGTCACATACAGTATATTGAACTTTAAACTGATTTGGCGATTTACATGCAACAAAATGCAGTGTTTAGTACAATTAGTTGCAGACACTACATTTTAGCGCAGGCCTTAGAGGACGCAAAGGTGTGAATGTTGTATATGAAAACCCTTGATTAATCTTGTAACTTTTTTAAATACGAACCCGCTCGATGCTTTCTTGGCAGGAATAATATAATATTTGACTTAAAAAAGTATTTTTTTGTTTAAACTTTTTTTGGTTTTGTTCTTTTTATTACTATTTCACAGAATTTTGTTAAAAAATTAATAACATTTTTAGCTTTTTCCGAGAGATTTAGTTTACGGTAATTCGTTTGAATGCAATTTTCGGAGAACAGTATAGTAGAACTAGTTTGAATTCGACCATTTGGGGAGAATATCTGTTTTTAGTGCCTCCGACTTAAATAGCTACATTTTATCTAGGTGAACTGACATACATATGTTGATAGTTCTCTTGCCACAAGTTTCAGCTCAAGCCGCATTCATTATCGGCTGGCCTTGTTTTTACAACAAATAAACAAATAACACGCCTTTTTGTTTTTTTAAGGGCATCGCTTGTCAAAAGCACGTATCGACAATATAAAGATAGATGTTTATTTAGTAATTATTCTCTTAGTAAGTTTAAATATTTTTCAATAATTTATTTTAATTACATTTACTGTACTTTTTTTCCAATTATATTTATTATAATTAACAGTCTATACGAAGTGAGGAACAAAAATTGCTAGGGAGATAAAATAAATAAATATTTTTTTAATTGCAATTTTAAAGCATTAAAAAAGCAGGGCGGCTGTGTGTTTGTGCGGGTTCAACTTGACGTGCGGTGATAATAAAATCTCATTAAATGTTTTAATTTAGTTACTAGCTACATATGTACATTGCCCTGCAAAGAGACGAATACTCCGATACACAAAAAATGTTAGTGACATCCTCGACAGCACACGCTAAGGGCATAGTATATATATAATGTAATATTTGGGTCGCGATTCGGATTACAAAATATTGAGCTATTCTGCGAAATGGGTCGTAATCCATCAATACTGCATGCTAAACCTTTAATACAGGTTGTCCGCCGGGAAGGTATACTACATTCTTTATAATTTTTGATTAAATGAAAGAGAATGGATCGTATATTGATAAATGTTATATTTAATATCGGCAATATGTATGGAATACAATATCAGATAAATGTCCGCCTCTGTTAGCCTCACAAATGCGAGCCCTTTTGAACACATGTTTCATTACATTCTCACACATTTCACGCGGAATTTCATTAATTTCATTACGAATATTTTGTTTGAGTTGCTCCAGCGTTTCTGGTTTATTTGCATAAACCTTGCTTTTCAGATATCCCCACAAAAACAAAGTCCGGAGCAGTCAAGCCAGGCGACCGTGGAGGCCAATCAACATCACCATTCCTTGAAATAACTTGTTGTGGGAAGAGGTCTCGCAGTAATTCCGTTGTAATCCTGGCGGTATGCGATGTGGCACCGTCCTGTTGAAACCACATGTTAGTCAAGCCCAAAGCATGCAGTTGTGGCGTTAAAAAATTTTCAATCATATCACGATATCGCTCCCCATTGACAGTTACCGTTACGCCGTTTTCAATTTCAAATAAGTAAGGCCCAATGAATGATGAATAATTTGAGGGTTTTCCATTGCCCAGAACCGACTATTCTGTTTATTCACATATCCATTCAAATGAAAATGTGCCTCGTCACTCATTATGATTTTTTTCATGAAAATCGGGTTTATCATGGGCGAGCTGTAGCATCCTATTGGCATATGTATGGCGGCGTAAATGGTCTTCTTGAAGAAGCTCTTGTGTCAACTGAATCTTAAATGGAAACAAATGCAAATCTTTGCGCAAAATTATGGCCAAAGTTGTTCTTTAAAAACCAAGCTCCTGAGCACGGTGTCGAATTGAGGTTGATGGATTGTTTTGAACACTTTCTTGAACAGCAGTAATGTTTTCATCCGATCTTGCAGTACGTTGTGGTCCATGCTTGGCCCTATCAGATACAGTCCCTCTTTCTTCGAAATTATTTACTACACGATAAATAGTGCGTCTTGTTGGGAGAAATAACGTGTTCTCCCAAAAATTTCACGTAACTTTCTCATCGTCACAGTAATCGATGATTGATTTTGATAAAATGTTTCAACGATTAAAACACGTTGGTTTAACGAATATTTTTCCATTATAAGTTTGCCACGTCTCTACTTCACGACTGTCAAATATGAACTGTCAAGACTAATGTTTACCAAAATGGCTGCAAAACAAAGTAGTATACCTTCCCGGCGGACACCCTGTATATGTGTATTGTACGTGTAGCAGTGCTGTAATAAACCTGGTATCTGTACCAACGATTTTAAGAAAATAGAAGAGGACAAAGTGATGCGTTTGACTCGCTGAATACTCCGCAGCTTTTTAGGAAAGAATTTGTTTCACTAAAATTATATATTTATGTATTGACCTGCATACATATGTATGTATGCTTATGTTGGTGTAAAGTTCGGCTACTTTTTGTGAAAATGTTCCTTTTTTTAATAGGATCTGTCGTTTGAAAAATGAATTGAAAGTCTGTCGAATTTTGCACATATTTTTATCTTCTCAGACTATGTTTACCATATTTTCTGCAGCATTAAAATGTTTACTTCAAATAGCATAGTTAGAATCAAAGCTCCTCACGGCGAAATGACAAACCTTACCGATTAGACAACTAGCAGAATGGAATGCATTTTCCACGTTATAGTTACCAACATTCTTTGTGTCTTTCTACTAACTTTGTGTCAACTGTAGCCATCATCTACTATCTAACCCTACACTAAAAAAAGATATAATATGAGAATAAATAGAGTGTTATAAAATTCGTTCTCACCCAATGAAAAAAAGCGAGAACATGAAAAAAATTCTCGTATTATATTTGTCTTTAGTGTTGGGTTAAATAGATAATTGCTACAGTTGACACAAAATTAGCAGAAAAGGCACGACGAATGTTGAAATCATGTGACCTTTACTGTATTCAAAGTTATCAATCAAATAAATTTTTTTTCTTAAAACAAAGAACAAAGAAAACGACCTTAACCTAAATATTAATTTACTTAATATTAAATATGTTTGTTTTTGGAGTTATTTTTTTTTAATATTTTGGATTTTTACCTTCCGGTAAGTATTTGTTAACACTTTTACAAATTTACTTAATTTTTATTTAATTTAACTGCAGAAACTTGAAACTAAGTACTGAAATACAAATGTACAATATTACTCTTGAGAATTCAGTGTGCCCGAAATTTAGACACGTCAAATTTTAGATGGATGATATTTAAAACGTTCTCTTCACATTTTTAGTTAATCATATTTCATTTTCTCTTTATTAAGCAGTTTGTGATGAATTTTTGAAACTTTATTTTGTAAAAAGTTGAAAAACTACTTTCCGGATCCTTTGATATTTGTCTATTTATGTATTTAGTTTTCGTTTATATAATACAAATTGTTTATGTGAATCTAATACAAATTTTATTAAGTTGTAGAATAAAATTAAGTGACAAATTGATCATCCCAATTTTCTCTTTATTAGAAATTAATATTCTTGGTAATGAGTTCAATACAACGACAATATCGATGAATTAAGCATAAGATTTCATTTCTGCCACATGGAATTTTATCAAAATCCATCTAGTGAACCAAAAGAAAAACATGGTTAGGGCAGCCATAATCTCAGAGCAACATACATATAATGAAATTATATGGATGAAATCAAATAATAATATTAGAGATAATAATAATAATATGATCCTTCCTTGGGTTTGAAAAGCAATCAAACGAGTTTGAGATATTTTTGTTTCAAAAACAAACATTATATGATTCTTGGTTATACTTTGATCAGCCATCAATCAAAATTTTACATATTATGTTTATTAATAAGATTTTATGGTTACACTTATTATATTAAATATTTTTTGCATGGTTAATTATTTTGATTGTGATTGGAATTTTAGGAAAAAGTATGTTGTTCAACTCTTATGGATAACAATAACCTGTTTATCTTAACTAAAGTAATGATTACAATATTTTAAATTAATAATAATATGGCTGTCACAACAATATGTTGTTGTAATAAACTTAATGTAGTTGTCGTGACTAGGTCACAACCGTTTTTTTTTCCTTGCATGTATTTTTGACGTGATGCTTTAAAATCAAATTATATTCAACAGGTACAAATTAAATGTTGTATCAATCTAGAGATCATTTAAGTATGACTTGTCTGGCTAGTCGTTAAGAAATGGCTTATTTATTTCCAAATTGTTTGGATTTTATCTCACTGTACATTGTTACCTCACTGTAACTCAAAAATTCTCTGTCATTATTAAAAATCGTGTCTACAAATAGTAATTTTCGAAACTACTCTATGGCACCATATGTCGTATTTTTAGAACAAGAATCGGTAATGCACAAATACTTGTCGCTTGGTAATAAATACTTTTTGGAAAATGAGAGTTAATAACAATAATCATGGCCATAAAAGCTTAGCTATGGGGACCACAGTCCGTCCAACGGTTTTTTCAGGGAACGGATATTTATGATAAGAGGTTACTTGGAAAAAGGTATAAATTTGAAGTGGTCTGTGGTATTTGTTCGTGGTCTCTGCTTCAATAGCTTCATTTTTTGTACTTTAATGTAAAAACTTTTCTTTCACTTTTCAGATGAAGGGATACGAAAAGTTTCAATTTCATTGGGCAGATTATGTAGTGTTTGTACTAATGACTATTTTATCAACCGGCATCGGCATTTATTATGGATATTTCAGGTAAATAAATACATTTTTTCAACAGTAAGATGAGTGTGAATAACATTAAACAGGGTATTAATTTTACCCATAATTATTTAATTTAACTTAATGTATTTTGTATGTTATGGAATTTAAAAAAAATATATTTAACTGTCCATTTAAAAAGATTCATTAAATCCCCAACCGCAAGTGCAATCTTTGCCTAACACGTTCCCTGACGCTGAACTTTCCATTCAAGCCATTTGGTATTATCATTGTAAAATGAAATTTTTTTTTAATTTTATTATACAGTCAATTATGGGCATCTTAATACTACTGCCGATGCCCTCATTTAATGGTGGGGCATATAGGCCTTAGGCCTATACGTCCTTGTATTGTAAAGGTTGCACCATTCTGCGATAGTTGTGTGGATAAACCACACTTATGTTATGTGTGTGAAGTTAAGTTTCTAAATGATATGTTAAGTACTTAACGATACTGAAATTAGTGTATATAGTTTGTAACAATATTTTGGCATAAAGATGAATAAGAGAAAATTAAAAAAAAAATTATATATATACCACAACAGCAAAAAACATTAGTTTTAGTGGTGGTCATCGATATTGTTTCTATTCTCTCAGCATACTTTTTTTCGACCCCCCTTTTTTACTCCAATTGATTTTAGGCAACCGATTTGTAATCTGCGACTACCTAACTCTCATTCAAGTCTCGTGCTACCTCTAGCCTTTACTATCGACTTTAGTGATTTTAGATTTTCAAATTTCTTCCTCATCACGGAGTTTCTTGTTAACTGCTAGCAATTGTCTAACGCTTAGGTCCACTGTGCATTTACACTTAACAAGTGTCTGTCCGTAGACCTAAGCCTTATGCTAGCCAGTGCTGGAATACCCATGCAATGTACTCTACCGTCCAAGCCTCTTCCACAGGAGTATCTTTGGAGACTGATCCGTCAACCTCTTGCGAGGTTTTCTTGTCGTTCTCTTCAGATTTCCTCCACTGGGCTACAGAGATTAATTTCTCTACATCTTGCGAGGCTTCATTGTCCATCCCTTTCAGAATCTCCTGGTCATACGCCTTTTAAGTACTTTTAAAGATTGGCCGGCTACCCCTAGCAAGGCAGTGGTGGCTATCTCTTCCGGATTCCTCCCTTGGCCAATATAAACCGTAGATTCTTCAGATATTAACCCTTGCGAGGCTACCTGATTCATCCCTCTAATGGAGAAAAATATATCCTTCCACCCACACAGAGCTTCATATGCACGGGCAAGTCTATATTAAAACTGGAGATTTACTGGATTAAGGATTTTTTATACGAGAGTGGTAACTTCTCTCCGCTCGACTTATTTAGCCAGACTCCTAGCAGAGATAGGAACCTGTTACCGACCGCCACCACGTTGAGGTATAAGCCAGAACTTCTGACAGTGCCCTCAGTTGCGGCATATTGTATATTGTTTGTGCGATGGCAGAACAGCGTTGTGTGAACAACTGTTCGGACAACTTTTTTTGAATACGAACAGCAAACAGAAATCTGTACGTTGACAAAACAAATCTATGGCTAGTCAATATGGCATATAACACACATTTTTTGCTTTTCTAACATTTTGTGAGGATCGTGCCATTATCTTCAGTAATACATAATATGGTTTGTTTACAACCATATACATATTTCAATCATAATATATTATGGTTAGCTCAACCATGTTTTTTCTTTGCGTTTGATTAAGCAAACGAAATTCAATTTTGTATAAACTAAGAAGACAAAAAATGGAAGAATGTAGAAATTATAAAAATATTTCTTATTTCAAAATAAAAATTTTGGAAGAAACACACGGCCCAATACGCTACAATTTTTTTTAAGAACGCCATCTTGTGGCCATTTGAAATATTGTAAAATAAAATATTGTAATATGCTAAATAAAAAAAAATGGTTTTGGAGGGTACAAAATTGGAACTGCAAGACTATGTGGTGATATTCTTTCTGAAGGTACAAAAATATATAGTTATGTATGTATGTATATTAGGGGCATACACGGATCTAGTTGAAGGAAAGTTTGGACATTTTCTCCCCCAAAGCAATGGAAAATATACCGTTTTGACTACAAAATCCAAGAACTATATTTTATTTAAAATTTCCCCTCTCCAAGGCTTAAGGTCAATCCGCGCCTGCTTATGTGAAATATGTACACATCCCGCAATTTATTGGTATGTGTGTGTTTTTTAAACTTTCAACAATTTGTTGCAACATCTTAAAAAACTTTCTTATCAATTATTGTTACGTAAAAAAAAAAGCAACAACACAATTTTGCAAATGATGTCCTATATCTAGTTGTTCTCGTTTTTTGATTTAATCAAATAAATTTTTAAAATAAAAATGTTTATATTTCGCCGTTTTAATATTTTCTTGTAATGTTTCAACTAAATTATTATTATAGAAAAGAAAAACTTGCCAATGCGATTCATCAGGAAGAAATCGGGAGCAAAGATAAGAGCAAGCCCAATTTCGGTTCAATAAAAATGACTGAATATCTGTTAGGCTCAAGGAAATTAAGAGTATTTCCCGTTGCAATGAGTTTGGTAGCTAGGTAAGTGATAAATTTCTAATGAGATGCCTTTACATAATGTATTATATTCATATTATATTCGTCTCTCAAAAGCTATGTGTCTGGCGTTACAATTTTGGGAACCGTGTCCGAAATCTATAACTTTGGCACCCAATATTGGCTTATTTTGGTGTCTATACTTTTAATGGCAATCGCAGTTGTCAAAGTGTATTTACCAGTTTTCACAACACTGCATGTTGGATCATCATACGAGGTAAGTGTGTAGAATGGATACAAATAAGACAGTTGTTCAATTTACAACCCCCTTGTACTGTTCTACCAATTGTTTTTTCTTTAATTTTAATTGGAAAATGTGATGTGACTTTGCATTTTCTATTGATATTTTTTCAAAAGTTGTACTCAATTACATGCTGTCATTTATAAATGCTAATATAGATGAAAACTGCAAAAACTTTCAAAAGTGTTTGCAAATACCAAATATATGCATGTGGCAAAACAACACATATGTGAGTAAAGTGCAAAATATAAACTAAAATATGTTTTTGCTTATAATCAAATCAAATATAACAACATTTTAAGACTGGAATTAATGTTTTTCAATATTAAATTGTAATTAATAATCGTATGTTTGCACTTTTCTTTTCAATCAAAACACTTTTCTTTGATGTTATTGAAGGCGTAAAGGGAATGCATATGCTTATTGGTAGGGAAGTTCATTTATCAATGTTCGTCTACCCGAAGTGGAAATATACTTTCTAAAGGATTCAGATAACCAAGAAACTTAAAAGTTGAACTGTTCGCTAACCACATTTGGCAAATTTTCGCTATTTGAAATCAGCAATACCAGTCTACGAACTCTTAATATCTGAGTCTCTATATAAATTATCTGCCCGAGGTCTTGAGATAACTTTCGGGCTCAAATGTTGGATCGAATTAAAAATTTAACAATCGTTGCAAGAAACTAAAATCGCTGCAAAATCTGAAATTTCACAAATTTGAAAATTTAGACGAAATTTTTATACTCAATAGAAATTCAATACTTCACCAAACAACAGAAAATTGCAATAAAAAAATTTAAACCACCGACAAATTTAACTTAATGAAAAACAGAACTTTCAAAAAAAATACAATTGTGAAATTTTGCCAAAAAGGCCACATTTCACCAATAATCTAAATTATATGAAAAACCTTGAAATATGTATTACCAAAATATCACAAAAAAACCTAAATTTCACCTCAATTTGGAGTTCGCCAATAATTCAAAAATTTACTAAAAATTTTAATGTTCTAACAATTATGTACATATGTTTTTACTGAAAATCTAATTTAACTCGAATAATAATAATATCTAAATATCTAAATTTCACCAAAATCACAAATTTTTTCAAAAGTCGAAATTCACCACAGAATTTGAAAATTGAGAAAAAAAATTAAAAAACCAAAATATCATAATCAATAATAGAATTTTAACAAATTTTGAAATTTTATTTAAAGCTGGAAGTTTTACCATAAACCTCAAATTTAATCAAAAACTCAAAATCTCGTTATAATTTAAAATTTACCATCGAGACTTTACCAAAATTTCGTAAGCATTCGGAGAAAAGATTGAATATTAAACAAATTTGGAGCGTCGAAATTGAAAAAAACTTTAATTAACCGATTAAAAAAGTTTATAATAAAACAAAAGAAGATGTAAAATGTAGAATACGACGACGAGTAAGCAGGTCAAAATTAAAGATCGGTAGCAATACTTTGCTCCGGAAAAAATCCGTATTACTTTTGCCATTTTAGTAGCTCATACTTGGATGAAGGGTATAGAACGTTCAGCACAGCTCTTTTACTAGTCTATATGAGGAAATTAGTATAAAAAAAATTTTCAATCACTCTTGTTTTTCTTAAATGTGAAAATTTTTTTTTTTCAATTCGAATTTTGCTATCCTACTCAATAAAATTTAAAAATTGAAAAAGACACCAAATATAAAATTAATAGGCAAAACGATTTTTTTGTTATCCCTTTTACGCTCACCTTATACAGTCGATTTCGATAAACAGTTTGCCAGTTTAAGGGGTTTATTTGCCGATATGCACAATATATTATAATCGATTTAGTATATTAGAAGCTATAATGCTTAAAAGTTGCTATTAATACTTGCAAATAATACACACTAAGTGTGTAGGATCATGTTGAAAAATAACAAAACATATGCATGTGTGCGTGTTTTCAGCCAATGGTTGTTGGCGTAGCTAAGGTGTTTTTGATTTGCTTGCTTGATTTTCCTTCCAACTTTAGACAAACGTAGAGTGCTGTAACTTCGACCACTAAGCAAACACCACTATAAATTTTACAACACAATTTTAAATAATGTTCTAACTTAACTTAGCCAGTTTTGCAACGAAGTCTTCTATCACTTGTAGTTAAATTTTGGTTGATAGACTAGCTCACTACTTACTACACCTACTCGTGCACCCATACCAAAAATAATTGGGTAGTATTTCATATGAAATATTTTTGGGCTTTGCTTCATCTATATATAATTCTATATAATTAAAAGGCAACACGATTTTTTTGTTATCCCCTTTACATACCGCATACAGCCGATTTCGATATATCACTTTAAAGGGGTTTTTTGGAGACATGCACTATCTATATTTATTAAAATCTGCTGAGAATTTTAAGATGTATACGGGTGTAAAGTTGTCGCTAATACTTGCACGAACAATACACAATATCGTTACCTAAAACGCAAACGGCCCTATCCAATTTTTTTAAAATTTGAAATGAGAAGCAATCGGTGCAATTTCCACCAATAATATTAAATACACTGATAATTTGATTTCTAGTAAAATAAAATTTAATTTTATAATATTTGTCGATCTATGTTAGTTCGGTCCTTTGGTATTGTATTTTTCTGAAACCAAAAGCACTAACCACTTACTAATACAAAAAAGTTTTATTATAATTTTTTTTCAAGCTTTTTATAACATTTGAACATCTGCTTCAAATTATACATACATTTTAGATATATTGCCGACGATAATATTAATCTAACTTAGGCAAAACTTGTAACCATTTTCGTAAATAGTTTATTTTTTTTCATATTGTGCTCGTTTGCCTTTATCTTTTGTTTCTTCAGGAACTAGTTGAACAGAATTGGTCGTATAATTTTTTCTGATACCCTAAGGTGGACATTTTAACATTTATCTAAATACTTGAATACGATTTGTGTCGTGCATTAAAAAGTAATTTTTGGTGTTGAATGGTTTGGAGTTCTCAAGTCATACATTGTCTTTTTGAACATTCCACGAGGCTTTTAACATACAGCTGTTTGTTATCCTACGACAATGTCGTATTGAACTTTTTTCGCAAAACTTTGACTCACATGCATTCTAGATTTTCTCACACTTATTACATTTCCGTTAGATAAGCCTTAATACTTCTTACCATGAATTCGGTTTTGTTGACAGCAATGTCTCCAAATTTTATATGTTTGGAACGATTTTCCGTCATCCCTTGTCAATTTTGGTTTGGAGACAAACCGGTTTCGGGCAGTTGCCATCTTCAGTGCCATTTTTATCGTTGTGATAAAAATGGCACTTAAAAACGATAAAAATAACAAAAGGAAAATAACGTGGAAAAAAGGAGTCAGATCCGTGCAAAAACATAAATGTGAAAATAAGGCCAAGTTCCTATCCGTTAAAAGTACTGAAGTCAAAATTAGGACCAAGTTCTTGATATGTACAATACCATCTCATTTATAAGCAACTTGCTAGCTTGGAGGTGTTTTTTTTTTACCTTGCTAATATGTGAAAAATGTTACCAAATATGTAACTCTCGTTGCTACACCTGCATTAACTAAATTTTTTATACAAACAACAGTTTTATTTCATGTGTTCGTTTTTGTGCTAAAATGTGATATAATTAATTTTGTTCCATTGTAATCGTAAAAAGTGCATCATGTTTTGAGGGTTTGGGCATTCTGAAAAAAGTAGCACCTATTTAGAACGCAACATTTTTTTTATAGAAATGAAAATTCCATTAATATCCAATTTATACATCACGCTTAATCTTGTGCCAAGCACACCTCGAATATCGGAATTAAAATGTACAACTCTTTTGTTGTCCACGTAACGTAATTATTTATCTGACTTTGGCCTCTTCGAAAAAAATAAGATTCTTCGAGGACAATTAAAACTCGTTAGTTTTTAGCGCAAATGTTTCTTAATAATAGACCTATTTGCCAATTTCATTTAATTGTAAATAATAAAATATCAGAGCAACAATTGACCACGATATTTGTGTTGTGGACTTTGATCGATTGTTTAATACTCACATATGTTCCTAATATGCACTACCAGAATATTAACAGGCAAAACTAATTAACACATGTGTTCTCTGATTGCCTTTGTTGTTTTTCTTTCAAAACAATCAATCGATATAAAAAAAATGAATAAGGTATGCGCGTGATGCATAAAGTTCAGAAACTTTGTCAGGTACATACATACATATGTATATACCTACATACATACATACATTCTGACAACTAATCCGCTGTTTTACACAAAAATAAAATTAACTGATAATACATTTCTTAAATAATAGAGGAAAAACTTATTGAAGAAATGAATTGTGCCTTAAATCAGTAAAATTATTGAATCGTTATCAATTTTATTAAAAAATGCATTGTGTCTTTCTTTCGATTTCGTATAATTAAAGGTTACGTATTCCAGGAAATATTGTTGATTCAAATGGAGCTCATTGGTCGCATCGACAAATTAGAACCAAATCCAGTGCTCGGTTAAAAATGTTATTATAAGAGATTATTTTTTAGCAACATAACAATGCACATTGTGTGAATTAAAATTGTCTTTCCTAATCGAAAGAATAAACGAACTTAAGTGTGATTAAACTAAAAGTGAGTTATTCACTAAGTTATTATTATCGTATCTTAGCCACCTTATGGAAGTCTGCATGCTAATATTTCATAGGTGATTGTACTTTTACCAATTTTAATACACTCTAAAAGCAACATATTATTTATAAAGATAATATTTTGAGAGAAAAATGGACTTTAACCTACGTTATTATAGAAAGTCCGAAATTTAAAAACGGAAAGAATTTTACGACTGTTAGAAAATATTCCTATTTTGCTTTCCTTTTATTGGCTTTTGTCCGCATGTGGATTCAATTAGTGAAATTGTAAAAACTCTCAATACTGAATTCTGCTTTTTGAAAACTTTGGTATAATTATATTTTTTATTTATTTGATGTTACAGTACAATTACATATTAAGGCGTATTGTACCAGGCCAGGCCAAGTTCAGGCCTAAAGCACACAGTGTGTATATTACACGAAACCATTTGCGCTGTTTTTAACCCCTTCATAACTTTGCTTCTTTTATTCATAAAATAATGAAACTTGAAACACAAGGACTCAACGTATAGTTAACCTCATAGGCCAAGTTTTACCATAAAAGTTTCCCCAAATTTAAAAATTTATAAAATATTTTATTATTCATATTTTGGTACTTATTCACTGACTTACTTATCAATATTATAGGGCACTTCTACTGTAGCTAAAGAGACGAAATTTGGTATACAGGTAGGCCCCGAAGAATAAGTAATGAGAAAAATATGCATTTTTCATCTAGGGACACTAGGATCCCCTCTTATTTGTATTGAGCATTTCTGCTATAGAAAGATGAAATTTGATATAACCCAACCGTCTATAAGCTTAGAGTTTACAGAGGTTTTATGCATTCATTACGAACAAAAATAACTTGGAAAAAAGGACTCAGATCCCCACAAAAACATAAATGTGAAAATAAGGCCAAGTTCTTACCCAAAAATTTCGGCCGATAAAAGTACTGAGATCAAAATGTGTACCAAGTTCTTTATATGTACAATGCCATACCATTTTTTGCTAGCTTGGCATTTTTTTTAACTTTCTAATATGGAATTTTGCCAAGCTAGCTGGTTGCCTAGAAATCGGATAGGATCGATTGGGTATATCCCAATCTGTTTCGTACAGGAAGCACTCTCATTTATAAAATTTGCGAGTACGAGAATATTTTTCGATACGGGAACACAGCTGGAACAGGCATTTATTTATTTGCAATCCAACTATGGATTTAAATATATATTATATATTTGCTATGCCGGATTAGCCGTTCTATTTCGATTCTGCTTTAATATGCTGCTCTTCTCACTATATCGGTTCATCCTGTTTTTAAACCGTTCCACGCTCTTGGCAATCTCTCATTAAAATATAAACAAATAGCAACTGCTAAGCTGCAGTACGACACTGACAGTAAGTCTGTAATCGAGTTATAGACTTGTAATCGGAACACTTGATTTATTTTCTCTTATGACCTTTAAAATTTCTAATTTCTATTGTACTATTCCATTATTGTGAGACCAATGCCCGCCGGAGACACTGGCCGGTTTTACTAGAACGTGCTTTGCTACAGTGTTTGAAATTGAATTTTAACAAAAATGAATAAATATTACGGGTTCCTATCCGACTACTCAGTTTAATCGTTTACAGACGAAATATATATTTTTTATTTTACTTTTCATTATGACGAATGCATAGTAAGTTCTTCTTTCCCATTAATTTTTTTTTTCAGTATTTGGAATTGCGGTTTAGTCCAACAATACGAAGCATTGCATCAATAATGTTTGTTATGGATGAGGTAAGATCTTTTTCTTATCAGACGTACCATTTTACTTAATTGTTGCTTTTTTAGATACTTTTCCTGCCAATAATTTTATATGTACCTGCGATATCATTTAATCAGGGTAAGTAGTTTGTTATACAATATCATTCAAATTATTATTGAATATTAATTTGTAACAGACAAAAAATACAGTTGCATATTGACCTAAGTCAAGTTTTAGGGTGTGCTTCGTTTTTCTTTTTATTTTAATTCAATTGAAAAAGAAAATTTAATTCACAAAAGTAACTTTAATTAGAAACACGATTATTTATGTATATATGTATGTATAGGGTGATTTTTAAACCGGTTGGGGTTTGAAAATTAAAAAAAAACAGAAAATTTGCAAAAGTGAATGAAAGATTATTTCATGAAAATGTTGCCAGCAGCTACGCAGTTGGTGGACCATCTGGGAGCTGCAATTTCTAGCATTTTGGTCGGTATCTCGCAAATGGCAGCAGTAATGTTGCCTTCTGTTGTGACTGGCTTGTCCCTGTATACGAGCATCTTTTCGTATTCCTACAAAAAATAGTCTAGTAGAGTCAAATCGCACGATCTTAGCGGCCAATGGATTGTTACAAAACGTGGAATTAATTACCTCTCAATAGGTTCATGGTATTGCGTGCAGTGAAACCACATGTCAACCAAGTCCATTTCTTCCATTTTGGGCAAAAATAGTCGGTAATCAAGAAGTACGGTCCTAAGATGCCACCGGCCCACAAGCCGCACCAAACAGTGCATCTTTCAGGATGCATTGGCAATTCTGTTTGTTGACGTACCCATTGAGCCAAAAATGAGCTTTATTAAAAATGCCTTATGGATAATTTTTCTTATATATTTCAATAAGCAGTTTTATTATAATGGTCTACAAAAAACATTTTTTGCTGCCTCCTTTAAATAAAAAGGGAATTTTAACAACAAAAAATTTGTCGAAGTCCATAACAGGGGTCAGTTTGCTCACGATATTTCCACCTGTCTTTCGTAGAATGGCGCATCGCTCAACACGCCTTTGCCTTAATTCGCCCGACTCCTTGAGCCTGGGCCGACCTGACGAGTCTGTATTTTATTTAGACATTGAGGAGGGTCAAATCCAGCCAGTGACTGTGTACATCCAATATACCATGTACGGTTTTAGGCCACATCTCTATGCGAATGTCCTTACGCACGCCTAGAATGCGCATAGGGTCTTCCTAATCCTGTTCTCAAATTTCGTTTCCACCAGGGCTTCGAGTCCAAGATTACTCCAAGATATTTAGCACCGTACGATAATTGCAAAGTAAGACTGGAAGCCTAAACTCCGGAATTTTGTATTCGTTCGAAAATTATACTACATACGTTCTTGTATTTTCCTCCCCTAGACAATATGAAATACATACTCATGTCAATTAGCTGATTAATTAATATTATTTTCTTTTATTTTCCAGTTACTGACATTAACATACACATTGTGAGTACTACAATGTGTGTCATATGTGTAATTTATACACTTATTGTAAGTACCTTTGATTTGTAATTGATAATAATTCTAATTTAAGTTCATTGACTTACTTTTCAGGGCGGTATTAAAGCCGTTGTTCATACCGATGCCTGGCAAATTCTAGTGATGTTTGTGTCTGTGCTAATTGTGGTCATATTTGGAGTCGTATACGCTAATGGTTTCAGTAACATCTTAAAAAGTGCATCCGATGGCGGTCGTTTAATATTTGCCAAGTCAGTCACGTTCAATGTCTTTGTCTGTGTCTTCATTAATATTTTCTTTTGCAGCACTAATCCATCGCCATACGACCGCCAGACTTTATGGGCTGTTTTAATTGGTGGATTTTTCTATTGGACTTCATTTAATTCGGTTAACCAAACAATGGTCCAACGATACATGTCCTTGCCTTCACTGAAAAAGGCGGAATGGTCTGTTGTCGTTTTTACGATTGGCGTTTTACTATTCGTATCGGTTTGTTGTTTTGCCGGTTTGCTCGTGTACAATTTCTATAAAGACTGTGATCCCTTGTCTTCCGGCTTAATTACAGTAGGTGAATTTCGTTTAGAAAACCTTTCATATTTTAACGTCTTGTACTTTGCGCTATTTTACATAAAAGCACCAGCATATTTGTTTTTTTTTTTAATCCTAAAAGTGAAAATTGGTATCATGAAATTCCGGTGGAATTTTTGTTCCTTTCATTGAACAGCTGTTCAAAATAAAATAAGCTTTCAGTGCAGATTGAATGTAAAATTCAATTTTATTATATTTCTTTGCCCTTTTTAATTAAATTTTAGTTCAATAATTTTAAAAACAGTAGGTGATTTTATAAAATTCTTTTATTAAAACAATTTCGTTTATTAGCTTCAATATTTCGCTACTCCTTTGTGTAGCATCATCAGGAGTCTATTTCTTATTTAAACAAAATTGTGTTAATAAAAGAATTTTATAAAAAGACCTAGTGCTTGGAAAATTATTTAAATTAAAATCTTAAAATTAAAGGATAAATTATTTATTTCAACGAATTGTCGAACTGAAATTTTTAAATAATCAGGCGCACAATTTATTCAAGCTCAAGTTCATATTTAAGCCTTAACTTTTTCAGTATTCTTTCTTAATTATAGGAGTAAAATATTAACTTAAACCTGTATAAATGATGCGCTTATTTATTAAAGTTTAAAATTAAATTAATAAAAAAAAAACACTTTTTTACAAGAATAAGAAACTAGGCAATCGTTCGTCGGGGTTTACGAAACGCATCTACCTCATAGAGTTACCCAATGCAATTTACATAAGTGGTTCAATAAAAAAGTTTTTCCTTTAAAATTAATTTTTGGTATTTTGGATGCTTTAGAACAAAGTATTTGTGGTATTCGTTCGAAGAAGATAGGGAAGTTCCAGCCAAAGAGTTTTACTGGATCTGTGTTTTGCATCTTATTGAGCATAATTTCGCTCTACACTTTAGTTGTTACCTAAAATAGTTTAGTACACGCTTCAATGTTTTATTATAAACTTCAATATTCTAATACTAAACTATGTATACATTCCCTAGCAGAAATAAAGTGAACAAAGCAAAGGGGAAAATGAAAAAAAATTCGAGATAAAAAATCATTTATGATAAGAAAAATTGTTTATGACGTACACATTTTTATTTACGATTGGACCTTTTCGGAAAGGAAAAATTATTTGCGATGGCGGTGATTTTTATATAGGATTATTAGAAAAGAGCTTCCAATAATATTTGGCATAAGAAAAAAAAAAACCAAATAATCAAAGTTGCTAAGTACATAGTCAACAAAGAATATTCGCTCGTTTTCAGTTGTATTCGTTGTTTCGATCCTAAAAGGTACTAGCTGATTTTATAGTTTCAGTTTAAAATCCAATAACGATTTTAAAATATAATATATAAATGTAGGGGGATAACGAAGTGGACCGCTTTATGGCTCACTTCTCGACGCCTTCTCATTCCTTGAATTGATTTCAGGCAACAGATTTTAGCTGTCGGTATTTTTTCTCGTCGCTTAGTTCCCCCGTGGCATTCACATTTAACAAGTGTCTGACCGCGGTCCTAAGTCTTTTGGTAGCCAGTGTTACGCATTTACACACAATACGCGCTACCGTCTAAGCCTCTTCCTCCGAACTAACTTTAGAGACTGAGGCATCCACCCATTGTGAGGTTTTCTAGCCCATTTCTTCAGAATTTCTCAACTGGCGAATAAATAAAAGAATTTCTACAGAGATTAATCTCTTCACCTCTTGCGAGGCTTCATTGTCCATCCCTAGTGGAATGTCACGGTGCAACGCCATTTGAGACAGATCCGCCCCACTCGAGGCTTTATTCTCCATCTCTACCGGATTCCTCCCTTGGTCAATAAAAACCGGATATCCTTTAGAGAATTTTATAAAATTGCCACGAATAATGGAGAAAAAAATTTCCACTCACACAGAGCTCCACTGGTACTTAGAGTTCACATACTAGAGACCAAGCACACTCTTGGCTACACATTTCTTGCGTATGACGTTGCACTGTGGAGTGCAACGTCAGATCCCCTGTAGAGACATACCAGTTACCGGCCGCCCCAGCGAGGAGGTATAAGTCAGAAATTCTGCTGGCACCCAGTTACGGCAAGTCATACCTTTGTGTCTGCCAGCTGACGGCCTTAAAATAAATTAAATAATCCGAATTTTAAAATAAATTTCACAAATCTATAATCAATCGCCAAAGCATTCCCTTAAAATAATATTGCCAGTTAATAATACTTTTATATAATTTACAAGAAATTTCGTTCAACATTTTTTTAGCATGATGATCAGCTCTTACCAGTTTACGTGATGCAGACCGTTGGAAACTTGCATGGTGTGCCTGGACTTTTCATTGCTGGAGTTTTTGGTGCAGCGCTTAGCTCATTATCAGTCGTTTTAAATTCAACGTCATTAGTTGTTTTGGAGGATATCGCTAAAGGTTGCTTTAACTTAAAGTTGTCCGAAAAGGCATCTTATATTCTGGTAAAGAGTTGTGTTGTTGTACTTGGATGTGCGGCTGTATCTCTTGTTTTTGTCTTAGAACAATTAAGCGGTATTCTAAGTGTGGCTGTATCCATAACAGCTATTGCTGCTGGGACAACTTGTGGTCTATTTACATTGGGCATGTTAGTGCCTTGGAGTAATAACAAAGGAGCTTTGGCGGGTGCTTTTGCTGGAGCTGTTGTTACTGGTTGGATTTCTTTCGGCTCACAAGTAGCATATGCCCTGGGACAAATAGTAGCAGAAAAGCTTCCAGTTTCAGTGAAAGGCTGTCCTTATGACGGTGAAGTTCCAAGTTTTTTAAATTATACATCCAGTCCTGTCAATTCATCAGACGTTTTTCCATTATATCGTCTATCATTTCACTGGATAAATCCAATTGGTGTAATTACAACCGTTTTAGTTGGTACAATAGTTTCATTCCTGACAGGTCCTACTATTGTCAAGAAATTGGATGCTAACGTTATATCGCCGGTAATTCATAGGTAAGTAAATAACTTTAGTTAATACTCAATTTGATTTTTGTTGTAATTCAACTAAACATATCTTCAGAAGAAAATTGATAGCGTAAAATAACTAGCTGTTCCATTAGGAAATTTATTATGTTTAATCCTAAGTGTTTGGAGGATTAATGTTAATTTCATATCGCTAATAGAGAATTTTAAGGGCTAACTATCTATAAATGTACTCATGCTGACTTAATCTGTTGTCGAAAACTAACGAAAAAGCTGTCAAGTACTTAAGCAAATGATTCTTGATTTGATATTCCGACAGGGTGTTTTGATGCAGATCTTAGCAACGATTTCCGTAATAGCTTGTTAAATTTGGTTTGAAGGCAAACCGGCTTCGGCTATGTGCCATCTTCACATTCATTTTTCGTTATTTAGCGTTAAAATACGATATTTTACACATTTGCTTATTTTAAGAAACTTTTTCTGTCCACTTTGGTAGGCGATTATAGCAGAAACAAATGGACTTACTCATTTTCCAATATTAATATCAATAACAAAAAAACTCCGACGGGGTAACTATTTAAAGTTGAGTGGTGTCAAAAGCCAACAGCTGATTAATTCTTGAAAACATGGCTCGGTAGTGTTCGCACTTCACCGTAACGGCACCTCCTTGTTTGTTTCAAGCTTCATCACCGAACACAATTCTTTGATAAAAGTGCTCATCTTCGGCCTGTTTTTAATGATCCCCAACTAGCAAAAATACTTAAATTCTTGCAGAACCGTATTTTATAGGCACGTAAGCCAAGATCATTGCGAACAATTTTCCACGTGGTCAAAGGACAAAGGCCAACATTCTGAGAACGACGACGAATTGGTACGAAAATTTCTTTGTCTTGGTGGTGGTTTTAAATCGAGAAGAGTAAAATTAGAAATTAGTGCGAAAACAACTGCACGAATCACTTGCTTGAGAATCCGATTTTGTTGACCGTAAAAGGGACGAAGTGCTTTATGAAATTAGCGAACAATTTTTTTTTTTTTTTAAGTAAATTTCCACAATTTGGAGACGTTAAACGATTCACAGCTGCCGAACCATAGCTTCAATCAATAGTTCTCGTGCAGATAAAAAACGTACATATATGTTGGTACAACGGAAAATAAGACTAGAATACCTAGACATAACTCGGACCAAAGGTGTAGAAATTTAAATAAAGCAACTCTATTGCTCTGAATTGGGTCACTATCCTAACTTTGAAAATGCATCAGTTTTAAATATTCAGAATTATAAGCGACGTTATGAATTAGAAATGTTACAAATATGTAAAACACCAATATTACACAGAGTTAATTACAAGGCAGATACAGATAATGTCGCTCATACGAATGGGTATTTTAATATTATTTAAAGTAATTTGCTTATTGTTTTAACAAATAAGATTTGTTGAAATACTTACACATACAGACATACATATGGGTGTAAAGTTTTTGTTCGTAGACTAAACAGGTAAACTCATCGGCGCAGCTGAGTACTTTTTTTGAACTTATTGGATGTCAAATTCCATATAAAAAAATGTCTCTTCGTTTCCCCTACATTTTTTATATATGGAATTCGACATCGGCAAAGAAGCCGGAATACTTTCAATTCGCTGGTGAGTTTACCCGTTATCAATTTGCCTCGTTTTTGATAATGATATTTCTTTTGCTGTATTATGACAAATTTGTTCATATACTCGTATTACCAATTGATTGTTAATTGAAGTCTTTTAAATAAATTTATTTCTTATTGATGCTAGTGCGAAATATGGAGTATAAATAATAAAATTGTGTTACAAAAAACTTTATTAAAGACCTAAATTTTGAAAATTAATTAAAAATTATTTCTTAATAACGGTACATTTCCAAAGGTCGACCATCTTAGTGTGGTTTATTATTCTTTACATGAATTTTAAAAGTTAGTTTCTAAATAAAGTCCCAGCTTTTATGTCTGCACTAAAGTACTTTTATTTTTTTATTTTACTAACACATATGTATGTATATGTATATATATATATATATATATATATACTTACATACAATACATATGGACATCGCTTAAAACGAGTTTTTTTTAACACGGCCCTGCTCTAACACATTTAGTTTTTTGGGGCACAATCTCGTTTAACACGAAAAAACACGGTTTAAAAACTACTTTTTGGTATTTTGAACTTCGGGATGATTAAATATAATTAATTAATTATATATAATTAATTAATATAATTTTGTTAAATAAAATCAAATAAAATATAAAAAAGAAATATAAAGAGAAATTAGTGCTTACAAGCGAAGAACTCCATAATATTTTCCATTTATCTTTACAGATATCTACCAAGGGAATGTTTTTCGCCACATAGAAGATCTGATTGCGATATCACAAGGGAAAATACTGCTCAAACTCTAACACATCTTTTAAACGAAATCAGTAAAAGATCTGACTGAAGAACTCTAAACAATTACATTAAGTCAAATATAAATATTGCCAATTTAAGTTAAGTGCATAGGTATGTAAATTGGAAAGAATGTCCTATTTGTAAATAGCATATTTTGTTATATTATTAAACCTAAAATTAAGTTCTATATGAAAAGTGCGTTCATAATAAATAAATAATATAAACATTATATTAAGAATAATAGTTCGTAGTTATATATATATACATATGAAAAGTTTATGTACTTTAATATAAAATATGACAGATAAAATGTATGTATTTCTTCTTTGTTAGTTATGAAAGTACTGTTATATATTTAGCGTTACACCTTAAGCGGCATCTTTTTAATCAGTGTTAAATTGCTTAGATAAGTTTACTTTAAAATTTTGTTGTAATTCACCCCTATTCTGCATTTCGATTCGAATTGAAAATTTTTCCGTTTGACATTTCGATTAGAATTTTTACGATTGTAAGTTGTTAATTTAGTAGCCGAGAGTCCTTTGCTTTTAGTTTGTTTTGCTTCAAGAAATGTGTTATCAAATAAAGGAAGCAATTAAGGGGGTACAACAATTGAATCCACATCTCCTCCGGCGCGACAGAATTCTTAACAGTGGAATAGTTTGGCCACAAATACCTCTCACTTATGCGCCTGCCTTTTTGTTTGTCTTCACGTACTTAACGGATTTGTTTATTTAATTACAGTTCACGCAACATCAATTTCTCATTTAGTTTAATTATTAATCAGTTTAATTGCACTAAGTTTAACTTTTTATTAAAATGTTTGTGAAAATTGCTTATTTTTTATGTTCCGATTTTGCACGTTCCACCGCAAAACAGCTGCTTATAAAATACTTTTGGTCTTCTTCTTCTTCTTTATGTTCAGTTTTTTGTTGGAATACCTTCTTTCGATTTGTGCGTAACTGAATGCGGAGACGTTATCGAAATGCCGAATAGGGTTGATTATCTTTTACTCACGTTACGAAAAAATCTCGTTTTGCTGGATCTATTTCATTTTAACTAGATTAGTTTATATACGTTTGTAATAATAAAGAGAATTCTTGAGACCTTTTTGTTATTTTTAAAATGCGTTGTGATATACATAATTAGCAAGATAGTTTTAAAAATAGATTATTTTACATTTCGTATCGCAGTTATGTATATTTTTTCTACAAGCTTTCCTAATTTTGAAAATACTCAAAAGTGTTGCTCAAATAAAGCAGAATGGTGGCAACTGAATTGTAAAAAAAGAAAAAAATTCAGTTATCTTGTAGATCACCAATTATCAAATTAAAAAGGTTTTTATAAAAAGCATTTATTAGGATAGTGCATGAAATCTAAACACAAGTGTTTAGATAAAAAATTTTTATTGTCCTGCTTTTATTAAGGTCTTAATAAATATCTAGAATATTACTCATCCAAATGCGTAGAGTTATGAAAAGGTAAACACAAACGCTTTGTATAGATTTTTAGGACCAATTTCCTTCATCTTTTGTCAAGAGACAAACGGGTTTCGCCTATGTACTATCTTCAGTGTCGTTTTTCGTTTTGTTCCAAAAATCTATATCAAATCGGTTGGTTGGTTGGTTAACATGGTAGCCTGCTGCACGCAGGCTGTCAAGTAAGGTCTGAATGACCCCGTTTTGACAAGACCATACCACTCGCCAGGTAAATGGTGTCTTAGAGCCTATGCTCGCACTAAGACTAGGGAGCTAGATCCATCCCGTAGCCGTGAGATATCTTAAAATATCGTTGAAACGGCACCTAGATATCTCACTGAGATCCTCCAGTATGTAGTCTCCAAGAAATTTGTGTCTCCTGACAGCCAGCGCAGGGCATTCGCAGAGAAGGTGAAAAACCGTCTCCTCTTTCTCTATGTCCTTACAACTGCGACAGTGGTCATTATAGGGGAGTCCAAGTCGCCTGGCATGTTCTCCTAACACCCAGTGACCTGTTAATACTGCCAGCAACCTCGATAAGTTCCTCCGATCACGGCCTATCAGTTGCATAGTGCGCCTAAAATCAAAATAGGGCCACATCAATTTAGAGACCCTACATGTGATCAGTCTCCGCCACCTATTATCAGCTTCCTTAAGAAAGTGACTGAAGATGCCGCTCTTAATACTCTCCAAGGGGATTGCGACTGATTCCCCATCGGGAGTATTTAGAGTGGTTCCTTCTTTGGCTAGTTTGTCTGCTTGTTCATTACCAAAGTGGTCCCTATGCGCAGGAACCCAAACCAAGGTAACATCCGCCAGGCTCCCTAGCCTTGACATATTCAGCATCACGTAATGAATACCTAAACCCTTTCACAGTTGTGCCACTCTAAAATTAACTATTGAACTGTTGTTTACTTTTTCTAGCTTGATTGATTTAGATCGTTAAACAGCAACCGACGTTTCTGGTTGTTACAATTTCTTCAATATTCGTATTAGAAGTTTCTGTTTCGGATATTCTTACATTATTAACAAAAACACAAACGAGTAGTTTAAATAGTTTTTTTCAAGTACGTGAAAATTAACTATCAATTTATAGTATTTTTTTATATTTATAATATTTTTTTTTATCTTTTCTTTTAATTTTAAATTTCTTCTTTACTATATGAAATAAATTTTAAATTTAAAGTACGGGGAATTTGCACCATTTTGTTTATACTTAAATTTTAGTTTGTCCAGGTATTTGGACGTGCATGTTTTACCTTCTTCCTGGATGGAGGGAACTTTTAGATCCCTATGGATGTTTTCATTTCTTATATACCAGGGGGCGCATACGATAAGACGTAAAATCCCAGACTGTCTTCTCTGTAACTTCTGGATGCTTGATGCACAGGCAGTACCCCACAGCAGAATGCTATATGACTAAATTGGTTTTATAACGGATTTGTATAAAAGTACTTCATATTCCAAAGCTTGTCGGCATATCCGCTGTATAATAGCGGCCGTAGTACCTTGAGGTACTTTTGCACTGAGTTTCCTATCTCTTGAAAGTTGATCCTTTGACCTTACTTTAAAAGTTTATCTGACAAATAGCTTTTTAGAAGCTTGTGGGTGGTTTCAGGAAGAACCCGAGCTGTTTTAGTGAGTATCCCATCATTGTAGAATTTACCAAATGCTTGGGAAATGTCTATAAATAAAGCTGAACGGAATTGCTTTCTTTCAAAAGCCGATCTAATAACTACTATACCTTGCTCGAAAACCAAACTGATGATCTGGGATAACGTTTTGTTCATTTAGAAAAGGAGTTACACTCGAGACGAATAATTTTTCAAATATCTTTGACAAAACTGACAGTAGGCTAATGGGCCTGTAGGATGTAATCTGGCTTGAGTGCTTTCCTGGTTTCGGGATTATAACAATTTCAGACATCTTCCGAGAGCATGGGCATTAAATATGTAAAGTAAAATTGGCATCAAATATGTAAAGTAAAATTCTTACAGCTGAATTAGGTAAGTTTTTTATCAGTGATCTTATAATACGATCAGCTCCGGGTGATTTCTTATCCGGATTTTTAATTGTCGATTTTAAAGAAGATAACCGAAATTTCCTATGATCATTCACGGTGTCACTAATAATTGCAATAGTGCAACTATTTATATCATGTGGTGTGAAAACCTTCTCTAAGTGATTTGCGAACGCATTTGCCTTTTCACTTGAGTTTTTAGCCCAAGTACGGTCTTCAAGTCTTAGTGGGGATTCGTAAGCAATATGACATTGTAAGTACTTTACAGCTTTCCACAGGCTATAATCCGTGTTTTTCACTGGATCCAAGCTTTTTAAAAAGTTATCGATAACGAATTCGTGTTTCTGTCTCAATTTACTGCGTAAGGTTTTTTGGCATAAGTTCATTTGCATTTTTATGCGTGGAGACCGACTGTTTTGTCATTGCCTTAGCCTTCTTTTCTCAATGACGAGCAACTGTATATCTGTTGTTGCCTGGTACGATTTCATTTTAGCTGATGGCTTTGTTTGCGTTGCAACTCTGGTTGCAGCAGTCACGGTAATACTATTTAATACTAACAATTTTCACTTATTCTATATACATATTGATTTAAACTATCTACATACATTTTGCTTTACAGAACCTTTGTTAACTCTGTTTTCTGTTTTTTTCGTATCTTCTTTTTATTTAACAATACATCTTATATTTCATCTATCAAGCAAATCTATCCTAGTAGTGTATTCAAATTGTTTTATCAAAGTTTATTGTGTTCTCCGTTCGTTTTCTCTATTATGAAGTTGCAATATCATTTACTTTCCTGACTGACATTCCATAACTGAAGGAGAACCATAAGGTCGGATTACGCAGCCTCGTTATCACAAACAAAAAAATCCTGTAGACATCACACTAGTGAAACGAAAAGAAATATCTAACAATTTCCCTTTTCTTTGTTTTCTCTCTGGGCAGATGTACTCCTCTAGATTACCGCTCGATATATAAAGAAAAATAAAAACTCCAATATTTCTTACTCTACAGAAACTAATACATATTATCTATTTTTTTTTATAATTTTTAAGCTTCCCTAAATATTAAATTTTTATTATTATTATTGTTATTAACAGACGCAAAGGTTTTATACACATATAGGTAAGATAATATATATAAGTACATATGTAAATAAACGATACATATTTTTAAATGACTCTGGTCATTTCCTCCTTTTCAGGATCATTCTCTCGGGCTGCTTCATTGCAAGGACCTCCTTTTTTGCACCCTTCAAAATGTTGGCTTTCTTTGGCTACTGGTATTGCCGTTTTATTGTGTGGGTATTGTTAAAGCTGTATTTATTTAAGTTTTAATTCTTTTAAGTGCTTATGTATATTATAACTATGTATTGTTTTGTCTTTTTTATAGTAAGCATTAATTTTCTTTCTCCACCAAGTTTAGTAACAATAGGTTCATTCGAGTACTTTTTTAGTAGAGTTTAGTAACTGAGTAAATTTTTCAATTTACTCTCCCAAAATAAATTTTGTCCAAAAAGTACGCGAATGGAAATTTATTAAAATTTATCCAACAGCTGATTGAAAATGAATGCAGTGTTGTAAAAAATGTATTCCTTTGACTACTCGACCCTTTTTGTTGTTCGTACTCGGTACAGCCCAATTTATTGTCTACAATTCTTACGAAAAAAATGTAACTTGTGTTGCTTTATAAGTTTTTTCTTTTTATATTATTTATATTGTAAGTTTTTCCTGATTAAATTTGTTAAATAGTTCATTATTACTCGTTTTTGTTTCTAAAACACTAAAGAAGTAAATAAACAATGAAACAAAATAATTTTTTTTTCCTAAATCCTAATTAAACTGCTGTGGAAAGGGTATCTTAAACAAAAAACACTTATTCTTGTATGCAAACGTAAATTAGTACTCCGTAAAAAATTTTGGTTTGTTTACATTTTAAAACATATGTTTTTTCAGCCGACTAAATTCTACTAACAAAAATTTCTTTAGCAGATTTTGCAATTGCTCAGTCATCGAACTGTCATTTTACGCTCTCAAACTGTGTTCTCATCTACTAAACTTTGTGTACTCGAACGCAGTTTAGTAAAGTTTAGGCATAATTATTGATAATTATTGGGTTCTCGAACGAAGCTAATAAATCAATTTTGAAAACTTCCACCAATCAAATTATGTGGTATAACTGTTTTTATATATATATATTTTCTTTTTTAGGCCTTTGGGCAATTAGTTTTTTTTTTGGCTCAAGTTTTCTTGAAAGTTTCCTTGTTGCTTAGGATACACTTTAAAGGATTTTTTTTTATAATTTACATTATAATCCACACTTATTCACACTCTTCTAACACTTTTGCCAACTCTTGAATTTATTTAACCAGACTAACGTTCTGCGTTAACAAAACTGACGCTTCACATTCACAAGACTGACTTCTTTCACTTTCACAAGACTAACGCTCCAATAACGTTTCACAAGACTGACTCGATTGTTCACTTTCACAAGACTCTCTGACTATCTTAACAAGACTCCTCTCTTTCCTTCTCTGAAACTCCTTTTTATATCATTCCATTATTATTGTTTAATTGCTGAATTGATGCCGTTACTAATTCTAGGATGTACTAATATTCCAGCACAACAAAAAATATATTCATAATAATATATTCATAATACATACATAATATCGCCTGATGCTACCAAAAAAAATTTATTTACTTAAGAAGTTGTTCGCGCTCTCCCTCCATCTTTTTTCTTTTATTTGTTCCTAAATAGTGAGCGTTAGGCCACTGACCCTTGCAGCATTCCTTCTTTACAGGCCCTTATACTTGCTCATCGGTTTCATACCAGGCAACCATAAATATAGATGCTGACTTTTTTCATTGAAAAGTTAGCTAAAATTTTTATTTGAAAATATCTAGTTTCCCTTCTCTGGGCTTACGCATTAAATTTTGCGTTGCTACATCCCTGGTCAATTTCATTGACTTAACATAAACTATTACAACAACAAAAACTTTTGTAAATAAACAAGACAAAATTAACATGAGGTACGTATGTATGCGGTCGGTTAAATTGTTATTTCTTTTAAAATTATCTACAATTTTATTTCCAGATAAATGGGTGTTAATGCCAGAAGATTGATCGCAGTCTCTGTCATTAAATGTTACGTACAAAGTTTTTCCCCTTTGGGACAGATATATATATATATATATATGCAGGCTGAATGTTGTAAATTCCGCCTGTCATACTTGTTACTTACTAATGCCAAAATTTGCCCGCCATAATTGTAACCATGTCAAATATGCTGTTTCCTTACGGCATAAAAAATTGAACTTTTTCTTTTTCGTTTCGCAGCCGACGTGAAAAGTATCCAATAAATTCGTTTATCCAAAACTCTACTTAAGCTATGTACAGACGGTTGTAAGATCTAACAATATTGTCAGTAAAATATGCCTTACAATGTCTTGCAACTGTGTGAACTCACAATTTTCGGCTTACAACGTTGGTAGAAAAAGCATTGTCAGCCTATTGTAAGGCAGTAATATTGTTAGACACCTGCCAATCGTGAGAACACTCTTCGTTGCTATTGCCAGATAATTGTCAGACGTTGTAAGTTCATTTTTTTATTGGTAGATGTGCTTAAAGTAATGCACCTGACAATGGGGTCATTGTCAGATAAATATTTCTAATATTTCAAATATTCGTAAACTTTGCGGCGTTTATATGCAGCTAAAATCGTGACAATTGCTATTTTTGTTTGCTGTTCCATATTATATTTTTTTTTACAAACACACACAATTGAAAATTAATAACTTCTGTCAAATGTTTTAAATTTTCTAACAATGCCGAACAACAAATTTGTAGTACACCATCCTAACAACCGTGTGAACTGAAAATTTTTATTGGTAGATAAATTTATTGCCAGACAATTGTCTGGCAATGAAATTGTAAGCTTTTCTAACAATCGTCTGAACCAACAATTTAACTTTTTGTAGCCATATTGCATTGTCAGTGCATTGCCAGCACATTGGCAGATCAAACAATGTTATGATATGACAACCGTCTGTACATAGCTTTAATTTGTTTCTTATTTTCCTTGGTTTCATATTTCCTGCTGAGGTTTTGCGAATTCTGAGCAATTATTTATTTTGTTTACTCCATGGGATCAGAGAATGATTCATTTACATTTGCAATCAGATTTTCTTCATTGTTGAGAGGAACATTTTGGTCCTTCGAACCGGATTGGAAAGAAATAAGATTATCAGCTCTCTGAGAATTCATCATTGGATTACTTCTATTTACATTCAAACACATATACATACATACATATACGTATAAAGAACTTCGATTCACATATTAAAGGGTACGTTTTGATTTTTGCTTGTAGCTTAATTTAGTCCTGAAGTGCATTCCAATAAAAGTTCACAAGAACAATTTCTTTGTTAAGTAATGTAACAGTAAAAAATAGAAACAAGGAATTTTTGTGAAAGAAAAAAAAAGTTATTAAAAGTGAAGAAAAAATTACAAAATACAAAAAAAGGGCCAACAACGAAACGACAACGTGAAAAGCGGAAGAAAAGTCTACGGGCCAGAAGTGGAGGATTTCATCCATCACTACCGGATCGCCGTAAATTAAACGGAAATTCGGACCTGCAATAGTTTGATGTCATCGTTTGATCCATTTTCTGGTGATATTAACTAATAAATTAATATTGTTAAAAAAATTTTGATTCGTCTATTGCCTATTGGTCCCTTTGGTGAAAGTCTTCCATTTACGAGAAAAGTTCGTGTATTTTTCCTCACTTGAGTCTTACCTTTCTGAGCAACTTAATCCTGTTCATACGCTTAGCTGATAGTATTGTAGAGATCGAGGCTGACCTAAATGACAACCGGTATCCGGTAACTTCAGGGCATGCGATCGAAGTGCATCAGTATGAAATAAAATCAAACTGGAATGATACTAAGGCAGCTTATGACAAATTTCTGAAAGAAGCTGAGAACTAAAGATGATGAAGATTCACTGGACATAGAATCAGTAAAATTAAAGTATAAGAGCACATACATAACGTATTGTAAGTGTTTAACAAAATTGTTTGAAATGGCTGATTCCCTAAAGCAACAGTCTGTTTCTAATCCAGAGTTTGTAGCACGTCTGGACGTTAACACTCCGCGTTTAGACGCTTCGATAGATAAGGCTTTCAATAATTTTGCTTCTAGTGGATCCAACAGCCTTCATTTGCCTCCTACCGTGATATATTCACAGCAGTCATTCACGATTCCAAGGCTAGTAAAGTACTAAAGGTGAAAACTAAAGGTGAAGCTAGAGATATCGTCCAAAAAAGTCCTCTCCCCAATAAGGATTTCGATATAGCGTGGAAGAATTTATGTTCCCGGTATGAAAACCGTAAAGCCCTAGTTAACGGTCAGTTAAAGATCCTTTTCAATCTTCACACTATATATTCCGAATTGGGCATGGCATTAAAACAATTACAAAGAGACATAAATTCATGTATATCCATGCTGACGATCCATAACATTGATGTAGCAAGTTGGGATCCAATTTTTGTGAATATTTGCACAAATAGGCTCCCAGAAAATACCCTAACCTTATGGGAACAGGAGGTGAAAGATAAGACGGCTATTCCAAAATGGTCCGATCTGGACGATTTCATTACTAATCGTTACAGAACGTTAGAGTCGGTATCCGAAATTCGAGGTGCTAGCAATTTCAAGTCTTATGATTCTAAAGCTAAAAATAGCCCCAATCAGGATTCCAACAAAAAGTTGCATAGTTTACAGGCAAATGTAACTGGTCCTAAGTGTCAGCTATGTACCAAAGAAAACCATCCTATTCGCATGTGCCCTAAATTCCTAAAGATGGATCATCAGCACCGATTTAATGAAATAAAAAAGGAAGGTTTATGTTTAAATTGTTTTTCAAAGACCGATACGGTGAGAAATTGTACTAGTAAGAATAGTTGCAGTAGGTGCCAAAAGAGACACAATACTCTTTTGCACAAAGAAGTTGAGAAGTCGAGTCCAGCTTCTCATCTTAATCCCAATTCGGCTCCATATTCGCCTACAAATCTTGGTAGCATGCAGTCCACTACTTCCACAGGATCTGGCAGAGATCAAGCTTGTTTTGCCACGAATTCGAAAGGTGTTTTATTAGGAAGTGCCTGGGTAAATATTTGCCATCTAGGAATGAAATATCAGGCACGCGCCTTGATAGACTCGGGTTCAGAGGGGACCTCTATTTCGGAACGTATATTCAATCTTCTTAAACTGCCGTTTCAGCGTATCAATGCTCAGATTTCCGGATTGAATAATACAGTCTCAGCTAATGTACAGCGTCAGTGCTCATTTGTATTGGGCTCGCTCTCAAACAAAAATATAGAGATTCCAGTTGAGGCCCTAGTTGTCCCTCAACTCTCTAATAATCTTCTTGCCCAGAACATTTCTACTTCCATCTTTTCGAATCTACCTAATATTCCATTAGCTGACCCCAAGTTCAAAGATCGATATGTTGATTGGCGGTGATATTTACCCCTTCAATTGTTCGTACAGGCATAATCCATAATGTCTGCGAATCCCTAATAGCGCAAGAAACCATTTTCGGTTGGATTCTCACAGGTCCGGTTCCACAGAATTCTAATACCAATCCAACAATTGTCTCACATTTCTGTGAGATCGCGTTAGAAAAGCAGATCTCACGATTTTCGGAGGTGGAGGATCTTCCCAGGAAGAACTTCATATCTAGCTCAGACAAGACATGTGAGGCCTTGTACATACAGACTACAAAGCGGAATTCGGAGGGAAGATATATAGTATCTTTGCCTTTCAAGAAGGAATTTGCAGAATCACTGAACATCGGTCACTCCAGGCACAGTTTTTCCGCAACAAAGCTAGACTAGTACGTTCTCCAACCTTCAAATTTGAATATGACAGCGTAGTCCGAGAGTACGAAGAATTGGATCATATGTTTAAAGTTAAGGTGCCTAGCATATCCGAAAATTCTAAGGTGTACTACCTACCCCATCATGCGGTAATCAAACCAGACAGTACAACCACGAAAGTTCGCGTAGTATTTAACGCATTCGCTCCTTCCTCCAACGGGCGAAGTTTAAATTCATTGCTCCACACTGGTCCAATTCTATAGAATGACCTTACTATTCTAATTCTGAAGTGGAGATTTTCTCGATTCGTCTTTAATGCCGATATAACAAAGATGTACAGGCAGATATTAGTAAATCCTGAGCACACTTTGTAGTCATCCAAGTGATCCAATTTGCGATTACGAATTAAAGACAGTAACGTTTGGAGTCAACTGTGCGCCATATCTTGCTATTCGTACATTGCTACAATTAGCCGATAATGTACAAACTATCTACCCTACTGCAAGTTCCATACTTCGAAGTTCAATGTACGTAGATGATGTGCTGGCGGGATCTCATACCAAACACGAATCCATTGAAGCAAAAAACGAGCTATTCAAAGCTCTAGATTCGGCCGGTTTTTCATTGAGAAAGTGGACATCGAATTCTAAAGATATTCTGTTAGATATTCCATCAGACCATGTACTTAATGAAGATTTCTTAGAATTTGACCACAGCAGTTCTACAAAAACCCTTGGCATCCGATGGAATGCAAGGTCAGATGAATTCTACTTTACTGCCAGTCCCTTTTCAGAACCGTCAAAGGACACAAAGAGAGAAGTTCTTTCTCAAATTGCCAAAATATTTGATCCCGCGGGTTAGTTGGCATCATGCATTGTACAAGCAAAAATCTTAATGCAAAAAATATGGATGGATGGTACCGGTTGGGACGAAACTCTTACCCCAGGTACTCTAAATCAATGGAAAGCTTTTAAGTCCAACTATTTCATGATCAATACCATTCGTATTCCTCGATGGATTGGTTATTGTCCGAATGCCGAAGTCCAATTCCACGGATTCTGTGATGCGTCCGAAAAAGCATACGCAGCGACAATATATACGAATAGCACATGGAACAGACATCTCATCGTACTCGATTTCATCCAAAACCAAAGTAGCTCCGATTAAAACCCTTTCTATTCCAAGATTGGAACTATGCGGAGCAGTTCTCCTAGCAGAAATGATGGAAAGTCTTGTTCCACGACTCGATGTCAAAAAACACGTAATATATTGCTGGACGGACTCAACAATAGTGTTGTCTTCGCTGGCGAAACCACCGTGTAGCTGGTTACCTTTTGTTCCGAACAGAGTCTCGAAAATTACTCAAATTACCGATTATTCGCAATGGAACCATGTTATTTCAGATATGAATCCGGCAGATCTTGCCAGTCGAGGTGTATTTCCGAGTGAGGTACTAAATAATAATCTCTGGTGGTTGGGCCCACCATGGCTTAGATATCCAACATCAGAATGGCGTAGTTTTCCTTTATCTGATATTCCAAGCACTGACCAGGAGATTAAACGCGTTAAAGTAAATTTTTCATATATTGCAGACTTCGAAGATTTGCTGGAACGATTTTCTTCTTTTCAGAGGACACTACGTGTCATGGCCTATGTTTACAGTTTTTTCTATAAAACTAACCGTAGTTAACATTTGGACTTGAACGAAGGTGCCATACCACTTTCGACCTCCGAACTTAATTCTGTTCAAAATAAACTAATTTATGTCTGTTAGTAGGCATGGTATCCTAATGAATACGAAGCACTTTATGCTCGACATACTATTTCTAAATCCAGCAGCATATTAAGCCTAAATCAATTTTTGGACCCAAAGGGAATAAGATTTATAGGAAAAGATGTCAAAGCCAAATAATGGCAGCTTTGCCTCAAGAAAGAACAGAAATCACACGTCCATTTGCACACACAAGCTTAGATTTCACCGGACCATTTGACGTCAAAAGCTATTCTGGATGTTGTTGCCGCATCTCTAAGGGATATATATGCGTTTTCGTGTGTTTCTCTACTAAAGCGATACATTTGTAAGCCACTTCCGACTTATCTACACCGTCATTCTTGGCTGCCTTTAGCCGCTTCGTCTCACGACGAGGCTGTCCGCTTCACCTTCATTCCGATAATGGTACGACCTTTGTAGGCGCTTCAAGGGTCCTGGCAAAAGAGTTTATCCAAACTTCAAGGCAATTCATCCAGGCTGACTACGCTCATCAAAATATTACGTGGCATTTCATTCCCGCAGGAGCTCCACACATGGGTGGACTGTGGGAAGCTGGTGTAAAAAGCTTTAAAACGCATTTCGGTAAGATTGCTGGGAGCCATAAATACACATTTGAAGAATTGTCGACTTTATTATCCAAAGTCGAGTCCTGCTTAAATTCAAGGCCTATTTCCCCCATATCAACTGATCCTTCGGATCTCAACGCATTGACCCCTGGCCATTTTTTATAGGGAGTCCATTATTAGCCCCTATTGATCCTCATGTAAACGATTCTTGTATACTTGGTCAATCGATGACAAAGTCTAAAAATAATCAATCACAACTTTTGTTGTAGATGGAAAAATGAATATTTAAAAGTAATGAGTAAGAGAATTAAATGGCAAAGGCCGGAAGTTAACCTCAAGGAAGGAGCACTGGTAGTGATCAAGGATGAAGCCCTCCCACCGAATTGTTGGCGGTTGGGTCGAGTCACAAAAGTTTATTTTGGCTCCGATAGTCGCATAAGAGTTGCGGATGTTTTAATTCAACGTGGCGTGATTACACGGCCTATAGTTAAACTCTTTTTGCTGCCATCGGAATCTTAAGTTTCGGTTTCTTTTATTAACAGAACGTCTACCTTACCACTTTCTATATTACAACTTTCTTCTCCAGCTCAACATGCCAAAAACAACAACCTCATCAAAAACCAAATCTGCTTCCAAAGGTTTTCTTAAAATGTACAACACTTTTCCCTGCCGACTGTGTAACCGCCCACATCCACTCCGCGCATGTCGAAAATTCTTAGCCATGAATATTTCCGATCGTATTTGTGCAGTGCGGGACAACAAATATTGTCCAAAAATGCTTAGCACATGATCACTCAGAAGGGACATGTTTCTCCAAACATGGGTGTAAACATTGTAAGAAGTTCCACCACACGTTGTTGCATGCCAACCCTAGGTTGGTGAAAGATATGTTGAATGCGCGCTCTCCATCTCGCCCACGCTCGCGTTCACCCAAACTGAAACCATCTACTTCTTCAAAACAGAGCGCTGCCTCCACACCTAAGCCTAAAATAGAACAATCTCTTTCATATATTCCAAGGACAACGTCGTTGACATCTATACTACAACAAAATACCCTAATCCTCCTTCCCACAGTACTGGTAAAGATCGGTTCCACCACGTCGCATGCACGCTGTTTGTTAGACTCTGGATCTCCCTTAAGTCAGGTTTGAAAGGAAGTAATCGACAATTTGCATCTTACTGCGTATACTTTACGAGAAGAAACTGTCTGCCCGATGGTACTGAAATCGAGATTCGATTCCTCTTCAAAAATAAAAGGCACGTTTAGGGTAGACAACCGCATAGCACTGCGCACTCCTACTCACTCCCTACCGGAGTCATAAAAAGGGCATTTTAAAGATCTCTTTTTAGCAGATTCGCGTTTTTATGAATCGGCACGAATCGATATCGTGATAGGAGTCGATTTGTATCCAAAGGTCATATGCCAAGGTGTTTTTTCAAGAACTGGGCTTCCGACAGCTCAGAGCACATTGTTCGGTTGGACAATTTATGGTCCATGCACGCTATAAGTTTTAAGTAAACATGCACTTTCCCTTCATCTATTACAAGCAAATAACAAAACGAATTCCTATAACTTTGTTTTAAAATCATGAATCTGAATTTTACTACTTTATTTGTATTAGTACTATGAAATTGTTACTATAATTCTCTTATATTAAGTTAAACTAAATTATTATTGAATTTTATAGTTGTAATTAATTTTAGAATCAAAATAATTTGTATATTTTTAAAGTTAATTCTAAATAGTCAAATCTATTTTGTATATTTTAGTCTATTAGCAGCATATTTGACAAGATCAGGCAAATTTATAAAGTTTTTCATTGCATATCCTGCAAAGGGGGCCGCAATGTTAATGCCAGAAGATTGATCGCAGTCTCTGTCATTAAATGTTACGTACAAAGTTGTTCCCCTTTGGGACAGATATATGCAGGCTGAATGTTGTAAATTCTGCCTGTCATACTTGTTACTTACTAATGCCAAAATTTGCCCGTCATAATTGTCACCATGTCAAATATGCTGTTTCCTTACGGCATAAAGAATTAAACTTTTTCTTTTTCGTTTCGCAGCCGACTTAAAAGGTATCCAATAAATTCGTTTATACAAAACTCTACTTAATTTGTTTCTTATTTTCCTTGATTTCATATTTTCTGCTATGGTTTTGCGAATTCTGAGCAATTATTTATTTTGTTTACTCCATGGGCTCAGAGAATGATTCATTTACATTTCCAACCAGATTTTCTTCATGTTGAGAGGAACAATGGGCATTGAGTATGTATCGTTCCTCACTTATTTATTCATTTTATTAATATATTTTTTTGATGCCAGCTAAAGAAAAATGAGCATTGTTAAATTGCGGTATTGCTCAGCCGCTACTTATATTGAAGGCCGTGTCACGGTTCCACCGCGAGAGGCCAGTCGCAAAAACAAGGTGGACCATAAAGACATCCTAAAGTTGGGATTTGGATTGGAGGTAATATTTCCGAATCATTAGACCCATCCCGTCATAACTTTTAGGTGTACGAGTTTTGCGAACAATTTTTCTTTCCTATCCGCGTGCCCGCCGCAACAATTTCTCAGTGGGATATTCAAAGATAAGTGAGAGCTCACATACATTTTATTTTTTAACCAATTCATGTTTCTATTTGGGTAGAAATTAAGGGTTTCAGGTGCAGTGACAAAACTGTCGTGTAAAATAACAATTGTAGGTAAATGATCAGAAGATAGGTCATATGATGAACTTAACTAACAGTTGATCGCGTTCGAACTTTTTTACTATAGCAAAATCAATAAGGCCCGCCAACTTATTAAAGTCTGTGGGCCAATAAGGTGGGTTTACCGGCAGATACGACGTCCAATGTAGTGTTTGAGGGTTTGTGGAAGACAATAATTTGAGGAACCCTACCTAGCTAATGGTTTGCCACTGGCGTATATACGCCGCTAGTAGCGCTAAGTCTTGCCGATCTTACTTTCGTAAGGGCAAGTGGTTGAGCGCCGATCTTACTTTCGTAAGGGCACGGGAGCTTCTTTAATAAAAACTAAGCCAGTTGATGCCAATTCAGCTAGTAAAATAGAAGTCTGTTTTATTTTGGGTTTTCCCATACAAATTTTACAAATTCGGTTTTAGCCTTTCTTACTTATTCTACTTAGATAAAATATAATGTTTTCCTTATTCTGCTTATTTTACATATTATTCATTACTATGGAAAAGGGTGTCGAATTACTGTTATTAATTGACCAATAATATAATTAGTTTAAGTAAACAATTATTTTTACTCAAACTAAAGTCACTCAATTTATTACTGCTTATGTTTATGTTATTTAATGTGAGGTTGCAGTGTCGACTTGTTAGGTACACTACACCAATACAATGGCGAAATTTCCTTGATCCAATGCTTAAAAAAATTTAAATTAGTTTTAAACACCGCATCGCATATGAGAAAAAATAACTGCGGTTCTTACGTGTTTATGCTCTATTCAACCATGATATGCCGCTTTTCATATTTAGAAAAAATTTACATTATAGACTGTTTTTAGAAAAATGGTTTCCAAAATTCACCAAACTACTCGATTGCTCCCATGCGCACTGTCATAGCTAAATATAGTAAGTCTTTATATTTTAAAAATTTATTTTTAGCAAATTCTTTTAATCCCAACTCATTAAAAAATAATGGAATTTATTGTTGAGGCCAGATAAGCGAGTTTCTATGCGCATTTCGGTGAATGCTTAGGCCAGCTCATCAGGAAACTCTACCCAACTTTTTAGAAAAACTTAAACGTCTTATGCTCGAAACCCCTTAGACTAAATGGGAAATCCAAAGAAAATCAAGACAAAAACATTATTAGCGGTATATTTGCTGTTAAAAAAACAGTGATGGTAAAGGAGTTTTTAAGACAACAGGGCAACAGAAAAAAAGTCACATGTAGTGTATTAAAAATTATTTGAAAAAAGTGTTAACGGTTTTACTTTTGTACATTTAAATAAAAATTGTTGAAAGCGCTGTAAATAAAGAAGTAAATAAGAAATCAAAAGCAAGAAAATAATTGCTAGAATAATGCCACCTTGACTAGCAATAGATCTGTTAATAGTGCTGTTAGCACAAGAATATGGCTCGTAAAGATCGTCCATGTTGATGGTCTGTTCGTGTTCAAACAAAGTTGTCCGAAAAGTTGTTCGCCCAACGCTGTTCTGCATCCACACAAACAAAATACGCAAAAATTTATTATCAAACTGAACAGGACGCTCGACAAGAACTTTCGAAAGACTTGAAAGAACTTCTTGTTAAATACGACAAAGAAAAGGAATCTGTACGTGTAATTGTAGACAAGAGCCCAGGAACCGTGCACAAAATAATTAAGTTGAAAACTGCGGGTGATACGAAAACTAATCCAAGAACTGGTCGTCCACATGAGCTTACGGAGCAGAAATGTCGCTATAGAGTAACAAAAATAAAACAAAATCCAATGCTAAAGATACAGACAGAAATTTCCATAGTCAGTGTTATATAAAACTGGATATCATAGTCGTTCAAACATCGAAATTAAAAACCACTAAAAGCGCATAAAATTCGCAAAAGAGTATGAGAGCTATAGGGAAGTTTTTGGGATATGGTTATTTTGTCTGACATAAGTAAATTAAACATCCATGCATCGGATTGACGTGAAAACGTCTGCAGAGACCCAAATAAAGAGCTTAATTCTATGCACAAGTCAACCGCAGTAAAACATGGTATGGTGGTGGATCTATACTGCCGTCGGAGTAGAGATTTTGTATTTATCGACACTATGATAGACCGCCACAAATACTTGGACATATGTAGATTTTTGGAACGAATTTCCGTTATCCCTTGCTAGGCTCAAAGTGTCAGTTTGATTTAGTCTCTTGTTCCCATCAAAATGCAATAATGTTGGTATGGACCACTAATTTGTTTACGTATTTTAACGATTACGTTTTCACTTCTTGCTGGTTGGAACTTTTAGGTGCCTGTGACTATTTTCATTATTCACATACCAATTAGGTCAGACATCTTATACACATATGAAAAAATAATTCGGCTGATAGTGACAGACAAATTGTTTCTATACGGATTCTTATTGTAAAGGAGAGGCTAGATATTAATCCGATCGAGCATCTATGAAACGACTTGAACTACCGAATTAGGAAACACGACATAAGACCTAAATATGGCTTAAAAATGTCTTGCAAGAAGAATGGTTTAAAATTTACTTCAGAGGTAACCCTAAACTTGGTAAAATCAACAATGAAAAAAGTATTGAAAGCTAAAGGCTTCCCGACCAAATACTGATATTCCCAGATTTGTATACAAAATTTAAAAATATCTGTTTGATATTATTTATACAAACTTTTGTTATATGAAATTAACAAAAGATGAATATTTTTATTTCGCACATCGTTATTGTTGGTTTTGTTAAATGTTAACAAAATGTTGCGAAACTCATTTATACATTCTTCATGAAAATGAATATATGTATATGGTATATATGTCTATATATATATTTATATAGGTTTATTATCCCATTTGTAATTTCTACGATATTCGTTTCCAACCCAACCAAGCACATATGTATATGTATATGTATATGTATATGTATATGTATATGTATATTTGATTGATCCTTATAGGTACGTGCGGAAGTTCAATTTACGATGTCCATCTGTTTAATGTTGACATTTTTACAGCACTAAACAACCTAGGAATTTGAATTTTGGTCCATTTGATCTCGGCTTTCGTCGAATTTCCACATCGGGCCGCAAGTTTCCGCAATATTGGCATTCCGGGTTATCGCTTATATACAAGCCCACGAAATTTGCATATTCTGAATCCATATCAAATTTGTTATAAGGTCCGCTAAAGAAATTATCAATCACATGCAACTAGACAATTTACGTACCTAAATATTGAAACGCATTAAAAAATTTCAAAACCTAGCCCTATTGCACCAAAAACCGAAATTTCTCAAAAGAATTGCGCAAAATTCGACATTTTCCCGAAATTTTCGATTTACCACAAATTCAAAAATCCACCATAAAATCGACAAATTAAACAAAAATGCAAATTGCCAATACATCAAAATTCAATGAAAACCCGAAATTTTACCTAAAAATACCAAAAAACCAAATTTTTAAATTTCACCACAATTATTTAAATGTCACCAAAAATGTCTAATTTTACTAAAAATCCGAAAAATCACGAAAAGTCAATATTTTTTGAAAAACGTCGAAATTTCAACAAAATTTATGTTAAACAAATTCACAAAAAATTAAAAATTCAGCAAAATATTTAAAAATCATAAAAATTATAAATTTTTCCAAAAATCTCGATTACTCTTAAAAATAGAAAAAGCAAATTTTACCATAATTTGGGAATTCACCTCTTAACTCCGCAATTTTGTTTGAATAAATAATAACTTTTTGTTGTTGTTTTTTTATTTATTGTGTTTTATTAATTTACAAACATCAAACGTTCTTAACAAATGTTATCAAAATATTAATTATTGAATTCATTAAAACTAAGACTTATATGCTAACGAAAAGTGCCATGAATGCATGTCATAAAAAATTGCTTAATATTTAGGGCAATTGCGGAAACTTGAGAACGGTGCATATTTAGGTCACTTGCAGAAATAATTGTTCAGCAAAGAGCATTAGTCATTATGTGAGGCAATGCACTTAAATTGATATTGGATACTATTAATAATAAGCAAAAGTGATATTGGCAAATGAAAAGAAAACAAAAAATAGAAATTGATGTAACACTATACATACATTCATGACACACCAAAATACGAAAACTCACCACATAATGAAAAATATACTTAAAAATCGAAATTAATTGCACAAAAAATTGTCACAAATTCAAAATTTTGGCAAAACAAAACATTTTCGGAATTTCGCCAAAAGATTGCAAAACTGGGACAAAGCATAATAATTGCAAAAATATCACAAAAACCAAATTTTTAAAATTTCAAAATTACACAAAGTCCAAAAAACAAATTTTGACAAACAAGGAACCAAAGCCAACTTCACCATACATATTTTGGAGCTTAACGATAAAATTTATCCAATGGCTGAAGTTGCACCGGAAAATCTAAATTTGATCAAATAATCAAAATTTTACGAATAATTTTTTTCAGCTATTATCTACAATTCACCAAATAATCGAGAATTTATCAAAAATTTATAAGCATTCAGACAAACAATTAAAAGATCCATAATTTAGAAAAATATCTCAGCTATTAACGGATCGAAAATGCTTATATGAAAATGAAAGAAGAGCTGAAATGTAAAATAAGACGACTAAAACCGGAGGCCAATGTTAAAGATGGCTTGCACTAGAAAAAATATGTACTACATTTTTAGTAGTTCATACTTTTGTAAGGGGTATATAAGATTCGGCACAGCCGAATATACAATATACAACTCAAGAAAGTATAAAGGCAACAAACAATTCTTTTTTTAAATATATATTGAGTTTCAAGTTAAATGAAACCCAAATGCATTTATTCCGGCATTTTTATTAGGTCTGAAAAAAGGAAACTATGCGTCCTTTGGGGTACTAAAAAAAATGGAAAAATCATTGTATCCATGTTTTTTACATATGAAAGAAAAACGATTCGGGTTAGCGGAATTAAAAGTCAAGAGATAAGAAATATTTGTTTTTAAATCTACCCTAAGAAGTTCTATAGAATTGTCCGAGAGCAACCCTAAGGGTAGTTCGTCGACACCCCTAAGGGTATTTGGTAACTTAGCAACTTCATTTATAATTATTTGTTTACAGAAAATACATTTTTATTATGCTTGTAATAAGTCAAACATAAAAATGGATTTAATAAAAGAAATAAACGAAAAATATCTAGCACTTGAGGCTGACGTAGACACGAAGCTGGAGAAGATGTAAGTATTTTAGAAGATTGATTTAAAATTATTTTGTAGAAAATCTGCTTTACAAACTTGCATATGTATGTACTATTTACACATCTTAGACATTCTTGCGCCCAACCAAAACGCACGATGTTAATTGTAAATAAAGCAAAAAGATTTCAGAAAATTATCTTAATATTTTATTATGATAGAAGAGCCTATGACAATTATGTGTGAAACAAAATATCGGCCAAATACTTCCCACGGCATACCTCTATCCAATAGTCGATGTTTTCAATGACTCTGACACATAATTGATGGGAAATGTCTCGAATGTGCCGAATTATCTCATCCTTTACACTTTTGCTTTTAAAGATTCCCAACGAAAGAAGTCCAACGGTGTCAAATCTCATGATCATGACGGCCAATTAACATCGCCACGACGTGAGATACTCGTAACACGGCCATTAAATTTCTCGCGCAAAAGAGCCACTGTTCGTTAACTGTGTGGCAAGTGGCACCATACATTTGGAACCACATATCGTCCAGGTTCATATCCTCAAATTCTGGCCACATGAAGTCCGTTATTATCTCACGGGTGTGACTCACAATTAACATCGTGCATTATGGCTGGACCACCCTATAAAATAACTTTTGTACGTGTAGCGCAATTCTCGTTATACAAATATAAATACATACATATGTTTATCTCTGTACAATTCTAGCAAACGGGATGAAATAAAGTTAGTACAATCCAATGCCTTTGCTGTGGAAAAATTACCAACAAATCAAATTGACAAAGTAGTTACTTACGAAGAGGCCATGACAAGAAATGCAAATCTTATTAAGGTGGTATTCGAAACTTTCATTACGATGTGCCAACAAAAACAATTACTTTTATACATTTTCCTAAACTGATGCAAATATTTTAAATGCATATGTATGTATGTTTGTAAGAGCATATGTGCAGATGCTATAATAAAATTAAATAAAAAAGATTCCTTAATTATCGCGGGCGCATCGATGAATGAAATTATTTATGCACATGTGTATGTATTTTATTTGCAACATTTTTCTATAACTTAATTTCTTCCATAGCTTTTAGAAATGACGAAAGCACGCTTACGTTCACGCTCTACTTTTTCGCCAGTCGAAAAAATTCTAGAAAAAGCTTTGCATAACTACAAAATTGATTTGGAACTGTCACAAGATAAAGGAATTATCAGGCGTCAACACACAACCACTGACAATATATATGACACTGTGCCTTAAATCTCCTTTTTGAGATATTTCGTACTCTAAATTATTTTCAATACTCATTATTATTAAATTAAGGATACAAATATGGATATACATACATATGTGCATACATGTATATATGTATGTATGTCAAATAAAGGTATCGTACGGATTTGTCGTACATTAGTCGTATATTTAATATATGACAAATCCGTACGATACCTTTATTTGACAAAAAATACATACATACATATACATGTATGTACATATGTATGTACATACCCCTTCTTGATCGATTTTGTATGCATATGTGTAAGGGATTTTATTAGTTGTGTATACCGTTATGTCTGATAGATTTATATTCATATGTACCTATGTATGTGTTTAAGTTGTTATAATTTCCTTTGCTTGTTCTTTTTTAACAATTGTAACGGGATTTTCTGTCTTGAATTTAAATTTTCCATCAATGACAAATAAATGAAAATGTCATAAATTAAAAATTATGACAAGTAAAAATAGTTTGAATTACATACATATGTTGTATATCTTAACCGTGACTTTTGTGTAAAACTGAAAATAAAATTAAAAAAGGTAATTTGTGAAAAATATAAAAATTTCGCAAGATGCAGAAGAAGACCGACTTACGGGAGAACTTAAACGAAAAATGTTAATACCACAGAATAGTAGTCTATGGTTAATACATAAAAAAAAAATATTTAAAATTATTAACAATGAAGTTTAGTCACTTTGATTATGTATGTACTTATGTATAATAAATAAAACAAATAAAAATAGAATATAATATATATTAGATCAGATTTCTGAAAATTTTAGTAGATATTCTCTTATATTTCTATGAAAAGACTGTACGATTATTAAATTATAATTGAAGTCGTCATTTTTCACCTATTTATTAGATAACAATACGAATGCCAACTAGCATTTCAAAATTTCCCGTTTCCAAATTTAACAAGGGATGACGGAAATTCATTCGAAATATCTAAAGCAAAATTACTTAGATCACTTTGGATAATTTGAAAAATATATTACCAATGTAGGCAGTTGTAAGGGGAAAAAACAATATATGTACATCCTTTGACATTATAAGATAAACCACATCTTAATCATCACCCAATAAAGCAGGCAATACGTTTTTCCTGATTGTCTCTTTGGTAGTTAGTGTCAAGTAGTGAAACCGATGATGGATGCGAGGCACGAATTTTATAATTTTTCTAAAGTCTTGCATTTTTGATTCCATATTATCGGAGGCTTCTTTTCCGATATGTTATTTTTCATGTGTAAGCTGTGTGATACTTACTACGAGTATATGTGTATCAAACATTCGAAGTTAAAAAGTCAGTTTAGGATTGGTATGTAGGAAATGAAAGTATCTATAATGATCTAGAAGTTCCCACTATCCAAAAAGAAATAAAAAAATACTCGTGCAAAAATTTAAGGAAGCTAGAGGTCCATCCCAATTGTCTGGCACGGAATTCATCACAACCAGATTATTATACCAGATACTAAAAAAACATACACATTGAGCATGGTCTGACAGCTCTTCGAACCTAATCGTAGATAGTATTTCAAGATTTGACTACGATTTGATTCTATATCAACTGTCCGTGTAGTTTTCATTGCACCTCATTACTTAGGTCAGTGTGTCAGTCATGTCTTTACTTTGCAGACCGAACTAATTCTATAGAGATGTTGCGATCCATCAAAAAAGAAAGCACTGAAGAGCATTTACATCAGTGTGGCATGGAGTAATTTTGATTTTTGTATGATATTGTGTAATAATTAGGGGGGCATTCGATACCTATATTTAGGCGATATTTTAGGTATCATCGACATTTTTATGGTCGATGCTCCGATATATTTACAGAAACCAAAATTCTTCTTTAGTTGACGAGGTAAGCGAGACAAGTAGCATAAAACATTAGTAGTGGTTACTGTTTTTGAATTAGTATGCGATATGTATCTACATATATCATACATTGCAAGTATTATTTTATTTACTTTGAATTTTTGGTATCGGTATCATATCGGCAAAAAGGTGTATCGATGCTTCCCTAGGAATAATCTCATTATTAATAGGAATGTCACTTAGATCACTTTGGGTCCAACGTCGTTTTTTATAGAATTTTATTGTATGTTATTGGCCAAGCCAATAGCAAAAGCTGCTAGTGATTTCTTTGTTATAATTTTAATAATAATAAATTTTCAAATAGAGAAATAAAATAAAAATCTTATTGAAATGGGATTTTCAACGAGTTATTACATACAAATAAATTAGGAGATAATTTGATAAGCTACCAGCAAATTTGATATGGTATCTAATTACTAAAAGTTTCGCACATATAGGCACAAATACCTCGTGAAAGGACTTATACTAAGCAATTGACTATAGGCTCTTTCTGTACGGTAGTTCTACCAAAACTACCAACAACAAAAAAGTAATATATATATATATGTATATATATATATATATATATATATATATATATATATATATATATATATATATTCGAGAGAGAAGATGTGCTTATAGAACAACTTCAATGCAAACACTCCTAAGAGAATCTAGGCTTCCATATTTTGAAAAAAACTTTTCGAAGAATATAAATCGGCTTTTATCGTACCATAATTTAATCATAGATGCTGGGACTACGGAAGTGTTATCATCCAAGCAAAGGCAGAGTATCCTATCAGCTATATACAAATGTATCAACTAAACCATACACTTCAAGGAAAAATTTTCTAAATTTAACTTGAAAAATCCTTAATTGGCATACGACACAACTTCTTAATACATCAGTTCTTTGTCATAGAAATACGAAGTTACACCATACGAAATGTATAAGCAACTTTTCCAACAAATAACAGTAGCTTTTAAAAGTTCCGAATGGTAGTATCTCTTTATATATGCATCTAAAAAACTCAACGTGGCATACGCAGTTGTAGATCAAAATGGTAGGTAACACTTTAAGTTCAAAAATATTAGGTGAAAATACATCAACTTTTACAGCGGAAGTTACGGGTATTCAACAAGCCATAATCATTGGTAGTAAATCCAGGAAAAAAATCATTATACAGTAGCAAAAGAGGCATGCGCAGCACCGATTATAAAACGCCCTTTGAAAAACTCGATATACTCAACTTAATTACTAATGAACTACAAAAAACCGAGAATTACAGATATGAAAAACTGTAATCACTCTCAACTATTACAGTAAAACACTTAAATAAACTTGTCATAATGTAAGAACTCTCCAAACAAATTACCTTTCCAACAAAGATTTCGATTAACTTAAGGAACCCAGCTCCGACAACATTGCCATTATTTCTAACTACATACAGTGTGTGACAAAACATAAGTACGAACTTATTATTATTAATAATTATAAATATATGCCAACAAAAAGATAAAACATATCTAAATTTCAAATTACTTTGTTTATTTATAAAGCTAATAAACTAAATTTACTAAAATGGAATAATATTTAAACAAATTATTTTCAAATTAAAAAAAAATCATATTAAGTCTGCAACATTGAATCTTGTAAGCGACAAAACATAAGCACATTTCCAGTCCAATAAAAAATAATATTAATTATAATATTTCACTAATATTTAGTTGCGTAGTCCTTATTTTTCAAAACTGCTTCACATCTCCATGGCATAGACTCTATTAGGTTCGATTTCCCCGGAAATCCCGTTACATGCGATTTCCACTTGTCGAAAAAGGTCAACCGTATTTTTTCAATTATCCCGATTTATTTTGCGATCTACAATATCCAATAGATTTTCTATGGGATTGAGATCAGGCGACTGCGCTGGCCACTTTAAAACGTTAATCTTATTAGTCACGAGCCACTCTTTCACACATTTGGCTGTGTGTTTGGGCTCGTTGTCGTGTTGATACCGCCACCTTCGTGGCATTTCGCATTCTGCGTATGGTAGCATTACGTTTTCCAGGATATCCCTATACATAAAACGATACATTATGCCATTTACTTTATGAATTGGTCCGATTCCATGGCCAGAAAAACATCCCCACACCAAAACATTCCCTCCTCCGTGTTTTACCGTACCTTTCGTATGCAGGGAGTTGAGGCGTTGTCCTTTAGGTCTGCGAACTAGCCTAAATCCGTCAGAACTTCTCAAATTAAACTTCGATTCATCAGAGAAGAGAACGGTCTTCCATTGGGCTGTACTCCAATTCACGTGTTCCTTTGCAAATTCAACTCTAGCTAATCTATTTTTTGCGGAAATAAATGGCTTTTTTGCACTTCGGTATGACTTCAATCCACCTTCAACAGCTCGCCTTTGGATAGATCTTATTGAAACATTTAATGAAAGTTGATTTGCAATAGACCTTGATGATATAATACGCTAAATAACACTATGATTAATTATAAACTTGTTTGCAATAGAGGTCACTGATTCACCATTATTATAATCATTTATTATTTTTTCTTTTAAATGCACTGAGTACTTATTGTTTGCCATTTTTCTTGAAAAATTTGCAAAATATTACCGTTGACTTGGATAGATTACAACCGACTTTAACCACGTGCAAATTTTCTTTATTTATTCTTACAATGTTAAGAAGAGGGATTTTACTATTTAACGGTAGTAATTTACGGTTAATGAAGAATGTATAAATCTATTAGTTCGTGCTTTTCTTTGTCGCGGACAAAAAGCAATGCTGTGCATTTAATATAATTTTTTCTTGTTTTAAGTTAAATTTTTTTGAATTATATTTTGTTCTAGTAAATGGGGGCTATCATCGTTCTAAATAAATAAAAATAATTTAAATCGCAGAAAGGTTTTCCATGTTATTAAGATATATGATTATAATTAAGTTTTCGTGCATATGTTTTGTTGCATACTGTATATGCCTCGGTAAAATATTAAATTTAAAATAGACTACTTTGTAATAGCCCACGCAGTTAGTGATTTATATATTACTATTATATGCATATAAGTTTAATATCATTTAAAAAATGAATTGTATTTTATTTAAATTTTCCATTTTTAGTTTTAATTCTTGTTTTAAAATAAACTTTGTACAGTGTTTTCACGCGATCCCAGATAAATATGGCTACCAAAGCTGTTGAGAAAGCGGTGTAAGTTATAAAAACTATTTGTTGCTGCAACATATCACATTTGAACACTTCATGGTATGTTGGAGTTAAGGTTACCTGTAAAGTTTGCTTAAATTAACTTGAAAAACAAACACTATGAATGTTTTCAGTCTCACCATAAGAAAACTAGGATTTATTTTATTTCGCCAATTAAAAGAAGCAACGGTATACTCTTCAATGCCCCAGCGATTAATGGAATAACAATAATGATGAGAATGACCAGCAAAGAGTAAACGAGGGTGTAATAATTTTCCTAAATATCAGAAAGTATTATAAGTTTCTAATACTGGTATAAACAATTTTAAATTATAACTTACCCAACCAATCTGTTGCATTTTTTGATAGAACTTCCCATTTTTCACGATACTTTTCAATTTGTGGAGCATCATGTTGTCTACATGAGCTATCTGATTCTCTGTATGTAGGAAAATGTTGGAGAACTATTGGACGACTATAATGCTTGTGATCTTTAAGAGTTTTGGTATCCTTACAATCCTTTGGACTTTTTAAACAGTTTAACTTGGCTAGAATTTAAACATGATATAATTTTTAAGGACATTTTCACACATACTGTTTTGAGTGTTCGCTCTATTGCAAATAAAAATTATATTAACAAAAATAGTTTACCTCCAATTTCTTGTAGTTCACTTATTGCGGTGTTACAAAATTCGCAGCCATCATTTTCCATTGCCACTGAATTAATAAATATAAAGTGGTTTCCACGTATAGTGTACATTTCAACACCCGTATTATTGAAATACTTTTCAAAGCGATCAACAAAATAATGATTCATTCTATAATATAAAATTTAAATTATGCGCCCATTTAAAGAACACAACAGCCACTTACTTATAATGGAAACCAATGTCATGATTTCCCGCCGCACTAATGATCGGTATAGAGTCCGGCGTATAGAAAATACTGTAAAATCTTCGCACATATTCTTTGAATTCATCATGATCCACCATGTCGCCTTCATCGAAAAGATCGCCTAGAACAAAGACCACATCAGGTTTATGAATAAACATAGCTGCTTGGAACGCCCGCCTCATGTGCCATTCACGATATAGTTTATCTAACCAATGACCCCTTACAGGACCCAGTAGATGTGTGTCGGCTATTATCATGGCATGCATTTTATTTGAAATAAAATCATGTTGATCTGATGTTTTTGAGTGGGCTGATGGCCACTGACAACTCATAAGTTTAATATAATCACAAAGAAACTCACAAAAACCGACCAATAATACGATTACAATAATATACCGCCACCACTTCATACTGTTTACTTTTTGATGGACTTTTTTTAAATACATTTCACACAAATGTTGCCAGATTATTGATATTAATTTGGTTTGTACGAGGGCAGACTAAACAGGTTTACTCAATAGCGCAGCTGAGCAAATGTTTTAAATTCGCATATGTATATGAATTTGTTTATTCTGGCTTTTTCATTTAACACTATTCTATTATACCCGCAACACACGAGGCATCATTGGCCGAAACATGTTTTAGAAATGTAGTTTCATTTGTTGATATAAACGATGCACTGTTGCAAATAATTTAGGATAGTTTTTTTAAATAGTTTGGCGTTCTTCGTTTCATATATATTATTAGGTAGGTGTCAATACACGTTAAATTATTACCGGCCGCCGAGAATAATTTTCTTGCCGTCGATAGGCTTAAATATAGCCGGCTACGTGATCTGCCGGTAACATATTATTTAATTAAAAAACCTTTAACGTACCAGAAAAGAATTGTGAATTCTTGTCCAGGAGTCCATCATCGTGGGCACTGGAAGAAACAGATTTTTAAATATAAAGCCAAATTCTTTGGTAAATAAATACCTAATGACTACACAATAATTCCATGCAAGAGGCGATCTCACTTCTTTATACTTAATTTTATAACAAATATTTATTCGATAAAAGTCCGGAATTTGTATTCGATAGCAAATGTTCTTTTTTCTTTGTTGTTATCTGTTGTTTTATTATAATTTTGTGTTTTTATCGTAAGTATAGTGTCTTGTGCGTAGATAATTGAAGTGTGACTTCCTCGTTTTCTGTGAAGTATCTCGTGGTGCTGTTGGTATTCGTGTATATCGTGTTGGTATTAGTGTTTGTTATTTTTGGTATGAAAATACTATGACTACCCAGCTAGCATTTGGAAGATCATTTTTTTAAATCAGCTTGCTGAGTCTTCTTTGAGTACTTTTGGTGATCAAAAATTGATTAATCACTTCCACGATTAAAAAAGGGCTCGAAAATGATTCGCGCTAATAAGTTAGATGAGTTTGATTTAAAACACAACAACAAATTGTATAGCAATCGCAAATTAATCTACCAGACGTTTAAAATGTGACTATTATTTCCGTTATTTACTATCACATTTTGCTCATCTGGAAGACTGAAAAATGCTTAGTTAAAAACAGATCATGCAGTTGTTTGAAAAGTGATTACAATTATGTATTTCATGATCATATTTTGCGCAGATAGATGATTAAACACTGCTTGTTATGTTTTTTATCTCTTAAGTATAACAGTACAATCTGCGTATTCTTGAGTAAATGTTAAAAATTAAAATTTTTTGTTCATTTAAAAAAGTTACATCGAGTTGAGAATATCGATAGTTGTGAAACTATAATTAGTAAAGATGAGAGCTAAATGTACCAACAATTTTTTTATATAATTTTTATGAAAGTAATTACTTTTTAATTTTAAAGTACAAATTATTAGTTGTAATGAAGACCTTTATAACAATTAAATATTTGTTGTGAATAAGGCCATGTAGGTATCTCTTGGTGTGAAAATAATTTATTTCCATAATCTCTTTAGTTATTTTTTTATCTGAAATATGATGTACCTACATACATCACATGAAAATTATTATTTTTGTTTTTGTTACTCTACGCTTATATGGACATGATTTTTGAATTTGCGTCAGTGTGAACGTAGGGCCCAGAAAGTCAACAGAAAAATATTTGAGGAGTCAAATACGATTAGGAATACGACTGTGAAATGCCTCAAATTACAGTCATAAATGACATAAAAAAGACTCCTAAATGAATAGATATATGAGCGATAAATGACAATAAAAAGACTCCTAAACTGACTGTTAAATTACTCAAAAAAGACTTTTAAGCGATTATAAACAGGACTAAAAGACGACTCGAAAGAGAGTCGCAAATGATGTGATATGCGACTAATAAATGACAGGAAAACGATACAAATAATACTACTAGAATAGAAGTCGAAAATGACTCTAAACTAATATAGAAAAAGACTCATAATTGACTTGTCAAAAAGAGTCGCGCGTAGTCACGTTTTTCTCCCGACGAAAGCATCTTTTATGTTTTTAATCACGCAGTAGAGTCGAAAAAGACCCGAATTCGATTAAAAAATTCAAAAAATGCTAGCTGGGTATAGAGGCATTGCCAATGTGTGATTTAAACAAAGACAGGGCCGGCATAGAGATGTTAAATTTTCATTCATTAATCAGATCAAAAATGTAGCACCACTACATGCCTGTTTTAAATTGAAAATGGAAAAATTAGCTTTATATAATACACAGGAAAATGGAAATATGCATTAAAAAAATTAAAATGTATGGAAGATAAATAGGCTTAGTTTAGAAATAGAAACGATATCCTTTATAAAAGAATCATTAAACTAAAGTGGATGCGAATTTCCGTCATCCCTTGTCAAGTTTGGTTTGTCAACCGGTTTCGGCTATGTGTCATTTTTCGTTCTGAACGAACCCTGTCGCAATATCAAATCAAGAATTAAAGTGATTGCATTTCAATTAAATCAAAAGCAAGTTGACAAGCACAATTTTATTTAACGAGATAACTAAGCCGAATAAAGTGAAAACAAAATATAGGTAATTAAAAATGTCTTATAGCTAAATATTTTGGGTTATTAAATTTAAAAAAAATATATATTTGGTGATTTGTGTTATTCAACCAATAAAAAAGGAATCGATTAAGATTTCAAATATTTATTAAGACTAAACTCAAATTTATTTAAATACAAACTATAGTTGAGTTAAACGATCTTAGACGCGTTGTCGTATATCAAAAGGAAAAAAGGAGAATTCAGCTTTTTTGCTCGTGTTCTAGTGCTAAACAAAAAATATATTTTAGCACCCGGGTAGTTGGTGCGTTGAGTATATATATGACGGTGAAGCAGGCTAATTTCTGTCCTTAGCGGCGCCCAGAAGAAGAGCGAACACAGCGGCCTTGTGATATATGAAGTTCATATACTTCATATGTATATACTTACTATCGAAAGCGCGCCTGAAGCCGCAATTTTTTATCCTTGGGCAAGCGTCAAAATTAGCTCAGAAAAATCGGTCCGCCATAAAAAACAAAATATTTTGGTTGCGCCTAAAACAAAAAAGATATAAACATTTAAATTTAAAAAAAAAAAACATATTTTTATATTACATCTTAATTTTAATAGTTGTTTTATGTAGATTATGTGTAGAGTTTAGTGAAAAGTAAAATTGTTAGAGTAAGCAGAAACTTTTAGTGTAAGGAAAATTTTAGTAGTAGATAAGGTCATTGCTCTGTTATTGTTAGTGCCTAAATTAAAAAAAATAAAATAAGAATAATTACTTTCCGAGCGTCAAGATTTCTATTTGTTAGTGATTTCGTAAAGGAGGAAATTTGAAGTAGAGAAAAATGGAACGAGTATTTGCACAAGTCATGCCTAGCATATATGGGTTGTAAGACAGAATATAACAGTGTTCAAAAGTGTTTATTTTTATTCCTTTAATTTTTTTTTGCTAGCTTCTTTCCAGAACTAAGCAAATAGACATTTTCTTAGGCGTTTAATGAGGTTTTTTTCTTTGTTTTTCGATTTAGGTACATTCTAAATATTTTTCATTAGGAATAAGTCTAGATTAAGCGAAAATAAGTAGGAAAACAATTAGGTTTAAGTATCTTTAAATAAATATGTATGTAAATGTTGTTATTTGTTTAGTCAACCAGATATGTATGTGTTTGTGCTAACATTTTTTCAGGGTGAGATTGGAGATGTGAGATAAGTACGCTGGGATAAGTGTTTGCGTGTGAATATAGGGGGCATTATTTAACCTAAATTTATAATGGAACGAAATTGTCTCAGGTTAGGAGGGCATTTCAGCGCCGCGACGAGGCAATACATAACAACACAAAGAAACTTCAATTGTACGTAAACATCACAGATACTATTAAACAAATATATGCTGAAGAAAAGTAATTGATGTTAGTGATTATTTGCATACGATCATTACATCTCGACTACTTTCAACGAACTAAGCGATCAAAAACAATAAAAATCTATACAGACGATGAAATATTGTATTTAAAATGAAACAATATTTTTACCAAATAATCCAACATTAAGTGCCAAATGTTTCCTCTAATGTTCCTCGTGCCTAGACGGTATTAACTTGATTAAAAACCATGCGATAGCGAAAAATCATTGAGGTTGAATTGTATCAAATACTCTTCAATTGCGCCAACCCTGACTGATTTATTGCCGAGGAACTGCCAGGTAGATAAATTCTTTCTTGGAATCACTAAGCTTAGAAACGTCATGGTACGTACTTAGCTAGATCAAACGCCAACTGCAATTTAAAATTGGAAAAAAATCGTCAAACAGTACGAACAATGTCCGGGAAAATTTTTTTTTTACAATTGTCATATTTTTCATTATCTATTAGAACTTTTTTTAACTGTATAAAGTATTATCCTCCTGGGGAAGACGTTTTTATATTCACAGAAAACCAAAATATATTTGATTCTATCGTATACATCTCGACTTTCATAGTCATTAGTCCGATTCTCTATATTTTTTTAAACGATAATCGTATCGGATAAAACTTTTAACAACAAAATTATAGACGTTGCTACTCAGTAACCGCGTACTTAACAATATTCACTATTTGTTAAGTCAGCTGTTGTTATCTAAACCATTATCGAGAAAACTAAGCGACATATACATTTTTCTTGTTTATTCAATCGACAAACTAAAATTCATGGCATCTTTTAGCGGCAGAGTTATTAGTCAGTTAAAAAATCTTTCAAGAACCACAAATATTTTTTATGAACAAGGCAGTAAGTACGAGTACATAAGTATATATGTATGTACTACATGCGGAAAAAACCCTACATGTTTTTTCCTCGCCTTTTGTAAAAATTTCTATAATCATTTATTTTTTTTTTAATTCTTTGCGATTTTCATAATTTGACATTTTTGATAGAGTTGCCACATTGTATCAATTTGATTAAACAGGAAATTAACGATATCTACTATAGTCTCCATGAATCACAATCATAACTGCAAACAACAAAAGATGTCGACAAATCTTGCGACTGTAGAATCGTTTAAAGAAAATTTAGTGAATCGCACTACAGATGAAAGCGTAACTTTTCCGAATGTTTTGAAAAAATTCTGACATATCTCTGACTTGGGGACACCAAATCTAATTTCTTGCGATTCGAAAACTTACACTCTAATCTGAAAAAGTTCTAAACTCATGATATACACGTACGCATCCACATGTAAAAATTTAATAGTTTTTTAGGACCAGTTCAAAGCTTTGTATACGCATACATTTTTAAATTATCTACGGTTGTTAACATTATTTTTGGGATGATCTGCGTAAATTAAATTGTGGACGTATCTACAATATATAAAGTAGTGTGATTGATGGAAGTGGATATCATGGTTATACAATATTTGGTATCGATAGCAATAAAATCAAAAGACTCATTAGTGTTAAGGGCCAATTTCGTAAAGAAGTTCTGATATGAGATGTGCTAGGTGAAATAGTATTAGAGATGTAACCAAATTTACTACACTACGCACTCGGCACAAAATGAGATTATATGCCAAAATTTTAAAATTATCTTTCAAAATTTTTTTCAATTGTAAATTTATCTTTAAAATATTGTTACATTTATTACCACAGTAAACGTTAACTTTAAGGGTTCGTTTAATTGCAAGAATTAAAATACACAGTAATGTAATGATTTTACTAATACTACATTTACACCTAGGCAAAATCTGGTACTTATGAGATTTTGAGCGAAATCTAGTTCATTTCTACCAGATTACCCATACAAAACAAAATCTACTTACGAACTAAATGATGCAACTATGTATTTTTTGCTAATGTACTGAAATATACAGCGCTGAACAAGAAAATTTTGACATTTATAACAAAAAAAAAAGCGCGGTAGAAACAAAATATTTGCAGCAACATTAAAAAATAATAAAAGTTTAAAATAAGTGTTTTCAAATTGGATAAAACAATAATGAATAAAGTGTAAGTAATATTACATATGTAATTATTTGTATAAAAACAATTGTAGCACGAATTTAATTAAGTTTAGAGCCAATTTTTTATTCTTTCTTCAGTCAGCTGTTTTTGTTATGAAAATGAAATCCAATATTTTGCGTAGATGTAAATGTAGTATAATACACAACTTTATTCGGCAATTGCGACTCTTATTTTCAACTGTTCAGAACTAGTTTACACTGTAAACTTAACACTCTTATATACACACAGATATTCACTCTATGAAATCTTAAAGTAAACTCTACTCTCTGCGGTGGACGGCGCCTTTATATAGAAATCACGGCCGGTTCTTGTAATGTCCCGAACATACGTGATACTGCGCATCATTTATTTCATTTGCTGGCTTAGTAGTCTTGTATATGGGTTCGTGTGTGTATATCTTCTGTTTACTTTTTTGTTGTGTATTAGATGTTTTTGTTTCTACTTTAAATCGCGGTTCGAAGAATTTTCGCTAGGTTCTTGTTTTTGCTTTATGTTTATAACATTGCGTATTTGTACAATAGGTCGTTTCACACCAATATCTTGCTGACAATTACTCTTTTATGATTTAATTAAACATCTTTGATTATTACTTCGTAATAATAATTTAATTTCTTCTTCATTTTGAACAAACAAAATTAGACAACATTGTAGTTTTGTTTGAATTATTTCTTTGCTTTACAACTCAGTGACGCATTTTACAGTATTTTTGCCCATGAATTTCACAAATAGTAAAAAGTATGTAGTTTCGGTTTTAAGTTTTTTTTAAAATTAATTTTTAAACATGATTTTAAATTTGCATATTTGTGATATAAGGTATATAAATAATTATAGTTTCATAACTTTTTGTGAATAAATATCATTCATTTACGAAGCATAAGAAAAACCAAACAAGAGCGCTATATTTGGCTTTGCAGAACCTTATATACCCTTCACAAAAGAATCAACTACTAAAAATGTCTTACAGACTTTTCTCGGTGCAAAGGATTGTTTGCATTATTTCTTTTGGCCTCTGGCTTCAGTCGTCTTAATATACATTTCAACTCTTTTTTCATATTCATATAAGCATTTTCGAGCCGTTAATAGATTTTTTGATTGAATTATGGCACTCTTAATTTTTATTTATTTTCGATTATTTGGTGAATTGTAGATAATAGAGCAATTGCAGTTTTAGTAAAATTTTTAATATTTGATCAAATTTAAAGTTTTCGGGTAAATTTTGCCGTTAAATTTTAAAATATGGTTCAGTTTGCTTTTGGTTACTTATTTGTGAAAATTAGGTGTAAACTTGTGTAACATCGATTTTCTTAAAATTTGGTGATAATTGGATTTTTGTTTATTTTTTTTTTAAATTTAGGTTTTTATTACTATTAACAATCAATAATATAATAATTAATTTTGATTATTTCAGTTTTTTATTTTTATGGTGAATTTTTGAATTCGTATTGGTTTTTAAAATTTAGCAAAATCTCGAATTTTAATAAATTGTTTGTGTGTTTTTTAAATTTTATTATGTTATTTTTGTAAATTATAATTTTTGATCTAAAGTTTGGGTTTGTGGTGAATTTTCGAATCTTAGTTAATTCCCTAATTATGGTAAAAATTCATTTTTTTATTTTTCAGATTAATTGAGATTTTTGATAAATTTTATAGTTTTTATGATTTTTAAATATTTTGGCAAATTTTTTTGTAAACATTTGTGGTGAGATTTGATTTTTTATTTATGTGTTTAACATCTATTTAAAAGTAAAAAATTGTTTTTTTTTCTAACTTTACGGCTTTGTGGTGAAAGTTTTTGCGGTAAAATTGGAATTATTTTTAAATTTCGGGTTTTTATTAAATCAATTTCTTTTATTCCAGTTTTTCGATTTTATGGTAGATTTTTAAATTTGTGGTGAATTTAAAATGTATGAAAAATTTCGAATTTATAGCAAGTTTGAAAAGGATTCAGAATATGCAAATATTTTGAACTTATGAATAATCGTTTATCCGTATGAGTAGAGCCATGTTCGGATTAACGCCACATCTTAAATCCATGGCTCTCCTGCATAGCGACCGACATATGTATGTCTTTCTTATACATTTAACCACATTGGTTATGCGCAATTGTATGCTATATTAAGGGCTTCTTTAGCCCGTCTGCATAAACGATTTGGGTTCTTTCCCCTCAGAAGTATTAAAACATAGTTAAAGCCCTTAATAGACTGTTTATTGTGGTTACCCACAGTTGGGGTAATAGGATGCCGCCTATGGATTTCGTTGTTCCACCCTGTGCCAGATATTTATTTCATGGGAACCGATGCTAATCCATCCATTCCTTAGCATGTAACTGATCCTTAATGCTTGGTCAATCTGAAACTGGTCTAGTGTGCTACTTCGTGCAAAGCTGTTTTCACTAATCTACCTTTGATATATGCATGTACTCTAAACATCAGCCTTTCATCTGCAATCCTTCTTTTAACCGTGTCGTCTACTATTCGCTAATTGGCCGATGGGCCTTGGGAGTTCATAACTTGCATGACTTGGTTCAGGTATGAAGACTATTCAGGCTTTCTGCCAGCTTTTCGGTGTATATGCAAAAATTAGGCAATTCTAACCAAGTGAGTTGATACTAAGTTAACCTCATTCTGTGGAAGTGACTCAAATATTCCATCCGATCCTGCTGCCTTAAAAAGAGAAAGCTCCTTATAGCGTTCTTAATCATTCTATTTATAATAATAGATCCTCTGTGCATCACGTTTCCATCCTGTTGCTGTGCCTTTTACCAGCTGAAAAATGAGTTGTCATCAGGAGCTGGATGATTTCCTCTATTTTTTCTGCTCTCCTACCCTTATCATCCACCAAGGATTGAATCTGTGTGTAAATGAGTCTGTTAAATAGCCTACGGACATCTTTCCCCATGGAGCAGATCTCCCCTGTCTCTCAGGGTTTCTCCTGGGCGTTCCTTTTCCGCAACTCTCCTCAAAGGAGCTAACTAGAACTTCCGAACCTTTTTCACATTCTTATCAATTCCATCTCGAATTAGACAGTCGAAAGTCGGTTGCCCTAGTGATGTCTTATTAGATTTCCGAACCTCGTCCAGTTGATCTTGGCCGTGTTCCGAAAACTTATCGGGTCTGGCGGAAGCATTGTTATCTTAAATATTACAAGTAGTGTTCGTCAGATACCCTCCATTCCAGAATGTCTTCAGTATGGTTTTCTGAACAATAATTTATATCTAATACGTCTTCCCTTATCTTGTTAACAAACGTTGCCCATTATCAGTGTTAAGTAGCGTAAGGTCGTTAGTATTTAAATAATCTATTAGAGCCCGTCCCATCTGATTACAATTAGCACTACCGCATGCAATAAGGTTTGAATTAGGATCGCAGCCAATAAGTACTTCCTTACCTGTTTGTTTGGCCTCTCTCTCTCCAAACGTTGCAGCTCCGACGTAGGTGACAGTTGCCTCATAGGGCAAATATAATGTCGCGTGGTACATGCTGCCATTGACTTGCTTCAGTCAAAGTTATTTCAGGTTTAACTTCTTATCTTAATGAACAAAACATTCTCCCGGACCATCAGTTTGATTTTGGCATAGTATTATTGAGCATAGTACTATTTATTGACAAAGTCTTCTTGATAACTCCCACCAGCTTCTTAAGAAATATTTGACTGATAGAACGTTTAAAGTAAGGTCAAAGGATTAGTTTTCTAAACATGGCAGGATCTTTGCAGGAGTCACTCAAGATACTATACTAGAGCCGCTACTATACACCGAATATTCCAGTTTTCAAAAGTTAACTTCTTCGTTGATCATTAGGGTCAGTTTTATTTTTTTACATATTTTTCCATAGGTCATGTTAAAATGTGGATCAATGTCGAATTGATATCAAACAAATTTAATGCTTTTTATATATTTAAAAAACAACGTTTTTAAAGATGTTAGGCATTGGAATACATTTTACCTGTTCGGTCTATTCTACAAATAAGGCGTAATGGTATGAGCAACTATTACTTATACGGAAAAGTTCTAGCAAGAATTCTGATATGAATGAAACCGACTTAAGCAGTTAGATTACTGCATGATTGATGATTTATATAAATTTTTTCATATTTTAGTAGACATTATATAATGCTCATGCTTATTTCGTCAAATATGTACAAGTATTTGCCTACTGGTCCAAATTCGACCACTCTATATTCGTCTAATTTTTATTTGATTTTCCGACACTGTGATTTGATACAGATATTTTGAACTAATTTTCGTCATCCCTTGTTAAATTTGGTGTGGATAGAGATCGGTTTCGGCTACGTGACATTTTCGATGTCAATTATCGTAACCTATAATGGTAAAAAGGATAATAAAAAAATCGTATTTTCTATACAAGGATAATATGTTGAGATAAATATATGTACATACGTCTTAACGTTGACAGACATTAGAGGGATATACACTCCTGTTCAATTGAATAGACCTACATAAAGTGTGTTACTAAGCAGGCCATATATCAGAAACTTTTTGAAAGTGAAATTAAGCAATAATTTTAGCATAATTTTTCAGAAAAAATTTAGTTTACTCTTTTTGAATTTTAAAGCTCTTTTGTAGATTAAATTATACCCTGATGAAATTTGTTAAGTGTTTAATTAAAAATTGGTAAACATGAGTAAAAACAAAACTGTAAGTGAAAGATGTAAAATCGGAGTTGTAACAGCTTTAAATTGCGTCAAACTCAATCCTTTCCGTATCAAAAATTAGGACTGAAGAATTCTCACAGCCTATTAAACATATATTGTACATAAGTAAAGAGTAAGTTATTATATTCCGAATGTTCAGTTGCTTAAAAAGTATAAAATATTACGTTTCGTTACATAATTATTTACAAAAAAATCCATATAACAATAAAGTTTGTTGTGTAACGCAGTTTTATTTTCCAGCTGGGATTACGTTTAGCCTTTCCAGGGTTTTACTAAAGGTCTGCTTGCTTTAATACGCAGATGGTACTTGTATGAACACAGCTATTTTGTTACCGAAACTATTATGGCGAATGTGTAATTGTTTACTAGGTTACAGCAAATACAAGATAATTTCGGGAGACCTTGTGTTCGAAAAAATACGAATGAATATAAATCATATAATTTCGGTAGACCTTATACATTCATTAACTAGACGACTATACTACGTTAGATACAAGGTAGTTTCGGGGGCGCTTGTATTCGGGAAAGTATGGTTAAATATGAAGCATATAAGTGTTAAAAACGGCTGCCTTTTATATTCCGTAAAGTAAGATTTTTATACGAAGAATATAATATAATTTTGGGAGACCTTAATATTCGTCGGAAGGTCTCGGTATTTCGAATAGAAGATAATTTCGGGTGACCACCCTACAATGCGATTAATCTATGGTATATACAAGATAATTTCGGTAGACCGTGTATTCGGCAAATCGGCGGTTCTAATACGGTCGGTACAAGTTGCCTGCTTGTAACTATAGTTCGTACGGTAGCGATAACTGCTCCTCCCCTCAAGGTCAAACCACCACGCTATAACCAATATTTAGTATAAACTAAATGAGAATTATGACGTATAAGCAACGAGTAATTTGGATCTATTAATATGTTGGCTACCACGTTCTAATAATTTGTGTGTTGTTACATTATATTAGCTACTTATTACTAATATTTGAGTGTTTAACTTTGTAAATTTGTAACAGCACGTTACAATTGAAATCTTTGCAACTTCTAAAGAAGGGATCAGAATCGGCATAGTTCGTGCTAAAAGCATTATTTGCAAGCGGATAATGGTAGCATGTAGGTTTTTCTGGGATATGTTATGATAAGTTACCAATTAAGAAATCCGATTATATTTAAAACAAAGATTACATTTAGCATTCTTCTACGGCTTATTACGGATTGTACATAGCTTTGTAATCTGCGAATACAAAATAATAAAAACTGTATTTGTACAGATTCAATAGTGTTAATAGTGTTAATATGTTGGATCCCATATAATTGATCCATATTTCATAACAGGACCAGCAAAAGATATTGATGAAACCAGGGGCACTTTTTGCTTTATTTACAACTAAGTTATGTAATATGTTATGTTGAATGAAATTCACTTTAGGATCAAGTGAACTTCCGAAGTCTGTACAACTAAATACATTGTCCAATTAATAACCACCATAAATATTTGACGTTTAAATGAGATTTTAATTGAGTTATAAAATTTAGTGTTCACACAAATGCAATTTAGCTTACTCAATTAGCATATGATAACTGAAAGTATTTTCATAACTCGACAGTGTTTCCACGACCCGTTGGTGTTTTCACGACCCGACAGGGACGTTTGAAAAAGCGCGTAATCATGTGTTATGCAATTACCACCTTAATGAGAAAGATATAGCTAAATTGGTAACAATGAAACTTGTTGTCCATTTTATATAATCGTTGTAATGTTGTTGTACGTTGTCGGGTATAGTTAGTGATTATTACATTTAATGTGTTCATTTTACAGAATTTTCTGCTAAATAAGCACACTTCACCATACTTGCATTGTGAATTTGATTAAATTTATGGTGTAATTAAGTACTAATTACTAAATTTATTAATTGAATTATTGCATGGTAAATTAAGCTGAATTAAATCCTTAATGGGGTAAATCTAATAATTGTGAAATTAAGGCGCATGTGTGAAAATACTATTAATTTTTACACATGCGCCTAGATCGTTTTTAAATTTTTTAACATAATAGTGCGAACTTCTAGATCTCTATTTTGAAAAACAAAATGCTGCTCCCTATTGATAAGAGAGAGTTGTATATCCAATTGAGGCAATTTTGAGTAAGCCCCATCAGCTGCAGCTTTTTTATAAGAATTATATGGGTAACCTTACTAAAAGTTTTACTAAAGTCCGTATAAGCAACGTCAGTTGGCTTTTTACTAAGGCAACCACGATTAACTAGAGTTGTAAACTGCAAAACGATGGTCATTGTTAGTCGATCTTTACGAAAACCATGTTGACAAGGAGATAATAAAGATGAAACGTGATGACAAAAATGATCAATAGCGAGTTTTTAAAAAAGTTTTGGTATAGTGCTCAGTTTACGCTTATTATCTGTGTAGTCAGTTTTGTTGTTGGATTTAAATAATGGAATAATGAACGCTTCCTTCCATATTTCTGGGAAGAAACCAAAGATAAGTAGAAAGCTCGGTACATTATCAGGTTCAAATTTGTACGAAAATTTTAGCTTTTTTTAAGCAGCTGAGAAGTGAAGATTCATTTAGAAATGGGATCATAATTGATTGATATCCGAGTTCCAAACCTGATGGTGGATCAAAATCTGGAATTCGATCAGGTAGAAGAAGATAAATCCGCAAACATATTACTTATGTCACGATCAGCATCAGGTCCACGATCATTAAATATTGTGCCATCTTCAGTGAAGATGGCACATAGCCGAAACCGGTTTGTCTCCAAACCAAACTTGACAAGGGATGACGGAAATTCGTTCCAAAAATCTACATCAAAACACCCTGTCAAAATATCAAATCAAGAATCATTTAACTTCATGACAGCAGACCAGCAAACCAAGCAGACCAAAAACAGTTTTTGTAAATTTTATGAAAAATATTCGCACAAAAAAAGAATTAGATAAACAATACAGTTCAGTGTCAAAATGTCAAATGCTAAATAAAAAAACGTTAAGATTAATTCAAAATATTAAATTTAGCTGCAAAGATGTCTGCCTGAATGGAATGGTCAGGTCACACTGTGTGCCATAGAAAATTAAATGACAATGACGCGAATGTCGTTCGTCAAATACATACTTTCATAAATATGTATGTACATCAATCAACCTGTAAAATAATTTAAGGGTAGACATGGTGGATTTTTTTTTTGCCATAACTGTCATTTAGAGAAAAAAAGAAAAATCAACACACACATTTTGATAAATGTAGACTTGTACTCTTATTAAACACAAGTGGTTTATTGTCGTAATTGTCAATGTTTGTTTTAAAATTCATCATTACCTTTATGTGTGGTAGGCGCAATTTATCTTCCTTTTAGAGTTGCACTTTATTTAAACTCGATCGATGTTCGTTTTATTAATGTCATTCTAAAACATATAGATTTTTTAGACTTCAAAACAGGCAACCAAAACAATGATAAAAGGAAAAAGATCGTGATAAGAAATTTTGCTTATTTTTCAAATCATATTATGTATGTATCCTAAGTATGTATGTACATATGTACATATGTACTCGTAGTAGCATATTTTACTTTTAATAATTTTTTAAATTTATGGTTGTCACTTGTACAAGCACAACGTACGAGCGCAAAAGGCTGTCAACAAAGTGCATTTTGAATAGACACATGCTTATGTATGTTTGTATACATACGTATGTATGTTCATATGTTTTCACCTACTGAGTTGGAAAAAGGAAATGCGCGATCACTTGCAATTAGAAAAAAAACAAACGTAAAAAAGTGATAAATAAAAAAACGCAAAAGTGATAATAAATATTAAATGTCGTCGTCTTAAGTGCACATGCATATGCATGTTTTGTTTGTGTGTATGTATGTATATCGAAGAATGACGAAAAAAGCAATTAAGTTAATATACATACATATGTACATAATTATACATATAACCAGACAAATACATATATTTTTTAATTAATTAATTTTTAAATAATGTTGCAATACAATTAGAAATTGTATTCCAACTTAAATTACAGAGCATAGAAACGTAGAACAGACCAGAGTCTTTGATGGGAATCGAACTCAGCCTAGCACACTCCTAAATAGACTTCCAGGGCAAGGTACATTCCGATGGAGGAAATATTTGATAAAAGACATCAAACATTTTTAACATTATTTGTCTGAAAATTAAAAAAAATTAAGTTTTATGTTTGTGTTCATTAAGTTTAGTTTAACTAATTTGACCTAAAATACTTGTTGTTTATTTTTTCATTATCTAGCACATAAATATTTTGAATAATTTTATTAAAAAAAATATTTTTAATGAACTTTTTAATCCCAACTCATTTTATTATAAATAATGGAAACGTTTATGCTCGAAATCCTTTAGACCAAATGAGAAATCCAAATAAAATCTAATCAAAAACATTAAAGTTTTAACAACAAAAAATTTTCATTTTATTTTCTTTACTGCAAGAAGACAAATTATGTGGGTCTAATCAAATGAACGGGAGTGTATTTATACCGTAAAGTCTACTTTTAGTTTGGCTTAGGGTTTTCATGCATTTAAAATTTTTATTTTATTAGACATTTATTTGAATGTTTTTTAATATATGTATGTATGTAGATATGTACGAGTATGTAGAAAACTTGAAACAAACAAAATGCGATTGCTTTGCATTTAAAAAAAAAAATATTTTTTTAATTGCACAAACGAGTTAATTAAAATTCTTTTTTATGGAAATAAACGAATTTTGTTTTCTAATTGCTGTTTAAAAAAATAACTCTTTTGAAACTCTCGTTGAAATTTTTGAGCGCATCACACCACGTGCGTTTATTTTGTCGTGTATGGGAAACTCAGCCATGGAATCCTGACATCCCCTTAACTATTTTACAAAATGCCAAAATATTTTTAATAACCAATACTTAATAGCGTAACATACATTTCAATCTTGATTTAATATGACTAAAAAAAATAATAAAAACAAATTAATAAATGTAACATTTTTTTGGGGAATTTGATTTCCGGAATGCATTTAATTCAGACTATTGAATAAGTATCGAGGTCGGGGTTAGCGAAGTGTTACTGTACTCCAATTAAACCGAAATAAAACTTAAATTTTTATATTTCTGTCATATATAAAAATTTGCTTTCAAATACCTTATCTGACCGAAATTATTTGTTCTTCAGGATGACAAGTTTGGGTTTATTTAAATTTATGGGCTGTTGTGTAGCGATGCTACACAATGACAACCAAAAGTAAAGAGAAGTGGATTGAATGGAATCCTTTAAAACATTCGTTCGATAGAGTTGATAGAATGTTCCGTTTTCATTTCGCTGACAATAATCGTTCATCTTTTTCTCTGGGTATATCATAAAAAGTGTCCAAGGATCTAAAACTATTGCTATATTGACGTTCTTTTTTTTTAACTGAATGAATTTTGACCAAGTTTATTAAGTAACTACGGCCTCGTAACAATTCTTTTATGTCTAAAAAAAATATTTTTAATAAGTTATAAGTAAGGAAGAATAATATTACGAAAAGTTAGTTTAGTTCTTGTTAAAAATTTATAAAAATGTGTTAAGTATCGTAAGCTGATCTCATTTTGTTTATTAAATTATACGCATATGAGTATGACTGCTCGAGTACTAATTGTGAATAGGATTACGGTAGGGCAGCTGTCTCGACAGACAAAAGGTGTCTGTTTATCTTAATCTTCGGTGTCTATCAACGTGCAATAAATCCCGTACGAGAGAGAGTGGTACCGCTAGTTTGCACGTGTATTTGTTTTATTTCTTTCTGGATAGTCCAAACTTTTATTTCTCTATGGATATTTTAATTACTTATATACCAAGTGACGCAGACAATTATTCGTAAAATCCTACGCTTTCTTCTTTGATTAATGCGCAAGCAGAACCCCACAGCTGAATGGCATATGTATATCCCATATTGGCTTTATAATTTATTTGTATAACATAACTTTATATTCTAAAGCCAGGGTTGAGTCAGGACCTATTAACCCGTGTAGTTGATGCGTTCTAAGTTTAACGGCCGTTATTTTTGCGTTAATATGTCGGAGTCAAGTTCGGTGGCGATCTAGGTAGATTCCCATATATTTAACGTCAGTTTGCAATGCCCTTCTACCTTTATTCTCCACTTTTCTAGCCAATCCTATAATACAATAATGAGAAACTGAAACTGCTGTCTGTGTCGTCTGCAAACGTTGATGTATATTTGTGGCATGTTTGGCATATCCGCTGTAAATATGATTTGTAATAACGACCCCAGTATACTACCTTGCCTTACTTTAATCATTCTATCTACCAAATAGCACCTAAGAATCTTGTGGGAGTTTCCAGGTATAACTCAAGTTATTTTGGCGAGACTTTATCAAACGCCTCAATAAATCAAGCTGAACGGTATTGCTTATTTTCTATCGCCGATCTAATAACGATGGCAATTTTGTTAACTTGCTTTTGAAATAAAACTTTTTTAGGTACCGTGTGGCAGGGTAAAATATATTATTATATATTATTAGATTTGCACTTTTTTTATATTTAATTTCAAACTTTTAAATGTAGAAGAAAATCTTCTATCCAATTTAATATTTCCGAAAAATGTCACTGAAGATGGCGCATAGCCGGAAGCGGTTCGTCTCCAAACCAAACTTGACAAGCGATGACGGAAATTCGTTCCAAAGATCTACATCAAAACACCCTGTCGGAATATCAACTCAAGAAGCATATGTTACCATAACTGGAGAAGCGGTTGTTGAAATTCAAAAATCTACAATAAAATCAATTTAAAATATGCTAATATAAAATTTTAAAATAAAAGGTACCAATTTAAATATTATGCGATGGTACATAATTTTGGAAAATATACTTTTAGACCCAGTGAGAATACGATACTTTTAAAAAAGTACTCTTGTAAAGTTTTTTTTTTTTGAACATGCGGTCTCGATGAGACATACAGAAGTTTAGAAATGTTTGTGTTTGCAATTGCCAAATTTATTTTCCAGAACAAGAAATGCTTAGAAATAAATATGTATTCTCACAGATCTGTGAGCAATAATATTTTAAGACAAGCTGTCAAATCAATTGGCATTTCATTGAAATTTGATTCTGTTTTGAGCGAAGAAATTGTGAAAAGTTTAGCAAATTGAATTCAAAATATAAATTTAGAACAAAATCCAACATATAGTAGAAAAATTAAGATGTAAACATTTTTAAGGAAGTAAAAATAAAATGAAAATGTGAAGAACCTTCTTTATTTAAATTTTGAAAGATTAAATCCAAACATCAAGTACGTGTTGTCCACCCATTAACACAAGATTTAGCATAACATTTTATGTTCCGATATTCCGCCGACGTTGTTGCTTGTGTTAGGAAATAAAAATTTCACGTCACGACGGGCTGTAAGAACTTTTTATGTTAACTACAACCGAAAATCGAAACTTTGGCGCCAGTTTCAAGGTGAAAGGGTTCGTTTTGTTTGGAACATATTTAACTGTATGTGGCTATATATAAAATAGTATCATTGTTGTTCTTTGATTTACTATGAATTTTTAAAAATCAAATGTTTTAAAATTTTTTATTAAAAAAAGTTGTTGCTACAACTTCCACGATATCTCTACAGCTATTTGGCAGATTTAAAAACTATGTTGGCATATCTTAAAGATAATTTTATTTTCGATTTTTGAGTTTTTAATTTAACCCAATAGGACACACAAACGCTTCTCCAACGTAGGCCGCCCAACTACTCAAGACATAACGGTGTATCTTGAAAACTAATGACAGGTTTGAATTCAGCGCCCTAGATAACCTAAGAAACAACGTTCAGTTGTGGAATAAAAAAAGGGTGTTCCCTTGTGTTATTGATATTTTTATTGTTAATGTTGGATATTTGTTTAATGTTTTTTCTTGCTGTAAATACAAATAGAAGAGCAACAACAATAATTGAACTACATACCTGTAGTTAGGCATATTGATATATATGTATACGCACCTGCATATAGACCCAGTTGGCCAAATCGCCGTGCTCGAGATTGTCTTGGATGATTTGTATATGACATTTTTTAATTTGTTACTGTTCCCATAAGTTGTGTGCGACTCAACATTCTGAAAGAAGTCACCGTAAACTCCTAAGGCAGTGGCAAACTCTAATTAGTTTGAGCGACACAGTTTGAATTTTGTTTGTTATTTGTGGGGCACTTAGTCTGTCTTGTAGTCTTTTATTAAGCATGACAAGAAGAGCGTCGTTGTCGCTGTTTCAGTCTTGCACGATTTTTGTGACATTTACTTGGAAAAAAATTGCTCTTGGTGTCTCTCATAAATCCTCCAGGTTGTTCTATTCCCTTCTACCCTACGTTGACTAACATTTGTTGCAAACCATGGCCACTTGGGGATGTTTTTTATATTAATGTTTGTATGGCTATGTGTGTATGAGTGTTATTGTTATTAGGTTAACTGATATTCAATTTGAAGTGTTTTAAACTCCATAAAAAAATTCTACCATTCAGTTACGACTTGATACGCGGCAGGTGAATATTGCCAACTGATAATTATGTCACAACCGATCAAACACATTGGATCGTGGCAGTATACTTCATGCTCCCATCTTGAACTTAAAAATATCATTTTATTTTTGAAAAAAAAAGTGTTAAAAGACAAAATGCCACGAAACAAATTCGATTGGCTAGTAGTTGGCTGGCTATTAGAAGTATCTTAAAGTGTTCATCTCAAACATAAACAAGGCAAGCGCCATATTAAAATCAGAATGGTTTTTTTAAGTTTAAAATGTTATATGTGTGTGTGTGAGAGTGTGTCGATTATTGTCGGTTTGATCGTTGAAAAAGGATTAAGCAGCAGATTACTTGAGCCAAGTGAATACAAACATGGCAAACAAATCTTTGATAAGTTTGTTCGTTTGGCTTAAGTTATTTACAAGCTTATGTTCAGCTGTGACGTTTTCTGTTTCACATAGGGATGACGTCAATTAAAAATGAATTCCGAATAAAGCTGCTTACGTATGTGTAGGTATACGTGGCGAATTTAAAAGAAGTATCTTAAAGTGACACGTGTTAATTTTTTGGCAACTTGTTATTTCTAAGCTCTCTAACGCTTCACTGATAAACATGACTTTTTCAAAAAACTTTTTAAAAAATTTAAAAATCTTTTGCACTTGTAAAATATTTTCGACAATGGTGTCCTTAAAAAAGGGGGGAAGGCATACATTTTAGTTATCGTCAACATAGAACAGCAGTGAATAATAATATGAGAATGAGTCCTTTTGCAGAACAGATCGGTTAATAAGAGTTTTACATTGATTAGCTTAAATTCGTCAGCCAAAAAGAGGTTCCTAAACTAACGCTGTTTTGCCATCATTGGCAAGATACAAAGTGGTCCGTTGAAGGAGCTGAAGGCTTTACTTCGCACATAATTCCTGACGAAACTCAACACTGGAAATACGTTCCCACAAAATCCCTATTATTTTCTGAAGATAACGTTACTGTTCATTGTCGTTGGTGTTAGTTCAGCGCAGATAAAATACCTTATGAAATTTGCTACAATATGGCACCGATTTTTTAGTGCATTATTTTACCTAAATATTATTCATTTTAAAAGGAGGGCGTTTTAGTTACTAGACCACGCCCACTTTATTTGCCAAAGTTTTTAATGGTCCAGAGCCGTGTGAGTTCAGTACCAGTATTTCACTGACGATCAATTGCAAGTTGTATTTTATATGAACGGAAAACACCGGACATAATACGGGTGTGTGTGGATTGTTACGACTGATCGATGCAGATTGGCACTGATACGTAACTGACACGACACTGATGTGTGTAAATAGACCTTAATGTCATCACAATAATTAAATTTTAATAAACTTGAAAGTGGGCGTGACATTTAAAAGACCACACCTACTGTGTTTGACAGCGTCTTTTTTCTATGAAGCATCTATAATCTGATTTTCCAAACCAGATTATTTAAATTGAAGTCAGTATAACTAAATACAAAGTGTTCGTGTCAGTTTTTCGAAGGTCCCCGTTTTTCGTGTCATCTTTTTCGTTAATAATTTAATTATGTATACCAAGTGCAAAGAAAATACCTCTAAAATTGGAGTTTTGTCGTGATGGATTGGCTAAATGTGGCACTATGCAATGGGTCCCTTTGAAGCCGGTCTATAAAAATTTATGTATGTATTTTAAATCTTTCGTAAGGTTGTTCAACTAAAAAAATTTTTTTTCTACTTTGTTTAATTTTATTGAATCTTTCTATTAAAAGAAATTCACAATAAGTATTCAAATTTTATTTGTAAATTATTATTTACTAATTATTACCAATGTAATAACTAATTTTTTGTAATCAAATCTTAAAAATCTATCTTATATTGTGTAGAGAGAGCCGCCTCGCCAGGCTTAATGTGTCAGTTCTTTTTAGTCTCTGGTGGCTGTCAAATTGCGTGCTAGAGTGTTGGGATGTGCAACTAGTTTGTTTACGTATTTGGACGTGTACGTTTTAACTTCTTCGTGAATAGTGGAAACTTTGAGATCCCTATGTATGTTTTCATTTCTTATGTACCAGGGGGTGCATACGATATGACGTAAAATCCTAGACTGTCTTCTCTGTAACTTCTGGAGGTTTGATACACAGGCACTAGCCTTTACTCTTGACTGTAGGGATTTCAGATTGTCGACTGGCTACTGCCGGCCTTCTTCCTCATCACCGAGTCTCTTCAAATTGCTAGCATTTTTCTAAGGCTTAGGTCCACCATGATATTCACATTTAACAAGTGTTTGCCAATGGACCCTAGTCTTATGCTAGCCAGAGCTGGAGATTCACACACAATGTGCGCTACCGTCTCAGCCTCTTTCGCAGGACTATGGACTTTGGAGACTGACCCATCCACCACTTGCGAATTCCTCCATTGGCCAATAAACATCGGTTTTCCTGCAGAGTTTAACCTCTCCACCTCTTGCGAGGCTTCATTACCCTTCCCTATCGGAATCTCACGGTCCAACGCCTTAGAAGTACCTTTAAATATTGACCCGTTTACGCCTCGCGAAGCGTTCTTGTCCATATCTTCCGAATTTCTCCCTTGACCAATTAAAACCGGAATTCTCCAGAGATTAACCTCTGCGCCTCTTGGAAGGCTTCCTGATTACCGACCGCCATAATGAGGAGGTAGAAGTGAGAACTTCTGCCATTGTACGCAGTTATGGCATGCCATACCCTTGCGCTTACCAGCTGACTGCCAGCCGAAGAGTAATAGTATTTTCACACATACGCCTTAATTAAGGCAATTAAATTTGAAATTGAATTATAAAATTTATAATACATACGCAATTTAGCTTACCCAATTAGAATTAGATAATTGAAGATCTTTTCATGACTCTCCAATGATACTTGACAAAACGTGTAATCATGTGTTATACATGCATACATACATACATACAAAATTTTTAATTACCACGATAATATGAAAGAGATAACTAAGCTAATAAAAATAAGATTTGTTGTTCACCAGAGTTGCATTGTGAATTTGATTCAATTTATGGTGTAATTAAGTACTAATTACTCAATTTATTAATTGAATTCTTGTATGATAAATTGATCTCAATTAAAGCCTTAATTGTAAAAATCTTCTGATTGCGCAATTAAAGCGCATGTGTGAACATTCTATTATTATAAGAGCAAATTTATCTCAATGGTATCCATATTCTTTTTAATTATATATATATATATATATATATATATATATATATATATATATATATATATAAATTCTTATTTTTATTAATTGTTTATTTTGCATTAAAAAAGTTAATCCCTAAAAAGGAACAAAAACACAATGCTGTGAAGTTTATGAATAATTTTATAAAATTCATCTCACAAGTGACAACAAAATTATATTTCAACATGGGATTTATGCTTTTTGGAATGCAAAAATTAGACTCTCTAAAGAATTTATTTATTTACAAACAAAAACCGATTTTGAATGTACCCAGTTGCACGAAGAAAAGCTTTCCCTTTTTTGAGTAGCATGGAAAATTATGGTTTTATCGACATCCTTAAAAGGACATTCAGTCTATGCCGCAAGTGATCTGGAAAAATTTCTACGCCTTTTAATTTCAATGGAGTTCAGAATAAGATAATTAAAAATTAAATTTATTACGATAATATATTTTAAATTAAAGACCCATACATACCTCTTAGTAGAAAATGTTTTATATCACACTAAATGCAATGAGCGATAAGATTATTTGTAAATCAAAATTGTTTTATAAATGTTGATACACTCATTGTCGTATTTTAAGCAATAGAAAAAAATCCTCAAGATAGCCCCCACATCAACTGACTTAATCGTGTCGATAAACTGATTTTGCAATCTTTTCAAAGTGCAAGAAATGCTTATCGTAACATTTTCGCTAATAAACAATCGAAAAATATCAAAATATCAAGATAACAAATTTAAATAACAAAAGAAATCGCAGATCGAGCTGGCTACTGCATTTTTAATAAAATAAAATAGTTTTTATTTTTAAAAATAACTTTTTTTTATTAAATACATTTTATTTGCAATCTATTTTACAATAATAAGCAAATTTGATCAAAGAAAAATTAATAACATGTCATATTGAATCTCCTTGCAATATTTAAATTATGTACGTGATTACATACATATATAGAGGTAACAATATTGAATAATAATTGCATAATATTTTACATTAAATAAAAGGGAGATCTAGAATATGGTCTCGTTTAAGTCCTCTGACTTCATCAGTCTCATCTAATAACGTGATTGCCAATACATTAGTGTGGTTACTGAATCTTTCTAAATAATTGCAACTAAATCTACGTATTTCCGATTTTATAAAGGGTAAGTTAAGGTCGTTATGCAGCGATTTATTAGTAATATAGAAAGGAGCGTTTGTTATTGTCCGTTAAGCTTTTGATTGAAATCTTTGTAAAATTTGTGTATTCGAATTCGAATGGCAGTTCCCCATAATGCTATGCCATAAGTCCATATAGGTTTAAGTATAGTTTTTAGAAGTAAAACTTTATTTTCGAGGGAGAGCTGGGATTTACGACCAAGTAGCCAGTACATTTGTTTGAATTTGTGGTCTAGTTGCTTCTTTTTAGCAGTTATGTGTGCTTTCCCCGTAAGCCGTCTGTCCAAATGAATTCCCAGATATTTGACAGTTTCACTGATAGGAATTGCAGAACCATATAGGAGTACCGTTCGACAATTTCCTGTTCTTGTTGTGAAAGTAATGTGGCTTGATTTTTGGGTGTTAACTCCAATATTCCATTTTGTGAGCCAATTGCTGAAACTATGAAGTTGCATTTGCAAGATTTTAGAGGCTCCGATGGTGATTGATGAGAACACAAAAATGCCGTGTCATCCACATATGTTGCAACAATAATGTCGTCCTAGTTGGCATGTCATAAGTGAAAATGGTATACAAAACTGGGCCAAGCACACTGCCTTGGGGGATTCCAGCTTCTATTTGACGAATGTTTGAATTGTCGTTATTTGTTTTTACGTAAAAGCATCTGTTTTTTAAATATGATAGAAATATGGAGCTGGAAGAATAGTTTTTAATTTGTATAACAAACCTTCATGCCAAACTTTATCGAACGCCTGGCGTATGTCCAAAAACACGGCACAACAGTATTTTTTGTTTTCAAAGGAATTAGATAACACCTTAATAATTCGGTGACATTGTTCTGATGTTCCGTGCTTACTTCTAAACCCAAACTGGTGGTCAGGAATAATGTCATTATCTTTACGAAGTGGTGTTAAACGTTTTAAAAGTAATTTTTCAAATATTTTAGAAAAGGTTGGAAGTAGACTAATAGGTCTGTAAGAAGATACAACATTCTCCGGTTTACCTGGTTTTAAAACCATACTTATCTCCGCACACTTCCATTGTGACGGAAAATGTTGAAGTCGTAAAATGCAGTTAAATATTAAAGTTAAAAATATAACAGCCTTCAATGGTAATGACTTAATTGCAATCGCATCTATTTTGTCATATCCTATAGATATCTTATTATTTAAAGCGTTTATTTCCATTTTTCTTTCTTGTGGGGTAATATGCTTTATTGGCAGTTCCATTTGACACGCGATATCCAAAAACTGACGGATACAAACATCATCGTTATTAATACATACGGGTTTAAACGTTTGTTCTAAATGGTCAGCAAAAGCAAACGATTTTTCAATATCTCCTCTACACCATAAACCATTTGAATTTTTAATTGGAACATTTCTTTTTGAAGGTCGTTTAAGATATTTAGTGGCATTTTATAGCTCATGTCCTTTATTTTTATTTTGCGGTTTTACTTTATTTAAATAGAAGTTTATACTATCATTTCTTTCTTTAGCTAACATTTCCGAGCATAACTTTATTGCCAGGTTCCAGTTTGTTTTATCTCTTGGATTTCTCGTGCGTTGCCAAATTCTTCTTAATCGTCTAGATTGTCTAATCATTTCCCTTGCTGCCGCTGATGCTTTTACTTTGCTTTTACTTTGTCCTGACGGTAAACAGTTGATGGGGTAGATAGAGCCGCAGCTTCATGAATCAACAAAGAGAAAGTTTCAACAGCGTTGTCTAAATTTTCTTCATTTTGAATTTTCATGCCAAGGTCTAGATTATTTTCAATAAATTCTCCGAAAAACTCTAAATTAGTGTTTCTCTTTATGAGTTTAACATTTTTAGGTGTTAGTTTAACGTTGACATTGTAGTTAACAATGAAAGGTGTGTGGTCTGAGCTTAGGCTATCATTATTTAGGATATCAAGTGAGGGTCTAGAGATGCCGCTATATACAACGAAGTCGAGAAGGTCTAGTATCTTTGTTGGATCAGTGGGCCAGTATGTTGGTCTACCTCCTGATAATGTGCTTAAACTATTTTGCATTATGCACTTATATAATTGTTTACCTTTTGGATTAGAAAGTCTATAACCCCTCCAAGGGTGTTTTGCGTTATAATCACCAGCAACAATGAAACGAGAACCCAATGTTTTAAAAAAGTTATCACAATCTTGGCTTTTTACTACGTGTTTTGGTGGGAAATATATAGAATTAATTGGAACATTATTGCAAATTACTTTGACTTCTGTTGCTTGTAAAAAATTTGTTTGACATTCTTGTGCAAGTTGGTATCGAATGTTAGATTTAATGAACAATCCAGCACCAGCGTGGGCTTTTCCGTCAGGATGGTTAGTGTAGACAAAGTCGTAACCTCTTATTTTTATATAAGATTTTGTTGTTAAATGGGTCTCAGAAATAAGAAATATATCAATATGTTCTTCCTTCATAAAATAATAAATTTCATCCAGTTTATTCGTTACTTGCATAATTTGGTTATAAGAAGAGGCAATTTATTAATAAATTTCCTTTTTATAAATTTCCAATGTTTTTCATAATATTAGTATTTACGTTCTGACTCGCTACATTTGCATAGGATTCACCTGTGTATGTGTTTTTAAATCCTGCGTTAGGATTGGTTTGAGGAAAATCATTTCTGTTAGCTGAGAATTGATGACGGTTGATTGATCGCTTTTCTTGGAGTCTATTCTTTAGTATATTTTGGTAAACCACACATCCTCTATAGCTGGCAGTATGTTGTTTTAAGCAATGGACACATTTAGGGGGAGTTTCAATATCATTTGGACAATTGGCTGTAGGATGTCCAAGTCCGCACTTAACGCATACAAACCGGTTTTTTGCAATAAGTTTTCGTATATCCGAATTGTTGACAGCGGTGACATTTTACAATATCATTTGTACTTTTGGGGGCTTCAATTTGTACAACACAATTATTTATTTCACGAATTTCGAAAACTTTTTTGTTATTTGGGCTTGGATCGATGTCGGCGTAGAAAATTGGTAATGGTTTTTTAGTAAACCTACTTTTAACGTTAACAATTTGTCTAACTAGATGGCCTTTATATAGAAGATCTGCTTTAATATCTTCTTTGTTAGTACTATAATGAAGACCCTTAATTACGAATCTGTATGAACGTTCACTTTTCAGTTGGTAAGTATGATAACTCACGTTGTTAGCATCAAATTATTTAACTAAATTTCGATAAGAGTCTACTGTTTTTACATTAAGTTTAACGATCATCATTTAAAGCTTTGTAATTAAATTCCGTATTGGCAATCACATTACTCACACATTTTATCATTTTATTTATATTAACAACATTATTAATAAATATTGGTGGTGGCTTTATAGTTGTTTCAGTTTCAACTACATCATTATTATCATCAGCAATGTCATCATTGTCATTTTCATCATCTATGGTATTGGCAAGTTCAGCAAATTTATTGTTGTTTGAGCAGCTTGGCTCATTATCAGAGATCTTTTGTTTTTTAGGAATGCATGTTTTATTATTAGTCCTCTTACGTTTTTTTTTTTTACATATTGCCAGTTGAGTAAATTATCTTCACTAGAAATATCATCTACATCACTGTCTGTAGCCATTGCCGAAGCAATAGTGTATTTTGTTGTTTAACTTGTCCGTTAATTTTTATGCTATGCAGAGCAATGCAATATAAGAACAATAATAATGCACTTTTGATATTTTGTTTTTGAAAATTTTTATAATTTTATTTTTTATATTTTATTTGACAAAAAAAAAGAAAATTTTTGTATTTATTGAAATCACAAAACACGACTCGCTTGCTAGGATTTTTCCAAAAAAAAAAAATTGAATTTAAATATTTTGATACAAATTTGCTTCACAGTTTGAGTTCGATTTGTTATCGAATTCGTTTTTACACAAAAGTCATCGGCGTAAAATAGTCAATCAATGGCAATGTTCATAGGTCCGTCCCCTTTTACACTTTGGAAACTGAAAGGCAGACTGATGGAATTTGTTCGCGACTATCCGCAGTGGACATTTTTTGTTTGTTTCTATTTCCTATATTTCGCAACTCTCGTCGAGTAGAACCACACAAAGTAAACGAAAATCGAATTGTTAAAACGTCAAATCCGTCTGGCATCCAAATTTTCCAAGTGCAAACCGTTTAGGTAAGTTTAAGGGAGAAATCAAAAAATACTTGCGTTTCAATTTCGAAAGTTTAAAATTATTAGTTCAAAAAGTAGGCGTTTTTAAATGCAGTGTGTGTCACACAGCAGTTAGCCTTTGTAGAAATTGTCACATTCGCAATAGCAAAAAGGCAGTATAATAAATAATTTTCGTCGGTAACGCCATAGCAAGGGAATAATTTTTGTAATATCGTCGATGGTGGTCCAAGGATAATTCTTAAGGAAAGATAACGATTGCCGGGCTCAGCTAGTTATTATATAATGTCAATAACAGGACAACTTCTTTTTTTTGAATTTTAGAAATTGTAAGGGGTATTAAAATTGGAAAGACTTTTGATGAACATCTCAGCCAGTTTGGAGTAAAGAAATATGCATTCCAGAAAAAATATTTGAGCAACGCTTGACGGCAGAGTAAAATAAAATAAATAAAAAACTTTATAAGCTATAAAGTTTTTTGTGTCTTGCACATACTACAGGCACTTTGTACCGACTTTTTCCTGAGTATCCGCAAGCCTGCTTGAGCTAACCAAGAAGTCGCGACAGTATCTTTGGAGTAAAGCATAAGTAAATTGTATCAAGCATTACCCCAACAACATTTTACTCTAAGTGTATGGTGCAAATAAAAGGCAACTTGCGCTCTAGATCGAATATCTTCAGTTGTGTGAAGAGAGTGGTGACGACAGCTTGTACTACATAGAGACACGATAACCGTAGGTGACTTATAAACTTTGCTTTTACAACGTTGCGCGGTATGTTTCCTTTCATAAGGGTGCAGTACAATAAATATTCTGGGACAGAACTCCTGGCAGCGGCGATTGATACCCCACCTGAGAAACGTTGTTACAAGTGAGAGTCAATGTTGACAGTATGTGTTGGGCACATAGTTTGGCGGTGACTATTAAATTTGTTGTTTATAATTTAGTTACTGAAGCCAATTTCCCAAACCAAGTTACACAATTCAGCAGCATGACCAAATGGTAAGACCATTATAGTGAGAGGGGAGTGCTACAGATCAACGATACACAATTTCTGGAATTGAACGAAATGAACGTGAAATGTATGAACGAGTTGAGTATATGGCTATTTCTCGCGAATATGTCACTCCGATCAGTAGTCACAAGTCACCTTAAAAGTCAACACAATCGAAGTCATTGTTCCAATCGAAATTTTCCACCAACTTCTAGGATTCGTTTCGGGCTCTGCCATACATCAAAATATAAGTCATAGAAAACGAGCTGCAGTACTCCCGAAGTTCGAAAAATAAGGGCATGAGATGAAGAACTAGTGTTTCCAGTCAAACTGACTGTTAGCATTTTTACTAAAGTGTTCATGAATTCGTTTGTGTGTGTAAACAGTATTTTTAAATACATTTGCATATTAAGACATTTCTGTCTTGGGAAAAACAAATAAGCATGAGTTTTTTACATGTTTTGTCAGACATTTCGTCTTCGATTGTTTTACGAATTCCACAACAAATTGCAAAAACAATATGCAAGTCTTTGACTGAAGTGTGTCCCTCAACAAGTAAGAAGTGGCACGAAAATTAAATATTCACTAAAACGTTTTAGTGAGAAACTAAGAAACTAAAAAAGTTTTTATTTGGGAGGAAATCTGCGACAGCTTAACAACAAAACAAGACATGCAATCGCAACTCCTTACTCTTCTTGCCGTTTCGTTTGCACGTGTTTTTGAGTCTAGTAGTTTGGCTCTTTTAAGGTAAAAATGTGCTACCGAGTTGCAAAACCAAATTGAACGTACTTATTTACATAAATATTTCGTATATTCTTGCATGATGGGCATACTTTAGCTCCTTGCTCGTCATTTAATTGGCCTTTTTCTTTGATATGGAGGAAAACACGCAACAATCTTAAAATGAAGAACAACAAAATGAGACAAGTTTTTATGCCCATGAAACAACAAAAACTATGACAGTTATGGATTTCAAAGCCAATGAAGTTACGAAACAAGAAGGATTGAGCTCTCATAACATAAATGTTTTTTAACAGTGGAACAACTTTTTAAAGCTGAGCCCAAACCTTTCAAACATGGAGCATTTATTAAAACGATTCCGAGTAATAATAATGTGTTCTGTAAATCTAATTCGCACAAAAGCAAAAATGTGAAAATATGGCCAAATTCCTATCCAAAAATGTCGGCCGTTAAAAGTACTAAAATTAAAATGAGGACCAAGTTCTTGATGTGTACAATACATCTCCTTCCAAGGCAACTTGCTACGATTAATTTGGTAACATTTTCCCCATAAATTTTGCCAAGCTAGCAGGTTGCCTAGAAATGGGATGGCATTGTAAATATGAAGAACTTGGTCCTCATTTCAATTTCAGTACTTTTAACGGCCGAAGTTTTTGGATAGGAATTTGGTCCTTTTTTCACATTTATGTTTTTGTGCAGATCTGAGTCCCTTTTTGCAAGCTAGTTTTATTGTATGTATGTATAAAACTTAAAGTTAGGTTATACAAAATTTCTGCTCTCTAGCTATAGTGGAAATGTCACATACAAATAATAGGGCACCCTAGGTTCCCCTGGATAAAAATTGTTTCAAATGTGTTTGATGACTTATTCTTCCAGATCTACCTATGTACCAATTTTCAGCCCTCTAGCGATAATGGAAGTGCCCCATAATACTGATGAGTAACTCCGTGATAGGTACTAAAATATGCACTTTTTACACCTTCATGACTCGTGAAGATTTTATGGTAAAACTTGACCTGAGAGGTTACGTATACGTAGAGTTCTTATGTTTCAAGTTTCATTATTTTCTGATTAAATGAAGCAAAGTTATGAGGGGGTATATACACATAGGCCTCGTTCATAAGATGTAACTGTTGGGCTGAACTGCTACAGAACTGTTTGTAACAGTTACGTCTTAAAATTAGCAGCATAACTCTCTTTATTAGCTGCTGTGGCTGAGCACAACAGGTTGACTTTAGTTAGCTAAGAACTTTGACGATGGAAATAATGGCAGCGAATACTCAACTGTTGAGTTGAGCGGAACTGCTCAACTATGCGTGCCCATTGTGCGCATTAGACAAGCCAGAACCTGTCCTGGCGCACTATTGTGCGGCTTAATGCAAACATAATTTATCTTTCGAGTTTCCTTATAAACACTTCGAGAATATTTGCATGTATTTAGATTTTTAATTTAAACCAATCTCTAATTTGTTCATTCCATTTACTGGTTCTACGCAATGCAAATGTTTTTGTAAATATTTTCAATTAAACTTTTCACTGTTACGTTACTTGCATGAGTAATTTGTTGTATTGTTCGGTATACAATTGTTTTTAAAGGACGAAATATGTTAGTTGACGTCTTTTTACATAATCAGTAGTGGAGGCATTAAAATTGTAATAACATTAAAACAGTCACCACCACAGCTTATCACAGGCGTGAGTGGAGAGACGACAAATACAAACAAACATCATAAAATAAAATCACAAATAAAACTCCTGTGATTGCTGAAACATAATTTGAACATTCAAAATGATTTAGTTGAATTCGGAGAGTCAGAACGCGATGAACGTTTGGAAAGGAAAAGTTTTAACAGATGTACCCTTCGGGCATGTTTTGATATTTAGTGGAAAAGTTAAACCAAACCCAATTAAGTAGAAGATTTTTCAAAATAAGAAATTCTTAAAGCAGTTTAAATATTCATTTCTCAATCTCTTTGGATAGAATTTCATTGGATTTGACGGATAATGTAAACGTTAATAATGAAAGTGAAACGGTTTATCTTAAATTGGAAGCGAATTTTCGAGAAAATCAAATAATACGTTCCATGTTTCAACCCGGCGAAGGTTGGCAGCAGGAAGAAATTTCAAAGAATTGGAAAAGTGATGGACCAAAAAATCCATTAATGCCAGGTGTGTTGTGAAAATAAAACATGAAAAAGATTTCCAAAGAAAATTTAGAACCTCCACATGAATAAAAGAACAAAGAAGTCCTTTTTTAGTTTCCTTACTTGCCTTGCCACGTTTGGTTGGTTGTTTGCCAACTGTAAATGTTGTAGGGGCTTTTTGTTTTTAAGTTTTTCTAAAAAGTTGGGTTATCGTCTCCTGATGAGCTGACCTAAGCCACCAGCTAGAAGCGCATAGAGACTAATGTATCCACCATCAAGAAATAAATCGTATCATTAAAAAAAAAATAAGTTGGGATTACCTAAAGTTGGGATAATTAAAAATATTTTTTTTAATAAAAATGATTATTGCTTTTAATTATCCGATATCGATATATAGACGATATTTCGGGTTTTCCGATAAATCGATATTCGCGATATTTTTATTTCCGATGCAACGATATATTAACGTATTGCATACTGAATCAAAAACTGTTACAAATCGAAAACCCCAAAATGCGTTTTAGTTATTGCTCTGCCACATTGATATATTGCTATCGGGGGAGATGGGGAACCAGTTCCCCAGGCCAGTTCGACCAGTAACGATATAAACACTGGTACCACGGGAAACAGTAGCCCCTGGGACGCAAGTCCCCGAGTGGTTGTTGGCAAGGCTCCTTTGGGAGTACAGGCGGTAGCTGTGGTTTATACCTAAATCACGGGTAGATCATGGTGCTTTCAACACAAGCTGCCATTGGAATAGCTATTGACAGCAGGAGAATGGGTAGATAGATCCAAGCCCCTCAGCAAGAGCAGGGATCTTCAATCTGCCTATACAATTGCGTTGGTGGTCGTTAATTACACCTCGTACTGAGACTATTGTCAGATAAGGTCATAAGAGTGGTGCCGACGTAAATCATGGCAAAGCTATTCTTCAGTTGACGAGGTAAGAGAGGCACGCAAAATAAAAACATGCATAACAGTTACTGTTTTGATTCAGTGTGCGATAAGTATATCATACATTATGAATTTAATTTACTCTGAGTTTTAATTCACTAGCATATCGAGATCGGTGTAATTATCGCCGATATTTTTGTTTGAGTATAGGTATCGGTAGCGTATCGGCAAAAAGGTAAAATTTCCATGTAAACGTATTGAGTCTAAATTATTTTATTTGTAAAAATAGTTAACACCATTTTTCTAGAAGACTAAAGAAAAAACTTGTAACAAAATGATTTTATTTGAGTAGGTTAATATGACTTATCCTGAATTCCAGGTCAAATATTCACATTTCGAATTGCCATTTTACAAAAATGCTTTGAAATATACGTAAACGACACCATCTATGGGACGTTCGAATTTATTAAGTTCCCAAAGCAAATTCAATATGCAATGATTTATGGCGACTTTGAGAAGATAACACAATTTCATCATCGCATGTTATATCCACTAGTCTTTCCAAAAGGACTTATATGCCCCGAAAGAATTGCGTTCCAAAGTGATGTCCCCAGAAAATATGAAACAGGTAACAAACACTATCTTTTAAATAAAATATTTCAAAAGTAGACTTTAATATACAAACTACGAATATAATTACGTAAACATAACGTAACATTCCGTAGCGAAAACTTCAAAGCAAAGTAACACAAAGCTTACGTAATGATTTACGTATTCGAGTAAGTGAATTAATATTAAAGTTTGATTGTTTTCTAGCAGATATTACACATATTAATTATAAAAAGGATCGCATTCGTTCCTTTAATTTCCATTCATATAATATATCCATAATTTGTTACTTAATAAGGAACTGTTGTTGCTATGGAGTGTATTGTAAAAGGACCTGCAAATACTGAGTTTTCCATATGTTTCCACTGCAATGACAGCGGTCGTATCGTCTTAAAATTTCTCGTGAACTTTGAAAAGACCGCAGTAGTACGCAGCTATCAAAGGGAGGACAACAGGTGAGTTGTGGAACAAATAAGTTCTTAGATGGTTATGAAACGACCATAATCATATTAATAATCTCCATTATATTCCTTTAGCTTCTGTTCGGACGATGAAGAATCAGATGGAGAATTTCCCTTTCACCGTGGCAAGTTATTTAAAATTGCTTTTGGCGTTGGTGACAAAGCGTTTATTATTGCCGTTAATGGTCAATATTTCACCTATTACAATTATCCCTTTCGCTCCTTTGCGATTTCGACTTTAAAATGTTTGACTAACAGTGTTGGCGATTTTACCGTTAAGAAAATTGAATATCATTCCGATTCTCCATTATTAGATCGCGTTGAAAAGTTGTCTTTAATATAAAATGTTGCTTTAATGTACGTTACAATTAAATATACACATGTTTGGAAGTTTGGAAGTTACAAGTTTACAGTTCGCTAGGATTTTCTAATAAACTTAAACCGTAGCTCTAGCGTGATCTCTATCGTTTTGAACCAAATGTTCAGTTTTCAGTGTCGATAAAACTTAATATCGATCAAATTTTAAATTTCATGCAATTTATCATCAATTTATTAAAATTGTCCAAGCTTGAAGGTCTTTTTTTAAAAATTTTATTTTTATTTTTCGATATTTCGCTACTCCATCGTGTAGCATCATCAGGAAATAAAAATAACGAACAAATTATATGTTTATAAAAAAATTATTGTCGCAAAAATTCAAAAATTTTTTCCCAACATCATTTTTAATGTTAAGTTTTGTTAACTTTATTTACATTTTTCTAAAATATTTTTAAAAAACTTCATCTTATTTTTGTTTTATGTTAACTTTGGAAAAAATACTCTGAGTCCCTCTAGGCACCGACAAAGCTTGTAAACACCTTAGTATTGACCATATGAAATTTTCCGAATTCTAGAATTTCCGTTTTAAATTTTGCCACTAAATTTCGGTATGTTATGAAATTGAAATTTTGTCGTTATTTTGAGTTGAATTTGTGTTTATTGGTGAGATTTCGGTTCACCGTAAATTTGTTGGTTTTTTTATTTTTCGATTAATAAGAAAATTGTTGGTAAATAGTTGATTTTTGTGAAATTTCCGTTAAGTTTTGATTTCTGACGAACAGTATTGCTAAAGCACAGATTTCTCCCCTACATTCTAGTAAATTTTCGTCACTAAAAGTGCGAAGTACGGGTATATAAAAAAGAAATTCCCTAAGTGGCTTTAAAATTTTTTTAGTTGACGGTTTTAGCGTTTTTCACAAAAGTATCTATATTTTTATTTAACCGAAAATTATCCTGCGGAATACTTGTGTTAATTCGCCCTATGACTTGTAAAAATGGCTCTAGCACAAGACGTAAATTTCCGGGCCCGGAAAGTATTTAAGTATGTAAATATTAAATGTATAAACACATACATATGTAATAAAAAAGCTGTAATTAAAACCAGTCCTATAGTAACTGAAACTGGATAAGATTCTTTACGTCTATTCAGCGACCTGTCATACAGTGTCTATTTAAAAGACATGCAAAGAACCGGTTCCCATCTCCAAAGAATCAGCTACTAGACATGATTTTTGGAAAAAAAAATGGGAAGCCGGCATATCGCTCCTTTATTGCAACATAGTCATATCTCAGAAAATCAAAATGTTAGTTAATAAAGAAAACTGTTCACTAAGCTAAACCGAAGTTATAATTTATAATTTGTATCCACTCAGACTATAGAGGCAATATTTTGAAAATTTTAGTCGCTTTTTGACAAGACAAGATAAGGACAAAACAACAGTTAAGAAAGCCGGTAAGTGAGTTTGACAATCCACACGCAAAGCTTCCTGTCGGTTCTGCAAATATTAGTTGTGTATGTTTCTACAAAAAAAAATCATCAAACTTCGAAACCCGGACTATCTCAACGAAACAAAATTGCATTAGAGTCAACGTGTAAAAATGTGGAGAAACATCGCTGTATTTCTGTCAACACAGGCAAATATCACCAGATGTTCAACAACCTGCCCACATATTCACTTCCATAAAAATGTTCAAGAAACAATTAAATGTTCCATATAACGAGTTTGCAGATTAATTTGGCTAGGTTTTTAGCTGTTATTGGTTTCTAGCTGTTTTTAGAGTGCTATCTAGCGGGGAATGGCTTAATAATTCTCGATTTTTTTGGCGAAACTTGGATTTCAATTGTTAGTTAAATTAAAGTCCTCTGGAAATTTCTTTTTTGTGATTTACTTTTTTCTTTTTTTTTAATTTTCGCTTTTTGGTGAAATATTGTTATTCTATGATTTTTCGATCCGATTTCGGAGTTTATGTTTAATTTGTTTTATAAGTCTCAAATTTTTGTGTGTGAAGTTTAAATTTTTTGGTAAAACAATTTTTTTTAATTTTAATTTTTTTATTAATTTCTATTTGACATTTCTGCATTTTGATGAAATTTCAGAATTTGGTGACATTATAATTTTAGCTAACTTTATTATTTATTTTATGTAATATATATTTTGGAATTTTTGTTTTTGTGGTGAGTCTTTGAATTTGAATAAATTCCCGATCATAATAATTTTTAATTTTTGGAATTTTGCATATTTTTTAAGATTTATGGCAAATCAATCGTAAAATTTTACATTTTTTATATAATTATTGTGAAATTTCGCTGGTTTTACTAAAATTTAGATTTTTGGTGAAACTTTTTGGTAAAATTTAAATTTGAGTGAATTAACTTTTTTCAGGTGCCGTAATAGTTCTGACCAATTCCGTAAAAATTACGAGATAGTAGTTTTTTTAACTTTTATATTTCACTTACGGAGTAATAATTATTTGGAGTTTTATTTTTTGGTTTAAAAAATAACGATAATAAAAATAACAATTATTTAAGAAATTTATTTTTTGATTATTACGACGAAATTTAGATTTTCTTTTAAAAAATCCACAAACTTTTATGAAAATCAAATCTTTAAATGTTTGAAATTTGTTTTTGTTTTAGGGCCCAATTATGTAAAAAATATATAAAAAATTTTTGTACATCATGTTCTTAATATTCTTGGATCATAATGAATTTTTTGGTATAAAATTTTATAATAATAATTATCTTCGATCTCTGATTATTTAATTAATATTTTGGGTAAAGTTTTGATTTTTTTAATTTTGTAATTTTTGAAAACTTTGCTGTTTTTTAATTTTTTGTATACTTAATTTTTTCTTCGGAATTTCTGGAAAAGATTTCGAGATCTTTTATTAAATTTATAATTTATTCCAATATTTAGGTCTGTAATTGATTTGGTGTGTTTGGTGTTTGAATGGATGGCCGTACTAGTCGGTTAGAAATATGAATATTTTATGCCGTGATGATAAACGTTCCCCCGTAAAAGAGAAAAACCCAACCAAATAGTTGCTTTAGTAGCACAACGGCGATATTGCCCGTTCCATAATTATAAATATAAATACTTCTTTAAGAAAACAATGACTTTCTATTCAGAATTTTAGTTTTATTATTTTTAATCCATTAGACAATAATCTCAATTATTTTTATCATAGAATATTTTTATTTTTTTTTTTTTTTAATAAAATGTTTTAATTTATGTTTCTTCTGTTCTGTTGCCTATAATTTCCTTGGATTATTTAATACACTGATAATTTACAAATTCATGTTTTGTTTATTTTACTGGCAAACTATTTTTGTTTTTTTCAAAAAATGTATTTTTAATATAAAATTATTTTTAATTGATTATTTTATATAATTTATTTTTATTTTTTTGTTTGTGTTGTGTAAAATTATGTTTTAGTTTTTATTAGTTGGTATATTTTTTTATTTAGAATTCTAATAAGGTATCAGTTTATTAATATTTATGTTGTTGTTTCATACTTTTAATAATTCTTAAAAAGATTATAAATGAAAGAAATTAGTTTTTTTTTATGTTAAAGGAGGAAAGCAATAAATTAAGGGACTTTGTTCAATAAAACAAAAAGAATTATTTTTTGTGTTTTATCACAATTTGTTAGTTGGTTTTATGTTATACCTTATTTTTTATAATATAAATAATAGTTTTACATGTTTTGTTTTTGAAAAAAGGGACGGTTAAACAATTTGTATTTAAAATATTAAAGTTTAAGTTTAGTTACTTTTATATTTACATTATTGGTTTAGTTAAGTTTTTAATTTAAATTGTTTGTTTTTTTTTTTTTGTTTTAAAATCACTTTCAATAAAATGTTGGTGATTATAACTTGATAAAAAAATATTTCAGACAATTCGATGATTTCGGAGTGGAATGGAATGGGAGAATTCATTTTCTTATTTCTTTTTTAATAGAAATGAATTCATGTTTTGATGGCTCGGTAGTTGAGGTTTGTTTTTTTTGTTCAAATAAATATTTCAGTTAAATTAAAACTTAAATTAGCGTTAAATAATATACTAAGTATTTTGTATAAGCTGTTATAACGATTTATTTAAACGTAGTTAATTTAAGTTTGTTACGATAAATTGTCAATAAGTCAACTTCTACTGTATTTTATTAATGCTTAGGTAATTCTGTTTCTACTATTTACTGTATCTTTTGATTGCATACATTTAGGCTGTCTAAATAATAGTGTGCTTACGTGTGTGGCTAAAAGCTAATTTCTATTTTCATACTGATTAATTATCATATTTTTTATAATTTCATTTTTATTTAGTATTTTAAAATAAACTAGACAATGGCAAAATTTAAAGTGTGAACTATGTTTTTTTTTTAATTCCAGCAATTTTCTGTCAAATGTTTGTAGAAATATGTTAGAGTGAAATTGTAAATAAAAAATTCCATAATATTTGAAGAAAACTTTATTTAAATTAATTGTATTAAATTCAATCAGTCAAGGATTTTTAGCAAATTGTTTAATTTCTAATGTTTGCGTATGTGATTTTATTTAAAGCCTCAAAAACGAGGATTCGTGTTTTTATCGGACCAACGATAATTACAACTGCAATCACAATCACTGTCGACCATGAGTTTGCATTTTGTACGAAACACAAAACATCATCAAATTGCTAACCAAAACGCCATCAGAATTTTATTATTTTTCTCTGTCGATCTTCTCAATTTGGAAATAGTTCCGAGAAGTAGCGTTGGTATATTATGTTGAAAATAAAATGGTTAAATGAGTGAAAAATACCGTCGACAGTCGGATAATTACAAATCGCCAATTTCTTTTTAATGTGGTTATCGACAGTGCTTCCAATTATAATTGGGGTCAAATTCTGGTTATCCTAAATTCGTAAACTCTAAACGAATTTTATTCTTGAAAACTTCATTCTGAACGAAAAATTGCACTGAAGATGGCACCTAGCCGAAACCAGTTTGTCTCCAAACCAAACTTAATAAGCGATGACGGAAATTCGTTCCACATATCTCTCTAATGAAATCAAAATAAAGAAAGAAACGTAATAGTAAATTTGTAATTATGACGACTTTTTTCACTCCAAAGGTTTAATAATATGTTAATTAACATACGACCGAGTATGAACATAAATGTTTTCAAAGGTGTACCGGCAGACTAGTTAGATGTGTGGATTCGATTCCCACTATAGACTGATGTGTTTCACTAAAACTGATGAAAAACTTCGTCAGTATGCTCCCTTATTTAATGAAGAATAGAATTTATAACTGCATTGCAACTTTTAATAAATAAAAATTATTAAATTAAAAATGATATAGAAAAGTAGTACTTCAAAAAGCCCTTATAATAAATTCAGCTCTGAATTACATAACAAATAAAACTGTTTTTAGGGGTTTCTAAGAACTGACACTAGTTTTCTAACGCTTCCGTTGAGCTAGCTTCCAAGGCAACACAAACATAAAATATTGATTCCTACTTCAAACAATTACAAGTTGGAATTGGGTGATAAACTAAGTACTAGAACTGTATTGAACTCCTTGATCATTAAATTCAATAAGAAAGAATAATATTAATTCCATTTTAAATCTTTAATGTTACCCATTTGGAATACATAAGCACTTTCACTAGGAATCAAAATGACTTAAATAATCAATTAGGGCATTATTTTATAAAATGAAATTTAAAAAATTATTTTTGTTTTCAATATAACATGTGGCCCGTAATCTTTTCTAATACTCTTATTGTTTTTGTTTTTAAATGCGGTGTCACAAAGGCACTGTTTAATGCCACAGGAGGGTAACGATTACTCAGTTTAACAAAGTTGCTATTTAACTTATGTACGTTAGCATTGTCGCTACTGAGTATCTTAAGGATAAATAATTTTGTGCGCCATACAACGAAACAATTAAAAACAACACAAAAAATTTGCAAATACATTTCTCTGGATCACAGAATGCTAGTGAATGACATTTTTTTTTTGCTTTTATATTTCTCAGATCTTTATTCTTTAAAGAAAGGAAATTTCAAGTACAATATTTAAGAACTACCTCTCATAATAGGAACAGAGGTTGTTGCTCACAATAAGAAGTCTATATGAGAATCACAAAATTTGACCGAGTTCCAAAATGTTTACTGATAAAACAAAAGACAAAGAAAAGATAAATATTTATTATATAATTCTTTTTTTTTTTTATTAATTTAAATAAATTAATCTAAAAATTATTATAGTTTCTTGACCTTTTAATCTTCTTTAATTAATAAATTCACAAGCTTGCGGTCTTTAATAAAATTATTTGAAATACAATTTTATTATGTGTTTCATAATTAGGAAATAAATATAACTTTTTTTTATATAATTTATTTCCTGATGATGCTAAAATAAAGGCGTTGCGAAATATCGAGTAAAGATAATAAAATTGTGTTACAAAAAGTTTTATTAAAGACCTCAAGCTTGTGAATTAATTAATTAATTAAACTATTTGTCATTAACAATTACCTTTAATTGTATTAATAATTAAATTAAGAACGTAACGATAAAAATGTATGAGAGATGTATTAATAAATTAAGAAGAACAAATAATTATAACAATTAAAAAGGAAAAGTTTAGTACTTGTTAAATTTGGCTTGGAAACCGGGTTGTTTCGACTATGTGCCATCCATCATCAGTCATTTTTCATTCTGCTTCATTTGTTCTCTAAAATAAATATGTAAATATCGCATTTAAGCAACAATTGTTTTATATTGTCGTTTTAGGAAAAATCGACATTTATAGTCTGCCTTACGATGTCGAACGGTAACGTTCGCTTAAATTCCTATGGAAAAAATACTGATTTTCGTCTCTCTAATGAACTGTTTTATTAATTTCTTTATTTAGTCTGTTTGTAAATGAATAATTAAATTCATAAAGAGGGATATTCGAAGGACGCAAGGCAGTTTATTTTGACCCTTCTTTAAAAGAAATTCATCATTTAAATTGACCCCTTCCTTTTACCTTTAACTGAAAAATTGTAAATCTATTGTTGCTCAAGTGCAATATGTATGTAAGTATGTGTGTGGATGTCTTATAGGAGATTTTAAAACAAAAACCAAATTTATAACAAAATTCCTGCCTTTTAGTACAAATTGTTGTTTTAAAAATTATTCTTTCCCATACGGCTGCTGGGATTAATTTGCATTTTAAATATTGACATTCATAATTTGTTCCTTTTAATTGAGTAAATTTAATTTCTTCTGTTGCTACTGATATTTTTTGTTAAGCTTGTTGCTCTGATAATTTTCTTTTGTGGTTAATTTATAATATGCTAACATTTGTTGAATTGTTAAATAAAATTGTATAATTTTTAAGTTGAGTTCTTGATTTAACGCGTAACAATATAAAACTAATCTGTGTTTTTTTATTGAAAAGTTTAATTCTTTGCTTCAAATTCGAAAATCGCATATTTTCAGAAATCAAAAAGGAAGGCGATTATAAAAAACTATTAAAGGCAACTCAATTAACTAGGCTCATACAATATTTTCACAGAATGTATAATTTTATGACCGCTAAAAAGTACAGTTACAATAATAAATACTAAAAAAGAAAAAGGTTAAAAATAGACGGGTGCTCCCATGTAAGAAATTTAATTTTAAACTTTGAAACAACGCGCTCGGTATGAAATCTTTTTAACTTTTGTTATCAGAATTTTATCTAAAACTTTAGAATCGTGTCCTGCCGAAGAATAGAATGAAATGAATACAATTATTTAAACAAAAACTATTTTTGTGTACTTGTGGCAATTTTGAGTAAAACAACTGTAATGTTTTGCAAACATTTTTACAGCCATTTAAAGCAATTTAGCCTAAATAATTCAAGGTAGTCTTGCATAGCACATAGTACACATTATGATATTTTTTGACGGCAGTACAAATGCTCTTTCAGTCATAGTGCAAAAAAAAAAAAAAATAACTGGGCACAAATATCTAACCAACCATCAACACGTGATTAGTTCATACACTAAAAGTGTCGTGAATTTTTTTAGCTTGAAGAGTGGAACAAAAAATAGGCCATATCGTAAAAATATAACTTTTTTGATCCTGTCGAGCGTAACAGCGTCAGTAGGAGTTTTTCTGAATTTCCCTCCATCTTAATTGACTTATTGCATTCGTTTTCTAAATACAAAATCTTAAAAGGTTTTAGTTTGAATTAAATTTAACTTTAACACAGATTAGCTTTTTAATTTGTAATTTGTATTTTAAGTTGTTTTAACTACATTGTTTTAGTTTTGTAAAAAGTGACCAATATTTTATTTTAGTACCATGTTAGCTTTGTTTTTTTAATTTTTTTTTAAGAAAAATATATATTTTGTATATATCCAAAAACACCAATAGTTTAATTCTTTTCCTTTAATTTTTATTTGATTTTTTTATTTTCTTCTTGTTTTGCGTACAGCGTTTTTTACATGAGTTTTTTTTTTGTTTAAAGAAAAAACAATGTTTTTTTATTAAAAAAGTTAACAAAAATTCAATGTTTTTTTTTTTTTTTTTGATAAACGCATAATGGTACGATAAGAAAATAAAAATAAATGATTTTATTAAAAATTGTTTAAACATTTAACTAAATAATATTATTGGATTTCTTTAGAATATAATTTAACAGAAAATAATTTAACAATATTTAATTTAATATTTATAGTCAGATCTGTTCTAAGTTCTACAGGAATTGTAGTTTTTTTATCTTATTATAAACTTTTTGAAACTAGAACAGTTTTAATAATGACTGCTTTTATTTACTTTAAATTTTATTTTAAAGAAAATTAAATACAAAGTTCTTTGAGAAAATTTGCATTTTATCTCGTTTTGGATGTGACTGATGAAAATAGATTTTTATGATTTGTTTCAACTTTTCAATTGTATTAAATGGACGTGTGTTGAGTGTAAGTAACAAACCGTATTATTTTGCAAAATAAATTATATTTCTTATTTTTGCTATTATAACAATAATGAAATTTTATTAATATAAATAAACAATTATTTTCATATAATTAATTACTTTCGATCTTCAATATATTTACAGTAACGGACAATTAATCAGAAATGCCTTTTTTATCTATACATACCTCTAATAATTGTCTATCAATCATTATTCCAAAATATGGCTGATAGTAATTAAAAAAAATCAATAAAAAAAAATGATGCAAATTTTACGTATACACGTACTAAAGGCATAACCATTGTATTAAACTTGAGATCTGTTTAATAGCCCGTCATTGTAGTAATTAAGTGAAAGTACTAGAGAAAATCATAAATTTAGATTAAAAATAAAAACAAATTCATAAAGTTTTCTAAACAAACACAAAAAAAAAATAGTACTGTATGGTTTGACATGTAAATAACACATGAATATAATATTTTTTTGACTCAAATAAATTTATTTGAGTTTTTTTTTCTTTTTTATTAATATTTATTTCAAAAATAATAAATAATTTTAATACCCATTACCATAATCAAATCGAAGAAAAATTTGTTAATTAAATACCCAAAATTAAAATAAATAAATAAATAAACAGAAAAGTGAATCACTTAAAAAAAAAACAGTAGTAAAGTACAAAACATTTCGATCATATAATTATAAGGCTTTTTTTTTTAAGAATTAAGGTGTGTAAGGGTTATCTTGTTTTTAACAATTAATATAATTTATAACTTAAGTAGGGTGTAAACTAAAGCTAAAAGTTTTCGCTGCACGCTTATTTTATGTTAGAAGGGATTTTGATTATTGTTCGGTTGACTTCTTGTCGCTGGTCGTGATGAAAATGACGACTTGCCGCCATTACCTCGTTGTGGTGGCATTGAGCGACGTGCGGTACGCATTTCCCTAAAAGTATGTAAGAAAATTTTATGTAAATAATATTGAAAACCAAAACACTTTGCAGAAAGGTAATTTAACATGCTTGTTAGTCGAGATTTGTTGCTTTAATTACACATATAGCGGGTATGATTTTAATAAATGCAAGTTTTCGAATTTTTAAAATCAACTTAATGCCAATTAGACTTGCTCGATTATTGTGCCAGTGAGAATGGCAATGGAACCAAGTCATATATACGCTTATGAGAAACGTTCTAATTTAAATTCGTTTATTGTTTGCAATACGCCAAACTTATTTGACCATGTTCCGAAAACAGCACGATTTTCTTGAGTTATGTGATTTTTCAAAGTTGTGTTAAAAGAATTGTTCTTTCATAACAAATCCTAAACAAACAGAAACAAATAATAATGCCGGTTGGTTTTAAGAAAGCTACAATCGTTCATAAGTAAACAATTGGCACAACTAAAGCCAATTTTTTAATCTTGCATTTTTAACTAAAAAAGTGCAAAATTAGTTTTAACTTTTGTTAAAATAAAACATATTTCAGATATATTACAAATTTGAAAGAAACTTCACTTAATACTTCAACACACTTTGTATGATACTAACGCAGCATCAACTAAAAAGAAGTAACAATAATAATTACAACAATAAATACTTGGCTTCAAGGCTAGCCGCGAGCTGGCAAAAGTTACTATGGGGCAAACGTCGTGCTAACCCAAAAGAAAAATGGTCGAAATTATGAAAAATATTAGAAACTCTCGTATTCAATTACTATGATTAGTAGGTTGCAACAGACACTATTCAGTGGAAAGACACAGGTAATGCTCATGACGTGGGTATCGGGTTAGAAAATGCATGTATTCCATTCTGCTAGTGTTTAATTGTTACCTTTTCCAGTATTATAAAAATTATCATATTAATAAACTTAAATTTCTTTCTTAATTAAAGAAAATGTCAACTTGAGCCTAATAAAAATTATTCTCCTAATTATAAAACATATGTATCTTTGTGTTGTGCATTATTTTGTTATCTCTTTAAAGAATTTAAAATTGCTTGTGGTTTTTGTAATTTTTGTTTCAAGTTGCAACCACCTTTCTGAAATAATCTTTCAACTAAACGACCCAGTCCAATCGAACACCTTTTTTGCTATTTGAAACCGTACACGCAAAAGTTGCGCGTTTTTCAACTTTCAGTACATGAGGAAAAATTTTTAATAAATTTATATATTTTTCACAACATACGAGCACAACTGGGGAAGTGATACATTCGATGTTGCAATCTACCTTTCCTTGGACGCTGTCGTCAGGAGACATATTGCAAAATACCTTATGAAGGCGTACAATGTTAATAAAATTCGCGCAACGGGTTTTTATAACATTTTGCGATAAACGCGTGGTAGTTTTTACTTATAACATTATTCAGAAATTTGAAAATTCGAGGCGTTTTAAATAAAAAAAAAACAAAATAACTCACGAATCCATCGAGCTTTCGTTTGTGAGTCAAAGACTCACATGGATCATGAAAATGACTTCTTTAAATCTAGAGTTAATGCTGCCAATAAAAATAATTGTTCTATATTCCTAAGCAAGCATTAATGCTGTCATAAGGTTTATATGTACATGAATGCCTAATTTCAGCCGATTCCAGCCGTGGGAAATTTTGATATAAATTGCATTGCTTGTGTGTAATTATTATAAATTTGACCAAGGTCAAGCAATAAACTCTACTATGTAAACAAGTTTGCTGGAATTGATTTTTTCGATACTCTGATTGATTAAGTGATTAGATGTGGAATGGGCGACAACAAAATATTTACAAATTGACAAACGTTTAGTATTGAAAGATTTCCTTTTGGATGTTTCTTTGATTTCTATTAAGTATACGAAATATATGTTAAGTGAAGTATGGAGTTTGCTATGTATTTTGACAGGCGTTTATTAATTATAATAAGCTCAATAATATGTAGGCGTGAATGGTTGTAAATACATAAATGTATATATACAAAAAAGCTTTTATTAATGGTATACGCTTACCAATGACATAAAAAATCACAGCAAGATACACACTCGTTTAATGTAAATCAAAAAGAAACTACAAAATATAAACTTGTATTATGATTACACACACCAAATGCTGAAGAGAGGTATTTGATATGGTGCACGTAATTCAAACGAATAGTTATTTGTGATGAAATGAGACGTAAAAAACAAAATAGACTAGATACTATAGTTGATTATAGAAACAAGTAACTAGTGTTCCAAAGGAATTTCAAGGATATTTAAAGGATTTGTAAATATTCTTTTATAAAAGGAGTAAAGAGTTAAAGGCTTTAAGTTTGGTTTTTCTCTAACGACCCAAATGAACCCACCGATCCATTTCAATCTCTTCCAATTTTTGGGTTAAATTTAACTTCTGCTGTACGGCTAATCGTAGCAGTTGGTTAAGAGTCTTCTTCTCCTCCTCGGCAGCTTCTAATTGACGATTAAGGTCGTCAACTTGTGTGACGTATTCTTCGCAACGAGCAGCAAACATTGCACGTAAGCCTTAGAAGTGGAGCAAAAAAAAAAAATAAATCAATGAACTTGTATTTAAAAGTATTAAAAAAAAGATACAACATACTTGAGAATGTAGCAGCATCTTCTTTAAGAATTTTTAATTCATTTCTCAATTTAGACATTGTTTCACTTACGACCATCTTCTCATTTTCATATTTGGACTTGAGATTAGTAAGGGCCACTTCGGCTGTTTGTTTATTCGACTTGAGCACAGTTCGTAACGTGGCGATTTGCTCTCGTTTTGTGGACAACAAGCTTTTGAGTTTTATAATTTGTTCTTGCAGTTCTTCAACTTCTTCACGATTAAATTTATCGCCTAAAAAAACATAATTACAAAGATTAATTACAACAATAAAAATCGATTTTTAAGTGTCTATTTTTGCTTACCTTCTGTGACATCTCCCCGAACTTTGTTCTTGTTAAGCTCAATAGTATGTTCAACGGCAGTTTTAAGATATTTTATTTGATCCGATACTGTATCAACATATTTTTTAATTTCCACAGAATCTGCAAGGCCTTGCAAATCTTCTATAATTTGAGGTTTTGATGTAAAGAGATCCGACTTAAATTGGGATTGTATAGCAGTCAATGAGTCATTTTCAAAGCTTTGAAATGATAAAAAGTGGTTGATACATTTATTGTTACATTAATTATGGATATTACTTCATGTAATGAATTGTTCGACTTTCTCCGATTAAAAGGATTCTTTCTTAAATTCCTTATAAGAATGCTGTAAGAACTACATACATACATATGTACATGTTTAGAAAACTATTGCTGTACATTAAATCTATTTGGTTTCTGAGAATTTACATATTTCCAAGGAAAATTGTAAACAAAATATTTTTAAAAGTTTGACCAAATAAAGCCAAAATATTTTCTAAAAGAATATTTCATAATACATTTGTCGCAACGCCATTTGAACGTGTTGATGCTCTACGCATGTGTGCCAAAACTAGTTGTAAAGATGGTATATTTTTGTAATAGAATGAAGAGCAAGTTTTTCTTTTAGCATTAAATATAACAATGTATATTTGAAACTGATCAAATCTTAAAAATCGATGTTTCTCCCAAACAATTCTTTATCTAAAACTTTATATTTTATTTAGGACTACGGCTTTCGGCAAAATAAAATCTGACCTTCGAAATCCATTATCAGACCATATTTTGAGACCGTGTCGAAGTCTCAAAAAATAAATAATTTCTTTTTTAATTTTGCTTTATCAAAAGATAAAGATAACAGAGATAAGATAAAAGAGAAGATATGATAACGTTACTAAAAGAAATAATTCATTGCCCATAAATCATTGCACAATGGGGACAAAATTCAGTTTTGATTAAAAGCGAAATTCTTCGTACAGACAAATAAAAAACTGTAAAGGAAATGTTCTGCGTTTTAATAGGAATTGCAGTTTTTATAAAACTGTAAGACAATTAAATAACACAGTTTTAAAATCAAAAAAATATAAAAACTAATTTACCAACCTACAAGCCATAACAGCAGTAAACTTATTAAATTCTATATCAGGTCCTAATTTAGGTCCTAAATAAAACATAACGCAACGCCAGAATTTTATATGGCAAACAAAATTCAAAAATTTACTTTTGTTTTACATATAAATGTTGTGCCTGAAAAAAAACCAAACCAACGCCACAAAATATGAAGCGTTGATTGCATTTTCAAAAACCCAAAATTTTTATAAAAACAATAAAAAAAATTTAAGTGTTTGAAGTTTGTTTTTGATTGCCATATAAATTCTGACGTTGCGTTGCGTTTTATACAATTAAGGCTTAATATGTAAATTTTGAATTCGACGTTTACTTCCTGTGAGAAAGGGCTTTTAAATATTAAGAAAACTTCATAACTTACCTCATATCATCTGTCTTATGGTCCAAGAGTACGCGGGTTGGCATCTCACCATTAACAGTGCAGACCAAATGATAGAGTTGAGCCAAATCATCACTTAATGCCACCAATGTGGAACGTGCCGAACCCAAACTTTGGCCAGCATTTTGTGAAATGTTTGTGAGAGTTTGAACATCACTTTGCAAATCCAAAGATTTCTGTTCGGTATTCATTAATTTGTTTTTCAAATTTGTAATTTCATTACGCAATGAAGTCATAGCATCGGTATAGTTCAAACCCTTTTGCAACTCATTTAAATCACTCTTAAGACCATCAATCTCCTTCGATGACAAAGTGAACCAATTGTTATACTGAGCTAAGGTATCACGCAATTGCTGTTTAAGATTATCCTCATTTTGTTTCTGTTTAATAGCCTCTTGAGAGAATTCTTTGTGATTGTATTGTTTCTTTAGTTGCATCAATGCGTCTACATGAGCTGCTAACACTGCTAAGCGGGCCATAAAGTTTTGCAATTCATTTTGTGATTTATCCAGATTCGTTTGAGCTTCACGCAAGTTAGCAGTCAAGTGGGTCTTTTCATTTTCCATTGATTCCAATTGTTTTTCCAGCTTTTTTAGTTCGTTCAAATGAATTTCTGAGAAGAGATCACATTTAGTGCCATCAGGTGATTTTAGTTCAGTTGACAAGTTGGCCTCAAAACGTTTTAGAGCTAAGTTGTCTTCTTCGCCGTCGCTGTTGGTACTCGTGTTATCATCACATATTGTTCCGCGTATATTATAGGCCATGTTAGTAATGTGATACATTGATTCACGATTTAAATGACTATCGAGTTCTTTTTTGAGAGCATATTTGGTTTCCCGTTCTCCCTAAAGAAGAAATATTAAAAAGTAAAAAATAAAATTGAGTAAAAATAAACTTCAGGTAATATTTTTCACCTGCAATGCTTCCAGAGCTTCTTCCATTTGCTTCTCAGCAATCTTTTTAAGATTTGTTAATTCATCGACTTGCTGATTTAGCAATTCTAGTTCCTCAGTGAGACGTCTTATCTCATGTTTGGCACCTTCAAATTCAACCTAATACGATTGAGTATATATTAAACCAAATAGTGTAAAGATGTTCCATAAAATCGATCGAGGACTTTCCGTTACGTACCTGTGAACTTCTTAAACTTGAAACTTGTTTTTGTAACGATATGTTTTCTTCCTCCAACTCTGAATATTCCGTAAGCATACGAGTCTCACGAAATTTGAGTTCTTTGAGCTCAGCTTTAAGACGAAGTTTTTCCGCTTCATTATCGGACTTATCACGACCAATGTCTGAATTTTCTTGCAGCATACGGTCGCGTTCATTACGCACCCGTTCCAATTCATGGCGCAACTGTTTAACTTCATTTTCTAAATCGAGAATTTGTAGATTTAGTGAAGTTTCCCTAGCGGCCGATTCATTTAAAAGAGTCTCCTCTTGTTCTATGCCAGTTTTTGTGGTTACTTTCTGTGAGGTTTGATATTTGGTAAGCGCCTGCAAGACAAAGTGAAAAACAAGCGAAATTAATTAAATATTTGTATAAAGAAAATAATTTATGTATAAAGCTAAAGGGAAAAGTATTCTGGAATAAAAATAAAAAAGAAGTTATTCTTAAAACAAATCAAATTGACTACGTAGTCGTTCTCGCATTTCTACATTTTAACATAAAGATTAAAGACATTTCCGATTAAATTTCCTTTTAAATTACACTTTTCTTTTGCAATTCACTACTTCCACAAGAACAGCACAACAAAAAATACTAAAATCTGAAGAAAAATAAACAAAAACATTAAAATCATTATTTAGTTTCACGCAACCCCAAGATAACAGTTAAGAATAAATAAATATAAGCTGTCTCCAACAACATTACAACAAAAACAGCTGCAAACCCCATACACAATCTGAATATTAATAAAAATATAAAAAAAAACATGTGAAGTTGCCCTTAATAACGAACGAAGAAACCAGAATAAATTCCAAAATTATGCTACAGTAAATCAGTATTCGGCTGTATATACGAGAATTTTTAAGGATTAGCGAAAATAATAATTCTGTTGTAACTTGGGTGATCGAAATTTAAATATTTTCCATTTTCGGTGTTTTGAAATTAAAAAAAAAAACGGTTTACTAATTTAAAAATGTAAGGAAACACAACAATTTTTATTTTACGATAAAGTTACTTTCATACAAAGCTGTAGTAGTGTGTGTTTAGACCAACGGTTTGCGTTTGGAACACAATGAATTGCCCATAAAAAATCAATGCTTTCAGGGAGCCACAATTTAGAATTGATTCCAAAAATTTGCATCAGTTGTGTGAAATAGATAGAATAAATATTCAAATTTTATTGTTGCTCGACATTTAAAGTTCGCAGAACTCCTTGTCCATTGGCCCAAATTGTTAATGCTCGATAGTCAATTTTCTCAACTACTCTAATACGAAAAGAAAAATTTTGTTTTAACATTTTGAAATATTTCCCTAATTAAAAAAAAAAGAAAAAAACTATAATCCGAAATTTATCTTTTAAACAAAATTTGCCGACTGTTAGATGTTTTAGTAGATGAATGTTGCCATCACATGCCATTGCAGGGGAAGGAAAAAAGGAAATTTTATAGAAAGAGTGTTCTCTATAAGTGAGGGAATTTCATACAAAGAATAAAGAAAAGATTAGGAATATATATCAGGCGAGAATAGTTTTCCAAATCAGTTTTTTAGAAATTAATCTTAGGATGGAACGTAATATAGGTAACGTATTGGAGCCTAAGCTACACAAGACGTTAACGTTATGTACCAGGAATTTCAGAACTGTCGAAAAAGAATAAATTCTTTGATAAGGAATAATTCAAAATGGCTTTCAGAGTTTATAATACATGTAGGGTACCTACCTAAGTCGTTTAGACCGACTACATAATGTGAAATAAAATAGCGGGACTTACCGCCTACAGACAAATAAAACACGTTGAGACAGTATATATAGAGTACATAGGGAAACGAATAGGATAGGCTTGAGTAACTACGCATTTTGTGCAAAAAGTGCGGCCAGTTGAAAGATGACAATGAAAAGTGACAAAGTTGAAAAAGCAATGAAGTTATGAAGGGAAGAAGTTGTAGATTAAAAATAACCAAAAGGAATTGAATATGTTATAAGCTAATGATAAACTAAATAAAGTAAATATACAACTAAGTAAACTTATACTACATTTACATCTACGCAAAATCTAGTAGATTTCAGCTAAAATCTCGAAGAAAATCTATGCCGTTTACACCAATGCTTTTTGACGTATTATTGGATTTCATTTTCATAACAAAAACAGCTGACTGAAGAAAGCATAAAAAATTGGCTCTAAACTTAATTAAATTCGTGCTACAATTGTTTTTATACACATAATTACATATGTAATACTACTTACACTTTATTCATTATTGTTTTATCCAATTTGAAAACACTTATTTTAAACTTTTATTATTTTTTAATGTTGCTGCAAATATTTTGTTTCTACCGCGCTTTTTTTTTTGTTATAAATGTCAAAATTTTCTTGTTCAGCGCTGTATAGTTCAGTACATTAGCAAAAAATACATAGTTGCATCATTTAGTATTGCAAGATTTTGAGAGATTTTGCCAAAATCTAGTTCGTAAGTAGATTTTGTTTTGTATGGGTAATCTGGTGGAAATGAACTAGATTTCGCTCAAAATCTCATAAGTACCAGATTTTGCGTAGATGTAAATGTAGTATTAACCTTAAATTAAATGAACTCAATGTAAACCTAAATTGCAAATAAAATGCAAACTTATTATGAAATTAACTGCAATTAAATAGGGGTTCTTGGCGAGTGTACTTGGGGATTCTACATACATTGAATAGATAGTTCGGTGAAACTAGGACAGAATTCATAAATTGTATAAGTCAAATATAGTTTATACGATTCCTTGTAAGGGAAATGATCAGGAGAATTGTAATAAGGTTTATGTAGGGATAACAAAAAATAAACTCAGAACTAGAATAGCTGGACATAAATCAAATATAAATTGCAGACATTCCCCTAGTACAGCATTATCATCTCCTTGTTTTGTTTAACCATTATCTTAACTTTGAAAATGCATCGGTTTTGAATACAGAGACGTCGTTGTACAGGGTGACTATTGGGAAATTTATATTTTTAAATACGATTATTTGCCGTTGTAATTATCGATTGTGCGCATTTGTCAGTCACGATGTCGCAGTGGTCGAGTGAGCATCGCGTGAGCATGTCTGTGGGACATTTTTTAAGAGTAATGATTCTTAAGTAATTGCTCGTCGACAATTTAATTCGTTCGTGTGTGCAGAGATTCGTCGAGAAATCAGCTCAATTGAATCAAGTTTACTACAGCGTGTGGCGCAGAACACAAAGCTCAGTTTTGAACAGTGTGTTCAACTGGACGGAAGACATCTGGATGATATACTCCTTCAATGCTCTTAATAAAACTTTATGCAAATTATTAAGTTTTTGTGACAAATAATATTCCATATACATAATTTTAGTTTCTTGGTTTTGGTTGTTATAAAAAATATTTTATTTCCTGTTAAACACTGGAGTAGCGAAATATCGAAAAGAATAAATGAATTTTGATAAAAAAGACCTTCATGCTTGAACAATTTAATAAATTTAAATTTATAATTTTTATATTTACATTTTATTGTGATTTTTTTTATTTTTTTCTATTTGTGATGAAATGTGATTTTTTTTTTATATATTTGTTGAACATAGATCTTTTTAAAATTTTGTAAAATACACATTTTTGGGTATTTTCGGAAATTTGGTGAAATTAAAATTTTGGTATAGTTTCGGTTTTTTTTTTATTAAATATAGATTTTTTTGCAATTAAACTTGTTTATTCTTGATGTAGATTTTTGAAATTTTCCCAAAAATCTAAATTTACAAAAACCGAAGCTGAACTAAATAATTTATACATTGGAAATGTAGATTTTTGAAACGAATTTTTGTCATCCCTTGTCAAGTTTGGTTTGGAGACTAAGCGGTTTCAGCTATCTGCCATCTTCAGTGGCATTTTTCGTTCTTACTGAAGATGGCACAAAGCCATTTTCATGCTTATATTCTTGCTTACTGGAAAACCCCTAGTTAGCGTGAGAGTTGCATATGATTCCCGTAAAAGACTCGACTTTTTTGCACTACAAAGGGTGAAAGTCTTCTTGACTGTGCTCGGTAAATGAAGTAAGAATTATAAGTTTTGATTTTGTTGTAACATTTAATAAATAAATAAAACCAAATAGTTAAATACGAATAATACACCTATTGAATTAATTTGCAAACAAAAATAAAAAAGCGTTAAAGAAATTATGCCGCTTTCTGTTAAGCTTATATATAAATACTCATGAATATAAATTAATTATAAAGAATTACAGCGCTTTTGTATAAACATAACACATGCAAAGAATTTAACAACATATTTCATTTTATTTCATACTTATAATTTGCTCGAAGTATCAACAAAAGGGTAAACCTTCGGTGAAAAAAGAAATGGTACGAATGTGGTTGAACTCCCTCTTCTCTAATCAAATCCTTTTAAATTACCACCACTGCCATTCAGTTAAGCAAAACAAGAGCACGCGTTGATTACAGCATATTTAAGTATTTATTTCCATTCATTCTATAGTTTGCTTTATGAACAGTGATTCATTTCAGATACAGTACAGACAGGTTCATGCAATTTGCATGCATGGTTGCCATGCCTCGTGTTTTAAAACCAATTTTGAAAGGGTTTTCGTTGCCTTTGTGAAAAGTTCTTCCTTTTTTAAATCAATATTTGCATAACAAAACAACTACTTGCAAAAATGATGAAAATACTTTATTTTGTTCAGTTTTTCTAAGGCCCTTATTAAGAGCGATGTTCGATCTATTATGCGTATTATGTTGCTCATTCGACGAAAAATATCGCTATTGTAAATATCACTCGTTTGAATTGTTCACAGGTTATTTCTATCAGATCAGACTAAACCCAAATACGAACTCTATTTAAATAGAGTAAAAGAAAAATATGACTTAGACGAAGTTATTGCTCGAAGATTCGTCGTGGAACTGGCAAATTGAGGATTTTCCTTCATTGGTGAAACCAACCTTTCGGGCTATAGTTTGGTACTCACGATCGCAAACCAGCATCAAATTAAATATAATAGTTCAAAATTAGTCGTTGGTTGCCCAAAAGCAATAAAAGCAAATGACTTAAGGCATTTGCAAAAATTTTTGCACACTACGCTACAGCGTCGAAAACAAAATTCTGTTGGAGAGAAAGTTTGTCGGGCAAAACTTTCGACAGCTAGCTCATAATACAAGTTTGATATTCGATGTGATACAGTCAACATAGATCGAACGTCGAATGCATCTCATAATATGGGCTTAAGACTTATACACGCTAATCTGCGTAAAGGTCCAACCGAATTTCTGTGGTACGTATGGTTCGTTCCAGCTTGGCTTGTTGTCAAAATAATTTTATTTATACATTTTGAAAATTAAAAAAATAAACAGAAAATTTGCAAAAGCGAATGAAATATTTAATTGGGCCGATGAATGAACGCCCGCCTAGACACAAAATCGAACAAAGAAATGTATGGTTCTTTGCTACACTAGGACAAAAGCTTATTGCAGCAGACGATTACAATGCAAAACACACATATTGTGGTTCTAGACTCCTTAGTCCTAGAGGGAGGGAGTTGTATTATACAGTTCAAGCAAACAAGCTAGACGTCGTATCTGGCCGTAAGCCCACCCACATATTGACGCACAGACTTTAATAAGATGCCAGTGATTATTGATTTTGCTATTATAAAAAACATCAAACGTGATCAACTCTTAGGAAGTTCATCCTATGCCCTATCTTCTGATCATTCAAATACAATTATTTTATACGACGGCTGATATTCAAGCAGTTGTAGATCATTTTACAGATGTCGTGACATCCGCAGCCGGAGCTGCAACGTCAACAAAACCATCAGTTAAAAGAAAATCGCGCTAGTCAACAGGTGATATACAGATGCTCGTCATTGAGAAGAGAAGGCTTGGAAGGCAATGGCAAAATAGTCGTTCTACACGCATAAAAATGCAAGTGAACTTATGTCAAGAACTTTTAAAAAAATCTTGGATGTAAAACACGGACTATAACCTGTGGAAAACTGAATAGACAATTAAAAATACTTATATAAAGAAATCACCCGGACCTAATCGTATACTAGGATTAATGATAACAAACTTACCTTTATTTGCTGTAAGAATTATACTATTTATATTTAATATCATATTGCGATTCGGCTTTTCCTTAAACCAGAACAGGACTTAACCGAAATTACGTCATACAGGCCCATTAGCCTGCTGTCAATTTTATAAAAATGGGAAAATCTCTGCAAGTGTTCCTCAAGGTAGTATATAGGGCCGGTATTATTTATCATCTATACAGTGGATTTGCCAACAAGCATACGTACATATACGTTCACTTATGCAGACGACACTGCATTTATAAGTGTTAATAATAATCGGAATGTTGCGTTTGAACAATGGGCAAATATTAAATCACAAAATTTCATTACTTTTATTATCATAACTTTCTGTATTTAGATACAATTGGTTGATTTCACTTTTTCAGGAGATCTATCTTATTACAACCAGCGACTTGTGATCCTTATTAAAAATTTAGTTACTGGCGGTATTCATTTCCACCACACACTGAACTCCACTTTTATAATCACAATTGATGTTCAGAATTAAATCATTGTTTGCCTCTGTGATAATATACATATGTTACACCTTTAGAGCTTCGAAAATGCGAAATGGCGAAAGAAATTGTAGTATTTTTATAGTAACAAAGAGCAAATAAAAACATAACAATAAAAATAAAGCTATATATGGTACAAATATGCTAAACGCATGTTTCCATATTAAATAAACGTAAAAAAAACCTAAATCTATAATCAAACGTTTAATTGATAAAACTGCGATAATTTCCCAAAAAGGAAAACTTGCCAATGCAGCATAAGCTTCGCGAGAAAACATTGAGGAAACGTATGAATTTAAAATGAAAACGATCTCTAGTGACAAATATTAGAAAATTCTAAGTATGAAAAATAAATTTCCATTAGGAATTTACAATTTTACATGACTTTGTTGTATCTGGCAACCCTGCAGCAAACAACCAAACTACATACAACAATTTACAACGACGACAGCAGAGAAAACAACACTATCATCATACAAATTCCTCTATTGTAAAAGCGTCGCTTATGGTCGCTTAAAGATTTTTTGTTTTTCCTTAAAACCCGCTCCCACAGAAGGATCCTATGCGCTTGAAAGGAGTGTAAGATTTAGTTAGAGTAGGGAGTCATTTGGTAGGATGAGCTCTGATATAAAAAAGCGTTATTGCATGGTGAGATGTTGTGCTGGTGGTATGTTGCTTCTTTGCTTACGCAATGTTGTTGTTGTTGGAATTCTTGTTCACTTTTTTTTATATTTTTTATTTTTGCCTGCAGTAAAAATAGTTTTCTTTGGGTTTTTTATTAAATTTTATTTTTTACAGATTGCACGGATTTCGCAAGTTCATTTCCATTCTGTTTCAATGTATGCTATGCTGTTGCTGCTGTTGTGGTTTTATTCGTTGCCTTCGCTTTCGCATTATAATTTATTGGATTCTATGGTTAACGATTTGATGGCGAAAACGGATGTAGTGGAGAAATAGAGACTTTTTATATTCTCAAAATGTTGTACAAAGTTGAACGGAATATTAATTGCTCATGCTAATTTTATTAAAATGAATGTACGGATTGTGTTGCACGGAAACGAAATAAATTTCAAACTTAAAGCGGGGGAGATTAGAGAGGTTTGCGAATAAAACATTAATTATGCGGGAGAGAATAAAATAAAAGATGACATTGTGATTATCAAGAATAAATGCTTCAAAAATATTGACGTTATAATTCTTATTGTTATAACTTTGTTTTTGAAATTCGTTTTTAGTTTTTCAAATTATATTAAATCAAAATATTAGCAGCTAAAGTGTGGAATTTGTATATGCTATAAAAATCCTAATGAATATTTGTGCAAAATGATGTTTTTTGTAATATTGAATATTTTAAAATGAAACACATTATTCAAATATCTGGCCACGGCTTACAGTATGCCAACCAATCGACCCAAATTTCAAGTACATATTTATTGTTTGGGCTTTGGTTTTATAAATGGGAAATTGGATTTCAAGTTTCCATCATCTCTGGTTAATTAGCGCAGTATTATCCTTAATGGCGCTGCATAAAAAAATAGTCTAACGGAATCGAACCACAGCTTTGGCGTGACCAACTGACAGTTTTGGGTGCATCGGCTTCTCAATGAAGACGCTTGAATTTTGAATGATACAATTTTGCTTACTGACATATCATAAGCCAAAGTGATAATCGGCTTGATCTAAAAATATGATTTCTTGGATGGCATACTGTAGGGGCTACCGAGGCAGCCATTTGACACTTAATGGCTCTTCGATACGGTTCTCGTATATGCAAACATTATGCAAGATTAAAAGGGGATAAATGTCGACCTGAAAAATCTCACACTGCGTTGTTGAGGTTCACGTAATTTAGACTTTGTGAGGAAAGATTTTTTTAAGTTGTTAAAAATGCGCCGCAGAGATGAAGGTTTAATAGCCCAACGTGCAAAATGTCGCCTGATCTACGTTGACGGCAAATTCACGAAATATGGAAATCATGGAAACCAATAAAAAAGGAACCACACCTACTTCAATAAGACTCTTTCAATAGCTATCACACATTTCTTTTAAATGGTGTTTGGGCTTCTCAAAAATGTAAATGTATTCGTGTGAATAGCGGTAATAAATTTAACTGGAAATATTTGAACGCTATATCTTTGTAAGCAGTTGACAACACTCCATTTTTTATTCAATGAAAAAAATACTTAATGTTATGTAAATAAAAAATGAAACGATTCAAAAATCACAAACTCGCAATAAATAAAAAACAACGATTACTCCCCACTAATTATACGAATTTATTCTTATACTCGTATGAATGAAAAAACAGCACAAAAATAAAGGAAAATGTACATTAAAAACTAAACGACATGTTATGTTATGAGTATGAAATAAGAAAAATAATATATTTTCAACGTCTCTTAAGCAACCGTCTTCAGCCCCTCTCCATATTTCCTTGATATATAAGTATCTACATAACTATAAAAATCTCAGTGGAATTCTTTTTAACGAGATTTTTTAAGTTTCCTTTTTGACTTAATAAAAACAAACAGACTTCTTCCTTCCAATTTGCCTCCCGATTCCTTCATCATTCATTTTATACCATGATGTTTGACGGGTTGAAACAAAAGGAATACATAAAGACGGAATAAAACAAAAAACAATGTTTAAAAGTAAAATTATTCACAACCAGTTTGTTGGCATTATTTTAATTACAATTTAAAACGATGTCGTAACTAATTGCGGTAACAATAATAACAAGAAACATTACAATGTTAATTTCTTTAGGCCAAGGATACACATACTTATGAGTCGTTAAGTAAATAAAGGGATATTATATAAGGAAAGGTCGATGTTGAAATGTAATAAAACAAGCTGTGTGAGAGGTACTAACGAAATTGTGTTTTTATTTGAAAGGTTCATGTTTGCCATTATGTATGGAATTTAACTTTATTGAAATCAAACAAAGTCATTAAAACTTAATATAATCTTGAAGAAAACAATGTGCGTTGAAATAGTTTGTAGTCAAAAAGGTATCTAACGCAAGGTGTGTAACTTGCAGCGTTTACAGAGCTGAATAGATAAAAATCATGAAACGCGTAAACACATTGTATGCACCTGCGTTCAAATTAAGCCTAAATAAAACGGTTATTATTGAGCTGTAGCGGTCCAATGTGGTTTCGGATGAAGTACGGCATCACTGGTGTTCCTAGTGTTGGTGGCTGTCGGTCCACATATGCAAGTTGGTTTGCTAACATAGCAGCTATTCATCCAGAAACACGCCTCGTCGGATAATTTTGCGGAATCTTTCAAACGCTCCGAAGCACATTCAGCGAACAAACAGCGTTGCCTAAGGTTATTGACTTTGACATCCTGAGTCAGTTGGATTTTACAAAATTCACCAAAGTTTTCCTGCACACTATCAGCGTTGATCTCTCGACCGATCTAATGTTCCTTTGACGTGCCGGTTTGGCTAGTTATTTACTAAGCGGTATTCTTAGCCGCACTACTCAATCGGTGATTTTGAGCCAGTTATTAGAAACCTCTTTACTTATATTTCAATATCCTAATATGTACTACGTTCTCTTCCTGTTTAACCATGACAGAATACGTTTATAAAACGCCAACAATTTAAGATATTTAAGTTAAAATCATGGCAATATACTCGTAGTAAAGCAGCTAAGATCATATACGTACTCAGTGTTGGTGTCACATCTACGTGATAATCACGGTTCACACAACCAATCCTGTCATCCATCCATCGGTATCCGCTTAAGTTTTATATGCCTTAAGATGCTCATATTCATTGAATTTTATCTTAAGTTCTTCAAAGTTTATGGCGCCATGTTATATTATCTTATCAACAGATTGATCCTGAATACCGTCCAGGACATAAGCAATTCTAGATAATATATTCAAATTCATTAAGGACTCCTCCAAAACTCAGTGGGTAATCTCTTTTTCATAGCTTTTCGTACAAGTCTCTACTATTGACTTGTAAATGAAACTCATTTAATAACTTTGCTTTAATATTTCCTATATATGCAGCTCCCCCTAAGTGTTTTACGTGCATAGACAATTGTTTCTTGACTGGACCATCTAAATTCTTACCATATCATCTATTGTAGACAACCAATATTCAACGGATACCTACAAATCTTTGCCACTAAATGTGTCTCCTGCGCCTTCAATGTCTCCAAAACTTAATAAAACAATTGGATTCTCTTACTGGACGAATTTTTTAATGCTGATTGATTCTCTCTTTTTTTTATATATCTTCTAAATTTCCGTTTTCTACGGATTTCAAGGGATCAAATTTATCTTCTGTATTTTCAGTTCTTTTGCCACTATATTCATTAGTAACTTAAGAAGTGCTTTTGATCCAACTGCTGCGGATCTTTATTTTATTTATTGATATTTTTGTATTTGATAGTTTGCCAGCAATGAAAAGGAATACGTTTCTGTTCTTAAGGCGATTCACTATCCTGAAAAAAATGTGGTAGAAATCTGTCCCACTAAAAAAAATGGCGACAATGTGATTACCTAGCTTCACACTATCACGCAGAAAAGATGCAACTTTATTTTATGAACATTTTTCGAAACAATGCCAAACCGGACAGACCTGTCAAAGAGTCTGTCAGACAGATTCACTTTTATTCTACACATGACAAATATAACCATTGAATCCAATTAAGTGAATCATGGCCTTTAGTTCTAGCTGAAACTTTATTGCTATTTATATTTATATATTAATAATTAATTCACGACGAAATACGCAAAAATTCTCGAACATTTTTAAACCGCATACATTTTATTAATTCGCATCAAACGAACTCGCATATAACGTCGACTGAGTGTAGTCTTTTATTCGTTGTAGTTGTTTACAACGATTCCATAAATATTTACAAAGGTTTTCTCATTGTTGTTGGGACTTTATTGTGATGTGTTGAATGAACAAGTTTTTGTTTATTTCTGTTAGAAGTATTTGTTGTGTATTTTATATGGAGAATATGTTCTTTTTGTGTGTTTCATTGTGGTTTTCGTACAATGCCAACCTGTGGTGTTTGAATAGATTCGTATAAAGTGCAGTTCAGTTATAACGAGTTCAACTGACCAATTTTACTTTTTCTTTGCATTTAAATAAAAAGGTCATTAAATATTAAACAATAAATACTGTAAGGAATTGTTTTATTTTTTATTAAAAACACAATTTGAAATTCGAATTTAAGAAAACGCCTAAACAATATTGCTTCTTTTTATACCCTTCACAAAAATAAAAAGGGTACAATACTCATTTCCGACCCAACAAAGTATGTATACATATTCTCCATCTTTATCGTCTGTCCGATGTTGAAATGAACTTTCTGACGACACTAGAAAACCTAGGATCTTGAAACTAGGACTAATGATCAGTAAGCTTGGCGAATTTTCGCCATTATAATCAGCCATACAGGTCCACAAGTATCTCGGGAGAAAAAACATTTTTTGTTGTTTTCACTCTTGCGGGAAAACGCTTATATACACGCCCATAAAATAAGCATATTCTAAATCCTTATCAGATAACATACGGTCCTAAACGTGGTGAATTCCAACAAAAAAAAAAATTAAAAATCCAACAAATAATTTAAAATTCCCCAAAATATTTAGGAATCATAAAACTTATAAATTTTATCAAAAATCTCAACTAAGCAGAAATATGAAAAAAAAACAAATGTTACCATAATTTGGAAATTCACCAAAATCCGAAAATTCACAACAAAACCCAGTCTATAGTTCAAAAATTTTAAATTACAAAAATATCATAATTTTCAGAAAAATCGAAATTAAAAAACCCGAAACCTGAAAAAAAAATAATTCACCACAAATTCGAAAATTGACTGTAAAATCGAAAAACTGAAATAAAACAAATTAATTGCTAAAAAAAATTAGTATTTAATAAAAAAAACTCAAAATTTGACCAAAAATACCACAAAAACCAAAATTCTCAAATTTAGGAATTTACCACAAGAACTTTAACTTAACCAAAATACACCGATCGAAAATGCTTATATTAAGACGAAAGGTGAGTTTAAATGTAAAATAACACGACCAAAACCCGGAGGCCAAAATTAAATATCTTAAACAATACTTCGCACTGGAAAAAATCTGTAGTACATTTTTAGTAGCTCATACTTTTGTTAAGAGTATAAAAGATTGGGAACAGCCAAATATAGCTCTCTAACCCGTTATTTACTCGTTTTGAATATACTTGAATAAATCTGACTAGAGAAAGGAACAAAATTATATTTGCACATTTACGATTGTGTCGGAGATGACAAATGACATTTAGTACAAAATTGTACTTTCTTGAGCTTAATGGTACTGAAATTCTAAAAATGCTGTTTTTATTCGTTTTAATAAAATAACAAGTCTGGAACATTAAATAATATAATACATCAGGAGATGAAAGTTTTTTGCATATTTCCACATAATGAATTATGTGTTAATTTAAAATTATAGCAACAAAATTTTCTGGACTTTAGCAAATCTTTTGTCTGAACAAAATTTGATACTGTATTTACATAAAAGCAATTTCTTTCCTTTGTTTTTATAATATTCACATTATTTACACTTCTGACTGCTGTACGTTGTCTATGTTCGCCGATGATACTGCAGTCCCTTGTTCTGGCATATTTGCACCGGAGATAACCACCCACCTACAATTAGGGTTAAATATTTTAATTAATTATTTCACACAATGGATAATAATGAAAACAGTGACACAAGTCAAGCAATATATTTTATGCGTAAACGAAAACACTGTTAATAACTGCGTGATTCCAGACCCACGAATTAAGTTTAAACATCATATTCCATTTATTGTGAATAAATGTAATATTTTGGCTAGATCTTTGTACCCACTGATCAACAGGAAGTCTTCGCTTAGTCGCACTAATAAAAAATTAATTCTAAAGTCTATATTTGAGGCCGTCATATATAATGCCGCCCGGGTTTGGGCCACAAATGCTAATTGTCATTTATGTAAGCAGCAGGGCGAACAAAATACACTGCCTAAGTTAATATATAATTTACATCAACTGTGAGGTATTTGATTTACTTGTAGACATTTGTTGATTACGCTTCATTTTAATGACAGCTGTTCATATTCTGTATACAATACAATATTGTAAAGCTCTTCTCAACTTAGGTAGGTTAATTAGTTGTAAGTTTTTTATGTTAAAATATTAATATACGTACGTTTTGAGAATTTTTTTTCTCCAGTTTTACAAAATTTGTATTAGTAATTAATTATATAATTAAGAATCCTATAAAATCTAATTTTATATTTTATAGAATAAGGTATGTACATAAATATATATCCTTGAACTCTTTGTAAATATATATAACTGTTAAACTGTAGAACTTCTGATAGTACTAAATAAATAATAATATTAATAACAATAATATTCCCTACAAAAAATCCGTACCAATGCCGACTATGCCGACGAAAGTGGTAGTAGATTCTGTGGCAGGGCATGTCGAGTTGTTTTTACAAAACTATTTATTTTTGGAGTAGTCGTAACTGCATTAATTTTTCTAATGTGACTGTCAGGTGACGTGTTTAAAGTTTTTTCCGCTTTCTTGAAAAGGCGAAAAAGTCCCCTTACACAGTTATATTGTTGACTGAATTGTTTCACAGAAAAATTTGACATACAATTCTATAATAAGTCTTCAAAGACACTAAAGCTCTAAATGAAACTTGAACGCCAGAAGTAAGTCAACAATTAAAATGTGTTTAAGGGTTAATTTCGTACTTATTCGTAATTAGTGCCAAAATATTTCACAAAACCAAATTTCATAAGGCTAGTTTGTATTGACAATATGTTTTACGTGCAAAAGAAAGCTGTAGATATATTTATTTAAAATCGATTAAGGCAAATTTGGGTATTTAAAGAAAGTATTAATTTATTATATTTTGATTTTAGCTCTAGGCAGTTCTTTATCGCTATCAAACAATATCCAGCATATTTCTATAATAAGAATGTAAATACTCAATAAAGTGCACATGTGAGATAACATTTTTCACCAATTTCATCGGAATCTGTTCTAACTGATGCGCTTACGTATATTATTCGAGCAGTGCCAGATCGATTTTAGTATAGCACATTGTAAATTACTACTTTTCCATGCGACCAGCTCTATTGGTGAGAGCATTTGTTCAAGCTCAGCTTTTGTATATTAGGGCCAAGAAAAACACACGTTGTAATCAACAGATTATTGTTTATCGAATACTATATTTTAAAATAATATTAGCTTGCATTTGAGTTCACCTTGTTAATTTTGTTTTACATGGAGGGCTTATGAGCACAGGTGACGGATTGGAAGTATATATGAATTTCAAATAAAATTTAAGTATTTAATAATATTATATATACAATGTTCACATTTTAAATTAAATTTTGTTCGCATATATGCAAATTAGCTTATTTAATTCGCATTTGATAGCTGAAAATGTACTTATTTTGTTCGTGAAAGCTTGTGCTTATGAACTTGTAAAAGTTCGGCTTTAAAAGAAATGGTTTAAAGAATTTAATTTAAAAAAAAATTATTTGTTTAAAAGGTATTTTCGCTAAAAATTTAATGAAATTTACTAACCGTCAATTTAGCCTGTCATTTCTTTTTTATTTTTGTCTTCATTTTTTATATTTAGGAGTATATCGAGTTTAACAACTCTAAAAATGTAGTTAAATTACTGATGCAGAAAAGTTCTTAAAATGCCTTGGTTTTGTCATTAAACGCAGTTTTTGCTCAATAAACACATTTCACCACTGTTGGATTGGGAATATGGCTGAATTACTAATTACTGAATTTATTAATTGAGTTCATGTATGATAAATTGAGCTCAATTACGGTAGATTTCTGAACATATGAATTAACTAAACTTTCGTTTCTTTGCTATTGTTTCTTTTTTATTTTTCTACACAAGGCGAAACAATTTTGTCATTGGGACGAATTCGCCGAATTTGCTTCGCTCTCATCTTAATATTAATTCGCCTTGTACTCAACTAGCAACTGAACTGAAACTACAAGTGCAATAATTTATTCACAATTGATTGACATAAAAAATAGTTGCCATCGATCGTTAAAAATATAATTGTATAAAATGAAAATCAACACAGGGGAATTAAAATAATTATATTTGGAAAATGTTCAAATTGTAAATGTTGTTGTAGATGGGATCTCATCAGACGAGTTCAAGATCAATTCAGGGGTGCCACAGGGCTCCGTTCTTTCTCCTGCTCTATTTCTTATCTTCCTAGATAGAAGGTCGTCAAACTTCCAACCCTATTTATTCTTTTGCAGATGACAGCAGCATATGCCATTCTTACTCATTCATCAACAGACCAAGCCTCTTAGAGATTGGAGCCATGAGGCACCGCATGAATGATTCATTAAATGGTGATTTTGTGACGATCACAGAATGGGCTCATGCGAATAGGGTCGTTTTTAACCCCAATAACACCCAGTGTTGTATGCTAACACACAGACGCACGACGGACTTTGTTGCTCCATCTGTAGTTATGGGTGGCATAGATATTGAGGAATCAGAAGCTCTTGATGTTTTTGGCATGAAGATTCAATGTAATGTCCGATGGACCCAACACATATTTCAAGTCTCGAAAGAAGTATTCAAGTGCCTAGGCTTCCTCAAATGGTGTAAGGAGTACTTCATCCCATCCGATCTCCTAACTATCTTTACCACTTATATCCGACCGAAAATGGAATATAACACTCATGTATGGGCCGCGTACAGGAGAAGACGAAGGTGCACGTCGGTGACAGTAGAGTATCCAACTCTATTGACTCTCTCGAGCATCGACGCAATGTGGGGTGTGTTTCACTGTTCTATCGATACTACAATGGATTGTACTCTGATGAAATTAGGGATATTATTCCCGAAACCCGTTCATTTATACGCACCACACGTACTTCATCAAGAGCACATCCATTTGTAGTCGAATGGCCGGTGGATCGCACAACGCACTACTGACAGAATTCGTTCTTTAGCCGGACCATTCGTTTGTGGAATAAGCTTCCAGCAGAGATCTTCCCTCCCACTTTCTCTGTGGAAAAGTTCAAGTCAAATGTTAATAAACTCTAATCCCTCTATCCTCCTTTCCATAACCTCTTTTCCTAGTTCTAGCACAATGCATTGCATGAATAGGGGTCATCCCCTGAGTGCTGGTCCTACCATAAAAAAATTAATTATGGGAGTACTGCAATACCATTCAAATGAACTGAAAATGTCCTTTTGTACAAATTTATCACTCCTGCTATGTATCAAATGGATTTTTGATTCTGCATGGCTGGATTTGACACAACCATTTACTTTTACATTGCTGCCAGCCATTGCAAATTCGTATTTAGAAATGGTACTGAATGGCAATTAAAAAGAGTACTTTTTTGCAACAGAGCTTACATTACTAAATTATTGAAGTAGAAATAATTGTGTGAAAAATTTTGAAAGATGAATAACAGTTGATTTTTATTTGCAATTTTTTTGTTTAAATTCCAGACCAAAGCAGATATGTACGTCGGAGTGCAGAATATTTTAGAATATTTTCTTCATATGAATTATGTACATACGTTAAAATATAATAAAATTTTTACTGGTATATGCAATCTTCTTCCCTTCCTATTTTATGCACTCACTTGTATAAAGGCACAAGGGCAACGAATACTAAAAAAATGAAAAAATGTCTGGTAGTAAAAGTTTTTCAGTGCAATAATTCACCACTTGAAAAGAACAATAACGACACTCTCCGCATGTTGTAATGGTCTGTGCCGAACCTTAAAAAAAGTTCCTTGCCACTTTGTATTAAATTATTGTGAAAATGAATAGATTTAGTTAAATTCTTGAAATTGGGTGTGCACTCGTGTGTATGAAAATTTGGAGCTTGCAGCAATTTCAATATGGTTTCAAAACACCTGTCTTGGAGTTGAACTTTCACATACGACATTTCTACAGCTTTCATTAAGGTGTGTTGTCATTGGCGTACGTATATGTTGTAAAAAATTTGTTTATTTGTTTCTTCGTTTTTTTTTTAATTTTTTACCACTTCTAACGTAGTTACAACACTGAACAAAATAAAGTGTAAAAGAAAATAATCAATAATTATATTTCTGCATTTAGCATTTAAGAGTTTATTATGAAAATTCTTGTAATTCCGTTGCAAATGAGCTTGTGGTCCTTATTTTAGAAATAACATTAAATATTTTTACCTTTCTTTTTTGGAACGAATTTTATTAGTGCGACAGAATAACTATATTACGATTCAAGTATTTGCAATTTCTTGTAACATTGTTCAATACTAAATCTCTAACAGCGCGTCGAAATGAAACCATTGTCCAGAGAACCGGTGAAAGGCCTTAAAAATGGAATCAGGTAACAAACAATTTAAAAAAATACATTTCATTATCAAGGGTAACTAAATATTTTAGCTTCATAAAAAGAGAAGTTCAAATGAAAGTTTAAATAAAACCTAATACCGTAGTATGGAATGACAATCAATATAGCAATTCTAAAAAAAAGTTACCTTTTATTAGAAAAATGATGTAGGAATTCAAATATGTCGGCCTGTAGTATACAAAGAAAACTTATTCGAAGTCATTTAAAAAAAAATGTTAATTAAAACATATAAGTAGGACATGAAGAATGTCATCGAGACTCGAGCCTAAAGGTCAAACATTTGAAGCCGTTGCTCAAGAAAGAAAGAGTAGTTAGTACCCCTTGAAAACTAATTTCAAAAATGATGAGGAAATGGGCTTGGATGACTTTATCTTTGAACAAGATAATGGCCGCAATCACACGAGCAAGGTGGCAACAAAATTTGTTTGTGAAAATAACAAAAAATACTCGTAGCATTGTCATGCAAAAAGATCCGACTTACTTACGTAGCTATATCGAAGAGAGCTTCTTGTAGTGTCCCACCTATTATCGATTAGCGTCGGCACAAATTGTAAAACTCATATTTCAGATAAGAAGCATTAAGGATTGCCGCGATCAGACTACTGAGTCTTTTTGCCCATACAATACCGCTGATTATTTTCGACAGTTTAATTACGCTCTTATAGACTAGGGACAAATCCTATTCAAAGGCTAGAACAAGTAAGCCGCCATTTAAGACATTGCGGAGCACGAATTAATGTATTTCGATAACTGTTTTTTTTGAAATTTTCGGCTTTTTGTCGAAATTTGTATTTTTCAGTGTTTGTTCAATTTTTTTTGGGCAATTTTCGAATTATGCCAAAAGTTTGACTTTACGGTAAAGTTTAGTCTACATGATAAAACTGTTAATTTTTGGTGAAATTTAAAATTCAGTAAAATGTTAAAATTTTGTTGTCTGGCGATTTAAATTTTTTTTTGTAAATTTTCGAGTTTTGGTAAATCCCTTATTTCTGATGAAATTAATTTTCTTTATTTTACGAATCAATTTCGGATTAAGGTGATATTTCAAGCATTTAGTAAAATTTAATGTTTTGGTGATTTTAAGATTTGTTGGTGAGTTTTAGATTTTATGGTGGATTTTGGATTTATAGTAAAATATAAATTTTTTATATTTTCTTCGTTAAAATGAAATTCCACCCATTTTTTTTTAGCAAATATTGGTTTTTGGTGAAGTTTTTTGTGAAAATCGATTTAGGGTTACTATTATTAAAATTAGCTTTTTTTTGGAATTGTTTTTCTTTTGGTAAAGTATCAAAACTATAGTGAAATTTAAATTTTTAGGGTAAAATTTAAAAACTTTGAGACTTTTGCTTGTTGAGTATTTTTTAGTCAAGTTTGGGATTTTACTTAGATTAATATTTTTTTGCAATCTTTTCAATTTTTGATGAATTTGAAAATTGTGCCGCATTTCAGAAATTTTCCTAGTTTTTGTTGAACTTTCAATTTGGTCCAACATTTAGATCTGTAAGTTATGAGGGTCCCTCAGGTAGATAATTTTTAATGGGGTACTTCATATGCAGTTCCATAGGAATTCAGAATATGTATATGTTATGGGCTGCCATCTAGACGTTATTCCGAGAATGAAAATACCAAAGAAAAAGTAGAAAAATAGTTTTTGGTCATATCGCGGAAATTTGAGGGCATATGCCGCTAGTTTGAAATAGCGAAATTCTGACAAATTAAAATTTTATATGATTAAAGAACGAAGTCCGTAAGTTTTCTGGAGCCCTCAAAAATCTGAATTCAACACCAGACAGATAGGCATCGGTTAACGGACTTCCCTACCTATAAGAATACAGAATATACGGGCTCGGAAATGAATAATGTAGAAAGAACAAATGCAACGACAAACTCATATATGTACATATACCCCTTACACCTTCTAGGATATCTATCATACACAACACACCGTTTGCGTTTATTATACAATAAAATTGAATAATTGGCAAGGGTAAAATGGATAGGCACTTATATCGTAACAAATACAAATCAATTTGATTATTTTATATTTTTAGCGCGCAATAAAGCGGGAACTTGTCGTCTTTAAAGTTACATATGCTACATGGTAAACAATTTTGCAAGTAATATAATTAGTTTCATCACTTTACAATAAATGGAGACAGTTTCATGTGCGTTCCTTTAGAAATAATTATAACAATGACATGAATACTCAACACGACATGATAAGGAGGAGAATGCCATGAAAATCCTGGCGATCGAATACAACTCGTACCTTAGTGGCAGCCAGCAAGCATTACGTTTAAGAGTTCATGCATGCATGTAGACAATGAATGCTTCATTTGCCGAAAGCTAACGGAAACATTGTTGTTGTAGTTGATGCAGCAAAACATTCAACAGCCTCACACACCTACGACATGAAGCACGGGTTTTTTATTTTTTTTCCACAATTATGATGTTTGTGTGTGTTGATTTTTGTCATTTGAAAATGCAAACGCGTAACGAGAAATGACAACTGCAGTTAGTCTCTGAGTCATTAGGAAATGAGTGTCAAGAGGGAGATTATTTTTATTTTAATTAAAATAAGTTTGTATATTTTTATAAACTGTGGTATTTTTTAAATGAAATTGTTTCGAAAACAAATAAAGGGGCGTTAAGTTGACGATTTTTTCGCAGACACATGTATAAATGGGGCGCCTAAAGTGTTTATTTTAATTGTCAAACTTTTGCGTTGATATAACAAATTATTTTAAATCATTTGAACACAAAACCAAAATAAATACGCCTTTAATCTTTTGATATCATAAATGAAATAATGAGAAATGTTAAATTGGACACATCGTCGTCATATGGTCATTTAAATTTTTGTTTAATAACTAAATGGTAAATGGGGGAGAAAAGCATTGTTAATTGATTTAATATTTTCTTTATTCTAAATTTGAAGAAATGTCGTGACGTTCTCAAGATTTAAAAAAAATGTTAACTAAATTAAATATTGCAACAAAGGTGAAAGCATTTTACAAAATGCGTCGAATGTCAATTCCCTTATGACAGTAGTAAAGCAGACATAACTAGAATTCGTTTAAAGAAACCATGGTATATTCTTCTACGGAAATATCAACTGAGTTTTTGGCACAGCACTAAATGAGTCGTCGAACGCCCACTGAACGAATATTCCGGGTTTAAGGCGCGTGACTTAAAGAGACGGGACAACAGTCGATTCATTACATAGTAAAGAAGACTTCGAACTGCTCGTTCTGGCCAAATATCAACCAGACGACGCACAGTGGCACATTTGGCGAGAACTTTTGATTGGATTGAAATTTTTATATGCGTTTTTTTCTGTTTGGTAGGTGGGATTTTAAACTTTAATTTTTGATAAAAAGCATAAAAGTCGACCGACAAAAAAAGTTACGAATGGTTTAATATTCGTTACCATTATTAATTGAATTTGAGTATATAAGAGAGGAGTGTTGAATCATTTAAAAAAAAAATATAATTACTAATAGTTTTGTAAACTAAATCTTGTCAGGAAACACCAAAATTTGTCCCCCGTAATATTTTTAAGCTTAAAAGCAGCAAGTACCAAAGGTTGGTTTTTTTAAACACCCTTTCGAAATAAAAAATTTTTAAAAAGTTAAAATTTTCTTAATAAGGAAAAGTTTTAATGAAAAAATCCTATTTTAGTTAAAGTTTTATTTTATTTTTAAATATTTCTATAACAATTTATGAAATAAATATTAATTAATTTACATACATACGTATACTTTCAAATCAGAGAGCCACTATGCATTAAGCAATTTTAGTAAAAATTTCTAGTATTCTAAATAGCATTGATTTTCATCTTCTAATAGCTGTTTAGCCTCCTCTTCTAATTCGACTGGAGTTGTTTTCTATTTTTATCGAATGTTGGACATATATGGATCTGAAGTACACAACAAAATGGTGATAAGGTCTTCATTAGTACAACATCTAGACATATTTCTTGTGCTATGTTTGCGAAAGAATCTGTAGTCTTTGTTCCTTTTTCCTTGCTCTTCTTCAGACAGACCTCCAATTGGTAGCATATTATGTTGAATGATTTGTTCTCCATGATACAAAATTTTATGAACCGTTGAACACATATATCTCCAACAGTAGTTTTCATTGTAAAGTGCAACTCTTTTATTGGCGTAATCTCCAAATTTTTTTGCATTTATCATAATCTACACCTGTGATAGATCCTGCAGTTTCTGGATCGGAAAAAATCTTCTTGCAGTATTTCCATCATTCTAATTTCCTTCTCCTTGTTTAGGTTGGTCGATTATAAGGCCTAGCTGAAGATATCTTTCTTGAATTTGTTCTGTTTTTTCGTTTTTTGCATTTTCTTTACTGTTTCTTATGGTTTCGCCTGAAGAACCAAATTCCAAATCATAACCCAATTTAAGAATATGCTCCATAAAACAATTAGTATGCGTATCTCGTTTTGCGAACACTTTAAGACTAATACGGACGCGATTTTTTTTATATTTATATAATAATTTTACCCACATGCAGTTACACAATATAACCTTTGTGACAAAAATAAACAGGTACTAAGAATAATCAGGAACAGATCATCCCATGCAGTGTGTGCGCACATTGTGTTATTCAATTAAGCAAGGAATTAGCTTACATTTCCTTACCTATGTGGTAATACAACTTACATTTGAAAGAATTATTTAAGACTTCCTTTTTAATTATTTCATTATTCTGGATTCATAATTCTTTATGATCTTGTTGTTTTATGATATATTTGCCATTACCAACTCTAATGGGTAACCAAAATTTCATTGAATATTTAGATTTTGCAAATGTGATAGGTACAATATAGTACATTTGTATATTACTAGATTCCATCGCAAAAATTATAATCGATTTTAAAAAAATTTGGCTTTACCTTTGTGTTAAAAAGTTAAAGTAATTCAAAAATAACTCCGTAGAAAAAAAAATTTTTTTTTTTTAAATTTCGTATGTATTGATAATTTTTGTACAAAATACCTGACCTTTGGTCAGAAAAATTCCTCTGGTGCACACGGGCGCAACCTGGCGCACATATAATGGGGTGTAGGTGTGTATGGGAGGCTTTGGGCTATAACACGGAGAAATATCTTTTTGACGTGGTTTGACGGGAGGGAGTTACGCCCTATTAAGCACGAGATTTTTGAAGAATTTTGACCTTTTTTAAAATAAAATATTTAAAAACGTCTAAAACACGTAAAGACTTTATTTTGATTTGATATCTTTTAAAACAAAAAAGTTATAGTAATTTGAAAATTAGAATTTACTAAAAAAAATTTCATTTTAACAAAATATTCAGAAAGTCTATTTTGGATCACCCTGTTCAGTGTATTATAGTTGGAACAAAGTTCTAAATGTTTGCCTCTCGAGGTTTACTGGTATTTACTTTCAAATGAATAAGAAAACACTAAGATCGGTAACCACAAAAAAATGATTTTTGGCCGCCTTCTCAAAATATGTGCCACTGTGCAACGTACGATCCAACTGGCCCTTTCACATTCGCCTCTGTAGCGAATTTTGAATAGAGATTTGAATATGTGTCCTAACAAATGGATTAATGGCGGCGGTCACTTAACTGTGTTTTTAACGGCTGACACTTTACCAGACATAACTTACACAGGAGAATTCTAGGAACTTCTATCGGAGCACAGTGTTACCATAATATGCATGGACGTTTCTATTGGTTTCGTAGTTGAGAGCGCACAACAAACCAATCCAGTGGATTAAGTGTATGGCTACGGGCATGAATATTCTCCACAACGAAAACTATTAATCTTGGTTATTCCCTGTTACAAAACGATCGTTTTAAAATGGTGGTGTGATTAAATTATTGTACCTAGTACTTTCATATATTCTGACACAAGGTTTTTTCTTGATAAAAAAACAAACGGCAAGAGAGTTTTTAATAATTTTTTTGTATTTTGGTTTATTAAATATTTAGGAGTATAACAAAAGAAAAACTATTCAAAATCAATCATCTATTGCAGTACTCACGACTTCCAGGGGGAAATTGTCCACTGCGCGAATAAGTGCACGCTTAAGAGATTTCAAATTTCTGTGGTGAGTAGTACAGACCATGCCTTCTAAAACGGACTGTCCAACCTAATTTGGACAATTAAAAATCTTTTTTATAAATATATATTTTATACTTACCATTTTTATATATTCCAATTTTATACTTACCATTTTTTATACTTATCAGTTTTATACTTACTCCTTTTATTATAATTACTCTTGTCATACCATGAAATACTTACCCTTTGTAACAAACAAACAAAAAAAATGTAAAGTTGCTCACTCTGCTGCAGTTTTCGCTGTTGAAGAAAAAGTTTTAATTGCAAAATATCATCCGAGTGAGCAACTACAAAAAACCTACCTTAATTTCTCAAAATTATTATTTTTAATTAGAATTACAACAAGAATTTGTGCATTTCTATTTAAAAGTGTTGTGAATAATTATTTAATAAAAAGCAAATAATATTATTACTCAACTTACAACAAAAACTAAATAATAAAACTTATTGAAGACATTCAATTAGTTCACGGACCACAATTTGTAGTCTAAAGGATTCAGGTCTGGACTACCCGATGTCCAATCTTCCGTAGAAATGAAATTTGGTACATTGTTTTTTAACCAGTCTTGAGTGGTTTTAGCTTTATGGGCTGGGGCAGAGTCTTGTTGAAAGGTTCACGGCTCGTTTTTGAACTGCGCGATATTTAATGGCTTCACAATGGAGACCTCTCTGAACTTTCGGAACCAATTAATTCGCTTGTAAAGACGACTGAGCATAGACTCTATCATTTTGTTTGTTGAAAGACTCCTCCACAGTAAAAATTTTTTCATCGGTGAAGAGAATTTTTCTGTGGCCATATTTGCTGCTTTCGGAGCGGATTTTTATAAATTCTATTCTTTGACGGCTCTAGGAGTTCGCACACAGCGTGGACGGGCAGATCTCAGACAGTCTGCTCCTCCGCCGGTATCCTCAAACAGTTTCACAGCACGATAGACAATGTGCGACTTACTCCGAGCGGCTGCAACGTTCGATATATGTCTCCAGTTTTCATTCCATACGATACGGTTTGCAATATCTCCCCATTCCATAATTATAGTTAACAAACGCCAAAAACTTCTCATACAAAAATGAAGTATAGATATCAGTTGTAAGGAAACTGTCAACGTAAATGGAGTATGTTCAGTGAATTTCTAAGAGTAAGGGCGATTTACACTGTCAGTAATTATGAAACTACCAAATATATAAATTATTGTAAATTATAAAACTAACTTGGTTTTACATTATTTTGATTTTCAAAATCGGTTTTAGCATGCGAATTCTTCCTATATTTTTTACACAAAAACTAGTTCAATACTTATTCGAATGCAAAATTAATGGAGGATTTTAAAAATCTTTATTATTTAAAATTTATTTAAAATAATAATCGAATTTTATTCACCTTGATCATAAAATGTGAAATGTAAGTATTTCGTAATTTTTGTAGATACCGCTAGTCGCTATGCACATTTTGCTGGTTGCTTAAGCCAGCTTATCTGGAATCCTTTACTCAACTCTTTAGAAAAACTTAAATGTCTTATGCTCAAAACTATTTAGACCTAATGAGAAAGCTAAATGAACCTCAAAATGGAAACATTAAAATTTTAACAAAAAAGCATCCACAATTTTTAAAATTCAACAATAGATTTTGTAGTAGAAACCCGGTTTTTTACAATTTACAAAAGATACGAAGACTCGTTTATAATATTTTTATTTCATTTATATTTTTTATTCGTACGCAAGAGATTCCCGAATTTTTTTAATTATTTCATCATTCATTCTTGTTTAGTGTTTCTTTTTCTGAAACAGTTTGCATCCAGAAAAGTTATTAATTGTCTCCTATATTTTCTTGAAAATATTGTCATAAATTGCTAAAAGTCAAATAATTATCCCTGCCAATCTTTTTAAAGTCCATAACCCATCAGTTATAATATGAAGCATTTCTCGTGAATTACTAATCTGTACACTATATACACACAAACAGAGACACAGACAGACAGACTAGAAAAACTTGTTGGCAGAGAGATGTTAAATAAAAATTAGAATGTTTAACTGAAAAGTGTAAAGAGTTCCGGCAACAATTTGCTTTATTTCATATTAATTTCTATTTGTTAGAATGTATGATTCTTGTTTTTACACTAAATTTTGCACAATGAGAACAAGAATGAAAATGACTGCAAAAACAACAAGCAGCAACAAACGACAGCAATATTGTTGCTGCCCGAGTGTCTGCTTCAATATAAAAATATTGTTTGAAATGTGCAGTAGCAACTAACTAACTAGCGCAACACTTGACACGATGGATGGCAGTGTCAGCAACGCCTGTAGACAGGCAATAATCACTTGCACAAAGCCAGACAACCAGCAAACAATCTGTTCTGCTATTTTTTTTTTCTATTACAGAATATTGTTATGATGTTCTGAAATGTTTTAAACTTTTGTCATTGTTGCTTTTGTGCCATGTTTGTTGCTTCTAGGTTTTGTGAATCTGTTGAATGGTATTATTTGAGTTTTCTTTTTTTAATTGTCTTTGTTGTACGAGTATTTTATTTTTATTCATTTTACACACTTATTTTTTATTTTCATTATTCATGACATATTGTAAAATAACACACCCAATTCTGAAACTACAAGGCACATATGACTGTTTAATATACTCAATCTCCATTTCGCCCTTTGCAAGCGCTCCTTTATTTTACCCAAAACCATTCGTGAGCCAGCAGTCAGCCTACCCTTTGTTTTTTAATAACTTAACCTTAAGCGTTTGATACTGCCTTTGGTAGTCCTTGGATATATGTACACGTTTGTACACGTATGGTATTCATTCCCATTGTGAATCCCTCAGCCATTCGTTCTCTCATTATTGTGTTGCTTCTTTTTATGAATTTCTGTTTGCCTGCCAGTCTGGTTACCGATGTGCTCGCCTGTCACTCATTTTGCTTGGTTGTTTTTGCCGTGGAACGAGCAATATAATACATACATGCATATCTGTACCATACAGAATGTAAGTAATTTGGAGCAGGGGTGATTGATTGGATGCAGAATTTTCTCTTCTAGAAGTTTGATTGAGTTCAAGTTGCTTTTTTTTATCTATTAACTGGCCATATGAATAATATAAAGGATTACAATACGAATTTAACCAGCATACTTTTAGGCTTGTACACTGAGAAAAATATTATTCACTATCAGAACAATCCACAGAAAGTAAAATTTCAAATTATATAAAGGTTTATAAAGAGAGAAAATATGTTCCAACATATAAAAATTGCGTGCATAGTTTTTGTATTTGAAATAAAAACTTATCGGTTGAGAAAGAGACTATCTTCTTAAAAAACAACCAGGGGTGTCATAGAAAACAATATTATTGGAATTGGATTTGAAACCGACAAAAAAAATCTTGTTGGTGTCATGCAATCCAATGTTATCGGTTTTGTGTTCGAACTTGAATTTTTATCGGTTTTAGGTGTCACAGAAACCAATGTTATCGGTTTGTTATTGGAAATAAACCAAGCAGCATACAGCTGTTGGTTTTTTATTTTTGTAAACAAATTAAAAAAGTTAACGGCCATTTTCATTTATTTCTGTTTTTTTTGGATATTTTAAAAAAATGTAAGTACGGATGTATGTTAATTGAATTTTTTCATACATTTTTATTCTTCAACAGGGGAAAGCATAAAAACTTTACGCAGAACTCCATAATTATAGAGTTTATGGAAAAATATCCAGATATTGCGCGCGGATTTACAACAGACATGGACTGAATGGAAAAGCGATGTTAAAAGAAAACTCGCCCAAAATAAAGCAGAGTCCAGAGCAACCGGTGGTGGACCTTTTTCGAAGCATCAACTAACGAGCAGCGACGAAGCAGTTATACGCATTTGCAGCATTGCGCATTCGGTGGAAGGTGTTTCTGGCATTGATATTGATTTCAATGACAGCATCGGTGGTGGGAAAGAGGAAGAAATGCCGTCAACGTCATCAAAACGTCTACCGTCTCCACTGTTGTCCCCTAAAAGGCTCAAAACAGAAACCACGGCTGAGCGAATAAAAAAATTTTTAGACGACGACAGTGAAAGAAAAGCGGAACTATGTATGTGAAAAGTTGGACGAACTTATTAAACTTGAAAAATAAAATGCCAGCAGCTTACGACGGGTTTATAGGGTTTAGAAAAGGGGCAAGAGTCTATAACAAATGCAGTGGAGGAATTTAAAAATGAATTTATGCGGGTGAACAATGGAATTTTGAAAACAATGCAGGAAAAAATGAGATAAAAAAAAAACATTTGGATCTCGAGATACAAAAATTTGAATACAAAAAAAAACATGTGATTTTTTAATTATTTTTCAACAAAGTGCCCTAGTTATTAAGTTTTTTGTTACAAACATACAACGTACCTTTTTTTACAAAATTGTAAGACTGAATTTTTAATTTGCTTTTGTTTTTTTTTAAATAAATGCTGTTTTATTTTTGAACATGACTTGTTTTTTTTTTAATTTTGATACAAGGTATTAGCTATTTCTAATCCTCCGACCTTCGCTTTGCAAAGATGTGTTTGATGGCAATAATACATCATCTTCAGTGTCATTTTGTCGTAAAATTATGTCAGTGTCATTGTTTTGTACATTGTAGTTTCTACATATATTGTGCAGAGCACAGCAAGTATTGATGAGTTTAACAACCTTCTCTGGATGATAATGTAAGGTGCTCATCAAGCAGCGAAACCGGCTTTTCAGTACGCCTATTGTTCTGTCCACAATATTCCGAGCCAATGAATGAGCCATGTTGAATTTATATTCTTTAGAGTTGTAGGGTGGATCTCTGTACGGCGTTAGTAAAAAACGCTCAATTTCATACCCATCATCGCCCAATAGTATGGAAGATCGTTCTCCTGACTCATACATCTGAAGAAAATGATGTCTGGCTCTACTAATGTTCCATATAAACGCATCATGACTAGAGCCGGGATACCGTGCATCTACTGCTCGTATTTTCATATCATGATCGCAGATCTGAATATAAATAAGTATATCAAAAGGAATACAATATTACTTTGATAAGTTCAGTTTGTAACTTATAAATTACTTACAATCATGGTATTCATACTGAAATATCCCTTGCGGTAATAAAATAAATGCTCGTTACATCTGGGCTTTATGATTTTTACATGAGTCCCGTCGATGCAACCAACTATTGAAGGAATTTTGTATTTATTGTAAAATTAGTCCCTTGATTTGTGCTTTTCGGTAGTTTCCATTTCCAGTTGTACCCATTGTGGACAAATAAACCGCTCTATAGCATTTAGCACATCATCTAAAATAGTTGACACTGTACTTCTACCCAAGCATATGCTAGAGTCGTTACCACCAGCTCTTTAATACGACCCTTCTGCTAAAAACCGCAACGAAGCTGCAAGTTGCAGTAAAGGCGAAATCTTAGAACGGGTAAGATGTTCTTTAATTGTATTGAGTACCACACAAAAGGCGTCTTTATTTAACCGGTAACAACCTACAAATATGCAAAGCAGATTTAAGTATGTTTGTATATAAAGTATAAGAGGACTACTTACGTTATCTCCAGCAGCTCAAGGGGATTGCTATAGTCACGTAAAATTGTTCTTTTTACCTTTTCTGAACGCTCTTCCTCTAATAGTAAAAATGCAAGAACAGCAGCGGCCATTTCATTTATTTACTTATAAGTTTCTTTTATTTCGTCAATTTAATTAATTAAACACTAAATTTTTATATTTTATATTGATAAAACCACAAATTTTTAATATTTTTAATAAACACAGTTTGTATTTGACAAAAAAAAAATAAAACTAAAATGTAAACATTTACATAAACATTCAAAGCAGCTGATTCGAACATCGGTTTTATTTGTATTCGAAAATAACAAAACCGACTTGGTTTCATGACACCAAATGAAACCAATATTGTTTTGCAAAACCGACAATTAGTACAACCGACTTGGATTCTATGACACCCCTGATTAAGTTAATTTTAAAATATTATATTTGTTATGAGAAAAAAATTTGTTAATTGGATATTGGACATCATGTTTTTATCATTGAATTGTTTTCCGTTTGCTGTAGTTTAACGTTGTTGCGCTAAAAATCATTTCAAAACAAGGTACGTGCCAATGGGTTAGCCTGTTGTATTTCTAAAGAAAAGTTTATTTTGTGTATCAATGTGGACGAACCTATTTTGTGCAAAGTGAAGAGTGACTAACAGCCATACCTAAATAAGAGCGTAGAGCGTTGCGTTAGCAGCAGGGTACGAAGTCACCGTACATTTGAAGTACAATGTATGTCTTTGAAAGAACTGCAGCTACGTAACCTGCTGCTAACGCAACGCTCAACGCTCTTATTTAGGTATGTCTGTTACTAATTCGTCTAATTAAGTGTTCGTTTTGTAATAATGCGCTTGACTCTTTAGAGTCCATGCTCCTGCGATTGGTGGTCAAATTCGAAATGACCAGGTTGATAATCAGTCAGCCAATATCTGTAAGTTAATGAAACGCCACATAAAACGAGAACATTGCCGCTTAACTTGACGAATTTTGGTTCGGGGCTTTGGCCTGCAGATTTTCCATATACATAAGTACATATAAAACTATATTAATATTCATAACCAACGACGTTTGTTCGCTGGATGGACTTCGGTAAATAAATAAAAATTTGCTGTAGCTCGCCAGAATTTCTAGGAATTATATTTTTAAATTGTAAAGTTTCAAATTCTTAACATATAATAAAAAATTTAAAAAAATATAAAAACTATATTGATTTTTGCTTTCTAATAAAATTTTGTTTTTCATTCCTTTTTATGACACTTTTTTAAGTTTTTAGTTTTGACTTTTAGCCCCGGTAAAATGTTAACAATTTACTTACATACATTTAAATAAAATGTATTTATCTAATGCTAAAAAAAGTAAGTTTAATATTTTAATTTCTTTGACAAACACTAGGCCTCTTCTTATTCTATATTTCTTTTGTTGACACTTCGTAAAATTTTTGCAGTTTTGATTTCGTACCTACAATGTCGTTTTAACTTAAGTATGATTTGCAGGTAAAAAGGCTTTTGATGGTTTGTATAATAACAACAACATCAGTCATGGGCATAAAGAAGAATACGGTATTCATGTTGCTTAGTTGACATTTCTAAACATTCATGAGGTACGTGTTGTTATCTGTTTGTTGTTGTCGTTTTTATAAATCGAATTCTTTTTGCAGAGATGGTGAGTTGTCGAAGATTTATTATATCTTATTCATTATAGAAAATGTATTTAATTTTAGTAGAATTTATTATCTGTATTTGTGCCAGAATTTAAATGCCAAGATAAAGTATATCGTCATTAACTTATGGCGGTAGTTAAAAAATCTCCTCCTTGACCAAATTACATTCAATTTAACAATACTGAGCTAATGTTTATATCGCTATTTATAATTTTTCACAGTACTTTTAATCCTTTTTAGTGTGTAAACATAGCTAGATAATTAATGCCTGATTGCCAACTGTGCTGGAAATTATTCAAATTACTATATGATATGAATCATAAATCTATAGAGATGTTACAATTGATGTATTTGATTTATATTTTATATTAGCTGGTACCGCCAAACGTTTATTTCGCCATTCTAATAAATATGATATTGATTTGCAGTTATGTTCGAAATTCGTCGCCATTACCCGTGTAATTTCGACCTAAAAATGCGGTTCTTCAAAACAATTGAGCACCAACCACCTAATGGAGCGTTTTCGCCAAACGTACCGTCTTTAGGGCTTGAATTATATTATGATCTTTAACGTATAAAAAAAACCCATTAAAAAATCGACTGGAATTGATTCAGCCGTTCTCGAGTTTTGCGCTTAGCAACACATGTAGCGATTCATTTTTATTTACTATATGTATATAGACGTATATTTATATATATATATATATATATATATATATATATATATATATATATATATGTATGTGAATGGGATATTTTTTAACGCTTGTCTTATCAGTAAAAATAAAAGTTGATAACAAGAGTTACTGAGCATTTTATTTCAACTTTAAAGACTAAACATCGCTGGCAGTTTGATCTTCATTACACATACATACTCGTACATAATTCGAACGACATACATAAACATTTACGAACTCCCATTGATGCATTATTTGAGCGTGTATAAAAGACTGTGTCTTATGTTACATTTTGTGGGTTAATATTTACTTAAGTTAATTAAAAGTTTTTGTATGTTCTTTTTCACCTGATGTTTGAAAAGAAGAGTTCACTTGTTTGGTTTTTGTGTAACATTTTATGTAAATTGTTACGAGATAAATTTATATACGTTGTAAATGGGAGTCATATATTCTGTAATAAAATTTCTAGGTATTCCAAAATATTCTTAATAGAAAAAACTTAAATAACATAAAACATGAAAACCATAACCCGAAATTTTGCTGTTTTCATAAGCAGTATTTCGTTACGCACAAGTTATATGCTTAACAGAAACAAAACGTAATTTTTATTTTTATTCCATTTAATGGTGGGACAAAACAGAAGATTCGTTATAGATTTTTGAAAACGAAAAATATGAATTGGCGGAGAATACGCCCAAAATTAAAAAAATATATATTTAGACTTCATGAATGAATTTAAGCTTCTAAAAATCTGTATTTGTGACACATGCACAGTTGAGTTAATTAAAATAGGAGTGATTCTACCTAAAACAAAATTTTTAAATTATAAAATAAAAAATTTTATTTAATTTTAGTTTTTTGTTAAATGCCAGACATCGAACATTTGGCTAATATGAACCTTTAATTGCGATCGGTGGCTTCGACAGGTAACAGGTAGCAACAGTTTTCAGTATCTAATTTTAGTTGTAAAAAAAATGCTTTACGTCATTACAAATATTGTAATATAACCGATCTCCAGTTATGTTAACATATGCGTGCAATTACCTTAATTTCTGACAAACGGTATATCTTGAAAACTTAAGCCGGTTGAATAAAACGGATGACAGAGTTGAATTCAGCGTCCCTAAGAAACAGCAAATCGTATGGTAGTTCCGTTTCTAAGCCCTTATTTGCAAAGTTTATTTTTACAGAAGCAGCAGGGATGGTGCCGTGTGTCATTTTCATGCGAAGTGATCAGGTCTTTTATGGCATCCTTGTCAATGTCATTGTGTCATTTCCCCAGTTCTTGTGGCCGATAAATTTTGTTGTTTGACTGTTTGGTGATGAAGGTATGTTTTGCGGCGCTTGTACCGCAAAACATAAAACAGAATAGTTCATTTGTTCTTTTCTTCAGTATTGTTATGGTGAGTCGATTTAGATTTGACTTCTGCAACATACGTGGCATAAGGGCGAACTTTTTTGCTGTATACGCGCACATTTGTCTCCATCACCTTATGGGAAACCCAGGTGTCTGTGAATGCTGATCCACAGGATTTTCAGATACCTGGTTATCACCTTCTATCGCTTTTTAATTTCCATCGGCGCCTTGAAGTTGTGTACCAATGCCAGCAATCTCTAAGCATAAGTGATGCTAAATTTAGCTGACTCTGGGTTAAATTCAAAATCAGTTCACACCTTTTGCATTTCGGGTTTCTTTACAGAAGCCCAAACGCGGGAAGGGATATTTCCTTATCAGGCTTCGATACCCTTTCCGATTCAATTTCGAAGATCCTTGAGAGTTGTCCGAACAGTGAAATTGTTGTTGCTGGTGATTTCAATGTTCACAACTCGTCATGGGTTCGCCATTCGGGCAATACAAATACGGAAGGCCAATATGTTGAATTATTCGCCGCGTACAATCATCTTGCGCAACTAGTAAATGAACCAACGCACATTTCGTGTGTTGAAGGGCACCAGGACAACACTCTTGACCTTTTTCTTACTTCACACCCTGAAAAGTATGAAGTAAGCGTCAATGCACCTCTCGGTAACTCGGATTACTGTACCATTTCCGCCTCCTTTTCGTTCTCGGAACTCCTTAATGTTTCACGAACGACCCAGAAACGTAAAAAATTTATCTACGAAAAGGCTCGTTGGGCTCATCTCAACGACTTCTTCAGGCATTTTAATTGGAAACTTTGTTTCATGGACAATAATGTCAATGCCATGGCGAAAATGGTCGAGAATATAATTTTGTTTGGAATGAAATCCTTTATTCCATCTAAACAAACTTCGATAAAACCTAGAATAAAATCTTGGTTTAATCAGACGTACAAAATTGCAGTCAGATCCAGAGAGGAAGCATTTAGTACATAGCTGAATAACAAAAATGCCGATACTTACTCGCTACGCAAAAGGGCAAGATCTTCGTGTGCCAAAGTACTAAGGTGCGGAAAAGCTTTATACGAGCAGCCTCTTCGTGCTAAAGTTCTTAGTGCTCCACGGGGTAGTTAGAGCTTTTGGTCTTTCGTTAAAGGAGTAAAGGATAATGCTAGTTCCTCAATTCCGACTCTTTTAAAGGATGACCAAGTATTCACTGACCCGGTTGATAAAGCTAACATTTTGGCCGAATTATTTGCAAGAAATTCTCTCTTGCCGGAAAGCAATCAACCACTGCCCGTGCTCGAAAGAGTATCAGTAACTATGCATGCATATTCTTTCGAGTCCGTGCCGTTAAAAGGGTTCTTACGGACCTCAACATAAACAAGTCTCCAGGGCCGGATGGCATCCATGCACTGCTCTTGAAGCAATGCTATTCGACGCTACCGCGTTCATTGGCCAAACTTTTCAGCATATTGTACCATGCTGGCGAATTTCCAATGTGTTGGAAGGTTACCAATGTAACGCCAATCCCAAAAAAAGGAGAGGCCAATAACACTGAAAATTACCGTCCAATAGCAATTTGTTCGGCGCTTTCCAAGGTTATGGAAAGTATGGTGAATTTCCATCTTGTTAATTACCTGGAGTCCAACAATTTACTTCACGACCGTCAGTATGGATTTCGTAGAGGCCGCTCTACGGGAGACATACTGGCCTTCCTCTCGGAGAGATAGTGTAGATCCATACATCATTTTAGCGAAAGTAAGGTGGTGGAACTAGATATTTCCAAGGGTGTGGCATGGCGCGCTCTTGTCAAAACTTGGTGTCGGTAATAACTTCTCTCGATTTATATCGAGCTTTCTCAGAGATCGCACTATACGAGTTGTTGTGGATGGGATCTCATCAGACGAGTTCAAGATCAATTCAGGGGTACCACAGGGCTCCGTTCTTTTTCCTACTCTAATTATTATCTTCCTAGTCTATTTTGGAGTTACTCGACCGCGTACAGGAAAGGGCGAAGGTGCTCATCGGTGACAGTATAGGGTATCCAACTCTATTGACTCTCTCGGGCATCGACGCAATGTGGGGTGTGTTTCGCTGTTCTATCGCTACTACAATGGATTGTGCTCTGATGAAATTAGGGATATTATTCCCGAAACCCGTTCATTCACTACATGTACTTCATCAGGAGCACATCCATATGTGGTCGAATGGCCAGTGGATCGCACAACGCACTACAGACATTATTCGTTCTTTAGCCGACCATTCGTATGTGGAATAAGCTACCAGCAGAGGTCTTTCCTCCCACTTTCTCTGTGGAAAGGATCAAATCAAATATTAATAAACACTACTCTCTCTATCCTCCTTCCCATAACCTATTTTCCTGGTTCTAGCACAATGCATTGCATGAATAGGGGTCGTCCCCTGAGTGCTGGTCCTACCATAAAAAAAAATGCTGTTGATTGTGCGAGAAATTTATAAAAACGTTAAGCAGAGTCCTCTTTGAACTAGTTGTTTCGAATACTACATGAAAGACAAAATTGGTACAGAATCTCGAAGTGAAACAGTATTGTTCAAATGAATAAATTGATTTTTGAAACAAAGAATGCAATTAAAAAGACTTTCATTTCAATTCGGCAGAATTTTGGGTGGAAGAACTTTTTAACTTTTTAATTTTTAAAAGTTTAGTGGAAGTTTTAATCTCTATAATAGCTGCTGTAGAAGCCGTGTGTCGTCGTTAATAGCTGACGCTATTCTTGAAGCCCTGTACCAGCAGCTTTGACCTTCAAATACTACGATTACGAAAATGATGGTTAAGACAATAAAACAAGAAATAAATGAACGACGTGGTGATTAAATAATGGCGTTATTAAATTAATCCAAATGTGGCTATATTACAAAAAAAAAATAAAACAATATTCGGAACAATTATTATTGCACCATCTAGTAATTGTGTTGACAGACTAAGAAAAGGATAAAACTTTTAGCATCAAATTGAAAAACGCAATTAAATTTTAAGGAAATATAATAAACAAGTAAAATGAATCTAAGTTATTTTAAGCCAGTAACATGTGAATATGAAATTTACAGTCATTAGTAACAATAAACCCTATACTTCAGTGGAAAACAACCCAGTTTTTTCTATCGTCTGGAATTTTGCAACAATAATAAGATTTACGGTGATAAAAACTCATTTTTTAACTAAATATTGTAATTAAAAAAATGTTCTTATGATCTTTTATCTTTTGATATGTACTATACATATGTATGTATGTATATATAAGTGAAGATATAAACTTAATTCTTTATGTACCCGAACTCACATAAACAGTTTTTAAGATTTTACTTTTTAATTGTCATTATATTTATTGCATAGAAAATTATTAAAAACAGTAATGATAACAATATGTATACATAAAACAAAATAACTAAATGAAAAACATTAAAAATATTAATATATTTTGCTAAATATGTATCGTCAGCTAAAACGCAAACGGCCCTATCTAACATGTTTGAAATTTTGCAGGAGAAGAATAATACTGTTTTAAACCAAAAGTATAGTTTCAATCAGCATGATTTTCACCAGTATTATTAAAAAAGATGTGACAAATTGATTTCTGGCAGAATAAAATCAAATTTTGTGATAATTGAATGGCTATATTAGTTAGGTCCTTTTGTACCTTAATTTTGTGAAACCAAAGGCCCTATCTATACTTTAATGCAAAATAGTTTTATCATTTATTTTAATTATAAACATTTTTATTATATAATTTATTTTAATATTGCATCACAAAAAGTAAATTAAAATAATTAATTAAAATTACACAAAAAAAGACTTCATTTAAAAAGTTTCAAGAATTGAAGAATAAATTTAGAAAATATTGTTACAAAGTAATAGTCAAAGATGTGTGAAACGACCTATACGCAATATCATAAACATAAAGCAAAAACAAATTGCCTAGCAGAAATTCCAAGAACCGCGATTCAACGTAGAAACAAAAACAATTTATACAGCAAGCAAAAGTAAACAAAAGATGCACACACAAACACATATACAAGACTACTAAGCCAGCAACTGAAATAACTGATGCGCAATTTCGCGTATGTTCGGGACATTTCAAGAAGCGGCCGTGATCTGTATATAAAGGCGCCGTCCACCGCAGAAGAAATAGTTGACTTTGAGATTTTATAGAGTGAATATCTGTGTGTACAAAAGTGTTAAGTGTACAGTGTAAATTTGTACAGAAGAGTTGAGTCTTAATTGCCGGATAAAGCTGTGTACTGATAAAATCATAAAGGAGTGTGTATTTTAATATTTGCAATTAAACGAACCCTACAAATTACCGTTTATTGTAGTAATAAACGTAACAATATAAATTAAATTTCAAAGGGTATTCTACCATAGAAAAAATGACAATCTTTTGGTAGTAGTGGCTGTAGATCCTGCAGGTGCTGCCACTTCTTTTTAGAAATTTTCAATCTTTCTTTATGCAGTTTCGGAAGTAAAAAATTTTGATTTCAATTCTTTGTGAAAGCTGGGCATAATTGTCATCGATTTTAGTTTTAAAATAAATAGTTCCTGTTTGTTCGTATGCCAAGACGCACGCGTATCATATTGGCAGTGGGATCCCCGGTTTTTTTCCTTAAAAATAATGCAGTTTTTAAATTCAGTTGATTTTACAGATATACAGATCATACTATACCTGGTCTTATAGATGTATACCGCTTAGGGACAGATTCATAATCAAGGAAGTAATCGTGATTCAAGTGGTGAACTCTTAGAGGGAAAGGCTCTTTACGAGCAATTTTAATCAAGTTAACGAATTCAAATGGCATGTTTATTTTTTTATTTTTGATCTTTCTTTCAATAAGATAATGTGTGGAGTCGCATTCCGTTTGCGTATGACCTAACACCAAGTTTTTGTGTTCTATGGTAATGTCTTTTTCAACACATAAAGAAAGCAAAGCATTTAAGAGGATGACATTTCTGTTTTGGTAAAAAACAACCATCGGAGTAAATAATGATGTGGTTAATTTCAGGAAACCGTTCAAGAGAATTTCTAAATGCTTAATAGTAATGGTGGTAAACGTGGATGAAACCAGACTTCCATCAGTTTCATGCCAAACATAATTATCGGACTCATGACTTACTACATTATAAATGGTGAAATTATGAAGCTGGAACTTCAGTTTATAATAAGACGGACTAGCTTTGGACTGAGGTAAAAGCTTAACTACTTGCATGTCAATGCAAAGTAATAAACACAATCCTGATTTTGCATTTTCAATATCGTTTTCTTTTTCACATCTCATTTTATCAATTTTGATTCGGTGATTTTGAAAATCCTCCTTTGACAAGTTTTTTACCTTATAAGACAAACATACCCATGGTCGTATCATTTTTTCTGATAAGCCCAACGTAGACAAAAACATTTGCTTACATACTTGGAAACGATTTGTGTCATGCTTTAAAAAGTAATGTTTTGTATTTAATCGTTTGGAATTTTTAACACTAATACGTTTTCTATCCGAGCACTCAACGAGGCTTTGGACATAAATCTTTTTGTTGTCCCATGACATTTTCCAAAATGAATCAAAAATCTCTTTACGAACAACTTCCGAAAAATAAGAACAATTTCGAATCGAACTTTTTCGGCAAAACTTTGACTTACATGCATCCTTCATTTCTCTAGGCTTACGCAAAATTTTTACTATATCCATCATTGACATCACGCTTTTTATTTATACCCTTTTTATTTTCTTTTATTTCTTACGAAATCACTTTTGAGATAAAATGCCTCAAGCTGTAGCTAATTTAATTTTCCTTTAACAAACAATTTTTTTAACGGTGTAATCCATCAGTTTTTTTTTTTTTTGCATTTTTCAATGTTGCTCATACAAACGATCACTTAAGTCTTTTTGCGTTTATCAAATAAACGCTTTTGTAGATAGGGCCGTTTGTTTTTCGTTAATAAAATCACTAATTTTGGTCAGACAACTCTGCATTTTTTGTGGTTGTGTATTTTGATGCAATGCATCAGAATCAACAATAAAACTGATTTTGGATTTTCTGTTAGTTAGGGCCGTTTGCGTTTTAGCCGACGGTATGTATATACGTATATATTCACTGTTTCGTCGCTTGTGCGTCAGGCATGATCTGAAAATCGCGTGGTTTCAAAATGATCACGCAGGTGATAGGGAGCTGTTCTGAAATTCACCTGATTTTACGTTTTTTTAGCGTAATTTTATACATATGTATATGAACTTATATATAATATATATATATAATATATTATATATATAATATATTATACAATATATTATATAATATATTAAGTGAAAATTAAGTTAAAATTCCGGCCGTTATTTTATTGGCAGTAATTGCTTTAAGGAAAGGGCATTTAAAATTTGGCGTCAAGTAAAAGTTCACAAAGCATAAAAGAAAGATGAAAATAAATGTTAGTATAACAAAATATAAGTAAAAAAAAATACAAAGTTGCCATTGTTTTAAATTATGAATATGCTTACATTTGTTAAACACAATAAATTAATTTTGCCTTAAATCAAGAATATAAATAAATTTGATATAGAACAAAAATTTACACGAAAGATAGCACATAGTCAAAACCGGGTTGTCTCCCAACCAAACTTGATAATGGACGACGGAAATTCGTTCCAATAATCTATACATTTTATGATTTTGTTAGCAACCTTAGAATTATTTTCGAAAAAATAAACGAGCTGACTGCTAAAGGGAAGAAGTAAATCACGATCATTTTCAAGCAAAGCAAAGCATTTTTTACGAAATAAGCAGTGTTTTAAGACATTTTTTAATATTAAGTTTTTACATGCATAAAACCTAATTTTATAAAAAAAAAAGTAAGAAGAAACATATATCAAATATATAATAACATTTTTTATTAAAGTCAGTACGGTTTAAAACCACGTAATTTCAATATTTATTGTGTGTAGAACACTGTTTGCATGTTTAGGAATCACTTGAACAAAAGGTGGTTTTCACAACCGGCCTGTATGTTTAATTTTTGTAAATAATTATAAATCTCGTAGATTGTTATTCATTAAATTTAATGACTGTACAAACCAAGAAGTTTTTTATGCGTATGTTTTACATTCCCAATTAAACAAATGTTAATTTCATTTCGATGCAATCATAGCAATATATAATGTTAAATTATAATTTAAATAATAACTAATGTCTTAAACTTTTTTATAGAATTAAAGTTTTGTTCCTATTTAATGCATTCTGCACGTTTTCTACATAAGAATAAAAGAAATTAAACTTTTCAATTGACATCACTGTTGAAAACAGCTAATAGTACAATATCATTGGACAATAGCAGTGTTCTCGTACTCTACATTGGGATTTTAATAAATAAAAATATAAAATAAATAAATTTTGATTATTCAAAGCCGAAATAAAATATGAAAGCAAATTAAAAAAAAATGGAAAACGGTCATAAAAAAGTAAAAATAACAATTATTTAGCTTATATTCTTACAATATTACAACTCAGGCGTATTAAACAAGTAAAGTATAGAGAAAATTAAATTTTATGCCGGGTTTTTTCGACATTGAAATTTGAATTTTTTGTGTACGTGTACTTTTATACATTTTTGCCTCTTAGTGAAAGTAACTTATGTTTCATTCTCAGTTCACCGAACTTTACCCAAAAAGTAAAAAACACACCTTATGTGTTTGACGTTTGGCAATTTTTAAAATGTTTTATAAGTACACAAACGTTCTAAAGTTACCGTACATTTCGCGACGACAACCTCAACGTTCCGCTAACGAGACCTTAACTTTGTCAAACGCAACGCAAGAATTTATATAATTTAAAAAAATTTTGAAATTTATTTTTTTCATATAAATTCTGGCGTTGCGTTGCCCTATATTTATGGCCAAATTTAAAATCGCCACAGCAGCTGGTAATCATACTACTATTAACTTTTATTATTATTTAATATTAAGTTATCAAATAGATCAATTTAAATACGATAATTTTTCTTGACTTACATCCAATTTTGAAAAAAATGTTTACATAAACATTTAAATATATTTTTTCACATTTTTGTATTCAATGAATAGTTTCATCTGAGATTATTTCTTTTATTTCATATCAGACAAAAAAAAACTTTGATTAACATGACTTCTTTATGAATAAAAAAATACAAATTGTTTTCTTTGACCGAAAGTTTGTCAAGCTTGTTATCAGAATTTAATTAAAAAATGTAAATTTTTTTCCATTCCTTTCAATATTTTTGTTAAATTTTATTGTCCAATTTCCTTGATATTGCTTTCAAAAGAATGCAATGATCTTTACGATTATTCAAGTAGAGAAAATTTGTTTTTATGGGTTTTTGATTTTGTGCAAATATCATAAGTATGACGTATACTACTTACATACTTCTATACAATAAACGGGTCTAAAGTATGAGATTATTATATTCAATAGACAATAGCTGTACGAGTATGAATGAATGAATGAAGGAATAAGTGAAGGCATGTAACAAATGTTTGAAAGTCTTATAACAAGCTGCATATTTTCGTTTCTATATCCGAAAATACAAACTAAACAAAATTCTTGGTAACAACAATTTGAACTCAGGCCAAAACTAGAGACGTATTTACAAAACCATGAGTACTAAAGTGTGTTTACTTAAGAACATTTGTAAATATGTAAAAAAGAAGGATGAATATCTTGCTCTATTAGAAATTTGTTGAAAATACTTATGAGAATACATGAAAACCAATTTTCTTTTTCCCTTATATTGTAGCAAAAAATACATTGTATAAACATACAAACTATAACTGCATATATAGAGTGTAACAATAAGAGTGCACTATGAATAAGTTGATTACTTCATATGCAGTTGGGCAGGAGGCACCGTCATGCTGAAACCGCAAATAGTCCAGATCCATGCCGTTTATCTGAGGCCACATGAATGCAATTAATCATGTGACTGTTGCGAAACCCGCTCACAGTCAGTGCCAAATTCACACTTTCGGCTTTCCGACGACACTCTCGTTTACAGCAACAATGTTTTGAAGAGTAAGACCAACATGGCGAAGCAAAGAAGACAATCAATAATCAACCCATTAGGGCACTTTCATGACCGTGAATGTTCTCAGCGCAATGTGTTTTCATAATGATAATGATCTATTCTCTTGTTTAGCGCTCCATTTTTAATAGTTGACGACAGCTGTTAAATATCAGAGTTACCACCTGCCACAAAATGTAAAGAGTGCATTCTTAATGAGACACCCTATATTTTGTAGTTTCATGTTTCCCAACAAACACAAATTTAAAACTTTAACAACATGTTGTTTTATTCATCGATGTCAATCATAATTCGCAACAGAAAAAAGTAAGAAAAATAAAATAGCAACCTGTTTGTTGGGTGGGTTTTTGTTTTGAATTTCGTTAACTCCTCTTGGCGTGAAAAATTCATACTTAACACATTTCAAGTGCTTCTCTAAATTTCAGTAAAGGTTTCCAGATGAGCTAGCTTTAATAAAGGAATAAGGATAGAAATATCAAACGAACTTTTTAAATACAAAAATTATTCTCTAATATTTGTTTGTATAATTTAAATTATAATCAAAACTCATTATTATTATTAAACTTATAAATAAAAAAAGGTTTTAATATCAATATGAAATATTCCTCAAACTATTTAGAATACTCAAAATAGTGACTGGATTTATTAGGGTACATGGAACGAAATCAAAAAGCTTTAACAATTCATATATTATAAAAACTGCAGCAAAATAACAAAATTTCACAAATGCATCCCATTTATTTGAGCGCAACATTAGAAAAATACAACTCATAACTGTTGAAGTTTTGTCGAGAAAGCATAAATTTATTTCTAATTACTCCTTTATATACGACATCTGTAAAATAGTTTCGCAACTTTAGACCAAACGCGTGTGTTTCCTGGGTTGCAAGCAAACATATTTTCACTCAAGTCTTCAATGTCTATGAAAATATATTGAAAATAAATATCAATTTGGATGCTTGTATAGAATATTTGTGAAAAAAAATTGTTTTCTTTATTCTGTGTTTATAGGATGTTCAATGTGGGTGGTAATTGTCTATCTATTGCGATTTATAATATATCGTTACCAATAATGGTGCTTTATTATTGATTTCTGAGTGATTTTTATATTATTTATACTTTATTTAAATTTATTCTCATGTACTTATTGCATTTAACAAAAAATTTGCTAAATGAGACAGTAAAACCGTTGGGGTTATTCTATAATTTTGCTAAAAGTTCACAAATTTTAATTATGTTATTGTACAAGCTGGCCTAAAATAAATAACTCTATTGGAAGAAGGTCCAACTTTTGCAAATCACGTTGGTTCTCAGTTGATTTATTACAATAATAAAGCAAACATAATCAGAAGAAACCATAGAACGGTATACTCCTACAGAACGCGGATTGTTATTGATTTTTACGGAATAATTCTGGTGTGATTTCGGCAGTGTGAATTTCCTCATCGTTTTCTTGGCCGTCCAACGCTCATTGTACAGTTGGAGAGCTCAAGCTGCTCGCTCGGCCCAGATTATCGCTTTCGATGTTCAAGATGTGATAAAAAAAACTCAACAACATTAACCAAACGAAGTGCAACCCTATTGGCCTTTCAATTTCGTCAATGCAGCGTATTTTGCATAAATAATTGAAAATGTTTAAATAAATTACTTATTAGAGGAAACTGTTCTATAATTTTAGATTGTAAACTTTTAATTTATAACTCAATCTTAACATATGCTGTTAGGGGATTAAATTATGGGGCACTGCCTTAGTTAAAAAATATAAAAATGTCACAGGCCCCAAAATAACATTCTCCGAATGATTAGAACCACATGGTATGACCTATTATTAAGGTCCGTAATGCCAAAATATGTTTTAATTTGTATTAAAAAAGGTTGAATATTAACATCTTATAGAATAATGGGCACAGTGGATTACAGTGGATTACGACTGACCAACGACGCATTGGAATTCGATCTAATTTCGCATAGGAAGCACGAGGTTTGAAAATCGTTGCTGTAATAAATCGATCGCTTCCACATGTCGTCCAGACACAGTTATTATGTTCTTGCAAATACTGCCGTCCACAGACACTACAAATCATGCCAAATTTACAAAAAAAAAAAGTAAGGCCCAATCACACCGACTGTCCAAAATCCTTACCAGATGGTTGCTATTTGTGGATGCGCTTATTTTACATGCATCGAGTGCAGTTTTCTGAGTTTCAAATTTGACAATCTTGGTTAATTACGAAGCCATACGAATCAAAATGCGTCTTGTCGGTGAAGAAGACTTTTTTTGAAATCTCATTAGTCAGGTTAATTAACTCTATTACCCATTTAGCGGATTCTTTTGGTTAGCACTACATTTTTACTTTTTGCATTACACCTTGAACTGACCAATATTTAAAATGCTTTACAAGAACCACATATGAAAGCCATATGAAGAAGAAAATATTCGACCATATTCCCGTTGGCGTTGTCGTTTAAAATCGACACGAAAACGACAATTCGGCATCACCGTTGGAGTTATCGACACTTATCGAAATCGAAACGGCATTCTCTAATTTGAAACGAAAATAAAAACGACAAAGGAACATTTATGTTTTGTCGTCGCCATTTTAAGCGTCGAAATTAAAACGACTCTAATTAAAAGAAAAGAAAAATGAAGATAACTTCGTTAAAGCAGTTTGAAACTTTAGTTTCTGAAATGGAAAAAGAACCTGCTTATGCTAAGGGTTTTCGGAAGGGCATAAAACCATTAAATTTCAAAAGTTTTTGGAAAGAAATTTCAGAAAAATTAAATCCGTGTGGACCTTCAGTTCGTGACGGTGATGGTTGGCACAAAGTAAGTAGGAATAAAATAGCGACAATAATTAATTAGAACTTTGTTAACAAAATTATTTAATACAATTCAAAGGTGTGTAAGGACTTGAAATTCAAAGTGAAAAAGAAGCTGGTAAACAACAAGTCTGAATCTAGAGCAACAGGAGGAGGAGTTTATAAGCAGGTTCCGTTGTCTCCATTGGAAGAAGCTGTTGCTAATTTATTGGAATTTGAAAAACAAGTAAACCCGATCAGTGATGAATTAGGATTCGGGGAAGAAGTACATTTTGTGGCGTACCCAATTGAAAAAGAAACAAATATTTGGAAATGATTATTAAAAATTTAGTTTCTTACATGGTATCAGAATGGTAAAGATATTTATGTTCTTTCGTAAAATCTGTCGATGTATATTTACCTTTGTTGTTTCATCATCATCACACGAACTAGAAAAATAAAACTCGGTACTTGCCATTCTTTAATTTTTCTTTTAAAATAACAAACGTATTTAAAATTGTAAAAAAGACATCAAATATTGTCAGTGCTAGCAAGTTCACAATATTATATTTGTTTGTTTTCGATAACTTCTCGTCTTCGTTTCAATGTATTTCAGGAATACCAATATAGGAACGAAACGACACTTAAACGACAACTACATAGAAACGACTTTTAAAACAAGAACGACAACGGGAATAGGGCCGATTGTCTTCCATATCTAGTTTATTAAGTGGAATTTCTATTCAAATGTGTTTGCAGTCGCTCTTTAGATTTGTATTAGATAATAGACTTATAACCTACGAATGCCTAAAAATACATAAAATACAAGTTGTACTTTCACTAAAAAAAAAAATGAAGATTCGTATTTGCAGTGTTCCCATATACTCGTAAATTCTTATTTGCTATAAAAAAAAAACTAAAACTACTCTAGTATTTCTTGCTTGTTTTATCAGAACATAGTTAACATTTCTGCTCCAAAAACAAACTATGCCAGGCTTATGTTTTTAATTTAGCCAATTTTATTTTGCTATGAATAAATCCTTTTTTCTTTTTTTTTTTGCAAATTTAGATGATACGATTTTATGGCCGTTGGCTCCTCTAATATTCAGTTTGACATTGTTGCTTGTTCTGTTGTTGTTGTAAGGATTGCAAAATTTCTCTATCAAATAAATTTCCAGCCACTTGAATGTTCACCATCATCATCATTCTGCATTGTTGAAATTTATCTATAAAACCCCCATCATCGCACCTGAGTTCAACAATACCAACACAACCACTGCAAATAGACACACAGGACAGAGATAGAAAGAGAGGGACAGAACGAGATGCAGCAATAAATAATAAAGTAGCAAGAGATAATCACATCAAAGGTGTGATGGCAATTGAGGGAAATCTGGAGGTCATTTAAAATAAGGTTTTCTTTCTAAAGTGTAACAACTTAAATGACAAAAAAACTTAAAAACCAGAAATTAAAGAAAATGTTGCCGAAGCATAGTCATCTCTCTACCTACTTCCACTTGTAGCAACGCCATCATTAGTATTGCCGCCTACGTTTCCCCCAACTATTTTCATTATTTCAGATGCTGGCATGCAGGTGAAATTGTTGCTATTTGTAATGCTGTTAGCACACTATTTCTTTGCTACTTCCACCTCAAACTGCTACAACTACTGGTGCAATATGTTTTCATACAAGAAAAGTGCTTCACTGTGAAGTACATAAGAAGAGGACGAAGAAATTAGAGATAAAACTGGGAAGGAAAAATACATTTTAAACAATTTTTCTTCGATGGTTAAATTTGTTTTTCTTATAACTTAATAAGTTTGGTTTTAATAGTCAAAAAGTGTAAATTAACGTGATAAATTGTCATTTATGGCTACAAGGGATGTGGAAGAAAGAAAAAACGAAGAAGATTCAAATTTTTATCCATAATAGAAAAATGACTTTCTGCGCCGAGAGTTGCAGTCTCCCCTTTCTTTTTTACCATTATTAAATTTGTGCTAAACTAAGCATAATTTTTCAAACGTTTCAATGATTTTCATTTAATTAAAAAGTTATTCGCAAACTGCTAATATTGACAAACAAAATGTAATCCTGAGGCAATTATTTGTAAATCTCCTGTCTGTGCTCTCTTGCGGAGCCAAAAAGGATGTGTTGAATTAATACTATGATTTTTTATATTGTACGGTGAAAAAATTTACATATCAAGGAGGGATATTTAGAAAATTTAGGGAATTAAACTCGAAAGTATCCCGATTATTAAGAATTTTGCTTAACCAAATAAGAGCGATGTATGCGCAAAGACCCATATCAATCTCAAATATGTAGAAAAGTCAGGCCAGGCAACGGCCAAGTGCTAGCGCTGGATTGTGACAAAGAAGATGTTTGGCTCTTTCCCCTCTTTTTTATATTGGCGTAGGGGTTGACGATAACTCCGTATGGGAGAATAAATTTTTCGATCAGTTCGCATGTCCTTGTCGTCCTGCAGTTAACCTCTAAATACCATCACAATAATTTAATAAAGTACATATTGGCCTTGCTTGACACGCGCCTCCTTTAACAAGGTCTCGAAATATCCTAGCTTAATACATAAAAAAAGCTTTTTTTACTGCTTCCGAACACAGTTCTGCCTTAATAAAAACAATCGAATTTAAAAGAACTCATGGCTAAAAACACTGATGATTATAGTTCTGATAGAAGCACTTCTCATAACGAGAATGAATTTAGTGGCCAAACAAGCAGACTTAAGACTAAAAACTAGGAATAAGCCCAGCTAATAATGTATATTTTTGGACCGAATATCCGCTATCCATCTTCAGTGTATATTTTCCCTTATCGAAACCAGTTTTTCTCCAAACCAAACTTAACAAGGAATGCCGGAAATTCGTTCCAAAAACCTACACCAAATCACCCTGTCGGAAATCAAATCAGCTAATAACTTGAAAACAGATTATAAAAGAATTTTAGTCACCTGGAAAGCGCGTACATTTGATCAAATTAAGTTGGCGTAAACAATAACGAAACAAGCAACAAGTTTTCGCACTAGGCTATCGTACCCTTTACCACGATTTCACTTAATAAGACATTTTTGAAGAACAGAAACACCGTCTTAAGCGAAGTCTCCAAGTAAATTATTTATAGTTATAGAAGAGGATATTACTTTTTGTAGTTCTTTATAAGGATAACTAAAGTCGCAGAAACAGCTTAAAGGCGGTCAACTGTTTTTAATAATTCTAATTAAAGTTTAGACGAGTATTTGGCGGTAACAGTTGTAAATTACGGTCTCGAGCAAGAGATTTGTATGTGTGTGTAAAAGTGCACTTGAATTAAGTGCGGATCCGTGCCAAGGTAAAATAGAATATTTCCCCAATCAAAGCAATTGAATGCCACCGAAACCTTAAGCTGGATCCGCGCGTGACTTAAAAATTCTGTTCGCTATTTTCTTCATATATCTAAAAAAAAAAAATAATAGACAAATAACCATAACCTTTCTAAGCGACCATCGCGTATTTATTTTTACAGTTTGCAAATATTTACAACTCTAAAGCTATAAATTGACTTTTTTTAGGGTTGTTTTCGCTCATTCAACACTTTTTACATTTCTCGTATAACGTTTAGATTTTGTTTGTATTGTTTCTTGAATGAAACAATGAAATACACTGTATCGAATGTAACACTGTAATATGTTGCATTGCTCGCCATTTTGATTATTTTATTTGGCCAATTTCCCTTTTATGTTCATTGCCCAAATAGACCATTATTAATTGTTGCATAATATCTGTGCAACACCAGAAACTATACTATAAATCAAATTGAACGAGTTTGGATGTTGCCGTTGCAACTGAATACATTTTATGAACCCAAACTCCTGCTTCAACTTGCGCAATAGTAACAAACGTATCATAGTTCAATTTTAAAACTTAAAGTTTTAAATTTTTTCAACATTTATTTTGAACGGATTTTTCGAAAAAAAAATTATGTTTTATTAATACGATAACTTTTTTAGAATGCTGAAAAGGCTAAATTTAGACCGCTAGCAGAATGGAACGCATGTATTTTTTCTGCCGCTACGCACGAATGATGAAAAATTAAATACGAAAGTTTCTCATATTTTTTATATTTCCGGTGTTTTACCGTTAGTAGTTGTTATATTTGAGATTCATTCTGTCCAAAATTGGGTACATTGGATTTCATACAGTTGCCTAAAACTCGAAAGTTTTAGTTGTTTGGAGATCTGCAAATGACAACCGCTTATGTTTGTTGATTTCAGAAATAAGTTTCTTTATTGCCATGCGAAGACTTTCATCACTTAAACTTGTTAGCAGTGTCCCTTTTACTTTTCGTTGATTTTTGGAGCAGATAAATGGACTCCCTTCTCGGTGTTCTTTAAGAATTTGTCTATCAAGTTTGGCTTGGCGACTAACCGGTTTCGGAAAGGTGTATAATAGAATTTTCTCTGAAGAATTTAATTCCTTCCACTTATGCATTTCTACGGCAAAAGAGTCAAGTCTGTCAACACCAAGAAGAAAATTGTAACTAATTATCGCATCCACAATGACTGCTATTTGTAAAAGAAAACAACACAAACAACAAAAAAACGATAATTAACGTTTATCCTTAAAAAGCAAAATACAGTTGTGACGTTGAAATTACAGCGGTGGTTAATAAATAAGCAACAAAAACATAAGTAAATTGTTAGGTTTTTGGATATTTTCAACTAAGAGCGATTAATTTATTTATTTATTTCCATCTTTTAAGCCTGTATGGCCAATAAGACAGTGAAATATATATTTATGGCTTACAATTTATAATAGAACCTAATAGTTTCCACATTATCAATTAAAAACCATTAAATTTATTTTAATAAAATATGTAAGCAAATACTTTTGTGAGCGACTACATATTTTCAGACACATGTATTAGACAGAAAGGCGCAACACATCTTTTCGAAAGATGCAAACTCAAACAAAGCAGAAAAGTTGCAGACATGTGCAGATTCTGCCCTTGTTGTGATAATTCTCACTTTTTTCATGAGTTTTGTTCGTTATTTTCAAATAACAATTAATAACTACCATTATTATAGAGTTTGTTAAATATTTTGAACATGCACCGGGTAACAGGGTATCATTTTACTTGAGAAATGAAAACGACATTGGTTTTGCACTTTACATACTTAAAATGTACAATTAATTATTTTAACATATTTTATATTATTTTAAAAATATATAGAAACTCAACAATTCTTTTTAATGTATCATTCTTGTAAATGAGTGTAAAATACTGGAACGTTTTTTAAGTGGAAAAAATAATGCACGTATTATTTTCTAATATAAATATTCAGAGTGTGAAGAGAAATTTTAATCCAAAACCATACATGATGATCCTTTTTCTATCTGAACTAGCTAAGAAATAAATTAAATATGTGAAAGTCCGCATTTAATATTCATTGAAATTTGACGCGAGTGGATGGTAACACTAAAAGTTGAATTTTTCTATTGTAAAAATTCAATTAAATTTTAATTATACCTTCAACGCATGTATTAAAAAATTCAAATAAAATGGGAAAGTATTAAAGTGTGAAAATTCTGTTACACAATATGGATAACAATTAAACAGCGGATGTGTAAACACTGAGACTTTTTATTATATCAGGGTCGACTTTTCACAAAAGCAATTGAAGAAAATAATAAAAGTAGCTGTTGAACAAAAAAAACAAGTCGACTACATCGCGGAAAATAGGGCATCACCCATGATTTTGCTTCGGTTGAACTGTGTTTATTGCTTACGAATATATTTTGTTCCCACTAGGGCTAAAAGCTTTATACTGTTATTGCGTTTTTTTTTAGTTCTAATTTATAACAAAACGTAAATCAAAAATTTTAGCCCCCGATAATTCTCAAGATACGCTACCGCCGCAGGGCACCTAAAATAGTTTTGAAAACCAATAACTCAAAGTAATATAAAAAAAGTATTTATTATAATTCAAAACAGCTGTATATTTTCTTCACATACTTTCTATTTGATTTGAAGTGTGATAGTGTAGACACGCAATGAAAGGAGAATATTTTCTTTTCGATTTTTTTTTATAAGCAGAACAATTACACTAGTATATGCGATTTTCGAGTGGAGCAACTGAAAGTCAATTCTTAGGATACTTGGTAAGTTGAATTCATATCTACACTCTGTTTTTTATAGTGGGTCCAGTGTTCGAGATGTTTGTGTTTGATTCTCTATTGCAAACTAACAACCATCTGAATTAAAAGCTTAGCCAACCACAATTCTGACAAAAATTATATTCTCCTAAAACTTACATTTGTTGTTAAATATACTTAATTGTCGTATTAGTAAATTTTAAGCTTGAGCTTTCAAATCAACGATTTTGCCGATTTTTGTCGAGAAAATAATAAAATATTTGCTTAACGTTAAGCCGATAGCCGGTGGACGCCACATTCTTAGTATATTGTAACTTTGTTATAAAAAATTTATAAATTAAGAAATTAATAATAGGAAATATTTAATATTATACAGTTAGCACAATAATGATTATGTATTTCAAACACTACGCACATAATTTGAATGCATGTAAAAATACTAAGCCGTTTTCTTTTTAACAATAATTTTGCATATCCTTGTCAAATTTTTCTGTTCCTTTCGGGAAAAAAGTGTGGATCAACAATACAGCATATGTAAAATTTTTTAACCTAAGTTTATTTAAGGGTAACTGTACAGCCCTTTTTGCAACTGTAATTATTTTAATTACATATAATTTTTACTGAAAATAATAATAACAACAAACTAATTAGTACAGCAATATAGGCATGTATGTATGTGTGTACTTGAGGAATCCACAAGGACCACACTACTGTTTTAATGTATAAGAGAGTAATTTTAAATTCTTATAAAAATCACAACAGCTTTCAAGCTGAGATATATTGAATGAATGAGTTTAAAGAAAACTACAAACTTGCAGTGTTTTTCTTCTTATTATTCTTATAAATATATTAATTAAAATAAAATCCGAGTGTTGGTAAAAGGAAGAACAATCTTAAAGAGCGCTAGAGCTTTAAATTATTTATAGACATGAAATCCTTTAAGCTAAATAATTAATTTTAAAAAAGTAATAAATAATATATAAATATATATACATACAAATATGTGTGTGTGTGAGTATATCCTTGGTGTTTTTGGATTTCATATAACACGTACATAAAAATATTGCTGTTAATTTTCTCCCTCTTAATAAAACAGCTGACAGTGCTTTGCCATTATCTCTATAAAATCATTTGGCTTAAATTACACTGTACAACAAAATTATTTTTTTCCAAAACAACAAGATTCTGACAATGGATTCCGGCAGAGGGGGCAAAAAAAAGTAAATGTGTATCGTAGATTTTTATAGTTTAGGTCTGGCTTTTATTTTAGGAGGTGTTAAATAAGGTGGGTTCAGCACTTTTATGTAAAATACTACGAGTAACAGTTTAACCCTCTAACTTTTCACTGTAGGGGTCTTTTTTATCTCTTGCTTGAAAAAGGGTAAAAAACCTATCAACGAAAGTTAATTTTAGAATTACCCAATGGATTATATTGAGCATAAGTTAGCAACATAATACGATCAACATATATATAGAAATACCTATAGCTAAAATGAAAATATAATAAATAAATAGTTTCTTAAATACCCAAAAATACTATATCTACAGCTTTCTTTTGTATGGTGGCTTATAGTGAAATTTTACGTAAAAGATATTTTCAATACACACTGTCTTTGTAAAATCCGGATTTGTGGAATATTTTGGAACTAATTGTGAATAAGTCCGAAATTAATCCTTAAACACATATTAAGTTTTGACTTATTTTTAACGTTCAAGTGGAATTTTGAGCTTTGGTGTCTTTAAAGACATACAGTACACATTTAGGTCAAACATATTTATATACTATACTACTACTATACTACTCTTTAAGGCGAGTTTTTTGCCCTTTTTCTAGAAAGGGACAAACACACCTATAAACCGAAGAGTGCAAATCGGGGAAACTTTAACCCCTCCTAAGGCCGTTAGCTGGCAGGCACAAATATATGGCTTGTCATAACTAGGTCATAACTTGGTTTATACCTCCACGTGATGGCGGCCGGTAACAGGTTCCTGTCTCTGCAAGGAGTTTGGCTAAATGAGTTGAGCGGAAAGAAATTAACACTCCCTTGTAAAAAATCCCTTATCTACGGTGGAATAGCATACGCCAGGGATATGTGGCCAACAGGGAGCTTGGTTTCTAGTATGCGAACGCTGGATACCAGTCGATCTCGTTTTATTGCAGACTTACCCGTGCATATGGAGCTCTGTGTAGGTGGATGGACATTATTTTCTCCATTAGAGGTTAATCTCTGAAAAAACTACGGTTATAATTGGCCAAGGGAGGAATCTGGAAGAGTTGGACAAGATTGCCCCGCGAGGTGTGAACGGGTCAATCTTTAAAGGTACTTCTAAGGCGATGGAGGATTTTGAAGAAATGGACAGGAAAACTTCGCAAGTGGTGGACAGGTCAGTCTTCTAAGATACTCCTGCGGAAGAGGCTTAGACGATAGCGAACATTGTGTGGGAATGTACAGCCCTAGCTGGCATAAGGGTTAGGTTCACGGGCAGACACTTGTTAAATATGAATGCCATGGTGGACCTAAGCCTTAGATTAATGCTAGCAAATAACAAGCGACTCTGTGATAAGAAGAAGGTCGACAGTCACGAGTCGACAGTCTGAAATCACTACAATCGAGAGTACAGGCTAGTGGTAGCACGAGACTTAGCCGTAAGTTACAAATCGGTTGCCTAAAATTAATTCGAGGAACGAAGTGGGTCGAAAAGGGATCCACTAAGTTCGCGGTCTGCTTCGATATCCCCCCAATATTATAATAAAAAAAATAAAAATAACCCCACACAATAAGCCACATCTAAACTTTCAAAGCGCCGATAAATGTATTTTTTGTCTCCTCTTATTTTTTATACAGTTTTATTTATACAGTTTTATTATACAGTTATAGAGTTTTATTGAAAGTTCGGATAGTTTTTGATAAAAACGCTAGAAAGAATACTAAAAGAAGAATTAAAAGCCATTCGTTCTAAAACTTTACAAATGTATTTAAGCCTTTTCGCAACTTTCGCATACATACGCTAATATATACTCGTATAACCTGGCTATTATAATACAGCACTCAGTAGCAAATTTGAACGTTTAATATAAAATCACTTGTCGACTTCAATGTGCAAAATCTGTAATAAATAGGTAGATATATTCTCCCCTATACTATAATAAAAACCACGTCCTTTAACTTAATTATAGAAGTAAAATAAGACCTGAAGTGTAAACGAAGAATAATAATAAAGAAAACATACAACTTGTATTTGTGAATTTTCTTCTCGTTTAAAGTTAATTAGAGGTTCTTACTTTTTTTATATTTTTATTTTTTAATTTGTGCTGCTTTCGTTAATGACTAATTACCGAATTTGTCAGTAACACACTCTACCTGCAAACAGGTACATGCACGCGCAACTCATACAAACATTTAATTCCGTATAGAATCTTCAAACATTTTTAAAACTACAAATGCAATTTACAACTGTGTGTGGGTGAGTTTTTGAGTATAAGTTTTCTTTTTGGTTTAAAGTATTTTGGGGTAAAAAGAACAACAAAACAAGTCTTATATACAACTACAACACGAAGAACAACAACGATACAATATTTTCATCAAATCAAAAAACAAGAACTATGTGCATGATTTATTACAGACCTGCAAAAAAAAACTTGAAACATTAATTTTACTTTTATTTTACTTAAGGCAAAAAACTAAATCGAAACTGACAAATGATCCTTTTTATTTCGTACTTGTATTTTACAAAAAAATACTACACAATAAGACAACTGAGCCAGCAATGAAGGTTGGTAAATCGTTTAATTGAGATCTAATTTTCTTACGGCAATTAAAACTACAAGTATTCGATCCGTTTTTCTACAAAATTTAAATACTGAATTTTTGCCGTGCAATTTTAGACAGATGATCTTAACGGCAAATAGAGATCGAAATTATTATTTTTTTTTTTTTTTGTGCAGGGAGTTTAAATTTGTTGGAACCACTAATAAAGTTATTGTTACACAAATAAGAGAATCCTACAAAAACTAGCTATATGTATCTTCGGGTTAAAATTAGAACAATTTTATAATTCGTCCTCTCACCATCGCACAGTCGGATTTGTGTAGTATTGCCCATACATTCAATATAAATTTCAAAATCAAGTTTTTTTTCTTAAATCCGAAGAGTAACTTTTGTGTTTTAAATTTTATTAAAATTGCAGGAAAATATTATTTGGATTCCTACTTTACCTGGGATCCCAAAATGATTAAACTTTTCTAAAGTGAAGAATTTTCAAAACAAAAATGTTTGGAAAATTATATATAATATTAGGTATTATAATAACGAATGTTCGGTTCTGGAAAATGTATATTTAATATAATAACATTCGCAATATCGAAATGTTTTCGATTAAAATTCAAAACATAAATCTTGTTCTATTTGTTTTTCTTCTTTGGTTTAATAAAAGTTTAGAAACAATGAATTCTGTTCGCTTAGAACGGATTCGTAAAAAATATTATTATGATTGTGGTTTAAGTTTTGCTGTAAAGACACGAGAATACAAAAAAGTAACGCGGTTTCTTGTTGGCGCTGTCGATTCTAATATCTCAAAATCATTTTCAATACGCTTATGAAAGACTGTCGATAACAACGAAGTATCACTTTGCGAATCGAAATACAAAAAAAGAAACAGAAACACTACTCCGCTATAGATATATTTAAAAAACCTGGATCCAATAAAAAACACGGAAAGCTGTAAGGCACTTAAAATGTCCTATTGCCTACGAATCCCCACTAAGACTTGAAAACCGCAAATGGGCTAAAAACTCAATAGAAAAGGCAAATGCCTCCGCAAATCACTTAAAAAGGTTTTCACACCCAAATGGCATGATTCCTAAACCAGGGAAGGATTTAAGTTAGATTACGTCATACAGGCCTGCTGTGAATTTTATCAAAAATTTTTTAAAACTTATTCGTTTCCTGTTTACTGATCAAATCATCATCCTTGACCATCAGTTTGGTTTTGGAGATAGCCATAGTACAATTGAGCAAGTCTACAGAATTCTCACCGTTTGGATCTTATTTAGATCTGCATTTGAAAATAAGTAAGCATTAATATTTAGCTTATGAGCCAGAAAATTAGCTAAAAAGCTGAGAATACAGGTAAATTCATCGAAACGTGCTCATGTAACGTTTTCCCTCAGAAGGAAAAGTTGTACACCTATAACAACAACAAATACCACTGCTCCTCCAGAAACCGACGTGAAATATTTGAGTATCCACCCAGATCGACGTCTAACTTGGACCCTCCATATTGAGACAAAAATAACTGCCATAAAACTGCGAACAAATCGACTATACTAATAATCAGTCAACCTTGGCTGTGGAATACAAAGTCCTTTTATACACAACCGTAATATAACCAATATAGTCATATGGCATTTAGCTGTGGGGTACTTGTTATGCATCAAACATCCAAAAGGTACAAACAAGACAGTCTAGGATTTTACGACTTTCGTATCGGCCCCCTAGTATATAAGAAATGATAATATCCACACAGATCTAGAAGTTCCTAATATCCAGGAAGAAGCAAAAGCATATACGTCAATATACGTAAACAAAAATTAAATTAAATAAAAGTTAAGCTAGTGGAAATAAACAATTACCGATACGGATATTTCTCGACATCATTAAATTTGCCCTTCTAAACATTTGGCAAGATTGAAAAATAACAATTCGCAAACTCTTGTCGACATAAAAGTTGATTTACTTAAGAAGTTTTAATCAATTAAAATCAATCTTCCTTAAGTTTCGCTTCTGATATCATTAGCGAACCTTTGTAATCGACCGGAAGCTTTTTTTGATTCGTATTTGATTATGGGTCTCGAATGTTTTACACTCAACATGTTCGATACACGTTCTATGGCATTTACATAAACGAATGCCGTGGTCAAGTGGGTACATATTTTATTTCTTACCAAAATTATTTCAAACTACATATACTTAATTATTTTTATTTACATATTGCAATACATAATCAGAATATTTTTAAATCTTTTAATAATGATAAAAATGCTATTCAATACAAATTAAATTTTTGATTTAGACAGTTTGCGCAAACTGCGTATAATAATAAATAAACAATTTATTTGCTTCAGTTTTTGTATTCCTAAAAAATTAGTATTTTTGTCTCTTTGGACATAAAATAATCAGAAAAATCTCCAATTTTCATTCACTCTTAATATAAATAATTATTTCCTAATGTAAGATCAAAGACACGGTTATGCCTTTCTTTTTGCTTTGTTGAAACTCAAACTTTGAAAGTGTTTACGAAATTTTTTTTTAGGGAATGATGATTTTATGGATCGGATTTATTCGAGGGCCAATTGGTGTGGATTTTCTTTATAGGTTCGAAAATAGTGTAGTAGAAAAAAGTCTACCGAACACGACTGAACCCTTTTAGTTTTTGTATTGAAAATTTCGTAATTAAGAAAATTACTCCTAATTTGATTTTAAAGCCTATAACATAAACCTAAATTTATTTAACTAAACTTTAACTTAAGATTTATTTACATAAAATATTATCTTTTAATATTTGAAAAAATAAGAAAAGAGTTATAAAAAATATACAAAAACAGTAAAACTGAAAACATTTAGAATTTTAATTATTTTGACCAACAACTATCTAGAATTTGTATCGTCAAATAAAAACCTCACTTTATGATACTGTTATATTTTTGTTGCTGTTTTATAGTGTTCAAGAAACATTTTTAAGGGAGTCAAAATTTTTCTTGTAAATCCTGCTAAAGCGGACTGGCTGGATCATGCTCTTTGCATGGTGTTGGTTCTCGAAAAAAGGTTGTTTAATGCAGGATAGGGGATGAATGTGTGATGATGTTTTTGGGTATTAGATTTCAATACTCCTGCATTGAAGGTGCCAGGAAAGATCCCAGAGATTATTTCACAAACTGGCCACGGGTGAATGAAAAATTTGTTCTATGTAAACACGTTCGATGGATATGTATGTTGCCTTGCAAAACTTAAAAAAGACGTTTAAATTTAAATGAAAATTTGTTTTTTAAAAATTATAATTATAATTAAATCCGTAACACTTTTTTTTCAATGAATTATGTAATGATCAAATCCGTTGGTTTTTCGAAAACTGTTATATATAAAAAAGTTTCAACGAGAGTAAAATATTATTTACGTGAAATTTCAAAAATAGGTTGTACTTTGTTTTGCCCCCATTTTGGTAAACATTAGTCTTGACAGTTCATATTTGGCAGTCGTGAAGTAGAGACTGGTAAATTTATTATGGAAAAATATTCGGTAAACCAACGTGTTTTAATTGTTAAAACATTTTATCAAAATCAATCAACGATTACTGTGACGATGAGAAAGTGAAATTTTTGGGAGAAACAAAATGCCAACAAGACGCACTATTTATCGTGTAGTGAATGATTTCGAAGAAAGAGGGACCGTAGCTGATAGGCCTAAGCATGAACCACAACGTACTGCAAGATTGGTTAAAAACATTACTGCTGTTCAAGAAAGTGTTCAAAACAATCCATCAACCTCAATTCGACACCGTGCTCAGGAGTTTGGTCTGCAAAAAACAACTTTGCACAAAGATTTGCATTTGTTTCCATTTAAGATTCAGTTGACACAAGAGCTTCTTCCAAAAGACCATTTACACCGCCGTACATATGGCAATAGGATGCTACAGCTCGCCCCGATTTTCATGAAAAAATCACATTTTCATTTGAATAGATATGTGAATAAACAGAATAGTCGGTTCTGGGCAATGGAAAACCCTCAAATTATTCATCAGTCATCTTTGCATCCATTAAAAGTGACAGTCTGGTGTACAATATGGTCAGGAGGAATCATATGGACCTTACTTCTTTGAAACTTAAAACGGCGTAACGGTAACTGTCAATGGGGAGCGATATCGTGATATGATTGAAAACTTTTTAACGCTACAACTGCATACTTTGGGCTTACTGCGAAACCTCTTCCCACAACAACTTATTTCAAGGAATGGTGATGTTGATTGGCCTCCAAGGTAGCCTGATTTGACTGCTCCTGACTTATATTTGTGGGGATATCTGAAAAGCAAGGTTTATGCAAGCAACCCAGAAACGCTGGAGCAACTCAAACAAAATATTCGTGATGAAATTAATAAAATACCGCGTGAAATGTGTGAGAATGTAATAAAAAATGTGTTCAAAAGGGCTCGCATTTGTGAGGCTAACAGAGGCGGACATTTATCTGATATTGTATTGTATCTTATAATTTCCTGTTTTTGTTCAGAATACAAAAACAAATCATTTTTAAGCTTAGCCCTAGTCCCAACCACGTACTGTTAACTAAATAAATATTTTCCATTTAAAGGAGGGTCGGAGAAATTTTAGTTCGACGAATCATTCAAATAAATAATTTATACAAAAATTTTATAGTTTGATATGGCTGCCGTGTATATGTATATAGAATTAGTTGCCAACAAGCCATGGAGCGATATACACCTCAAGAACGGAGATTTTTTATTATTGATTTTTTTCATTTATACAACAATTACAGCTAGTTAAAATGTATGACGTTGTATTTCTATTATATAACATATATTTAAAAAAAAAATTACAAAAACTAAGTAATACTATTTTTTATTTCTCTCTCTCTTCTGACGAGGTGTATTTTTTTTTACAAGTGTGGGGAAGTAAGTAAGAAAAAATCACGAAATTGTTGTTAGATTTTTGTTAAATTTGTAATATCGTGGGCTATGGCGCTATGGGCTCGATTAAATTATATATAAATACATAAATTACAAAAAAAACATTAAATGGTCACACTGGAGTTAATGGGAAAATAAGAAATAAACATTAATACATTAATAATATCAAAAAGAAGAATTAGCTCTTCTCTTCATTTCTTTTCTATACCATTTGTCATGGTTCATAAAGAATATAATTATATTTCATAGAACAACACCAACAAAAATAACAGCAACAATAACTTAAGTAAAATAGCAAGAGCTGGAGTTTCTCAATAGCAAAAATAAAACTAATAAAGAAAAAAAAAACGAATTATTTAGTGTATTGATGTTGGTGTTGATACTACTTTTGTAGTTTAATCGCAGCTACCACCACAATTGGCGAATGATTACGTGTGTAATTTTGTATTTTTTCATTTTGCAAATTGGCAAAGTTTAAAATTAAGCAAAAAAAATTTTATCAGAAAAAGCAGCGAATTAGTAGTAAACGGCTGAACAGGGTAAGTGTGTGTTTTTAATAATTAGTTCATTGATTTTTAGCTTTTGCTAGCGATTGTGGCCAAGAAGCGCAGATTATTTTAGTATGCAAATATGTCAACACCCCTGACTTAATCAAGGTTATTTAAAACGAAACTTTATTTTAATAAGAAATTTTCATTTTGGTTTTTTATATAAATACATACTAACATATGTATATTAATAAAAACTCTGGATAAGATACTCCAAGTATGGTTTTTTGGAAATCACTTATACTACCTACAAAAGTATGCATGTATAACGATTTCGGAAATGATGACGAAACAAGGCTTGGAGATTAGAGACGGCGTCATATGGAATTGGTTATTGAGATATTGTAGAGGGTAGAACAGCCAACTACAAATATAAAAGAAACATATTTGAACATAATCAGAAGACATCTGCTGATAGTGTCAGCCTAAAAATTAATAAATTTGTCAACAACAAAAATACCACTCTATAAAGCACCTCATTTTAGTCTGGCTTCTTCTATATGAGGACACAAGCTTAATTCACCAAATCACTCACCGGGCTTAAACCCGATAGCGCATATATGCTTAAATCGCAAATGCAATACAAAAATTTAGGAAAGTTAATTCATTAAGCACCAGTATAATGTAATACATTTTCTATGAACAATAGAGTTACAATTATTAAGCGGTAGGAAGACTGGGGAAACCTCGGTTTGCAGTGTATTGATATACGGTGAATAACTTTTTGTTATTCTTAGAAATATTACATTGACATCGAGCTGCTACGATTTAGTTGGCAAAAACTGTCGCATAATATGTAAGGTAACTTTTGTAACGTAACAATTTATTTTCTATAAATTCATTTTCTGCGATGAGGATAATTTTGATATAATTTATTACATTGAGAAAAAAGCACCGTTTGGAGCTGGAGATCACGTTACGGCCAATGAAGACTGCTACCGCACAATGATTTTTTATTTGAAAATATTCGTGTCTTTGATCCGAGATGTGGCTTCAACAGGATAGCGCTACGAGCTATACGGCGACCGCAACCATTGGCTTAATGAAATAAAAATTTTACGATAAGTTGATTTCGACACCTCTTGATTATTTGCTGTGGGGACACGTGAGGTCACTGGATTATGCTGATAAACCAGCTACAATTGACGCCTTGTTGGTTGGTTTTATTCCTGACATACGGCCAGTAATACTTGAGAAAGTGACCCGAAATTCACGACCAGAATCCACTTCGTCCGAAACAGCAGCGCTGGCCATATACCCGAAATCATTTATAAATGTTAATCCCATGTATTGATATTGCTAATACATTTTTTTGATTACAATGACATTTTTTCTAATATTTATACAATTTTGGCTTTCGTGTAACATTTTCCATGTAGTAGAACTGTAAGCATTTGTTTGCCATTATTTAAAATGTATCTTCCCAATGACCATAACTTATTTTTAAATTTAAAACGGGCATGGCGTCTTTTTTACTTAGAAATCTCTAACTTAAGTCTATGCAAGCAACAGTAAGAGCTAGAATCTTTAAACTTTGTTTTAGTGTGTTTGTAAGGGAAGTGCATAATCTGACAAAATATGAGAAAAAAGTAAAAGCTAGAATTCTTAAACTTTAAGTTAGTTTGGTATCAACATACTTTATCGTTCTTTTGATGGAATCGATCTACGAAATATTATGCTCTCCATGGCTGACTATTTATTGCTTTATCATGAGCTGATACACATAAGAAACATTATATTTTCCACAAGAATTCACACGACATTAAATATTTTGTACTGAAAAGCTCTAAGCCGATAAACTTTAAAGGGAATCTATCCCAATTGGTAACAGTAATTACAAATCACAATAGACTTTACCACATAACTCAGAAAAAGAGCAACTAAAAGAAATAGGCTACAATCTAAAAAATATACACCTATAAACCTTAACAAATTTCAGGCGACTTTTAAGCATTCTATCAACGAAATTTTAGTTTTTACTCTTACACCTATAGACACACACAGAATTTCAAGTGGACTTTGCGAGCACAGTTGTTTAAAATAAATTAACATTAATTTTTTAAATTAAAATATTAATTCAGTTCTCAATTCAAACGCACTTTTTATAACCTATATACAAATAAATGAATTATGAATTTTATAAAAACTGCACCGGAAAATACAAATAAATTATATTAATATTTAATTAATAAAATACTTTTAACTGGCATCCACCTACAGGCTTTTTACATTATTTCAATGAGGGAAACGAATAAAGTCGTAGAACAATAGTAAGCAATAAAAGCAAAAATACATACATACAAGCATAGTATGTGACCACTATACTTTTATACCCTTGTATGATCTTAAAATAGAATTATAAGTAAAATACTGAATTTTAAACTCACTTCATGTGTTATATCCAATTCATGTTTTGCATTGTCGTACAGTGTTTCCAATTCTTCTAGTCTCTGCTCCAGGCTCGATTTTTCCTCCAATAAGGAGAGACCGTATTGGGCGGATTGTGCACGTTCGCTAGTGGCCTGATCAAGTTCTCGTGTCAAACGTTCAACTTCCATATTTAGTTCCTCAACGGTTTTTATTGTAGCGGTGGATCCGATAGCGCCGCCACTAGCACCTGAATCCAAAGACATGATGGCAAAGACTGCTGCTTTAAACAGTTACTGTTGTTTTTGTTTTCAGGTTTATGATTCTGTTGGGTCGACAGGAATTGTGCGTATATGTTTTGATTCAATTCTGGAGTTTGTTTTCTCCCGTTTGTTTTGCCGTAGATGAACAAGCATACACAACAAATATACAATAATGCTAGTAGGGTGGTTTCTTATCGGAATTTATATTTTTTTTATTAAAATTTTATTTTTTAGTGGACGGGTTTATAAATCAAGGGAAAGAAAAATTTTTTTAGTTTCACGTAATAATTCGTCCAAAATAATATTAATTTACAAAACTTTAGTAGTGGTTTCAACTTTTCTGATAATTTTTGTTGTGGGCGGAATAGCAATAAATTTCTTTTTTTTTTTTTTAAGTAAGATTTTTGTTTTGCTTCAATATTTTCATTTGTTTTTAACTCGTTGTTATAACTGGAGGGTTTTTTATAGTATTTCAATTTTGAGTTTTTGATGGTTGTTTATTTCATATTTTTGCTTTATTGGACGTATTTCTTTAAATTCTTTTTGTTGTATAGTAATTTTTCAACAGATATCTCTCATCTCAACTTAAAATTTGAGAACAAAAATCCAATTTCTCTTTGATTTGTGATTTTGCACTCTCTCTTTTTGTTAAATTAAGCGCTCTCTTCCGTTCGTTCTTTTGTTCTGCAAATTGGAATGATGGAAAATATAGATGGAATTTTTCTTATATCTTTTTTACCCCTTTCTATTTGTAAAATTTTCTTATTCGAAGGTATCCATAACTTAATTGCAAAATATTTTATTTATCCATACACAATTGTAAAACATTAATAGGCAAATCCAGTTCCGTGTTGCATCCTTTAATCAAGAACAATAATAAATTTATTTCAGCAGCAGCAGTAGTGACATCACGATATATTTTCTTGACTAATTTTTTTATCGTTACTATACTGGGCTTTTTCGTACAACACACTTTCTTTTTTATTTGAACAATTTGCTCACACACTTTTTATTAATATTTTTTAAAGTAAATTGTTAATTTGAAAGCATAACAAAAATTAAATACTGGTTAAAAACTTATATTTGCAAATTATTTCTTTTGTTTTTCCTTCAAAAAACGCGAAAAATTATATTATTTTAACATGCACACGTCTCTTTTCAACGAGACTGAGTGACGGAATGAATGAATACTCACAAAAGGAACACATTAAAAAATACTCTAAAGACAACTCAGTCCAGGCTTGGAAAACTATTTTTTTTTTTACTTTGAAATTATGTGGACATAAAATTATCAATTACTCCAAATTTTAAAAAAACCGGTTTCATATAGCTAATAAACCGCACATTTTTAGAAACCGGTTTTCGTCGCTTCTATTTTAAAACCAATTCGAATATCTGGTGTTCTTTGGTTTCATCATTATTAATTTTATATATATTTATTTTTCTTTACTTTGTATTTTATTAACTAACAGAATAAAGAAACTTAAATTAGACCAAATTCCGGTATCAGCATTAAACTGTATTAATCTCAATAATAAATCACCATGTGAAGACATATCGGTCATTTACTCAAACCACGCCATAACTCAAAAAATGATTTTTTAGAGTTAGTGACGCAAAATTGTTCGTAATGCCTTGCTTTACATTGTATATAAATTTTATCTTTCCACGTTTGAAGACAATATGCCGTTATTTTTTGTAGGTAGTGGAAGAAAACTTCAACCGCGTGTATCTCTAAATGATTTTTTTTAATTATAAAATGAGGACTATGTACATTTGAAAAAAATTAAGAACAAGATCTAAATCTTTTAATTATTTTTGTTAAAATAGTATTTCAAAAATAGATCACAATTCCAATATTCATTAGAACAGAAACGACTACTCATTTTTTGTTAGCTTACCAAAAACGCACCTTTACTTATTGTTGAAGTTGGGTTAATTATTTGCAGTGCCGCCTATTACGCATTTAATTGTTTATATCTTTTAGAAAATTTATTTAAATAATCAAAGTCTTCACTTTAATCTCTGTCGTTTTTTTTTTAATTGTAATGATTTTTTAAGACTTTTTCAATTCATTTAAAGTACTATTTAGCACCTCCTATAAATTTTTAAAGTCACTTTCGGAACAATCTAAATCTGACCCGAAATGTCACTTGTATCTGATTGTAGACAATGAGGCAAAAATGTCTATCACACAATTCTGCAATATGTATAACTTAATATCTATAAAAGTATTTTATGTTTTTCCAGGATAGAAAAAAACTAATTGGGTGTAAATATAATAGTGGTTATAAAACTGCATTTTGCCTCACTTATATTCGTTTAAATATTACTGAAAAGAAAGGTTGGGAAATATTAGCTTCGTTCGAGAACCCAATAATTATCAATAATTATGCCTAAACTTTACTAAACTGCGTTCGAGTACACAAAGTTTAGTAGATGAGAACACAGTTTGAGAGCGTAAAATGACAGTTCGATGACTGAGCAATTGCAAAATCTGCTAAAGAAATTTTTGTTAGTAGAATTTAGTCGGCTGAAAAAAACATATGTTTTAAAATGTAAACAAACAAAAAATTTTTACGGAGTTGTTAAAATTTTTGTGACAATAACGAAAACTAAAGCAAACACAACTAAATAGGGATTTGAAAACAGTAAAGTGTACTAATTTACGTTTGCATACAAAAATAAGTGTTTTTTGCTTAAGTTACCCTTTCCACAGCAGTTTAATTAGGATTGAGGAAAAAAAATTATTTTGTTTCATTGTTTATTTACTTCTTTAGTATTGTAGAAGTCATGAATACTTCGGAATATAGTAATTGGGTATTCATACTAATCAATAACAAAAACGAGTAATAATGAACTATTTAACAAATTTAATCAGGAAAAACTTACAATATAAATAATATAAAAAGAAAAAAACTTATAAGGCAACACAAGTTACTTTTTTTCGTAAGAATTGTAGACAATAAATTGTGCTGTATCGAGTACGAACAACAAAAATAGTCGAGTAGTCAAAGGAATACAATTTTTACAACACTGCATTCATTTTCAATCAGCTGTTGGATAAATTTTACTAAATTTCCATTCGCGTACTTTTTGGACAAAATTTATTTTGGGAGAGTAAATTGAAAAATTTACTCAGTTACTAAACTCTACTATTATTACATTGTTTAGTTAAAGTTTTTAATAAATACTCAAATATTTCTTCTGATCTAAAAGTATGACTTTATCACTTGACAACTTTTTTAAAGTAATAATGGCTTTAATATGTTTGAGAATATGTTTCTAAACGTAAATCTAATAAAGCATGATTAGCACGGAATTTCATAAAATTATTACTGTTTAATCATCTAGTTAAAAAAACAATTAAAGGCATTTTGCTATTTTGAAATTGTTTCGCTTTTTGTGAAATGTGATGAATTATGTATAACTATTTTTGGTATATCTGATTAAGATGTAACAGGATTATGCTCAGCTTCAATTGTAATTTTGTCTACCTTTCTTAAATGATTTTATATTAGGACATTTTAAATTTATTACAAATATCTATAAAAAAATGAGAGGCAAATGAAATCTAGAATTAACCTTTTTACCATTAAATTTTGTCCTTTACCTTCACCTTTTTAAAATAATGCTAAGCAATGCATCTCCTTTTAATGTATAAAGTTTTAAAAACAGTTGCTATTTATCTCAAAATTCACTGGCTGAAAATTTTTCTTTATGTTGTCATTCATAATGCAATGATTACATAAATAAAACCTATGCATCAATATAGTTAGTAGTGTGCTATTGTATCAGTCGAATTCCACCAAAGACTCTGGTTATTTTCACTACAGCGAGTGAAAGTCTATGTTACCTTGCTCGGTAATTTAAGTTGGCATACAATTCGTAATTGTACTGTATATATTCGATAATTCCGAATACTTCGTCCTTGATAACACGCTTTCTCAAATAACCCGAAAACCGACACTTTTTAATAACCCCGGCTTTCGTATAATTTTATATATTGAGATAAGTGATAAACACTAATTGAATTTATTTTTTTAACTTCACGGCCAAGTGAATTCGCAAGGCTGTCAATTTATTCAGATAACACCATAAAATAAATTGTTAATAAATATACATATTTATTAATAATCATGAGATAAGTAAACAGAGGCGTTGAATATATTTAATACTGAATTTAAAGATTATTACTGTTTCTACATCAAGTAATAGTAAAAAAAAAATCGAAAATATACCAAAGTTTCCATCTCTGCTGGAAATGAATTTTCTCTTTCTTTTTTATTGGAATGTTTTTGAGGATAGCCATGTGAAATAGTAAATATAGATAGTGAAGACGAGAACCATTTTCCAATAATAATTAGGCCCTTTACATTATGCAAGTTTTCTTGCAAAAATTGTATGCAATTCTCTTTAAGACTTGCATTTCGGAATATAAAATCAAGAATAATTTTTTTTTATCAATTTAACATTTTAAAAGTGCTCACAGTAATGAGTGGCCGCCCTTTTAGTTCAGTTGTGTAAATAATAGTTGAATTTAACTAGCTTGTTCATAAACTACATAACTCTGCTAGCTGCAAGTGTGAGTTGTAAGCAAAAACAAGAAGAATTTTTTAAATATTTATTGAGTGTGAATGAATTGCAAATGATTTGTGCAAGAAAAGTTATACAGTTTGAACCTTATTTTGGATTTCCACGTTAATCAGCGAGTTGTTTATAGACTAATTATGTTTATATTTATGTACGCAATCGAAGAATGCTCTACTTCTCTGGGATACGTACTTATGTAGCAATTAAAGCGATCCTATAATGTGAGAGTGGCTAGAGGTTATTATAACTTCCCAGCATTCTCACAGGTATTTGATTTATCTGTACCCATTTACAAGAAGAAACCACTTCAAGCACTTTACCTGAAAATTCTTTTAGGGTAGGCCTTTATAACATATTGTCTTGACTAGCCATACAGATTCCTAATCGCACGGGAATTTGTGAAAGAGCGTTGTCGGAACAGTTGTTCACACAGCGCTGTTCTGCCATCACACAAACAATATACGCACAGGAAAAATAAAAATATATGAATGTATGCGTACGACTACAAAAACCCATACGAACAAATTTATTTTCGTCATACTGGTAATGTGCGAACATATTTACCAATCATTGTCTGAACGTTCCCTTAGTACGTTATAAATACAACTCTTCCACTGTTTATAAAATGTTTTCCCTTTACCATCATTCTTTTAACACAAAAATTGAAAACAGCTGGTCACCAAGAATATGTTTTGTTTTAAATTTTAATACTAATGAAATTCAGTCAAATAAATACTAATTAATTAAAAATAAGCTAAATATGGTGCTAAAATGCAAAGTAATATAAACAATTGTTGACATTAAAGCAAAAGGTTGCTTAAACGAATTAAATTGGAAAAGTTTCCGTAAAAAAGTTGTTATTAAGGCAACATTTAAACGGACTAAATAAATAAAAAATTGTGATATCGTCTAGCAGAAAAAAAAACAACGGAAAGGTGTAACTACCCAAGGAGAATATAAAAATTAAACATTATTCTTTAGAGGCAATTTATATAGAAAATTATACATTTGCAATTGATAATTGGTTTAAAATATTGCTGGTGCTACTACAATACGGGAACGAGTGGGCGTCAAGTGACTAATATTTGTGTCATCCACACGTTTTGTTGTATCAGCCTCGGTTATTGCATTTTGCGGTGCCATAATGGAAATGAGAGAGGTTATAGGTAGAGAAGGTCGAGATATTAAGAATTTATTGCTCTATCAATTACGCGACGATAAACCTTTAGCTTTGGCAGCTAACTATGATAGTAAGTTCAATACATTGAGACATCCTTGAATTAAGTTTAATAAAAATTATACCGTGTTGTATGTATCCTCTGGCCTTAGTTTTCTAAATCATTCAATCTTAAAAAAAATATACAAATTCCTAATTTTTAGCTACCGACCTAAGTACAAAATATTGATTGTTGTATTTTAAAATAATGCAAATAATACATTAGCGGATCATAAACTACTTGATAATAAAATAAACTTTTGTTTTCAGAATCAGTGTCATCAACAATATCTCATCGCAAACCACCAAAATCTCCAAATGCCTTACTGCCTCTAGCTGCATTAACACCGAAAAAGTCACACTCCCCATCACGGCATTCCAATAAGCAATCAACTGGTCCTAGGATACGAAGTGCGTCTACTGGTCGCGATAAAAAGTCTGAACTGCAGGCTCGATATTGGGCCCTACTTTTCGGAAATTTACAACGTGCTGTCAATGAAATTTATCAGACAGTTGAATGTTACGAAAATATATCGTCATGCCAGGAAGCTATATTAGTTTTAGAGAACTACGTTAGGGACTTTAAGGCCTTAAGCGAGTGGTTCAAAGTTTCTTGGGATTATGAATCGCGACCACTTCAACAACGACCTAATTCTTTGGCTTGGGAAGTACGAAAGAGTAATCCTGTGCCTAGAGTTCGAGCAAAGTCTTTGTCGAGTCCTACGGTATCGGGCAAATCTAGTCCTTGCCCCTGCAACTCTGGCAAAAGTTCACCTTGTTTGGGAAACTTAGATCAACATTCTCCCCGTAAAGGGTACCGGGTGAATGTTCGGGAACTTTTTGCTTCATCAAAAAGGCACTACCCTAACACTGAAAAAGAGTTCGAACAACATCTAAATGAATTACAGTCGAGTCCTGGCTCGCCCCAAATGCAGCATCTTGAAGAAGAAGCAGTCCCCCATTTGATTTTAGAAAATCGTAGCCATCAATATGCTCAAACCGATCTGGAAGATGATCATTTGACACTTGCAGGAATACGAGAAAAAATGCAAAGGGAACAGGAAGAAAGAGAGGCTACACTTAAACAGGAAGAGGAATTGAAGTGGCTAAAGGAAAGAGAAAAGGAACGAATAGAAGAAGAGGCAAAGCAAGTAAAAGTTGGAGAAATGGCAGAAATTGAAAAAAATCCACAAGCAATTGCTACAGAACACTCAGCCGTAGAAATGACTGTACAAAAATTAGATGACATGGAAAATGATTTTCTATCATTCAATATCAAAAAAGATCCCACTTCTGCCGAAACCATCTTGAAAAAGGTTCAAACTTCAGAAGAAAAGGCTGCGAAAGCAGAAAATATTAAATCAGATGGAAATAAAAAAATAACAACATTACAAGTAGCCGCTCACAACAGTCCTTTAAAGTATTCTAGTGTTTTGAATAGGCCCGCAACTCTAACAAACAGCAATACAAATCCATCAAGGCCTTCAATTGCAACAAATTCATCTAGTAATCCTATTAAAACTGTTAATACTAAGGCCTCTACTTTAAGAGCAACGGCTGGTAAGCCTAATACATTGGTAACAGCAGCTAAATTTGGTACTAACGCAACTTTAAAACGATCAGCAACAACCGCGTCCACAAATGCACAGAAACCACCATTTTCAGGTGGAAAAGCAGTATCAAAAAATAACAGAAATTCTTCAGGACCACGTTCAGTTAATATAAAAGCTGATAATTATGGTCCCCCAACTAATGTTGCCTCTCGATTATCGGCTCGATCGCGAACAATGATTGAAATGCATCAAAATGGAGGCTCACAAATAGCCGGTAATAACTTAAAACGACTAACATCTAGACCTCTCAGTAGCAATAACAACTTAACGTCTCATAAATCCTCTAAGGATGACATTGGCAGCTCAACCTCAACTTTAAAGGCAAGTCGTGAAAAGATTACTTTATCACGATCCAGCATCAACCAGCACCAAACAACAGCCGACGATCGTAAATCTGAACCAAAACAGATGCCCAGTACTCATAATGACAGTAATGATGGGTGGTTGACGGTAAAAAATAGAAGGCGCTCAAGTATGCATTGGTCGTCTAGATTTAATCAACCAACGGGATACGCAAGTTTGCCGACTCTTGTCTTATTGGATGAGAAGCAAAGTGATGAGGAGCACGAAGCTAAAACTATATCCGATAAAACTAAACCACAAGCTAATTGCAATATCGGCCAATTAACAAAAATAGTAAAACAAACTCAAAAGGTGGCACCAGATAAAATTAATAAAGTTTCTTCAGCACTAAGGCCAGAGATAAAAAATGCCAAAGCCAAAGTCAATTCTTTGCCAGCTCAGAAGAAGAACACAATTAACTCTACAACTATACAAGTTAATAAAGAAATTGTTCCTCCCTTGAAAAGCAGAGACATCCCTGATGTACTTCCTACCAGACAAACCAATATAAAGCGTCAAAAATCGGATCTTACAGGATTAAAAATGACTTCTTTGCACAAAGAATACATGCGAAGTGAAAAGTTAGCCTTACGCAAACAAAATAACAATTTAAATGGCGTCGCTAAGTCATTTGAGTTATTGAGTCACTATCACTTAGGATCTGGCGATGGCTCTGACATTCATTCTTCAGCCGAAACCATAGTTGAAGCCCAAAGCAGTATTTCGGCGGAACTACCGAACTCAGGCTTCGGTTGTGGTGATCACAATAAAATAGATATTAAAATACAAACCAATCGGGACTTTTCGAAAACTATAGGAGACCTTTACAAAAGTATAGCAAACAAAGCAGATAACTCCCTAACTACTACAACAAACTCAGGGCCCGGTGCTCTCTCGAGTTGTGATGAAAACGATGAGTGCGATGAACATCAACGCTTACTTGTAGAGGAACAGGAATCTTTGGAGCGACAAATTCGCGAGCTGGAATCTACAGAAATAGACGTTGATACCGAAACAGATGAAACAGACTGCGAAGTAGGAATTTTGGAAACAGATCGAGATGGTGAAGATGAACACGGCTTCAGTAATAATTTAGACACTTCCTCTGTGGTGTTTGTTTCCATTAATGGCCAGGAAGATGATTCAAATCTCAGTCTTGAGACACGCTATCAGGCTTTATTGTCTGAAATGTCTTGGGGTGAACGAGAAGAAGCTTTGGCAACACTGCAGGCATATGTTTCCCGGCATCCGGGCAGAGCTCAAGAACTACATCAAAAACTCTCGTCCCCTTCCAGGCGACGATCACTACACGAGACTCTAAAAAAATACCAAGCCAAACAAGCGAGAGCACAACAAAAACGGGAAAACCTTAAAAAGGAGAAAGCTATTAAGATACAGCAGCTTCTGGCTAGAGTTGAAGATGTTAAAGCTGCCAAAAGGCAACTGATTGAAGACAAACGGTTAAAAATGGAGGGCAGACTACAACGAGCTGCAGAGAATCGTGAACAGTATTTACGTCAAATTATTGAAAAGGCTCATGACGAAGAAAAAAAGCTCAAAGAAATTAATTTTATAAAAAATATAGAGGCACAAAATAAAAGGTTGGATCTTATAGAGTCTTCAAAAGAAACTGAAGGACGTTTGCAGGATTTAGAACAAGAAAGGCAAAAACGTCTGGAGGAAAAGGCAGCTAAAGAGGCAGCAGTCGAGAGGCGTCGGCAAGAGCTGGAAAAAGAAAGACAACGCAAATTGGAGAAAATGAATGAGACTCGTTTAGAGAAAGAACAACGAATTGGTAAAATGCAAGAACAAAAAGAGAAGCAACGTCAAGCATTGGCCCGTGAGAAGGCACGAGATCGAGAAGAACGCTTGCTGGCATTGCAAGTTCAGCAGCAACAAACTACTGAGGAACTACAAAGAAAAATATTGTTAAAGCAAAAGGAATCGGCTAGACGTCATGAAGAAAACATCGAACATATAAGGCAAAGAGCTCTAGAATTAACAATACCTTCTAGGAATGTTGAAGAAAACGGCCTAATACGTTCCGAAAGTGATGAGAAACAACCAGAAGATTGTGATCTCTCATCAACCGTTTCAGATGTTGGTAGTCGGGAACATACGCGTGGCTACAAAAAGAAGATGAAGAAACTTAAACTAAGAATGTCCCAAGGGTACGTGTACTTCAATAAATTTCTACAAATATTTGTCATAAAATTAATTGTGCTTTCAGAAGTGAAGAATATACGAAGGAACTACAACCTGTTCCTCTGCATATGAAACGAGAATCTCAAGTTCCAAAGTATCTTAATTTAGTTAACAAAGGTGGTGGTTCTCAAGGACTTGAACGTGCTTTGGGGCAATTACTGCGCATTATGGCCAGAGCTCAGATCTTTGATTTTCAATGTTTCCTTTTAATGGATGGTTTGGGAACGATTTCATCAAATGTTATTACCAAAGGCATGCAAGAGGATGCAGAAGTTTCCAAAAAGTGCGTCCAATGTTTAAATGTGTAGACTTAACTTTTAATTTTATATTGTTGCTTAATTTTTCAGAGCTGTTGTTCTTGCAGTGCAATTATATCGTAATGCTTGCACACTATGTCCCCAAATAGCACGGCATGCAATTTTAGGAAATTCCCTGGTAGCTCTTTTTGATGCTCTATTCCAAAGTTTGCAGGTAAGCCCGTTGTAGCTTATTTTGTTTAGAAAAAAATTTTATTTCGTTTGAAATGCTACTGTGGTGTAGTTTTGAACTTTGTAACGGACGAATACTAATATTATTATCTAGTCCAAGATCTGGTAATAAAATTCGTTTCGCATAATTCTTTTCTGCACTAAAAGTGTTAGTTGAAAGACAGTCTGTTACGACTTCTTCTCACCAGATCGGGTTGTTTTGTTCAATTCTTAATTGATATTTGCCAACAATATTATTACTGATGGCAACAGACAGATCACAGCCGTTGATTTCAGTTGCGAAAACGTAGTTTTTCTTGGTTGCCAATAGGAACTCAACTGAAGTTTGGTTGCTTTACATAATCGACCCACGAATTTATACAAATTGATTTCGGCGGAAAGAAAATTTACTGAATTAGGATTAACAAATCTTAAAACATAAAACAGAATCGTAACACCGTTTTTAACTCAAGAACGCTGAACCGATTTTAATGATCTCTGATTTATTGGATTCGTCTCCGCCCCGAATAGCAGAATAACTATTAAAATGTCGAAAAAAAGTTTGGTTTTGAACTCCGCCAGTTTCCGCAATCGGCAACGTCCAAAAGCGCTTATAGCTAAAAACTCATTCTTTTATATATAATTCTTCTGTTCGTGTACTACTCCTCGTGTATGGACTCTTAAAGACCTGGAGCGATAATGATGTAACTTTTTATGTGTACTTGATTCGTTCCCTGCATGGTTCAGAATCACACCAGGACCCTGCGATCACGTTCGAGAACATTGCTATCTTTTAATTCCAACCACACTAATAAATTAAATGTTAAAGTGCTGACTAACGGCTGTAACGGACTCTTTAGTAATAATAATACGATTTTCCGTAATGCCTTGTCATGGTTGGTTTGGAGACAAACCGATGTCGGCTACGTGCTATCTTTAGTGTCATTTTTCGTGAGAACGAATAACAAATCAAGTAAATGTAAATACAAATCTGTAACTCTAATGGGGGAATTTTCATACCTGTCCAATCAAAGTAAGAAGTGCACTTATTATCGCATATTCGGAGAACTAGAATGGTCAAAGTCTGTTTGTGATATTCCGTTATTGAAAGGAAATACGAGTAGCCAGTTTATTTCAAACTCAAGTTCTTTGTGAATTTTTCGAAGAATACTCGGAGTAGTGTGCACTCTAAGAAGAGAAATATTAAAAAAAAAACGGTTTTAAAACGAGCTTTAGTTTCATAAAATTAGCTTTTTAAATTGGATAGAATATGTTTAATTAGAAAACTTTTTAATCTTGGAGAATCGTGCATAACATCAATTTTTGTCATCTTATTGACTTGATATGGTGCTAGAGAAGTTGAAAAGAACACTCACGATGTACATTCAGGACATAAGAATAAAAAATATACAAAATATTTGTATTTCTTAGTTTTGTTTCGTCAATTATTTCTCATGATTTTGGTTAAATTTGGGAATTGAACCCACATCTACCAGTGCCCGGTTTTAAATTAATGGAAATATCGATGTATAATTTGTTCATAGAAGTGAAGTATATTTTTATGGGGCTTTGTTTTGTGCGTATTCATTGGGATACGTCTACGTAGTTTGTGCAAAAAAATTCACTATATTTTAATTGTTTTTATTTTTAAAGCTTTACAATTTTTTTCCACACGCACTTTCTTGTCATTAATTTCATATAAAGTGTGCAATTTGTAATAATAAATCGTTTAATTTTAAGAATCGTAACATTAGACAGAGATAAATTAGGCGACAGTTTTACTGCAATAATTTTCTCCAGTAAATTATATTTTCTTATTTTTAAACGTAAAATAATTGTTTCAAGAAATGTTCCAAACAAATTGAAATTGTAATTATTTTTGGATTTTCAAAGTAAAATGTAGGCACAAAAAATATCGGAGTAACCTGTCAAGTACACAATTTTCATCGTTTTAACTGGATTTTTATAAAATTATATGCTTTTTAAGTTTTTTATTAAAGTTTTTTTCAGGAATAATAATTTTGTTTGATTTTTAACTTGCTTAAACTAATTGTTAATTCTTGATTTTTATGTCTTGTCGAAATAAAATCGCTTCATTGTGCTAGAAAATGTCAATTTGCAATCGATTCTAAATTTCATTTTTACTGTATGTAATTTGTCTGAAAAGAATTTGGAAGCTTTGATGCAAAACCTAATTCTGATCATTTCTGAACTAAGTATTTAAATCGGATTAATTTTTATGAAAATTTTAATTTAATTAAAACTTGTATAATATTGTATTTGTCATATGGTTATTACTTCTTTAAAAAAATGTTTAATTTAACATCAAAAATCATATAATTTCTCCTAAAAAAATAACAATTTTTATTTGTGGAGAACGGAAAACCGAAAAATAATAAATATATTTTTAAAAGTAATAATTATTACAGTACCAGGTTTAAAACTGCAAAATAATTTTTAATATTAAAACTTTAAATTTTTTTAAAAACTTATAAAATTAAATTGTAACCTTAATACAAAAGTTTTACTCTGCATTTACAATGGTGCTTTATTGAAGAAAGGTCATCTTCTTAATATGGTGGTAACACTAGTTTGTTTCACTATAACTCGGGAACAGTTGGTTCGATTTCGATAAACGAAACGCATAAAATTACCTTCCAGTTATTTCAACATTTCAAGGTTTTCAGAAGTTAGTGCCACAAAACATTTTTTATGTAAAATTAAAAACATATTTGCTTTTTAAAAATGCAATAATCGTCCTACTATAAGATAAGCTATAAATTATGGAAACCGATGGACCGATTTTATTTATTTTATTAAAGTGACAAAAATGGTGTAATGTATTCATCAGTATTTAACTTCTGCTTTATACTTTCTTTACACTTTCTTGGAAGTCATTGGCGTCTAAAGACAGTTCCCCTAAATACATGAATGTGTGTACTTATCTATGTCTACACTTATTTAGAAGCACATGATCTGCGGAAGACTAAGAGTTATCAAGCTAAAATTTCTACCATACATTCGGGGCGATCCATTTTGAGTATTTATTTACTTTAAATCTGACAGGTGGGTCCTAGGCCTGAAGAAACGAATTCGTAGTTTGATTTTACACCGTTAGATGTCGATGTACTTCTAAAAATACTGCAAATCAACATCTTTATGCAAAAGTTTTCGAAAAATTCGAAACTTCACTAAGATTTAAAAATTCACCGGAAATTTTACAAAAAAGTTGAGCGTAATAAAAAGCCGAAATAACACAAAAAACGAAATTCCCCAATTTTTGAAATTTTGCCAAAAACGCCAAATTTTACTAAAAAATCAAAATTTTATGTAAATAGTCAAGATTTTACAAAAATCGATGTGTCACCAAAAGAAAACCATAAATAAAGCTAATTTCGCCACAAATCGAGAATTCACCAAAAATTAAAATACCAACGATCTAAAATTCAGCAAATAATGTAAAAATACTCGTAACAACAAAAATCATAAAAAATACGAAATTTCACAAATTTTGGAAATAAGCCCAAAATCAATCATCCAAAAAATAAAAACAGAAAATTGCAAAAAAAAATGTTGTTAAACATTAGAAATTTAATTAAAATCCGAAAATCAGTCCAAAAGACATATTAAATCGCGAAATTCGCCAAAAACTCGAAAATTCACGGACAAAAATTGGAAAATCTAAGAAAACTAAACATTGACAAAAACTTCACGAAAAACCCGAAGTTTTGTTGCCGTTTGAGACAATTTAAGTTACAAAGTGCGTTGAAGGTAATTTTATCTACGATGGTTGGACAGCGAGCAGCGCCTTCTAGCTGAAATTTTTATGCTCCTCGGTGTAGTAAGAGCTTCTGGTTATTTACTAAAAGAGTAAAAGACCATGCTAGTTTTTCCACCTCTTTTAAAAGATGGCCAAATTTTCACTGCCCTGGTTGATAAAGCAAACTTTTGGCTGAAAACAGCCCCTTATCGACAGAGTATCAGTAACTATGCCGAGTATATTCTTTCGAGCATATGCAGTGAAAAGGATTCAAAAGGGTCTAGACATAAATAAGTCTCCCAGACAGGACGGCATTTCTGCACTGGTCTTAAAACAGTCCTCTTCGACGTAAGCACATCTATTAGCAACCATTTTCAAGAGATTATACCATGCGGGTGAATTTCCGATGCGTTGGAAGGCTACTAATGTAACACAAAAAGGAGAAGCCAACAACCTTGAAAATTACAGCCCAATTGCGAATTTGTCCTGCACCTCCCTGAAGTTATAAGAGATATTTAGAATCTAACAATTTATTTAGCGACCGCCAGTATGCTTTCCGAAAAGGACGCCCTACGGGAAACCTACTAGCTTTCCTCTCAGAAACATGGTGTCGTTCTATGTACGATTTCGGCGAAAGAAAAGTGGTGGCTCTTCGTATCTCTAAGGCGTTTGATAGAGTGTGGCATGGTGCACTACTGTTAAAACTTAATGCTTTTGGTCTAGGTAACAACTTCTCTCGATTCATATCAAGCTTTCTCAGGGATTGCACTATATGAGTTGTTATAGATTTGGTTTCATCAAACAAGTTCATGATAAATTCAGGGGTACCGCAAAGCTCCGAACTTTTCTACACTATTTCTTATTTTTCTAAATTACCTTCTATGTCGAACTTCCAATCCTATCTACTCTTTTGCAGATAATAGCGGTATTTGCCATACGTTTCCTTTCGGTAATACACCAAGTCTTTCGCAACTCGGAGTAAGGCCCATTATAATTGATATGATCAACCGATATCTTGCGTTAATGTCTGAATGTGTTCGTGCGCACAGGGTCGACTTTAATTCACTTAAGACCCATTGTTGTATAGGTAGTATAGGTATTAAGGAATCAGAAGCTCTTGGTGTTCTCAGCATGCAAATCCAGTGCAGCAATGTTCGTTGGACTAAACACATTTTACAGACCGCCTCAAGAATTCAATCCTCCATTTTTTAAAAGGGTTTAAGAGGTACTTCACTCCATCTGATCTCGTATTATTTACACCACCTACATATCCGACCGAAAATGGAATACAACTCCCATGTATGGGCCTAGGGTTCAAAGTCTTCTCGACCGCGTACATGACAAAGATGCTAATCGGTGACAGTACGGTATCCAACTTTATTGATTGACTGGAACATCTACGCAATATGGGTTGTGTGTCATTGTTCTATAGTTACTACAACGGAATGTACTCCATTGAAATTAAAGAATCCAAACACAAAGAAATCAAATTATTTATTGCGAACTATTTAGTGCTCATAAAGAATTATTTCTCATTTTTTGATTCATCAGCTTGTGGTGCGTAAGCAGCAAAGAGTAGTTAGAGTTTAATTTATTGTTCCAATGCCATTTATGTCAATGCAGGCGCCACTTGATCAACATCCTTAACCACACACATTCATACGCACTTAACCATACACAGTTCCAAACTTTAATTGTGTCGTTGACATTTTAAGCGTAAAGCCTGTTAGATAAAAATTTTTACGCTCCGCATTCATTTTATTATTATTTAAGTATAAAAAACATTTAAGCATTTTTAACTTTCTTTTAACTGCACTGCAATCGAACATCTTAATAATTGATTTGATTTGAATAATTCGTTCGTTTTTAGTCATCAAATTAAATTACAGTTGATTTAATTTTTTATTAAATGTTAAATTGCTTTTTTAATTTATATAAAACGGCTTAGTGTTTTTATTTGAAAAAAAATTTTTTTACTGTCTATGTTGCCTCTCGTACCACCCACACGTTTTACGTCACTCAACAGTTGTTCGAGTTAGTCTGTGCAAAAAAAAAAAAATATATGTTATATGTGACATGCACCGTATGGTTCGGGTCGCTCTCTTCCTGGAATTACCATACATATTTCAAGCTAAAGTTCTTTTACCACCGTCAGCATGACAATATTTAATATTTCAACATATTTTTCTCTATTAAAAATTCCGCCAATTTTATGGATTGGCCCAATACCAGCATACCCATAATAGTTGACCCTCCAACATGTTGAGCGCGACAAACATATCTTCGACGTCAGGATCAGGGCGGTTTATTCTTGTTTCATTGCTATATATCGAGGTCAACTGCAAGAAGACAAGACAAAGTCGCACAGTGGCGCCTTTTGACTTTTTTCGTTGCAAAAATCATAACTTTAGAAATAATTAAGATATTTTAAAGATTTAAAAAGATATTGACACAGGACACTTTAGGCTTCAAAATAATTCAAAATACTGCTAGAAGTACAGGGTGCTCCAAAAATTGCGGTTAAAATAATAATTTTCCAGTTAAATGTTAACATGTTTTTTAAATATAAGTTTTTTATTTGTATCGCAAATACACATTTTTTTCAAATGTTCAAATCCGAAAGTTTAAAAAACACTCTAATATAACATGTTAAACCAATATTTAATTTTTTTATTTGTATTACAGAAACACATTTTAAAGTTATTTTTAATATTAATATATTTATGCTATAGATATAATGTTATTTAGTATATATTTTATTTAGCTAGAATAATTTAGTTAGTTCTCTTTGAAATAGTCATTAACATTCGGAGCGTTATCTAATAGACTTAACATCGGAGCTATAATTATATTCTTCCAAATCCTTTCGAGATCTTGCATATCTTCGTGATGAGATTAGAGGGTCTGAAGAGGCCGCCAACATTTTGAAAAGTTCCGCATTCTGTCTAATCCGTGAAATTTTGCAAGTATTCGTGTATCTAAATTTTGTTGTCTTTGTTTTTGCATTCCTGGGCTTCTTCTGACAACTCTCCAATCGGTAAGCATTGATATTCAATTAAACTTTTACCATGAGCCAAAATCTTATGAACCGTAGGAGTAAGTTTCTTCTCAGGGTACATTTGAGCTAAAAGTTGGGAAGTTTTTGATGCATAATCATCAAACTTTGGGTCATTTACCATTTCTCTAAAGTTTATAACATTTGGGATAACGGCCAACCTTTTTATAATATTATTGTCGAGCCCAGTAATTCGGGCTGTTCCCTCATCGTTTTCAAAAAATGCTCTGGACATATTACCATCGCTAGTATTTCCATACCCCTGCTATGGGCAAGTCTACTTTCAGCCCAAGCTTCTTAAGAAATTCATTTTGTACAATTTTTTTTCGAGCAGATAGTTTTTCTTTTTGTGTTGCGTTCATATCACAACATTCACCTTCACGCTAGTTTTAAAATAAACTCCATGCACCTAATTCTGGCATGTAATGGAGAAATTCCATATTCATAATTTTGAGTCATAAAAATTTTGAAAGTCTTTCTGTGACTTTTTGCAAATGGCACACTTTAAAGTTGACGAGGTATCTCTTACTACATTTAAGACTTTGCCATCAATCATTGTAAGAAAAAATTCATAATCAATCGAAACACTTTTTCCATTCTTTATTTCAATAACAGAAGGCTTTAGTTCCGAAATTTGCTTTTTTATATCGTTCACTGTAGATTTGATTTTTTCTGAAGAATCCTTTGCATATTGAAAAAATACCGGACGGCAAAATGAACTGATGATGGGCGAGGATTTTTCCAATGCTCAGTGTTCCACTTCTCAGTCGTAAAGGAACTACTGAAGCCATAAACATATTTGTATCTGTAATAGTTGTGTCATTTGTCGATATTGTTTGTTTGTAAGCACTTTGACCGGATGATCCATCACTTCCCCACTTATTTATTAATGTAAGCCTATCTGGAAGCAGTATCACTTCCTCTTCAGGCAAACTTTCAATAAGGCGTTTGGCAGTATGAACCATTAAGTCTTGCAGTTTTACCTCTACCGATACTTCAGTAACCTTTACATTAGGTGGCACAGCTTCTTTTTTGGCAGATGTAATCTTTTTGTATCCAGGAAAAATATTCACATTATGATTCTTTAAAGAGCTTCGTAAAATATAATATTTTTCCTTTGACAATCCCAATTCTATAAACAACGCTAAGGCTTCTTCTATATTATACTTTTTGGGTAAAGCATTTGGTGGAGTATGAATACTCCCTTTGATTCTCTGCAGTCGAACTGGGCTTCCAAGCACCACAGCTTTTGTAATGTCGGACCTTGATTTATCTTTATGTTTTACAAACTTAAGACATAATGCTTCTGAATGATGCGATTTAGATATATCTTTTGTGGCATTTTCAAGTTTACGTTTTCATGTGTACTCAGAACACTCGTTTATAGTTTTTGCAGGTCTTCCTCTTTTGCTGTCAGAGGATGTATGCGGTTTTTCGATGTTTTCATAAATGCTTTTTTTCGTACGGTGTGAGGCAAGCCATTTTTTTTAATTGTTAGGAAAACGAAGTGAATTTCGCTATGAACATCCATTTCGTGGTATCCTGGTAAATCGTGTAGTTTTTCCACAATAGCCAATTTAAATGCATTTTCATTATCTGAGTTTCTGAATAACTCAAACAATTCTATATTGGTAAATGACATTATCGCACTTTAAAATAAAATTGTATAAGTTTTGTTACTGATCACTAGTTTTAGAAAGTAAAAACTTAACTGGCTGCATTATATAATTGCGGTTTAATTTATACCCAAAAATTAAAAAAAAAGGGTTTAAACTACCTAATTTGAGCAAAAAAAAATTAACTGGAATATATACCTGCAGTTTATATTTTATTCAGTATAAAAAAGTTTTAAAACTACCTACTTTTATAACAGGTGTTTTTAAATTGAAATAAAAAAATTGCAATAGTTATGAGTCCCTGATTGGCAGAGCAAAATATTTTTTACTATTTAATGAGAAACAATAAAAATATGCAACAAGTAACTTCATTTTACACTAAAATTGCTGCAATGAAAAAAAAATTTGGAAATCCTTTTTTATTTCTTTTCACATTTTGCACAATCTTTGTTACATACTTTAAAAATGAGAAAAAAATTTTCTCGTTTTCGCTATGAGGTTGTAACAGTTTTCTTCTTATTTCACCTATAGCGGCAACTTGCGGCGGCCAAACTTAGTTAAATTATTTAAAGTATTATGTAGGAAATATGCTCAGAAAATATGGGCGAGACAATTTTCGACCATTTTTAGATATGCTCTATTTTATTTGTAAAAATGACCTAAATATAGGGTGTCTAAAAAGCGGCTACTGCCGAAAAAGTAGGGCATCTGCTAAACATTTTACTACTTCTTTTAATAAAAAACAAACATACCTTAAAAAAAAATAACAAAAAAAAGTAGTAATCAAACGGCAATGTTTCTGACACTTTAATTCTAAAGTGCATTTATTTTTTCAAGATCACCCTTTTTTGCTTTCTAAGAAATTGTCGACTTTGAGCAGCTCCATAAACTATGATTTTTTTTTGCAATTAAGGAAAACGTTTTTGAATTGTGATCAGTAAGTAGTTCTTTATATGATGTTTTCATTCATTTCACAAAATTTTGTGATGAAATTTTGTATTTTTACCACGGGTTTTAAGAAAAGGCGCCACTGTGCGTCGTTTTCTACTCAAAAGCGGATTTATGCGTGTCACTCTGCCTTGCAGCTTGGCTGAAAAATCAGGTTGTATATCAGTTTACGACATGTTTGGGTCAGTTGGTATGCATTAATACTTTTCTGGGCCTATCTTACTGCGCAGAACATCCTATCACATATATGTACATACATACATATGTTTCGAAGCATTACAGATGTTTTCTTAGAACACGAGCCACGCAAATTTGTTTTCGAAATACCATTTTCTAGCAATACAAAATTCCGTTTTGCAAGAGTGAAACTTTGCCTTTTATCATTATAAGTCTTGAAGTGTTTGGTTTAAGTTTTATTTTTATACATTAAATTAACAAATGTTAACCGAAAAACAAGACAATTTTGATCAAAATACTCCATTACCCAGATGACTTTAATTAATAATAGTTCGTTTCTCTGTTGGGATCGTCTTAAGAACGAAACAGGGTTTAAAAGTGATAACGGATTTGCGTTGTGCAGCAATAAAACTTAAAGCATTTCATAATAAAAACAGTATTAAATACGATGTTTTGAAATGGAGAAGAGAGTGCGGTATTTAACATGTTTTTTCCATCGTTATACTAAAGGGGATATTTAAGGCTTTACAATGAATCTAAAAATGACGTTGTATCTTTTTTAGTTTGGAAGTTATATCTAAATTTTAAGTAAACTTTTGTCCAATTTTGGGAATTTTTTTTTTAGTTTTTATAAAGCCATATTTCTGAAACCGTATGGACCCTGCGACTAAAAATTGCAAGTTTTTGTCAACTTTTAACGGATAACAGAATTGGCGCATTTCATTAACAAAATGCAGACAAGTTTGTTGGCACGCAAAAATTTTACTTGCATAAAATTTTAAAAAATATTTTTTGTGACAAATTTATCGCTCTTCTTTCAACAGTCATGCAAATTTTTGGAGTACCTAAACACTAAAGGCCTATTTAGCCTACCGTTGAAATCGTAGATGTAACGTAAATGTAAATGCAACGTAAATGTTTGAGCGCTTATAGAATGCTTAAATCCGTGTCAGGTGTTTTTGACACAAAAAAATCAAAAATATTTGCAGATTAAATAAAAGAGAAAACCGTGTGTTTTACTTTTAATTCCGGGTGTTCATATTAAAAATATAAAATCAAATGGATACAGAAGATTTGTTTATTATCTTGAACTTTTTGCGTATTTGTAAAATGTACAGGGGCATAAAGAAAAAAAAACCTTCCATTTTTTAACAAATAACAAATAAAAAGCAATACAGCTGTTCGAAACAATAATGAGAGTACAGCATGTTAAGTATATTCGCCAAAAGTACGCAACTTATTAAAATAGTACCAACAATTAAATTTACCTTTTTTAATTTAAAAAAGTTTGATAGAGTTAAATTACATACATATTATTTTACCATTATATACGTATTTATTGCACTTAAAAAATATTTATATATCTTTTAATTACATATGTACTCGTATAGTATGTTCATTATATTTCACAGGCCTAAGTTTAATCTTGAACTTCTCTTTATGTTTTTAGCAGCATTTAATTTGCATTTTAAACCGATTTTCAAAATTCATTTTTTTTAAAGAAATTTATGCGTATCAAATACTTTTGGAAATCGAGCGGATAAAATATTCGCCCTATTGTTATTGCAAAAATATTTTAAATTTGCATGTATTATCCCTAACATACCATATATTATTTACGCAGAAACGAAAACACCGCAAATTTATTAAAATATATCATACGTGTACATAAATTTATCATGTGAAATATTAAAATATCAAAAAACAAATAGTACTGCAAAAGGGTTTTTGTGCCGTCTTCTCATTCACAATAATATATACCATCACTGGCTGCATCTGTCACGTAAGCTCGTAAAGAAATTCTATTTTCTACAGGTTGAGACGTTACGGTTACATTTTACTACAGTCAGATAAGCATTTTCATAGCTACTCGTATAGCAAAAATTATCAGCTGATTCAGTTACATTTACGTTTCTACATTTACGTTCGGCTAAATGGGCCTTAACTCCTAACAATTTGTAGCAATTATTCAGTACCAATCTTTAGTGACTGAATAGCGTATTTTAAAATAAATCTTACGCAGTTCAATAATAATTCCTACACAGAAAAAATTTTTGGTTTAATTTTAATACTTAGCATACTATAACGAAATAGTTTTAATTCTTTTTGGAATTGTTAGCATTAAAATTAAACCAAAACTTTTTACTGTGTATAAATTATTCAAAGTTAGCAAGGCTTTAATTACTTTTACATATTACTCGTTATGTTTAGTGATGGCAAGAATAATTAAAAAACGGTTTAACTGTATCGAAATTGATCTTGCGATTAATAGAGGATTAAGCGATTATTTTCTAAATAACCGAAAAAAATTACATAACCAAAAAGACTTATAATATGCTGGTAAAAAAATATTGCTAATATATTTGGGGGCAAATCAATTAAAAATGACAATTTTGAGCCAGTTTGAACGCCGGCTTAGGAATATTAGACAATCATTTTTACTAGCAGATTTAAAAAAATCTATTTCCAAGATTCGTTCAGGCGACAATATTGGAAGTGGAAGCCAAACGTCTTCTATTGAAGTTGAACATGATTTATGGGCTCACCACAACTCTTTGGCTCACAAGCAAAAAATGACTCATTCTCAAGATTACTTTCTCAATGATCAAACTCTCTAATTCGAAGGAGATGTGGTTAACGCATGGAATAAATTAAGTCAGTGTTCCTTAGGCTTCACACACGTGCACAAAACTATTGTTTTGTAATTGGAACTTCTGAACCAGCACCCGCTACGGATGAAAGGTATAAATTCATTACAAATCGACATTTTAAACTCGCGTTTCTTAATTTTGTTTTCAACAAATCAATTTAAAACAAACAAAGAATTTTAATAAATTTATTTATTATAGTTTTTTATGATTGTACATAATTTTTTATGTTAATTATGATAATTTTCAACCTGTTAAATTAATCGATTAGTTTTTCCCGATTAATTGCATTTAAAAATGTCTCTGTTCGATTAGGCATATGGTTAATTAATCGGTTATTAATTTGTTTGCCGTCATTATGTTACATTTTGATTTGTTCTTATAAGTAAAATAATTCATATATATAATATATATATATATATATATATATATATAAAATATATATATAATATATATATATATATATATATATATATATATATATATATATAATATATTCGGTTTTACTGCAGTCACTGCAGTGACCTAAAATAAATAAACCAAAGATCTTTTGAATGAACGGAGAGAAAATGGTATGTGGAAATTTTATGACATTTCCATGATTTTTTCAACACTTATGGAGATAATTTCTGGATTTCTTCACGATGTTCTCTTTAAGGGTATCCGAAGGTTATTCTCACCGATTAGGCACCACATTTGTAAGTTTCAGGATGGAACGAACAAATGTCGAATCTTTAAATCTTTATTTAAAATGCGCTATGTAGACGAACGTGAGAGGGTCAATTGTGTCGCACCTCGTCTAGTCGATGTTGTTAGGTCTTCAACCACGTCTTGAGCAACAGAAGCCATAATCTGGGCAAAACGAGCAATATGAGGTCTTCCAATGTACAACAAATGTCTTGTTAATCGAGTCACTTCAAGTCTAGTGACTATACGTCGAAACCTTCGTGTAGTGCGAAATGATTACAAAGTTTACGCTGTACCAAAATCACAGGCGAAGAAAATATACACAATCATTCTGTTTCTTAAGCAATTAGCATTATATGATTTCCTCACCTCAATTCTAAATGTTTACTTTATGAATGTTATAAAAGAACTGACCTTTGCGATTTGCAAAAGATATTTCCACTTCCAATAGGGTTATTTATATTGGGCCACCTTGTACCCTTATATATTTTATATACCAAGCAATAGATATTTCTAAAAAAACGCCTCCTTAAATGTCAATACTGGTAACAAACAAAAGTTGTTTAAAAAATATATCGAATAAAATTTTGTATATGTTTGGCTATTTAAGTAAATTCAAAACAAGACATTTTAAAATGTTTAAGAAAAATTTACTTGATTCGATAAATTAATTGTTCCTATTACTTTCATATAATTTTGACCATGACTCATGAGCGGATCGATTGAAACTTTAGGGGATTGAAACTTTGAAGGATTGAAACTTTAGCAGAAATTTAAAACAAAAAAATATTTTTCGTTTAGGAGAACGCTAAAAGGGGCGAGAACGGTAGGGGTATACCGTATCTTCTCCCATTGGTTTCGCGATAATTTGGCTTATTAACATACCCATTTAGCTAGACGCTGTACCATATCGCCTGGTATAGCTAATTTTAAGTCAAGGGGTCGACTTTAGCACCAAACGACAAAAAAATCACTTCCATAAAAGGCAATGAGGTGTGTTAAAGAACCTATCGCCAGTTTAAATTTATACGTCAAGAATAAAATAAACAAAATCAACGTTTTTACTAGCAGCCTAATAAATATGGAAAACTGTTTAATTGAAATAAACAATATGCTCAAGTTGGTTGGGAATACGAACACGCTTAATAAAGGGCGCTTAAAGAATTTAATAACTTGTTAAATAATCAATTTTGGAAAAAACATTAAATTTCCTATGGTGAACTTTTGGAAACATTGTTCACCAAGTTTGAACTTCAATTTCATTGGCACTTGAATGTCTACGTTGGTATGGAAAAAGCACAAATAGCAAAACAATGACAAAGGCAACGACGATAAGAAAATAGGAAACGTAAAATAAATTTACAATCACTTTCAAAACTATTCTTAAAGGTAATAAATTCTTTAGCTGTTTCATTTCCTCCTCGTTGTACAAGTCATCTACATTTGGTAAATTTATATAAATTCTTTTCAAGAGAAGTATACTACCGTGGGTATTTAAAAAGCCTTAAAATGTAAACCATTGCGTGCACTAAATTTTCAGTATAATAACTTCGCTGCCTCTTAAGTTTAGACTTAAATTAAACGACGACTATTCCGTTTTGCGATTAGGTCGTTATTTAATTCACCGATTTCGTGGCAGTTTCAGCTTTTATATCCGCTTGTCCGGATGTCGATAAAAAGTATTTTTTTTTTCATATTAAAACAATTGTTGCTTTATTAAATATGCGACTTTTACCAAATTTAGCTATTGTTTGTGGGAATTTTTCATAGAACTGTATTTGTTGGCATCCGAACGTCAGGGAAAATATGGTGGTGCTATGGTTCCGACAACCATATTATGTTCTCTACATTATTTTGTTGTAGCAAACATATAAAGAATAATTTAATACGTCTAACCATATAATGTTCTTAATAGACAGGCAATTGTTTAGTGCTCAGTTCTACTACTAAAGGTAGTGCTACTCTGATTCAATTATAATTTGAAACATCAAAATATTTCGATCTTAATCGGCTAAACGCGGTTGCTGATATAATCGATTGAATAGGTTCTGTTAGGAAATATGAATGGTTAACAATTTGCATAAATGGTCATGCATGACATTTTCATCTTTTAGCAGTCAATTTGTAAGCATTTTAGTTGAATCGAATTCAAAATGCCTCAATTTGACATATTTATAACTTAATTTTAAATTATAATCTTTGAAATGGTTTTTGTTTTTTTTTTTTAAAGTTGTTTCTCATACGTGTTGGATTCTGTCATATGCGTTCAACTAAAGTTACGGGCTTTATTTCATTAGAAATTGTTTAATATTATTTTTCTTCTTCGCGATACAATAATCGATTAAAACAGTGCCTGGGAGTTAAAGTCCATTTACAGAGTATACTTCCCTAAATTGGAATTGTATTTTTTGTGTTCGAATCTCTCATGGCTGATGCTCTTTAACCCTTGTGCACTCATTCGACCCAATTTCGTTTATAAATAAATTGTTTAATGATTTTATATAAAACTTGAACTTTATTTTATTATACATAGCGCCAAATACAATAGTTTGATGATAAAAATATAAAAAAATTATCTGTTTCCATCTACGTGAACATCTGTTTCCTTTGGGGCAATTTGACTGGGGTTTTGTCATTGACTTTTGAATTTATTTTAATTAGAAAGAAAGTACTATCCCCAATTTCGTTGTAAACAAAAGTTAAAGTTTTACTTGATTTGAAGCTCTGTAACATACTACGTCTTATTTATGTTTTATCTATCGTCGTGTTCAATTCAATTTGAAAAATATAATTCCTGGTGATGCCATGGTAAAAGTGTCTCTGGCTTTTGGGAAGAAAAAACTGCAAGCCAATTTTTCAAGCGCCTTTGAAGTGCCTTAGATTACACAATAGCGAAAACAGAGGAGAAAGGCAACGCGACAAATTTACACCAATAAAACATATATGTATGTGACAAATGGCATAATAAACTCTAAGGGTTTTGCAATGCGAATGAAAATGTAACTGTAGATGAACAATTGGTCTTAATTCTTGAACGTTACAGTTTTTGGACGAAACATCTTCAAAGCCCGCAAAATACTTTGCGATCTAACAAACAAATATGCCTAGAATATGAAAGTTTTTACAGGACGACCGAGAAACACTCCGAAACAAAAACTTGCAATAATATTTTTCAGAGAGTTCTCTTCATCATCCTAAGAAAGACGACGAAAATAAAGAAGCCAGAAAAATACTTTAATATGCATTACAAAACGAAAGCTGGAGTCGATCAGCAAGTTACAAACCATGCTTGTAATCGTATCAGACGCAGATCTCTAGATTGATGTTTCCAACGAGGATTATATCTCGCAGAAGTGGCAGAACGAATAAAGTTACAGTGGGTCAAACTTTGTTCTAACTCAAGAGAAAAATTTTCGAAAATATCAGAATCTCTCTTATTTATCAATTTTCATCATTAGATGGATTTGCAATATACTCTAATCAGTAGAAAGACACAGAAAATGCTGATGCCGTGCGTAGCGGCACAGAAGATGCATGTAATCCATTGCGCTAGCTCTATTACTTAATCTTTTCAGTATTCTAAAAATTACCGCATTAATAAATAACTACTTGTTAATCTTAATTAAAAGAATAAAAATGAACTTGAGGCTGTATAAACAAATTATTTCCTTAATTATTAAAAATGTCAGTTCAACATTTCGTTCAAATATGGTCATTGAAAATATTTCAACAGCCGAAATATTCACCTTCAGCAAGAAAGTATGCTCCAAAAGAAAGTTCTACAAAATTCTAAGAATTACTCACCTACAATCCTATAAGAAGTTTGTTTGTCCAAACCTTAAAGTGACCAAAATGTAAAATGTTTATTCACAAAAAAGTTTATTTTGTTCCTTAAAAAATGAGAAAGTGAAGTTTTTAAAAGCCCTGATAGGAGCTTTTTTGTACCTCGGTTTTAAGTTCTAAAAAAAATTAATTTTTGTAAGCTTTTTTTATTATTCGTACTACTTTTGGGCCAAATCGTTCCAAACGATAATAAGGAGGCCACTGTGACGAGGAATGCACAAGGGTTAAGAATATTTTTTGGATATTGGATGGAGTTGGAAAATGACTGTCCATTTTAGATCTTGGTTTTATTGTTGTTGTTTTTTTTTTGTTGGTTGATGTTTCGTAGTTTGAAAATCTCGTGTTATTTTTGTTTTTGTCATTAGTCTTCGTATTGTTGTAGTTCGTTACACACACACACACACACACACTTAAAACAGTGTTTATTTTAGAGGGCTCACAATGTTGAAGTTTATTCTGTTTTGGTGTTGGTTTTATTAAAGTTTTGGCTTTTAACTTTGGCATTATGATGGTGTGTTTCTTTGTTGTTGTTCTTCGTTTGTTTTTACATACCAAAACTGTTCAGCGTCATACTCAGAAGACATCCTCTTGTAAGCAAGAAGAAGAGTTGCGTAAGTATACTGGCGCCATCAGTGACACTTTTATTGTGCGTTAATTTGTTCAGCGGCAAAACAATTATTTCTAAATTTAATTCTTTCAGAAGAAATAAACACTAAATGCTTACACGCATACAGACATAAATTGCTTAAACCAAGATACGAAGGCAGGCTTTAAAATCTTTATTAACTTTAATTCCGACTTATTTTACTATGTTTCCTGCAAAATAATATGAGGGAATACAAATTGTTATTTGTCTACAATTTTCATAGTAAATGATAAAATTCGTCCTGGAAATATCTTAAAAACGTATTACATGAGTAATACCCTCCGTTTGTAAATATTTTGCAAAACAAAATCGGCTTGTTGTCATTTTTGACTTTGTCTTAAAGACACAAGTCCACCTAAGATGCCAAATACTATTAAATGTAGAATTTTGGAACGAATTCCCGTCATCCCTTGTCAAGTTTGGTTTGGAGACAAACCGGTTTCGGCTATGTGCCATCTTCAGTGTCATTTTTCGTTCTCTGGAGACGCACATAGCCGAAACCGGTTTGTCTCCAAACCAGACTTGACAAGGGATGACGGAAATTCGTTCCAAAATTCTACATCAAAACACCCTGTCGGAATATCAAATCAGGAATCAACTATTAAATGTGTTAACGTTTGCAAAAGAATACCGCAACATTGATCCAAAAACGTCTTTAATTAGAAATCATTAAAACTTTGTTGGACATCATTAGAAATTAATGGATTAGTTAAAGGATGCTGTTCAAAAGCGCATACTACTCCTTCTTCGGCAGGGAGATATGAACCAACAATGTGATACGTGCGATAATAGTAAATGACCGTTAGCACTCTAAACGACCAGAGAAAAGATAATTTTGAAAGCAGAAATTTCTATAAGAAATGGGAAAAACACATCGGTTTTATAGAGTACACATTTACTGAAATCATTACCAAATGCAAAGCTCAAAACTGTTTCCTATTAATGGATGTGGTTTCATGCATTTAATTTAATAGTACTTTCAGTTATTTGGTTAAATAAAAAATTCTACTTTCCTGACACAAAATACGATTGAGTAAATTGGCCTGTCTGATATTTTGTATAACCGTGTTATGCACCCCTGTTCTGTTAACCCAATCGATTTTAAAACGAGTGATTTCTCAAAACCAAATAATTGCTATAAACCGAACGATTTAGCGCTTTCGAAGTTAAGTTCGGGTAAAAACTTTTAAACGTCAACTTTACAAAAATCAGCTGTTAGCTAAAGCACTAAAAATTTCAAACTATAATAAAATGTTTTAAAATGCCAGAAATATTTATAATAAGCTATTCAGGTAATTGGATGTCAAATTCCATATAAAAAATGTTACGCCATTTTCGGTATATTTTGTATATATGGTGTTTGACATCCGCAAAGAAGCCGGAAATACTTTGAATTCGCCCGCGTGTCTTCCAGTTATCAATATGCCTAAAAGCTATCATAACCTTAAGTCACTAATGATAGAAATTCTAACATCTAACAAAAATAAGTATGTAATACTGATGTTTTGAAGATAAACAAATATGCGCTTGCCATGTTGGTTCATATTTTGTAATTTTACAAAAACTAACAAAATTGTGACTGCTTCTTTAAAAATATATTTTAAAACAAATTTGCTATTATCTTTGTAAAATGTATAAAGAGGAAAAATAAAATTTTAATTATGAAATGTTTCTTTTTCATCATGAAAGTTTTTATTAGAAAAAACCGTAATCGATTTACTTTCGATAAGGTTTCTTTATTTGATTTTAAACCGAGTACAATAATGATAATTCGGTTTACAGAACACCAAAACACAGGTATTTGTGTTGAAAGCGATAAATTTAGTGGGATTCGGTTTACAGAACAGAAGGAAGACCTGTTGGTTTTTAAAATAATTTTTAAGGCAGTTTTCAACGTTGTGTTTTATTAAACAAGTTTAGTCAATAAATTAACTTTGGTCCAAACTTCTTCCAAGCCCACAATATTTTGCGTTTAATAATAAGTAGGACTTATCTGATAGAAATTGGGGACAATTGTTCCAAACCCTCGGCTGGCACTCTTGCAACCTCGAGCGAAGATTGGTAACAACGCAATTTTTGTCATGATACTATCTATGCTTCAGTTTTGTCAGATTAATCGATTTGTTCTCGTATACCTTATGCCGTTTAGGTATCCCCACAGAAAATAGCCAAGAGGACTGATGTTGGGAATCCTGTGGTGCCAGTTAATGGTGTCTCTACGTGAAATCACTTTTTTTTGGAAATAATTAGTTTCCGCGGCAATTGATAAGTTAGGTATATGACAATGGGAACCGTCTTGTTGGAACCATGTTCTTGAGTTTTGTCTTTGACGATTTTTTGATATTGATGGATTTTAGTCAAATTACTTCTTCAATCGTCTCTTCTCTAAAAGATCGCAGGCGACCATATTTTGAATTTGCACAGTTAATCCGGCATTTTCGATACCCAAATTAATTTCCTAATCCTATCGTCACTTGTTACAATGCGAGAATGATATTCCACACGATACCAACATTGAGCGCTAACTATGAATACGCTCGCACACTAAAAGCGCGATGCGTCCACCTTTACGACTGTATTGTTACGGAATCTTTATGAAGTAGTGAGCGCCTCTTTAAAATGTCAACACAAAAAACACCCCGATACCATTTTTGTGTATCATAACTTGAATAAATATTCAAGTTTTATGCCAAATTGTCTCTAGACCAATAACCTGTGGTAGTTTCAAAAGTCGTAAGTAAACAGACTCATGGCAGTTTAATATCTGGGAGAAATGCAAACTACACGTTTGGGATAAGTAAGGAAATAAAATTGCGGTCAATTTCCCATAAAGAACAAAATATTATGTGAAAATATTTGGAATCAGAATTATAAAATTAACACGTGATTCATCATATTTTTTTATTTAAAATTTAAATACAATTAAAAAAATTGTTGATTGCATGTGCCACCAAAAATTCTAATAATTATTGCAAGATCTCTTTAAACACTATTGTCTATGCCATAAACAATTGCATTAAAAATGGGAAAATCTGATACATATGTATATGTGTATACAGGCGCGGATCCAGCTAAAGTTTTTGGGGACGAAGTATTTACGAATACAAACAATTCTTAAATTTTTTAAACTATTGTATGGGAAAATTTTGATTTTTATTGATTCTGGACAGGGAAATTTCTTTTTTTCATAAATTTTTGCAATCAAACCCCGCCGATAAAAAAAATCCATAAGGTAATAGACAATTGTAAAGTAACAAGAAAATGTAAAATAAAAAAAATCGCCGCAAACCCATATTTTAAGACTTGTAAGCCTCTAAACTTTTGGTATAAAAAGTAGTAAAAAAATCGTAGGATGATATTAAATTGAAAAATAAGAAGGAACTACAGCGAAACCCACATTTTCCAGTTGAAAAAAGTAAGTATAGAGTGTTTTTTAAGCCCGATAGATCTTTAAAATAACGCAAAAAATTTAGTTTTAATAAAAACAATTTTTGATTTGAAATATGAATTTGGCAATAACATTTGAAATGCTCTTTGGGCGTACTGCCACTGCTGCTGTTCTTGACGAAGCGCATGCTGGACGTCCAATTCTTTTTTTATGAAATAAGGTCCAATGATACCACCAGTATTAAAATCGTATCAAGCCACCAAACCGTGGATTTTTCTGGATGTAATGGGGTCTGTTGTGGATTGGCTTCACTCCATATGTGGAAATTTTGTTTGATACCAAACCCGTCAATTTTGCGTAAACTCTATCTGGCTTAAACGACACCCTTATATCGTTTAAACTCGTAAATTGTTTTAAATTCTCAACAACAACTTAAAAGGTCCCTTGCCTTAAGAGTCAAGTCAGGTTTTCATTAGTTGGGGACTTATATACATACATATGTATATGTATGTCCTAATAGACACGCGTACTAATTGGCAGTAAGTAGAAAAAAATATTTACATAGGTATAAAATATAAAATAAAAATCTTAGCTGCTGGAATGCATTTTTGAAAAATCGCACCCACCTAACCACATCCTTTATAATCAAGGATGTAGAAATAGATGAGATCCAAACAGCAGTGGATTGGAACAGCTTTTGTAGAGAAGTTGTCATATTTGCATCATTCCAAACAAACATCCGAAGCTTCAATATCATTGTGGAAATTGACAAAATTAAAATTGGAAAAAGGAAACATTACTCAGGCTATCGTGTGGAAGCGCAATGGATTGCTATAGAAAATACTATTATTACATGTCTGCGAGGTCAATTATTGTTTCCTATTTTTGCATGATTTTAATACCAATTTTAGGTATTTTTAGGCGCATGATAATTTTATTGAAGTTGGTTATACCCGAAAAATTAATCACTCGATTTCGTTATAAATAAATATGGGGAACACCCAAACACTATAGAATGCACGTCGGCGGGGTTCTGCTAAACTAGATTTAAGTCTTTTGTACATACATACAAAAAAAAAAAAAAAAATTAAAAATTTGCTTTGAAGATTTTTAAGTATGAACCTATAGGATTCAGATTTTGAAAAATGTTCATTGAAAAATGTTTGATTTGGAGGATTTTGCCTACAAACTATTTTTAAGCCACTTCATACACCTATATGTGTATGTACATATATTAAAAACATATATACGTATGTATGCATATAAATACCATTTTTTACTCATGATAATGAATTCATAGACTATTTTACTCTTCATTCCAAAATTTTATTCAAACATAAAAGTAAACCTAACTGAAATACACTAATTATTAATAAGGTCTCTTGGTATGCAACAGTTGTGTTAAAAAAAGCGAAATTCTAGACCAAAATAAAATGAATGAACATTCTGAGCCAAATGCCAATAAATACAGCAAATGGATAAATGAGCGAGCGGGGAAATAAACAGCAAAACAATAAATAAAAGTGTAAAAGCACGTGAAAATAATCATGATTCATGGCGAATGAATACTTAATCACACAACAAAACACACAATCAAAAAATACAAAACAATGAATTTAGAAGAGCTTAAATTAAAGAATTAGTTTTGTCTTATAGTCCTACAATATTTTAATAAGAGCGAGCGAGAAAACTAGATAAATAGTATAATAACTTTTAACACCCAGGCATGAACAAGTGCACAAGCATGAAATATACATGCAGATACAAAATAGTAAATCTAAATAAAAGTCGTTTGCTAGTTTTTTTTGGCAGCATAAGGGTTATGAAAAAACAATAACAAAAGTTCTTTTGCCACAAGCAAACTAACTACATACACAAAAAAACTCTGCTGTGAATGCATGACGTGACCAAAATTGTTTTTTAAATTCTATTTTATTTTTAAATTGGTTTTTACAACAAACAAAAAAATTTGTAACTATTCAAAGAAAAAATAAACTTAAAGAAGTTTAACAAACTCGAAACACAGTAGACAAAAACCAAAAAACATCATAACAAACGTTTTATAATCCTTTTATTTTTTTGTACTGCTCTTTCATCACTTGCTGCAGTTGTTGTTTTTGTAATTTATCTTTCTGTGTCTCTTAAAGCTTCCCGAAGAAAAATCACCACAACATCCTGTCGAGTTATCCACCGAGTTAATGCTGGCATGTACGGTGGCTTTATCACCATCCTATACAAAAAAGCACACCCACCCCAAAGTCTTGGAACGCCTACCAGATTTAATAAGGTAAGTTGTTGTAAAACTTTAAATGTCTCACACAGATTTCTGTCTTCATAAGAGAGGCAGAGATTTTAATTGGAATCGAAAATATTTTCTTCTTGTTTTTGTTGTTCATAAGGGGTAATCGGAAAATAAAAGGAGAAATTCGAATGAAAAGTAAGAAAGAGACAATTATGTTGAAACTGAAAATTCCACAATAGAGCAAAGAGCTCAGCTATGTGTGCGCATTAGGCGTGGTGCAATAAAATTAGTTTTTTCCCCTCTTGCATGTTTCCTTTAAGTGAGAGAAAGAATACATAGCATACGGGAATATTTTTTATATGTTGTTTCATGTTATTGATATTCTATAAAAAGCATTGTTGGTAGCACCCCTCTCGTTATTGATAATGCTAAAAAGTGTGTGTAGCCACAAAATATTAATCTTTCAATATCATATGCATAACAACCAGCAACAACTAACAATTATTCTTTTGTTGTCATCTTCGTGGCCGTCGTCTTGGTTGTCGTCGTCGCCATTGTAGTTCTAATCCAGACCGTATTTATTTATTATTGCCGTCGTTCGCTTTGGATTTTAAAAACACCAACACCGAAAAACGTTTTTGTTTTAGCGTATGTATCGTTTTGTTTTAGAGGTTTCAAATGTGTTGTAAGGTTGACTCCTTGAAGAATAAATAAGAGAAAGAAAATTCTATTCGTATTGTTGGTTTTGTTTTCCATAAGTTAATTTTGTATGTATTTTTCTTGTGTCAACACAGTGTCTAAAATTTTTTATAGCTGCTCTTTGGTGTTTTATCCATTTTTTGGTTAAACATATTTTCTTACATGTAAACCGTACATACAGCTGTTGACAACTAATTAGAAACACACTTATTTTTAAGACTCTGTTTAACATTTAAACAAATATGTGTATGTTTACTGTTAATTTTGCTCCCTTTTATTTTTGATTATGATTACTGATCTATTAAGGACTCGTTATGTGTTGTACCGTTCTCTTTTTTCAAAATTTGCCTGCCTTCTTACTTTTTGATTTTTTTATTTGCGACAACTAATTAGAAACGTACACATTTTTTGTGAGTGACGCTGATGAAAGCAAAAAGTTTTAAAAAGTGGTCTGGAGTGATCAGACCAAAATAAATAGACTTGGTCCGGTCGAGCCAATTCATAAGATCGATGGAATTTTAACAAAGGAGCAATACGTAGACATCCTTAAAACCAATTTAGTGCCATGGGCTGAGGATAATTTGCCTGTTGTCTTGAAATTCCAACAGGACAATGATCCTAAGCATACGGCTAAGGTCAAGAATAAATTCTTTGACGATAATTTCATCGATGTTTTGGATCGTGAAGCCCTGATATCAACCCCATAGAGCATTTGTGGGGTGACGTAAAACGGAAATTGCATGGAAAAAATTTCACAAATATGGCAAATCTCTTCAGTCTTATTTGCTCTATGCGTAAGCGTTACGACGCTGTAATCAAGCAAAAGGGGTTTGCTAGAAAATATTGGAAAACTATCGTTTCTAATTAGTTGTCGCAACATTTTCTTTCTTTTTTTAGAGTTATTAGAAGAAAATAGGCGAAACTATGCAAAACGTCCACATATTGTGAAGATTTTAAAGTTTTTTAATTAAATAACATAAGGAAAAATAGGTATATTTTATTTTTTTAGTAGATGCAGAATAGTATTTTTTTTTAAATTTTTATAATTTTCGTTTAAAAAAATATCGTTTCTAATTAGTTGTCAACAGCTGCATACATACATATACTCGTATGTGTGTAACTTTGCACAATTTTAGAACAATTTGTTGTTTTTGCTATTCTGTAATGGTGGCTGCATCTTAACTCCTATTGTATTTTCGGTAAATTTATGGGATGTGTTTATTCATTCAATGTTTGCAAGCACACACAACGTCATACACGACTAGTTTTATTATACGATTTCCTTTTAACTCAAGGCACTTAGTCCAACGTTTCTCCAGTTTTTGTATCCCTTCCAAAAAAATAGGATTTTTCGAGGTCCTTAAAATAAGCATTGGTCGATAACTTCATTGTTGAAGCTAAATGTCTTTCCACCGAGGCATTTCTTTCGATTTGGAAATTGGAAGTAGTCACTAAGGGCTTAATGGCGGATGAGGTACCAATTCGTAACCCAATTCGTTTTCGTTTTCTTTTTAAATCCTCATTAAATCGGTCTAATTGGCCTAGTTGGCATAATATTCGCCGTTTATTGTTTTGCCCTTTTGAAGGTAATCGATGTGGATTATTTCGCGTGCACCCCAAAAAACTGTTACCATCACCTTATTGGCCGACAAACTTAACTTGGCCTTTTTCGGAGCAGGTTCACCCGGAAAAACCTACTGTTTAGACTGCTACTTGGTCTCCGGAGTACAGTTATGGATCCATGTTTCATGCACAGTTACCAAACGCCACAAAAACTCATTCAAATTGCGGTTAAATAACTCAAACAATCCTTTGAAGTTGGCACGCGCTTACGTTTATGGTCAATTGAGAGCAAACGCGGCACCCATCTTGCAGACAACTTTCTTAAATCCAGCTGATCATTTAAAATCGACACTACACTGCCATATGAAATGCCTATGGCATCAACAATCTCACGCACTTTTACTCTTCGATCGGCAATCACCATATCGTGAATTTTTTCGACATTTTCGGGTGTACTGACCTCAATTGGCCGTCCATAAAGTTCATTGGCATTTGTACTTGTGCGACCACAACGAAAGTCAGTAAACCACTTTTTTACCATTGAAATCGATGGTGCAGAGTCCCCATAGTATTTATCGAGCTTCTCCTTGGTTTGATTGACGGTTTTTTTTCGAAAAAAATAATGTTTAATGTGCACCCGAAATTCACTTACAAATACACGAGGTTGTATGTTTTGAACAGCTGTTAAATGACGACACTTGCTCAAAATTTGACAGTAGTCTATTAACAGGTGGCACTTGATGGGAACAGTGTTGCATTTCATATAACTACGAAGGAAGTTCGAAAAGTCACGGACTTATTGATCCGTCCTCATATTTCAGCATTGACCTTATTGGAAACCTCTTTAGAATTATACACACGTACATACATACTTAAAACTTTTCTCCTATCACGTAAGATGGTAAAATCAAACATTTATTTGAGAACTAAAGAACGTGTACTTTCCGAATTATGGATTTCTAAGTTCCGAATATAAAATTATTCTTTTGTTTAGCATTGATGCTTAAAATACAACAAAATATGCACAGCAGAAGATCCGTTTTTTTAAATCTTAAACCTTTCACTGTCTTTCAATGGGTTATTATTAATATCGAGGGGATATCCCAGCAGACCACTAACCTTATGCGTCCCTTCTTTCCACGAATTGATTTCAGGCAACCGTTTAGCAATTTACGATTAACTTACTCTCATTGGAGTCTCGTGCTACCACTATCCTTTTCCCTGGACGTTAGTTGTTTTAGACTGTCGACTGGCCACTGTATGCCCTGTAATTGCTAGCATTTGTCTAAGGCTCAGGTCCACCATGGCATTCATATTTAACAAGTGTCCGCACGTGGTCCTAAATTTTATGCTAGCGAGTACTCGACATTCACACTCAATGTGCGCTACCATCTCAGCCTCTCTTTCAGGAGTATGCTTCGAGATGGAGCCACTCACCGCTTGCGAGGTTTTCTTGTCCATCTCTTCAGAATTCCTCCATTGGGCAATAAAGTCTAGAATTCCTAAAGAGATTAACCTTTCCACCTCTTGCGAAGTCCATCCCTATTGGAATCTCTCACTCCAACGCCTTAGCAGTACTTGCAAAGATTGACCCGTTCACCTCTCGCGAAACATCTTTTCTGGCTTCCTCCCTTGGCCAATTAAAACCGTAGTTTCTTCAGAGATTACCTTTTCCGTCTCTTGCGAGGCTTGCTAATTCATCCCACTAATGGAGAAAAAGATGCCCACTCACACAGAGCTCCATATGTACGGGTAAGTCTGTATTAAAACTGGAGATCGACTGGTATATTGGATTAAATTTGTTAGACATGTAGCTATCATCTGAGCGAAGTTGTAATAAGCTTTCCTAACAATCCGACAATCTGATAAATAGGAATAAATATGTCTCTAAATATATATACATATATTATAAACTTTGGGAGGTTTGTAACAGGGATAGTATGCTTTGCCGAAGGGGTTTACAGAATGTTTTTCAAACTCAATTGCTTTTTCTATCCCCTACATTAGATTAGATTAGTTCGCTAAAAAAAATTTTTAAAATTAAATTTTGCATTAATTTACCAATTTTATCAATTTGGGTTTTAGTTTAAACTTTAATAGGGAACAGGAATTGTCGATACGAGTAACTTTTTGTCGTTTTCCCCAACAAACACAATAATTTACATTGTTTGTTTGTTTTGTATCGAAAAACTTTTCAATGAATTAGATTTGTTTCGTTTGAGCTTGTGTGACTTGGTTACTTTTGTTTTCTGGAAATTTTGAAAGTTTTGACGAGATTTTGCTGAACTTTCTCTTTTTCAGTCGAACTTTTGTACATTTAATTGTACTTTTAGGGGAAATGAAGCTCATGTGGAAGAAGACGCCATGGTAAATACTCGTGGATAGCTTGTTAGATACCTAAAATACATCCCTGCAAGCATGTGGAAGTTAAATTTTCAAACTATTAAGTAAAAAGTGACGTTTTCGTCACTATTTAATGGAATTTGGTAATTCTACATTTAGTCTTTCTACTGGACGCTAAATTTACGAAAATATTTATTTTTTTGTTACTCGAAACATTTAGCCAAGCGACGATTCAAAGTGACGCACTAAGTTGAGTTTTGGTCTTATATATTTACTTTTCAACAGCCAAGCCTATATCAGCGTTAGCTGCAGGGCTCGCATTTTGACTCCAGTATTGGCTGGAAAACATCGAAAAAGTGACTTAAATCTAAAGTAAAATGTATAAGCGGCGATATTTTGCCTTTTGTACTTTTTATTTTACAAATACAAAAATTCGCAGTGATATTTTTGACTGAGATTTTTAAGAAATAGTAATGTCGAAACTAAAATGATTTCTTTGTATACGATAAAGGCCATAATTCGATAAATTTGACAAAAATCGTGTTCTCATATATTATGATAATGTAGATTAAAAGTGTATGTGTGTAATAGATTTTTTAACAGGTCTGTCCAATTGGCGAATGTGAAAAATTTCATAAAATTATATTTTCTATGCGAAAAGAGTTACGTTTTGTTTTCGCATATTTTTCATGTGATAGTGAGACATTGAAAAATCATTTTGTTGTGATATTTTTGAAGTGCTACAGAATTCTGTCAGATTTTTTTTCGGATTGAATCGTACAACTGGTGAATTAGTGGCTGAAGTGATTATTAAAACATTTGTTATCAGATGAAGGAACTATTAGCGCACCAAAAGCGATCTAAAATTGATTAAATAAGTGTTGCGACTTTCGCCATATAATATAACTGCGTTGGCAAATATTTGACAAAAGTAGTCACTCTTACGCTTTAGGTGCTATTAAAAAACTTCCAAACAGCACTACCATTGCACGTTCAACCAACAATAATTCGTCACCCAAAAAGGGCACTATTTCTGCACCCACCCTAGTAAGGCACTAAATCATTCGATAAATATTCATTAACATAGTGGCTCGTCTTTTTCCGAATGTTGAAACCTTTTCTGATAAGAAAGCGGTACCATATTCTTCAATGTTTTCTAACATAATAATGTAACGTGTTAGTGACAATTTCGATAGAAAACGGTTGCGGTGTATAACGCGTGTGGAACTTTGTTGTTGATTTTGGTAGCCTGAGCATTCATTTGTCTTAGATCCTGTTTACTTAAAACCAAAAAGTAAAATTACAAATATAGGGTGGCCCAACCATAAGGCACGATGATAATTGTGAGTCACACCTTAATAACTGAGCAGCGCTTTAAGATTGTGCTGAAATGGGCGTTCACATCCAAATGCATTTCTTGCTTTTTTTTTTTGTCAGCATAATAGACCAACTGTGTTCACAATCAGGAGAATTGCTATGTAATGTGAAAACACCTGTGCATACTCGCCGGCCGATATTTTATTTCACACATAAATATAAAAGATATTTCTCTGAAAACTTCTTGTTTTATTTACATTTAACATCGTGCGTTTTGGTTGGACCACCCTATATTTTCCCGATTATTGATTGTCATTGCAACCAAATTTGCTGTTGCCATTATCAGTTGGTATCATTGAGCATTATAAAATGGCAATGTAAACCAGTCGTGGGGTGTCTCAATTAAATTTCAACTACAATTACATGTAATTATAAGATTAAGGTATTCCCATTACATTAAAATTAATTGTGATTGAATTCAAGGACTAAACACAATTCCGTGGAATCGTCGTTTAACTTGAATTTAAAGTGAAAGGAACTTTCGCTCGAAAAGAACAAGGCGTTCCCGTATTATGAAAAGTTCTGTATCATTACCTTCTTTGGAATTTGGTAATAATAATACAGCAAACGATCGTCAAGAGTTAATTAAGGTTTGCGGAAAAAAGAAAAATCTCCCATCCTGTGCAACTGGATTCGAGAGATCTTGAAACTGGTCATGTAAGTAGAATTAATAACACAAACCGTTTTCAAATGCCGAGGGAAATTGAAATGCAAAATGCAATGAACGCAAGAAAAGCAACCCAAAGCCGAATATTATTGTCCCTGTATTTCCATTTATAATCTAAATATCAAAACGTTAGTTGATAAATTGAAACAGAAAAATGTGCATTTTAAGATCACAAACAATTCACACAAATATACACCTACAGATGATGGCGTTATTAAAATAAAAAAAAAATATAAATCTTACTGCTTCACCCCATGAGCGTTAAGGAAAATATATTGTGCTATTGGACTTTATTACGAAACCGATGTAGAAAATATATATAAAAGCAACTTGACCACCTAATATTTCTAAATAAGGTGGAGAAAGTTTCAAAATTCCAAATGAAATACTCAAGAAATTGAGGAAATTGATTTTTAATTAAGTTTCTGCTTAGTACAAATGTAAATTATTTTTATTAAGTGAGTCAGTCAGTCGGTTTCTTGGAAGTCACCAAAGGCAAATTATTTAGAGGTTCAATGTTGGCGTTGTCAACATTGGGAACATTACTCAAGCAACTGCAATTGACCGCAGGTTTATATTAAATGTTTCGAGAAACATGGTACAGGTGAGTGTAAGCTTGTATTTGATGAGAATTCTAAACCTTTTTGTGTTGACTACAAGAGCTTACGACATCCAGCGAATTGGTTGTTCTTACTTTCGGGACTATTCTGATCGTAGGGGTGAGCGGGCTATTTTTGAGAGGGAAAGAAATATATTGGCTACACAAAATGTTATGAATGTACTTAATGCTTCAAGTTTCATCAATGGTGATAAAACATTTGCACATTTTTTTACCGCTACCCACAGAAGTGTTAAGGTATCAAATAAACCGAAACTTGTTGAGGAATTTCTAGTTATCGCTGAGCAATTATGTTGCAGAGAGGACTCTGCATGTCATCAAAAAATTTAGAGTTTATCAAAAATTCAGAAAACACACGGATCGAAAAGGCGAAAGGAGAGTTGAAATGCAAAATAATAGAACTAAAACCGGAGGCGAAACTTAAATATCGCAAAAATAGTAGTACATTTCATACTTTTGTGAAGGGTATATAAGATTCGGCACAACCGAATATAGCTCTCTTACTTGTTTTTTTTTATGATGGCGATCTAAACGCGAAACACTAGACATGGGTAGGCATAATTATTTATTGCAATGGTATTGCACTATTCGATTAGGTAACGAATTGCTGCTCACAATTTTTTTTTCGATTTTTAGATTCCGTACCATCTTTACCTAATCGAAATTCTTATTTGGATAATTTTTTTAATAAGCTCGTATTTAATTGATTTTTTAACCCAAATTTTACAACTGGATCATCGCTGCCATTATTTTTAGTCGATTTTCATTTAAACTTTCAGTTACAAGTTTTAAATTTTGGAGTGGTGTTAAGACAACCGCGTGTGTATTTACCTGATTTAGAAACACAAATTGGAGCTCTTTTAGGAATGAAATCACGGTCACGGTGTCACGGTACATTTCCCTCCATCGAATGTTCCCTAATTGGGAAATCGAGAGCTGTGTTGCGAAATTTGCTGCATCTGCACTGGGAGAAAAAGGAATTGAAAAATAAACGTGTTTTTGTCTCTGATAAAATTAGATATTTATATAAAATAAAGTTTGCATGGCGAAAAGCTTTGCACCGTCTTTTTCGGACAACCTTAGATGAGAAAAACCTCGAATACATTTTGCTGTCAAAGCCGATACAATTGTTGAAAATTATTATTAAGGAACCGGTTCAGATTGAACAAGCAAATAATTTTAAAGAACGACTTAGAAATATCAAGAGCGCATAAAGAAATTTATAATGTTTTAAGGAATTTTGGGAACTCAGCATTTTCAAAAATTGCTGATAATTATCAAAAGTTATCACTTCTTCCTGGTAATTTTTCGTCAATTTACACTAGTGCGGGGCCCATTAAGAATGTTTTGGGAGTGGAGAACACAGGTATCATTTATTACAAATACCAAATCTTTTGTTTGATTTTGATGAGCATCTTCAAACCTTCAGAATGATTCGAGATTAATCTAATCAGCTTTTCTCGTTTACGGGATTCTCTGAATAACAAAATAATCACCCGGTATAGATGGAATATCGAACTTCATCATTACGAAACTTCCCTCATTTATTATTTTCTATCGCTTGGAAGGTGGCTAAAATTTGCCGAAACCAAAAACAAAGAAATCATTTTCAATTGGGTAATCTTAGACCCATATTCTTGTTATCATTTTCAATTGGGTAATCTTAGACCCATATCCTTGTTATCATTTTCAATTGGGTAATCTTAGACCCATATCCTTGTTATAAAATGTAGAAAAGCTCTTGGAAAGGTGATTAAACTTAAGATGGATATGCGGTTGAGCGCTTCATAAATTCCAGATTACTAGTTTGGGTAAAAAAAATGCCTCGTTTGTGTAGTAAACAAGCGTTATTAAAGTTTTATAACGACGTTGTAAATAATTTAAGCGAGAGGCGATGTACTATTGCGATATCGCTTAACATAAAAAAGGTGTTGATCACGCTTATCACGATGGTATTATTTTCACAATGATTAACCTTGTGCTATAAGATTAATCTAAAATATCCTAGTAAATAGAAAATCTTGCGTTCAACTACAAAGTGAATTTTCCACGTTTGGTGAAATTACTTGAGGCCTGCCTTAAGGTGGTTCCATATGTATAAAAATTTAATGTACTCGTATAATTTCCCACATGAATTTTAAAGCGCGACTGGCATTCTGTATACCGATGATTCGTTACTTTATGCGCATGGAGTCTCTGCGAGAAATACTCTGAGATCTATTTCGTGGTTAATGATTTTTAAAAATGTTGGGAATGAAGATAAATGTATCTAAAGTGACACCATTTGTTGAAGGAATGCATCGGATAAATGTAAAAGCTCAGTGGTACCAGAGAGTAAGCAACTGAAATTGTATCTTGATGGAAATGAAATTTCTTATGTATACAGCTTTATATAATTAGGTGTGTGTTAGTTTTAACAATCTTTAAGTTCAATTGTCATGCTCTCCTTGATAAAGCCCGGCGAATAGAACTTTCTTTTGAAAGATTGTTTAGTAACAGATACTTACCAAAAAATACGAAGTTATTTTTGTTCGAATGAAAATATTTATGATGCAAACATTAAACCTTTAGCAACTTATGCTTTACTTTTGATGAGAAAGCTTATTGAGTCTTTAAGTTATCTGGATAATAGTTTATTTCAGAAGGTTTTAGCCGATCAGGCTAGACTGAATTGATTAACACGTTATTACCTAAGATAAAATCTAAGGTGCACACAGAGGGTAATAATCTCTAATTCTTAATTTCTCTTGTTGGTTTTTACTTGTTAAGCTTAAGGTTGGTTTTAAGTAGTTTTTAAGTACATCATTAATTCATTTTCCAATAATGGTGTGTCGGGAACTAGCACATCGCCTATATATTTTCCCCTTTAACTTTGAAAACACTGCGGTTATATTACCAGTGCAGCGTTGAATTTCGTCTTTGAGAGCAGCAATTGGTTGTGGTTCGTTTACGTAAATCATAGCTTTTAAATTGCCCCAGAACGACGGAGAAATTTTGCGATCGGAATCCGGATTCGCCGTCTAGGTAAAACGAAAGATCTCAGATGTCAACATTTACCAATTATGGCCATAAAAAATCGGTTATCAAGGTTTGGTATGGCATGGGAATCCTTTTCTTTCGATGTAATAGTTTTTCGAGGACAGTTTGTAGATTTTGTGAACCCCAAATGCGACAATTTTGCTAGTTTACATAACTCCGTAAAGATGATTTTGTTGTCGTTCGGTTTTTCAAAAAACCAATTCACAATCGAAATTCGCTGTTTAATGACTAAAATTTCCGAAGTCAGAGAATGGCAACTCAATTCTTGACATTTTATCATTTTACAGGCAATTTAATTCATAACCTCAAATTTGCCTACTCTGCAATTGGCAAATTTTTTGAATAAAGTAATACTTAATGAAGGCATTGTTCTTCCAATTTCACATGTGTAGTGTGACCAGTCTGTCTGCATAACCAATAGAAAACAACAGCAATAAAATATTATTATTAATTACCAATATATTTGTGCACACTTATAAAAAAATGTCAAATTTACAAAATACTATGTTCAGTAAACGAACAAACAAGTACATTGCACTCAGCAATTACATATTGCATACATATATTTATATTTGAGTTATATGAGACAGGAATCATATTACATTTAAGAAATTATAGTTTAAGTATAGAATTAGGGTTGAGTGAAAATAAGCTGATACCTCAACCAAATAGTATATAAGGAATTGTAAAAATAATTTTAAGACAATTAACAATAAACCAAACAACTTAGGAGCTCGCATTTAGCTCTAAGTTGAATAAATTAAAAATAAAATATCTATCAATTCTACACATGTAATTGCGAATGTTTTTGTTTTTCAGTTGCAATTTACCTGTTTCTTGATTTAATTTATAATAATTTCTAAATTCATTTACATGTAAGTGGAATTCGTTTTGCTTCATTTTTAATTCCAACATTATGGAAGTATATTTGAATAAGTTCAATGATATGTAATGCAATAATGAATTGTGTAATTAACTACAAAATACAAAAGAGACTCCCCAGCTCTGGCGCAAAGTCACAATTGTACGAGTGAAATCTAATTTCGATGAAAAAGTTTTTTTTTCTTTTTGTCATTAATGCAGCCATTATTTTCGAACTACTACGTTTTTTTTTAGTTAAACTTTCTGCTGTTTTGTGCTTTTCTGTTGTTAGTGTAAATAATTAAATTTTTGCTTATTTTTTATTTGTACAAAAAGTTTTCGTATTTTATTGTAATTTTACATTTTCATTTCCATCCATTATTTATTTTAGTTGAAAATTGAACAAAAATCTTTTTTTTCGTTTGCTTTTATTTTTTTTTTATCTGAAAACAATTAAAAAATTTATGTTGTTTTTCTTTGGTAATTAATATACAACTTTTTTGAATGGAGATTTTCATAAAGAGAATGCAGAAGAAATATTAACATCTATAGTGCATTTACCTTAGACCATTACAAGGTTTTGAGTACATTCTGGCGGTTTTTCACTAGATTTCGATACAGTTGACTAAAAATCTAGTAGTACTTAATGATGCGACTGTGGACTTCCCCTTAATATACCAAAATGCAGATTAGGTAATCACGTGGATCCGCTAATTCGATCCCTTTGTGTTACCTGAAGAGATAGAAGAGTAGAAGAGAGGGAAGAAATTCAAAGGAAATGAAGAAGGGCCACTAAGTTTGTGCCAGTATGGAGTTACTGTTAAACCAGCGACTGCTCCTAATGAAGGAATTGATTCCTTGCAGTCCCATCTCCGATATTTCGGAGAGGCTGCCGAAGGACCTCTGCCAGAGAGGAGTCAGGCGTTTGTCCTCCAAGGCATGATAGAGGCACAGAAGGTGATATATCGTTTCCTTTACCTCTTCAGAAGTCATTTGCAGGCAGCCTCATTCTTTTCGCATAGCTGCCAAATTTGCAATGTGTCCTTTGAAAACTTAGCAGAGCACTGGTTCGAGCCCTGGTTAGGCCATGTTAACCTAGTGATAATGCATCTAGGTTCTTCCAACCATATAGTCTTAACGATAATATATATATGTATCACATTATTGATATGCCTCTTGTAGGCTGAGAGGGGTATGCTACATAATTCATCAATGTGTGAAACCTGCAGCCTTGCTCCTCTCTTTGCCAGCTTGTGGGCCTCACAGTTACCCCTATTGGTCATGTGTCCACGCACCCACTCTCGCCATCCAATATAAAATATACTACGCTGCATTTAAAATATACTACGCTGTATTTCAGTATTTAGAGAAACGTCTAACAAGCAGCAGCTGATGATATTTCCTGGTCATTTTTCATTTCCTTACTGTCGGACTACACATATGTAATATAGTCGAACCTTACTGCCGTATTCATAAAAAATAATTCAAATTAATTTTAAATCAAATCTTCCAGGCAACATTTTGTAAAAATACATTTGAAATTTGAATTACTGTTTATAAATACGGCAGCTAGAATACAAAAATATTTGTTTTACTTTCACTTTCGTTGTAGAGGGGAAGTTTTGAAATTTTGACAATTTCACAAAAAAACTGTGTAAATTTTGAAAAAGATTTAAAATCAAATCTACTAGATTTCAGTGTAATTTAAATTGGGATTTAATCCGCTATATTTTTTCAGAGTTTTAAAATTTATTCAATCAGCTAACAAACTTTTATTCGTTTAAAATAAACTCGCATAATTTCAAATCCTAGTTTTTTTTGTGATGATTATAAAATTGTCTAAAAACTTTGGTGTACCAATTAAGCATTCAAAGTATTCGACTACAAGGAATAAAAAAATGTGCATTCGAAGTCACATTCGAGTAAAATAATATTAATTGTTAGTTAAGTAATTTCAATCTTTAGGCATGAGTTCGTTTTTTCTTTCTATTCAGAAAGAGAATTATTTATTTTAATATGGACAACCTTTTTTGAAAACAGTAAAAGTTTTTTAATTCTATTAGACATCTAGCTGAATGGAATGCATTTTCTATGCCGCTACGCACGTTATCAACATTCTTCGTGTCTTATCTACAAATTGTGTGTCTAAACAACTTCTATTTATACCAACATTTAAGACAAATGGAATACGAGTACGAGCAATTTCTCAATTTTTGAATTTTTCATATTATAGTCTTTTTCTTGGTTGAGAATGAAGTTTTACAACACCCTAACTTTTCTGTTATTGAAATCTAGGTTACCATATGCAATTTGCTAAAGATTGAAATTACTTAACAATTAATAATATTTGCAGTTCGGAAAAAAACAATAAGAATTTCGAGTAAAATATTTCAAACACAAAACAAAAAGCTATAACTAGCTTTACGAGCAGTGCTGCCGTAGCGAAAATTTAAATTTTTTAAAAATTTGTAAACCAATTTTTATTTATAAATATTTGTGGTTTATCAAATATTAATAGACTTTTATTAGGAAGATTAGATTCGAGGAGCACCAAAAACATTTGATCGAATTATGTTTATAGAAGAAGGAGTATTTTGAGCGGCGCGATGCGGCGTATAATATCATTAAGATGGTCGTCCTCCTGGCTTAGACGGGGGAAGAACATCCGTAGAGGGACAATATTCTTCGCGCATCGGCCGCTTGATTTATTTACCTAACTGTCAAGACCTACCCGTTCCTATTGGTGTTTCGTATACTGTTTACTTGTATTGTTTTAACTAATTTGTCTTAAAAATAAACAAAGTTTTTGTTTTGAATTCATGATGTGTGATCCTCACGTACAAGCATCACATGTAATTCAATACATATTTATTTAAAAAAAAAACATCAACTGTCATATTTGCGCTAGAACAAGGAAGTAGTGTATTTTTTAACAAGAGGGGAATTAATACGAATGTTAAATCTGAAGCAGAATTCGTGGTAGGTACTCTGGAACGAACACCCAACCACAAACTCACTCATATCAAAAGTACTAAAGAACTGGTTCATGTGCACGCACACATATACACACACACCTACATTTAGTATCGCGGATATTGCAATCAGAAATCCTGTCAGGGAATAAATGAGATTTCGTCATGTGTCATGAAATGAAAACGATGATTGGGTTGTCGTCATACATTTTTCTCTCTAATACAATTTTATTCTTGTCTGTTGTTCTTTTAAATTTGAAGTTGTGTTGATTTAAAGCAAAATGTTTATGTTTTCTTTGAAACACATTTTGGTTTGAGTAGGAATTTAATAATTTTCCTATTACCACCCATTGAAGGAGTTAGTTGCTCTACTTGAAGGTAGGAATCATTAGTTTTTATAAAATTTTCCAAGAAAAATATCGACCGGGTCTTACAAAAGATGTCCAAAAATTTTTTATGTTTCGTTTTTTAAGGGAAAGTAAAAGTCATGAATTATGCCTGCTGCCAATTAATTAATTGTGTTACAAACTTTCTTTGATGAAGGTGTCAAATAGAGAAGAAAGATAGTGACGAGTAGGAAAGAGTGTTGTGGCGCCTGTAGTGTGTTATATGGGCGCATTAGTGTGGCGCTCCGGCAAAGGAGGGCGTTGCGTTATATGAATGTCTCAGTTTTCGACGCGATTTTAACACTTTAAAAAATAATTATAAAAATATGTTACATTTGTATTGTTTTAAAAATTGCTCTGATATGATTAACCCAGGCGAATAACTGCATCACAAGCGCTAACTACTTAGCTATAGCAGCTTTAAATTGACACGAAATATGGTACATCAAAAAAAGGAGTAAATGGTGGAAAGTGCCGAGGGATCAATTTACATCAGCGCTTAGGCAAAACGAAACATACTTATTTTTAAGTCCAATAGATTGTAAAAAGTTAAAATTACAGTAAATCAGTTTGTTTTTCTGCTGATGGAGCCATGAAACTTATACTCGTATTCGAGTGTGAGTCTGGCACAGCGCGTATTTCGTCGTCATTTGCTCGCTGCACGACCGTTCCGGTGCGACCGTTCCAACAGGCGATTCATTACAAAGCAAATAAAACATCGACCTGCTCGTTCTGGCCAGACTATCGCTTCTCTTGGTCAAGATGTGGTGGAAGATACAATAACATCAACCAGACGACATGAGACATAATTGGCGCTTTTACGGTCGTATCTGAAACGCATTTTATACAATGATTTGAAGATGTATCCTTACAAGGCGCACAAGCTATTGCCAGTTGACCTGGCCGTCAAGATCAAGACTGCTTTCTGTAAGAAGTTTTAAAGTCATGGGCTTATTTCAAAAACATTGCCAGAAGCCCAAATGGTAATTAATAATGCTGGCGATATAATCTTCAAAACATAATGGTATCCACAGAACTCACCATTTAGTTTTCATTCTGTCGAAAGATGATTGTTGATAATAACTATGAATTTATCATCGATAGCCGTTCGCAGTAATTGGACTTGTGCAAATCGAACACGTTGGCAAGCATGAGCAAGAACATTTTTCTTCAAAAGTTTGACACATTCGACTTAGCATACGTTAAAAGTTTTAACAACACTTGGGGATTATCCGGAATTTTTACGAAAAGTTTTGTTGTTGAGTGACGAAACTTACTTCTGTTGGACTTCTGATCTTTGTAAGTCAAGTTATCGATGGCGGCTTACGAGCAGCCATAGGCATTGTCAGACTTTTTAATTGCACTGAGCCGATGGAGTCCGTATTTCTTTCAAAACATCTTCAAACTTTTGTTGGTCCTAATTTCAGAGTTGGTTCTGATGTACATATAATTTTAGAACCGATTCTTTTGGAAAGATTCAATAAAATAAAAATAAAAGCCTAAAAAATATAATTTTAGGAGGCCAAAGCCACATATTGTACATGACGTGCAACAAAAGACCTTGTGAGAATTAATTTCGGCCAGCTTTTTTTCTGACACCATTTAGGAATATTGGGTGATTTGACGCATTTAGGTTGTAGTATAAATCCGCCATCATTTGTAGCCTTAAAGATCAATAAAACGCATGTTGTCAACGGAATACCATAGATGGGTCTGTAAAATAAATTGTCCTCAAAAAACAATGGCGTTTTGTTTCTTATACCAAACCCTTGGATCATCACCATATTGACGTCTACAGCTGACTTGTTTTCCTTTTGGTGACTTAAGGAATAAAACTTAACCCAAAAGAAATTTATGGGTTGGGTGCACTAACTAAATCCTGGCAAAAATACAAGAAATACAAAAATTGTTACATGTAAAAATGTAAAATAAAATTTTCGAACACAGCCAAGACGTTTATGAAGTAAATTATTCATTTTATCACGATCTCTGATTGATTGCTTATTTTAATTTAAATAAGAAATAAATTTTTTTACTTTAAAAGTCTAAACTTTAAAAGAAAAATATCTTTTGTAATGTTTTTTCAACAAGCCTTTGTTGTTGTTTTCAGGCGAAATGTTGGCATTCCCTCCCTACTATTTGAATGTGAAAAAAGTATAAAAGACATGAGGCTGTTGCCAGTTTATCCAGTTCTTGTCTTTTTTCGTTTCGACTGACTAAATGACATGTAAAAAAATCTTGTGCCAAGTTTTAATTTTTTATTTTTTTATTTTGTAGTTTTTTCAATGTTTTGTTTTTTTTTCTGCTTTGTGAAACTCTAATTGTCAAAGTGTTTAGTTTTGATGAATACTGAGACATTTTGACGGCAAACACATTGTCAGTTGAGTTCGTCAGTCGTTGTTTAGTTTTTTTTCTTTTTTTTATATTTCACATTCGTTTGCTAAGAAGCCCATCTAAGAAATATATATTTAAATTTTTTATATTTCTTTTGGTTTTTTCTTAATATCGGAATGTATGGTTTATGTCACCGAATCCCTACCGCATTGTTGTGGCCCCTTAACTAATGAATGAATAAAGTTAATATTATTTCACATACGAGAACGTTTAGTTTTTACAAATTTTGTTCTTGTTGTGGTTGTAGCTTTCATTCAGTTTAAAAAATAACTTAAGTTCGGGTTAAAATAAATTTTGGCAATTTATATTTAATTAGCCCTTCTGTTAAAAGAAACCGATGCGAATTAATTTGGCAACAGTAACAGCTGATTGCGAAGATGAATTCAATTCAATTTTGTCAATAATAGAATTTCAATTACTTGGAAATAGAAAGAAATAGTTGTGTTATTAAATACTCGTATGGTATCCGTTGTGAAGAGTTTTTAGGGTTTGAAATTTGATATACTGAGAGCGTTTAAAAATTTATACTTCATTAAATCGTTCACCTAAACTACAAAAAAGGTTTAAAATAACTACCTATGACGTATACGGGGGTGACGAGGTATATTATGTGTCTAATAATTAAAACAAAGCAAGTTGGCTTATCGAAATTCTTTATTGTTTCTTAAAATATGCATTCTGATCTACCATTACATACTACCATCTACATACTATTTATTGCAACTGTTGCAACCACTTTTTTCGAATTTTCCTATACCGGTCAAAAGACCTTCAAAACATGGATTTTGAAGGCATCGACAGCTTCAACGTTGTCTACGAAATTTATACTTGTCGTGTGACAAAAAAAGGATGTCGCTTTACAAGGCAATGCTATACAGAGGAGAATTAAATTATTGAATGTTTTCCGTTTTCAAAAGGTGACTGTTTTGTGAGATGTGTGAGAGCTCGCATTGTCATAGTAAAAGAAATTCTAGCAAGCAAATTGTGGAGTAGCACAAAAATAAAGATTACGCCATTCCGGGCATAAAATTAAGCATTTCTTTGGCTAATAATTTCCAGCAGTCAAATGGATTTTAATTGCAAGATTTCCAACTCTCATATAACACAAACATGTTTTCGCACGAAATTATCATTTCTGAGGAGCACATAGACTTGGCAACCCTTACAAGGGACAAACTAACATATGTCATATAACGGAAAATCATGCACATAAACTAATCTTTATTTCTATCATTCTTGGATGTACCACACAGAATTTACCATTCTTCTGGCCTTTACAAGCGTCATTTGTTTTCAACACCAAAGTCGCAATTTTTCTTCTCCACAGGCAGTGGCAATATTTGCAGCTGAGACCAGGTGAACAATCTCTAGTCGACAGAATAATTTAAGTAAGGGAAGGGTGAAGGCTCTAAAGATTGAATCGAGCTTGATTGGGAAGCAATAATATTGTTTATATACTCGTTCTGGGTAAATAGAAGTATTCGTATCTTGTAGAACATTTTTGCTAAAATGTTTATGGGATTATTGCAGGATATATATCGGCTGTATAATTAAAACAAAGCATTGTGGTAGATTACTTGGCAGATTTACAAAAGCTTGTCATATTCATTAGCGATTAGAGAAACAATTTTAGCTTAAAAACGTGTAATACTAAATTTATGATAACCAGTTGTCTTTGCATTGCCAATCAACTGATAAAGAGAGAGAGAGAAAGCAGATTTGTTTAGCATGTTACACGTAATTGGGACTCTTATGTCGAAATAAAAAGAAGAATTGAAATGGCTAGGACTACCTACACCACATTCAAAAATATTCTATCAATTCGAAAAGTCAACGCTAACCTACGAAGAAAATTCATGAAATGCCTACATCTGTTAAATGAATAGACTTGAAGCATTCAAAATGTGGTTGGATCGCTTAAAATATCGTGGGTTAGATGGAGTTTCTTTTATATAATAAAATTGTAAAAAGAATGTACTGCAACCGGAAACTATTTTTAATAATTAAACAAAGAAAAGAACGCCTCCCCCCCAAAAAAATATTTTATAATTTTCGTCAAATATTTGCTTCGTCTGACCATACCTTAATGAAATTAACGCAAACAAAACCTTTTCATTTAGCGATTTGTTCCTATTATGCTCATCACTTCTGCTTCTGTTGGCGATTGTTCTTATTTTTGTGAAATCTTCGGATTTGTTGTAGAACAGCCACGCAGACATGTTTGGCGATTAGACAAAAATAAAGAAATCCATGTAAATAAATCTGAAACAAATTTCCGCCGTCATGAATCCAACATCAATTTAAATTTCTTCTTAGCTAGTTTTACTTATGGATTAAAAACCAACAAGAAATCACAAAGTGCGATCAAACAAGTTTCTTAAGCAAACATACAAAGCGACTTGGTACAGAGCCAGCATAATCATGCGTTACTTTAGTGGCATAAACATGAGCGTTGCAATGAAAACTAAATTGGAGAAACAGCGAAAAAAGTAGAAATAGACAAAGTACCAAAGTACTTCGTAGTTCTAGTGGTTTAAGTATCTGAGACGCGTCGTGTACTCATCTAGTGTGAAATATCTTAATGCATACATGCACAACAATGGTACTAAGCTTGGACGGACTCACGCACACACTCCAGGCGACCGTCATTACGTCAAAGAAAAGCAACAAACAAATAGCACGTTTAGAAACCAAAAACTAAAATTAAAAAGTCGGCCGTATTTATCGTTTAAACGATTAATGAAGTACAAATTGATGTTTAAATATAAAAAGGTTTATTTGACTTATTTTCTTAAAGCGTTGCCATTACCAGACACAAGGTGTGATGAAAAAGTTACCAGCAATAGCGAAATCCAAATTATTTACTCCGTCTTCAAAGGAAACAAATATTTTTTTACTTTTTTTCATATTTACGCATATTCATATTTTTTGCTGAATTAATGCTCGTGAATCGAAGTGTGGTTAATGAAAATATGGCTAATAAACCTTTACAAAAAATACGCATTTTTTCAACACATAATTGCGAATAAAATCAAGATTTCTGCATCTATTTTTATGGTATGAGCAGTTCCCAAGAAATTATAATGCTAAGGCACCTTAGAAAAATACGCTTCAAAATAATTTAGAGGCGACAAAATAGAGCTGAATAGATTTTTTTTATTATATTTAAAAAATATATATAGGGGAACTGTGTCGCGGCACAGCAAACGTCGTATTTCATTCTGTTGGTGTCCAATAATTTAACTTCTCTTGTATTCTAAATTATCATATGAATGAAAACTTATCTCCCTTAACGGAAAGAATAATCCAATTTAAGCCTGAGCAAAGTAGAATTAAAAAAACTTATTCCCAATTAAATTAAAGGGAGTCGAGTAGATCGATTTGCACATGATATTTAAGCTTTGAAAAGGTTTTGTTGCTTTTCCACATGACTTTTAAGCGCATTGCTTAACACGTGCCTAGTGATGATAAGATTAATTGAAAAACGATTAATAATCGATTATTTTGTTGCTATTAACGAATTAGTTGTATCGAAATTTCTCTTTCAATTATTATTAGATTATTTCTAAAATAATAGAAAGAAATATTAAACAATAATGGCCTATATAATTCCGCTAAACTTTTTCTGGTTATATAATTGTTTGCAAATCAATTTAAAATAGCCATTCTGAGCCAGTGTGAAAGCCGGTTTAGGACCGGTTGAGGAATATTAAACAATGATTTTAGTGGCAGCATCGTTTGTACTAGATACCAGCTTCTAAAACAAAATCCCGACCCAAAATCCATCAACGCTATGCGTGATTATGATGTAAGAAGTTAATTAGTTGGAATTGCTCGTTCAGACGACAGTATTGGACTTCTGTCGATGTTGCATTCGATTTGTGGTCTCAGCACAAGTCTTTTGTTCACAAGCGAAAAAGAAAGGCAAATACCCTACAAACCGTTCTCTAGTTCTCAACTTAAAACGACATGTAGATTTGAAATTTCTGTACCATCATAGCATCTTTTTATCCAAAGCAGTCGCATCCCATACGAACAAAAGGAACAGATAAACTAGAAAGCGCCTTTCAAAACTTTAATTTTTAAATACTGTTTGAAACATGGTAGATTAAACAGGTAAACCTACCAGTGCAGCTGAGTGCTTTTTTTTAACTAACTAGATGTCAAATTCCATATATAAAAAATGTTTAGGCATTTCCGGTACATTTTTTATATACCAAGTTTGACATCGGCAAAAAAGCCGGATATACTTTGAAGTCTGCGCTGAATTTAGCTGTTATCAATTTCCTTTGGTTTAAAAGAAATCAATTTAAAAACAACCTCTTAAATCCTAAAGCAAACGCAGAATTATAATAAATTTATTTATGTTTTTTACAATACTGTAAATAATTTCTTATGTTAATAATGATAATTTTTAACCTTAGCTAATGTAATCGATTAATTTATTCCTTTTTCCGATTAATGGCAAATGTTAATCACATGATTAATTAATCAATTAATAAGTTTCTTTTGCCATCACTACCCGTGTCAATATCAACTTAAAATATTTTTATTTACAAAAAAATAGTGTTAACGACTTTTTTAATTAATATAAAATGTAATAAAGTATTAACTTTTAAACAAACATCATCGAAATATATCGGGAAGTGTCAAACCAGGGATCTTAAAAATTAACGTGAATCAGCAAAATGCATACTACAATAAATTAAGCGATTTCATATAATTTTTGTACCATTTTCTTTGGTTCGTGATTGAAAATTTGTACGAATTTGTTACGGAAGTCACATGGGTGAATCACTGTTACTGGTAGTTTTGGCTACGCATTTTGATAATCTTCTAGTCCTGCAGATATAATCTGTGTCTTAATGCACAAGTTTTAATGTTTTACACTGACTCAAACCGTGATAGAACGCGGGAGAAAACTGAACTGGGTAAGGTATAATTTCGTGAATTGTAGTTCAAAGATACCACAAATTGTAGCGTGAATGGAATGAAATTTAAATGTAGATTTGAAGCAATGTCGCAAATGTAGGTTTATTGCACTATCTTGATGTTTTTGAAACACAATTTAAAATTTTTGTGATATTCAGGTTTGGTTGAAATTTTTTTGCATATGTGTAACAAAAAAAAAGAACATTTAAAATACTAAAAATATTCTCTCAAAATGTTATGTAAAATACTTAATGCAAAATAACAAAAATTGCTGCTAAAGCAGGTGCAAAAATGCCAAAATGTTCTCGCTGTTTGACGACAGATGACTCTGCTTGTTTTGACACAGAATTTTTTTCACCTGAAAATTTAGACATCTGGCGATAACATTCTTTACGCAGGGAATTGTGTACCATCACAATGCATCACACGAGGACATGTTGCTGTGTCAGCTTATTTAAATCGATGCAGAATAACCTGACTAAACACGCCTCACTTCAATCGAAGACAATGCAAGTCAAATGATATTATAATGGCTACCATTTTTACAAAAAAACATTAAGAAATTTTTTGTACAGCTAATATATGACTCCCTTCATTAGTAGTATGAGATTTAGCTTAATGGGCAATGAATAACTGATCAAGTCCCAGTTCACCTATGCCACAGAGCAACCAGAGGTGTAAACTTTGACGTTAGAAAATTGATAGAATCAGTTTTTTTGCCGCGGGCAGTCCCTGAAGAAAGAGATAAATTTAACATTTAAAAATAATCCAAAAAATAATCAAAACAAAAGCAAAAAACCAGAAAAATTAAATAATGAAAATTAAACTTATCTTTTAATATTTACAGCATAAGTTATCCTCTAAGTTTATTTAAAATAAATCTAAACTTTTCAATCCTTATTTTTAACTTTGTGCATACGTTTTTTATTAATGGGCAGAAATATTATTTCAAATAAAGAGGAAAAATGTACCAAAAGAGAATAGGAGCGGTCAATCATTTAAGAAAGAAACAGATAGAGGAATAGATCACTACTCTTTGTGCCCATGCCTGACCAGTCCGATTCTGCATTGACAATTTTTCAAGATATCTTAACGCCAGAAGTAAGTCGATACGGGTACAAATCTAATTTAGCTTTATTGAAATTTAATTTTTGGTAACACACGCAATTGGGAAAACATTGTTTTGAAGGTCACTACTACCATATTATGTTCTCTACAACTGTATATTGTTGTGGCAAACATATAATGGTTATTTGAACAAATATTAAAAGTTTCTTTAATTGCGATAAATAAGTTATTGTTTACATTCAATCATTTAAACATTCCGCCCACAAAAATTGCAATATGTCTGAGCTGAACAATAAAATTTTTATTAATATTCTAACCACAAACCAAGTATTTGAATTACATAAAAATATTATAACAACGCTAAACATAAAATTTTCTTAACAAACATAATATGATAAACTGTTTTGGTGTTTAATCAAAGTAGGAGGGTGCTGTGGCTGAAATGCTTGGCGCGTTGACTGTTAAGGATTGTACCTCAGCCATATTTTTTCTCTGTATGTACTTTGGGAACGAAACGTAGAGCGCGCGCCAACTATAAAAAATAAACTTTTCAAACACAAAAAAGTGTTTGAGAGTTGTGTGATTTATAAACTAGGCAAATGATTAATGTCCAACTAATATATGCTAATCTCTAAATAAAAAGAAAACCAATAGCAAAAATAAAATACATTAACAAAAACCCCATCTCCCTTTGCCAAAGAGTGATAGAGAGAGATAGAGAAGGGGGAGATTATGATGACGTTGTTATTGTAAGTTGTTAATGGGGTAATAGTTTTATTGACTATACGAGAATTATTTCCGCAACATTGAAGGCCATCAAGTACTTATCGTGTTAATTTACCAGCAGAGAGCCACTCACATTAATGAAAAACAATTTTTGTAAAGCGAAAGTAAAAAATTCCCCAGAGTCACAAAAGCTAGACATTGCAACAGGATTGTCGTGTCCTGATCATACAGCGAAAAAAAGCAGGGTTGTTGGATATTCGTAGTAAAACAGGAGGGTAGTGAATTGTGACTGCAGATACAAAACTATTAATTGAATGACTTTGCGAGTGCGCATCATAAAACCAGGAGTATAAAGGAAGGGAATGCATTGATAGTCCATGACAGTTGGCCGTGAAAAACAACAGCACATCATAAACCGTTTTTCCCTTTTATTTTTGTTTTAACATAAGCCGTAGCACGTACATTCATGGCATGTTAAACAGCCTGAGGTTCGATGTTTTGTTATTTTTTTTCCTAAATTGAATTTGATGTCTGTGTCTTGTAAACCCCTTAAAATTGCGCTTTGATTGACTACTGATCCCTTTTGTTTATCTGTTTGCTTGCCGAGGATGACAACGACCTTAATAAAGATGATGATGACTATAATGAATATTGAAGCAATATGAACTTGTACGAGTAGATATGAATTAAAACTCGACTCTGGATGCTTTTGCTTCTTTTGCAGAAATATTAAGTGTTTGTTTGGTGGGCGAGTGCGTACACTGCGGTAAGAATTGTTTTTTTGTTGTTGTTTGTTGAAAAGTGACATTGATGTTGATGATGATGGTGGTGGTGGTGGTAGCGTGTAACAATGGCTTAAAGTGTAACTATAAAATACTCACTACTGCAACTGCCACTTCTACAAGTACCATATGATGAGTATTAAATTATGTTGCCATTTGGATGCATTTCTTGCTTTGGGTACACATTTTCCATATGTCAACGAAACACATTAAAACTTGTCCTTTTTTCTGCAAGATTTTACTTACACATGTTTGAGAAAAAGCCAAAACCTGAAAGAATTAATTATCTGTTTTGGTACTTTGTTGTCATTATCATAATAGAGATATTTTCCTTTTAGCTTTTAACATGGCAATGATACGGTATGGCCGATTGTTGTACGAGGCTAGAACGGGAATTATTTTTAAGCAACAGATGAAGGTTTTTATGGCATTTTAATGAATTTTTAGTTTCTCTTAATGAGTTTCTAGATGCACACACTGTTGTTTGTGTACTCGATATAGTACAAAATTTCACTTATTTAGATACATTTTTATAGAAATATATATTCATAAATAAATTCCTACTTATTTTTTTCATTTGAAACGTTTTTTTAAATTTAACTTCATCGTTTTAAATTGCTCTCTTGTAAAACCACCAAAACACATTTAAACACTTTTTACTTATTGACACAGAATTGAAGAATTGTTTGTTGTTGTTAATACTTCCCCCTGAAAGCATAAGCTGGATCTGCGCCTGCATTTATGCCAATATGTATGGAATAACACGTCAGTGAAATGGCCACCAGAGAACCGTACTCACAGGGATGTCTACGATTGTCCGGCTTCGATTCTTCAAGTAGCAGAATGTTATACGAATGTATGCCCATATCCAACCGCTGGTTTGACTCCCGGAGATGATAAGTTTAGCAAATCGGCGCCAAATCGATTTTTCTGGGCCTTTGTCGATGTGTTCTTCACTTCACTAATCTCTTTTTTGTTGGTGGATTAAAGTTCCAAGTGAGCCAGAATTTCTTTAAATTTTATAAAGAATTTCCTTACGTTTGGCAGACGCGAAAAGATGCATGATAAATTGGCAAACGTTACTGAATATTTTGACAGCTTTTGAAATATAAAAATTAAAAAACTATCATTACTGTGTGATCACCTTTTATATTATATGAAGTTAAGCTTTGCAATTTATAATCCAAGCCTCATGCTGTCAAGATAACATTGCTATGTTAACCCCTTAACAGTACTAAGTACTGTAAGCAGAAACATATCGGGGACACGCAAAACTATAATTGCAATAAACTTTGAAGGCTTTTAATTTGTAATTCCTGCTCAATCCAGCCACTCGTTACCTTAATCCATAAGACACAGATCCCACAAACAAGCCGACACAACACAAAAAAGCCAAATTCACAAAAGAGCGCAAATATTCCCAACGGTCACAAATCAAAGGTAATTCAATAGTCAGTCAAAAAACATACAAAATGGAAAATATTTATTCACAACCACCTCCACCCAAACTGGTTGAATGACTGACAACTGAAACATGCATCCAGGTTTCCTTTGATTTTCAATTGAAACAACGAGCAGGGCAAGAAACATGCCAAAGAATGATGGGATTTGTTCTCTCCGTCTGTTCGTTTGTATTTCATATTTTCCATTTGCATCATAAAAAAACATGAGATGAATCTTGTATGGAGAACGGAATTGAAGAACGTAGTTTTAAACAAACTTTTTTTTTCTCCCAACCTGGCATAATCATCACATATGGCGTCATAAAAATTAAAAGAAAAAAAGAAACAGGGAAACTAGTTACTTTTATCCTGGTACTAGTGGAAGCTTTTCTTTTGGATAATTTTCCGGGGGAAAAAGTGCATTTAATGCAAAATAATAATAAGTGTCCTTTTGCGAGGATAGTTGGTTGTATGGTTTTGATGTCGCAGTTTTCATCTTGTAGCTGTTGTAACTGCTGATGTTGCCTTAATTGAAATTGACTTTGTGACAATTTAAATGATGCTGATGACGTTGTTGTTACTGGCTTTTCTGTTCTTGGATCTGTGTTTTGGTTTCTATGCATTTTCGTTTTAGAAAAAATGTCATATTTGATTTGTTTTTGTTTTTTGTTAGTGACGTTTTTGACTTAAATTTAATTTTGTCATTTTATTTGACATGCAATTGACAGAGGCAAAATTTTAAGTGAATGAATGAAAGTAGAGTAGGTCTCTGCAGCACAAAAAACAAACAAACTATTGGTTCTTTCTGATATATACTTCTGTATGTTTTAAAGTGTGGAGCTTCAATTTGTTCAAATCTACGACAGAACCATATTTGGTCATAATATCTTTTGATGCAGCATTCTCTTTTACAGTTCGGAGCAAATGTATTTTTAGACATCGCAAAAAGTTGCTGCTACTGTTTCTTAAAATCAAGCAAATCAGAAAACACAGCCCAGCGTTTGTAGTACTAATTTTTTAACAGAAAGAAAATTTTGGTACATATATTTTTTTGTTCTCCAGATAAGACTAAAAAATTGAAACATCTGGTGTCTGTCATCGCAAACACCTGTCCTAGTGAAATATGTTGAGGTAAATATCGAACGTTCTTGTGTTAGCCCAGGCGCGAGTCCCGCTTAGGCCATGATATGAATTACATTCCAAGATATTTATTAAATTTAACATACTACAAATACAGTAAGACAGTTGTTAAAGTAAATTTCCGGAATAGCCTTCAATGCGCGTAGCGATTCACGTTTAATGTCTTCAATTGACTCAAAACGGTTTCCTCGGAGCGGTCGCTTGAGTTTGCTGAACAGCCAGAAGTCACACGGAGCTAAATCAGGCGAATACGGTGGTTGTGGAACGATATTGATTGAATTTTAGGCGAAAAACTCATGAAGAATCAATGCGGTATGCGACGGTGCATTATCGTGGTGCAACAACCTAGAGTTGTCGGCCCATAATTCCGACCTCTTTTTCCGAATAGCTTCGCGCAAACGACGCATAACACTCAAATAGTATTCCTCGATGATCGAAAAAACTGTCAACAAGACCCTGATTTTTGACTTGCTTTGACGTGGTTTTTTCGGCTTCGGCTCACCTTTGGCAAAATATTCGGCCGACTGGTCGCATGTTTCCGGGTCGTAAACGTAGATCCAAGACTCGTCGCCAGTTATAATACGTTCAATGACATCCTGGTAGTCGGAAAGCATTGTTTGACAGACGTCAACGCGACGCTGTTTTTCAAGAAAATTGAGTGATTTTGGAAGTAATCGTGATTTCACTTTTGTTAGGACCAAATGATCTTTTAAAATGGTATTCACTGATCCCTCCTATATTCCAATGATATCGGCAAGGTCTCTGACTGTTAATCGTCGATTCTCGAACACCAATTCCTTGATTTTATTGACATGTTGAGCATCAGTTGATGTTGATGGCCGTCCTAAACGTGGTTCGTCGTCAACGCATTCTCGACCCTCTTTGAATAATTTGTACCAATCAAAAACACTTGTTCGCGACATACAATTATCACCGAAGGCCTTTTGCAACATTCTGAACGTTTCGGCACCAGAAATTTCATTCCGCACACAATATTTAATGGAATTTCTTTGTTGAATAATTTCACTCATTGTAAAAATTGCCGAATGCACTTGTTGTACTTCAGAAAGACAAGCGTATACTAAACACTAATGAATACTTTGATGTAGTATAGTAGTATAACAGAAGGAGGTTTTTATATTAAAACCAATCTTTACTCCAAAAACATTTTGTTAAATTTTCATGCGTAAGGGCCTATTACTCCTATGTAAACGTTGCGGATTCGCAACTGTTACGTTAGACTTGCAATTTTGTTCGTTACCAACAAAACGTAAAAGCTTCATATGTTTCTTAGCTCTTGATTGCGATGATTTCAAAAAAGACATCTTATTACCTTAAGCTTTTCTTTACGTGTATTTAGTACAAAGACTGCAAACAAGAACTTCGGAATAAAATGGTCAATTATTTGAGTTTATCTTCTAACGTATGGTTCCTTAAAAAAACAATGTAGTTAAGTTACTTTAAAATATACTATGCTCGCAGGTTCATCCGATTTAAATCCGCACAGTTTGTGTAATAAACTCTCCAGCTGTCAATAGTTATTCTATTGCCAGACTGCATTGCAATGTAATGCCACATTGATCCTGCACCAAGATCTTCCTGCGATTTGTGTATAAACCACAGCCAACAAGTACAGTGCCGAAGGAGCCTCACTGACAACCAGTCTGAGAATGTCGCCCGGGGGTACTGGTATAGTGGTACTAGTGTTTGTATCGGTTCTGGTCGCACTTAGAAAGTTCTACCTTCCAGTTTCAGGCCTCAGACAATCCTGTTTTGATTTTCACAAGCCAGTAAGTCAAGCAAACAAGTACAGTTACTGAACTTAGAGAAGCATTTGGCCGTGAGATGGCAGGCACAAAGATATGGCTTGCCGCAACTAAGTGCACTGTCATAAATTCTGACTTTTAACTCCTCGTCGTCGCGGGCGGTAAGAGGTTCCTGTCTCTAGAAGTCGAGCGGATAGAAGTTAACACCCTCTTATAAAGAAAATCCCTAATCCAAGGCGGAACAGATGCGTGACCAAGAGGATGGTTGGTCGCTAGTACTCTAATTCTGGATACCAGTCGATCTGAAGTTTTAATACATACTTAACTGAGCTCTGTGTGGGTGGACATCTTTTTCTCCATTACTGGGATGAATTAGGAAATCTGGCAATGTGCGGAGAGGTTAATCTCTGAAGAAATTCCGGTTTCAATTGTCCAAGGTGGGAATGCGGAAGAGGTGGACAAGAATTCCTTGCAAGGGTTGGACGGGTTAGTATCCAAAGATACCCCTGAGGAGGAGGCTGATAGCGCACATTGCATGTGGATGTCCAGCACTGGCTAGCATAAGGCTTAGGACCACAGGCAAACACTTGTTAAAATGTGAATGCCATGGTGGACATAAGCCTGACAAATGATGAGGAAGAAGGCCGATAGTCACCAGTCGACAGTCTGAAATCACTACTTTACAGGGTAAAGGCGCCAATAAGAGTAAGTAAATAACAAATCGGTTGCCTGGAATCAATTCGAGGAAAGAAGGGGGTCGAAAAGGGAGCCATAAAGGTAGCGATCTAGTTCGTTATTTTCACTAAGGAATTGCCTTTCCCCTTCATAAACCTTGCGGGAATGCGAACCCCAAACATTTTTAATTGTGTTTAGGGCGGGAGAATATAGTGTGCAATTAGAAGCTCAAGAACACTTTGGTTTGAAATGAATTCTTTTACAACTCTGGCATTATGTGTAGTATTCTTATCTTGTTGCAGAATTTAGGGAATTGGTCCAAAAAATATAATTTACTTTAAGGAAAGCTGATTGTTAGTATCTCGTAAGTTTCTCTAGTAATTTATACGCTTTGACATTCTCCTTAATACGTTATAGCACACCAGATCATAACAGCACTCTCTCTGTTGTGATGGCAATTAAAAAGCATCTCAGCTCCTTTTTTTCTCATATCGTGAAAATAATAATTGCAGAACCACAGTACGCCAATCATTAACATGCCCTCTTACTTGAATGTCCCATGCTATTTGCAATGGGTTTTTTCACCGTTGAAATACTTGCCTGAATAACAGCTTGAGACCTGAGTTTTCGTACTGAATCCCATTATTTCTCTTGGCTCTTCTCGCTATATTTAAAATACTTTTCTAGCCCATTTTTCACCAATGTTTATTATAAAGTAATACAGGGTGTCCGCCGGGAAGGTATACTAATTTGTTTGTTTATAATTTTTGATTAAATGAAAGAGAATGGATCGTATATTGATAAATGTTTTATTTAATGTCGCCAATTATGTATGGAATACAATATCAGATAAATGTCCGCCTCTGTTAGCCTTTTGAACACATTTTTCATTACATTCTCACACATTTCACGCGGTGTTTCATTCATTTGATCACGAATATTTTGTTTGAGTTGCTCCAGCGTTTCTAGTTTGTATGCATAAACCTTGCTTTTCAGATATCCCCACAAAAAAAGTCAGGAGCAGTCAAATCAGGCGACCGTGGAGGCCAATCAATATCACCATTCCTTGAAATAACTTGTTGTGGGAAGACGTCTCGCAGTAATTCCATTGTAATCCTGTCTGTATGCAATGTGCCACCGTCTTTTTGAAACCACAAGTTAGTCAAGCCCAAAGCATGCAGTTGTGGCGTTAAAAAGTTTTCAATCATATCACGATATCGCTCCCCATTGACAGTTACCGTTACGCCGTTTTCAATTTCAAAGAAGTAAGGCCCAATGAATGATGAATAATTTGAGGGTTTTCCATTGCCCAGAACCGACTGTTCTATTTATTCACATATCCATTCAAATGAAAATGTGCCTCGTCACTCATTATGATTTTTTCATGAAAATCGGGTTTATCATGGGCGAGCTGTAGCATCCTATTGGCATATGTACGGCGGCGTAATTGGTCTTCTGGAAGAAGCTCTTGCGTCAACAGAATCTTAAATGGAAACAAATGCAAATCTTTGTGCAAAATTGTGGCCAAAGTTGTTCTTTGAAGACCAAGCTCCTGAGCAGGGTGTCGAATTAAGAATGATGGATTGTTTTGTAGTACGTTGTGGTCCATGCTTGGGCCTATCAGCTACTGTCCCTCTTTCTTCGAAATCATTCACTACACGATAAATAGTGCGTCTTGTTGGCACGTTGTTTCTCCCAAAAATTTCACGTAACTTTCTCATCGTCACAGTAATCGATGATTGATATTGATAAAATGTTTTAGCGATTAAAACACGGTGAATTACCGAATATTTTTCCATAATAAATTTACCACGTCTCTACTTCACGACTGTCAAATACGAACTGTCAAGACTAGTTTTTACGAAAATGGCAGCAAAACAAAGTAGTATACCTTCCCGGCGGACACCCTGTATTTTGCATCTACTATAAGTTTAATGCATATCATATATCTCAAATCTGTCTACTTGAAAAAATGTAAAAATGCACAGTGGTTCTAATTATATAATCGGAAAAAGTTACTTTTTTGTTGTTTTTGTACTTTATGGAAAAGTACATCTTCAAAAAAAATTACAAAGCTGTATTTTGTTTTGATTTTGGTTGCTTCTTTAGTACTTTCAGTTCAGTTTGTTGAACTTATTATAAAAAATGGGCTATTATACGCGACTCGTAAACATACACAAGTATCTTTTTAGTTAAAATTTTTACAAACTTTTTTTTACAACTATTCTAATATCATTCCTTCAGTAAATCACCACTTTTGTAATTCAACCCAATGTGCTCTGGTGGGCAATATATCTGTTTAAGTGGGGCTGGCATAGTGCTATAAATTCATACTACCGAATGCATATCAAAAAAGTTTAAATGGTATCTTATCATGAACTTATCTAGACGAGAAACATTGGAGGCTTCAACAAGTATATTTTAATGGAAAATTAAAAAAAAATTGATTCATTTATTGATTTAAAAATTATAAACCAAATAAAATCTTTGCATGTATACGTGGTAACAGGACCATTCAGCTTTAACTCCCCAAACACCCGGTCAGGAAACCAAACATTATTATTAATGGAAAACTAAAAGCCGACCCATTTGAAATTACAAAAAAAGCAAACAATTTTCACATCCCTGCATAATGGAAATTATATTTATTAAAAGCAGTTACGATTTCTTGTTGCGAGTTAATAAATTCTAATTTCATTTTACACCAAAGTGGCCACAAGTAAGTAAAGGAACGAACAAAAAGAAAACATTTTTGTAGGTTTTGTTGTGTTAATTCAACTGCATCAATACGTTGCGGCCAAACAGAACAGAAAGAAACAGTATGAATTTTACTTGAATAGATGTTCTAGTCCATTAGCCTGGGAGTTGTGGGATCGATTCGGCAGAAGGTCGTCATTGTTACTGTGCTGAGCAAAATAAGTAACATTTTATAAAAAAATATGCATAAAAATGGCTGGTTACAGATTTTATTTCGAGGTTTCATATTCAAATGCATATTTTGTACTAAGCGCAGATAAGTTATCTTCAGTGCTCATTGACGTTATCAAGACAGAAAATCACACCGCAGCAGTTTTGGAATTACAAATATTTAGATCGCAAAGCTTCGCCGGCTTTAGATGTTCTCCATTAAAACGAAACTACTCTATCACCAACCCAACACATTCTTTTTTTTTTTTTGTAAAATCAAGTCTTCTATTGCACGTCGACGATTTAAAGAAGCCACTAGGAGAAAACGTTGGTCTCCAAAAATAAAGTGCAAACGAAATTTGATGATTAAATTTGAGGATAAAAAACTCAAAAATAATAAATCGTTTATAATGGCAATTTTGTACAAAAATCAATTTCAAAAACATAAAACTTAATGCCGTTTGCCAAAAACACAATTTCAAGACACTTTGCTACGAGTATATGGAGTGTGAAGTAATAAAAAGGCGAAGCAGATATGAGTACATGTTTTTATCGCTTGTTAATGTCAGTCAGTTGGTGCTGATAAAAATGTTTCAAAAGGATTAAATATTGCTTCAAAGGAGCAGTTAAGAAGTCCTCGAAAGCTTCGGTGTGAAAAGTATTCAGAGGCAGTTTAAGAGGTGACCGTACACCCTAAAAGATACACGGTTTAGTGCGTTTTTTGTTCCGACGGCATCATTGGACCGTACTTCTTCAATACCGATAAAAATCGCAACGTTACAGTCAATGGAGCAAGGTACCGCGCGATGATGACCGACTTTTTTTCCTAAAATGGAAGATGTGGACTTGGTTGACATACGATTTAAACAAGACGGTGTCACATGGTACCATGAACCTATTTAGAGGCGACTTTGGTGAGCAATTGATCTCGCGTTTCGGTGCAGTCATTTAGTCACCAAGATCGAAGATTCCTTACTGTAGGTGTATATGTACATATACTTAAGTCTCTGATAGTTACTTTCGTTTTACATTTCTTTGTTGCACTCTAAGCTAATAATTGGTCATGTTCATTTTTATGATACCACAAGTACTGCTGTCCTAGTCTCTTCTATTTCTTTGTATGGAAATGACGCCAGTTTCCTATGTAAAACGGCAGGCATATGTGTTTTATAGTTTACTAAATTGCGTAGAGTGTAAAGTTCATTTCTCTTCATTTAATACCTTCTATATTTGCAAGTTAATTTCTTTGACAACGTACTCGTATTTTCTTTTAACTTACTCCTCTTTCATATTTTAATATTACAAAAAAAAAACTTTATAAATTTAGAATATTCGTTTAATTTTGTAAGTGAATATATTTTTGTATCTTTTTGTTGAAAAATCTTTGATAAAGTCAAATAACGAAATAAAATTCGATTAAAACATAAAAGCCACTTCTAATATTCAATAACTTAAACTTCCGTTACACGGTGCAAAATCAATATGTTTAAAAATTCAACTTTAATGATTGTATAAGGTGAACGTGTATTTCACGTATTATTGAATAGGGGCTCGGATCGAGGGGGGAAATAACAATGCCTCTCATTATCTGAGCAAACCTTTTAACCGCATTGTAATTTTAATTACAAGTAATTTAGGTGTATTATGCGTCTTCTTGAATCTGCAGTTGGCCCCAGTTTTGAACAAAAATATTGTAAATAAAATGTAGAAATACTCTTAGAAATGAAATCATCCTCTTTTAAACGTGCAGAGAAAAAGATGGTTGTAGCATATGTTCTCTACAACAATATATAAACAGTTTATTGTTTACATTTAATGATGAAGATATTTTCATCGATAAAAACTCCAACATGGTTGAGTTAAACAATAAAATTTTCTCTAAAATTCTAACCATAAAGTATTTTAAGTATTCAAAAATAATAACTCTGACCATAATATATAAAATTTTTTTGGCGGGTACTGTTGGTCTTTGGCTGTTAAGCATTCGATATCCAATATGTGATCAGTAACAACCATATATTTCAATCATAATATTACCCTTTGAATATGGTCACCTCAACCATGGTTTTTCTTTGCGCGAATGAACTATTTAGTATAATTATCTGAGTTTATGGAGCACGAGGAAGCAAAGGCTTCAGTCTACCATTTGGCATAACGAATAGTTAACCAAGCAAGAATTTGTTTTACTGAACCCTTCTGCTGCTTCTTGGTGTGGTAACATTTCTGTCGAATTGGCTACAAAAGGTCACCAAACGTTGATGTTTCTTCGATCATTACGCAACATTTCTAGTTTTTACGCAACCCCAAAATTTGTGTGGAAAAAAAACCAATTTCCAAATTTGTTGAAATTTTTATTCTTTTGAAAAAAAATTTTGGATTTTTAAAAACGCTTCATTTTCGGGGTGTTGATGATTTGATTTTATATGTAAAACAAATTTTAAAATTTTAGCATTACGTTGTTGTTTGCAAATTGGGGGCGTAAATTTACGTGGGATACAAAATATTTTGATGCAATTCGTGACGACGAAGCTTAGTCTTAGCTCTTAAAAGCTCTTCCACTTTGTTTGTCGTTGTGTATCAAGGCACATTGAACAAGGTTGCCTCAGAAGGCCAAGTGGGTATTTTTGCCTTTTTAAATTTTAATATTAAAGGCCAAAAAGTTATTGTCACTGGGTTATTTTACTACAAATTACTAACAGCAACCTTTAAGATTAACTAGCTGCACGTTATTTGGAGCAGTGGTGTCAATTAAGCGCTTTTAGTAACGGGAATCAATTTTTGGGCCTGAGTTCTAAGCATATTTCTCATTATATTTGTTTAAGTTTGTAAGTATACGCAAAAATATATTGTGAATGCGTTTTGTTCGGCTAAACGGGGATCCTACTGGATCCGAGTCTACGTGGGAGAACTTGTATAGCTAATACAATTTTGACCTCGTATGTTTATATGTACTTTGTTTTAACGTAAAAAAAAGATTCAAAATTTGTTTCATTCAATTAAGCTGCGCAGTAACAGAAAGAATGTATTTTCCTTTTTGTTGTAATAACTTCTAAAGCTTTAGTCTCCTTGCGTGACGCTGATCCCTCCGGGGGTATGTCTACTTGGTGGTCCGCCACGTTGATGTACTGCTACTGGGTTCTGAGCGGAGCTAGTCCCCGAGGCTTGTAGGGGGCCTGAAATTGATAGAAGTTAAGGCTTTCAAAGTTCGACCAGTAACAAAACAAACACTGGTACCACGACAAGGGCAGCCCCCGGTATGTAAGTCTCGGATTAGTTGGTGGTAAGGCTCCTTTCGGAATGCACATGATAGCTGTGGTTCAGACACAAATCGCGGCAAAATTATGGTGCATGAACGGAAGCTGTCGATAGAATAGCGATTGATGGCAGAAGATTAGGCATCTGTGAATCCCTCAGCCAGAACTTGGTACAAGGTCCAGGCGGTGCTTATTAATGCTTAAACCTTGAGGCCATTCTAATAAAAAAACTTGTGTTATATATTATTCACTCTGGTATATACATAATTGGACATCAATGACAATTTGATGTTTGGTTTTTCACGGTGTAGTAGCTTCTTGGAACATAATCAAATTTCCTTTCAAGAAAAAATAAGAACGAGAAGGAACAATTAATTGGAAAAAGCTTCCTTTTGAAAATAAATATGGATGGCAGGTTATTGCATTGACATGACATCTCCCCTACAAGATGCGCCGGCAATTTAATTATGAGGTAAAAGAAAATAACAATAAAAATCTTTTATCAAGTCAAAGAAGACACATTTTACAAAGATACAAAACAGACGAAACGCTTTGAGTTTTCCTTTTTACAATATTCTCAAAAAGGAAATAAACTTCATTTTATGATTTCCTTGAATGAATATGGCAAAATTAAGCGGACTTGCACAAAAAAATTTAACTTTTGGTTATACTTTGTATCGTTTCTTTTAATGCTGAATATGAATACATTTACAAAATATATTGACAATAGTTCGACATTAAACAAATTAATCAGAAGTCTTGGAAGCCTGTTCTGAAGGATTTAAAGTAACTTTGTTGAGGGGACTCTAAATATTCCTCCAAACTTTAGAAACAATAAATTGCTGTAGTATCCTGTTTTCCTCTATTATTCTTAAGCTGATTTGTTGTTGTCAGTAATGATAGTTGAAAAAAGTACCGTGTATGGTCGGTTGGTGGGTCGGTCGGTCCATATGAAAACAAAAACCAAGTAAAGGACATCTATCTGTCTGATACGAAATGATAGAACAAAACAAAGGGGAACTGAATGATACCTCTTATTATCCTTTTTGTTTGTTGCTATAGTTAGCAGTTGTTTTTAGTACTTTTTATTTATTTTCGTCTTGTTGTCAATATTGTCGGAGCGGGAGCAGTGGCAGGCAGCAATACACCACACTTTTGCAGCTATTCAAAAATATTTTGTTTCGTTTCGTTAGTGAAAATTTGGTAGAACTTTCCTATTGTTCAGCTTTTGTTTGCTTGAGAATAAAATAACAAAACGAAAAAAATAGAATGAATTAGGAAAAATAATACTTTATAATTTTTTTTTTTTTTTGTTGTGTTTTGTTTATTCATTGGCAAATACACAAAGTCATAGACAGGCTGCATTCATATCCCTGTTGTTGATACAGTGGCACCAAAGCACTTGAAACACCCAATCATTCTGGAATTTAATATTGTTTGTCATATTGTTATTAATTGGAATTTATTGAAATAGTTCGGCCAACGTCATTTAAAAACTAAAACTAAAAATTGTTGAACAAAATATTAATATACAGAACAAATATTAACTTAAACCCTATTTCTGTATGACAATAGACTTGTCCCGAGAATTTACATTTGTAAAAACGCGAAGTTTTCGGTGTTGATTTCTGTAGCGATTTTCATTGATGAGTCAGTCATATAGAAGTAGGCCCAGAAATTGTTCCTTTCTGAGATCTAATATTAATGACAGGGCAGTACCAGTGCACTATGTTGTAACATATTGCAGTAGTTAAAAAAGAAATGTTATTGTATTGAAATGATATTAAACTTCCTTCTTACAGGGCGAAAAAGTCTTAATGAGTTTTTATTTCTTAAGTATAATTAATTTTTTTTTTTCAAAGATACGAAACTGGCAACATATTTGAAAGAACGTGTTATAGACTATTGTTTTCGCAGATATAAAATATAAATTGTGCCGCTACCCCAGTGGAATGAAATAAATACAAAAAACCTTGAAGCAATAAAAAAATATTCTATCTCGACAACATGTCGATTGTATCCCACATCTCAGGCTTTTTTTACTCTAATTTTAATTAATTGAATATTTCTACTAAAATAATGAAATATACAATAAGTATTCAAATCTTATTTCTAAAAGTGTTCATCGATTGTATTTGATCACCCTATTTTAAGACATGGGCATATGAATGTTTTTGCATCTTATTTTTTGCCATAACATTAGCTAAATTGTTCATATGTATAGTTTGGCTCAGTATGTGGTACTTTACTGACTTGTGTGCATGGGGCCTGGGAAATTGGGAACGAAAAATGACACTGAAGATGGCACATAGCCGAATCCGGTTTGTCTCCAAACCAAACTTGACAAGGGATGTCGGAAATTCGTATTGTTTACTTAAAAACATTTTAAACATTACTGCAGTTGCGATAAACTTTTTATTTCCTCCATTCAATAATAAGATGATTTCCATCCAAAAAAATTGCAACATTCCAACGATACAATTTATTTTAATATTCTAACCACAAGCAAAGTATTTTAAAAGTAATATAATTACTCTAGCCATAAAATGCTTTTAGTAAGAGTATTATGTAAAATTCGTTTGATATGAGGACGCTGAGGCTTAAGCGGTCAGCGTGTTGACTGTTAAGCATTGGATGGCTATAGTCGCCTTTGTTCGTACGTCAGCCGCTGTTAAGAATATTTTTGCTTTTCTAACATTTTAAAAGGACCATATTATTATTATCTGCAATAATAATGTGATTTGTTTGCCACCATATAATTCAGTCATATTCTGTTTCTTTGTGTGAGGAGTGTCAGCAGCTTGAAGTCGGCATATAGACAACATTAATTTTTTCTATTAAACACCCGGTACCCTTTTTAGATGCTAACTGACTAAGCAGGATAGTTGTAATCATTGTCAGTAAATCCGACATCGAAATTGGTTTATAATTTTGGATGCTTGTATACGTTTAAGTCATGTGGTGCTGTGTATATTGGGGCGTTTCCGTCGTAACAAAAATTCGGTTGCTCATAATCTCAGCATAATTTTCTTATCTTCTATTGCCCAAACAACAACACAATTTTTGCTCGCGAGCGTATATGAACGTGTGTGAAAAGCTAATTCTGAATTGCAGATTAACAATTATTAATATGTTCGAATGATAAATTGAAAAGACTGTATAAATTTCTTATTTTCCATAAGTTACATACGTCACCTTTGTATGTGCGAGCATTTTGAAAGAATCATATTCGAAAATATTGTTCATTTTTGAACTCTTCCTTCCATCCCACTGTGCTGTAAATACAGTAGTAGTGCCTTTGAATTTCCATTTTCCCAGTCAACCCCAAATACACGTTGCATATGACAACAATTCTTTGTAGTCGTTGTTTGCATTTTTGCCAACGATATTTTGAAATTGTTATTGTTGTTTACGTAGTTCCAGTTCGTATTCATCGCTCCTAAAGAATGAACATTGGGAGCAGTCAACACAGCCAACACTCGATATCATTGTTTAAACATTAACGTTGTTGTGTTATTCCTTTCTTGTTTAGAGACAGTTTTTATTTCTATGTGTGTGTGTTAGTGAGTGTCCTTTAAAAAAAAACAAATTTACAAACTCACATCCATACAAAAGAAACCAAAGAAAGCCAGGGAATGTTTGCCAAATCGCACCCAGCTTTTCATCAACTATAATATTTGTTATTTTTTCTCTTTCTCCATTAGTATTGTAGTTGCTTTGCACTAAATATTGGCTTTAGTTTAGTTTTCTTTTTTATTAAAGAAAGAAAAAATATCAAATTGCACTTCTTTAAGAAGACACAAACAATAAACACCACAGACAACATCTACGTAGTGGCCACAAAAATAATTATTAAACAATTTATTCGCGATCAGGTGAAAAGTTGTGCCGGAGTAATGGTTATCAGCTAAACAGTTTTCGTAATTTGATATGACTTTAGTTTGGTTTTTGTCAAATAATGCAAAATGAAAATTAATTTCCGTTTCCTTTTTATTCCTTTGACGAGCTGCGACATGCGAAATAAAATGTCAACCCGACAACGATGACATATTAATCAATACATTTAGAAATGATTCTTTTTTCATTTTAATAATGATTCTAACAGGGCAATTATTTACTGGTTAGGAAGTTATGACTACAAACTACGATTTTATTGCTTTAGCGAAACGAATGGTGAAAATTGCAATAAAATTAAGGCTAAAAATTACTTCTCTACCCAAAATATGTTTTCCCTTTCAACACTTTTTAGAGGTTAAAACCGTTTCTTTTGCTTCTTTTTTTTATTTTATTATTTGTTGACTGAAAATTAATTCACAGCAAATATAATGAATTGAGGACTGGCATCAAGGCCTTCACCTCTCTTTTGTACTCTCTAGGTTATGTTTGTCCTATATAGTTGTTGGCTTCTTAAAAACTACCCCGATTAGAAAAAAGTACATGTACATCCACGGCCACATATTTATCAAGGATCCAAATATATAATTACGAGAATGGACTAACAACAATTTTATAAAAATCTCTGTCTTATGTTTTTACTATTCTCGAACGCTTAGGCGTTATGCTATCGGGAGCAGACACGAACACAGGGCGAGGAAATGTGGAGCAATTTCAAATGAAACTTTTCGAAAGCCTTTTGTGTTATATATATCGTTTGCTCCCCCAAAATCTACATAAAGTCTACATTTGGTCTTACTTCGTTGAGGTATGACAAATAAGATTTTTTGAAACTGCTCTTATTTTTAACTCAACTCTGAGGCTTTAGATGAACTCAGCATAAGAAACTTCGAAGCTAAGAAAATGTGTTATATTCGAACAGGCTTTTTGAAAAGTTTATAGGAATTGTTGGAAGTGCAAGAATTTGGCATCTAATACTTCAGAACTGCTAAAACTCTCAGTTGAAAGAATATTGTATATGCTTTTGCTTTTTAATTTGCAGAATGATATTGAGTAACTCTGGATTTATTTCTTTTTAAATTATTATTTAAACAATTTTTTGTTATGAAAACATCAAAATTTGATTTTAATTCAGAATTATTTTTATTTACTTTCAGGTAATTTTAATATGGCAACAGGTAAATTTAAAATACTTTCAAATGAGTATTAAAATAAAATAAGGAAAGCTTCAGAAACTTCAAAAGCTTAATTAGAATTGAGCAAAACTTTTTATTAATCTAATAAAAAAACATGCACCATTAAGCATTGCCTTCGAATTTTCAATTTATGCAATTTGGTCATTGTCAGCTTAGTTGCAGTAGAATAAGCAGACATCTTATCACGAGCTCTACTTACGCCCCTTTCACACTATTCTATAGTGTGATTTTCGCAAAGATATCTATTGATAATCATTCTGTCAAACAAATCTAAAGCAAAATATTGTCATTACATTCTGTGTCTGCACTGAAGTGGTTATGTACTTCACTCAAGTAGCAGAGAAAGAAGCCGAACCGATATTTTCGACGGCGATATCTAAGAAATTTTGGGTGTGTAGCGGCGGTGAATCTTGAGAATTTTCGGCGGCTCAAGTTTTTTGGTAGTTTTTTTTTATTTTTTTTAGTTTTAGAATGAATATAATACATTGAGATAACCGTTAAGCAGCTCGCCGTTGTTAGCGAACCAGTCGAGTTACTTATTTGTTGAACAGCTGATTTCGATGTTTTATTCGTTTGCTTCTGTAAAATTTGCTGTTAAAATTAAAAGTCTGCGTTTAGAAATTTTTTTAAAAATGAGCAGTCTTATGACTGTGAAATATATATTTGTATTTTTTGACAGTCTAATTATATATTGTGTTCGTACTATAATACTATATTAATTTACTTGAAATTTTGAGAAGTCGTTCTACTCGATCTAGTAGTGTGAAAGGTGCTTTACCATTAAGAAATGACGGAATCTACTAAATGCAACTGATAACCGTCCAAGGAATATTGCGCCGGAAATCAATTTCTGAAAAACCTATATGGTTACATATATTAACCCCATGTGTAGAAATTATCCATATCGTATCAGATCAAAGTGATGCTTGAGCTACTGCAATATTTATGACAATTTACTATAAAACTATTTTCTCCAGATATTTCGGGTAACATAAAAACTGCAACAATCTAGAGAAAATAATCGATAAATTGAAACATTTTTTAATATATTTGATCATTAAGTTAAAAAATCGTATGCATAAAATTGTACTTGTTTGCGTTAAAAAGATTTCAAGAAGGTAGAATGTGTTATAACGTAATAGCAGTAACTAAGAAGTAAAACTATTTCCAATAGAGGCGATCAATATTGAATTGATATACAACAAGCTGCGTATCAGGTATTACCGAAGTTATACTATTTTTTCAGGAATATGGCATCAGACAAATGCTCACCGCGACTTTCACATTTTTATTGATTGCCGCATAGATCCGGTTGAATTTGCCCGATGGCCTTGATTATGTTGAGGGCATCGATCGGTTATGGCTTATTGGAATACATTTTCGTTGTCAAATCGGTGGCCGATTTGAGTCACCTTCGCATTAACCATACACTGAAATCGTTCATGCTAAATACCTGTTTACACGTTCACTGTGTGGCACTTAGCACCGTCTACATGTCCATACCATTCAAGTCGCGTTGTTACCAGTTATGTGTATTTTTTGGTACAATTTCGGGTTTTTGTACGTCATGATTTTTTTCTTTATTGGTGAATTTCCCATTTGTGGAGAAATCTTCTTTTTGTTTAACATAGATTTTTGCAAAATTTCATAAAATATTAATGTTTTTTGAATTTTAGGCTTTTTGGTGAAATTACATAAAAATTTCGAATTTGTAATTTAAAATTTTTAAAGTAGACTTTGATTTTGTGGTGAATTTTTAAATTTTAGTAAATTTTAAAATTATGCTAAACTTTTAAAAGTTTTTAATTATTTTTTAGACTAATTGCGATTTTTTGTAAAATAATTTAAAATCTAAATATTTAGGTGAATTTGGTATTTTGGTGAATTTGGAATTTTTTGGTGATTTAATTTTTTTATGATTCACCATTCGTGGTGAATTTTGATATATTTATGTTTCTTTTTATATATGTATATATTTAAGATCGGTTTTTGGTAAAACTTAAACATTTTGGTGAATTTTAAAAAATTTAGTAAATTTGTGTTTTTTTTGTTTATTTTTAGGAAAACAAATTTGTTTCTTCCAGTTTTTCGATTTATGTTGAATTTGCACGATTGTGCTGAATTAAAACGGAAAAATTTCGAATATTTATTTTAATTTTTTTTTTTGTAAAATTTCAGGTTTTTGGTGGAGGAATTCCGTTTAGTTTTAAAATTTATACGTTTTTAAATCTTTTTTTAATTTGTTCGTACAGTTAGTTACGTACGTTATCTAGGGGCCTCGGGTTGATCATTATGTAGGGATTTTTTGTAACAAATTTGATAATGATAAGAACGTGTAAGCGTTTTCCCGCAAGAGTGCAAATACAGAAAAACCCAGAACCCAATACTGCCGATATCTCGGAAGCTTGAGGACCGATATTGCTGAACGCACTGATGAAATGGTCCCAGTTCCAAGATCATAGGTCGTCTAGTGTCACCAGATTATTTATTTTAACATCAAACAGACGGACATACGAACAGACCAATAAGGATTCAGAATATATATACTTCTTTGGCTCTGCATTGAGAATTGTAGAAATTTCAAACATATAACATATGTTTTCTTTCTTGTGAATAGTATAAAAAAAAAAACTATTCACTAAACAAAACTACGAGCTGCGTAGGTACGATCATTTTTATTACACAATTGGCGATTCGATAGGCTTGCTTGAATTGTAATTAAAAGATCATCGAAGATAATTTATCATGGTCTAAGGGCACGGCTCGCAACAGCGATAATAATGGTGATGATGACGATGGTAATTAGGATGATGACAAAGATTTTGATGTTCGTTGTTTTAAGAATGACAACAATAATTTATATGTCGTACTTACCAGTAGTGCATTGTTGAAACATCGCAGCAGGATGTATCTTTTACTTTGACGCACCTTAAAACAACACAAAAAAAAAAATACCACCAGTCGTTATGAATACAGTGAATGAGGTCAGTGGATAAATTTTTTGTTACAACTTTTTCTATTGTTTATTTGTTTATTTTTGTAGTAGAGTTGTTTTTAAAAACGGGAAAAGGCAAACAATTTATAGTAACAGAAGTTATGGATTGTAGCAATTGAAATACTGGAGAGATGTTTGTTGAATTCAAATCATAAATTTTATATTAATATCCCTGTTCCTCGTCATAGTTTCTTGCGTGACCTCTTTTTTATCCTTCCAAAATTTAACATAAACGACTACACAGTTTTCGCTTGTTTTAATTTCAGTTTTTTATTTTCTTTTATTTATAGCGCGTCATTTGTTAGCGCTTCTCATCGCGTGTCAAATCATCGTTTTTGGATATTTTATTTACTTAAAATTAATGATCATCGAATGATATAAAATTATTTATTCTGTAATAGAAAACTATTGCAACCAGAACGAAATTAATGATGAAGAGTATTAGAAAACGCATAGAAAATTATTTAAATTACAAGAATTGTGATTAATTGAAAATTAATAATTTCTATTTGAAATGGTTCATTTTTCTGAAAAGAAGCCTATTTCTAGTGATTCTTAAATAAAATTGCAAAAAAAAAATTAAAAAAAATTAAAAAAAATTTAACAAATCATATTCTGACAGTCCCTGTAGGGGTAGGAAGAGTTTATAATGCTTGTGTTGTTTTAATTTAAATTTTTTTGCCAAGCCAAATCAGAATAACGTGTTCCAGCATCGAGCAACACCTCCGTTTTCTTTTCAATGTTTGGTTGTGGCTCTGTGAGTAATCAGCCAACGCACGCACGGACATGAACGAAACTTAAAATCGCTGTCCGTCAAAGTATCACAGAGTGTGTTTGCTGACTGGATTCTGGAAGGCTTAATAGCGGACCCCGATTGCGAGGCCCACCTGCACGTACAGTTTGAAGATATGGTTATCTGAGGGTGACGTAAACTGGCCATCTGGATAATTAGCCCCGTTTCTAATAGGGTTTCTTTAGCCCCCGTAACACGCGTGCTATTATCTCCTTGGACTGTAAGAAGAGATTTTAATTCAATCATTGAACGAATATGTGCCTGATTTGGAGACCTTGATCATTTTAAGTGCCACTTGTTTTGGCGTCAAGCACACGAGCAAAGCTAATTCAACACTGCTAATTCAACTCTTTAGGTGATTCTTGATTTGATATTCCGACAGGGTGTTGTTTTGGTGTAGATTTTTGGAATTTTATTAAAAGAGAATTAAAAGAGAAACTGAAAGCAAAACTTAAGACTCCACTGGCATAATTTATGTACCGCTTAATAAAATTTGTAATAAAATCTGCTTTCACAAAACACACTCTAGCAGTGATAAACCCTCGAAGATAAACCATCAAACTGAGATGATGATTAATAAATGATTATCAACTTATTTAGGGCTTAACAGGGATTTTATGGTTGAAATTAGGTAAAACTCCCCGCAGTTATTTTGATTTATTTAATAACGATCAATTCAAAAAGTGCAGTGACTCAAAATAAAAAATAATAATAATATTCATGCTCGTAAAAAAAAGGACTCTGAGTGAAAAAAAGTCGAATCCACCACTGAAATGAGCAATCGTATCATAAGTAACATGGAATAGCACAGATGTTTGCACATCCTTTTAACAAAAACAACAAGTTTTTGTTTTTTGTTTTCATTTTCACAGTTGTTGTTGTTGTTGTTGTTGTTGCTGTTATTATAACCCTACTTTTACACTAGATCTGTTTAAATTATTGCAGTTGGCTGACTGAATGCAGGAATGAACGACGGTTGTACGAATATTTATTTTTTAACATTTTAATTTATTCATAAGCAATTCAATTCAAGCATTACTGAGAGGGGTTTAAGAAGAGGCATTGTGCCATACAACAAACAACGACAACAACAAAATTTCTAATAAGCAACCGTAAAGGGGTGTGCTTTTGCATACGGAGAACTACTGACTCGAACTGAATAAAACTATCAGATCATTATTCATGTTGTAACAATGTCATGGGGTTTCATTTGAGGCTTGACAGGCATACATTGCCAAAATGATGTTTCTATTACAGCCCATCATTCCAACTGCTACCCAACAAACAGCAACAACTAACGCACTCATTTGCCTATAAATTTTTTTATATTTTCTTGTTCATCTTGTTTCCTTGTTGTTGTTTTTGTTTTGTTGTGTGTGCGAAGGTTTATAAAATGTTAAATTTGTAAAAAAAAAATCAATATTGTTTTTTAATGACTGACTGGGTTCTACCTATTAAAGGGATGTTATGCACATTAAGTATCCTTGATGGATTTGACTGCTATCAAGTTGTTTGCAGACTTTACGTTAAGGACAAAATATACCTCCGTATTTCGTAGCGAAGAGTAAATTTGCGTATGTTCATTTTTCCGTTTCCAGAATTTGATTTTGGGATAATTTACGCTTGGAAAATTCTTCACGATGACAATTGTGGTGTTACAATTGCAATTTTACAGTCATTCATAACTAATACCATATCATATGTGATGCCTTACAGTCATGCCAAACCTACAACACGAACAACAATATTATATTAAAAAATTTTGTATAGTTGCTATTTAACACGCGAATATGTTTTCATACGAAAGTTAATAACTATTGAATAACTAATGGGTGTACAAAATTAAAAAAAATGGCGTGACTGTGTCAAATTTTTTGAAATTTAGGCTCGAACTTTGCCTGAATTTCAAAAACTCTTAAACCGTCAGAGCATTTCTTCGTACTTTTATTGCGGCTAACGTAACAGTTCATTCAATAATTCCATAGGAAAAGTAAGAAAGAAAAAAAAAATTTTGAGAAAACTCGACTTTATTATTCACTTAGTTGCCTCCGAGAGCGATACCCCACCTTAAGAGTACCATTTCTATTTCTCGTCAAAATATGTTTCAGTTTCAGCGATCATTGGACTCAAATCTCCCACATTCATTCTGGTGTGTAATAGTGAAGTCATGTTTCATCCATTGTCACATATCGACGATAGAATTCCATTTTATTGCTATGACCTCACGCGGCACCCACTTTGTACAGAGCTTTCGCGTACCCAAATAAATGTTCGTGTAAAATGGTAAAACCACTACCATCTGATATCTTTAGCTCGTGCACCTTCAATTTGCGATCGTCCAAAACCAATTTGTAGATTTTGATATTTTCAAGAATAACAGCCTAATTTGGGCGTTCACTGCGCTCTACATCATTTGTGATGTATTCAACTGACCACGTTTGAATTCAGCTATCCTTTTCTCTACCATTTGTCTCGATGGAGCAGAGCTCGGATAATGTTTATTAAGCCATTGTTTGGTTTCCATTGTATTTTTATTTTTATCAAAAAGCAAGGCTTTATCAAAACTCAAAATCTACTTTTTTCAATTTTTTTTCAATAACAAAAGTTGCTTCACACAAAATGCTATAGCTGACGAATCAATAGTGAGGTTGCTGAAGGTTAGTACTAAATAAAAATCATATGGAAAAAAGTTCTAGTAACGCCATGTGTCATCCTATGGCTTTTTGAATGTACAGTATTAAGGGATTTTGTAAATTTAAAGCAATTGGCCAGGCTGGAAGATAGTTCCCACTAGGGATACCCAAAATGTGGGTTTGATGAAAAGAAAAAAACATGGTTGAGGTAACCATAATCTTTAATATTGAGTTATATGGTTGTAACCAAACCATATTATTTTTGTAGAGTATAAAAAATGTATGTTACTGATTGGCAACAGGCGACTAAAGCCATCGAATGCTTAAAGTTAATGCGATAATTTGTCTATTAAAAACATTTTATGGCAAGAGTTATTATATTATTATGTATAGTGAAAATACTTTCTCTGTGTTTAACAATTTTACCATGTTGTAACTTTTATGGTTGGAAATCATGTAATAATTAAATGTAAACGATAAGTTGTGTATATCAACTATAGTATTGTTTAAAATATTATAATTTTGTCACAACAATATATTGTTGTAGACCACATAATATTGTTGCCGTGACCATGTTTTCTCTTTGCGTGCAGCTACTATTTTTGCATTACCAAGTAATTGATCTCATTGCCTTTGCTTAGACTTTTCTTAAAAAACCTGCACGACATAATAATCATAATTTTGCGTCATTGCTCATCAACATTCTTAAAACGGAAAAACTACCATATGATTTTAGATATTTTATACTCACAGTGAACCATACAAATTAATTAAAAATACGAGTAGTTCTCAAAAAAAGGTAAAACTATCCGTCACAAACCCAACTCAAAAGCTTAGTGCTGTTCGAATATGCATATCTTATCGATTATCTTAGCGGGTCGCTAACAATCTGAAATACTGATAAAATGCTTCGATTTCCCATTATTGAGTTGATAGGAGATAGGTTCTCGATTTCGTCTACAGTACACCGCCGAAAATCTATCACCTGAACGATATTTTATTACATTTTGAATGTCTCTTAACGATTTTCATATTTATAAAGTTTTCCCTAAAATTACCCGCCGTTTTTGCAAGTCTCTTGTCTGCATACATAAAATATACCATGTGCTTATTTCAACCGTTATTATATGTCCTACAGCGGCCACTACACGTTGCAACTAGAGTTGAAGAAGCGAATTAGTCGTTCTCTATTCAAATACATTTATTTAGAAATTATTTTTCTAGTGTTGTCAGGTATGGAAATTTGTCGCCACACGTACCGATAAAAAATCCTTTTTGACGATGAAAATTTTTACATTGCGATTGGCGAGATGCTTAGCGATATTTAAAGTTGTTGGCGATTTTTTTGCTATATTTTTTTTAGTTCCTCTACGGTAGAATTGCATTAATGGCATTATGGCAGCTATATATATCGGCGAATGCAACTTATCTCTGACTTCTATATTTGTACATACCTTATTAGTCTCCCTCGCATATAAATCTAAATATCAAGTCGTAATGGCGCTAGAAGAAGAAAGGCAGTGTAGTAAAAAATACAAAATATATAGAAAAGTAATAAAAAAAAATACATTAAAATGAAATAAGTATCGACAACAACGCAGAAGAAAATTGCTCGTTTTTAATATTAATAATTAATACTTGTAATGATGAAATAAAAGCTAAAACTGCATAATTTTTTATATTGGCGATATTTGGGCTATTGAGGCAATATTTGGCAAGCCATTTGGCGAGGAAGCTACAAACAAAATTGACAACACTGTTTCGAACTCATGTTTATTTTTCTATAGCATTACTTATTGGTATTTCTTCTTTCATTTGCACACACTTTTATTGTTCTAGTTACAAAAGACCAGGATAAGATTGAAAAACGAAATGAGAAAATTTGTGGTTTGGTTTTTACACAGTGTGTCCACGTCTTATGAATTTATATCATGAGGAATATCAAATTGATATCATGATGGAAATTCATTAATTGGCTATTGTTATAGCAGGATTATGATAAAATCATCTAATCTCATGTTGATATCAAATGTCATTTTAGCTTTCGCTTTGAATTTGACGTTTATTTGCTTCAAGTTTTGAATTTAAAAAGCGGAAAAGTAATCGCTTTACAAAAATTATAATAAATTTGTGATGTGATCTACTGCAGTTGTCCTAAATAAAATTTTTTAAATGTTTAGCAGTGGCACCCAATTTCAGAAATGTTTGGCCTGCCCCTCAATAATCAATTAAATGCTGGATTTATGAATGATAATGTGGCCTGACATGCAAATGGGAGGAGGTTTGTAATGAAACATTATTTATGTTTTCCTTTTTTTCTTTTTCATTAACATTTATTTTTTGCAACATGTGAGCAATCGCTTAATTTGCATTAACAAATACAAACAAAAAGAGAGAGAAAGATAGAGAAAGTCATAGAGTATCAAAAGGATACTGGGATATGATAATAATTTTGAGAATGACAATTTTATTTACGCTACAATTGTTGCATTTCATTGGATTGACTGAACCCTCTGTCTGTGTGTCGACGCTGATTAGAGGGTTAATGAGGCATGCACCATAAAACAACTGTTCACAATTGAAATTGGAAAAATCTGGTGAATTAACAGTAAATAAAAGATTTTATGGTTTTAATGGATTTTAAAGGATTTAAATATTTTTTTAAAATTAAATTTATTATATAGAAACATAAAGTTTTAATTAGCACCTGTGTATCAGTATGTTTTTAAAGTGAGTCAGTGGATGACTGGCAAGCAGCAGACAGTTTGATTTTATTTGTTTCACTTGTTTTTAATTCAACAACACATCGTTAACCTTGTCAGTGTTTCTTATTATTATTATATTTTTGTCTTTTCAGCCTTGGACAGTTTTATTTCTCATTAATAATATTTTTTAAATAATTTATTAGGGAAATTTTAAGTTAAGAAAATCTTAAATGCATTACTTAAGTTAATATGAGAAAGTGCTATAAAATGTAAATAATTTGAAGGTAATGACTTCTTAACTTCAAGAGTTATAAAAGCGCTAATGGGAGGCGTGGCATAATGTGCTTTCAATAAATCTGGTGGTAAACCCGATTTTAACATTTTCTTTATACACCGTTGGAGAGTTAGGTGTGCTAAAGTTGGCGATCTGATATCTCCTTGCGTATCAATCTTTTGTTGATTTACATCAATCCTGTACCCTACTTCACCCCGACAATTTATACTGATGTCTGCCCTGCGATTGTGTTTTATCTGTTTTATCAGAAATTTGTTGTAGCTTTCTAAGAAACCTCTTCTCAATTTGGGCTTTGGTTCGCACTACTTTCAAATGTAGCCCCTCTAAGTCACATGATGTATTTTTTTGCCTAGTTACTAAATAGTCCATATAATATTTTTCCCGGAATTACGTATACGAATTTGACATTTTTTTTATAATTTCATTATTTATAAAGTATTGGAACTAATAATAATTTACATTAACATTATTGAGGAGTCAAACTATTTACGTGTGGTTCATTTAAAAAATCGTATACTCTGAGAATAAAGTTAGGGTAACAATATTTTTTATAAATATAATTAAAAATTACGCAACCGTTGCAGGTTCTGTACTGAGGGTAACAATTTAATGGAAAGTCATGAATTAAATAACTTATCTTAAAACGCATTTGGAACTATTAACCATAAATTTTTCGGTGATAACCGGTTTTTCTCAAATAATAATTCGAATTATTTAAAACCCCGTCTTTGAGAAATTTCGAATAATCGATCAAGTATAAATATGCGTACTTTCAAGTCTCTTTGAATGCCTTTGAATATTTTTTAAATTTACTTGAATTCATTAAAAACAAGTGCAAACTAAATTCGCCATCATGCCGCTGCTCTAATTCTTTAAGTCGTTGAGTTAAAATTTGCATAAATTAAAAAAAAGATAGAAGATTTTAAAAATAAATATTCGTATTATACAACGCGAAAGATTTAAAATAAACTTTGGCATTTGGGTTAGAGGGTTAGTTTTTACACACAATTTGCTTTAAATTATTGTCGTTTGCGTTGCTTAATAAAATCATAAAAATAATTAAGATAAATTTCTGTTTTTATTATTTAAAAAATATTTTCAACGTATCGTAAAAAATTTAATGTCTCCACATATTTATTCAGAACGCCAAGTGATCGTTAAATGAGAAAAAAGATGTGCATGAAAATAAAATGTGTCGTGATGTATTTGTGCATCAAACTTAACTGGCAGTAAGCAAGAAATAGGTTTAAGTTCACTAATTGTAGTATTTTTATGCAGATTTATTTCGTTTATTTTATAGAGTATTTATATTAGACTATTTTACGTGTCCTTTGTTCAGGTGAAATAATTTTTATTTACGATGCTGCGTGGATCTTCTAAATATTATTTTGAATATTTGGAATTTTTCGGGCTAAAATAATATTAATAATTTTATTTTGGCTTTATCAGGTGATTTTACTGTAACGATAAGATTCTACTTCAGTTTAAAAATTTGAAGTCGCGTGCTATCTCTGAAATGGAAGTAAATTGCACCAATCACTGAAAATTTAATTTGTGAAAAAACCAAAGTGAAATTGTTAAATAAAATTCAACCAAACATTTCGCTAAAGTACAAGCAATAGGCTAAGGTTAAGTTACGAATAAAACGCTTAAGGATAAAATGTTTTGTGGTAACTTTAAAATTGTTGTAGTAATAATTTGGTGAAAATTAATCCTTTCACAAATGCTGAGATCTGTGTTTATACTTAAGTTTGTTACCAATAAATAGCCCTAGATTTTAATCCTTACTTTGGAGCTTCTTGAATTTTGCCACAGTTATAGGGCAGCCATATTCGTACGGTGTGCACTTGTGTTTTGAGTCCGTTCTCTATATTAAATGTAAATTGTAATTGTTTAATATGAATCCAAAATTCCGAGAGCTGTTATGGTCTGCAAAAACATATATGTGGCATGGTCACGAATAACATATAATAATTATTTAAAAACATTTTAAACATTACTTTAGTTGCAGTTAACAATTTATTGGTTTTACTAAATCAAGTATTGATTTGCGTAAAAAACTGCAACACGCAGAAATTGATAATACAATTTTTAGTATTTTAATTATACGAAAATAATATAATAATTCTAATTACAAAAAGTTATTAATATTCAATCATATGTTGCTCTTAGAGTATGTTGAGGTAATCAACCATTATTTTTATCTTTGACTCATCAATTCAAAAAGTTAAACAACTTTTCGTAAATATGAATTTATGAAATTGTGCAATACGATTAATTTTTCAATAATTAGTATTTTAAGATTTATTTTATTTAAAGATAATTACAAAAATAGAAAATAATGTGTAAACACTGGGACTCCATTATTGCGAAAAATGCATTTTGTCTCATGTAGAAAATTAAATAATCTACATCAAGTTGAATTTTTAAGAAATTAGTACTTCCACTCAAAAAAGGGTGACGCAATAGTAATGTCTTAATGTGAACTGGCTGTAATAATGTTATAAATGAAACAGGAGTGGTTACAATAATCCCACTTTCATGAGGTGTGTAACGCTCCACGGCTTGTTAACACCTAATTATTAACACATCTACATCATAAATGTCAGAGCACATCGGCTTTTGATGCCATCCGCAAAAATAGTAGCCAATTCAAGTTACGACATTACTTTTTCCACACCTTGTATTTAGTTATTATTTTAAAACATGCTTACAAATAAACATTTTTGAAAATGATGTTGTTGCTTTTAAAAGTACCCTCGTATTGTTAATATAAACCTTAGACTCGAGCGATCCGGCCAATTTTGGTCACCGAAATGGAAAATTATACGACCATGGTCTGCATCCAAATCTTGCATCTTTGGCATATACAATCGAATTGTATTAATCTCGAGCATCTGAAACTGTTTCTACCCTACCATGCTGCAATTTTAAAAAAGTATTAATGCTTTTCGACATTAACTTAATTATTTTTTCACCCCTAATGTTACGTTTTTTAAAATTATCGGAGCCATCAAGAAGAATTTCTGCTTCTTTATAATTTATACGCCAAACTGTACAGAGCTTCTTGACCAGTCCAGTTCTTAACCACGATGTCAAATGGAATATTTTAAACTGTCGGCAATTCTCTTACAAAGACATTTAATGTTTTAGAGTTTCTGTTGTCAATGTTTGAACCAGTTAGCCTAAATTGTTTAATAAAGTTCCGGATACTTAATTACTTTAAATTGCCTGACTTATTTATCACCTCTCCTTGTGAAAGGGAACATGAAGTACTTAAAAAAAAAATAAAAACTCACAAATAAATTAATTGTAAAGAGTTTATTAGGACTTGATTGTAAGAGGGTACTGTTTACATAATAATACTATAACACGAAGTGCAGAGGAAATAAATGGAATAAGCATAGGTGATGGATTCCCTCAGTTACCAGGTACTCGTATGTTCTAGAGTTAAAAAGTGTTGAACAAAAATAGAAGCGTATATTTCAATATAAAGTCATAAAGTCTGCATATGAGAACAACATCATCAGAGTATCGGACGAGGTGGATTTTAATTTGTCTGATAATACTATTATTTATTTTTGCTAAATTAGTAGGATACTTTTGTTAAGTAGTAGTAATAGTAGTTTTCCTTCATTCAAATTAAAACATCAACTTAAGCAAAAAACAGTATTCATGGCAGATGTTAATGGAAAAAGCTTCTCGTAAACCAAAGAATTTTTTAATAATAACGACTAAAAACCACAATAAGTCTTTTACCTATCGATATGGGCGCATCAAATCCTCAAAAAATACTTTTTGTTTTATTTTCCACGGTAATAATTAACGCTGCGGGAGAGAGGCTTAAAACTCACAATGAATCAAAACAAATATTTTTTACACACACTCGCTCCAGCCACAATTGATTAAAATCGACAATAGTTAAATAAAATTGAATGACCCACATCAATTGAAATCGCTTGGCACACGTTTGAAAACTAAACTAAATTTTGTGATACGTATATTACGAGTATTAGTTACGTTATTAGTTACGTTATTAGTTTTTAATGACCTTAAAATTTTGAAAATATAAAATTTATTGTAAATTTTTGATGGTCCACAACAATTGAATAGAAAATATTGAAAATCACTAACAAAATACTTCACGCAAACACACCACAAGCCCACATTAGTATTTCATATTCATGTCATGCTTTTCAGCAGTCAACATTTTGCCAATGCACGCGTCCTGATTTGGCACACAGTCAGATTAGCACCCAATCCTCTTGATTTTTGCAACTACCCTCTCAGTTTAGTTTGAAGTATTTTAATATAAAGAAATATAAAATAAAATGTTATTGAAATTTAAGAAACAATAAAATCCATAATGACCGTTACGAAAATTAATCACCCATCACAACATGCAATCGGCTCCTTTCTGCCGCAATAAGTGATGGAAGCGTTGTGTGAATGATTGTGATTTTTATTACTTCTATTGTTGCTTTAATTGTGGTTATATTCCATTATTGGCCATTGTTTTAAGGTGTCCAACTGTGATTTTCAATTCAACAAATAGTGAAATCGCATAAAAGTTTATGAACACTAATCATGTGGAGAGCCTCCGATGGGCAGCAATGACGTATGAGTGCAACTGGGCTTTAAAGTCGTTGGGAATTGATTTTAAACAAAGTTTTTATGCAAATAATTATTGACACACGTTTAAGTTGTTATTAGTAAGAGATTGGGATATGAATAGTGATGGCAAGATTAGTTATAATCAACTATTTTGTTGCGATTAAAGAGCTAATTGTATTGAAATTTCTTTCGAGGATTAATCGATTATTTTGGAAATACATAAACAGTAAACGCCTATAATATGCCGCCAAAGGTTTTCTTGGTATAATGCCAATATATTTTGTGGCAAATAAATTAAAAAGAATAATTTTTACTGGCAGCTCACTTGCCTCTAGATTCTAAAGAAACTCGTTTCCAAGATCCCTTAACGATATTTGTGATTATGACGTGAAAAGTAAAATGGTTAAAAATACTCATTCAGAAGACACGGTTGGAAGTGGACGGAACACGCCTTCTATTGATGTTGAATTCGATTTGTGTTCTCAGCACTAGTGTTTGGCTCACAAACGAAAAGAAAGCTCCCTTTTTAGCGTTCCAGTTCGCGCATTAAAACGAAATGTTATCTTACCCTTACACATTTGCATAAAATTATTGTTTTCTGATTAGAACCATCTGACTGAACCAAATCAGGCGCACCTGCTACAGGAAAGCTCTTATTTTAATCAATTAAAAAACCTCTTAAACTCTGAACCAACTAAAGTATTTTAATTAACTAAGTTATGCTTTCCGCAATACTGTAAATAATTTTTTATCTTACACATTTATTATAGTTTTTAACTTTAGCTAAATTAATCGATTAATTGATAATTGTTTTCCGATTACTTGCAAATAATATTGTATCGGTTTGATTAATCATATGATTAATAAATCTTAACATTTGACAATTGCGTTTAATAACCCAAATATTCCAATAAAATTTTGATTTTGTATGTCTTTTTTTATATGACCAGCACGAAGGGGACAAGCCCCACTCAAGCAAAGCATTGTTCTGGAACTAGGAAAATAGGTTATAGGAAGTAGAAAGTGGCAGTAGTGTTTGTTAGCTTTAATTTAAGTTTTCCCACATTGAAATTGGCAGGAAAGCTTTTGCTCTGAGTTTATTTCACATACGAACAGTTCGGCTAAAGAACGAGATTTTCCTGTAGTAGGTTTTGCTGTCCATGATGAGCCCTTAATGAGGAACGTGTTATATGTGCATATGTTTGGGTATGAGGAACAAGTTTCCTAATTTTATTGGAGCATATTACCGTTGTAGTAATAATAGAACAATGCCCGCAAAGAAAAAAACATGGTTGAAGGAACCATAATCAAAGAGCAACGTATTGTGAATTATATTGCTGTAAATAAGTCATACTATTATTTTGGATAATAATATGTTTCGCTTAGAATGATACAGAAGCAAAAAATGTATTAAGGACATATTTGGTTTGAGTAAAGCGTACTTCATTTTAAGCGCATAATTTATATTCATTTAAGGTGACTTTTTTTATTTTAAAAATTGAACAAGTGCAGAGACACAGTTAACAGTTAGTAACAACAACAAAATAAATAACAAAAAATAAAAAGCAATATAATATAGTGTGTGATAAAAAAGACAATAACAAAGTGCATGGTTAAACCTGTTTAAAAATTGATAGTGAGTGCATGAGCGCACCAAACATTAACGAAAAAAATATAAAAGGTAAGAACAACAATGCTTATTACTCTTTTTCTTACACAAATGCTAATAATGCAATGAACAATACAAATAATAAAAAAAAAGATGACAGTGCTTTTTTAAGGCGCAGGCCAAACGCGTTCTTTTTCCGGAAATATAAACTTATCTTCGCAAATAACAACACCAGAAGAAATTAAAATTCAACCAAAAAACAATTCAGGTACCATATCAAAAATAGTACAACAATCCAACGAAATAGGTAATTTAAAAAACCCCATAAAAAAGTGCAAGCAGGTATGGATCGTTATATAACCATAACCAAAAGGAAGGCCAGTCCTAAGTCTTCGCAGCAAGAGCACACTGCTAAACAATACAAAAGCTCCCAAAGTACTGTAATACCGGTAAGCGAAAACAGATTCTCTGTACTTGCTACAGCGGATGATGAACCTGAACCCGCTGTCAGGGAACAAAAACCTCCCCCGATTTACTTGCGCGAACAAACATCTAACGAAATTGTTAACATGTTGTCTCAGCTTGTAGGTAAGGAAAGCTTTTATGTAGCTTCTATACCAAGAGGACAAATTCAAGAAACAAAGATCCAAGCTCACACTGAGAAGAATTATCCCCTAATCGCAAGTCGCCTCGATGCAGATAATAAGAGCTATTATACGTATCAACTCAAAAGTGCTAAAGGTTTGATTGTCATCGTAAAGGGCAGTGACAGTTCTGTTCCCACTGAGGAAATAAAAAGTGCCATAGAGGTGGAAGGTTATGCCGTAAGGTCAGTGCACAATATTTTAAATAAGAATAAAATTCCCCAACCTATGCATCGTGTTGAAATCCTATATATAATTTGCGCTACCTTTTAAACAGAAGAATAACGGTGGAAGAGCCTCTAAAACGCAACGGTCCCCGTCAGTGTACCAACTGCCAGGAATTCGGACACACGAAAACCTACTGCAAGCTACCATCTGTATGCGTTGTTTGCGGTGATGCGCACCGGACTTTGGAATGCACTTCTTCCAAAACAGACCCCAAGGTTAAAAAATGCAGCAACTGTGGTGAAAACCATACAGCAAATTACAGGGGCTGCAAAGTATTTCAATATGTAAAAAATAATGCGAAAGTCGTACGTAAACCTGAATATGAGCAATATAAAGCTTCCCAATCTCCTCGGCTTCATGCTGGTTCTATTGCTAGTACACAAGCTACACAGCCACACACTAAGCCAAACTTTTCATATGCCTAAACATTGAGAAACGATTTACCTAATGCGAAAGAGGGTGCTCAGACACCCCTCACCAACAATTCGAGCTCGATCGAGAACTTAATACATACAATGAATAATTTCATGACAACTATGCGGGGTATGTTTCAGGAAATGATGCGAACCCAAAACATGCTTCTGCAAGTTTTGCTTGGCAAAAAATGAACCAGTTAAAAATATGCTTCTGGAACCCTAACGGGCTCTCCCAATATAAATATGAAGTAGAACAGTTCCTGCTAGCACATGATATAGACATGCTATTAGCCTCTGAAACACACTTTACTATTAAAAACTGCTTTAGAATTGATGGGTACTTTATATATGACACCAAACACCCAAGCGAAAGGGCATGTGGTGGGACTGCCATTATAGTCCGAAAAAACATAAGGCATTTTCCATTGCCTGAATTCAACGAAGACTTTTCGCAAGCCGCGACCATAAATTTTACTGATTTTAAAATTGTAGTCTCCTCAGTGTATTGCCCACCTAGGCATAAAATCGAACACCATGAATTTGCCAGGTTCTTTGCTACGCTAGGGCAAAAATTTATTGCCGCTGGCGATTACAATGCAAAGCACACATATTGGGGATCCAGACTCCTTAGTCCTAGAGGTAGGCAGTTGTATTATACAGTTCAAGCGAACAAGCTGGACGTCGTATCTGCCGGTAAACCCACCTATTGGCCCACAGACTTTAATAAGTTGCCAGACTTTATTGATTTGGCTATAGTAAAAAACATCAAACGCGACCAACTGTTAGTTAGTTCATCCTATGACCTATCTTCTGATCATTCACCTACAATTGTTATTTTACACGACAGTATTGTCACTGCATCTAAAACCCTTAGTTTCTACCCGAACAGAAACACGAATTGGTTAAAATATAAAATGTATGTGAGCTCTCATTTATCTTTGAACATCCCAATGAGAAATCCAGCTCCTATTCAGGCAGCTGTAGATCATTTTACAGACGTCGTGACTGCCGCAGCCATAGGTGCAACGCCAACAAAGTCATCAGCTAAAATAATATCGTACCAGTCAACAGCAGATATTCAGATGCTCGAAATTGAGAAAAGAAAACTAAGAAGACAATGGCAAAATAGTCGTTCTCCACACATAAAAATCCAAATGAACTTATGGCAAAAAAACTTACGCATTAAATTGAGACAGAAACACCAACTCGCTATCGACAACTTTTTAAAAAACTTGGATCCAATGAAAAACACGGATTATAGTCTGTGGAAAGCTGTAAAGCACTTACAATGTCCTATTGCTTACGAATCCCCACTAAGACTTGAAGACCGTACTTGGGCTAAAAACTCAAGTGAAAAGGCAAAAGCGTTCGCAAATCACTTAGAGACGGTTTTTGCACCACATGATATAAGTAATTCCACTATTCCAATTATTAGTGACACCGTGAATGATCCTATGAAATTTCGGTTGTCTTCTTTAAAATCGACAATTAAAAATACGGATATGAAGAAATCACCTGGACCTGAGCGTATAACAGGATCAATGATAAGAAACTTACCTAATTCAACTGTAAGAATTTTACTTTACATATTTAATGCCATGTTGCGCGTCGGCTTCTTCCCATGCTCTTGGAAGATGTCTGAAATTGTTATGATCCAGAAACCAGGAAAGGACTCAAGCCAGATTATATCCTACAGGCCTATTAGCCTACTGTCAGTTTTGTCAAAGATATTTGAAAAATTATTCGTCTCGAGTGTAACTCCTTTTCTAAATGAACAAAACGTTATCCCAGATCATCAGTTTGGTTTTCGAGCAAGGCATAATACGATTGAACAGCTCCATAGAATCGTTACCATTATTAGATCGGCTTTTGAAAGAAAGCAACACTGTTCAGCTTTATTTATAGACATTTCTCAAGCATTTGATAAAGTCTGCCATGATGTGCTACTTACTAAAATAGTTCGGGTTCTACCTGAAAACACCCACAAGCTTATAAAAAGCTATTTGTCCGATAGAACTTTTAAAGTAAGGTCGAAGGACCAGCTTTCAAGATGTGGGAAAATCAGTGCAGGAGTACCTCAAGGTAGTGTGCTAGGGCCGCTATTATATATCATTTATACAGCGGATATGCCGACAAGCCCACATACATATACATCAACCTTTGCAGACGACACTGCAATTATAAGTGTCAGTAATGATCCAAAGGATGCATCTGAAAAACTGCAGTCCCATATTCATAAGCTAGAAGACTGGCTAAAACAGTGGAGAATAAAGGTAAATCCATCAAAATGTGCTCATGTAACGTTTTCCCTTAGAAGGCAAAAGTGTCCACCAATCACAATAACTAATACCACGGTTCCAGCGGAAACGCACGTTAAATATTTAGGTATCCACCTAGATCGCCGCCTAACTTGGTCCCGTCACATTGAGGCAAAAATAACGTCCATAAAGCTTCGAACAAATCAACTGCATTGGCTATTAAGCCCTAACTCAACTTTGGCTTTGGAATATAAGGTCCTTTTATACAAATCCGTTATAAAGCCAATATGGTCATATGGTATTCAGCTGTGGGGTACTACTCATTGGCAATAACTAGTTAATAATAATTTAGAAATAAGATTTGAATACTTATTGTGAATTTCTTTTAATAGAAAGATTCAATAAAATAAAGTAAAAAAAAAAATATATTATATTTGTATAGTTAAAACACTTTGTGTGTAGCTAATCATTTGATGATGATTATCGGGAATGTTCTGACACTCGCATCTCGCATAACATTTGCGATTGTGACTTGAACTCGCAAAAAAGGTTTTCTGTAAATCGCAAGCAGCTTGACGAGATAAAATTGCACTGACGTCTTTGGCCTAAACCAAACTTTAAACGACCAATTAAATGATAAATAAATAAAATTTAATATGTTTTCCTTTATTTTATATGAAAATAAAAAATATTCCTTTGTTTTGGTAATTTTCTCTGTCCATTGTTTTCTTATGCATCTCATGATCTTTGAAAAGTGTATGTTGCCAGCGCTGTGAGTAAATTAAATAAAGTATTCGGTTAATTTTGCCTATGATGTTAAATCTGAACATTTTTCTAAATACAGATTTTTATGTTAAAACTTGTATAATTCCATTAAGATATTTTTAAGAACACTTTTGGGTATAAAACTCTTTAATAATAAATGTCCAAAGTAAAGAAAATACTCTAAAGTACTCTATTATTCGAAAGTGACAAAATGTAACATCACTATTAAATAAATTAAAAAAGAAAACCGTTGTTCTAATATGCCCAATGGCTTGGAAGAATTCCATACTAAACTTTTGTTAATGCAATCTTTTCTTTATTGCATGATTTTTTTAAAGCTAATATACTTTTTAATTTATTTTTATTGTTGTTTGTTTTGTTTTGGTAAAGCATATGTTCTCATTTCTCGAATACAACTTCGAAATAGGGCAAATCGCAAGCATAACGCGTGAGTTTCAGAACATGCTGGGAAAAGTTTTTAAACATGCCTGTAATTGTAATCAATAACATGTTTATCGCAACTAAAGTAAAGTTTAGAATTAACCATCATATGATTACCACAATAATATAAATAAAAGTAAATTGTTGTAGAGAACATAATGTCTACATGTACTTGTAGTGGAAAGTCTTACAACTTTTCGTACGAGTATTACTGAATATGGAAATCGAACAAAGAATAGATTTTTGTATCACCAAACCATTCTGAAGAAAAAAATATGAGCCCTTTTCGCGCAAAAAACAAAACAGCAATATTCTTAATATTATTATAGTTATACATAATAACATTTCCTATGGCCTCCAACCATTAGCGTGAACCATATGAGGGATTATAATGAAATACAACCAACCAGAGGGAGGTGTCCAAAACAAACAAAAATGTTTGTAAAATTATAATAGAATATTAACTTGGTACGAGTATTACAATTCTAACGAGGAGTGTACACACTTGTACAACATTATCGTCACAGCAGGATGTTTAACATAAAAAACAACAAAAAGTTGTATCCCTTTGGAAAATGTTGAATGATAATGCCGCTCGGTTTTGTTTTGTGTTACGAATATTTCTCTTGTACTTAGCAGCCCAGCAACATTCTAATGCATCTTGTAATAATATTGTTGATGATGGGTCCTTAGTATGAGTGAATCGTATACACACATACGAGTACCATCATTTATTATCGCTTTAACAATTACTATTGTCCTGTCATGCTGCGCTTTGGCTCTCTCATCTTAATCCACTTGGTTCCGGAGAAAGCATATGTGTGTGTTTTTGTAGATTTCATATCCTTTAAAGCTCAACAAGAAAACACGAAGTGAGCAACTGTTTGGCTTGAATCCGGATATGTTTTCTCCATGGCATTTCTCTGAAGAGCTCAAATGAACGTGTGGCATTTGGTTGGTTACTCAATTGAAAATTATAATAGAAATTTGTCTTTGTTGGAATAAGATTAAGCTGTTCTCCGCCACAGGATACGGATGTAGGACAGGATAAATTATGAGTTTGTGGTTTGGAGGAATTTCTGAAATAACAAAAATTCCTGCGATGTAAATTAAAGACAGACATAATTTGATTTATTCTCGCAAGAGATGTTTAATTAATAGCAGTCTTTTTAAGTCACACAAAGGTATTTTTTGGTACATTTTTTTTATTAAGGGCTTCAAACATTAAGTTTAAGGCTTGGTTGGGTTGATGCTTTTATCTCGTTATTTATGATTGAGAATATTTTAAGCAACAGAAACAAGAACGATCCCTTCAAAATCGGAAGCAGTGTTAAAAACGCTGATACATATGAGCTACCAGAGTTTGCTGCCATTTCAGAAAATAAAAACGCCTCCTTAAAAGAAGAGAGTGTGAGCAAAGATTCCTTCATCCAGTTGACGGAATTCCAAAATGTTAGTTCATTTACCAAAGCTTCTTCCGATTAATTTTATTTACATTTAAGGTTTTTGTGTCTGAAAATTGGAACTAAAGTTTGATTAAGGAAACCTAATTTATCGTTATCAATATTTTCAGCACTAGAACTTATAAACTTAAAATCTGTACTTTTAAATCCGTCTATATAAAATCGACTAGGAAATCTTGATATCATATATATAATATAAAGTTAGTCTCTACATGTTGAGTAAAAATATGGTTTTTGGGTGATCACGACAACCATACTATTTTCTCGACGGAAAAGAAGTGAAAATGTTGTCTTTTTGTATTTTTTTTATTAAAATATTTGTTTGTGCCACAACTTCCTTTACATCTCTGAAACAGATTTAAAGACAATGTCAGAATATGTTAAAGGTTAATGCGGATTTTTCTCACAGCTATTTTTAAGTTATACAGTTTGGAGATAACGGTGAGTTTCGGAAGCCAGAATTCATCACCCCCAATTACATAAGGAACAACTTTCAGTGTCTTCAGTCCAAAATCTTGATGATGTGTTCGCTGCCAATCAGTTCATTCATTTTTTGTCGCAATAATAATGTGATTCAATCAGAAGCGGTGTATTGCTCTTAGGTTATATTTACCCCGACTATACTTTTTCTCTGCGTGTATTAGAAATGACCATCACCAACTTCCTCAGCTAGTGTCTTATTTTGCAATTTTTACTACAAAGTGGCAGTAAGGTAAAATGGCACCGGAGATGTTGTAAATTCAGAGCTCTTCTAAACATTAACAATTTTATGTTCATAAAGTTTCATCTAAGAATATTAGAGAAGCATTCACTTGCTTTAATACGTAAAACTGTTTATTATTTTCAATGTCACCATCAGCGTCATCACCATTCTTTCTCCTGGTGCACTTTGAGCTAAACACCTGATGATAGTGAATGATACTAACTTACGGGGGTTATTATGTTACCTTTCCTCTTATTTGATAATAATGTTGACTGTTTGTTTGTCTTCTGCAGGGATGCTGGCTTTTTAGCGACTCTAATGACTGTAATAATCATTTTGCCAAATGGTGATGGTTTGCTTAGTTCATCTAAAGCTGGTTGAAATGTATTTCTGTATTTTATGCCACATGCACCAAAATGTAAAGTCTTTTTTGTTTTACAAGCAACAATAAAAAGGTGTTGGTCTTATTTGTCAAATTGAAATGGTGGAAAGCATTTAAAAGTTTCAAGTTTATTATTATTTTTTTTTTTGCTACAAATAAAAGAGAGAAAGATAAAAGTTTTTAGTATTTGTATGAAAGTGTTAAGTAGTTTGCGTGGTTATTTATTTTAAGATTTGATTTTTAAAGTTGTTTTGAATCTCCTTAGGTTTGGGCTACAGCTCACTTGGGTCAAAAAGATAGGACCTGTTACCTGCAAACAGTTATGACAAAATTAAGTAGAAGAAATGAAAATCATAGCTATTGAAAATTAGATACGGCAAGGTAAAATGGATTTTAACAAATACGTCATTTTGGCGCCGCTTGCTTTTCTTCATACTGACGGCTTCAACAGTAGCGCTTACGATACACTTCCAACGGGCATTAACTAATTTTTAGTAGGTAGAAGCTACTAGGTCACATTTTGTGAAGAATGATTAAATTTGTTAGGTTCTTCGGACAATAGCTTGAGTCACCGTTATAGCGCATCATATAAGATGTGTTCTTAAGAGGCCTTGAGAAGATTAAGTCGGCAACATTGTGGTACCACATTGCGGCAATTAACTCAATATTAAATAGTACCAGATCGGCGTTCTTGTTATTGACCGCCATACGCAAAGAAAACACATGGTTGAGGTAACCATAATCTTAGAGCATTATGAATTATACTGTTGCTAACAAATCATATTATAATTGTAGATAAAAAAGCAACAAATTTATGTTACGTTTGCGGTACAAACACAATCGACTAAAGCCATCGAATGATTAATAGTTAACTTTTTAAACACTTAACCCTCAATATTGCCACCCTTTGATTAAAACCAAAAAGAATTTTTCATATTATGGATATTAAGAATATTTTATGGTCAGAGTTATTGTATTATTTTAGTAAAAATTGTCTTGTTATACTTAACCATGTTGGTTGGAAATCATCTATTGATTGAACAATAACTTGTTTATCGAAACTAAAGTAATGTTTCGAATGGTTTTAAATAACAATTATATGTTTGCTACAACATTAATTGGTGGAAGAATACATAATATGGTTGTCGTGACCATACATCAACAATGTTTTTTATGTGCGCTGGTTTTAGTTTTAAATTTATTAAGTTATTTAGTTTTTAAAAAAGTTTTATTTTTTTATTTTTTAAATAAATTTTCTAATTGGTTTCATATGTTAATTAAGTCCAAAAGATGTATAAAATAAATTTCATTAAATAATTAATTAAAATATATTAATTAGTTAGTTAAGTCAACTAAAACCTTAATTATATTTTTGTGTGTATGATGACACTGAAGATGGCACAAACCAAGCTAGACAAGGGATGGCGGAAATTCGATTCGAATATCTATAAAATTGCATTTAATTTTAAAAGCTTGAACACCATCCTAATACACTAACTAGTCCGAAACATCTTAGATAACATTGGCCAGATTATCAGCCGATCACAAGAGACCTAAGATATGAAAGAAAACCTCAAGCTATGGCTGCACTTACATAATTAATCATTATTAGTACAATAACTTTAGAAAGATACAAGAATTATTTTTAACAAACAATTTAATTTATTTAAGGTTTTTCTGAAAAAATGATTAGCGTGAAAATACCTTGGAACCTAAAAGTTATTGGGTTTCTATGCCCTGATGGGCGTCTTTATTCAATAAGTACACAAAGACCTAATAAGTCTGCCCTTTTCCAGTTCAAATATGAAATTTTTGAATATAACTCCCATTTACAACGAGCATTAATACGATTTTCAGTTTTGGCCAGGTGTAATATTTCAAAACAATATTCGAATTCGTATTCATTGTCATCGCGTAACAAAAACACAAACTTCGAAAAAGAACCCTTGTCAAGTTTGACGATTGTGCTGTTGTTGTTTTTGGCTGTTTCTCCTTTTCCTCGAAGAGTGAAACATAAAATGAAATTATTTCAATTTTCAATTGTTTGGCCGATTTTAATCTACAGATTGTCTTTATGTTATTTGTTTCGTATTTATGCAGCATATTGTTTTGTCCTCTGTCAACTTTAATTCAATTTTAAGGACTCAAGTGTCACACAAACAAAAAACTCTTGTGGGCAAATCACGACTACTGTCTGCACTCAATATGCAAAAATTCGAATTGCTTTAGGGTTGATTTGAATACAATCGCACATGTTTTCGTTTTCGATGCGTTTAGAAAACGGACTCCCTTCTGGATATGTTACATATTGTTGCATGTTATGAATATTTCATGAAGTGAAATGTATAGAATTTCATTGTTTTGACATAAAAGACATGTGCGCTCGTGCGCCTGCGCTCACTACTCGAAATTTGATGGTGCAATTCAAATCTCGACGAGTGCTGCTACACTTTCCCATTCATTCAAAAGCCAATTTTAATCAACTGCCGTGTTACGATTGTTGAAAACATAAAATAATAAAAAGAAATATATTGTATTTTAATGAAGTGGCAGTGTTATTATTTGGATTTGTTGTTGCCTTTTTCCATACGAATGCTCATTATTGGAATTAAGGTTTTATGCTTTAATCGCTTTCTTTTCTAATTTTGCACAATTTGTAATTTATGTTTTTAAGGTGAGCGCATTTCAATAAACTGCAAGACAAATAACTTTTTCCCCGACGAAATTAATGTTTTTTTATTAAAATATCTGAGGAAGGTACGATCGGATCTAATAATTCTTTGAAGTTTTAAAATCGGTTTTATGGTGTGCCAGAAGGCTCCGGTCTGTTGCACTACGAGGGTCTCCATTAATGCTGTGCATAGTTGAATAATTCCATCAGAAAAAAAATCTAACAGACATCAGTCGCACTCCAAGGAAATCGCCACAAAATGATTTTTCGTTGCCATCACACAAAAAACATAATTACGCAAAATGCAACTCTGTTTGCATTGACAATATTGATTGATGATATTTTCCAAAATCAGGAAATCGAACAGACCCGTCGCGCACGTTCATCTTTATAATAATTTTTTTTTACACACGTACGATTTCTGATAGATCTAACGACTAAATCTGATAGTGAATCATGCATGCATGACCTATGCTCGGTATAAACAATTTGAAACTTTTTATTAAAAAAAAACTTATTCATCAGCCATTCGCTGTTCGGAATGGACAAAACGACGACCTAACTTTCGAAGGTACCTTGTACCGGCAAAGAGGAGTGAAAAAGGTTTCAGAAGATAAGAATATTGAAACCGTACAAACTTACAGAAAGAAAGACGTCTGTAGACATTTCGTAACTTCCTGACGAGTAAAGATGCCATAATAATACGGCACAAGAAAAAGTTGGGATCAATAAATTTGATATTTATATTAAAGATTTCTTCGTAAAATATATTTTCCATACCTGCAATCACAGCACACTTCTTAAACACGCAACCAATTGTACGAGTCGTATGTTATGATAAACAAATATTATTCGATTAATGGATCATTGAACTTAGCAATTATTAATTCTAATTAATCGATTAATAAGTAGGATAAATTGTTCGCGTATTTGAAAATAGGATCCTTGTAAATTTTACATTTACAGAAACTAGAACTTTAAAGAAACTAGAGTCCTAGTGGTGGAATGGCGACATTTTTGAGTTTTTTGCTAATAGGTCCGAAAACATATCTGTTAAATCGGAATACCATTCGTTATTTATTTTGAAACGTAAAGCGTATTTTTAGAAAAATAAAATTATGAAATTGACAAATGTTTTAAAAAAAATTGTTCAACCTCATATACATACAGTTGCTCACAAAAATATTTTGCTTACATTCTTTTAGCATCAGTTCCATTATTGTTGGCTAATAAAATATAAAGTATTATATACTCAGGTAGATTTTTTTATATACATGAATTACACCCTTTGCACGACCAGTTACTTAGTTTTTTTTTTTTTGCTTTACTTTTAACAAGTGCGGAATTTAAGGGTCACAAAGAATATTTTGCCTAATAAGGATGGGCCTTATTTTTTATGATGTTTGGGTTATTCCTTTTTGTTTTAATTTTGTCTTTTTACTTACAATTTGAAATAATGTTCTCATTCTGCGCAGACGTGAAGTTTTTGTAAATAAAATGCCTAAACGAAAAGAATTGAATTGTTCAGAAAATATTATTTTGTAGCCCCATAATCAGGGGAAATCAATAAAATACATTCTTAAAGAAGACTAGGAAAAAACCCCATTTATCTGCCCCGAAAATTAACGAAAAGCTTAGGGCGTAGTGTAAGTGACGTAAGGATCCGTAGGGTTCTAAGGTCCGATAATATTAACGGTTGTGTGGCAGGAAAGAACCCTTTTATATCCGAAGTTAACAGACAAAAGCGTTTATTACTGGCTGAGCGAAAGTTAATTCAACTCATTTGAGTTGGATAGATAACGTATAGGGTTGCGCACGCCAAATGAATCTCTTAATTTAAAAAATATAAAACCAACAGTAAAACATGGTGGTGGTTCTCTAATGATGTGGGGCAGCATGTCGGCGTATGGAGTACGAAAGTTGGTTTGTGTTGAGAGCATATTGGATAAGCATGTTTACCAGTCGATTTGGAGGGAGATTCTGATGAAAAAAGGGTCTATCTAGGAGCATGATAATGACCGAACACATACAGCCCTGAACGGTAAACTGTGGCTCTTATATAACACCAAACATCTACCTGAATCCCACTGAAAATCTTCGAGCTTATCTGAATGAAAAATTCCAAGAACACAACCTTTCCTGCAAAGCAACTTTCAAACGGGTATTGGATGAAGAGTGGTGCAAAATCCCGCCGGAATAATGTCGAAACTTAGTAGAATCAATGCCGCGACGTCTGGAATCAGTTCTAGAAAGCAATGGATTCCATACAGAATATTAAAATGATTCCTTTTATTCCTAAAGTAATATAAAGTATGATAGAAATTAAGACAGTAAAATATTTTTGTGACCTGCAAAAGTTTTAAATATCTCCAGCATTATAAATGTATTCTAAGCGTAATAAAAATAGAACTAATGTTTAACTTTTCATTAAAAATATTTAATAAGAAATACAAACACTTAAAAAAAGTATATTTTTAATAAAGCATTTTTTCTTCAAATGTACTTTATTTCACATAAGTAAAATACTTATGTGAATAACTGTATGTATTTTTTTTAATACGATTCACGTTTCAAATTTGTTTATATTGTAGATTTTTAGAACGATTTCGAAACGAATATATGCCATCTTCAGTGTCTTTATTTTGTTGATTACTACTGCTACTTGTTGATTATTTAATAGTAATCTCAAATATTCCTGATGATTTTTAAATTCTATTGGGAGTTACAAAGTCAAGAAAAAACATGATAATTAAAAAAGGTTTTTTCATGTATTAAAATTATTCAAATAATTTATTTGATTATTTTCTTTAGTTGCATACTCATTACTGGATGTAACCGATTTCATATTTTATTATTACAGTATGTTATTAACCATATTACTAATTATTTCACGGCGTCTAGAGAATAAATTAAATCTTTATTTAGTTAGTTCAATACTTCCAGATTCTATCCTTTTCATTTCGACATTTAATTTCTTTGTCTCATTCTTTGTTTTCATTTATCCGGCAACCGAAGTATTTAAAATCTTAAATTCGTTTTATATGGAGTTGAGATGTGGTCGTCTACTTATGATCATTTATGTTTATCGGCAACAAATTACTGTGGCGGCTAAGAGTATCAACAATTTCCTGAAGAACTTGCAGGTTGTCTGCTATTAACATCGTGTCGTCTTTATTTCACAATTGGCTCCGATACCGATGTTTATTGAGTCAAGAGCTTCTAAGAAGATTTGTTCAGAATATATATTGAAGAATATATGTGCAAACGAATTTCTACAGAGGAAAAGTTAGAGTTTGTTTTTAATTTAACAAACACAGTGGATACTAACTCATCTCTGCATTTGTTGAGTTTGTTTTGCACAGCACTGTTTGTGTAGAAAGTATATGAAAATGTTAAAAGTCTCGTACTATTTTTCCCCTTTGTTCCTTTTAAATCAGTTTTGATTTCCCTTAAATTCGTGTATTGGATTTCCAGTTACCCGCAAGTTGTTTCCACCACGACGTGAATGTTTTTCCCGAAACATACGCAAAGAGATGTAGGAAAGATGGGGTTGTTAGCGATTTGTTTTCCTTTCTGTTCTGGTTGTTGTTGGTTTGTTATGTGACTTTTTACAAAATTGAGTTTGTTTTTCATTAACACCTTTCGAAATATTTACATTTCAAAATACATCCAACCGTTTTCCCGTTTCACTTTGTTTTTGTTATTTTAGGTGCAGTCTGTTACATCCTAGGCATTTCTATTTTTGTTTGTGTTGCATTAGAGTGTTGTCATTTTGATTTGAGTATATTTTTGCTTTGCCTTTGCTTGTGATCGGCTCATTGATTTTTACTTTATGAAGATTGCCTGATTTTAATTTACACCCGTTCGTCTATGCAGCCGTATGTATTGTGTTTCCTCCGTTATCTCTTTTTTTCATCATTCTTGTACAAAAGCAGCAATTGGGGCAAGTGTTTCCTTTCCTCGTTTCGATTGTAGGTTTGTGTGTTGTTGTTGTTACTATGTTTCTATAGATTTTATTGTTGCTGTTGTTGTTCAATTGTTTTGTTTTAATTTTCAAATGTTATTTCACTTTCTTGCAATAGCATCAACAGCCATCAACCAGTAGTTTATCTTGTTGTGCTTTGTTGACTTAAGTTCATCGGATTTATTAACTTTTAAACTTTTCATACAGACTGTCTGTATGGCTGAATGGCTGTTCACTTGATCGGTTTCGAAAATTAAATGCAAATATTTGATTATCACAGACAAAGAAAGGAGTTAAAGTTTTAATATAAATATTATCGTTTTGCATGAATATTATTTAAATTTGCCGACTGATTGGGAAAATGCGAGTGTGTTGTGGTTGGAAAGTCAGTTTTCATAACGTTTAAAGCATAAGAAACTAATTTTGTAAATAAAGAATAAATGCTAAATTTAGAAGAGAATATTGCTTCAATGAAGGTCGATAGAAGAAGATGCAAGACGAACCAAGTAAAATTGCATGTCATGCCATATAATACAAAAACATAATGCTTTGCTCGATTTTTATATTACCTACACTATCAGCTGTTTCTATTTAATATTTCAAAAGTACATCCATGTAAAGGGAATGTATAGAAAGTTAATGTAATAACAGCCTAGTGGTTAGTTATATAATTTATACTTTTGGTATTAATGTTGTACATATTCACCATTTGCCATAAAATACTCGTATATCCCTACTAGTTCACTTAGTAGCACTTCATTGAACGATTTCTTCCATCTGCGAATTATGTTTCATCACCAGTGTTGCCAGAATTACTAGATGTAACATTAGCAAAAATCAAAGGATTTTAAACGAAACACCTTCAAGATCTGCTCCTTTCTATTTTTGCGTTAATAATTCCTCTTGTATGTAATTATCAGATGGTATAATTTTATACAAATCTGAAAATACCAATGAATTAAAACAGTGGCAACTTTTAAGTCCCTTCTGAAGACTTGTTACTTGAGTTTTCAGTTGCGTTTGATTATTATTTTTCATTTTAGCGTGAAAGGAGAAAACAAAAAGTACCAAAAACTAAAATGTGACCAGCAGATTCGGTAGTGTTCATTGTGGGGTTTCGCCACACCGCGACAATTAAAAATTAAAGGTTTTAAAACTGAAACAGAAATCGAATCCAATGCCGATTCATCAGACAATATCTTAGGTCGAGCGAACTCATTTGTTTTATGAATTCTTAATATGTCTTTAAGTTTCAGGACCTAGGTGTTCTTAAATATTAAATTCATAAGCTCAGTAAGAGATAACCAATAGATAGTCTTAATGAAATAGTCTTCAAAGGTCATAATGGCGGTTTGGAAAAAATTTCATCTTAATTCAGGTTGTTAGGACATTTCTTCCTAACCAACTTCTACAAATTCTGTTCTGTTGAAAACGGCCCCCTTATATACAAAGATTATGATTTCTGCTTTATACCGCAGATATTTCCATGCTACAGCAAAGTAATAGACATGTAATGGGACGAATCACGATAAATTCTGTGGTACCGCAGGGCTCCGAATTTTCTCCTAAACTATTTTTTATATTTCCAATCCTACCTGTTCTTTTGGAGATGAAAGCAGCATTTGCCATTCGTTTTCATTTAGTAATAGATCAAACCTTTCGCAACTTGGAGACACCAGGTGCAATACGAACGATATGCTCAACCTACATCTAACGATAACGTCCGAACGGGGTCATGCGAACAGGGTGGATTTTAATCCACGTAAGACCCAATGTTGTGTGCTTACTCACAGACGCAAGGCAGATTATGTTGTTATGTCGTTTTTCCTCTGAATTCTGGCCCAAAATATTGTTGATAGACATAACCGGTAAAATTGTTTTGGTGTTTAATCAAAGTATGAGTATTCTGAGTCTTGAGTGATTAGCGCGTTGACTATGTCAGTTACGTAATTTTGAAACCGTTTGAAATTAAAAGACAATGGAAGTTTTTCTTAGTCGACTTCTGATGGTGTATCCCAACTGTTGATTTAATTTCCGTGAAATGGAGGAACACAAGATCATTTGTTCAGCAGGATAATGAATGTTTCTCAAATACCAAGAAAGTCCTCTTACATTGGGGACATTTTAATCAGTTTCATAAAACACGCCTACATCAGCGGAAATAGGAAATTGTTTTTTTTATCTTCAAGTTTATGAAATTATTGTTCATCGCAGGTACATGACTGCATTAATAGTTAAAGATTGAGTGTGTGTGGCAACGTTAAGCTGTCATTTGGACTAAATCTCTTTGTAAGAAGCAATGTATCGACGCTCTTAAAACATCAAAAGTATTCCAATCATAATTGCTTTGGACAACAATTGTCAACTCTTCTCTTTTCATCCTACTTAAGTGAAATTTATTTAGTTAATATTCACTTAATGCGGCTTAAGGGCAACCGTGGATACGGCGATAGAAATTTGATAGTGTGTAATATTTAGTTGATTTCGCAATTTGAATGGAGATAATCGCTACAAAAATGTTTCCAATGATTAAAATAATTTTCTTTCTGGTGGCATTTCTGGTGTAATGCTAAGTAATTAAATTAAAATATAACGAGCGTGTTAAAGCTTAAAACAGTTGAATGGAAGAAAATGTTACTGGTCCACAATGGAAGCAAGTGTTCTGGTTCCCAAAGTTCTTGACCCGATCATAAACATTATTATCGTCATTATTTCTACCAACAATCTCAAATCCCAGCAAGGGGTGGACAAATTTGCACATACACACAAACATACCCAAGAAGATACTAGATTCATTTAACAAGGATTATTGCAATGTTTCGAACATTCATTAGTATGTGTAAGAGAGAGCGACGTACATAGGGCACCCAAAATGAAGAAGAATACTTAAGTATGAGTGAATAAATCTGTTTTGATGTTAATCCTCGTTATTCACTGACTGCACATTTAAACACTAAGTTTTTTGTATGTATACATACGAATGTATGTACTTATGTGTGTTCCATGTGTAATTTCAGGATCATAACAGATACAGAACGGAAAACAGAAAATTCACTTTAGTTGTTGTTGGCTTCTCTTATTTTTTGTTTTGTTATTATCCTCTAAGCCTGTCTCTTGCTCGTTTGTCGGCATATAAAGTATGATAAATACCCATTGAATTAATTTATAAAAACATTTTTTGAACGTTTCTGGGTTCATGTATTTGTTGTTGCCTCGGGTGTTGAAGTTCTCTGGGCATTTGTAGACTTTAACCTACTTTATTTAATATCTGACTGGCTGTCATCATTTAAGCATAAGTGGCAGCAGTTGATTAAAATCAACTAGAATTTTAAATGTGAAATAGAAAAATGGAAAAAAATCCAGGGCGACTGCTGCAAAGCTACCTTGAAATCAATGCAAACATTTGCCGAAGACATTCATAGATCCACGGGGAAGGGAAAATGGGACAACCTAAACGAATAAAAGTAACCGTTTTCCTAAAGGAAACATGTTTGCATTTCCTTTAAAATCGTAATCTAGAGCCCTATCTGGGCGAAGTGCATAATTTTTGTTTATTTGAAAACTGGTGCTTAGAAATTCTGTATGGGAAATTCTTATATTTTACAAATTATATAATTGTTGCAATATTAAATTATTTTTATGTTGTCCACTTCAAATAACAAATAGTAAGGCATACACAATTTGAAAATGAAGAGAAAGATTTGCAAAATAGGGTTCATTTTTATTGTTGTAAAAAGTACCTCGCAAATGTCTGGACCTTTTCGATGTAGACGAGAATGTTTTATTTTATTTATTTGCTTCAAAGGAATCGTTAGTCTTTTATTCCATAAAGGATTTTCCAAAAAAATCAAATTATGAAAGTGCTGTAGCTTAAGTGGTTTACTTGCCTGTGTTCTTATCTCAGCCCCTTCCAATCAGTAACATATTTTTTTTGTTTTTCTGTCGATTTAAGAGGACCCTGTTATTATATTTCATAAACATATAATTTGTTCGTTATTTTTATTTCCTGATGATGCTACAGGATAGAGTAGCGAAATACCGAAGAATAAAAATATAATTAAAAAAAAGACCTTCAAGCTTGGACAATTTTAATAAATTAAATTAAAAAAAGGTCAAGAATAGCTATAATTTTAATTATCTGCAATAATAATATGATTTGTTTACAACAATATAATTCTTAGATTATGGTTACCTCAGCCATGTTTTTTCTTTGCATGCGAGTAAAGATTTTATTTTCTCACAGCCTGTCGTAGTTTTAATGTTTAAATATAATTTCTAACAAACTTTTCATACAAAATCATCTAGCCGAAATGTTGAATTCCTTTTCTATATAAGAATATATTTTTACTAATCGAAACATTTAGCGCTTCTGTTTTGATCAGAACATTTTAAAGGTTTCTTGATTTGATATTCCCACAGGGTGATTGTTGATGAAGATTTTTGGAACGAATTTCCGTCATGGCTTGTCAAGTGTATTGTCACATGTATAATAGTGTATGATCTTGAGGTATCGTTCTATATCGCACTAAAATTTTGTTATAAAATAGTTTGAATTGGTGCGGACACTGAACCAGAACTAGAGCCTACATTGTGTAGAGGAGTATGATTTGTAGTAGAATAAATAACGTGCGATGTGTTGGTATGTTTTCCACATCCTATTTCAGTTTCTTGCAACAATATTTTCTTTTAGTGACCATTAGAAAGTAAACAACGCCTGCGATATTGCTAAGTCTTCTTGGTGTTCTTTGTGTGTGTGTGTGTGTGTGTGTGTGTGTGTGTGTGTGTGTGCGTGAGTTCTTTTCCATTTGTAGTATGGAGTTGTTTATTTATCAGACGTATTTACGTGGGTAATGGATGCTTTTTAGATTTTGTTTATTATTTTATTTCTATTGTTGTATATTTTACTATTTTTTCTTCTTTTATTTCATAAAATAAATAAATGTTGACCACTTTATGAATGTTCCGGATAAAGAAATCGAGAATAGAATAAAGAAAGGGGAGGAAGTAAAGGGGTCCAGCACTGAAAGCTCCTACTATGCACAATGACACATACATAGATTTGTTGAAACTGGGGATTTTCTGTGGCTTTTCTTTCCAAAACCATGGTCATCACTTTAAATCCATCACTCATGTTGTCAAAATCACAGCAACTTCCAGTGATCCTAGGCTACATTTAAAGTGATTTCATTCACACTACTTAAGGCTTCATTCACACCAACGAACACACCCACACAGCCTTATTTCCAATAAACCATTCAAGATACAACAAATGTAAATATGATAAGCACGGAATCATTCAGCGTCAGAAATATGCGTTTCCACTTCTGCTTATATTTGGACGGGATATTGAATGAAATAAATACACTGAATATAATATGGACTATTACTCTTCTGCTATCCGCTTTTAAGGGGATATTTGTTCAAAACTGCGAACATTAGATTTCTAGCGCTGGTGACTTCCACTGTGTGTTTTTTAATTTGCTTGTTTACGTAGAATATGGAATAACGAAAATTGTGGACATTAAAGAAGAGTCGAAGAAAACCCTGAAAAATTGATAGGCCTGAAGACCACAATAGAAACCAAACAAACCGTAGCTCTGTATGGTTCAAAGTTGGACCTGTTCTTTCGCTACCAGCTTTTTAAAGACTTGCTTCCTTCCAAAAGCAAAGGGCGTACTTTAATTCTGAGCAATATATCATGCAGTACCCTGCTGACTGTGCCAAGGGACGGAATCATCTCCGAGCTAGTGCTTAGTAGGAGATTCAATGTCACAATCCCGGATAGGGTCACTGAGGAGAACGGTGGTCCCTGGGTTGATACCAAAAATCTGAAGTGAATCATGGACGGATCCAATCCAATCTCAGCATGCGTTTGCGATAACTTAGGTACGGGTTTAAAGGGGACGCATATTGTTATTTTCTCAGGTAGCCAAAGCTGCCCTGAAATCCCTTTTGTGGGTATTTCAATCCAGGCTTGTTTTGGAGTGTTTGAAACAGAAACTAGCCTCTGGAAATGAGGGTTTCTTGTACTGACTTCGTATCCACAATGGCCATAAGGGCAATGAGTTAGCGTATGAATTAGCCAGGCGGTCCGCTGATACGCCCCTTTTTGTCCCAGAGCTATTTTGTATATCACCGGCTACGTAACTAATCAGAAGTGAGGAACTGTTGACCGCAAAGGAAGCTTGGATTTCTTCTCCATTTATAAGACAGGCTTCATTAAACCCTTTTCCTAAAACAAAATCGCGGAATTAAATAGGAATGACCTTCGACTTTTGATTGGTTTTATGTCCGTTCATATTCAAATGTACAAGCCTTTGTAGAGGGGAATTCGGATTAGTTCTGCTTTGTCTTCTGTCTATAAGACGACTTAAGTACTGAGGTCTTTAAGACTTAAGTACTGAGCTTCATTGGAATCGTTATACAGAGGTTGGTTTAATTAATGATCCATAAGGTGTCGCAGTGCTGGTTTGTGGATCAGATTGAACTGTCTTTATTTTTAAACAAATCGTTGAAAATTAAAAACCACCCAACGACAAGGCGAAAATTGCTAAAAGATCAACAATTTAGAAACACGTAAAAGTGAAACTGAATTCGAAAGGAACTCCAAAATTAGAAAAACTTATTCAAATTGCGCAGACTAAAAAAGGTTCACACAAATTCTGAAAAATACCCCGATTAGAATAAAAAAAAATCGCATGAATCTTAAACAAATTTTTAAATAATTTTCTTCAGAAACAACCAAAAACCCTTTTCATCCCTTTTGGTCCTTCACACTCGCGTGAAGATATGGCACAGCTGAATATATCATTATTATAAATTGTTGTTCTTAAGTTTGCAATTGTCTTGAAGTTTTTTGAAACAACTAATCGCTCTTAGAAGAGAAATTTATTTCTTTCCTTACAAGCTTTTTGTCATCCTTGGGATTTTTATTTATTTTGTTGCACTTTTGCTATTACTGCTGTTGTTTTTGTAAGGACAAGGATTGCAAATTTCATATTATCGTGTTTACTTGCTTAATGCTGTTAATGTATTGATCTTAAATATATTTGTACTCGTGTGAATGTGATAATGACAACCTCAATGAGTTTGGTGCGATGATGAGTTTAACTTAAATTTGTTCCCCCTTCATTTGTAAAATATTTACTTACAATCATTACTATACAATTTTTCGATTCTTTAAGTAGTTTATTTCTTTTCTATCCGAGCATTTATCCTTTCTTCGATAATTGATGACCTGTTATACGATTAGTTTCGTTGCTGTTGGTATGATGTTCTTCGCTATTCTAAACAGAAACACATACACGTCCACTCTTATTCTTATTACATTCTTCATATTATATTCGTAAAATAATAAATTATTGTATAAATTATTTACATGGTAAATATGATTTCGTATTTTTGAAACTTTGTGTCCGAACAAAGTTACTTTCTTAGGCGGAGGTCAAGCTGATGACGGGTAAAATGTTTAAAATTCGGCCAAGTCAAAGCTGTTTTTTTTTAAATGAAATTCACACAAAATCATGTTAGATCCGATTCAGAATCGTATTCATCCAACTAACTTAACGCTCGGCGGACCTCCTGAATTATTTAATGTGGCCTCCAAAAGCACTCAGTTTACTCGTCTTTATGTCATTGTGTAAGCTGGTGATTTGGGAAGAAGTATTTAATTTGATTGACTGTTAAATGACTGTTTTCTTGTTGTGATCTTTTACTCCGAACAATAAATGTTGGAACAGAATACGACTGCAACTTCTAGCACTAATCGCTGTGAGAGAAGGAAGGCTAATCAATATAAAAGCTACAACCGTAACCACTAGTTTTGTTTTACGGTTCTTACTTTATTTTTGTGAATTTTTTTTAAAGAAATTTACAATAAGTATTCAAGTCTTATCTCTAAAATTATATTTATTCCAATGTTATAACTATTTTATTGTATTCAAATATTAATAAACTATCTACTGTTGGGAAGTTTATTTACGAATTTGGACGAGTATGTTTTCCTGGATAGTGGCAACTTCTACATATCTGCGGTTATTATCATTTCTTACATACCAGGGAGCGCAAACAACCAATCATAAAATCCTACACTGTAGTTGATTGGTGCGCAAGCTAAACGCCATATGACCATATTTGGTTTATAACAGATTTGTATAAAAGGACTTCCAAATGCTAGGGTTGAGTTATGACCTATTAACCAGTGTAGTTGATTTGTTCTTAGTTTTATGGCCGTTATTACGACCAAGTTAGGAACGTCTCGTTCTTTTAAATAAAAATTATTTTGTTTGTTATTGTTATAGATGGACACTTTTGTCTTCTAGCAAGTTCTTTAGCTAACAAACATGAGACTGAAGTTGTTCGGAAGCATCCTTCTGATCTTGGTTAACACTTGTAAATGCAGTGGGTTTGTTGGCATATCAGCTGTGTAGATGATACACACATACAGTTTTCCAAACAAAAAGTAGAGACAAATTTAATCATTTTTTTTCCTTAATACTTTCCTCCCTAGAAGCTTCAGCTGGATCCGCGCCTGATAATTTTTGTGCAATTCTGACTGCAGATTATATATGTATGTCGTCATGCTTTCTGATGGTAAATTTAAAGAACGCTACATTTGAAGAATATATGGCAACATTGTAGCAAGAGAGAGTGTGTTCAAATGACAGCATAAGAATAAACGCCCTCAATATTAAATAGATTATATCTCACGACTGAATAGCTTAACGGCTTAGAAAAGTAAAACTCGTTATGCCGCAGTTCTGTTTTATCATTAAGGTTAGGTTTTATAAGACGATCGTTCGTTCATGTGATCGTATTTTAGCTGTCGTAAATAATTAGCTGCATAGTGTGAGCAAAAAGGCTACAAATGGCATCGCATCATTGGTACCATTATTACATTAGTACGATTATCGGATACTGATATTTGGCTAAAGGTCTTGGGATAAAAGTTTTTATTCGAAGCCAAAGCCGGTTAATCAGAAACGTCCTCTGGTTGCTGGTACTCGGACACGTTAAAAATATGCCACATTTCGACTAACAAAACTTTCGAATATTTCCGGTAATTGAAACCAATTATTTTGCCAACCCTCACAAAATTATCGAAGAGAATTTCTGTTTTTCTAATAAGTATCACTAATGAAGTTTTATTGCGATCTATTATGATGATCTGTCTTTAGGATTTTTACAACATGAAAATTTATAATTTCTTCATTAAAACGAACTGATAAGGGATCGACGAAAACCTTCAAAATTACATATCGACACCAGGTTCACTAGGTGGGCATGGTCCGTACTTTTGGCATGTGGTTCAATTAGTACGGGTGCTACCTGTCCCACATGTTTAGCGCCCGTGGGGACCTGCGGTGACCCAGGCGAAGGAAAATAGGGTATTTCCCCAGAATAAACATTGTCCAAAGAAAAATTTTGAAAATTGTGTCTTTGCTTCAAAACTCCACACTCCAAACGTTTAATCTGGAGCCGCGCTTGTGATTTGAATTGGCCAGAAAGAGCGTGCAATTTGACTCCGATAAATACTCTTGCTGATTTTCATCCCATTTTTGGTGGACAAGCTAGTTTATATACGCATTTCCCTGGTTTCTCAAGCCGCGCATCAAGAAAACCTTTGCCTAAAGGTTATGTTATTGCATTTTAACACCGATGAAGCTTTATTGGAAAACCCTTTATAACTTCTTCACACTGTTAATTGTGTCAATACTTACATTGGTTAAGAAGAAGTCTGAAAGAAAGCCTCGTGTGTAAGAACTCTTTATTATTCATTTACGGACAAAGTAATACTAACTTCTCTTTTATTCGAACAACGACTAGAAGAGCAAGTCCAATGAAACACTTCAAACACTTTGTCGAAATAGAAAAGGCCAAATTGATTCGAATTCAAGTGACTCGCATTCAAGCGATAAAATTTACAGAATAGTTTTAAGTATTGAATTCAATGCAATTAATACTTCTACCAAAATTGAAAGAACTTAAACTGCTAATGCTAAGCAAACTCATCGGTACCACAAAAATATCCTTTTTGTACGTTTGCGAGCTTTCTCTTTAAAGCAATGGATACCAGCCACATACACAAAGGCTCATCCAATCGTTTAATGAACATATGAAAAGAACAAGGAATTTCACACACACTGACATATTAATAAATGGGCAAATATTTCCACATACAGTATCCTCTACTTGTGTTTACATTGTGTCCTTTTCATTGGACGCAATCACTCTTATATCAATTTAAATGTAGACATTTAAAAGCAAACACAGCCACGACAATAATAATGCTGACATTTGCAGCATTTTTGCTTAAGCCACATGCGGGTGCAAGTGATATTCCTCACATACCTTTCATTGCTTCCTTTACAGCCATAAGGATGTATGTACATATGTATCAGATGTATTTGTGATCCTAGTTTCTATTAAGTAGACATAAACGTTAGAGATTGACCAAGGTTTCCGAAAGTAAAAGAGAATAATGAACCCATCATTTGTACATGTATATAGATGCCACCAACAGCATTAGGACATCAATCCAACTGGCGGACATTACTTGGACCACATAATTGTCGTTTCGATGTTTTGTGTCTAGTTTGCCCAGTATGAATAATTTTTGTGAATGTCCTGCTTGTCCTGCTGTTTTAATGTTTATTTCACAACATTTGATATTTAGTGGCAATATCACGGATGTTGAAGAGGTTTCCTTTTTAAATCTCTACCCTACATGTGCTTTTCATGGACGTCTTTTGGCTATTCTGGAATACAGCAAACCATTTTGTTGATGGCATCGTAAAGTGAGTTGTGTTTACTCAGAAGACTTAAAAAAATGAACTCTTGAAATAAAAATAAAGTGTAAATTAACACATTGGTTAACTATGAAAACAAATTTGTCTGTCCAATTGTTAGTTCATCTTAAATATGTAGAGACAAAATTACTGGAAAGCTGGACGTTAATTTTAGGTGGGTAAAACAGACATTTATTAGGAATAAAATTGATTTAAAAATTAAAAGTTCAACTTGACCAAATTACATATGTCTGAAGTCAGTTTTGCGGGTCACGTCGGGTGCCTGTGGTCACTAATTCAATATTTCACACTTTAGGGAAGGACGGATAGGGTTATTATGTAGGACTGATCCGTGTTACATTTTCGAAGGGAACATTTTTTCTTTTCCCATAAAAATTTAAGGACTTTCCTCACAAATTTGACATGGTACTCGGAAAAACTGACTTCCGTTCTTTTTTTTAATTTTTAGAGAAGAAGCTCTTTTATTATCTGAAACAGTTCTTCTATCCTTAGCTGCTTTAGCTAAACTCGACCGTGCTCTCCGTATTCCATTGAAGTGTCAGTCTCTTCATAGGAAGTAGATCTAAAACAATTTGTCGAGGCCTCGATTAAAGAAGCACAGTTCGAGGTTGCTCTAAGCTAGCCCTAGCGGATCTGTAGTATAATGCGAAGAAAGCACAAGCGATTCAGCTGAAACTAAAGAGAGGCATCTCTGATGATATTTTACGCCTTCTTTAACGCTCGCCTTCTAGGGCAGTTAAGTTTATCGATCAATGAAACCAAGAGTAAGATCACGCTTTATTTTCTATCGGGTAAAATTATGCAGATACTTCGTGAATGCCGCACAATCCGTTATCTGATAACGAGACACAACACTCTATTGTTACCGGTATAATAACAGAAAAAGATCTGTCATCTAGCTGCTAGACATTCCGAAGAAACTGTTGATATCAGCACATTTTTTAAATTAGGATCGGAAGTAGGTACTTCCAATGTGTTTGTTTAATTGGCATGTAAGTTTTTGCAGCCGAAATAAATTATTGCTCTAACCTCATATTATACCGCCCACGCCCTCTGTTCTGGAGTTTGTATTCGCATCCTTTATTTACTTAAATATCCTTGTTTTTCTGTTAAGAGTGTGTCAGTGTTTTTGGGATTGTTTTTTTTTGCTTTCCAAAGCTGCTTCTGGTTTTATTTATTTAATTTTTTATTTTGTCACCCTCTATTTTGCACAATTTAGCGTGATAGCTGTTGCTTTTGTTGCTGTTGTTTAAGCAGTTGCAATTTGTTGACAGGCACATCCCAAAACGAACACTTGGTATTTTGTTCTTAAGTAAATATACTACACTACGCTATTCTACTCTATTTTAGAGCTCAGTGTTGTTGTTGCTGTGCAAAAGTAGAAAAAAATTAAAGAAAAGCTTCAAAAATAAAATGGATAACAAGGATGCCTAAAGTACAAATATTTTAACAAGTGTCAAATACACACGCTACTTTTGTTTAACACATTCACATATCCATATAAGCTTTAAAAATGCACACTTACACACACACACACGCACACACACACACCCAGGCGTACACACATACTCAGTTAAAATAACACGTTTCATATGTAAGCAATTATTTCGTGCATTTGTAGAGTTGCAGAAAGGATTCATAAGATTAGTACACCATTTCCAGTATTATGATTTAACAAAGTTTTCAATTAACCCTTTCAATGTCGAATAATATGCGCTTTAACGATTCTCATTAAATCTCTTGTCATTTTAATTATGTAATTTGCTAGATTTCTTAATAAAAAAAGAACCTCCTTAAAGCTTTAGGATGCGCAGATTCAACTTTAACTTTTGAGAGAGGAAATTGTTTGGCATTAAAGTTTACCAGTTTCCGAATGTTATATAGTACCACAGCCGATTCGTCACCTTTAATATCGATAATGCGGTAGAGCACTACATTCATTTGGGATTCGGAAGGACTTGTTGACCCCCAATTCCCCTATGCACACATCCCTGCCTATTCCATTTACATAGATCCATGTGAGTGTATATGACTAGATTATCTGAATGGCGTTTCGTGTCCTCTAATGACCCCAGGTTTTCCGAGATTGAGAAGGCAAAGCTGTGGAGACAGGCAGCTCCTAACAGAAAATCATAATTTAACATAGCCTAATAAGAATAATATTATCTAACGTATTGTTTTTATGATCAAAATATAGGCCCACGTGATCATCACATGAGTAAAACCCATCATATTATGTCTAAATATGACAATAAAAAAAGTAAGTAAAAATACTTACTTACCTTTGCGTTTCTTAATTTTATCGAAATTTTGTTGCTTGTCCGTATTCCTTGGCGATTCTTAATAAGATTTTGCTCTCTTAGCGTAAACATTATTAATAATGTTATATGTTAAACGTAGACGAATTTGTGTCATTTCCGACTTAGTTGCGGATGCCAAACTCGATATAAAAAAGAGCCAGATATGGCAACAAATTTTTGTATATATGGAATTTGACATCCAGTCAAATTAAAAAAATTCATCAGCTGGGCTGCATAATTAAAAAACTTTCGTTGTGACTAGAATTTCATTAAAAATTATATTTTTTCAACCCAACCATGCTGTAAATGTATGAATCGTAATTATTTTACAATCAAATGCAAATCAGAACTTGTTTACCGTAACTAAAGTAATATACGAGGGCGGATCAATAAGTCCGTGACATTTAGAACTTCCTTCCTAGTCACATGAAATGCAACACTGCTCCCATCAAGTACCACCTATTAATAGACTACTGTCAAATTTTGAGCAAGTGTCGTCATTTACATTGCGTTTAACAGCTGTTCAAAATATACAAACTCGTGTATTTGTGAGTTACTCCAGGTGAACCTGCTCCGAAGAAGGCCAAGGTACGTTTGTCGGCCAATAAGTTGATGGCAACAGTTTTTTGGAATGCACGCGGGATAATCCACATCGATTACCTTCGAAAGGGAAAAACAATAAACGGCGAATATTATGCCAACTTATTAGACCGATTTAATGAGGATTTAAAAAGAAAACGACCCCGTACGGCCAAGAAAAAAGTTTTTTTCATCAAGATATTGTACGGGTGCACACGTGTGCAGTCTCAATGGCAAAACTCTATAAATTGGGCTACGACTTGGTACCTCATCCTCCATATACTCCGGATTTAGCCCCTAGTGACTACTTCCTATTTTCAAACCTAAAGAAATGGCTTGGTGGAAAAAGATTTAGCTTCAACGATGAAATTATTGACCAAACGTTGGACTAAGTGTATTGAGTTAAAATGAAATTATGTTGAAAAATAAATTTTTGTTTTGCAAAAAAACTGTGTTTCAGTCAAAAAGTCACGGACTTATTGATCCACCCTCGTATAACATATTTTTAAAAAAACCATCTGTATGCCACGTTAGTCATTAATCAATTCGATTTTGATCGCACAATAACACAATTAAGTGACTTTTTGGAAACAGTGTATCAGAATAGTACCTCCACTGTTTTGTTTTTAATTTTGTGTCTCTACTTGTTCAACTTTCGTTTTCTTTTTTTTTTTTTTTTTGGTTTATTGTAAGATGCATTTGTTTTGCGTGTTTCGAGCAGTACTATCTTTTCTATTTATTTTTATTATTTCTCTCTTGCTACACAAATTCTATGCCAAGTGTTAAGGTTCTCGCAGTTCTTGAGATTTGTTTACATTTTTGTTGCTGACGTTGTTTTTTTTCTCATTTGTTGTGTCGATGTTGTCGTTGCCTTTAAGCTTTAACAAATGTCATAAAAACTTAGTTTTCCTGATTTAACTGAACAAGAACTGTTTTGTCCTCCCAGTGCAAGTTTATTTATATTTTGTGAGCATGCATGAATTGTTGGTCTTAATTCGCTTTTCATATGACGGGCAAGGATGCGGAGTTAGAATTTAAGTGTTTTTTTTTCATTGACACGTATTCTGATTTTTAAATTATTAAATTTTATTTCTGTTTAAACAGCTTCGCACACCGGAATGAGTAATTGTCGTGCTTGAGAATAAAATACAGCCAGCGTGTTTTTAAATCAAAAATTTCTGAATTAAATGAGAAATAAGGTCAAACGAATTTTTTCAGATTTATTTAATATATCAATTTACATATAAATCGGATAAGTGAAAAGGGCTTGTCCGAATACAGGTTAGTCATTACATTGGTAATGTTTATATATTCTAGAGAAGGAAGTAAATTTAAGCTCTTGTGCCTGCTCGAGTTCATATAGAAGTGCTTTTTCAAGCCTTAGAGGAGTATTAGTTTCGATCATTTTGCCCTAAGTGCTAGAAATTGGTCGAACCACCTCTGCTGTTTTCCTATATTATTTTATCATGTTGTTTTTAGCCGAAATAAAAAAATCATTACAATTTCGAGAATCATCAAAAAGTAGAATAAAATAATGAAAAAAGTGGAATATTTAAAATAAGGTCATATCAAAAGCGTGAAATGTCTCAAACATATATCAATTTCGTCTGATGATCAATGCGTATATAGTGTGTCTCAATAATAGTGCTATAATTTATTTAAAACTAAAAATCCCTTTTTTGTGTTAGTTGGGACATTTTTATTGCATTGCAAATTAGAATTGTTCCGATTCAGGCTCTTATATCGGGCTATTGCTAGTTTCGCATAGACCCAAGATTTCACAAAATTCCAAAGAAAGAAATCTCGAACGGCGGTAATTCGTATGACTTGGTCTTGGTGGCCAGTCGACAATAGAATTTTGTGAGGTGATTTAGTCTGTAAATCGTTGCTGCTATAAATCGACTGTTTTATGCGCGATATGGTGCGTTGCGCTGTGCTCCTGAAATAACATGCCGGATATACGTCCAGCTCCCCGCCATCCAGTTGAATGCATATATCATTCTGTTACCATGTTCCTGTAACGAATGCCGCACGCAGTAGACCAGGTCAAATCCCATAAAAAAGTTGCTCCAGTCACCCCCTAGAATGAAAGATATTTCCATGAAGATTCTAAAATGCTCATTGGAATTTGTTTGCTATTTGTTTGTGTTACCACTTTAAGTCCGATCACAACATATAGCATATCGTTATTAATAGGTTATAAACAGCTTCAATTTCGTCCTTGGTGATTTTTCAATCGGACGCCAAATTCTAAATACGGCCTCTGATATCTCGAAACTTTCCCAACCTTTTACAAGTATGTAATCCTAGCTTTTAAAATTTGTGTTTCATCAAATTCCTAATATCACTTCTGCCATCACTAATCCTTCTCTCCTAATATGGAATTTTTTGAAACTACAAAACGTTGGTTTTAATAGCTGAACTAACATGTTTCTCATTGAAGAAAAGGTCAAAAAACTATAAAGAAGTGAATATTTTTATTTTAATGCATATTAAGCGCCAGTGTTTTAATGAAGAACCAATTGATATTTTTAATAAATATAATTTTGCAAAATGTAACCAGTGTCATGCAAAATTATCATTGGTATAAAAATTAAACAAATTTCTAAAAATACAAAATTAGTTTTACGTAACAAACGAAATGAATTGGAACGAACTTTCAAAACTATGTAAAATAAGTTGCTATAACGCATGAGTGTCAGGCGCGGATCCCTGTCGCCTTTGCAAACGCGTATAAATTAATGTTTGTCGCATATAAAAAATGTAAACAATTTTACTTCCTTTTTATGTTCTTAATAAACCAAATTACAAACGCACTTTATCTGATTTTTAAATATAACAAATATATAAAACAAATTCTTTTTTATCTTTCAGTTATGCGGTGATAACAGGACTCATTGAAATATTATCGCGGCGATGCATGAAAATACGTGAATCAATTGAAAACCACCAGAGTGTGGTTTTGTCATTGTTGGCCACGCTTGGTTTCATCACAAGGTTCATTGATGTCTGTCCCCCGGGTAAGTTCCTTCAGGAGACTTCACGAAATTTCATGGAGGGAGCAAACAACAAAAACTATTGTTTTTTTAAAAATGCAGGCAACCAACGTTTGAACGAAGGGGGTTGGGTTCGTTGTACGAGAAAGAAATGAAAATTCATTACCGTTCACACCTTGTGGCAAATTTTTCATTAATTTCTACCTTTTATTGTTTTGCTGTTTCTTTTTTTTATTAATTTCTTTCTCTTTTATAGAATTTCAATTCATTTCTTCCCTTTGATTGTTTTCTTTGTTTCTTGCAGGACCTACAGATCCTACACGTTTCCTTAGTGCGACGAAATCAACTGAACTCTTTGGTTCCATATCGATGCTCTACGCCAGTGTGGTGCCAATTGGTAAGTTGATGTTCTGAAACATGCTGTGGCAGGTTGTAAATAAAGGCAAATGGACTTGTTACTTTTTGTTGTTGTTGTTTGTTGACGCGTTAAATTTGGTAGCATGAATGAGTCACATCTCTATCAGTTGCTGTTGCTGTTGTTGTTTTTCTTTAATTTCTTATAGTCGTAATCCAGCGCAAAATGCATCTTACGAAAGATTTATTTTTCAATTCAAATTTTTTTTACGTGAGTTTCATTGAAAAACGAAAATTATAGAGTTTTTCTTGTTAACTGGCTGCATATTGATTTTATTTATTATTTTATGATTTCATATCCGTTTTGTTTCATTATTTCTGCTGCAACTGATGTTGTTGTTTGATTTTTTACAGGTGAATGCATTCCGCCGAGAACAATTTCGTTAGCGGCTGCTACATTTAATCTTCTAGTTTCGATGGCTGTGTTGGATTTATTTACGTTCCAGGTTAGTGTTGTTTTGTATTCTATTTTCTATTTAATAAAAAATAAATAAAACACAAAAAAACAACCAAAAATAATCAAAAACAAACCAACCAAAATAATCATGTTATTATTGATGACATGATGATTCGATGTTATTTGCTATTTTACTAGGGATGAAACTAAAACTATCGAATACTATAAATATATCAAAGTTCATTAAATGATTTTTAAGCCACTAACAAGTATCGACAAGATTTCAGCACACACTACAAATCACCTCGATTAGCGTACAGATTAAGAACCGATTCATAGTGGAGAATAATGTGACACCCTTTTTCCTTTTGAATGGATGCCAATGCTTTGAAAGGAAAGAAACTATCTTGTTGTGTTATTCTCATTCTACAAGTTCTTCTTGTATTTGAAACGGATCTTTATCGACTAATGCCTCTAATTTTTATCATCAAACTCCTGTGGCCTTCCAGAACATTATTTGTCCACAAATTGATATTCTGCAGCACTTTTATTCATAAATATGAATAATATTCAAAATATTGCAATAAAAAATATGATATCGTAAACAAACCCCACTGTGCATTCAACAATGTTGACACATCTTTAAACTTTCCGATGATCTGCCATCTGTTGTCAAAACAGCGGAAATATTTTTTGTACACCCAGTATGTTTAAAGTTGAATTTGCCTCATTATTACATTCTGAAAATCTGAATCAAAAAGATCGAATTTTCCTCTTCCGAATTCAATTCGTAATTCAGGAAAGCTTTAGAAGTTATATTAGCAATATTCAAAAATTTTTGATATTCTAAAGTTTTTGTGGAAAAACAACAATGCAAATGAAGAAAACCGATTTCATAGCTTTTGTTTCGAACCTAAAACAAAAAGAGTCGCTAGTGAGAGTGGGGAACGAAGCATTGTTGTCATTATCATTTTGATTAGAGATAAAAATTTTGAATACAATTTCATTACATTACATCGAAATAATTTTCCATAGTTTTCGTTAGATCTCTTGCGTATTTTCCTTAATTCAATGAATCTCTGAACTGTTTCTCGAAAGCTGATTTGTTTTTTGCAAACATTCCTTAGTGTTGCGACAAGTGTTAAATTTATTTATCGTTATCTACATTAGTTTTTTCGCTTAAAATGAAATCGATTTAATTTTTTTTCACTAGGATCAAACCTCTTTCGCAAATCCAACAAGTGACACTTGAAAAAGGAAAAAAATACCTTTTCAGATTTTTGTCAATCGTATTAAGTTTAAATCACTTACTTGATTTTATTTTCGCTTTGACGATCTGCTTCAAACAGTGTATTCAGATAAAATGATATTTTCTAATCCCCGTTTTGTAAACTTAACTTTTATTTACTTTGTCTATAACTTAATTAAAGCAACAAAAATTTTATTTTTCAAACAAAACGCACAAAAAAAGGCACTCACTGAGAACAACCCCTTTTCTAGAACATCATTTATACTTCAAAGAACAATTCTTAATGAAATATTAGTAATAAATGCTAAGTGTTTGTATAATAAATAATTGTAGGATAGATGAAAGGAGTGTATGAGAAGTATGCGATGCGACTATGAACGTGATACTCGTACTCGCACTCGTATTCGTTTATTTTCATTATAAAGTTGATCTGAGTGACTGGTTTGCAAAGACTACTGGAAAACAAATCATTTTTAATTTGTTTGCGAAGATGCCATGAGTAATAAACCAAATGTAAATATTTTCCTAAGCAATTTTCTTTAATTTTAGAACAAAAAAGTGCACGACGTCATATAAAAATGAGAAGGAAAATTGGCAAAAAGGCACAACAAAAGAAGCCTGAGCGTTCGAAGCATTGCACTTGTTTGGAAGTATTTTCAACCAACAATTTATCTTACTTTCATCCTTTATAGCGAGTCGTACACACGGAGAAAAAATTATTATGATGGAAATAATCTGTTTGATTTTAGTTCTCTGAGTCAACGGGGTTGTCTGCTTACAGAGTCACGACAGATTATATTGCTCTGCCTTCAATTATGGGTGATATATATAAGTATTAAGGAATCAGAAGCTCTTGATTAGGCTGGCACAAAAATCCAATGTGATGTTCGATGGGCTATTCACATTTTTCAGATTGTAAAAGAAGCATTCTAGTGCATCGATTTATTTTTAAATGGTGTACGAGACGCTTCACTTCATCTGATCTTACTATTTATACGATATACGAATATCCAACCGAAGATGGAATATAACTTTTATGCATGAGCCGGTGCTCCAAAGTATATTTCGGACCTGCTCGACCGCTTACAGGGGATAGCGAAATTGTTATCGGTGACTTTCTGGAACCATAACGGAATATGCTACAATAAATTTAGCGTACAAGCTCCTGGTAACCATTTTAACCATTTTGTGGTTGTTATAATCAAGCTACTAAGCAAGCGTTTACAGTGAGTCAGATTTATGAAAATATAGTCGACACTGTTCGTAAACATCAAGATTTGTTAGATTACCACACTAAAAGTGTTTTGGGCAAAACTATAACTGAACAGAAATTGTTAACAAATATTATCAAAATTCCGGCTCAGTTGCAAATATCCAACGTATATTTTGAGGTGAGGTCGGTTTTAGTAGCTGAATAGGGCATCGCCAGATAGGCTTAGTTTAATTTGGGACATCATCAGTATAAGGTTCTGCTGGCACAATAATTAAAACCGGACGACCATAGAAAACGCCGTAAGTTTTCTAATTAAGTGCTGGAAATGTTGGCCGAAGATCCGGCATCTGACGTGACCCATATTTTACTCTGTGGCTATGTCTGAAAGCAAAGTTGCCTTTATTCGAGTAAATACAATTCACAAGTGCTTGAGCAAGCGTCCACAAAGATTTCCGGTTTGGTGCGGTTTATGGCATGGCAGCATCGTTGAAACTTATTTCTTTCGAAATGACGAACAAAGTTTACCGTCAATTGAGTTGATATAAAGCAATGTTAACCGACATTTTGTGGCCACGGCTAGACAACACCAATATTAATAGGCAACAGGGTCCTCTCACGGTGAGCGTTCACAAATACGCCGCCGCGGTCATGGACGGTTATTGTCTCTTTGGCTACGTCGAGTCTTAATAATACCTCACATAAGAAACCGAGTCTTACAATATCGGACCGACCGCTTGAAGCACTACCACCGAATTCGGGGCAGCTATTTGATGTGCTATTTAATACATATTGGCGTAATTGTATCTTCAAAATTAACTGAAATTCGATTTGATATCTCACACCGTTTTAGTTTTATTTCAATTAATTTTCCTATCGTTCTTATCTTATTAACCTTTATGTATGGTACATTCACATATTCACTGCTGCCTTGGTACTGATGACTTCAGCACACCCGAAAAAGAAGTGTTTAACGGGTTCAAATCGCATGCACGTTACCCTCGCAAGGTATAAACATGCTCTCAAATGTTTCATGACGAATTTCCATATTGGTAATCTCAATGTCCACGTCCCCATACCGTTCTGTTTGGGGCGATAGAAATTGTTTATGATTGCTTCAGCCCCATCGCTGTTGTCAATGAAGTTAGGAGTATTCTACTGCCGGCTTACAATCCCCACCAAGAAGTATCTGTTTCTGAACACTTGGCCACTTGGGAGATTTATGGGTTAGCGTAGTTACATATACGCTTGTTCAAATACTCATTCATCTAAAAGTGGACCTCGTTACCAAAGATAATTTTTCTTTTTCATTTTGAAATACGCGCTCGTTCATCGTGTAACTTGCCATAAATTTGGCATAAATGCTTGAATAATAAACTGTAGATTTGGCAGATACAAGCTGAAAAACTTAACCGGCTCCTTTAGTTTCATGTTCCCTCTAATTTTAAAATTTTTCTTTTTCCCTGAAAAAATTTCACGTGTATTTTATTTTCATCTCTCTTCATCCACATTGTTCATATTTTAGTAGCAAAAACAATTATTTCTGCTCACTCGCTTATTTGTTGTTTTATCCGAAATTGAAACAAAAAGAACTAAATAAAATGGTAATAAAATACAAATATTTTATTAATTTATGTATGCAAAACTACTCAGATATTCACAAAGCATAAATTTCACTCATTCCTCGCTGGCTGCACTTGAATCGAAAAACTTTTCGAACAAAACTTTATATTTTTTCTCTACTTTCTTTCCCTCTTTCAAACTTAATAAAAATGAAAACTTTTTGTTTAACTGTAAAAAAAACATAAAAAGAAAGAAAAACAAGAATATCAAACCAGAAAACATAAATCTATTAGAATTATTAAGTGTGTTGCAAATACTCGAGTACAAAACGCAACATACGAGTACGAGTGCGAGTATGAGATGCTCAAACTTCTGACTTTAAAGCATATTGCCGACATTTGTTTGTAAAGTGGCTGTGTGGTTTGGAAGAGAATTGCTGCCCCCACCCTTTTCTTAGTTCGTTTTAGGATTTTGTTAAATGTTCATTTTCTTGTGTCAATATTGAACAACAAATAAACTGAAACTCACAATTGCGTTCTGCTCATGATTAAAACCCAATAATTTTATTTGCTTTTTGTATTTTTTTTCTCATTTTATTTTTAATTTCGTTGGCATCAGTACAGCAGCCAGAAAAAAAATTATTTGTGTGTATTTTGTAAATAAATGTAAACAGAACTTTAGCTAAAGCAGATTTCACAAAGAGCCGAAAATCTCTGAAAAACGCAACTACGGGAAAACCAGATCTTTTCAAACAGTTAAACGTTCCAAGAGAGGAATGCATTTTTGCTACATCGTTTTCAATATACCGTGATCTTAAGATAAATCTGTCACTTTACTTATATGAAAATTTTTCCTTTTTAAGACGGGTTTAGAGTTTTGAGTGCTTATGACAGCTGGATTTGAGATAAAGGCAAGAAAATCTTTAGAAAAATACTTCTTCAAACTGATCGTAAAAATAAAAACATCAATAATTGTAAAAATCTGCTGTAGATTATTGGATCGAATTTCCCTCAAAACCTTGCGAAGCATGAGTAATTTCTGTCTTCACATATTTTTATCGCAAAACAAATAATGAAGTTAAAATTTAAAATTGATCAAAAGCAGCAGGAAGACAAATAAGAAATATGAATTGGAAAAAACAAGAGAGTCGTGAAACAAATTGAGATCAATTAGAGGTTTCTTATTTTTGAAGTCTTAAAATATTAAAACGGTACCCCTTAATTTTTAATATTTGATTTGGAAAAAACTCACGCAAAGCTTTGCGCCCCTACGATCAGGCTCTCCTTAAGCGACAAGGCTCCAAAGATGGAACTGAATCCTACTTCCTATGATTGTAATATTTTTGGAACTGTAATTGTTTTCTTTTATTTCTATGACAAAGAAATTAAATTAGTAGCAATTATATTTCGAATGAGTCTAATTTATTGTAAATCGAAAAAAAAAACAATATCACAGGGGTTAATTGAACGATAACAATGTTTTATTTGTACGCAAAGAGAAGTTATAAAAACATCCAAGCAAGCTGAGGAGAGAGAGAAAGAGAGCGAGAGAGAGAGAAAACAAAGAGAACAAAGAAAACCAGCGAAACAAGAAATTTAAAACACCTGGCGGTCATTTTACGTCAACGCAAACTTAAATTTCCCAAGTAGCAGTTAGCGCTGATATACTGATTTTTATAAAATTGAGAAATTTTTAGAAAAATAATAATTATAACAATATTCAGACCTGTACAGCCATTGCGATCCAGCAATTTGAACCATAAGAAATTGCAATTGTGAGAGGTGATTACCGTGAACTAATTGAGCTCTTGTTTATGTTTTTGATCGGAAATGAGATCCAAAAATTTCAAATAAGACCTCCGGGCTACGCATCAACCACACTGGATGGCAAAAGCTGTTTATGCGATAAATATTTGCCTACTACGCGATCAGCTTAATTTAACGAGCTAGCTGAACCAAGGGTTGCAGGAAGTTTCTCTATTCATAGCAACCACTTACGTTAAGCCATGGATACAATACAACGTGACCGTAACAGCTTCTTATCAAAACTAGTGTTATATAAAAGCACAGAAGAGCTATGAAAATCTAGACACGTTCATTTTAGAAGCAGCTTTAACAAAATGTTGCCAGCATCTGTATATTATTTATCTGAGGAAGTGGTAATTTTATCCAAAGAAAGTAATTTTAACACTGGGAGCACGAAGTTATTAGTTCATTATTTTGGGAGTTTATATTCACTTATCCATTTTTTACATGATATCAAATTACTTTTCCTTTTGGTTTAGATAAAAAAACTCCACGATTTTGTTACAATTAAAAGTTTTTATCTATTTCGTAAACAAACAATTGTTCACTGAAAACGCATCAATTTAGGAAAATTGTGCATCCTTTTTAGAAGCAAAGTCACAAGTGATTCAGCTGAAGGCAGTTAGTAACAGCGCTGAATGAGCTGTTAACCTCGTACAACAACTTGATGGACTTTGAACAGTTTAATAACAACATAAGCAATATTTATTGCAATGTGTTTAGGAACATAGACATCCTATATCTAAATTGGACAAAACAATTTTAAAAAGAAAATATTCTACGAACTAATACTCTAATCTTATATGTTCTTTGCCTTCTCATTTTAAAATTAAATAAAAAAAACGGCCCCGCCATTTTGATCGTAGGGGGGTAAAAATTTGCGTGAATTGCACTTAAGCCAAATAGAAAAAATGAGAAGGTACCGTAGAAACTTTAAAGCAAAAAACCAAAAAAAAAAAACCTTAAATAAGGGTCACTTTCTCAAAACGAAGCTTGTGTGTGTCGTGATCATGCTTCAGAGAGCGAATCAAATGCTTTATTTTGTCGTGTAAATTTAGCATAAATTCAATTCTATCTTCGAAACAAAACATGAACATCGATTATATTGAAATAAAAAAAATTTCCACTTAATCACTTGTTGTTAAAGGCACTGCCGATTTTGTCTGTTTTTCTCAGGGTTTCAAATTGCTGCTGTGTTGGTAGTGGTTTTCTGTAAAATGTGCATATAATTCAATTTCGTCATGTTAATGTTCATTCTGCTACTAAAAATTGTTCTACTCTGTTCAAATTGCTACAAAAATAGCATCTCGTTTGCAATTTCTATGAGTACACACAAATTATTATTGACCCTTTTTTTGTTTTATAATACGCGAAATTTTTGTTGTGCTATAGCAGCACATACGAACATTTTTCTATTAATGTCGCTAGTATTTATTTCTTTTATTTCTATGTAACTTTGGACTGCATCGACAGCAGTAAAAAAATTCGTTTCTACAGCTGCCTGTTGCTATGTTTTGCTAATATTGTGTGTGTATAATATATAATGTAATGCGGATTCATACCAGGCATCTGCACTTTAACAATGACAATGCATTTAAATATATATAAAAATTAGTGTGTCTTTTCCTTAGGTATCGTCTTTGACAGTTTAAAGACAATTAGAAATGATGACGAGATCAGATGAGGCATTCATACAGTGTTAAAGTAACGTGCACAGCAGATATATTAGGAATACACAGCCACTGGCTGTTGCAGTATCAAACATTTGTTTATTGCTATTCGCTGCAGCATAAAGCGACATTAGCAGAACTATTTTCGCGTGGGCTGCTGTAGCATTAAATATATATATTGTTTTCTAAAGGTTCTGCCGTCTAAAAGAAATTGCAAACACGATATGATTTGTCCTTAAAGTCGGATGCATATTTTCGTAACTAAAAACATGGATGTGTTTAAACATTTATTTAGTTGCGATAAACAAGTTAATGCTTACATTTAATAAATCCATGATATTCATCCATAACAATTGCAACATGGTTGAGTTGAACAATAAACTTTGTACTAAATTTCTAGCCATAAAATAAAGTATGAATTGTTTGAATATTAATATGTTTCTCCATAATATATTTTCTTTATGGCAACTGCAAATGTAATTAAGTCAGCACAGACATGACATGATCCAAACCCAATTAAATGTCTGAAATCCGCTAAAAATTCCGAATGAAAGTTCAAAGAAAAAAATTATTATAAACTGACGAATGCAAATATGAAACCTGTGTGTTTCGAATCAAAGGGGTTGGGTCTTATGGTACCAAGCTCGCTGCATAATTTTCCTAAGTCTGACGCATTTCGCAAATTAGAAGATAAATTTTGTAACAAAAAATGCCACAGTGCATTTCTTAGTCATATTCTTATTACACTGTGTTATGATTTTTTTTAAAGTTACACAAAAATAATGAAATTGCTGCAAAACTTGCACACACTCACCGTTTCCTGTGTGTGTGTTTAGTGTTTTTCATTTATGCTCTGAGATTTTATTTATTTAAGCCAACAATTGGTTTTTGCGCTTCGCTAATTCATGAATTGTTTAGCACACATCCTTGCGCATGTAAATACACAACATCGCCACCACTACCACTCTCAAACAGACACACATACACTAGTATCCTTATTTTGTGTTTACAACCATAATTAGTTTACATACTTGGCCAATGCGAATGAGCACACAAACAGATAACAGAAGCAACAACATCCTTCGTCCACAACATCCCCATCGTCACCGTCATCATCATCATCAATATTTTGCTGTATGGAGCTTGTTGACGTTGAGTTGCAAGTTTTGGCTGAAAGTACAAAACAGGGAGACAAAAGCCAAAACAAAGCAAAATGAAATTAACAAAAAAAAGAAGTAAACGTTGATGATGATGATGATACGTAAATAAACATTTGGCCTAACAAGCAAATACAGCAAATATAAATATTGACAAGGGACATACGGCAACCGCAAATAACAACAGCAACGAAACGGTAGGATTGTGTGGTGGCTGTGTGTATGTGTATCTGAATGCATCAGCACTAAGAGTTGTAGAAATTCAAATAACCAGTCCATAGATTTCAGTAACAGACAAAAAAGTGCCCATAGACAACGAAGAAATTTGTTACAAAGTTGTGGTTATCAGATTCAATCGAGTGGCAAAAATTGTGGTGATTGGTTTTACGAATATATTTGAAGTACTCGCAACATAAAATTACTTCATGGCTCTGAAAACTTCTTAGTCCTGTAATACAATATCTAGCTAACAGTTATTGAAGGTTTCGAGTGCGTAGTCTGCGTATTCTGACTTGCACTTTCAACACCTCTGATAGAAAAGCAGCCAAATTAGCCTAGTGCTTTCAAACGAACAAGACAAAGACTATAGAATACTAAAAACAAACCAGGTTTGAAATAAAAAAATCGAAAAGAATTTTGTTACGGAAAAAGAACAATCAAGGACATTACATGTGGCGGAATTAGAGGTAAAATGAGAAGAATGTATTGGTAAACCTTTCGAATAATATGCTACCCCTATAGCAATGAAACAAATAATATTAGCGGTATTCAGTGATTGGTGCAAATGCGTTTAATAAACTTAGGCGTAAAGTTGAGCGTTTTGCGAATAATAATGATATTTTTTGAAACTATTAAGAGTGGCGCAACGAAGAAGAAAAGGACCAATTTATGTAAAGATTTTGAAATGGACTCGACCTTTGACAAAAGTAATTTCTTAGATTTACCAAATAATATTGCTCAAACTTTAGCATACAAATATCAAAGCCCAACCATTAAAGCTGGCTGTCTGCCAGAAGTGCAAGTCAACTGAGGATCAACTGATCAGCGAGTTCGGCTAAATTTCGCTATATAAAAGCCGCAAAAACATTCTACAAACCCTCGATATATGGGAATTTTTAGCTTTGTCAATCATACGGGGAAAGGTTTTTTACAAGCACACAAAATCTATTGAAGCCATCTACGCGAGGGCCCCATATAACTTACGAACGAAGGACCGAATGGATAATTCATTAAAAGACGAAATTTCACCAAAACAAAACTCAACTAAAAGTCGAAATTTCACAGAAAAAAAAACACATTTGATCAAATAAGTCTTAAATTTACTAAGACATTTTAAAAAAATCAAACAACACCATCAATCGTAAATTTACAAAAACTCTCAAAATGAAGTTTTATTTTTTTTACTGAAAAATGGAAAATTAATCAAGAAATTCGAAATTTTGGCAAATTTGGTATAAAATAATAAAAATTAAGAATTCATTATCAAATCGCAAATTGATCTACAAATTTCAGTAACAAATTCAAAAATCACTAAAAATTGTACATTTCGCCAAGTACAAAAATTAATCCGTAAAATATAAAAAATCAACTATTTAACGAAATTTTTCTAAAAAATATTTTCCCAAAAAAACGATGTTTTAGCAAAAGACCTTAATTATACCATTATCCAAAATTCACTTTAAAATATAAGGAGAATTCACACACAGTAAAGCAAACCGGTTAAGTCGGAGAAACGTTAAAAGTAATTAGCGCGTTGACTATGAAGGACTCGATGGCCATAATCGCCCGGGTTATATCACAGCGCCCTCCGTCGTCGGTGTCATTCACAACAAAAGCTTTAAAAGAGAAGCTCGACATTGACGTTCATACTAGCTTTCCTATGTTGAACTTTCTATACGTTAATAACTCTAAGCCCGACGTTAGATTTACTTGACGTACAAGAGTTTCTAAAAGTTGTATTCTCCTTAACATTCAAGGCTCGTACATTTTTGGCCTATCTGCTAAAATAGCTCAACTTTGTCTCTCTTAGCCTCGCTGTTGTGACTTGTGGGTTTTATTTAACTGTAACATACCGTCAATGGTACGTAAGACGACTTTCTAGCTAGAAGTAAGTCTAGGCAGCCATGGATCTACAATTGCCACCTATTTGTTAAATGTTGCGTATACGCGCAAAGAAAAAAAACATGGCCATATTATGACTAAATTATATAGTTGTAAATAAATCATGTTATTGTTATGTGTACTATTATGGTCTTCTTAGAACGATAAAAAAAACAAAACAAAATATATTTGACTGATAGGTAGCTGCTGAAGTACGGACACAGGCGATTAAAGCCATCGAATGATTAATAGTCAACGCGCTTACCACAAAAGAATTTCACATATTATGACTATTAATGATTAAATGTAAACAGTAACTCGTTTAGCCCAACAAAGTTAAATATATTATTTTAGAGAACATAATATGGTTGCCGTGACCGGCGCCACTATCATGTTTTTTCTTTGCCTGCCCAAATCGCGGTAAAACTACTGTTTATAATCGGTCAAAGCTACGGCTGGAGATCAAATATCTGAAAACTTTCTAGCAAGGCTAGACTGCACTTAATGTAATCTACATTGCCTTTTAAAACCTTCTTTAAGATTTAAAAAAATCCAAAAAAAAGGGTGTTTAAATTTTTTCTTTAGATCATAATTTAGAATTTAAACTTTTAAATTCATTAGCCAAGCGTGCTTTCCCCTGCAGCACTGTGCTGTTTCCTGTATTTTAATAAACATCCATAGGGTGCATTTTTACCTGTAGATTATCGCTTTAGTTTAACTTTTGAATAGAATTTTAGGGTTATGGTTGTTTTAAATGTGTTTGCTAGTTTACATGATCTCTCTTTGTTAAACTTAGATTAAAATGGTCAACATGGAAAAAATGTTACATTTTTGAATAAATTTTAAGTTCCATTAATGCACATACATATTTTTACTTAGTAATATATTGCAATTTGTTCATATTCAGTACTACAACTTTTAAACTAATTCTCGAATACTCCCACTTCAATATATCTTTTTGAAAGAATCAACATTAAAACTATCTGGTTTAATAATCAAAGTAACTGTAGTAATCCCTTAATAGAAAGCTCCAGCTTAGTCTTTTAACTTTATGCGGCTGCTATTCGCTTCTGAATAACATCTTATGGCGGGCGGCATCACTTTTGAGAGAGAAAAGCGCAAATATTTATTACATTTTCTGACTCGATTGTTTGCAGGAACAAGTCAAACAATACGAAAATGTTAAAATTAAAAATTGATAAATGTCAATAGCAGTTTCAAATTTGAATTTGTGTTCAAACGAAACTAAAGTCGAAGAATGTTTCCTCCCGAAATTGTCACATGTTTGCAATTATTTGCGTTCTTGCAATTGAAGTGGTGAGTTGTTCGAAAGAGAGTGAGTGGTTGGGAGGTAACATATGCATAATGTTTGTATATTGCGGTGCCAAATCGTGTTACTACATTTACTTTATCATTCGTCAAATGGCAGATATTGTAAATAGTTTGACACTTTGCTTTCGCATGCAAAACCCAAACATGATGACGCACGATAACATTTTTGCATTTACACTTAAACGCACAACACGAGAAAGTTTATAGATAGCTTTCATTTATAATCAATGGTTTATGGATATTTGAAATCAATGATAGTTTGTTCGGAAAGGTTGTGGGAGTCTGGTGAATGGAGTGTTGAAGGTGTGGTGATGTGTTTTTTTTTCATTAAATTGTTTCACTGTACGACGCGTGTTAGTACTTCCGAACGATAACGCATGAAAGAAGCGATAAATGAAATTTCGCATAGATAATTGTTTGTTCTATTTCAGAATGAATAATAAATACATATGTATGTACAAACAGTAACTAAAGTACACATACGTTGCCCAATTTCTATTCTTGTCTTAAAAATAGAAATACCTGAATGTTGACATTTCACGTTTTTTCCGTTAATCAAAAATACATTCGAAGTTCTTAAAAATTCTTTAATTATTTCACATTTAAACTGAGTTACATAAGTATACATACGTTTGAATAAATAAGAGAAGATATTATACAATAAGTATGGCATCCTTTGGCTTTCTCAGTATCAATTTATGCTATTGACAAGGTAATTTTATTTAGATTTCTAAAAAAAAATAAATTATATGCTGCTATTAGTACCTGCTTTAACATTAGGATTAAAGTGGTTTTTCATTCCCCCTTCAGATGAGAGGTTCATATGCTGTAGATCAAATTTCGACACAGTAGAAAGGTGTCCGTCCCATCCATAGTCCCTTCAATTAACCAGCTGCGGCCATGCAGCTGCAGTCCCGTAGTGTCCACCATGCTTCACTAACTAATCAAACTTAAGGGGTAAGAGCTCTTCATCAACTGTTAATCTTCCCCAAAGCACCATAAGTTTACACGTGTCGCTCAGTATAACATATTACCTGAATGTCGGTTCACATATGTGGGTCCACATGCTTTTTAATACACCGAAAAACAGTTTGGCGGGCTACAGAAAGAAAAAACATGGTAGAGATAAACATAATCTGAGAGCAACATACTATAATTGAATTGTATGTTGTCAAACAAATCATATTATCATTCTAAAAAATAGTAATATGATCCGGTCCCCTTAGAACGATAGAAAATCAAAAAAGTATGTTATTGATTGGCAACGGCTATGTCACGAACAGAGGCGACTAAAACCATCAAATGCTTAATAGTCAACGCGCTAAAAACTTAAGCCTCAGCACCCTCAAACTCCACAAGAATTTTACATATTATGGTTACTATGAAGATTTTATTGTTAGAGTTATTATATTATTTTTGTACATTTAAAGTAGTTGGTATGTGGTTAGAAGTTTAGTAAAAATTGTCAGCCATGTTGCAGTTTCTATGGATGGATATCAAAATGTTGTCAAATAACCATTATGTGTTTCAAAAAACAATATATTGTTGTAGAGAACATATTATGGTTGGCGTGATCGTACCATAACTAAGTTTTTTCTTTGCGTGTACGCGCCTTTATTCCGTACTTGGACTGTACTTGATTATTCATTTTGCGCTTTATAGTCCTTTGCTGCGCTTAAGAACATGGCCAGAACGTGATTTGCTTTCGTAGTTTTCTATCAGAGTTTCATATGTCGGCTTGCACCGTGGGCAGCTTTTTAGTATTAAAAATCATAAATTTTTTAACTGATATTGCGATTGTCCTCAGAAATTACTGATGTTTCCTTAATTAAAAAAAAAAAAAATCGGATGCCAATCAAAAATACGTTTTAATAAAAATGGTAACTGGGAACAATATCAAGATCAGTGATCGCATTTATACTTACGTTAGTTTGCAAAAATGTTGTTGAATCGTTTTTCATTTCCGTTACATTTTCAAAATACTGAAATAATGGACTGAATATAAAGATGTAAATAGTTGTTGGAAAAAACATGCTTTTCACCCTAAAATGCGCATATCGGGAGATTTTTTTTATCAGTGTAAAAAAGATGCGGGACATGTAGCAATGCCAAAAATGCTCAGTAAGGCTGGCCACCATGAACAAACTAACAAACGAACAACGCTTTCAAATCATTGAACTTTTATTATGAAAATACGTGCTGTGTGAGAAATGTGTTTTCTATCAAAAAGTTGTCTTCAAGCACGAGGCTCATTTTTGGCCCAATAGGTACGCCAACAAACATAATTGCCGAATTTGGTGTGTAGAGCAGTCTGAGACAGTTTAAGAGGTGACATTGCACTCTGAAAGATGCACTGTTTGGTGCGATTTATGGGCCAACAAGATAATGCCGAATGCCACACTGCTCGCGATAATTTTAACCTATCGGGAGTCGAATTTGGTGAGCAATTAATCTCGCAGGTCACTGGCCGCCAAGATTATGCGATTTGGCCCCGCTAGACTATTTTTGTGGGGATACGTGAAGTCTCTCGTGTACATAAGCAAGCCAGCCACATTTTGGTGAGATACCGGCCGAATTGCTGGAAAAAGTATGCCAAAATAGGAGCTCACGAATGGACCACCTATAATGTAGTCGCAGGTAACAGTTACATGAAAAAATCTTTAAAAACTAAATCGCAGGTATTCATGTATCGACCCAAATAAATATTTCATTGACTTTTGCTAATTCTCTGTGCCTTTTTTCATATTTTCAAAACCCAAACGGTTAAAAAATTACCCTTTGAATAAACGATTATTATATTGATTATAAACAATTTTAAACTTTTATGTGCCAGTTTTTCTCCAGCTTCCCAATAACAACGGTGATTAGGTTCAGTAAACTTTTTACTTGCATCTGTTAAAATTTAGGAATTCTTAAAAAACCAAAGCTTAAGCCGGATATCCAGCATTAAAAGGAATCACCAAAGCAGCTGAAATGTAGGTAATTCAAGAAAACGGTAGCTTCTATCTAAGCACTACATTGTGAATATATCGCAACAGGGTCGTGTTGTAGTGCAGCCCAACCTGTTTTTGTGCGATTTTCTTGTGTTTCTTTTTCCATTTCATGATATCTACAGTTTTTAGGTTGTTTTCGGTTTTTCACCCATGTGGAGCAATATTCATTCGCGAACCCCTAAAATCTACATTTTTGTATTTCTTGTCGTACTCATTACCCGAAGGCACCAGAAAACTGCGAACCTGATAGAAAACAAAATTAAGAATTCATTAAAACGCCGAAATTTTCACAACAACATTTTAATTTGATAAAAGCCCGAATTTTCACTGAAAAACAAAAATTCACCAAACGAGTCCAACATTCGAAATCCTTACCAACAATAATTTGAAATGTTAAAGCTCGAAAAGTACTACAGTTGTATGCAAAATGTACATTCAACAAACAGATCTTCTACCAGGAAATACAAAAGTATTATGCCACAATGCGAGTTTTTATTACTTAATGTAGGGTGACCAGATAGTACCGATAGTTTTTTCGATGGTTATATATCAGAGGCTATTAAAGTTGCCAATGTCATCCAGCTATCAACATTTTCAGTAAAGTTTGCCATTTCATCACTTATGCTTTAACGCCAACCGAACGTTTGGAAATGGTTAGAAAAATATGAGCGCAATTTGAGCTCAGTTAAGTCGATCGTCGGGAGGTCGGTCGTTATCTTGGCTTCACTGCGCAGGCAATTCGTCGCACAGTGGATAAGTTTGAGCGTGAGAACTGTCGTGTGGATAACAACCACCCAGAATTTGGTTCGAAGTGAAATAAACCGCCACCGTAGCGATGAGTATCGAAAAGGCCCTGCAAAGTCGATTTTGAGCCGATCAGCTAAGTTGGTCATCGCTGATTGAATTTTGGCCTAATTATATATAGGATTGTGTTTACGCAAAATAAAATGCGAACAACGACAATGTTGGTCGGATTTTGGTCAATAAATCATCTCGGACCAGCGAAGCCGAGGCGGCCATTCGAATATTGTGCTATTCTATGCACAATGGCATAAACTTGTTGCTTACAATTAGAAGCGATCAACGATATAAGGGCTTCGGCTCACCTTTCACAAACGAAGTCAAGCACTCAATGACAAAAAATCTGTTTGCAGTTAAAAAAGATTTACATCTAAAAGCCTATAAAATCCAGTTGGTTCAAGAACTGAAGGTCACTAAGTACTCTATTCGACTGATGTTTGCAAATGAAATGCTAGAGAAGTTCACTCACTTTGAAAACATTCCGATACATCAACGACCACTCCATAGCGCAAAAGTCACAGTCTGTGCTGCCATGTCGGTAGTCAGTCTGAGTAAGTCCAGAAACAAAAAAAATTAAACTAGTATCTTTATATTCAGGGGCAAAACCAAAATCGAACCAACCTTTTTTGGATGGGAATCTTTTTATAGAAATAAGCCTTGTCATACAGTCGTTACTTGCAGAAGTATGTGTAAAGTTCGATATACTTATCAGGCTTCTTTTCCAACTATAAACAAAGTCGAACTTTTATTTGCAACTGTAGCTTAACATTAAAATATTCAAGAATACACGTGGGCGTCTGTATGATGTTTTACTATGAAATTAAGGACAGAGAGTGAGTGATGTTTACCAGCGATGATGGTGTTGATTTTTAAATAAGAAAGCAATATGTTTTGCTTTCAATCACAGAACTGTGAGTGGTTAATTTCTAATTCACTAACGCGACTGTTTTGGATTCTAAATGTTGCAAACAGTAAATAAGCCACTCACCCACACTTACATACATCCATCCATTCATAAAAGCGCAAACAAAATCGGCAACAATATATTAATGAGAGTGGGTATGTGTGTGTGTGTGTGAGTGTGTGTGGCATGACAGTGTCAATAATTTATTATTTATTATCGAGTTCGAGGCACAAACAACGAGCATGACTGCCAAATAAATCAAATAGAAACAGGCAACCAAAAACACTTTCAAATCCAGTCAAGTCATCTTGTCTTGTTTTGGTTGTAGTTCGCATCTCTAAGTCTCTTTCAAAACACGTTTCGTAAAGAGAATCTCCTTTGCTGTTGTTCATTTTGGCATCATGACTTTTGAGGTTTTTCTGCCACATTAGACAGCACTAATGTACAAAAACCAAAAGGTTTTGGTTGTATGTGTTTATAGCGTCTTCGTGCTGAAAACTAAGAAATAAAAATAGAAAATATATTTATTTTATAAATTTGTTTGTATTGAGTTTATGAAATGTGCCACTAACTTTTTATGTTCTTTAGAGAAACCTTGTTTTTTTTCGTGGTTACCGATTTTGCTAGCAACCGAAGTTCATCGGTTGCTCAATTGAAATTTTTGAATACATATTTTTGGACTGGTTAAAATTTGATTTAAATACTTTTTAAGTTTTATTATGTTGATTAATTGTCATGGCAAATAATTGGATTTTATTATACGTTACAACTTGCAAGGCCTCTCTACATTAACGGAGGGCAAGAAGTTTCCAAGAAACTCGAATCAGTCGCAATCAAGACTACTAATTTTGGCTTTGAGCTGCATTAACCTACGGTACATTAACCTATGTACATGGATTTTATTGGATCTGTTTAGTTACATCGTTGAACAAATTTTTACTTTAAAAAAGTATTTTTTACGTAAACTAGTTTTTAAATTAATTTTCACACGCTGCATTTAAATATAATATTTTTATTTCGAAGTAAATTTGCATTTCTCAGAAATATAAAATAACAGCTAAACCATCAAGTAACATTGAAACATTGTACCGCATTTCTATGATTGCCAGAACTTGCTGGAAATGCTCCGCATGCTCTTCTTTATCTTCTAAAACTGACTCAAGCCCTCATCTTTAGTCTTCACTTCACTTAATCTTGAGAACTTCTGTCGAAGGTATTAAAAAGCAGCTACATTTTTGCGCTGCTTTTACGAAGTTTTTCACTGAGCTCTAGTTTTATGCGTGAAACTGGAAGTGAAATTGTTTGCGGGGCAACTTAAAGGTTATTTTTTTATCCATGTTGAAGTTGGTGTTGGTGTGGCCATATCTTTCTTTTATAGTGCTGTTTCTAGTCGTGGTTGTCCTATTCGAAAATTAAAAAAAAAAAAAAATGCGAGCAACCTGATTTCAATCTAAGCAGAAGACTTTATTTTCTGCAAATTTGCCATTTATTTATTTATTTTCATATATTATACGGCCCGCTCAAATTGACTGCATGACCAATAGAAATTGAAGGTAAAGTATATCGGTTATGTAACAAAACCGCTTTTAAATTTAAGTTAGAGCTGTCGATGTAACAATTCCATTCGTTCCCGTTATATGTGTTGATTGAGGGCCATTCAAACCCATTCAACGATTTCAAAATACCTAAAGAACTCCTTCTGCCTAGTAGGGGAAGATGTTATATCCATATCATTTTCTGAAAGATTCACCTCTTGTAGGCTCGATCCTACAAGTTCTGCTTTGTATTTTAGCAATTTAAGTTATTTACCTGGTCATTTAAAATTGATTGTGTTCTTATTTGTGGTCGTGATGATATACTCGGTAGTTCGTATTACAACATAGAAGAAATTGATGGTGAGTTATGTGTGATTCTTTCTTGTCAATATTAGAAAGCTTTGGCAAATTACTGTGCGGCAGAACGTGAGTTACCGATGCCATGCTTGGAAACATCCTTTTTCAAATATTTGAGTGGTCGTGAAAAATAACAATCGGATACGTTTTTGGTTGAATTGCCAATTGGCACGGCTCGTCGAAATGACCCTTTTTTATAGCACATGGATTGCAACAGAAATATGGAACCCAGAATTTATCACGAAGAAACACAATGTACAAAAAGGCTCTAATTCCACACGGATTGTATTTCTTAACGATTTTAGGATTTATATCTGTTCATAAATATTTATGTTTTTTTTACCTTTAATTTTATTTTATTGCATCTTTCTAAAAGAAAATTACACTAAGTATTCAAATCGTATCTCTAAAATTGTATTTATTAATTCTTACCAATGAAATAACTTATATAATTTATTTTATTCAGACCTTAATCTCCTATCTACAAGATAGGGACACCCATCTTGCCAGGCTCAATTTGTTTTTAGTCCCTCGTCACCATGAAATTGTAGTAAATCGCGGGCTAGAGTGTTGGCATGGACAACTAGTTTGTTTACGAAGTTGCTTCTTCTTGAATAGTGCGAATTTCTCTATAAATATTTTGATTCCTTATATACCAGGAGGCGCATATGGTAAATCGTAAAATATGAAGAACCCCAATCTGTTATAGTGCTCCAAACTCACATTGATATTGATTTCATGCACATTAAAGTACATTTTCGTAGATGGTCTTTCGAGAAATGTGAAAGAATCTTCACAAAATTTAGCATTATTTTCGCTTAAAGTTATTTTTGTTTGTGGAGATATGTGGAAAAATTGTGGGATATGTGAAAACTGTTTTTTCTTTTCTTTAAAATTCTTCTGGTCGCGGTAAATGGTTTTTATCCGATATAGTCTACTCAAGGTCATTTACGTATGGCCTTGGGTATTGAAATCTATTCGCGAAGTTTCGCATTCACATTTTTGTGGTCAGTTGTGGACAGAACTGGTCTAGGGACACTCTAGTTATCCTTAGACTTTTTCTTTTTTAATTACAAGGACTTGCCTCATGAAGACGAACTGAAAACGTCATGACTTGCGTATCAAAAATTTGAATATACGCAAATATTTTAATGCGCCATTCATAAGGTTCTAGATTGTAAAATGCTTCCAAGCCCCGAACATCACATACTATAATAGCCACATTTGACATAAAGCAACAAAACAGCCGGAAACGAGATATTCGAATTAACCCATAGAAAACAGCTCTTAGCTTTAATTAGCTTTAACGCTAAGATTTGTATTCAAGATAGAATGAAAAGCAATTTAAGCAGTGTTTATCAGGAGCTTCAGGTAAACACTGAAAGGAAAAAATGTATTAAAACAGAACTTTTCAGAAGAAAAAAACTTTTCTTAAATACTTGCAAACGAATGATACAACTTTCAATACATTTTTCTGCAAGACAAATATTAATCTTGATTTCACCTTATTTTTGTTCAGTGTAATACACTGTGCTGCAGCAGATTATGTTTGTTTAACTATTTTGTCCAAGTTCGCTTAGGTTGGTGGTAAAGTTTATAATTTTAGGTTTGTTGGTTACATATTTTTACTCTGCGTACAAATTCTGTTACGAGAAGTCAAATATAAATATTCCAAACTCTTAACTCAGAACAAAAAACTTTAAAAGGCGTGCAACATGGTGCGCGTTTAAATAAAATACATTTGAGGGAGTGAAATAGAAATACGAAAAAAAAGGTTAAAAGTACTAAAATCATCCAAATGGCCCCTTTCAAAAAATGCATAGGAGCAACATGTCACCAGACAATTTGTTTTTTGAGCGGGCAAAAAGCTAAACGGCGTCCTGATCATTGAAGCAAACTTGGTAGAGATAAAAGTTCAGAAATGGATTAAAATTTATAATCGGTTATTTACTTTTTGAAACTTTCAGCACACAATTTTACATAGTAGAGGAAATATTCCTTAACGGCAACGCGAGTAAAAGAAATAAAATCGGCACGGTTTTTAGCTTTGCTACGCTGATGCAATCTCCTCATACGTTGGGCTCTGTGAACTAGAATATTTGAGTATATCAAAGACCACCTTCTAGTAAGAGATTGTTTCCAATACTAAGTCAGCTCCCATGTCTGGTTTTTATTAAAACGGAAGGAAATAAATAACAAGACATTGCCACTCTGTGACTTTACGCGGTGCAATTCGTTGCTGTTGCAACACATTTCTGTTGTTTCAAGATTGAACAGTGATGCCTAATGACATTAATTTAATTATTTTATTCACCTTATATTTTATTAATTTTAAGTTTTAAACCAATAAGGACGACCATGTTGTTTTGGCATTGGGGAATCATGTCCAATTGATAAAACTTCATTATCTAAAAAGTGTTTGTTGTGGCAGATGCCCTCATAGTCGACTTAAAAATGTACGGAGACTAACTTGGCCTTGATCTGTTCGGTAAACAATCACCCAACATCCGTGTTAAAGCCGAGGAACGCCAGATCTGTCGAAAATATCGTCGAACATCGAACGCCACAAAGCACTGTTTGCATTAACGACTTGATTCTTTAGTAATTTCTCACAGAGGTGCCGTGAATTGTGCACCAAGATCGTACAATTTTACCTCTACAGTCGCAAGTCTATGCCAATAAAGTCCAAGTCTATGCCCTCAAAGTCAACATAACGCAAGCCTTCGATCATATTTAGAATTTTGTGCCACAGTGCGATGTCTGGGCAGACGATGTCATATTCTTACACACAGCTGATTTTTATTATCCCATTTCAACATCGACCTGCCCTTATTGTAAACCGTTTTATATTCACAAAATATATGCGATAAAAGTGTCATGAATGTAAAATATTTTGGCCACAGCCAGATCAATTCAACTGACTCAAAGTAAAACAAACACTTGAAAACTTTCAACCCAAAGTTTGTTTCGATTGTTTGCGCTTGGTTGGTGTCTTGTGTACATATTTATTTTTGAGTTTAAAAGTTTATTTATATTTATTTAGATTTCAGTTTTTTATTCGTCTGTTATTTCTTTCTTTTATTTTCCCACAGGAGGTGATGTCTAGTGAAGCGATCTCATTGAAGTTTCTTGATGTGGTGCAAATTTTACTCAAATATTGCGGCAATCAAACGACAGCAGCTAAAAACAGTGAGACCCAGGCGGTTTTAATTGATCTAATTGCCACGATTGGTTTCTTTTGTGCAAATAACAAGCAAAATCAGGTAAAAGTTCACTGGCACGAACATATTTTTTTAAATTAATTTATTTTTTCTACAAAGGATCTCTTAACCTCCGAACAATGTTCCAGTATAATTAAGAATTTAACAAAACTGCCCGAACACTTGAATGTGGTGGTTTATCCATGTCTAGTAACAGTAACGTTCCAAAATCAGGAAGCCCGTAATGTGATAGCCCGTGATTTTAATTTAGAGGTGAGTGAGTCGTGAACATTTAATTTCAAAATAGTTTTTTTTTTTAATTATTTCCTTTTTTTGTTAGTTTTTAGATGAATATAGCAAATCAGATAAGGCCAAAAAGAATCATTTGGTTGCTCTGCTCAAGGAAAAAACATAAAGAACTAAATATTAATTTTAATTAAGAGAATAAAGCGTCTTTCAAAAAGGTGCTGGATTCTCAATGTTATTCTTTTCTAAATGCATACCTGGCGGCTGTCTACTCTTATATCTACAACAATACTCTTGAATTATTTTACAATTCTTTATTTACTTAATTTTTAAAAATGTTTATTAGTTGCTTAACTTGCCAAATCTATTAACTCCATTTTTCTTCTTTATATTCAATAAAAAAAAAAATTATTACAAAAATCGCATCTAATGATTCAGCGTCCACTGAATATTTGAATATTTCTTCCAACTCCTTTCTCTACAAGTTCAATGACATGGTATCATTTTGAAGACATTTTAATCTCTTCAAATTCAGATAGTGGCCTTAATCGATTTGGCAACTGAAGCGTTCCTAAGCGAAGTTAATTATTTCCATAACATGAAATATTTTATAAATATTGTATTCGATCGAAAGAGATGTGATCACTTACATTCTTATACAACAACTTTTATAATCATTAATTTACACACAAGCAAAAATATTTTATAATTATTTGATATTTTACAAATAACCATAAATATTTAATAGAATTTTCTTTTATTTATTTCCATCTACCGCTCGTTTACGCTTGTTATTTTTATTTTACAAGTGTTATTGCTTTCTGTATTTCTCTAGTTGTCATTATTCAATCACTTTATGATATTTTGTTTTTTTATATTCAACCTGCTAAAATATCAAATATTATTGTTTTTTGCTCTTTAAGGAATTTTAATCAATGCAACTAATCTCGTACTAAATCACTAACTAATTGATAGAACATACTCATACTAAGCAAAATTTATACATATGAATATTTGTAGCTGTAAGTTACAACAAAAAAAAAAAAAAAATGAAAAAAAAACATATTTTGGAATACGAAACTTATTATTTTTCTTATATTGTTTTAACATTTATATCCGCTGAATAAAGGAATTATAAAACAGAAAAACTCGGCATTTATTTTTTTATACTTATGTCGAAAAAATGTAATTAAGAAATAAACCATAATTCGGTATCGAGGCAAAGTAAAATACGTGAAACAAATGTTTCAAACATTGATTTAAAATCTAAGAATTTTAGTTCTCGAAATTCAGAATCTAAATCTTGAATTTCGTTTTCAGAAATAAAATGAGGAAAGTCTTTAAGCATCTCAAAAATTGAGTTATTGTTTTTATTAATTATATTAATAGCATTTATTATATTTAAACATTTGAAATTACTTTCGAAATCAAATCTTTTTATTATTTGGCTACACAATTCCGCATAAATATTGATGCAGTTAGTCACTATTTCATTAACTTCAAAGTCGCTTAATTTCGTTTTTGAAATAATATCTTTAGCGTAAGTAAACTTGGTTATTATTCAGAAAATTTTAGTGAATCCGATTTTATAAAATTCATAACGACTTTTTTAAAAAGTGTTTCAATTGGGTTGTGTAAGTTGTGGCTTTCAGTATTTTCACTTTGAAAGATGCGATTTATTTTATTTAGAACACCAAGGATGTAGTTTAAGAATGACAAATATATTTGGTTTTTCTCATTTAAATTTTCAAAAATAGTCTTTGAGGTATCGATATTGTCAATATTCGCAGCGAAGGAGAAATAAATTTTTAAGGGTTCGTATAATTCCAAAATGCGTATGACAACCGCCTCTAAAGATAACCATCTGGTTTGGCTTGGGTGTAACATTTTTTTGGCTTCAATTCTAACAATTTCTGAGCGTCGTTAAATTGATTGCATCTTTTTGGACTGTTTGACAAATAATTAAATATGTTTCTAGTTAAAGTTTCTACAGAAGAGGCAACATACAACCCGTTCAGAAATGTCATTTTTGAGTAGCTTTGCAACTGAATGTGTTTTCTTTGTCATAATTGGGGCTCCATCGGCGGCGAACCCTATCATGTTTTGTTTATAATTTATGTTATTTCTTTGAAAATGATTTACAATTAATTTATACAAACTATTATCGTCACATTGATTCCCTTCTAACAATCCAAAGAAAAGATCTTGTATTTTGAAATCAATGCACACCCTTACGACAAAACATATGGACTTTTTCTTCCGATTACGTTTTTTATGATGGCCTTGGCTATAGTCCGTCCTAAAGTAATATTTTATGCACATTCAGAATCCGAAAATGAATATTGCACGTTTTATAAAATAAATAAAATCGTCACTTTTTAGAAAATCGTCATTCTTAGAAAAAAATCAGAAAATCGTCACTTTGCTAATTTCGGGACATAAAATCATCCAAATGAAAATAAATCGTCAAATCTGGCAGCCGTGGATGTAATGTAGATTTTTGGAAAAATGACACTGAAGATGTCCAATAGCCGAAAATGCCTCCGTTACTAAGGTATGTACTTCAACTAAAAACTGGTGAGACTGGATCAGAGCATACACACTTTGTACAGATAACTTCAGTAATAATCTGGTTGATAAAGTTGAAGCTGGAGTGTTTTGAACTGGTGACCTGGTACCTCCTATACAAACATCGCTCATAAGTCTTTTTTCCTGAAAAAATATTTAACGGTTCGAAAGATTAAACCAATTCCAAAGAACTGTTTGGCGTTACCATAGAGTGCCAAAGTCAGAGAATTTTAAGTAAAAATCTCTAAACAACAACGTGGGCTTTAAATGTTTCAAGAAAATAAATGTCGAAAATTCGTTGTGTCGACTAGGAGATTCAAATTTTGGATAGTAACAGCTTGGTGTAGTTGCAATTAAATATGTATCGTGTTTGAAGTCATTTCGTCTCCAAACCAAACTTAACAACGGATGACGGAAATTCGTTCCAAAAATCTATATTTTTTATTGATTTGAAAATCGTTTATAATTCAAATAAGTTCTAAAAATTATTAATGTTTGATAGAATCTTAAAAAAAAGAAAAATATGGTCTATGGTTTTTTTTCTATTTATGTTAGTCCATACTCTTTCTTTTCTAGTAGCCTTCAGAAAAAAATATTACAATAATTTTGCCGGAGCTTTAATAAATGCCTTTTAAAAAATATCTTTATACGAGTATTTGCTGAAATTTCACTAGTTTAAAAGAGTTAATTTGCGGTTTAAATGACAAAAAAAAAATAATTGTCATAATTTCATTTAACTTGCTTTGCTTTCGTTTATTAATTTGTCCCCACTTTTTCTGCGTGTCTTTATGTACTTTTAAGCAGACCTAATTAATATTTAAAAAACTTATTATAGGGTGCTTGTCGAAGACGATATGGAAGCCAATCTTTAGGTCCGCTGTTATTTTCAAGGAGTAACAATAACGATTATATGCCAAACTGGGAAGTATTCACTAAACGATAATGTTAATAATTTTTATTTTTCTACCGCCTTTGGCTTCATTTAGAGTTGGCCGACAACCAACCAAACGTTGTAAGGCAAGTGGACAAAATTCAATAAATATTTTTTGTTAAAACTTGATTGTTTTTGTCTTGATTTTCTTTGGATTTCTGATTGATTGTGTCTAAACAATTTCGAGCATAAGACATTTAAGTTTTTCTAAAACGTTGGATGAAGGTTTCCTGATCAGCTGTCCTCACCAACCAATCGAAATGCGCATAGAGACCAGCTTATTTACCCACAACAATAAATAGCATTATTCCAATATAACGAGTTGGGATTAAATAATTAGGTAAAAAATTGTAAGATAGAAAGAAAAAGTTCCAAAAACTCTTGTTATATTAAGAATGATTTGCCTGTCTGCAAACAAAATCAATAAAGCAAGAACAAGAAAAACAAGTAAGAGTGCTATATCCGGCTGTGCCGAATCTTATAGACCCTTTACCAAAGTATGAACTACTATAATTGCACTACAGATTTTTCCCGGAGCAAAGACTTGTTTGCGATATTTAATTTTGGACTCCGGTTTTTTCGTCTTAATATAAACACTTTCGATAGGTGTCCTTTTTTTGCACTGAACATTTATCAATTTTGTGATGAATGGCAGATAATAGCGGAATTGGTTTATAGTAAAAATTTTAATATTTGATAAAATTTAGAGGCTTTGGGGAAATTTCAGGCTTTGGGGAAATTTTTTAGTTAAATTTGGTGAAGTTGTTTGAGGTTACGTTTTTTTTTAAGATATAGGTCTTCTGGAATTTGTGTAATATCGGCTTTGTTAAAATTGCGAAATTTTTCATAAAATATTGATTTTAGCAAATTTTTGGAGGAATTGTTATTTAGTGTTAAAATTTAAAATATGATGAATTTGGTTTTTGTGTTTTTTTATAAATTATTTTGGTATTTTACTCATCTTTACTCAACTAAACTTTTTTGGTGCAATTTCGGCTGTCTTAAAGCTTCGCTTTCTTTGGAAAATGTTATTATTTTCTTTGGACAATAGTTTGGATTTGTGGTGAGTTTTCGAACTTTGTTAAATTCCAAAATTATGGTAAAGTTTCGTTTTTTTTTTAACGTTGTAGTAAAATTTCAAAATTTTGTGGATTAAATATTCTTATCGTGAGAGGGAGTGACAGTTAGTCCAAACAGCTACGCGCACTTATGTATTAGTAGATTTTCGCAAATGTATCAAGTATCATGGAATTCGGATATTTTTTATAAAAGTTATTGCATTTTTCTCCATAAAGGACACTTGAAAGGACCAAGAGTGCTTTTTTATACGTGGTAAAAAGTACCTCAAAGTGCGAATATTGTTTCCACAATTTTATTTTAAATAATATAGCAAATGTAACAATTTTACTCTTTGGAACATGGGCAGTAGGCGTGTCCTTAGTGAAATTTTATAATCCAAATCTTGAGCGTTTGGTTATAATTCTGTTCGTTTGCGAGAAATACAAAAACCAGTTTTTAGGTTTTGTTTTCTATGTAACGTTTCACCTGACGCGTATTTCTGTTGCACTAGTGATGTTTTCTTTATATTTTAAGGTAATTTTGTGAACATAAAATATGCAATCATCCAAATGATACCACGAATTTACAGATTGATAATATTGAGAGTTTTAATCCCGAAGTTACTGCTAACTTCGCCCAATCTTATAGTACTGTCTTTTCATTTTGGACAATCATTTGGACAATTTCTTATGCTTTTGTTAGATTAAAGAGTGGCCGAATATAAGTTAGATTGATTAAAATCAGTTATAAACCATATTTATTTCAATTTGAATAAGTTTGATATCGTAATAGTATGTCTAACCTCCAAGCGTCACGCTAATTACTGTCTACAATGGAGAGAAATATGTGCACGGGTAAGTTTGTATGAAAACTGAAGATCGACGGGTATCCAGAGTTTGTATACCAGAAACCAAGCACCCTGTGAGCCACGCATCCCCGGCGTATGCGGTTGTACCGTGGATTAAGGATTTTTTATAAAAAAGTCTTAACTTCTCTCCGCTCGACTTATTTAGCAATATTCCTAGCAGATAAGCCACAACTTCAGATAATGCACTCAGTTACGCCATGTCTTTGTTGTTGCCAGCTGACGGCCCTGTGTACAATTTACTATTCAGTAGTTGTAGACTGCATCCTGATATGTAGTTAAAAGATGGAAATTTTAATGATCAATTTTGTAGTTGTTAATCCTGGTATCAGCAAAAAAATTATTTTAACTCCTAATACACTGCGATTAACTTGAACAAGGTATGTGGAGTATTTCCAGTTTTTATTTTTTAAACAAAATTTTGCATTAATATAATATGGCGTATTTTTTCCGAAATGCATCAATTTTAATTTTAAGACATATTTTTATTCCTGCTCTTCTAGATATTCTTAAATTCTTTAATCGCGTTTAACAAAATCTTAAGAGAATATCAAACACCTGGGCTAAATATTACATTTCTGTAGGATTTCCAATATAAATAACTGTTTTTTTTTTGTCCACACTTGATCTGATTTTTTTGTACATTCTTTTATGAAATATAAATTGAACGTTGAATTTTATTGTTTATAATACAAGGCCAGGAACATTAAGCTAATAGCAATAGATTACCAATGATAACCAATGGTTCTCGTTTAGTTACACTTGTTTAGCTTTTTGTAACTTTTGACTTGTCTACGTAACATGTAACATAAAACATTTTGTGACTTCTGGTCTAAATTTGGTAAAATTTTATACATCACAAAATAAAATACATTTCTGGTAGCACTGCTCGCCAATCGCTAATCATCGGCAAAAACGATTTTTTATTGCCTAACCACAACACCTAACAACACAATGCCTCCCACTGTCTCGACAAAGTTAACATAAAATATACGTTTTTAAAAGTTATAATTGACAACGAACCATAAAGATCAAGAATCTGTTTTGAATCGATTTAAAATAATTCCCAGATTTTCTCCTAAAGTGAAGGCAAAATATTCGTAAAGAAAACTAGAAAACTAATCAAAACATTCAGGCCTGCTCTGGAAATCGCGTGATTTCAAATCACTTGTGGGTTTGAAATCACATGGGTGATAATTTCCTGTTCTGTAAATCCCACGGTTTTTGTGTTTTTCGGTGCGGTTTTTTGCTTTCAGAAATCAGATGTAAACAGCTGATTTCTTTATATGCAAATGGAGAATCAAACGGAAAAACCAACACAACAATTTCACAGAAGAAGTGTCTTAAATCAAATAACTTATTTCCCACAAAAATCAATGAAGAACTGTTATGATATTTCGTTAAGCAAATTTATTATAAAATCATACAAAATATAAAACAAGCAGTGATTTAAAGCATGCAGAGTGTTAGGTGACCGCTTTAAAATCACAAATTTTTCTTCACGGAACATATTTTTTGTGATTAAAAACCACTTTGGCAAAATATGATTTCGAGAACATACCTGATTATTATTTTCTTGATAAAGAAAATCCTGCTTGCAATTTCTTAATCCTGCCATATGGACTTTAATTTGTACAACAACAAATGCTTTTTAAACAAAAAGAAACTCTCGAGGGTGAAATCAAGCATAAAATACGCCCGAGAACCAAAAGCAGTAGGCAAAAAATCTCACGACAACCCACACTAATGTTGATTTGTTGTAACTGATTTTATATGTTTTGCTTTCAGTATTAATTTACTCTTGTTTTTTGTTGTTGTAGCTGTAGTTGTAGCCTGTTCATGTTCATCATGTGACAGATTGAAGTCACTCAACTTGAATAAATTGTGACAGTGATAATGCAAGTCTATTTTCAAGTTGGAGTCTTACGAAACACAAAACACTCGTACGCCTACTCATACCCACACACAAAATTACGACGTTCTGTTGCGCATCATAAAAAACGCAACGCCGGGCCTGACTTGTTCATATTAAGATTTTTAAACAAGACTCTCCCTTAAGAATACAAAATTATTTTCTGGATTTTGGTGTTTCTCCATTTAAGCAAAACAATTCATTGTCAACGTTTTTAATTTTATTTTTAAGGCTTAAAATTTTAAAATTATTTAATTATGCACCCTACGTTTTGCTGTGTATTTTACTTGGCAAGAATGGATACGAATTACTAAAATCTTGTTTCTAATAGGAAGATTGGCTTTGTAGTACAACAATGTCACGAGTTCCTAAACGCAGCCGTGCAAACTTTGCCAATGCGTGGCATTCCTAAAGTCATTGGATAAACAGCTGGTACGCAAATAAAAGCAACTAGTGCATCATTTAGGTTGGTAATTGGAAGATTGGTAAGTTAGTTTTGCTCTTGGAGGGAGCGCGTTTCACCACACAAAAAACATTTTCCAAATAAATTTCTTTAGCTGCCATTGTTCTTTAAATGGTGCGAAGCAAACAAATGTTCCTAAACATCAACAGTGTTTGTTGGCCACAGTAAATTTGATTTGCAGTCTTGCCAATGCTTCGTTGTTGCATACAGACGTTCAGGAAGACTAGCGGTCATGGGAGGATATTTTATTCGTATTTCCGTGTACTTTTCAATTTTTCGTAAGTCGGATTCGGCAATCTGAAATGTTCCATAATATCAGAGAAATCGGAATTGATGATAAATAATGATCTATCATTATTTATATTTCTTGAACTGTAATAATTCCACTTGATAGGGATCTTTGCACAATGGAATGATTTCTTCAAATGTAGTAAAATACTGGATCGTCCATCATGATTTTATGTCTCCGCTAACAAAAGTAGAGAAGAATACTTATTAAAGACGTTTGAAATAAAGTACTTTTTGTAAAAAAGTAATACTCCGACAATTATAAGCAACGCCTGTCTATTGATTGTGTTATAAAGGAAGTATAAAGGGATAGAGAAAACCGATAATGAAGTTGAGGGATAGACAAACTATATTATTTTACTAGTTGTTAATAATGTGTATTTTTTTAAATAGTGTTGCTATTCCATAAATCCTTATCGTTACTCCAATTCCCATCGAGGAACAAGGCCATCCTTCGGCATAGCAATAGTGTTGGGCTTATCAGCTCTTTGAAGTCAGCGCTCTTTTTGGTTCAGCTCACTTGACGGAATTAGTTCGCTCATTTAGTTCAATAGCTCAGTAGTTCAGTAGTGTGTTTCGTATCAGTAGCTCATGGAAGTAGAAATACAATATGCAAGAGAAAAATATTGCTTAAATAGTTTTACAACAAAGAATACAAAAACATAAACTGAAAACAAACGAAAAAAGATGTGTTAAACAAAAAGTGTAAAGAAATATGCAAAAATTAAGCGTAAGCGAAAACGAAAATCAAACATGAGCACTGAACTACAGAAGTAAAAAATACTCAGCGCGATGAGCGACTCACTTAGTTCGGTTGAATGAGTAATTCAATTGAACTAGTTCGTTCACGAACTACACATATCTACCCAACACGTATGAGTACGAGTCTCTGACGGAGTTTCTTTACCACCCAAAAGAAATTTTTAACGGAAATATCTGCAAGAGTTTTCGGCTTTCACTGACCATTTCATATTAAATTTCTTTCGAACATCTAAAATATTTATGGAAAAAATGTAAATAAAAAGTCGAAACATTCTAATGCTGACCATTGAATTCTTATTAGTGAAACATGATTAAATTCAGTTTTTATTTCTTTGATTACGGCTCTGTAGCGCAGTTAGGCATTTTTCACGTAGTCGATTTTACAGAAGTGGTTTTACCAACCTACGTCATATGTCATATGTCTACATTTTGTTTGATTGTTAACTAAATTTTGTTTTAGATTGGATGATTCGTTTTTACAACTTTTTAGTTATTTAATTTATATTTATGTGCGTGCGTGTGTGTGTGTGTGTGTGTGTGTGTAATAAGGCATTTGAAGGTTTAAATAGATGTTAACTTATTTCAAAAAAGTTAAAGTAAAGTTGTTGTATTGTAAAATCTTGCATAAGAATTGACATTTTTGTGCAATATTACGCACATCCATTGTTCATGGATTTCTATTTTTGAGAAAGCGAACCAACTGAACAGGTCTTACCCCACCCGTGTTTATTTACCAGTTCTACAAATTCTACAATACTGAAGTAATAATTACTTATTTTTTATTGTTATTATTGTTGTCTAATACAAATAAAACACAGCACCACACACTTCCTCAACGAAATCAACATCAACTTTTTTTCTCCACTGTTAGAATCTTTTATCACTTCATTCATTCCGATAATGAAGGATACTATTGGGGGAGTTTATGATTTAAACTGACATGTTTATTAAAAAAAATAAATAAATAAAAAAATTCAGCCATCACACAATCACAATTTTAATCACAACCATTCTCACAAACTCTTGGTCCCCTGTAGGTTTGAATTTGTTGTTGTTCCGCTGTTTCCAATTCACCTTTTGTCTGTGTCGTTTTTTGAACTCAATTGTTGACAACCAGAAAGAAATCCTTGCAATGAATTGCAGTTCGGAAATTTGCGAAATCACGAGCACATTTTTATTCGAGTTTTTGCCCCATAATAAAGTGAACAAAAAGTGTTTAAGAAATTAATTTTCGCGTCGCTTGAAAATAAAATGTGAACGACATTTATTATATTTACAAGTCAATGGTAATTTTCATCACCAAATTGCTTTTTATTGTGCTGAAATGAATGTGACATTCTTTGCGAAGGGTTGAGCGAAGATTTTATTGTCATTAACTGTGCACAAGTGAATTGTTCTCTATGGCTGAAGTTACGCTTCCGGATGGGTGGTAGAGTAATTAAAATAAGCATTTACAGATGATATCCGACCGTTTAGATTAATTACATGCCTGCTGATATTCTATAACGTAAATAATCAACTATAATTATATATCTGAAGGTTAATTCAGTAATCGATAACTGCGCTGAAAAGAACCATAGGTAAAAACAAATTTGCAGTTAATGAGAAAAAATGCTTTCTGTGCTACGCAAAAGACTGTTTTAACGAGCGGTAAAATATGTACGTATAATTGGAACATGTGTAATAAAAATATGTATCATTTCATATTCAAAAGCAAACTTTTACTCAAATCCTGCTTTTAAAATACAACACGAAATGAAAGGAAAAAAATTCCGCAAAAACTATAAAGTGGTCAGCACGTAAACAATTTTATAAGAACTTATCACTTGGAGTCATCGTAAGGTCATCCTGACACGCGAGGAACGAACACAAAGTAAAAACATGTTTTTGTTTTGCAACACGCCATGCCCCAAGAGAAATCCACCCACAACATCACATTAAAGCAGATACAAAAGACACACGTGATGGAAATTAAAATGAAAAGTGTAAAACGTGAAACAGTTCAATTGACTTCCGTTTGGCTTTAGCCCAGATACTCCCGTTTCATCATGGCGTGCCAGATACTCGTATAAATGTTGCATAAAAATAGGCGAAATTAACTATAAAAAAGGAAAAGGAGGAAATAGAAAATTGTATGCAGTGTTGTTGTTCTTGTTCCTGTGTGAGCACCCTGGCGTAGCATGTGTTTATCATGTTGGCTCATCAGCATGAAGTTCTTTCGTTGATGGTCGTTTTTATGTTCATTTAATATCTGTATGTCACGCCATATCCTCCACGGAATGACGCAAGGAAGGAACAAGTAAAAGAGTATACACAGCTTTTGTTTTAATGCAAAAACATAAAAAATAAAATGAAATCTTGGACGCAGGGTGGCCAAAACTTACGGCTATTTAAACAAACATTTTCAATAACATTTCAAATACCAAGATGTAAACTTTACTAACCTTGTCACGCGTGTATAGTGACGGCAAAGGTCCGAAAACGTATACAAAATAAGAATCAGGACAACTTTACTGCTCAGTATGGTTTTCAATTTCATAGAAAATCGGCAAGAAACTCGAGATCAGAGAGCGTAGAATATTAAGACGGCTGTATAAGTACTCACCCAGAATTAAATATGAACAATCACCCAAGAATGCAATGCGTCATAATGAAAAAACTCCCAAAAAAAAAAAATTTAAACCGCTCATTGTTTGGGAATAATTCCCCAATGTTTTACAAAAATGTTTAAGGCGTTTCAGTCATTTATTATATTGATGGAACCCCTTGCCTAGTCGACTGTAGATATAACATTGAGCAGACGAGCAATGCTTACTAGAGCTTCTCTGCATTGTTGGCCATTTGCCGTGTGCAAGGATGCTGTGTTTCCAAAATATTGCTGGCCTTCGGGCAAGGATTTTCTCCTCTGGAGTATGTCGAAAATCGCATTCGACTACTAAATCGGCTTTGCGTACTAAATCGGCTTCGTAATGCAGAGAAACTTTAGTGAGCCAGGTTTGTCCAAACCTACCCCTTAGAAAAAAATCTAGGGCGAAGGGCGGCAATGCAAAAAAGCGTTGGAAAACGTACGCTTCAATTAAGGAATTGCAATTTTGAAAATCACCGAAAACATAAAATAACCAATAACTCACGCACCTTGTTTACGTAACAAAAAAAAAAAAAAAATACCCAAACCTAGACAATGAACAATCGGCCAAAAAATGTTTTGGACGATTTTACATTTTTTAAAATTTGGTCAATAGACCATTGTGAACTCTGAATAAAGTAAAATCGTTCAAGGTTGCTGAGTAACCACCCAATTTCTTTAACAAAAAGTGTTGGGCGTTTCTTCATTATGTTCGCAGCCCCGACTATGTTTGGTGCGCAACTTTGAGTGGCACTATACGCGACAAATTTAATTAAAGGATTCCTTATGCACACAACCTCTCTTATTACTGATAAATTCGGTAGGGAAATTGAATTAAGCTGGTCTCATTGCTTTTGCATTCTACCAGTCAGGATCCTTAATCTATTTTAGCAAAAGAATGGCTTTTAACCACCATAATATATCCTGTCATCTACTTCATTTAAGATCATGCATATCCCAATCATCCTTGGGGTCTCAATAAAATATTGAATATAAATTATTTAAATATCATTTATCATATTCATATTCGATTTATATGATTCAGATTTTATCCAAAACTATTGTCTTATGCTTGGGCCTGTGCTAGACGAATATAATGCAGGGAAATATCTGTTTATCGTTTGGACATCATCACATGTAAATGGAATATTTAATAAGAGAGAGGGAGAGAGAGTTTTCTTACATAATAAAGGTCGGTGCTCGCAAGTGACGGCAATAGCCCAATAGAATTAATCAGAGCTAAGCAATTTGTGCGGGATGGGCAACTAAATGCAAAAAATTGGGATTTCAGGCTATGTGTCCTAACATTCAGTTAAGTTTCAGCTTAGAATTCTATTTAGCTTATTTTGGGATCCACGACCATTAATAGTATTTGTGCAGACCGGAATAGTTCTGGGTCCCATTACAATCCCTTTTATTCCTGTTTACCACTCACCATTGTCATCAATAGTTGTCGGCTTCGCCTAAGTATGCCTACCGTCCTCCGTCTTATGCTATGTCGCTAGCGCAGTTATCCAGCTTGGGGTCTAAGGTACTCTTGCTCATAAGGGATATCCCTAGCAACTATTTCTGGAGCCCGCCCATTAAAAGTTGTAAGCTACTCTTTCAGAGTGTTCTGACACCTTTGGGCGTTCCTCCCACCTTTTTGTACTGCATTCATCACGGAGATAACGTATCTTTCCGAGTAGACCGTAAAAACTTGCGGTCACCTGGAAAAGAAGTGTGCATCGTAGTTACCAAGTTTCTCGAGATATATATAATATAGACAGAATATCATCCTACAGCTTGCAACATTGACCGACTTAATTTTCTTCGAAACATAAATGTATTTACATCCCGATGAACCACTTTATAAAATGATGCAAACAATTTTTCAATTCATTTCTATGTGCTAACAACACTACAAATTTACTGGCTATGCTATCAACCGGGTTATGCAATAGGGACGGGTAGTTTTCGACAGTTAATGACGCTTATGCTTTTTTCACAAAATAAAGACTGCGTGTAATATTTTTATGGGGTTTTCTTAAGATGCAGGCGGAGACTTCATATTCCGATTCGAAAGACAACTTTTTTGAAACACAAAGTATCGAACTGCTTTCCTTTTTTAATCTATTTTCACAGCGACCGCTCAGCTCTTCGTAGGGTCATCGAAAATTGTACCAAATTAAAAGTTTGGACATGTCAGTGCCGTTGATTAGACAAACATCGTTATGAAAAACAAGCCGACGGGTCTTATAATTATTCGCCATGGTCTTCTCTATAGCATTGCCTTTTATGCCTCGATGGGATTGACAAAGATTGCCTCATATCAGCAACAAATAGAACCAAGATTTCATAGAGAAGGTGACATTAAGTACAAACCTTACACTATGTTCAGACGCAAACCTTAATTGCGTATTTTGGAAATTTATGCAATTAAGGCCTTAATGGAGCTAAATTTATCATGCAAGACATCAATTAATAAATTGAATTCTGGTGAAATCTGTTTAATGAGAAAAAAATTATTTACAATGACAAAATCAAGGCACATTCAACAAGTTGACTGCATCGCCAATACAACTATATTTTGTTCCTCATCGTAGTTGTTAAATTTTTAAATGTTTAACCAAAATATGTCTTAAATAATAAATTTCCTCTGAAAACAATAAATTGCTTAAAAAAATGCTTTTAGAGCCGAATTTCGATCCACATTTCAAAATCACCAACGCAAGTATTCATGAAAAAAATTAAAACATTTGGAAGCCGTCAAATCCTAATTGAGTAAAATGAATTACAGCCGCAGTCTGTATCTCAATTCAGGAATTAATTGCAGCAATTAAGTTGCATAATTAAACATAGATTAATCTTTAAACTTCAAGAAGTTATTGCTTTAATTTTTGACTTGGCCATAAAGCAATAATCCGAGACATATCGATTAGTTGAATGTTGTGTAGTTTCGGTCTTGTCCGATATTATCGTCATCATCACTTCCCACAGTAACTGCAACAGACAGGTTTCAAAGAGAAGCAATGAAAAAAAACCAACTTTTTGAGTCGAATATTATTTTTTAAAAACGTCCTCCCACGGGAAGTGAAAATATTTCAAAACAAGCAAATGTTAACTCTAAAAAAGGAGCAGAGTTCTTCTTCGTTGTTATTAAAAGCAAAAACAAATAAAAGCACAACGTCAAAACGGAAACCGGAAAAAGGTGCGAAGTAACAACAAACGTGTTTTGAATTAAATAAAAAACAGAATATTATCCAAACACAAACTAAGCAAAGAAAAGCCTCACCTTCATAAAATGCGACTTAAAAAAAAAAACTGTCATTAAGTTGACGTGAGTGAATACGAAAATACTTGTATTTCTGGGTTAGGACTCGTATGTGTCAGTGTTTATGTTAACAGCAGGTAATTTTAACTTGATATACCGACGCTACGAAAAAAATGGTTTTATTTGCTTAAAACTGAAACAGATTTGTTCCCTATTCATTTTCGTCCTTAAATTATGAACCCTTTCGAAGGTTTCTGTTTGTCTTTTTCACATTCTGTTTTATTTTTTTCGTGTTTTTGTTGTTGTATTGGGTCTAATTATTTTGACTAATGTTTTCAGATGAGAGTAATTAACTTTTTTGCTTTTTATTTGAGGAATTAATTTTAACCAAACACTTTCCTCCTGTCGTTTTGTTTATTTATTCACTTTTTCTCAAACAACATTGTGTTGGAAGGGTGGTTGGTTTAACGGTCATCAATATTCATGGAACATATTTGTTGTTCGTTCTAGTTGTTGTTCTTGTGTTTGTTTGTTTTTTTCTTTTGTCATTAACATACATACACACATCCACACATACGTATGTAATATTGTCGTTGTAGTCATTTAGTCAATGAGCTCGTTGCACGCAACTGAACGAACATTTTGTTTTCCCTTTAAATTATTGTAAGACTACGATGTTCTTCCTCTGGTTGACTCCTTTGTGTTTGTTGGCTTTAGCTGTTCGAAATGCCATTCAGTTGTCGCATAATTACACGTTACTGAGTTGTAAAATTCATCTAATCATTTGCGCTATCTCTTCATATGTTTTATCATTTGTTGAAGCATTTGTATGATAAATGCCTGCTTTTGTATGTGTGGGTGATTAAAGTAGTGTTATGTCAATTCATACTCTTATGAGTTGGTGTTCGTAAGGGCCACTTAAGCCAATTCTCGCTAGTCCCTTACGAGTATAAGTATTTCAGGTGTAAAGTTTTAAACTTGAAGATTTTGACGATTGTTTTTCCTAAACATTTTACGATGTTTGAAAAGTTTCTTCTGGCAACTATATGTAAATATTGTTTTGTTGTTTGGGTCAATCGCGTATGCAGTGTGAGGAATATATCATATTTCCCTCCCCAAAATGGGTGAAAATAAAATTACGAAAATTGTTTGTTTCATATAAAATTTCCTCCCCCCAAAAGCTAAAGAAGGATCTGCTAACCTGGTATGGGCTCAATGAATTTCGCGTCTACCCTGCCTTAACTGTCTTAGTTCTTATTGTTTGAACGGAATTTAACCGGGCAAATGAACAATTATTCAATTTGTGGTTTCGAAATTTATTTTATCGCGCAATTTTTGTAATAAACATTTTATCTTTACCGCAAAGAAAGACATTCTGTCAATGCCACGATATCGAATGTTAACGTTCGCTTAATTTCTAATAGAAACAAATCTGATTTACGTCCCATTAATAGCCCTTTTTATGACTTTGATTATTGACTTAGTCCGTAACTAAATTCACAAAATAGTTCATTAAAGTAAAGCAAACCAGTTTTTTTCACTAGAATTTAAGCGAACGTTGACGTTTGACATTGTTGTTGGCAGATTCGTAAAGAATAATTGCGATTTTAAAATAAATTCGTAATTTAATTTTTCCTAGTATTCAATAATTCTGTGGAGTTAAATCCATCTAATGGGTATAAACCATTATCATTGTGGCTTGTCCTTAAGCCACGACTCAAGTTGGTATCACTCATTTCAATCTAAAAACATTTTCGGCAATTAAAAATCCCCAAACCGAAAAAGAACTACAAATTAAGTATTTTATTTTTAAATAATATGCAAATTGTGAGTTTAATTGATTGAATTTGAATTGGTAGCCCACATAAACTGTCACCATTTGATTGATATTTAACATTCAGTTTTTCTGTGTATTCTAGTATCACTCCCGCGTTCATCTCTGAAACTTATTTGTACATGTGTTTAATTTAATGTGTCGTAGTGGTGCGGATGGCTTTTTTTAATGTTTTAGAAAGTTGTACTCGTACAAATTTTCATGTGCCTTGTTCGTTACGGCAATAGATTGGGACGTGTTCCCTCTGTAGTTTCTGTGTTTTTTTTTTTTTTTGTTAGTTTTTTCTGCTACTCTACTCTCCTATACGAGTAGACACTTTTTTGTTTTGACATAATTTTGATTGAACATACGTCAAATAGATACGTATGTTATGCACATTATTTGACTAGAAATCATGGTAATCGCTGTGTCATTTACTTAGTCACTTTGTTTTACATTTGGCCTACTTAAAATTCCGCGCAAACATGGATACCAAAAGTTACCCCTGTTTGGTTATCATTTTAGGGTGGAATACAAAAAACCGATGACACAGATCGAGTCCATCTTGTTATGTTGGATGCTAGATGGAAAAGTTTGCAACGAACTCACAGCCACAACATCAAAGCCGGGGTGCTACTTATGTGGGTCCTCGAGTAAGGAATGATCGCGATGGAGACCAAAACATATACATCGGAGTTGGGTCTTCCATACAGCATTAAATTACCAATACAAAAATTGGAACCGATTCCGAAAAAAATAATTGCTGAGAACAACGAAATTTAGGAACAAAACTGGACTAATTATAGACCATCCCAAACTCGGTTTTGGCAATTCGAATAAAGTCAATACCCCATAATATTTCTTAAAGACCCCGAAATATCAAAAGATATTACGGAAATTGATTTGGAACTTATGGAAATATCTATAGTGCGGTGCAACCATTTTTAATACATGTACCAGAACCCATTTGTACGCTCTATTACAAATTGGTTGACTTTCAAAGGAAACCCAAAAAGCTCGTGCAAATGCAGACGAGAGAAATCGAAGCGGGATATACTTAATAGGTACCTATTAATTTTTGATGCAATTATTTCACGTTAAAGCAAGTCCGCACAAAAGCATAAATGGGAAAACAAGACCAAGTTCCTATCCAAACATTAAAAGTACTGAGATCAAAATTGGGACCAAGTTCTTTATATGTGCACCACCATCTCATTTCAAGACAGCCTGCTACTGTGAGAACATTTTCCCATATTAGACAGTTAAAAAAATTTTACCCAGCTATCAGATTGCCTAGATATCAGATGGAATTGCACTTTTAAATTTTTGAATTGGTACTTGGCCTTGTTTTCACATTTATGTTTTTGTGCGGATGTGACTCCATTTTTTTTAAGTTAATAATTTTTACAAAACTTCTTTTAACTTAAGGTTTCCAGAAGTTTGGCTTTTACCTAATTTCAACTCCTTAGGGCTCGCTAGTTCCCTTAGATAAAAAGTGAACATTTTCATATATTTCTGATTACTTATCCCCCACGACGTACCTGTATACCATATATTAGGACTCTAGCTGTAGTGGACGTGCTTCATATACTGATGAGTTCGTCAGTCAGTCAGTGAATAGGTACTAAAATATGCACTGTTTACACCTTTATATCTCGGAAAGCTTTTCTGATAAACTTCCAAACTTCACTAATGAGGTTACCTATATATAGAGTCCTCAGGTTTCCAGTTTCAATACATTATATTTAAATGAAGCAAAGTTATAAGGGGGATAAAACAGCGCGAATGGTTAAGTGTAATGTACACACTGTGTTCATAGACCTGAACGTGAACTGACGCTCAACCACAACTCACTCCATAGTCTCTAAGTACTAGTTTCGTCATCGGTGTCACCACAAGTGATATAGATGACGATAATAAATACGACTAGTTCGATGGAGAGGAGTATGAACATTAACAAATTTATCTTTAAAAAATGCTAAATTCTAAAGATGATTATTTGACAGCTTCGGGCTATCCTTCACAGTGTTGTTCTCTGTTGATATAACTGGCCGTTTGCTGTACATTTATCGAACCGATCTTCTCGATTTTGGCCATCATACGTTAAAACATGAATGCGTCTGCCATAAAATAGCAGTATGTTCACCTAGAAATGAGCGCGTGAATGCTGATGGCTCTTAATCAAGTTCAAAAATATATATCTTTAATTATTTACGCAGGAGCACTTTAAAAATTTTTGCGACCACGAACGCTTATAATTGATTTTTAATTGAATGAAATTTTTCATTTGTAAAACAGGTTGGTCAGACCTGGAGGAACTATAGTTCGATAGACCATTATATCACGATCAAAAAAGCAGCATTTAATTTCGTCATAAGGTAATGCAAAAAGTCATAGCACTTTTACAGAAAACCATTTCAGGGTTTTTCGCAAGGACTAATTTTTGATTCATAGTCGTACATGGGTGCTGAATAGATAAAAATCTTTTAAAACAAGTGGTTTTTTAATTTTAACCAACAACAATTAGTTGCTATTAAAAACAATGCACTCTTTAGAATCGATACAGATGGGCTCTGCAATTTCGTTGTACAGCCTAAGCAAATGTCCAATTGTTGCAAATGTCGAAATGGGCCCTTTTGGCTTCGGCAAGTATTTTTCTAAGTCTACGATTATTTCTTAAGTTTTAAAATATCTGCTGGTTTTTTTTGTTGACATTTTCTCCCCAAATCTCCATAAACTTGGTTGCTGTATCTTTTAATAAAATGCTAAGATAAGTAAAATATTATGAATAGAAATAACATTGCAACAAATTCAGAAATAAAAAGTCAAACTTGTAAAATATGCATCAACATGTAGAAAATTTGTATGAGAGAAGAGAGAAACATTTACATCTTTTTATACGTAATAGATTTCGTAGTATAAAGTTTCTTATTTAAGTTGAAAAAAATATTTCTTTCGTTTTTCTTTAAATAAATGAATCTAGGTTTCTCTTATTGTTGTTCAGGATATTTAATTTTCCATAGAAGAACTCACACTCTTCCAAAGAAGTATTAAAAAATAACATGTGAATAAACATGAAACAAAAAATGAAATGTTAAATAATAATTCTGAATTTATCATGCATCGGTACGTAATACGTACGTTCGTACTTGTGGAAGGATGAGGAAACCAAACATCATTTCATCATTGCCACAAGTGGAAGCAAACATTCATGCTTTCACACTGCACAAATGGAACGAGAGAAAAGCTATAGATATTTACACATACATTCGAGTAAACACACACACATATAGTGGTATCGAACTGCAAATAAATATTTACAGGTAATAAAATGAAAAAAAAAAACAAACAGAGTAAAATGAAAATATAAGTAAATACGTGGATATTCACATAAGTTTGCATGTGATACGAGATCTGTGCAAAAATTGCAAATATTGTTGTTATTGTTGAAGTTCATTCTTATGAGTTTATGAATTAATAAAGATATTTATTGGTTGAGATAAAAGTGTATTTTTGCTTTTTTCGATTTAAACTTTAGCTGAAACGACACATTTTTGTCTGCTTCTTAAAAGGAGATAAAAAACTAATCGTTATATTAGTCAACAGTAGCTGAGCTGGCGGATTCGTCGGATTGCAAACATCCAATCTATTATTTGCATCACTCCCTGAAATAAAATAGGATATTTTTAAGAGTAGAGGAATTTCAAATTGCCACTTAGTGCCGGCAATTCATAAAGTCATTTCGATTCAATATTTCTCACTGTTCTAACATGTGATGAGATCTTTAGAAGTGTAATAATCAGCATAACAACACATTATCATTGGCTACTGATTAGTTCAACGTGAGCAGCCTACGGGGTTAGAAAACTCGTAATTTTCATTCGTGTCTGTGCGTCTTCATTGTATAAAGGACCCGTTTACTTTGAAAGTGGCGTAAGTCATAAGACTATAATAATATGTATCCATTCATTAAACAAAATTTAAATATATATGTTTAGAACTATTGAAATATTGCTCGCGAAGAGTTTTGATAATTAACGTTAAAACAAACATGTTTATTTTGAAAGTGGCGTAAGTCGCTTTACTCAGGATATTATTTGCAGGCTTAGTAGAAATTGATGTGTTACTTAAAGATAAGTTGCAAAAAGATAAATGAAGTAGTTGAAATTATTGTTTTGAATTATTTTCATTATTTCTTCAAAAGCTGTGATCAGTGGATATATTTTTTTAACTGAAAGAACAGCAAGGATCCGCGCATGACGTTATGAAATTAGATGGCTTTTAATGCAAATGATTATTTTACTGTTAAGCGAGAACGGCACATGAGTGATTTCGTAACATGAAATAGAAACTTCTATTAAGACACCAAAGTCAAAATTATTCGAAAACCCTTATTGTGCTTTCGAAATAACACCTCAGTAAAGGACGGCGAAAAAATTTATAAAAGTCAGTAATTTTCATAAGACATTTTTCCGTAATGCCAAAAGATGATTTTCAGTGACTATACGATATTATTTAAGCTACGAAAAATTAAAGTCGCCTGCGATAAGAAACTCATGCAAATCTTTTCGAAGGTTGGCATTAACATTTTTAAACATATTAAAACGCAAATCCTTTAGTATCTCGATTTAAAAACAAAAGGACTGAGCCACTTTCAAAGTGTATTCTTATATTACATTTACATTTACATGATGTAATTTTTCATTTTGCAAACAGACAAAAATTGCACGTCAATAATGTCATGAAAAATGTAATAAATGTAAATGCAGCCAGTCCTAGGCTTAGAACAGGTATTCGTGGCAAGGAACGTATTAGGCGGACATATCGAGCATTAAACGCGTAAAATGCACATAAAGTACTTTTCGACGATTCGAAGAAACAGCAGCGACCAGAACTATACGAGAAAGTAAATGAGAAATAATAAACAGTGTTCGTCGATTCGACAAATCAATCATTGTTTTGTCTTTCAAAATATGTATTAAAACGTTTTCGTGCATAAAAGAGTTGCCGCTAAATTAACAATTTTGATTCTGTTGTATATTTGTTGGCCCTATGAAGGCTTTTGTTATTACGATTTTAACAAAAAAAAAAAAAAAATAACTTAATAACTCATAGGCTTCTTATAGAAAATCATAGAGAAGACGGTGATATTTTTATTTTTGGAGGCGGCTAAAAGTCGATTAAAGCTAAAAGTTTTCGGCGGCAGTAGCTGCACTAAAATTGTTAGCTTCCTTCGACTAAAGCAAAAAACTGCAAAGGATTTGCCATGGATTTCTTAGTAAACAATATCTCCGTTAATGTTATGCAAAATCGAAAGGAACAACAATCGGCTTAGTTGATAATGTTGGCCGTGTTTATAAGTCGGTTACGGCTAAGTGGTCCCAATATACCTTGGCCGCACGTAGCATCAACTTTTAGCCGACTTTTTTAAGTGATCGGCTTAGCGCTCTGGGCCATTAATTCAAATGTTTTTTATTAATTACTGACCCGTAGCACCAAAGTGAAAGTGGGGTAGCGAAATAGAGTATAGGCGGTATATATGCTTTAGTTTGTCTTTGCAATATTTAATTGCGCTATCATGTAGAACGTAGATAATCTATATCTTTGTGGTTGAGACCCAGGTAGCCATTACATGAGCGCTCCGAAAAAAGACTTATAAAAGGATCCAACAAGTGAGCTTTTTCTGAGCACTCCTTAAAAATGGTTCCTAATTGGGTCTTAAAGGAGTTTTATTCGGCTGAGATGTTTTGAAACTCATTAGGGCTCAGAAATGTCAATTATGTGTATCTTTGGAGCACTCTATCTTAAGACTCAGAGTTTTACGATGTTGGCGAAAATAAAAAATTATTTTGACTTTTTAACAACAACAAAAGTTAAACTTAATAATTCTTTTATGATAACATCATGGGAGGAGAAAGACGAAAATAAATGTAGCTGCTAAAAGGTGTGTGGAAATTGAGAATGAGGTAACAAATGCTGATTTTTATAATAAAAGTTCCGATAGTTAAAGAGATGATGAACCTTTTAAAAGTTTTGAACATTCGAAAATCGATGTAAAGAACGAATTAGTTCAATTTGAGCAATAGTGCCATAACCCCTTATTCTGGAATATCAAGCAGTGCAATGTCAGACCTACCTACCCAAAGATACCAGAGCCTTGATAAACACATCCAGAGATGTTAATTGCATTCCGATTAATGGTGGCGAATACATGAATTATGGCAGCAAATATGCAATAACATATTTTTGTGCGAAACTGGTGAGCTGTTTCATAACTTGAACGTATATTGAACTTAAAGCTTTTTATATTTATTACTTTATTTAAATTTGATTTTTAAGCGCATTGACGAATTCAGAATAGCACTTCTTACAGGATCCGGAAATATTTCAACAAAACATATGCGAACCTTCCAAGTTATTTCGAAATTCTTAATTTTAAACTTAAAACAAACCTTTTCAAAAATAAGTTTGGAGCTCTTTATGATGGACCAGCTTAATAGAAATTCATTTATGAAGGTTTTCGCACCATAAATAATTATTTCGAAAAAGCAGTCAAAACAGGTTTCTTTCTGACTCGAATAGTTTGTTAGGGAGAGGCGGCATATCAATGATAGCTAACTTACAGACGACCTGTACATATTTGTCGACGTGGCTCCCACAAATTTGCTATTCAAAAATAATTTTCTGAAATTATTTTTCCATGTTGTGCTGCGTAGTATTCGAATACCTCTAATTGCTCTGATAACCCTATTTCTAATTTTCATGAAACGCATTATTGTATTCGTACTGCACATTTAGCACAGCTTTAACTGAATTTGTAAATTGGCGTTTTGTATTTATGAACGCAATTTGCTTTATAAACGAGGCGAGTTATGTATTTGCAAATTATTTTAATTTTCAAATAACTGCCCGATAAACGTAGTAGTAATTAGTAACTTTGTTTATTCAATATTTTATGGACGGCATCAAAATTCTTACTAGAGGGCCGGCTGATAACTCCACTCGAAATTTATACAACCGAAATTTTCTATAATTACCCTAGAGAGATTTGGCTCCTGAAGACTGCCGCTGTTCATGGTAGGTTGGTGTTCAAACATAGTTGTCCCAACAGTTGTTCGCACAGCACTGTTCTCCCATCAATGAAAGAAAACACACACAGGCAAAATTAGAAAAATATGTGTGTATGCAGTCGTCTATAAACACTCGTACATAAATTATATGCTCAGGGCATGGAAACAATCTCGATGATAGACAAAAAATTATGCTCAAATTGAAAAGGAACATCTGCACGTAGTCTCCACACAGAATACCACGAACACATTTTCCCCGTTATGCTGCCGACGATCTGTCAATGTGCGAACAAATTTGTTAAATTATTAATAAACGAAATGATTTTTACTGCTATCCAATACAATATTTTAAACTTGGACAATGTGCGAGCGTGTGTTCGATTCGAGGACGTATGTATGTGTTTTTATTTATACGTGTCTATACAATTTAATGATAAAATATGTTCAACAGGAATTTTGTATAAATAAATAAATTGATTGCGAGAGGATAAAGGAAGGAGCATTGCGTATTTATGGCTTTACTGCTTTTACAAGTACAACATACACACACACACAAATACACACACAAATACACACAAATACACACACACACATACGTACAAAATTATATGTGAAAATACCCTTCAATGGAAAATATTCAAACATATTGTTGATATATTATTAAATATTTGCCATACAATATTGTTAAAAGTATAAAAACATAACACATGTATGTGTGTAGCTTCAAATACACATACTACTGTGTTATTATAATTGTAATTGTTGTTGTAGGTGTGTGTTGTAGTTTTTTTTAATAACATCAACGTGTTTATGCATACGAAATTAACTAAAAATCATTCTTTATAAAAGTGTTTTTATTTATTTTTCTTGTTGGTTTTGTTCTGTTTGATTTTGTTATTAAATCCGAAACATATTGTCTGTCACTCACGCGTTACAACTTCATGATTGAGGTGTCAAGTGTTTTTTTTTTTTATTATTTTAGTTGCTAGAAAAGTTGTTTCTATCTTTATCAGTTGTTGGGGGCTTTCGATTAAATTTACTCATAATATTTTAGTTAATGTGCGTGCAACCACTTCAGATTTGATTTCATTAGTTCTTTGTTTTTATTAACTTGATTAAATTTTAGCAGAAATGCTTAAAACCTGTAATGTAATTCATCATCTATTGTTAAAAGAAGTAGCTGCTGTTGCTAAGGGTTGTTTCAGAAGCGGGCACGCTTTTACACCGGCCTTATAGCTCGTCGAAATGGGGGGGGTTCATATCTTCTCAACCCTAATTGCCACATGATTACATCCAAGAGTCTATTTTAGTTATGCGTGCTCAAGGGTGTTAATTAAGGACACTAGAATACCTCAGATATAGGTTGATCAATTGCTTTTATGATGCAACATGAATGATTGAAACACTGCAGCCCACGATACCCTGATCATATTGAAAACCAGTTCAATAAATTTAACTAATATTATGATTCCTAAACATTTACAACAGTTTTATTTCCTGGATTGAGCCAACAAATAGACTAGAGTTTTATTTTAGGCGGACATAATTAATTTATTATAAGAACTGAAAATTATACAAATAACAAATATTTAGCAGATAAAAGAAAATTTGAAGCAATGAATAACCGAAATTGTTATGATAAAAAAAATATAATACATGCTAATTTAAAGAATAGAACAAATATGAATACCTAAAGCATCCCTACAAAAGAAAACTTAAATATGAATTTCACATGCAGTAAATAGCAAAATGCTGGGATAAATAATATATGATAAATAAACCAGTATTTTAGCGAGAATTTGACTTTTGTGCAATAATACAAATAATAAGTAAACTAAAACAAAATGAGTATAAAAATTGAAAGAAAATAAAACTTAAACAACTTACTTTTGCCGTGCTCACTCATCCAAAGATCTTTGTTGATGTGGTAATGGCGATGAGAGTAATGTTGCTGTACAGATATTTATAAACAATTAGCTTTGTACTTGTGGTAATGATTAACAGAGATGAAAAGTAGGTAACAGAAGCAAATCCTCGAACCAACAAAAAAAAAAAAACAGATTCATTATCATGGTACATTATAATGATTTTCTCTCTTTTTTTCTTTGTAAAACGTTTTAGATTTTGCTTCGGTTACTTTACATAAAACGAAATATCAAACTTATATATGTATGTACAAGAATTTGCAAAACTGATATTAAATATTATAACGGGGAAAATTATGTATGATGTTTTGTAAATAATTTTGATAATAAAACTGTTGAATAATTATCGAGTTATACAGAAATTCCTTTTTTTTTTTCTTTACGTTTCTATATTTATACTTGTTTGTTTCGCACTTAGTTTAGATATGTTAGGCTGTTAGCGGCATCTATCAAACTAAAGATCCCTGATTTGAGTAATATGGGTTGAGATAAAAATTTTGTTTGCATTAGGTAATGAGAAGATAAAATTTCTATTGTATACTCAATGCTGTGATATGCAATACTGCCATTACTCAAATATACATAAGTATGTACTAGGTGCCAAATCTAGATTAGAAAAACACAAAATTAACTCCGAAAGGAATAAAAACCAAGCATTTCAATTATTGAAATATTACCTCATGGAGATGGCACCTGTAAATTATTGGCACTTTAGACTTGAGGGAATGGTAATATTTTACACAAATTCTATCTTTAGTTGTCGGTGATATTATAAACTTGCCGGGTATATAATGAATTCAACGTTATGTAGTTATAAAAAGTAGCAATAATTGCAACAGCAAACGTGTGTATATAAAACCGGTAAATTTTCTTCTATTGACTTTAGATGTACTTATAAAAACTTCTTTTTCTTTCTTTATTAAATACTTCACACACGACTTATTTATTTTATAATGGCCGACAAACACATTCATTGGTTACCATGAAGGCTCGGTTTCTCCTATATTTCTTGGCACGTAAGTCACACTCGTTATCAAATGAAGGCACATAGTTGCATAAAACCGTATGGTCAAAAGATTTCAAATGTAGATGGCATTTACATACTTATTTTCGTTAATTAGAAAATATGGAAGCTTACATATTTGCTTATTAACTTCTGGGACACATTACAAACCATGGTAGCTTCCAAGCTCCTCTAATAGTATGGGGCCTTATATGAATATTTATTATATATTTGCTGGCCTATGGAGGGCACCACCAAAACTCAGTAGAGCACTGGTTGTTCCAGGGGCAACTAGTTAATATGGTACCAGTCGGTTAGCTGCTGGTGAAACTTCGTGGGTCTATTTGTTTTGAAAGTAAATTTTTAGGAAAACATTTTTTTATTTACTCTATAGTCCCTGTTATAATTTTTCAGTTCTACTTCTAAGCTTGCTGCGAAATTTTGAATTGAAATAAATGTCTGTAAAACATACAAATATCATCCTATTGCTTCTAGGATACGAATAAAGCCTGAACCTTGTTGAGGAGGAACCTTGTGCATCTCTCGGAGTAATGAGACGATCGTAGAGCACATGCTCAGAGGCCTCTGAATAATCGTATCTTAAATTGGTGATATCATAGAGTTCAATATTTTACAGCATCAGAATACTTTGTAATTTTCCACCGAGGCAGCGTTATTAATCGCTTTGCCTGCTTGAGTCCGGATATACTTATCTAGCGCCGAGCGAATTCCAACTAAATTCGGAAAATAGTTTTTACAGTATCATTAGCATACGTATTATGTAACAGTATTGACCAAGAAATCCCGAGCCGCAGAAAGAATCATTACGTCGTCCTGTGTAATTCATACGCTCTCTTGATTAAGGTAGTAACAGACTTATTTTTGGCTGGCTGGCCATTTCATTCGTAAAGGCTCCTTAACAATTCGATCCGTTACTGTTTAACAACAAATGGGTGGATGACTGTATGGATTTGGTTTTGTAAAACACACATTTAATGCCAAGTGATAAATTGTTATAATTTAGTTAGACGACATAAAAATTCTACCACATAATTCGATAACAATTATTGATAAAAAAAGCAAAAACAATTAACACGTTTAGCAACACAACCCACGTACACACTACTAACAGTAGCAGCAACAATAACAACAATCAAATGTCGATACATTAAGAGTTTAGTCAACTTGATCAAATTCGCTCGTGTCTACTATCGAAAAGTTTTGACATCTGCCAACAATATTTATTCAGTGCACAGAGAATTGTCTTGTTCACAACAGCAACGTTTTTGTTGCATTCAAGATAGAAAAATTCGGAACCATAAATGTGTCTTGCGGTCAATTTTACTTTAACATTGTCTATGAAGGAAAGGGATGCAGAAAGTCACTGTATAATTACGGAAGTTTATGGCGAGCATGTTCTCTCCGGAACCACTTGCAGAGATTTATTTCGACGCTTAGAAAATAGTGACTTTAACGTTGAAGGCAAAGAACGTTTAGGAAACCCATAATAAATGTTTGAAAATGAAGATTTATAGATATTGCACGATGAAGATCCATGTCAAACGCAAGAAGAACTTGCAAAATAATTGGAAGTAACACAACAAGATAATTTAGTTTAAAAATTTATTCACTTACTCAACAGTAACGAAATTCGATGCAATATGATTGTCCATCATGACAATGGTCGTGCTCATCTTGCTGTACACCGCCTTATAGACCTGACTTTACCCCTACATTAACAGACACACGAGAAAAAGTCACAGCTAACAATGGTCAATACTTTAAGTCACATGATAACTGCACATTTTATTAGAGTAAAGCCGTATTTTTTACAAAAAAAAAAAAAAAATTAATGACAACATTTTGTAGATCCAATATACGAGTATATTAAACACAAATTGGGGCACAAGAATAAATTTTTTGAAATTTTGTAATTTGTTTGTTTAATTTTCCCGAGCTCCAGGTCTTCAATCAAATTTCCTTTATTATAAAGTATAATAAATATTAATTTTATTTTATTCAAAAAACTAGAATAACGATTTTGTAATTTGTTTATTCGTTTTGGCTAAAACTTGACTCGATTACGAATTTTGCCAAGTAAGGACAACGTTTGAAATTGGTGGCAAAATATGATCAGACGACCATATTTTTCAAACTTCTTGCTGGATTTAGTAAGAACTCATTTTTTAGGAGATTATGATAGATTAAATTCACGCCTGATCGATGCGTGAAAACCGCATTATTACATACAGTCATGGGAATCGAAATCAGTTTTAAATGGTGCAACACAATTTTTACATCAACAAACCACAAATAAACTTTCTATGAAACCGCATCAAAATAAACTGTGGAAAAATATTTAATTCTCTATTGAAAGTAAAAAGCGACATCTTAACAACATTAAATGATGTTAATGTGATATATAAAACGGTCTTTCCTTTAGAAAGTATGTATAAGACTACAAGTTGCCAGCCCTGCTGTCCATTTTAGCCATTCCTTAGCTTTAACAAAACTTTTGCTTAGTTTGGTTTTAAATTTCACAGAAATACTCACTTACTTTATGAGCTCGTGGATTCGTTGGTTAAGCCAAGTCTTTAGATCAGATAATGATTGCTAAAAAGCAAGGATCAATGGTTGTTTAACTCTGAAATGAGTTACCTCAATGTTGTGTCTCAACAATATAACGCAAGCACACAATCGGTGTCTTTAAGAACTCGTGTACAGATAAGACATATGGTCCGCGAATTCAACAATTGTATTATACGTTTCTAAACTCATATTTAAGTAAAAATTCCAAGAATTATCTTGCTAATAGTCAAACTTTATCATCTGTGTTTTATTTAATTTTGCAGCAATAAATACTCTTCTGAGCACTTCAGTACTTGAAAGTTAATACAAAATGTTCTATGTATCTGCTATTTTGCGCGAGTTGCTCCAAATATTAGTTTATTTTAAGCTTTTTTCTGATCTAATTCTTCAATTATTACTGGTATGAATTATCTCTGAATAAAAGTAAACAACGCAATTAGTGATTTATCACCGATTCGAAATTGTATTGGGCATACCAGGGACTTGGTCCTCATTTCGATCTCAGATACTCAGTACTGGCGAAATTTTCGGATGGAAACTTGTCCTTATTTTTTTGTGGTTTTTCAATTAACTCTGTCAACAAGTATTTTCAGAATGTCGATTCTTCTTACCACACTAGACAAACCTCATTTAGTGACTCCAGTGCTAACACATCTTTGCAGCCAATACTTCAAGGGTTACAGCTCTGTTCTTGTTATGAATTACGTCTTCAATATATTGGAGATATCGGAAAGAGTAACAAAATAATAAAGTACAACAATAAATCGAAATTAGAAATTTACCTGTGACTTTTAAAAAACATCAATATGAAATGTCTATAAATCCCAGCATACACACACACACGCTCACACGCATACACACACAATTATTCGTATAATCTTCTTAAAAATTAATGTCTTAGAGAAAATATCCTGTGTAATTTTTTATTTTGTCTCAGAGCAGATAAATATTTCTCCAAATTTATATTTCATTCTCGTTCTATTGCACAGTAGTGCGTGTTTATTTGAATGTGTGAATTAAGGCAGAAATGCCTTCGTATGAGAATTGTGCATGTATTTGTTTTCATGTTGTTTGTGTATGTTTTCTTGTGTTAATCCGATTGAGATTGTTGTTCATTTGCACGTAAGGATAATGAACGCCTCAATAAACTTTAAGTATTTAATGCGTTGTGATGTTCATTTATTGTGTGTGTCGTGAGGATTTTCATTGTATGTTGTTGGCCCTCTTAAGTCGCATTAACAGGGACCATGCATGCATGAACACATTTCTTTCCAGGCGTGTGTTAAATTTATCCCCTGTTATTGTTCCGAGCTTTTCTTTCATTTGTATTGTAGCATTACTACTTTTGGTCATATTGGCGGCCAAACCTTTAAAAACGTCTCAATCTTTTGTGGATTGCTTAGTTTATGTGGCACAAGAATTTATAAAATTTACAAAATCAACACACATATGTATTTCAATTCACAGATTGTCGTTAATTAGTCAAATACCATTTACTCCATTTTACACCTTATTTGAGAAACATAGTTTGCAAATTTTATTTCATTTTACTGTTGAGTTGAAATTAAGTCTTCCAAAGCATTCTCTTACTTTTCCATTCCTTATTAAACCTGGCGCTCTCAATTACAATTTTATATAATTTGTAATTGTTATTTGGAATCTCTCTTCCAAGTATTTGTTATTGAAAGAAAAGAGTGAACTTAATTACAATTGCAGGTAATGAAAATTAAAAAATCTTAATCACACATTACAAGTAATTATAATTGAAAAGTTTATTAAAAATGCTAATTGAAAAATCCCAACTAAAATTACATGTAATTGAGTAACTGCATGGGTAATTAAATGAAAAATATAATTGGTTAGATTTTGTCATCCGAGGAATATTTCTATTTCTCATTTTCAGTGCTTTAAGTAGATGATGCCAACGGTTGACTTCTACTTCGCAGAAAATGTATTTCATTCTGTCGTTGTCTACTCAATTAAAGTTTGTGTTAGAAAACTCAAAATATAAAAATTATTGAAAATAAAAATTAAGTTTCTGTTAGGAGACTAATCCCGACTAAATTGGATTCATATAAGTTTAATAAAAAATGTAAGAACAACCCTTACCAGATGCAGACAGAGCCTTTAATTGAATTGCCAGCCACTATTGGTTTGACCTGTGGCGCTCCAAATTTGTATTTTCTAAAAATTTAAATCGGACGGAGAGACCTACTCTCCGTCCCTTTCAGAGATTTTTAAATAATTACAAATAATAAATGTTTGGCCGCAGCTCTTCAACCTGCAACAGGATAAGTCTATAATTAAGTCAAAACAATTGGCAAATATTATTGACATCTGCTTGCCGTTAAACACTGATAAGTCCAGAGATGAAAGAAAATGAATAATGAAATTTGCATACACATTAGCTGCATCGACACTAATACGACACGGCGCAATAACGGGGTTATATGATTTTATAGTTCAGATACTTCCAGTTAAAAAGAGAGTGTAAAAAGTCGATCATATTTTTACATGACACATGTACCTTTGAAAAAAAGGTCATCCGTGTGCCAGTAAAAATTTGTTATAATGACCCTAGAATCTGTCGATATAATTGCAATGGCAGCCGTAAATTCAATAAATAAATAATAAGATTGAGTGTTAAAATTGGTTCTATAATTTACAACTTGGTTTAATAAATAATCGAACTCTGTTCGGCAATAAATTACATGCATTTTTCTATTATATTTTCAAATGTTTTTTTTTTTTTACCAATGTTTGCAATGTTGAGTGTTAAAACGAATACGAACGCATTTACATCATAAAACTATTTATTGGTACTCGTATTCACATGAATATTTTTTATACTCGTATCACCAGGCAATAAATAAAATATGGAAAATCCATAAATACGTAAAAAAAATGTTTCTTGTTCGGTTTGGGTGAATAATAAGAAAAATATGCAATCGCAAATGTTCGCAAATGTGTGTGTGTGTGTTTCACGAGAACGTGAGGAAAAAACATTCTAATAAGAAATACTTAAAAATTTAAATATTGAATTCGAATCAACTAAAATTCAAAGTAAAATGCGTCTGAAAATGTTCAAAAAAGAGGAAAAGTGTTATAAAGAGAGTAACAGACCTTGTCTTCTTACCATAAATTTGTATTGCTTGAGTTTTATTGAGCCCAGGCATATTAAACAAGTGAAGGCATAACCCCAACAATATAACTATATTTTATATATCGAATAGAAATTTGGTTTTTATCGTTGCCGTACTTTTAAGCATTAATGAGTCTTAAACCCTTATAATACTTGCTTTTCTTAATCTAAGGCTGAAGGAGTGAAATAGGAAATATAAGAAAGAGAAAAACCTCAAAAATAAAAACAAAAAAATTTTTTGTTTACTATTTTTATATTCAGTCCCTTCGTTTACTTAAGTTTTAAACATTTTTAATCAACTTTACTGGATTGACTTCATTTACCCCAAAACAAAAAAAGTATAAATTTTAATTTGCAAGATTTTACAAGAATTCCGATTGTGTGATGTTTGCTACAAAGGTATTTTCTGAGGGTTATTTTTGCGAAATACCAAGTACAAACTCATTTCCTCAAATTTACTGCTAAGTAAACGAACGGACAATTGCCTCCTTCTTACTCTGTAAGGATACGCCAAGTTACTCAAAAACAGAAAGCAAAGTCGCTATACTGGAGTATAAAGTGAATTTTTAGATTTTTATTGACAACTTACGCTTTCTTATCGATAACATTTCTGACGTGTTTGAATTTTTCTTAATGTAGCTGCACTGTCGCTCTTGGTAAAATTTTCTATTACAATTTAATTTTATTGTTCTTAAAAATCTTATAAAGTGGCAAAAAAAAAAAATAAAGGTTTTATTGAGCGTATTTTTTGTTTAATCAAATTTGACCGAAGTTTACCCAAAAAGTACGAGACGGTTTCTAATATTATTAAAATATTGAAAAGTACGGGACAATATATTGAAAAATTATTAAATTCAGTTTCTAATACTTTAATTTTCTCAATTCAACACTCTTAATCGTCGATTTTACTAAAGAAAGCGCGAAATTGATAATTATAATTGGAATGGTGCAACTATTTTATCTTAATATTAACGAATTTTAGGTAAGTTTACGATTTTTTGGTGGATTTTATGAATACGCAAACTTGGTTTTTTGTGCGATTCCGAATTTGTGATAAAATTTTTAGTTTTCGGTGAAATTTCAGTTATTATGTTAAAATAGTGAAGTTCTATTATTTGTAATAAATAATTTAATTTTTAGGCACAAGTTTATTTTCTTTATTCTTTCTATTCAGAAACAAAATTTAGTTGATATAATAACTTTGAATACAGTAAATATTATTAGACAACTAGCAGAATAGAATGCTTTTCTACGAATTTTGGGTCAAACAATAAATGTACTTATCGCCGGGAACGGCGAAAAATACACATACATATATTCTTACTACATCACAATCGGTTTAATACAAAAATATAATTAGTCGAGATGAAACAGAAATACATACAATGCTTTCATTGCCAAGGAATGGTTGGCTAAAATCAAATTGCATATGGTAACAGAATTCAATAAAAAAAAGTTTTAGTGATGAAAACTTCGGTCACACCCAAGGAAAAAGCAAAAACATGAAAACTTAGATACTTATTCTCGTATTTTATTTGCCTTTAGTGTTGGGTTAAGTAGATAATGTTTACAGTTGACACAAAACTAGCACAAAAGACAGGAATAATGTTGAAAACATATGTACTGGCATGGAAAAATCACTCCATTCCATTGTCTAATAAAGTTTTAACTTTTACTGTATTCAAAGTTGCAATATCAAATAATTTTTTTTAATAGAAAGAATAAAAATAAAACATATGCCTAAAAATTAAATTAATTAATAATAATAATTATAATTCGATAAAGTTACGTCAAACAATAAGTTCTATTATTTGTTTTTTTATGGCGAAGGTTTCGATTTTTCTGTGAAATTTTGATTTTCTGGTGAAATGTTGATTTGTTGGTGAAATTTGTTGTTGTATTTAAAAACATGAATAAAAATTGGGATTTTTGTGGAGTTTGAACTTTTCAGTGACAGTTTTATTTTTGGTGAAATTCATTAGTTTAGTAAAATTAAATTTTTGAGTAAATTTTGTTTTTTTTTTAATATAATTTATTAGTATTATAAATACCTTATATTACAATGTTTAATTTACATGAGCTATGAGGTATTATTTCTTAAAAATTGTACACATTCTCTTTTAAATATATTTAGATTTCTTTCATTTTTCAAATCAATTGGCCAAGTATTATATAATTTGATTCCTTTAAAAAATAGTGATCGCTGCATCGCAGTGCATGTTGTACGTTCAATTCTAAAATTGTCTGCATTCCTCAGCCTATATGGTTGTACATATTTCACTTTCTTACACAGATATTCTGGTAATTGTCCCATATTCATCTTTTGAATAAAACATAAGGTATTCATTTCCACTCTTTCTTTAATATTAAGCCACCTAAGTGCATCGATCATCGTAGATATGTGTGTGCATCGATTACATTTTAAAATACTGCGCATCGCATTATTTTGTAATTTTTGCATTCTTTCTATTTGGAAATCTAAGCAGCACGTATATAGAACTGTAGAACAATATTCGAAGTGTGGTTTTATCATAGTATTATATATATTTATTGCAGTCATTACCGATATTTTGTTTCTAATTCTTTTAAAAAATCCATTTATTTACAAATTTTCCTGCATATATGTATAGTCAATATGCTCTTTAAATTTTAAATCTTTATTAATAATAAAACCAAGATATTTGATATTGTCAACTTTCTCAATTATTTTATCATGCATTTTTTTATTAAGCCACTAGTCATATTAATTTTTATTAATTTTGTCTTATTTTCATTTAGTTTTAATTTATTCATATTTAACCATGCACTTATATTTTGCATATCTTTATTTAATTTGTTTATACAATCGTCTTCTGATTCTCCGTCTGAGTACACCAAAGTAGCAATTTTCAATAATGTTTGGCATATCATTTATATAGATAATAAACAATAAAGCACCTAAAATTGACCCTTGAGGGACACCAAACCAATTTTCTAATGCCGTTGATTTAATACCATTCACTTTTGTTATTTGCTTTCTATTTTGGAGATATGATTTGAACCACTTTAATTCGAGGCCTTGTATGCCATACATGTATAATTTTTTTTTAGCATTATGTCTCTGTCAATTGTTTCAAATGCCCTTTTAAAGTCTAAAAATACTGCCATAATTTTCTTAAATTTTTCTTTATTTTTCCACTCGCTTATTGCAGTTTCACAATTTTTTCAATTTGGTACTTGTTTATTTTTTCTCTTTTCAACATATTAATTTCATGACAAAACCATTTGTTTACATTATTTTTTTCTTAATAAATCTTTTTTTTAATAAATTTTTTAATTGATTGTTCAAAACATTTATCAAAAAAGTAAACATTTTCATTCAAATATTTTAACTCTTCATATCTTAATATTGCACTTAATTCTCTAATAAACGCTGCATTATCGTACTTGAATATTTCAGTTTCTTTTCTATATTCTGCGTCATTATTAATTTCATTTTCGATTGAAATGTTTATTATTTCGTGGTCTGATATTTTATTTGTATTAGTGTTTTGCAATGATATTCTGTTACTATTTTTAATTACATAGTCAATTATTGTACGAGAATTTTTTGTTATTCTGCTAAAGTTGTTCACCATCTGTATCAATCCATTGTCATTCAAGCACATTTCAATTTGTTGTCTATAAAAACTTTGTTTTGACCAATCTATATTAAAATCTCCAGTTATTAAAATATCACAGTTATGTTCACATATTTCCCCCAAAACTTCTCCGAATACTTCACAAAGTTCTGATGCCACAATACACAAATTAGTTGATTCTTGATTTGATATTCCGACAGGGTGTTTTGATGTAGAATTTTGGAAGGAATTTCCGTTATCCCTTGTCAAGTTTGGTTTGGAAACAAACCGGTTTCGGCTATGTGCCATCTTCAGTGTCATTTTTTCGTTCTCAGAACCAAACTTGACAAGGGATGACGGAAATTCGGTCCAAAATTCTACACAAATTAGTGTTCTCGCGTTGGGCCGTACAACACATTATCCAATACTTTGATTCTATAACATTTTCAAAATTTTTTGCAACATTCCATTGATAAAGTTATTACATGATCATAGTTATTTATCATTATTTCTTCTTCCTCAATGTTCTTTGTAAGATATGTCTCTGATAATATAATAAAGTCGGGGTTTTCGCTTGCAGCTATTATTTCAATCTGATTTAAATTTTGTATATATCACATTTGTGTTCATTAATTGTTAATTAATTAAGCCCATCTTTCCTTTTTTACTTTTTAATTTGTTTGGATGCACTGGACATAGTCTATTATTAGTTAAATGATTTACATCTAGTCCCATATTTAGTTTATCATTTACTTGCACACAATTTATACATTCGACTATAACATCATTTTTACATTCACTATATTTGTGGTTTCCGTGACATTTAAAACACTTTTCCTCATTTTTTGCATTCCCTAGCGAAATGGTTATAACCTTTACATTTATAACATTGGAGAACCTCTGTCTCATCAAAAACTTTACATTTTGTTTACTCTTTGTGCACTTATTATTTTTGCGTACGTTTCTTCGTCAGTTGCCAGTTTTACATTACACACTGTTCTATTATTGTTTTTATATTCAAAAGATTTTATTATTTTAATATCACAATTACATGTCGACATTGAGATCAATTGGATTGATTGGGTGCTTTTATTTCATAATTATCGCTCATTTCACACTGTATAGCTTCTTTATTTTTTCCCGTTCTTCATCATTTTCAGATTGTATCACTACGGTTACATTTTTTCTGCTTTCAACATTGGTTATTTTCAAATTTACTGGATCAACTTTTTTATTCAGTTCCTCTCTTGTCTTTTTACTATCCTGTTCTTCTTTTGGTTTTACAACTAAGGGGAGTTTTCTGTTAAAGTCTGGCATCACGGTTTTTTAAACTATTTCTGCCTATGATAATTGTTTTTGTTTGGCACTTGCTTCGTTTATTACTTTCTTAATTTCATCACACATCTTAACATTATTTTCTTGAATATAATTGCACATTTCTTTATTTTTATTTTCATGATCATTTATGGAACCATATATTTTTTTATTTCTTTAACATTTACGTCAATATATTTGAGCTTCATCTAGTTTTTTAAGCCTTTCACTGTATCTTTTTTCAATTGCTTCAAGTAGCTGTTTAATGTCGCGCTCACTTTGTTTTAGTGCATCTTTAAATTCTCCTTTATATTCCACCACTTTCTTTACACATTTTGGGTATATTGGACACAATCAGCACACATAAAACGGATAAAACCAACTAGTGTTCCACGAGAATATTGATCAATGCCCGAACATTTCTTTGCGCAATGATATACTTTTTTACATATGCCTTCACACATCAAGCCCGTTTCGCCGCGTATTGCACTTTTACACTGATGGCATTCAGCCATATTAAAATTTAATTTATTTGTTTAACAATAATATTATTCAACTATATTTTATTTTCAGAAACAAAAATTTTAGTTTATTTCTGTTTTAAATCACGTTAAATATTTTATCTTAAAAATAATTGAAGAACACTTATTGATGCGTTGTTTACTCTTTCAAGTTATAAATATTGTTTTGAATAATTTAAATTTGTTTTAAAATCAATCTCTTACAAAGTTGAATAAACAATTTTAAAGCATCAAATTGCGAAGGGAAAATACACTGAAAATATTTTTCTGGTAACGGGTTGTTTATTTAGTAATTTTGTGAAATTTGGTTTTTGGAAATTTAAATTTCTTTTGGGAACTTTTCAAATTTTGGTGAAATTTCGATTTGTTCACGAATTTCGATTTTTTGTACAACTTATGCATACTTTAATTTTTAATAAATTCTCGATTTGTGGCAAAATTTAATTTTTCTAAATTTCAACGTTTCTCATTAAACTTTGATTCTTAATAAAACATTATATTTAGGGTAAAAATTATATGTTGGTGAAATTTCAAAGTTTGGGGACGTTCTTCTGAAATTTGAGGTTAAAGTAGTTTTTTTTAATTAAATTTTAAAATCGGTCCATGTAACTTCTATAGGGGACTTCATATCAAATTTAATAATAAAAATTTATATTTTATGGGCTTCCCCGATTGAAAATAAAAAAAAGATGAATTGCCGATATTTTGGAAATATGTGAATCGATGTTGCTGATTTCAAATAAAACAAAGTCTTCTGAACGCACTGAGTAAATGGGTTGGGAGTTGAATATTGTAGAAATTAAAACGGAAAGACTAACTTATGTAAAAGCCCTCATAACAAGACACTCAACGTCGCGCTATTTTTATACAGTTATGATATGTCCGCTTATGGAGAATTAGTGGGGCGACAATATTTGTTCGGTTATTAGAGCTGTCCGTGTAGGAAGCTTTCACTGTGTACCCCTTCTACCTTAGGCAAACAGAATCAAAAGTAAGAGAGCCCAAGTAAATGTATGAAGTTTTGTATTTTATAAAATTTCTAAATGATGAATAACGTAATTATCACCTGATCAAATTTCACAAAGGGCTGGTCAGAATTTCTTTAAAAAAAACTGTCACAATATTGCACAAAGTACGACAATTCCAAAAAAAAAAAACAACTTGACTTATCTATTTTTTCCCTTTGGCGCCACAAAAATATTAGACAATCTGAAGTACCTTCCATTAATTCCTTTGACAAATGACACAATCTCATTTAAATTGCATTAAAAACTGTTAAACGTACGTAAATCTTTTGTCGTATAACGATTTGTTATTTCTGTATTTCTCGCTGATGTTTGATTCGTTGACTGCGTCTGGTCAAATAGCAAAAAGGGTTTTGTGTCGAAAACATGTAACCGGGTATTAAATCCCATTTGACACTTTTGAGCTTGACCAACACGCGACTTACAGAAGTGTTATAATTTGATGATTAATAAGTTTGTACTCAAATGTCTTTATCACTTCGTAAAATATCTGACATCACAGCTCAGTACGCGGAGAGCAAATAATATTCTCACAAATATTTGCATCCTGCTGATGATATTTTGTAATGTGCCATCATTCGTAATCCTTTTAAGGGAATAGAGCTTTAACATTTCACACCTTTTATTTGATAATCACACAAGCACAAACACAAGTACAAATTGCAATGAATATCTAAGTATGTCAGGCACTTATACAATCACTCATGTACATACGCATGTTCTTGTGCAACTAAAACTTTAACACTGGCTTTAGTTTAATAGCAAAAAAAGCATTAAAAATTCATTTCATGCATTCACCCTTATGGCAAATATCATAATCCTACACAGGTCCAATGAGGATCAAAGGATTGTGCGTAAGTTTTTATGAGTTTTATTTTTTCACACACGTCGGCACTTTCCCATTCCATTCACGAAGCAGTATAGATGTCATTTAACCTCGTTTATTTGCAATTAACTTGTTTCTTTATGAGACACTGGAACAATCTACAGACATGTCTCACATGTCTACGGCTACGTCTCTGTTGGCAGAGCATTAAACATACAACAAACGAAAAGAAAACGCATCGCGACTCCGAAGAGATGACATATGAATCTCCGAACGTTTGACTTCAAAAGGAGACATTCGGCGGCGCAAACAAAATTATAAATCGTGACACAAATAGCTTGACGCCGCAACATTTTGCAATATTCTATGATGTTACAGATGTGAACAAATGATGTTAAAATAAATTAATTTACATGATCTTAAGATCCACATTAAAAAATGTTAGGTGTAATAAACAATCCGGTGAATAACACAAGGGTAAGATTTTCACAATCTTTGTTTTTTAGAAGTTCAATCACAAACTTCTTTGGCGCCAGTAATAAAATGGAAGCAATTTGCAATTATTTAATTTTTGTATCAGAATGTTTTAAATGGGGTCTACTTACAAAATTTATTGAATCAATTAATGATTACATCGAATAAAATAGACTTAATAAAAAGTTATGCGATTAATTTGTTGTAATAGGGTTCTAAGAAATTAATTGTATTTTTATCAAAAATCTCAACATTTTCTTTTTCTTTATTCGTTTTTTCTTTTTCAAATAAAAAAATTCAAATCCACGGCTGCATAAATCTTTTGGAGAATAAAAACTTTTGTCAGATTCGCAAATATTGCGCGCAAAGGAAAAACATGGACGAGGTAACAACAATTTAAGAGTAACATATTATGATTGAATTATACGGTTGTAAACAAATCATATTATTATTGAAGGTAAAAATAATATGGTCTTCGTAGAATAATAGAAAAGCAACAAATTCAAGTCACTGTTTGGCTGCGTCTGAAATACGAGAACACAGGCGACTGAAGGCATCGAATTCTTAAAGGTCAATGTTCGAACCACTTTTTACCAAAAGAATTTTTCATGTTCCGTCTATTAGGAACATTTTACCGTTAGAGTTATCATATTATTTTTGTACTGTATTTTAGAGAAAATTGTATTGTTCAAGTCAAGCTTGTTGTTATAATTATGAATCGAAATCATTTAATGATCAATAATAAACATTAACTTGGTTATCGCAACTAAAGTAATTATTAAAGACATTTTTAAGCAACCATAATATATTAGCCACACCAATATATTGTTGTTAAAAACATAATATCATTGTCGTAACCATGTAACAACCATGACTTCTTCTTTGCCGGGAGTTGTCTTTTTCGTAAGAACACTGTTTCTTTTTTAAGAATTTGGACATGATTTTTCAAAATTGCTCGTGTTATCATATATGAGAAAATTATTTTGGATAATTCCTACAAATAAGTTTTAAAAGTGAACGGAACTTCAATAAAGGGTCTAATAACATACGCTTGAATAAAAATAAAAGATTACTTGGTATGTATGTATTAGAGAAATGCAGGCAAGAATCCACCTTAAGCATTCGGTGGCAAACATTAAACCGACAAAAAATTCAAGTCCACAAAAAATCAGAACTCAAATATCCGAATCTGTAAGTACCCAAAATAAGTTTTAGTTCCAAAAGGCATAAATCTTAAAAGAAATCGAATTTTCACAAATAAGTAACCAAAACTAAACTTCACACTATTTCGATATTTAACGACAAAATTAACCCGAAGGCTAACGAAATTTTACAAAAACTCAAACTCCTCTATTATTCACAATTCACGAAAAAGTCGAGTATTTAGAGGAAAGATAAACAAATAAAAAAGCATTTATTAACCGATCGATAACGCGCATATTAAAAAAAGGAGAGTTTGATCCAATACCGGAGGCCAATATTAAAGATCCTTTGCAAAGAAAAAATCTGTAGTACATTTTCAGTAGTTCATAGTTTTAGGGTATATAAGATTCGGCACAGCCTTTTCGGCTCTTAGCTCTTTTACTGGTTTTTCCTGAACTGGTTTCATAATTTTAATTAAATAAAAATTAACTTCTTCAGCATCCTTTATGTCTTTCTATTCAGTTAATGTCAGCTGTAACCGTCATGTATTAAAACCAACAACTAAGGAAAATCGTATTCGAGAAAGCTTCGTATTCCAGAAACTCCTACCGAATTTATAATTAATATTTATTCTAGAATATTACGGAATAAAATTTAATAAGGCTTTGACTTTTTTACAAATATGTTCTCACCGACCACGATTGTTGCCATCCATTTCTACCGTAAACAAATTGAATACGTTAATCTCGCATCTACAAAATCACAAATTTTCGGGAAATCAATAACAACAGAAATTATTACTTAATTTCAGTCAAGATTCATAATAAATATTAAATTTATACTCGTAGACTTGAGTTTTGACATGTTGACAAACACTCAGTAATAAGACAACAGCGCCATCTTAACAATCTCAGTGGTACTGAGGCTAAATACGAGATTTATGGATTCGCCCATGTAAATGCAAGAAAAATAAAAAAGTCGCTTTAAAAAATTTCTATCATCGTTACGAACATTTGAAGTTTTTTTTTTTTATTAATAATCTCGATTTCGGAAAAATGTAAAGTTAAAGTCCTTAAAAAATCTGATCATTGCAAAATTAAGAAAGCTCTTGAAACCTCGGTTAAATTGCCATCGAAGATAGTGCCCAAGGCCATGTAATAGGTAAAAATTAAAGACAAACATTTCAGATTTACCGCCGTAAATCTTTTGCTTCAGGTGGCGTTCTCTTCATACAGAATACTTAATACACTTGGCGCAAAACCATGGCTTCGCAAACCCATTTTAAATTGTAATTTGCAACAAAAAGAGAAAAATTTTTATAAATCGTTGTCAGTATGACAGGAAATAGTGAAATAATTAAAAATTATTTATTGCAATTTATTGCCATAAACTGGATTGTTTGTAATGCACGTTTTAGTTGGCAAAAGCTACCTCTCAATACTCCCAATACTTTTCTTGTACATCGTTCATGTTTTCATGTATGACTTTGAAATTTAATTGTATTGAAAATTAAATTGATTTTTCTAGTTTAAAATCGCATAAAGAATGTTAACTTGCGCTTCGAGAAGAAATCATGATTAAATTTCTTCTCTCGTTGGACGTGTTCAAGCAATTTGATTCCTGTTCTGCTAAGAAATGTTCAATCAAATACACAACAACAAATGGGAAGCTGGCAATGCCAGCAACAACAAACACATTAACAAATCAATAAAAATCTGTCGACATCAATAATTTAGAGTCCATTAACGGCATGTGAGAAATGGATGTTTGGTGGTTCTAAGGCACGCGCCTGTCTGAGGGCACATTAGTTAGTCCAGGCATGTTAACAAGATCCATTAGTGATATTTGATTTATATTGACACAAAAGTCAGTTTTATGATTTTCAAGAAATTTTATGATTTTTGTTAAAATTTCTTAAATTTATTAATTAAAACCGAAAACACAATAAAAGCGGAAATATATTTTACGATTAATTATCAAGTTCAATATCAAAATATTGTATGAATCCGTTATGAAGTTGGAGATATGAAACATCTTCCTCTTCTCTGTTAGCTGGCTGATTGTAGCCAAGGCAGCAAATTTATGCTTTTACATGCGAGAGTGAAAATGCCTTTAGAAGCTGGTGCATGTACATGTATGTATGTATGTTGCTCATAATGGTTTGATAAGTTGTTGCAACATGGCGGCAATCGTTTGTATTTTAAGCAGCCGTATTTTTCTTTTCATGTCGTACGAGTCTTTAGTAAAATGTTTGCTGTTTTAATATAAATGATGGCAATTGTTTCACTTATCCACATGTATGCATGGATGTATCTTTGTGTGCATGTATGTGTGTATGTTTCAATTATTTCCCTGCGTGCATTTCGGCGCTATGAGCTGTATTTTGAAGTGTTGCCTACGTTGTTGTATCAATAAATTATACAAGTACTTGAGTTTGTGGCAGCAACAACAACTACTTGCATACACAGCCTTACATATGAATTGTATGTTTATCTTGAGATGTTGCTGCATAAACTTACAAGTATGTATGATTGTAATAAATAAATAGTGTGTTTGTTGTATGCCTGAACATTTAATTTCTTTTATATTTTTTATTTATTTCTGAAGCACTTAAAGTAAGTGGTTCCATTTTCGTTGAGGCAAGCATTAAATTCAACAATTTGTAGTCGAAATTTAAAAAAACGAAAATGAATCATTATTTTAAGTTTTTTTTTCCTCCATCAATTCTCCAATTCTCATCGTGATATTTTGGATATTCATTAAAATATGTGTGATAAGGAAATCTTGGGCCAGACTCGATAATTTTATTCTTTAATGCAGATACGCCTAGACCCTTATTCTATTAAAACTATTAATAATCATAGGTTTCTGCCATATTTTGAATAGAATAAGGCCTATGCAAATTTTATATTTTTTTTTTAATCAGAAACGTTTCCTATGACCAGGAAGTCGGAAGAACATTTCGGATTCAGGTTCCCCATTATAAAGTCCCGCGTAGCACCTTGCAGCTGCATTTGATGTTAGGGGATCGGCTATTTATCCTTCTGTTGCTTAGCTATCATTGATGCACTCACTTAGCATCCAGTCGACCTGGAACTGGTCTAAGGAGTAGATAAGTGTGTCGGTGTTCACATTGTTGAAAGTACTTTGAATGTCGTTACAGACGGCGAGTTCAACTCAAATATGTATTGTAGCACTTCGTGTAAAGTCTTTTTCACTAACCATCTCTTGACGTAGCCGTTGGGGCTTAAAGTTCAACCTACCGTCTAGTATTCTGTACTCGAATGCACGACTTATGATTTTAACTTGGATACTTGGACTATTAGCCTTAAGAGTCGCAAAACTCGCCTTACCAAGTTTAGTTATAAAACTACGGTTGCTTTCTGGCAACTTAATGAAGTGTATGGAAAATTTGGACATGAGTTAAGTATTCTAACCAAGTAAATTGATGCTAAATTTTCCTCGTTTTCAGCCACGTCGGGAACATACTATCCTTAAATGGAAAAAGGCATTTTATCGCGTTCTTCAACTTTCTATATGGGTATTTGGCTACTCCTCTGCGTATACCAAAACAATTTACACTTTTAGCAATTTATTCTATATTTGTTCTCGTTTAATGCATCGGAGACTCCATTTGGCATGAGTCTTTGATAGGAACTTCTTCATATTTCATCCTTCTCAACGACCCGAACTTCCCCTGTCAATCAAGGGTTTTCATTCCTCGCAGCTCTCAACTTTCTTCAAACGATTTAACTAGTACTGCTGTATCCTTTTTCACATTTCTATCGATTTTAATTTAATTTTTTTTAGTAATGACACTAAAATCTTGGAAAGATGTTGAGTGGAACAAAATGAGATTTGCGCATCTTAAAAAGATGTTGAGGTGCTGAAAACTGAAAGATGTGAGAAAGTGTAAAAGGGCTTTTACGTACTTCTCTGTAAAAATAAAAATAACTTCTGTTTAAATATTTCCCTGCTAAAACTGGAGTAATTCGCATCCGAGTTCCTACCTGAAGTATTGTTTGAAAAGTAAATGAAACGTAGCTAGATCGAAAGGCCTAATATGGCGTGAGGTCAAAATTACTTCTCGGTCAAAACATGTTAAAGTTATGGGAACTATTTCATCTTTTCGAATCTATGCGAACCCATTATAATCTTAATTTCTGCAGAAGATTTCAAATTGGCTCTGAATGTGCTTTTTATTCCATTTTGGATACTTAAAATATTCCTAACATTTTAAGTTATTGACAAACACACACTTTATGACCATTTAGAAATAAATTTCCTGCATGCGACTGACGGCTCATAATGTTTGGATTAAAGGAATCCAATACAATGCGAATGAATTAAGGTAAAATAAAATAAAATAATCACCAATCCCGAAATGAGTGTGTTTTTTTAAGTAGACATCTGCGATGCTTTTTCCAATAAGTTTTGTTCAACTTTTGATGTGCCTGAGTTTCTTTTAATTGAAAATAAAAAATATATAAAAATACTTGTATGTACTTTTACAAGCGTACATATTTTACTCTTATCAGAAGCGACATAAATTTGTCTTTAATAACTCAAATACTTTACGAGCTGCATGTTTTCTTCCAAGATAACAACTAATTTATGCGAATAAACCAAGACGAAGCTTTTGGTTTAAGTTTTGCAATTTTAAATAAAATTATTATTCAATGAATGAATACTCCGAGTATGTGAGTAAAGAGAACGCGAACCATGTGGATCATGAGCTCTTAGACAATTTTACAGAAAATACTCTCAAAGAGAGACTTAGAATCATTAAAAAATGCAATGTGACTCATTGAGCCTGCTAAAGAAGACTTTACTGTGGCATGTGGTTTGACAAAATAAAAGCATTTATGGTTGCAGTTTATGTTCTTCAACATAAATTTGCAAATTTATGACAAATTACGAGAGTACGACGAGTTTATTAATTAACGACACGATAAGAAAACTTGTATACAAAAAAACAAACCTTGTGCTGGAGATGATGGTTGAAAAACACTTATTTATAAGAAAATGTGGCCAAACCGCTAAGAAACCTACATGCCACATTCATCCAGCCAATCCTCCCAAATAGTTGCCACAAAAAAAAAAACTTTAAAAAGTTATTCCAAAAAAGGAGCAGCGTATAAAAGTTTTTTGTTTGATGTTGGAGTAAAGTAAGGATAGGAACGACAGCATTATCATTTTGAAGTCCGCCATTAGGAAACGTAAATGCTCTTGTACATGTATGTATATAAATAAATATAGGTAAAAATAAACAATAAGGTCCATTGAGTTGCTTTCTATAAATCTTAAAGTTAAAGTTAAATGAAGTGGTGTTGTTTGGATACAAAGCCTTCACTTCAATTCGTTACAAAATGCCACAAGACAAAGCAGGCATTCAAAATGGCTTTTGTTGCTATTGTTGTTCGAAAAGAATACAAAGAATTACTTTTTATAAAATACGCCCAATAGAAACAATACCAAACCAAACACCAAGACTGACTGCCAATTCCATTTAAATAGTTGATGTGAATACGCGAGGATATCTGCAACACATGCACTCTGCTAACTCCCCACAACAAATAATGGCTGAAGCCATTGTGCACCCATTTTAATGCTCCAACGCTTAACGTGAACAAAAAACACTGGGGAGCAGTCAGGCCATCGACCATCTTTATCGTCGCACATAGGCTCTATTCTCCAAGACAGTGGTTCAAACAACATTCCTAGCGAGAAAAGCTTTAAAAAATATACAGATTGCGCAAACTTTTTGTGCAGTCAAAGGAAATGACATTTAAACTTAATAAGCCCATGAATAAGTCTTAATATGTAACACATATAAGATATTCAAATTATTGGCAGACCATTTTCACAGGATGTTTTTTTTTAACCCGAAAATGATTTCGAGCATATGGTCAACGTGACGAAGTGTATTCTGGACGTGGAAATTTCATAATTTTATATAAAATAAAGCCCAATAATTCCATCAGCGTGCAGACTGTACAAAAAGGTTCATATTTCTGGATGTAATGAAGTCTGTTGTGGATCGGTTTCATATGCGACAATTTTGTTTATTTAGAAACACGTTAAGCCAAAAAGGAGCCCCGTCGCTGAACAGAATTTTGAGATAAAACATCGGATCAGTTCTTGACAGATTTTCAAAATAAATCTGGATAATTTGGTAACGTTATTTAAGAGTCAATCTATTTATTATAATTTAGCTGGGTATACTGATCGAAAATCTCAAATAGTCATCGCCTATGACGTACTTGCTACCCCATATGAACCCGCAGAAAACCCTACCAATTCGCTTGCGCGAACAAACACCATTATAAATATATTGTGCCAACTCATGGGTAAAGAACACTTTTTAATGTCACTTCCATACGAAGAGGACAAATATACAAGATACAAATCCTCATGGTGAAGAATAATCGGCTAATCGCAACTAGACTTGAAGCTGTAAAGGTGAGTTATTATACCCACCAGCTAAAATGAGCAAAATGTTTGATAGTTGTTTGTGTTCATAATGAGGAAATAAATAGTGCTACAGAAGGAAGGTAAGGTCAGTGCATAATATACTAAGCAAGCATAAAGTTCCCCAACTAATGCATCGAGTTGAGATTGTATTCAACGCAACTCAGATAAAATCAAAAAACTCCGTTCACCCAAGAATTCGGGCACACTAAAATATACGATCCCACCGCACTTCAGACTGCACTTCTTCCAACTTCCAACTGATTCCAAGGTAAAATAAATGCAGCAAATGTGGAGAGAACCACACTGCAAACTATAAGGGCTTTAGTATCTTCGAGCATGTAAAAAAAACTGCAAGAGTACGAAAACCCGAATTTAAACATTATAATACCTCCCAATTTCTTATGCTGGTTCTAGTGCTGTACATACATGCAAAAAGTAGTGCGCAAAAACATTAATAGGCCATGTCTTAGAAGAGGGTAATCAGAGCTCAATAGAATTCCTCATACAAACAATGAACACCTTTATGACAACTATGGATAGACATACTTTAAGTCCCTGAAACACACTTCATTCTAAAAGCCTGCTTTGGAATTAATGCATACTTCGCGTACGACTACGGATACTTCACATATGTTTGCTATTTTAGGAAGATGAAAGTGGCGATTGCAATGCTAAACACGCCTATTAGGGCTCTAATCTTATTAGCCCTAGAGGGAGGCAGCTGTATATCACAGTTCAAGATAATAAGCAAAACGTCGTATCTGGAGGTAAACCCTGGCCCAAAAACTTTGTAAAAACTAATAAATAATATTTTAAAAGTATTATTTTAGAAATAATATAGAAAAAATATTTAATACTTAAATTTCTTTTACTAGCAAGATTCAACAAAATAAAATTAAAGTTAAAAAGAAATCGTCATTCCCATTAGTCGGTATTATCGATTCAGTAGCAGTAGTAACAAATTAAAAACTAAAGTTCATTTAATAAATTTAAGTGTTTTCATGCATTAATTCTTTTAAACGTATGCAGTACTCATATCCATTACTTTTACAATTTCGAATTCCACATTCAAATATTAAGAGAATCATGTTTTTTTTACATACATAAATATAAAACGTCCTTTCTTTTGTATTCTTAACAAATTTTACATAAGACCACATAGGCCAAATGGTCGCCACAACTCCTGTGGCATAACGTAACGCGATTGTCAAAATTTTCGAAGACATTTCTGCAAAGCGAAGTTTCGATGTTCAAACAGCTACTCTTTTGGGATGCATTTTCTAAATGTGCTTCACGTGCCTCAACATTCGGCAAGCAGACGACCGTGTTAATGTTCTACTGGCACAATTCTTGAAGGACTTAGAGCTTGTATGCTTGGCATACACGAAAGCCCCAAATGTTAACATTGCTGGCGAATCGATGTGCCTGGTTCGTCGGCCACACTTTCACAAACTCTTTCGGAGGCCAATTTTTATAATAATCTCGGATAATTCGAACAAATTCGTCGTTGAGTATTGCTCCATGACTAATTTTGTAATGGAATTTAATTTGGTTAGTGATGTATTTCTTAATATTTGGAAAATATTTGCCACTATAATGTGTAAACTCAACTTGAATCATCCATGAGAACTGCTAGCATGTGAGATTTGTGACAAGTTTTTAACCCTAGAAACCAATGTCTCATATTTAGCCATTTGTATTCTCGTGTATCCATACAAACAACAACGAGTCCTTTGGGATTTGCACAAAACAGTGTAAGGGATATAAACATGTATGTGCAGATTTAGTTACTGACACATACATTCACATTCAAGTTCATTGCGTACGAATTGCCAACGAGATGGTGTCGATGCTTCTCACATTTACTGGCACTCAACTCAAGACAGAAAATGGATGCAGAGTACAGTGGAATAAATACAGTTCTTGGGTGTAATAAATGTCGTATAAAAATATTTCGTTTAAAAATGTTCATTCAATTGTGCAATCCTGGCAATACTTTTGTTCCTTTTATTTCCATTAATGGCGGCAAAGACTACAATTAAGCGAGGATTCAGTTTTAAAATTTGTCCTATAATTTTCTTTGCAATGCCTAGATTTTCTTTTGAACATTTTCATATTTTTGTCGTTGGGTTTTTTGTTTTTATGTTGTTGCGGAGTAAATGTATGAAAAATATGGCAAAAGACAAGAAATTTTTTTGATCACATTTGGCTAAAGTTTTCGGTTTATTCGTGTTTTTATTGGTTTTGGTTTATGCAGCCTCTTACTCCTTTTTTTTTTGCTGCTTGGATTTAAAACGTTGTACGTGAACGTACTTGAAAGTTTGCGAAAAGTTTTCTTAAGACAGTTTTGTTTTTTTGCCCGTTTCCTTTTTCCTTCCAATGTTTAATATTCTTCCATGCTTAAAATTCACGTGTGTGTTTTATAGTGGATAATTACATGAATCTCAAGCTTTTCACTACATTTATCCTCTTTCATTGGGCTTTGCTTTCCTCCACCTCTGCCATAACTTCGATGTCTTTATCCTCTTCGTTGCGAACAGCATCTTGCTATTTGTAACAACAGCCAGAAGAAATCTTTTCACTTCCATTCGTAGGTTTGCGTTCGTTCAGGAAATCAAACAATGGAGTGGAAATACTTGTAGATGATTTTTTGTTCAAGGATTTCATCTACGTGACTGTGGAGTTGTAGAATAATTTTATTTCTTTTTTTGTGTTGGATAAGAAACGTTTTTAGAGTTTTCTTTTTATTATTAATGTATGTTTGAAGTTTCTTCCAGAATTATGAAGAATAAAGATTTAGTTTGGAAATGAATGAATCGTTACAAATTTTAAATTTTTGAAAGTTAAATCTCATCGTCACTTTATTTTATTTTTAATGCTGTGTTATCAAGCCGCTATTCAGGATCCCAATCATTTAAGTATCAGGTAGATAAGCCGATTTTAATAAAAAGAATAGACAATTTAACTTACAAATCTTAATTTTGTATGAAAATATCTAATTTGGGTTACAATTCTAGCAAATTAATGATTTTTAATCATTAGGTGTAACTGTGTTGCGCAAACGGGCTACTTTCACCATAGAAGAGTTACTCATAGTTACCATAGAATACATAACAGGCGTGTTCAACACAGACGTGGATCTAGGGGACAAGAAAATAATATATAAAATAATCGTTTTCTCCTATAAGAGCGTTTCGCAACGTAAAAAGATACGCGAACTTATTTTTTTAGGCCAGATAGGATAAGTATACAGCAAATAGTCAGATGTTTTCTGTCTACACTGAAACATTTTAAAATAAAAAAAATTCAAAATATTACAAACAGATTTATTTATTTGAGTATATAACCCTTTCTTGAGCTTATTTTCATACGAGTTTCTCAAAGTGAAATAAATTCCAACGAAAACTTTGAATTAACTTCCAACGCATTGGGTCTTGCTTTATAATGCAAGTTGTAGTAGGTATAATTGGGAATTATTTAATTTGAAAGTTATATCAGACTACGAAAATGTCGTACAGAATCTGCAGTTTCAAACGTAGCCTTTATTTCGCTTTTCTGAAAAATTCGAATTTTAGACTTACGCGACATTTGTGAAAACCGTAAAATTTATACTTGAGATAGTAGCGATCGTAGGAGGACCCTAAATTGTACTCGTACGAGTATAATTTTTATTAGATTCAAGTAGTTTATATTTCTTATTTCTCTGCTGGGAGCGAGTGTGAAATTACATAATTTATGTAAGATTTTTTTTTAACGGTTTTACTGCTTTTTGCCACAGAACAACTTTGCATAAATATTCTCGTTCGTTCATTATTCTGAGGTTTGTTTGCAGTAAAAACTGTGAGGATGTCTGTCAGTTCACTGTTGTTGCTGTTGTTATTATTTTTGCTACGAAAAGCTATAATCATAATTTCATAAAACATTTTACAAAAGCTTTCAACGTTCTCTTATTGTTGTTTTTCAAACGGGTGCTAGCGTCTATTCTGGGTGGTGCGCTTAGGTATGACTACAACATCTATTTATTCACAGGCACAAATTTAAGGATTTTTAGCTACTTTAAATTTTTAATTTAAAATATATCGAATTTTTGTAAAGTTCTTAAGAGAAGTTAGAAAATCTATTAATTCATCAAACATTTTAGAATATTAAAAACCTTTGTGGACATTTTTTTAAATTAATAAATTAGTCGATCACCAGTCAGCAACTAACTACATTTAATACTAAAGAGGAAGCGACCTTATTTTATAAAACGCAACGCAAGAATTTATACGCGTATGAAGAACAAAAACAAGTTTTCAAAAATATTTAAATATTTCAATGTTTTTCATACTAATTTTTGCGATTTTGAAACAGAAATCAACGCTTCATGTTTTATGACGTTGCGTTATTTTTTATCGGCTCGAGAATAATAAGTAAAACAAAAACGAAATTAATAATTATAAAAAAAAAAAATTATTTGCAACTTTTAATATGTAAACGGTATTTTTTAATCGATTTATGGTGAGAACATCCCATTTTCCACTCTCCTGACCCCGCCCCTGTACTATTGATATCGAATTTTCATCAATAGTATGTTTGTCGATGTCGGCACAAGTCACGACAGCGCGAGAATAATAGCATTGCCTGAGTCAATGTGGAGAACAGTGGATCACTATTGACAGGCATTTCGTATTTTTTAGGCTATTCGAAGCCGCCGTCAAATTTATGTGGCTGTGTTTTGTCGACAAATTCTTTGACAATAATTGAAACAAAAATGATTCATGCGAGTTATACCAGTATGCATACTGGATTTGATATTCCGACAAGGTCGTTTGATATAGATTTTTGGAACGAATTTCCGTAATCGAAAAATTACACTAAATATTGCACATAGCTGAAACCGGTTTGTCACTAAACCAAACTTGACAAGGGATGACCGATATTCGCTCCAAAAATCGATAGCGATTTAAGATGAGTTGTCTAGTTCAAAATAGGCATTGCTACTTTCATTATATTGCGCTGCAGAGCTCTGTTATCATTTGCATTAACGCCTTAGTATTCCATGCAAACGTTGTGCAAAGCAGCACAGACAATTAAAAGTTTTGGGGGCTTAGCAGCTTTAGAGTGAAGCTGATGGGCACCGAGAAAATCGCGAAAACGATTTTTTAGAACTCCAATAGTCCTTGTCACAATGTATCTCGTCTTTGTCTGGTTGCTATTAAAAATAGCTTCAGCAATTCTTTCTACGGCTGCGCAATTCAAATAGGCACAAAAGGATAACTAAAACCACATGTTGGGGAAGAAGCTAACAACAACGAAAATATTAATTAAAAATCTATTAAATTTATTTCACGTGGCATAAAAAATGTTTTGCTGGATTTACATTCGAATATTAGGGAGTCAAAAATTAACAAATTATATTTTAATAAAAATATTCTACTCCATAATGATGGGAACAATTTGCATATGCATTCCATCTATGCAACCGATTACTGAAGGAAATCCAGTATTCGCAAAAAAACTGCTATTTGGCTTTAGTTTCCTCTTCCTTCGTTATATAAAATTTAATAAAAATAGGACATATGAGTCTTTGTAAAGTATCAAGCATCTTCTCTAAAATTACCGAAACCGTTGATTATTATAAACCTGAGCCAAGTACCGTAGTTGTTGCCAGCTTCATTGAGCTGGACATGAATGTTGAACGCATTTCTTTCTTTTTGTTAAAAACGGATTGAAAGTCAACAAACCTTTTCATACATACGATATGTAAGTACATACCAAAAAATTCGTACGGGCTTTTACTATCTGAAAAACTACAAATTGACGAACATGAACACTTCAGTAAAATCAGACACAAAAAGCCTTTTGGTTTTAATCTCAAGTATTTAGAACAAAATACACAAGTTAGCTGACTGCAATATTAAAGATTTGTATTTTATTTCAAGATATCAATGAACAACCGACGTCGTCATCGATAATACAAAATTTGTGTCGAGGTGATGTTAACATCCATTCAAATTGATGTTGACGTAAAATTCACGTCGATGTTGACGTCCACGTATTAGGGGCGAATATTTTATTGATTTAATGATTTGACTCACGATTCTAACTCGTTCAGTCGTTCATTCTTGATGACATCGAAATTTCTAGGAACAGCAGTGAGTGAATGAATATACAAAAACAATAGTGAAGGAATTCGGTTCCTCTGTTCACACACAACATTGGTTCAACCGTTCTTTATGAATATTTTTAGGCCTTCAGTCATACATATATTCTTCAATTGGACTATATAGAAAAGAATTGTGGCTAAATTCCTCAATTCATCTACGTTGTGTTTTGCAATGGACACACATGCTGAGCCAATTACATCACCCGATTACCATTTGTTCATAATAGTCATAAAGGGCAAGCGACATTCATACTAAGGCAAGTGTGGTACTCTTGTGTGCTTACGGCAACATCTGCCAACATTAGATACCTTCAGCTAATAGTCAATACAATCAAATGTTGTGAATAGATTATGATAAATTGTAGGTCATTGTTTTATTCCAATTGGATAACTACTTTTCGTGTTATGCTAATCTATGTATGTGGTGCAACCGACCGACATCTACTATTTCTGATAAGAGTTTATCACGAGAATTAGAGTCAATTCCAAAAACAAACATTTGTATCAATATTGACCAAGAAATTCCGAGCCGCATAAAAACGTTTTTAATCGCCTTTTATGTTTCGGGATTTGGCAACCTTAGTGTTGCAATCTGGCAACTGACAGCTCTATCGTAAAGTTTGACATTTTTGAGGTTATACGTACTCAGAACGTTTTGACATACGAACGCTATTTGTGTTGTTTACAGTAACTCAAAAGATTCATTTCGGCCCAAAAATGGGATTAAGTCGTGAACATTTTCGTGCGATAATTTTTTACAACTTTAGACGTGGATTAACTCAACAACAGTGCATCAAGGACGAGTGTTTATCGATGGTATGGTGAATTGAATCGTGCTCGTAGTTCACTCCAAGACGAACTTGATGCTGCACGTGAACTGATATTGAAATCTCGTGACCTATCGTGAGATTGAGACAACCTTAGGCATTAGGTGCATAAACATTTGACTGTCAAAAAAATTTGTTCGCGTTGGATCCCACACAATTTGTCAATCGCTCAAAAAATGGCTCGTGTCGATTGGTCGAAAGAAATGCTCAAGAAATACGATCGCGGTGCTTCGAAACACGTCTATGACATCGTTCTCGAAATAACTCAATCAGAAAAACAATAAAGTGATTTTTGATCTAATCCCAAAATATAAAATGCAACCCTCGTATTTCCAATTCAGTACCTATAATTGTTATGATTGTTAGTCGAAACAGTATGTTTTACGAATTTTACTCTACATATGCAATAAATATTTACTTATAAAAAAGGCTTCCAGATCAGTGCAGGGTCTAGTTCTAGTTTCTTCCAATAAATGATTTGGCAGCTTGGTTGGGGACAAATTTAATATCAACAAAAGTAACATCAAGTCTGACAACCGAACTGCTATTATGGCGTTATAATTCTCGTTCCAGAGAAAGGAGAATATCTTTAAATATCGCTCGATCATCTTTCAACTAGATCATGCTCATCGGGGACAGGTACATAACAGGAACAGCAAGTCCGAGCTTGCTTGTGCAATACGAATAGGAACTTACAGCACTTGCTAGCATGCATAAACTAGTAATATATACTAACTGTGATTAGCCTGTAGATATATGAATGTGTGAGTGTGTCCACAGCAACTTTGCTTATAAATTCCTGAAAACAAACTTATAAATCTTTTTATTATTCACTAAATTTCTGCTGAAAATATTTTACAGTAATAAAATTGGAGTAAGTAAATTTCATTTCTTTTGCCAAGTAATTATATTTTTAATATTTCATAATAAACCGTTTTAATAATATTTTTTTTCCATTTCAATTGTCTTTTCAACACTTTCCATTTAGAGAAAAATGCCAATTATAACATAAAAGCCCAAAAAAATTACACTCACAATATTTATTTTTATTAAAAAAAAAATTAACTAAATTGAAAAAAATTTTTACGGAACACATTATTTGCTGGCTGGCAAGAGGCTGTGTACGATAATTATGAAAGTGACAGCAAAAAATTAAAAATATTGTGTCAAAAATAAACCAAACAAACAAAATAGTTCTCTTAAATAAATAAATAAATTTAAAACAAACTAAGTATGAAAAATGCAAATAAACCATATTGTTGAGAAGATGTTAAAGGCCAAACATAGAACAACTGGGGTGGCAGACACGACTGAATAGGAATGGGGCATAATGAACACTTGAATTACAAACGCATAAACATGCTTCTTAACACCATTTCTAATCTACATATGCGCCGTTCATTTTCCAAGCGACTTAAGTCACTTTTTCAAAAGAAATCAAGTTAATAATAACGTTAAGTAGAATTTACGTATATATTTTTTACACATATTTGAGAACTAATGAGATTTTGTTCGGGAGAAGTTTTGCTACTTAACGTATAACAACCCTGTATATTTTGAAAGTCGCTAACTTAATCACACTTAAGGTTTTAATAAAATTCTCCGACAACAATTTTATTACTTACAGTATTTTTTAAAAAGCGAAAATCGAAAAAATTGGAGATACTTTTAAAAACGCCCAGTGCAGAATGCAGGCTCACTTTTTGATTTTTAGAAATTTTCCCTGAAAATGGAAAGTTATCGCTAAAATAAGAAACCTGTTCGAATAATACGAGGTTGTTATCTGAATAAATTTTCACTTTAAAATTGCCTTATACCATATTGCACTGCTTCAACCGGAAAGCTAAATCCTCGGTTTGCCTTCGTGACAATCCTATATCGCGGACATGTCATGAATTTCCATAATTGAGACCAAGTGATGTTTCAAATGATTCGAATAAAACAAAGAGATCATCAATTTCCTTAGGATCAAAACTCTCATAACTATATACGGATAAGCCTCAAAATTACAACGCATGCATTTTATTAGCGCTTTAAATATCTCAATTTAAAAAGAAAGTAACTTATGACACTTTCAAAATAAACGGCACATAAATTACACGTTTCGACAATGATTAGCCACAAAAGCGGTTATTTTAGTAATCTAATCTGCTTTGTGCTAGTCCTCAAGGAGGCGCCATCTCTGAGTCAGTCAGTGTGTTTTTGATACGAGGTAGAAGAGAAGCAAAAATCTGGCATTAGTACACAAACTACCTCAATGGCATACAACTCAATACAAACTAGAATAAAATCGTAAAGCTCCGCAATCTTTGCATAATATTTATGGCACTTTGTCATTAACTATTTTATATTTTTCGTTCTTCTTTTACACTTTGATGTAGAACTAAGAATTTACGATATATGCGTTATGATTGTATTAACTAAATATGCACACAAATAAACTACATGGTTGAGTTAACCATAATCTAATCAACCAAGTTTCCAATTTTATTATTTACTGATTAAATGCAAACAATTAACTTGTTTATCGCAACTAAAGTAATGCTGTAAATGTTTTCAAACAAACATTACATGTTTGGCACAAACATATATAATTTTAAAGAACACAATATGGCCATGCCACAACCATGTGTTTTCTTTACGTGTACTTGCAGCAAATACTGCCATACTTAGTCCAAAATATCCCATAAAAATCCAATATATTTTTCAAAACTTTCAATTAGTGACGCAATTTCTGATTCGAAATGCACATTTCTATTGGAAATGGTGTCAACATAAAATGTATTTAATATCGGTCTAGGAAAATAATATTCATAAATATCACACGAACTAGAAGATGCATTCACACTGGTTACTCTACACTAATGGATGCATGCATCTAATTTTTTATGTTGTACAAAGAAAAAACCGATGTTCTTCACAGATGCTGCTTAGTACTTGCCGCACATGCGAGTAGCGAGTGCATAAATGTGAATTCATGAGTGGATCGGCAAGTGAGAGGGTGCATTCAGTTGCTTAGATTCTAAATAGATTTTAGTATTGTCTTATTTATGATCATCTTTGATAGACAAATCCATTTATTCTAGAAAGTTTTTTTTATGTTTTCACAACTTTTAAACCAAACAAACAAGATGTGTGGATAAATGTTTGTATTTTTGTTTTTAATTCGTGGCTGCTTAATTTACTTTTAAATTTTTTTTCTTTCCTGCTGTTTTTATTGTCTGAAAGGAATGGAATTTTAAAAGGTTCACATGTTAAAAGCGACAACCAGCACACGTCAAATTTACGAATAGGCCATCAGACAGACAGTGCCATCATCAAATTTGGCTTCCGATTTATGAATGTGAAGAAGGAATTTATATTTGGAATTGTGTTGGTGTGTGTGTGTTACAGTGTTAAAAACATCATCATGTCAAATCAATAATGCATTTTCTCGTTCGGAAGCGAGAAATTTATTTCAAGTCAAATTGTTGATATCTAAAGGTCGTTTGTAAACTTCTGTGTTTGAAGAGAATCTGCTGATCTGTTAATTGAATTTAAAAGTTTTGCTGACAGTTGCACTGCTTAAGATTTATTCTCGTAAAATGTACAAATGAACAATAAACAAATCGGGAAGTTCTAAAATGGAACAAAAAAATATTGAATATAATTTTAGTTGTCAGCGAAGGAGTCAAGTAAACAATGATGTTCTCCATTAGCTCAGCAGCCGCACGGACTCACTTTTGGCGAGCAAAATGCTCAGCATTTAATGTATTCTGCGCACAATCTGCTTTTCCGCGAAAATTTATTTCAATTAAAAATTAAGCTCAACTTTTAAATAGCCGTCAGCTAGCCGGCACAAAAATATGGCTTGCCGTAACTGAGTGCACTATCAGAAGTTTTGACTCATACCACCTCGTGGAGAGAAGTTAACACTCTCGTATTAAAATCCTACGGTGGAACAGCATACGCCAGGGATGCGTGGCCAAGAGGGTGCTTGGTGTCAAGTATGCGAACTCTTGATACCAGTCGATTTCCAGTTTTAATACAGAATTATTCGTGCATATGGAGCTCTGTGTGGGTAGGCATCTTTTTCTCCATTATAGGGATGAATCAGGAAGCCTTGCAAGAGGCGGAGAAGTTAATCTTTGCAGAAACTACGATTTTATTTGGCCAAAGGAAAAAATGAACAAGAATGCCTCGCGAGGGGTGAACGAGTCACTCTTTAATACTTCTAGAGCTTTAGATCGAGAGATTCCGACAGGGATGGACAATCAAGCCTCGCACCAGGTGGAGGTGACTCTGGTGTTTATTGGCCAATGGAAGAATTCTGAAGAATTGGACAAGAAAACCTCCCAAGGGTTGGGCGGAACGGCTTCGAAAGATACTGGGGAGGAAGGGGCTGAGACGGTAGCGCACATTGTGAGGGAATATTTAGCACTGGCTAGCATAAGACTTAAGACCACAGGCAGACACTTGTTACGTGTAAATGTCATGGTAGACCTAAGCCTTAAACAAATACTAGCAATTACAAGACTCCGTGATAAGGAAGAAGGTCGCCAGTCACCAGTCTGATAACACTATAGTCGATAGTAAATTACAAATCGGTTCCCTAAAATCAATTCGAGGAAAGAAAGGGTTGTGTCAATATATTTTTAAATTTTCTACAATCGCACAAGATCTACTTAAGATCACAGTAAATTCAAGAAATAATTTGAAAACTATTAACTTCATTCAAAACTCACATTAAAATACCACACTTTTACGTTTGTGTTTCGATTTCGGTTTGGGTTTCTACCCCTTTTTAAAGTCAGCTACGAGTGACTAAATATTATTTTTTTAAATCCGCTTAAACATTTAACATTTCAGTTATCGTTAGGCATGACGCATGACGCCAGTCACTTGCACAACAATAAAAGTGAAAGAAATAAAAACATAAAAATATTCAATATCGAAATACACTCGCTCCGCTCCACACACAAATAAGAAAAGTCATCAAAGCTTTAAGGGGAGAACCAGACAAGATGACTACAACTGATAGTGTAAATTATTGAGATTAGCTGCACAAATTAGTCTGAAGCCATACAAAATATTTAACGTTTATCTGACATTTGGCCACGAAGGCAAATGTCGATCAAACGCTTAGACAGTTACTGACTGCTCTTATGCGTGCGTGTTTGGTTTGCGGCGTTAAAAGGCTGACTTGACTGACTGCCATTACCACCGCATTTTAAACATTTTTTATTAATACTTTTCGTTGTGGCCAGCCATATTACGGCGGCCAAATTAAATATGTTCGAAGGCATTTATTTGAGTTTGATCGTACAGAAAGTGAAAAAAGACAAACAACAAGAAGTAGGCGCAGTTAAACGCCAATTTATTGTCGTAAATTAATGGCGACCAAGAAAGCTAATAATGGAGTTGTAGTCGTGTGTATGGAAGGTTGTAATAAAATAATATTTATTATGTTTTTTTGTGTTGAGTCATTGAGAGAGCCATCTAAGTCAGCATCAGTCAGTCAGTCAATCACTGAAACCTTAAAAGAGTCAACAACCAATAAAAGTTAGTCGCCGAATAACAATCACTTCATGTTGTTGTTTTTTTTTCTGTAGGCAGACGGGATCTTCAAAAGGTCATGAGAGGGCGTATGTCTAAAGAGATCAAACGCTTTTGTCTTTAGTCGTGACTTGTTGATTTTGCTCTAACTCAGAGTTGGGGGATCATTAGGGCGATAAGGAAGACGTTGAACGAAATTAAATATTTGTTAGTCGTTTCTTAAACGTCAAGCACCTGAAGCCGAACACAGTGAAGAAATGAGTGACAGAAAGACACACACACAAAATGTTGTATAAAACGAAAAGAAGAACATAATGAGAAAATGCATAATGCACCTACAAATTTGGATTGAAATCTTGCAAAATCATTTGGTCTTGGCTAATTACAAACGCCTGCATGAATTTGGTGAAATTACTAACACAAATTGCTTTACTTAAGTACATGTAAGACTACCGTCCAGAGGTTCCCAGGACCGTATGATAGCAATTACTGTACCAGTATAGTAAATAACATTGGGAAATATTAGAAACCTAACTACAATTTTTGATGTGCGGACAAATAAAAAACCTAGTTGTGGCATGGTGACCAGAACCATATTACGTTCTCTACAACATTATTGTTGTGGGAAACATAAAATGGTTATTTGCAAACATTTCAAATCTTACTTTCGTTGCGACAAATAGCTCATTGTTTACATTTAATCATTAAATTAATTCCGCTCATAGACATTGCAACATGGTTGACAATTTTTAATACCAAGTATTTTAAATATACAAAAATAATATAATAACTCTAACTATAAAATGTTCTTAATAGACATTATATGTGATATTCTTTTATTTTTAATCAAAGTATAAAGGTGCGAAGGCTAATGTGGTCAGCGCGTTCACTATTATACTTCATTGGCCTGTGTTTCTACTCCCCCGCTACCATAATATTATTATCTCCAATATAATTTACATACAACCATATTATTATGGGTAACTGAAGCATGTTTTTTCTTTGAGTGTGCGTTAAACACTAAAAACGGTCTTTCGAATGAGCAAGTTGGATCAAAACCTTAATTAGATAGGATTGCTATAGCACAGTATTACCTGGTGGTTGTGCTACTTTCTCCAAGAATGTTTGATTGAAAATTGTAGGTTGAATTCCAAAAATGAATTTTGTACCACCCTCGGCTTTTTGGACCACCCTCGGTTTTTAATTAATCGAATTATTTATTTTATACAACAGTTCTGCATTTCTTTTTCCTTAGACTTTTTTATTTTTGGTTAAATAATTTTTAGCACTAATAATTATGAATATAATAAATAAAATTATTTTATAAAAAAAATATATCAAAGACACTAGACCTAAAAATTATTTAACTAAAATTAAACAAAAATAATAATTTAATCCAATAATTTATGGAATCAATTATCAACTGAATAACATTGCAAGGCGAAACCAAACAAACCTTTAATAAGTGTTAATATTTTTTCTGTGTTTCTAGCAGTCGCCTTCTGTTGCCTTAAACATCAAAGTTTTAATGATGGCATAGAACGGGTCAGACCCTTAAAAAATTTTAATGGTGCCGGTCATGAATACATATAAAAACTCATAAAAACCTTGGAAAATTAGATTGAAAAGATAGGCTGCACTAAAAATAAATAATACAAATATTGGCGGTTTTGACAAAGCTGCAGAAGATTTTATTTGGTTCTTGGTTTTTTTCACTAGTAGTAGTACCATATAACGTTGGGCTTTGTTTCTTTATAGCGCCTCGGGTGTACAAACCTCAAAATAAATAAATAGAGCAGATCTGAAATTATTAACTGTATTCTTGAGTAGTTATATTTTCTCCGTAAGACCTCATCTTGACTGGCATGCGTGAAGCCCTTTCACACTATCAGATTAAGTAAAAAAGCTTGTCTAAAATCAAATAAAAACAGAAACCGAACAGAGCAGTAGCATAGCTCTCATTATTTTTTTTAGAAACATGTTTAAACGTTTAGACGTTTTATTTTATTAGGGTCGCATTTTTTAAAGAATTGTCTAAGAAGTGTCTACAGTACACAATGTAATGAGAGAATTTTATATTTAATTTTTATGACAGTCAGAACAATTATCATTACATTTCTAACTGTAGAAATCGAAAGAAAATCTAAGGACTTGTATAGTAGTGAGAAAGGGGGCTTCAGTAAGACTTCTATGAGGACCATCAAATTTTCTGATTGGCCGATCAATTTCGGTGCAATATTTGGAGCTTGTATGCATTGTTTGGCTATAAGTCACTGCCGCATTCTTTACGCGTTTCACGCATCACAAATGAACTATAAGAAAATTACAGATTGAAGACCCAAGCATAGTAAAATCACTTTATGAAAAATAATCTGAAATAAATGTAAATTCCGAAAATACAAATGTAGGGTATTTTTCGGCCTCGTTGAAACTTACTTTTCGCATGCCTTTTTGTTAGTAAATCTCAATCTCCCTCATTCACATTATTTCCCACAATGACGTACTTTTCGAATTTAATGGAGTTGTTGACATTTTTATTGTTTGAACGTAATTTTTATATTGAAATGTGTATTTATTTTGTTTTTTTTTTTATTTCAGACCGAGTGTTTTTATAGCTAGAACGTTGTTGCACGTAAACAAACTGCCCGCATTTACACTAGACATCTAGTATTGTCAGCACTTAACAAAAGAAAATCAGTAAAAACTTAATTGCAAATTTTACTGTCATTTTACACCTTCATTAGAAGCTTGTGAGCAAGTGAAGGAAAGTAATAATTAAACGATCCACGATCATTTGAATATTTTGTACAGTAGTTAGAAGAAGAATTCTACACTAAACCAAATTTTCTAGGCAATATTAACGAAAAAAATAGTTAAATCAATTAAATACAAATAAATTGCAATAAAATTTTAAACGGCAATTGTCTGCAGATTTTAACAAGGAGCTTAATACTTGTATATAATAACTTAATTTTCTTCAAGTTTACCTCCCTCCCCCTTTTTGTAGCATTTAGGTGAATTTCTGGTTTAGTTATGTAATAATATTTTCATATATAAATTTAATAAAATATTAGTTATTTCAATTACCACAATCGCATTAAAAGACGGCAGCAGCAATTTTCAAATTTTAGATTTGTATCAAAATTAACGCAGTTTGTCTTGTGAATTGCCTCAGCACATTGGCGCTTTGTAGTAAGCACTTATATTTTGCCTTAGTAAATATCGTGCTGTATAGTAGCAAATGTGAATTTTTTATATTTGTATGTCTATTTTCTAGCACTGCAGGAAAAAACTAATATATTTACAACTTCGCTTACAAACTACTGTCTGTCAATTAACACAAAATCATATATTTTGCGATAAGTTATGACCACAAAACGATATCACTTAGTGAATCCAAGAACCTACAAAGCGATGAAATAAGCACTTAAAAAGATTTTCTCAATGCTATTGCTCCCTGCCTCTGGTGAGAGTTTCCAGGTTTCCAGCGAACATAAGAATACTCCGACCTTTGTTGAAAATCAATGAATTTGTGAAATTATAAAAGAATATAAAAGTTTTCAATACTTGACAGGTAAATTTAATTTTTATTTTATTTTCGAAAACCAAAATAAAAAACACTCTACGCAAGAAACTTCGATTAAGAAATGTATTGGAGCGGCTAACTTATAAATGATGATATAAAGAACATTTCACTTATCATCTTGGCAATATCGGCCATCTTCAAGTGTTCCTATCCGGGAGATATGAGCATTTCTTCCGTCGAGGCTGGCCTATGCCTGCAATTCAATGGAGAGAACTTCGGTGGTTTCGATTCAAATCACAGGTAGAGGGAAAAAGTACTTAATGTATTTTTACATTGCAATACAAACCTCCAATAATACAACAGGAGTCCATTGTAAAAACACTCATATACACGTCTGATCTGTTACGCAACAGCTCCGACGTGCTACCTAACACTATTGCCCGTCTTATGACATTTGACAACAACACAAATACAAGATTCTTAATCGACACTACAGCAGACGTTTCCGTTTTCCCTCCACGACCGTCTGATAAATAACGGCATTTATCGCAATTATATGCAGCAAACTGCTCAACGATACAAACCTACGGCGAGCGACTTATTACTCGTACAACATCTTTAGTCCTTCACCATACTTTGACTGGAATTTCGCCACCCGATTTTTTAAAGAAGTTCGACTTATTGGTTCACGTAAAACGGAAACTCTTGATAGATTAATTTCGGCGACGCAATTAGTGCTGGCATCAGTATTACTTTACGAAAGTAAAAATAGATGCGCGGCTCTCCTACATACATACAGGGACTTGGCGGTTTTCAACCGAAGCCAAGGGACGACCACGACAAACGTATCTCATAATATCGTGACCAATGGTAATCTAGTTTATGCACACTCGAGAAAGTTAACTGGCCCTAAATTATGAGCAACATAATTAGCTGAAAGTCTAATACATGATAAACAATTGCATTTGTCAGCCACCGAGCAGCTGATGGGCCGGGCCGGGCCGCTGCATATGGTAAAAATAGCTAACGGGAACTGGACACCATGCGACGATTATCGCGTATTGAACGGTCTTACTAAGCCAGACCGATACTCTATACCGTTTATGCAAGACGTCGGGTCGATTTTATGCAATAAGATTTTTTTTCCTTACTTGACCTACAACGGGCATACCATCAGTAAATTACCAAAACGATCGCAATATTTGGGTTATAAATGGATATGTTTTTCTTTTAGTTTTTATCATTTTAATTTAAAAATAAAAATTAATTTACAAAGTCAAATTTGTGAACATAGATGGCAAAAGAAAAGAATCGAATGATCTAGGAAAGTTTTTATGTATCTATTATTTTATTTGCCTTGTGTTAATTTGTGTATGTGTGCAGAGGTGCATCTTATAGCGTGGTTGCCACAAAAAAAATTAATAACAGTGGCAGTGTTTGCTTCATACAGTCGATCAACATAGAGACATGTCCTATGATTCAAATATTTGGATCGAATTTGCATCATCACGTCAAATCGGTTTGTCTCCAAACTAAACTTCCAATGAGATGGCGGGAATTCGTTCCAAATATCTATATCAAATCACCCTGTTGGAGATATTAAAATAAATCCTGTGACTTTAATAAGCAACATTGAAAAGATGCAACTGGAAACATGAAAATGACCCATAACATGTAACTCTGAGTAAGTAATCCATAACATAAGTAAGCAACGCTTAAAAGGTAATGATAAATCAAAAAATATACATATGTAAATTAAAAATACTATACACTTTTCATTTGATTTCTAAATATTTTCGGACTTGTCTGAATTTTTAAATATGTAACTTTTTTGAGCTGTGGAATAGGGGCAGCCGTGTGGAAGCCATCACTTTGCGTACTTACAATATGAGACAGTCAACTGGACGCACATACGAGTACATATTTTTTAGCTGCACATTTCTACGGGCTTCGTTTTGAATTTAATGTATATTTTCCAGAAAAAAGAGAACAGCGCTTTTCAGGGGACATTGAAGCAAAAGCTTGTGATAACACCTTCTCTAAAGTGAAGAGTGAAAATTTAACAAATCTGGACTCGAATCATCACGACAGCCAACGTGCAAGTCGCCTTTTAAAAATGCAATTTTGAAATTATGACCTACGAGAATGTTTTGAGGGCAAAATTAGTATAATTTTAATTGTTTTCGTTTTTTATTGTTCAGAATTTGTTTTTTGTTTAAATTCGAATTTGGACTATTTTCTATAAACTCAAACTTACGAAAAGGAAACTTGCTGCGTGTGAATAGTAATTTTATCGTCACCACTTTCAAAACATCGGTCTTGTTTTGCATTGCGAACACCGAACTTTTTATTTAAATTGTCAACTTCGGAACAAGTGTCACATATTAGTGAATGTTACTTTGAATTTTTCTGTAATAAGTTCTTCAAACAATGTTTTTTGCATGAAATTGTTTTATTGAATTATTCGGGAACCTGTGGATGAATACCGATTAAGTTCAGGAACAATTTCATCAAGTAAACTTATTCCTGAACTGAACTTAAGTTAAACGCCATTTAAACAATATAACTTCCTATTGCTTAAATATGAAATAATTGATATGAAAAATATTTCTCGCAGTTATTATTTAAGAAATAATTACTTGACATAATTGGATGGCGGTAACTTCAGAGAAATCCCAAGTAAAAGACAAAACAAAATCGTATTTAATCCCCTCTGTCTTTTTATTTACAAATTTTGTTTTTTATAAAAACATTTCTATAACAAATTTTATAATATTCTCTTTTCGAGTAGAATACGGGAAAGGAACAATTTCAAGGAATAGTGTTCGAAATTTGTAGAGGAATATTCCAACTCCCAGAAAACACGTCAATAGAAGAAGGGAAAAGAACAGCTCAAGCCCTGGGGCGAAATTAAAACAATTAAAAAATTCAAATAAAATAAGTGACCACTATGAAGGCGCACAAGACTTCAAACAAATATTGTTGTGTTTGTAATTTAAATGAAGGTGAATGATGGCTGGCTGACTGCAAATTGACATAATGTGGCGTTAAACAAACTTAAGAAAAAGACACGTTCACCGACACTTTCATTGTGTTTTTTTTTTCTCTTTTAAAACAATGGACAACTGCAGGCCGTACTACAAACCCCATGAAAATAAATACAACATTTTGAAAGGTTGCATCATGTGGGCATGTAGAACAACACCAAAAATATACAGGTAACTTTTGCTAACAGATGCAACCGCACGAATACAAACAAAATTCATAAGAATAAAAAATAAAACAAAAATGAATATGTTGTTTGTTTTTAACCAACTCTCATTGAAGTTATATTAACCTGGCTTAAAGTATAAAGGAATTTTATTAAAAAAAATAAAGGCAAACAAACATACTGTCAAGTTTACCGACAAATTTTAGGCCTCTTAAGAAAATCCCAACAGATGAGAAGAGATCAGATACAAAAGATAAACTTCAAATGACAAAAAACTCACAGTCATTGTAGTATAACATGAAACGAAAAAATATCAGCCTCTTGAAATGTCTTCAGGTGGGATACCCGATACAAATACACACTTGAACAGAAAACAACGAACGTATGAATACATTGGCAACTAATCATTTGGGCAGATAAAGGTGCAACTAGTCTTATTGTGTTGACGCTTTCGAAAAAAAAAAACTGCCAGCTAAACATTCTAACAAAGAGATCAACAGATCAAGGCAAAGGCTCTTAAACAAAGTAGGCCTATTAGTAACTGTGGCAAGGAAAATGACAACAACAACAGCATCAACATAAAAAAATAAATATAAAAGAAGGCAGATATGTACACACACACACACACACACACTCCATATCTTAACCGTAACATCTTAATGTTTGTTACACTTTTTTCTTTGTGAATTCGTGAATACATGCAGCGTCCTTTCGGGCCCCTAGAACGCCTACAAACAATACCACCAACAACAACAACTTAATGATTATTGACAAATGTGTACAATTAAGCGGCGTTAAATGACACATAATCCGCTTTCAGTGTTATTTTACAACAACGACAGTGACGATATGAAAAAAAGCCAAACTAAATAAATTTATAAATAATAAAAAGAATAACCAAAAATACATACATACATACTGACATTCCTATATATGTAGGAGTATCTTAACTCAGGCATGGAAATCATGATACAATTGTACTTTTTTGATACATTTTCGACCTTCTGGATGTTGTGGTACTACCGCAGCTTACTTGTTACAATAAGGGTACCCCCTTATTTGTATCGGATACTTCTACTATAGCCAGAGACTTGGAATGTGGTATACAGGAAGGCCTGGGAGAATAAGATCCGAAAAAATCTGAAAACGGGCAGTTTTTATCTGGGGGGCTACGGTTACCCTTATTTGTATGGCACACTTCCACTATAGCTAGAGAGCTGAAACTTGCTATATACGTAAGCCTTGGAGAACAACTAAAGAGAAAAATTGAATTTGAATTTCGAAATAATCGTATGTATGTATATTTGGACATGAGTTACTTCTTTTAACGATCCAAAACTAGTTATCAATTTTGTTCAACGAAATAAGCGTAATTAGATCGTTTTTTTTTGCATTCTTTTAATAAATATAACTTTCAATGCAACAAGTTCAAAATACAATTAACTAACAGTATTTCTCCTCTCACGCTGGCGGAATTAAAATCTATTTCTACCAAATATGTAATTTCCAAGCCAACGTTTTTTATAAAAAAAAGTCACAGCCGCGTTTTTCGATGGTGTTAAAATGGTGGATCGAGGCGGAAAGCTATGTGTAATTGCAATTACAAATTGAGCACAGTGGAACTCCAAAAGTATGAACTTTTTGGAACAAATTTCCGTCATCCCTTGTCAAGTTTGGTTTGGAGCCAAATCGGTTTTGGATATGTGACATCTTCAGTGTCATTTTTCGTTCTAAATTTATACTTTACAAAAGTGTCCAAAAAGTGATTTTTAGAAAAAGTAAAATGTGGTATTGTGAAGGAGGATGAGCTGCATATGTTGTCTACACCTTGACTCCTAGTTTATTCGTGCCCACGAACTAAGATATGGTAAGGCCAAAAAAATGATCAAGTACCAAATGAAAGATCTCAAACGAAACAACAATTTTAAATGATGTAATACTACTTCTTTGTGAATATAAATATTTTTGAACAGCAATATCGGATGACCGAATACACCAGTCGAGTTGAGATCTAATTTATGTTGTGAGGATGGGCCAGGCATAGCAGTAATTCTACCCGCGATACAATCGAACTTGTGACTCATGGTGACTATCATACCGATTCGCAGATTGATGAGCAAGTTTTAAAATTGTCCAAGGAAATATAATTTACCATATTCTAAAATCTTGTTTGAAAATATTATAAAATTCCACCGATAGAAGATCATCAAATAGACTTTTAGTTTTTGTTTACTCCCCAATTTTTAGCACCGAGACGGATTTTCATCCTCAAAGATGTCGGGGGTACTATAAAATAAACCTTAATTGCAATTAAAGATTGTTGAATTTTGCACTATAAAAGTTCCCACGTTTAATAAACTCCTCTGTTTATGATCTTCATAAAATATGACTTTTATACTGAAATTGAATTATTAACACCAACCCAACGCATATTGAGAAATTTCCGACCGTGACGTACAAGTGCACCACATGCTGGTTTCCTAAAGCACCCACAGAGAAAAAGACACAAATTGTTGAAGCAATCACACACCGACAATCAAAAGGACATCTACCCCCTTCATAAAAAAATATCCAGCTTTAGGCGTAAACAACTTATAAATAACAACATTATTCAAGATATAACAACAACAACATTGACAAAAAATGTAGGAAATATTAGCCAAAATATGATGGCATACAGACAGCCATACACGCCTTTCATTCAGTTCAAACACACCAAATAAGAGAGTCATAAATATAAAAAAAACCTAGACTCACGCATGCATACATCCATAATAAAAAAAGGCTTCCGGAAGAAAAGCGTAAAAAACGATTTCCCAGAACGAATTCTAAACGACAATTTAAAAGTGTTGAGTTGGCGGCAACAGCGGTTTTCCTCATTACCACGGCAGAACGAGTTTTTTGCGAGTAAAGCAGCGCATAAAGTCAAAGGATAAATTTAACAAACACTTAAATGTCACGTGTGGCCGTGTGTATGTGAAGCAGTGTCCAAAAAGTGGCAATAATCAAAACATAACAAATACGTTGCTTTTTATTTGAAATTAGAAAATATAAAATTTAATTCAAAGTCAACTGGAGTTGGCAAAGTAATCAAACCAAAAATTCTCCATTTTTTGTCTTGAAGGGAACTAATGACAAAGTCACGTGCTTGCGAGGCCAATGTGTGCCATTTGGACACGTGACCTAAAACAATTGCAACAATTTCGTGGCAAGATTCAAAGAAAATTAATGTGTTTGTATGTCATCATTTATACTCGCACAACGATCGAATGCCGAAATTTATGAATCTTTTTTTTTCCTGCCACTTGGCGGTCACATCATGTGTATGAAAGTTGTAAAAGGTGTAGTACGAGTATGTGTGTGGGCAACGCATATTAACTCATTTTAATTTTAACGTTACTGAGACCCATACAGAGAGAAACGGAGAGATGGTGAACGGATAGCGGGTCGTGCGTCATTGATAGACAGACTTCCCATGGGACCGAAGCGTGCTGCCTGCCTCACACAACTTTAATTTTTGTTTTCCTTAATAAAGATGATGAGCTAACAGCCATATTCATGCTGGCAGGCACGCAGGCAACAATAAAAACGAGTAAATTTTTAGTGTTTCCTTAACTAATAAATAGCTTAGCGAAAATACTCATCGTCCGTATGCCAGCACAAATTGTTTGGATAAACAATAATTGTGCCAACACGTGCCTTGCAACATTTGTGACTGCCGCTGCACACAACTTGCGCTGCTGTTTGTACGCTTATGAATGATGATGAGGAGTTAAGCTGGAAGAGAGGAGAACAAGTGCATCTATGTAAACGTTGTTCACACAATCACAATAAACTTGAGACACAACGTTACGATTTATGTCGGATTCGTAGAATGCCATTTCCCGCACTTCTTGTGGCTGAATGTCAATCCAACGACCATCACTTGTGTCTCTATTTGTAACGAGGTGGATTTTGTGGGTGTTATTGTTTTCAAAATAATCGTTTATCATCTTGTTTCTGTGACTTGTGGCTGTAAGTTTTTGTACTCGTAATGTGTCTGTTATTTCGGATGTTGGAAATAAATGTCAATGAGTGGCTTTTGTTGAATTCAAAACTCCCATTGTCTTTTTTTTCAGTTACTTCTTGGGATAGTCACGTGTGTTTATAGCGCAGTTAATTGTCTTAATTCCTCCCAATAATCGCTTGACTATCGATGTGCGATGTTATCGTAATAATTTGAATCGTATTTGTTTTTAATTATAATTCGCTGAGTTTTTATTCAAGTGAAAGTTTAACTGAAGACATACGAGTACAAGACTTGTTGAAGGCTACAAAGACGAGGGCAATATAAAATTTAAGCAGAAGAAAGTTGGGTAGGTTGTTTATAATTTAAGTTAAATCTTGACAAATAAGGAAAAACCACTCTAAGTGAAATTATTTAGCCAGCTTCTGTATTAAAAATTAATATTTTACGAAAAGGAAGTATTGATTTTTTTTTCATTTAACACTTATTTTAGTTTTACAAAATTATTACTTTTAGCTGGAGTTTTCTTCTGGTTTGCTTCAGGAACGTCTTTTAATATTCCACACTAATCCGCCAGCAATTTAAAAATGATAAATTCCTGGTCGATTTGATTTAAAAACTAAAGGTAAGTTTTCTTGACACATCGAATTTTCATTGAAACACAAGAATTTTTCATCAGGCTGATAATTGATTTTTCGAAGATTTGCTGGTAACTACAAAATACGTGCGGTGAAAACTTTGCATTAGTATTATTTGCCTCTTTCCTAATACTCGATGTTATGTTGTGTTATCTATTGCCAATTTTAGACAGTGATGGTCATTCTGGGAGCTTGTAAAAAGGGGAGTTGATTTACTAATTTCAGTCATTCCGTCTTGATGGCTGTGTAGCATTTTAAACCACAAGTTTCTGAAGGCCCCGATGACATTTTGTATTAAGTATTCTAACTAATGGAACAATTGTATTACAGCTTTCTTCGGAAAATTATAGCCGAAATAAAGAAAAGAGGTAGTAAAGTAGAGGGATACAAAGAAAACGAACAGCTTCAAGTTTAAATAAAAAAAGTTTTAATTAAAAAAAAAACTTTTCTGTTGTAACCACATTTTTTTCTTTCTTGTGTTTTTTTTTATAGCTTTTGCTGAAACTAGTTGTCGAATTACTATCCCCTGTATTGTTATATCATTGAAATACACTTTTCCTTTATTTACTTGTGACTACATGCAGGATGATGAACACAAAAGCATTTCTTTAAACAGCCGCGGATTTATTAAAACGCTGACTATAACAAAAATTAACTTATTTTTATCAACCCAATTTTTCAGTAATTCTTCGATTATATGGACAACTTTGATTTCGTGTTTCATGGTCTCAATCGTCTCTAGATGATTAGCATAACATTTATTATTTATGGCCCCATACCAAGTATAGTTCAACGAGGTCAAATCACAGATCCGGCCAATTGAAATCATAGTTACGCTGAAAAATTACCCATTGAGGCCATCGTGCAAAAAGTCACACTCGTGTTGGTGCATCGTCGTCTCAATGTTAACGTTTATGGCTTCTAAGTTCCAAATGCCTCCGATATATGAAAATATTCTTCATCCGAAAAGCTGACTTTTGGATAACATATGGCCAGCCGTGAAAGTCATTTAAAGAATAATGTGGTTAATTCTTAAATGTAAATGTTCAAATTGAAACCATACTATGAAAAATTCACCAGATATACCCTTCACAAAACCGAAAAACGTATATATAGGTTTGTCATTTCGTTTGTAATTTCTACAATATTCATTTCCGTGCCAACAAAGTATTCTTATAGGTAGGGGAGTTCAATTAACGATGTCGCTCTGTATGCCTGTACGATTTTGAAATCCACCTTTTGGCGGCACTAGATAGCTTAGGGTCTTAAAACTTGAACCACTTGATCAGTGAGTTTGGCGAATTTTCGCTATTTGAATGGAATCAGCCATATAGGCCAACAACTTTGTCTTGCCTTTTTTTGGTATTTTCTTTTTTGCGGAGAAACGTTAATACACAAGCTTGTGAAATTTGAATATCCTGAATCTTTATGAAATTTGCTACAAAGTCCCATATAGAAATTATCATCCCAAGGCCCAAATAACCTACAGGCCTAAATGTTGGTCCGAACTTAAAAATTAAAAATAGAAAGCCGAATTGCCCTATAAAACCTGAAATTCCACAACAAATTCAACAAATTTTTAAATTCACCACAAAATAAAAAACCGGAATAAATAATTTGTTATTAAAATAAATTAAAAGTCAATTAAAAACAGTCATTTTACGAAAATCTAAATTTCATCACAATTTTGTAATTTCACCGAAAAGCCGAAAACAAAAAATCAAATTTCATCACTAATGGGGAAATCAGTAAAAAATTAAAAAATTTGATCAAACGAAAAAATTTACCCAAAACCCGAAAACTCTAAATTTGATCAAATTTTATTAAAACCCAATTCCGCTCTTATGTACAATTCACCAAAAAATGGCGAACTTATGAAAAATTGATAAGCATTCCCAAAAAAGTAAAACAAACCAATCGAAAATGCTTATATTAAGACGAAGATAGCTTTTTTATATGTAAAACAATACGACGATTATACTTTTGTGAAAGGTATACAAGACTCGGCATAGCCGCATATAGCTCTCTGACTTGTTTTTTATTATCACCGACTCTAATTCCAAACGTTAGGAGGCCCACCCTTTATACGATTTTTTGTATTTCAAATTTATATTTGTCAACTCTTTTTCTTTTACGTTCAATACCTTCTATCGAATCGTATGACAATTATAGGGAACGCCAAATTTCAATTGGCAATGAATTCGCTTGGTACAACAAATCCATTTTCTCTGCGTAGTTTTTGAAAGTTGCAGAGGAAATAAGTTTCCGCATGTTGTGGCCATTTTTAGCAATAATTTTTCCTTTCAATGAACACAATTTTAAGTATGATTTATGGATTTGAATACAACTAAAATAAAACTGTGAAAAGTTAATGCGAACAGAAAGGAAAAAGGAAAAAAGAGGAGACCGTTTATTAAACTTGAAAAAGGAACATCCCATTTTTTCCCAATCACTAAACACAAAATAACTCTTATTTGGTTGTGAGTGCAACCATACATGACAGCAACAATGGCAACGGCACAACAACATTCAGCGTCAACACAAACAGAAAGACAATAAAAATATGAATAGATGAAACGATTACACACAAATCACAACAGAAGTGAAGAACCACCTCCTTTTTTCTATTCATCCATTTGTACATTAATTTGTGTTGTTGCCCTTAAAAAGGATCAAAAAAATATGCACTTTCAAGAGATACTCGTACAAAAACAGTAATAATAAAGAAGAATCTGATTTAAAGATCCTAAAGTTTAAATTTATAAACCTAAAGTGTATTACATACCTTAAATGTCTAAATATGATGTAAGAGTACTCGTAATTCACACCTCTAACGCAATTTGCATTTTTAAATTTAACGTTTAGCGTTTCACGTTTTATTTGATATATCTTGTCAAGTACCGCTGGTGCTGATGCCTTCCAATAAAGTAAGAGAAGTAGAATGAAAACCTCAATCATAATTAGAATGCAACCTTGCAAACAGGTGATCAGTGGGGCATTTATGGGTGACAGACGGAATAATAAGAGAACGAAAGGTCAAAATATGTGGCAGGTATGACGATCAGTTCTATAAAGAAAAACGATAAAAATATTTTTTTAATTAAGAGTGAAAGAAGGAAAGTAGATTGAAAGCTAAATAGTTTCAGACCAATAAACTTCTCGAATTGCAATGTTACAAAAAGAATATTCCCTGAAAAATATACCCAAATTTATTACTTAATAAATATTAAATATTATATTATAACACCCGGTAGGCTCCGATACGCCCATTGCAAGCATTTGAGCTTAATCCCTTAACTTTTTGGTCCGTCAAGTCATTACAAATATTTAGATTCGAAATACCTATTTATTAAATAGAATTTTTATGGGAAATGTATAAAGCGCAATTGTAGACTATACCGCCAACTACTTAGTACAAATTGTCCTTAAACCTTAAAGAATCGGTGTACAGTTTGATTTTGTTTCTTTGATTCATTTGATACTAACGAACGACAAATATCAAAAATAAAAACCAGTTAATTTGGGCAAATCATTTCGAAGTGTTTCCATTACATCATAAGCGAATTTTTTAATTCAATTTGATATGTATGTAAAAATAAAACTTTTCCAGTTCATCATTCACTCTTATTGGATGACCCATAATTGCATTTCTAATCATACAAGCAATACTACAGTGTTGTACACATAACTTTAGACATGTTTTCGAGCAAATCACTTGATTTGAGCAAAAAATGTTTTGGCCCTAATCACGTAAGTCACTGCAAGGCGAAAACAATCTGAAGCTATAACACTCGTAATGTTTGTTCTCGTAAAGTGTTCCAGGCACTAACAAAATGCTTAGTGAAAAAAATAAAATAAATTCAAGCACAGAAATCTAATCCACACATTTTATTCGCGAATGAAATTTATTTGTCGGCTGCTTTTGTTTGCGGAAGATAATTTATGAACCATATTTTTAATCCGATAACTTTTAATGAATACAAATTGGTACCAACTTTGAGACTTTAGTTATTTCTGTGTTTACGACGTGTCCCGCCTGTCCATTTTTACCTGGACTGTTTATGATTTTTGCATATTTTTCCTCTCGAATTTCTAGCAACAATGCGTGCGCATATAAAAGAAAGGAAAGAAAATGTAGGATTCTGTTTTAAATATTTATTTGAAAATCTGTTAAGTGGCCGCCGCCAAAATTAAGTACTATTTCGGTCCGATTAATAGCATTTTCAATCGTTCTGGCATTGTGTCCAGAATTTCTTGATGGATGTTCACTTTAAGAGTCTGAATATCGCCGATATCAAACGAACTGGTCAACTGGCAACAGCAAATGTACAGCACTTTATGCGAAATGCGCTGCAGAGACGAACGTGAACAGGACAATTGTGTCGCACGAACTCTGCTTAATTTTGTATTCCACCGAAGAGATGAAAAACATGAAAAACAAAACCAAAAAAATACAAATCTAAAAAAAAATGTTTTTCATACAAAATATAAATAGTTGAGTTTTTCGGAAAATGATTTTATATTGTTACCCAGTGATTTACCGCCGCTAAGCAAATGCATCAGTAGTGTTAACACGCGTATGCGATACCACCTCTTCCACACTTGCTAAAAAAAAAATACAAAAGCAAAAGGGAAAAAAATAAAATTTCTTCCGCTTGATTTGATGCCAACTCATGTGATCTTTTATTGCTTAAAAAACGGGGTGTTGCTGAAACAAAAATTGTATATCCTTTAGAAATTAAGTTTCTTTTGTAATTCAGCGTACGTGCATTGAATTATTTTGGCACATAAAGACACTAGTGGACACACATGCGTGTATGTCAGTAAGACAGACAGGCAGGCACATTGACTTTGTGTATAACAATATTCTGAAGTGTTAAAGAGTTTAATCGATGACATGCGTATGAAATTTTCGCGATTACAATGATGAACTTTCTAATCACTTTTTGCTGTCAGTTCCCCAAAAAAGAAAGAAAAATATTCATTCATTACTTCCACCCAATTTAAGATAATTGTTACATTTGCAGGCCTTTTTCAAATCAATATTGTTTTATATGATCCAAAAGGATTAAAAGGGGTTTCTATTGATTGATTTTTATTTATTATTGCATTTATTGGAAAATATGTTCACAATCGTTAAGTCCTTTCATTAGGGTCGAACTCTTTAAGCCTGAACATGAATTATTGTCATGTATTTTTACGCTATTATAAGTGGGGAAGTATGAAGCTTTTAAACTGATGCTTCTTGTAGCATTCACCTTGTGTTAACCTGAAACTTTTAACAATATTCGACAATAAAAGGTCTCATATTTTTACTAAGTCTACAACCACATTTGCAGCAATAAATTACTTCCAAATGAGACACGATAAGTAGTGATCATGTCTCTAAAATTCAACTGCAACCTTCTGAACATCACTGATGAGCTTTTTGTAATAAAACAGTGTTTATTTGAAGAAATTTGAACAACTAGCCAGCATTTCTCCGGCGTGATGAATCAATAAACCCAACGAGAACTGTGTTGTGGAGTTAAAATTCTACGCCACACGCGAAATCCAATATGAGTTTTGATACTCTACGAACAAACTTTTCTATTAATGATGCTTCTCAAAATCACTTCAACTAGTTTGGAAACTTTAAAGAGTTGCTGGAGGCTAAATCTGCAGAATATGTTAAATTTGGCAGCGAATTTCGCCGTGACGAATTTCGCCGTGCGCGGTAGCATTGTCATTGTGGACGAGCACATTTCCTTCTTTAAAGTCTGTCTAATAGTTAAGAATAGTATTCGCCGATGATCTTTTTACCCTCTTTCACCCAAACTTTTGCCGCTATGTTCATGTTCCCCGATATACCCAGCTTGACACCTTACCCTTGGGCAGGCCACTACTTTGACTCTTCTTTGCTCAACACGAGTTGATAGATCCATGTTCTGTCCACGGTTACGAAACAATTTTCTTCAGACCGCAAAACTCTTCTTTAAAATGGTTGGTCTTATTTATGGTCTAGAGTGAGCAATCAGTGCACAAATTGCGTGGAGAGCTTCCTTATATCGACATATTGATATAAAATATGTTGTATATTCTCCGCCCGCCTAATTTTATAAAATACATTTTATCGGCGATTTCAGGCGTGACAATCTCATTTGGGCGAACTTAACGTTATGTGTCACTTGAGCTGGTGGGACCACAACGGAATACAGTAAACCACTTTTGTGTCACAAAATTCGGTAGTGAAGAGTCAGTCTCCTTAGATTTTATGAATTTATCGTCGAAATTCACTGGGTTACCTGCTTTCAATGACTCTCAACCACAAATTAAATGGCTTCAAAATGCAAAGCAGTCTGTGAATTTCTAATTCATTTCTGTGGAAGGCAAAATGGTGTTCTCAAGCTACAAAAGAAATTAAATAAAAAGATATATATTATATACTTTTTGTATTGTTAGAATTTTAGTAAAAGTCGTATTTTTCAACTCAACCATGTTTGCAGTTTTTATGAATAAAATCAAGTAATAATGAAATGTAAACAATAACTACATTATCGCAACAAAATGAAGTTTCAAATGTATTCATAAAACCATTATATGTTTGCCACAACAATATCTTATTGTAGAGAATATAATTTGTAAGAATGTCTGTATTAATATAAGAAAATGTTTCCATTCTTAATTGAAGGAATAAAAAACGAACTAGAGTCTGAATAATTTATTCGCTTAATTATCAAAAATTTTCAGTTCGATAAAATCGTAAACAAAATAATTTATAAATCCCAGAGCCTCGCTAAACGTGTTCTGCTTGAAGATCCAAGCAAAATTAGTGCTGAATACCTCCTGGCTACTACTATTTTGCAACGAACTTATAAACGTCGAGTAAAATAAATTCGCCCAATTTTCAATTGACCAGAACGCAGTTTAGAAAGACTTAAATTTTTTTTCAACTATGTTCAGACATTCACCTTAATTGAGGCAATTCAATTTTAAAATTAGCTAAAGGCTGTGGTATTCACACATATGCACTTTAGCTTACTCAATTAACTTTTGACAGCTAAATATATTTTCATATTGTCCGTGATTCTAAGGTTTGTGAATTTAGAAAAATCGAAAGAGTTCGGTTTTAAGAGAAATTTTTTAAAGACATTAATTATTTTCAAAAGAATGTAATTATTTACAACATATTGTATTTAATAATTGTATAAAATTTACAAGCGACGTATAAAATATTCATCGGAAAGTAAAAGAATATTTTATACGTTGCATTAAATAAGATTTCCTATAATTAGAAATAATAAAATTGAATTTTGCTATTTTAAAAATGAAATAATAAAACACTTCCCAGTAACACAATGCAAAAAACCAACGTAGAATTATGTTCTTTAAAAAATTATTATTATTGAGAAACTTTAAAAACATCGGTCGATAATTAAAAGCTATTGAACAAGAGCGGTGAACGCAAGACCTACGTAGCTAAGTCGCGGGGGATTCGATAGGTAACAGTTAGCAAAGGTAATTAAAATATCTCCCCAAAAACGTCATAGTATTGAGGGTGATTCTTTGATATTTTCTACAGGTTACTTTTAGAAATCAAGTCATGCGCCGGACGAGCTTTAAAATGTTGTAGTTTTTCAACCATTTTGTTTATATTAAGTTCGCGCCTGAATTTCCCACATTAAAAAATAAACGTTTTTATCTTCTTTAGTAACGAATATCACATTTTAAAACTAAAAAAGTTTAAGTAAAAAGGAGAAATAGAAATACAGCAAAATCAAATATGGACTGATATACTGGTACTTAGCACACTATCGATAACTTTTGACGATTCGACAATTGCCAAGATTTTCGATCATATCTTTTTATTTCCACTAACGATTATATGATGCACTAATAACTATTCGTAAACGATATTAGACATTGTTGTGGCATCTCAAAAAAAAGCACAATTAAATTTGTGTTTGCCAAACATTTTAACGTTCACATGCGTCTTGACTAGCGATAAATCTGTTCTGCCAACGTACAGATTGCTGTTCGCACAGAATCTTGTCGTGAAGACCCTCGCTGTTGGTGTATGTGCATGCGCTCGTCTGTAAACCCATCTGTACAGAAACTATGGTGAAAACATGGAAAGAATCTCGATAAGAAAAAAAAACTATGCTCAAACTGAACAGGCATATTTACACGTTTTCTCCACACCGAACACCACGAACACATTTTTCCCATTACTCTGCCGACGCTCTCTCCATAGGCGAACAAATTTGTGGCTAGTCAAGGCATGGTGTCAGTTAGGCGTGCCTTAACCATAAAGATTTAAAACAGCTGCTCGAACTAAATGGACGACGAAAAACTAATTTTGTGTGCCCAACTGACTGCTTATGGTTACGGTAACACTAATCGAATACATAAATATTATTATTGTTACGGCTACGGTTATAGCTATGGCGTTATGGTATGTCAAGTCTAATTAAATCTTTATATATTTTTGCAAAAGTTAAGTAAAAAACATGTGAGGCTTTTCCAACATGCAATATCTAATTCCTGCCTTGTTCATAAGAAAATATTTTTGGTTTAAAATATTTATAACCAACTGCCACTGGCCCTTAAAGATGGCATGAAATTTAGTTTGTTGACTGAGTAAAGCTCAACAAATATTTGTCGTTTTCTCGATAATCGTTTAGCAGACTTAACGATAGCATAAATTAAAAAAAAATTAAGTACTGAGTAGCAACATCGTTAATTTTATCGCTAGAATTTTTTAACAATACGATTATCTTTTCAAAAAAAGTAAAATTAATCGCACTGCAGCTTAAATATATAAATATTTGTGTATATTGACGATTATTGATAAAATGAAACGATATCTGTTCATTTCAAATATTTCTAATGATTGATAACAAATGTGAGCGTGTGTGATGGAGACTGTGATTGACTACTTTACATTTACATTTCCTACGACGGCATCTGTACGATATTTAGACATTTAAATCATTTTAAGATAAAAACGGCAAAAAATACTTCTAGAATTTTTAAAATCACCCTTTCGTGTAGTCAATATATTTTGGAAGGAAACAACAACATTAAAATATTGAGTAAAGCAAATGCATCATAAACTTAAAAACACAGGAACCCCTTGAAATCCATTAATTTTTGTTGTTTTTTTTTTTTTTTTTTGTTTAAAACCTACAAAAATTGTATCAAAAGTGTTTTGTATTTTATTTTCGTTCCAATAACATTATTTTTGGTTTTTTCTTCGCATTTTAGTTAAATGCGATAATATGAAATTTCACACAAACATGGAGAAACATAAATAAATGCTTGGGCTTGTGATTGGATATAAAATCATTCGATAGGATAGATTTTTCACTCAATGGCAGCACCACTCGTAGAAGAATATTTTAATGCATAAAAACTTTTACCGGAGGAAAAATGTTGGTAAAAGATTTTATTTTTTATACAAAAGTTTTAGTTTGTTTAGAAAAGCTTGCTGAAATCAAAACGAATTTCCGTCATCCCTTGTCAAGTTTGGTTTGGAGACAAACCGGTTTCGGCTATGTGTCATCTTCAGTGTCATTTTTCGTTCTCGAGAACGAACATAGCCGAAACCGGTTTGTCTCCAAACCAAACTTGACAAGGGATGACGGAAATTCGTTCCAAAATTCTTCATCAAAACACCCTGTCGGAATATCAAATCAAGAAACGAAATTAAAATCCTTACATCGCAGCCCATAATTCTATTAAACACCTTTAAAAATTTTTAATAACTTCTATACAAACAATATTTGTTGGTAGCCTTCGACGCTATTTTGCTATTCATCCGCTCAATATTTTATTCACGGGTATCTATAGAAGAGAAAATAAATCCAATAATATCGGCTACTGCCCGAAGAGCATATTATTTTAAAATTAATTAGTTTGCGCTAAAAGCTAATTGATACAAAACTAGTTTTCTGACTTTTTAATGGAGAGCATTTCTAGTAAGGTGAGGAACCCGTCGTCTTTACGTGGGGGTCAGTTAACAAACACTTCATAAAAAATAGAATAATTGAACTTTTTCAATGTTGATTTTAATAATACTTCTTAAGTTCGGAAGCATAAAATTGACGCATTTTGTCGTTACATTATTAACAATTTATAATTCTTTTACATCGATTGTATCACATTTCCTGCAGGAAATTTATTTGTTTTAATTTCTTCAAAGTTTAGTTATCACATATAAGTGACGAATTTAAACGACAAATACATTTTATTTATATGTATACTTATGTTCCTTTTTAACAGGCTTTGTGTTTTGACAAACAGCTTCAAAGCCAAGGAGCAAAACAGTTTACCCACTTCATACTAAACATTCGAAAACATAGAACTTGAATGAAACAAAGTATCCTGGTAGTTATTCCACAGCCCCATTCGAATTAAAATAAAATACTTGCGAGGTTTATGTATTATTGACGAATGTTCTGACAATGGCAATTGATGTAACATTTGCAGTGCGACTTGTAACCGCATGATATGTGTTTTGTAGTTCAGAATCGCAAGAATACGATAAGACCTAAAATCCTAGACTGTCTTCTCTATAACTTCTGGATGTTTATTATATTAATTATATTTGGGACACATTTGTATGCAAGTGGTAAGATTTTAAAAATAGAGTGCGATAAAAAAGAAATACTCGGTGAATAAAATGCCACCAAATGTATCAACAATTCGAAAGTAGTCAACGAATGAAGAAAGTGGGTTTATTATAAATAATAAATCTCCTTTAGGTCGACGTACCGATGGGTCTCTTAAAAGCATTGTTGCTCTAAACGAGAGTTTCGCCGAAATCCCCAAAACATCCATTCGACATTCGTTGTAGGATCACGATAACGAAGTTCGTGTGGCCCTGCCACCTCGCTTGAAACGATTTATTGCAACAGCAATTTCCATAGTACACTGTTAGAGATCTACGACACCCTGCATACAACTTTTAATTTATGCCTTGATTTTACTAATTAAGAATTTTTTGGCTTGATAGTCTGCGCGTTGACTATAAAGCATTCGTATCGCTGCCACGTACGAACATACAAACTAGCTTCTATTCACACAAGTATATATCACAGCACCATCCTTTGTCGGTCGGTATCACTTGCGGGCATGGAAACAATGTCGATGAGAAACAAAAAATTATGCTCTAACTGAATAGAAACATTTACACGTATTCTAAACACCGTATACCACGAATACATTGTTTTTCTATTATTCTGCCGACGTTCCCTTTACGTTGCAACCAATTTCTGGCTATTCAAGACGGTATGTTAAGCACTGGCAACTTCAGATCATACAAAAATATATTTGGTGATTTAAAAATCGCATGCGTTTCTGAAATCGCGTGAATGTTAGAATATATACGATTATTTCATGTAGTTCCAGGTTAATGAAAATAAAGTCAATCTGTTATATAAATTTACTAATCTTTTTCCCATCTCAATCAAGCTGAAGCCCACGCTATCCTCATCTGTTCTATGGAATGCATGAGGAGAAGAATGAGGACAGACAGGCAGCACTCAAGGCCTTAGTAATGAATGAAGTCACAGCATGCATTGAGTTTCCAAATGGACCTGTGCCAGGAATAAAATTACATTATCCTGGTTGCCTGCCCATAAGGACCATTCTGGGAATAAATAGACCGTTTGCTTAGCAATCCAAAGAGCCCAACGTGTCTTCATAAAACCGGAGCTTTCTTTTGAAATAGTCGGAATTGCTCGGCACCGGCTCCGATCTTAAGCAAGAAAAGCAGTTCATTACGATGCACCAGAGAAAGTCACAGAAACTTGGAACACATACTGCTACCTAAATCTTATATTATTTTAGAACAATTTTCTGAGTGTAAAAATAGTACACATTATTTATAACCAATAAATGCATGTAAAATTTTTATTATTGTTGTGTTGTATTTTTAAGAAGGTACTACAACTGCTGCTTTTAACATTACTCCACTTAAACACTTATAAGTCGTCATCTACACTGCTCCTATAATACTTCACAAAACCACATACATACTCACACTGTGAGTGTGTGTTTGGGAGTGTGTGCGTACACTTTATTTAAATCAACAACAGCAACCACAAAAACAACAGCTTGCACTAAAAGGATAACACGCGCTTCTCTCGATCAATGATTTCTGTGAATGGCAATTATTTATTGACGGTAGTTTTATATTCTGGCCGCCTTCATCTTCACTGCAGTGTCCTCAACACATTCTCTTAATGAAATCAAAAGTGTGGAAATTGTAATAAATTTAAAGCCCAGAAATAAATATGTTCTTTGGCTCTTATTACTCCTTTTGTTTTTAACTCTTTCCTTGAATCGCACAAATAAAATATAATTCATCCAAAAAGGATGCGAGCAAGCTGAGTACATCAATCGTTTTACTGGCTGCTGTTTTTATGTTTCCATTGATTGATATCCACTTGAGATTTTCATCCAGTTGTTGTTCATAAAAACTTTGCCAACAAAAATGTTCTATAGGCTCATGTTCGTGACGGTTATCTTTAGTAGATTAAACAGTATCTGGCACCACTAGCCACTGACCACATGGCGCTTCAGTTGTCAACACTATTTCGGTTTCAAATTACTGGCACTCGACCTTTAAGTATCTGCATTTACTCCTACTTGTAAATACAAGTAACAAATGGCGCCAGTTTAAATGTTGTTGTCAAAGATCTTTTTAACAAACTGTGAAATTATATTTAATTGCAGTTCTAAATTTAGTAGCACAAGTACTCAGTTCTAAGCAATTATGACATGATATTTGATTCCTGAAATAAGAATAAGATGGAAAAGGGCACACATTCCTTCTCATGCAGTCATATAACTGTAGGAAAAGACTTAAATCGTCGCTCTCAAAAAATATTGCTTAAAAGCTGACATTTTGGTTATTATTCATTCGTATGAAACGAATTGATTTCATGGGCAGCGTAGAGTAACTGATAAAAGTAAACCTGCATTAGCGTGGCATAGAACGTATGAGGAAGGCCATAGAATTGTTACCGCTATTAGATCGCGAATTGAAAACGCATCCTACTGCTCCGCTTTGTTTATAGATATTTCCTAGCCGTTTTATAAAGTCTGGCATAAAGGACTACTCACTAAAATCACTCCAGTTCTTACTCAAAACTCTCACAAAGAAAGATCAAAAATGAATTTTCGGAAATTCGGCAGAATTTTCAATCAATTTTACTTAGCACTGATTGTTGCTTTTTTATTATAACCTGCCAAATGAAACTTTAAGCAGCTGGAATGTTTTACGTTGCAAAATATTAAATGACGCTATCAAAAATAATAATGAAACCGACAAATCAAGTACAATGGCAACATCGAGTTTCATTAAACATAATTGCGATTTTTCGAAGCAATTGGTAAAAAAAAAACCTAAAGTATTTCACAAATGTTGGCGGCTTTGTAACAATACAGAGCAATATGTAATTGAAATTAAAAAGACCTTCTGATGATGGAATAAACACTTTGTCGGTTTATATTTCGTATATTTATGTGTTCGGAGCGGGAACCGCCGGGATCCCGTGAAACTTTTATTCGCATCCTGATTTTGCGGGAAAGGAAAAAGTCCGGAGAAATAGATCGAATACGAGTATATACCCAACGTCGAAATACTTATACTTCGCCGTTGGCAGACGACACTGCATTTTAAGTGTTAATCAAGATTCGAAGATTGATCCGAACAACTTTGATCTCACATTCGTAAGCTAGAAAATGTGGTCATGTCAGTATTGCCGAATCGTAGCTAATTATACAAATTCGTGTGCATGGCATGGGTAATTTCTGTCAGGTATTGTTCAGGGGTAATTCGATATCCTTTTGTTTTTTCCTTTTTGATGAAACATAAATAAGTACATATGCTTTTAGGTCCAAGGCACTATACGGTAGGTTAGATTTCGCTAAGTTTGAGCAGCACAACAATATAGAGCCCGAAATTTAAAGGTCTTTAAACTAGAAAATTCATTGGGGAAAATATATTTCTGATATTGCAAAAAGTACGATTTCATTCACAAGAAAAGTTATACAAAAAAGGATAATGCAAATTTTCCCTTTAATTAATTTAAGCTTTTTTAACTTGCTTTTCATTTTTACACATACACATGTACATATTTTCTTTATTTGCTGTTTATTAATACGAGTATAAAAATATAATAATTAAAAATATTGAACTTCTTTTAATAATAAAATTCATTTAACTTCATAAATTCATTTAAAAATTTGTAACGATCGATAAATGTCTGTAGATTGGGGAAACATAAGAAGAGTCCTTAGTGGAGTCAAAGCTAAGATTTCGAAATTGTTTCAAAAAATTATATTTTCAAGTATTTTTCAAGGAATAAGTAATTTTTTTATCCGTTTTAAAATTTTAAAACAAAAAATATCTTCAAGTTAAATTTTTAGATGGAACTTTTGTCTTTTTACACATTAGAAGAAAACAAATTTGAAAATTTAAAAAAAGAAGAATATGAAAGTAAGTAATTGAAAAACATTTTCTAAATCAATTAACACTTTAGAATAGAATGACAATTTCTTTGTGGATTTGTTGGTTCAAACCATATTATTTTTTCGTTAGAAACTCGACAATCGCCAATGAAAGGGTCGCCATCGATTGGTCACTGTTATTGTGGTGACGCAACGACGCTTGTGCCTGCCTATTTTATCAATCGCAGACATTTTACCTGGTTCAAATTGTTAAGGCCGAACTGATTTGAATAGAAACTAAAAAATTAATAAATAAAATTTGAATAAATAAAATTATCTTTGCCTTTCCCTTGTTTTTTGCTTCTATTCAGCATACCCTGTTTCATCTACCACAACAAATTCCATATAATTGGACAAATTACGAATTACAATAGTTTTGAAGGTTTCATTTATCACAATTGAATTTATATTCAAATAAATTACGGCTCAAATTGTTCCGAGTGGAAAACAATTTAACACCTGCCGGATTTTTAGAATAAATATTCGAGTAACGAATGACGAATTCCTAGCAAATATTTTGTCGGAATGAGAATCGAAATCCCCTTCAAAACCATTAAAAATTTCATTTTCGCATACAAGAAGTATTTGAGAACAGTTTATTTTCGTTAATATTTTCCCTCTCCACCTTAATGGATCCGCGCCTGATAAAATTTGTAAATAGAGAATCACCTCTTTAGGGAAGTTTAAAAAATGCATAGGCTTTTAAAAATTAATAATATATCTAGTTTGATTTTCATCAAGTTTTATAAAGAATGTGGGCAGCCCTCTAGTTCATACAAATTGGATATATTCTCTTGATGCATATCAAATATGCTGCGTGTAAAAAAAGTGTAAAAACAGGTTCGCAGTAGTTTACGTAGCCAATCTAACTTTATACGATTATCGAAATGGCACTTTTGCCGGAAAAATATATATGAGAAACATTTTTTATTTTTAACTGTCTCGAGCTGGGGTGGGATAATTTGTTTCAATCTTTTCAATACCTTCAATTATTATTAGTATGTGTCTAACCAAATTGCTTAAAGGTACAATCGGCCTGACTATTATTATTAATGTAGGGGGGATATCGAAGCAGACCACTTACTTTTCTGAATCCCTTTTCGACCCCCTTCGCTCCTGAAATTGATTTCAGGTAATCGATTTTTAATTACGATTACCTTACTTTCAATTGCGTCTCTAGCTAGCCCTAGCCTTTACACTCGACTATAGTGATTTCAGACTGTCGACTGGTAACTGTTAACACTTCTCCTCATCACGGAGTCTCTTGTCTTTGCTAGCATTTGTCTAAGGCTTAGATTCTCCATGGCATTCACATTTAACAAGTGTCTGCTCGTGGTCCTAAGCCTTATGCTAGCCAATGCTGAACATTCACACACCATGTGAGCTACCTCATTCAGGCACAGTCTGCAAGTGTCATCTTCTACGATTTTCATCCTGGCCAGATGATACTTGAAGTTTCCCTGATACTTGAAGTTTCTAACACAATGACCTAGCTTAAGATATCCCCATTATATTCGAGCACCTTGCTGGTCTTCCTCGCAAGAGGCTCTTTAAGCACCATTCGAGCCTGTCTCCATGTGGTAGCCTCCCTACACCTTTTCAGGTGTAATGAGTTAACCAATTGAAGGACTCTAGCTCACACGAGGCCATTTCCCAGTGCAACCCTGAGTTCTGGTCCACAGAAATCCACAACAAATCCCCTTTTTGCTAGTTCGTCCGCTGCTTAATTCCCAGGTGCGCCTATGTGTCCCTTAACCTCATTCAACGAGGCACATCTTCTTAGTTTCACAACACATTCCAACACAATTGGCCTTACTAACTTCTATTACCATTTACAGACATGCTAAGCCCCAAACGGAGATTATTTTCTTTCAATTGAAATAATATTCCCGCAAATGTTTTCGAATGAAATTGTAAGATGTTCGGTTGCTTTTAAAAAACTTTACGATTCACATCATCGTTTCTGATTCAAAAATCGAACGTTAAAGTCAAACCCATTCCCACGTAAAAAAAACTTTTATAATATAAAATAAGTGACGACGCTCCCCGTTTAAATCGAAAGAAATATTCATATTTTGCATGATTTTTTGTTTGCATTTACCTAGAATTTGTACATTAAAATAACAACTCTTCATAGCTAATGTCGTAATCAACGAACCAACTATAATTTTACGAGCGTAGTTTATAGTTTTGGACAATTTTACTTTTCGTAACATTTCACTTATTTTCCTAAACTATAAAAAAGGGCAGAACTCGGAAATATCGAAATTAAAGAAAACGGAATGGTATTTTTTTTTTAAATATTTCCCGACATCCTTGCATTTAAGTGAAGAGTATTAAGAAACCTGCCTTACTTATTTTTTTGAAGATTTTTCGCCAACTCTCCATTCTATTTCAAATTACTTTTCTAGGCAGTTTGGAAAAAAAAAAGTTTAGAAGATTTTGTTTGCCTTAACGAGTATTCTGTTTAGGATTTTCTAATCGTTAGATTATCTAGGTCAAGCTTAACTAAGCTTTAGGTTTTATGAACATTACTCGCGCTAAACCACACTACTCTTAAGTCTGCTTTCTTCATGAAAATAAAAAAACCAGGCTGTATATGCTCTACAACAATATATCTTTCTGGCAAACATATTGTGGTTATTTTAAAACATTTTAAAGCTTAGTTTAACTGCGATAAACAAGTTATTGTTTAAATGATTTCCGTCTATAAAAACTGCAACATGGTTGAGTTGAATCATACAAGTTAAAGTGCTAATCACAAACAAAGTATTTTAACTATACAAAACTAACATAATAACTCTAACCATAAAATTGTCTTAGTAAACATTATATTTAAAATTATGTTGGTGTTTAATCAAAGTATGAGGGCACTGTGGATTAAGTGGTTAGCTTGCTAGGAGGTGGATGCTGCATTCGCCTGTGTTCGTACCTCAGTTGCAGCCAATTAGTAACATCAAGTGTTTGTTTTTCTAATTACAATCATAGTTTGTTTTTGTAGATTATGGTTACTTCAATCATATTTTTTTTTCGTGTATTGGACTTTTTCTTATTACTAACTTTTTCTGAAATTTTTAAGCGGGTTTTAGCCTTTGTCTCTTACACAATTGGTAGCTTGTGTGCTTTCTGCTGGCATCTCAAAATTGTACATATTTTGTAATTAGGAAATGTGCGTTATATTTTATTATCGCACACCTCGTATAACGTTCACATGTTTTCTAATTTCCCGGTGGTAAACTAAGTACAAAAAATCTTAAAGCTTTAATTACCTCTATGCCTTGTAAGCTAACTAATGATGGCCAATTGCGTCGGTAACTCTGTTAACAAATAAATAAATAAATAAGGAGCAAAGTCATCATCTGGCTTAACTCCTGTTACGAATAAAACTAGTTAGTAGTTACCATATGGCAAATGGTCAAATACCCAACTATATACTGACATTACACTGGCTCCCCAATTCTATGAACGAAAAAAAAACTCAAAAAACAAAGAAGAAAGGAAGGATAAAGAAAACCATGTTTAATTTTCAGGAAAACATAAAGATCCTTGTGCGTTTTTGCAAGAACATGTTTTGCTTGTAGCCATGCGTTGCATGAGTTTGTAATCGAGTGTGCCTGTAGCGTTTGCCACGAATGTGACGGAGACGGAGACAGAGAAAGAGAGAAATGAAGTCAATAATTTATTCATGTGTGATTACATGTCCTAATGTTGCAACCACAGACGATTTATGACCTTTTGCGACAAAAACAACAACTACTACTTTTAATGTTTATTTTTTCTAATAAATTTGTTTTCGTTTTTACTTTGACTTTAAGAACATTTACACACATGCTATTTCTTTCATTTACATCCACAATTAACGCATCGCATAATCATGCGATGTTCTGTGGCAAAAACACACCCTGTCGCCTAATAAGACTGTAATATTTAAATCTTCTTGTTTTTTACTATTTTGTATTTAAACCAGTCGAGCTGAAAAACTTTTGAATGTCTGTTAGTTTTGTTGTTTTTTTTTTTTTAGTCCATAAACACCTCAAAGAAGTAAAATTTTTTAAATTTCTTGTTTATGATGTCATCGCAACGACCACCCATTGAAGATGGAGCACTAAAAATGACTTAAATACTATTAATGCTACTAAATGCCAAAAAGGGGTAACGAAAGAAATGAGATGAATTAAAATCATTTCAATTCAACGCAAAAAGAATGCTCCTGTTATCTTAAGCTGAAGCAGATGTTTTTTGTCAAAACACAATGATATTTTTTCACTGTGCAGGGAATGTACACTGCGAAAAAAATACTGTTATTAGATCTTTCTTTATAACTATAAATATTATCAGAAAAAAGTTAAAGTAAAATTAAAAGCCTAAAAAACGTGATAACAAATTGGTTGGTTTTGTCCTCAGTTATAACTTTAGCACGTATGTATGTTGCACTTCACCAAGACACAACAATTGAAAATATGCAACTTCTTTTAGAACTTTTTAAAATATAAATATAAAAAATAAAAGAGAAATCAGATTTGTTGAAATTCGTTGAAAATCCGATCAAGTGCATGCTTCATCACAATATTATATTCTAAATGTTATGAGAGTCGCAATTTTTCTATAAAATACATAATTTTTTATTAAATAACTCTAGAAGAAATTTACAATAAATTAAAAATGAAGTCATGAGAAGCTTTCGTATTAAATGTGTCATCATTAGGTCGGTTAAATAGATGATGTTTGCAATACACACTAACTAGTAGAAAGATACAGAGAATGCTGATGACGTATGTAGCGGCACAGAAAATTCATGTATTCCATTCTGCTAGTGTTCGAATCTTAACTTATTCAGTATTGTCGTATTATTAAAAATTAACATTTTTCTTTCGTAATTGGAAAAAACCAACCTTAGCCTCAATACATTAATCAGATTAAACATTAAAATTTTCAGTTCGATAAAATCGTAAACGAGTGTGAACAGACTTCTCAAAGGACACCAAAAATCTAATGATATGTTTGATAGTGAATAAAATTCAATACAATTTAATGAAAAAGATGAAATTGTAATTCACCAATTTCTCTCAGAAATATTTCCTATTTTCATATTTTTTATTAAAAAGCTGTAGCCGTAAACCACAAGTAATTTGAAGAAAAGTTTATTATTTCCGCACTTACAACGAATGAAGAGCTGGTTGTGGTAGGTAAAACAATATTCATTTTATTACGCTTTTTTAACCGATTTTTCTAGCCTTGATTGGGAAAACAACCCGTTTAACCATAGTAATGTCATAGAGACTAATAAAAGGAATGCCAAGTTATGAGATTCTAAGTTTTTTTATGCGTTTTTATTTTTGAAAAAACAATTTTAATTTTAGTTAAATTTTATTTTATGTTAACTAAATTTAAACTCATTTAATTATTTCAGTTTAATATATATATAATAATTATTTGTAGATGAAAGTTCTTATTCCCCTCGAATTATATGTTATTGTAACTCTTTTGTATTCCAAAAATATTATAGAAAGAATAGAACATGTTTAATCATGATTGTAATTGTAACAAAAAATCAAACTCGGACTGCGAATTGAGAATAATGAATGCATTCAGTAACAAGGTAAAGCGTACAGCAAATAATGAAAGAAAACAAAATCGGACATGCAGAATCATGATCATGTGTAAGTAAGTAGACAAGATTGTGCATGCCTGAAATAAATTGTTGTATACGCTTAGTAACAAAAAGTTATTTATGGCTTATTAAAGTATAATATATATACATTTATATAAGTATTATAATCTTGTTTGCCGATTACTTTTATAATTTAAAAGAGAGAGTATTTTCTACCTTGTGTGAGTATTGCGGTATTTTCCTTCGATGGTACTATTTTTTACATTCAGTATTAAAATTTACTTTTCTTAGAAATGAAAACCGTAATAGTTTCATTGCATATCTAAATAGAGCGATGGTGGCGGATGGTGTCCCAAAACGTTAAATTTCTTTAAGTGCAATTTATTTTTCTTTGACTTTACCAAACACAAACTGATTTGATAAGAGTTCTTTAGAGTTCTTAATCCTCATAATGAAACTCTATTAAGGAGCCACTGAATCCCATCACTCAACATTCATACGAAATATGTATGGATGGAGCATTCTTGTTTTTGACTGCCAATTGCCAGGCCAGTTGGAATTGATGCCAAGTCGAAGTCAACGCACAAACAACAATTGAAATGATGTCGCCACGTAATATATCATAACATTAAGAACAACACAAGCGACAGCGTAAAGACTCGATTAACGATACAATCGTGTGTTTCAAGAAAACTGGTGAATATTTTGCATCTTCTGGTTGCTGCAGAGAGAGTAAGAAAGTGACTTAAGGTGCAATAACCAGGGTTGCCATATTTATGTAAGCTGTATTGCCAAAAAGCAAATTAGAAAATGCTTAAAAATAGCCGAATATCATTTTGATTCGTTTTACAAAGAAAAAATTGCTAATATTAGTTTGAGTTTAAAATTAAACTCATATAATATAAATAATACAATGGGCATACATACATATATACATTACCTAAATATTATTGTTAATAGGAAAAAAGTTTTCATCAATTATATCTTATATGGGAAAATGGTAAGTATAACTTTGTTGGAATTTCATCTAAGAAATAATGTTTCCATTTAATACAGCCTTCAGCACATGCGCGTTTATGCAGGCAATTGAGTTGTAAATTCAGTTATAGACTCTGGTGTTCACACACATCCAATTTAGCTTATTCAATTGGCATTTAATAGCTGAAAATGTGATCGTTCCTTTTGCTCGTGAACACTTACATATGTTTGTGAATTTGAAAAAAAAAATATACAGAAATTTGGCTTCAAGTGTAAATTTTTTCTGATCATATTATAATTTAAGAAGCAAACATTTTCATTTAATTTCATACAATTTTGAATATTTATCATATTATTGTAGATAATAATAATATGGTCCTCTTAGAACCATAGAAAAGTAAACAATTGATGTTACTGATTGAGAGTGGCTGAGGTACGCTTTTTGTATAACTACTCAACCATGTTGCAATAATATATTGCTGTAGAGACAATGCGTGAAATATAAATAAATAAATAGAAAATAAACATACGTATGTAGTGATAATAATTATTTAACAAAACAGTATTTAATGAAAAGTGTGTATTTCATGAAAACAAAAATAGCCTACATTCTCGCCACCACATTTAAAAATCGACATACATATATAACGAGAAATCGTTATATCTGATAACCCTAGCAATAGTATAACTTTTACTGGCTGTGCCCAATTTGACAAAAACAAAATATAGTGTGAGAGGCAGAATTGTGAAAGTATAAAATCATTTTTGTACTTGAAAGTATTTAATATATTATTACATTTTAATGAAGTGGGCTTTTGCCATTCATATGTATGTATGTGAATCTGACGTAGAAAATAAATTGATTGAATCAAAATTTTGATTTTAATCCTTAAATTTTATAAAATTATTAACAGAAGTCAAATTTTTTCTATTAGCGCCAAATGTTTAATTAGGCAACCTGTGTAGGCATTCCATGTCGCATCTTAAACAGTGAATAAATAACAAGGACCGCAAATGATCCTTATTACTAAAATTTCAAGCAAAAAAGTCATAATGAACGAAAAATATTGCAAGATTACCAAGTACACCAATGCAACGCAATCATTGTTACACGGACTACCACCATTGGGTGCATTAATATTTATTGTTTTTTATTTATTAAATGTTACAATACAATTACAAATTATATTCTAACCTAAATTACCGAGTAACACCAGAGCATTTGGTGGTAATCGAGGCCACAACCCCCGTACTGATAGACTAGCTAGCACTACTAACTAGACTACCGCGACGCCCTCCATTAATTTTTATTTGTTTAAGTTGAACTACAAAAACTAAATTTAATACTTGTTTTATTAAGTTTTATATTTTCCTTAGAAGTTATTTTATAATATTTTGCTTGGAAAATGAAATTACTTGTGTCATGTTTTATTTAATTTTTTCTTGTTAACAAGTCACTGTAGAAAGATCATTTTTTGCCATAAAACTGTTATTAACTTATTTAAGATCAATATTATCTTCAGTGTTAGTTACTTAAACAATAATCGTTTAAAAGTAATTTTTTGAATAAAACTTATAAAAGTTACAGTAAGTTCCCTGTTAATAAATCAAAATCCAAAATTTAATTGCTTTAAAAAGGCCGTTCAGAGTTCCAAAGAATTTTCGATTTCAAATGCCTATTTCATTATTGAAGTCTTTACCAAGCGGCGCATTTGCTGGTGCCCAGCAATAATTAAATGCAAAACATATTGATCCTGCTCGAATTTCTATCGCTTGTGAACTTGAACACACACACACACATTTCGTCAGTTATGGCGTCAACGTAAATGTTTGGCTTGTGCTAGAAAGCAATACCAGAAGACTTAATCTGTTATGTCTTCTCATCATCGTCCATCTACCAGTTTGGCATTGGTTTTCTTTTTCCACTTTTGCTGATCATGTATTCAAATAATCAATAATAATCTTACACCGTCTTGCTTTCACATCGTTTCATTGACGCGACGCGCAAGATACGAGACGTTGTTTGATTGTTGGTTTTGTTGCAGTTCGGTCGTGAAAATGAGTCTTTACCTTTACTTCTGGATTTTTTGAATAATGATCTGGCCTACACTTTGTTGACATAGAGGCGAGTCTTGTCAACCACAATCTTCGCTAAGTAGGTAGGCTTACGATATTAATATTCACATCCTTGTCTCATTTCCTTCAACAAAAATGACTGTAACTGCAGTAACAACTATTATGACAAGTATTTGTCAAAATCCTTAAGTTTCATTTATCTAGTCAAGTGTAAATTTAAAAAAAATTATTGTAGGGACATCGGCATCATTATGATTCATGCCCAGCAGTAAGTGTACCTGCTTGCACGGGGTTCTTGAAATTAACACTTTTAGTTAGACACCGGGTAGTAAAATGTAATAAATGAAACCCCATCCACACAGCATGAATGTTATTTGAAACGGAAGGTTATCGAGGTAAATAAACATATATTTTAAATGAACATTAACTTCTTATTCTAACAAACGTTGGTCATATCGATATGAACTTGTGATGTTGTTGTCTTAGAAGTATTGGTCTTTACTACGCTCCTGTTACGTTTTCTCAACCGGCCTTCTACCAGTCATTCCGAATAATACGAACTATGGCGTCTGCCTTAATATTTCAAAATATTTATTTGTAAATCTCTTAGTACAAACATGAAGTAAATATCACGGCTGCAATAAAAACCACCCAATTAAGTGCACTCGAGATTTGTAGTCAGTAAATATCAATAATCAAATAATTACAGTTTTATTTACGAAATAAGAATGGGTCTAGATACATTCAAGCCAACAGGCGGCAATATATATGTACAGCACAAGTCAATTTTCGAGCCTTTAATGAAGAAATTCAAGACGAAAGAGTAAAGAGTAAAGAAGCTTCAAAGTCTCTATTACTCGTACAAATAAATAAACACGGCAATTAGACTCCAATGTAGATTTTTGTATAATAATAATAATGTGTATACAGTGGTGTTCCAAATGGGTAGATTATAAAAATATGTAAAGCTGTCATATTCGAATGTGACGTCTGCCTTTCACAGAAGCATAGTTGTTAAGCAATAATTAGTAATTAAATTATATTCTTTGAAAACGTAAAGTAATGCTTCTCATAACGATTATATCCACCTTCGCATGATTACTCATTGATTACGATTACCAGTAATCTAAAAATAGTCGTGATTACTTGAGATTACTTTGAAATTAATAAAAGAAATCAAAAGTAATCAAAAAAATACTTCGAGTACTTTCAAATTTGATTCCTTTTGATTATTTTCAAAGTATTTTGCACCTACTATTTAATTTATTTGTTGAAAATATGAACAAATTTAAAGTGTGACGAAGAAAAGTAAGAAAAATAGAAATACGAGGTTGAACAATGTTATTTGAAACAATTGTCAAACTCATTCACACCAACTGTACGAAAATAGCTAAAAAAAAATAATAATCAATGTTGACATATTTGGGCCTTCGGTCAATATTTTTTATAAAAGTGAACAAATTTTTTTTTATTCCAGTGCTTGAAAATATTACACTTTGAAAATAGTTAAAAAGAATCCAAATTAATTTGTAAAGGTAATCTAATTATTATTTTATTCATACTTTATAACTTGATAGGTAATAATCTCAAGCAATTGTGCATATTTTTAGATTATTTGTATTCGTCATCAATTAGTAATCAACAATTTCTTAACAGTAAATTATATGATCATTACGATTCTTTTTAAAAAGTAATCTAATTGATTGCTAATCGTAGTCGCAAATCAATGGCTGTGCACCGAAGTAATTTTAATTTTTTCGAATCTAATTTCAGAACAGGTTGATACATTTTTACATTTCAGACTCTCTAAATTGTCATAATGGTTTTAAGCCCTTTGGCAATTTTACGACGTTTTTAGAATTTTTCCCTGTTTCTGCTTTTTCATATATTTTATTACAAATTTTCGTAATTTATTCGATGGAATCAATTTTTCCGCAAATTTTATTAAAGTAAATTTCCGCAAATTATGAAATTTTTTGCAATTCCAACTTCTTATATTTTATATATTTTACGATTTATCTATTTTTGTCTCGATTTGCAGAATATTCACTTACTGGCTGAATACATTTTTTGAAATTTGTCCGAATTTAACTAACAAACTATTTTGTTGCACACTGTAGCATCGCTTTATTATTATTGTGTATTTCTTACTTGTTTGATTTAATTAGCACTAGATTTTATTTATATCGAATACAGCACAAGGAGGCAGAACACCACAATCCTTTCGCACACGCTCTCCTAGACAGCCACACGTTCAAGGTGGTTTCGCTAAAACAAATACACAAACTTTTTACATGAAATGTATGTGTAAGAAGTGTGTTAATAGAGGTAAATAATGCGATTTTAATTAGCGTTATAGAGAGACGAGCTGCATAAGCAGTGGCACGAAAACAATGGAGAAGACAAAAAGCCAAAGGCAACCATTAGAAATCAATATCTAACGCAAACAGCGGGGAATATGTAGAAAATATATTTAGCATTAAGAGTGACTAAGAATCAGCAGCTGAAAATGTATTTAATACCAATTTGTGTTTTCCAAAGTTCATAACTTCTCAAATTTCAGTAGCCTAAAGAAAGTTGGTTTATTTAATGCCTGCATTTTTCTTTTGCTTCTTATTACTAAATTTTATCATATTTAAGTTTTAAATTTATTTAGCGTCAAATGTTTTGTACAAAAGATGTTAAAGAAACTTTTTAATTTACGTCTACTTTATTTTAAGATAAAAGTTTCATTGTGTGTGTAGACTGATGATTTTGTATGCTTGGGATGCGTAAGCATTTTGAAAAATAACAACCAAAAAAGTAATCATCAACTAAAAAAATTCTTTTTACTTCATTTGTTCGTTCAAATTTGACTCAAAACATGTAAAATGTCGACTACTGCAATACAGAAAGAAACACACGCACGTTGGCTGATTCACACAGACTACTGCTTATCATATTGGTTTCATGTGCAGTCCATCAATTAAGAAAAATGTGGCAGAAAATAAGCGCAAAGGAAAAGAACAGATCCCTTTTGTTGCAATGAATCGATATCAGTTTTGCAGGAAGGGCCAAGCTTCTCAATCGCGTTCGAATTCATACGCTAAGTCTACATGAACTTCATTAAATTATCACAACGGCCTACTTTATATTGAATTTACGGCAGGTTTGCAGTGGATGAGTCCACCGCCGCCGCGCCGATAGGTGTTAGCTCTCAAACCACGAAGGTTCTTATCTTTAATCTTTAGGTCCCGAACAAGCCTTAAGGACTGATTATCCCATATCCCGAATGACGAAAAAATAAATGCTCCCGAGAGGAGCAATTCAGGTAAATTAAATTCGGCATTAAAATAAGTGACTGGTTGACTTGTAAAAACCAAACATAAAATACAACAAAACTTCCTAACTATAGTTTCGATCGCCGGCCAAAGATTGGTTCACCATGCCTCATGTATCATTTGCTCGAATGCTACTTAATGTCGCATCTCACAAACTAAAGCGACTCATGTGGAAAATCCAATAAAAAATCTCTTGCATACAATTACTTAAAATGTAACCAAATTATTGAGGCTAGAGATGCGCACCACTCACGTGATTACCGTGAATCACGCCTGGACGTGAACTTATTTTTATATGATAAGCACGGATTTTTTTATACTTAAATTTTATTTTATTGAATCTTTCTACTAAAAGAAATCCACAATAAGTGTTCAAATCTTATTTCTAAATTATTATTTACTAGTTAGTACCAACGTAATAACTAATTTTTTGTATTCAAATCTTAAAAATCTATCTTCTATTGTGTAGCGAGAGCCGCCTCGCCAGGCTCAATGTGTCAGTTCTTTTTAGTCTCTGGTGGCCGTCAAATTGCAATAAATTCCGTGCAAGAGTGTTGGGATGTGCGACTAGTTTGTTTACGTATTTGGACGTGTATGTTTTAACTTCTTCGTGGATAGTGCGAATCATAGATATTTTTATTTCCATATGTACCAGGGGGCGCATACGATACGACGTAAAATCCTAGACTGTCTTCTCTGTAACTTCTGGATGTTTGATGCACAGGCAGTACCCCACAGCTGAATGCCATATGACCTATTGCCTTTATAATGTATTTGTATTCCAAAGTTGTGTGAGGACATAATAATCAGTATAGTCGATTTGTTCGGAGTTTTATGGCAGTTATTTTTGTCTTAATACGGAGAGTCCAAATTAGACGTCGATCTGGGTGGATACCCAAATGTTTCACGTCGGTTTCCGCAGGAGCAGTGGCATTTGTTATTGTGATTGGTGGATAATTTTGCATTCTTAGGGAAAACGGTACATGAGCACATTTCAATGGATTTACCTTTATTCTCCACTGTTTTAGCAAGTCCTCCTGCTCATGAATATGGGACTGAAGTTGTGCAGACGCTACCGTCGGGTCTTTATTAACACTTATAATTGCAGTGTCGTCTGCAAACGTTGACGTATATGTATGTGGGCTTGTCGGCATATCCGGCCCTAGCACACTACTTTAAGGTACTCCTGCACTGACTTTCCCATTTCTTGAAATCTGATCCTTTGACCTTGCTTTAAACGTTCTATCTGACAAATAGCTTTTTAGAAGCACGGATGAACGCAAGTAAAAAAGTTCCTGCAGATGTAAATTATATTTTTGGGAAGCTGCGTGGTGATGAGTAAAAACTTACTCACTATTCCATCACTAATTGCTTCACTATGGCGTCACATACGCCAACACACACACACACTCACACATACACAATTGGCATATGAAGTTCGACTTGCACCACAATACAAACGCCTATATGCCAGGCTAAGCAGCCGCTTTTATTTATTTTTGTTTTTCTTTTGTTATACTCGTATTTTCGTGTCATTTTGTTGAATGTTTTGTGGTGGCGTTATCAGTGCAGGTTTAACCGAAACTATAAACAACCGCGTGGAATGTCATGCATACTGTCCCCAAATTAGATAAACGTGGCGCCAATGCAATCGGCAATATGCTTACGTTTATATATCATTAAAACGACACACACTCACACACATACACAAGCATACGTATTTATTTTCATATACAATTGTTAACGTCGTGAAATGTCCTCGTACGGTCAAATTCCTACAATCATCTCGCCCAACTGAATTGTACATACTCGTGCATATGTAACTAAAAGTACGTCTGTTGTCAAAAACCTACATAAGTCGTGAGAACGTATTAGTAAAAGATTTTGTATTGGTATTTGAAAAGCATCCTGCAGCTAAAATTGATACGTTTCACGACAGTTGTAACGAGACTGTAGTAATCGTGACAGATTTGTACCAGTTGTAAATGGAGAAAAATAAGCCAAATGAAAATGGGTCGACTACGCTGCCTAATAAGAGACACTCTCTTTTTATGAGAATAACAAAATTTAAACTGGTTTATAACAGAGATCATAACGGACTCAATATTAATAGGTTTTTGTATGCCTTTATATTTACTAGAACAGCTTAAGGGTACGAATAAAGCCTTGTCAGAGACTATATGCATCCATTGGAGTCAAGGGACAATCGCAGAGCACGTGCATTATCCTAAGTTCATTCGTTTCCATCATCAGATTTCTTTATGACTTTCCGCGAGGCAACTTATTGAACCGATTTGCTTTATTGAATCCTGCTATAGCTCACTAGTGCCTTGCAAATTCAAACTCAACAGATTCCTGTGCCATTTTTGGTAGTATATTTCCTATTTATTGCAAGGATACGTTACGGCCCACTGTAAATTTCCTTTCCCTTATTTAAATAAAACAAAATAATGGTAATCATATTTTACCTGTGGTCACATTAAAATTAAAAAATTATTTGATCATACATAAATTTATTTGCGACAAAAATTCATGGGAACAGCGTCAATAGTCTTTTATTGACGATTTATAGTTTTTAGTGATTAGCTTGTATCGACTTTCTTAAAATTCGATGTTTTAGCGCATTTTAGTATAACATCGACTTTCGATAAACTTTCGAAATGCCTAAACTTAAAATTTTTTATAACATTTTAATCTTTTTTTTTATTATTGCATTTATTTATTTATTGAATCTTCAAATAATGAACTAACAATAAGTATACAGATCTTAATACTAAAAAAAAAATTATTTGAGGCTAGCCAATGCTAGACAACAAAATTATGTTTCAATGGGTACTATATATGAAAGGTCATCTGTTTTGTGCTCGGATGCTACGTGCGAGTGGGTTCGGGTGAGTTTCAAGTTTGTTGATATACTTTATCGCGTACCTGGCGAATTCTACTTTTACCATAGGCACGCTTACGTCTTCGTGAATTCGGGAGTTTTTAACATACCAAGGAGCTGCTATAATCATACGGAGAATTTTGTTTTGTTGCCTTTGAATTTTTTTAATATTTGATATCGAGGCGGTACCCCATAATTGAATTCCATAGCACCAGATTGGTTTTATAATCGCTTTGTACAACAAGAGTTTGCAATCCAATTTCAAGGAAGAGTTTCTGCCTATAAGCCAATTTAGTTGAACTGCTTTTAGTTTCATCTGAGTCAGTTTTGCATCAATATGAGACTTCCACGTTAGCCGGCGGTCGAGGTGAATACCAAGGTACTTGACTTCATTGTGCTGCGGAATTACTTGATTGTTGATCTTGATCGGCGAGCATGTTTCCCTGCGCAGTGTGAATGTCACATGAGTACATTTCTGTTCATTTACCTTGATTCTCCAGAGTTTTAGCCATTTCTCTAAATTTTCAATATGTTCCTGCAAATTTCGCGAGGCTAATTGATGATTTTTATTGACGCTGAGAAATGCTGTATCATCTGCAAAAGTTGAAGTGTGCATTTGGAATCCTGTTGGCATGTCAGACGCATAGATTAAATACAAGATAGGACCCAGTATACTGCCTTGTGGGACTCCTGCTTCAATTGGCTGAGGGGAGCTTGTGAAATCACTTTCACTGATGACAAATATGCGACCATATAAGTAACTTTCCAAAAGTTTCTGGGTGTTTATTGGCAAATTTAGCTTTATTTTGTGAAGTAAGCCGTCGTGACACACTTTGTCAAAAGCTTGAGCAACGTCAATGAAAAGAGCTGAGCAATATGTTTTCTCTTCAAAAGATTTTCTTATGACATTGACTAATCTGTGTGTTTGTTCAATAGTGCTGTGCTTAGCCTTAAAATCGAATTGATGGTTGGGAATACATCCTACAGCATTTAGTACGGGAGTCAACTTCATTATCAACAATTTTTCGAACAATTTAGAAATTGTCGGCAGTAAGCTTATTGGCCTATAGGATTCTACTTTGGTGGGATCCTTCCCGGGTTTAGGTATCATTGTAATCATAGACAACTTCCATTCTGCAGGAAAATACTCCAGGCGTAATATAGCGTTAAAAATAAAAAGCATAACTCTTCTAGCTACTATAGGTAACTGCACCAGCATTTTGTTACTAATTGTATCAATACCTGGAGCTTTTGTCAGTTTTAGATTACAAATTGCGTTTTCGACATTTCGAAAATTAAAATGTAGAGACACAGGAGATCTGCTGGCAAAAGGCGGCAAATCAGCTGCCTCATCAGATGCGTTTAAAGCAAAAACATTTCTTAAATGGTTTACAAATAAGTTCCCCTTTTCGGAATCGTTTCTAGCCCAGTCCCCAGTTGGATTTCGCAAAGGCGGCTTTGCCCTAACTGGTCGTTTTACACCTCTTGTCGCGCGCTATAAAGTATAATCAGACTGAGGAGTACCATCCAGGCCTTCCAAATAAGTTTTAAGGGAAGCGGATCGTTAAATTTCAAGCAGGTTTCTAAGTCGATGTGTGCATTCCCGTAGCCTACTTTTTGACTGGGGAGACCTGCAAACTTGCCACTCTCTTCTTGCTCTTCTTTTTTCTGACACAAGTTGTTCTATTTCTAAAGAATAAGTCCTACTGTTTACATTTCTGGACACTGCATGACTAGTAGTAGCATGTTGCACGGCTTGTTTAAGGTTCCGGGTAAAATTATTAGTTGCCAAATCAATATCTTCAGGCGTTCTTAAAACAATATTTTCGGTACAATGTGTACTTATATATTTTTTATATTTTAGCCAGTTCACTCGAGTGACTGTTAAAGCTAAGTCATTTAGCGGTGACCCAATTTCTCGAGGGAAGCATATGGATATAATTGTGGGTGAGTGATCGGAAGACAAATCAAATGAAGGCTCCACTTGCATCCATTCTAGAGGGATGTTTTTCGCAACTCCAAAATCAATAACGTCTGGAATCTTTCGCCGGTCTGTGGGCCAATATGTGGGATGCCCGCTTGAAATTACCTTTAAACCCATACGGGAAATAGTATCAAACAGCACGCGACCTTTGGGGGAAATTAACCGTGAACCCCAAAATGTATGTTTTGCGTTGTAGTCGCCAGCTGCGAGAAAGCAAGGACCAAACGAATTGAAAAAATTTTAGTACTGATTTTCTGTCACCGGGCGGTGAATAAATCGATGAAATAACTAATTTACTATAGAACTTATCTATGCAATTTTAATCTTTGATGAAATTTTATTTATTGGTAATTTTTTCGACAAGTTTTAGTTTTTAAATTTATAAATTATTTTGATTTTTATATTTTTTTTGTTTTCGGTGAAATTTAAATATTGGCGAAATTATAACGTTTTCGCCATTTTTTATGATGTTTGTGTTTTTGGACCAATTTGTTTTAATTTCGTTTTTAAATTTGTTTGCTTACTAAAAAAGTAAGCTTTTAATTTGGTCCAACATTTGGATGCGTAAGTTATCTAGCACACTCAAGTGATAATATCTGTAGGGGAACTTGGGAGAAAATTCAACAGGGATTCAAAATATGTTTACTTCTTGTATTTTCCCGCGAGAGTGAAAATAAAAACAACGGTTTTATGCCCATGGCTCGTTAACGTTTAGACTGATAGTGCTGATATCAATTAGCACTAGTTCACCGATTCGCTGATGAAATAGTCCAACTTCCAATTTCAAACGCCTTCGGAATATTGATTTAACATTGAACAGACGGGCATCGTTAAATGATCTCTCTTCCTATAAGGATCCAAAATATACGGTATGCCAAACCTATATTTACCCTATTCACTTTTTTGAAGGGTTTAAATATTAATTTTTATACCTTAAAAAAATTACACCCAGACTTTTGTAGGCATAATTTTCGTACTTTTCGCATTTACCCAAAGTAGAATAAAATTCCCCGTTTTCTTCAGAACTCACCATTTTAAATTTATTTTTTTTCACATTGCCCGTTTAAAGTCGAAGTTATTAATACTTTATTCTCTTCATTTATATCTAACGTTTTTTTTTCTCGCATTTTAAGTGTGCACGGTTACCACAACTGTTACTTGCCTCTGTTTCATAAAACAGACATTTGGAAGATATTTGCCCAAAAAACGAGTCAACTATTTGCCATTGATATTCCCTTACAAAGCTCGTGATGGTGAAGCAGTAGTTTTCGCTGGGCATGGTCATTTAGAGAATTATGCAGTCTTTGACAACTCCTGACTGACCTCGTTTCATGCAATAATAAAATCTTCAGTGTTGCCTGGCTGTCCGACATTAGGAAGATTTCTGTGCCCCTTATTCTACTCCCCGGGCTTTCAACAGTTCAGATGAGGATAGCGTAATTGGTCCAACTATTCCCGCTAGAGTGTCGCCATGTTTGGTCAGTTATCCACACTCGATCGGCATCCGTATGCCACCCACTTTTGTTCAACTATTGGCCCCTACTAGGAATGAGGACTTGATTGTTCCTTTGCCACACTAGAATCGGTGATCCGATTCATGATGAAAATGCTCTATAGACGAAGGGCACTCCCCGTCTACTGCACTGTTTGCTTTTTCGTTACGAAAATTTAAAGCGATCGTTTGTTTTGAACGCTGATTTTATTGTTGACAAATTAGTGTTTCATGCAAATTCTACTTCTTGGAATGTTAATGGAAAAAGTAACAAATGTTTGCGTGCATAATACTACTGCCTGACACTATGACCGACAAATCAATAGGGCTCTGGTACAAAACAACTAGTATTGCAACTAGTCCGTAACGATATAATCCAATGATAAACTGATAGTTTGTTATAGACAAAAGGACAGATAGGCAGCCAGTGTGAAGCGGTTATCGAACCACAAACTAGTTATTTCAGATGCAGAAATGGTAGCCACAACGTCTTTTAATAAATCGTATTTATTAGTTTTGTTTCATATATCTCAAAAAGTAACAAAAAAGTGTCATTATATTATAAAATTAGTGATTAAATATTAAAAAATAACATTTATTATCAAAGAAGAACAACTGGGTTTTGTGATGTAGATTTTTGGAACGAATTTTCAAACGGGTTTCGTCTTTGTGCCATCTTCAGTGTCATTTTTCGTTTGTCTCCAAACCAAACTTGGAAAGGGATGACGGAAATTCATTCCAAAAATCTACATAAAAAAACATCGCTACTTTGCTATTTGAAATACAAAAGTGTGAACACATTGCAGCTTAAACGCAAAAATAGTGAGTTAGACCTCGAAAAGGACTTGAACTAATACCTCGAGCCATAAAATCAATAAAATAATCCTTTGCCCACTGAAACTGGACTGGACAAAATGTTCCCTCAATAAAACTTCTGCCAAGTGAATCGACGTATTGTCATCGATTAACTGTACAACTCCGTGTTTAGCCCAGAAGCTATGAAATTAAAATATATATTTAGGCCCACGTGGGGCTGCAAATTCAGTCCTTTTGTGTTAATGTCTGCTAATAAAATAATAAAAAAAAATATCATATATTATTTATTAACAACGCACGTGTTTTTAAAATGTTTACAATTTAATACACAGTATTTTGATGCTGCGCACTAAGTGAAACTTTAAAATGTTTTTAAATCGTATAGGACAGTGGATCAAAATACATTTTTTCTAAATTAAAGTGACATTCCTTAATGGCTGGTCCGGTTGACGGGCGCCTGGCACGTGATTATTTCTTATTTGACTTCCGAATTGTTTATATACAAACACATATTGCTAAGGCCTATAAAAACTACGATTGCGACTATTATTTATCTCCACAGTGGCCTATACAGGTTTTAAACCCCAACATATCGGACAAAATTAGGTGACTTAAAAATATTGCATATTTATTAATTTTATTTTTTTCAAAAAGAATCCTCTTATTCTGGGCTATGCCCGAAAGAACAACGTTTAAGGTGTTTTTAAAAAGTTATTTATAAAGGAGAATCAGAATATATGAAATACGAAATTTAATATAAGTGTTATAAAATAGAGCTTGGACCTAGAAAAGATATCACCTTAGGGCTTTTAAACTTCCGGAAGACTTTTATAAAAACTACAGAAAGGTTTTCAAAATTGAATCAATCGAACCAGACATTTAAAAAAGGCCGATATATTTTTAAAACATTTTGATTTTACCCCACTGTATATTGTAGAAAAGTTTATGTTTCTTCTCTACATTTGAACTTTTATCTTAAAATGTTCCTAATTTCTTTCGCGATAAACAAAACCAGACACAAAACTATGCACGAATAACATTAAATTTGTTTGGGGTTCATTACAAATTCTGTAACTTTTTTATTATCATCTTGATTAAAAAAAAAAAAGGAAACAAATTTGTAACTTTAGTTGGTACGACAATTTTAAGCCACAAAACCAAATCTCTTGTCCACACATACGTACGAGTACATTGAGTCACACATGAAACATTCAAGCAACCATCTTTAAACTATTAAATTAAATGTCTGTGGTCCTCTCTCTCTCTCTCTCTCTCTAAGGAAACGAAAAATTGTTGAAATTAAAATTAGAATCGAAAGAAAACATCTGAAATATTGTTATCGGTCTATAACGACAAAAGTTTGGACGATAGCGTACACAACGTGGTTTTACTTTGGTGCCATCTTTATTATTATTGCCCTATTTTTATTACACACATTTAATATACCCGTACCTTCTCAGTACGAGTATTAAATTCACATTTATTTTACATTTTCTTTCGTTTGTTTCTTTTGTTTTCTTACCAAATGAATTTTATAATGGAAAATTCTTTTATGCCAAAGACTTGCATTACTTAAATGCCAAAGAATGCAAAAAGAAAATTAAAGAACTTTAAAGTGTGTTAGTGTTCGCCGAATTATATCGGTCGAATTTCGCCCGATATTACGATAATATGTAATTGGAATTAAGTGTAGTAATTACAAGTAATTGTAATTCAAATTGACTACTAAACTCAATAAAAATTACATGCAATTTTAATAACAAGAAATTGTAATTGAGATTTTCTAATTACAATTACGTGTAATTTCAGTCGGCTTTATTTCTTAATGTCTTGTAAGTTACAATTGCACCTTACATGGAATTACTGTTTACCTATTACGGATGGATTTTCTTCTCATGCAGGATTCAGTTCATACTTCAAAATAAGTGAAATATGCAATGGAATTTATTAAAAGTTTCTTAAATTATTACAGAAAGGAATTATCTCCGCAAGGACCTTTTTCCACATACAGAAGGAAAAATTACAGACTGATTTAATAATTCGTTTTTACTGATAATAATAATAATAGCGAGCGTTGTTTCTGGTCCACCAACCGGCACTGCAACACTTTAAGGTGCTTTAGGGCATCATTGCACTTGTCAATGCAATCACTGCATGAAACAAGCCATGGACATTGCGCCCGTTGGTACAACTTGAGCAGGTTGTGCACGAGATTGCAACATTAGTTACTTGTATGAAAATTAACAAAGTTGTATTTTTTGGAAAGTTGTCCAACACGGTTGCGATGAACATGTCGCAGTGAAAGAAAATCAAGATTTTGACCACATTAAAAGTAATATTTCAAAAATTTAAAGAGACAACTTTTCCTATCTCTAAACAATACTTCTTGAGTTTTTTTTAATTATATGAGGTAGAAAATTTAAACCGTTTCTATAAATGTATATGATTTTACCACAATTTTCAGCAGTATATTATTTAACATTTAAGATGAATGTCGAGGGGTACTACGGTATTTCACAAATCAAACGGTACTGAAAATAGTACTGAATAGAAACATCACTGCCGCGTAGCAAAAATCGTGTTGCGCGAGTCTTAAGTATTTACCATCTTTACTTAATGTGCTTTGTTTGAGGGAACGTCACACTGATTGTGGCCATACCGCCGAACTTGTTTGCCAAATGAGTTGTACCTACGTCTATGGCTTCTTGACGCTCCTAATGACGGTCAGTACTAAGCTCGGAGAAACAAAAGTTTAGAGTGACAAAAAAACTACTTAAATTAATTAAACTATTTACCCTCGCACCCCTAAATCCACGCCTATCTAATACCACCTGCTAATAACGAACTACGGCTACCAACGTTAAGATTAGAAAATTTTTGGTTTTCTATTAAAATTTGTAACTGAATGAAAAAGAAAATTTGTATTTGAATATATGTATGTAATTCCACATAGTTATCAGAGATTTTGAACATATTGCATGATAATTTCGTATGTCTTGAATCTAAACCAAATCTGTTACATAAATTTGAATGGAATTTTATGACATGTGTAACATGTATCATGATATCATCAGTGAAATAAATACCAGTACAGGAACCATAGAAAATCTCCTTGAAATTCACAGAGTTAAAAGGCAAAGTGGATTATTGAACCTGTAATAAACAATGACGACATACAACCCTCCCATACGACCAACACTTGTCAGATTTATACAAATGCACTTCCTTCCAAAAAAGAAAATGCCAAAAACGAAATAAAAACACGAGTAGACAAACACACAAAAACATGGCAAGTGCACAAAATATTACGCGTTAAATTCAATTTTTGTCCATTAAAATAGATTAAAATCCATTCCAATCTTCTGAGGATATCTACGGAAAGTGTAAAGTGAATCTTATGAGAGAACAACCCCCACTTTCTATTAACGTATAAATACAACAGCAGCAAAAATGAAAGGAAACAATATGAGCCTTATTAGTCGATTACAGGACACATTATCATGATTATCAAAAAAAATACACACTGTTTTCACACATAAAGCTGAATATAGGGTTGGTGAAAGGCCAAAATATTAAGCGAGCAGGCCATAGAACTGTAGAAGACAACAAACACATCAGTTAATACGCATGGGGTACTGTGCACCTCGAAACTCATAAATATCTCCATCAACAACAACATGAATTTTAACGAATTTAATACTGGCCTTTATGAACAAGTACATTAAGTTTATATGCCTTGCACTTGTACAGATGTCGCTAAAGAAATAGCAAAATGTAAATAAAAAAATAAGAAATAAATTTGATGTATAAAACTGCCGGCTCCAAACGACTGATGTTCAATGTTCACAGAAAAGAAACTTTCGAAGTTTCATTTAAAAGTTCACCCCCCAAAAGCTGAAGCTGCATCAACGCCTACCAGTAAAAGTTTATGACAAAATTAAAAGGCAGATCAAGCTCATCAGCTTATTTGTTTAAGCCCTAATAGTTTCAAATCTGATTAGAGCAGTGGGCTAAATAATTCTATGGGGGAATCTTCATATTTTGAAATTTAAATGATCGTTCGGTCATCGTGTTAGGAATAGCTATTGTTGCCCTTCAGGAATAGGCATTAAAAAAATTTCAAATGAAGGCTTGATCAAGTTTTATTTTACCTGGCTGCTCCAACTTGAAGACTTCATAAACAAGTTTTAATTTTGAAGTGTTTGAAATGTCAAGTAACTTTTAATTATTATTGTTTTCAAATTTTTAAAGGGGAAGAAGGGCGTTAAATTTTCAAGTCACCATGTATGTCTATCAGTAGCCAGGCGTTATATCAAAAATTAAGGGTGCCGCATATTTTATCATAAAATTTTATTGCTTTTTGAAGCGAATATCAAGAAACTCATTACGGGCTGCTTATAGGAGTTACGTTTTCAAGAAGTTTTCGACTAAAATATCAATTGTTCAAAAATTGTTGCAAAAGAGAATTGCACCAAACGACTGCTAGCGTTTTCAACTCATCTGTAGCATGCGAAGTGTACGTACGTTTGTATATTAAATGTTTTATGGCTGTAAGGGCCGTAAAATTCAATAAATATAAAAATAACAACAGTTACAATAGCAATAATGACCCCGCTGTATAAAGTCTGTTGCAAAATATAATAAAAATAACAACAGCCTAAAATGCAGTTTATTAGAGAAACAACATGCAAAAGTGGTACGAAAAAAGGGGGTGTGTCATGCCTGCGCTGGCAAATATAAATTATAAGAAAGAACAGAGAAGAAGAAAAAGGACTCACGCTAATAGTTTGATTAATGGCTTATGTTAGAATGTTGCTCGCCCCATATTTGGAATTGTTGTTGTTATCGTTGGGTGTCGCCCTGTTGCTATAAAATGAGCAGTAGCATGAGTGTATTTAGCACTAAGAAGCTTTAGCAGATATCGTTCCTTGTTGGTGATTGAATTAAAGTCACACACAATTCGTCACACAGGATAAAAACCTATAATCATTGGTTTTGATGTGATTTTGTTATAATTTTGGAACATGTTTTTCTTATGTAGTGACACTTTTGAAATGAATGACTCGTATCAATGTTGAACTACAGTTTATTACAACGTCTTATGCCCCTGAGCTTGTACTTGTGTATGCATGAGTATGTATTATGGTTATTTTTTGCCAGTAAATATCTAGGGCGTTATGAATGTATGTGCTTATCTGCCGACCTCTTCTATCTAGTCACTTCGATATTTCGTGTAAAAATCAACATACGAGGTGTGCTTAAAATAGTGGTAATTTTAATTAATTTTTTTTTTTTTTAGAAATTCTTATTTATCCACAAACCAGCGGGTGCTCGCATTGAGGTTCACACGAAATATATGCCATTTGTAAGTTTCGTTGAATCGCACGAGTTTATGGCCACACTTATGTACTGCGTAATTGCACTTCAATGATTAAAAGCTCTTTTTAAGATGATGCTATGGCTACCGGCTGAGCCTATAGTGAAGCAGTGGATTTTAACAGTGGAGTAAAACTCACGTACTCTTCTACCCGGCAAGTGATTTGCTGTATCGATTAATGGGAAAGTCGCCGATATACAGATGGATCTAAGTCATTATTCAGTGGCTGTCTGGCTGAGGGACTATCGAATATACAAAGATGATATAATCCGGCAGTAAGGGCAACCTCCAATCCTGTTAAAAAATCCCAAACAGATAGGCTACTAGGAGTACCGCTAAGGTTGCAAAATATACATATTTCATATCGAAAATTCTTTTCACCCAGTATAGTTCCTTAAAAAAGCCAATTCTAGGGAGGACCCTTAGTGAACTAATGTTCCCAAACGCGGTAGTGGTTAAGCATTGTACCATGGTTGCACATGCATGCAGATTAGAAGGGCAACACATTTAGGCAGTTCAAAACTATGACCTCCATGTATCCTGTCTTCGGGATTGCCCGGCACTAAACCGGGGGTGTACTCGTAAGAAATTGCTTAATGTCTTAACTATCCCTATCAAAAAACACAACGGGATCTCAATGCAGACCCATGCGAGCCAATGTACAATTTCTTAATATATTTTCTTGATTATATATTCTATCATCCATTTTTGATGTATCTTTTTCCTTATTAAGATACGTATAGCCACACTTATGTCTGCAATAAAACTGGAATCCTTCGAATTAAACAACGTTGCCGAAACTCTTACATCATTTTCCGACAGATAGCACATCTAAAAAAGCTAGACACCACCAACTGCTAAAAAAAACGGCGCTTTGAATATTTTATATCTGTGAAGTTTTGAAAATTTGTATCAAGCAAATCCATATGATCCAAGAGTATTATAAGCATTATTACAACATTTTCAGAGTTTTTAAGCTTAAATTAAAAATCGGTTTGCTATAAAAACCGCTAGAACCTGTCAACTACAAATATTTTACAGCTATAAAAACCACTCAGAGGATTTTTTTCATACACATACTTTTGATTATGAAAAACCTTAAAATCCAGCGGAATAGCCGCCGTTTTGGCAACACTGAATTCGAATTATATTTTATTTAATGAGTTTGTTGATATTTTCTTTATATTCATTATTTCCTTAGAAAACATTAAGAATAAAATTTAGATTTTTACGTTTTTCTCGGTTAAATCAAGATCGAATTTTTCGATTGACAAACATAACGTTACCATTAACAACAGTTGCAAGTACATAGTATGTATGTTCGTATGAGAAGAGAAGGACATGGCAAGTTATTTGAATATTTATTTCTGCCAAAAGTTTTATAAATTCTAGTTATTTTCTTAACTCACCTCGTAGTACATGTGTGCCTTGGCCATGGCTTATGTTTTAGTGTGGATTAGTTTGCTTGTAGATGCCCGTGGCCAACCGATGATGTAGCATTTTGTGATCATATTGAATATTTATTACCACTACTCTAACACCATCATAATATTCCTTCCCCCCCCCCCCCACCATCACCAATCTAGAGGACACTCTGTTCAAAAAAAAAACACTTATTCATCTCCCATCTAACACGTACATGTGGATGCTTTTGGCAAAAGAGTGTGTGAGTGGTGTTAGTGAGGCTTTGATATGGTGAATGTGATTATGATGCTGATAAATTTGATGACGATAATTATGATTATTGACAAAACCGTGATATTTAGGGTGTCTGGATGTAGATGCCATATTACCACAATCGTAACATATTGGACATTAGATTGTGTAAACAGATTATGAGGAAATTACTTACCGTGGAATATGTCAAGATTTTAAAATGCTAACTAACATTTAGCTTTTAAGACTGAAGGTTCTACATTTTTAAAATGTTTTGCAATATGTGATACCAGCAGTGTTGACATATACTTTTTCTAAAAGAAAAATCTCCCAAAATTATTATAACCAAATTTGCATCAATTAAATTCGATTTTATTAAAACAAAAAACCCAAAAGAAAAAGAGAATGAACACATTGTTGCAGAAAGCAAAGAACAAAAGGAACATATCAGCACTGTATTGAGAACAGTGTACGGCACAGTATGGAAATATGGTGCTTGCTTTGAAACGTTTTATTGCCCCGCTTTAGTGCGATAGTAAAAGCTTCATTGACGCTGTTCATTCACAGGTTTCAAAAGCGCAGTCTAAAAATAGCTGATGCAATATAGGATCATCCATCAGCATCGCAAAGGAAAAGTAAAAGTGGGGGGAAAATTCTTTATCAAATAAGACCTAAAATCCAGTAAAACAATGTTGCAATCACTTTGAATAAAAAGAATAATGAAACTGAACTTTCGTCTTTATGGTACAGCCGGGCGCAAGTCCAAAACGATTAAAAATATACGATTTCACATACGAAGGTCTTAAACATCCGTGTTTGGTTAAAGGGCTATAATTCATTACCACTTTGCAATCCGTATCAATGCGTAATATAAAAAAAAAACATTCTGATATTTAAGTAGCAAAAATATGAAATAGAATAAGCCATTAATAAAATATAAATAGGAAAGACCATATCAATAGCAAACATGATCATAATATGGTAGTTTCGATTCATGTAATGATATTATAGGAGCATTATTTAACACCTTCAGATCATACAGAGCCTATGCGTCATTAATGTATTATTATCAGTAGGATTCTGATCATATCATGATTATATTTACCAATAAAATGGTTATTAGAATAATCACAATATGATAATGTAAGGAATATTACGGTAAATTATGAAAAAATCACACAACAATATTATAAAAGGAACAAACATAATATATTTTTATTTTGATCATAATATGACTTGAGTACAATCATATAATCCGGTTTTACGATGTTTTCATAAAAAAAGGATTGCTCTTTCCGAAAAGATTTTCTCGTATAGTTTATATCGAACTGAATGTGATTTACTTGACTCGAAGAACAATAGTAGATCTAATATTTAATTACGCCTCTCAAGCCCAGCTTTTACGAAAAGCAACTCAGCGATATTAGCCCAATGCTCTGCTACATTTAAAATTCCTCAACTTATATCAAATTCCGACTACCGAACAGAGTTTCATATTTAGGACTTCGTTTAAAATTCAACAATTTATAATCCTCTTCACTATAAATTTCTTTTCTGTGAAAAAAAAAACATTGAAACCGAACATTTCAATTCACATATAAATTATGCACAGCACATTCACACTCACACATTGGAGTATACAAACCATTTACATATGGATGGATATATAAAACTAGGAATAAATTTAAGTTCGACTTTCTCACACACACTTGCAAAACTTAAACATTTCTAGTCGATTCCTCCAAAAAAACCCAAGGAGAGTGTATTTGTTTTTCCCCCATCCGACATTTCGAATTCACTTGAGCATAATTTTTGCGGTCCCTTTTAAGTTTGCATATCAATTGAAAACTTATGTGTGGAAGCCACACATTGCAGGAAAACACATCGAAAAAAATACTAATACACTCAAAGACAAATACTCACAACGAAAGTTAATATGCAAATGTATGTTGAAGTATTTCTGAAAGGGATCAAAAATGGAAAAAAATAAAAACGCTTAGTGCTTCTGCAGTCTTTTAGAGGAATTTCTAGAATTTTGCGAAGAAAGGGCTTTCCTAAACTCTGCGGGGTCTCATATACATATTGCAATCAATTGCACTCTAATTCAGAATTTCCAATTACAATCACATCACGTGTTAATTGCGTTATGTCATTGATTTCCATTACTTTAATTTAATTTGTTTGCTATTTAAGGTTGCATGTAATTCAAATATAGTTGAGATCCCCCAATTCTATTCAGGCCCCAGTGAGATTTCGTAAGGATTTAATTTAAAATTTTCCCAGAAAAACTTAAGCTAGATCTCATCGAATCTAACTCAGCATTGCAATCTTGTGCCAAATTCATTTAATGTTCGAAATTAATCGAAATTTCTCTGAGAGAAAGAAATCTTTTTCGAACTTCTCCATTTAGACGCTAAATATCTAATTGAAAGCTAGTATTTCATATGGTTCTGCGACTTCTTTGTTAGGCAATGAAGATTACGATTCAGGAATTATTTAAAAAAATACAGGAGAGCCACATTTGCTTTAGGGATTTATAATCATTAATAGCTGAAAGATAAATGAAGGAGGAATAATGGCGCTTTTCGCCATTACAAGGGATTTTTCGCACCAAAATTATTAGAAATAAATGTTTTCCCAAAAATGTGTGATTCTGCTACTACTTACTTGAAATATATTAAATAAGAAAATTCGTCTAACTCCATGAAAAATTAAAATAGCATTTGTCCACATTTGTTGGCCTACATAGAGATATTTTTTTAAGTGTACTTGTGTGTGTGTGTGTGTGTGTACCGAATGTAAATTTGTATATGTGTTCGTTATTGGTTGGGCCATGTACGACTTTACGAAAACTCCAACAAAATGTATTCATTGTTAAAGTTGTTGTTTTGTGCAAAAGGCAAAGCCATTTGTCAGTGGTGACTGTGTTTTTATAAGAGTAAAAAATGTAAATGAAAATGGATGTGAATTTGTAAGTGTGTGTGTGATTGCAAGTTCATACATGTAAACAGCAACGAAACAATACTTCAAAGGCCTTTTGAAATTTGGTTTTGGAAACAAATGCATCTTGATTTTCAGTTTTAAGTGTTTACTGTCTACTCATGTCCTAAAAATACCAAATCTTTTTTAATTAACGCTAAAAAATCGATATTTGACAAAATTTCACAAATTTTACTATTTCTATACACATTTATTATTCGGGTTTGTCAACCGATTTTCATCATTCTTTTACCTATTAGTAGATATTGTGGAGCTTTTTTGCCCCGTCTATATCTTATTGAAATTGATTCAGTTTCAGGAAGTATAAGAGCTTAAATTTGTCACTAGTACTTGCACAAGTCATACACAATGTATGTGTAAGCCTCAAGGAAACAATAAACAGATCATGTTCAGAACTATTTTCTCCACTTTTGTGAAAAATTGTACCACAATTGAAATTTTTGTTAAAGAATATTTTAATTGGACTTAAAAACACGACTAATGTGGTCTCAATAAACTAAAAACATTTCCAATGTCGCCACGTGTTATTAGAGAAGACAACAAAATAAATATTCAATACTTTTACAGCAAAAAAATTATAAAAAAACAACAAAAAATTATAAAACATCAAAAACAAGCGCTGAAAAAATTATTTATTCTAATTCTTCCATATCATCAAAAGTATCACAATATACTGTCATGTGGGCTTTTATGTTTTAAATTTTTAACTTTCGAAGTCGATCTGAAAAAAGAGTTTTATGTAACTAACGGAGGTTAACGTTGTAATTTAAATTTAAGAATTTCATTCGAGCACAAACTTCTTACATATTAATCTCTTAGAATGGTACCAGACTCCAAACTATAAATTATTTCTAAAAACTGCTGATATCCGGGATTTATGTTTAATATTGCCTCAAATTGTAAATTTCTTTATATTGTTAGTCCACGATCTTGCATAGCCCGTCAAAATCTGTTGATATAGCGTTAGCGCTCTCAGATATCAATAATCCCGCAAAATTCTATATTAAAACAGCAAGTTTACAACCTCAGTTCCAAGTTTTCAAATATATTTTTGGCTTGCCCACCAAGCGTTCAAACGAATTACACGTCGCAATGTTTCTGGTTGCAGGCGCCGTATTTCGTCTCGAATATTCTGCTTGAGCTGTCCAATTGTCTGTAGTTTGTTAACATACACTTTGTCTTTTAAATAACCCCATAAAAAAAATAGGGCACAGTTAAATCTGGTGAACGAGGAGGCCAAGGGAAATCTGAAGTTTTTGAAATTATGCGTTCACCAAAAATTTCACGCAGCATGTCCATAGTTTGCCTAGCAGTATGCGCAGTGGCTCCATCTTGCCACAAATTAGCATGTTGCTCCACCATTGGCCGTAAAAAGTTGTCTGTAAGAAGCCCCGGAGACCGTTTCTGGCGTTTCATCATCATTCTCAAAGAAATATGGGCCGATGATTTTTGTGGCCATAACACCGCACCAAACAGTGCATCTGATTGGGTGTGACTGATGCTGATGTATTGCCCTTGGATTTTCGGTGCCCCACAACCTACAGTTTTGTTTATTCATATAACCTCTTAAATGGAAATGCGCTTCATCCGTCATCAAAAGATAATTTAAAAAATAATTTTGTGTGGCTAATTGTGTAAAGCGAATAGCGTATTGTAGTCGTTGTTGGGGGTCTTGCGGTAGAAGCTGTTGAACAATTTGAACTTTGTATGGATACATCTTAAGATCCAACTTTAAAATTCTCTGTAATGTTGTTCTGGGTATACCCAATTGGCCGCAACGGCGACGAGTTGAGACAGATGGATCATTTGCAACACTCTGCTGCACAGCTTCCATGTTGTCTTCAGTACGAATATTTCGATGAGCACCTCTTCCTGGACGGTCGGCAACTGAACCAAGTTCCTCAAAACGGCGAACTAAACTTGTAATCATGGAAGATGTGGGCGCTGATCTTACGTTAAAAAAACGGCGATAATTTCGCTGCGTCAGAACAATTGATCGTTGAAAAGAATAATAAAAATCAATAATTTTAATGCGTTGTTGTGGACTGTACGTATTCATTTTAAATTTCCAAGAGTTCAGTTATAATCTGCAAAAAGAAAAAATAAATTATGTCAAAAATAAAAAAGTTATTTGTCTTTCACATCACTAGGTCTCATTTGGCCCAACCTGTAGTATAATACATATGTATATATCGCATTTTTGTTGTATTTTACCATCAGGCCACGATATTTGTAATGATTCATTTCAAAAAGCTGCATGTATGCACAATAGGACTCCAGAAATTAAATTTGTAAACTGTCTATATTATTCGGTAATAAAAAATCTCTAGAAAAATCTGATTAAAGAATCCGAATTTTTTAAACTATGAAAACTTTTTGGCTGACCTCATGTCCATACATATATGTTTGTTTATGCTTCTGCAATTGTAAAGGCATAATAACACACATGCATACATATACACACTCACATATGTACATATGTACATATATGGAGATGTATGTATGTTTGCAAGTTTATAGATATATTTGTGAAATTTTATGTAAATGCTATGTGCAAGGTGCATGAGCGGAAAGTAAAAACACTCCAGCTACAATAAAAAAAAAACAAAAGTAGAGTTGGTTGGTTCCATAAAAACATAAAAGAAAATAACAGCCAACAACAACAAACGAGTACCACAGCAACAGTAATAATAGCAACAACTACAACAAATAAGGTTAAAAAAACGGCATAATAACACAGCGACGACAGCACCAACGAGTTTTTCATTTTATGCCTTTAGTGCTATACTCGAATACACACACACGCACACACAAAATAGAATTAAACATTTACATATTCTTACACATACGCACGCATGTATATAAACAATTATTTGTTGTAGTACAACAATTTTATGACAACAACATAAAGGGTTGCCATGTAAAACATGGCGGACTAAAAAAGGATTGAAATTTTCAACAAAAATAAGATAAGAAGGATGGCAGGTGGTTGGCTTTGGTGCCAAACTCCAGAAACAAGTAATAATTGTGAGTCGGTCTGTCTCCTAGTTTGCCAGTCTGCCCATTTCTTTACATTGTTTTCATTTATTTTTGTGTTTTTGTACTCTGAACACACATTCAAATTTAAAAATACGTCCGCAAGGTAAAATTTACACACTTTTCTTAGTTCTACTCCTAAGAGAGCATTCATTATAGCTGGTGGTTTTTCTTGTTTTTATTTTTTTACTCCACTTTTCCTAAACATTAAATTTCAACTCCCACTCCCTATTTTATCCTTCACGCTTCACTCTAATATAATCAAAACAAACCTTTGGCTGAAAATGTAAATCTTGCTACGACGGAAACTACAATAGAAGAATTTTAATAAAAAATTGTTTTATTTAAATTAAAGGAAATATTTGTTTAGTATTAAAGTTTTAATAAAAATTACGATAGACAAGGATTAAAAAAAACTTAATTTTGGAATAAGAAACTTTTTAATAACTGAAGATTTAATTTAGGTTGTCTTAAAATACGGATTTATAATTGTCTAAAAATATTCCAAATCCACTATTGGCCACTTATTGATTTATGTTTGTATGTTTCACATTCATACATACATACATATACATATATATGCATGTCCTTTATTATTATATTCGTCATGAATACATACGGGCATGTTCTGACACCTGCAAGAGTGTCAAATCGCATGCGAGTAACAAATCTTATTTCTACTTATTTTTACATGTTCTGCAACTCACGCGTTTTACTTGCGATTTGCTTTTTTTCTAACTTGTGCAAAAAATATTTTTTGTTTTTTGTATGAACTTAATTTTACAAAATATTTATCTCCAATACTGTCATTAAAAATAATTAAAGATAATTTGAAAAGTTTTAAAAGAAAACTGTGTATTTTTAATATTTCTAATACCTGAACCTAGAATATTACAAAAAATACCCAGGCATTTCATTTGAATTAATTACAGCGCTAGCTACGTATATTTTTCGAAGATGACTCGTATCAGCTGTTTATTGAAATCGCCAGTGCAAAAGAAGAAATACAGTGGCGAAAGTTGCAAAAGCAAAGAACGTTTTTAAATTTCATGTTTTTAGTAGAAAATTTTTACAAAATGTCATTAGTTTTGACTAAAATAAAAAGAAAACACCATTAATTTAATTTATTCATAACTTTGTAGTTTCTTTAAAAACTAGTTTAGTTTAAATACAGCAGTTCACTTCAGTACACTCTTGCGACTTGAACTAGCCAAAACACTTGCGAATGCGAGTTACAGAACACCTCACATGCGAGTTGAAATCACAATCGCAAATTTTGTGCGCGATGCGAGTGTCGGAACATGGCCGATAAGTTGCCACAATCTTGATCAACATTTTTTTTATCACTAAGGGATCTGAATTTTTGCGCTTCTTTGCGTATTTACAAAAAGTAATATTAATAATAGGTATAAATCCGATAAGGTTTTCCGATATATCGGTTTCGGTTTCGGTTTCGGTTTCGCACACTAAATCAAAAACAGTAAAAAAAAAATCGAAAAACTCCGAATTAATCTTTAGTTGATGAGGTAAGCGAGTCAATTAAAATAAAAACATGCTTAACGGTTACTGTTTTTGATTTATGCGATATGTACATCGAACATAATAAATTCGTAGTTTTAATTCACTAGCCTATCACTATCGGTATCGCCGATATTTTCGTTTGAGTATCGACATCGGTATTGTATCGGCAAAAAGATGTATTGATACATCTCTAGGTAATGATTACAGCAAGCAAGTCACCAGTTTGTGGAGTCTTTCAGTAAAGGTGTTTTTTTGCGGCACCTGTCAAATCCGCTGTTTATTATTCAGTCACTGATACCAAGTTACCGAGGCAAGTTACACGATTGAATAGCTCGTCCAAATGATAAAACTTTATAATCAAAAGAGCTACAGGTTTTTATGTATATTGGTCGGTTTTGGTTGAAAAATTTTTTAGGATATCTCCATGAAAATTCATAGAGGTAGAGCTGAGGTGTTTCTAACTTATTCGCTGGCGGCAAACCCGTTTCTCCAAAATACCCGTTTGAACTTTAAAATACATTCCGTAAAAGTTGTCTTAAAAGATCTTTAAAACATTTTCTATGCACTTAAAGAATCTTTTTAGTATAAGCGAAAAATATTCCGTTGTTATATATTCCCCAAATTTAACACATATAATTATTTTAAGGAAACCATACATCTGTGTAGAAATTGGCACATTTTGTTCTAAATTTTATAAAAAAATAAAGTCTATATTTCAACAAAAAAAATTATCCAAATTATAGGGGGTCTGTCTATCACATCGAAGGAACCAAATTAAGGACGGTAAAAAATATTTGTTCCCTTTAATAGCTCTTAAATTAAAAGAGATAAACTGCAAATATGCACTGAATCAAATTTTGTTGGTAATATTAACGAAAAAAATACTTAAATCAGCTGCCTTTCTTCTCAAATCTGAATAAAATAAATCAAAATATAAAAAAATCCTTCTAATCTAAATAATAGATTTGGTTAAAAATATTTTTAAGAATTAGCTGAAGTTCTGTTAAGTCAAAAAAAAAATTTAAAACATTTATATTAACATCCTTGAAGGAAGTTAATTTAAGTAAAATATTCGGCTTTTTTTTTATTAAGTTTTGTAAAACTGGAAGAGGAGTAATAATAATAACGAGTAAATAGTGTTGTTATGAACAACAAACTCGTTAAAATGGTGTAAAAGTAAATATAAGAATTTGTTGCAATAATGATTGTTAAAATTTTATATTTTTTTCGAAATACATGTATATTTTAAATAAACTAAGCGCGTGTAGAATTGAAGATATTTCATAAAGATGAACTAATTTATTCTTGATTTGATATTCCGACAGGGTGTTTTGATGAAGATTTTTGGAAAGAATTTCCGTCATCCCTTGTCAAGATTGGCTTGGAGACAAATAGGATTCGGCTATGCACCATCTTCAGTGTTAATTTTTGTTCTGAGAATTTTGTAGCGGCTCAAAAATGCACTTCATTCTTCTAGTTGCCTAATAAAATTTTAACTTTTACTGTTTTCAAAAGTTAACATATCAAACAAAATCTTCTTTCTTAACAGAAAGAGTAAAAAACGAACTTGAGCGTAACATTTAAAATAATTATTTTTAATATTTTTATTATTTACAGTGTTTTTGTTGGGGTTGGAAGTAGTCAGTGATTATTAGATTATGAATTTGTTTATTATTTTGGTATTGTGGTTTTATAGTTGAGTTTCTTTAAAAGTTTAATTTTAGACTTTCGAATATAACGTCGTTTATGATGTGTCCCTCAATTGTCTTTTGTTTAAATTTTTCCATTTTTTCTATGATGTTTAGTTGTCATCCTTTGCGCTGTGTGCAGTAGTTGTACCGTTTTTCTAATATGCGCTGGATTTCACTTGTTGTTGAACATGTGGTTGGCGAAGTTAGATTCTGACTCCTAGCTGCGATTACTTAGCTTCTTGTTAAGGTGTCTTATAAGTTCTCAATACCTTATTTTTATTTCGCGTCCTGTTTGTCCTATGTAGCTGTGTTGTTATGTGCAAGTTAGTTCGTATACCCTCTTTTTAATTAACTGGTTATCTTTGATTGTGTAGGTCTGGATTATTCGTCCTAGGTTGTTTCTCGTTTAAATGTTATATGTTTGTTGTATTTCTTAAAAAATGGGCTCTTTTGTTTTCCGATGTAAGTCAAAGTTGTTCAGGTTTTCTCTTCGTTGACGTTGTTGTGTTCGCTGATGCGTTGAAATTATTTTTGACTTTGCCCACACTACCTATCCGACCACAGTACCTTTCACACCTAACAGATGCCAACGGGATAAAAGACGTTCACTGGGTTTGTCCGCAAATCAAACTTGACAAGGGAAGACGGAAATTCGTTCCAAAAATTTAATTTAGTTTATTAAAATTGAAAAATATTTTCCAAATTAACTAAAGGTATGTAGAACTAACTTAACACATGTAGAATTGAAGAAATATCGTTCAATTTAAATTAGTATTTTATTTTAGTAAATTAAAATAAATGATTGAAAACAATTTACAATGGAGGTTTTTTATATTAGCTGCGATCACACACTCAACATTGGGATCCCGCGGGACCACAATTTTACCAGAAACTGTTCCCGTACTGTTAATTTGGGTAAATGAGCCAAATTTTGAGATATAATTTCTTTTTCTTGCACGAAACAGCCCATACCTTTTCCTCGTTTAAGTTGGGGAAGAGTGAAAGTAATCCACTGCTTGAAAAATAAAAATAAAAATTAAAAATAAAATTAAAAAAAGTTAATCGTATTAACTAAAATTCAAAGCCCAACATGTTTGAAAAGCTGCAAAAAACAGTGTTACAGAGAAAGTTAAAATAACGATTGTGCACCTTTTATTTTTAATTAGTATGGCTTGATTTTTATTAAACCCACCCATATTAAACAAGTGGAGGCATAACGACTACAACTATATTTAAATTTTGGGATAGAAATTTGTTTTTTAGTGTTTAGAACATTTATGCGTACGGTATTTCAATTTTTTTTTTTATAGCCATGAACGGACATTTATAGTTCAAACCAACTTAAAGAGTTTTTTAATAAATATGAAATAAAAAAATACTTTTGAGAATATTTCTAAATATGTAGATGAAAAAATTAGAACTGGAGTTAAGTTTCATCTCGTGCTAAAATGTTTACACCTAAGTACTTGCAGACATACTAACTGACAAAGTAAATGCGAACAAAATTTCTTCCATCATTAATCAAATTTAAATTTAATTATTAGTTAATTTACCCAAATTCTTATAAAATTTAAATAAGACCTTGTTATACAAATAATGAAAGAGTAATTGTCAAAGTAAAGAAATTTCTTCTATATAACTATTTACTAAAGTTATTTTTTAAAGAAAAATGTCCGTAGTTTTTTAATATAGACTTTCTTAGTTGCATAGTATCCACTTTGCTCTATTTTGTTAAATTTTTGGATCGGTGTAAGCATGTTTTTATGAGATTTTTCAACAACAAAAAAAAACATTTTTAATTCGAATTATAAATGAATTATGTATAATTCTTAAAAAGAATAGCGATTGCAAATCAATTCAGAAACACCAGCGTGAAAATTTCATTAAGATACATATCTTTAATTGTTCGCAATGTAACGAATTATTGTTTTGTTAATACCTCACGCACAGCTTACGATATTCTATTTCAATATCAACCCGATCTTATTAAATAAGGGGTATTATTGGTTTTTCATTTTATTATCCGTTTAAAAATATTAGGAAATGTCTGTGGATACATTTTTTATGGTCTTGGGATACGCTCTAGTAGGAAACTTCCCATTTATACTCATATTGCTTCTTTCCGTTCTACTTTTCAATGAATCTCTGTTGAAATTTTATTTAAATCGATCCTCACGGGGTCGCAGTCTCCAACGAATCAACAACCGTGGTATCAAAAGAAATTTTTTCTAGTTCCGGTATGAGTAAGACTTCTGCTCTGAGTAATATTCTCAGTAAAAGTCATATTAAATTTCCATTTGCTTATGTTTTAAAAAGAAGAAAATACGAAAATGTTGATATTATATACTTATTTGAATTTGTTTTAATCGGTGTTCGGTAATACAAAATTGACGTTTAACATCTCCAATTATGATCTATCCAGAAATGTACTTCTCTTTTTTAATTTATTGCTTGATCCTTGGTATGCATTTTTCTCTGGAAATCTCCTTTTACGAAAGAAATAATTTTGTCGCCAACATTCTTTAAAACTTCGTGCACTATTGTGCTGCTACACAGTCACACTTACATATATACCTTTAAACTTTATACGAATCACAAGCGTGTCTGGCATTGTGTGACGTAAATTTTACGTGCGCTCGTAGAGTATAGAACCAGTAGTACGTACTTATTTGTGTGTCAGTCGTACACAATATTATCAGCAACAACTACAAAATAAAATGTCAACAAAAAATGTTTATAGAGCACACTCAAACATTTTGGTCGGTATACGAGTACAAGTTGACTTTTTATAGAGTGGCAATCATTATTAAAGAGTCTATTATTATCCTTTCGCATTTCATTTTTTCTTGTTTGTTTTGCTTTTTCCTTTTGTTTTCACTTCTTTTTCATGTTGTTGTTATTACTTTTTTTCGGAAGGATCGATATCCATTAGGAAAATTAAAATTGTGGCAGAGGCAATGAATGTAAAGCAAAAACGTCCGCCATTGTATCAGCGCAGTCACATGTATACATACAAACACATTCACACCCACCTACTATATGTACGGGCAGATTATATAAAAACTTGAAATACATCAAACAACAGTAACAGACGACAACTCGTCAATAAACGAGTGAATAGCAAGTGGCAACAAAACAATTTCTCGCATAACAACAAGAACAATATCAAAAAACGTAGACGCAACATTAAATAACACACTCGCATGAAAACATTTTACCTTTAGTAAAATTTAAACAAGTGTGTATGTATTTAGAATATGTATGTATGTATGTACATATGTATGCATTTAAAAAATGTATGTGAAGCGTCTTACACGAGGGCAATCTAAAACGTTCTTTTAAATGAAACCACCCTGATTTTGAGGCATATGTCTAAAGTTTTGCCATCGGATGAATTTGCAAAATACACACGACATGTATCATTTCACATTGCAGTACTCAAGGAACAAGAGGTCTGCTAAGATTGAATATCACAAGGTTAACAAAAGTATTTATGTAGTCTTAATTGGTACTATGACTCCTAAATTAAATAACACGCAATGAAAATAAGTCCCTAGAAAAATAACTCCCTGTTAAAATAAAACCCTTTTTAGGGTGCCGTAGCTCAAGTAAAAAGACAAAGTAACATAATGTAACATAATAAATGCTAGACTATCTTCAAATTAGTGTGCCTGGTTAACACCAGACGCGCAGTGACGCTATTCCAAAAATCAACTAAGTCTTCTGAACTATTTGAAAACCAAGCCTCGGTTACTTATATTTCTCTGAGTTGCCGAGTGCAAGGGTATGCACAAAAGCGGCTCCGCTGATTAAAGATCTTCGGTAATAAATATTCTACCAACACATTATTTTCTCCGTTACAGGGATGACTTATGAAGCATCTGAAGAAACTATGGTTTTAATTGGCCAAGGGAGCAATCCAGAAGAGACAAGACAGCCATGCGAGCGCTGGACGGGTCGACCTTTGAAGGTATTTCTATGACGTTGGACCGTCAGATTACGATGGGGATAGACAGTGAAGCCTCGCAAGAGGTTGAGAGGTTAATCTCTGTAGAAACGTCAGTGTTTATTAACCAATGGTGGACGGGTCAATCTCCAAAGATATTCCTGCGGAAGAGACTTATACGGTAGCGTACATTGTGTGTGAATGTCCAGCACTAGCTGGACATAAGGTTAGTTAGGTCCACGGGCAGACAATTGTTAAATGTAAATGCCTAAGTGATGAGGAATTACAGTCGAATGTAAAGTCTAGTGGTAGCACGAGACTTGAATGAGAGCAAGGTAGTCGTAAATTACAAATCGGTTGCTTAAACTCAATTCGAGAAAAGAAAAAAGCAAAAATTAAATTTCTCTTCACGCAGAAAATAAACAAATCATATTATTATTGTAGATAATATTGTGGCCTTCTTAGAATGATAGAAAATCCAAAAAATTGATGTTACTGGTTGGCAGGCGACTAAAGCCTTCCTATACTTAATAGCCTACGCGCTAACCACTTCAGCCACAGCACCCTAATACTTTGAATAAATACTAAGAGAATTTTACACGTTATGTCTGTCTATTAATAACGTTTTGTGGTTAGAATGATTATATTATTTTTGTATTTTGTTGTAGTTTGTTTAAATACTTTGTTTGCGGTTAGAGTTTTAGTCGAAATTGTCTTGCTGAACTCAACCATTTTCCAAGTTGACTAAATGCAAGCAATAAGCTGCTTCTCGCAAATAAAGTAATGTTTAAAATTTTTTCAAATAACCATTATATGTTTGCTTCAATATTGCTACTGCAATGCCGTAACCATATTATTTTTTTGCTCAAGTATTTCAGCCACTACGTGAAAGAAATTCGAAATGAAAAGCATTTTTTAACCGTCCCGTTCTTATTTGCCGTTTGCTGATTTTGAATTAAATTCTCTCTCATTGTGTGTCAGTGTTTAAGTGGAAGTGTGCGTGTGCGTACTTGTTCACTTTTTTAACCATTTTGAATTGTTTGGTTAAAATATTGGATTGTTTGGTTGTACTTGTCGTTTATTGCTGTTGTTACCTTTTTCATTATAAATTTGAAGAAAAAAGTTTTTTCTTGTTGTTGTATGTATTTTGGTTGCTATTGTTGATGACAACACAATGGAGCATTTGTTGTTATTGTTAGTTAATGTTTCATTGTTGCTGCTACTTTCTATTATTATTATTATCATTCTTTCGCTTTTCAAGCACACACTCATACACACACACACCTACACAAACACTACTATGCAGGCAGGACATACACTTTTCATACAAACTCCATGTTCAAGTTTTCTGTCTCTTTTCATTATTTATTTACCCTTTCATTCATTTAGTGTTTTCAACTGTTCGATTCATCAGTCATGTAAATTCTCGCGTTTTTTTTTTTGTTTTCTTTTAATCGATTCTCATTTTGAATTCATCACCTCTATTTTGTTTTAGTTGCTTTATCTTTAGTTTCTATGTACCTAGTCTGTATTTAATCTTCATTGCATTTGATGTTTCTCAAATAAAAATGCCAATTTCTAAACTGTGTACCCTGTCAGCCACTCGTTCAGTCATTTATCTAACCAACCGACTTTAAGCGTCTGCTTCTAATCCATCAATTGAAGTATTTCACCGTGTTATAGTATTGTGTTGCTTTGTAGTTGTGCGATTTTTTTTCTATCATTCTCGCTAAATGTTGCAATTGTTTTAATTAGAAAACTGTCCGAAAGGTTGCTGGTTAAGCGTGCAAGCAAACATAGACACAGATGTGCAAACACTTTTTTCTAAATATAATTATTTAAATTACTGTATTTGAATTGTAATTAGAGCGATTTATTAAGGTTTTCAAAACTTTAAATCGGTGATAAATTTAGGGGCCGCCTGCCCTGTACCGTGATGTGATTTTGTTATACTTTAAATGTGATTAATGCTGTTCTCTATCAAGTCAGAATTGCATTTAAAAGTTAATGACAAGGTTAATACGGATTTATAAACTCTGGTTTTTTTCTGTAGTTCAAAATAGGCAACATTGATTTCCTAAAAACAATTTCTATTCCATATATGGATATCCAACGAGAAATTTAAAGGCAGATCCAAATAGACGATAAGTGATAAGATAAAGTTTTTCAGAACGAAATTCCGTTATCCCTTGTAAAGTTTGATTTGGAGACAACCCGGTTTCGGCTATGTGTCATCTTCAGTGTCATTTTTCGTTCAAAACTTGACAAGGGATGACGCAAATTCGTTCCAAAAGTCTACGTCAAAACACCCTGTCGGAATATCAAATCAAGAATCATAAGATAATTTCGAGTTTCAAGATCTGTTATAACATATTGTTCAGATTAATCAGGCTCGGATCCAGCGGGGAATTAAACTAAATATTTTCCTCCTCCTTACCTAAACGATAAATAATTAACAAATTTTAAATTTTGTACCCACCTAAAATCTTAAGCTATATTCGCGGCTGACTATGAATATAATTAATAAGTGTAAAATATTCCTTCAAATTCTTGTAATCGGCAATAAAAACTTATAGAATATTTATTTAATTTCTATAAAGCCGTTAAGTAGTCGAAATTTTATCCCGATGCTAATACTAAATGGAAATAATAGAAAAGAAAATGATTTTTTCTACACGAGGGCAAATATATATGTAATTTTAAGTCCCCAAAATTAAAAAAATAAACGATATTTTAAAAAAGTTTTTTGTTTCATATAAAACTTGCAATATGATTTAACAATTTAATTAATACAAATTAAACTTATGATTTTCTTTAAGAAAGAAAACTCGCTAAAAAAGACATTTGTCAAATCTCTTGTCACAAAGTCATAATATTTTAAAGCAGTTTTAAAATATTGTTGTTGCGGTTCAAACAAAAAACGTCCTAAAACAAAAAACCCTTTGCTCTATGTTAGTTTATTTCTTTATTTATAATCTGTTTATGTATTAATGGGTAAATTTGGATATATTGAAAAATAACAGCGGTTGTTGCACCACAGAGCAGTAACTACACACATATATAATTTAATTATATTTAGAATAGCCAATGCGGATATGTACATACTTACATAACAACATACGTTGTTATTTCAGAACATATTAAAATATAATATAATTCAGAAGTGCAACTTTCCCAAGAAGTAAATTAACAATAAATTCGCAAAAACTTTTGCTAGGGTATAATCTAGTCTCTATGCACATTTCGCTGGTTGCTCAAAGCAGCTCATCAGAAAACCCGTACCCAAATTTTTTGAAAAATTTAGTGTTAATTTTATATAATTCCTAATAAGAATTTAAATTTCCAAATCATATTTTAGTAATTAAGTTGCAGGCGCTGTGAAAAAAAAACATTGGCAACATTTGTTGCTTTCGCAAATAATATCTTCTTCACATTGGAAAATTATATTACGTTTAATTTTCGGAATCTTCATGAGTCAATCATTAAAATTTTGTTCAATAGCATATAACTTTTATGAAAATGCTGCCTGCAAATTTTATATAAATTTGTATGACTAATCTACGTTTCAAGACTTATACGAACGATTATTGTTCATGAAACCCACAGAAATAACGTTAAGTCACTTAAGCTTCCCTGAAGGGGCCTTACTAACAATCAGTCCGACGACACTCGTGGTTCAGCAGTGGGTAAAAAACTCATCTGAAGCTAAGCCGATGAATCAAGACTTATTTTGGTTTTACGTTGCCAAATTTATTTATTTTCTGATTTTTCATTTAAAGTTTAGAAAACTTATGGACCATTGTGAAAATATGGTGAAAACAACGAAAATGTCTGGAACGAACTTTATCATCTTAAATTTACTGAAGAAGATTTTAGAACAATATTACGCATATTTGACGCTTATTTACGTGTTTTAGTTAGTTCACGTCATTTTACAACAGAACCCTTAAATTAACAGAAAATTCGTGTATGAACATTTAAATATTTCTTTACGTATTGATTTACTTATGTACTCGTACATACAAGAAACATTACATACATATGTCTGTTATACCTATTTAAGTGTTTATACACTCTGTATATGTATTTTCCAACTTAAAATTAGAACAGCAACGAACCAAGAGAAGTTCAATTAACCCAATTAATGAATGGACGAAGAGAAACCTAATTAAGTTTTTGGAAGCGCATGAACAGCTGATATACAACATGGTTGACTAGATGGATTGATGGAACGGTTGCTTAGTCAGTCATTTAACTCCGTTAACAGAGACAACCGTTCTGCTGCTGTTGGTCACTCAGTTTAATGGTTTGTCGGTTGGTTGAGTTGAGTTGATTTGTTAGTTGCCGACAACTTAGTTTGTCGGACAGCGGAAGGAAGTAAGTAAAACACATGCAAATAACAGTTACATAATAAAAACACTACGCCGTCTAAAAGAAAAACGTCAGCAGCAACAACATTTACTGAAGGTCTTTTGGGAGATACAGACAGAAGAAACATTTAATTCATTTTTTAAAATTTTTATGGCCTTGAATAACGCGGAAAAGTTGAAGAGGTAAAAACAAATCACTGGAAAATGGTTCTCTTCTCTTAATTGCCATAAATGCTATTACAAGGGAACTTTAATAAAGTGCAAATCCATAGTAAATACTCGTAGGTATAATTGAACAAAATTGACTGCTATGCTACGAAAGAATCAATAAAAATAATAAATCTGGAAAATTGCGGCGAAATGGAGAAAATCAATACCCCACAAAACGGAAGTCAATTAATCGGTACACTGGCAACAAAATAATCTCGATCTTGCAAAATTAAATTGAATTTCCGAACAAGAACAGGATTTGCGTAAAGAGTGTTAAATAATCAAAGTTTTGTTAAAATGCCGACACATTGTGTCTAATTAAAAAAAACGAAAACGTATTAAGTACGGAGAACATTAGCATTTCCATTTTCCAATTAACAGAATATTACTGACATAATAATTCAGGCGTTAGTAGAATTTTTGTAGAAATAAGTTTTTGAAAATAAATTCTGGCAGAAGTGATAAAAAAATCTACGTGTGCGTTTGAAACTTTTACGTCTGGCCATTACTTTCGAGGGGGTTAAAGTTCTTCTGCTTTTGCACATTGTTATAGAGAATCGGTATTGAAAATCTTGTAATCCTTCGATCTTAGTTAAAATGTGTGTTGAGCACTTTTACGCAAAACACTACGGGGAATATTTTTATAAAACATTTTGACCCTCTAACCCTTCGCGATATGTGTTTTTTGTCCCTTTCTTGAAGAAGGGCAAAACACTATTCTTAAATAACAACAGAGCGGGAAAAATGTCTTACATTTATGTGTTACATTTAAATTTCACTATATGTGTTACATTTAAATTTCACTATAAGTCATTTTACAAGAGAAAGCTCTACACATACAGCCGTATTCATAAAAACTTACAACAGACATATAAACTATTAATAAGCAATAATTTATTAAGAAACGATTTTTATGGAAAAATTTGTTTTAGAATTAATATTCATCCATAAAGTAACGTCTTCACACATTAAAAATATTCCCCGAATCTTACCCGTTCTAACTTTACGTGTTCATAGTTTAAAGCCTCTCTTTTTATTCATCATTTTCATTTTTTAATTAATAAAACATAAATGTAATTAAAAAAATTAGTTTAGTGATGTATATACAATCAAAACGAATAAAAGCGGTACGTTATTCGAATAGAATTGTACTCCCATACTGAATTAAAATTGTGCAAATTCGTGGTTATTTATTTTATATTTGATAATTTCACTTAGTATAACAATTTATATACCTACATTTTTATAAAAAAAAACGACATTTTTGAAACATTTTTGTGCACATTAGCTTCAAAATAATATGGTACCAGTATAAAAATCCATAAATGGGTAGATATTGAAGCAAAGCCGCGAATAACGTTGTAAAAGCCAAATTTGTTTTTTTGCAGATTACCGTTAAAACTACTCTCTTACATTTGTTCAAACACCAAAACATCAAAATTATGCATTTTATAACCGTCAAAACGCATTTACAATGAGTCAGTCAGTGGAAGAACGTTGTAAGTTATAAACAAAATGCTACGAACGGAATTTATTTTATTTTTATTATTTTTGATAAACTAAAAAAAAAGAAAGCGATAATCAAACCTTTTAAATACGTTTATTTGCTCTCCTGAAAAATTATTATTTTGTCATTTGCAACGTTGTTCGCGGCGATCCTTCAATTGTTAAAATCTTTTTATGAATATGAAAATGTTTGTTAACTGTTATGTACGTTAAAACTAAAATAATTTGTTTTTATGGAAATAGATGCACTTGTCTGATGAAATTGTTCACTGATGCCCCACGGAATCTATTTCAGAATCCAAAATTTTAATTTTCGTTAACATGTAGGCACCTAATTTTTCAAAAGCACTTAGAGTGGCGTCCACGTGCATATATTCGAGCAGTAAAACGATTGCAGCAATATCACATTGTAAGCTTTTTTATAACAGGGCCAACAAAAACACCTGTTGTTAAAGCTGACGAAAATTCATTCCAAATACTTATCGACTTAGGTGTAACCAATATACATGTTTAGTTTATACAAAAGGGACGCCACTGCACCCATCAAGTACTAGAGTGCCATAAATAGTTACACTGTGTAATCATTTGTGGTGTTATACACTACATATTACCATCAACATCTTCACTTACAACATAGGTTTACAGTAATGAACACGTTATTGCTCAGTATATAGCAGAGGTATAGAGAGTAGGATACCCAACACCCCTCCGCCCCAAAGGAACAAATTTACACGTTTTCTTGAATAAAACATTTTTTGTTTCTTTAAAATCGGAAACCCCAGCAACTCAAGGTGTATCCGCACCTGATTTGCATACATATGACCACACATACATAGAAATCATCTGTACGGCAATAGCCACGTCTCATTATAAAGGTACACACAGCATTGTAGCTTATTTAACAATACCACACAGCTATAGACACAAATGTTCCTTAAAATTTTAAACAAGAACATACGACCGGTGCAACGACAACAAACAACACCTACCACAGACAGACCTTGTAGACAGACAGACATTGATACAAACAGGCACAAAATCAAAAGATCAATAATTATAAAAGATGTTGTGAATTAAATTTGGTTGAATGTTGATGCTATTGTTGCTGGTCGCAACAGCAAGCGTTGTAATACAAACGTTTTTGTTCGAAATAATGGCAAATGAGAAATCCTTGTGGTGGCGAAGGTTAATGAGAGCTATGTAGGTAGCGATAACTACAAGAGAAACGCTAGTTGTGAGAATAGGCACACAAATCAACAGCAACAAAAGACCAACCCACAATTTGGTGGCAATATGCAAATTCAAGACAATTTTGTTTTATCTATTCAAATTTTGTTTTTCTTTATTGCGGGTACTGCCATTGACAAATTGTGTGTGAGTGTTTGTTGTAAGAATAAGTCCAAACAAGTGCAACCATTTTGTAAAACAATTTTGCACAAAATACATACATACATAGGTATGTAATAAAAATAAAATGGGGAAAGTAATGAAGTACACCAGCAAAAGGTGCTATAGAGCGAGAAGAGATTTCGAAAAAAGACCTACACTGTTTTCGATTTGAACATAAATACTCCACTAGCGAGTTGCATTATAGTTTTCCTATTTATGATGTTTCCAACACTCTTATCAAAAACGTTTAAAATTGAATAGGTACTACAACAATTTAAACATTTGTGTTGCAAAAGAAAATTATAAATAGTAGTAACAGACAATATTTTAAACACGGCAGACATTTTTAAATTCCACTAAACTCAACGTACTTAAGTATATAAACCAACTCTCGGAGAGAATAAAAAAAAGTTAAAATGTTACACATTTCTTCTGTTATGAAGACGCAACTATTCAGAAATTAGGAAAACATCGGCAGCAACTACAAATATAACTAAAATAAAACTCTAATTGGAAGGTGGGGCACATGCAAAACACATAACAAAAGAAATTCCAAGCATAAAAACAAACACACAAAGAATGCTTTTGCATTTCGAAGAACTCCATAAAAGTAGACGCATGCTCTGTTGCCGTAGACGATTGGTCCGTTAAGACGCCATTTACAAAAAACACAAGAAAAAGAGAAATAAGTATAAGTGGAAAAAAAATTTTATATGGCATGTAATAGCAAGTGGACTGTCAACACAAGTTTTATTTGAATATTTACAAATTATTAACGAAAATCACAAGAGAAAGCAAGACAGTTAATGATAAGAACATGAAACGACACCTGTGTTCAAAATACAATTCGAACATAAGTATTTAACAGTCATCCTATTCTTGCTTTTCCTCTCGAAAATTGAATAATAAACTGGTTACACTACATATCTCTTTGCTCTTCACTCCCAGGAGTTGTTATACACAGGCATAAATAAAGCCAGAGAGATATTTTAACAGTTGTTTTCGAAAAAGAGGGTGGTTTTAAACACAATACACTATAAACATTGTTTTTGTAAAAGAAATCAATTGCTAAGGGGAAGAGGAATAACCAACACCACTGGATTTCAACACTCAGCACTGGGCTGAACATAAGACCCTTTTAGTTGTACGTGAGACTTTGCTGCGTTAGCGTTATTTTGTTGACGGTAAATGCTGCTCTTAAATGTTATACAAAATATACAACCCTGGTTGTCCGGATACCGTAAATAAAACCGTGTAACCGTGCGTTTCAAAAATTTTCTAACAATTGACGACTAAAAAAAATTAAGAATTCTTATTACTTTCTTATTTTGTTACTTTTTATACAAAAAAAACGCATGTTTCGAATCAAGGATCTATTTCAACAAAAGTGACATTTGAAATATGGAAAAATAAATTGTCTATAAAAAAATACAAATTTTAAAATTGTCAACTAAAGCAAAAACCCGAAAATCATAGCAAAATCATATTAATTAAATTAAAAGAAAAATACCTATTTAGTGCCTTATAAAAATATTGATTCAATACAAAAAGCAAAATATATAAAATTCAACCAAAATTGCTCAAAATATTTAAACACAATTTCAAGTTTTATTAAAAGAAATCTTGCTTTGAAAATTGCAACAAAAAAAGAATATTAAGCAAAATTTTACGTAACACTAATAACAAGGCATTAAAGGATTTAAAGGTTTTGATAACAAATAGAGAAAAACACACACACACACGCACAAATTGCATAATAGTTTTCAAAATTTTTGTTACAAAACGCCTGTATTAAACATAATATATGGTAATGGCAGAGATTGGTGGCCATTTGGCTCACCAGCTTCCCTTGCACAACCACAATCAAACTGGATTACAACCGTCGCTGGTGATGAATCATAACCTGGATTTAGATTGTCATGGACATGATGTTATAAGTGAGTACTCGGTTCAAACTACAAATTAATGAAAAACAATTAAAATTCAGGAAATTTAGATTATGATTTCCCGACGGCACTTTGAGTAATTTGGGAAGTACATTAGCTTTATGCTGCCTTGAGCTGCGGCATTGTCCACTATATGAGAATCTGATGGCATTCTCTATTTAATACATCTACTTCTTTATAACTTTTAGTACCTACAAAAGAAAAAAAAAAGCAATTCAAAAAGAGTGTCGAATGACAAATACAAAAATAGAAAATGGGGAGACTCAAATGATCACGATGTTCTAAAAGTTTTATTGTTTGCTTATTCTTTTTTATTATTATTTTTGAGTTAACAATTTAAAGTTTGAATATTTTAACTTATTTCGAATAAATAAAACACAATAGGTGTGTTTGCAAAATTTTCAAATAAAAATTATCCCGTTTATGATAGAGAATAAACCCAAATTTAATCTTAATCTGAAATCAAATACAAATCACAAAGTACATCTAACATTTTCTTGCTAAAATATAAATTTTAAGGTATTCTCTTTTAGCCTAATGTTTTCTCAACAGATTATTTGAACATAATCATTAAACACTTTTCGTACATAGAAATTGCATTCTTACCACAAAGAAAATAATTTAACCGTTCTCTATTTAGAGTGGAATGAAAACGCGCGGAATAATAAAAACATTCCTAACTGAATAATTCGAAAATTAGTTGTTCTGCAGCTAAATTTCATATTTCATATTTTAATACAAATTGTAATTTTAAGATTTAAAGAAAGTTTTAATTAATTGGAATTCCTTGCACCAAACTTTTGCATTCTAAATAAAACGAAAGAATTTATTCGTAAGTGGAACACAGAACAGCAGAAACATTCGGAAATTTTCACTTTATAATAAAATGTTGTGGATTTTGAACAGCACTGATAATTCCTTCTCTATCGCTTTAATCATGTAATTCAATCATGGTGTGTTGCTCTTAGATTATGGTTAATTCATATTTTATAATACTAGATAAAAAATTAACCTTCAAACTTTTATATACCCACCTCGATGGTCATCGCCTATTCAATTGTACAGAAACTATAAGTAGGATTAGTTTGTAACAGTAACTCAAATTTATACAAAGATTCAAACTTACGATATAAAAAAATATTTGTAAACTTTAGTAATGCAGACGACAAAAGAGTTAAAGTTCACGAATAATTTAAAAAATAAGGTTTTTTCTATATTGTTGCCTCAAATTGTAAACAAGTTATATAAGTTCGTTCTTAAATTAATATTAATTAATAATATCTATATCCTTGGATATAATCGTCGAAAATATTTTTAAAAAATATATTGGTTCGAGTGTTGGTCAAGTCAAAAACATGCACAACTTAAATTTTATTAAAAAAGTGTTTTCATAAATCAGTTCTCATGAGATTCTTTTAAACATGTCTCCTTTACGACAATATTTTGTTACAAAATGTAAAAATGTTTGATTTATTTTGTCTAATTGTTTTTAGGGTTTTTAATTTCATAACGGTCTTTTAAATTATTTAATTATTTTAACCCAAAATGATTTGCTTAAATTTTTTGCATATTTTATGCATACTAAGGATACACTACACGTTTACTTGTAACGCTTGATACATAAGTAACTCATTCAATATCTTTTCGTCTGTCTTTTTGCGAAACCGCAAAGAGCCTTAGATTAAGCATACTAAGTCATTCGTTGAACCATTGAACACTTCTTTCGTGATTACAATTATTTGGATTAGAGTTACAACATTTTTAATCTTGAGTTAATCCAGAATCATCAAACATATACAGCAGCTGTCAAAGAAACTACCTGCAAAATAAATGAAAAGTATACCGAGTGGATCATGATCAGATAGATAATAAGTAACTAGAAAGACACGGTTTTAGCAAGCAAGATTATGACAGATTGTGTTGCCAATGCCATCCATAGAACACTAGAAAGTATTTAATTTCCATGTGCATCCGGAACATAGAATACAACCGTTTTAAAATTCAGGTCATAAAACCAAAAATAAGCAGACACTAGATAATTTAAAGATAATTTTATTGCGGATTTTCGTATTTTATAGTTCACCAAATGGGACAAACCAGTCTCGAGTTATGGTAATATATGCCGTGTAACTTCCTTAATTTTGGATATAACAAAATATCTCCAAAACTGTAGCAAAAAAGCGCACTGCTGATAATAATTCAAGTGCCCCAAAAAAATAAGAATAAGGTAGAAATAAAAAAAACGAATCCTTAAACCAAATATACGAAATGAGAAATGCTAATTCTAGCACTGACAATACCAAAATGGCAACACTGGTTACGAGTTTTACGAAAGTGTTGGAGGGCCTAGAGTTCTTCATCCCACCAAAACGACTACAAACCAATGTTTGCGAAATGTTGTATTTCCGCAAAGCGTTAGCTGTCTCCGTGTCTACCTTACCTTAAAATGGAATTTTGATACCATAATAATATTTTCCATATAAATTTAATTATTTCAAAGAGCTGATTTCTTTAATTAGTTTGAAACAGTCACAAAAAACAACTCTAAAAAATCTTGATAAAAACCTTTTATTGACCAATTAGACCAACATGACGCATTAAGATGTTGTTCAACCTTAAATAATTCAACAATAAAAAAAAAAAAAATATTGCAACCAAATCCATACACCCAATCCTGGTTTTACGCGCACAAAATGGTAAAGTCAGAGAATTTCTAAGTTGGGTGAACAAAAGTGCTACCACATTCTTTATCAAAAAGATAACTTAACTACACATATTTTGTTTTTAAGAACTTTAAAATAATTGTCTTCCTATGCACTTTTTAAAGTTCCTTCAAGGTATGATTCCCTATTTAAAAATTTGATTTTAATAATTCAATGCGAATTTTTTATATTAATATTTTGCTTTAATTTCTTGAGAATATTAAAATAAACTTTGGTTACTAAAAAACTAATTTTGTGAGTTTTAAAAAAATATGAAGTTCTACTGGAATTCGGAGATTTCTCAATCAATCTAATATTTTTCAAAACAAAAATTAATTGTTTTGCTTGATTGAATGTAGCTTAATTTTTCCCAGCTTCCATGCTGAAAATCCTAAAATAATTATTACTAAGTTCGACTTCTTTATTCTTTCTATTTAGAAAGATAATTTATTTGATATGAAACCTTGAATCCAGTAAAAGTTCAAATTTTATTAGACAACTAGCTGAACGAAATGTCTTCGTGTGTTTCCTATTAAGTATGTGTTTAACTGTAAACATCATCTATTTAGCCCAACACTAAAGACAATTGGAATATGAGAATGAATATTTCAATTAAGAACGAAGTTTTACAACACTTTAACTTTTTTCACTCACTCCCTGATTTTTTTTATTCTGTGTACATATACTCGTATACAAACATGCATATACCGTGTAAAAGCAGGATTGGGTGTATTTAGCAACAAATAAACGAATGAAAGCAATATATGCAATTAAAACAAAGGAAAATAAATATACATGTATATTTATTTATTTATAACATTTTATCTTTAATCTTCTCTCAGTTTTTTTTAATAGTCTTGTAATAAATTTTGTTTTTTTTTTGCCAGCATTCGATCAGATGGAAATTTCGAACAGTTGGATTTTCAATACAAAAGTCAAATTAGTATTTTTCTGCAAACAACTGACAGTATTTTGTTTAACTGTTTTACAAAATTAATTGTTTAATTTTCTCTGATTTATGATTTCATACAAATTTTGTTCGTTTCTCAAAATATTTTCTTATAAAATTTAAATATTTATTTACTCACTGTTTTAAGTATAAATTTGTTTATACAATAAATGATGATTTATTATTGTAACATTTTATAACATTTGGCTTGTATTTGTAGGGTTTGAATTTAATTATAATGAAGTTTAGCGTTTTTACTCATTCAACACAATTTTAGTAAACAGTTTTTAAAAATGTCAGGAGTTTATAATATTTATTTTATTTTTGATGTTCTAGGGGCAAAAATAAATATTTTGAATTTACAAATTGTAAAAACTGAATCGTGTAGGGTGTCGGATTCGAAAAATTGTTTGTTTGCCTTAATACTTTCTCCCTAAAAGCTTTAGCTGGATCAGTGCCTGGTAAAAATTAATAATTGCTATTAAATGTGGATAATCTGGCAACACGGAGAAGTACTCCTTTTCATTTACTGCAAAGTCCTCTAAATGGCTGGTGGCCACTTATTGGTTGCGGTAAACTTTTTAACAATTGAAGGATCGCCGCGAACAACGTTGCAAATGACAAAATAATAATTTTTCAGGAGAGCAAATAAACGTATTTAAAAGGTGTAGAATTTTGGAACGAATTTCCGTCATCTCTTGTCAAGTTTGGTTTGGAGACAAACCGGTTTCGGCTATGTGCCATCTTCAGTGTCACTTTTCGTTCTTAAAAGGTTTGGTTATCGCTTTCTTTTTTTTAGTTTATCAAAAATAATAAAAATAAAATAAATTCCGTTCGTAGCATTTTGTTTATAACTTACAACGTTCTTCCACTGACTGACTCATTGTAAATGCGTTTTGACGGTTATAAAATGCATAATTTTGATGTTTTGGTGTTTGAACAAATGTAAGAGAGTAGTTTTAACGGTAATCTGCAAAAAACAGGTTTTGCAAAATTTGTCTTTTACAACGTTATTCGCGGCTTTGCTTCAATTTTCAAATCTGTATACAGCGTTGCCACATTTAAACATATTTAGAGAAATTTAAAGACTTTTAAATGAAATTGAAGGAATAAGTATGAGTTGCTTAAAGTAGAGACGTGGGCAGCAAGTGGTCCAAGATCAATTTTTTAAATTAATGTAGGGGGATTTCGAAGCAGACCGCTAACTTTATGGGTCCTATTTCAACTCCTTCCTTCCACGAATTGATTTTAGCAACTGATTTGTAATCTCTGACTACCTTACTATAATTCGAGTCTCGTGCTGCCACCAGCCTTTATTGTTGACTGTAATGATTTCAGATAATCGGCCGGTGACTTCCTCATAAGGAAGTCTCTCGTAGTTGCTAATATTCTTCTCTGACTTAGGTCCACCAAGGCAATCACATTTAACAAGTGTCTGCCCCTGGTACGAAGCTTTGTGCTGCTAGCCAGTGCTGGACATTCACACATCAAGTGCGATGCCGTTTCAACCTCTTCGCCGGGAGTGCTTTAGAGACTGACCCGACGACCCCAAGCGCGAGTTTCTTGTCCATTTCTTCAGATTCCTTTAATTTGCCAATAAACACTGGAGTTGATGCGGTGATTAACGTCTCCACCTCTTGCGAGGCTACATTGTCCACCACGTCTTAGAAGTACTTTTAAATATTGATAATATGCAACAGAACAAGACGATTGCAGCATCTTAGCATTGCAATAAATGATATCATGAGTTTGTGATATTTTTTATGTTCTTGGACCTTTATTCATTAAAAAATAGATCCAGTGTAAAAAAAATTATCTTTAAAAAATGGCCGAACCTGAAATAAACTCCCATTTTATTCATTTATCTTTTGTTAAAATCCTTTTGCACATAAAAGCACGAATTGGCCAATAATAATGACAAGTTATAAAGATATAAGATAATAATAATAAAAGTTTAACGATTTTCAGTAAACTGTAATTAAACTTACAAATTTTAAATCGATAAAAGTTTTTAATTTATTTTTTTAACTCTTCAAAAACCAAATATTAACAAAGTTGTAGTTGTCATGCCTTACACGGTAAACTTAGGCGCTACTTAACTCTTCACTTTGGAATTTCATGCAAAAGATTACGAATGTAACGCAAATCGGTTATACCGAACTATTTTTGTAACGAACTTAACGCTAAGAGCCTGAATTGGGCTTCCTTCCATGCGGTTTAACCCAATAATCGCCAAAATAGAACCAGCTCGCAAGCTAAATTTACATCAAAGTAGAAACACTTTTGAAAAAATGTGTTAGGTTCCTTCCCTAAGAGGGTATACTCGATTAGGTACAGGTGCGTATTACGGGTAAACATTTTCCAAACAAGTTTTTCTTCAATTCATATGTTTATTAATTCACAATTTGTTACTTATTAAAATATTTAGCCTTTTATGTCTACCTCTTTACTTTTGCTGTACACAAAGCGGTACAAAGGCGTCACATGGGTTAATGAGATTATTACATAACCTCGAAAAAGTAAATTTGTTTGTTTCCTAAGCTTTCACAAGAATTAAATGCAAAAGTGTCAACAGCATAAAAAATATGTAAAAAATATTCGTAAGAAATGTGAAATTATTAATGAGAAAACGAAAAAACCAAGGTTATAACATTCTTAATAACGAACTTAATTGCCCGGTGCCGCCGTAACGGTTATAACCGCGTTCTACTGCATACAAATTCTGATATCATATTAGGTCTGTTCCAGGTGCATAACAAAACAGTCCGAACTAGTCTGAATTAGACCAAACGCGTTCCAGATAACAATTTTTGTGCAATTTTGGGAGAAAATGAGAGTAAAATTTTTTATTTCCTGTACAAAATCGTACGAACTTTTTCTTTGGGTAAGTTCGGACTAGAATTAAATTATCAGCTGTTTTGTTTATATTTAAAAATTAAAAAATTTAAAAAAAGGAAGAAAGTTAATTAAAATTATTCCAATAAACTTGAAGTTGTAAGTACATATAGTTGTGCATATTTATTACTTTATTTAATAAAAAAAAAATGCTTTTATCGATCAGTTAAGAAGTTATGGACAGCTGCTGCCAATAATGCAAATGTTTTGCTTTTAAAATATTATGCATATTAAGCGTCTAAAATCGGTAAAATAATATTTATTTGAGAAAGTAGGCACTATTAGTATTTAAAGATGTTCAATTGTGGTTTTTTGCGTTCCAGCAATTTCGGACAACTTTGGCACATTCAGAGAGTAATTTTCTTTTTACTCTTCATAGTCCGAACTATTTTGTCATGCGCCTGGAACAGACCAATTAATATGCCAAACTTTAATAATTTTCTTTAAACTGTTGTATAATATGCATCAAGATAGTTGAGTTATAAAATAAAATGATATTAATTAAAGTTTAAAGTTTTATAAAAGTTAATTAAAATGCAAACTGTGTAAAGCTGCCTAAATGCTTTAATGGAAATACTCGTAACTAATGCTAATTTACAACTTCTGCTGTTTGACAGTGTTCAATTTCAAAGACCAGAAAATTAAAACTATTAGAAAATGTTTAACAATTTTATGATAATTAAAAAATGGCCTGCAGAATGCAATTTGAAATAAAATAATTTATAACCAACAACTTTTGCGGTTGTTGAAATTCAAGTTTGTCGTCTACTACGCTCAACTTAATATACAAACTAGTTTAATAAACAAAAATAAATTTTTGGAAAATTTATTTAATTAATTAATAAGACGCGCAGAAGTAAAGCGAAAAAAGCAGAAAAACTACTTGAGAAGTTAACGAGATGTTTTGGACTGGCAAACAAATAAAATTTTAACGCAGACAGAGAGACGGACAGACAGGCGGACAGACAATTAGTCAGACTTAACTGAGTGTTTGTGTATGTGTACAAATTTCTGTAATTTTGTTTTTCTTTAACCAAAACTCAGTTGTAAATCTTGTGTTGGTGTGTGACCACTTTTATTTAATTTTTTCAAAGCAACATAATTGCATCGGTGTCGTTTTTTTTGACAAGGTTGCCAACTCTACAGTTGGAAAAATGGTTAAATGACACCAACTCTTAAACTTTTAGCAAATTTAAAAAATGCGAAAGATCCTGCAGTTTAAATGTTTCATTTTCATAAATAAATAAACAAATTTTTATAGGGATTGTTATTGCAAAAGTTGTTTTTTGTTAACAAATTAATTTTTATTTGAAGAAAACACTCGCCGATTTATTCAGAAAAACTACGAGTATGTAACTAAATTCGCAGATTTTTTAAACCGCAAACTTTCTAATACTTTAAAATAAAATTTTTACATTTATTAGAATTTCGCTAAAGATATTTCTTTAGCGTTTTTATGGCGACCTATAACTTTCCCATAACAAATCAGTATGCATTCCTAAATAGCTGGGATACTCTTGTTTTTTATTTAATATTTTGCAAATTTACCCTCAAATATTTAAATACGCATTCGATTTTTAGGTCGAAATAAATAACAATCTCCCGGTTTAATTGCGATTCTCCACCACTAGCGGTTTTGTTATTTATATCTTTTTGTAGTGCTGTAGGAAACTTAAAATCAAACTGTTCGATTTAGAGGTTATTGGATTTGTTGCTAAAACTTATAATTGAATTGACAGTGGCAGAAAACATGGCCGTAGCCCAACAAAATGGTTGACGAAAATTTACTTTTGTAAAAAATAATTTTCAGAGTCAATTTAAAATTTTATTCCTCCAATTAAAAAAGACAAACTCAGTAGAAAATGTATTACATGGATTTATTTCATTCTGCTAGTGTCTAATAACTTAACTTTATATTCGCATAATTTAAAAAAATTTCATTTCGACAAATTCTTTCAAATTAATAAATCTTTTATCATAAAAAGGATTTTTTTATTACTCCTGCCGAGACGTATGAACTAAAGTGTAACACCTGCTATGGAAATACGACATTGGCAACCATGTTTCGAGAACGTCTGTCTGACGCTCTTGCTCTCACTCTAGCCGGTGTAGATGACTTTAGCTTTATGGATGGAACATTCGTTCGTTGGTTCACAAAAAGTACGTAAACGTTTTTAACGTTTTGTTGGGAAAACAATTTACATGAAAAATACATTAAAAAGTGTTTACTGACATACAAAACTTTAACTTTTTTTCGTTCTTTCATTTTTTTTTTGTTCACAAAAATAAACAGCAACAAAACACATCATCCCAAACAAATGAACTTCTAAATAAAAACTAATGAATATGTTTAATTTAATAAAAAAAATATTTGTTGTTAATTTATTTTCAAGTTCTCTTTAAGTTGAACAAAAATTAAAATAAAGTTTTTTAAAGTTTGAATATTTTTCAAGTTAAAATATTTGCTTTTGTTAAAAGTTAAATAGATTTGTATTGAAATCTAATATGGTTTTAATAACGTTTTAAAGAATAAACTAAACGATTAGTGAGCACAGTGGGAGCGTTCGTAAAAGAAATTGTTCAAAAAACGTTTGACACTTTAAACTATTTTTTTTTTACAAACCGAGTAAATTTCCAAAAATGTAAGAAAAAGACAAGGAAGTAGTTACACAATCTTTCAGTTTCAGTTCTATTATACTTGAGTCAGCATTACTTCCGTCACATAATAAGTACTTTTTCCTAATAAAAATAACTGAGAGAGTACTCGTAAAGTAGGGGAAAATAATCGTATTGGAAGATTTTAATAGTTTGAATGAGTTTTGATTTCACTCTATAAATTTTACTTGAACAAAATTACGGAGAAACGCAATGTAAATGTATGAATAATTTTCTTTGGTAATCGCCATAGTTGACGCCCAATTACAACTAGCAGAACAATCACTTTCGATAATGTGTTTAAATACACAAATTTACACGAAATCGCTTTTTGGCTTTTCTAGCGCACTTTCATTTTGGACATATTTGCAGGAAGTAACTTTTTATATATACAATACCGTCGGCCTTCGCTTAATTATAATTCTTCGTTTTTTTTACGTGGTTGTCGACAGTGGTCGACAGTGGAATTGAGCGGTTAATTTCGATTTCATGCAAAAAAATCCAGAAAACTTCCAATTGTTAAAAGTATTTTTTTTTTTTTTTGAAATACTCTCAGATCATCTATTTTTTTAAAGTTTGCGGCCTTCTATAAATTCCTTCAAACTTTTCATAACAAAATTGTAATTTGAACATTTAAATAAAGTTTTATTATAAACCGTGATTCTAATTCATTTCACCAAACTCTTGTGTTTGAAATAAAACGAAAGAAATTATTCGGAAGTAAAATACAGAACGGCTAAAACATGCGGAAATGTTCACTTTAGAATAAAATATAGCGAATTCGGAATATAGAACAGCACTGATAAAAAAGGTTTTTTTTTGTAAAAAAAAACCGTTAAAACGGTTTTCTTAAGTTTTAAAAAAAGGTAACATGTTTTTGCAAGTTTAAAAAAGTTGAATTATTCGAAAGCCGGCTTATGGATAACGTCGCCTGATCGATCGCCTTGTCATAGACTGAGTAGTAAAAAACAGGCGCCGCAGAAACATCATGTTTGCCACATGCTGCAAAACAATTTACATGTCACCTAATTTCTCGAATTAGTTTCTCAAACTTCAAATTTCAAGTACCAACAAGTGTGACGTTGAAAAGTATGCCAATTATGTATTTTGGCACACTAGATCCTTTTCTCCTTGCCAGGTCACATATAATCAGGTGATTCTCCAAATAAACCCTAAATAAACACACACATAACTGCAAAACTTTTGTAGGAGAAGATATATTTATTAGTTTCACTATTTTAAATTTGTTTTTGAATCGTTTTCAAATTTGTTTATGTTTAGAAATTTAATTTAAAAAAAAAAAACAATTTTTCATTTTCATTGCGGGTAAATGTTGGTTATTTGCTCTAATGTTTTGTTTGGCAGTTTGATGGAGTAAAAAATAAAATAAACATAAATTTTACATTGATAAATTTCTGTTTGTCATAAATAATTAATTAAAACATGCGTTAGAAAATCTTTTAAATAATTTATACAGGTTGATTTGTTAAATTTGCAATTAATCAAAAATATTTTTTTTCAAACGTCTGCTAAAAATTTAGCAAAATTCCTTTTTTTTTAACAAATTAGGTAATTATTTATCTATTTAAATATTCTAGTGTTATTTTAGTTTATGTGCGTGTGTTTTTTCCATGTTGCCAAGTAATAATCTTCATTAGTTTTGAAATCATTTAATTGACATTTTGGCAGTCATTCAAAAGCCAATAAACATTGTTTATTTACAAATACAAACAGTTGCAAAGAACTAATAAAAAACACAATCTACATAATGAGCTAAATGTATAATAAAATTTAGATTAAATTTTGCAGTTTGACATGTTGGAGCTGTTGCAGTGTGAAAAAAATTTAATTCAAATTTGTTGTATTTTGTAAACAATTTTTTTCTAATTAATTGATTTGTATTAAATTATAATGGAAAGTTTAAAGCTTATTATGTGGTTGTATTAGAAAAAAGTTAATTTATAGAATTGTTTGAATGGAAAATGTAAAAGAAAATAAGTTTAATATCTTATCATGATAATCCAATCGAAAATATAGAAAATTGTTAAAAAAATTATAAAATTTTTATTGCATGTCTGGTGGCTACACAGACTCGTTTCATTAATTAAATAACACCAATTTGCGTCGTCTGCCAATTTAGCCATTTTTCGGCAAGATCTAGCGATTATTAATAATTCTATTGTAAAAAAATCCTGATAGAAGTGTGCAAAAATAATAACAAGAAAATACCAAAATATTATTTTCAAGGTCCATTCAATATTTTTAGTCAGGTCCGTATTTAGGGATATTCCCTTTTCAAAACGATTAAAAGTAAACGTATTCCTAAACTAAAGATTTTAAAATTTCCTTTACCGTTTTTATATAAAGGGTGGTTACTATAAGTGAAAGCGAATTTCATAGAAAAAATAAGGAAAATATTACGAAAATATAAGACGAGAATAGTTTTCGAAATCAGTTTATTTATAAATTAAATAATCAGTATAATAGGGGAACTCACTCGTGGTTATAAATAACCCTTGGAAACCTTGCAAATGTAGCAAGTCTAGCAAGTATGCAAAACCATAACAACAAAATATATGAAACTAAAATTTGCTACACTTGAGCAAATATGCTGTGGCAAAAATCGTTGCAGATTGGTAATTGTAAATGCTAAAACAACTGTCTCTTTCATTTTATTTTTAAAATCAAAACAGCTAGACATCTGCGCTTACAAAGTTTCACGGCGGTAGAACCGTCTCAACAAGTGCCTGTGAAGACTTAAAATTTATGCTAAGACTGTTAAAATATTTTTGCTAAAATAGTAAGAAATAAAATATCAAACAAAACTCCATTAATTGATAAAAGTTTTTAGAAAGGTTTTTTTTATTTTAGAATCGGCGTGAGTGTTTATATACTGGCTGCGGCTTAGCTTATTGCATACGGCAAAGTAACTTTATGCAACTCTGTAATAAATTTGCTAAACGCTTAAAAAAGACACTCACGCTTTGTGGCAGAAAATCATACCAAGTGTGCAAAACTTGCACATATGCAACGAAGAGTGTTTACCGCTAATGTTAGTTAGGAGGGAACGTAATATAGGTAACGTATTGGAGCCAAAGGTATACATGAGGTTAACGTATGTACCATGAATTTCAGAGCGGTTGAAGATGCCTGATAAGGAAATATACAAAATGGTTTTCAAAGTTTTAAATACATCGAATAGATTGTTTAGTAAAACTAAGGATTAAATTCGTAAATTGAATAAGTCAAATATTGTTTATAAAATTCCTTGTAAGGGAAATGATCAGAAGAATTGTAAAAAATAAAGTAAGAACTGGAATAGCTGGCCATAAATGAAATCTAAATTGCACACATTCCCCTAATACATTCTTCTCATTGTTTGGAATTTAATCATTATTCTAACTTTGAAAACGCATCGGTTTTGCATACACAGATTAGTTAAAAGCGTCGTGTTTTAATTATTGTTATGTTTTTTTTAAATAAGTTTTGTATAGATGTTGTTAATACAAATGTAAAATTATTTAAATTTTAATGTTAATTTTTTTTTCTGTAAATTTTGAAACATTTTTGAATTTTTGGTGACAAATATTTTTCATATACATATGTACTCGTACATATTGTTAGTTTGTTATTTTGATTATTATAAAAAATATTATATTCGAGTAGCGAAAACTTGTAAAAAAATAAAAGAATTTTTTATAAAAGACCTCCAAGATTGAAAAATGTAATAAGTTATAGTAGACGAAAATTGTGTATTGAACGGTTGCAACCCAAAAAAGCCAGAAGTTTAGGTCTGCTATAGAGTTTAGACAACCCAGATCACCAATCATTTGGTATAAACGAAAAGAAAGTAGCATGATTGTAGCATGGTCGCTACAACCATACTATGTTCTCTACAACAATATAGTATTCCGGCAAAGATATAATGGTTTTTTGAAAACATATTAAACATTACTTTAGTTGGGTTATCCCAAGTTATTGTTATTAAATGATTTCCATCCATAAAAATTTAAAACATGGTTGAGTTGAACAATAAAATTATAATCACAAACTATATAAAAATATAGTCATAAAATGTTTTTAATAGATATTATTTGTAAAATTCTTTTGGTATTTAATTAAAGTATGATGCCTCACTATCTTAAATGGTAGGTGCGTTAACTATTAATTAATTATTGTACCTTAGACGCTGTCAATCAGTAACATACTTTTTGGCTTATATATCTTTCTAAGAGGACCCAAGAATATGGTCTGTAATAATAGTATGTATGGTTTGTTTGCAAATAAATAAAAACTCTAAGATTATGATTGCCTCACACGTGATATTTTCTTTGTGTGCAAAGACCGTCATTTAGAATTTTATTTTCAGAAGCCTGCAACAGGAAGCAGGGACCAGTTCCATAAAAAACCCATATGTATCAACTGCCCCAAGGTATAAATAACTAACCCATAATGGAGTACTAACGGGCACTAATACTACATAGAAATGATGATGTAGAGGGCATTTTACGGAAATGTAGTAGTATAATATCTGTAATAGTTTTGGATGAAAAATAAATCGAATTTGAAAAAAAGTTTATGTCTACAGCAAAACTGCTGATTGGTATCAATATACCACTATATGCTCCATATAGGCCTCTATCGAGCCAATATAGTGGACTTTTCTAAATGAAATCTGGCTTTGTTTTTTTTCAGATGTAATATGTACAAGCATTTATCGTTCAGCATAAGACAAAGAGCCAGTATAATGACGGCTACACACGAAGGAACATCGAGAAAATATTGAGCATGTCCTATTTTATTTTGCATCTTGTGTTTCCTGTTGAAATGTTGAAATAAATGTTTTATTTTTGGTTTCCAAAACATCCAACTTTTTTTATCTTTTTAAGTTTTTAAATACAATGTTGTCTGTATCGATGCTTACCATGGCTTAGATCGTTGAAAGCAGTCTTGCTTTGGTGATCATTTGCACAGATCATTTTTTCTTCCGCGTATATTTGTTTAATAGTATGTGTGATATTTAAACTGAACCGATGTTTCGTTAACGGTTTACTCTGTGGTTGCATCATCTGTATCAAAAAATGAAACTAGAATATTTGTGAAAAACTTTTTCATGGACAGATACATTCTAGAAACATTCAAATATTACTATTTAAACTCAATAGTTATCTTGTTAGATCAAAAATAAAGGCTAAAAATAAATTTAGTAATACAACCACGCAGGCTATTGATGTTTTTAAGTTTTGTATTTTGTGTAAAAACATATATTCCTTTTTCTCAGCAAAGTTTTATTTAAATAAACAACTTCTGTGCGATTGTTTTGGATGTTAGAAGAATTTACACACATTTTTTATATGTTAAGAAATTTGAATATTTTAGTATAAATTGTCCCTGAAATCATATTGTTTCTCTTCCAACTTTTATACTTCTTTACCTTTCTTTAGCAACCGATTTCCAACTACGAAATATTTAATACATACATTTGTATGAATATATATATGTATGGAAGTGTATATCATATATTACTTTACAATGTGTTGTAGGTAAATTAAATTTTGACACTTAATTACACTGACATGACCACAAAAATAGTTTTGCTTTCGAAACAAGACGTGACAACAAATGAACATCGTTCGAATTAAATCGAAGTATGTTCAGAGTTACAATGGAAAAAAAAGCACACACACACACATACACCGTCATTTATAATTTTAAACAAGGAAAACGTCAATAAGAAGCAAAATATTATTTTGACTATTTGCTCAGGACTCTCTTGTAATTCAGCAGAAGCAATGATTTATTCAATAGCTGCAAGTAGTTGCAACTTTTTTTGTTTGACACTTCTTAGTCATTTAGTTCCTTGAGTCGATGACGGCACTTGCAGGGATTTTCCGTAGAATATCTATGTATGTATGTGTATAAAATGTAATGTGTTGTTAAATTTGTGTACGAAATCAAACCGCATGTTTATGTAAAACATATTCTACAATTTCTTACTCTCCATGTAAAATACAAGACAACGTTGTAAGATGTTTATATGTCAGCTTAGCTTAGGAATAAATGCATCTCTGTTTGTTGTTGCATGTTTCATTTACACGTACATTGCATACATGAGTGCCGACATAAATATCTTCAGGCATGATTTATGATCTCTGTAGACAGCAGTGCCAAAATTACAAAAAAAAAAAAATAATAATAATTTGGTTAGAGGAAAAATTGCATGTGGCATGCATCAAATCGAAAATTTTAGAGAAGTTAAATTTTTCTTTTATTTCGTTTACTTGCCACACCAAAGTAGAGCTGCGAACTAAAAGCAAAAATAGGTATTGTTTTAAAAATAAGAGCTTGCCTTAAATTGCATGTGGCATTTAATCCTTTTATGAAAAGAAAATAGTAATAAAATATTTATGCAACATTTAAATGAGCCACGCACGAAATTTTAGGCGGCTTATTAAGGTGTTATTAGTGTAGTAGTAGTGGTAGTGGCAGCACCAGTGTCAGCTACAACGTCAAATTGTAGTGGCGGGAATCCCTTTCGGCTTTTCGTTTATTTCTTTGGTTATGGGACGAAATTTTCATTGTATATTTAAAATGCTGACCAGATGACAGACGCGTTAGTAGCGTTGGCGTTTGGTTTTGTTTATATAATAAGCCCTTTGGCGCTTGGGAAAAAGTATATTGTAAACAAATCACACTATTAGATTTGAATACAACTATACATTTCATAATATGTTACTCTTAGATTATAGTTACCTCATCCATGTTTTCCTTTGCATCCATGTATAGCTCGGGATATTAAATTAATCAAATGTACGCCGCGGCGAAGACCTACGATAATCACATCATCAAATCGTACATCAATAAGTTTTATTATAGCGAACGCTATTCCGCTGCAACCAAAATTTTATCCACATCCGTATCGTTTCATTCGAAGCAAATAAAAACAAAAATCAAATAAAATTGGTCACCTTTGAACTGCGGCGCTCGCTGTTGTTGGCGAAAGCCTCGCCAACCCTGTTTTCGTAGCAGTACTGTTTGTGGATACATTGCCACCTGGTTCATATCGTGTCGGTTTGTGTCGCTCTATACTCGTATACATCAGTATTGCTGTTACCGCAGCCATTCATTAAAAACGCGCGTTGACGAAAAGCCCGTAAAGCTTACACTAACGATGAAAGAGTTTTATCATTTGGACGTGCTACTCAATTGTACATATAATATGTTATAGTGATTTTGCATCAGTGACTGAGTGACTGAAATTCTCAAATAATATTTTATATTAAATAAATAACAGATTTGAGTTAAAGAAATATTATTCCATTTACCACTGACGCGGAACTCGTTAATGAATTTAGTAGAAATTTTTACTTTACTTATAGGCTTATTGTGTAATTTTTCTTCATACCATGAATCTAGAATACTGCTATACGTTTGCCAAAGCGCGGTGGTATGTAGGGTTTTTTTAGGAAAAACATTTTTTTTCCAATGCCTTTTTGTTGAGTCGCTGATATAATTTACACCCAAAGACCTACCCAACAATTCTCAGACAAAGTGTTTTTTGTTTAACTTCCACTTCCTCGTTTACCGAATGCGAGTATTCTTCCCATATGTTGGTTTTAGTTTCACCCAGTGTTGCCGTTACGTTTCTTACCTCGGTATTTTTGTCTTGAATACCTAACCATTTTAAAAAAGCAAAAAAGTTACTTAAGCTACATATAATTTTTCCCATAGCATATTTGAAAGTTGTCCTTTGAAATTAAACCTCATTTGTTTGATTCTAACTTTTCTTTTTTCCTATTTCCGAAGGTTTCTTTCAGGTTCAAAATTCCGCTAAGAGTCGCGAAATTTTTAGTCTAAAACAAGTTAATAACTTTTATGTTGACATGTTAGACGAACTTGAAAATATTAATTTGCATACATACAAATATAGTCGAATTATTGCTTTATATTACAATTTATTTATTCAAAGTAGCTTGTGGTCCCAAAACCCTTTTTTAATTTTGCACTAAAAACTTTTTAAAAGTTAAATATTTTATTTTATAATTTTGAATATTTTTATTTCCTTTACTTTGCTTTCTAAACGTACGAATAACCTTAAAACTCTTACGACTTTTATTTGATGGCAAATTGTCCATATTTGAATTCTTTATCCTGTTTACTCGTTGGAGAACTGCGTACGGTCCTTTAAGACCGTGTGGAATTGGCAACACTGGTTTTAACTCTCTCGCCCAAGTGTTGATATGTATGTGTGTTCCCTTTGTGTCTTTTGTTGAAACAATGCACGCGATATGCAGGCGTGGCATGGCGTTGAATTACTCCAAACAGCACACACGCACACTTTTTATTATTTATTATATATTTTTTGTTATGAATGAAACTGTTTGTTTGTGTTTCGTTGGCCTTTTTCTGGCGATTTTCTCTCCTGCAATTCTTTTTGCCATTTTGTACATTTAATAAAATTTTATGTTTGTAGAGTGATTTTTTGAACGTTTAAACGCCGTTAGCGGTTTTCAGTTATATGGCTGCTGCGGTTTTTGCTGCAATTCGAAAAGTTTTTGAATTATTTCATGTGGTTTGTTCAAATCAAAAGTGGAATAAAATATAAAATGTGGTAGCTGAATATGTGGCAACTGTTGACACTTTATGTAACCACTTTTTAGGCGTGGTGCGCTCCAAAAAAATTAATGTTGAAATTAACATTTTTATCTTCACGGAAAATCTTGAGTAGGGAAGACGAATTTTATATTCTTTTGCTAAACTTTCTGTTTCTATTATCCAGTAATTGGCAATAAAGGGTTTTCCATTATTTAAGTTAAATATTTTAAAACGAAAAAGCTTTAAGGAATTTTGTACATCACATTTTTAAACTAATGTTGCACAAAAGTGTTTCTATCCAAGTAATCGAATGTATAAATAGGTTTTCATTGTTTTAAATTAAATTAATTTTGTTTTTTTTTATACAAATTTACACAAAATGTTGTACTAAGTGTAATTAACAAATATAAAATGAATAACTACGAATTTGCACAACTTTAGTTTAGTAAGGGAGGTCAATTCTATTCGAATAACGTGATGCTTTTATTCGTCTTGATTGTATAAACATCATGACTGGGTGGTCCCTGCCACAAAGTCCTACGTTCTTGCAGCTTCAGGCTCTAGACAAACTTGGGGAACTGTTTCTCTCATTTCCCCCGGCAACAATACATCACGGTGGCGGGATCAACTTTAAGCCTACAATAAAATTCTTTCATAATAATCGTTTTTAAATGCAATTTTGCCTATTAATGGTTTATATGCCTGTTGTAAGATTTTGTGAATACGACTGTAAATATTTTTAAAGAATTTCATAAATACTCCGAAAAAAGTTTTAAAAATATTTTTTATTTTAACGTTCGCAAATTTATTTTCAGCACAATTTATGAACCTGTCCCTAAAGTATTTAAAAAGTATAGTTTGATTATAAAATAAACAACATCCGGTATGTCTAAACAAAAATTGTGAGCATGCTGGGTGGACCCTTTGTTAAGTGATAAAGATATTTTAAAGCAAGCACATCATAAATTCTTCGAAGATTTGTATCTGCTTTTGCACCTTTTATTTCTCACTGTCCCAAACTATTTACGTTCCATAAAAATAGAAATAAATCTAAACATCCAGCTGCTAAAAAACGATGAAAATTCCTTATTTCATACCTACCTTCAAGAGCATAGCTGGTCGTGATATAAAATTTAAATTTTGTCGATCCCACACACATTTTTTTGCTCTTTTTTTGAAATAGTTATGCGACCATAATAAAAATCTTACCGAAATGAAACCTTTTTGTTTTTTTTTTTTCTAATCAGTGAGGTTGTTGTAGTTTTCTAACATTTTATAATTTGCATTTTATTTAAATTAAATTTTTGTAATATTGTGTCAATGTGTTGGTGTTGTTTTTGTGAGTGTTTGGGTTCTATACTCCACTCAGTTGTTAAGCTGCACTGGCACTGCGTAGAGTTAATTAGACGGCGATTAGTTACCGTTTAGTTTAAATAAATTTATATTTATAATTATACCTATATGACGGCTGTATGTGTATCTAAATTGTGAAAAATAGTAAGGTTGAATAATAAGCAACTTTGAATGTGTGTGTAGCAAGAATTGCACAAAATAGAGCTGGGATTGGATTCGCAACGGTCAATTAGAAAAGAGAAAATTGTCATCTCGGCGCATGCCCTGGCAATATTTTACGCAAAATTGCGAGATTTGATGATTTATCATCATTCTGGTGACTTTCTTGTGGAAAATTTGCAAAATGATGAAATCACTTTCTGTCTTGAAAGTGACGAGGGTTTCGAATATCGTAACTGGGAAAAGCAAAATGTATATTCTGTGGCAAGACTGTGGTCAGAGAAGAACCCAGGTAATACATTTCACAGTTTATAAAAAACGTGCAAATTGTAGTAGTATTTGGGAGTGCGAGAGGTTAATTTTAACTAAAACAACAAATTCGTCAAATTGCCAATTTTTTTTTGATGCTGTTTTTAAAATATGCCGGAATTATTTTTTATTTTGTTTATAGAAGCTAAACGTAACAAGCGAAGTACAAATATGGTTGTATTATGGTAACGCCAACCATATCATGTTCTTAACAACAACATATAGTTGTGGCAATCGTATAATGGTTGTTTAAAAATATTGTACACATAACTTTAGTTGCAAGAAACAAGTTATTGTTTATGTTTAATCAGAAATGATTTTCATCCACGAAAATTGCAATATGATTGAGTCCAACAATAAAATATTTACTTTAATTCTAACCACAAACAGCATTGTAATTAGTCGTAGACAAAAAAATATATTAAATCTAACCATAAAATGCTTTTCAGAGACATAATATGTAAAGTTCTTTTAGTGTTTAATCGAAATACGAGGAAGCTAGGGCTTATAATTGGTTAGCGCGTTGAGTATTGAGACGACTTTAAGCGCCTGTATTCATACCTCTGCGGGTGCCATTCAGTAACATAATTTTTTTTTGGCGTTTCTATCATTCTAAGAGGATTATATGTTTATTTTTATCTACAATAATAATATGATTTGCTTACAACCATATAATTCAATCATAATATGTTGCTCTTATATTATGTTTATGGTTACCTCTACCATGATTTTTAATACGTGACAATTTATATTCGCAAACGAAATTGATTTTTGTAATGAAATAAGTTTATATAATTTTCAAAGACGAATTACTGAATTTTAGTAGTAAGGAAGAAAGTAGTTCAAAATTCCCTAGAAAATACGATTACATAAATTGCAAAGACGTGCGTGTTATTTAAATACGCATATAGACGTACACATCTGCCTATAAGTGAAATTTTTAAGAAATGTTATATTGATTTATTGAACTGAATTTTTCGTTCATAGTTCAGTCAAGGCTTATATTCTCAATGTTTACAATTTATTTAAAACTCCTACCAAGCTTAATGAGCGCTCTGTCAGCAAATTCACTATTAATTTTCTTCCAATTCTGCCAATTCGCAAAAATATGAGCTTCTCTTGAAAACGACTCAATCCCATTATGTTTACAGCAGGCGCGGATCCAGCTCTAGCTGAAGTAAAACGAAAAATTCTTAAATTTTTCGATGCTTTTTTGGATAGGAAAATGTTAATTCTTAATAGTTTTAGAAGGAAAAATTTCTTTTTTTACCCCCGTGATCCGCACCTGGTTTACACGAATTGTAATCCTTTTGCCTAATTTATATTTTGCATGCCATTATTGAAGCGCTTTTAAATATATATATGAAGTGACTCTTTGGTGTGTCGACGACGATTCACGACTAAAAAGACAACATTCAATGAGTTATTACCGATATACGACACCAAAGGCCAAGTCAGATCTACTACAAATATATTGATTGATATTAAATCAAAAATGCCCTAATGGGCTCCAGTTCCAATTCTAATAAATCTGAAATAATACGAAATATGACTGCCGTTACTTTTAAAGTTTTTATAACACTTCCGTTATTTGGATTTCCTCACGTGCCGTGTTGAAAGGCTGGACATCGGTGATATGATACTCTAATAGAAGTAGGCAGCTTAAGATAACATCGAGTGAGAAATTCCCATCTGCTGCAAAAACAAACAGCAATGCTGCTTCTTAATAATCTAGATTTTTTCTTTTATAGTGACGTAAACAAAGTCCTTTGCGTTTTTGCAATACGTGTACAATGTCAAATTGTATTCTAAGAGATGTGAGATGCTGAATTAAATTTGAGCCGTAACCTCTTCATTGATCGGCAGTCCTTCAGAGTTTACGACACACTAACACAAGTCTCTAAAAAAATTATAATTATTATTTCATTCACAAACAAACAACAACAAAAAATGTAACACTATTGCGAAGTTCTTTAAGTGTCGTTTCCGTTTAACCATATCCCTTATATCCTGTAAAAATAAAGAATTTCCTTTAGCATTAAATACATTTCAAGATATTTGCCAAAGTCGCCTAAAACTCATTTGAAATAAAGAACTTAAACCATAAATAAAAAGTAATTATATGTATACTCATACGTCCACTGTAACCAAAGTCCCTGTAAACAAGAAGAGGGTACGACGGCCAGAAATAAGGTTTCACAAAAGGATATACAAACAAACGAATATGTCAATGGCGAGACAGACAACACCCAAAGGACTGTTCTACAATGCAGTCAAAGACAACATCAAGTTAGTGTGTGTCAGTGATTAAGTAGCAACACAGGAAAAGCTATTTACTGTCTGTAGTAGTTATTTAGTATTAAATGCTATCGAAGGATGCGTAATAAATGAGAGTGCAAATAAAGAAAATTAACCATTAACTTTTTACTATATTTTACATGCGCGTTGAGGTAGTAAGTTTCATTTAAAATTTTTATGAATGAAACTCCCTGCTGATTTAAGTGTGCCTTTGTATGAAGTGTCCACTAAAAAACCCAGCTGGATATCGTTAGGGTTCTTCGTGTACTAAAGGAGCTCTACGATCATGCTGATCACTGCCACAGAGTTTACGACAGACAACCTGTTGATATTGTTGACAATTTAGAAATTCAATGGGAGAATTAACTTATTTTCTTTTCAAATACTGCTCAGATTTCAATCATATTTTAAGTGAGACTGTCAGCATTTTGAAGGGTCACTAATACTTCTATAAATCAACATGACATTTTAAATAATATTCGTTAGACTGGTGTCGCCTCTCTCAAGTGCCTGTGGTGACCTTATTTCATAATTTTTTATCTCTAAAATCAATTTGTTTACTGCTTTTTTGTTCAAAAGAATTTTATCGTATGTAACATATTTCTAGCATCTCACTCACTACTTGACAGTGGGACAAACAAACAAAAAAATATTGCAAGTAAATCCGGCAGTTCTTAATGGCTAAAGGATTTGGCATAAGGTTAGACATTTGAGTTTAAATATTAATGAAGAACTCATCAAACCTCAAAAGTGAGGTTTGAATAGTGAATGCACAATCATCCGTTTGTATAAGGGCGAAATATGTCTATTCAGCCCCACCATGTATTTCCTTATCCAGCAACAGATGCAAAGATTTTTTCTTAAAAAACATTGAACCTCTTATAGATTTTTCTTATTACTTTTTATTGTTTAAGTCTCTTTTACATTTAAATAAACATAAAACATAATAAGTCTACAAAAAGTAAACGACCCGGTAAAGTAAATAGAAAACAATTTGCATCTAAGCTGTCTCAACGATACGAGTAGTTAAGGCTTTTGGAAGTGAGGAGAAAGAAAAAAAAAGAACTGAAAACAAACCCAACAAATAGCAAATGAATCAGAGAGATCTTGTTGTCGCCTTATGTCAACTATTTTCCCTAAATTCACTGTACAGAAGAATAGAAAATACTTTAAACCGCTCATTTATCGGTTTGTAGAGACTTAAGAGTGTTTAGAGTTTGACTTGAACATGACTCTTGATTTTTATTTTCTTTTGAATTCATTTAGATTCTTGCGTTTATTGTCTGGCGGTGGCATTTAATTCAAGTATCCAGCCAGCGCTTTTTTATGGCTGCACAAAAGTGTTGTTGGGTTTTCATGTCGGATCTTTTATATGCATCGGCTGACTGACTTTTAACTAACCAAACACAGACACACACACACAATTTAGTTGCAGCATCTGAAAGGCCCTAATATTAGCCACTCGACACTGTCATCTTTGTTTGAGTCGAATGACGACGACTGTTAAATTGCATTTAAGATGATTTTTCTTTTTGTTTTATAAAAAAAGAACATTTGTTGGTATTTATTTGTTTTGTTTTAAGACACAACAAAAACAACAACAAAAACAACAACAAAAGATATTGTCAACATTGCGGTTGCAATATTTGTTTTATTTTTATTTTCTTCATTCTTGTTGTTGTTCTACTTTAAGTAAATAATAAAATGTCAACAACAAAGGACTGGCAAAGTGTCGTAAATAATTAAAAACTGAGAACAACACTCTTTCAAAGGTGTCATAAAATTTACGAAAATTTTCCTAAATTGAAGCGTTAATTAGCGCATTCATGCAGGGGCCAAGGTAATTAGTCATAATCTTGGGCAATAAATCACGTAATAAAAAAATTCCTTGTATAAAATTTTTAATTTTTTATTCTTTTAGCGCTAAGAAAGAGAGTTTACACAAAAATAATTGTTAAACTTTTTTATTACATATTAGAATGTATGTGGATTTGTAATAGCTACTTTTAAATAATATAAAAAAAAAAATAATATAAACACTTCCCGCTTAAGCTATGTTTACACGACTTGTTTTACACATGTGTAATTGGATATATTTTGTACATGTGAAATTTGTACAAGCTGTGTATTTCATAAACAAATTTTGCTTGGCCACATGTAAACCTTCTGTACATCTGGCAATTAGAGCACGTTCTCTTTTCATATGTCAAACCATTTGTATTCGCCAGTAAATACACCACTACATAACTGGAACAAAAATTAAAAAAAAAAAAAACTTTAAGAAAACGAAGATTACCATTTAACACAGGTTGTGATAAATAAGGTTTTACGAAAACCAATCACAAGAGTTGTGATTGGCAATCAGAGGCAATGTACTGTATACGGGGTTCCATATGTGTTTGTGAACACAATAATTATGAAACGAAATCGAAATTTTAGCATATCCATATGTATATGGCATTTCATATATATACATTTGGGTTTTTGGTTTTACTTTCCCAATTTGTTCGAAATTAAAGACTCGTCGTGTCTAAATTCAAACTTAAATATTATTTTATTGAATTAATTTAATGACTAAAAAGATACAAGATGTAAAAAATAAAATTGAATTAATCGTGTTGTTTTAGTCGAAACCGGCAGAAAGAGAGATCGATTGAACTCGATGCACTATGTGTAAAAGTCGTCTTTACATGTGCATGCGATTTTGCATTTGCAATACTGGTTATGCAGGTAAAAGGTAGTTTGATAGTTGGTAGTGACAGGGTGCCACATACATGTGTATATCTAATACATACCCCACCCCTTAGTTTGTAAAACACGTCGCATAAACGTACTATAAGTTAACATATACATAAATAAATTATTCAACAACTAAATTTAGGAAAAATAATTAGTACCCGCGTAGAATTCGATTGGAGGGATAAAGAAATAGTAAATTTATTTCTGTATTTGAGTATCAAACATTTCATGGAAAAACATTCGTTGATGCTTCGATAATATTTTCGTTTAGTTCTGAAACTGTACTTTGGTTCTTTGAAATAAAAAATCTTTGGATAAGATTCGGTAAAAACCACCTGAGTGAAGTTTAACGGCTGATGCTTTAATGTAACAGTTAGTTTTGTGTTTTAAAAAACACATGTACTTTTTCTACAATAAAATTATTTTTGTTTAAATTTCAACAAATCAATGCAGATACACATTTGAAACGTTTTCTACCTTTTAACAAATACTTCACTCGCTCCCCCTATTTTATTAAAGCTCTCTTACAAAATCAAGTCATATGAATCGCTCACGATTTAAATTGAACAATCTTCCATGTGAATAAAGAAACAACAAAAATATTACACACATAAATACATACGAGGTGTGTCAATGAATAGAGTTAATTTTTTGGTTTTTTGCAGGGGTTTACTCCTACTTATGTTATGCATTGCATTATAACAAGAAAAAAGTTTATGGGAAGAAGGATAGCAGGAGTAGCGTTCGTGGACATTCGATTTAAATTTTCGTACATTGAAAGTGGCAGGAGAGACTTTTGCATAAAAACAGTATGGCTTAAGAAGGAGTTTTTACTGTAGTGTCTTGTGCACTTGGTACAATTACGCACATATGTTCGAGAAAAAGGAAATGGGTTCCTAATTTCGTTGTGGTTGCAATAAATTTCAATGAGTCAATAGAGTTGGTCGCCTTTCCCTGTATACCGCCGAGGGACTCCAAAGTAGGCTTTGAAGCACTGCGAGTTGTATTATACTTTCGTGTGCATACAGATTGTATAAACAGTAAGCAGATCAGGATTTAAAAACCGTTTTTAAAACCGAAGTACATAAATGTTTCTTTTGTGATCTAACAAATGTGTTTAATCCATCAAACGTCACACTGGATTTTGATTTCAAGAAAATCAAGACCGTCTGGTACCTCTATACTAATATCACCCATAATTACTAATGGAGCAACATAATCTGTCATGTGTTTGTAGTGTGGACCTTGTTCGCAAGACCCCACTCAAAGATTGCCCCGATGGTCTAAAGTTTCAAAAGGCTTGGTCTGTTACTAAATAGAGACGAATGACAAATGCAGTAGAAAATATAGGATGGGAAGTTTAACATAGAAGGGTAATTTACAAAAATTAGCTATGGTTATTTTCGTCTTTGCAATAAAAAAAATTTAATGTTTCTTTACCCAAAGTAATTGTCGGACTTTCCACTTATGACGCCTAAGGCTGAGTACTGAGAGTACCTTAAAAGAGGACTTACGCAGAAACTTTGCACAAATAAATAACTGATATTAATAAAGAAATATTTTCCCAATAAAATTTTAATCTTCATTATGTTATAACACACCTCGTACACATACGAAATTAGTGAAGTTTCTTTGTTTTTGTATTTTAATCATGTTTAAAACAACGGAGTTTGTCAAAAAATCAATAGCATCCGAATGAGGAAGTATGAAAATTTAACAATCGTTGTGTCAAAATAAAATTTGTTAAACAATGAACAATCATTCAAAAAGAGTTTAACAGGTTAAATAAATTACGAATTCACACCAATGAACAAATATGACTCAATTATTATGTGAAGATGGATTACCTTGATTTAAAGTGCAACATTGTTGGTCAAATATAACCGGGACTATAAAGTATTTGAAATACATTCAGATCGCTACTGTCAATTGTAAATGTAAATTGATATACTTACAGTTTCTGCTTAATTAGTTTTTGGAATTTTAAAAATCTTTTCGACTTTGCTAAGGTTTTCACCTCTCACCTCTCTTTTTTAATTTTGACCGTTTTTCGTATTTAAATCTGCTAAGATTTTTTCATGATATCCAAGTTTTTGTTTTGCTTTTGAAATTGTTTTTTGTTTGTTTTATATAAAATTTGGATATACAATTTTGAATGTCGGAATTAATTATGGTTGTATCAGGTAATAAAATTTAAGTTACAATTGAACTAAAAATAAGTGTCCTATCAACTGTAAATATTTTTTATTAACTTCTTTTTTATTGGCCAAAAAGTCCCCTTTTGTGGTTTTTCTTTCCAAATTTTTGTTCTTCTTATTTCAAGAGTTTTTGATAAAAATTATGGAATATATTAGATTCCATCTTTTCGAAATGAAAGAAAGTCGGAATCCTCCACTTCTGAAAAGCTTTTTGCATAGTTGGAACACAGAAAGGGGTATTTGTTACGAAAGAGCGAAAGTTTTCTGCACTCCATAGAAAAATAAAAATGCCCTTCGAAAGTGCAACTCTGCACCACGAAGACAAGCCTTAGTTATACAAAAAGTGTTAGGAAATTATTCATAACCCGTTTTGTTAGTGACAAATTGAAAAAGAAAATTTTAAATATACAAACGTTTCAAGAAAAAATTAACAAACTAAACTTAAAAATTTTAGTTTTAATTAATCAAGTGTTTATTAATTTTGTTATGGGAAATGTTTAAATATTTCTGTTCTTCAAATTTATTTTTCTTTTGGCTCTTTCTGGAATTCATTCTTTAATCCACAGAGAGACGTAATTCATTATAATAAAAAAAAAAGTATTTTAATTTTTAATATTGTTTTTTCTGTGCATTCGTTTCTTCGTCCGTTTTGTTATTTAAATTACAGTGCTACCAAGTTTTCATAATTTTTTCGCATTGGCTAATTTGTACAACTCTGTCATCGTTTTGAGCGAGTTTTGCTGCAGTACTGTTTAACTTGCGATTCGGAAATTGCAGTCGGAGAATATTACCTTTCGTTTCGAATTACAGAGTAAACCACCAACTCTTACAATCCCCGTTCGATATATTGTATTATCCTTAAAAGAACTCAAACTTTGACTATTTTGGAACAACATTTTTCAAAAGTTATATAGTTTAATACAGGAAGAAATACCCTGAACGTAATAAAAACATAATAATTATAATAAAGTGGAATAATTTCAATTCTCTTTTGGTTTTGTTAAACATGCATATACACAACGATTCGGTATTAAAATTAAAATAAAATTGTTTACTGAGTGTGTGTGTGTGTGTCAAAATTCAATATGCTTTAAAATATTTTTATAAAGCGAGCAGAAGAGTTGTAAGCAGTAACTGCGCCAAACAACTTGAAGCTGGTATAAGCTGGGCCGCAGTCTATATTTGAACTCGAACGCCGGCGTTTGTAAGAAGAAGATAAACCAAGTTTTTACTAATTAAGCGAAATTTTTACTGTTATGATTAATAAATTAAATATTCAAAACATTTGTATGTTGTTGTATTTGATTGGAGGCTGTTTAAATTGTAAGCTTAAGTGGGTTAACAGATTTTTGGTCCATTAATTAATTTGACTTGTACAACTTAATTCAGTGACATATTAAATTGAAAAGAAGAAAAACTGTTTATTTCATTTCAAAACTGGCTCTCAGTTACTACAACCAATCAATTAATTGCCATAATATAGGAACTCTCTTAAGATAAATGAAACACGTGCAATTTCTAATAACAGACGTAAATGAGAAGCAAGTATTTATTATCCATTTTTCGGTTTAAAAGTAAAGTTAAATAAAACACACATAAAGCTATGATGTCGATGAAACTTTTATTTCATTTCATTGCTTGGTCCTTGCTATAACGTTCGAAATACAATGTCATTTAAATGAGCCCCTCTAGGTTGCTTGAGGTAGTTTTCGACCTTTTTGCGTGGTTTCTCGGCGATGGCTCCAACGTCGCCAAAACGTGTAATTATGCTCGTGGCACCGTGTTGTTGAAGCCACATATTGTCCAGACCATAATGCGCTCCAAACAGTCTCTTTTTCCGAATGAAATGTAATTTCCATAATCACTTCTGGATTCTCCGAGCCTCATACACGACAATTGTGTGAGAAATTTTTGAAAAATCACCATTGAAATCTTATTACTTTAGCATCCTTAAATGTATATGGAAAAAGACGCAGCACTAATTCTTCAAATTTCTTTATAATTTTGCCAATTTATTGCTCAGTACGTCGGTTATAACCATTGTAAGCACCCCGTAGTGCTCAAAAGTGGCCACGTTTGAACTACCATTTTTGTAGTAAGTTTAAACTATTTTTTGTGACACTTCTTCTACAGATGACAGATATTTAACAGCTGAAAGCATTGCTAGACCGGCAGTTTTGAACCCATAAAATTTATAACCCGTTATCAAGAGGTCGAATCATGTGTGTTGGTAAGTTTTTCGAGCTACTGGAATCAATTTCTTATTCTGCATATTGACGCTATGCTGCAGTTATTTGTGCAAAAGATAACACAGGCAAAAACGCATTGCCTCGATTTACTCGTGTTTCAAGTTGCTCTTGATATTTTCCTAAAGATATCAAAAGGCTTGAAAGCACTCAAAGATCGCGTTGCAAGGGAGCTTAATAGGAGCAACCAAATACGTTTGAGAATGAATTAATTTTTACACAATATATAAGTATGTGCATGTAAATGTCATATTCAGGTTGGTGTCTTAGGTAAAAAGAATTGAAAATTATAATTTAATTAATAAAAGTTTATTTCAATACATACAGTTGTCATAACCGCATTCTTTCGCTGTAATAGAAATATGCAATAACACATAGAACCGACAAAGTGCGATTGACAACAAACTGTGCTGTTACAGATTAAATTTAAAGCCCGACTCCGTCAATTTTCAAGTCGGCCTCTGTGAAACTTTTTTGTACAGCCCTCTTGTGTTTGCTATCATCAAATTACTTCTCAGTGAGATTGTTGCGAATTTTTTTTAAAACGAGTCTTCAATGACTTTCAGTCATGAAAACAAATGCAATCAAGTGTTTGATACACTCTTAGTTCATTTTAGTTAGCTAGGCTTGATAGATCTACCAGGCTTGCAAACTTTTCTTTAACATAAGTAAAGTAAAACTAAATACCAATCATTTCCAAAATAATTGGTTAAACGAAACGTATACATACAAAGCAAAACCAAGATTGTGGCATGGTCACGTCAACCATATTATGTTTTCTACAACAATATATTGTTGTGACAAACATGTTTATTTGAAAACATCTTAAACAATAATTTTCTTGCGATTAACAAATCATTGTATGAGAGTGCTGTGTTTTGTTAGTGGTTAGCGCGTTAACTTCCAAGCATGACGGTTTCCTGCCGCAGCCAGTCTGCAACATAAATTTTCTGCTTTTCTAAGAGGGTGCTATTATTATATACAAAAACAATATGCCTTATTTACAGCCATATGATTTAATCATAATATATTGCTCCCAGATTATGGTTACCTCAGCATTTATTTGTATGTATGTCGTAGGACGGAAGTGATCCCGATTTCTTTATTTTATTGTATGTGTTTTATGAAGAGACTGCGTTATGTTATAAAATCTGGAATTTGTAAAGTACTTTTTTCGTTAGTGCTGCCAGGTTTTATTTCTTTGCATTAAACCCCTCTTCAAATTTTATTTTACATCTAAAATAATACACTCCTAGGCAGATACACAAATGCCCAGTGTTGGGAACTTAATTATTTTTTGTAACGGCTATTTTAAATTTATTATTTAATTTTGTTGAATTCTTTATTTATAATTTCTCAGTATGGAATACTTATATAATATTGCTTGCTAATGAAAAGTATATGGCAACTCTTTAATTTAAAGTTACTGCGTACTCGGTTTTGCTTTAGTATTTGGTATAATGGTACCTTAAAAAGGTAACCGCTTGGTATTTTGGAAATAAAAGTTAATACGAAAGAAACGCCGAGAAAGACAGAGTTTAGTAAGTGCCTTTTCTAAAAGAAAAGAAACATTCCTTTTTTTGTATATTGAAAATGTAAATCTTTTTAGATAATAAAACATATGTTATTGGAATAAAAATCGTTTTATTATAACTCAACAAACAAGTTGCAGCCGCAACACCCAGAAAAGGCTATGACTTTCAACAACTTCCATAATTTTTTGCTAGGCATTGCACAATTCACAACAATGTTTCTTGATATTTACAAACTGAAGACATTTCTGAGTCAACATTTTTAAACTCCATACTAGGCTTTTATTTATTAATTAAAATATAATAAATGCCAATTAACGTAACAGGTGTTAAAAATTTTATGAAAAAGGAAATTAAATACACATTTTTCTGAATTAAAAAGAAATAAAATTCCAGCAATAAAACAAGTTTTGTAGTAAATTTATAAAAAAGGAATCTGAATGCGTTTAGAATTTTACAAATTTTTACCTCACAGTATCATGATCAAAGGATGTTCGTTTTGTTTTAAAACAAAACCAACCAGTCTGTCCAATCATACGTCCAATTTTCAAATAATTTATGATCAAACCGCCTTAACAATTTGACCATACGCCAGATGAAGCAGAAACAAGTCAGCTAGATAACATTTCGCATACCGCAAACCTGAAATATGTTCGTCCGACCGTTCGGATTGAGCATGTAGCTAAAGCAGTGACAATGAAAGCAGCAGCAACAACAAAAGCCGCCATTACAACAATCAAGCGAAAAAAGCAACTGAGGCAGCAGTAGCAGCACAGAAACCACAGTGTTGCATCTTGACCAAAAAAACACATAGAGTTGCAATTGACACGCTGGGGGTTTCTAAAGTCTGTGTTTTTTCTCTTTTCTGTTTTTTTTTCATTTGGCATGAATTTTGTTCAACTTTTATTTATTTTATTTGGTGGGTAATTAATACAACAGAAATGGAACTTCAAAGGAGAGGCTTTTGTAAAAAAAAGAAAAGAATGAAACTGAACTTAAACCGAAACTACGAGTATGTGGCATTGTAGAGGGTTTTACATTTTGTGGCAAAAAAAAATGTAACTCATTATGTCACAAATTGAAATGTTGCAGTAAATAAATGACCAGCATGCCACATAAGACAGGCGAACAAACCATACTAAAGAACACACGGCTACAGAGGCAGATCTACACGAAAAATTTAAATAAACATTTAGAATAGGAAGTCAGACAAAATAAATGTTATAATTATATTAATGCAGTTGAAACGTCTTGTGCAATGTTGCTGTTTTAAAAATGGAGAGTTTTTAAAAAATCAGCATTCCTTCACACTTTCAAACGTTACAAGATGCTCAAATGCGGATGATTCCTTGTTGCTTAGACTCTTAGATAATACTTGATGTTTAATTTGGCAAGATTCGGTATATTCATAAATTAGTCAAGTTTTTCCTTTACGTAACGTAAGTAGACATGCTACGTAAAGACTAGAAATATGCAGTGGGAATGTCGTACGTGAGAGTTCGTGTTTTCTGTAACAATTAAAAGTTTCTCCCATAATAAGTGATTTTCCAAGAAGGAAGGTCGATGTTTGGAGTCTGTGGTGTCCGTGTTTTTTGCCCGAGTCTATTAAACTTGTCGTTTATTAGCCAGACACTCATGCCAAATCAACATAGCCCTTTAAACGATTAAGCACCAGGTCCGAAAACGCATCTTGTTAAACAACGACACTTTTCTGCCTTATTAATTTACTACCTGGTGCTTGTAATCAAATCATATTATTATTGTAGATACTAACAAAATGGTACTCCAACCACATAAGGTACATTGTCCTAATACTTTGTTTAAACATTAAATTATTTTACATATTATATCGATTAAGAACTTTTTAGGGTTACTGTTATTATAAATAATTTGTTTGTGGTTAAAATTTTTGCGAAAATTTTATTGTTCAACTTAACCAATTTGTAATTTTTATGCATAAAAATCACTTAATGTTTGAAATGTAAACAATGAGGTGTTTATCACAATTAAAGTCAAGTTTTTAAGTAACCACTATATGTTTGTCATAACAATGTATTGGTGTAGAGAACATAATATGGTTGTAGTATCAATGTCATAACCATGTTTTTTTTGTGCCCAGATTTGTACCCTCCAGTAGACATTAATTGCCTGTAATACTCATTTGTACAAAAAGACAAGGTAGATCGCCTCAAAAATTATTGGTCTAGGTGGATCATTTTAGCTAAAATGGAGTAAGTACAGCAGGATCTTATTCTTTGAATTCATGGACCATCTCATTAGCAATGAAGAACTTTTTGTGTTAAAAACTAATCGCTTGTGGGTATTTCATGACGTAATGACACAAAGTAGTGTTGAGTTGCTCATACGTCGCGCAATATTGCATTACGTGGTCCTGCCATGAAAGACATCGTAATGCTAAATGCCTCTCTTTTACTTCATGCAGTTGGTTTATATTTGGAGTACTCCTTGTCCCTTATAGATTATAATTTACATGCGTGCGTAAACGCATCAATTGACATTAGTTATCTGCAGCGATTTTTCATCTACCAATTAATCACCCTTTTTTATATTCATTCCTCTATATTTCCCTAATAAAAATAAAAATATTATTACGCGAATAAAAATATTAATTCTTGGTTTGACATTTTGGCAGGTGATTTGATGTAGATTTTTGTCAAGTTTGGTTTGGAGACAAACGTTAAAAAAATCGACAGTAATCGCAACTCATTCGAATAATCGAAACTCATTCGAATAATCGACAATTCGAATACCAAAATTTATTCGCTTTAAATTAAACTCACTGAATTGACAACAGCCTTAGTGTTAACCTTCTACATTAAGTACAAGTTTCTATGCTGACCCATGAGACGTAACCCCAAATATTATTTTACAGAATTTTATTAGTAAATAATTAAACAAAAACAATAATATTTATTTAAAACGAAAAAAGATTGCTGAATTATCGCATTGCTGAGTTATCGCCTTAATTTACATACAGCAATTTATTTGAAATTCGTGGTTTAATAATTTTGCTTGCTTTTTAGGCAACTTCTAATACTGCGTTCGAAGAACACCAACGTTGTTTTACATTAGACTGAAACAAACTAAGAAGGGAAATAAGCTACATACTCGTAAACTTATTCATCTTGGGTGTAGTAAACATTTATTTGCGCAAACAATTTTTACTCTTGTGTCTTGAAATCATCAAAGCCTTAGCATACACACACACACACACACACGCACACACACGCACACGCACACGCACTTTACAAACCATCCTACCAATTTCCTAAAGAATTATCAATGTTATAAACTCCAACATACTTAAGTTGCCATAAAAACAAAGATTTTATTTGACCAGCATCGTCATTCTCGTTTTCTAGCAGGAACCACCGTCAGACGTTCGGTATTGTCTACTTCACATGATCGTACCGCGCGTAGTTAAATTTTAAAACTTTAACACAACCCAGAAAGATCAAATAAAAAACAAGAACAAAGTGAAATAAAAAAAAATACAACCTAAAAGTATTCCAAACAACCGGTGCATCATCGCCAGCCAACTAAACAATAATCATTATAAACTGCAACACTCACTAACTTCATTATGAGCGACATGGAAAGAATAAGAAGTGGCAGACGATGAGGTGAACAAACGAAACTAATACGAGTACAAACACTGATTTACACTCACAATCAAATTCGGGTTAATAAACCAACGAGAAAAAAAGACACAAAACTTCATGTCACTTTTAACTTTTATACCGAAGTTATGCGGTATTTTCCTCTTGAAATTCAAATTTTATGGAAGCTCATTAAATATAAATTTGTCGTTTATTATTCCAGTACCTACGTACCGGCCAGCTAAGCGAGCGACCATGCGAGGAGAGAGTGAATGATTTTATTCATAGCAGTCGTTGGTGGAGGAAATTAAAAAAAGAACCTTTAAAATTTTTTGTTCCAAAAAAAAAAGAACCAAAACAAAAAAAACTGTTGGCCGGTGCAAGTGCATCGCCAACAACGTCATTGGCTTGGTCATTGCCAATGGAACTTTGAATCGTTATATGGGTGCGTTATAAACGTTGACGTTTAAATAAAATAATATAAATTAATTAACCCGAAATGCAATCTCACATACGAGTATTAACTTTACTTTTGGATAGTGTCGTTGGTTTCTACTCCTTTTGTGATGTGGCAGCAGACTGCTTGTAGTCGTCTTGTTGAGGTGTGCAAAAGATTTGCATTTCTTTGTTTTAAACCGGCTTTGCGTGTCAAGGATTCAATAAGATTTCATGCCGCAACCCCAACTAAAAGAAGCAAAAACGAGGGAAGGAATCAACCATATAACAGCAATAATTTTCATTAGCATCATAAATATTTCTCTTGATATTATTGTTTTGCCATTTGCTATTTTCCAGTGCTGCATGCGTGCGTGCAGGCAATCGTCATAATATTTATTTAGAAATAAAACAACTTCTTAATGAATGATAGGTCCCAGATGAAACTTTTCACTATTTCGTTTTAAGGTTTATTTTTTCAACAATCAAGTTTGAGTCATAAAATAAAAATATTTGAGGAGTCCAATGCAAAAGCTGAATTGGAAATTTTACCATTGGAAAATTTTAACATTTTGAAAGTGTCAATACTGCGTTATTAAAGTATGTATCGAAAGCTACTTCAACTCTTGTGCTGCAAAATATCAAAAACCAATAATATGTCCAAGTGCATTCTTTAGTTCCCATTTGGTCTTGCCATTACGTCCACACGTGAAAATTATTTTCAACAATTCATGTTGCGATTGCTTAGAATCTGGGGCACATTACGCATTCGTTATCGATCAAAATTTCATTAGAGTTCAATAGCCTGTTTTTATGTTACGATTCAATGATAAAAAACTTACCTAATTCAGCTGTAAGAATTTTACTTTACATGTTTAATGCCATGTTGCGCGGCGGCTTCTTCCCATGCACTTGGAAGATGTCTGAAGTAGTTATGATCCCGAAACCAGGAAAGGACTTAAGCCAGGTTACATCCTACAGGCCCATTAGCCTACTCTCAGTTTTGTTAGATATTTGAAAAATTATTCGTCTCGAGTGTAACTCCTTTCCTAAATGAACAAAACCTTATCCCAGATAATCAGTTTGGTTTTCGAGCAAGGTATAGTGCGATTGAACAAGTCCATAGAATCGTTACCATTATTAGATCGGCTTTTGAAAGAAAGCAATACTGTTCAGCTTTATTTATAGACATTTCCCAAGCATTTGATAAAGTCTGCCATGATGGGCTACTTACTAAAATAGTTCGGGTTCTACCTGAAAACACCCACAAGCTTATAAAAAGCTATTTGTCCGGTAGAACTTTTAAAGTAAGGTCAAAGGACCAGCTTTCAAGATGTGGGAAAATCAGTGCAGGAGTACCTCAAGGTAGTGTGCTAGGGCCGCTATTATATATCATCTATACAGCGGATATGCCGACAAGCCCACATACATATACATCAACCTTTGCAGACGACACTGCAATTATAAGTGTCAGTAATGATCCAAAGGATGCATCTGAAAAGCTGCAGTCCCATATTCATAAGCTAGAAGACTGGCTAAAACAGTGGAGAATAAAGGTAAATCCATCAAAATGTGCTCATGTAACGTTTTCCCTTAGAAGGCAAAATTGTCCACCAATCACAATAACTAATACCACGGTTCCAGCGGAAACGCAAGTTAAATATTTCGGTATCCACCTAGATCGGCGACTAACTTGGTCCCGTCACATTGAGGCAAAAATAACGTCCATAAAGCTTCGAACAAATCAACTGCATTGGCTAATAAGTCCTAACTCAACTTTGGCTTTGGAATATAAAGTCCTATTATAAAAATTTGTTATAAAGCCAATATGGTCATATGGTATTCAGCTGTGGGGTACTGTCTGTGCATCAAACATCCAGAAGTTACAGAGAAGACAGTCTAGGATTTTACGTCTTATCGTATGCGGTACATAAGAAATAAAAATATCCATAGGGATCTATGATTCCCACTATCTACGAAGAAGTTAAAACATACACGTACAAATACGTAAACAAACTAGTCGCACATTCCAACACTCTAGCACGCAATTTATTGCAATTTGACGGCCACCAGAGACTAAAAAGAACTGACACATTGAGCCTAGCAAGGCGGCTCTCTCTGCACAATGGAAGATTATTTAATAAGACTTGATTACGTAAAATTAGTTATAACATTGGTAATAACTGGTAAATAGTAATTTAGAAATAAGATTTGAACACTTATTGTGAATTTCTTTTAGTAGAAAGATTCAATAAAATGAAATAGAAAATATTACGAGCGAGCGATTCATCTAGAAAATAGTTTTTTCACATAATTTTTTTGGACGAATCGATCGTTTGTAATAAATCAAACAATTAAACTGTTGAAATTTCGAACGATATCAAATGCCGTTCTTTGTTCTCTGCTTTCGTTTGAAATATTGAGTGGGAAAACCGAGTGAATATCGAGTGTAGTATAGTCGACATCCCCTTCACTCTTCTTTCCTTCCTCTCGTACAGACTCCTACTTGCTTGGCGCAAATAAAAGTTGATATATGTGAATCACGACTGAGCGAAGGTAGGTGGTAGGTTAGAAAGTCCCAGCAAAAACTTGCAAATGGTAAAAAAAAGAAAAAAATAAATTGGCTTGCAATAATTTACAAGCTACAGTGACTCACAAAAGGCGAAGCCTTCTGATTTAACTACACCATGTCTAAAAGCACAGTTCGCACTTACTCTAGGCACTTCAGGTTCCCAGTAAACAATAATACTTCCAAAAGAAACTTCTGCGAAAACAAAACGAAAATTCGCATGATATTTTGCATAATATAAAAGAGTCTTTTCCTAACAAAATCAAGGGTTGATGTTTTGCTTGCATTACGTGTCTACGTTTGTTGCTTTCAGTATCGCTCAGATTACGCTTAGCTTTTGGTGTAAGATTTCTTGCAAAACATATCTGCGATTTTCCTTTGCTCTTCCATTTACGTTCACACACAAAAGTTATTTTCTGAAATTCTTTCTTTTAAGTGTTTGTAATGTGTTTTTGTTTAAATTTAAGAATGATAATATAAAAGTAAATTGGTAGTACAAGAAAGTATATACCCCCTTTCTCTTCCTCTTACCTACATCTATTTCTCTCACTATCGCTCTAGTAAACGTAGCTCTAGTAAACGTAGCAGCAAGAAGAGATGAAACGTGTGATATCTTCTACGGGTTGCCAAGTCTCCGTGTCCCTAAAATCTTATAATTTCGTAACGTCTAGTCTACATGTGTCCAAAATCTTATAATTTCGTTCGCTTAACGTTATTTGTGCTACATGGGCGGGATGGCATAATCTTGCGCTTCTATTATTCTGGTGATACACCTATGTCACACGTCACAAAAAGTACGTGTTCTCTCTCAAATTAAAATAGTTTTATGTGAGATTGCAACAAAGTCTCTTGCCACCCATTCGCACTGTTCAGCTCAATAACGAGAGCTAAGCTTGAGTAGGTTATGCACCTATCTTGCATTGCTTTCATAAGGTTTATGTTGGAAAAAGCTCTATTTTATCCGGGACTTAACGCATGGAGATGGACTTGTTGTTTCGGTCAGACTTTAAAGCGTATCCTTCCCAAATATCTATGCTTCTCTATGTCTCTACCAGCCTTGAACACTCATATCCTTGCAGTGGGTCCACCATCCAGACAAAAATCTATTTAAGTTTCATTGCAAAAATTTATTGAATATATTTTTTACGTTACCTGCATGCAAAGGGAATATTCGTATGTGTAATTTTCACAACTATTTAACATTTTTAGAATTCGTAAAACGTCTTAAATCGAAATTAGAGCAAATGAAAAATGTCCAAATCAAATACAAATCCAGAAAACTAGGAAAATCTAAGAAAACTAGCAAGAACGTTTCACTGCCTCTCTGCCAAATGCAATGTTGCACTCGAAATACATCATATCTTGTGGCACTCCTACTCGTATGAATGTTTGTGTTAAGTTGCAAGAAATTCCGTCTGCTGAACTTACTTTGTGGTGTTTATAAAGTATTGAGGTGCAATATTTCATACCAGGTACCCCCAACGCCAAATATCGCACCTTGTTTTCTCAGGTTTTTGGGGCACATGCATACATACACACATACATTCATAATGATGCACTCATGCTCACACACGACTGCACAACCGAAACAGCAGACTTAAAGGCTCTTGCTAAATAAGAACAAATTTTCAAGTCCAGTTAAGTTTCGTTTTTATTTGCGCCAAGAAAAATGATGCAAAATTCATTTTGAACAACAACAGCATGTTGTATGTAGAGGTGGCACTTTGTTAGTGTTGGCAATTTCGCCTGGTGTTTGGCAAGTTGTTAAAGGTATTTTGTGAATAACTTATGCTTACAGGAGGGTCCACACATCTGGCCATGATGTAGAGAACACCAAGAACCATCGTCATCATCATTATCGCCATCACCTTTTGTAGCCTGCGAAACCAAACATTTCATGTCGGAATTATTGTTGGAATTTTTTGTGTTTTGTTGGTGTTTTTCTCCACTCTCTGCAACCTCTTTGCAACATAACAGATATTCTAACATGCAGCGGTGTTTATTGAACTTTTTTGGTGCATGTTTAAGAGAAATGAAGAAAACATTTGCTAGAAGACTAGAACGTTAATGTTTATTTAACAGCAAAATGGCAAAGGAATCGTGTGCTGTTTCTCAAAGTTTTTAATAGATAGATTTACTGAACTCGAATTAAAATTGTGCAGAGTAGAAGGAAACTTTGCAAATTTATTTAATAAATCTTAGTTGACAAATTACCTTCCCGCTTACTGCCCTCCTGGAAGTTGTAGAGGTCGGAATATGTAAGCAAATGGAGTAAGTCAGCTTTTAGAAAAAAAAAAACGCGAATTGAGAAGCCTCATGAACGATGGTTTTCAAATCGAAGGCCGACAAGGCGATAAGGGAATGACTTTATAAAGACCAACAAAGTGGAGAAAAAAATTCGGAAATTTGTGTCCTGAGTGAAAAAGTTTGAGCGTGAGTACATTATTTAGGACCTTAAGCCATCGGACGATCATAGACAACCCCTTTAGTTCGTTAATTTGAAGATGCAAATGTTGACCAGATTTTGAACGAAATATCTTCTTGAGACACTGCCAATATAGAGGAGGTGATGTGTTATTCCATACTTAGCGGCATGGTTGTAGCTTTAAAGTAAAGCTACAATCAATTTGATATCTCACAACGTTAGTATTTTATTTAAATGTCTTTTCCAAAAAAAAAAAAGATTTATTTCCCACAAAGTAAAAACTAAAATTAAATAAAAAATCATTTAATTTCTTTTGGTCAAAATGTTTGTTAATGAAATAAGAAATAGAGATTTTAATAGTTTTCGAAAGTGGTAGAAAGTGGTTTTCGAAAGTGCATGAAAACCGCTTAACCATGAGACCCTCTTTCAACATTCATATCTAAAAAACAAGAATTTTTAAGTTAGAAACGTTCTGATAGCTTTTATGCAGCTTTTGTATATGTAAGATTCACGAATGAAATGAAATTTTATTTGAAACTGCAGACTTTGTATAAAATTTCTTTGACTCTTTATGTAAAACAAACGTAGATATGAGAAATTTCAGGCAAAAATACCATAAGATGATGTTCATAGTGAAGGAGACGAAAAACAAAGTGCGCAGATAAAAAACAGGTGTAAGTCCTTCTAACTGAAAATCAAACAAAAAATAATTTTCAAATGTTCAGAAGTAACAACGCACATATACTGCATATGTCCTAATGCGCGTTTTATGCGAAAAACAATTTGAATAGATGTTTTTCATTAAAAAGGAAAATCGAGAGTTGGCCATATTTTTAAACATTTTCAGGCAGTCCCTGGCAAGGAGCCTTTAAAGTGAAGCAAGCTGGTATCAAAATCGCTTGTAATCCCCAAAAACCACGGACAATTTTATTCAATTTTAAATCGGATGCTTTTCTAGATCCATACATTTAGATTTTAATAAAATCTACTTTCCTTTCGTTTGACTCACATAAATATTCCTTATTGATGGAGGAACAATTTTTCCTGCACTATGAACTGAGTCTTGCCCGGTTTTTCGATTCGAAAGAAAAAATTTATGGGTTCGAACAAACTGTGTATTACGATTTTCGAAGAAATATAAATAAATTCCTTTCCTTCGAGAGAGCCACTCTGTAATAAGAAGAATGGAAATCCCTATCGAAAGTGCAACTCTGTGTCATAATGAACAAATTAAAATTAATCATTTTGGTTTTAATAAAATAAGTGTTTATTAATTTGGTTATTCAAATTGTTTTAATATGCTTCAAATTTAATTTTGGTTAGACACTTCCCTAAAACGAACGCAATCCAATTATTTTAACAAAAAAGAGGAAATGTTTTTTAACACAAAGTATAAGTTTTAATCTTTCAGGCATTTAAGATGCAGTGCTACCAAGTTTACATAGTTTTCCCCCCATTTGTTTTTAAATACAACGCTACCATCATTTTGAACCAGTTAGGCAGCACGGTTTAACTTTCGATTCGGAAAAATATTATTTTCGAATCGAATTACAGAGTTCAAATTGACTGAAGCAATTACACGAGATTGCTAACGATAATAATAAATAAATGCGTACGAACTGTCCTGTCATGCACAAGATGCGGGATGAAATTGCCTTAAAGTCGTTTGTCCATATTGGAGTAATGGTAAAATATGCAAGTGCGATCGCCTTATTAAGAGGGTCATATGATTCATGCCCATTAAAAAATCTATACGTTGTAGAAAAAAGTGAAAACAGATTTTTATGAAGTACCTTACGCCGTTCACACTCATTCTTAATTTATTTAAAAAAAGTATTTTTTTAGCAGCGTAGAGTAATCATTCTTACTGCACCAGCTCTATAATGACTTTCACTTTTCAGACCAGTGGCTTAACACTTACTAAATTTTCTTCTCAGATTTTCACATCTTTCTGTGAAATTGTAACAATTTAAGCTGAATTTAACCTCAAAATAATAGAATTGACTATTAATGATTGAACCTAAATATTTTGCACATACACTGAGAGAATACAAATAATTACATTGAAAACAAACACTCAATTGAGCAATTCCCCTAGAAGATTAAATATTTGCTTAAGTAAGTGTCTCTATTTGCCTCCATCCAGTTTATATTTGTTTTCAAATGAACCGATGAAAATCAAACCTCTAACAATTTAACGTGTTTTATGATCATGTGAAATTCCACAAGAGCCACTGAAAGCACTCGGAAGAATTTATTATGCCATGAATCATCGTCATTTACAGCATCAACTACGGCAGCAGGCAACAGGCAGCAATGTCCACATCATAGATAGAATTGAAATAAATTTGTATCTTTATAAAAAATCTGTGTAAAGATTAAAATTTTGCTAAAAATTTGTTAACTCTTTTATTTGGGGCTCATGGCTTTCGCTTTGCTTTGCTTCGTACCATTTTCATCGACCATGTTTTTGCTCGTATGTTCGTTCGTTGCACAAAATCAATGTCCAGCCATCGAAATATTTGTGCATATCTCAGTCTTAATAACCAGTAGTAAGTTTTAACTTAAATAACGTGCACAATTTTGAAGCTTCCATGAGTTTCAATTCTTGTTCTGGTGCTCCTGCCAGCCTGAGTGGCCATCATTGGCCCATACGAGTGCAAGACAGACCAAAATCCGAAACAAATACCTCATAATGTTACTACATTCATACTTGTCTTATATTTTTATTTTCATTTGTGTTTTATTTTATTTTTTTTTCGTTTTCGTTTGTTTGGGAGTTAGATCGAGGGATGGAGTTTTCATCTTCTGGTTTTGTTTGTTTGTCTGTTCGTTTGTTTTCTGTTTTTGTAATCTTATCGATCAATGTTTTTTCTCCGTTTGTTTTGCATTTTGTGCGGCAAACAAAAAACTGCATGTTGCAAGATGAGCTTTTTGCTGGAGATACTGTTGATGAGGATGGTGGTGTGTGCCTTCTGTATTTTTCAACTTTAGACTTTAGAAACCAACTTATCTACATGGATTTGATGCATCCATTCAAATTGTATTATAAAAACATAAATATAAATTTCCTTCATATTCTTGCCACTTGCACTCGTATGCAACACAGAGTGTAAAACGTACAACCTATCGTGGCTGTGTTAGAGATTTTTTTATGGTTGCTGTGGTTATTCTTTTTTTTTATTTAAATTTATTTAGTTCTTCATGTTCGATCTTTATACATTTTTGTTTGGGTCTTTGATAGATTTCCGACTCGATAAGCATTTAGAAATGTCTGTACGAGTATACATATGTATATCTATAAATGACTATATACATGTCCAAATACACATGCGTGCGTGTGTGTGTGTGTACAAGATAATATATGCACATACATATGTTTGTAATTATATTCATAACCATACAAACAATTGTTTTTGTTTGGTAGCAAATACAAAAACTTATTTTCATTGAGGTCTAAATAAACTTGAGTTTTTATTAAATCGAGATTTTTATTGTCGCTAACAAATAACAAAACGTCGATAACAATAATTATTACTATGAATATTGTTTATAGTCCAAAATAATTGTTAATTTAATTAATTTGTAAATTTTTATAAATGCTTTCAAATGGCGGCAGGATAAAATGAAATGCTAATGGCATAGGGTGACCATGTATCAATGCCATCCAGCAGTTCAAATATTCAGTAAGGTTTGACATTTTATCAAGCTTCGTTTCACGGCTGGCGAACGTAACGTGAGTTCCGTCTTGAGGTCTGTTTTTATCTTAGCTTCGGCGCGCAGGCAATTTGTCGCACCGGGTGTTAACAGGTTAATAATAAATTCATTGAAATTTAATAGATATGTCTAGTTTTTCTAAACAAAATTTCACTAAAGATTCCCTTATAACCTGACATAAACAACCTGGCTACTTCATTACCTAGCAATACATATCAGCGAACTTTTATTCACTACTAGTTAATTGGGATATTAGCACGATTTAAATTATGCCACAAATATTTATCATGTTTATTTTATGGATATATTTACCTTCGAATAAAAAGTACACACAACGCTGAGAATGATTGCAGCTGATTCAAAACGAAAAAGCAATATTAGTCGAAAAATTAAGGTTATTTGCTGCTTTGAAAACACTACGAACCTTATTTCGTAAAAATTACACTCATATATTGGCTGTACAAAATAGTTAACGCTGTTTTTTTTGCGGAGAAAATATGAGTTTTTATAAAAAAAATTTTTGTTCAAAACAATGACCAGCTTTAGCTGTAACTTTTTCCGACCTTAAGATGGTTTTTGCACCAAGAGGACTGCTTTGTTTCAACGGTTGTCAAAATGTGCCCAGCATTATATTCTTTATGGGTATTTCTTCTAGAATTTACTGCACTAAATTTCTATAGTGACTTTTAAGGGTCATCTTAACGCCATTTTGAGAACTTAAACAAAAGCGCTGAGTTTTTTTTATATTTTTCTATTTGCTGTATAAAGTCATTCAGATAAAGTTTTCAGTGGCCAAATTACGGCATTCGATATCGTTAAAAATTTAATTTCTTTTGAAATTCCAATCGATATCGAATGCCGTAATTTGGCCCCAGGTCTATAGGTTTGAATTGTAATGCTTTTTTTATAATAATTAATTTTATATTTTCTTGGTTCTAGTTTCCAAACAAAAAATGGATTGCCATGTTGAAACAGACATTTCCACAAGAAGTGGTGGCCTCAGCTGTCTGATTTTTAGCGATATATTCACAGCAGCGAGGTACAGAACATTATTAATTCTATATTGTACAATAAATCTTTTGCGACGCAAATGTACCATGAAAGCTCTTCAAGTGGCAATTTGTTTGTTGAGTTACCCTTTCGTATCTGTTTTTCTATGAATGTAATTTATCACATCGCCCCTATGTGGATGGTTTGTATCGAAATAAAAAATATATAAAGATGTTTCCATTCAAATAATTTCTTAAAAAACACTGTGGCCGCTATTATGAGTTGCGAAATTTCTATTACGACCTGGCAATGCTGTCGAAATGTTCCTCACGTATTGGTTTTCTGTCGAACAGAATTTTACAAAAAGTCGTTATGAAAAAAAAGTTGCATACAATTCGTTTATGTTTTTTTATTTAAATAAAACACATCCAAGAAAAAGAAAACATAAATTAGTAATTCAAACAAAACAAAAAACTTAAAAAAATCATTAGCTTGTTTAGTTTTGATATTAGATTTGCATTCAGCCTTTCTTTTTGATCTAACAATATGTCCGTCGAGTGTATACTGTAATATTTATTTGAATGTTTCACAAAAAAAAAAAAAAAATATATATATATATATATATATATTAACCTGTCCATGAAAAAGCGTAGAGAAAACATATTTTAGAATCGTAGTTTCATTTTTTGATACACACAATGTAACCACAGAGTTAAGCATAAACGAAACATCAGTTCCGTGAACATGTCACACATAATATTAAACAAATATACAAGGAAGAAAAGAAAATTCTGTTTGTAATCTGTGCAAATTATCATCACATCATGACTGCTTTTAACGAGCTAAGCCATCCAAAAAGCAGTAAACATAGATACAGACGTTGCAACAGTAAATGGAACATGCCTTTCTTTTCTTTAATGTTCCTTCGTGTGCAGCCGGCATTACACACATCACACATAAAAAGAACATAGTCGGATTTGAATATTTATAATTAATTCGACTATTTTCCTACCAAATGTCATATAATAATAGAATAGAAATAGGGCTAAATTTGCAACGTGCGCTTGTAAAATAAATGTTTTTACATTACAGAATTTGCCGAAAAAAGTTGGCGAAATTAGATAATTTTCAAAAGGTTGCGAAAGAAAACAGAGGCAATAAAGAAAAGTTGCAAGTTTCAGCTTTATTCAACGAACGGTAATCCAGGCTGTAGCTTAGTGTGAGAAAATTGTTTAAAATTTAAGTATTTTCCGATTGATTTTGCTTTTGGACGACCAAACACGAAATGTAAACTATTTTCGTTAATTTTTTGAAGGTCTAAGCTCGTGAATACCAAGTACATATCAACTCGAAAAGCTTGTTCCCCTAATGGGGGAAAATCCTTAATTTGCAAAAGAGATTTGCATAAAGTTTCAGACGGCTAAAAATTCCAAAATTTCACACTGCGAAATTATTTTAATTTTATTCCAACTCAAGCAAGCATATCGTTCTAGTCTCCACTGAATGCGGAATATAATAAGAAATGAAAATTCGTTCGATCAGCTCTTTCGGCCACAATCCGGCCTATAAAACTAAAAGTAAAAATGGTTAAAACAAAATGAAAAGCTACACAAAACTTTAAATTACAACTTTTGTCCATATTTTTTCCTTTCATTTTGAAAAATCACAACATCAAAAGCGAAAAGAAAATATAACTGAAAGAAAGAAATATCCAGCTACTCTATGAGAATCCGTAGATAATTATTTGTCCGAATTTTAATTATTCCCGCACCTCACAGGCGTAAACTTTTCCTCCTTTGACGCAGAATTATTTGGACAAATCCTTGGTTGAGTCAATCAACCAAACGCCATGTGTGTGCAATTTCTATCTCATATTTTGCTTTTCTCAAATATTTATGAGGAATATTTTTAATTGTTTAGAAAAGTGTGAGAGCAACAAAAAAAGTTTCATATTTTTCTTATAAAACTTTATTAAAAAGCCACACAAATTTGGGAATTCCCTTAACGCCCTTTAACAAGTCTTTTTTCCCATCAAGATCAGTTGAGTTTCTGTGAAAATGCATTCATTTTCCAAGAATATTTTTTAAAATTCACAAAATCCCCTATTAAAACACTGATTATGCCAGCCAACATTAGTGTTCGTTTTTTTCTGAGTTTTTACCTGAAACCTACATTTTTTCTTTTTCGTTTTTTGCTTTTATGCTCCTTCTGGTGGCAAACGAATGACGTGCACTGAAAGGTATTCATCCTAAAACCCAACATCATTTGGGTAAAAAAATATAAAATCTTTAAATAAAAAATCGAATAATAAAAACACAAAAAGATCAAAACCGTATTGAAACAAAAACAAAAAACTATAAAATAAAGTTCGTAACGACGCCTGAACACGTGCCCAAATTAATACGCACACAGTTGGCTGACAGAGGAGACTCATCAATTTTGTAGATAAAACTGGAGACACTTTTGACTGTCAGTAGTATTTTATGTTTAAGCCAACGACAATTGGAATTTGTGACACAAAAAAAAAAATGTTTGTTGCTTTTTATAATTTTGGGTTTTAGATTTTATTGTTTCGAAATTCACACACATGTTGGCTTGAAAGGATTTTTGTAAAAAAAAAAAAACAAACAAAAAAATGGTTTTAATTTAAAACGTTTATTATTTTGGAAATACAGAAATTAAAAAGGAATCTGCTGATGTTTTTTAATCTAACGGAAATACTTGAAATACCTTTGATATCATTAATTTCTGTTTGTGAATGTGTGTATGTGTGTGTGTGTGTTTGTGTTTATATATAAATATTTAAATTCGTAACAAACAAAACAAAAACTCATTTATTAATTAACCCTTGTGAGTAAAAAAAAAAGAGTTAAGGAGAAGAAGAAAAACAAATCAATAACTATATTTATTTGAGCGATCAAGCCTGTGAAATTCGCCGTCTTTGTTACAGAACCAGGTTAAAACAAAGAAGCCGCTTTCAAGTGTTTATTGACCACATTTCAATAAAACACGACAATGCGGACTTCAAATGCACGCCAACCCATGCACACACACACGCACACACACATACTCTCAAACATTCAAGTACCAAAAAAAAAAAAAAAATGAATAAAATCTTGACCAACAGATGAAGGAATAAACGACAAGTCAGAAAGCCAAACAAAGAAATCCAAACATTTTAAACAAAAACGTAACGCTGACGACATTGTTGCTGTGGTGAGGCTTTAGCTTCGAAGCTACTGCACACAGTATCACATTAACGCACACATTTATACAAAGAAACACATCCATTCAGTTACACAATGTAGTGCAACAATTTATGTTGTATGCAACCTCTAACATTATTGGTGACAAGATGTGTACATCAGTCTCTCGCCTGAAAAAAATATATATCAGGGAGTTCACTAGGGATCGAAATTCGTCTAAATTGTTGCCAATTTACTTAAAGTTAATTTTGTCTCCTCAATGTTTTAAATTGTCAGAAACTTTTGCATTCTCATTTTCGTACGAAAATAGCTTCGAGGACAATTTGGGTTTAAGTTTTACCGATACTTGGCTTTACTTGATTCCACTTCAGTCTACGAACCGAATTTCCACAAATTCAAGATAACGCATAAAAACCAAAGGCAATCGTTGCTCAACCCAACAAACTCGTATGGATCGAGTACTGCAAGGCAAAAAAAAAAAAGCCGCAATATAACATTGAAAACGAAAAAGCGATTTTTCGATCAACGGCATACACAGATTGGATATGCTGTTTCCTTCCAAACGCGTAAGAAGAAACTAGCCAACAACTCTAGTCTCTTTTAATACTACACGGTTTTTTTTAGAAGTGGATGTTGATTGCCATGAATTTAGCTTTGTTTGAAAGATAATTATTTGACATTTCTAATTGAATATGATTTTTGGCATATGAACACCTCGGCTGGCTCGGCGGCAATCGGCAAGACGAATTTTGAATTACTTATTGCACCAATGGAGGCGTGATAATGTGGCGAATGTTATCTTCCAAGGCGTCAATTATTTGAAAAAAGGCGTGTTAATTAACAGATCACGCCCAGTTTAGTTTGCCAACGATTTAATGTCACAGAACAAACCTATAATTAATTTTTAAATAATGTTAAAATTGGGCGTGACCTTTAATGCACGGCGCCCACTATTTGAAAGTGTTGTATGAAGCACCAATAATTTGTTTTTTTACCTGAGCTCAGTATCACTAAAATTAGATCAACTATATGAAACGGACGTGGGTGACAGTTGTCCGAACGCCCCCAGTTTTGGTAGTCATTGCCAATTAAAGCTCGTATACCGAGTTTGAAAAAAAATATCTCTCAAATGTAATTTTTGTGGTGCTACATTGGCCAAATGTGGCACCATGCAAATAGTTCCACCGGCCCATAAAGCACACCAAACATTGACTTTCAGTATTGGCTTGTGGATTATCGTCACTCCAATTAACAAAAAATGAGCTTCATCGCTGAAATTTGAAAAGAGTTTTCTCGAACTCATCCATGTTTTGCGTATAAAATCTGCACTATTTTACAAGTTAAACTATGTAAACACAAAACAAATAACAACCGTCAAAAGTGACACGCAGTTATTTAGCAGTATTTCCAACTTAAAGTTCTTTACCTCTAATAAATCCCGCGATATTAAAAAAACCTGATACCCTGATATCAAATAAAATGATCGTTCCTTAAAAATATATACATTTGATTTCTTTCTCCGAACGTTTATTGCAGAATAAACGAAAAATTAGATATCGCAAACGTTGCTGTAGCAAGAGCTGCGATTCGGGTTGCAGAAAAAGCAAACGAACCAGCTAAAGTTCATAGTAAAGCCCTTGTTGGCTAGCGATCAGCATTAAAATTATGTTTATTATCGCAATTAAATTTTTTTAGCCACTTAATGTTTTATTTTTAGCTAAATATGCATATAACAACTTATTTGATAACGAAAGTACTTTACTATTGAGGTACTTTTAAAACAAAAATTGTGGCGCGTGAAAAATATGAGTGGATGGGGTCGTATTTAATAACCGCTTGTTGATGCTTGATTCTTAACTTCATTGCAGGATCACAACACCAAAATACAAAACAACAAGTGGTATTTCTTCATTGGTAAACTCAACAAAACTTAAGCAAATTTTGCATCTGTGTCATCCTCGTCAATACCATCATCGTCGGCGTGTTGTAAATAAGCAAGCGACGGAAATCATCAGAGTATAAGCTTGAACATCAGGCATATCAGCCTACCACATATTAACTTCTTCAATTTTTGAAGGAAGAAAAATCGTCTGCTTCTCTTGTTATATTCTCTTCGTGTTTGTAGCTGGGTACGCATGTGTCTTTTGTGTACATTTTGTTGATATCAACAGGACCAACCTAAGAAGTTGTCATCACAGCCCAGATGACAACACTGATAATGCTTTTTTTATGACTATTATTTTTTCGATTTTCATTTGTCTTGGCTTCACCTATGCGGCCTGGCCTGTCCTGTCCTGACTTTAGGTTTGAAAGAAATGTGTGAATCTTGGTTCGATTTTTTTTCGGGGTACAACAATCATCAATGATCGTTAAACTGAATGAATAAATGAATAAAGAGCTAAAAAAAAAACATTTTCTGATTCGTATGTAGGTTTGTCGAAAGTGTAATATATTTTTTATATTGTTGAATAAAAAAGTTATAAAACAAAGGAAATATAAAATCAATTTTAAGGTGCGGTCGCTTCTTTATTCATTTTCTTCATCTTCTTCTTGCATCTTTAGTGGGTTATTTATGGTCTAGATAAATATTGAGACAAAAACCAAGTTTATAGATTTTTGGCGCCAATCGGGGAAATAAAATCTTCAAACTTATTTCTGTTATACATATTTCTCATTGGGGTTTCCTTGGTTAAGTATCCTAAAGTGTATTTTAGTTTGCAAAGACACAAATTCATAATTAACTTAATTTGGTTTGCGCCCGTCTTGAAAAAGTACCATTGCAAAATATCCTCTTAAAAAACACCCCTATAGAAATTCTTCTAACACCAAGCAGATACTTTAAAAGGAATTTAAAACTTTGTTTCTTGAAAAGATTATTAAAAAGAAATACATACAACTAAACATTCTCGAAAAAAACAAACAGCTTCTTTTGAAATAATTCTTTTTCAACAAATAAAAAAAAAACGTCTGTTAAAATTATAACAAAATTTATTTTAAATTAAAAAATTAAAATTCAGGCTCAAGTTCGTTTTTTATTCGTTCAATTAAGAATTTTTTTTTTTTTAATATCATTAATACGATAATTATTATAGAATCTAAAAAGTTTTTAACACTAGCAGAATGGAATACATGTATTCTCCGTGCCGCGACACACGTCATTAGCATTCTCTGCGCCTTTCACACTGAGTAGTGTCCATTGCAAACACCATCTAATTAATTGAATACAAGAGCTTCTAATATTTTTTGATACTTTTTCTATTGGGTTAGAACGAACTTTCATTCTACTCTTTATTGTACTCTTAAATTTTTTTTAATTCTATTAAGGGTGGCCTGAAAAAGTACGTAGTTAGTAGTGGAACTATATTGTATTAACAACTTTTACTAACACAAGGTTTTTCTAAAACATTTTTTTAAAAAAATAAGTTTTGTTAAAGAAAGTATTTTGTAAGAAAAAGCTGTTGAAACCCCCTTCCTGAAAAATTCTATTTTTAAAACGAACATTTTAAGATTGTTACCTTGAAAAACGATTTAAACCTCATATGCTTGAGATCGAGAACTTATGTAGACGGTCGAAAGACTAAACTCGAAGAAGAAAACATGATTTTAACATGGTTACGAGAACCGTATTATGTTCTCTGAGTGGTTATTAAAAAAAAATTTGAAAATTACTTTCGTTGCGATAAAAAAGTGATTCTTTGGATTCCATTATTAAATGAATTCAGTCCACAGAAATTGCAATCTGGTTGAGTTGGGCAATACAATTTTTACTAAAATGTTCACCACAAACAAAGTATTTAACTATACACAAATAATATAACTCTAATAAAAAAATGAGGGCTTTAGTCGCCTGTGTTCGTACCCCAGCCGCTGCCAATCATATTAATATTTTACTTTCAAGGGGGACTATGTTATCTACAATAATAATGAAGTCATATTGTTTAAAAGTCCATAATTCAATCATAATATAGGGTTTTTTCTTTGCGTGTCAGTTTGTAACAAGCAGGTATTTGTATGGAATATCTTGTGGCCGTATAAAAAATACTTGCCCACAACTTCTTATACGCTTTTAATATGTTTATTGGCAAACAATTACTTTTATATACAAAAATTGTGATAAAAAATCAACGTTCTTTCGTAGGTCAGCTATTTCTAAGACATTTCTAAACCAACTGCAATCTTGCGTGTGGTTTTACGCTTTCTCATTCCAGAATACTGACATCGGGCAGAAGCAGAAATAGAGTAGTGTTCTATAGCCAAACGTGCTTCATAGAAATTGAGAATGCTGCTCAATTGCTTGAGTAAAAAGCTGTTCTGCTTTTTCATGAACTTTCACCCTTCGATAAAACGAAAAAGGGACGATCCTTCTGCTCCTTTGCGGCCGGCTTTCATTGCAAAGTTTAAGCTGGCAGTCCTAAGAAGAGCTAGACCTCTGAACATCAAGTCTTTAACCAAAATCAGTAATGTACAAAATTGTTGCAAATAGTTCTTCTACCGATATTCTTCAAATGTCAGACAAGTTTTTAGACAACATTCCATTGCACATTAGTAAAGGTTAAAAAGTGTTTGTATGTCAAATTATTACGCAGCTACTTGTTGGGAAAGGTCCTCTAGTTACCAAAAATTTCAATTGCAAGCAGAATCCGCAATAATATACATACATACAAAGATGATAATGATACACGCTCCATTATAAATAAATAACCATTTAAAAAAGTTAAAAACGAACAACTATTTTAAATTCGAAATTATCTTTGAGAGAACAATTGCTTACAAGATCTTACTAAGAGTTTTTGACCATGTTACATTTGTTCTTCTCTAGTCATGCAAGAGCATCCGTCCACCGATGGAACTGAGTACAAAAATACTTAGTTTACATGAACATACACACACACACACACACACACACAACCACAATCATAGAAACACACAGGTACTTAAATATAAAGCTTACTTTCAAGCCATTACACCGGAAAAACGTTTAAAAAAAACAAGAAGGGAGTAGTGGTTAATAAGACAACTAGAGGAGGAGAGTCAATAAACGAAAACAAAACAAATGCAAAAACAAGACAAAATTCATGTAATTAGATAAAAACATTTAAGCTCAACGAGATACGATCAGGTTTTCTTCTTCCCTGTAGTTTGTTGCTTTTGCTTTGATTAAATTCAAAAATTAAAATAAAAACGAAACAATAGTAAAATATTCAGAATGCTGTCTGCCGTTTCTAGTCTATGAGTTGATTGAGAAAATATTTAATGAAAAATTAAATCATTTAAATTTATATAAAATAATTCAATTTCAATTAAGGCTCTTTTATTTAAAAATTTATTCTATTTTTCCAAAAAGAAATATGTACACATGTATATAAATTGAAAAAGCCAAAGAAGCGTTAAAGCCACAAAAGCAACATGGTGTTCCGAACATTTTTCATACCAAAAAAATGTATGTGGAGCATTGTGTATTATGTCTGCTATAAATATACATATATACGTACATATGTATATCTATACGTACATTCTTCCAATAAAACATATATGGCGGCGGCGTCTCCAAATGAACGATACAACAGCCATCAGAATAAAATTAAATGAAAAATCCCTGTAGAAAAAGTAGGCAGTGAAATGTTGGTACACAGAGTTTGTTAACCAAAAACACCACAACATGGCATGAAATACTACAAAAAATTTGGCAACATACATAAACACTTCAACTTACACACACACATACACACGCGCGCGCGAGTTATGTTATTTTAATTTTTAAATCAAAGAAAAAACGTCTGGTTTGTTTTACATTCAAATAGCTTCTGCTTTATTCAATAATTTTCTTTAAAAATCAAACTTATTGTTAAAATACAAAAATGCTTATCAATAAAAGTTCAATACATTGTTGTTTGTATAAAACTATGTTTATCCAATGATTCCAATAAAATATAAAAGTGCTTATGATCAAAATAGTTCAATACATTGTTGCTTCATAATTTCTGTTTAAAATAGTTCAATACATTGTTGCTTTATAAATTCTGTTTATTCAATAATTTCGTAATCATACATATAATTAGGTCATATGCAAAAAGTGCCTATTCTGAAAAGAGTTTGCTACATTGTTGTTTTTGTTTATTTCTTATTAATTTTATAGTTTTGTTTTGACAATCAATATTTTTACTTCCTTATTAATTTTTTATATTTAACTTAATTAATCTAGGTTATTAATAACTTATTCTAGGTGGTTTTGCTGGTGGGTTTGTTGTTGTTGTAGAAGTAGTTGCTTCTGTAACTCCTCCCCCCTTAGAATAAAGTGAAGGCCACAAGGAGGACGTAGGGGCCGGAACGTTGAGTGGACAGTTTGGTGTATATTGGATTTTTACTTTCTTCCTTATGGTATAAACTAGACCAATAGTAAATATGAAACTCAGTGTGCATACGGTTAGAAGAGTATAGTTGTATTTTTTTGATGTTGTTTCGTAGCTTTCTATTTGATATTTTCTTAGCTTATCGAGGCTTAGTTTATCCGTTATCGTTTTTGCGTTTACTTCAGAATATGTTAAAAGATGCGGAAAAAATTCATCCTTAAAGAACATGGGATTGTCTTTGTACCTTTCGCCGTTGATACTGATAGTGCAGTTGCTGTATTGAAGGAGAGCTGTACCCTGAACATCATACGTGTCATTGCTATAGTTAGTTTTTATGGAAGTTTTGTTTACATTGATGAAAAGTATATAGTTTGGTTCAGGCTGCATTATAAGGCTTGTAGTACCAACGTCTTCTATATCGCACAATGCATCTTTATTGTTAATTATTTGTGCAATGCAGGTAGAGTTAGTTGTGGATTCAGTCCATAGTGAATTTTTACAGTAATAGGAGTTCTCAATTCTTGGGCAAGGTTCGTCAAAAAGTTGAATGTGGTTTTTATTGTATGCTATGTATGGTTTTATTTTTATCTTTTTAGTTTCATTTAGAGGAAGTGGGATTATATGAAAAAGTTCATAGTTTTCTTCAGATATATTTGGTATTTGTATGTTAAAAATAATATTTGAATTGTTATAATACGCTTGCAATCCAAGTATTTCATATATTTGTTCTTTGGAGTTAATTTCTATTGACTGATTTTCCATATACTTATAAATTGCATCCAGTTCTGTAGTACTGAGTATGAACTTAGAAATTACATTAAGTTTGGCGAGAATAATTGCTTCAGCAATATTAGCTAAGTGATTATTTAAAAGGTCTATATTATAATTAATCTGACTGAAGTATTGAAGTTCGAAAAGTTGGTCATCTTCTTTTAGGATATTGTTTGCTAGTTTATTGATGTAGTTCTCTATTCTATCTTGTTCCTTGTTTATATGATTAGTGACGTTTTGTAACCTTTGCTGCATTATTGAGTTTAGTTGGTTCTGATTTGTCAGTAAAGTCTCGATATGTGTAGTATCTGTTTTGATGTTCTCTATTTGCTTGTTTATGAAAAGTGCGTCGTTTGTGTCCATGTTTCCTGTTATAAATTTGATAGCTGTGCCTAGTCCATTTATAAGTCCACGTTTATGTCTTTTGTACGGCATAAGGGTATGTACTTTATTTTCTAGTTCTTTAAGTTTTAACTTAGTAACTTTTGTAAAGCTCGTTGTTCTGTGAGCATTCTCAAAGGTGTTGATAGTGTCTTGAATTTTTTCGACATTTTTTGCGTATTCTTCTATGTTAACAATATGTATGAGGTTGTTGTGGTTTGTTATTATCCTTGCGGTGCCTAATCGGAATCTAACTACTTTCTGTTGTTTGTTTATTTCTCGTATGTCTATAATTTGAGAAAAGGCTAGTGGAATCCTGTGGATAGAGAAGAATATTAGTTGGGTGGTCTTTTGTGTATTTTTCTTATTTTTGACTTGTGAAATTTTCTGTAATTATGGTTACTCTATTGTTTTTCCTAACTTTGTGTTTCGTAAATCTAGGTGTCAATTTATTGCGTTTTGCTTCTTTTCGATATATGGTTTGGTTTTCTAAATTTTCCGGTTCGGAGCGGTTTTGATTCAGTTTGTCAACCCTAATGTTAGTTTCATTTTGCATTTTTTCCTTGATTTTTGGATATAAAATGTTTTGGAATTCATTAAGTTTCGTGATATATTCGTGTTCATTCTCGAATGTGACAGTGTTATTAAACTTAAAAGTTCTACCGAAGAATAACTCAAATGGGGTCAATTTGGTAGCAGAGTGTATTGAATTATTATAAGTTATAAGGGTTTCTGTAACTATATCGTCATGGTCTTCACTAAGATTGTTTTCTTTCCTGGTAGTTTTCACAATCCGGTATATTTCTGTCAGGGTTGAATGTAGTCTTTCTACAGGAGCGTTGCTTGTGCTCTGTTGAAATGAAGTTATATGCAGATGAATTTGAAATTGCCTACAAAATTCTTTAAAAATATTTGCTGTGAATTCTGAGCCTTGGTCAGCAACAACTTTTTTTGGAATACCGTAAAGGTTGATGAAACTTTTCAGGGATTTTAGTATACAAATAGAAGTTCTTGAAGGGAGTGTATATGCCGCTGCAAATTTTGAGAATTTGTCAATTATTGTAAGGATTTGTTTATTATTTATGCTGTAGATATCTATATGTAAAATATCTAAAGGTTTTAGAGGGGTTTCTGGTTTTTGGAAAATTGGTTTTGGAGGATTTCTGTCGTATTTAAGACTCTGGCATTTATCGCAATTGTTAATTGTCTGCGTTATTTTATTTTTCATAAAAGGAAAATAAAATTCTCTTTTAAGATGAAGTAGTGTTTCATTAATACCGCGGTGATTATTGTTTTCATGGTATGTCTTTATTAATTCTTCCTGTTTGTCACTCTCTGTTATATCTTCTAGTATTTCTGTACATCTTATTAATCTAAATATTTTACTATTGGCGAAAAATTGTGAATAAACTGATTGAATAATGCGAAAAGTTTCGTCATCTGTGAATATAGCTGATAACTTATTTGGGCTAAGAAATTTTTTGAAAATGTCTGTTATTGCCTCCTCCGTATATAAGGGTTTCCTAAAAATTCGACGTTGTTTGTTTTTGAATGGCATTATTACTGACATTTCTGGAGTTTTTGATGATTTTTCGAATATAAGCTGTAGGTTAAAGTCATTTAAGGGTTTTTCTGAGATGTATATGCCATCATTCAAATTTTCATCTGCTGAATGCACAGTGGTACCAGCTGTACCACAATTGGAAGCTATGTCATTTACATTTATATCTAATTGTTTAGGTGTATCTATTTTGATTCTACTTAATGCGTCAGCGTTTGTGTTTAATTTCCCTTTTTTGTATATTATTTCGTAGTCGAACTCTTCGAGCTTAAGTCGCCATCTGATCAATTTTGAATTAGGCTCTTTTAAACTCATTATCCACGTTAGTGGTCTATGGTCTGTCACAATAAAAAATTTGCGTCCGAAAAGGTAAGGGCGGAAGTATTTAGTTGCCCACACTATTGCTAACAACTCTTTTTCTATTGTTGAGTAGTTGCATTCAGATTCCGAAAGAGTGCGACTGGCATAACATATTGGTTTGTCATTTCCTATACGACCTTGGGATAGTACAGCGCCTAACGCAAAATTGCTTGCGTCTGTGGTAAGAATAAAGGGTTTCGTAAAGTCTGGGTACTGCAGGATAGGGTCATTAGTTAAGATTGTTTTACATACTTCAAAAGCATTTAGGTATTTGTCGCTAAAGTCTATGGTTTTACCTTTCTTGAGACATTCTGTTAGGGGTTTTGTTAGCTTAGAAAAATCTTTAATGAATTTTCGGTAGTAGCCAACGAGACCAATAAAGCTTTTTATTTGCTTCTGGGTTCTAGGAAGCGGAAAATTTTTTATCGCTTCGATTTTTGCAGGGTTAGCTTTTATTTCGTCCGTTGAAATGATATGTCCTAGGAACTTTGTCTCTTTTTGCAGGAATTCTGATTTGTCTGGCTGAATTTTAAGATTTGATGATCGTAGTTTATTAAAAACTAACTGAAGATTTTGTATATGTTCCTGTAGGGAAGTGGAATAGATGATAATGTCATCTAGGTATACAAGACATATTTTTCCTATTAGTTCGCCTAGAACATTATCCATGACCCTTTGAAAGGTCGATGGTGCATTTTTAAGTCCGAAAGGCATTCTTACATACTCGTAATGCCCACCTTCTACTGTGAATGCGGTTTTAGGAATATCTTTATCGTGCATCTCGATTTGGTGAAAACCGCTTGCCAAATCGAGTGTGGTAAAATACATACATTTTCCTAGTTTGTCTAGGATTTCGTTTATGTTGGGAAGGGGATACCTGTCGGATATGGTTTTTTCATTAAGTTTTCTGTAGTCTATTACTAGTCGCCATTTTTGTTTTCCGCTGGCGTCCAGTTTTTTAGGAACAATCCATACAGGAGCGCTCCACGGAGAGTAGCTTGGGCGTATTATTCCTTGTTTTAACATGTCAGTTATTTGATGTTGAACTTCAGTTTTATGTATTTGAGGGTATCTATATGATTTTGTATACACAGGTATGTCGTCAATTGTTCGTATTCTATGTTTGACCTGATTGGTGAACGTCAATTTTGAATTTTCTTTGAAAAAAATGTCTTTATAGTTACGGCAAAGATTAAATAAGTGTTTTTTCTCTTCACTGTTTAAATGTTCTGTCCTAAGTGTTTCTAATATATTATCATTTTGGTAGTTTCCTTCTTGAATTGTCTCAAAATTAAAAGCTTCTATGAAATCTTGACAATTGTACTTGGAAACTTTCAATGGTTGTTCTATATACAACATTTGTTGTTCGTCTGAAATGTTAATTATTTCAAGGAGACTGTGCCAATTTCTCGTTTGGTATATACCTTCTGGTATATAAAGTGAATCATTAATGAAGGTTTTTCTAACGTAGATGTCTCCATTTTTGACGTCTACTGGAATTTTTTTTATGACTTTAGAATTTTCAGGTATAATATGTTTTCCTGATGAGAAATTTGGCTTAAATTCTATAGGAATTGTTGCGTTTTTGGTTAAAATTCTGTTGCTTCCTAAGTCTATGTTGGCCTCTAGTTGTGAAAGTATGTCGATACCAATTAGTCCGTCAAAGTAATTGTGGAAATTAAATAAAAGAAATCTAAACTCTCCTGGTTGATTGAATTCAACAAAACTTTTGAGTTTCACCTGTTTATTCAGTTCGTATTTGTTAAGAATTGTTGTTATAGTTATTGGTCTGCACGTCTTTTGGTCTGAAGGGTCTATATATTTTGGGTTAATGAATGATGAAGACGCTCCAGTATCAATTAGGAATTTGAGCGGCCTTCCGAAAGGAGATGATATGTTAATATACCCTAACTCAGACCCATGTTTATTGATATCTAGGTATCCTGTTTGTTTTTCGAGGCAAAGTTTTGAAAATTTTGTTCGTCTTCAATGTTTAACTGATCGTCTTCTAATTTTTGGTAATGATCCAAATTTTGTTGATAACCTGAAGTTGGTGGAAAATAATCTACACAGTTATTGTTTTGAAAATTAAAAAGCTCTCTTTTATTATATTGATTTCCGGGTGCGGCAGATCGCATCGTGTGGTCAGTTCTAAAGGATCTTTGAGTTGTTGATGGTGCTTGAGTTTTTATATAACTGGAACCAGTGTCCATAGGCTCTGGTTTATTGTAGTCTTTGAATGTATTGAATGTATTACCTCTAAATGCGTTTTGGTTGTGATTTTGGTTAGAAAAATTGGAATTTATTCTACGTTGAATAGGTTGGGGATTATAATTTACAGTTGCTTTTGACTGTTCGGGGCGTGCATTTTGATTGTTGTAAGAAAACTGATTTTGTTGGGGAAAAGGTGTGAACCTATTATTATACTTGTTTCCACTATAAAATGAATTGGAAGGTCTAGGTTGCCATTTGTTTTGATTAATAGTGGGATCTGTTTTCATGTAGAATATGTTTTGTTCCTTAATGCATAAAGAAAAAGCTTCTGCTAATGAATCTGGCTTAGATGCTCTTATAGTCGAGCCTAGAGGTTCTCTTAATCCAATGAGGAAACTGTTTAAACACATTTCAGAATAAAGATCTCTTTTAGATTGAACTACTCTTTCGTCTCTTTCATGTATTTGAATATTGTTAAATAGGGATGCTTGAATTTCTATTATTTCGCTGTAAAATTTTTCCACGTTATTGAATTTTTGGCGAATATTATGTAGATCTCTAATTAAGGATGTTTCAGTCCTTTTATCCGAATAATGTAAGATGAGATTTCGCTTAATGTCATCCCAGTTGAGGGGTGTGCCATACATATTTAAGACTTCGTTGGCTTGTCCAATGATTTTGTTGCGAATGGCTCGCAATAATATTTGACCCTGAGGTGTTGCGTCATACGCTCTTATGTGAAGTAAAATTTCTTCGACGTTGTTAATAAATTCATTTAATAGTCTTGGGTTGCCTTCGTATGTAGGCAAATCTTTTATTGCATCAGGGATGCGAAGTGATTCAAAAGACATAATAGTAGGAGTGTTTGGGACATTAGTCGCTAACGGATTTTGTTGTCCGTTTAGAGGGGTAGACATGTTTTCTGTATTAAATTCTAACGATATGCCTGACAAGGGAGAATCTTCACTAATTGAGTTTAAGCTTCTACTTTTAAAAAGATTACCGAGAGAACTTGGATATGGTTTAAATGTAAGGCTTTTGGATGTTTTCCGTTTGCTCATTTAAACGCTATGCAATCGTAATATGAAAAATTAGTCAACACACTTAAGTTTGTATATATTTATTTTGTTTTAAATTAAAGAAAATAATTTGTTTATACAGATATTCTCTCTGTATTTACTAAATTTTAATCAAAAATTTTTTTTTTTGTATCTTTTTGTTTATACAGATATTCCCTCTGTATTTACTAAATTTTAATCAACAATTTTTTTTGTATCTTTTTGTTCATACAGATATTCTCTCTGTATTTACAAAATTTTAATCAAATTTTTCTTTTTTGTATCTTTTTGTTTATACAGATATTCCTTCTGTATTTATAAAATTTAATTCTATTTTCTATCTTTCTGTTCTGTTCGAAATATTATTTTCAAAAAAAATTTTTTATATAATAGATGTCACTTGTATTAAAAATTAAATCAAATTTGTTTGATTTTATATTTTTATATGTATTCTTTTTTTTTAAATGTTTATAAAAAAAAATTTTTTCTACTTTCCTCTATTTATAATTTATTTGTATTATATACTTTTCTAATCTGGAGGGTCCGGCTTTTTGGGCTACAGAATCGCAGATTTAAGTTTTTATTATACAGGAGGGTCCTTCGATAGGAATCGCTGTTGTGTTATTATGTTAAGGCTTTACAGGCCTGTTTGTTATTTATACAATTTTATTTTGTTGCTTTTTATTAAAAATTATATTTTCCACAATTCACTCTTGACTTACCAAACCAAGATGAGGGTCCTTTGCATATTCCTGGTGATAAGGAGTTGAAACTCGCCGACTTCTGTGCCAAATTTTGTTTCCTCCGATATTCCCTCGAAGTTAATGTATACTGTGATATTCCCTCACGGTAATGTTGCAAGCACGTAGTTTTTCTTCGATATTCCCTCGAAGTTTTTATCAGATGGTGCTGTTTTTTGTTTGGTGTTGAAGTCGTTCACTCAGGCGTACCGACTGCGCCAGTTATGTTATTTTAATTTTTAAATCAAAGAAAAAACGTCTGGTTTGTTTTACATTCAAATAGCTTCTGCTTTATTCAATAATTTTCTTTAAAAATCAAACTTATTGTTAAAATACAAAAATGCTTATCAATAAAAGTTCAATACATTGTTGTTTGTATAAAACTATGTTTATCCAATGATTCCAATAAAATATAAAAGTGCTTATGATCAAAATAGTTCAATACATTGTTGCTTCATAATTTCTGTTTAAAATAGTTCAATACATTGTTGCTTTATAAATTCTGTTTATTCAATAATTTCGTAATCATACATATAATTAGGTCATATGCAAAAAGTGCCTATTCTGAAAAGAGTTTGCTACATTGTTGTTTTTGTTTATTTCTTATTAATTTTATAGTTTTGTTTTGACAATCAATATTTTTACTTCCTTATTAATTTTTTATATTTAACTTAATTAATCTAGGTTATTAATAACTTATTCTAGGTGGTTTTGCTGGTGGGTTTGTTGTTGTTGTAGAAGTAGTTGCTTCTGTAACTCGCGCGTGATTATTCACTGAAGGACCAATACTAACAAACTGTTTTAAGTTGAACAAAATGGCAAAAATATCCACAAGCACATACACACACACGCACACACACACAAGAGCACAAAAAGTATTTGCCACAAAATGTTGAACGGAATTCACAACATCAATGAGTGGAAAAAAGTTCTCAAACACTGCAATAAAAAAGTTCAAATCCCCATTATGGTTATGATGGGGCTGCTAAAGTGTATCCAATACCAAATACCACTCACTACGTATACATACATACACGAACACGCAGTACGAAAACCGATACTTAATAGAGAAAATAAAAACTCTCATGCCCTCCTAGCCCTCCCTTTGCTCCAAGGAAAGGAAATTGCTAGCAGCACGCAATGCGCAGGTCATTTAAAGTGGTTGTATTTGTTACATTTTTTGTTGTTTTTCTTTAAATTTTTATCATTGATATAATATCCATGTATTCAGGTTTTTCTTATAAACTTAATTTCCTTAAGGAAAATTAGGATATTTCTTAAAATTATTTCATTAAAAAAACAAGAAATAATAAAATGTTGGTTATCGTAATAATTGACGAATCTGTGTTCTTCTGTATGATTGCCTCTTAGTCGTATTATATTTATTAATAAATAAATAAATAAATATTTAATTAATTTGGTTGTGGTCCGAATTTTATTAAAAATTATATTGTTCAGCTCAATCATGTTGCAGTTTTTATGGATGGAAAGCATTTAATAATTAAGTGTAAACAATAACTTGTTAATCGAAAATAAAGTTATGATTGTAATATTACCAAATAATCATAATTTGTTGTAGAGAACATAATATAGTTGTCTTGATCATTCGTAAACTATTTGTTTTCTTTGCGTTTCGTGCAAAAACGATTCATTGTTAATCAGTAACGTTCCTGAACTAAACAACGATTTTCGAAATAAATTTGCACAATTTTTAAACGTTGATTTGTCGTTAGTCTTTACTTCGATTTTGGCAAACCAAGCTGAGCACAAATAATACCAGAATTGCCAGATCTAACAACCGTATGACAAGTATATCTCTGTCCGAAAATGTAACCTAAATTTATTCTTATATGGAATTAGAGTAGAATTTTCAAATCGTCATATTTCGTTTTTTTTTTTTAATTTCTTTATTATTTAATATCAGCCAATTCACTCACCATATTCTCAGGGATCTCGAATTTCTTCTTTATAGAATCGACGATCTATTTAAAAAAAGGTCTCTTTACAGCATTGACAATCTTCAGTTAATACAGCTGGCAATCATCTCTCAACAGCATCCTCCCATTAAAAAAACAAAATGTTTCGATAGTATTTTGTACACAGTGTTCTTTACATAAGCTCCTTTAAAGATCGATGACTATTTTTCCCTTCGTGAAAAAGCATTCAGCATGTCTCAAGTTGGTTTTTCTTTTGCTTAATTATAAGAACGAGTTATGTGTCTTTTGAACAGCATCACAGTTTTGTAATTTTTATCAAAATAAAACGGCAACATAAAAAAATTCCTTATCGATAAGAAGACCGCAACACATACATATATGTATGTATATGTCATAAATTAAAAAATCAAAACAAAATAAATAAAATATCCTAAAATCTCTAAAACTGCAAAAGAGGTTATATTGAAAAAATAAACAAAATTAGAAAAAACGCTCCACTCTAGGTTTCAGTAACAAAAAAAAAACCAAAGAATTAAAATTTCTTATATTTAAAGTTCCATACATATAAAATGTAAATAAAATATTGATAACAAAAAATTCATTTCATAATAAAATTACGATTTACTTGTCGGCGAATAAGTTGCACTCTGCGCTTTTCCAGGGGCCACGGTTCACTATCAAATTCGGCGTTCGATCTGTCAAAAATCGTTAGTGTGCACCTAAATTATGACAGTGAAGATTGAAAGAAAAATCTTAGCGACTGATTTTTTCCTAGAGCTATTGCTTAACTTTTCACTATGCGTTGCCCAATGTTTTTACGTATAAGTCTGAATTTAATCAAAATTACTTTATTGCAATTTTAATGTAATCAGGTCATCTTAATTCAATTTGAAAAAAAATGAAATAAAATAATTAAAATTATCGTTTAAGGACGAAATTTACTGACGACTTTCGAGTATTATTAATAATTTAATTTATTTCATTAAAAATTTCTTCAAATAATTTTTTTTCCGAGTCTTAATACTGTGAGCCCTTCCTGTCAAGTTTATTACTTTGCAATTTTACAATGCGAAGAATACAAAAGAAAAAATGGCAATAGCATAAAAAAGCTTACATTTTCCTTATAAACAAAAGTCAAAATGGAGGATAAACACAACAATATTTAGCCCGTTCCACACTCCTGTATAAATGTATCCATATACAAAATTTATAATGAAAAAAAAAAAACAAAAAGCATTTAAGATTGCGTGCGCGTAAGGAAAATGAAGAAAAGAAATATAAGAACTTTATTACGAGAAAAAAAAAAACAAAGCAAAAACATAAACAAGAACAGCAACAGCAGCACCGCTACAACAACAATGATGTTCAAGAAAAAAACCTTAACTTCTGTATCTCTTCTAACCGTTTGTTTGTATCTGTGTCTTGTATAAATGTTCCTTATACTCTTGTATCTTATTAAACGTAGCCATCATGTTCTTCTGTGACGGACTATAAAGCAATGGAGGCCAACAGATAAAAAACAGAACTAAAAACCAGCAGGCTTAAAGCTTTAACATTTAATAGCCACGACTACCAGCAACCAAATTATCACAGATATAATATAATGTTGGATGTAGTGTACAAAAAACATACATAAATATATTTTTTACTTGTTTTTATACACAAAACGAAAAATACTACGTACAACGATACAAATCTACATACTGTGCAATAAATATGTATAATCTCGTCTGCTCCGCCTTTATAAATAATTCATGATATCTACACCGAAATGTTGATGATGCAAAAGATACGTACATACATAGATACAACATACTTAGGTATGTACATGTATGCATTCGTGCGTACTATATGCATTTGAATGTTCAAGTCTAACTAACCTCGTACATAGTTACTTAGTTTCGTTCATACTAAAGAGATTGATGATTATACATACTCTACTTGACGGTATTTACTTTATCCACTTGCAATTTCAAATGCGACTATGTACTCGCCCCGCCATTACACTAAAGATTTGCGAGAAAAAATGAACAATAAGGCAAAAAAAAAAAAAGAACGGAAAAAGTTTAAAAAGTGTGTGCGCAGAGTACGACAAGAAGAATAAATCTACGAAGCAAAACGTTTTTTAAACATCACTAAATACGTCAAAGTTTGTTTTTGTATGGAGATGAAAAACAAAAAAGAAAAAAATAAAAGTTTTCACAATTTTTACGTCAGGTTTTCTTTGCCGTCCCTTTTATTTTTTATCACCCTAAAAATTGTACTTGACTAAGAAAAATGTAACGACTACGAAATATAAAAAAATAATGATAAACTTTTTCAATGATGTTCCTCGTATTTCGTTGTTTAAAAAGTTGTTCAAGAACATGAACATGGTTCTTTAGTTCTTTTGTTTAGTATTAAGCTTTTTTTAAATACAACAGACATATCTTTGTTACCTTGTTCGTTACAAAAAAGTTTATTTTTGTACTTTAATTTAAACAGTTACTTTAAACAACATAGAACAGAGAAGTAACCCGCAACATGTTGCTAAGCAGAAATACATCAGTGTTGATCAACATTTTACTTGCACGTTGGAGCAACAATTTAAAATAAACAAAACCACTTGTTAATATTATAAAGCGAAATAGAATAGAATATTACTTTTAAGAATAAATAGAGGTTATTTCAGAAAAAGAAAATCTCAATTAATTAATTATATTTCAATGAAGGAAAATCATTCCTTCAGAATACAGAGTGAAAAGGAATAAAGTTTGAATTCAACCGCTAAAGTGAGTCAAGCTGACTGCCTAATTAGAACCGTTTATTTTTTAAGTGGTATAAGTCACTTGTTCAAGTTAATGATAACATAATTTACTGGTACATTTTCATTTAAAAAAATTATCACTATGTTGAGAACTAATGAAATTTTGTTCGAAAGAAGTTTTACTACTTAACGGTACAACTAACAGTGATTTCACTAGATGAAGAAGTAACTTCTATGGAGTCAAAAGAAAACAACGTAATAAATAGAAAAAAATATACTCTGAATCTTAATAAAAATAAAAGAAATAAAAAGGCATTATGGACTTGCTCTAGGTACCTCCAATATATATAACGTATTTATTTTAAAAATTTATATCAAAATACGCTTTCAGAGGACATAATGACGGCGATTAAATAATTTAGCCGTTTCTTTTGAAAGTGGTGTAAGTACATTTTTGACAAAAAGTTAGTTAAAGTTAACATTAAATGCAATCCACTATGAGATTTTTACCTAGAAACAGTTTCCAAAAAAATCCTTTAAAATTTTCATCATTTTAACAATATAAATTAACGTAGTTAATGAAATAACACATATAATTAGTTTAAAAGTGGTATAAGTCCGCTTTCCGCAAAGACATAATATTTAGTTTAAAAGCAATTTCACTACTTCATTTTTCACTTCCTCATTTTTATATGTGTAACAGTCTGAGATAACGATTAGTAGTCAGTCAATCTTTTCAAAAGGTGGCAACAATATTTTTTTTCATATTTAAACGCAAACTCTCAAATATCTCAATTTAAAAACAAAATGGCTAATTAGGTCATATATGATTTTAAGGATTTTTCAAGACATGAGTTTTGTGCATCTTACCCTCGTAAATCAAGATCAAAAAACAACTGCGTTTTGTAAAATTACATCCGCATAAAAATATAAATAGGAAAATAACGACAAGTTCCTATCCAAAAGTTTTTAATCTTAAAATTTTGGTTAAACTGTGTTCGCTTGCTTGTCAAAATATAACCATTCAGGGAGAGGAAAAAAAGAAGAGTTTGTACAATTTGTTCATAGTTACTAAGCCAAATAAAATTTAAGTAAGATAATAATTTGAATTTAATAAATATTTAAAATGAAATCATTTTAAATTTGTCCACAAAACTCATAAATTAACCAACAAAGCGAATATAATTTTCATCTTCAAATATTAAAAGAAAATTTGTATGATTTTTAGATTTTCTTTACAGATCTTCATTTGTTTGCAAATAATTTTTTTATTAACTTCTATATATTCCGGTATTAATTTTCGCTCATTACATTTCAATAAGTTAACGGCTGCAAAGATGTATCTAAACAAAAACCACTTGCTAACATGTTGCAGTATAAAAATGTGCTGCAAGAGGAGAGAAACTTTAGTAAAACGTAAAAAAATACCATCAATTTGGGCTACTTTGCAATCTTGTTTCCAAAAGTAATTTTAATTATAAACCTTATTTAGTGTTTACAAACGCTATACTTTACACTTAATAATAAAACTGACTCTTAAGACTTTCTTAAAAATTAATAAATATAACATTTTTTTTGTCTTTTGCAGAAAAACAACGTCTTTCATTATGTGTGGGTTGTGGTGGGCAAATTCATGATCAGTATATCCTGCGAGTAGCACCCGATTTAGAATGGCATGCAGCCTGTCTTAAATGCCAAGAATGTCGGCAATTTTTAGATGAAAGTTGTACGTGTTTTGTTCGTGATGGCAAGACATACTGTAAACGCGATTATGTTAGGTAAGTGAAATAAGAAGCGGGGAAAGAAGACAACAGAACTGTAAAACTTAGGATTTGTTTTGTACTTTGAATCATTTGTGTCGATGGTGTTTGTGTTTAGAGAATGAACATTTTTAGCCACATGCATTTTACATCTACACTGTCGGATAAAAGAGTATATAAAACAATATGATCAGTAGTTATCTCCTTACATCATGCTTTGCAAAGATTTTAGATATTCTTTTTTGTAATCTGTTACATATAATCATATAATGATAAAGAACACTCTATATATGTATATGATAATCTAATTTCACGGACATATTTTTTTAGGCTTTAGTTTTTTATTTTATTGAATCTTAACAAAAGAAGTTCACAATAAGTATTCAAATCTTATCTCTAAAATATTATATACTAATTATCACCAATATAATAACTAATTTATTGTATTCAAATAATAATAATAAAAAATTACTATCTACTATTGGGTAGGGAAAGCCGTCCCGCAAGTCTCGATGTATCAGTTTTTTTTTAGCCTCTGGTGACTATGAAATTGCAGTAAATTGCGTACAAGAGTGTTGGGATGGACGACTAATTTGTTTACGTAGTTGCACAAGTTTGTTTTTACTTCTTCGTGGATAGTGGGAACTTTGAGATCCCTATGTATGTTTTCATTTCTTATGTACTAGGGGGCGCATACGATATGACGTAAAATCCTAGACTGCCTTCTTTGTAATTTCCGGATGTTTGATGCGCAAGCAGTACCCCACAGCTAAATGCCTATGATCATACTGGCTTTATAACGGGTTTCTATAAAAATACTTTGTATTCCAAAGCCAGGGTTGAGTTAGGACTTATTAGCCAATGTAGTTGACGTTATTTTTGTCTCAACGTGACGGGTCCAAGTTAGGCGCCGATCTAGGTGGATACCCAAATATACCCTTCTGAGTGAAAAGGTTACGTGTAGCTTAATGATATGAGATTGAAGTTGTTCGGATGCACGTTCACGTGCGTATGACAAATTATTAGAGGCAAGTAATAATATAAGTGCGGCAAAATAAAATATATTTTTGGCTGGAAACAGTATTTTTAATATATTCCAAAATTAATAATATTATTACAAGGTTCTTTTTATCTATATCTGGTGTCTCAATTTATTAAAATTTCGACACTTAAAACATCTCGAAGAGTTAAAATGGCAAAATAATTAAATACATGCATTTTAATCGTTAATCGAAATGAAGCTCTTATCCAAAGATTTGAAGGATTGGTTGGTAAAAAATCGTGAAAATTGAATCAAATAATAAAGACTTGGCCAAAAAATACATTGTTTTATTAATAGAAGCAAGAAAGGTTGTTGAACTCTGTAAAATAAGAAAGTCAAATGGTTCTTTTAGGAAATATGATGGCCTTATTTCAATACTTGCGAAAGTAAATCCTTTAATATTTGCCATAGTGGTTCAAAGAGTTTAAACTTGAGGAGCAGCCCTTACTACATGTTGCTAAAATATGAAACACATTGACAATCGCTAAAAAAAAAAACGATGTTGAAATGACGGAATCATTTTGGAATTGTATTACTTGGTCAGATGGTTCCAAATTACACATACTGTTAAAGATGATATGGGGCTGCTTTTTAGGCTTAGAAGCGCTACGTCTAGTTAAAACCGTTTCCAAAATAACTGGTGAGCATTACTCATAGAAAAAATATTTTACGCGAAAAAACATCGAAAATTGGAATAGCCTGATCACAGTCCTGAGTTTCATATGCTCAAATAATTTTGACCCATCCACAATCGATACCATTGAGTACGATGGAAACGCGCACGGCATTAATTCATTTAGAAAAAATTGCATGTCGAACGGAGGCCGATTTTAAATAATATGTATAAAAATAAGGTCACACTTAACCAATGAGGGGGGCTACAAAATATTACGTTTCCGTTTACAAAACTAACAGCTTTGGTATAATGATACCTAAAAAATATTTACTTTAATGTTACAAGTTATATAGCAAAATGTGAAGTAAAACATTTTAAAAATTATCATTATAGCATAATCATTAATCCTTTCATTTGTTCGACAGTGTACATGCAACCACGCATTTTTGTTCAGTTACAATTTCGAATGTTTGCGAAAGAAATCACAAAAAAATGCAACAACAATCAACCTACACTTGTATGGGGCACAAAACTCGAAACCACAAAAAATCTTATTTTAGAAAAAACAAAACATCCATCATCAGTCATGAGCCTTTTTTGCATGTACTCGTATGAACGTGTTGTGTGTTTATTTAACAAATTAGTTTAGCCGTAGTAACTACTTAAATAAGCAACACTTTTGTTTCGTTTCTGTTGTATTGAAATAACAAATTTTCCTTAAATGCAAATAAGAATAATATTAATTTTTATTGGGCAAATATTGGCATGTTATAAAAAAAAGATATTTATAATTATTTGGATAAATACATAAATGGCTACGCGAATAATTGTTATATTGAATCGCAAGAGTGCTCTACATCAAAAGGAAAAGCAAATATTTTAATCTATAATATTAATAAGCCGCTTCCACACCCGCAGTATAGACCAGATCTCGACGAAAAAAATACACGATTTGGAAGCTTCAGTATTTAAGGAGTTATAAGCCATCTGCCGACTAAACCTAAGGTGGTTCAAAGTGTCCAATTTATTCATCAGAAGTGCTCTTTGTGTTACCAAACAAATAATTTTTAACATTTTCAAAATTATTTGCTTTCTTTATAATCAATATGAAATATTTATAAAATATTGCAACATCGTCACTCCCCTGGGATTGCATGTTAATTTTCTTACACGACCAGAATTAATAAACTTCGCAAAAATCTTGACACCTCTGCAAATAGAATTGTCACAGCGTAAGGTATCGGACAATTGAATTTTTTTGGAAATTCGAAAATGGTCTCATTATTGTTTAACACTTTTGGATAAAATTTGGCAACTTGTTTCTCATCTTCTTCCGTTGGGCTATCGTCCGTATATAACCTCAAATGAAATTAAAATATTTAACAAAATTAAAAATAATAAAATTTGTTAGGCTTTAGTTTTATTTTATTGAATCTTTCTAAAAGAAATTTACAACAGGTATTCAACTCTTATCTCTATTCAAATCTCATTAAACTATCTACTATTGTGTAGGGAGAGCCGTATCGACAAGCTCAATCTGTCTGTTTTTTTAGTCTCTGCTGCGGATCAATTCGCAAAATATTGCGTAAAAGAGTGTTGGTATGGAACGCGAGCTCGTTTGCGTATTTAGTCGAGAAAGTTTTTACATCTTCGTGGATAGTGGGAACTTCTAGATCTCTACGGCGGTTATCATTTCTTACATAGCATGTGACGTCAACGATAAGTCGTTAAATGCTAGACTGTCTTCTGTGTAGCTTCTGGATGATGTATAAAAGCACTCTGTAATCTAAAGCCAAATATTATCCAATGTAGTTGAAATTTTCTAAGTTTTGCGACTGTGCCCTCAATATGGCGGGCGGGACCAAGTAAGGCGTCGATCGAGGTGTATACCCAAATATTTCACGTGGGCATCCGCTGGAACGGCGGTATTTGTTGTTGTTATTGGTGCACAATTTTGCCTTTAGAAAGAAAACGTTACGTGAGCAGATTTCGAGAGCTTCACCTTAATTCTCCCCTTTTATAGGCAGTCCTCTAGCTTGATTCTCTTATAAATGCAGAGTGGTCTGTAAACGTTGGCTTATCAGCTGTATATATGATATACAATAACGGCCCTAGTACCACTAGCTTGACGTACTCCTGCACTGATTTTCCCATTTATTGAAGCTGATCCTTTGATCTTACTTTAAACGTTCTATCTGTCGAATCCAAATTTTATCAAAATGTTGTTTTCAAATGCCGATCTAATAATGGTAACGATTTTGTGGACTTACTCAATAATACTATGCTGGGCACGAAAACCAAACTGATGGTCCGGGACAATGTTTTGTTCATTAAGATAAGGAGTTAAACTTAAGCCCTTCCCCGATTTAGGGATCACAACGATTTGAAACATTTTCCAAATGATTTGCGAATGCATTTACATTTTCACTTACATTTTTGGCCCAAGCGCGGCCTTCAAGTCTTAGTGGAGATTCGTAGGCAATACGGCATTGTACGTAAGTGCCTTACAACTTTTCACAATCTATAATCCGTGTTTTTGGTTGGATTCAAGTTTTTAAATAGCTCTCCATAGCATAGTCATGTTTTTGACTCGATTTAATGCGTAGGGTTTTTTGACATTAGTTCATTCATGTGTGTGGAGAACGATTATTTTGCCACTGCTTTCTAAGCCTGCTCTTTTCAATGACCAGTATCTGTATTAAAGCTGGTGACCGCTGCGATTTTCTTTTAACTGATGACGTTGCAACTCTCAAAAGATAAATAGTAGGATGAACTGACTAATAACTGATCACATCTGATAACAAAGGCAAAATCAGTAACGTCTGCCAGCTTGTTAAAGTCTGTTGGCCAATAAGTGGGTTTACCGCCAGATATGTTTAAAAAACCAAAAATTAAAGACCTATAAAATAAAAGTTTTTTTTTTTTAATTGTAGTTAAAAGTAACAAAAACCTTCAGCTGTTTCCACACAAACAGCCAGAAACAAACAGAAAATATTGTATTGTACACAGGCACTTATTTTTAATGTAAATGTTTAAACATTTTATTAACATCTTTACTATAAAACTAATAAATTAACACTTTAGTCTGTGATTGATGGCTAATAGTAATAAAACAGCAGCAACAATAATAATATTTATGTATGCTAGACCATTGTTTATTAAATAAACAAATAACAACAACAACAACAACAACAGCAAAAGCAATAAATCAAAAGAGTTTTGCAAACATTAAATATTTAAATACAAGAAACACATGTATATGTGTGTGCTTGTGTGTATGTATCTTTAAACATTTGTTATTGAACTTGAAAATATTCATTCGTACTACAAAATATGTGCCCGTATTTACTTCTGTTACAATATTTATTTACTCTTTTCAGATTATTCGGTACTAAATGTGATAAATGCGGCAATTCCTTTAGTAAAAATGACTTTGTGATGCGTGCTAAAACGAAAATATTCCATATAGAATGTTTTCGGTGCTCAGCATGTGCGAGACAATTACTGCCAGGTACACTTGACTTCTTATTATATCAAATGTTTAATGTTTAATTAATAATTTTTGTTATTTTTCAGGTGATGAATTTGCATTAAGAGATGGTGGCATTTTGTATTGCAAAGAAGATCATGACGTATTAGAAAAATCCTCCCAAAGTAGCTTAACTTCATCATCAATAGAGAGCAACAATAATAATAGTTGTAGCAATAATAACAATCATTCAAGTCTTAGTAATAATAACCATTCCAGCGAATTGGGTTCAATGTCAGGTGAGTCTATAATTAATGCTTTAAACTATTTCAATTCGCATCATCTCACATAACCATATTTATATCTTGGCAAGAGTGATTGTGGGTTTTAAGAACTTTATTCAAGCATGAATTGGCAACACTGCGCATACCTAGAAGCGTGATGCTACTTATTCGGTAGCCATCACTGCCCTTGTTTGTTCACAACTTTTCAATGGGCGATCCAAAAGTTATTTGAATCGGAAACAAATCGGGCAAAAATCTCTTTATCGTTGCATTTTTCCGTAAAATAAAAACCGCTAAGCTCCCAAAAATAGCGAAAAACTACAAATGTTTTCACTGTTGAAAAATCTTTTTCCATCGAGACTTTTTTCTTTCTTTGAGTTTGAAAAAAATAAAATAATCCGAAGACGCTTAGGGCCTTTAAAGTTGTTCATATTACTTAAAGGTAACTTTAGCTAAAGTGAGTATTAAAGTGACATTTAACTATTATTTATTATTACAACTTCTCTGTAAAATAAAATATTGCAAATATGGCAGTACCAGAGCGTAAACCGATTACACACATTTTGCAAATTAAATAAATTTGTTTTTAAAAATACATAGTGGCAACGATCTATATTTTTTTTGTTTGTTAACTCGCAACAAACAATCATTTTGGTGATATTTAGGGCGATTATTACAACTTGACTTTAAAGTTCACATTAGTAAAAGATAACTTTAGCTAAGGTCAGGAATAAAGTGACCTTTAACCAAATGGAAAATAAGGCAGTGGCACAACCAAAACCGACTACTTTTGTCAAATTAAATTGGTTCTTATATAATACATAGTGGCAAGATGTCATTTTATTTATTTGTTAAATCCAAAACAAATTTTGGAAATAAATTGTGTATGTTTATTTATTATATGGCACAACTACTTACCAAGTTAATTCTTATTCTTTCTTCTTCGAAATATGGCAACTTTAAGTGCATAAACCTTGCGTTAAAAGTGAGAGAGGTAAGAAGATCATCCCTTTAGCTTATCGGTCAGTTTTAGCCTAAAGTATACTCATAATAACGAAAAATGAGTTATCTGTCCGAATTTTAATATTGGGAAGTTATAATAATGGCCCCTAATCTGCCAAATCATTCATTGTAGTAATTTGTCCTGATTAAACAACTGTTTTCATTAGGTTTTTTCATTCTGGGAGGAGGGTTATTGTGTAAATCGATTTAAATCGAACCGACTAATGTTATGAATGTCAATTAAAACACATAAATTTATTTCAAAAATGTTTTAATTACTATCGTTTGCCTTAACAAAAATGGATGCATATACGTAGTTAATTCGAGAAACAAATTTCCGAAAATCCTATTACAGAATGTAATTTTTAATAACTCACTTTTTTATTTCGAATTGAATAACATAATACGGTCCCATTTAAATTGTGTTATCAAATATTTTATTGTTCTTAACATATATAAAATATAATTGGGCTATGATTGTATCACAAACGTCTAACTCAAGGTTCATAATGTTGCCACTCTATCTTTTAATGCCGCTAACTCTACTTTAGGACAGGTAGTTTTGAGAGATCGCCCGAACATATTTTATGCCGTTTATAGTGTAGTGTAGTGGCTGAATGCACGGACATTTATTGTTAAAAGTTTTGCCGTCCTTATATCGCTTATAATTCATTAAAAAATCTCTTGTTTAACACCAATGCGAAAAATTCTTAGAAAAATAGAATTTAACTAAACAACGACTAAATGTTACTACAAACAAAACAAGCCGAAAACTTTGTACTCGCAACATCTAAACACAAAATTGATAAAACAACAAAATTAAACATGCGATACTAATATGAAATAGTAACAAGTAAAAATTGTGTTTTTTGTTGAGATGTGACATAATTTTTTGCTGCATATGTCGCACAACAAATGTAACATTATATCGCCGACATGATCTATTTGTTTGTATCGATGTCATCATCAGCACTGCAGTCAACAATCAGTAATAACAATAACAACAACAACAACTTTAATATCAAATGACAGCAAAGGTATTTACAACCAGAGCTGTAAAAATATGATTCTTTTCAGAATGAAACTGCGAAACATGAATTATGCTTTTTCGAAAACATTCCTTATGTCTAAGATATTATTTAAAATAAATTAGAATGAATTCGTTTCCTCCAAAAAATGATTTAAAATTAAATATCAATAAGTACATCGAGGATTCTAAACAAAGGAATTATAAATCGTTATTTCATTAATTTTTTAGATGGCACGAAAATCACCTCAAAAATAAAGCTATAAATATTGCAAAATTATCAAAGTATATCTTCCAGCAGTTTTTCCATAAAATGAAGCCTTTCTTTTTTTATTTCATTTTAATATAACTGGAAAAGAGAATGACAAATTAGAGAGAATTACTTTCGTTTACATCCTAGATTAATTCAAATGATTGAATGAATGCATTCAAGAATTTCTAATTGCTGATAGAAATTTTAATTCAAATCATTTTCTTCGTAAAATTTTATTTCATTATGAATGCATTCATATTTTAATTCAATTTGTATGTTTTCATGGCGAATTAAAACCAAATATGATTCATTCCCTTACAGCTCTGTTTAGATCAACAGCAAATAGTAAAGTACCAACTTCGGAAAAAGAAAAGGGGAAAGGAAACAAGATTAAAAGAGCAATACCGTCAAACTAAAAATTTATATATATAAATAAGACAAATTTGGAAAGATAAAAAAATGAGACTTATTGGCAGACTTTCCAAACAAACTAATAAAACCTAGACGAATTTTTAATACCCTAAAGCCAACAAAAAATAGTTACAATAACAACTTTTTCTATTTTACAAAAAAGAGGAACATTGTCTGATTTTACACTATGGAAATTGAATAACAGACATTTTTTGAATACTCTTTTAAGCTTGCTCAAAACTTTTACATTTAAGACGGACAGAAGCTCTCTTCCCGCTTTGTAGTACACAGCCAACATTACTCAAATGAGAGCGACGTGAGAAAAATGAAAGATGAAAATTGAGACGAGTGGAGAGAGAAATGAAAAATGTATAGTTCAGACGGTCCTGTACTACACACTATATCTCTTCGGCCCATCCTCAACAAATCGGTCTGCCGTAAATATCCGGCAGCACACTCTCCAGCTTGAAGTTGCCATCTGGTTTCTCGCAATCAGAAATGAACATGAGTAATCTGCAAATAAAAGTTCCTATTTTGTATGTATGAATAACAAACTGAATAATATTTAAGCGCCTTTCACACTATCACACATCAGATAAGCTCTGTTTATTTTTGGGAAACTTTCTAAACGCTGAAACTTTTCATTTTATCAGGGTTGCATTTTTACAGAAGCAAAGAAAATACCAAAAGCAGGTGACTGGTTGCCGCCGTCCGCGCACGGACACAAAAACTGCTGCTGAAAACGTTTGTACTTTTTTTGCCACTTCATTGCGCTACTGTTGTATAAAAAAAATGAGATGCCGAAATTTCCCAAGGGCGCCGGTGGTTCTACCCAAAACGGTTTAGCCATCGCCGCCGAGAGTATCGTTTCGGCTTCTTTCTCTGTTACTTGCTCGAAGTAAACAAACACGTTATTTTCATTTAATTTCAATTAGAATTCTTTCAGTTTTTATAACAGTCAGAACAATTATTATTTGATTGCTCTCTACAAAATCCCAACTGAAAGCTCTTAACTCTTGTGGAATAGTGTGAAAGGGACTTCAAGAGTATTAATTTTAATATTTAAATGATTATCACGATGAAGTCAAACAAATGAAGACGGTAATGAATGAAAAAAACAGCCAACCAGTGGACTAAACGCAAATAAAAAAAACAAGAAAAAACGTGCAAAATCAACAAATCATATTCCGCAGTCACATAACAAATGTTTGAATATTTCAGTCAAGCGTTTCTTTGCAATCACCGGTTCACACATACCAAGTTTGAGCTTTTAGGAGCGATTTTGATTTTGTATTTTCGTTCGCAATTGTAAACAAAAACAAGTTCTAAGCAACCAAAACAAAGGACAATTTAATAAAAGTTTCGAAAAAATCACTGCGTTTAAAAAATGCAAATCTTTAACAATAAATGATGAAACAGAACTGGGGCGTAACGAGTCTTGCAATACAATTTGACATTGAAAAATCATTTGAGATTGAAAATAGAGATTCTATTTTCTTTTGCCGCCGTTTCAATATATTCCATAAATGTAAAGTTTTTTTCTAACATAAGTTTGTGAGAAACATCAAGTGCAGTAATAAAACACGTTGCGGCTTTTATTGTGGCTCTTCTCTCTATCACAGCGATTAATGGTTAAAGATGCAGACGTATTCTGTTCCGTCATTCAAACAATAAATCAAATAAAATGTTGGTACGAATGGTAACGGGATACGTAATAGGTTTGTAATATTTCAATCCCTCACCAGCACGCCTCCTAAGGGCTTCCTTTATGGTGCTAGGTGATATATGCGACCATTTTTGTTTTAGATTTATATGGCACGCCTGAATCGAAAAAGGAAAGTATAGTTAAGTATTCAGAAATATACCATAGATGGCGGTGCAATCCGGCCGCTCCAATTTTCGGTGTATAGAGTTGTGGACATAAAAGAAAATAACATTTGCCAGTTTCATATCTTGCATCTGGTACTTTAAAGTGACCATTAGACAAGCCAGTATAATTCGTCATGAATTCACCAATTTCGTTGTCCACGGCGAACTTGTCGACTCGCTTGTTTGTTCAACAGCGATTTTGATAAAAATTCGACTTTGTTCATAAACAATTTTTTTTTTTAATTTTTCGGTTTTTTGGAGCTATTACGAAATATTGGTAAAATTTAAATATTGTGGTGGATCTTCACAATTTAATGAAAAGAGTTTTTTTTTTGAAAATTTTGCTTTTGTATAAAATTTACATTTTTCGCTCAAACATTTTTTTATTCTAATTTTTAGATTTTAAGTTGAATTTTTTGAAAGTTTCGAATTTTTGGCAATTTTTTTTCTGCAGTTTGAATTTTTTCAAAATTTATATTTTTCAGAATATTCTGTCATTTTTGTAATTTAAAATTTTTAAACTATAACATAAGTAGTTTTTTGTTGTGGTGAATTATAAAATTATATTAGAATTTGTTTATTTTTTTTTAATTTTTAAGATTAATTGACATTTTTTTAATTAATAATTTTTATGATTTTTATTAAATATTTTGGTAAATATTTTGTGAATTCACCATTTGTGGCGAATATTGATTTTTCGTCTCTTCGCAGAAATTACAAACTTGTGGTAAAATTTAAGTAAAATATGGTCAAGTTTGCTTTTTTCCGAAAAATTTCGGTTTTTCAATAAATCTTTTTTTTTACATAATTTTGGTTATTTCAGTTTTTCGACTTTGTGGTGATTTAAAAATGTTGGAAACATTTCGCATAGTTTCAATTTTTGTTGTGAAATATCGTTTTTTGAAAGAATTAATTTGATTATTAGTTTTTGAAATTTGGATTTTTTTAATTTGGTCCAACATTTAGGTCCGTAAGTTATCTGGGGCTCTCGGGATGATAATATTTGTAGTGGGACTTTATTGCATTTTATAAGGATTCAGAATATGCGAATTTTATAGGTTTGTGTGTAAATGTTTCCCCTCAAGAATGAAAGTACAAACATAACAGAAAAATGGGTTTTAACCCATATTCCGGAAACTTGTGGACCGATATTTCTAATTTCAAATAGCAAATTTGCCACACGCACTGGTTCAAGTGCCAAGATCCTAAGTTGTCTAGTGCGGTCAGAAAGTTTATTTCGACATCGGGTTGGGTTGGAAATGGATACTGTAGAATTTGCAAACCTTTTCATTTTTGTGAAGGGTGTAAAAACGCCCATCCTCATAATAGAGATTGACCAGCTCTTACGATAGGGTTTTTATCTTATGAAAAGGCAAAAAAGTTTCAACACTTTCAAAAAAAAAATTTTAATACACAGTACGAGTTTTTCGAACTCTTCATTCAAACATATTGAATCAATCAATTTGATCAAATCAATGAGAGAATGTTGTTGGTAATCCACAAACCACACAGTTGTTTGTATGTGTCCACATTTTTGGCTTTCTGTTGTTGTATTTTCTGTTTGCTGATGCCTGCCTGCTTTACGTTTCCCTCTAGACGTAATACGAGTAAATACAAAATTTTGTATTTGATTTCCAATCTGCATTTATTTGTCAAACTATTGAAATTTACTACAAATGTTCTCCGTTGGCTGACTTTTGCCCAATATGGCGGTTTTACTCGTATATTGTTATGATAATAGAGAAGGCGGCTGTTTTGTTTTATGTTATTTTTTTCAACTACTAAAATAGGAACGAAATAAAAGTTGTTTTGAAAGATGTTTAGTAAAACGTTTTTTTTTTATTTCATGCAAAGAAATTCATTGAAAAAACATAAATTATCGAAAGTGTGTACGCGATGTTTATTCGGGCGGAATTGAGTAAATGGAGAAACATTTCTTCCAGTTTTAGTGAACACTATACGTCTGCCGGTAGTTACACCTGACGGTATTTCATGCTTATATAAGCTTTATTTCGCTTTTTTGTCTGAAATATTTGTTGCCCACATTCGACCTTAGCCAAACTTTTCCATAATGGTTCTGGGCTTAGCTACGAAGTAAGTCACAGTAGAGCGCAGCCCATGGGTAAACAAGAGTGGAGCTTTGAGAGTTGTCGCCTTTAAACTCCTTTCCTGATCGTCCCAATTTTAGCTCATTTTTTGTTGTGAGTTTCATTTGTAAGAACTGACTTTTCGTAACTTACTTAGATTCGTACATTCTGCTAACATCCATCTTATATTCCGCTTTAGCTACCTACCTAAGAAACTATCCATTTGATATTCTTCATTTCGCGTCTTGATCGTTTTCGCAGTGCTCGTCTGTGCTAAGTAAATTGGTAAATATATGACCCCTCACCCGACTTATTTGGGTGGCAGGAGAGTATACACAGATACTTTTTTAACTGAAGACCGTGTAAAAAGTGATCGGCATCCCTTTCTCATATTTTCTGAATGCTCTTAGTTACAGCAACTGAACCGTATTTTTGCACACCTGAAGCCTATTTTCGATTATAATTTTCAATATGTTGGTATTAAGAAAGATTATGTCTCGTTAGATTGGGCTGCGCCAGCGAAATTAATTTGACCAACGTTAAATCGGTTGACCCAACTAAGTTTCCGATTTTACAAATCTCGATTTAAATGACATAATACTTAATTTGTTACCGAAAGGATTCATAATTCGGTTTATATAGGGTGACCAGATAAGACCGATAGGAAAACAAATTTAGTTAAACAGCAACGGTATCAGATATCAAATTGATTCTGGTTAAATTTTGAAGCAAAATTTATGCCCCTTTATGTGGAATAGCAGATCATTCAAATGGCCGCCTCGGCTTCTCCTGCAGTGCTTTAAGATGATCTTTTCAGGCTTATGTTACAAGTTCGATTTTTTGCTAGTTGGATTTTTTTCTGTAAATTTTGGATTTTTTGCGATATTTTGTTAAAATTAAAGTTTTTGCTGATTTTATGTTGAAGTTTTTAAAAACTTTGACATTATATATCTGGAAATTTTCGCGGGATTTTTGTTTTTCGATTTTGAAGTAAAATTTTCAGAACTTTTTTTAATTTGTTTGATTTTGATTTTTTTAATTTTCAAGGTGTAGGTTCGTAATTTCTCGGACTACTTCCAAACCCCTCATTAGAACAGCCGGAGAGGAATGTATACTCGATGAGGATTTCGAATATATAATTTATTAGTTTAGGAGTCAAAATACGTACTACACTCCCAAGAAAAATTATTTGTGGCACATATCTCGGAAGAGCATAATCTTTCCAAAGCTACATTAAGAATTGGTCTATGGGACCGCATATAATTATTTTAGAAATTATAGCCAGAATGACAAACATACATACATTTTCCGTATAAAAATAACGCATTTTAACAAAGAACAAGATTAGTTTTTTTAAATAAATATAAAGTCGCCTAATAAGAATTTGTAAGCTCTTGTTCTTTTATCACGTAGTTGGTTTACCCGTTTCAGTTTCTTTTTCTGCCATAAGATACTCATTTATATGTAGATAAAAAGTCCAAAGAAAAAGTCCGCAATTAGATAACAGCATGTAATTGCCTTGTGAAACAAGACCTAATTATCAATACTTTTTGATTGGTTTGAAAACAAAAAAAGATCAAATAAAAACAAAACACGACTAATAACTTTTCGCAAAGTAAAGGGAGTTCCAAAGCTCCCGAGAGTTGAAATTATTAAAAATCAATTTATTTTTACAAATGAGCAATTAAAAAGAAGTATCAAAAGTTTAAAGTATTAAAAATTATTGAAATATTAGATGTTGGACACTCTATCCACCTTTTAAAAGTCGTCGAAAATAAAATACTGCACCAGTTTGTGAGAGGGCTGCTGAGAATTCAGCAGTTTTTTGCCCAGATCGTGCTACTCACCGCCATTCGATTACTTTCTCTGGGAGTTTTTGAAGTAAAACATTTACGTTATCCAGACCACGATCTCCACGACGGTTTACAGTTAAGAGCACGTGAGCATGTGCAAGCCCTCTCCCATGGAGGATTATGGCTTGATTCTCTATTCCAGTCACTTCTGGCACAAATATTGTTTTAATTTTTAGGGCAAATAAGCGATTTGTAGGAATTATTTTATTCGCGGTGTGGTCAAGGAACAACCGCAAATTTTTAAAATATCAGCCACCTCTCGTTAAGAAAATGTTTAATTGTTGTTGCCAAAAAAAAGAGTCGAATCAATTGATCGTTGTTTTTTAAAAAACATTATATTCACTTGTTTGTCTGACAGTTGGAATTTACTTTGATGTTGACTGTTGAAAGTGCAATGAAAAATGCACAACAATTTTGCGCCCGTACTGGCGTCAGAAAAACAATTTATCTGCACATGTGTTGTCGATATCTCACAATGGGTCCCATTCGGTGTTAAAGCAGCCACAAACTCATGAAATTTAAGCAATTCATTGATTGATTTGTCGTGCATACTCGTACTTCTTGTACGTTTTGATGTCTTTGCTGTTGTTGTTGATATAAAATTGAATAGTTGGTGAAAAGCCAGACATGATTAAAATGTAGAATTTTTTGGTTTTTGATTTTTTATAGATTCTGGCAGCGAATCGGGCTCACATAAAAGTATTAGGGAGAAAAGACCATCGGGACCATCGGATGGTAAACCAACCAGAGTAAGAACGGTGCTCAACGAAAAGCAATTACACACATTACGGTAAGTAAAAAATATAATTACATAAATATCTGTGCAAGTACACTTGCGTTTTTCTGTTTATTTAATTTATTAATTTTAATTTATTTAAGAACCTGCTACAATGCTAATCCGCGACCTGATGCGCTCATGAAAGAGCAACTGGTGGAAATGACTGGACTTTCACCGCGCGTCATACGAGTGTGGTTTCAGAACAAACGGTGTAAAGACAAAAAGAAAACCATACAAATGAAATTGCAAATGCAACAGGAAAAGGTGAACGAGCTTTAGAATTTAAAATAAAGTAGGTTTTGAATAAACATATTTGGTTTTCTCTCTTTTGGTGTTGCAGGAGGGCCGCAAACTTGGCTATGGTGCAATGCAGGGTATTCCTATGATAGCCAGTTCACCGGTTAGACACGATTCTCCTTTAAACCTGCAGGGTATGGATGTGCAAACATATCAACCGCCATGGAAAGCTTTGTCCGACTTTGCCCTTCATGCTGATCTCGATAGCAATGGTGCCATAAACACCCATACACCAGCATTTCAACAACTAGTCAATCAGGTTGGTATAGGAATTTTAGTTGGCTCTTTTTCTGATTTTTTTTTTTCATTTTAACTTTTACTCTCCCGGTGGTTAGAGTGTGTAAACTTCACTTAAGATCTTTTCAAGTTTGAAACTGTCACCGGTTCCAATGTAGTGATTTCCACTCGATATTGGCGCTCTGGGAGTGCATTTTTTCTAAGTTTGGCTTTTCGCTTTTGTTGTGTTTTGCGATTTTTTCATGGAAATGGAAATGGACATGGACATGGACATGGACATGGATATGGACATGGACATGGACATGGACATGGACATGTACATGGACATGGACATGGACATGGACATGGACATGGACATGGACATGGACATGGACATGGACATGGACATGGACATGGACATGGACATGGACATGGACATGGACATGGACATGGACATGGACATGGACATGGACATGGACATGGACATGGACATGGACATGGACATGGACATGGACATGGACATGGACATGGACATGGACATGGACATGGACATGGACATGGACATGGACATGGACATGGACATGGACATGGACATGGACATGGACATGGACATGGACATGGACATGGACATGGACATGGACATGGACATGGACATGGACATGGACATGGACATGGACATGGACATGGACATGGACATGGACATGGACATGGACATGGACATGGACATGGACATGGACATGGACATGGACATGGACATGGACATGGACATGGACATGGACATGGACATGGACATGGACATGGACATGGACATGGACATGGACATGGACATGGACATGGACATGGACATGGACATGGACATGGACATGGACATGGACATGGACATGGACATGGACATGGACATGGACATGAACACGGTCATGGACATCGACATGCTTCAGACGGGAAATATGTTTTAATGCTTTATCATAAACATTTATAAACAGGTTATAAACAGGTGCTTGTACATCTAGCTCGTCTTCAGAGTCTTGTAATTTACTTCGCTCTACAACAGTGCATGTGTTCAATGAACTTATCTTTAGTGTAGACACATTCATCTACTTTTCAAAATTCGTCAAAGCATTTGATTGAGCAACATTCGCCTGCGTTGAATCAGAGATGGTAAAAAGGTGAACTATACAGATTGAATACATCTCTAGTTGGAGTGTTTCAAAGCTTATGGGAATGCAATTTGTATAGAAACAATTATGAAAAACCTGGGTCTGCGAAATTCGTCCGGTTATGGGAGCCGTGCGGTATGTGCGGAGCTGTATGTGTATATTTCTACTAATGATTTTTGGCAATTAAAAAACAAAAGAAATTCAGAATTAGGGAAGTCATTCGCTAATTTGTATATTAATACAGGGTGCGGCAGCATAACTCGGTTTTGTTAACATAATAAGGTCCATTGTATGAATCAGAAAATATTTAGAAGGTAAAATCAGGTAGATGACATACACTGTGTAAACTGATTTCTGGCCTTTGTAATGCCCCTTGCCAGCATAACAGGCGTTCGTCCTGGCTGGTCTTCAAATATTGTTGGGTCCTTGGCCGGTTCACATAAACACGGGATTTCAAAAACCCCATAGAAAATAACAACAAGAGATCAAATTTCAGCCTTCGATGTTCTTGAAGTGTGCGCCGTTTTGTTGGATCCAAATGTCCCCTGAGTTCAACTCATCTAGCCGTGGGAAAAAGAATTCCTGTGGCATGTTTACATACTGCCCCGTGAATTTACGCGTAGTGGTGCTAATATCTCAATTGATGCTGGGATTGTGATTTTATATGTTTATAATATTGAACGCATTTTATAAATTGTATAAAAAATTTTAAATTTCTTATTAAAAAATTATTCAAATGAGTTGAATTCTATTTCCATATTTACCTTTCTTAGTAACTCGTTATACGAAAGATTTTTAGGAAGTTATGGTGAATATTAATTTACTCAACTTTACTGGAAAAGTAAACGAACGAACTTTACTTTGAAATACCTGTATTTCTATTTTTCTTAACTTATTGTTACTACTTTGAAATATCCAGTATTATAAAAGTAATTGAAGATGTTATTCTGTCTATTATTGTAGATGCATGGTTATGATTTGAATGGTATGCCTCCCTTGCAACCTCACCAACAGGGACCACATCCGCCGCCACCAGGTCATCAAATGAATGGGCCACCTGGTGGTAGTATGGACTCAGGAATTACCTCACACCACCATCCAGACAGTACAGATTCCTATGTGACCTATCTGGAGAGCGATGACAGTATGCCAGGCAGTCCGTAGAAAAACGAATCCAAAAGTATCTAATGTGCTTCTTTTGTTGCTTCACAAACAGAAACCAAACTAATGTTGACGCCATCATCATCATCCACCTCATCTTCCTCTATTTGTGCATCATCAACATTATCGGCATCAACTTCAACCGCCACATCCATATCATCACCTCCAGGAACCTCTTTGGGATTTGCAATTGTGCACAACAACAGCCATAATGGTGCGCTTGCTGACAGTTTCACATCAGCCACGGAACACCTCTTGGTAATGCTGCGAAAAGCTACTGGCGTTTCAACACCCCCTTCAGCATCACAGCAAATACATCCGCAAAGTGCATTAGCACGATCGGCAGGAATTCTGTAAAGTCATAGTGTACATATGTGTGGTGGCAGTCAAAATTAGGGACTGTGCAATACAACCCAAAAATTGCCCTTTTCCGATCTTTTCAAATAGATTTAAACATTTTTTTTTTCAATTTCCAATTGAAATCTAACCTCAAAAATGGTACCAAAAATTAAATATTTCAAATATTAGAGGAATATTAAAAAAATTATTAGTTAAAAAAACGCAACAAATAAATAAAAGAAAGAAAAATTAGGGACATTCAAATTAAGACTTTTATTATTTTAACATTTTAAGTCGCAACAGTTTTTGTTTTAAAACCCTTAAAAAATTTTTCTAAATACGAGGGCGGACCCCAGAACTACTCGACTGACAAATCTTAAAAGAACACTTCCGTGCTGGGTCGATCGGTGAATCAGACGTTGCAAGCGAAAATAGCAGGCATTTCCAGAAATGCCTTTGCGTCGATTCATAAATATCGATTATTCCAAATAATGAACTGAATGGGGAGAACCGTGTCCAAAGAAGGCAAACACAGTTGCAAACGTCAGCTATTGTAATCTGTAAAATCAATTGTTTAAATTTCAAATTCCCACGAATCCTACTTTCCATATTTAGCCCTATCGAAGACAGTTCTCCTTCTAAACACAGCTCATGGTTCATGGTTCATGGCTCATGGCTCACTAGGGAAAGATTTGAATATCTCTTAGGCAGAAGTATTTCGTGCTAAAAAGAGATGTATGTTTAAAACATGAAGAGATATTTTCGTAGAAGTTCGGAAAAAGTTAGGGTGCTTTAAGCTTTACTTTCGTTATGTTAAATAAAAGAAACAAATTATTTTAATTTTTGTATTTTGTAACCATTACAACGCGAATAGTGCAAAGGATGACCCCAAACAAAAACTGTTGCAAATAATTAAAATGATTTAAAGGCCCCCTTTAAAATACCAATCGATTTGATTTAAAAACAAAAGAAAATGAAACGTTAAAAAATATAAAACAAAAATGCTCATCACTTAAAAAGTTAAATATTTTTTACTTTAAAAATAAATTTAAATGAATTGTACATTTTTTTATTAAATATCTTCATATTTATGTATGTGTATATATAAAAAGAAAAAATAATCATACTTAATTGTAAATATATTTCAATTCTTACTTTTCTATTCAAAATTTGTTTTGTTTTTCTGTTTATTAATCAATAAATATCAAGTGAAAAGTTTTTAATAGAATTCAAATTCAAACCGAACAGAGAACAGAAAACATCCAACAACAAACATAAATACACACACACACACACACACACACACACACACACACACACACCCACACACACACACACACACACACACACACACACACACACACACACACACACACAGGCACACACACAAACACACACACACACACACATACATATGTACTATATCGTCGTATTCATTGTAAGCTGAAAACAATTGTGTACCATATATTAAAGAAAAATTAATAATTACTAATTTGTTTTAATATTAAAAAATAATCTTATAGTAATTAAAAAACAAATTAAGTAAATAAACAAATTTGTTATATATTATTATGTAAAATTATTATTGTTTTTCTGTCTTTCGTTTTTCCTTTTAGTTACTCGAATTGATTTATTATGCCGATTCTTATATTATTACCATTAATTTAATTATAGATTTAGATAAATAAGTACCGCAAAAAAAAAGAAGTAAAGTAAATAAAACAAATGTTTATATATTCATAGTTATGTAAAAAACAGAAAAAATAAACAATTTCAAAAACTTAAACTCTGTATTTTTAAATTTTTTCTGAAAATTAAAAAAAACAAAATAATTTTTAGTATTCATAGAAAATGTTTGAAAAAGAAAACAAAACAAAACAAAAAATAAAAACAAAAATATATTAACAGTAACGTTTCTGACTTTTATTTTGACGATGTTGAGCATTTAAAAGAAAAAAATTATATAGATGAAAAATGGGAACTAAGGACTATTCTGAAGCTTTTCGTTTGTGTAGCTGGGTTACTGTTTGATCAATCGGAAAGGTTTAAAAACTTGAAAGATACATAAATATCTGTAATACTAAAAGTGCTTTTTAGCCACAAAAGCAACGAGAAGTCATAATAAAATTCCTAAACTGATTGATCTACATGCGCAAGTTCAAACAAAATAATGTTCGCAAATTTTATGCAGTTTTCACATTTATGCAACTCTGCGATATACTCGTTTGTATGATATTTGATCAAGACTCGAAACTAATAACGGTTAATTCTCCTTTTGTTCTTATATTCGTTAAATGCAACGCCACCTGTTAGAAGTGAATCGAATAAACTATTGTTATCAACATAAAAATGTTATTAAATAATATACAATTATTCATTTTATAACCAGCTGATAGCAAATTTGTGGTTATACGGGTTTTCGATTAATGAAGTTTCCCATTAATTCGATATTAATAAGTCAGCGGTTCGCCGAATGGCCGCGATATATCGTCAACGAAATAATGTAGAGAAAAAGTCAGAAAGTAGTCGACCACGTACATCTGCTGATTGAAAAAAAAAAATTAAAATCTTAGCACAAACGCATAATTAGAAATTCCTATTGGCATTTGCACTGCTAGAAGTCGATTAAAAGAGCCAAATTTATTAGCTAGAAGACCAGCCAAGAAACCATTTATAAGTAAGGGCAATAAGAAAAAAACGCCTTCACTTCGCACAATGCTGTTTTGCCATCACACAAACAAATTCAACACAGGCAAAATTAAAAATATGTGTGTATGCAGTCGTTTCTAAACTGTGTTGAGAACATGGAAACAATATCGATGGGAAACAAAAAATGATGCTCAAACTGTACAGAACCTATACACGTATTCTCCACACAGAAGACACGAATAATTTCTCGCTCTCTCCATGTGCAAACAAATTTGTGGTTAGTCAAGACGGTATGTAAATAAGCCGAGCCACAATCCTGAGTATCAAATCTCATTCAGTTGCATTTTTTGTCGCTATTGTACGTTCATCTTAATTTAATAAATTTTAAATAACTTAAAATAAAAAACAAATTCCGAAAGCTAAGCTAAAAAGAAGCAAATTTAAATACAGTAAATGTTAATGTGAAATGCTTTTATATATTTTTTAGTGCTGTTGACATTTTTATCCATACTTTAGTTCCAAGCACAGATATAATTATAATTATTTGATTTATAAGTGTCTACTTAAAATTGTAAATTTTCAATACTACGTAATCAGCAAATTATTTTGTTTCAATTAATAGCTATAGGGAATAGTGTCTCCATCTAGAAGTGAAAAATAGCGATAATAGAAAATAAACGCTTCAAATACAACCTTGTGTACAATACTAAACTTCACAACCAATTATTTTGCCATTAGGTACCACTAGGCCACCGCCGACCATTTTTATTCATATTTCCGCCGCCGTTGTTTCATGGCACTAAAAACATGTTTTGGGAAATATTACTTTTATATTTTAGTTTATACTTTTTGACAGACTATCAGATATGATATGTAATTTCTTACTGTGAACCATGGAATATTGATAACAGGTAGACTCCGGGGCGAATTGAAAGTTTTTCCGGCTTATTTTCGGATTACAAACTCCATATAAAAAAGTACCGGAAACGGCGAACAATTTTTTTCTAAGGAAATTCACATTCAATGAGCTAATAAGAAGTCAATAGCTGAGCTGGTGAGTTTACATGCTATAATTAGCCTTACTTTAAACTTTATTGTTAATATGGCAGCTTCACAGCCATAAATCTGTTCAGACATTCTGTATTTGCTGTTCTTAGAAGAATATGGCTAGTAAAGACCGTCGCAGTTCAAACAGAGTTGTCAGAACATTTATTCGCCCATCGCTGTTATGCCAATACAGAAACAAAATACACACAGGCAAAATAAGAAGTATGTGGGTGTGTGCGCTTCTGTACATAAACTGTGCATCCAAACAATCTCAATGGAAGCCAAAATATTATGTGGAACATCTTCATGTATTCTCCAAACATAAGATCTCGAACACACTTTCGACCCAATGCCAATGGCTTTTGCCATCTAATGTGTAGAAAAAAGAGAAACAACAGGAAGAACCGAAATTTTAAATTTATGAATATATAATAATTTCGAATTTCTAAAATTTATTTGAAATTCATACAATTCATACAATGTTTGACGTTAGGTTGTGGCAAGCGAATTGATCACCAGTTCTTATGAGGCCACCTTATAAAAATTTCGCCTTGATAATATACTTATTTAAGGCGAATTAAAACAAGTTAAAACACCTTCCCAGCTGGTGACTTTTATAACTGATCGAATGATAAACAATGAAGAAAATGGCGAACATATGTTTATATGAAAGTTGATATCCGCAACTGGGCTTGAAATGCCTTGAATTCGCCCGTAAGACTACCTGTTATCAACACGCTTTGTGCTTATTATAAATTTATTTATTACAAAGGGATAGTTAGTAGCAGGGTATACTAATCTCACCTGCGCAGCTGAATACTCCCTTTTAACTTATTGTATGTCAAATTCCATATAAAAATATTTTTCGTAAATTCCGGTACATTTTTATATATCCGCAAAGAAACCGGAAATACTTTGAGTTCATCGGTGAGTTTACCTGCTAACAATTTGCTTTGATTAGTAGTGTGCTATCAGTCAGGGAGTTGAGGGTTTAGTTCCCAACGGCTTAATGTCTTCGTAACTATGTTTGTTTATTTAAGTTAGAATAAAATTTTAATTGTAGGGGAGTATTTAATAAGAAAAATATAACTTCAACTTTGAAACTATTTTGTTGCCTTACACACATTTTTTCTACAAGCTTTTTGTATTTTTTTTTTTTTTGTATCGGTTTGATACTTGAATAGAATTAACCGAGGTGAAACAGAAATATATATGTATATTGCTTTCATTGCTGACCGATGATTGGCTGCAGCAAAATGAATACGATAATAACACCACGTCTTGACTAGACATAAATTTGTTGTCACATTGAGAGAGCGTCTGCAAAATAACGAAAGAAAATATGTTCGGGATCTTCTGTTTGAAGAATAAGTTCATACGTTCTTGTTCAGTTTGAGCATAACTTTTTGTCTCTCATTGAGATTGTATGGATGCTTTTAGCATCCATGTACCAGAATTTACACAGTAATCTGTACATTAGCAGAACAGATCTATGGCTAGCCAAAACGCCATGTTATGTTGAATTTAATTTTTATGTGAGGTTTTTTTAGATACTTTTGACGCCTTTTTTCATAAATTTTATTGATTTAAAAAAAAACACCCATGGTGATAGTACTGATTTCAAAACTACATGTAAAATATTATATTTACATACATATTAAATACACATGTTTTGTTACGTGTGAACTACCCATTATCAACAAGTTATTTACCTTGTTCTCCTGTAAAACATTACGCATGTGAATAAATGAAATTCAGGCGAAAACAAACCCCACCAGTTGTTTTTTTACATATTTTTTTTAACGTGGTAAGTTTGAAAATATGTAAACATTAACACGTGCAAGTAATACTAGCAAAATGTAATGCCATATTTATATATGTTCAACAAATTGGTACTATAATTAAGATCATGGACGTTTGATTTAATTTAAAATAAATAAACTAAAATATCTTCATGTATAGACCAACTTTCTACATAAAAACTGAATCACGTCTTTAGGTTTGCAATATACATTAATAGAAGATAGCAGTGGAAAGCTAAAAATATTTTAGTTATAAAACCTAAAGGAAACGATGTCCCAAAAATTTGAACACAGAAATAGAAAGCTAAAACCAATATTAATTGAATAGCATAGAGTTTTTATTCAAAAAGACTTTAGTGTAGGGGGTTTTCAGTAACAAACTTTCATTTTTCCAAAATAAGTTCAAAGTCCCCAAAATACTACTTATCTTATAAAATCTAAACGAAACGATGTCCCAAAAATTTGAACACAGCAACAGAAAGCTAAAATCAATACTAATTGAATGGCATAGAGTTTTTTATTCAAAAAGACTTTAGTATATGATGGAAAGCCTAAAACAATGTTAATTGATTGGCATATAGTTATTATTCAAAAAGACTTAAGTATAGGGATTATCATTAACAAACTTTAATTTTTACAAAAAAATAACGTGTTAATAAAATCCAACGACGAAAACAAAAATGACTAAAATTGTAACTTAAACCAAGTACAATAGCGCAGGTTTTCCATCCCTGTGGTAGTAATTTGTTGCCAAAATTTTGATCCCATATTCAGATAAGGTAACACTGTTGACATTAATTCACCACCATAGAAATAAAAATGTAACAAAAGCTGTTAAGTTTGCCGTTTTCTTCAGAGTTTGATTTATTCTCATCGATTAAAACATTTACTATTTTTTACCGATCTGGCATTTTTATAGTTGCTTCTTCTGGCAACAATCTACGGCAAGTAAAGAAGTTATTTAATATATTTTATTCTTAGGAATACGGTTAAACGTAAAAATACATTAAAAAAATTTGTCTTAAAATGTCCATCGTGAAACGAGTCCAGGTAAATAAAATATTAAACTGTATTATACAGTAGGGCACCTTAATTATTCGTCACATCTTATTTAGCAATGGGCTACATTTGCCAGAACATGGCACATTTATGATTGCACTTGGCAGAATCCTTTCGATTCTGCTAGATTGATATCCAGACACTTGCAAGGCCTGCACAAGCCCATCTACCATCCAATGAGTAAGTTTTTATTAAATAGAGATTTTTAAATGAAGTTTTATAGAAAAAGTTGCCAATAGTACTGTGTCACATATAACAATTTAAATATTAAAAAAAAAGAATCAAAATTGTCGGTAAATAGCAATGGATTTTATGTAAATTCTTTATATTTTGAACTTCTTCTTGCAGATGATTGTGGAGATCATGTTGTTGTTATAAATACAAAAGAAATTGCACTGCCAGGGGATGAATGGATAAAACGAGTATATTTCCATCACACTGGTTACCCAGGAGGTGCAAGCTGGACCCTTGCATGGCAGTTACACGATAAAGATCCCACTATGGTCATGCAGAAAGCAGTGTATAATTCAATGAAAGGCAATCTACAGCGACGTCACACGATGCAGCGGCTGCATTTATTTGCTGACGATAAAGTTCCAGAGGAAATTTTAGAAAATGTAACTAACCAAATAAGGACCCCACGTACAGTACCGCAACGCTTGGATCATATCGACAAGGAAACTTTAGAAAATTTCCCTGCAATTATGGATTATCCAAAAGATTATGTATTACGTTGAACTTCGATAAATCTGTTAAATTATATATTTATATTAATTGATGAAATAGTAAAGTTTAAAAAGTTAAGCACCCCTATTCTGCATTTCGTTTACGTTTCCGCATTCAGTTACGCACGAATCGAAAAAACCTATTCCAGTAAAATAAATGAATCGTAAGAAGACTGATCGTATTTTTAAAACTAGGTGTTTCGCTGTGAAACGTGCGAAATAGGAACAGAAAAAAATCTATTTTTAAAACACTTTAATAAAAGGCCAAATTTAGTGAAATAAAACAGTAATTCCATAATTAAAACTAATTAAAAAATAAGAATTGGATATTGTGCGAACTTTACAATCAAATCAGTTCAGTTAGAAATACGAAAAACCAGTGTATTTCGATTTGATAGAAAACATTTTTTAAGCATACAAATTGGGAAAATTTTTTATTTTAGAATCGAATAATGCAATAACATCTTTAAATACTAATGGTGCCTACTTTCTCAAATAAATTTTATTTTAGTAATTTCATACGCTTAAAATGCATATTTTAAAAGCAAAACATTTGCATTATTGGCAGCATCTGTACATAACTTCTTAACTGATCGATAAAAACATTTTTTTTAAAGTGATAAATATGCACAAATATATGTACTTACAACTTCAAGTTTATTGGAAAAATTTTCCGTTTTGCTTTTTAATAAATTTAAAATAAAAACTTTCTTCTTTTAATTAAAAAATTTTTGATTTTCAAATATAAACAAAAAACAGCTTATAATTGAATGCTAGTCCGAACTTACCCAAATAAAAAGTTCGTGCGACTTTGTACAGGAAATGAAAAATTTTGTTCCCTCATTTTCTCTCAAAATTGCACAAAAATTGTTATCTGGAACGGGTTTGAACTAAATCTGACTAGTTCGGACTGTTTTGTTATGCACCTGGAACAGACCTAATGTTTATATATAGTCCGCCCTGGGGGTTACTATGTAAATTAATTCTAAAAGAAAATCATTTCCATTTGTATGCCTAATATATAGTTACGTTTATTACCACAATAAACGTTATTTTGAAGGGTTCGTTTAATTGTAAAAATTAAAATACTCTTATGATTTTATCAATACACAGTTTTATTCGGTACTTAACACTCTTATATACAGCTTTAGTACTAATTGACACTGTACACTTAACACTTCTTTTGTACACACAGCTGTTCACTCTATGTAATCACAAAGTCAACTAACTCTTCTGTCACAAAGTAGTAAACAGAGGTGAAACGACAGTATAGTGATCTTTTTCTCTATCCGCGTCGTTCCCTCAGAGCTTTGTTTTGTTTCTAGATTTTTGTTTTTATTTTGATTTTCTTGCCGTGTTTTCCTGTATTTTTTCCTGTATTTCGTCACAAAATGCTATATTTGTCTCTTTCTAACAGAGCCTATAGTAAAAAAAACTGAGTTTATTATTTTTTATGTGTCAAAGTCTTCACCTCTGGTTACCCTGTGCTTCTGTGGTGGACAGCGCCTTTATATACAGATCACGCCCGCTTCTTGAAATGTCCCGAACATACGCGAAATTTCGCATCAGTTATTTCAGTCATAGACTACTAATTAGACGCGACAACTTACAACAACATTACCTCGATTATATGAAAGAGATAAAAAACCTTATCGCTTCTAATTTACCTATCTCTTTCATATAATCGGGTTAATTTAAAATTTTGTACGTAAAAACGCATAACACCTGATAATACGCTTTTTCAAACGTCATTGTTGGGTATTCTGTTTATATTCTGTGATTTCAGTTGCTGGTTTAGTAGTCTTGTATATGTGTTTGTGTGTGCGTGTATCTTTTGTTTACTTTTGCTTGCTGTAGAAATTGTTTTTGTTTCTAAGCTGAATCGCGGTTCATGGAATTTCTGCTACGCAATTTGTTTTTTCTTTATGTTTATGATATTGCGTATTTGTACAATAGGTCGTTTCACACATCTTTGACTATTGCTTTGTAACAATATGTATAGTGTTTCGAAAACTTTTTCTTTCGAATTGTAATACGCCCTAGATTTGTTTGTGTCGCAACATACAAAGTCGTCTGTTTACAAAAGTAAGTCATAAACGAAGAATTGTTGCTTCTAATTACTTCAGTCCTGAAAATATTCAACTTAAAAACAAATAAAATGAGCAACAAAAAAATTCTTTAGCTTGGGACAGGAAACCCAAGAAATAATAATTTTTTTTAATTTTAACGAAAACAGTTAATGAAAGAAAATTTTTTTGTATTTAAATCAAACATACCAGCCAACTGTAAAACAAATATTAAAGGAGGATGTAAATTTGTATTTTAAGACAAGTTATTGGAATTTTATTCTTTCTATTTAAAAAAACAATTTTTAGAACATTTTTTAATCCCATCTCATTTTTATCATAAAAAATGCAATTTATCCACCCTAAACAATAAATGGCATTATTTATAATAAAAATGTTATATTTAATTATTTGTTTTCTGCAGTCAGAGAAAAAGTTGTGTATGTATATAGTTTTTAAATCGAATTTCCGTTATCTCTTTGTTAAGTTTGGACTTTTGACAAACCTGTTTCGGAAACCAAAATTCGAATTATGTTTTAAAATAAATATCAAACTACCCTGTCGGAAAATAAAGTCAAGAATGTATTTACATACTTTTGTTAATATCAATTAAATGGAAAATGTTGCTTCCATGTGGTAAAATCGCATATATTATGAAATCCACGACAGTTCTCAAACTCCATATAGGAGTAAAAACAAGATTAATTTTAGAGCTTGGTAACTACCATGAAGATTAAAATGTAATTGTGTTTTTGATGCGTTCCGATGCAGTCACCTTGTCACGCCTTGCCCCATGGATGAAAATTGTTGATTTAATTTTGTCGTTTGATAGTTAGTTAATATAAAGTGATCAGCTGTGATGTCCATTAGGCAAACCTGTTTTGCCTATGAACCTTTTATTAAAAGACCCGAATCAGCATTATAATAATAGGTAGTATTGATGACAGAGCTTGTTTTATTTCTTTGGATTTAGAATGCCAAAAACTTTTTAAAATCCATTAGTATTTGTTCATAAATGCACCTACCTACCAAATAAATCCTCCTGAATGAAAATTTGAAAAAACTTACCGAATGGGAATAAAAAAAATTAATTTTATTTAATTTAAATATATTTACACAATTATTTAAAATTAGGTGATCCGTAAATTTTCACTGATTTGGCTTCGACTCTTTAGCTTAATATTTTTACTTTATTAAAAATAAAAACCTGCATTCATTTTATGCAGAAATCATGATTATTCATTAATTTTAAAGTTATCAGAAAATATTAGGTGTGCGGAAATATCGAGTAGTTTATAGCATTTTAATCCTTGTGAATTAGATTTTCATAAAATGTCATGAACTTAAAATTTTTAATATTTGCTTTGAGTTTTATTGTTTATTTAAGCAAACATAAGGTTTTTTTAAACAAATATTTATTGTAATTAGTCGTTCTAAAGGTGACACCGATTTTGGCGATAATACATTTTGATCATTTTTAGCACTGTTGAGTAAGTAGTCAGATGTTTTGCTTATACAGTCGAGTACGTTTATAACGAACACCGGTTATAACGAACTTTCATTTATAGCGAACACTTTTCCTGGTCCCAAACTTTTAAGACATATTTTTCATACAAATCTTTACTCTTATAGCGAACTTCGGATATAGCGAACTTTTTTATAACGAACTATTTATTCGGTCCCAACTTTCAGTTTTCATTTATTTTAATATGGTTATAACGAACTTGCTACAACCATCCTTAATACGGAACGATGGCAATCCTCACAAATGTTCATTTTTACGCTAACGCTGGCAACCTTTACAAAAATTGTCAGCTGTTCATTGGTAAACAAATTTAGGTTGTGTTGAAATGTGAAAAATGTCAGATGTTGATAGTGACAATAATAATAACCACGCAGAAACTACAACTATATTGACACCATCTAACCACGATGTTAGAAACAGCCTTGATATAATAAAAAACTATATAAAAAGCAAAGACAGTCTGTCCGATATGTATACTCACTTTTTAGAATTGAAAAATCTTATCGAGAAGGAAGTAGCAAGTGGTAATTTACAGACCAAAATTACTTATTTCTTTTCAACTAATGCATACATATATAAAATAGTATATATTTTAAAATAACCACACTTTCACTCATGTGTACCAAACCAAATTTGAAATATTTTTATTTTTTTTGTTTTTATTCATGAATGCCGTTTTTAAGTTTTATTCATCTCCCACATTTAATGTAATGAAGTACCTTTATTAAATAAATTTAATATGTGTCTAAACAACTTCTATTTATACCAACATTTAAGACAAATGGAATACGAGTACGAGCAATTTTTCAATTTTTGAATTTTTTCATATTAGGATGAAACTAGAAAAAATACATACAATGCTTTCATTGTCAACCAATGGTTGGCTAAAAGCAAATTGCATATGGTAACCTAGATTTCAATAACAGAAAAGTTAGAGTGTTGTAAAACTTCATTCTCAACCAAGAAAAAGACTATAATATGAAAAAATTCAAAAATTGAGAAATTGCTCGTACTCGTATTCCATTTGTCTTAAATGTTGGTATAAATAGAAGTTGTTTAGACACACAATTTGTAGATAAGACACGAAGAATGTTGATAACGTGCGTAGCGGCATAGAAAATGCATTCCATTCTGCTAGATGTCTAATAGAATTAAAACATTTACTGTTTTCAAAAAGGGTGTCCATATTAAAATAAATAATTCTCTTTCTGAATAGAAAGAAAAAACGAACTCATGCCTAAAGATTGAAATTACTTAACAATTAGAAAAATTTTGGTTAAACATAACAAGAAACGGCAACTCTGATTGAGTATGACTTCTTTCTTGATTTTGTTGTTGTTATCTGTATTTGACATTTTGCTTCAGAAATGCAACAATAAAAAGCCCTATTGTTTTTGCAATGTTGTAAATGTCATGGAATTGCTTCTACCTAGTATAAATTTAAATTTATTTACCGGTATCTGTCACTAGATAAGAACAGACGAATGCATGAGTTGGTTGGTTCTTTTCCTTTGTATATTATTTTAATTACAATCTTTGTGGCAGTGTTGTACAACAACTCTAAAGTTTGCGCTAAATTGGTGGGTTATGTTAATAGAACTTGTTGGTATCAGCCGCAATAAATAACAAGTTTATTATAAACTACGCCACATATATTTTCATGCTGAATATTTTATGTGTGTGGGTTGCTATAAACGATAATCTTAAAATAGTAAGAAATCAATTGAATCCAACTTTGCTTTGTTTATCTTTTTGTTCCTAGTCTTATTGCAATTATTATCGTCTACATTATCGTGTGTTAACGTCAGAAAGTTTCACAAAAGTGTTTCATTGCGTTCTGTACAAAGACAACGTGCAATGGTTCGTCTAGGTAAAATTGATCCAAGTTCCTACTCTCAGCCAGAATTAATAACCACTCAGCACAGTGTTTTAAGCTGGAAGGTTGATTTTGAAAACACCAAACTAAAGGGAACTGTCACACATCGATTTAATGTTTTGGAAAAGAATTTGCAGTCAATTGTAAGTACATATTTTTCTTATTTCTTAATTCCTATTATTTGGCTTATATTATTTAGCTGTTGGATGTTCGTGATGTCAAAGTTGTAGGTGCTGAAATTGTTTCCGGAAAATCTTCTATACCTCTGAATTATTTCGTTAGTGATGATGTAGCTGATATCGGTGCAAAACTTACTTTGGAGCTGCCACAGGGCACATCTACGGGAGAGTAAGTTTTTTCCGATTATAAATGAGTAGTTCTTATCTGTATTTTAACATTTATGTGCCTTTGATATCGTACACACATACTTGTGTCTAAACTGAAATATGAGTCGACCATACGTTGCTTTCGAACACGTTGAGGAAAGTTTCAATGGTGACCACTGAAACGATTCAATGCAAGTTCACACTATTTGCGCCATTAAGGTCCGTGAATGTTTTAAAGGTAATTACTACCAAATAGACATACATTTAGTTTCCAAATGTAATTTTTGCACTTGCATTAATGTTTTCGAGTCTGTATTTGCAAGATTTTACAATCGAAAAATGAGCTCAGATTTTTGCGATTGAAGTAGCGAACACAGAGTTGCCGCTGACACATGTGCATACCATTCGTATCGTTTTTAGTATGTTACAATTTTGTGTTGTAACGTTTTAATAAGTAAATAAATGTCCCAATTTATTTACTATACATAAATGTGCTAAAGTACTAGTTCTATCTTGTCTGTTAATCGAAAGTAATAAAACTGCATTCGAACTCTATTAAGGAAATGGTAATATGAGTCGGAAAATGTAAACCAAAAAAATTAAAGATAATATCCTCTTGTTCTGTAAACCGAATCCGAGTAAATTTTTTGGTTCCAAAACGAATACACATATTTTGGTGTTATGTAACTTATCGGATTACCATAATTTTAATTCGTTTAAAATCTAGTTAACAAACCTGGTCGAAAGAAAATCGACTACGGTTATTTTCTTATAAATACTTGCCTGATGAAAAAAAACATTTTATAATTAAAGTTTCATTTTGCTTTTTTTATTACATTCGTGTGCATTTGATTCGGCCGACCAACATAATATATTTTATGACAAAGAAAAATCGCCCGTATTTAATTGCCCTTCAAAGCAATGAAAGTTAAATGCAACGCTATTTAGAGCATATTTTTTTTTGAATAATTAAGAAAAGAATTTAATTTTTTTTGTTCATTATTTAACACAATTATTTTTAATAATTTCTAGTTATTAAAAATATTTTAAACATTTGAATAGTGGGTGTGCCCTCGGCTTACAATAAATTTTTTTTTTTTTTTTTTTTATTAGGTAATAGTAGTTTTATTAAAAAAACTTTAAATTAAACATATAATAATAATTTTACAATGTTGTTTCCTTTTCAAATTAAGTATACTGAATTATGTTGGTTACATTAGTTTTAACAAATTGTGCAATATCTCTTTTGAAAACATTAGTATTTCTCTCTGTTTTAAGGTAGTTAGGTATCAAATTATATAATTTTAAGGCATTGAAAAAAAGCGATCTTTGCATTGCAGTTGATGTCACTCATTGCAGTCTAAAGTTTTCTGCATTTCTTAGATTATAAGGTTGAACTTCTCCTACGTATGTCAGTTGCTCTATTAGATAGTCTGGAGCATTTCCCATCTTCATTTTTTTAACAAAATTTAATGTATTAAATTCTAGTCTTTGTTGTATATTCAGCCATTTAAGTGTATCAAGCATCATTATTATAGGTGTATATCTGGTGCATTTTAATATGGAACGCATAGCTTTGTTTTGAAGTTTCTGTAGTCTTTCTAACTGTGTTTTTGTGCAGCAGGTATATAAAATTGTTGATCCAAATTCAAAATGTGGTTTAATCATAGTGTTGTACATATTTATCGCCGTAATTACCGATACTTTGTTGCGCACTCTTTTAAAAAAGCCAATTTTTTGCCAATTTTTCTACATATATATTCAACGTGTTGTTTAAATTTTAAGTCTTTGTCGATTATGAACCCGAGGTATTTTATTTGCCTAACTCTTTCAATTGTCTCATTATTTATTTTAAAAATTACGTTACTGTTCATGTTTATTTCCATTAATTTAGTTTTACTTTCATTTAATTTTAATTTATTCATTTTCAGCCAGTTGTTTATGTTGTTTATATCATGTGTCAAGCCATCTATACATTGCATTTCCGTATCCCCTTCAGCGTATATTAAAGTGTCATCAGCATATAAAACTATTTCGCATTTATCTATAATATTTGGCATGTCGTTTATATATATTATAAAAAGTAATGCTCCTAAAATTGATCCCTGCGGCACCCCAAATTCGTTATCGATTTCATTAGATTTAATGCCGTTTACTTTTGTAATTTGTTTACGATTTTTTAAATAAGAATTAAACCACTCTAATTCATTTTGTCTAATGCCATACATATAAAGTTTCTGAATCAATAAATCTCTATCAATAGTCTCGAATGCTCTTTTGAAGTCCAAAAAAACTGCCATTATTTTCTTTTTTGCATCCCTATATTTCCATTTGTTTATAACATAATTAATTGCGGTTTCACATGAGTATTTTTTACGAAACCCAGATTGGTATTTAGATAACAATTTATTTTGTTCAATATATTTTTCTAACTGTTCTTTAACAATTTTCTCTATAATTTTTTCGCAAGTTTTTAATGTATTTATTGGCCTGAATTCTTCACACTTAATTGTTTTTGACGCTTTTTCTATTGGTGTTACCATTGAATATTTCCAATTTTCAGGAAATATGCCAGTTTGAAGGGATTGATTTATAACATGACACAAAATTTTACCGATAATGTTCCAGTTGTCTAAGATTAATTTAATTGATACTTTGTTAAAGTCTGGCTTGTTCTTAAGACACTTACAAATATTTTTAAGTTCTAATATAGTTATTGTCTGAAATTTGAATCTAGAATTAATCACAGGTACTTTATTTGTATATTGCACGTTTTCTATTGTATCTCTTATTGATATAATACTCTTAACAAAATAATTATTGAATTGATTGGCGATTTCATAGCTATCTTTATACGCAATATCATTAAATATTACAGTTTGTATCACATTTGAGTGTTTCCTAAGGACTAAGTCTTTTATTTCTTTCCACATTTGTTTCTGGTCTTTGGCATTATTTATTTTTTTATTAACATATTTATTTTTCTCATTTTCAATTTTCTTTTTATACACATTTCTTATTATTTTATAATTATTCCATGCAATTTCTGTATTTTCATATTTAGCAATTAGGTATTTTGAAATTTTTTCTCTTTTGAGTATTCTAAGTTCATTACTAAACCATTTGTTAATATCATTTTTAACATTAATAGTTTTTTTGATTGTAAACTTCTTAATTGTATTTTCAAGACATGTGTCAATTATATTTACACTTTTATTCACATCATTATTCTCATTACATTCAAAACTTGCATTTAGTTCTCTATTGAATAAATTTTTGTTATACTTAAAAAATTCAACAGATTTTTTCAAAACATTGTTTTGATTTTCATTTATGTATTCTATTTTTATGTCTATTGCTTCATGGTCTGTTATATTATTCCCATTGTTAATGTTTGCTGTTATGTTGGCATTGTTTGTTATTACATAGTCTATCACAGTCTCTGAGTTTTGTGTGATTCTAGTATATTGGTTCACTATTTGTTTCATTCCGTTATCGTTTAGAATACTTTCTAGTCTGATTTTATATGTATCTTCCTTGCTCCAGTCTATGTTGAAATCCCCTGCTATTATTATATCGAAATCTGCTTCACATATATCTTCCAGTACTTGTTCGAATACCTCACAAAATTCTGCCTCACTGCTACTTGGTGATCTATACACAGCCATTATAATAAATTGTTTTTTCTTAATCTTTGCCATATATGCACTTATCCAATAATTTGAGTCTAATAATTTCTCATAGATACCTTTCACGTCCCATTCTTTCTTAAAATATATAACAACTCCCCCTGTTCTACTTGAATTTGAGTAAGTAATATAATGATTATATTCTTTCATTTGTATTTCTCCTTCCTCAATATCTTTTGTGAAATGGGTTTCAGTTAGTATTATAAACTCTGGGTTTTGTTCATTAGCCACTATTTCCAGTTGATTGTAGTTGTTAGTTAACCCACATATGTTTGTGTATATACCTATCAATTGCTGTGATTGTTAAACAATTAAACCTAGTCTTTTCTTTTTAATGTTAAGTTTATTTTGATAAACTGGACAGTCCTTGTTAGATGAAACATGATTTTCGTCAAGTCCCAAATTTAGCTTCTTATTTGCCCTAACGCAGTTGACACATTTATAAATTATATCCTTTTCACATTCTTTAGATTTGTGGTTTCCATGGCATTTAAAACACGTTTCTTCATTTTTACAATCAGCCGACTTGTGGTTATATCCTTGGCATTTAAAGCATCCGAAGTATTTCTGTTCCATCAAATATTCGACATTTTTCCCATCCAATATTTAATTTTTGTGCGGCCTTAATTTTTGTATATGATTCTTTGTCTACTTGTATTTTCTTGTTATAAATTATTTTATTGAAACGTTTAAATTCATAGGATTTTACTATTTTTATTTCAATGTCTCTTAATTGTTGATTCTGTGTTTTTATTTTTCTTATTAGTTCTTCATCTGTGTATTTAAATGACATATCTGTTATTATTATTGACATATCATATTCTGCTGGGGCCCTTATATCATACTTTTCACTCATTTTGTCTTCTATTGCATGCTTAATTTTTTCCCTTTCATTATCATTCTCACTTTGAATCACAATTGTCCCATTTCTTCTATTTTCAACATTAGTAATTTTAAGATTAACTGGATCAACCTTATTGTTTAAGTCTTCTTTTGTTTTATCTATGTTTTGTTTTTCCTTTGGTTTTATTATTAGGGGAACTTGTTTCTTTAGGTCTGGTAATACCGTGTTATTTTTTACTGTATCAGCGAATGAAATTTTTTGTTTTTCCCTTGTTTCCTTTATTACTTTTTTTATTTCATCACATATCTTTACATTATTTTTTTCTATTGTGTTATAAATATCATTGTTTTTTGCTTCAAAATTGTTAACGATGCCGCAAAGTTTTTTAACTTCGTTAACATTTTTGTCACATAATTTTTGTGTACTATCAATTTTTTTGAACCGGTCTTCATATCTTTTTTCAATAGCTTCTAATAATTGTTTAATTTCATTTTCATTTTGCCTTAGTGACACTTCAAATTCATTTTTATATTCCGCCAAATTTGTTTTGTTTTTGTTGACACCATCTTGAATATCCTTTAAAACCAAATCTACATTATGAATATATTGGACACAGTCATCACACATAAATCTCACAAATGATCCAGTTTCCAAAATTTTTAAGGAATATTGGTCAAGGCCTGAACATTTATCTGCACAATGATAAACCTTGCCACATACTCCTGCACATAATATGCCTGTTTCGCCACGGATTGTTCTTTTACACTTATGGCATTCAGCCATTGTATTCTACAAGTTTTAATTTTTTTTTTTTTTTTTGTTTTTTTAATAGAAAATTTATGTTTCTGCTTTAATCTTTTATTTGTTTAAAAAGATATTTTACTTATCTAAAGGTGTTATAGTCTTTTGCTATTTTTAAAACCAATAAATATTTTATTTTTCATAAATTCACAGAGCTCGTTTTTTTACGTTTTGACAACTCGAAAATACCATTTCGCTGTTGCGACATTAATTCGAATATACGATCTTTTATTTTGTCAAAGTTATGTCACTGCTTTGCATTGAATTGTCTTCCTTTTTCATATACCCTGCGGAATGCCAGCTCCACACATTTTCATTTATGTTTAGATAAGGAGAATAAGGCGGCCAACAAAGAAGGCAAATAGTTTGTCTTGAAATAATTTTATTGCAGCTTTTGTGTTATGTATAGAGCATTATCCTGTTGTAGAAGTTATGTAATCCGACAAAAAATGTCATATAGTTCTGTAAAATCCCAAGTAAGCAGAGCCTAGTAGATTACCATTCGTACTTTACGTTACAGCACCCCACACATAGAGGGCAGTATCCTCTATGGTGCGGTGGCCGGATAGAAATAATTCTTCTTTTATCGAATTATGGAAATACAACAGATTGAATTTCTTCTTGTCAGTGAAAACCGCAACTTTCTAGTCATTAAAGTGACTCTTGTTCACTCCATTTCATTTGCTCCCTGGCCAAGTGCAATCGATATCGTTTGCGTGTTTCATTCAATGCTGCATTTTTCTTTAATTTTCTTCTCAGATTATGATGGCTCTACGCACTGTTGAAATACTTGCTTGAATGCCAGCTTGCGTTCTAATTTTTAATATCAAAAGCATTGAGTGCAATGCAATCCTGCGAAAATTTCTCGTTTTTGGCGAAGGTGTAGCTGTTACAACTCTTTCTTTTTACTTTTGCACATCATTTTTATGCTCTTCATGTATCTGCGCTCGAATTTTTAGTTTCATCCAAATTTGTGGCCGATGGCATGACAGGAATAATTTACCGATCAATACATATCGATTTCAGATCTTTCCGGTTCATTTAGAATATTGTTTTTACCCATGTGTAACAATTGTTAATTGAAAACCGACAAATTTTATCATAGTATAATTACATGTGGCTATTTGCAAAAAAAAAAACTTGAAATGCAAAGTGGGTGTTATCAAATGAACAAAAAAATAAAACAATTTTACTTATAAAATATTTTTGCTCTTTCCGCTGGTAGGATATATTTTGTTCTACCCGTAAATTATCAAAAGGTATTGGCCCGCTAAGTGACAAAAATGATGTGGGTGTAATAAATTGAACAAGAGTATATTTTTAATAAATTTTATATGTATGTAGTTAATAACAAATTTGTTTCAACGAAATAGTTTTAAAGAAGCACTCAGAAATTTTCAGTTCTTAACAACATTACAAATATAAACCCACAAGGTATAATAGCTTATAATATAGTTTTCAATTTATTTCTGCATTTTCTTACAGCTGATTTTTTTACTTTTCACGTTTAAAAGTTGGTACTCGAACAGTAAATCATTCAATTTTGAGAACACACGTAAGAAATTACTTGTTTTAAAATCGATTCGGTTCAAAGAACAGGGGGAATGTTTGTCAGTAATTGGATATAATCTACCAAAAACATTTCTAGTGTGTTCAGACATGCATCTTAAATAAGTAAATGAAATTAAAATATATGCCATTTAACTTACTGACTTAGCATTTGATAGATGAAAATATTTTCATGACCCGACAATGATTTTTAATAAAGCGTGTTTTAAATTCATCAGAAACTCGCATAATTCACTATAAAATCGAAAACTGAAATAAAAAAATTTAATTACTAAAAAATGAATATTTAATAAAAAACCAAATTTCAACAAAAAACCGAAAAAGGAAAAAAATCAGTGTTTTAAAAAAATAAAAATAAGTCGGGTATATCAAACAAAAAAATCAAACTTCATCACATCTGTGGAATTCAGTAAAAAATTAACAAATTCCCCAACAAATTTAAATATCATCAAAACTATAAATTTTACAAAAACAAAATGTCACCAAAATTTGGAAATGCACCAAAATTCAAAGAATTCACAATTCCATACTATAGTCCAAAAGTTTTAAATTACAAAAATAAAAAATGTTCGAAAAGTTGGAAAGAAATTGCAACAAAAAACCCATATTGCACCAAAAACTTAAAAAATTTCCCAAAATTTAAACTATATCATAAATCTAAAAACTGGAATAAAATAATTTAATTCCTTAACTTGAAATGTTAAAATTAATAAAATAAAATTTTCCAAAAAAGCATAGTATTAAAAAAACGAAATTGCAACAAATAATTTATGTTCACGAAAACTTTGGAAATTCACCACAAATTTTACCCAAGGGCTGAAATTCCACCTACGACTCTATATTTTATCAAATATAAAAAAAATCCTTAGTAGTATATATTAAGTAGTTCACACTTTTGTGATGGGTATATAAGATTCGGCACATCTGAATATAGCTCTCCTACTTGCTTGTTGATTTGTTTTTCCGACAGGGTGCTCTGATATATATGTTTGGAACGATTTTCCGTCATCCCTTGTCAATTTTGGTTTGGAGACAAACCGGTTTCGGCTAGTTGCCATCTTGACACTGAAGATGGCAACTAGCCGAAACCGGTTTGTCTCCAAACCAAAATTGACAAGGGATGACGGAAAATCGTTCCAAACATATATATCTCTCCTACTTGCTTCATTATTTCTTTTTTGTATCTTCATGACATGAACTAGCAATAAGTAATCAAATTTTATCTTCACAAATTAATAATTATGTCGAGCAAGAGGTAAAAAAATATTTTTTTTTGGTTTTGAACTAAAATTACGAATATGATTTCTTATCCCCTAAAGAAAACTTAAAAAATAATCTTTAGGGATAAATCTTCAACCGGTTAAAGAGCTATCTAATACCTTATATCAATTTTATATTAAGCTTTTTTGCCAGTACTTAACTAGAAAAAAATTTACTCTCGAGTCGTAACTCATCTATAATGGTAGATGTTGTTTTTCAAATGGTTAATACAGACAAAGATATTTCGCTATCATTTCTGCCCAAATTTTCTCTTGAATTAACACATATATACGTATACAGTACAAGCTGGATTTGCGAAACCCCAAAGGATTTAGCTTCACCGGAAAGTTGCTAGAAAAACCGCCGCTATTTAACTTAAATTAATTTATTTTTATTATTTTCAAATTTATAAGCAAAATTATAAAATGAAAGTTTTATACGTAAATAAATAAGCAAAACAAAAAATAAAAATGTTTCTGACGTAAAAAACGCTTTGAAAAGTAGGAAGGCATCTGGTGAAAATAGCATAAACATTGAGTTGTGTTACGTCCCAGATGTGTTTAAAGAGGCGAAGGTCATTGCAATTTAGAAATCTAATAAACCTTTCGATTCCCCATCCTAATACCGCCTCATAAGCTTATTATCGCCAATCACATGTTTTTAGTCAAGGCAACACTGTACTCGGATTCTCTTTTACAACTTAGTAAGCAGAATTTATTTCGCATGCAAGTGGATTTGTGAAACATACACAATTTTTGAAATTTCGGACATGAAAAACGCAAAGAAAGGAAAACAGCTATGTCATCATTACTACTTAGTATGTTAATGCACCTTGGTACTAACTTTATTTATAAATATTAAATTCGACTCTGCACAAGTGACCTCTTATTCAGAAATGTTTTTGGCACAATTAAAGGCGAGAATGTTTAAATTCCATTTACCAGTCCTGCGAAAATGTTTGAAGGCCGCTACCTTAGTATAAAAATACGAACTTATGTACATACTCAAAAGTATTCATACTTGTATGTACGGATATTCCAAACACCCAATACACCTTTTACTCATACTCCTTTGTACTGCGCAATTTGACTAATGTGTATACTCATGGCCATTGGTGTTCATAGCCATTGGTTGTTCAAAATAATACTTTTGTGATTCTCTGGCATCCATGTTCGCGGACGACATATTACCAAGCCTGTACGTTGGCAATCCTAACACCAATTAAGTGTTTGACAAAGTGTTAAATAGCATTAAATTGTAATAAGAGTCAATTAATCTATTTCGCCAGAAAAAGAGAGTTATGTTTTGTTCTCCAGACTGTTAACAATACAGCAATCGAATGGGAGAACAATGTAAGGTATTTGGATGTAGTTCTGAATGTAAAGTTTACATATAGAGCTCAGGGTTTCACATATTGTTAATAAGAGTGAAGTACTCATAAGAGCACTATTCCTTTTAAAAAACATGAAGTCAGCTTTAAACACGGGTAACAAAATGTTAATATTAAAATTGATATTTCAGGAAAAAAGAGAAAACTGCCACTAAAAAAGGCTTCAAAATAAGCTACTAAAGTTAATTTATAATTGTCCTAGACATCCCACAGCGCGTCTGCACCAAGTCGCTGATGTTAATTTAATGGCGGTTAAAATATGCAGCTTGTATGAAAGCTTTAATGCTAATTGGTAATTTTTAGAATACGAGAATATAGCTGAGCTAGACCTAGCCTTGGATTAGTAGTTAAATAGTTTTAAGTATTGATGGAGGTTTTTGAAAATGTTCTCCTCCAATTATTATACAGAATCAAAATGAGCTCAATCAAAGGGCAGAATTATATATATAAGCAGAAGAAGGAAAGGTCATTAAACTCATTGAAATATCTCTAGAGATATATATTAGCCTTTGTAAATTTGTAAGCACCAAGATCATAATAAAATAAATAAATAAATTAAAATAGTTATTTTTTTTTACTTTAATTTAATCTTTACTTAAGTCCTACATGAAACTTTAATCACAAAGTTGAAATAGTAGCAAATAAATTAAAAAAATTAATGTAAATTAACAGCAAAATTTGTTTATTACATTTTAAAGCACCGCTCCTGCGTGAGAACATAAAGAATACAGAGACTGAAATAAATAAAAATAAAAAATATCAGCATTGACGTGTTGATAACGGATTTTAGAATGTGTTATTAGGTGAATTTTTCATACTTGTTAAAGATACGTTTCTGAACCAATAAATTCACAGAGAAAAGTGATTTAAATTTAATAAAAAAAGGAAACGTTGCACTTATAAATACTTGTTGAACAAAATGACCTGTTGCGCTAAGCGCGGTGTTTCAATAATCGGTGGTTGCGCAAATCGAATTTTTGGTGTTAAAAACGACGTGTAACAAAATAAGTATTTACATTTGTTTGGTGTTTACCAATAAATGTTACAATTTCGGAAAATCACTACTTTGTGAATTTTTTAGTCCTTTTTTCATTGCAAATTTCATTTCTAGCTCTTGACCGTTTGGTGTGGGGATATGATGAATCAGTCAGTTACTCAATAACGTTCCTCTTTCACATATCGTTAAGATAAATGCAAAGCCACGTAACTATAGTTTTAAAATTTGAATAATTTTATTGCTGTGTTACCAGGGACCGCAAATAATTATTATTTTTTAAATTTCAACAAAAAAAATCATAATAAAAGAGAAATGCTACAACACTAAGAAGGTCCAACGTAAGTCTTGTTACGCAGAAAAACTTGGCTTCATTCATCATCTTTATTTGTTTTTTAAACAAATTATGATTTTTTTACCTTTTTTATTCAGTTCATGAAATTTTTCAAGCCTGAAGGAGCTTTTTTGTAATTCTTTTGTTTTTTTCGATTTTTCCCTACTCCATTGTGTAGCATCGTCAGAAAATAAAATATTTTTTATAACAAATAATATGTACATACATATATAGTATATGAAAAAAAAATTTGTCACAAAAATTCAAAAATGTTTCAATTTTTACAGAAAACTAAAAATGAACATTAAAATAGAAATAAATTTACATTTGTATTAACATGTCTGCAGAACTTATTTAAAAAACATAACATACATCAACATAACATACATCTTATTTTATGGACTAAGTGCATATTCGCACAAAAACATATATGTGAACATAAGGTCAAGTTCCTATCCAAAAATTTCGGTAGTTAAAAGTACTGAAATTAAAATAAGGACCAAGTTCTTCATATGTACAATACCATCTCATTTCTAGGTAACTTGCAAGTTTGGTAACATTTTTCCCATATTAAAAAGCTAAAAAAATTGCCAAGCTACCAAGTTGCCTAGAAATGGCATGGTTTACGTCTGTATACCTTTGGCTGCAATGAGTCACCTATATTACGTTCCCTCCTAACTAGATTTTTGGAAAGAATTTCCGTCATCTCTTGTCGTTCTGACGGCACAAACGAAAAATTACACTGAAGGTTGCGCGTTCCAAAAACCTACATTATACTGATTATTTAATTCATAAGTAAGCTGATTTAGAAAACTATGCTCGCCAAATATATTCCTAATCTTTTCCTTATTCTTTCCATGAAATTCCCCTTCACTTGCGCACTCTTTGTATAAAATTGTTAGCTGTGTTGCTAATAATTGCTTTATTGTGTTTTATATAATAATTAATAATACCGCCCGAAGCTGTTAGCTTCTCGTACCAGTCCATTACCAAATCATTACTTCGCCGTATCATCAACGTATCTAAATAAGAAAGTTTCGAATCATGCGCTTTTTCAATTGCAAACTTAATCTTATTATTAAACGAATTAAAAGCATCCAACATAGTATTAATTCCACCTTCTAAAGTAATACAAAACAAGTCCTCAAAATATTTTGTCTTTATTCTGGGTTTTTTACATAATTTTCTAAAACACAAATCTAATAACTTCTCCATAACTATATCTACTACAATTGGAGAAACGGGAGAACCCACCGAGAGTTCTTCCTTTTGTACAGAAACCCTTTCCTTATACTGAAAATATCTATTATCTGTATATAGTTTTACGTGTGCGAGCCAACAGAAAAACACTTATCTTTTTTGATGTTACTGTATTGACTCAATCTCTACTTTATTTTTTATTCATACTTACAAGCTAACTTAAACATACAACTGAAAAGTAAAGAATTCTGTTGACGGTGCAAATTCACACGGCAACAGAAGCGTTCATCAAATTACCAAACACATGTCTACATCAGGTCAAAATACAGGTGTGTTCTGAAAACTACGTGATTTCAAATCACATTTTGAAATCACGCCGACGATTTGATGCTGTTCTGCAAATCACGCGATTGTACGGTTTTCGGCGTGGTTTTTTTTGAAAACACGAGAAAACAGCTGATCTACTAATTCTAAATAAGATTTGTGTTTTGTTTGTTTATTTTTTTTATATTAATATAAAAAGTAAAAATTGAGGTAATAAAGATGCCGGGAGCTAGTTTATTGGCCACTGTTTTTATTGATGAAATTTGCTTAGATTTTGCACTACTAATTTCTAAATTTGCACAAAAATTACTCAGTTATTTACTATTATTAAATTTTTTTAACAACAATAAAGAAATTGTTTATTAAATAAAAAACAGGATAGTATAAATTCCATATATCTTACATGACATTTTACGACTGTGTCACTTTGGCAACCTCGCAAATATCTTCGAAAAAACAAACCAGGGGGGTTACTCTCTATTGCGATGCGAAAGCAAATGCGATGCGAAAGGTAAATGCGTTAAGAGTATAATTTGGTACTCTGTAAAGCATTTTCTGCCCTAAACCTGATATTAACTGATCTGGTTAATTTTATCTCTAGATAAGATTTGTTTAAGCGAAAAATATAACTTCCAAAATAACTAACACACTCTTTCCTAACACTTTGTCGATTGAAGGCGTTTGTTACAAGTGCACTTTGGTTCCGTGGTAGCGCAAATAACCTAACAAAACTAGAAATTCTAATCGCTATGGTATCTTATTATTAAAATTTGAAGTAAAAGTTTATATTAATCTTTTCAGTTTATTTGTGCGTATTGTTTATGAAACGGCAAGCAACGCCAGTGGTCTCCAATGGCTGAATCCTGAACAAACTTTAGGAAAACAACATCCCTACATGTTTAGCCAGTGTCAGGCCATCCATGCGCGTTCAATTTTGCCCTGTCAGGATACTCCAGCTGTAAAATTCACATACGAAGCAACCGTAGAGCATCCCAAAGAATTAACAGCTCTTATGAGTGCATTAGTAGCAAAGAAAGAGGATGGTGTAACCGTATTTAAGCAAGAAGTGCCAATCCCTGCTTATCTGTTAGCAATTGCCATTGGAAAGTTGGTGTCGAAACCACTGGGTTCCAACTCTAACGTATGGGCAGAACAGGGTATAATTGATGCTTGTGCTGAAGAGTTTTCTCAAACATCAGAAATGTTGAAAACTGCTTCTGATATTTGTGGTCCATATGTCTGGAAACAGTATGATCTTTTGGTAATGCCACCATCGTTTCCATTCGGCGGTATGGAGAATCCTTGTTTGACTTTTGTTACCCCAACACTTTTGGCTGGCGACAAGTCATTGGCCGATGTAGTGGCACATGAAATCGCTCACAGTTGGACTGGCAATTTGGTGACAAATAAAAATTTTGAGCACTTTTGGTTGAATGAAGGCTTTACCGTTTTTGTAGAGACAAAAATAGTTGGTCGCATGCAAGGTTTGAAAGCGCGAGATTTTCATATGATTCGCAACTTGACAGATCTGCAAGAGTGTGTAAGTTATCTAAAAAATTAAATTTACAGGAATAATTAGTAATAATTTTATTCGAAGATACGTACTCAACTAGCTAATAGTCCCGAGTTGACAAAGCTTGTGGTAGACCTGTCCAATTGTGGTCCGGATGACGCTTTTTCCAGTGTGCCTTATATCAAGGGTTCTACCTTCTTACGTTACATTGAGGATTTGATTGGAGGGCCAGAAATATTTGAGCCCTTTTTGCGTCATTATTTGCAGAAATTTGCTTATAAATCTGTTGTCACTGATGATTTTAAATCGGCTTTGTACGATTATTTCATCGAAACAGATCAAAAGAGCAAACTTAATGAAATTGATTGGGATCTTTGGTTGAAGTGTGAGGGTATGCCACCAATTATACCGAAGTAAGTTTTCAAAAATAAAAATTAAAACGTGTAGTTTTCAGTGATTTCCTTTAAAGATTCGACGGAACATTAGCTGATGTTTCCAAACAACTATCTTCGCTATGGAGTACAAAAACCACTGAAGAATTGGCAAGTAATGCTGAAGTTAAACAAATCATTTCTGTACAACAATTAATTGATTTCTTGGGAAAATTAATTGAGTGTAAGGAAATCAAGGATTTGTCAGAGAAGAAAATTGAATTGCTGGAATCAACTTATAATTTGAAAAACACACATAATGCTGAAGTACGTTTCCGCTTAATGCGTTTGTGTATTATGGCAAAATTAATAAACCGCTTAGACGAGATTATTGCGTTCGCCAACTCAAACTTCCGCATGAAGTTCTGTCGCCCCATTTATCGTGATTTGGCAAAATGGCCCGAAGCGAAACCTAGGGCTGTTGAGAACTTTAAACAAGTTAAGGATCAAATGATGGCTGTATGTTCTCATACGATTGAAAAAGATTTAGGTTTGAAGTAATTTTTTCATTATTTTAAATTTACTAAAGCAAAACAAAGCTAATTTCCTTGTAAACTTTTTGATTTGTATATTATTCTCTTATAAAGGGAACAAAATTAAAATAGTAATTCAATAAAATAAAATAGTCGTATGTATCATGCTTGTGGAATTTATTTTCTTTTGAACAATTCTATTAAAATATTTTCTGCTAAACATTAACGTTAAAATCCAATAATATAAATATTTAGCTAAATACTAACGTTTTTTTAATAATACAACGTTTTATTAATATTAGATGTACAAAAAGTTGCCGTTATACAATAGATTGCTTGACTCGTTATATATTGTCATCGGAAAGTTTATACATCTGTCAACAATATTCAGTACACAGGGATTTTTTACATTGCATTAAAAACGAAAAATTTTGACCCAAAAATTGTTTTTGCGGGGAATTTTGCTTCATTATTTTTTGTTTACAAAAAAAATTGCTGTAGTAAGTCACCGTCTTCTTGTGAAAGTTGTTGGCGAGCGCATTCTCTCTCTCTCTCTCTCTCTCCAAAACCACTTATAGAGATTATTTTAGTACATAGGCAGCGAAATCTTAAACTACGGTTGTGTTGAAGTCAAGCGGGAGTTTCTAGAAACCGAAAATATAGAAAAATAATTAATACGGAGACTGATATACAATCGATACTGATAATACTTTGAAGCGGAATTTTTCTGCACAATAATAATAAAATCACATCGCCTTTATTTATACTCTTATGGCAATTTAATATTAATAAAATGTGTTATTGTGATGAACCCTGTATGTTACCAAATGCATTATTTTTCATAAAATACATTTCGCATATTATTTAATATGAAACCCGCGTGTTTGCGGGATACGTAGTTATCTCTTATTGACGACTAAATGAGATAGCATAAGAATATGTGTGAAGACCTTCTGCACAATTGTGGTATAAACCAATCACCCTCTTGGCCTTGCATGCCTGGTGTATTAGACATTTTTTTATAAGAAAGTGTTAACTCCCCTCTTTACTCGATTTATTTAGCCAGAATGTTAGCAGAGACATGAACTTGTTACGGGTCGCCACCACGTGAAGGTGTGAGCCAGAACTTCGGACAGTGCACTCAATTACAGCAAGCCATATCTTTGTGCCTGCCGTCTCTCTAAAACAACTCGAGCTCTTCCTGAAACTCCCACAAACTTCTTAGGATCTGTTTGACAAATATAATGCCAAAGGATCAGCTTTTAACAAATTTAAAGTTTAGAGTCTTAGGCCGCTATTATATATCATCTGTACAGTTGATATGCTAACAAGCACACATACATATAGGTCAACGTTAGAAGACGACACTGAATTTATAAATGTTAATCAAGATCCAAAGGTTGCATCCGAACGCCTAAGTTGGTCCCGTCATAAAACTTTCGCAAGACTCAGAACTAAAAGTGACACTGAAGATGCCACATAGTCGAAAACGGATTGTCTCCGAACCAAACTTGACAAGGAATGACGACAATTTGTTCCAAATATATGTATATACTTATATCAATTCCCCTGTCGGAAAATCAAATCATGAATTTTTTTAACTTTAATTTTGTTTTATTTGATCTTTCCACTAAAATAGATTTACAATAAGTATTTAATTCTTACCTCTACAGTTTTATTCATTAATTATTACGAATTTGGGTAGGTAAAGCCGTTTCGCCAGGCCCAATGTGTCTATTTTCTTTAGTATCTAGTCATCAAGATTTGTGGTAAATTTCTTTCAGAAAGATTCAATAAAACAAAATTAAAACCTAAAGTAGAGTATTTTCGTAAAATCTATATGAAATTTAGACAATAAAAAAGCACTATTCGTATCTGTCAGACGACTGACTTTCACACCCACATGAAGTCAATTAAAATGCTTTTGCTTTCACGAGTACTTCCATTGTTTTCAAATGTTTTTAATTATTCTTGTTTAATTTTCCTCTTTTTCTCTTCCTGCTCCTTTTGATTTGTTAATATCACTTTTATTGTTTCCAACAATTCTCTTTGCAGCTCTTTCAAACTGAACTTGCAGTGTGCATTATACACATTTTTTGACGCTAATGTTTCGTTGGCGGCGTATTTTCCACAAACTTTTGGTTTCTTTTAGTAGATGTTACACAACATTGTCTAAAAAAACTACTTCTTCCAATAAGGGATCATTTTTTGTTTTATGAAGCGTTAAGTGCAAAGCTCTTCGTTGACACGGCTTAAACTGTTTCTTCAATCGTTGGTAGTGGATCTTTTTGTGCTTTCTTGATTCTTTCAAAAAATACGCGCGCAATGTTAACGTTAGTTTCGACCATGGTCAATAAAGATGGCGCATTTTTTACATACGAAGATTATTGAAACATTTTTATTGTGTAAAACGTAAGATAAGGCCAGAATTTATGTTAAAAACTAAAACAAATTTCAAACATTAACAATTTTTTTTTATGGTTTTCATCCAAAGTTTTGAGCTTTTGAAATCAACGCTTTATGTATATAAATTCTGGCGTTGCCTAACGTTTAGTAATTTTTTTTATAAATTCGTTTCTAAATTGTAGATGAAAAACCCTAAGTACCCTTTTACATTATGGAGGGGCCCAACAAATGAATGAAAAATGAAGTCCACTAAATGTCAAAACGATAGACAAAGTTACACTGTTCAATATTAAATGTAAATTTACTGGATTGCTGTTAAATTGTAATTAAAGTTATACATTTTTAAATGATTTATTATTATGATTATTATGCTGTTATGATTTATTTCTTAAATTGCGCATAAAAAAATTCAAGTTTCTTAATTAAAGAGCAATAATATTTGTAATTATAATAAAATATTACTATTAATATTAAATGTAAATCCTTTCCCCAAAAATATGCCTATATGGTAAACTCGGTAACTCTATTTTAAGAAGAAAACAAAAAGTTAAAATGGAAGCAAAATTGAGCCAACAGAATATTTTAAAATTATTAAAAGTGTGCTTCGATGTCTAAATCGCACCTTTTAATCAATAGGGGTTTTACCCAACATCTCCTCTTAACAACATTTTTCTTTAATTTTTCTTTATCATTTTATGATCAATTTTTTTTTAATTTTAAAAGTAAACAAATTTTTTCAAGTTTACGCTTCGACGACATTTTAAAAATGAACTTACACTTGCATGTGTAAACACAAAAACGAATGCCATGAGATTCGACTATTTCGAAGAATTTTTCGTTGATAATACGTATACAACAATTGCATGCCACTACTTGCATTTGTAAACGCAGGGTTATATGTAAAAATTTTGGGCAAGTTCAAAAGAAAATTAAAAAAATGGCTGTCATTCAATTTCTATAATGCAAAAGCCAACTGAGAAATTAATTAATTTGTACTGCAGTGTTTAGCACTCAATCGAAATTCCGAAAAATTATAAAAATAAGTTAGAATTTTGAGAAATTTGATTTTTAAGTTTTATAACGTCATTTTAATTTATTATTGTTCTTATATTCCGGCAGGGTGGTTTGATGTAGATTTTTGGAATGAATTTTCGTCATCCCTTGTCAGAACGAAAAATTACAGTAAAGATGACACATAGCTGAGACCGGTTCGTTTCCAAACCAAACTTGACAAGGGATGATGAAAATTCATTCCAAAAGTCTAGGTCATTTTAATAGTAATTGGATAATAAAAAAATTCTAGAAAAGAATGAATCGCCCAGACGGCGCTTAAACGACACAGAGATATTCCTTTATTCATGTATGATAACTAACAGCTGTCACATTTATAAAAAATTAAAAATATTGCGGTTAAAATGCCCATTAAAACTTAAAAACTGAATTTTTCGAAATTTTGACGTTTTAGGGCAAATCGCTGAGACACGTACATTTTTTTCATATTTACATTTTTAAAAATTTCGGAATTTTTCCCGAGTGTAAAAAAAATTAGATTTTTTATAGCATTTGAAATTTGCCGCGGTCGAATGATAACCTACTGGAATAAATAGTAAAAATTAAAACACTTTTTAATTATTGATATCATTTTTCATTTATGTATTTTTTGTTATTCATTTATTAAAAAATAAGCAAAACTACGTTTATAACAAGACGATTTTCATTTTCTTCACATGCTTAAATAATTAGTTTTTTGTTGTGATTTTCATTACTTTTTTTATTCATTAATCTCTTGTTTACCAAAATAAAAAAATAAAATAAAAAAACAAAATAAAATCTCTTTATATGCATTTCGATTAAAAATATTACATGGTTTCTGTTTTTATTGATGACTTTCCATTTAATTTTTGTATGAAGATCATGTTTATTCATGTTTTTTTTTGTATTTTCAAAAAAGGGGCTCAATTACATACAAATTCTTACTTATTATTAATTACCTATGTGTATGGATGTATGTATGTATTTTATAATTTATATTCTCTCTTATTTCATTGTTTTTGACTGCGATTTATATTTAATTGATTTCTTTCGTTTTTAGTTTCTTATTATTTCATTCTCTTTGACTAAATAACAAATTTGTTTCCTTGTTAGCGACTACTCTTACTATGATGGCTGGATAGGATTAGGGTACACTTGCTATACAATACAGTTATGTATTTATGTATGTATGTATGTACTTTTAAACGAGTTTGTGAGTTTGGTTGTACGTATTAATGTGTGTATGTAATTATATGAGATAGACGGAGAGAGCCAGTGTGTTGTGATTATTGATATAAATTTGTAGGGGAAAAAATATCTCCTGGTTTTGCAAAATGTCTGTGTTTTTATTTCTTTCAAAAATAACAGTTTCGTTTTTATTTGATTTTCCAATTTTTCCATTGGATTTAGTTTCGTTCGCTGACTAAAGAGTAATTGATCAATTTAAAACATAATTTTCGTGTTTTTACGTGAGTTGTTGAAGTAAAAGTTGGCATATAAATTTTATATTTTTTTTTGCTTTTTATAAAAATTTTTTACAAATACAGTAATTCTGATAACGAATTAAAAATAATTAAAATTCTCAAAAAAGTTAATGGAGTATTTTGGGTGAATGTTAAAGTGTTTGTGGTTGCATTATTTTTCATTCAAAAGTATATTTCAGTACTGTTTTTATTTATTAATTAATTCATTTATTTTTATTTACTAGTTACTTTTCATTTTTGATAGTTCTTTTTTAAATCTATGTATAGTTTTTGCTTGTTTGTTCTAAATGTATGTGGTTTTTAATTCAATGGTTGCCCTTTTTCATTTATTTATTAGTTTTTTTTTGTTTAAATTCTTGAATTTCCAGTTTTTTTCAATTAATTTTTTATTGTTTTTTATTTTAATTTTACACAGATACAAATGTAACATTATTATTGTTTTAATCATTTCGTACTTAATTTAATTAAAATTTTTAGGTTTCCAATTAAGTTTATTGTGTTACATTTTTAACTAATTCCATTACATTAGATTTTCCAATTTCTTAACGCTAATACAAATTTGTTGTTGTGATTAAAGTTTCTGTTTTCATTATGAATTAAAAAAGGTGTTGTTGCTGTTGTTTTTGTCCAAAGATTTGTTCAATGCAATTATATGTTTTTGTCTTTTAAAAATTTATGTTTGTTTTTATTTCTATTAAATATTAATTAATGTAATGAGGAATAAAAACTATCACGCACTAGAATTATCATTGGATCGGGATGTGGATGGACCGGCCCCAATATCATCGCCTAAGATAAATGTGGGGCTCTGGCGGGACGTAGACGCAACAGGTTGATAGTGATAACCCTCACGATAACGTTGATTCGGTTTACGGGTTGTTTGAGTATGACCCAGTGTTGGTCTTTGATTATTTAATTCATTGGGTCTTTTGGCTAAAATTAAATTTTAAAATAAAAACGTTAATAAACACATAAAAACAGTGTGTGTTATTTTTGTAATGATTTTAGTTCTTGTTTGAAACCACAAAAAAGTTTTACTGTGTACAAAAATTGTTGATTTCATATCGGCGTTAATTTTGTGAGTATTCTTTTGTGAACCTTATATTAAATTGCTTAAATAAATACACTAATAGTTCTTTATTGATTTATGTAGGAACATAAGTTGTTTCATATAAAAAAGCACTTAAAAACAAATAATTTTTTTTAGACATTTCTTCTGTGAAATTGGTGTTTGGTTTTGTCTGTGTGTGGCCTGTGTGCACTTATCTGTTTTATTAGCCATACGAGTGCTCACTTTAAAGCCATTCATGACACCATGAAATTATATAACACTGTGATTTGATAGAAAATTTTTTCGATTGTACCTAAACAGACCATAAAGCGACTGACCGGCCATTTAACGATTTTTATGAAAGCATGCCAATAATTCGATAAGTTATCACATTGTTTAAATGAATTCTACTGGCGGTAAAAGAGGCCGGAAGTGGTATTTCGGTATTTTGCACGTCACCATAACATAGGGTGACCCGATAGTAATGACAGTTTTGCAAACTTTTATATTGTAGAGGCTGTAAAAATTCCAGTTTCATCACTTAGCTGTCAAAATATATACGGGCATGTTCTGACAATCGCAAGAGAGTCAAATCGCATGCGAGTAACAAATCGCCAAACTTATTTCTGCATGTTCTGCAACTCACGCATTTTACTTGCGATTTGCTCTTTTTCTAAGATGTGTTCGAAAACTAAAAACATATGTTTTACCAAGATAAAAGCAAGAATATTACAAAAAATACCCGGGCATTTTATTTGAATTAATTACAGCACTAGCTGCGTATATTTTTCGAAGATGACTGGTATTAGCTGTTTATTGAAATCGCCAGTGCAAAAGAAGAAATACACAGACAAAAGTTGCAGAAGCAAAGAACGTTTTTAAATTTCATGTTTTTAGAAAAAATTTGTTACAAAATGTCATTAGTTTTGACTAAAACAAAAAGAAAACACTATTAATTTAATTTATTCATAACTTTGTAGTTTAAAAACTAGTTTGGTTAAAATACAGCAGTTCACTTCAGTATACTGTTGTGACTTGAACTCGCTAAAACACTTGCGAATGCGAGTTACAAAACACCTTACACGCGAGTTGAAATCACAATCGCAAATTTTGTGCGAGATGCGAGTGTCGGAACATGGCCGATATTAAGGATTGGCATTTCATCATGAAGCGTTTTATGCCTGGCAATTATTTTTAAAAAACATTGCATTATTAAACAAATATTACATGTCTGGCTCAATTGTTGATTTCGTCGTGAGGTCGGTCGGTCGGATAAAAATTGGAAGTAAAGAAAGCATAGCCATCATAGCGGACAGTATTGACGAAGACCCAGAATTGTCGATTCGGAGCCAATCAGCCGAATTGAGCATCGTCAGTGTCAGACAGGCTTAATTTACGGTTGGATTCGGACCTACATCCATATAAGATTGCGCCGATTCCAGAATTAAAACCGGAGGACCATAGACAACGGCGAGAGTTAGCAAATTGGGCGCTAGCCAGAGATCTAAGAAGAAGTGGTACTAAAAATATTTGCATGTGCCTATGATCATGTGGGTATTATTAAAAATACATATATATATATATATATACAAGCATTTTATTACATACCAGGTATATAAGGCTTTTGATTATTATAGGACGTTGGTGATGATATTGCACGAGTTTGTTGATTGTGGTGATTTGTTTCACTGTGCGTTGTTACGCTATTGTTACAATTATTGTGATTTTGTGGTCGCGGTTGTGGTAGTTGATGGTGATTATTCGGCACATCAGTACTGTCGATTGGACTCATAGGTGTCATCTCACGATCTTCAATATACATTTCGCTACTGTCATCTGGAACATGACGATATTGTGACCATGGCCAAGAGGCAATGCCTGACAAAATAAATGATTCTACAGCACAAATGTAACCAATTATCTGTAATAAGAATCCCCACATTATTTCTTGCCCAATAAAGAGATAACTTTAATATACCGCTGATGCAAATAAGGTGTCCTTTGTGTATTTTGACACCCAGGTGTACTCTTCGGCAAAGAGAACCATGTGCATAATAAGTGTAGAGCTCAAAATCAATATTAAACCAATACTCAGGTACATCCATGTATTCTGAAAACAAATTATATTTATAGTTTGTTTTTTAAGGAAGGAGTTTTAAGTAAATACGGGAGAAGCTAAATGGTCTCGTATCTTCGTTGCCTTCGAGGCAAGTTCTCCCACAAAAATATTTAAGCTTTTCTTATATATTGCTTTCATAGGCTCTATTAATTATGGGCACGTTATTTCCTAAATCATGGATCAGAACAAGACTTCACTTCAACCACTAATCATTCAGAGAGAGAGAGAGAGAGAAGGCTTAATTATAAGTGCCATCTTTTTATTCTAATATATACGTCTTTTTAATTACGTGCACTTGATGCAATTTCTTTATTTCACTTTTCACAAAACTTGAAAAAAATTGTTTCGTTAAAAAAAAAAAGTTCAATTTGAGGAATATATGGCAACATTGTTGCGAGAGTGAGTGAGTGAGAGTTGTTGCAAAATGAGAGTATAAGAACAAACGATCTCGAAATAAAATGGATTCTATGTCACGACTGCATAACTCAGCGATTTTTAAATGGTAAAACTCGTTATAACCCAGTATCGTTTCATCGTTAACTTCTAAAAGGCAAATGAATACAACCCTTTTTGAGAAGAACAATTCAATAAATAATGTTGCACATGTTGGACCAAAAGCTGATAAGTGTAAGCAGGGCTGTGAATCGCTTCTTTAAACATGGTTGATTCAAATATACTTCACGTCAGCTTGTTTAGCACTGGGATGGTTAGAGGGTGTTCTTTTCTGATCTTGTTCTTTCAAGATTGCTGCTTAGTCTCTTCATATTTTTAATTTTTCCCCAGATGTGAAGTAATAATTTCTGAGCTTAGCAAACTTCCCGAATAAACTGCTTAAACTAAAATGCTTAAACATACAAAACAAATGAAGAATAAAAAATGTTAATAAAATAATTGCAAGTCCGCTGAATTCTTGAAAGAATGCCTGCCAGACTGGCCAACAAATATGTACTTGCAACAGTTACCTGCGGCCTTCAGAAAATCCAATTCAAAATATATTAAGGAGTGCGAACCACCAGATTTGAGGAGTATAATTATCTTTGAGCTCATATTACTTTATTTACACTAAGTTTCGTTTAAATTTAGTCACAATTTTTAGTTTTGTGTTCTTGGTATTGATATTTAATATCCTTAAAAGGATTTACGTAAGAATACATCGCTCGGACGTATCGTTTGATTTGCCGTACACGAAACGTTTTATGTAGGGTTAATAACTGGGAGAACATTAGGATAAAGAAACGTTTTCCAAATCGAAAACTTCTCAGAGCTGCTGAAATAGAGCCCAGAAAGAGTTGTAGACTAAGACATGTTTCAGATTGACCGATTATTTGTTTATTTGTTTCTTAAAAGCTTATGTCAAATTAACGCATTAAATACTCACAACTTTTGTCCAATTGAAGGGAAACATTAGAGCTATATGGGAAACGTCAAGAAATATCATGAGGCATGTGATTAAAAGGGAGACTAATGCACAAAACACCATCAATCTGAGGCGTCCGATGAGTGGCAGTAAAAAGAGTCCAACTTGAACAGTACCCGCCGAACATTCGCAGGCCAGACAAGCGGCTGAGGACAGCTGAAAAAAAAAAAAACGGTAAACCGAAAATGACAGACATCATTATATTTGAGCGAAATATCAAGAGTTTTACCACCAAAAGTATTCGCACAATCCCTGTAGGCGTTTTTAAATGTTGCGGATCACAGTGTAGGGCAACACCCCATGGCAGTGGCGTTTGGGCAGTACGTTGCTTATAATTGGCGTGGGAATCCCACGATGTGCAAGTACCAAGCGGCGATTCCAAGGATAATGATAGCTCTCCGGCTCTGCTGCCAGCTATTTCAAAATCCTGTTCATCGTCCAGCTGACAGCAGACCGGCTCTAGTTCACGAATTTCGTCCAGTAGAAGTTCTATCTCGTCCGTTCCATATAGATCAGATACAGACGGTATGTAACGTTGGGGTTGTTGCATTTCCCGCTGCGGGGGTTGTCCCACATCACCGGATCTTGTGCGAAGAAATTTTTAATATTTGAAAATGTTGTTGGCCTACAACTACCACCAAAACACAAACACACTGTTGATTGCAATTTATTTATTTAATCTCTTAATCCTTTATGCTTTTAGTTTTTCTCTTACGTTCTCTATGTGGCACTTGATTTGTGTATTTGTTTGCCTTAGTTTTGTCGTTGTCCTTATTTCCTCTTTAGGGTGTTTTGCAAAACCTTTGGTTGCTTATTTTTCTTTAAGGGAGTTGACTGCTTAACAATTGTTTGGTTTAGGTGTTTGTAGTTTCTAGTTATTGTTGTCTAATCTGAAAAGGAAAAAGAAAGAGTATTAAATTAATAACTAATTGACTTTCAAATAATTAAGTTTTATTGTTCGCACGTTTAAGAATTGTAGTTTAAAAAATTCTTTGGTACTTTTGTTAAGAATGCTTTTGACTTGGCATTTCATCGCTAGGATTTTTTACTTGCTTAGCAAAGCTTCAAAAAATATCCAACTCATTTTCCATTTGTATATATCTACGCCTTTTCAAAACACATCGAATATAAAGGGTTCGCAAGACATTGTACTTTAAAGTGTGAAAGTTCAGTTCATTAAAATCATTTACACTTTTTTCGTACAATGCAACACTTGATTGTATACACATACGAGAATGTACATATGTATGTGTGTAGATGCATTCAAAACCCCACTCCTTAAATCGCGCAAGAATAATTGGTGTTTTTGTTGAATGATATAAAATGCATGAATGCGCTTCCGTTATGTCGCGTGTTCATATTATAATTTAAATTTGTAAAACGGAAACTAAACCTATTCTCAGTTAATTTTTTTTACTTTATACAGTACGACTAATAATAATAAAGACAGCAACGACTATTGCCAGTTCCACAAACGCGTAAAAAAGATATACAGCTAGGCCTCTCTTAACACGGGGGTTGTGTTTCAGTGCAAAAATTGTTGCCCCTTAATAGCATTTAAGCATTTTGGTGCTCATGCGCATGTGTATTTTGCTTATCTAGTCGGTCATAAATCAAAAAAAAAATTTTTCGTAATAACATAAAAACTGTCTGTAAATGTTGTTGAATGAGTAGAGCCTCAATAGGCGACTTGTTCGGATTTGCTTCAGCTGCGCGTTTGTTTTACTCGGAACTTGACTATCCGTTTTTTACGCGATGCCTAAGTGTGAAGTTATCTTACAAAAAGTTGAAAATTTTTGACATGAATGTAGAAGGTTAAATATAAATATTTCTATAACATTGCGATGTGTTTTCTGTTAATGGGATATTTATTATTTTTTGACGTCTGAAAAGAAGTTTAAAATGATTAAAATTTATATTGTAATTCCATGTTTGGAAAGCGTTTTTGATGTATTTCCGGGTTCTTCCCGTTAATAATATTAATATTTATTGAGAGGTTCTAGTTTCTACAATATTCGAATCATCCGTCCATATCCACTCCTTGTTGTGCTTCTTGGGACAAGGCGTAGTGAAAAGAGGAAAATCGGTCAAAAAAGTCTGCCTATAAGATTTACCTGCTACCGGCAAACAACTCAAGTACACTAAAGATGGCAGATCACTTTCTGATAAAGATGCAACCTGACAAATAAAAAAAAATATAATTTTTCCACAGAAAAGTATTCTAGAACATTGAGATTCACAAATGATGACTCCTGCTGCACTTGATCTGGAAGATGCCCCGGATTCTGAATTGGAAGAGGTTCCTGGAGATACAAAGCATTTATATATATTCCATAATTATAAGTATAGACTAATAATTTATCACAATCATAAATTAATTAAATATAATTAGTTCCATAACACATTTCCTTATTCTTTAAGTAAAAATTTATTAAAGAAAAGTTTTGATACTTAAAAGTTGATCAGGTTGTCGTTAAAAATAAATAAATAATTTGGCCGGCTAGATAAGCAAAATACCCCTATATGCGTCGGTAGAATAAAGCAACGACCCAAAGAAACAAATGCAGTACTATTTTCAGACACCCTCTTAGAATATGCTGCAAAAATTGGCGCCTGTTAGAGCAAGGAGCGAATGCGCTGTTAAGTGAGGTCAACCTGTATTTTATTTGGTGTATAAGAAATAAAAGTAATCCTATGTATTTGTGTGTACACGTCCATGTGTGTAACGCTACATTGCGGCAAAATAATTTTTTTGTCATGAGGGATTTCAGTTTAGGAACAAACAAGAAAGCTTCACATTTGCAGAATAAATGAACAATAGAACAATAAAAAATTGTTCAATACGTTGAAAAATCATTACTTCTGCCTTTTTTACTTTTTTATGCCATTTGCACAGAAGCAACCAAATTTGTAAGCGTGGTGAAATTTTAATTTTTATATGTGAAATTTCGATCTTAGTGCTTTCGTAAATTGTAGGTTTCTTGTAATTTTTAATAATTTTGTGAATGTTCGAATTTTTTGTACAAAAGTTTTGCGAAATTTTAATTTTTAAATAGGAATAAAGTAACGAATTGCGAGGTTTTAGTAAAATTTAAATTGTATGGTGAAATTTCAAAACTTCTTGGAATTCTAATTTTTTGTTCTTTTATGTGAAATTTCGGAATTTTGTAAAGTTTGTAAAATAGGTTGGTTTATTTTGGAGCCTTTTTAATCTGGTTCAACATTTAAGCGCGTAAGTTATCTGAAGCTTTCGAGTATATGACTACATAAGTGAGCATGATAGTTAGATAGATAGATAGATAGATAGGTTCGATGTAGATTCCGAATATGTATGGCTTTGCGGATTAAGATTCCCCGCGAGGCTGAGAAACGAAAGATAGCCTGAAAAAAGTAGATATGTTTATATACTTGGAATTTATAGACCAAATTTCAAATAGTTAAATTTAACCGATTGTGCTGGTCAATTGGCCTAACTATTGTTCGTAGGTTTACTAGGGCCTACACAAACAAAATTTCAACTTAAGACAGACGGGCAAACCATAGAAATTAAAAACGGCATGACAAACTTGCATATATTGAAACGGAAATACTGACAAATTTTAATAGTCCAGGTGGTAAAGAGACAATAAACTCAGGTCAACGCACCCAATGTGCAAACATTAATTTTATTTTGAATATATGAATTTTTAAAGTTAATTATTTAAAGTTTTCAAACTAAAATGTTATATTATTTGAACTTTGTGTTGTGGTAAGCATTTCGAGGTACAGCAACTTGAAAATTCTCAAAACCGATTTAGATAGCAGGGGCACGCGTAAATTGGCGAAAATTATATTTATGAAGAACTCAACTTAAAAAAGTTAATAATATAAAGATTGTATATGTAGTATTTCCTAATCACGCCTAAACAGATGAACCATTCCACAAAATTTTTGACGAGTTGTTGCTGAGATCCACGAAACCAAAATTGATGCAATTTGCCAGGGAGGTATGATATAACGTGGAGTATTTAAGAAAGAGGTCATTCCGAAGGTTGGAAAGTTATCGTTTTCACCTGAACGAACGAAAAGGATATAGCTTTTTCTATATCACCATCATAGCTGAGAAGGCAGTATTACTATGATGTGGAGTGCTATAACGTACTATGGACCAGTGGGCTAAAATTCCTAACCGCTAGAATAACTGGAAAAACAAACAAAATTCTGCTAAATTCGGATTTTCCAGAAGCAATTGAAGCAGGATATGCTCCTAAACATATCGTTAAAGCTGTGAGATAAATCTATTAAAGCCGAAATGTACATCTTCTGCATTTTAATCTAAGGGTTAGTTTACCCAGTATAGAGACAGTGACTTAATCAAACCATTGACCACTGTCATATACGATATGCCCTATACTAAAATATAGAACAAGTTTTAAGTAAATAAAATTATTAAAATATTTATTTATTCTTGCTTTTGTTTATAACAAATTTTTAACTTTAATATTTCGTTTGTTAAGACTATGACGATTTCATGAACTATTTTTGGTCAGGAATTCTTTGCTACCGATTTTAATACAACAAATTATTTCATATTTTCACTCTTCGTTTAATCGAACATGTTTGTTGACTTTGACTTCGTCAGGAGTAGATTTTATTAAACTAAATTAATTTGCATCACTAAATCATCAATTATTTATTATTGCACAATTAAATGAACAGACCAATAAAAATTTAAAACAGAAATATATCAAATAAATCATATCCAGCCATAAACTACTAACTCTGTACGTACATCCCAGTTAGCTAGATAGTTATAGGCGACAACTGCAGCTATGATGTCTCTAGGACTATTTTTAATTTGGCATCTATCAACCAAAATATATTGTCGAAAACATTATAAAAATTATCATACGCCTTGATTCTAATAAAGGTCTAGCTTAAAACGATGACAGTGATGAACTTGACACGGTTCTGCCTGCTCTTTTTTATTGCAAATTCAAAAATAATTAAAAAATCTATAATAAACTAACAATAATTATTATTTTCCGTGTCTGGTTCAAAAAGAGGCAACTATTTATGCATGAAAATCTACTGAATGTGCTAAATTGAGTTCTCCAACCGATTTTCCGAAATTGTTGTCGCCTTGAAAACTAAACCATAAATTAAATTTGACGAATTTACGCGCACACACATCAAATTAGCTGCAAATTTCTACAGTGTTTTGATTTTCATCAAACTTACATGACACCAATGCGTGTGAGTTCTTTACTAACACAATCACAAAAAATGTGTGTTTGATGAAGCAGGTTGATGGGTGTTCCGTGCGCTTTACAGATAGAATTGAATTCGAAGACAATATTGTTGAAAATAGTGTCTGAAAAGTTCGGGTTTAGGTGTTTAGTTCACTTTGGCAGAAAATTAGGGGACGATATACTAAACGTATTACATGTAAATGGTATAGTTGCATCACCACATACATCAAAAAACATTCTAAAAGGAAGCCAAACGCCGTTTATCGTGCGAAAAGTTATTACGGGGAAATATTGTCATTTTGGATTAAAAAATCTATTTGGAAAATTTAACAAAATTTTTTTTAGACATCTTTGTTGAACTGAATATCGGAATAGACGGACTAGCGCTGTTCAGTAGCGGTACCTTGTAATTATGGCCAATTTTAGGCAGAATCATAAATGTAAAAATTAAGTGCAATTTGTTATCGGAATTTATTGTGGACACAAAAAACCAGTGAGCGCATTAATACGTTTTTACATGATTTTTTAAATGAAATCAAAGAACTAAGTATCACCGGAATTTTTTACAATAATTTATTTGCGACTTATAGATTCGTCCACGACAATTTTAACGATATGTCGTCATGCCACTGTGGCTCATATTGTCATGTATGAGGTGCCTCTTCTTTAAAAAAGTCGTTAATAATTGGCTAGAACTTTCGGAAATGTGTAGTCTAGGATTTGCTATATGTCTTGCACGCGTCTTCGAGAATGCCTCGAAGACATGGCTAACTGGGATATCTCACAGAAAAATTTCAACATACGAGTATGTATGAGTACAATAGCCATACAAAGTTTATTGCACGAATACTTGCAAATATATTCTTTTTAATATTTTATTATATATTTCTTATTATAAAATATTATAACCCAGACTAAATTTAGTAAATATTTATTAAATATTATTTGAGCAAACAACTCAGTATGACTTAATAGAAAGAATAGTATTTGTAGTTTTCAAGAATGATTTTAAATAATAATTATGAATAATTCTTTGAGGTAAAACTATGTAGAAGAAATGATTATGAGTTACAAATAAAAACAATAAGTTCAAACTTAAATACCCTAAATATTCGATTCTGAATCTGTTGTATTGAACGAAAATATAGAGTGTCTCAGTAACAATGAACTATTTAAATTTTGTGGAATAAAATTCCGTGCAAGTGGTACCTTTGATATTTAACAGCTGTCACCTATGGTTACGAAATGGAGCGCTATACAAATCCCATTACGCCGACAGCACTAGCAAACTTCGCGGAGTTTTCAGTCTATAAAGTACACTTGAAGTGTTAACGATTAAAGAAGTAGTCAAAAAATTTGCGACGGTCTTTTGAAGACATTATTGCTGTAAGCGAGTGTGTTGCCGAAAACTTAAATTCGGATTGACGCCGAATAACAGAATTATTGTGGCCTCAACTAGACGGCGTGGACGGCGCCACCTGTCACACCGAGCAAGAAACAATTGATTGATTGCATCAACAATTTCCATATTACACTCTTATTGAGACAGACACTCTATATAATTTGCAAGAACTTATCATAATCGTATTAAAATATTTCCCAACATGTGAAATGCTTATGCCGGAATATTCTTTATATTCTTTAGTCCCATTTATAAAACAGACAACAATTTGCTTTGTTTAAAATGAGGAAATAGAAAATGTTATTCATATTTTCAGTTATGGCAGGCAGTAAAATGCCAAGAGTCCATTTAAAGTACATCACCCTACAACAAGTGCATTCGTTCGTACTCGTGTGATATATTTGCAGTAAAAGTTAAGCCAAATAAAATACCTCAGTCTAATAACCCTCATATCGATTTATGATATAAATACAATAAACACAAATTATAACCTTCGTACAATGCACAGTGGTATAATCCGGTAAAAAGTTCATTTATGAAGTTTGTTGAGATTTGATATTAAGTTTAGTTTTCATCATATCTTAACACATACGTACGCGCATGCGTACATATATACATACATACGTACATACATATAGAAATATGTATATAAAAAATTTGCTAAAATGTAAATCTTCACATCAGTTCTTTAGATTCTGACAATACATTCCTTAGTATAATAAAATGACAGAAAATGTGCGAAAGTCAATGAAATATTCGTGAGCTCCATTTTAGGAAAGTGTTTGCTGCATTTCGGCCAGTATGTCACAAATGGCAGCTGTAATGTTATCTTCCAGGGTTGGAATTGTAGCTGCATTGTCCCTGTACCCACAAAAAATAGTCTAGTGGGACTGAATCTCATCTCGACGGCCAATTGACTGCTCACCTAGCTTGCTTCTCAATAGGTTCATAGTGGCACCGTCCTGTTAAAGCCACATGTCAATCAAGTCCAATTCTTCCATCGCCAGGTGCCTTGCTCCATTGTCTCTAGTGTTGCGATTTTCATGGTTCTTAAAGAAGTACAGTCCAATGATGCCGCCAGCCCACAAACCGAACCAAACAGAGCATCTTTCAGAGTGCATTGGCAGCTCTTCACACCAAATTCAGCAATTCTGTTTGGCGGCGTATCCATTGAGCCAAAAATGAGCTTCGTCGTTAAAGACACATATCTCACACAGCACTAATTTTGATACTTCAATGATTCGCAAGCGTTGTTTGTTTATTAGTCTATTTTCATGGGGAAATGGCACTTGCAACTTTATATGATTTTAAATGAATTTGGTTTTAAAATGTCTGTAAAGGAATAATTTTTGGTCGGAATGTACCACAGTGAAGTTCATTTTATGGTTTGGCTCATAAACTCATCGAATCTTTGGGTACTTGCATACGTAAGTATTCGTTTATTAATTTTAGGCATTTAATACTCTGGTCTGTCACAAACCAGCATTTTCTCTGTAAATAAAAACGTTTCATGTAAATGTATAAAAGTATGTATGTTATACATATATAACGCTTTGTACAGTTGAGTACTTTTTTTAAACTGATTGTTGGATGTCAAATTCCATTTCCGGTATATTTATTGTCTATGGAGAGTGACACCCGCAAAGAAGCCAGAAATATTTTGAATTCGCCCGTGAGTCTACATGTTATCAATTTGTCTTTTGACGCTCTAATAATTTGCTTGTTAATATTCAGCACCTATAGTGAATTGGCCGTGTTAAAAAAAAAACGTTTCGATTTTTAAGCTTTGAATTTTTTCTGTAAAAACCCGGCAATAAAGTATGCCGCGAACATGGAAACCATCTCGATGAGAAACAAAAATCGTGTTCAAACTGAGCAGGAACATGCAGAAGACCTTGGACACTTTTACGAAAAGTTTTTTTTACTGTTTTATGCTTTTTTTTTTATCAATATGCACCTATTCAAGTGACGCAAAAATAATTCACATTTATAAAAAGAAGCACACATTAAGTCCAACGGATCTTTTTCGAGTTTTCTTTGTTTACACTTTATTCTTCCATTGTTAAACCTTTAATAAAAATTACAAGAACAGCAAGGTTATCTTGATTGGTAAAACACTGCACTCATTCATGTGAAGCGCAGTGTAGGTCAGTGTTGCCGTTGTGCGACTAAAGTCTCAATTTAACATTTTTTATGGCACTTGTTTTAATATGCTCATCTGTATCATTTTTCGTGTTACTTTTTGAGATATTGTACTCGCTGTTGAGTTCCATTTTAACAAGGCTGATGTAAAAGCGTTAATAAGTTACTCAATGGTTTGTGATACTTGCAGCTTTTATGTACAAATGTAAGTTGCTAACAGCTGTTATATATTGATGTATGTATGTATGCAGTAAGAAAAAAAATCCATGTAAAATTTCGGAGCTCTTTAGCCACAAATTAGAACTTGTGCTTCTTCTGTGACGACATGTGAACAGTTTATCTTATAAAAATTGAATAACTTTTGTTGGATTTTGATATACAACAACTGTTTATTTTTCTTTTAAAAAATGTTTTTATAAAAGTAATTTTTTAAAATTCGTTTTTTGTTTACTTTAACTGGCATTTAACTCTTTTGTTTATAAAATACTTAAGGCCCAACTATAATATGCTTAAGGTAGCTTAAGCTAATGGCAAAAATTTAACGAAAAGCCTGTCAAATGCTTAAGCAAATTATTGAAGACTTTTAGGTGGCTACAATGTACTTACATGAGCCTGGAAAGTATAGTGCCACAGTTACACATTTGTTTTATTCGTACTTTTGCAAAAACATATTTTATTTCAGAATAAATAAAATTCGTTAACAAAAAGATGTTGAATAAATATATTTTATATATTTAATACTATTCATATACAAATTAATAATTATTTTTATTAGTTTTAAGAAATTTTCGAACAAAAAAATACACAATTTTTGGTGCTTGTGTAATTTTGGCCAAAAGTACTAAAAACTGCAGCGGTGTGCATCACTCAACTTATAAACAATAAAATTTTTTTGCACTTTTGTGCTACTTTTTTACAGGCTCCTTTGAATTGCGATTATAATAAAATGCGTCTCTTTTTTGATACAAACAATTTTTGTTCTATTAAATTTAGAAAAACAAAAATTTTTCAATTTCGTCCTCTATTGCAGCTTGTTTGTTAATGTATGTATCTATAACACAATCAGCTGTTTTCGTACGGAATGTGCGATCAATTTCGTACTTTGCTTAAGCAAATGACAGTTGACGAAACTTAACGAAAAGTGTTGTTAAGTACATTATAGATTGCCACATATGATTTATATGTAATTGCACAGTTGATTAAGCCAGCTTATGTAAAACATATCTTCACACATATAGAAGAGTATTTGCGGTGAATTCGATTAAGAATAGCCTTGGTACAAGAACTCGGCCGATTTGTGAAGAGCTCAGTATGTTTGAGGATGATATTTCTACACTTTTGTGCGATAATTTAGATTAAAACATTTTAGACTCCGTCGAGGTATCAACATGATATTTTCAATACTACTCCGACTTGGTTTGCAGAACAATCGTTCGTGGTTGATTTTAATCTTTTTGCAAAGTTTGAAGAATAAATAGTTCTGTTCGTAACACTTTTTTTAAAATCAATTTTAAACCTGGTGTAAAACTAAACGACAAAGTAATAATCGTTGCCACTTTTGACTTTTCATAATCGATGGTACATACAGAGCCTTGTAGTTCGGTAGAATATAATATTTCAGATATGATCAAGCTACACGATCTTATGGATTCGTTTAAAATTGATTTTGATTTTTGTGGTATTTTTGGAATTATTTTGTTTTATTCTAGTTTTTCGATTTTGTAGTGAAATTTCGAAGTTTTGGTCAACATACAATTTAGCAAAATTTTACTTTATTCGTTATTTTTGTTTGTTGCAATTGCGGTTTTATTTAGACTCCTTTTTTTGGAATAATTTGTTGTTTTAATAATATAAGATTTTTAGATTATAGTTTTGTTTTGTGAAGAATTTTTAAATTCCTAAATTGTGTTAAAATTTCGTTATTTTCATTTTTCAGTTTAATTTAGATTTTTTGTAAAATAATTCACATTTGTGATTTTAAAATTTTTTGGTGGATTTTGAAATTTTTTTGTTAATTCCCGATTTGTGGTGAAATTAGAGATTTTTTATATAATTATGTAACATATATTATATTTTGACGTTTTTATAATATATTGTTTTTTGTTCTAATTTTCGGCCTTTTGATGAATTTGCAAAAGTTAAAGTTTTTGTGTTAAAGATCCCAAAATTTGGGTATTTTGGTTTTTGTGGTATTTTAGATTTAGATTTTTTTGTTCAATATTGACTTATTAGCATTTTTTTATTCCAGCTTTTCAATTTCTCAAATTATTGATGAATTTTAAATTTTGCCAAATTATAGTAATTACTTCTTTGTTCCTGCATAAAAAAAAATTATTGCCAGTTTTTGATTTTAAAGTTTTTTTGCAAACAAATAAATGTGTGTTAATCTTCCCATTCTTCGCTCAACAAATTCCTAAACTTTTCACTAACGACAGCAACTGACAGTTGTTGAAAATGAGGACTCTGGCTCAAAAGCTACTTCAGCGTGGGTGGTGGTTTGTAGAAAAAAGGAATTTCCCCCTCCAAAACCATTAGAAATGATCACTTTCCCATACAATAAAATTAGAAAAAATTGAATAATCCCTCCCCCAAGCTTAAACTGGGTCCGCGCCTGCTCTGGTTTGACAAAATTGTTGGTGGCCCGTTTAGAATATATAAAACATGGTGAAGGAGACTTATGGTGATATTTAAATAATTTTTTCATTTTTGTTTAATTTTTCAGCTGTTTTATTTTTCTTTGAAATTTTTTATGTTTTTAATGGCCATGTTTATCGCCATAACAGCTGAAAGAATCTTTTAGCCGTAAAGAATGCATGTTTCCTATACACATATACCTGTTTGATTTAACACACACACTCACACTTTATTGTACAAACCATTTGGTCATGAGTCATGACACATTGAAGATATTCTTCTATTATTCGCACTTTCAAACATATAACGATAAAAAAAGAAGTACAAACACATAAACAGATTCCTATGTTCTCCTATGCACAAATAAACATACTTCGTTATGTATACGAGGATATACAAATATAATTTTGCAAGGATGCAAGAACCCATATTACACACATTTTTCCGCACAAGAGTACACAAATACATACATAGATGTTTATATGTTTATGTTTGGGTATCAGGATAGTTTATAAAGTAAGTAAGAGATAAAATCCTGTACAAAACTTTAAGTTCCTTATGTAAATAATTTTTTACATAAAAGTTATTTCACTTGTAGCAACGTACCTCATATATGTATGTGTGTACATATATCCTTTTTAATAAAAGCGCCATAGCGCTGCTAAAACTTATTATGTCAGCTCGGTTCATAAAAAATTTTGTTAATTTTGAAGCAGAAATACAAAAGTATAAATTTTGCTCATTCATTCAAAGCATTCAAGTTTTCATTTAAAGTCGTAACTGCGTAGATGTAATTGTTTTCAAAAAATTCGGTTCTAATTCGGCTTTTAAATAAAATCTGTACCGACATTTTTTTCCAATAGTTAAAATAAACTTTAGAAGTTTTTATTTTATTCATCTCCAGAATTCTCTTTTGATAAATATAAGCTTGCATTGTACGATGTCAGACATTAATAGTATTTTATTTTTTCCGACACAAGTTGTTCAGAGTTTTAAAGTTCCCATGGCATTAACTTTGCATTAGTGTCTTCATGTAACGTTTTCCTGGTACTAGGCAACTGAACTTTTCTTCTATAATTTGATGTATTTTTTATTAATCTCAGTTCAATTACTTTTTTTAATGGTAAAAGAATAAAGATGATGGGTCTTCAAGTAAGGGGCGCCAAAGGACACTAAAGAAAACTAATCTAAGCGTACTGAGTTGACTGTGTGGAACTAAACTGAGATTCAGAAAGCAATTCGCGGCAGCATTCAAGCATCTGCCTTCCATTTCAAAGAAACAATTAAAGATTTGATATTCCGACAGGGTGTTTTGTTGTAGAATTTTGGAACGAATTTCCGTCCTCCCTGAAGATGGCACATAGCCGAAACCGGTTTGTCTCCGAACCAAACTTGACAAGGGATGACGAAAATTCGTTTCAAAATTCTAAAACAATTAAAGCTGGCGGTTTAGTTGGTCCACTTGGTCAGAAATTATTAATTCTTTAGAGTTTTCCAATCTTCTCAGAGTAAAAAAAAAAAAAAATACGCCTGGCTCAGGTTTGCTCAAGAAGTTATAGAATTCTTCGGCAATCATGACGCTGTAACTTACTTGGGGATTACTCGTTTAACTCTTAATAGACGCACACTTTTAAAAATTTACCATCACTTCGCTCTCAATTTTTAATTCAAGCTGTGTTTCAGCTCGATGATCAATTTAAATCGCTTATCACAATTTTCTTAAATAAATTTTCGTGTTTGGCAATATAAATACTCTGTCGCAATAAGTCGATGAAAAAATAAACATATTGTTGCGTTTAAATTTTTCAAACACGTTTAATTTTTCGCAGGTTCTTTTAATTATAGAGTTTCTTTTAAATAATGAACGGCAGAATTATATTTTACTCACTGTTACTTTATTTACTTTAACACTAAAACACAACGATTACTTCTTCATCACGATGTTCGAACTTAAACGTTTCACTGAATACTAACTTTTACCCAAATCGTTTTATAGTAGTCATCTATTTTCTCGAAACTTTTAGAATACACAAGAATCCAGGAGTTACTTCTTTACCTATAAACATCTGTTTTCCTGCTGCTGTTGTTTTTGTTATGATGTTTGTTTTTGTAACTACTGTCTGCTTTGTTATTGTTTCCCAAAGTATTCAATTCCTGCAATTCGTCTATACGTGTTGATGTTATACCGTTGGTGTTCTGTGTTCTGTATTTACTTTCCTGTTAACTCCTATGAGCTTATGTCTGTTGTGTTTTTTTGTTACAGCACAGTGATGTCTGTACAGTGGGTTACAAAAGTAGTCGTCATTTCTTGAACTTTAAGTGCAGTGAGTGCTACAAGTATTCGTACCACCTAATTCTAATATGTTGGGAGCCATGAATTTCTATGGAATAAATTTCTGCTTTCAGTAAGGCGAGCGTTTTGAGTTGTGTCCTTGACAAAGGCTGCTGAAAAGAAACAAGTTGCGTGCAGGCTACGATACAGTGTCAATTTAAATGAATTATGACAAACAGTGTGTATGATCAACGTGAAAGCAAAAATTTTCAACATATAAGTAACATTAGTTATTAATTAAGCTCCCACATTTAAACTTTTTGTTATCATGATATCACAATCGAAATGTAGAATTATAAATTCATTACAAACAAAAGTTTTTTATTCGTATTTAAAAAGCAATTTCAAAGAATGGAAAAAACGTGGCACATAAAGTCAATATTTTAAAACTAATTTCCCTATTTACAGTGATTTGCAATAATAAGGATACAGTCGTTTATTTTTTTTTTAAACTCTTTGAGTACATTTTTTATACGGAAGGAAAGAGCCTTAACTTTGGATTTCGGCAAATATTAATCAGAATATAGAAATTTTAGTGATTTTTATAAAAAAAATCACTACATACTCGTAGTTATTGGGATCAGCCTTCTATTAAATTAGGTATTTTAAGATTTGAGTATAAATCGGTCTCAGCAAAATGCTATTATAACAAACATTTCTTTTATTATACATCAAAGACCGAAAGTAGCTAATTTGTTTTTTCTGTTAAAAGTTGAACGTCGTTCCAACAACGGAAAATCAGAACAATTAATAGGATTTTTTAAAGCAAAGTAACTTCGCACAGATGTTACTTTTTATCGACAGGATAAAATAAAGAAGACATTTGGTGAACTAGAGTGATAGCTAGCGAGTCGATGGCTATTAAAATGGGATTATAGGGAAAAACTTTTAGAATGCTGACTCTAAAAATTCTAACCTAGTCCTCAGCTATAGAAAGTGAAAATCTTGAGGAGCTAACAGCTTTTAACTGCTTGAGCGCAGAATCACACTGGTAAGAGGCATGGTGACCGCTAATGGATAGTCTTTGTAAACCTGAAATATCCAAGCCTAGCAGGCACGAACCCGGCTAATGAATCAGAATACCCGTAACATTTTTATCAACTCCAATATCTCTTTACCGAGATAAAAATCGGGGAAGAATTAATTTCTTGTCTCAAGGCACTTAGTCCAACGTTTCTCCAGCTTTTGTATCCCTTCCAAAAAATAGGATTTTTCGATGTCCTTAAAATAGGCATTTGTTTGGTCAATAAATTCATCATTGGAGCTAAATCTCTTTCTACCGAACCATTTCTTTAGGTTTGGAAATAGGAAGTAGTCACTAGGGGCTAAATCCTGAGAATATGGCGGATGAGGTACCAATTCGTAGCCCAATTCATAGAGTTTTGCCATTGAGACTGCACACGTGTGCACCCGTGCCATTATCTTGATGAAAAATAACTTTTTTCTTGGCCATATGGGGTCGTTTTCTTTTTAAATCCTCAATAAATCGGTCTAATAAGTTGGGATAATATTTGCCGTTTATTGTTTTTCCCTTTTGAATGTAATTGATGTGGATTATCCCGCGTGTATCCCAAAAAAACTGTTGCCATGTTAGACTGCTGCTTTGTCTCCGGAGTACAGTAATGGATCCATGTTTCATCCACAGTTACAAAACGCCGCAAAAACTTATTTGGATTACGGTTAAACAAACAATCCTTTGAAATTGTCACGCGTTTACGTTTATGGTCAATTGAGAGCGCGGCACCCATCTTGCAAACAACTTTTTTAAACCCAGCTGATCATTAAAAAACGAAACCACAATGCCATATGAAATGCCTATGGCATCGACAATCTCACGCGCTTTTACCATATCGTGGATTATTTCGACATTTTCGGGTGTACTGACCTCAATTGGCCGTCCAGAACGTTCACAATCATTTGTACTTGTGCGACCACATCGAATGCCAGTAAACCACTGTTGTACCATTGAAATCGAGCTTTTTCTTGGTTTGGTTGACGGTTTTTTTTCGCAAAAAATAATGATATTGAGCACTCGAAATTCACTTTTTCCATTTTTAGACAAATACACGAGGTTGTTTGTTTTGAGCAGCTGTTAAACGCAAAGTAAATGACGACACTTGCTCAAAATTTGACAGTAGTATATTAACAGGTGGTACTTGATGGGAACAGTATTGCATTTCATATAACTACAAGGAAAGTTCGAAAAGTCACGGAATTATTGATCCGCCCTCGTATACATCGAAAATGCTGAAGCATTTTAACCAAGTGCACGTGAGTTCAGGGAATGGTTAGCCCAGGCTGGTATTAGACTGATGACTGCTCGCAGGAACATAATAACTTTGAATTCCCTGGGGGACATTTGACTTAATATTATTGATTATGCAGGCGGAGTGATTGGGAAGGAGAGTAGAAAGCCAACTATCGTAAATGATTACGCGGGATTCTGTAACCGAGGAATGAGGGAAATAAGCGCAATACACTAGTGGTCTGATACATAAGCACCACTACACAATTCTTGGTTTGTTGCTTTTTCTCCGTCTGACATCTTTTTGTCTTTTTTTGTTGGGCAAGAAATCATGCAATGCATTGTCTTGGAACTAGGAAAAAAGTTAATGGAATGGAGAATAGTGGAAGTGGTATTTGTTTCCAATCGATCTAAATTGTACCACAATGAAAGCGTCAGGAAGGACTTCTGAGGTACGGCTAAGAAGGAGTTCTCCCTGTAGTGTGGTGTGCGGTCAACTAGCCAAAATACCTCGAATGGATGAAGAACGTGTTGTATGTACGTACATATGTTCGGGTATCAGGAACAAGTTGCCTAATTTTATTGGATCATATTCGGTTGTAATACCGATTGAACAATGACACGCAACCCACATTGCGTCGCTGTCCCATTGAGTCAATAGAGTCGTTCTCTCTTGTTCGCTCGGTCGAGCATCGGCGCATCAGTGAGATTTGTTTATTCCAACATAAATCATACTGAATTTTCATGCCAAGAGCTTCGATTGGTACCTTAATACTTAATCTTACGTGCGCCTGTGAGCAAGCAGATAACACTGTTATCTGTTAACCCTGTTTGTACAACAAATTCTGCTGTCATCTGGATATTTGAAAAAAAGGTCATTTAGAAAAATCAGGAATAGTCGAGGAGAAAGTTCGAAGCGTTGTGGTACTTCTGAATTTACCTTTAACTCATTTTATGAAGGGAAAGTTGTATTATCGCCTAGATAAGAAACGGGTAATCTTCAGGCTGAGCATACTTCCTCAGCTGCTTTCTACCAGGTACTTGCAGCAAATTGCCCTCAGAATATCACTGATGTAACAAATTTCTCGTCCAAAACCTAAATTGTTGCAAAATATACAATAAATCATATGTCCTGTGTGTGACAGTGGCTGTTGGACAGTTGTAGTTTTAATTGGCACAAACTCATTGGGTTTTCGAAATTATATGAAAATGTATCTTAGTTTTTCTTTGTTGTTGTTGTTAAAGTCACAAAGAACTGTTGTTGAAAACGCAAAACCACAATAGAACACATGCATGAATGTTTTTTATGTGTTAAATGATTTGTAATAATGAAGCCAACACATCCCAGTGAAGTTTTGAAATGATATTTAATACATTTGTAAAATTCTTATGATGGTCGTGGCAAATTTTGTTGGGTAAACAAATATATTCGTATATGACGGTTGTGTATTACAATGTTGCCTTTGAAGTTGAATGTCCTTGCTCTAGTTTCGTGGTGGCAAACAATTCACACGTTGAATCGAATTTGGGACAGCAGTGTATACAGACAAATGTTTATATATGAATTCATATGTTTATCTAGATTCGAGACAAAATCAAAAAACATATGCATGTTACAATTGCAAAATTTCACAACCCTTTTCTCAGTGCAGTGTAGTGCACAGAATTTAATAAATTTCTATAGTTTTTCTGTTTTAAAGTGCGATCTTGCAAAATGCTGGGCTTGATGATGAACTCGAATCGCACATGGATGAACACGGAAATAAAAGACTTATACGCGTAAGAACAAAAGACATAATGGCAGTTCTATAGAGGAAACTTAAAACATTGTTTTGCTTAAACGTTTTATTCCTTTCAAGAGCATTGCAGCAATATTTGCATTCTCTATAATTTGCAAGTGATGAAGAATCATAAAATGTTACAGCCACACGTGCGCGTGAATATATTTGCTTTTATTAAAAGTATATTTGCAAGAATAAAATCGATAGTTTGCGCCCTAGAGGTGAAACATTTTTAATAATCACTTTCTTTTTTTAATTTTCAGTTTTTTTTAGTAAAATCTAAGCCAGCGAAACCCAGACACAAGATATTTTTATCTATTTTAAAAATATTGTCTAGCGAATTTTATCCCCACTCGTTTTATCATAAAATTGCAATTTATTTGTTGAGGGCGGATAAACTAGTCTCTATGCGAATTTTTAGGTTGCTTAAGCCAGCTCATCAGGAAACCTTTAGCAAACTTTATGGAATAACTTAACTGTCTTATGCCCGAAATTCCTTAGACCAAATGAGCAATCCAATCAAACTAAAAACAAAAACATCTAAGTTTTCACCAAAAGCACGTCATAGCTGCGTTGTTATTATTTATATTTACCGCTTACAGCTACATTTAGAGTTGTCAACCAAACGTAGTAAGGCTTGTAGGAAAAATATAATAACAATGTGTTTATTGCGGGAGCTTCTTGTTACAACTTAATATTTTTCTCTTGATGTTCTTTGAATTTCTTATTTGGTCTAAGTAATTTCAAGCATATGACGTACAAATTTTTGTAAAAAGTTTCCCGTTTTTTGCTTCTCTATCATCTATCTTGGGGTTTCACGTTAAATTTTTTACTTTTCAGCTTTCAATACACTCACACTTTTCAAAAAGGCCAATCAAAATGGTGTTTCAATTTGATGATCAAGTTAAACAGCTGATCATAATTTTTGTAAATGAATTTTTGTTTAGTGTTTAGTTTTATAACTATTCTGAATTAATAAAATAATGAATAAAGTAGAACTATAGAGAAGCCATGACAGCCTATGGAATCAATTTCTGCTTTCACTTACGCGAGCGTTTTGAGTTGTTCCCTTGACGAAGGCATCTTGAAAAGAAAACTGACTAACAAGTTGCGTACAGGCTACGACACATTGTCAATTTAAATAAATTTTGCCAAGTAGTGTGTATGATCAACTTGAAAGCAAAAATCTTGAACGTGTAACTGCAATGGAAAGCAGATCAGATGTAGCTGTGTTGTTTTTATTTTGTTGCCCCTTGATGCTACATTTTGCGACAAGCCAAAAAACCAACCAAATGTAGAAAGGATAATAGGTAAAGTAAAACAACAGTTTGCTTGTTGGGGTTTTAAACTCCTTAAGGCATCTCTAATATTTCTAAAGCTTCGGGTAAACGTTTCCTGATGAGCTGGATTAAGCAACCAGCCAAATGCTTATAGGGACTAGCTTATCGGCCAATAAGTAAATTACTATTTTTAATAAAAGAACTCGAATAGTAAATTAAGAAAGATGAAAAATGTTTAACGTTATTGCCATTACAACAAACATCTCTAACACGGACTTTAATAAGATTTTGAATAAAGACTCCGGACAAGGAGGTGCTATTTTCACCTTCCTCACCATGAAAAAAAAATCAAAGTAAAACTATTTTTAAGCAAACATTTCGAACACTTCTAGCTTTATTAGAAATATTCCTCATCCAACGCAATATTACACTGCTTCCACATCTGAATCAAGCCGTTAATAACAAGTTTTATTCTGGGAGCAATTTTTCTAACATTATAATTTTTAAAACAATATCTCACCTATTGATTTATCAGGGTGTCCGAGAAGTCCATTCCAATGCCTGTCTTTGTGCGAATGCGGAACATATAAATATATTTTATGGAGTAGCAACCGAAGAATGCAGAAATTCTTGTTCCAAATGGAAGGCGTCTAACAACAACATAACAAAGAGTTTTGCCATATCTCTTATTGACAAATTTTTAAGTAGTATAGTTCCCGATTCAAAAGTTCTCTGGGTGTCGCCAAGACGAACGTCCCTAAATCGACGTTCCTATTTGTAAAAAATACAAAACTTAGATATTTTCACAAGTGATCAACACATTGAACTGCAATCAAACATGAATTTCTTTCGAAAACACATCCAACAAGTTCTTTATTTCAGTTAAATGAATCTTAGAGTACTTTTCAAGAGTCTTAAAAGCGCTTTCCTTGCACTTTTGTTGCAAACTTAAACGATACATAGCAACTAGGGTGCAAATTATTATTAAAAGGATAAAGAAAAATATCCCTTGCCACACACACACAAACATGCATATGCGCAAATTAAAATGAACCCCAGTTTATGTGCAGGAAACAGTTTATGGATTGAAGTAGGGAATTAATTGTTAACTTAAGCAACTCAATAAGGCTTTACATCTTTTTCGTGTTTAATCTCTTAATCTCTTCAAATTACTCCTTTTGTGCGTTCGCAAGATGTCAGTCAACGAGAGGACAACACATTAAAAAAAAACTCTTGCTTCCTTCCGCCTGCTCAAAAGTTCATTGCTCTGTTGTGACTTAAGTTCTCGAAAAAAAAATATTTGTGTAAAGTGCTTTGAGACTGTAAACTAAAAATTCTATTGGGTTCCCGAGTAATTCGTCTTAAGTAACGGTCTATTAATCGAGTTGCGGAAAAAAACCGTTTGGTTTCTTAAATCGGAGAAAGATTTCAACAATTTGCAGCAATTTTGTAATTATTTTAGTTTTTGAAAGCGAAACTAATCCAAATTAGCGAACGATTTAAAAAGCAGAAGAGCTATGGGCTCAAAATACGTTCCCAATCGAAATAACACACCCTATCTCTATGGTGAACATCAATGGGGAATGTGTCCAACATAAACATATTATCAAATGTTAAACGAATATGTTCTTGGAATAAGCGAGGAAAACAGAGCAACGAAAAAAGAGCATTAAACACAATATGATACGTCCGTCCAACTTTAGATATTGTGCTGCAGAAATATTCGATTTGATACATAAAATTAAGGTTGAACCTTCCCTGTGAACTCGCTGCTTCTATGGAATAACACAGTTCTGCTAATATTTGTCGAAAAATCCGGCTTCCTGATCATAATACGGTCCTCCTCATGGAAGTCCGTACAAGCACGTAGATTATAAGGCCAGTGAAACCATAAAGCCAGATCATTTTAACATCTTCATCATGGATAGCCAACTGGCAACTAACTTTTCCAGCCTACGAATACTGAGTTGAAAGTCAATAGGAACACGAGCGTACTAATGGACCATGGAGGAAGAACGGCGAAACAATTTCTGCTTTCAGTAAAGCGATGGAACATTGGAACATTTCTATGGAAAATTTTTTATGACACTGCTTAGCTTTTGCAAAACATAAGTCCATACTCCAAGCTTGGTTGCTATAACTGTCAAAGGTTTTTTTTACATATATGAGAGCCCATAACAAAACTTGATCCATGGCTTAAGTGTATGCCTAAGGATATGATATCAAGAAATTTACTCTTCTTAATGAAACCTGAACCGAACGTACACAGTTATTGAATTGTAGAAAAATTGTTGGGAGTATTTTATTAAACATAAAACACACTTCTAAATAGTCTTCTTAACTTTAATTTTCACCCCAATGTGTATTGTGACCAATAATAATAAAAACTACGAAATTAGGAAGGAAACTCATAAACTTAAAATTAAAACAATGAACTCTTTTAAAAAACGAAAGTAACACACACTCAGGCAATAATGAATACTAATTAATTGAATAGACAGGAGAATACAGGCAGTGGAGTACAGGGATAGAAAAGCTTCCGTGTTTAACGAATCCGCTGTAACCAATCAGCGTTACCGCGCCACCGGTGTCAAGTAAGCACATTAAGAGTAAGTAAAGTCAATTTATTAATTATTTTACTTCGCCCATGATTTATAGAGTAATCCCGGAGAGTGTCGTTGTGATGTATGTATGTATGTATACTAGCATGAGTAGAAGGAAATACATATTAAAAAAATCTATGTTTATTTCACTGATTGACAGCGATTGAGGTACAAGCCCAGGCGACTAAAGCCATCGAATGCCTAATAGCCAACGCGCTAATAAAGAAATAAATAGAATATTTGTTTGATTTAAGAAATTAAATTTTATTAACATTATTTTTTTGTATTGTAAGCACATCTAAATGTTTTCATCGCGTGCAACAGCCATGGAGTTTGTCCTCAGACAACTGCATGTATATGTTCGTATGTATGTGTGTGTGTGTGTGTGTGTGTGTGTGTGTGTGTGTTTATTACCCAATGACCTTGTTCTCCTTAATAATCAAGGCATGCCAACACACGCAACAAATTCTATTTTCTGTTAGTTGTAAACGGGACTTTAAAATGAAACGAAACTGCAATGAAATTTGCTTTATCTGAAAGAAAACTTTTTGCCATTTTTATTTTAATACAATATTCGCTTCTGCTGCTACAAGTGAGTAAAATTGGACCTCCTGAATGGTCTGCACTCGGACTAGCCGCGAGGGTCAAATTAAAATGGCAAAAACTATTCATCCAAATAAAGCCGATATCATTAGAAATGATAAGTCACCACTTAATTATTTATTCATAAGGTACGTGTAAAATAACACACAACCCACATGTATTTCTAAATATTATTATTATCGATATGGACTTGTGTTTCATATGCTGCAATTAGTAGCTGCAATTATTTACGCGACTGTTTTCTTTTATATGACAGTGGGTCATGTGGAAAGTCGGGCAAGTTGTTGGTTCATTTTAAATATAGACTTTTAACTGTTTCATATCAAATTCAAGATTTTTAAAATTAAATTAACAATTTTCCATATCAAAGTCACGATTTTAGAAATCAATATAGGACTTTCCATATCAAATTAAGCTGCTGTGAATATCCAGGGAATTTTATATATGTTAAAAATAATTTCTAACTCATTTGTGAACAGCGACATCTTTTTAAGATTTCTCGAAGAATTAATTAATAAATTTCAAGAAGAAAATATATCTAATGCGTTTTTTTAACCCGAATTGAAAGCTCGAGAAGTGTGGGCGGTTCCTCTGATTAACCACAATTTAGTTAATATAATTGATAGTAGCGATATTTCGCTACTCCATTGTGTAGCATCATCAGGAAATTAAATATTTGATTTTAGAAAAATCTGATTTAATTTCTTAAATCCTGCATTTGATACGCAAAAGTCCGAAATTGGTTTTAAAAATATTTTACAACATATTATTCCTTCAAATATTTTTATGTAATGATACTTAAAATGTTGTTGCCAAAAATTTAAAAAAAGCGCTCACAATGAAGCCGGGCTAACCAGTTAGTAAAAAAAAGAATTTAGATTAGCGTTGTATTTACGCATCGCGTATTTTTCTAGTGGAAAGTAAAACACGATAGACGGTATAATGGATAAACACAAATCACACCTCGCTGATATTAATGAACTGGTATGCTTATTATACAATTATTATAAGGTTACGAAAATACCTGCGCAAAGCCTAGATCTAACTCAAAAAAAAAAAATTGTGATGTTAACGGAATGAAAAAGTTATTTTAGGAATATCATAAAGGTACAAATGCATTTGCATAATGACATTGAGTGAAACAGAAAATTCTAAAATATACAAAAAGGAATCATTAATTAAGTTGCAGTTCCATAATTAATATTTCTTTCAGCGCAGTATCGTGAACAAGCGAAACTGTCAGGTAGATCGGAGAGTAATTTCGTCTCCTTAATCGAAGTGAAGTACGATTTTGTTTTAGTTAATAACTAAACTATTGAATTATATATTGTCCATTCATCAACGGTCCTATACGACCTATTTAATTGCACAGTGTTCTCAAGAGTTCTTTATTTGCATAAAAAAAATGCCTTTATTTTGCATTCAGCGGCCTCAACTGATCATCCGGAAATTTAGGCATATCCAAGATAAAATTTGTTAGATCATTAAAAAGACAGCCCAGGATTTTACGATCGTCTGCGCCCACTCGTGCATATGAAATGAAATCATCCATAGAGATCTATCCAGGCGGAAGCCAAAACATACACGCCCTCATACGTACAAAAATTAGTCGTACATCCCAACACTCTTGTACGCAATTTATTGCAATTTGACGGGCACCAGAGACTAAAAAGAACTGACACATTAAGCTAAACGAGACGGCTGTCCCTATCTAATAGTAACTAGTTTGTGAAAATTTCAGTACAATAAATTAGTTATTACATTAGTAAGAACTAGTAGTCATAATTTAGAAATAAGATTTGAATACTTATTGTGAATTTCTGTTAGTAGAAAGATTTAATAAATTAAAGTTAAAAAAGTTTACTTTTTTTATCACTTAGGTTGGTTAATTATTGCTTTTAAAATTTTTGTTTGAGAATTTGCAATTTGTGGCAACAAATTTTAAATAAATTTTTTTAAAATTTAGTAAAATAAGATTTTTTAGGTTACGTTTTAGTGCAAGTTTGATCTCTTCGATTTTGTGGTAAATTTTCAATTTTTGTTATGTCGATTTTTTGCGATTTTTGCATACGAATATAATTGCGGCTTCTGATGATAGTTTCACTTTGATATTTACATAGGTTCGGTTTGATCCATTTTAGGGTTTATATTTGAATTTGTATATAGTTACTTTTAGCAAGTATATTTGTTTGTAAAATTCCTTTTCCAAAAATTAATTTTCGTTGTGCTAGTATGGGATTTAGTATTTTAGAATTGATTGAAAAGTTTTTGTTGAAGATAATCTGGCCTCCATGTTACAATTCTCTGATTCCATAAGCTGGTTTAACAAGAAATGTTTACCTAATTTTAAGTAAAGCTTAAAAAGACCCATCAACCAAGTGAGAGTTGTATACGAAGCTTAAAACACATGTAAAAGCTATAACAAAAACAGATTTCGCTGCTTGTTGTTTTCTGGTTTTATCTTACATTTTATTTATAGCAGTGACCTTTTTAATCGTTTGTTATCTTGCATTGGAAAAATTAAAACACCCCGTTTTTTAAGACTAATAAATCTCCCTTTTGTGATGGGTAAAAAAAAGAAAGAGAGTCCTTCGCCCAAGTTTGCCAAAAATTAATTTTAATAATTTAAAATTATTAATTTATTTGGCTAATAGTAAATTTAACGCCAAAATACTCGAATTAATATAATAGCACTTCAGCTTAATTGCTTTCTGCTAAAGCTCTTAAATATATAAAGCTTAAAGTACGAGTATTAGGAACCTTAAGAGTTGGAATTACTTGAAATCCTACAAGCTATTAAAAGACATTAATTAATCTTTTCAATTTATGTGAGGCAGCACAAAGCAGTCAAACCAAAATACTTCAGCGCGCTACTTCATCATACATCTCTTCACATTATAATTAAATCTATTTATGTGTGAAGAATATTCAGTCACGTCATGAGCATAGATGCAGCTGAATAAACACCATTAATACAATTCCTCGTGTCAATAAATAAATGTTGGATGGGTGAAGATTACAACTCTCAAACACATTTCGTTTGTTATCCTTATCCACGTATAAAAAAAAACAAAAAAAAAATATTACTACGGAATGAAAACTTTTTCAAATTATGAAAAACAAAGGAAAAATGTTTGTTTAAGGTAACACGAGTAAAAGGTGTTCTAAACATGTACGAATAAATTGGTGCAAGCAGGCATGTACACATGTGTCCTTCAGATAGAACAGAAACACTAAAAATAAACAAAACAGAAAACTTGCAAAACGGTTAAGTTATGAATGTTTGCACACATATACATACCATACATACATATTTCATTTCCGGGAGCAAACGAAATACTACAGAGAACCATATGGATACAAAATATAACAGAGTAGTAAAAAAACGAAGCACTCTTTAAAGAGAAAGTTGGATTTTAACGAGAGCTTTTCACCACATTTCTTATGTTATTCCAAAAAAAATGGGAGCAAGAAAGAAAGAGAGACAGATAGGCAAACAAACATTAAAAACAACATATGCTTGAATAAGTTGCCAGTTTTGTTGTTTTTCATCAAAAGTTGCCAGATGTATATTGGACTTATATATCAGCTCAAGATCATTTCTGATTCGATTTAAAGAAAGACTGTAGCGCGTAATGAGGGTTTGAGGGACCATCGTTTTGATATCCTCAGTTTTACAATTACACGCCATTTTATTACAACCGAAGGACTGTATTTCTATTAGACCAAAAGCCCAGTATTCTCGGCAGTTTTTCCTACTTGGGTGGACCCCAGCGCCGTTCGAAGTAGTTTGTGCTAAAATTATTATATAAATAGTTATTTTGGTTTGGATGCTATGAGCAATTAAGGGTTACGAAAATGTTCATAATATTTAATAATCGCATTGAATGACGTAATTTCACTACGTAAAATTCTTAGAGCCTGTGCAACAAAACCAGCTCTTGAAATAGGATATTCGCAACAAATTACCAATAGTTGCAGTTATTATGGCGTACCATTTCCAAATATAACCAAGTTCAAAACATAATAATATCGCTTAAAGCTAAGGGTACATGCCACGCGTCAACGCGTTATAGACTTCTGGCAAAAAAAATTTAAGTATAGTGCTTTGAGAGAACAAAGTATATACAAAAGATTGTACTCCGGTTAAAATTAATTGAATAATGACAAAAATGCAGTCTAATCTTGAAGCAAATTTATTTCGTTTCCCGTTTTTACAAAAGTGCTTGAAAAAACGGTGTCTAACACAAAATGTGTAACTTCCTGCTTTTCAGTACTGAATAGATAAAACAAAAATGAAATACGTTGACGCGTAAACGCGTTTTATGTACCTTATATATATGAAAGCTGATAATTATCTGTGAAATCTTCTTGTATGAATTTTTCGTGCATATTTGTATGTACTCCACTTAAAGTTAATTGAACAACGTAAAAAAATTCAATAAAGTTTTGAAGCAAACTCATTTCATTGTCCGTTTACATTACAAGGATAAAATGCATGAAATGCGTAAACGCGTATTATGTACCTTCACCTAAAGTTGGCAACTTTTCGCGCGCTGTATATATATGAAAGCTGATAGTTGGACTTTAAGCATGAAATGCGTTCACGCGTAAACTGCGATGTATGTACCTTCTGCTTTACGCGTTTCATGCAGTTTAATCGTTCCGTGCCTTATATTCTGCAAGTTACACACCAGAAAGCTGCGATGGGTGTTTGATAAAAGCGAGATATTTTCGCTCAACCGAGCAAATGAGTCTTAATACGCGATTTATTAATTAATTTTCAAATAAATCAAAACAATGATTGTATGCCTACTTTGTTAATATATGTAATCATAAACAACATACAACATGTGTTTGGGTATCATGAGCGATTGTACATAAAAACTTTTAATCATGTACAAATCAACAAAAATGTGATCCTTGCAGTCCCTGCAGTCCCTGTTGCACACTTTGCGTTAGACTCCTTTTTCTATTCAAAATTTTTTATGAGAAAGGACAACGTGTTGAGTTTGCTTCAATATTTTATTCAATTTCATTGACATTTTTTTAATATATTTTAAGTGGATTACATACATATAGTTTCATATATGCACTTCAAATAGTAACCAAGGACTTACACATGTAAGTGAATGCCTGAAAGTCGCAATACACTCACACTTCCTCACTAATACTCTCAATTTTTTATTTTATATATAACTCAGCTTTCATCGGTATTCTGATGGAAAAGCTCGATATATATAAATGGCAAAGAGATAAAAACTATTGCCCACTAAAAACACTTCTACAAATTTACAGCATTATGATAAAATAATAATTTTAAGTTTAACTTATCTTGTATGAAAAGAATTATAATATTTTTTTTTTCAAATGTACATAAAGAAGGCAATTGATATATTTCTACTATCAACAATTCAATCGAAATATTAGCGATTGATATTATTTCCAATTATTGCCCTATAAATTTGGGAATGTGAAATTCTTGGTAACTCCAATTAGTTCACTAAAGAAATTTTCTAGAAAGTCGTATATTTCATACAAATTTTTTATTTATGATGCATTTACAGAAATTTCAAGAAAGAACTTTAATGTGTAAAGGCAGGGCAAGATATAATACTGGTTTTTACAATGGGAGACATGGCGTCTTGACTAGCCATACCAATATGTCTTGACTGGCCATAAATTTGTTCGTGCTCTTCCGTTTGGAGAATACGTGTAGATATTCCTGTTCAGTTTGAGCATAGCTTTTTGTCTCTCATCGAGATTGTATGGATGCTTTTAGCATAGTTTATGTACGGGTGTTTACATACGAGCGCGCACACAGATACTTTCTATTTTGTTTGTGTCATGGCATATAATGTGCGAACAATTGTTCGGACAACTATTCACTATTCAACTTTCTGTGCGAGTAGGAAAATGTACGATGGCTGAACAGATTTATGGTTAGTCAAGACTCAGCGTTAGTGTTGCTAGGATCTGGCCATTTTAGAGACGCCAGAATATTATTTTAATAAAATCCTTGTTAATAGTTTCTACAAAGTGCATGAATCCTTACTTATACTCGTAGTTATAAATGATAAAGTAACTTGGTTTGATAGGCCTGCGGCTAAAAGGGGGCATAGGCTATGTATTTTTAAACTGTGATTATGAATAGCAGTGGGATAATTTCAACCTCTCCGAAACTACCAAATCGATTATAATGAAATTTAACGCATTTTTTTAACTCAAAATTCAAAAAAATGTTTTTTTAATCTCGTAACCTTCGTTCTAGATTTTATATTTGTTTTTATAAGGTTCAAGATTTAATAAAGTTCTAAAAATTCCTTTAACATTTTTTAATTAAAAATGGGTACAAAAAGCAATGAAGCTAAAACATGAATATTAAGCCTGATCTGGCAACGCTGGTAGAAACGGCAAATAACGAAAAGGGAAAATTTTGATTTGGCAGCACTTTTTTAAATACACAGATGCAAAGTTTGATTTATTTTTACCAAAATTGTTTGTTGTTTCCGCTTTCAGTTTAATACTGTTCTTTAGAATGCATACGCACATGAGCATGTGTGTGTAAATGTTAGTATACATGCATGTGAATACGTATAAAACCAAATATTCGCTATCATACAAATATTACGTTATAAAACAAATCACGTTTCCCATCTTTCAAAGAAGTGGGAGGAAATAAATTAATATTTTGTTTGTGTGTTTGAAGAAGTTGAAAGCTATTTAATAAACTCTTTGTACTAAGTGTGTGTTTAAATATCAATAAGAAGATTAAACCGAATATTAAAAAATGTCTCTATAATTTTGTAGCAGTAGCGTAATTATTATGGGTTTTGTTCTAAAGAACTGTAGATTTTTAAATAATGTTTCAATTCTATAACTTACTTTACATAAAAGTCTGAAATAAAGAAGATTTGTGGACCTCCATAACATCGCTGAATAATAGAATAAATTGCAACAGTTATAACATGAATATAACAATTTGATATTCTGTATACATTCTATAATAAAGTCTTAAAAGTTGCATAGAAAGCAACTTTCCATAGACCATGCAAAGTAACGCATGTGCTGGTACATCAAAATTGTAAAGTCTTCTCAAAATCACAAAATGTACTAACTACAATGTGAACATACTCGTATGTATATATGTTCCGATTTAATCGTAAGAAGGTTGTGAATGAAACAATAAACGTATATATACGCGTTCTTTTCAGTTCATTTATTCGTATTGTCCAGTCGTTCCACCATGTCTCATATATTTATTTACGTGATCCACGTGATAATTAATCGTATTATAATAAGAAATTGTGAAAATTTTAATTTTTCCTTTTATTTCTTAAATGTTAAAATACAATTCGAAATTGTATTTTAATTTATAATATCAAGCATTATAAGGCAGAATTGCTACTGTTGAAACAAACCCATCTTTGGATGGAATCAACCCACAATCACCAGAGAATGATAGTCACGCATCTGGTATGTCATCTCTTTGAAGTAATGAAAGCGAATTTCCAAGTTTTCTAAACGACATAGAAGTAAATACTCGTATTGAAGATTCTTCGGATACGGAAATCGAGGTATTTTATGCATAAAAACTAATCTGTAGTTTTTGTTAATTTGTTGTTGATAACAAAACTTATAACAAACATTTTTTAAGTTTTGAAATAAAATGCTGACAAAGTTGCGACAAACCATCTGATTTCGTTTTAAGGGCATATTTTTGAAAACAATATAATTTTCCATTCGAATTTAATATCAGTATTTTCCATGGAACTATATATGTACAAACAGATCTGATTTCTTTGCGAAGGTATTAACTTGATAAGGTAAAGTTTAATTTTAATTTCTATTCAAACACTAGAGCGCGAGGGCAGACGTGGTCCTGCCACTCTAATATTTAGTTTAGAAGCTTACGTTTTTAGGACGTATTTCTTAGCGTCTTTAGAAATCCAAGAAATCTTGAAACATATGTTCTAGAACTTGCTCGCAGGGTCCATAAACCATACTGGGGACCAATTAAACACACATAATAGCTTCCACAATTATCAGTCCAGCCGTTTAGCAGGAGTTCAGTATGTGAAATGTTTTTTTAGCTATAAGCTTGCTATCAATTGCATAATACTATGTTGAGGCAAGCACTTTAATTGAAGAAATTGAATTATTGACTCTAGTGTTCACATAAATGCAATTTAGCTTACTCAATTAGCATTTGACTGAATTTGGAAAAATGGAGAAACATTCGGCTTTAAAACGAATTGTTTAAAGAATTTAATTATTTTTTAAGCAAATTAATTATATCAAACGTATTTTCGTTAAAAATTTCATGATATTTTAACCGTCATTCTATTTATTTTTGTTTTCCCTTTTTAATTTAGTTTTGTTTTCCATTTTTATATAAAATTTGACAACTGCCATAAAGAATTACATATATGTAGTTGCATTGGTGATGCAATCCCCAATTACTTTACTTACTAAATTTACTTTGATTTTGTCATTAAACAAAGTCGTTTTCGCTTACTAAACACACTTCACTAGCGTTGCATTGCTAATTTGACTCATCCAATGGTGCAATTAAGAATTAATTGCTCATTTTATTTAATTGAATTCTAGTATTCAATACAGATCTACATATGTCTTAACACAGCACAAGATGGCGGAATTCCGAACGTAATTTATTCAAAAATCATTTTTTGATCATTTGAGGCAAAGTCGAATCCAACAAATCTGAGATAATTGAAATTAGTCATTTTTGAGTTATAAATGATGTAACTAACCCGACCTGGTTTCATGTATTCAGATTTAACCGTTAGATCTGTCAAAAATCCTACATGTGCTCTAAGAGTACGAAAGTGTAAAATACAATAGTCTGTGTGATTTAGTAACGTTTTCTCTACCCGATCAGGGCATTTTGTTCGTTTGTGTAATAGTGTGGCAACGTAAAATCTGTCAGAACCACGGCGTTCTGTTGCCATCAATGAACCATTTCACCAGCACTATGGGCCGTTATGAGAGGTTATATTTGAAAATCGCAGGCAACAGAACAGAATACTTATTTACAAGATGTTATAAAACTTATTTGACAAAACAAAACTTGTTCTAAAGTAGCCCAAACAAAAATAGTGTTATGCCTATTTTCATGTTACTTGCGCCTCTTTAATTGAAAAGTTATATTTTTAGTTATGAGAGTTATCGTGCGAGCAATTCAGTAGTTTGGCTTCACCTAAATACTGTTATTTCGAGTTCTGACGTTGATGTATTGTTAAGAGTTGAACATTTTGACAATCAACCATTTCTGTATTGACAGTTTTATGTCTCGCCTGAACATTTTGAATTTTTCGAGTTGTGATTGTTAATGGTTTAGGGTGCAATATATACATTTTTGATTAAACAAATTACTTATAAAAATGATTATGAACAAATATTTCCTATATATGCTAAAACTTAATTCCCTAATGGACTTCAATGCAAATGAAGCTGATGATAGTGATAAAATATGTGTTATCATTTTGACCATCATTTGTTGGTGGGCATTTTGAACTTTCAAAACTTTTGTCTTAGAACCAAAAGACGTTAGCACTAGTTCTCTTTTTATTATCATGTCTTTTATATGACTTTTATTGCGACTGTTGTATCTGTCACTTACTCTTGACCCACCTTTTTAATATTCTGCATCTACTTCTTTTGCTTGTGTTTTTTTTTAGATTCCCTTTTGCAACTCTTTTATTATTCCTATGTGATTTTCTTAAACAAAAGGAAAAGAGTTTTTTGTGTGTCTATTTTTATTTTCTTTAAAACTGGAGCACGTTTTTTTTCACAAATATTTGTTGTTTTTTTATTTCATGTATTGCTTTTTTTTATTTCGTTTCTGTTGTTAGAATGTAGCAGCAAAATAAAATTGTTAGAAATTAGCAATAAAAATGATGTTTCATAAGTGTCGTTGTTTTTTACTTGAATTGTTGAGTTGAAGAAATATTTTATATTTTCCTTTTATCTGCTTTAAAATTAATTTAAAATTCCACATAGTAGAACCAACACACGTGTGTAATATTTAACAACACTCTTTCAAACACAAACACACATACACAAAAGCACAAATAGAGTGATGTGATGCGCTTAAATGTTTATAAATGCAGATATGTGTGTTAACATTGTTACGTATCCTCATACAAGCAGGACGAAGGCATACTCGTATAAAAATACCCTCAAAACAAAAACAACAATACAAAAAGAAGAGAAAGACTTCAATACATATGAACATAAAACGGGTAAAAAGTGTTGCATGGGTATTTTTGGACCTTTTAATATCTGTACGTACATACATACGCGTTTATTATTGAAGTACATATCACCATCTTCCTTATCACTTTCATCTTCTTCATCATCGTCGCCGTCGTTGTCGTCCCGACAACAAAATATTATCAGAAACAGAACTGTTAGTTTTTGACAGATATTACAACACCTTCTTTTTAGTAATTTTTGGCGTTGTTGTTATAAAAGAAAAGCTAAATAATATATGTATGTATGAAGAAGCAAAGCAAAAGAACGGACGGCTAAACAATCGAGTAGAGCTATGTAAATGATATTATGTGTCTATGCACAGTGGTACGTAACTGTATATGTATGCATATGCGAATGTGTTTGTTGTTTTGTTGTGGGTGAATGGGCAGTTTTGGTGGTGAAAACAGGGTATCATGTCTTTTCATTCATATTCTCTATCATGCCACATTATAATTTACACATTTTGACTTGCTCACCCACAAACTAATACTATCAAAAATGCACATAAACACATGCTCAACATAATGTTACATACCAACATACATACATATCTATGCACATATCTTTATAAACAGATTTCTTTTTCTATCTCTACAAAGGTATTATGTATGTGAATGACAGTTAATGTGTGGCCTGCCTGGCTGATAGGCTTGACTGTCTGCCAAAACGTCTATTGGACTACTTGTACAACTACTTATTTTACTCTCTAGTACAAGTTTGTGTGTACAACAATGGTAACTAAAAGTACTAAACGTAATGTGGTCTATGTATTTATACTTTCTTTCCTTATTTTCTTTGCCTCCTTTCCTTCGTCGGTAAGAGCAAGTGTAAGCATAAGGGCGCGTGGTTGCGTGTGTGTATGTGTGTTTAAGATGTTTTTCCTCTTTTTTTTATTTATTATTATTCTTTTGTCGAGTTGAATATGTGTTTAAGTAAGTTTGTAGATACGATTTTTGTAGCAGATTTTTAGGAGCGACAAAATATATCACTCTTCTATTTTTAAAAATACTGTCACACTCCTGCACACGCCTCGTAAAATATTATAAGTATACACAACAAATTGCACCTTTAGAGCTCATTTGGTTTCGTTTAATTTTTAAATTTGTCACATTTTATTTCAAACTAAAGCTGCTATTTATTAGCTTGACATTTACTCTTGTGTTATTTTTTTATTTTTAATATTGCTGCATTTTCACTTACATATTAATGATTTAAAATTAATCCAACAGTAATTACATATGCATGAGTATTAATTAACTATACAACTTTTACGATTATATTATGTTTTTTTTTTCTTTCATCCAAACCCACATTTTTAAAAGGAGTTTTTCACATTTCTTTTTTGTGTAGACATTATTTTTTATTTCAATTATATGATTCGTTGCCGTGTCACTTGAACATATTTTTCATTTCTTGTTTTAATTGGATTTTCTGTGAATTAAAAAAAATATATTTGCTACTACTGTGTACGTACATATGTATATTATACAATATTGAACTCCTACAAGCTTTAAGTTGTAGTAAAGAACGAGTACAAGGACTGAATATTTTCTTCCTTTTTCACTTTTTTTCAAAGACGTTTAAGAGGAAAATGGAATTTGCACTTTACTGCACATAACAATTTTTTTTGAAGTATTATTTATTTATAATTATGCAGCAGAATGTTATTTTATGTTACATACATTTCACATTTCATTGTAAATATTTCATTTCTATGTATAATATTTTATCATTACAATGTAGAAAAATCATTACTTTAATGAGCTAGCAACACATTTTTCACAACGGCACCAGCAGCAGTAGTAGTAATAATTGTAGTGTGTGGTAAAGTAGTAGCAAATATTTACCGCAGCACACCAAATTCAACAAACGACCACAACGCACGAACAGCAGCCACAATACTCATCTGGACGGCTATTGTACAATTTTTCTATTCCGTCAATAATAAAAAGTGTAACGAAAAGAAAAGCTTAACGTTCCACGACGAAGCTCAATATAGTGTGTACCACGAGCTAGTGATGGTGGTGAAGAGAAACCCTTATGGCATCAATGCAAACAATCATGCGCAACAAATTCTCTTTTGGCATAAATTATTTGAAAAATCAAGAGACAAATTAATCGTTTATGTTTAACTTTATTCAGCTATGAGTGTTATGTAGCATACGAGTATTTGCTATCCTGATCAATTAAGTGCTTGCAACATTCACTTAATAACTAGTGTAAGGACTTCTAATTGTCTTTTACGTTTTTCAGAAAAATTCTTTTTAAGAATATATGAACTTATTCCGAATTTATTTCACTCTGCATGCCCTAAATTTACACCCACCCGAATTTCATTGTTCGTTTTACTTTCGAGGCATTAAGCTAAGTTAAAGTTAATAGAATCACTTTTATAATCTACAAAAAATCATTAAAGTACAAAAAACTTAATTTTAGTTCAATAAATTTCAAGCACTAAGTATTTTTATAAAATTCATTTAATGAAAAAAAATTTTTGATTAACTTTTTTATGTAGCATCATCAGGAAAAAAAATTAACAAATATTACAAAAACTTTAATGATCAATGAATAAATTATGAAACAAATTTTCCATAATACTAAGAAAAGAGTTTAAAATTTCAAAAACAATTACATACACAAACTGAAATAATTTTACATTTGAAAAAAGTTTAAAGGGAAATAACATAAAATCTGAAAATAATTTTACATATACATATGTATGTATGCATATGTACATTGTAAATTATGTTATTTTATGTATTAAATGCTTTTACCAAATAATTCGTGTGATGTGTTGCAAGATTTGTGAGCAATTCTGTATTTATCATTATTAACGATTTTTGGTTTTTCCAGTCACTCTGAGATTCCTGGTAGATAAGTTAACGTCTTATAAATCCTGGCCTCAGTTACGCTTCCTGTACTCCGGTTTCTTCTATTTGTAAATTGATTCATCATTTTATATAAGTCATTTCGGAAAACTGTTATCTAATAATAGGCTTATAATCCTTTCCTTATTCTTCTTGTAAAAGTCCTTGTCACTTATCGTGAAAATCCTTTCTACCAAATTTCTAGGTACATTTGTAATTAATATTTTACTATCCTTGGAAATATTGTTAAAAATTTTCCTAGATGCTGGTGGCTTTTGATACCAATTCAGTATTAAATTGTGGGCCCTAAGTATGGAATCGCATTCATTTTTTTCGTAACTTTAATGTTATCATTAAGGGAATTCAATGTTTCCAAAACATTATCAATTTCTTGGAAGTTATAAATAAAATAATTTTATTAAAAGAATTTTATAAAAAGACCTAGTGCTTAAACATTATTGAAATAAAATTAATTTAAAAGTTTAAAAAAATATGATACAATTTACAAAAAACTTATTTTGGGTTTCAAGATGGATAGGATCTGTTATGGAGAGTTAAACAAAAATATTTAATTTTATATAAAAAGAAATATTTCTAGGTGATCCTTCTATTCTCTACAGAGACTAGTTTTTCCTTCTCTTTATCAAATAAATTGCATTTTTATAACAAAATAAGTTGGGATAGAAGAATCAGCAAGAAATAATCTTTTAAACAAAAGAATAAAATTCCAAAAATTCTTTTTTAAAAATATTTATTAATTATAAACAATTACTTCGCATTTATTATAAATGTTTTCCAAAAATACATGATTGAGGGGCTCGATACATAAATAAATAAAGACACCACAAATACTACTGCAGTGTATTGTGTCCAAATTAGGATAAAGGTGATAGGAATAAGCGGATAGCGGGAGTAGTGCTTCTACTGCAAGTTTTCCTACAGCGAAAAAATTAAAAAAATAGCTTTATGTATAAACTATAATGTTTTCGTAGGAATTATAAACTCAAGAAAAGATAGAAAAATTAAAGACTTACTTTATTTTCATTTTATTAATGGATTTTTCGTTTCTAGAAAAAAAGTTTAAATTTGTTGCCCTCTTGTTATACTCGAAATTTGTTTACGCCCACAAAAGGTAGTGTTTCTTTTAGATTTTACCCTTAATAATGCCGAAAGGCATTGCCCTTTATGATCTGTATAAAATGCCAAGTAATAAGGGTGTCATAAGCACGAACTCTTTAACAGGGCAACATTTGAGTTAAGAACCGAAAACGCTTTTAGATTTACATATAAAAGAAAATACAAAATTGTTATTTTGGCAGCATATATCAAAGTCTCTTTGTGGTACCTTTTATATAATATTTTAAATTTTTATTTTGTACATTACATTTCGTTTAAATTTAAAATAAAATATAAGTAAAATTTTCATAAAATAATCCACCAATAATTTTATTAATTAAATAAACCACAAAAACTACTAGGAGTCATTAATTACAAGTATCAATATTATAAAACGGTTTGGCAAACTATATATGCGAGCGTTGTACCGGGCTTTTGTCTAAAGACAATCTCAATTATTTCTTCTATTTTTTCATTTCTACTACTTAACTTTCGAGGGTGTCGTGATCTTGGTTTATTTACGGTGGTTTTTTTCTTTAAAGCGATATATGAAGCACTTGTCTGGTTAAAAGTGGTGGGCTCTTCTATACAAAGTGCAAAAGATAGCGCAAAAGATAGCGCGTCTCGCAGTCAGTGGTGCAATGAGGTGTACTCCTCAGACCAAATAGGGTACACTGTTGGATCTGACCCTACTCGATATCTACATAAAATACGTATCTACCAGGTCGGCCCTAAGACTCAGGCAGTCGGGGGAGTTAAGGCATGATCGTGTTGGACATTGCATCATTCCACGTGAGGCAGGTGGAAATATCTTAAGGGAGCAGATGATTATTTTACCCCTGTTATGGACTTCGAAATATCCTTTCTTCTTGAAATATCTAGCAGGGTTGAGTGGTAGGGGAATTCCGTAATTCGAGACACTGAAGTTCCGATCTTAACGGGTAGCTCCAAGGCATATACGGCTACGGGATCGAATATCTTTTCTGAAGATCTTTAACCAGCCAGAAATATATGCTAAATTGTTAACGGCAAGGACAATTGGGAAACTTATAAAGGAAACGAAAACTGTTGGTATTTCTGTGGACAGTCTAGCCGCCATTAAAGCCTTTGATTCGAAAGTGATGAAGTCGAGATGTGTAGTGACGTGTATTCAATATCTGGCCCAACTTGGACGACATTGTTTGAGGATAGTTTGGGTTCCAGAGCATGACGGCAACCGAGGGCATTCGTGAAAACGAGATGGCCGATCAATGTATGAGGAACGGCTCGAACCTGGATGTGGTAAATGCACAGGGGGCCGAACTTTCGAATACGTTGCAAGAATGGTCGGTATAAGAAATAGCTAACAAGCGATCAACAAAAAACACTTGCCGAATATGCCAAATTTCATTGGCCCTCAATTATTAAGCAAAGTACGAAGGCACTACTGGCCCTCGGGAAAAATATTGATATCGCTACTAGTTGGTATCATAAGTGTATGGTTGGACGTATGTCGGAGCGTATGGAAATCTCTCGTGGTGAGAGCTGCACAAGCTGTCTGGAATATTAGGATGAAGAGTCAATTCAACACCTTCTCTGCGACTGTCCAGTTCTACAAGAACGTAAGCTAAAATATTTGGGGCAAGGGTCCTTCAAGACTGGCCTGTCTTAGAGACGCGACACTGATGAGCCAGATAAGTTAGTCAAGAAGCTCCAGGTGGTTCTTACGGACAGGGCACTGCAGGGACAGGTAATCGGGTCGGCATCACCATGGGTCTAATGGCCTTCTAGTGAACTCGTAGCCTTTGCAAGCTACCCACCTAATCTATCAATAAAGAATGGTGTTAGTAGCTTCATATTAATATATAATGTCAACAGCTTCGTCTTACAAACGTGGTTTCGGCGGTGCGACTTTACGTACGTAAAATCCCACTGAATTTAGTATCACAATTCAACCACGTGTTTAAAATGCGAGTAAAAATCTTACGATGGATTTTTCTGCATTTACACTTTTGGTGTATAGTGCAAAACATATGTTTAGATACATATCGCTCATTTACTCAAACAACATCATAACTCAAAAAATGCCTTTCGGGAGTTAATGGTTTTATTATCTAAATAATACTAGCTTAGTGATATATACTGCTTTCATCGGTCACGGGTCAAGTGCCTCTAGACCATTTGACATACATTTTCCGCAGGGATAAAATATTGCTAAACGTAATGGAAAATATGGTGAAGTACTTATCAACTTTTACTTCGTTCTCAAAAACGAAGCATTGAAATGCTTGTGTAGATCTTAAGATTCCTTAATAAATATGTCGAAAATAACTAAAGATAGAACAACTTTATAAGTTGTGCGTCTTTGAGTAAGTACATAACAATGAATATTACATGCTTTATAATTAGAAAGTAAAGAGTCCACCTTTTCGCCACGCAATGATTCCAAAGGATCATGTACTCTCTGATGATATTACTATAATATCAGATTCCATTGAGTATCACTTTCGCCACATGGGATGAGATTTAGATCGTCTACGACAACATAGCTAAACAATTAACGTTAAAAGCTGTACTTTTGGTGTCGTACAGTTCTTGGGTTATAACATAAGTAGTAGTTTTTATCGGCCCTCTGTTCCTGACTACACATGCAGCTCAATTACAAGCTCCGCTTATCAGTTTTCTTAGAAATTTAAAGAAAATTGACAAAAAAAATTACCATGAAGATAAGAAGCGGAAAAGCATTCGAAGAGTGCAAAAAAAAGTATTAGCAAAGCTACATTACTAGTGCATACTGCTCCAAATTTTAAACTAGCACCCATAACGGACCCTTCTGACACAGCTAACAGAGAATATATTTACACCCAGCAAAATAGTTATGTATGCCCGATAACCGTTTCGATCATTTGACGTCAAAGTAATCACTCTCGTGAAAAAAATATATTTGTCAAAAAATGTAGTGATTTCATCACAAATTAAGTTTTATTTACACAAAAGTAATCAAAGTAAAGAAAGTTAGAGAAATGTATATCGTTACCTACAATGTAAAAAGCCCTAACTAACAAAAAAATGTAAATGATTTTTTTAATTTATTATTTATTTTAAATCTATTTTTAATTTATTTTTCTAAAAGAGCCTTAACTTCATCGCTTATAACACTATGCTTTTTCTGGCTAAATGTAAGATCATAGGATCTGATTTTACCATCATTCGGTGCATAATATCTTCGTTCGTGGCAATTCGACTGCATTTTCTGGAGTATCTAAGGCGATATTTTTTATAGTCTTTATTACGACTTTTCTGAGCCTCTTCGGATAGTAAGCCTATAGGAAAAATACACTTTTCAATTATATCTTTTCCATGAATCAGAATTTTGTGAAGTGTAGGTGGCATATTGTACCACTCGTACAGTGCACCAAACTCTTTTGCCGTCTCCAGACAAAAATCACCAAATTTTTTTGGGTCTGCTACCTCGGTGATTGTTATAGCTTCGATTGTTATAACTTCTTGATTATTTTTCCATCTGGACCCGCGATTTCAGAAATCAAAGCAAAGAATCTTCTTGACGTATTTCCTGAATTTGTGGTACCAGAGCCTTGCTTAACAGTATCAACCTGTATTCCAATTTTCTCTTTAAGTTCACGGTTTATCAAACATTTTCGGGCTTCTTTTATCGGACGACTATTTGAGTCAACTCTCCCACGTTTAAATTCAATATTATAAGCTACATGCAAAAGACACTCCATCAGCTTAATACTCGCATGAAGTGGTGACATACCAAATTGCAGTGCTATTTCATTTACGCGCATAGCTTCAACTTCTTCGATTTTATTCATCTTGGATGTTGTGGCTCCACAAATAAAACAAGAAGATGCTGCTGGTGTTTCTGTTACTGATTGTGATGTCTTGCCGTCAATCATTGTAAAATATAATTCATGTTTTACTTTAAAGTTACGATTATTTACTGTGAACTCAAATTTTTTTAGTTTGCTATATCTCCTCATCGCCTCTTCTCTTTTCTTCTCGTATAACTTGAGGTGTCTCTTTAACGTATGCAAACTGTAGTGTTCTACAATACTGTGCGGAAGAAGGTTTATTGTTGTTCCATACTAATTTATTTATGTCATCACTTAATGATAATTTAAGTGGTACAACTGATGTGATATATAAATGAGAGTCAGAAATTTGATCATCTGAAATAGAAATTCCTTGAGGATAACTGTTAGTTTTTTCTTTCGTGACTTCTTTGTATGGTACGAGTAGTTTGTACCCTCCATTTTCTAACCAATGCATTAGATACTCGTATTTTTCTTTTGTAAGTTCAAGCTTTGTAAACATCCCCAAAGTTTCGCGCCGTCTCTCTATGATTGGCATGCGAGAATCAATTCCACTTAAGAATGCGTCTTCTCAAACAATTGCAACAGCTTTTGAATTCATTAGATATATAGATTTGGTTGTCCACACAGATCAGGGTACTTAATTTAAATCAGCACTACTCAAATCACTGGTTAATCGCTGGTTCTAAACGCTCTCGAACTACAGAATATCCCCGCAATCGAACGGAATGTTTGAGAGATGGTATGGGACGTTGCAAACAATTTTTATACCTCTTCATCAAACTTACTATATGCAATCCATTACGTCTTCCAAATGAATTCTTTGAGAATTTAAACATTACCACTGATGCCAATGAATTTCTAAGGAATCTTTGTAATCATTTTAATCTACTTACAGCCCATCATAGCAATAGCAAATTGTTCGCATTAAAAAACTTCATAATTGTACTCATTCGTTTCTTTGCACCGATTCATTGTTGGGTTAAATATATGGCAGTTACAGTTGACACTAACTTAGCTCGCAGAATGCTAATGTAGCGCCTCAGAAAATGGAGTCTATACTGGAGTCTATTAATTCCTTTTCCTCTATTCTACAGAAATTATCATGCTATTTGGATTTTTTTTGCGGAAAAAAATGTATTTAGGAAACATTTAAACAATTTACATATATAAACACGAGTATAGCCAAAGCTTAAACAAGAACTCACAAAACTGTAGCAGTTTTTGTTCGGACTAAAGGTTTTCGTTGAGAATTGAGTCAGTGGCGTAGCTCCCTGTGCACGACGCCTTCCATGTTGGCGCCACCTCTGAACACATTTTAAGTCATTTTGTATAGCGTATAGATTTACTCGTAATAAATTGAATGCAAATAATAATGGGATGGAGTGAGCGCCTACCTTGAAAATATTTAATTCCTCTTTAGAACTAAATATAAAATTTTTTGTGACCGAAACATGACTTACGTGCTTTTTTAATTTCTTCTATAAAAAATTTAGATTTTATTTGTATATCTCTCTGATGAAGCATGCACCAACGTGTTTGTGTAAATTTTAAAATATAATAAACATTTATGATTTCAGGGTCCAGTGCTGAAAAATGAAGTGAAAAGTACAAAAAATAGAGGGAATTACTTTATGTCAAAAACATCATAAAACACAATTTTGTATTGCCAGATTTGGACATAGCATTCTTTAATTTATTAGAAGACATGTTTTATAAGCGACATTTTTTTTTGCTATTTGAAATTAACAACTCCAGTCAAGTTTAATTATTTAAAATTTTCACCAGACGACGCCAGATCAGTTGGGGAACTAAATGTTTAATCGTGTTGAAAATTGTCTAAGAAACCAAAAAATTAAAAAAAAGGTTTGCACAAACCGATATTTTACCAAAAAATTACAATACATAATTTACAAAAGTACAAAATTTACAAATATTCGAAAATTAGGAAAAATATTTATTTTTGCCACAAACAAGGAATTCGATAATGCGAATTTTTCAATAAAAAAATTGTAATTGTTTGACGTAAATAGATGATGTTTACAGTTGACACAAAATTAGTAGAAAAGACCCGAATAATGTTGAAGACGTGTGTAGCGGCACAGAAAATGCATTCCATTCTGCTAATTGTCTAATAAAATTGAAACTTTCGCCGTATTCAAAGATATCATATCAAATAGTTTTTTTTTTTCTTAAAAGAAAGTATAAAGAAAACGAACTTATGTATGTATAAAAATTTTAGTTTTAATAAATCTAAAACCTTAATGAAAAGCCGCATTGTCAGCAACACATTTCACAAAAACCCATAATCATAGAATATTGAAATTTAGCCCCAAAAAAAAATGTCACCTACATTTTTATATATTACGAATAAGTCGAAATTCTATAAAAAATAAGAATGCAAGCATAAAAATTTTAAAGTTTCACTACAAATCGGAAATTCACGAAAAGTAAAACATTACAAATAATAAAAATTACGAGTATGAATTTTACTAAAAATCAATGTAAAAAATTTAGAATATCAAATAAAACATTATTTTGTTTCTTTTAATTTAATGTTTTTTAGTCTTTCTGTTGGGGTCATGCTTTAGGTTCGAATATGTTCATTAGTCGTGTTGTGTAATTTTAACGTTTTTTCATTTACATCTCTTTAAATCAATCAAATATTTAGTCTTCTTTCTGTATTTTGTATTTTCTCCTGATGCTTCCTTTTTCTGAAAGGATTTATTCTATTTAATTTTCTTAAATCTTTTATACCCGTCGCCAGTTGAGTTTTACTCTGGACATCAAATAAATCAATATTGTCTTTTTTTTAATTTATTGTTCTTTCCTTTTAATCAAACTTACTGATTTCCTAGTACAAAAATGAATAAGTATATAAATATTAATAACCAATAGAAGAAACTAAAGTGTTGATTTCCACAGTTATATAACTAATTATATGCTTATGATTGGCCACCGACCAAATACAATATCTTGGCACATCGTGGTTTGTTAAGAACATAAAAACCTTACAAGTACACAACCAAATGATTACTCTATTAGGAGTTATTGCAACTATTAAACTCATCAAAAAATCGAAAGTTTTGGAATTTCTCGAAAACATTACAAAACCCAAATAAGTCCGAACAAATTTTAATTAGAAAATGTTAAAAATTTACTAAAACCGCGAAATTTCACAAAAAGTAATCCAACAATCGAATTTCACTAAACTGTGAAATTTTTCCCATATTGTAGAAATTTTACCAAAAATCGATATCACACAAAAATATCGTAAAAAATTCAAATTTCACCAGAAATTTTTCACAAAGTAAAGAAATTTCACCAAAATTTTAAATTTCTAAAAGAAAATATTGTATAAAAATAGCGAAATTTTACAAAAAATCAGAAGTAAAATTTCGTCAAGTTCTGAAATTTTATCACAAATTTAAACAACATAAAAATTTCACGAGATCTGCTTCCCCACGCAGATATACCGTGTCGTATATATCGAGTAATCCAATAAGAACGGGATATGTAAATTTTGTTGAATTTGTTTTTTTTTTGTGAAAGTGGCAGCTCTGATATCTAGCTTACATGGAGCGTTACACCAAAGAAGAACGCGTTATCATTGTTCAAACTCATTACAAAAATGAAGGGAGTTAAGCTAAGACCGCTTGTAAATTTCACAGCATTTTTGGTCGAAGAATGCACCTAAAATGCCAACAATTTTAAGTAACTGGGTCGATTATCGATAGTAAAATCTCCTTTGTGTCGAATTGACAGGTGGTCCCTTGAAAATATTTTTTGTATAAACGAGTGTTGCCGAAATGGGTAATGGAGCACGGTGAAGTGAATGAAGATTTTTCGAAAAAAATAATTTTCACATCATTTCACAGAAAATTCGCACAAAATCAATGAGAAACGAATTCATACACAACGAGCAACAGCCCAGTGTGGATTTTGGTTAGGCTGCAAAATTGGGCTTTTCTTTCTTAAAAATGAGACAGGAATTGCTCTGACTGGAAAATTGATAACGAGATTCTGATTACCTTAACCGGACTGTAGGGATGTGGAGGACATGTGATTTCGGCACATACGATTGTTCGCATAAAACAACCTATTTATTGCAGCACCGATTTGCAGACCAAACCATTTCAAGAAATTCTGGTGTCAACTGGCAGCCAAAATCGTGAAATTTCTTTCATTTGGAATGGTGTGAAATCTCGGGCCTATGCGAAAAACCTTCCCTTGCCTTCTCCAAGTTTTAGACGTATAGGGGCGTTATACGCTCTTCTTTAGGTAGTCGCTCTATTTTCACCTAATGCTATGACCATCATCGGCTATAGCCGAAAGGCAGTTGTCGGCGTAAAACATTATGACACACATATGTGCCATGATATCCACGGACAGAATAAAACTTTCTGCGTATCATACGTGAAGCGACATTACCAACCCGGTTCTAATTCAAATACTCTTGTACTGATGATATTTTCTTTTGAGCGTTATAAATTCTATTGAAAAAATGTGATTTTCTCATTAAATCCGTGCATCCTTTTAATAGGAGATAAATTTCATTTCTTGAAATTTGTAAGCCACCAGGCGACATTCAGGAGGGACACAAAAGTATTAATTTTAGGAATCAATTATATGCGGTTTCTTTTCGTTTCATTTTTCTCTGTCAAATCAATTGTGCCAAAAATTTAAATATTCTTTAATAATGAAAAAATTAAGCTAAATTTGATAAGAAGCTCACTGTGCGTGTTTTACTCTCTTGAACGGCAAAAACCGACGAGAAAAATTGCTCATGAACAGAATTCTCAAGCATAATGGAGCGATTTCAATTCAGTTCATAAATAAGCTTCGAGTAAAACAAACGCTAATTATTCGGAAAAGAATAAAAAATAAAAGAACAATTTCATTTAATTATAAATAAACAGATTTAACTTGTTGTTGCAACATGGGAAAGTAATATTCGATGTTGTTAATTAATTAGTGCAATTCATCTTTTATTTTTCTTTTAGAATTCTTAATGAAATTAAATATTTTTTTAAGACAGTGGGGTGTTTTTTGGCGGCTTGTCTTTTACTACCGATACTTTTAATAACCTACATTTGTGAGTAGAAAAAATTAAATATTAAACAAATTAACAATTCTAATTGTTAGTTTTAACAGATTTCTCCTTCTGAGTCTTTCCCAAAAGAGTAATAACATTAAGGACAAATAAATAGTCACTGATTATTCGCAGTGTTTTCTTTTGTTTTAATCTTAACGCAAAGCGGTTGGCTCTTTGTTATGAAGAAATGCAGTTTTTGCTTGAAATTAATGTGGATTAGTAGGTGTGAATACAGATAACGTTTAAATTGCGAATAAATAATGAAAAATCAAAGTTCATTTTGCAAATATAAGACCGAAAAAATATAAATTTGATTAATGCTCGCACTTCAAAATGTTTATATTAACAATCATAACGAATGAAGCAAACAAACAAAAAATACCTTTTTATTGCCGGCGATGAGGAATTACGAAAAATACATTCGATCTTTGATCGCTTGTTAGTCATTAAGAGTATTTTGTATTTGTGATAAGATTTGAATACTTGCCTTGGTTTCCGTCTCAGCCACTAACTTTAGTCTGCTTCTAATTTGGTCTTCATTCTCACCAGTACTTTTTTTGTTTTAATTAATTTAAATTTAAGAATTTTTGGCGGTTCAATTTTCAATATTTCTTTCCGAAATTACTAATTTTATTTTCATATAAGCGGTCTTGAAGGATTCCTTCTAAAAGCGGCGACAGACCTATTTACGTAAGTAAGGGTAGGTAATCAGCCCGCCTGCACCGCAAGCCCACGTGGGTCCACAAATTGGGTCCAGTTGTGTTACCTCAAGAGATGGAAGAGTAGAAGAGAAGAGAGTGAAGAAAGGGGAATAAAGAAAGGTCCCTAAGTCTGTGCCGGTATAGAGTCACTGCTAAGGCAGCAACTGCTCCTGAGATGAGTCAGGCATCTGTCCTCCAAGGCAGAACAGAGGCACAGGAGGTATGTCGTTTCCTCTTCTTCTTGATGTTGACAACTTCTACAGAAGTCATTTGCAGGCAGCCTAATTATTTTCGCATGGCTGCCAAATTTGCAATGTCCGATAAACGTTGCAACGATGTCCATTAATTGTTTCCTTTGAAAAGTTAGCAGAGCTCTGGTTAACCTCTAGGTTAACCTAATGATACTACATATGGATTTTCCAACCATCTAGCCTTAGCGATATTATATATCACATTATGGATATGCCTCTTGCAGGCTGAGAGGGGTATGCCACATAATTCATCAATGTGTGAGTCCTGCAGATTTGCGCCTTTCTTTGCTAGTTTCCCCTATTGGTCTCATGTCCACGCACCCACTCCAGGTTGATTGATTGATTGAATGACTCGCCATCCGATTTAAGGATGTCTGGCATTCCTGGACCAGTTTTTATTTTTTAATTATAGCAAGTTTTAGTTTTTATTCTTAATTATAACAAAAAGATAATTTCAAATCATAATTAAAGTTTTTTTTGTTTTATTTATCCATTTTACAAAAATTGTTTTAATTTCCCACTTAATAGTTTATATTAAAAATCATATTTCTTTGTTGGAGGATAAGCAAGTCTCGCTGATGGCTTACCAACATTTTTAGAAAAACTGTAAACTTCTTATATTTGAAACTTTTTAAACTAAATGAGAAGTTTTTTGTACGACGTTCTTCGTTTTAGTTATGCATTATAGCAACGAATTAGTAAACTATGTACTCTCGATTAAATACCCTCAAATATCAATTTCAAAAACGAAAAAGATTCGATCCCTAATTGACACACCTCGAAATGCTGGTATTTTTAATTTTCTGCTACAAGTAAAAGGGCCATGCGATTTCGATAAAATTAAGCGATATTATGATGAATGTTTGACGAGTGCTCGCGAAAAGAAGGGGCAACTTAAATATCCGAAGTTGCAGCAACAACTAGTCAATTGTTGGGGTCATTATGGCTGGGTCAAGGACGTAAGGTAGAAACTACTGGAGAAACATGTTTACATTTACTTTCATCACCATTACTCATCTTTGTAGTTCGTTTAATCTAAACAATCACATTTTACTAAATACCTCGCCACACCGTGGCTATGCTGTAAATGATGCCAATATTCAGGACTTTGTTAGTGATTTAGTAACTAAATATATACCGTCCGATTTGCCACAATGGCAAGTTATTGTAATACCAGCGGCTTCAAAAGTAGCCATAAGTCCGGACGAAAATAATCTGGCAACTACCCAAGTAAGGATTTTATAAATTTTGTATTTAAATTTCCTATTACTTTTGCTACTTTCAGGAGGAACATTATTATATTCTTTTGAAAATTCACCACTTAATCATTGCTGAAGAGGACAATATCCATATAAGCAAAATGTTAATGCTGAAAGATGAAAGCGATAAACCAATAGTGGAAATCGGCGGTATTGCCAGACGAAACCCAAAAATTAATAACATCTCATCGTTTATACGTAAACCGGAACACATAGAGAACCTACTAAAACAGATCGGTCTTGCTATCTTAAACCAATGGAATAAATTCATTTACGAGTTCGAATCTCTGGAAACTCCCGATGGTACAGCTGCTCTGAAAATCACTAATCTGTCGCAGTTACTTTCAGTTTTGCTTATCATAGCTGTGAATGTGGTCGTCAGTTATTGGAAAGTTATGGCGTTGAAACAGAAACAAAGAGTGTTTCGCAAAAAGCAAGAAGTAGAAGGAAGATATAAGACATTAACTAAGTTATTGGCTAAAGAAATCGAAAAACAACACTTGTCATGGTCAGTCGCTAAAGACGCAGTTCGCTCGTCCCTGCAATTATCGAATTTAACAAAAACATGGGCCAAAATTTTGTGGCAAACAAATATCAAGAGTGTCACGGGCCTTCCCTACAACATCTACCGTGAACTTCTAGCTTTAAAGGATTTAATATTTAGAGGTGAAACTGCACTCAATACTACCTATTGCAGCCGTCTGTCGGTGTATGTGCCCTTATTAATTTATGCTCAAATGGAACTCATTAAAATCTGCTACGAAATTTTCAAAGCCCCAGTCAATATATTTGAAGAACTTTTTCAATATCCTTCAAAAGAAGAGAATAAATTAAATAAAATGTCCTATTCGGGAAGAAAAATCGTTTCGTTTACTAAATCGATGGATGGCAAGGAAATACGGAAACGTTTGAATTTTAATGACGAAATTCGTGAATCAGATTTTACACTTTCCTGCTTATCTGCAGCAATTTTCGATTACTTTGACTATTATGCCCAGGAAGTGCCAGTACCGAAAATTCTTAATACAACCTATCGTACTATGGCAAAGGGTTATTTGACTGATAATTTGGGTGATAAAACTGATTTCATCGGTGGCGTTGTCTTTTTACAGCTGCCGTTAAAGGTTCCGGATCGCAAACACGCTAAACAAATACACTCTATTATTGAACAGATACGACGCAAACAAATAATGATATATTTAGCATCAATTGGTCAAACTAAATTTGACATGTTAACATCAATTTTTCCAAGTGTATTGACTAAAATATGCATAAATTATTTCTCATCCAACTTTCCAGTTACCATAACGGAAATACATGGTGAAAATTCTCATTTTCAAACTTTGTGGGGTCAAACGGTTGACGATGTCTTACTCTTCCGACCACCCCAATCAAAAACATGTGAGTATTAAAAGATACACTGAAATAGGTAAGTTCAGACTGCTCATATTATTCTCGCCACGTAACTGATCTAAGTTCGAAATCGCCTTGTACCTCCTTTCTTATTTAAGCCAAAGGCTGACTTAAATTTTATATTCCTTCCTACAATGTACTGGCAAAGGAAATCGCTACACAAATTGGCATTATTAAAAGTTTAATCTCTTGCGTCTGGTCCGGGAGCAGCTTGCCATTGATATCGTATTTGATTTCAATGCCATGTCATCCTTAATTTAAATATGTCATATTCCCGGAATAATTACATCGGCTAAAAATAAACAATGGAAAAAACTTAAAAGATGCTATTTGAATTTTTTTTATCGTGTTAAAGAAGCAGGCTTAGGACTAATCGTTATTTTGGCGAGGATCAGCAAGTTGTTTCTGATACAAGACGCCTTTCAATCAATTCATTCCTACTTCTTGCAAAAACTCATTGAATCGAAGCCGACTTTTTATTTAACAACATAACTTGTGCAAACCTTTCATATAAAAGAGGACGTAATAGTGTGCAACGTGACAGGGTACTCTTTTTAAACCTATTAGATGTCAAATTCCATTAAAAAAAGTTTTGCCATTCCCAGTACATTTTATATAGAGTTTAACATCTGCAAAGAAGCCAGAAATACTTTGAATTCGGCCGTGAGTCTACCTGTTATCAATTTGCCTTGGCTTCCAGGCAGCTGGTCGATATGTTTTCTATAGAAAACTCGAGACGAATATTAATATAGAAACAACGATTATTCGGAATTGAGAGTTGCCTTACCGTCTCATTTATTTAACTCTACGGATTTCTTACTCTTACTCCGTATAGATTTTTTATGCCTTTCATCACTTGCAACATTAAGTTAAAAAAAACAAAAAATTTCCTGATACATATTTTTATTTGTTGGTATTTGATAATTTGTATAAAATATTTAATTTCCTGATGAGGCTATACAAAAGCGTAACGAAATATCGATAGTGAATAAAAATGTTTAAAGAACAAATTTTTTCAATTACGACCTTAAACCTTGAATAATTGATAAGAAAAAAAATTATTAAAATATTCTTACACATATATCTTTTGTATTTTTAGGTCTTTCCTTGAATATCCATCGATTCGGTGATAAATATCGTTTGGCCGTTATGGCAGATACTCAACTTGGCCCAGATCATTCAATTATAACACGCTCATTTGAAAACTACATGGAAACGGTTTCATTATAACGTTCTACAATGCAATCATCAACATAACATTTTAAGTCTTTTTTTCCGTTCAATAAAATTTCCTGTGTGTAAATCAGTATATTGGATCAGAAGATCTTAAATTTTTTTTACAAAAAATTAAATATTTATATTTATGTTTATGTTCACATGTTATGGTCGCAATTGATTTAATATTTTTAACAGAGTATATCTTGCGATTAGAGGAATAAGTAAAGTACACTTATTATTTTGCGATCTCGTAACAACACGTTAATGTCACTGATCTTTAACAATAACAAATACTGTTATTGTTTGCAAGCAAGCATATACATGCACACATAAAATTTTTGTATGTATGTATGTATTTGCTAAATTTTAGTTTGACTACAACAATTCAAAATAAGCGAAAAAGGTAAAAAACGCTAGTTTAAAAATGGCGCTCACGATCAGTTACAATATGATGAAAAGGGAATTTGAAAAATGCTAAACTTGCACGCGTAACATCGTGAAGTGCCTTTATTTTTATATTCACAGCCTAAGTTTTTGCTGCCCTTCTAATATTTTCTTATCAAATAGCATGGCTAACAAGCATTAGCTCTTCTTCAAGCCTTAAATATATGTACGAGTATGTAACTAAAAGCCAACATAAAACATATTTCGTCCACCAACTTGCATATTTAAAAAAGGTCATTGTTATTTGCTCCGATTGTTGCAGACATAAAAGCGTACAAAAAAGGCAAAGGCCAGAAAATATACAACGTTATGCCCGGTTTAGGTTAGCGTTCGCTAAAATGACAGTAAGCAAAAATTACTCTCAATAAGACGCAAAAAAGTGATAAAAATTAAATGAATTTGTATTGGTTATGAATTCCTACACTTGTGTCACATTCCTTTAATTTTAAACATTTTCATAAATAATCTCAAGTACTTTTTACGTGTTTGCTAACAAACCCCCCATCTCTCCCGGCAAGCACCACAAGATTTCTGACATTGCAAATTTGATAGTACTCTTGCTGTCTGTCTCCTATTCTAAAGCAAAGGATACATATCGTCTGGATAAGTTAGCTGGTCCAACCTTTCGATTTTTATTGCGAATGCCTCTAGAGACTCGTTAGATTTCTGCACTCATCCTCGCAATTCCGTGTGGTATGTCTCCTTTATGCTTGTCACGTTATTTACGTTGAAGTGCCGCCATAATGTCGTCATAGCAATTTCTGCAGCTCGTGGTCACAGTTTCCAATTCATTCTGCCGCGGTACCTTTTAAGGACAAAATCAGCTCTATTACTTTTTTCTTCATTTTTCCATCCATTTCTAGTGGCAACTGTATAGAATCGGAACAGGAATAGGCTGAATGCTGTGCAGTCATCAAAAGTAGGAGCACAAAGTAGTAAACAGAGGTGAAACGACAGTATAGTGATCTTGTTCTCTATCCGTCTCGTTCCCTCAGAGCCTTAGTTTTGTTTTTAGATTTTTGTTTTTATTTTGATTTTCTTGCCGTGTTTTCCTGTATTTGTTGTTGTATTTCGTCACCAAATACTATATTAGTCTCTTTCTAACAGAGCCCATAGTAAAAAAACTGAGTTTTTTATTTTTTATGTGCCAAAGTCTTCACCTCTGGTTACCCTGTGGTAGGAGCCTCTGTCCTATTACCACTTTTAGTACAAACGACCGGTTCTGGAAATTTAAGGTGATGCTAATTGTGGTTTCGCAATGCACCGGCTACATTTGAGCTTATTGAACAAGTATTGGATGGACTTCATTGGTAAATATGTTTGGTACTTTGATGATATTTGGGTCATCGTTTAAAAGCAGGAGGAATTTTAACGGATGTAGGCAAAATATAAGCAGTGAAGGACCAGCCTCATCCACAAAATCTTTATAAATGCGCTGTTTTCTGGGGCTTTGCGCATACTTTAGACGCTTTGAACCAAATTTTTCAGGTGTAGCGGCTTGCCTGTATGAGCTGGCTAAAAAATTCGTCCATCCATTTGGCGAAGCACAGGAAAAAGTGTTCCAGACTCAAAAATATTTATGGGTGCAGCACCAGTATTAGCATACCCAATTCCTGAAGAGAAATTAGTGCTTGATACCGATGCGAGCGGATACGGTATAGGCAGAGTGCTATCACAGATTGTGAATGGAACAGACAAGGTTATTGGCTAGTGCCGTCGGACACTTACCAATCCTGAAATAAATTACTGTGTGGTCAGACAGGACCATTTGGAAGGGCTAGATGGTATAAAGCATTATCACAAATATTTGTATGTCTAGCACTTTACCTTAAAGACCTGCTATTCTGCACTAATTTGGCCGTTGCAATTCAAAAACCATGAAGGGCAGATATCACAGTGGATTGAGCTTCTCCAATGTTATGAGACCAGCATCGAGCACACAAAGGGTGTGAAACCCAACAAGGCGTATGATTTCGAGTCTTCCATATTCAAGGTAATATGCGAGCTTTGTGGAATAAAGAAAACAAGAACAAGACTGCTATACCAACAACCTGATGGCATGGTGGAGAAATTTTAGCGTACATTGAAACAGTACCTGAAAAAAAGTAATGAGCGCGCATAAAAAGAACTGAACGAGAACATTCCGAAATTCCTACTGGCGTACCGGTCAGCTGTACATGTTTCAACATCACGAACACCTGCCAATATCGTGTTCGGCACAGAACTAAATTTACCTAACGCCTTAGAGTTTGATCTTAAGCCTACACCAATAAATCAAAAGGTCATAAATATACCCCAAAAGCAAGAAAACCTGATGTCAGTGACAAAATGAAGGCTAGGTATGAGCGAGCTGCAAATTCTAAAAGATTTCGAGAAGGTGACTTTTCAACACACAACGGAAGACGGACCTTATAGAGAAGTTCAATAGCCCAAGGTCCAAAATGAAAGTTGTACACTCGGAGCAACTGGTGCACTATGAGAAGGGTGATTGTGACTGTATTCGTTACGAACCGGTTAAGCGGGTGGCAGTGTTACGAAGATAAGTGTAAGCAAATATTCTTACGTGTAAAAATTTAAGGGGTACAGAAAGTTCTAGTGCTGTAGTCAAGCAACAACAAAGATTCCTAGGAAAGTGAATATACACAGAAGCAATAAAAACGAATATAACATCAACACGTACGTGCGAATTACCAGGAATTGACTGGACAGTTAGACAACAACGCAGAGAAACCACCACCATAACAGTGTATTACAGCAATAATAGTAATAAAAACGGAATTCATCCGTATGTTGCTTATGAACCTACTTATTTACATACCTACATATGTATGTAATTTAAATTAATTTTTGGAACTTATTGTTTGACGTAAATTTGTCGAGTAAGATATTAAGTAATTTTATTGTTAGGCTTATGTTCGTGTTTTTACTCTTTCTGTTAAGAAAGACAATTTTTTCGGTATGATAACTTTAAATAGAGTAAAAGTTAAAATTTTTATTAGACAATTAGCAGAATGGTATGAATATTCGATGCCGCTACGCATGTTATAAACATTATTTGTGTCTTTCTACTAATTTTATGTCCACTGTAAACATCATATTATTTAAACCAATAATCAAGTGAAGAGAATGAATATTTTCAAATTTCATATTTTTGCCCTTTTCTAGGGTTAAAACAAATTTTACACCACTTTAACCTTTTGTTATTGAATAAAATTAAAATGAAGTAATTGCGTATGATAATAAAGAAAATACAGTAACGAAAAGTTAAAGTTGTGTAAACTTCGTTCTATTTATTCAGTAACCACAATTTTTCTTTTACTATATTTTTAACTTACTGTCTTTTCCCTCAAAACCGTTTCAACACTGATGATGAGAAATTTTCTCACAACAACATTAAATGCTATAAAAAGAGTTAGAAGTGTTGGTAAAATTTTAAAACTTTTCAGCTCACCTTTGGTATACAAATCAGTTGCGTAATACTTCAGTCATTATTTTTAAAAAGAAAAAAATATAATATAACATATTTTTGAATTTATAATTTTTTTTAAATCCTTATTGTTCTTAAAGAAAATCTATAAAACAACTTTTGTTGTTAAATAAGTGTAGGAATGTCTTCTAAACCCGAGTATACGATGAAGGACGACGACCTGTACCGTCTTCACTTAAGACAACATTTTATGGGTCAAGTTAAAAACGCCGAATTAAAAGTAATTTTATACTATTTTTCAAAATAATAATAGAAGAAATTAATAATTGGTTTTCTTTTAGCAAAAATTTCGACAGACGTATTTTCCTGCCGTTCCCAGCCAACACTTGAAAGAACAAACACTAAACAGTAAAGAAAAAACTCACGAATTAGAATCAAGTTCAATCGGCAAACAAAAAAATGTGAATCAAGCTCCAACGAGTGGTGGTGACGCTGATCGAATGTTATATTATACCTCATCTACTAAACATCATGGTGGAGACTCTTTTAGGGTACATGGAATAAATGATGCTTTCCCCTTAAAATCATTGCCAAATAATTCTAAATCGGTAGCACCAGCATTAACCTCAAATGCTAACGCGTCTTCACGTAGATATCCAACAACACCAGTTGTTGACGACTTTATTGGTGATCATTCATATCTGTACGAAAGCGATTCAAATTTAGGAGGCGTTGGTCATCACTCACAAGATAGCGCTAAAAGTCAAAAGTCTTCCAAAACGGTAGTTAGTCGCAAAAGTTCTCAGGACTTGCGAAATTTAGTTACATCTCAGTGTAAATTGCATGAACTTATTGATGAATCTATTAAAGAAATGTGTAAAACGGACGTAGAAAACACAGTAGAAAATGGTGCCTGTGGCTTGCAAGGAGAAACGCCCACTCAATATCCTCTAACATTGACTCAATGCAAAAAGTGTTCTGATCGTATACACACGGCACAATCACAAAAAGATGTCATGACAGAAACTGGCAAAGGTGATTTTTTGGATAGTCGGAGTACTACCACATTGACGATATCCGTTGACGATGTCATTAATTCCAGAGTTATTAATCCCATGATTCACAAATTGCATCGCATGTACTTAAATAACCTGCAAGAAGAAATGTCTCTTATGGAAGATTTAGAACGACTGCCAAATAAAGTAAATGAAGTGTACAAATCTCTCATTTTCAAACCAAAGGATTAGATTTTGCTTGCAACAAACAAACAACAATTATCACGAAAATTATTGGAAGTGGTGTAAAAAATTTCTTACATTTTGCAACGTTGTGTATAAGAAATTTGCCTAATAATTGGACTCATTCATTTTACATGAAAATACTTGAAATTTCACCAGATTATATTTTTTATAGATCTTAACAAATACAATATGTGATGCGCTATTTTAAAAGATATACAAATGGTTTTGTTTTTAACTGAGGTAATATACCGCAACTCAAGAATATACCGCACCAGAAATCAATTTTGATCGAAATCGTCCGTATGTTAAATTGTCTTATACATTTCTTTAAATGTTTATGGACTAAATAAATGAAGAAATATTAGAGACGCAAGTTAGTTTTTTCTCCTAGAATTCAAGCGAATGTAAAGATTCGACATCGAGGGGCAGGCTGTTAAATTTTGTAAATTATAAAAATTTCTTATTGGTTGAGTTAGCTCAGTTGTGTCTTACGGATCAGATGGAGGGGACAAAATATATCATTGTGTCTTTTTATTTATAATATTAATCAAACAATTGATATAATATTCATTGAAATAAATTAGCAACAGCTGCTACAATTCAATGGGGATCTTGAAGTCGGATTTTTCAGTGCATTGACTTTTCTTTGGAACGTAGAGAAAATACATACATAATTTCTGTTTTCAGGTAATCGGGAGCTATAGACGTATCCCTCGGTGTATTTTCTTATCAATAATAGTAAAATTATCACTATTTTTTTATATACACATATATATATATATATGCATAAATATCTACATCTATGTTTATATCATGTATTATTTGACCGATTTTCGGGAACTACAATTTACGATTCGTAAATAGTACTAAAATCTTCTACCCCATCGACGAAAATATTGCGATAAAAAATTTTATTTACAGTATCACAAAAGATAATTCAACACTGGAAGGTAGTAAAGTTAGTGTTAATGAATTACCAAAAATTTGACTTGTGGAAAAATAATATTTTATTTCCTAAACAAAGCTTCGTTACATTAAAATTTTTGATATATTGAAATTTATAAATTGTCTACCGAACTAAATAATAATAATCAGGCCGTATGGACATTTTCGATTCAATTTGATTTTGCTTCTTCATTGCAAGGTTGAAGAGGTCAGGAATAAGTAAAATATTCCAAAATAATATAATAAATTATATTTTTTATGTTGTTAATACCACCTGTGTGTGTGTCTCTTTCTCTCTTTAGTTGCAAATATACTCATAAGCTTTATTTTTTTATGCAGATGTATCTTCTCCTTCTCTTAAAATGAAAACAACAAAAAATAAAAAGCATTTTGCTGAACTAAAAAGTTTGTCTAAAATACCAAAATAACAAAACTGAAATGCAGTTTTTGCTGGCCCTAATAAATCGAATTGGAAGTTTTAATTGAAATATGTTTTCGCTTTAGCTGTACGTAGTCATAAATCTAATATTTATTAAAGTTAAAATTTTGCTTTAATTTTGATCAACTTAAAATTCCGAATTTAAATCCTTAACAACTTTTTTTTAACCTCACTGCAGGGGGGACATGGTTGCTGCCCAAATTAATAAAATTATAATACATAGTAAAAATTACTACTGCAATCGAAAAACATTGTTCGGACTACAAATTATTAGTTTAAGAGGGTCAGTTTAGTTGGATTACCTTAAAAGCAAAGATTACGAATTTTTCAAGTCCAACGCTCAGTAATTTCAGAAGTAGGTCGAGTCTACAAGATTAAAGTGAAAGATATTTTGACGTTCTTATATATTCAGGTATGTTCTGGAAATCACTTTTGTCAAAGTGGTTTCGATTCGAAAGCTAAGATTTTTCGATAGCAATTTCCGAATCGAAAGTTAAATCGTACTGCGGAACTCGTTCGAAATGATGACAGAGTTGTATTTTTAAATAAATGGAGAAAATATGATAAAAAGTTGGTAGCACTGCAACTTAATTGTCAAAGTTGGTAAAAATAACCCAAAACAAAACAAGTGAAAAAAAGAAAGTTTAAATATTATAGTATTCTGTACATTAAATTTTATTTTTTTATTGTAATAATGGATTGTGTTTCGCTGTGGATTGAAGATGATGATTCAATTCCAGAAAGAGTACAAAGAAAAATTGTAAGGGACTCATCCAATATCATGAATCTTAATGATAAAAGGTAAGATACATATTAACAGAATGTATCGTTTAGGTTTGTGAAAAACTTCAGACTCAGTAAGGATGCATTTGCATATGTTCTTACTAGCATAGACGGTGAATTAAAAATAGCACAAAGATCCACTGCCATTACACCCACCTTAAAAATTGCAGCCAATCTAAAATTTCTGGCACAAGGTGGGTACCAACACCAAATTGGACAAGATCGGCACCTTGGAATTTATCAACAGTCAACTTCTAGTTGCTTGTCAGAAGTATGCCATGCTATTGAGAAAATTATTTGCCCCAAGCATATAACGTTAAAAGCAACAGAGGAAAAACAGAAAGAGGCCAGAAAATATTTTTATAATATAAGCGGAATCCCAGGTGTAATCGGAGCTGTGGATGGCACTCACACATCAATGCTTTTAATATGATTTTTGTAGTCTGCCCAAACCTAAAAGATGTTTGCAAAAATGTTACTCAAAATGCATAGAGCCATATTTAAAGAAATTTGCCTTTTTCCAGCCTTTAACATCACGCTCAGGTGGTCCAAATGTATTTAAATCTGTGCTCAATTTCTGCCACATATGATTTGATTTATCCTTAGCATCAGGAACGTTAAGTTAACCCTTTGTTAGGTCTGAATGCTTGGACATAAATTGAACCAATTCTTCATATTGCTTTTTATATGTATAACTACTATTTTTTGAGTATTTTCTTAAAAACATGCAATATCAAACTCAAAACATTAAAAACTTTTTTATTAAAACCAACATTATTAAGTTTAAACGTTTGAAATGTTAAAATACTTAAATTTTTTACTTTTCTTTTAATTTGTCACTAGCAAAATACCTTTCGAACAATTTCCTAACGCCTTTTGCGTAACTGACGCTTGTTTTCGTACTACAGAGTTGACCTTTCGAAAGGGATTTTTGTTTTTCGTAACACAGAGTTGCTCTATAGAAAGAGAATTTTATTTTTCGTTAGAGTACAAAAAACTTTCGCACTTTCGTAACAAATTGTACGAATAGTTCGAACTCGTACATTTTTTCTTTCGAATCGAATTACGCAGTAACCCCCCCAGGTTACAAATCACTTGCTCGATTTTATAATAACTTTCTAAATAAATAGCTTAATAGTTCTTTATTGATTTTTGTGGGAAAACAAGTTATTTCATAAAAAAGCACTTGAAACTAAATAACTTTTTAAGATACTTACTCTTTCTACTCTTTTTTTTGCTCTGTAACTTACAGCGTAAAACTACACTGATTTCACGTTTTGGACAGATGCGTAGCATGCGAAAAGCGTACAACACGTGGTTTTCATTAATAACTTTAACAGCTTCTAAAATTTAACAATTGGAGATACTATCATTAGTATATGGGGCCACCTTATACGATTGAAGATAAACTACAAAAAAACAGAAATCTTTAAATATTTCAAAAGTTTTGAAAATACTTTTTTGCTAAACAGTGCGATACATAATAAGAGAAATAAAACTAAAGTCATTAGGTAGTTGCGTTAATTAAAATATATTGCGTTTAGAACGTTTCATATGATGGAGTTCAAATTCAAATGTAATTTTGGGCTGAAGTCTTTGATTTGGAAATGTTGGAATTTTGATCACTAGGTAAAACTTTGTTTTATGGATCAAATTTTTATTTTGTTTTCAAATTTTAAATTTGGTTTATTCACTTATTCATTTATTTATTTATTTTGTATAATTCTTAATAAAAATTCAGAAATTTAAACAACATTTTTTATTAGTTCCCAACCATTCGAAAAAAAATATGTACAAGAAGTGAAAAATTTAGATTTTTTGTGCAATAAATTTTAGATTTTTTTTATTTTTTGATTTAATTTCAAGTGTAAGCAAAAAACTGATCATTTTTATCCAATAATTTAAACTGCTTGGTGATATTTTAATATTTTGTGAAGTTTCGGGTTTCTTATTTTTTAGTAAAACTTCGAGTTTTTGGTAAAAATTAGTTTTTTTGATAAGTCATAATTATAGCTTTTTGTTTAATTGCGGAGTTTTGGGAAATGTATAGTTTAGGAAATATTAAATTTGTTTTTCTTATTTATATATAAATTTAGTGGTAAATTTGCGATTTTATTATGAAGTTTAAATGCGTGGTGAAATTTAAGCATTTTAGTGGAATTGTTTGCTACGCCTTTGTGTTTAATGCGATTATCTAGTTTTATTATTTAGTTTTCGCTTTAGTGAAATTTCGAAAATTTCATGATTTATTGTATGAAATAAATTTGTTGAACTTGAATTATTTATATTAAGTAATTAATTGTCAGGCTTAAGTTCGTTTTCTAGTCTTCATGTTAAGAAATACATATTTCTTCTGTCTAATAAAAATTTTAACTTTTACAGTATTCAATGTTATCATATGTAGTAAAACAAAATTTTCTTTCTTAACAAATAGTATGGAAAACAAACTTAAGCCTGACTTAATTACATATTTTTTTTTTTTTGCTTTTTCGGTAAAATGTCTAGTTTCTAAAAGTTTTTAAGCTCTTTCGAGTTTTAATATTATTTATATTTTCGATTTTATGTGAATTTTTGATTTGTTGTAATATTTAAATTTGTTGGTGAATTTCGGCATTTTGGTTGAATTAGAAAAAAAAAATTTTTTTGCACAATTTTCGATAAAATTTTTGGAATTTAGTTTGGTTGTAAATTTGGACCAAATTTACATTTCGTCTTGACTAGCCATAAATCTGTTAAGCCATTGTCGCTGTTGGTGGTGTTTGTGTTCATACAATGTGGTCCGAACAGTTGTTCGCACAACGCTGTTATGCCATTATACAAAAAACACAAGCAAAATAAAAAATATGTATGTATGCACTCGTCTTTAAATACCCGTACATAAAATATGCTGAAAACGGAAGCACTCATGCTCGTTATTCTGCCGACGCTCTCTCCAAGTGCAAACAAATTTTTGGCTAGTCAAGACGTAGTGTTAAGTCTGTAAGTTATCTAGGCTCATCTGGTAGATGGTCTTAATAGGTTGGCATGATAGTCGTTTTCATAAGGACTTAGGTTATGTACATATGTATGTACATATATGGGCAGTTGATGAACATTTTCCCGTAGAGGTGAAAAACTAAAAACAACCAGAAAATGGAATTTGACTATATCTCAGTAATTGGTGCTGATATCTAGCAGCAAAAATTTGACGAACGTGTTGAAAAATTGTTCCAAATTTTATTTTCACTACAAAAATTGGTCAACATATTGGTTTATAAAAGTGCTTTATCTAGTTCACAAAATACAAACTGTTGGCAAAATCTTTTATATCCTGCACAAAAAAAAACAATTTTGGAAAATCCGTACGTAGTCTTCTACAACTTGTTTTATCAAATTAGACACACCAGTAACATATCATAAGGTAATATTAGTGCCAGGAACTGATTATTAGCTACTTAAACTCAGTCGTCCCGAAAGACCCAAAAATCTATTTCAGGTAATTTTTCTCATAGCCGTGTAATATATAAAAAAACAGCTTAGTGCCCCAGTACAGGTTCAATTCTGTATCGAAAATCCCCGAAAGTGAACGATTACGCCTCGAACCTATAGTTCAGGATCAAACACAATTTTCACACAGCCAACATATTTTAATACATTCTGACACGACCGCCATCTGGACCAGGATTTGGAATATGCGAATAAAAGAAAGTCTTTTTAATTAAATCAACTAAGAAGCTCCAAAGCCTGGAAACATTCCAGACGCATGCGGTCCATTATTTCATTCCCCATTTTCATTGTATTTTTTAGCGTTACATTTGTTAAAGACTTCGCTGCATACACATAACTTTTCCTATACTTATTTGGTGGACTACATCTTTTGTTGTAAGGTGTCCTCACTCGTGGATATCAACAAATGCGAATTTTGTTTCATTCTAAAAATTAAGATCTCCTCGAAATAACTTCATTCTTTCCCTCCAAAATTTCGTTATTTCTAGACATTTTTTGTCCCGCTAGTGTCTTTTTTGAAGAATAAAAATTAATTGTTCTGGGCTTACTATGTATTTTGACTCGAAAGGAATCCCAATGCATTAGGCATAGAAATCCGAAAGATTTTCTTACATATTAATTATAAACACGTTCGCACAACTGGATATTCGCTCCGGAACGACCAGAGTCACACTCGTCCTAATATTGTCAACTCAGCAACAGTTGTATCAACCGCAAATTTTTTCACAGGGAGAAACTTCCGACAACAGCAGAGCTATTACAACATATTATTTAGTTGTTTATTGTATTGCCGTCAAATACGCAGCAAATACGCACATTAATTATTACAAAAAAATTAAATAAATACTTAAGCTAAAATTAACCATGGCGATATATCTCTTTACAATTGTTCATAAATAATACCATCATGTTGTAAGCATCTTTATCAAAATCCACATCTTCGCCACCAAATAATATCGCCTAAAGGATTTTTTAATTAATAATAAATCTTGTGATATATGAATGTATGCACAGTACCAACCTCACTGGCTCGTACAGTTGTGGGACCAGCAGGCTTTCCTATGACTTCTATCCAATCATCTTTAGCCGCTCCCACTGAGTCCGATAAGCTGACCATAATTTTTTGATCATCCGTAGAACTACATTTTAAATTTGTACCTGACTCACTTTCCACGCGTAACATAATGCTTATATTTTGGCCAATATGCGATCTTAACATATTCCCGTTTACAAAAGTACGAGGTTCAAATGTTCCAACCATTATTTCTATAAAATATTAAGCAATCCTAATTTGAAGTAAAGAAATTGAATGCGCCAAAATATTTTGTACTCCAACGCAAAATCCTTCGCCATCAGATTTTATAAACGGCGACGGCTCATGCAAAACTTTTCGGCGACGGCGGAATCCAGTATTAGTAGTTGTATATAAAACGCTCGATACACGGCCCAAATGTAATATTCTATCAAAATGTACGTGTGTACTGCACAGTGTTTCAACCAGAAAAGAAATCTATACTTTAAACACCCTCTAGAGCAAAAGGAAAAGTTTAATTCAATGGAGTTGATTGCAACTATAAGAGCGGTTTTTCGCTAGGTAACGTACGAATTGGGATTTTAAGTGGATTTTATATATTGCGCTCTGCATTTATCGTAATTTTTTCTGTTCCTTTACATACCGTATTGACTAGCCCGAAATTTGTTAACACATGAACAAAGCTCGGCAGAATAATGAAAAAAAAAAAAATCCGTGGCTTCTGTGTGGAGAATACGTGTAGATGTTTCAGCATATATGCTTGTTTTGCAAATAGTCCTTTTTATATAGTTATAAATCTAGCTACAAATATCAATTGCTATTTTGTCAGAATGGAAATTGGAAAATTGGTAGGTTTTGTCAATTACACTATAGTATATCTCAAGCTATAAGTAATGCAATAAGTATTAAATAGACTTTTTATGGATTACTTATATCTAATGAAGTTACTAGTAGTTTATATTTTTTTCTTCTGTTTTTCTACATCATACATTACTAATGGATTTACAAATAGATAGATCAATCGCATGTTTTTTTTTTGTACAATTAATGAGACAAAAAACAAAAAGGTTCCGTTATCATCGCTTCAAATATTGTACATTTTTGTCATTCTTCTTTCTTTATTTAGTATTTTTTACAGATTTAAATAAAAAAAAGACGTGCGGTGCGGCTAAAGTTAATTTGTTAAATTGATTTAAAACTAAAACGGTAACAATGATAAGTAAAAGGCATTTAAAAAGATTAATAAAAAAAACAAATATGATCAAGTTAAAAAATAGTGTATGGAAAGTGCTACGAAACGACCTAAAATTGTAGAAAAGTTTGATTTTAAAACGAAAAAAGACAAAGAAATTATTGAAAAAAAAACGATAGAATTATTAAAAGTGAAAAGGAATGGAGTATAAAGCATAGAGTGTCAAGAAATTGTGCAAATGATTTAGTTAAAAATAATAGAATATGAAGTGAACGTTTGAACTAAATTTTCAAAATGTTTTTCGAGTCTACTGACGAGTTGAGTAGCATCAACGAAATGTCAGCGGCATATAGACGGCTGAAAACCTAGACAAAAAAGAAAGTGCAAAAGGTCTTTTTTGACCTAATATAATTTATTTTTGTATTCTTAATGAAAATGTATTATTTTGTTAAATTGTCTTAAAATTCGTTTAAATAAAAATTTTATGTTTAGTAAAATAATGCCTTAAGACTACCTTATTACTATACTAGATAATTTGGACCAATTACATACTGAACTGTAATTTGTAGCTATCAATTTAGCTAATTACTTATCCCCAGAAATAGTGTCAAATAACTAGTACTTCTTGAATACTTAAGTAGTTGGTTACCGAGCTAGATATTGGTAATGCAGAGAGTAGCCCATTTGGCCCCCTCCAATGACATACCCATGTTAAAGTAAACAGCATTTATAGCTTAAAATACATTGGTGGTAACTAGTTCTGGTTACTAAGTAACTAATGAAGCTCCTAGTGAAAAACTAGTTACAGATGTTTACAGACGAGCGCATACGCACACATTTTGTATCTTGCCTTTGTTTGAACAGATAACGACGGTTTTCACTAGCTAAATTTCTGAGCGAGAGCAAACTGTACGTTGGCAGAGCAAATCTATAGCTAGTCAAGACGGCGTGTAATGTGTCGTGTGTAACTAGTATGAAACAACTTTTTCTCCAACAAAAATAAAAATGTCACTCTAAAGTAGGCATATACCTATATTAAACCTATTTTATTACATTTTCATAATAATCGGTTATGAATACAATTCTATCGAATTTTGCTTAACAATGGTTTGAATAGGTAGAAATGTATACTAAAATTTTCTCTGCGATTAAATTTGATGTTTGCTGACAAATATAATTCAATTCAATTTTATTGTGACTTTAGAGCACGGAAGCGGTTTCTCAACCGAAATTAACAAACATATAATAAAAGCTAACAAAGTTTTAGTCCCATTTGGGGATTGATTGAACATAAAACTCCGGAAGTCTGTAATTCATTACTTCATATAAAGAATTAATGTCTTGCTGTAAAATTACCACTAGGGGATAGTAAGAGCTGTTTGACCAATCAATCTCAGACTGGGAATGGAGTACATTTCTCACTAGGCTGTTCTAGTGGTACTCTATCCGCCTTGTAAATTTATCCAGAACCATAGGAGCAAAAACACAAAGATATATAATTTTGGCCTCCCTGTTTGAAATCTTTTAATAGAACTTTCAACATTTACGTTGACGCAGAGCCGTAAGCAACTCCGTTCCTATTTCTTAATATACACAATTATGCTTATGTTACGTGTAGTAATTTAAAAAAAGAGAGATAATTATATTAAAAAAACGCTGAATTGGCATCACAAATACGCTGTCAATAAAAATTATTCTGCATTTCCTTTTTTAAAATCCTTACAGTAGAAACTTGTAAACATTAATTTTGAATTAAAAAATTAAAATTTTTTAATGAGAAATAAGAAAACAGAAATGTATGTATTTAAGAGAGCATTTCATAACGATGTAATACATAATAAAAGTGTAATAGAGAAAAAAAGAAGTACGCAGATTTAAACAGCCAGACTGTCTACAGTTGAAAGAAAAAACCCCAAAGTCAAATGGACTAAAATTGATTTTTCCATAACTGTACCAAGTAGCAACGAAACTACAGACATAAAGCTTGTAGTTATATATTATTGTGGCTTAAACAACATATATTATAAAAAATGAGTAAGTTGAATGAATTATTAGACAAACGAGCAATATCGAAGGATTTCACCAGTTGTGTTGGTTTTTGCAATTCCATTTGGATTGCGATATATTTTTTGGTATGTGCGCGTGAGTGTACATTCTCTTAGGACCTAAATTCCTATACTTGAATTGTTGAATGAATACATTCAGTTTTAAGTAAAAATTACAATTAGTAAACGTGTGTATTATTTATAAAGCATGATATGACGTCACGTATCATCCCTCTAATTATCTTATAACCATCAAACACTTTATTCCTTAAATAAAGCCACAACAAGCCATACTTTAAACTGTGTCGCCAATAATGATTACTTTTTGTCTCGTTTGTTGACTTAGGTGAAGAAGAAAATGAGAAGGGTGTACTGGACTTGTCTCGCAAACAATTAAAAAAGGTGCCAAAACAAGAAGACGCTCAAAATGTTCGTACTTTGCTTTTGGATGAAAACGAACTTCAAAAAATTGATAATATCGATTCATATCTTAAAATTGAAAAGGTAATGAATGTACTTCTAATTGAATTCTGGTAATAAAACATATTTAAATTTTAAAAATGTGGCCATTCTCCTTCAAACAAATGTGATTTTTAACGAACTATTTAAAATTTAGAATTTTGTATAAGGTTATTAGAAAAAAATTAATATATGTACTTATACGTACATACATATATACACTAGGGATTCATAAATACAGCTTTTGGCCGATACGATACCGATATTCAAACAAAAATATCGGTGATACCTATATCGATATACTAACGGATTAAAACTTAAAGTAAATTATACAACCTTTATAATGTATGATGTACATATCGCACACTAAATCAAAAACAGTAATGTAACATAAAGTCACATATCCTGCTTACCTCATCAACTAACTAACATTTTTGGTTTTTTGATTTTTGACTGTTTGATTTTGTGTGCGATACGTATGTTAATACATCGTATCGGCAATAAAAGTAACGTAGATATCGATATATCCGAAATCCTGAAACTTAACGGCATCGGTATAGGATGCATCCCTAAAATATACTACAATATCTATTAACCTGAGATATACCGTATATTGCGGTGGATTCATGTTAGGTTTTACGTTTAACATTATAAAAACGTTCCAATCACATTCATACGTGTTCTTGTAAAAAAAATTTTATATGGTCAGATCGAGATTGATATTACTATTACAACAAAATTGCTGCATGTAGACAAGATGAATATAATTTATATTATAGTGAAATTAAACAGAACTAAATAATTGTTACTATCTGTAAAAATACCAAACAATTGTTGAGGATGCATTAAAATTCATCGCGATTACTATAAAAAAAACAAGCGGGAATTTTAAACAAGGATCTGACGTCTAAAACCTCAGTATAAAGATATTTAAAGTTTAATAAATTAGTTTTTAAATTCGGTGAGGTATTTTTTTTTTTAAATAACTCATAAGTAATTTTTTAAGGCAGTTTTTAAGAAAATCTATCCTTTAAAAAAATATATACATTTTTAAAAATCCCTTCAATGTCGCATTTTTTATAGCATGGTATTATTCATATTTTAAAGCCTTGTGAATATATATTTAAGTAAATGTTTTTCGTCGCTTTCTTTACAGTTGTCTTTGAGTAAAAATCAATTATTACGCATGTATGGCGTTTGCCGTCTACATTGTTTACGAGACTTAAATCTTTCTTTTAATGGCATACTGTCGATTGAAGGGCTAAAGGAGTGTGTTTACCTGCGTTATTTGAATCTGGAGGGAAATAACATAAAGACAATTGAACATTTAAACACAAATATAAAATTGGAGTTTTTAAATTTAGCTGAAAATAGTATTGGCAGCATATCGGATATTTCGTTTCTAAAAAGCCTTAAGGTATGCTATGAACTGTTATTTTAAGTATTTGTCATTTAAATTCTGTTAAAAAACGTGTTTAATATTTTTAACAATTTACTTGAAATTGTTAAAATATAATATAATTTATTGTATATTATAAGATTGCTAATACTGAGTGTATTTCCCGTCGGTGTTTATAAAATTGAATGGGTTTTTAAATGTCATACTGGTCTTAGAAAGCCCGTCAATGTCGTATTCCAGTTGATCATGTCTGCACGACATCTTAGACTACGTATAGAAGACCTATATTAAATCAACGACGTCCATACACTAATTCGAAAACGCTGATTTAGTTGTGCTAGCCGTTTAGATTAACGATTAAGAAGGGGTTATTTAAAATTTAGCTTTCGGACCATTTTTAGTAGAATAAAAGAACATTTGTAAAAATAATTGGACAAAATTCGTTACATACATATAAGGTTTATAAATAGACCTATCCCCCATAGAAAAAATCCCCAAAATATATATATATATATATAAATGGTGTAAAAAATTTATAGTAATTCATAAAATCAGAACGTCGGGCCGATTTATGTAAAATTTGTTGTCAGTTGTTCGTTTTTTCGAGGAGAAGGTTTTTACGGAAGAAAATTTTAGAAAATCGCTCCGGAAAAGTCGGAAAATTGGAAAATCGAGTTTTTGTATGAAATTTTGTGTGAAATTATTCCATAATTATACGTTGACTTAGACTTTGCACAATCTGACTGTTGTCATTTTGGCATTGTAAAATTGTGCAACGGCACGCGGTTGTCCGTCAAAAAGCTAATGAATAATGTGATTCAGGCGACAATCATCAAGGGCGACTTCAAAGGAGAGGAAGTCCTTATCCCACGAATTCCCGTTATTCCAACCATCCATTCCAATTCAAGCGGATTCCGTTCCCCGTTCGATTGGCATTTGCGATGACAAATAAATCGCGAATTTCCCTGTTTTTCGCAGGGTCAGCTGTACGTTACATGTTCGTGTGTTGGGAAACCGTCTTCGTTATTTGTTTTTGCGCCAAATCGCTCTCTACTGATTCCATTCAAATAAATCACATTGAAAATTTAAATATTTGGTTGTATTATTACTCTACAGTTTGTCTGAAGGCTTCAAATTGGGACGAGGCGAAGTTCGCCGGGTCCGCTAGTTTATCATAAATATTGACAGAACTCATGAAACTTTGTATATTTGGCTAACATTTTTTACATACACAACTTACCTACTTAAAAATCATATTGTGAACTTTAGATATCGTTGCATTTACAACTGCTACACTTTAAACAGTTATTAATGATACGTCTACGAATTAAAGAAATATATCTTTTTTAATATATTTTTTTTAATAATATAATACAGTTCTTTGTTTGTAGATTTTTGAAGCGATTTTCCGTCATCCCATTTTGTCATGTTTTGTTCTCCAATCCAAACTTGGCAAGGAATGACGGAAATGCGTTCCAAAAATAATTGTATTTACATTCACTTCAATTTTTGCCTCAGCGCCAATAATGGCATTTTTGACCCAAGTTGGGAATTACATATACATCTTCATGTAAAATATGCACCAGAATGGAAAATTTAATATAAAATTTGTGTTACATTAGAATTACATAATTAGGAATATGTACCTACTTTTACTTCTGTCAAACAGAGAAAAGTGGAAAGAATAAAAAAATGCGTTTCACTACTAACAGTGATGTGGGAATCTTAATTACACAGGATAAAGCCAATAAAAATTTTAAATTAATTGCTATATATTGATATTCCAAAAAATTTTTTTTTTAAATCGTGTGCTTTATAAACTCTTCGACAGTTGTATAAATGGACCGATATTTTTCTTACATTCTTTTAGCATGAATTTCATTTTTATTGGCTAATAAATTAGAAATATTGTTCGACTAAAATTACTTCAAAAAACCCAAAATTTGCATTTCACGGGTTTGTTGCTTTTCTTGTAACAACTGGTCGGTTTAAGGACCACAAAAGTATTTCGCCTAATGAGGATGTTTGGGTAATTCTTTTTTTGTTTTTTACTTACAATAGCACTTGTAATGTTTTTTAACATGTTAATTGAAATAGTGTTCTTATTGTGAGCGGCCGTGAAGTTCTTGCACTTAAAATGCCTAAAGGAAAAGAATTAAATTGTTCAGAAAAAATTATTTTGTACCTCGATAATCAGGGGAAATAAATAAAATTAATTTTTGCTATGTATGACCAATGTCGGCTAACAATAGGAAAGGTATTTAAACGGGCAAAGAAGCGTCCAAAATCTTCAACTTTGAGAAACCAGAGGAAAATTCACATTTATATGCCCCGAAAATTAACAAGAAGCTTAGCAATACTACGAACAAATCTAAGTGAAGAACGGGTTCTAAGGGTTCTAAGAGCTAGAACGATTAACGGTCATGTGACAAGAAAAAAAACCTTTTATTTCGGAAGTCAACAGGCAAAAGCGTTTATTATTTGCTGAGCTTCACAAACTTAAGGCTTTTGGAAAAACATATTCGGTGACGAAAGTAAATTCAACTTATTTGCATCGAATGAACGACGTTTAGTATGGCGCAGGCCAAATGAATCTCTCAGTTTAAAAAATATAAAACGAACAGTTAAACGCGGTGATGGTTCTCTAGTGGTGTGGGGCTGTATGTCGGCGTCTGGAGTGGAGAAGTTTGTTTTTTATTAAGAGCTTTATGGATAAGAATGTGTATTTGTCAATTTTGGGTGAGAATGATAGTGCTGAAAAATAGGGCTATCTAGCCTTGGACGTTAAACTATGGCTCCTATATAACACCAAACATCTGCCAACACCGCACTAAAGTCCAGAGAAGTACGTTTTGGATAACATCTTCTTAAAAGTAATAAGTCTTTCTGCGTAGCATCTTTTTGCAGGGCTAATATGTTAATTTTCCTTTAAATTGGATAAGACTCCCAAGGCCGGTATATGGCAACTTACCATAATTTCAACATTTAACGATTAATTAAGTTTGGGCCCGTTCCATCCAAAAAATGATATTTCTTTCGTGCCTGAATATTACAGTTTTTCACAAATAAGACAACAATATCAGAGTTGGTTTGTTGACTTCAGATATAAAAGAATTGTTTGCGTGCTACACGGCTGTTAATGTTATTAGCTCTACGGTATGCGGATCAGGAAGCGAAAATAATCATTATTCTTCAAATTTAAATAAAACTCACAAAATAATTATCTTTCAAACGAAAAATAAAAATTTTAAATTAACTGAAAAATAAAACTTGAAAACTTGGTTTGATTTTTTGACGTATAACCCGTTAATCTTCTTAACAAACCCATTCGTAAATAGCAGTTAAAAGATATTTAAAGTTAGGAACGCAAAATAATTGAATTTAATCTATTTTAAAGAGTGTTTTGATTATATAAAAATTTTGCATATATATCACAAGCATTATTTATTTTCAAAGCCAATTGTCACTTTAAAAGAACATTCTTCAGTGCACACTCAAAAAAGTGTCAGGTAGTGTGTTATACCGGACATAAATAATTTCGCAGCCACTGACTGACAATTCTATAGAAGGTAGCATATGTGGCTTCTCTTCTCAGTTTAATCTGACTTACCCTGGTTCTGAAATGATACTTATCACGTAGAAATAGCAAAAATATGATGTAAAAGCCAAGCAGGTTGTTAAGTAAATTTTCTGTAAATACTATGATTACATTATCTGATAACCATCAAAGAACCAAAGGAGTTATAGGTCTGCAAAATAAGGAAATCACCCAAAATCAGTTGATCTTTGCCATGCCATGACTCTTTCAATTCAAAAGCTCACAACTTATTTCCTGTTTAAGATTTTGATATCAACATAATTTACATACCGTAGCAGAAGTTAAAATTTTCTGTGCCGCAGATCATGGTAATTGGGTAAGCCTTCTCTCCATAAGAAATATACATACATACCTGTATGAATACAGTCTAGCCCTATTACGACTGTTGTTGTGTTTGTGGCTGGTTTCATTCTAAATTTAATTTCCACTGTCGTACCTTTGCAATCCAAGTGATTCTATCGTTCAAGTCACATTTTATTCAAACAGAACTGACTGACAATCAAAAATTATATTTTTATTACAGCCACGAGAATTTAAAGTCTTCTAGATGGACTGCACTTTTAGCAAAATCGAATTATAGTTTTTAACGCGACATCTACCATAACGAAGAATACAATGGGGTTCAACTAAAAGAGAATTCGTTTACCTAAAACCCTGTAAAAAATTGTTGTTTTGACTCGGGGAGGATCTTTCATCTTTGAATGGAAATCGTGCTTATTTTTGTATACCCGCATGCTGCTCTACTCCGTTCGTCTACAAACAAAAAAGTCATGACTTAAAATGCATGCAAGAAAATCATCGTGTAAATTGGTTGTAACATTTTATATGATATAGAAGTACGTAGACACAGCTATTGTTGAGGGTAAGAATTTTGCCCTTTTTTCTCCAAAAACGTATTATCTTTATATTTCCTCAATTACCGTTAAATAAAATTTTAGACAATAAAATAAAATTTTAGAAATTTTCCTTAAATTTTGCAGTCAAAGAAAAATGTGGTCTAACTGAAAAATTTTTCATTCAAAATTTATTAATCTTTAAATAAATTTAGTTCGATTAAGAATGGAATAAATTACCCTTCAAAGAGCAATTTCTAACGTTTAGTATCCAATTTCAAGTTGTCCGCTTAGATAACCAATCAAATAATAGCCGTACCTTAAAAAGCGCCAAGTCGGCTGAGAAGATCCCTGCTGTCCGGAAATCTGTTGTTGAAAAATACCAGGCAGTCGACTTTTTGACACGCAAAATTCGGACTTTTGCAGATTTCAACATGGCGAATATTATGTCTTTATCGTTAAGAACAGCACCTTTATTTCGGCCTAAAAGTAATTTTTAGCGACGAGACAAATTGTTAAAAAGCAAAATTACCGTAATATGATAACTAACTTCTTTTGGCCAAAAGTATAATATGGTAGGTACGATGTGGTCTACCGACCAGCACTGCGACACAATCTTTGTTAAACCAATATCTGTATAAAGGTCAGAGGAGCCCGCCTGATGCCATCAGAACATATGAGCTCAGAGCCAAAAACACGTCTTCCATCACGAATTAAAACAATACCTTCAAAGCAATTATGTGTCGTTATTTCATTCTCTTCAAGGTATAACGACACAATAAAGAACTAATCTGATTTCTCATCCACAAATAATAATTCTGTAGAAAATGCCTGGACATAAAACCTAAAAATATTGAAGCCAGGTGCGGCCTACACAACTCTTCACCGCCGAAATGTCCTTCAATTCTATTCGAAAAGAAAATCATTCGAATTTATAATACGCTATGTTTCGAAATTGTTTTCTTTTGAATCAAGATAGCCTCTCTGATTCTTCTCACAGAAGAGTCATCTAGACCAGAGACCTACAACTTGTATGATCGAGCCGTCTTGTTCACAATAGTAGAGTTTTAAGAACAACACGAACAAGTATTACATCAATTTAATACTTGTTGCTTTTTATACACAAAAACAAAATGCAACAACAAGTGCAAGGCATATTTAACCAGGTAGCATTACTACTGCAAGTGACAATTTTTTGCTTAAATTTTCATTTTCCTTTGTTTACCCAATTTTAATATCAAACTATTTTGTTTTTTTTACGAATAACGAACTCATGCCTAAAAATTAAAATTACTTAATAATTAATAATATTTGTAGTTCGAAAAAAACAATAAAACTTAATCAAAAAATCAGGGCCCGTAACGGTTATAAGTTTTATCGAAAAAGTTATTTAATAACGGTTATTTTGTAACTTATATAAAAAAGCTCTTTCTTAAACAGTTATTTTTTAACATAAAAATAAAAGGTCGAACGAAACTCTTTAAAAGGAGTTTTATTTAGAAGTCATAAAATAAAACTCTTTTGAGGAGTTTTATTTTGCTGTCAGAAATAAAACTCATTTCAGGAGTTTAATTTTTTCCGTCAAACATAAAATTCATTTAGGAGTTTTATTTTTCCCGTCAAAAACAAAACTCATGTAAAGAGCTTGATTTTTTCCGTCGGAAAAAAACTCATACAAATCATTAATTTGTGTGGAGCACAATTGTAACTACATCAAGCGCGGAGCTGTGGGTTGCTTTCCTTAATAACTTCATACAAAGTTTTTTGCTCAGTAAGAAAGGTGAGTTTCACACATATATTTTTAATAAATATTTTCATAATTACATTATAGATACGTATTTTTATGTGTAATTTCAAATGTTAACATTTTACTTATAGTGCTATTAATTTAATATGGGTCGCAGTTCAGATATTACCACTCGTAATTTCTTTGAAAAAGCCTCCAGAAATATAAGTGAGTTAATAAGTGAAACATATGAAAACGAAAAAAAGTGGTTAAATGAAAAGCTGGAAAATAAGTTGCTTTCTTTGAAAATCGACATGGCCACAAGACTTCAACGCTGCATAATGGATATTAACGTGCAATTTTACCATAAATCCAAAATTGTCATAAAAACGCTAGGCTGCATTGAGCTGACGGAGCGTCATACAGGTAAATGCATTTTTTTTTTCTCTTTTTGCTTGTTAGACCTTCCCTTAACATCAATTTATAGCTGGGTATCTCAAAGATAAAGTTCAAAATGTTTTGGAGAGTTTTAGCATCGAAAAGAAGCAAATTTATACAATAGCAACCGATAATGGACGGAATTTAATAAAAATGGTTAGGTTATTTTGCGAGGAGGACAAAAGCGAGTCTGACACTACCTCTAGTAATATTCTTCCACAAATTTCCGTGTTCTCAGTTGAATCAGTAAAGTGTGCTGCTCATTCTCTGCAATTGGCTGTGAAGGATTACTTAGATGCTACGAGCAAAGATTTACTGAAGCGCGTTCGAGATTTAGCGAAGGCCTTACGGACTCCTGCATACAGGTTTGTTATACGCAAATTGTCCATGATTGAATTTGTATTTAATAAGTTTAAAATCTTTAGAAGCAAGACTAGTGATCTTAATTTGGCAAAGGTTTCCATTGATCTCCAGACTCGGTGGAATTCCACATATTTTATGATAAAAAGCCTAATACCATATAAATCGTTCTGCCTAAAAAAATATCGATGCTCCGCTTTATCTAAGACAGTCAGAATGGGATAATATGGAAACCCTATTAGATCTATTAGAGCCTGCGTACATTGCCGCAAAAAAGCTTCAAGAAGAGCAATTATTTTTTGGCGATTTTTTCAAAGTATGGCTTGAGATGAAGCTTGTAGTGGATGCAAAGCCCAACAATTCGGAATTTTTAGAAAAGTTAGAACGGCGTGAGAGAATTCTTTTACAAAATCCTGCGTTAGTTGCAGCTTTATATTTAGATCCACGACTTCACTGCATAATATTAAAAGAAGCCTTTAAAACTAATGTGTGCTCGAGCCCACCTTAAAGAAGTGATCGTTAGAATTTTACAGTTGGAGAAGAATGTAAGCTTTTAAATTTGTGGTTTACTAATACATATTTTCTTGAAAACTTATTTGTTTATTTTTGTCTTTGCAGATTAATAATAACTAATTCGATCATGATCAACCTTCAACAAGCAGTGAAGCTTCAGCATCTTTAGAATCGCCAGATATCTGCGATAATTCACAATCTAATACATCACTTCTGGGTCAGTATTTGAACTCCCTAAATGTAGATAGACAACAGGATAGCGAAGAAAATGATACTGATGATCAAAAACGGAAAGCTTTCTATAAAATAGATAATTTTTCACCTAGGCCATTATCAATAGATAAACCTCTCTTTGATTTCTGGGAAGCAAAAAAAATACATTATCCGTACCAATATAAAATAGCCAAAATTGTACAATGTGTTCCAGCAACCCAGGTAAGCGTGGAAAGAGCGTTCTCTGCGCTTAAATTGGTATTGAGCGACCTGCGTTCAAATCTTTCCGCAGAAAATTTGGAAAAAATAATGTTCGTCAAATTAAATATGAAATAAACAAAATTGTATACATATTACAAGAAAATAAACCAAATATTATAAAACAAAAATAAAACTACGAGTTATATTTTCTGACGAAAAAAATAAAACTCTTTAAATGAGTTTTAAAATAAAACTCCCTAAATGAGTCTTATTTTTTGACGAAAAGATAGAACTCCTAAATGATTTTTATTTTAGACGGAAAAAATAAAACTCCTCAAATGAGTTTTATTTCTGACGGAAAAATAAAACTCCTCAAAAAAGTTTTATTTTATGACTTATAAATAAAACTCTATTTAAAGAGTTTCATTCGACCTTTTGTTTTATCACTGAAAAAAAACTGTTAACTGTGGAATTGAGATCAGTTTCTTAAGATCACTAAATATTCTGAAAGAACTCCTCAATACGAATCTATTGGTATATGTTTTCACGGATAACGGTTATTTACGGTCCCTGCAAAAAATTTATTTACATTCAAGTCTCATTGATTCAAGTACCTTAGTGTTTTTATAGTTTGTGTATAAATAAATTAAAAAGTGAAGTAAAAACAAAAAATAAATTATCAATTTGTGTTCTAATTTGTACAAAATTTATAAATAAATTTGTAATTTGTACCAAACAAAATTTATTCAACTTTTTTCTTTTAATTTTATGTGTATTTTTGGCAGCAATATTGCCTGTTGTTGTTGTATTGTTGTATTTGTTGTCGTAGCAATGCCACCTAGTTAGATACGCCTTGAGGCCCAACTATAATATGCTTAAGATAGCTTAAGCTAATGTCAAAACTTGAACGAAAAGCCTGTCAAATGCGTAAGCAAATTATTGAAGACTTTTAGGTGGCTACAATGTACTTACATGAGCCTAGAAACTATAGTGCCACAGTTGCCCATTTGTTTTATTCGTACTTTTGCAAAAACATATTTTATTTCAGAATAAATAAAATTCGTTAACAAAAAGGTGTTGAATAGACATGCAGAAAAATATAAAAACAATAGTTGCCTTTGTCAATTTCTTCGGAAATAAATTGTGCACACTGTTCCATTTAAAACTTTAAAGCAATCAATGTTAATTAGATTACGTAGCTAAAATTAACTTTTAAGTAAAAACAACAAGTGAAGAAAACATCGAGTAGAAAATTATTTTACAACTGAATAAAACACTTGTTTCGCTAACAAGTTGGCTTTGATGCAAAAATAGATTCAAACCTTAAACGACACTGTCAGAACATTCATGTTCGCACAAAATGGCGAGTACATAAACTGAATGTTCTAAACGAACGGTTGTTTCAACAAGTGTTTTTTGCTTTTGAACAAAAATGATTCAAGTCATAAAAAACTAAGTGCTTGTTTAAGTAGACCCGAAAATTACGCAACCGAAACCGATGTCTGATCTAGACCTCTTTGCCGAGTTTCCTGATTTCTTTTCTCGCTTTGAACGGTTGAATTCTTTCCTAAAAATCTTGTGTCTATCATCTAGAAAGACTAGACTGCTGCTATACGAGGAAATCATTACCAGATTAAATTGGTCTGCAGCTACTTCTACTATTGAACGTGTGGCAGAGCGATTGAAAGTTTGACGCCGCGGTGGATATTTGAATCATGTCGTATTCCATACATAAGGGCATACAATGCAAAAAAGTGTGTTATTACATTTCAAAATCTATGCTATATGTTTACTGTGTGTCGTATTTATTTTTTTAAATGCATTAGTATTTTTTGGTGTTTTTGTCCGTTTTAGTATTTATTATTATTTATGTTACTTTTTTATGCTGCTTTTTTTATGGAGTGAACACGTTTCGCGGTGCCCTGCGATCTTTAAATTATTTATTTGAACGAATTATCGAACCGAAATTTGTGTTTACATAACGTGTACAAGTCATATGGAATGTCAAAATTGTTCTACATATGGAATTTCATGTGTATGTCAACACTAGAGTTTTGCATACGGTTTATAAATTTTATGTTCAGACGTACTTAAATACATACTTATGTTACGTGCGTGTGACATAAACTCTCGTTGTTGAAAACAAAAATAAAAATCCACCTGATTTTCAAAGTGTTTTTATGCTTTTAACATAGAAAGTACTGTAAAATTTGTGTTTTAATTTATTATTTTATATAATTCCAAAACATTCTTGATTTGATATTCCGACAGGGTGTTTTGATGTAGAATTTTGGAACGAATTTCTGTCATCCCTCGTTGGTTTGTCCCGGTTTGTCTCCAAACCAAACTTTACAAGGGATGACGGAAATTCGTTCCAAAATTCTACAATTCCAAAACAGTTAAAATTATTTTAAGCAGCATACTTACAATAGCAACTTAAAAAAGCCAGTGATGGCAATCACACAGTAATTACAAAATTTGCGGTAAACAAGGACATGTTCGACAGTGCAGAAAATAATATGCATTAAATTAAAAAGAAATTTATCTAGCAAACTAATTATGGAAATTGATATTGAAAGTAAACTGAATAAAAACCGAAAAAGGTTGTGATGTTCTCCTTGTTTCGTGATTGCGTTTGGCTTAAATTTGTTTTAATAGATTTTCTAGGCATGCGTCGATAATCCTTTTTTGTCGATACGATACGATACTCAAACAAAAATATCGCCGATACCGATATGCTAGTGAATTAAATGTAAAAGTAAATTAAATACAATTTATTAGGTACTATATATAGCATACATCACACGCAAAATCAAAAACAGTAATCGTTATACATGTTTCGATTACCTCGTCAACTAAAACACATGTTGTTATTTTTGGTTTGTGACTGTATGCTTTAATGTGCGTTACGTATGTCTGTTAATATATCCCTAATATTTTCAAAACTTTTTGTTAAATTCTTTTACCCAAACTCTTTTATATTATTTGAATCATATCTTTTGCTCTGCATATTGAGTTCTAATAAAATAATGTTGCCTAAGAAATTACTCCCAAAATTAATTGAAATTCATCAAAATTTATTAAATCCGTTCATTTTTCACTCATTTGTATTAAGTCTAGTACTCTGTTCTAATAATAAAATATGTAGAGAAACATTGAGTACATCGCTTAAAAAATTTTACAGTCAACAAGTAATGTCTAACGCACACTGAAAAATACAATATTAAACAGCTGTTTTTTATTTTTATTTTTACGTAGACCAATTGCCCTTCATATACAAAAAATGGGTTAAAAATTAATAATAATTCAATTTTGTTTTAGGAATTATATTTGCATGGTAATCGTTTAACACATTTAAGACAATGTGAAAAATATTTGCCGACCTCATTGGAAGCCCTAACTTTGGCAAAAAATAATATAAGCGATCTTAATGAGATTTGTTCTTTGTCACACCTAATAAATTTAAATAGCTTAACGATTAATGAAAACCCATGTGTGTCAATGACGGCTGCACCAGAGTAAGTAAACAACAAAATTTTATGTTAAAACTAAAACTGAAACTGATGTAAAACATATTTTGCAGTGGTTTCGATCACAGGCCATTTGTGTTAAACTGGTGTTTAAATTTAAAAATTATAGACGGATTCGTTGTGGATCCAATTGAGAGGTCTGTGTTCCACTTTTAGTAATTTGACCTCGAAAATTAAAAAAAATATATTTTCCTTAGTCTTAAAGCAGAATGGTTATATAGTCAGGGTCGCGGGCGTAGTTTTCGTTTGGGAGAACAGGCTGCCTTAGCCAAGTACTTGAGTTCCGTTTGTCCCCTTATAGGTAAAGCATTGGAAAATGAAAATGAAAGAAAGCTACGTCTTATACTCAGCAAAGCTCAACATCATCAGCGGCAACTGCAAGAGGAAATATCGGAGAATTCAAATGCGTCTGCCAATAATTCACCATCCTCGGGCCGCAAAAAACCAGCAAGTCGTATACAGTCTCCCAGATGTAAGATTAAAATTTGACTTACAATATGTTACAATTAGAAAGATTGGAATAATTGTATATATATTTTGATAGTTTCCCGATTGAGCGGACGTCAAGGTTCACCGGATTCAATGATTAACAGTTATCATGGTAATACGACAATTGAACAAGGTATTTGCTGTATTCTTACTGTATGTTATTATATTAATAATTTCCTTTGCAATTTAGTAACGAATGCTAATCACTTAGTTCAGATGACTACATCGTTAATTGAAAATATTAAAAATTGTGATAGTATAATGTCACAGAGCGTAGATAGTTCAAATGTCAACAGTTCAAATTCTAAAATAAATAACTCGCAAGATTCAATACCTCGCACTATAACGCCAAATCCTTACAATGGTTTGTGATATATATACATATATATATATATATATATATATATATATATATACTAATGCATATATATATATATATATATATATATATATATATATATATATATATATATATATATATATATATTGCTGTAAATAGTATATTCATATTTTACGCTTTGCAGGAGGACCTTTAAATGCTGCATCTAAAATGGTCCCTGTACCAGAAGCCTTAATGAGTCCAGATGTTTGCCCAATATCGGTTGCACAAAGAGTTACGGTCTCTGCCATAAATACCCAAATACAACAGTCAAAAATAAATAAAAACAAAGGTAGCTGGTAAATTGGAAGTCAAAACAATTTAAACATGTTTTTCTCTTTTAAATTGTATTTTGATAATTGTGTTTATTCCTTGACAGATAATCGTTTAAACTCTCCAAAAATCCGCAGCTCGAATTTAAAACGAAATATGGTAGAACGCAGTCCAACAATGAGTCCAAGAAAAATTAATTTAAATTCTAGTACCCCAAATACAGCTCAGCACCAGCAGGCAAACTCAAAGAATGTGGGAAATCAGCAGCAACATATTTCATGCATTGATCATCAAATGAAATCAAGACAATTTAGTAGCAACTCAATGCATGTGGCAGCACCGGATGATTGCTCTGGTGTTGGCAGCTCAGATGATGATAGTGACAATATGAGTGTTGACAAACTAAAAACAATACGAAATAAAGCTGCTCAACGGTAAATGATTAACTTATGCATACATACGAGTACGTGTTAATAATGCTAAAAATTTTTAATAACTTGACAGATGTCAACAACTCAAACAAAATATGGAAAATTCTAGTCACAATCTTTGTCCTGACACTGAAAGCTCAGCAGTAGTTATACAAAAAATATGGCGGGGCTATAGAACTCGGAAGAAAACAAAGGATATTGCGGAAAAGTTGCTAAAGAAAAGAACGCATGATTATATAGAGTAAGTAAATATTTCTAAAAGTTCTTAGGAGCCTGTGCTCCGAATTGTCTAGAAAATTTGTACAGAAACCAACAAGAAAAAATTTGTTTTTCATATAAATTTTCCAGGCGGGTGTGTCACTCGCTTGTGTTACATAAACAGGTCCTTAATAAAATTTTACTGCTGCAAAAGCGTCATTCAAAATAAAAAAAGGTAGTTTAACGTAAACAAAGTTAGATTACTTTATACTTAAAACCTCTTAAAAGGTTGATACTCCTTAAACTCAATATCCGTTTCGGATATCAGCTTAGGTTCAGGTCAACCGGTAAATTGATTAAGACTTTTTGACGGGTCCAATCATCATTTGTATAAACTGTAACTGTGTGTTCATTTTATCCTTGAATGTATTTAAAGACGTTGAAGAATATGAATTAAATAACATAATAAATAACTTGTTTTTATTTTATCATTTTTTTTATTTGTTTTAACTTAAATTATATTTTATCGAAAGTAATTTAAAATAAGTAATCATATCTTAGCTCTAGACTATTATTTATTGATTATAACCAATATTATAACTAATTTATTTCATTAAAATTTTATTGTGTTAAGAGAGCTGTCTAGCCAGGCTCAATGTTTCTGTTTTTAGTCTCTGGTGCCCATAAAATTGTAATAAATACTGTGCCCAGATAATTGGGATGGACCTCTAGTTTGCTTACATATTTGAACGAGTACCTTTTTCCATCCTTGGGATTTGTAAAAAAAAAAATTGTATTCCAAAGTCAGGGTTGGGTTAGGACCTATTACAAAGTTTTATTGTCGTTTTTTTTACTGAATATGGAGGAACCAAGTTAGGCGTTCATCGAGGTGGATACCCAAATACTTAACGTGAGTGGTATTTGTTATTGCTACTGGTGGACAGTTTTGTCTTCTCAGGGGAATCGCACATGCGCACATTTTGATGAATTAACATTTATTCTCCACTGTGTTTGGCAGTCGCGAATGTGAGACTGAAGTTGTGCAGATGCAGTATCGTCTGCAAGTAATAAAACTTGTAAATTCTAATTATAAAATTTATTAATAGAAAAAAATAATTTGTCGTTCCTTGATTTTCCTAAAAATTAGTATCACCTATTAAAAGGTTATGGGCCTAACCTTGAAATGAGTGTAATATAATTGAAATAATTGTATGTGTTTGTGAAAGTTAATTCAAGCTACAATATAAATCAAGTATGACAAACAAACGAATTTACAAGATTCACGGAAGCGAAAACTATGAAGATTCGAAATATGCTGTTGTCTCTGGAATGCTGTCATTAGTAATGAAGAAAACGCGGATAAAAGCAAAATCAGAAATTATCTTACTGATAGATAAGAAATTTTTCCACATATTCGTAATTGCAATAGCGCAGATGAAATTTTGAGTACGTTAAGAACAATCCTCGAAGAAAGCAGACTGCTAGGAAGGGTTGGATTAATACAAAAATTTTGTGCAACAAAATTACAACATTTTGCAAACTTCGAGTATATTTAAATGAAATCCTAAAAACAGGTTATAAGCTCAGAGCAACTGGATGAAGAATGGGTAGGATCAATGCTGTTAGCATTCCTACCGGAAGAATACAATCCAATGATAATGGGAATTCAAAGTTAAAAATAACGGGTGACTTTATAGTCACCCGTTAGCATTTTTACAAGAAGTTGAAAAGGAATCATCAGAAGTAGCATTAGCTGGTCAGAGGATAATATTCACAAATAAAGGTCCAAATGTTACAATTGCAATAAATTTTTGATATCTTGTAGCAAAATGTCCTAACAAATCGGTAAAACCAAGATGCAAGACGAAATAACGGAAGTAAAGGGTGTTGGCTTAGTTAATATGATGGCGAAGGTTGGAAAATTAAAAAAAAAGAGAATTTGTTTCCGAGATAACCTATATATTCCTAATCTTTAAGTGGTTATAAAGTCATATTCATTGAAAAAGGCTGCAAGGTTTTCAGGTTTTAAACAACATTAGGAATGCTAGTGCAACAGATAATCTGATTAACGAAATGTTTAAATCGAAGATAGAAAACCACATTGTTCTTACTTCGGTAATAAAGAATAGAGAATACAGATTCTGACATAAACGAGTTGGCCATGCAACCGATGATGTTTTAAAAAATATGAACTCTGGTGCTGTTACTGGTGTCAAATGTGAGGTAAACAGGCAAAGCTGCATTTCGTTTTTATGTTTTATCAGGATACCGGTTTGTGTTTTATCAGGATACCCGTTTGTGTTCAAAAGAACCCTTGCGGCTTGTTGGTAATTGCTGTGTCGTACATCTTACCACCGGTAAATGCTCCTCATTATCAATTGTTGATTCCGCATCATCGGAATCTTCTTCAATTTGTAAGCCCATTGCAGATCCACCTGGGTTTATTTGTGACTGCATTGAAACAAGTTACACGGTGCTCTGCTCTAGTAACTTAAGCTTATTTCTGAGGATGGACTGCCGCGTGTGGCTTAGAAATTTTTTTATTTGCCGCCAATTTTCTTTTTAAGTTAGCTTTTTAGTGAGCCCATACCTATAATAAAATAATAAATTTTAATAAAACATTAAAAATTAGTTAATCCATGTAATACGAACTCTTTGCCGTTTTTTGTGCTTCTAATCGGCGGACCCAAGCTATTTAATTGTATTGTAAGGCGATGCCATTTCTCTTTAAGCTGCATTTTGTTAGTCCCAAATTGCAGCTTTCCCTGACCAATATCTGGATTTAGTTCCATAAAATCTATAAGCCTCTCCATATGTTTTTTATTTGTTATTTTAAATTATGGTTACAAACGCCAAACACAAAAAATTAAAAACTTGAAATTTTTCCGCATTTTAATTTTCAACTTTAATGTGTGTAACAACAAGGGATGACGGAAATTCGTTCCAAATATCTACATCAAATAATACGCTAAAGCATGGCAACGGCAACAGCATCGTAAAGTCATCAATTTAGCACAATCAGCTGCGAAATTAAATATAATTGGAAATTATTCCCTAATGGTAAAAGAATGTACATAAACGCTGCTACATTTTCTCAGAGCTCTGACCTTAATCTCCTATAGAGCACTTGTATTCGCATATGGACTCAAAATTGCAGAAATAAACTAAAAAGTGCCCTACAGCATAAATTTGTAAATACGCCTTTTAATGTTACCGAACCCCTATTTCATTCTATATAAAGAAGACGTAAAACTGTGTTAAATACTAGAGGTGGTCACACCGAGTACTAATTTTTATTCTAGTGCTTATTCCAGAACATCCTTTTAAAGCAAAAAATGATTGTAAATGTTTTTAGAAGTTGTTAAATTATAGAAAGCTGACTAATTTGCCTCTTGATTGCATTTGGTTTTAGATTAGAATATTAAAGGACTAAAGAGATATTTGAACTTGAAAAGACGAGTGGTTGCTGCACAAGTCGTTTTTTTTGTTGACTTATGTGATCTGAGTGAGATAAATTGTCAGGGTACAGGGCAAATACATAGATCTACATATGTTTTAGCGGAAATTTATCTAATGTGTATAACAGTTTGATGTCAAATAAACTGGAAGTGTGTTTTTGTGTGTTTATTTTGTTGTCGTGTTTGCTTAAACGGAACAACAAAACATCTTTTTATTAGAATTTTATTTTATATTGCATATATTTTTAGCAAATTAACCAAAGATATGGAGATGACCAAAGCTCAATTAGAAAATGAGCGTAAAATCCAACAATTGCAAATGCAGGCCATTAATGCGTTATGGAAAAAGGTCTCCTCCATGCAACATACAGCAGTCAATACCAATGCGACAATCGATAGTCAAAATATTGAAAATAATTCTTCAACATCATCTGTAGGTAATCCAAACACGTTTGGCCTTGATAATAGTTCCACAACAGTGGTAAATGATTTGGCTAAGACCTGCACGATGCTAACGAATCAGGTAAATATAATCAAAAACCCAAAACTATGCATGTATAATGTATATGTGTTAAATAAAATAAATTTTAGGTCCAGCAATTGCAAGGATCCATGAGGGATATATTAAATTGTCTTACATTATTCTGCAATTTGCCGCAAGAAAATGTGAAACGTCTTTTAACAGCAGGAGTAGCTGAAGCTTTATCAACTGCCAACGCTACCCCCAGTACCGCCGACACATATTCTGTAGAAAAAAGAGATTCTGCTGCTACTCAAACAGAAATCGTTGCTGTCCATACGCCCCAGATGGAAAGTCAATTAAATTTCCCTTTTATAAAAACAAGACCTTCTACGCTGCCCTTAATAGAACCACAAAATCCTAATACACCAAGTAGTTGTAATGCCAGTAGTTCAACTAACAATGTTACTACCACCTTTGTAAAAACCGAAAGTACCACAGAAACACCCACTAACAAAAGACGTTCTTTAGAAGAAAGCGGTATTGCTATTTCTGACGACGTACGCAGTTCTAACGATTCCGTATCAATTGTTGAAAAGCAAGATGAAGATGAGAAACACAATTTAAATTTCGCCACCATAATTAGTGGCTAAAGAAAATTGCAATGTAAAAAAAACAAAGTGATAGATATTTGTGTTTAAAAATATATTTTTCACATTTATATAAGTTTAAAATTTTCACATATAATCCACACAACAAGCAAATTTAGAACACATTCACCACATTTTTAGCACGACTTGCTTAAAGAAAACAAATACAAATTTTAACTTTAACATCGATTGTTGAAAAATACCTTTAGTTTTTATTTTTGGCTTGGTTTCATTTAAGTTATTTTCAGATCAGTGTAGTTCTTATCCTCAACACACTCTTTCTCAGGCTCGTAATCGTTTCTAGTTTTAAAATTAATTAATGTAAATAACGCGAAAGACGGCTTATAAAAAATGATCTCAAATATTTTTACATTACATTAGTATTTATCGTGTGTTATAATGAAATAGCTTTTGCATTAAAAAATTACAATTTAACCTGATATAAAAATAAAATAAAAGCAAAAGAAGAGAAGACTGCCAGTTAAATAAACAAAATGAAAAAATAAAACCATGCCACCACTTTTTACAGCATTATTATTTTTAACTGTCTTTATGTAGTTTGCATTTTTTTAATACAATCAGCATGTAAATAATATTGGAAAAAGATGGGATTCATTAAGAACTAAAGTGTTTTTTTAAAGTATTTATAGAACTGTCAGGAATGTGATGAAATCGATCGGTTTTTGAGAATCTTTTTCTAAAGCACATTTAAACGCATGACGGAATTTCGTACCAAAAATCTATATCAAATCACCACGTCGGAATATGAAATCAAGAAGCAATTTCGAATTACTGTAACTCATTAGGCATACCAGAATATTGAGTTCAAATAATAAAAAATGAAAAAAAAAAATGATTACAAATTAATAAAAACATTAAGAACAAGATTCATATTATATACAAAACGAATGTAATGAGCACATCATAATCATTTTCGATTTGAAACAGTTTCGTTTTCAAATGCGATTGCTATTACTTAATTGCAATACATACATATTTTTTTTTTTTTTTTTTCTTTTATATGCCTCAAAATCTTTTTTTATACCAACCATGAGAACAACGACTTTTATTTTCGACCTTATTTTTTCTTAACAATTATGTTTTCTTTCCTTTTGTTCTTTGTGTAGTTCTAAGTAAAGTATATTTAATAAATGTAGCATTTGTAAAAAAAATATATTTTAATTTAAACTTGCAATAAAAATGAAAAATAAATATTCAGCTTTAAATTCAAATATATCAAATAATTTTTAAAATAAAATATATCCAAAAATGCATTTAAAAATCAAAAAGATCAACATTTTTGAAGTGCATTTAAAGAAACACTAAAGTTGTGGGAGCTCTGATTAACTAAGAATCACTCCAATCATTAAAAATGTTTCCCTCGTAGTGTTTTTTCCACATCCTGATATTAAATTGCCTCTTATTTTCTATGTATTTTTTTTTTATCTATAACTCATCTGTTCATATAAATTTGATCGAGGAACTAAAATACATATACATTTTAATGTGATATCATTCTTAAGAGAATTGTTTCTTTTGTCATGCCCCAGGAGGTGCCAGCGAAAGCTTTTAGAACTTTATTTCGGAATTTCACTTTTTGGCTGATGTAAATGGCGTGCAAGAAAAAGAGAGGTCAGAGACTCCTCCCAGGATGTTTGGGTTGTTAACCGTAAGGATACGTCTGTTTTCGACTGAGATATTCAACTCTGTCCTTACTTTATCTGCTGATCACAAAATTCTTTCGTAATATGCTAAAAATTCTTCGGAAATTAATTAAATAATAATATATTTTCTAATATTTAGACATTCTTCATAAAATAATATCGCATATCTGCAGTCTTGGAATACATAGCCTGAGTTTTTACTACAAAGAATGAGTAGTTTTTTAAATCCTTAGTCCACTTTTACACTATAAAAATTGAATGACAGGCAGACGCAGTTTATTGTGTAGAGCCCGAAGATGCAGAGTGTGTAGTACACCACCGTCTGTACTAAACATTTTTTGTTTCATTCCACTTTTTTCAATTTTCATCTTGTCGCTTCATATAATTTTTCGCACGTCACTCTCAAATTAGTATTGTTGACTCTGCATGTAGCAGCCTACATGTAACAATATCAAATATTATTTATATCAGCCAACTTTTTTTACGTGTTGAACTTTACAGCCCTTTCTAGTTTGTAGTGAGGTTTTACCACAGTTGCTGCAATATTTTAACTTTGAACCCGTTTTGGAAAAAAGTGCACTCCGAAGTTCGGTGAACGACCCCGCAAACAACGCATGCGGATGGTAGTTTGCAGTAAGTTTTGGTGTGCCCGATTTTTTGTCAAGTTTTACTAGCTCTTCTACCGTTATTCTTTTGTCGAGTAGATAAGTTGTTTTTAGATTTTATCTGAGTTGCACTAAATAAAATCTCAACACGATGCAATGGTTTATTTATTCTTGTTTAGGTGATTGTGATAGATTTGGCCGCTTCGAATGAAGGCATGGTAAAAATTATCCTTATCTGAGTTGGGACAGCATGTTTGCAATAGAACTAGACGCTTGCTCGCGCAAGTAGATTGCTGGAGGTTTTCGTTCCCTGGCAACGGGTTGAGCAGCTTCATCAGGGGTAGCAAGTATGAAGAATCTTTTTTTACTTAAAGGCCTTGCAGCTAGTTCATAACTTTTATATTGCTGCGATCTTGTTGCGGAGACTTAGGACTGGCCGTCCTTTTGGATATAGTTTTATATTTACCCATACGTGTTTGCAGTTTTTTTATTTTACCTATCGATTTTTGCAATTTTTGTTATAGCACCTGTCTCGTTTATTTGTTGCAATTAAGTTGATTCAGGCGGATAAGCAACGCGTTCTTTATTTTTGATTTTATTTATTTTGTTTTTTTCTAGCGGAGTCTTTGCACTTGTTCAACTGAATTTAAAAAGAAAGTCATTTATTACGATTATTATTAATTATGCGCTAAATATGACGTACATCTGTACTTAACCACGGTCGCAGCACGTAACATGATATCTGTTATGCGTAGACTTAAAATCAAGTTTTATAATATTACAAGATATAATATTAATATAATAATAAAGTTGGACATTCGTACTGATTGACTTAATGTATCCCGATCTATCTGCCGTTCATGTTCAAATTCTTCAGTAAATGCATCGTGTGTAGGACCATTCGGAGTGGGCGTTTCTAATTCGTTCAACATTTTTCCATAAATTCATCGATAGAAGTCAACTCCTCATTATAGATGAGTACGAATACGATGCACAATATCATCACCCATATTGTCTTTATATTTGTGCCACAAATGGGTTGATGAATTAGATGGAAAACATGTGATGATGGCAAAGAGAGATCGAAGTTGTTGTGGTGTACGAGTATATGATATAACAGCGTCAGCCTTTGTGAAATCCTGACAGACTTATCGATATAAGAACTTTTCGTGAATCATGCCAGACTTTATCAAACGCCTCGGAAATGCAATAAATAAAGGTGAACAGTATTGATTATTTACAAATGCAGATCTAATAACCAACTGATGGAGTTAAGCCCAAGATGATTTTTTTAAATAATTTTATAAAATTGAGAGTAGGCTAATGGGCATGTAAGACGTAATCTGGCTTTAGTCCTATCATGGTTTAGGGAATTTCTAATATCTTCCAAGAGCATGGGAAAAAGCTAGTGCGCATCATAGCGTTAAATCTGAAAAGTAAAATTCTCACGGCAGAATTAGGTAAATTTCTTATCATTGATTCTGTAATACGATCAGGTCCGAGGAAATTTTTCATATCTATATTTTTAATTATCGATTTTAATGAATATAGCCAAAATTTGATAGTATATTTTACAGTGTCGGTAATATATGGATTAGTAAAACTATTTATGTCATGTGGTGTGAAAAACTTGTCTAAGTGATTTGAGAATGCATTTACCTTTTCAGGCCCATCTGCGGTTTTCAAGTCATAGTAGAGATTGGTAGACAATAAGATATTTTAAGCGCCTCACAGCTTTACACAGGCTAGAATACGTGTTTTTTGATGGCCCCCAATTTTTTTAAATAACTATAGTGTTTAAATAATTCTCTATATTGGACTCATGTTTCTGCCTCAGTTTATTGCGTAGATTCTCTGGCATGAGTTCATCTGAAACTTTATATCTGGAGAACGACTGTTTTGTCAGTACCATTACGCTGACAAAAATAGGAATATCAGCTGATGACTGGTGCGAATCTCTTTTAACTGTTGCCTTTGTTTACGTTAACATCTGACCGATGTAGTCGCGGTGTTTGTAAAGTGGGCCACAGCTTGTTGCTTATCAGTCGGATTACTCTGAGGAATGTTCTGAGATATTTTAATCAATTCGTGTTTTTATTTGGGTAAAAAATAAGGGTTTCAAGTGCAGTGGAAAAACTGTCTTGTAAAATAAAGTCTGTACGTGAATCACAAAGTAGTAAACAGAGGTAAAACGACAATATAGTGACCTTTTTCTCTATCCGTCTCGTTCCCTCAGAACCTGGGTTTTGTTTTTAGGTTTTTGTTTTTATTTTGATTTTCTTGCCGTGTTTTTTTGCTGCTATTAAAACACTTTTTTTTTGGTAAGTATAAGTAAGCACAGATATCTGTGGTATAAGGGTGGGTTATGCACTTAAACACATTTTAAATTTGTTTAATATAATTTTTTTATTAAAACAAATAATGAAACTTATTGACAATATTTTTATTTTACTTATTAAAATTTGCACTTATTCACATTAGATTTTTGATTTGTTTATTTTCCTGTATTTCGTCACAAAATGCTATATTTGCCTCTTTCTAACGGAACCCAGAGTAAAAAAATTTAGATTTTTATTTTTTATGTGTGAAAGTTTTCACCTCTGTTTACCCCGTGACGTGAATGATCAAAAGATAAATCGTATGTTGTTCACGCCTGATGCTTTTGGCAATAGCAAAATCGATAAGGTCTGGCAGCTTCTTAAAATATGTTGGCCAATAGGTGAGTTTACCTCCAGAGACGACATCAAGCTTATTAGCGTGAACTTTGTTATATATCAGCCTACCTCTAATGAGTCTAAAGTCACAATAGGTGTGCTTTGCATTGTTGCAAAAAACGTTTGTTTTAAAGTAGCATAGAACCTGTAGTGCGATTCACAAACTTTTAACTACTCGACAGCCGCAAAATTTCTCGACAAATTTTGTTTGCAGTAACGATAGTGTGATTTACTAATTACTCGTAAACGATATCAAGTGGCATCTCTGTCAAAAAAATATCGAATAAACGAAAAGCACAAAGAAGAATGAAAAAAACACCTATTTTATGGATAAAATTTTTTTGCGTTTAGCTATTTTTGAAAAAGCTAAGAAACAAACATGTGAGGCTTTTTCAACATGTAGTATGTACATATGCACCTACTGCCTATTTCATTGAAAATATTGTTTATGAATGATTTATAACCAATTAAAAGATGCCATGAATTTCAGTTTGTCGAATGAAGAAACAACAGAAATATACATACGTCCTTTATTTTTGTTTGCAATCGTTTAGCTCACAACAACAGCTGACGACGATATCGAATATTGTTTAAAAAAAGTTACTGAATAGCAACATCGTTAATTTTGTTGTTAAATTATCGTTAAAAAAGGATAGTGAATCACACTGCTGGCAAATTTATTGTGTTGATTTTTATATTTAGGCGGGTAAAATTTGTTGTTGATATGTTTTCGTGCATTATAACTGGTTGATTTATTACTTGGCAAAACTTGCAGAAGCATGTTTTGGGTTTGCATCATTCCCTGAAACATACTGATAAACATTTCTATTGAACTCGATTATTCGTAATAGGTATCTCGGGTGTACAGGTTTTCGTACTAAGAAAACTTTACAGCCCCTATAATTTGCAGTATTGCTACATTTTTTACCTTGGAGTCTGTTTTTGCAGAAGTGTATTTTAAAGTTCGGTATGCGGCGCCGCAAATAATGCAACAACAGCATCAGGTGACAACACTAACGGGTTGAAACGAGTTTTATATAAAAAGGGGTTGTAAGTATCAAAGGAACAACGGCGCGTGTATAGTTTTTGAAAACGTGCGGTTTTGACTCTGCCGTAATAGATTGTGGTGAATAAGTAAAAAGAAAATTGTCTTGAAGAAAAAAAACGATATTAAATATTAAACCAAACGGGAACGCTTTAATAATGTAATAAGACAAATAAATTTGCGGAAGTATTTATAGTGAAACTAAAGTATTTATAGAGACTATATCTAACAGCACGTACATGTGAAGCTATTGGTGCGAAATTGCAAAAGCAAGAAATACTTGGCCCGCGAGTTACGTATGTAATCCTACATACTCAACCCACCCTCGTAGATATAAACTCAATAATTTCTAAATATACAAAACAAATTTAAAAACAATAACAATTTAAAAAAAATAAGGAAATGTTGACTTCTATTTATTATGTGAAATTTGATTTATTTTTTCCTTATTTCATAAGCACTAAAAGCCAATGACATTTTTATCCATTCAAATTTTATTTTTGGATACTTCCGAATACATCATAGAAGGCGGACGTGTGTGCTCAAAAATAAAATAATAAAAAAAAAATTTTATAAAATTTCAATTTAAAATTTTCGAAGAAGAAAAAAAGTGAACGAAAAACAGTAAAAAAATTAACAATAACAATTTGAATATTCAAATCCCTTTGAACAAAAACAATTTGCTTGCTGTCATGAATACTGATAACAATGATAGTAGCGATGATGATGATCTGTGTTGGCAGGTAGTCACATCGTCAAAAAAAGAAAACTAAAACAAAGTGAATCACCAAAAATGTTTTTGAACAAGAGACAAAATATTAAAATTAATTCACAACTTACCGTAAATAACAACAGGTGTGTTCATTTACTTTACTAGTAAAAGTTAGTAACGAGAGAGTAACAAGAAATTTTCCAAAATTACTCTCAAAAATGTGAAAAATTAAATGAACACTTTACTAGCTAAAATTTGCAAGTTAAAGTAGTGTTGTAATGTATAGGTATATATGAGTACTCAATAACTACCCCTATATTTTTTGGAAAAATTATACATATAAAAATGATGTAATTATGGTCATTTATATTCAGCATTATCGTGACTGGCGTTTTTCGAGTACGGCTTGTAATAGAATAATGAAAAGTTTTGCAATTTTATTAAATAAAGTACTAGACGTAGTCGAAATACGCTAAACACGATAAGGGTGATTAGCTACTTTTGAATAAAATGAATGAATATATCTATTTTTAATTAGTTTATACGTTATAACAGCCTGCCTACACATAGAATTTTTATTGCAATCACCGGAAATAACGACAGAATAAGGTCGCAGAAATGTTTATTTCCAACTTTGTGATTTATTTTCCGAGCGATTTTATGAAGAACTATTTATGTAAATAAACAGTATTAAGAAACTACATTAAAGCGCAAACAAATATGAGTTGAAATGGAGAATTTTTGTTCGTTATTGTCTAACATTAATGCTCCGCCTTTGCAATCGTTTCCAAACTATAATAATAATAATAAACAGCCGGCGAAAAACAAGTTAAATATATTTTTTAAAGGAAACAAATTTAAGCAATTTTCATTTTTATTGTAATAAAAGGCTTTATCCAAAATAAAATATCAAAAGCAGTAGAAAAGTAATTTAATAAATTATGTGTTATTTTAAATTTATTTGCAAATATATATTTGAACTAATTGAATTATTTGCCTGCTTAGTGTAAATTACCAAGTAGCTACGTAGTCATTATATTTAAATCACTAAAAATTACAACTGGTTTGTGAAAATTAAAGAAAAAAAACAACAACATTTCAGAGGCAGTTAAAACCACAGGTTTAGACATCTTATGTTGCTTCTGTTGTTCCTAAGTTACACAAAAATAAATGTATCTTTTTAATACTTTTTACCGTTTTAAAAGTTTACATTTACTTACCATTTCTTAAATTTTCCAAAATATTTTTATTTTCAACTTAATTTAGAAATATTGTTTTGTAAACACAAACGCAAAACAGCTGTTTGAATAATTATTGCAAGTAAAAATTTGACTTGTAAAAACTTGCAAGAATTTTTCTGTCTCTCAATTTTTTACGCTCTTTTGACGCTCTCTCGTTGCAAATTTTTTGGGTTAATGAACGCTTTCTAGTAACAATTGTTACAAATTTGTACAAATTTTTAGTAAATGAACACACCTAATAACGCATCTACATCACAAAATAGCCAAAAAAAATTTGCTACACTGCAGAATGTCAACAACAATGCTAGTAATGTTAGTTTAAATAGATTTTCAAGTTTAAATGAAGATGATGAAGCTGAAACTGATAATGAAAAAACAGCTAATAATAATGTTCCTAAACCCACACCAATAATTATACCTAATGTTTCAGACATTAGTGCCATGGTAAAAAGTTTTAATAAAATAATTTCACCCACTTTGTTTAATTACAAAACATTAAGAGACGGACAAATAAGAGTTATGGTCAAAGATATTGCCAAATATAGAGTTTTAGTTACATTCCTAAAAGACAAAAATATTAAATTTCACACCTATCAACTGAAACAGGAAAGATCGTATAGAGTTGTAGTAGTTCTTTAGTAATTATGTATATTCCTGTGTTTCTTTCAATACAGATATGTTTCAACAGTGTAAATATTTTATGTTTGTTTTAGCTTACTAATTTAGGGAAGTACCGAATTGTGATTTATTTGTATGTATGTGTAACTATACTCTTGTTTTATAATCTCCTAGCTTTAAGTTATACATTATAATTATTTGTATGTATATGTAACAATACTCTTTTAGAATTAACTGAATTGAATCTCTTGAATTTTGAAGAGATCATTAATAAAGTAGACGTGACACCGAATGGTCGTGCTTTTACTTTACGCTACAATTTTTCAGAAGTGGGATTCCCAAAATAAAAATAAAATTCAAAAAAAAAAAGACAAAAGTGAGTGCAGAAAGGCAAAAGTTAATTGTTAATTGAACTTATAAGACAGTTATTGGCCACAAAAAAGAGTTTTTGAAGGCAGTGTAAAGCATAATTAACGAGATTTTTTTTCCTCCTCCACTACTACTGCAAATGGATGAGATTAACCCAAACAAATATACAGCAGCACAGCTGCGAGGTTGGCTTCAACAGTTACACATGCCAACGGCCGGTACAAAAAATACCCTGGTGCTACGGTTGAATGTAGTACCGGTAAGTGAAAGAGGGGAATGTCCGCTTGACAACAGCGCAGTAGTAACTGAAGATAGTGCCGAAGTTTATGGCGAAAACGAGGAATCGAGTGGTGGTGAACAAGGGAGCGTAAATGATGGAATACAAATGAATGAAAAAATGATTGAAAACGAAATTGCCAATGTGTGTGTACTAACGAGTGAAAAGGGAAAAGGTATAGACCAGAACGAGCTGTTGCTAGTAAAAAAAGAAATGGAACTTTTAAGGAGAGAGAAAGAATTATTAGAAAAAGAAAACGACTTCTACAAAAAGAAAGAAATTTTCGAGGAAAATGCACGTAAAAAGAACGTAATGAACAACATTGAAAACTGTACCAATAACACAGGTGTGGAATCGAGAAACAGCAATGTGTCTTTCGGACTACTGAAAGAGCTTTTGCCAGAGTACGATGGTACAACTTGCCCAGATGTTTGGAGCGCACAATTTAGAAATATTGCAAAAATTTATGCAGTCGATGAAAGCACCCTAAGGGCTTTACTAATGATAAGGGTTAAGGATAAAGCTCAAGTGTGGTTGCACTCTAAATCAAACTTCATCTATGAAAAATAGAGACTTTGTTTGAAGAAATGATAGACATGTTTGGTTCAAAAGAAAATAGATTGGCAGTGCGTCGCAACTTCGAGGCTTGCAAGTGGAAGTATAATGTACACTTCGTCGACTACTTCAACGAAAAAGTTTTGCTGGCGAAAAAAATAGGCATGGAAGAGGAGGAGTTAATCGACTACATGATTGATGGTATACCTGACGAAAATTTAAAAATGCACGCTTATCTACAATGCTATAAAAATAAAACGCAGTTGCTACAAGCTTTTTCTAAAATTCAATTAAAGGAACTAGTAGCTGTAACTAGTGGAAAAAGTGGAACGAAGACAACTTTTCGTTGTGTCAATTGCAATTCGATGGGACATTTTGCAAATGAATGCCGTAAGCCGAAAAGAGATGTGGGAGCTTGCTATGGTTGTGGGAGTTTGGAGCATCGTGTTGCAGAGTGCCCGGAACGGAAAGTATTGCCTAAGGTTAATATAAATAAATTTTTAAGATATTTTATGATTAGTACTAGGAAAACCCCCAATAATTATTTTTATTTAGAATGTCTAGTGGACACAGGAAGCCCAGTGAGTTTTGTAAGGAAGTCGAAGGTGATAGAAAAAATAGATTTTAGGAATCTGTCGAAAGAGGACTCTTTATTTTTCGGCATAAATCAAAGTGAACTAGAAACTTTTGGAAAGTGTTTATTTTATATTTTTTACGATAATAAAATACTTGAATTGGAAATAATAGTTGTTTCTGATGAATCTATGGTGTACGATTGTATTTTAGGAAGGGATTTTTTGGATAAGGCTGAATTAAAATTAATACGGGAAGTATCGACGTATGGTAGTAGCCAGCCTCATACAGAGTATAGAGAAGAAGCAAACATGTTATCTATTGATTATGAGAATGATAAAGGGAATCAATTAATAGTGGGAGATAGCATAGGACATGAGGATAGGAAAAGGTTAGATAACATGTTTGATCAGTTATATATACGCCCGCAACGGCCAATTGAACCATGTGTTAGGAGCGAGATAAAGCTAAACCTTGAAAATGCGAAACCTTTTAGTTGTACCCCTCGAAGGTTATCTTATGACGAAAAACAACGATTACAAGTAATTTTTGACGAGTATTTGGAAAGAGGTTATATTAGACCGAGTGAGTCTGAATTTGTTTCACCGATAGTTTTGGTAAAGAAAAAAACAGGTGAACTTAGAATGTGCATAGACTATCGCACGCTAAATGGGATGACGGCAAAGGACAGCTATCCTATACTTTTGATAGATGACTTGCTGGACCGATTAGCGGGGAAACGCTATTTTACGAAATTAGACTTAAGGAATGGATTTTTTCATGTATATGTTGAGAAGGAATCGATTAAGTATACCTCATTTGTTACCCCTTTAGGACAATACGAGTTTTTAAGAATGCCCTTTGGTCTTAAAAATGCACCTTCGGTTTTCCAGCGATTTGTTAATAAGATATTTTCAGATATGGTTAGAGATGGAAAGTTAATAATTTATCTAGATGACATAATGATAGCGACAACGGGTCTAAGTGAACATTTTGCTGTATTACAAGACTAACAGAGAACAAATTAGATCTGAGACTGGACAAGTGTGAATTTTTACAGACGAACGTATCCTATTTAGGATACAAGATTAATGGCCAGGGTATTGGTGCTGATGATCGTGGTCTGCAGGCAATAAGGGCCTTTCCGTTACCAACAAATGTACACACCGTTCAGAGTTTTTTGGGACTATGCTCTTACTTCAGAAGATCTGTGAAAGATTTTTCTATAATAGCTAAACCTTTATACGATTTAACGAGAAAAGATATGAAATTTAGTTTTGGACGAAGAGAACTGGAAGCATTCGAACTACTCAAAGGGAAACTGTTGGCCTCACCAGTTTTGGCCGTATATGATCCGAAGGACGATACAGAATTGCATTGTGATGCATTCTGCTCCAGAAAAAGGAGGACGGCAGAATGCACCCTGTGTTTTATTTCTCGAAGAGAACGACTGAGGCAGAATCTAAGTATCACAGTTTCGAGCTGGAGGCATTAGCGATAATCAATGCTTTAAAAAGGTTTCGGATCTATCTACAAGGAAAGAAATTTAAAATTGTTACAGATTGCAACTCATTGACTATGACGTTAAACAAGAAAGAATTGAATCCTAGGATTGCAAGATGGGGTCTTGAATTACAGAATTATGACTACGTTTTAGAACATAGGGCTGGATCGCGAATGCAACATGTGGATGCGCTTAGCAGATGTTTGGGCATAATGGTAATTGAAGGTAATATTTTTGAAGAGAACTTAGTTATATGCCAAAATAAGGACCCAAGGTTAATAAACCTTAAGAAAGATCTTTGTAAAAAACAACATAAACTCTTCGAAATGAGAAATGGGGTCGTGTACCGGAAATCGGGCGATGTTCTATTATTCTGCGTGCCGGAGGGTATGGAAAATCATATTTTTTTTAAATATCATAACGATATTGGGCATGTGGGCGTTGAGAAAATGACAGAACTTATTTCAAAGAGCTATTGGTTCTCGAGAATAAAGGAGAAAGCAAAGGACCACGTACGGAATTGCTTGCAATGTATCGCATATTCTACAAAACAGGGAAAGGAAGAAGGGTTTTTGAACAATATTCCAAAGCCTAAGGTACCATTTGATGTTTTGCACATAGACCATTATGGATCTGTTGACAATGGTAGGATACTTAAGTACATCTTAGTCGTAATTGATGCCAGTACAAAATTTGTTAGACGCTACCCGACAAAGACAACGAATTCAAAGGAGACTATTGCACACTTAAAGGATTATTTCAGGTCATATAGTCGGCTGCGGTATATCATAAGTGATAGAGGGACTGCTTTTACTTCGGGGGAGTTCCGTGAATTTTTGTTAGAATGTGGTATTCAACATGTAAAGGTGGCTACGGCTTCCCCACAGGCGAACGGACAAGTAGAAAGGGTGAACAGATGCATTGGCCCTATGATGGCAAAATTGGTAAGACCTGAGGAAAGGATTTATTGGGACAATATACTTGACAAAGTTGAGTACGGTCTTAACAACACTGTACATAGATCAATAGGCGAGCATCCTAGCGTGATGTTGTTTGGTGTAGGTCAGAGAGGTAGCGTAATTGATGCTTTAAGAGAAACTTTAATTGAAGATATTCAGGAAGTTAGACAACTCGATCTTAAAGAAGTTAGAGACAAGGCGTCAGCCCGTCAAAAAGCAATGCAGGAATACAACAAGCGTTATTTTGACGGGAAGAGAAAATCACCAGATAAGTATATTATAGATGACTACGTTATGGTAAAGAATTTTGATTCACACACGGGAATATCTCGAAAGCTGATTCCGAAATTTAGGGGTCCATACAGGGTTTCCAAAGTCCTGAGGAATGACAGATATTTATTAGAAGATATTGAGTGGTTTCAACGATCTCGCAATCCTTATAAAGGAGTATGGGCAGTAGGTAATATCCGTCCGTGGTTCAAGGGTCGCGTGGGCGGCAGGAATAACGAAACTGAGATCAGGTGATCTCATGGTCAGGATGGCCGAATTGTAGTAGTTCTTTAGTAATTATGTATATTCCTGTGTTTCTTTCAATACAGATATGTTTCAACAGTGTAAATATTTTATGTTTGTTTTAGCTTACTAATTTAGGGAAGTACCGAATTGTGATTTATTTGTATGTATGTGTAACTATACGCTACAGAGTAGTTGTTAAAAATCTACATCTTTCAACACCAAGCGATGACATTAAAAATGCAAAATTACCAAAATCCCTCTACCAATGTTCTTTGTAGACTTAGAACCAGACACAAACAATAAAAATATATACGACACTAAAACGCTTTGCAATGCAGTTGTTAACGTAGTACCACCCAAGAAAACGGAAGATCTAGTACGATGCCACCGTTGCCAAGAATTTGGTCATACAAAAACCTATTGCAGTAAGTCTGTAAATTGTGTTAAATGTGGACTTGGTCGCTTAACTGCCAATTGTACCAAAGATGCTGATGCTGCGCCGAGATGCGTAAACTGTCTAGGGAGTCATCCAGCGAGCTATAAAGGCTGTATTATTTCTAAAGAACTCTTAAAGAAAAGAGTTCAACTCAATGGAAATAATAAACGTTACAACTACACTTATAATTATAAAAGTGAGGATTATCCTAACGTAAGCAATAATGTTTTGAATTCAAATATACCCCCAAAACAGTGTAACGTATACTGAAGTCGTTAAAAACAACCCACAAAGTTCTTTTGAAAGACTAGAAAACTTGATACAGAATCAAATAGAATTAACTAACAAACTAATAAACATGATGACAGTTTTAATCGCAAAATTATGCAATTAAACTTAAACATTGCAATATGGAATGCTAACGGGCTTTCTAACCACACACAAGAAGTAGAATTATTTCTTAAATTACATTTTATTGATATCATGTTAGTGTCTGAGACACATTTTACCACCAGATCGTTTTTCAAAATAAGAGGATATGAATTAATAACAGCAAACCATCCAGATGATAGAGCACATGCTGGAGCACCAATTTTAATAAAATCTTCACTAAAATATGAAGTTTTAGATGAAGTAAGGCAACCATATCTGCAAGCTGCATGTATTAGAGTTAAATGTGATCATAACTTTATTGCTTTCTGTGCTATTTACTTTCCACCACGATTTTCTGTTAAATGTCAGGAATTTAATAACTTTTTTGACAAATTGGGACCAAAATTTTTCGTGGCAGGTGACTTTAATGCCAAACACCAATGGTGGGGATAGAGATTAGTGAACCCTAAAGGTACCGAACTCTAGAAGTGCATAATTAACAACAATTATTATGTTCTCTCAACGGGAAATCCAACATATTGGCCCACGGACCCAAGAAAGATACCAGATCTTCTAGACTTTGCAGTAATCTCCGGAATTTCTAGTCAATTATTTCAGATTGTAGATTTAGATGAACTAAGCTCTGACCATATACCACTTTTAGTTACTTTCAATACTGCAATATAGTCAGATATGATAAGGCACAACATTATTAACTATAAAACTGACTTGAAATCGTTTGGCATCTTCATTGAAAGGAATATAAATTTAAATATTCCATTGAAATCTCAGCAAGATATAGATGATGCTGTTGAAAATCTTAATAATGTAATTCACGAAGCTGGGTTTTTATCATCTCCAAGGACTGAAAATCAACCTATCCATAATTAAATTATTTTGACATCTGAAATCAGAAGACTTTTAATTAATAAGCGAAGGCTAAGGAAAATATGGCAAAATAGTAGGAATCCCTTTGATAAATTATCGGATTGGTAGCTACCTCGAAAACCTCAATACTAATAATATTAAGAATAATGAGTTTTCTTTGTGAAACGCTACAAAATATATAAAAAGACCTACGAAAAGAAATGTTTCAATATTGACAATGTGTGGTGTAAAACCGACAAAAGTAAGGCAGAAGCGTTTGCTCGTCATCTAGAAAACACCTTTCAACCTCATGTAAATACAAATCCTTTTGTTAACGAAATTAATGAATTCCTGGATAGTGCCTGTCGTATGGACTGGCCAATTAAACACGTATCTCCAAATGAAGTTAGAGAAGAAATTGGGCCTGTTCGTAAATGCAGTTCTGCGCTGCATAATATGATTATTATGCGATGATTTTGCTAATCAGCTGTGCATGATGTTTTTATTTGCATTTACGAACGACATATGTTAAGAATGGAAAAATTATTAATAAATTTAATTTGTGAGTTAGATGATAAATCAAGTGATGTGCGATTTTGTAGTGTTTACAAAAGAAAAAATTTTAAGAGTAAACAAAGTTGTTATTAAAAAAATTTATTTATAAAAGTAAAAGGCGCATTCCAAATGTTTTAGATTAGTGGAGAGTTATAAAAGAATATCCAGAAGACATATTTTTTGACCATTTCCACATAAAAGTTAAAAAAATATGAAAAAAATTTCATTTACGCTGGATTTACAAATGCAAGTAGTGGCATGCAATTGTTGTGTACGTATTGTCTACGAAAATTTCTTCGAAATAGTCGAATCTCATGCCATTCGTTTTTGTGTTTACACATGCAAGTGTAAGTTAATTATTAAAATGTCGTCGAAGCGTAAACTTCAGAACATTTTTTTACTTTTTAAATTAAAAAAATTTTACCAGGCAATGAGAAAGAACAATTTGGGAGGACAATGTCAAAGATTTAAATAATTTGTTGAATAATCTGTTGGCTCAATTTTTATTCCATTTTAACTTTTTGTTTTCTTTTTAAAATAGAGTTACCGAGTTCACCATATAGGCATATTTTTGGGGAAACGATTTACATTTATTATTAAAAGTAATATTTTATTATTATTACTAATATTATTGCTCTTTAATTAACAAACTTGAATTTTTTATGCGCAATTTAAGAAATAAATCATAGCAATGCATTTAAAAAGGTAGAACTTTAATTACAATTTAACCGCAATCCAGTAAATTTACATTTAATATTGAACAGGGCAACTTTGTCTATCGTTTTGACATTTAGTGGCATGCAAATGCCAAATTTTCACTCGCATGCAATTTTAGCTGCCACTGGAGCTGCCATTGCGAAAAATGTAAATGTATTAGTGAAAATGTGTGAGTGTATTGAGTTTTTCGAACTCCTAGTGGCATGTGTAAACGCTAGGTTAAGTACTTACTTTTCCGTTGCATCAGCCATTCTTTTGATTAGTATTTTCAGTCGTTTGCGCCTAATAAACTGCTGTGTTGCATTTTCGACCGTGTTACATTTGCAGTGTTGCCACTGTTTACATTTTTGAACATACTGCGCATAATATGCAGCGCAGTGATGCATTTAAGAACAGGCCCATTATAAAACTGAACTGCAAAAAGTCTATTGGATATGACAGTATAAATGGTAAAGTGATTCAAACATTGCCAAAAAAAGGTATACTTTTTCTGATACATATATGTATATATAATTCAATGCTTCGATTAAATTACTTTCCATTGCAATGGAAGTTTGCAGAGATTGTAATGGTAAATAAACCGAATAAGCATGAAAATAACTTAACATCTTATAGACCAATAAGTTTACTGTCTTTATTCTCCAAAATATTTGAAAGAATATTTATGAAAAGATTATTGCCAGTTTTAGAGAAGTCTAATATCATTCCTGATCACCAGTTTGGCTTCAGGAACAAACATGGCACTCCAGAACAATGCCATCGTATCGTCGAATTTATAAGAGATACTTTGGAAACCAAAACATTTTGCTCAGGAGTGTTCTTAGATGTACAGCAGGCTTTTGATAGAGTGTGGCATATTGGACTATGCTACAAACTGAAGAAATTACTTCCAACACCGTTTTATTTACTTTTGAAATCGTATTTGACAGACAGAAGTTTCTTTGTTAAGGTCATATATATGATATTAAAGCAGGTGTCCCTCAGGGTATTTACAAAGATTAATTTACCACAACAATCTATTAGCCATTGCTCTTCTAGATGACACCAATGAAGTAAACCGATTAAAAAGATATCACATTTTGGATTCGCCATTCCGAAATTAATTAATTATTTATTGTTGTTACTTGTATATATTTGCCTTTCATGAATTATTTGTTTAAGATACTTTGAATTGTACATATAACAACCTTTATATTATAATATCAGTATACAAACTGTATTAGTATATTCTTGTTCTCAGTGGAGGACAACAAATAATATTACCTTATTATATCAAATTTGTTTATTATCCTTAAATGGATAGATTGTAAATAAAATTCTGAAAAAAAAAACAAAAAGAAAATTTTATTTTGCTAAACATAGTAAAATACAATTTGGTTGAAATTCTAAACCCTTAATAAATATTGAGCAATTCGTATTTTTTGTTTTGTGTAAAACCACTTGAAATCATCGACTTTTATTTCAATGACCCAATAATAAAAATTGCCACAATTTCAGTAAAAATTAAACAACAGAAGAAATTATGTTTAAAATAGATTTCAGAAATTTTAAATAAGTTAGTCTTAAGACCACATTGAAGGAATAAAGACACTGTTTAATAACGTGTGTGTTTTTTTCATTCAAACCATAATTCGCGTGACAGTGTAGTTTGCTCCTCCAAAGAAAATTTTTCTTCCAAGCCAAGTGATAAGGCAGCACGCTACCTTAAGTGATATTTATTAGGAGTTCAACGTATACTCGTACTCGAAGCAAGTAATATATTTGTGTGGAAGGTGGAAGAATGAGCCCCTGAGACGTAGATATACACCCGTACAAAGAGCAACTAGTGCCTGTAAACCGCTTCTGCTCCATAAACCTCAGCTTAGAAGCGGCATCAATTCCAAAACCAGTGTTCCTTATCCGACATACCACTACATCTGTAAAAAAAACAGCAGCAGCAATCACAAACTTTTTAACAGCAACAGCCACAATCGAGGAAAACCTTAGCCATCGTTTACCACCACAACTCTTCGGGCCAGAACAAAGAAGAACTTGAGCTAATCGCCATCCACATGCAGGACACATCATAAATCCCGGATAAACATATGAGTTTTATTCATTAGTTGCAATGTGTGTAAAGTCGACTTACTTATATTAAATTGCTACACAGATGTGTTAAATGCAACGAAATGCATTAGATTGGAAAATGTTCTCTGCAACCGAAAAGGAAAAATTAATTTGCGTATTGGCAAAAAAGAAAAATAAGGTCATGTACAAAAAACACACCAGTGCAATTAAATCCTAATACATGTTGCGCTCTTGTGCTAAAAGACCAGAATTTATTGTGACGGAACCCTTTTCGCTGCTTTACTAAAACTTCCTCTATCCTCACTTTGCCATGCTTCAAGGCGAATTCGCCTTGGCCTTGCTTATTCAACAAATCAACCCCCAATTCGCCGTACTTCGAATTAATGCTACCGCTACTTCAGCTGATCATTCGTGAGACTAGTTGACAACCCAAACTAATTAAATTCAGCCGGTACATTGTACAAAGCAATCAATCATCTATGAAAAACTTATCAAATCGAATTATAAACTTAAGGAATCGGTTGCAACTACAAGTATCTAGAATACATACTTTTTTTCTATGTTAGAAGCTTAAATATTCAAAATGGCAGAAATACTTTCTAGAACTTTAAACATAATTCACAATAATGTTAATTCGTTCATTAAGTTAAGTACAGGGTGTCTGGTAGCAGAGTCATATTTTCAAACTTATTAAGGGCATTGAACGATAGAATGGAAATGGGAATTTTATTTTTTAAAGAGTATGTCATCCAGATGTCTTCCGTCGAGTTGAACACAGTGTTCAAAATGGAGCCTTGTGTTCTGCGCCACACGCTGCAGTAAGCATGGTTCAATTGAGCTGATTTCTCGACGAATATTTTCCCTTAAAGTCATAAGAGATTGGGGATTGTCATTATAAACCCTCTCTTTGATGTAGCCCCACAAAAAAATCCATGGGAGTAAGATCGGGCGACCTAGGTGACCATGGGATGTCTCCAAAGCGACTGATCAGTTTTTGGGAGAAATTTTCCCGAAGCAAATTCATCGAAGCTCTGGCTGTGTGTGGAGTCGCCCCATCCTGTTGAAACCACGTGTGTGAAGAGTACGATGGATGAGCTCGCAGGTTTGGCAAAAAGAATTCCGTAATCATGGGTCGATAATTTTCACCGTTAACATTTTGCCTGGCCTCAAAAAAAAATGCTCCAATTACCTCATGAGTGCAATGCAATGGGGTTTGATGTTTCAATCGAGGGTTGCCGGTTTTTGGAGACCAGTAACGGCAGTTTTGCTTGTTGACGTGGCCGCTTAAGTGAAAATGAGCCTCGTCGCTCCAAAAAATTGGATCTACAGTGCGAAAACGCTCCAACATCTTTTCACAAACATTTTTGCGTAAATCAACGTCACTTTCCTTCAGTTCTTGAACGATTTAAATTTTAAGAGGATGCAACTTCAGATCCTTTTTTTACAATTTTATGAATAATTGCTCTTAGAAGTCCCAGTGAGGCTGCTCTTTTCCGTACTGAAAGGTGCGGATTTGTACGTAAACTGCTTTCAACCAGTTCAATGTTTTCGGGAGTCCTTGAAGATCGGCTGGGCCCTGGCCGTGGGACATTCATAGCCGAAGCAGTTGCGCGGAATCTTCACACCCACGAACGAATTAAATTTACACTTGGTCCATCTCATATTCGCCGAATACCGAACTTTGAAAAAAATTGCCGACGAGCAGTTACGTAAGAATCATTACTCTAAAAAAATGTCTCCACAGCGAACGCGCGATGCTCACTCGACCTCTGCGACTGACAAATCCGCACAATCGATAATTCCAACGGCACCACCCTCCCTTCGCACCGTTTAATGCTTTTTGAAATTTGCCACCAGACACCCTGTAGAAGGTATGACTTAAGCAAACATATTAGCACTAAGGAAACAAATTTAGCACAAAGAAATTTATTATTGTTAATAGTTTATAACAAGGTACTGTAAATTCTCCATTACTTTTTAATTTGTTTATATATGATCTATTAAATCAAGTTGATGACATAATATGGTTTCCTGATAATATTATTTGTATATCATACTGATAACAACGTTTCGAAAATCAATAAAAATGTACAAAATATATTTAGAATGGTAATAAAATATGTCGCGGATTGGCAGATGAAAATTAACACTAATAAATGTGAAACTATACTTTTCCGCATAAGGATCCCAGATGAAGTAGTAAAACATTCAGGCATCACCACATTAGTTATCAGCTTGAAAGAGCCAGAAACGCTCTTTTCATGTATAAAACGATATTTTTCTTAGAATATATAAAACCAAAGGTGAAATTATGTACAATTGTTAATACGATCTATTCCTATATATGGTTGCCAAATATGGTACAATATTTCTCGTTCATATACGGAAAAGTTAAGTTTTCGAGAGAAAGTGCTTCAGAGATTGTATGTCTCTACATAGGTCTCGAAGTAGCAACTACATTAAATAAATTTCTAACAGAAAGTTGTATAGTGACGCGAAAATTCGCAGATTTGACAATTTTATTATTCATGTGATAGGAAAATACATTACAAAAAGCCTGGAAAAATATTAAAATAAGTTAACCATGGCATCCTATTATGCTAACTATGAGTATATTCGAAGGTGTTTGCAAACTCGATTTGTACAAAACAATTTTTTTTTTATACAAATTTGGCGTTCCTATATTTTACCATATTTATAGGCGAGCCAATATTAGGTTCATTCGAGTACTTTTTTAGTAGAGTTTAGTAACTGAGTAAATTTTTCAATTTACTCTCCCAAAATAAATTTTGTCCAAAAAGTGCGCGAATGGAAATTTAGTAAAATTTATCCAACAGCTGACTACTCGACTCTTTTTGTTGTTCGTACTCGGTACAGCACAATTTATTGGCTACAATTCTTACGAAAAAAAAACGTAACTTGTGTTGCTTTATAATTTTTTCTTTTTATTTTATTTATATCGTAAGTTTTTCCTGATTAAATTTGTTAAATAGTTCATTATTACTCGTTTTTGTTATTGATTAGTATGAATATACAATTACTATATTCCGAAGTATTCATCACTTCTACAACACTAAAGAAGTAAATAAACAATATAATTTTTTTTCCTAAAGCCTAATTAAACTGCTGTGGAAAGGGTGACTTAATCAAAAAACACTTATTCTTGTATGCAAACGTAAATTAGTACACTTTACTGTTTTCAAATCCCTATTTACTTGTGTTTGCTTTAGTTTTCCTTATTTTCACAAAAATTTTAACATCTCCGTAAAAATTTTTTGTTTGTTTAATTTTAAAACATATGTTTTTTTCAGCCGACTAAATTCTACTAACAAAAATTTCTTTAGCAGATTTTGCAATTGCTCAGTCATCGAAGTGTCATTTTACGCTCTCAAACTGTATTCTCATCTACTAAACTTTGTGTACTCGAACGCAGTTCAGTAAAGTTTAGGCATAATTATTGGGTTCTCGAACGAAGCTATTGTAGCAATATACAGCAACCAACTTACAATTGACAACAAAAGATTTGACAGCTACGTCTTTTCAAGAGATAAAAATATGATCCCAAATTGAAATGGTCAAATATATTGGTGGCTCGCTAAATAACTTTCTACTTTTATCTTTTGACCATATTTGTTTTTTGTTTTATTAGAAAATTGTTTTTGTTTTTTATATAAAAGTAAAGGTTTCCGTTCTCTTTTTTCTTGCAACTAATTTATACACACATACATAAATATATATACATGTAAATACTCTTTTTGTATAATTAGAATTTGTCATGTACTATAGGAAATGATATATTTACTTTATATGTATATAATATAGTGGCCGTTTGAGGGACTGTGTATTACTATTATTTGTTTATAGTTTAAGTATAGTAATTTAGTTTAAATAAACGCTAATTTAAAAAAAAGGTATAAATACCATAGTGTTCGTATACTTAAATATATCTGACAACTGACTTCTGATACATATAAATTCAAATATTTAAACTAAGTTTAAGAGTTCTCATTATATATACGAGTATTAGAATTCCTAATAATTTAAATACGGAATTTCATTTTATAATTCAATCTTTTAGTTGAATTTGTTTTTTATTATCATATAAATTTAACTCTGTGAATTTACATTTAATCTCCATTTAAATATATATTTACTCACCTCAGTTGGTGGTTATCACGCATGTGTGCATACGTTTACCTGCGTATATAAGTATCAGCCTATCGCGGTTAGCAATATCAATAGTATACCTTTTATAAAGTGTAGTTTCAAAGGGTAAAAAGAAAATTGTGGTAGATTGAAGTTTAAGCTACTTATTTTATTTTTTTTTGTTAGACGACTACTCGATGAAGTTATTAAGGTTCACCTTCTCTATTTTATCGACCGACTTCGATCAGTAAGCCCCTGTTTGTCACCCCACACATTGGGTTTGCGAACTTAAAGTCGCTTAAATGCCACCCAGCCACATTATTTTTCAATTATAGCAAAGAATAATTTCAGACCTCATTTAATTCTAAGTTACTATTAAGTCCAGAATATTAGTTTTGTAAAATTTCCACACAGTAGTAAAAATATAATGAATTCCGAATAATTTGAAGTATGATTTTACAATGTGGTAAGACCGGCTAAGAAAGGAAAGGTCAAGTAACGGTTACTAGCGACAAGGTAAGTGAGACATACCGTATAGGGGCACTCACGGGAGTTTAAGGTGAGCTGCCATTAAGGGGGTTGCCTAGTAACAAGCAATCTGTTAGGGTGGTCAAATCACCAGCGTCCATATCCAATAAACTAAAGTGGTACTATTATAGTATCTCTTGTTGCGTCGTTGTTGCGCCCGGTACAGGACTAGTAAACAACCCAGGCACCGTAATGCTAAGCCTGTAGGACCATCCAAAGTATCCATCACCTTGAACAGCTCGTTCATGGAAACAATCACAACACCAGAAGCAACAAAAGAATATTTGGAGCCACAGCAACAACAAACGTGTACACAAGATAGGGTGTACAGAGTTTTTAAATTTTAGCTGGGTGTCACCCGATGCGTTAGATGAGGCACTTTATTCCTTTTAAGCATGTGGTGCAATGACCTTTCACTGTAACCTTCCGCTTCTGTAGCACTTTTTATTTTCTCAGTGGAAACAGAATTATCAATGCTCTCTATCTTCATCATCTGGGGAAGCAAGTACCGAGATACCGGTTTGTCTCCAAACCAAACAAGGGATTACGGAAATTTGGTCTAAAGAAAAATGTTACCAAGTCAGCAAGTTGCGAAGATGACAGTCTATGATTTTACGACGTATGCGTCCTTTGTATATAAAAAAATAAAATATTCAGAGATCTAGAAGTTCCTACTATCAAGAAAGAAGCAAAAACATACACTTCAAAATATGTAAACAAACTAGAGGTCCACCCTAACACTCTTGTACGCAAATTATTAAAATTTTTCGGGTACCAGCGACTAAAAAAGGGTGACCTGGTGAGACGGCTCACCAAACCCAATAATAAAGTTTATTGCGATATAAATACAATAGCGTAGTTATAACATTGGTAATAAATAATATTTTAATACTTATCGCAATTTTCCTTTAGAAAGATTCAATAGAATGAAATTAAAGCGTAGTAAAACCTATTACGAATATGTATACATACATATGTGCCTACATACATATATTAAAGAGGAGCAGATCCTTTTGCATGGGAAACATATTTTTTAAGCGCAGTACTTGTACGTACATATGGATGTACATACATATATTGAGAAATACAATTATGGTATTCACACAGTGCGAAATATAACATACCAAAAATAATCGAATCGTGCTTTCGAAGGTTAATAGCTAAGATTACATACATAGCAAAAAATTAGGACTGTAAGGGAGGCAATCTTATATGTATATACATATGTACATTAGAAATTAACTGGATCTTTTACATAGGGAAAACATCGATTACACTTTTGTAATAATTCGATATTTCACGGACATTTTCTAATTTCTAATCTAAACCTTTCCCGTAATTTTTAAAACTTTCAAAAAAAAAATTTTTTTGATGCAAACCGATACAGCTGTTCTCAAGTATTGCGATTACGTACATGGATACATATAAATATATACAGTTTGTCAAGAAAATATTTTGACATAGTACAAAATTTGTATATTTAATATTGCAGTAGCAAATATTATGTCTTTTATTTCTATAAAATATTTTATTAGTAAAATATTGTTAGTATATGTATTAGCTAATGAACGGTAGCAAAAGAAAAAACGGAAGAAAATATAAAATATTGGTGTCAAGAAAATGTTTTTACAATTTGTGGTTTTTTGTTGATATAATGTCGTTTTCTCTATTTCTTTTCGAAGTACCGTTAGTTTGTACTGTCGTATAATTTTTTTCTCTAGCTATGGGCATTTGATTTATAATCAGTCTACGTTTTGTTTGTTGACTAAATACAGTAAATTGAAAATGCCTTTCAAAAGAACATCAATTGATGTGAACCAGTTGGTTTACTATAACCACGCAATTGGAAAAACTTTACAAGAAAAGGCGACTATTCTTCAAGAGTTGCTCGAAAAAAACAGCTGCTTAATGTGCAATACAAAGAAAAACGTTTGTCCAACGAACATTTCAAAACTTGATGACTACTGGGATGATGTAATATTCTGCGACAAAACTAAGATGATGCTCTACTATAATGTTGGGCACAATAAAGTGGGGAGAAAACCACTAAAAGCACTGGAAAATCGAAATATAATTCCAACTGAAAAGTTTAGAAAACTTTCGGTAATGGTTTGGGGGTGCATATCCAATAAAGGAGTAGGCAAAATTTTTTTTTATTAATAACAACATGGATGCGGAACAGTACCTGAATATACTGAAGTGCCACTTGATTAACAGCCTAAATAAATTTGGATTTAACACTGCAAGGCCGAATTTTAAATTTTATCAGGATAATGACCTCAAACATAAGGTGCTTTGTAAGGACGTGGCTTCTTTTCAATTGCGGCAAAGCGCCGGATACTCCTGCTCAGAGTCCAGATCTAAACCCAATTGAAAATTTGTGGGCTTACCTGAAGAAAAATACCGCCAAAAGACATCCAAAAACCCAAGCAGAATTAAAAGCCGTAATATTAGAGGTATGGAACAAAATTTCTCCGGAATATGTAAAAAAAAAAATAAATTCGATGAAAAGGCGTCTACAATCTGTGATTGATGCTAATGGTGACCATACAAGGTAAATTATTTTACAATTTGATATCTATCCTATTTTTCGTATTTTATATTTTAGATCGTATTAGAATGTAAAAACAATTTCTTGACAACAAAATTTTAGAGTTCCTTGTTTTTTATTTAGTTTTTTATTGTTTTCTCTTTCGTTGCTGTTAGTCAATAAAACTGAATAAAAAAAATTAATTTACAAAAAAATAATCTCTTTTTTTTACCAAATAAGTCGAAACCATTACTATTTTTGCTATGTCAAAACATTTTCTTGACAAACTGTATGTATATAGATTAACAGTTTCGTTTACACGAGAGAAACGTCAGTTACACTTGTTAAATTTTACGACCTTTCCGGGAAATTGTCTGTTACATACATGGACTATTTCAACAAATTAGATTTAAAAAAAATTTTACTATACAAGCAAAAAGTTTATTTTTCTAACGAAGATACTCCAGTTTTACTATTATTGATCGTCTTCTGAACTGAAGTATTCATCATCACTATTCTCATTCCTTTTTAGCACTGGTCTGTTCATATTCGGTTCTAAATCATCAGGTTCACTATCACTATTTACACACTTTTTTTGTCCGCCATCTTCAGTATTTGTATTATTCTTTTTGGCAAAACGTTCTGGCCAAATCTTGGCCTTTGTGTACTCTTTAATATGTTCAGGAGTTAGAATCTTACTAATTTCCGCCTTGACTTTGTCACCTTCTGCTATGCGTTCCACTAAAATATAGTCGCCCCGCTTGACCCAAACGTTTTTGCGAAATTTTGTGGGCATCGTAACTGGAATAAAATTGTAAAAAAAAACTCGACGTAAACGATGTTGTTGAACTTACCGAGAAAATTCTCATCTAAATGGGCGGTTTCGACCTCGTGAAGATTATTACCTCGACTACAAACAACCCGAACGATCTGCTGACTTTTTTTAGGTAATTCATAGTCATCTTCCAACATTTCTTTTAGTACATGTTTGCGGCGTGTAACACCAGACATATTTTCTGACTGCAAGTGGAACAAAAAACCCATTTTTCCTTTCATTATTTCGTATCAGCTACGGAATATATTTCTATACTAACGTTTGGTTTCAAGAATTTAGCTGCTTCCTTTCGATTTTGAAAATATTAAAACTTTTTTCAACTTTCGAATTCATTTAGATCTGGAAGTGAGAACTTCTGGAGTAGCTAACCCAGCCACAATGTGTTATATTATTTTTTGTGGTTAAATTCATCGTTAGAGAACAGACCTGTGCCGACAGTTCTAGCGGCGACTACGGTGGCTGCGACAATTTACCGGACTCTGTTGGTAATTTTAGTCCGGCGAATTAATTTAACACACTGAGCAAATTTTTGACTAATCAACATATAATGTTAGGGCATTGCTACACGTTCAATATATATTGAAAGCGATCCAATATCGTGATATTTATTGAACGTGTAACATACAGTATTGATGGATCGCGATCCATATCGCAGTATGGCCTAAATTATGGAATCCAGATCGCGTGATTTTTTTTGGTTTTCTCGCGAAATTTTTTTAATAACCGATCTGCACTGCACAAAAATAACGTAAATACTGACGCGATAAATATTGAACATGTAGCATATGCTCGTGATCCATAAATCCATTAAAATGGATCGCGATCTAAATATCACAAAATATAATGAACGTGTAGCAGTGCCCTTACATTATATGTTGATTAGTCAAAAATTTGCTCGCATATAGAGAGCGTCGACAGAATATGTGTCGCCGTTTCTGCTCAGTTCAAGCATAATGTTTTGTTTGCCCTCGAGAGTGTTTCCAATGTTCTTAGCATAGTTTATGTGCGGGTTTTTACAAATGAGCCCATATACACATATTTTTTATTTTGCTTGTGTGTATTTGGTTGGTGTGATGGCGGTACAGCGTTGTGCGAACAACTTTGAACGCTAACAGATTAGCAACAACAACGGTGTTCACGAGACAATTTTCTGTGCGAACATTAATCTATACGTTGGCGGAACAGACCTATGGGTAGTCAAGACGACATTGCATAATTGCACCAAAAAAATTGCGTTAATTTTCCCATGATAAAGTGTGTTTACCAGAGATATAATCTGTGGTGTTTACTGAACAGATAATTCAACTCAGTAACACCATTACCCGGAAGTGTTTTCCCAGGGAAGAACTTCAGACAGCAGCGGAATTGTTACAAGAACAACAACATTACTATGATTATATAAAATGGACAAGACCAAGGTGTATTTATTTACTAGGTGGCAGCGCTACGACAACAATACAACAACAACAGGCAACTTTGTTTGTGTAAAATGAATGATTAGTGTCAAAAACATTTGCCAGCAAAAAGTTAAATACACCTTGCTATTGGGCATTTAAGGAAAAAAAATATGCTGACGAATCAATTTCTAAGAGACACTTTGGAGATGTAGGCGAAGAAATGTCTAATGAAATAACTCAACAAACGCTATTGCTGGGTATTGTTATATCGACAAATCCTCTGTTATATGAATATCTACCAAATTCTCTCTTTTCAGGTTATCTTGCCACGATCTTATGTGTTTTTGGGACTCGATCATAGTTCTCCTCCCTTTTTTAATATACATACGGGACTCGAGACAATTTGCATTATTGTTAAATGTGCCTTGGACAAGACAGGTTGTTATGTCGTATGTATGTATTTAGATCTTTCATATTAGGGTGGTAATTGGTAATAATGTACGGAAAAACGCATAACACGCGCTATTTCGAACACCATTTTCGGGTCGTGAAAACATTTTCAACCATCAAATGCTATTATAGTCATCTAAATGGCATGTCTGAACAAACTAACGGACAAGATACACAACAAAATAATTAATACACAAAACCAAAATAATAAAGAAGTTCATAATGCAATAATCACCGACTTCTTCCAAGTCATAACACTTTCCCATAATCCTTTCGCATATTAGAAAGTTACAAAAATTTTGCTAAGCTAGCAAGTTATTTTTGTTTGTTAATATATGTATAAAACCTCTTTTAACTTAAAGCTTACAGACGGTTAGCTTTATTAAATTTCAGCTCTCTACCTATAGTGGAAATCCTCCATACAAATAAGAGGGAACCCTAGTCCACTAGATGAAAAGTTTTGGGAAACAATATTTAGTTAAAAAGACTTCCGTCTCTTATAATTTTATTGGGAATAATTTTGAATATAAAATTTAAAACTATATTCAATAAGAAAACTAGGTTATTGAAAACAAAGCATAAAGTAATACATACTTATGTACATATAATATCAACACCCCTTGTGAATTCCTAAACATTACTTCAACAATCCTAAATCCGTGATTTCGAAATGTGATTTTACATCCTTTATCACATTTTTTACAGCTTTTTCATTTTCACAGACAATAATAATAGTAACTGAAAGTTAGTACTAACCTAGCGTTTACACATGCCACTACAAGTTCGAAAAACTCAACACACTCACACATTTTCACTAATACATTTACATTTTTAGCAATGGCAGCTCCAGTGGCAGCTAAAATTGCATGCGAGTGAAAATTTGACATTTGCATGCCACTAAATGTCAAATCGATAGACAATATTACACTGTTCAATATTAAATGTAAATTTATTGGATTGCGGTTAAATTGTAATTAAAGTTCTACCTCTTTAAATGCATTGTTATGATTTATTTTTTAAATTGCGCATAAAAAAATTCAAGTTTGTTAATTAAAGAGCAATAATATTAGTAATAATAATAAAATTTTACTATTAATAATAAATGTAAATCGCTTCCCCAAAAATATTCCTGAACTCGGTAACTCTATCTTAAAAAGAAAACAAAAAGTTAAAATGGAATAAAAATTGAGTCAACAGATTATTAAACAAATTATTTAAATCTTTGACATTGTCCTCCCAAATTTTTCTTTCTCATTTCCTGATAAAATTTTTTTTAATTTTAAAAGTAAATAAATTTTCTGAAGTTTACGCTTCGACGACATTTTAAAAATGAACTTACACTTGCATGTGTAAACACAAAAACGAATGGCATGAGATTCGACTATTTCGAAGAATTTTTCGTTGACAATACGTACACAACAATTGCATGCCACTACTTGCATTTGTAAATCCAGCGTAATTGTTACTGGAAAAGTCTTCATTAACCCGAAAAACTAGCAACGAGAGAGTAAAACAAGAGAATAAAAATTTGAAAGAAAAAAAATTACTTGCTAGTAAAATTTTTACTAGCAAGAATTTCTCAAACAGCTGTTTTGAGCTTTTGTTTACAAAATAAATTATTGGAAAAAATTTAGAAAAAATATCATTTTGTTATAGAGAAGAAAATGTAAGTATTTAGTAATTAAATGAATATAACAAACAATTACTATTTTGTTGCTTTTTTATTTTTCTTTAATTTAGCGAGAGCAACAGACAGCAAAGAAGTTCAAAACGACGGAAATATGTAGTACTTTTATTAAATTAAACAAAAGTAAACAAACCAGGGATGACACATTCAAGACACACAACAAAAATAACGGACAAGACACTCCAAAAACACATCACAAAAATAATAAATAAATTCATAATCCAATAATCACTGACTTCTTTCAACCCCAACAAAAAACACTATAAAGAATTAAAAACAAAGCCCGCACCTCAAATCATGATGCAGAATAGTCTAATCTATACAAAAACAAATCTATACAAAAAAACAGGTCCCAATTACAGGCAGCTACGTGGAAGAAAAAAAAAATTACCTATAACATCTACCTGTCATCCGAAAACACAAATTCTGATGCAATACAGAGCCATAAAAACAGTCATCACTTACATCTACCAATCCATACAAAACACCCGACATACAAGCGTTACCTGCTACCTGCTCACACCTTACAGATGCTCACGCTTTACAAGGCTCACATGACAAATAGATACCTGCAAACAATAAAACACTAACGAATTGATGCAAACTTCTCAGAACGAAAAATGACACTGAAGATGGCACATAGCCGAAACCGGGTTGTTTCCAAACCAAACTTGACAAGGGATGACGGAAATTCGTTCCAAAATACTTTTTACACCTTCATTTCTCAGGGATTCTTTTATGTCTTATGAGGTTACCTTAGGCAGAGTCCTTATGGTTTCAAGTTCCATTATTTTATGATTAAAGGAAGCCAAGTTATGAGGAGGTAAAATAGCGCGAATGGTTTCGTGTACTATACTTATGTACACACTCTCTGCTTTAGGCCTGATCTTGGCATGGCGCACTGCCGTGCGCCTTAATAAATACAACCGATCACACAAAGAGATAGTCGACGACTGCGAATAAGTATTAAGTGCGGCTTATCTTAACTGAGAAACATCTAATTGTGAACCAGATTATATGGTAATTTACATATATCCAAATATATATAGTCGGCAAGCAGGAGTGGTTAGGGCTTTGATGTCACGATTTACAAAATTTCAAATAAAAAATATATACTAAAGGGTGTGATGAACCCTGGATAGGCTGAATATACTCGACCTTTACACACGGACTACCGGCGGGTTCCAAACATAAGAAATTCAACCACAAAAAAGAAGACTACTTATTGGAATCTCTAATACTTAAATACGATGCTTAAATAAGTTACGTAAAAAGTAAATTAATCGAGGATAACTGCATTCACATACTTCGATTCGAAAAAAACATCAACACACAATGAGCTGTGCATAAATATAATGGAAATAAATTCCGAAAAATTCCTTTTTAACGCATTTTTATTATTTATTGGTATTTTTTTTTCTGAGTTATGTTACATTATTTCAATTTTCTCTTTTGGATTGATTAAAATGATTTGAAAAGCCATCGAAATTCATCACTATATTTCTAAACGATCGCTATAAAACCGATCGATATGCATCACATAATTGAATATAAGTAAATACAAAGTTTTAATTTTAGGGGAGTAACAACCATTAAATATTCCAAATAAAAAATTAAAAAAAATATAGCTTTTTATTTTGATTTAATAGAAAAGTATCTAAAATAGTTCAACTTAAATATTAATAACGCAGTTTAAATAATTTCCGCATTTACCCTCAATACATTTTTGAATTGGAAAGGGCAAATACAATGTGCTTTTGATTTTTGAGGCAAGTAACTAATAATAATTGTTTATAAAATACTTAGTATCAAGAAAAAATGACATCGGTTTTATTATTTTTTATTAAGACGCATTATACGTTCTTTTAGGCCACCCGGTTTTACTTTTGTTGTTTTGACTGTTTTGCGTGTTTGTACATCTTTCGATTTTTTCAATCTAAAAAAATTAATTGTTTTATTGTTTATTAAATAATAAAGAGTGCTTTTGTATATAGAACCTTAGAATGTATAATAGCATGAATGAGTATATTAATTAGATTGAAATGATGGAGCTCATTTCTTGTAAATGGCTATGTCCAAAGCCATTTTCAATCCAATTAATTAATTTAATTTTAAAGTTCTAGCGTAATAAACAATTTATAAAATGGCAAGTTAACACTTACAACTCATTCCATAATAAAGCAATTTCTTTCTTCATAATATCCTTGAAATCATTTGTAAAATTGGTCCAGTGTTCGAAGAATTTATTGGGTGTACATTGCTCTAAAGTACCGGATTTGGGAGCGTAATGATAAAACTTCATATTCTCTATAAATACATCGCGGCAATCATCCAGTTCCTTAAATAGCTTACCAATTTCAGTAGAAGCATTTTCAATAAATTCTTCCATTTTGGATTTAAATGGTTCCATATTTTGGACGGTGGAGTGTATGATCACTTTGTCAGTAGTACGTTTTATAGCTAAACAAATTATAAATAGTGATTGGTAAAAAGTATAGGGGGTGACTACATGTGTATTTCGAATCGAAAGAGAAATTTTTTTAACACAATAACAAAATTTATCGGGTCAAAATACACAGGAAATCCCTAGTTTATTACATAACTTACCGTTAAGTTGGTCATTTAGTTTTGTAATCTGTCCTTTGACCTCGTCAAAGTCTACTTGGGTCGCTCTCTCCACATCTGATGGTTCGGGTATTGGTAAAGGTATTTCCAATAATTGTATGCCTTCTTTTCGTTTTTTACCGATATATGTTCGAATTATGAAATGCAATAGAGTTGTTTGTGAGTCCTTGGATTTAACATCCTTTAATTTGCTTAATATTTCCAGAGTGAACCCATCAGCTTGACCCCGCTGGCGGTTTCCTCCATTCATATAATTACCCAAAGTCAGTATGATGGAAAATATTAATTTAAGCTCTTCACTTTCCATCAGAAATTGCGATAATTGCATAACAACTTCCAATTTACGTTCTATAACAGTGGCTGTTTCTTCGAATTCCGAGATGAATACCATGCATGATATGCGTTCGGTGAATAAAGATATATGTGAAATTTTTAATAGAAATTGCTCTGGTTCGTCAAGTGGTATGTCTCCTTGTTCTTTAATGCGTTCCAACTCCTCATTGGTAGCCTTATTTTTATTGATTTGCTGCAAAGTTTCTAGACTAACGACAGAAGTGTCAACATGGTATATAGCATGCTCGATTTCGCAAAAGTCGACGTGAGAACTACGAAGCAAAATCCCAACATTTTGAGATCGCTTACTATCGAGTACTTTGATGGGTCTTGCACGCACTTGGGTTCTGATTTTGGGTATTACTTTTGGAACGACCGCTTCTCTTGAAAAAAGTTCGGTGAACTCATCGATATTATCAAGATTTGTTTCATCAATTTCTTGCCATATTTCCTTGGGTGTTTCTATAGCGATCGGCTCATCTGGGGATGTGCCGGGAGTTGAAGAGTCTGTAGTATCACCAGTTGCAGGAGCTGTTGAAGCAATTAGCTTTGGGAGCAATGGTGGTGGTGCCTGAGTAACTATTCGCGTCCAATACAAAGGCTTCATGGGTTTTGGAGGATTAACTGCAGTCTTACGTAGAGCTAAAGTGCGTACAGTTGGAGTAATTCCTGATAGTTCAGGTGTGGATCTTAGGAAAATGTACTTACCATTTGATTGATTAAACCAGCCTCCTTCTGCTGGATTTGGCAGAGGAGCTGGTGTCGAAATAGATGTTGTTTTAGCCGCACCAGGCGGCGGAGTAGGAACTGTTGATGTAATAAGCGTTAGAGCAGTAGGTATTAATGATGAACCAGGCGGTGGGGGAGGTGGTGGCCCAGCAATGCAAGGAGGAGGCGGAGGTGGCGGCGGTGGCAAAAGTGATGTTGATGTGGACGGTGGTGGAGGTGGCGGGGGTGGCGCTAGAAAAGGAGGAGGTGGTGGTGGAGGGGGCAACTGTTCAACAATAGCATCAACAAGTGGAAGTGGCGGCAGGCTATCGCCATTTAGATAAACCTGAATTTCTTTATCAAATCTTAGTACCTCCTGTCGATCCAGATAATTTTTATTATCATTGCATTTTCCACATATAAATTCTTTTATCACCTGAGATGATAGTTCTTCGGTTTGTACTCCAACCTCTTGAATTCTCTTCTCACATCCAGAGCTAGCTTCCATAATATTCTCGTCATACTGATATAAAGTAGCTTCACTGGCATTTAATAGATCTGTATATAGAACACAACGCTTTGATGGTCGTCTTATTGATTCCCCTCCTGGGAACATATCATTGACTATAACATGTACATCTGCTATGGAGACACAACTTAGAAGTCTTTTTCGTAGCATTTGTAAAAATCCACCATCTTTTTCAGACACTGGTGAATCGACTTGAATGGCTTTTGGTATGCGAGTTATTCCTGATGTTGGTGTACTACAATACGGCCACGATGTGACTTTATCCAGTTTTCCAGGCGTGTGAAGTTGTGAGGTGATCGGCGCTTCAGTATGTGTCCACTGGTACATTTGAAATGGCTAAAAATGAGATATAATAAAATGTTAATTTAAAACTTGATTACTGAGATATGCTTTTAAATTGTTAAAAGATGTTAAGTGGGTAACAAAATGGCGTTGCTGTGAATGTATCTTAAAAACATCATGATACTTTCATGGAGAAAAGTCAAACTTCTGTTTAAGAAACAAATGATTGGAAAAAGTTATTGAAATTATAAATATTTGTTAATTTGTAAAAAGATAAAAAGAAAAAATACGATATGCTGTATTCTTTCTTAGGCAACTGCTTACGACAAGCAAGTTATAAAACTCTTTCTATTCCCTTCATCAAAAGTGTAAAGTAAGAAAAAGTAAGTTTAAATCAATTTTATTACTTCGACAGGAATAATGTTCCTTAACAATGGCTTGTAAAGTTTTGTTAAGTCTTTTTAAATACGGCCGAAAGTGCTTATTGACTAATGTGTACTTCAAAGAAAAAATATGCAGTAAATCGCGGGGTAGTGTGTTGGGATGAACCACTAGTTTATTGCGTAATTGGACGAGTATGTTTTTGCTTCTTCTTGAATAGTGGGAACTTCTAGACCTCTATGGATATTTTTTATATACCCTACAGCCATATGTCCATATTGGTTTTATACCCGTTTTGTATAACAGGACTTTGTATTCCAAAGCCTAGGTTGAGTGAGGACCAATTAACCAGTGTAGTTAAATTGTTCAGAGTTTTATGGCCGCAATTTTTGCCTCAATATGGCGGGACCAAGTTAGGCGTCTATCTAGGTGGATACCTAAATATTTAACGTGTGTTTCAGCTGGAACAGTGGTATTTGTTATAGATATTAGGGGACAATTTTACCTCCTGAGGGAAAACGTTTCGTGAGCATATTTTGAAGAATTTACCGTAATCTTATTTAACCAGTCCTCTAGCTCGTGAATGTGGGCCTGAGGTTTTTCAGAAATATGAACACAAAAATTAAGCAATTTTATAAACATTGTAATAAAACGTTAAATTTTGTACAATAAAACAGTGTTTCAATAATTAAAACAAATAAGGATTACATAAATATATATTGTGGGCACAATAATTAAATAAACACATCAGTTAAGTATGAAAAACAATAAAAAAAACAGTACATAAGAGGTGTTTGTGGCCAAACTATCGGTCATGTTCCAACACTCGCATCTCGCACAAAATTTGCGATTGTGATTTCAACTCGCATGTGAGGTGTTCTGTAACTCGCATTCGCAAGTGTTTTGGCGAGTTCAAGTCGCAAGAGTATACTGAAGTGAACTGCTGTATTTAAACTAAACTAGGCTTTAAAGAAACTACAAAGTTATGAATAAATTAAATTAATAATGTTTTCTTTTTATTTTAGTCAAAACTAGACATTTTGTAACAAATTTTTGCTAAAAACATGAAATTTAAAAACGTTCTTCTTCTTTTGCACTGGCGATTTCAATAAACACCTAATAGGAGTAATTAATTCAAATGAAATGCCCGGGTATTTTTTGTAATATTCTAGGGTCAGGTATTAGACATATTAAAAATACAGTTTTATTTTAAAACTTTTCAAAAGCAAATCGCAAGCAAAACGTGTGAGTTGCAGAACATGCAGAAATAAGTTTTGCGATTTGCTACTCGCATGCGATTTGACACTCTTGCGAGTGTCAGAACATGCCCGTATACTTGTGTGAAGAATTCTTCTGCGCCGGAGTAGATATTTTAATATTTTTTGTATCACTGTAGCACGAAAATAAAGTTTCTCTGTTTTAATTTCAAGATAATGTGCGATAGCATCGACGTTGTTGTTGGAAGAGAAAAACAACGTTTTCCACCTGTATATATACAGGGATTAGATGACAATCGCAAATCGCCTAATATTTGCGATTGTGACCTGAACTCGAAAGGGATGGAAAGCGCAAACGCAAGAAATTTGGCGACTTCAAATCGCAAGAGCAATCTCAAGTGAACTGTTGTATTTTGCCTAAACCAAACTAAAGAAACAAATAAATGATGAATAAAATAAATTTGATGTTTTTCTTTATATTGCATCATAACTAATATTTTGTACCAATTCTTATTAAAAATATGAAATATAAAAAATGCATTAAGATTTTTATTCATTCGCGTGGAATTTTTTTCCAAAATCATTATAAATGCACTTTTGTTTAAACGATATAGGGGCTATAAAACTAAACAAAAAAAAAAAAAAAACACAAACCATCACTTCAGCTTTACATCTGTACATACACATTGCACTTAATACAGTATAGCATATTCTTAAGCTTGTTCTTGTATGTCCAATGGATTGGAAGCATCTGTTAATGAACGTTTTTTAATGCATTCTTTTCTGGAATTTTTTTTTTTAAGCTAATATGCTTAACAAAATTGCTGCTGGAATTTTTAATCTATTTCTTATAGCGTTTGTTATGTTTTGTACTAATAAAACATGTTTTATTTTTCGTATACAACTTCGAAAAATGGCAACTCGCAAGTAAAACGTGCGAGTTTCATCCCATGCTGAAAAAATTTTGCGATTTGTAACTCACATGCGATTTGACAATCGGGTGAGTGTCATCACATGCCTGATAAATTAAAAAAAAAACTTTCACTTTCATTACAAAAAGATAAACAGAATAAAAAAAGGTATGTAGGATCATTAATGAAACCTTAAATTTTTTTTAATTACACACTAAATTTACAAAACTTTGGTACGCTCGTAGTGCAAAACACACACAATCGTAAAAATTCTAATCGAAACGCAGAACATCAATGTTCCCAAACGAAGAAATTTTCAATTCAAATCAAAATGCATAGGAGTGAACAGTATGAACACTAGGGCCGCTTTTTCCCTTACACCTGTCCCAGTTTTTTGTCCAGATATGTGCGTAATTTTCATGTTTTCTTTAAGAATATCCTATAGCTGCCAGTTGTGAAATATTTTTTTTATGAACATTTGTTTTTTTACATTTCATGCCAAATGAAAAATAAAAGTAAACAAAAAACATTAAACCCGTTCATGTCAAACTAAAAAATACGGCCAGTTTTCAATATCAAATAATCTGTATAATAAATAGTATGCTAAAAACTAGGTTGTACATCTGCTTATCAAGCAAAAAATAAATATGTGTAAAATAAAACTTTAACAATTCCAAGTTTAACTTATGGCTAAAATTAAACAGTTTATATTGTTAAAAAAAAATAACATCAATTATTCACCAAATTTATTATTGATTTAATTTTTGTGTTTTAATTTCAACTTCTACTTTGAAATCAAAAGGTGTCATATTATCATGTATACCAAAGAGTGACTGCAAAGCATCCAGTGAAGCCGTTCTCAAAGCTGTATCTACGTTTTCTCCAAAACCTAAAAAGACTATATGTAGAACAATATTTTTGAATATAATAATTGTTGGTGTTAAATTACCTTTTCCTATTAGTTTTTTATCACTGTAAAGTCCCACATGGTAAGCGGACAAAACAGTATTTTTTCCACAATCTCCCAATAGACGTGCTTCAGGGGCCCCCAATTTTTTTTCTTGACAAACTTGCTTTATCAATTCTTCGGGATGTTCGATAGACCACAACTCCAAAATGTCTTTTTGATTAAGTTGTGTGCATATAAAATCTCTTACAAAAAGAAAAGCTCTTTCCATACCGGAAGATTGGTCTAGCGCACCTATTACAGCTAGTAGAGACTTAGCCATCGACTGTTTGGAAGGAGGATATTCAGCGTCTAGAAGTAGTTCTTTCATTCCTAAATGAAGCGCCACATTGGACAATGTCTCAGTATCCAATAAAAATGAAGCTATTGAGTTTCGTCCTTCAGTTGGCACTTTGGGCAGCGAATACTGTAAGAACATTTCCACATATTCTTTAGTAATATCTGCTCCCCTCTTGCTCAAGTCATCATTGTGGACCATTTGTATATCCGCTTCCTCTATACCCAATTCCCGTTGTTTTGTCTTTTCCTTTTCTATGTAAGATCGTTGTGTAAACGCTGCGTTCAACAATGACACGTCAAACTCTTCTTTCAAACGTTTGCCAAAGGCAAACAGTTCAGCTCTATAATTCCACTCTACAAATCCTGAACGAGGTGCAGGGGTTTGCGGACCTAACTTTTTTGATCTGCGATTTAATTCCCTCAAAGTGGGAGCTACCCACCTTTTAATGGTACGATGAGGAACTGCACATTTTTTACAGAAAATATTCAAAAATGTACGAATGAGAATCAAAAAATAATTTACTCACTTTGTAATTGGCTATACGACACAGTTTTACCCAATTGTAAAACTTTCTTTGACGTTCTTAACAATAACATTCTCCCTTTGCTTTACAATATTTTAAACCAAAAGGTGTTTTAAACACAATTACAAAATTCTCAAAAAAAAAGTCTGCTAAGACAAATTTTACCGGCGGCGTTTTAAGAATAAAAACCAGCCGCCTGGTATGACAAATATCTCGGCGTTATTTGGGATGAAAATAAAGTTGGGCATACACATGTAAAGGGGTCTAGACACGAACAAAATGCGTAACAAGCATGTTTATAGAATGAGTGAAAATTTGTTAAAATGTGTGACACTGACGATGCTAGGTAGAGAATTTAAAAATTGTCGATTTTTGACTCGCTTCAGCCAGCACGTATATATCTTTTATGAGATTTGAGATAAAAAAACCGTTGAAGATGTCGCACGAAAAAACGACTGACAGATTTTGTAATCATTTTGGGAGTACATAGATGTGTATAATAATTAATGTAATACTACATTTACTACTTACGAACTAGATATTGGCAAAATCTCTCAAAATCTTGCAATACTGCATGATGCAACTATGTATTTTTTGCTAATGCACTGAAATATACAGCGCTGAAGAAGAAAATTCTGACATTTGTAAAAAAAAGCGCGGTAGATACAAAATATTTGCAGCAACATTAAAAAATAATAAAAGTTTAAAATAAGTGGTTTCAATATGGATGAAACAAAAATAAAGTGTAAGTAATATTACATATGTAATTATGTGTATAAAAACAATTGTAGCACGAATTTAATTAAGTTTAGAGCCAATTTTTTATTCATTCTTCAGTCAGCTGGTTTTGTAATGAAAATGAAATCCAATAATACGTCAAAAAGCATTGGTATAAATGGCAGAGATTTTCTTCGAGATTTGAGCTGAAATCTACTAGATTTTGCGTAGGTGTAAATGTAGTATAAGTAAGAAGGCTTTGTAGGTATTTGCACCTACGTAAAATCTGGTACTTATGAGATTTTGAGCGAAATCTAGTTCATTTCTACCAGATTACCCATACAGAACAAAATCTACTTTCAAACTAGATTTTAGCAAAATCTCTCAAAATCTTGCAATACTGAATGATGCAACTATGTATTTTTGCTAATGTACTGAAATATACAGCGCTAAACAAGACAATTTTGACATTTGTAACAAAAAAAAAAAAAAGCGCAGTAGAAACAAAATATTTGCAGCAACATTAAAAAATAATAAAAGTTTAAAATAAGTGGTTTCAATATGGATGAAACAAAAATAAAGTGTAAGTAATATTACATATGTAATTATGTGTATAAAAACAATTGTAGCACGAATTTAATTAAGTTTAGAGCCAATTTTTTATTCATTCTTCAGTCAGCTGGTTTTGTTATGAAAATGAAATCCAATAATACGTCAAAAAGCAGTGGTGTAAACGGCAGATTTTTGCTTCGAGATTTGAGCTGTAATTACTAGATTTTACGTGGGTGTAAATGTAGTACAGCGTTGCCATTGCTGGTCTTTTCCGACCACAATGGTCGAACATTAATGGTTTTGGTCGGATGGTCAGCTAAACCTTATTTTGGTCGGTTTGGCGATCTTTCTAACTTTGTATTTAATTTACTTTCGCCCCCACATAGTTCCGCAGATCCTGAACGCAAGTTTTCAACACTTTCTTTAATAAAAACAAAAAATAAACTCGAAACAAGTACAATCAATAATATAATGCTTTGTAAAGAGCTAATGACAAAAAATGATGCCCACTTTGTGTGGTCGGCAAAACGAGATCTTTCTAAAAAGTTAAAATTGTACATACATATGTATGCAATTGAGTAAATAAATAAAATATGTAATTATATTTATGTACCTAAAAACAAACTATTTTAAGCTAACAAATAGGAAATAATTTTGTATTATTTTTTTATACATACATTGTGTATGTAGCAGTTGTTATTAAATGAATTCTGTATTTGTTTTCGATATATTTTTATTTTTGTCGTTTTTTGTTATTATTAAATACTTAATTGAATAAAAATCAAATTTTATTTAAAAAATACATACATAGTAGGAATATAATTGTTTTTTAATATTAAAATAAAAATGGTCTGTTTGAAAGGATTTTGGTCGGGTTTATAGACAAATGGCTGTACCTTCTTAATTTCATTTGAATGGGTCAAGCATTGAAGGTAATATTGACGTCTTTACAACACAAAAACAAACGCAAAATGAATGCTTGACGCATGCTCGTGGCATGTTGATGTGTACAGACTAGTCGACGAGCAAATTTAAATTTTTTCAATTTCTTGAGATTTGTGTGGTATGTCTACTGCGTTGCGCACGAATAAGTTAATATTTTTTCTGGTTATATATCGGGAAAATTCTATAATGAGTTGGTATTATTTTATTAATTAATTTTCAAGAACTAGGTAAAAGGTAAAAACAACTATAAGGTAGGTATTTTCATATACTTTAGTATGTATGTTTACAAATGAATTGTTATTTCTCTTTAACAGCCAAATATTCGTATATTTTGTTTTATCTTCTTATATTGTGTGTAAATAACTAAAACTTCAACTGCCTGTTGATGGTTTAAGTCTTGACTGTCCAAAATCTGTCCAGCTATCGAACGTTTTGCTGCTCGCACAAAATTATGGCTAGTCAAGACCGCCGCTACTCATGGTCGATTCATGTTCATACAGAGTTGTCTGAACAATAGCTTGCAGAACTCTGTTATGACATTACACAAAAAAACAAAAAGTATGTATGCGTGCGCTTGTAAGCAACCGTACATAAACTAACGATGGATTTACAAATGCAAGTAGTGGCATGCAATTGTTGTGTACGTATTGTCTCCGAAAAATCTTCGAAATAGTTGAATCTCATGCCATTCGTTATTGTATTTACACATGCAAGTGTAAGTTCATTTTTAAAATGTCATCGAAGCGTAAACTTCAGAACATTTTTTTACTTTTAAAATTAAAATTTTTTTTTATCAGGAAATGAGAAAGAACAATTTGGGAGGACAATGTCAAAGATTTAAATAGTTTGTTCAATAATCTGTTGGCTCAATTTTTATTCCATTTTAACTTTTTGTTTTCTTTTTAAAATAGAGTTACTGAGTTCACCATATAGGCATATTTTTGGGGAAACGATTTACATTTATTATTAATAGTAATACTTTATTATTATTACTAATATTATTGCTCTTTAATTAACAAACTTGATTTTTTTTATGCACAATTTAAGAAATAAATCATAGCAATGCATTTAAAAAGGTAGAACTTTAATTACAATTTAACCGTAATCCAGTAAATTTACATTTAATATTGAACAGGGTAATATTGTCTATCGTTTTGACATTTAGTGGCATGCAAATGCCAAATTTTCACTCGCATGTAATTTTAGCTGCCACTGGAGCTGCCATTGCGAAATATGTGAGTGGATTAGTAAAAATGTGTGAGTGTGTTGAGTTTTTCGAACTCGTAGTGGCATGTGTAAACGCTAGGTAAGCAAAAGAATCCATACAATCTCGATGAGAGACAAAAAACAATGCACAAAATGAACAGGAACATTACACGTATTCTTCAAACAGAAGACTACGAACAAATTTTTGTCTCGAATTTTGTCGGCGGTCTCTCAATGTGCGAACAAATTTTTGATTAGTCAAGACACAGTGTTGGGAATTTTTGTAATTATTGCAGGCATTTTGAATATGAATGCAAAATTATCTGGCAATCATGGATTGTATATTCTGTGCTGGCAACTTTATGGCTTTACCTGTGCACAAAACAATTTGACGCCATTAGTCGTTTACAAAAAATTTTTTTGTGAAAATTCGCGAAAACAATAGTTGGAATGTCTTTACAAACCTATGGCGATAAGCCAGTAGCTTTCCAGTTGGAGGAAGGAGGAGAATATTACTATGTTGGTTCAGAAGTTGGGAATTATTTGAGGCTCTTTCGTGGTATATTGTATAAAAAGTATCCCGGCATGACGAGAATTGTATTGACCAACGAAGAACGTAAACGTTTAGCAGATTCCGGTTTAAGTCCACATATATTAGCAAGTTCTGTGTCTCTTCTCAGAGCATGTGAAGTAGATGACATTATACAAGGGAATGATGAAAAGTAAATTACTAAATACTGAAAAATATTTTAATAACATGTTTTAATTGTATATTAGATATAAAGCGATTTCGGTAAACACATCTGATGCTCCTTTGCCACGTGAAAGCAAGTCAAAAAAACAGCCACAATACGTACCGACAATGCCTAATTCGAGTCATTTGGATGCGGTGCCACAAGCAACTCCCATAAACCGTAACAGAGTTCACATGAAAAAAGTTAGAACATTTCCCATGTGCTTTGATGATACTGATCCTACGACTAATTTTGAGAATGCTTCACAAAAGGAGTGTTTGGTTCCCATACGGTTAGATATGGAATTGGAAGGTCAAAAATTGCGCGATACTTTTACTTGGAATAAAAACGAATGTTTGATTACGCCTGAACAATTTGCAGAAGTTTTGTGCGATGACTTGGACCTTAATCCTATTCCGTTCGTACCAGCCATATTCCAAGCTATACGTCAACAAATCGAAGCATTTCCAAGTGAACCACCGATAATAGAGGAACGCTGCGATCAGCGGGTTATAATAAAATTGAATATACACGTCGGAAATACTTCTTTAGTGGATCAAATAGAATGGGATATGTCTGAAAAAAATAATAGTCCAGAGGAATTTGCTATTAAACTGTGCGCTGAATTAGGTCTAGGAGGTGAATTTGTGACTGCTATAGCCTACAGTATTCGTGGACAATTGTCCTGGCATTATCGTACTTATGCCTTTAGTGAAGCGCCACTTTCTACTGTCGATGTACCATTTCGCAGTCCCAGTGAAGCAGATGCTTGGGCACCATTTTTAGAGACTTTAACTGATGCTGAAATGGAAAAGAAAATTCGGGACCAAGATCGGAACACGAGGCGTATGCGGCGTTTGGCTAATACAACTCCCGGCTGGTAAATGAACGGAAAATACATTTGTATTTAATTTCAATAACATTAACAAATATAGAAACAAAAATAAAAACTATGTTACATATCGATACAATTAAAATTTTTATTATCATTTATACATACCTTAAAAGTAACGCACAGATCAACTGCAATAATTTTATACGAGTATCTTCAAAACTTAACTATCCGTTGTACTATCACCCTTATCTTGATCTTGTTCACCATCATAGAATTCATTTTTCGGTTCAACTATTTTATCTTCTTCGATTTGGGTATTTCTTACGTCCGGATCTTCCTTTTCCTCTTTTATAATACGTAATTCCTCCATGTCAGCTACATCAGGTGGAATTTGTACCATCTGAACACTAGGGGAATGTTGACACATTTTAAGATTTTCATAAACATGTTTGACAATTGCTTCTAAGTACTGTTTAGAGTTGGCATTTTCCTGTCGTGAATTAACTTCTGGATGCAATGTAAAATCCGGAGCGAAAAATTCCAAGTATTCCGTCATGGGCAATTCATTATTAATAGGTTCATCCACCAATAGTGAAGTTTCATGAGTCCAGCATCTAGCCACATTGCGAAGCGTGTATCCACCCCCACCAACTACCAATGTTGGTACATTAAATCCTTTGACAAATTCTACACATGCTCCATGGCCTCTAGTACTAAGCGAAAAACAACCTAGACGATCGCCAGCCAACGAATCTGCGCCGCATTGTAGAACTATTGCCGTAGGGCGATAAAAATCCATTACCGCTGATATTATAGGCTTGAAAACGTGAATATAACTTTGGTCGTCTATGCCTTCTTTAAGCGGCACATTTACGCTGTAGTAACGACCCGATTCTGCTCCAATTTCATACATATCTCCAGTCCCCGGAAAGAAATAATTGCCATATTTGTGGAAAGATGCCGTCATAACACGGTCGGTAAGATAAAAGGCCTCTTGCACACCGTCGCCATGATGAACATCAATATCTATATACAGAACACGTGGATTGTATTTAAGCAATTCTAATATGCCTATAACAATATCATTGACATAGCAAAATCCAGATGCTTCGAATTTTTTCGCGTGATGCAGGCCACCGGACCAATTAATGCAAATGTCGCTGTGACTGTGATTTAATTTCTGCGCTCCTTCTAATGAGGCACCAGTATACATGGAGCAAAACTCAAAAAGACCATCGAAGACTGGACAATCCTCACCAACACTAAAATGCGATAGATATTTTGTATAACCCACAGCTAAAAGTGCGAGTTTTTTAAGTTAATGTTTTGGAAATGAGATAAAACACTTACAATTGCAATGAATGTTTTGAGGTGTTACTTGTTGCAAAAACTCTATATATTCCTCACTATGGAATCGTAACATATCCTGCGCACTAGCTCTGAAATAATTTGTTAAGGTTACAACCGTCTTTATTTGAATTTTCTATACTTACTTATAAGGTCTATAAATTTTCATTTTCCTATGCAATCCGTAATTCATAACTAAACTATGGGTGACCGACAAGCGATGTGGCTTCATAGGATGACCGGGACCATAGTGAAAATTACCCACATCTGGGTTATAAAAATAGGAAACACGTCGTTTACTCATATTTACTTTTTGAAACTTTTAAATTCCTTCAACTACAAGGCGCCGAGAAAATAATTGTTTTATAAACAACACAATTACCAAAACTACAACCACAATCAACAAACGTCTCGTGAGTGAAAAATCTAAATCACACAAACTCATCACTTAGATAAATACATAGAAAAATTTTTGTTACTTTTTGTGCAATGTAGTTAGTTAATTTATCCAGCACTTAAATTAATTATAACATCTAAGGAAAATTTGGTTCATTTGTACTTGGTACAATCAAAAACAATCCAGTAATATATATTGTGTCCAGAGCGAAGTCGAGCCGTTGTAAACCGGCGAAGTTTATCGCTTAACTGTGCCGCCGCCGAAACATCACACTTCATTCAGTGCGTAGCGGCATAGGAGCTGCAGTGTATTCTACTGGTGTATAATAAAAATGTTAGCTTTTACTGTATATAAAAATTGTTATATAAAATACAATTTTTATTTGTTTACAATTTTTATTTTATTTATTTACTTAATTAATAATATTAGTTCCACAAATTTACGTAAAGTAATAATTGAATAAGTATGCATGGCGTCTTGACTAGCCATAAATCTGTTTAGCCATCGCACATTTTGCTGCTTGCACAGCAATTCGTATTCAAACAGAGTTATCCGAAAAATAGTTCCCACAACTCTGTTATGACATTACACAAAGAAAATACACAGGCAAAATAAAAAGTATGTATGCGTGCGTGCGCTCGTTTGTAAACACCCGTACATAAACTATGCAAAAGAATCCATACAATCTCGATGAGAGACAAAGACTATGCACAAACTGAACAGGAACATCTATACGTACTCTTCAAACAGAAGACTACGAACAAATTTTTGTCTCGTATTTTGCCGGCGCTCTCTCAACGTGCGAACAAATGTATGGGTAGTGAAGTGCCTTTGCCACCGCCGCCAAAAACTTCAAGTCGGCTTTGTCTTTTGCTGGGACCTGTAAAGGCGAATACATAACAGATGGCCTTAGCAAAGGCGAATTTACTACAAGGTGGTGCAATACACATTGATTACATTACAATACTAGCCATAGATATTTTCGCATATTGAGAGAGCCTATCTAAAATAAAGAGAGAAACTGTGTTCGTGGTCTTCTGTTTAAAGAATTCATATAGATGTTCATGTTCAGTTTGAGAATAATTTTTTTAGCATAGCTTATGACGTGTGGGTGGTTACAGACGAGCGCACACACATACATACTTTTTACTTTGCCCGTGTATTTTTTTTGTGTAATAATGAGTTGTTGCGAACAATTGTTGGAAGAACTTTGTTTGAACCTGAAGCGACAATGAACGGATACAATCTTGACTAGCCGAATCGCTGCGCAAGTAACAAAATGTGCGATTTGGCTGGACAGATTTATGGCTAGTCAAGACGCGATGGTCATGCTCTTTGGTTATACTTGAGTACTAAACGTTTCAGTAATACGTTGTTGGTGTTAAATATGCCGTGGTTTAGAACATTACCAGCTATTGATATAATCCATGTGAATGAGTTAAAGCAGTAACATCTTTTTAGTTAGAATAAATTTTTTTTTTTAATTTTTTTGAGCAGTTGATCAGTGACCGTGTTTGACTACAGACGTACGTCAACAGTGAACAGTTACTAATAACAAAGACATAACGAAAAATAAAAACAGTATAATATACTGTGTGAAAAAAACAACAAATAGTGCATGGTTAAACTGGGTTGAACAATTGATTGTGAGTGTATGAGCGCACCAAATATTAATGAAAAAAATATAAAAGGTAATAACAACAATGCTTATTATTCTTTTACTTATACAAATGCTAATAATGCAATGAACAATACAAATAATAAAAAAAAGATGACAGTGTTTTTTAAGCGCCAGGCCAATTGACCGAACGCGTTCTTTATCCGGAAAGTTTAACTTATCTCAGCAAATAACAACACCAGAAGAAATTACAATTCAAAGAAAAACAATTCAGGTACCATATCAAAAATAGTACAACAAACCAACGAAACAGGTAATTTAAAAAATCCCGTAAAAAAAGTGCAAAGAGGTATGGATCGTTATATAACCATAACCAAAAGGAAGGCCAGTCCTAAGTCTTCGCAGCAAGAGCGCACTGCTAAACAATATAAAAGCTCCCCAAGTACTGTAATGCCGGTAAGCGAAAACAGATTCTCTGATGATGAAGCTGAACCCGCTGTCAGGGAGCAAAAACCTCCCCCGATTTACTTGCGCGAGCAACCATCTCACGAAATTGTTAATATGTTGTCTCAGCTTGTTGGTAAGGAAAGCTTTTATGTAGCTTCTATACGAAGAGGTCAAATTCAAGAAACAAAGATCCAAGCTCACACTGAGAAGAATTATCGCCTTATCGCAAGTCGCCTCGATGCAGATAATAAGAGCTATTATATGTATCAACTCAAAAGTGCTAAAGGTTTGATTGTCATCGTAAAGGGCATTGACAGTTCAGTGCCATAGAGGTGGTAGGTTATGTCAGTGCACAATATTCTAAATAATAATAAAGTTCCCCAAACTATGCATCGTGTTGAAATCGTATTTAACGCATCTCTGCTTAAATCAAAAAACTCAGTTCATCCTATATACAATTTGCGTTACCTTTTGAACAGAAGAATAACGGTGGAAGAGCCTCTAAAACGTAATGGTACCCGCCAGTGTACTAACTGCCAGGAATTCGGACACACGAAAACCTACTGCAAGCTACCATCCGTATCGCGTTGTTTGCGGTGATGCGCACCGGTCTTTGGAATGTACTTCTTCCAAAACCGACCCCAAAGTAAAAAAAATGCAGCAACTGTGGTGAACACCACACAGCAAATTACAGGGGCTGCAAAGTCTTTCAACATGTAAAAAATAATGCGAAGGTCGTACGTAAACCTGAATATGAGCAATATAAGTCTTCCCAATTTCATCGGCTTCATGCTGGTTCTATTGCTAGCACACAAGCTACACAGCCACACACTAAACTAAACTATTCGTATGCACAAACATTGAGAAATGATTTACCTAATGCGAATGCCAAAAGTTCTAATGCGCATAAACATTCATATGCCCACGTCCTTAAAGAGGGTGCACAGACACCCCTCACTACCAATTCGAGCTCAATCGATAATTTAATACAAACAATGAATAATTTCATGACAACTATGCAGGGTATGTTTCAGGAAATGATGCGAACCCAAAACATGCTTCTGCAAGTTCTGCAAAAAATGAACCAGTTAAAAATATGCTTCTGGAATGCTAACGTGCTCTCCCAACATAAATATGAAGTAGAACACTTCCTGCTAGCACATGATATAGACATACTGTTAGTTTCTGAAACTCACTTCACTATAAAAAACTGCTTTAGAATTGATGGGTATTTTATATATGATACCAAACACCCAAGCGAAAGGGCATGTGGTGGGACTGCTATTATAGTCCGAAAAAACGTACTTAAGTCATTTTCCATTGCCTGAATTCAGGGAAGACTTTTTGCAAGCCACGACTATAAATCTTACTGATTTTAAATTTGTAGCCTCGTCAGTGTATTGCCCGCCTAGGCATAAAATTGAACACCATGAATTTGCCAGGTTCTTTGCTACGCTAGGACAAAAATTTATTGCCGCTGGCGATTACAATGCAAAGCACACATATTGGGGATCCAAACTCCTTAGCCCTAGAGGTAGGCAGTTGTATTATACAGTTCAAGCGAACAAGCTGGACGTCGTATCTGCCGGTAAATCCATCTATTGGCCCACATACTTTAATAAGTTGCTAGACCTTATTGATTTTGCTATAGTAGTTTCTACCCGAACAGAAACACGAACTGGTTAAAATATAAAATGTATGTAAGCTCTCACTTATCTTTGAACATCCCACTGAGAAATCCAGCTGATACTCAAGCAGCTGTAGATCATTTTACAGACGTCGTGACTGCCGCAGCCATAGCTGCAACGCCAACAAAGCCATCAGCTAAAATATATCGTACCAGGCAACAGCAGCTATTCAGATGCTCGTCATTGAGAAAAGAAGACTAAGAAGACAATGGCAAAATAGTCGTTCTCCACACATAAAAATACAAATGAACTTATGCCAGAAGCACGAATTCGCTATCGACAACTTTTTAAAAAAGTTCCATCCAATGAAAAATACGGATTATAGTCTGTGGAATGTTGTAAAGCACTTACAATGTCCTATTGCTTACGAATCCCCACCCAAATGCGTTCGCAAATCACTTAGAGAAGGTTTTCGCACCACATGATATAAGTAATTCCACTACTCCAATTATTAGTGACACCGTGAATGATCCAAGAAAATTTCGGTTGTCTTCTTTAAACTCGACAATTAAAAATACGAATATGAAGAAATCACCTGGACCTGATCGTATAACAGGATCAATGACAAAAAACTTACCTAATTCAACTGCAAGAATTCTACTTTACATATTTAATGCCATGTTGCGCGTCGGCTTCTTCCCATGATCTTGGAAGATGTCTGAAATTGTTATGATCCCGAAACCGGAAAGGACTCAAGCCAGATTACATCCTACAAGCCTATTAGCCTACTGTCAGTTTTGTCAAAGATATTTGAAAAATTATTCGTATCGAGTGTAACTCCTTTTCTAAATGAACAAAACGTTATCCCAGATCATCAGTTTGGTTTTCGAGCAAGGCATAGTACGATTGAACAAGTCCATAGAATCGTTACCATTATTAGATCGGCTTTTGAAAGAAAGCAATACTGTTCAGCTTTATTTATAGACATTTCCCATGCATTTGATGAAGTCTACCATGATGGGCTACTTACTAAAATAGCTCGGGTTCTACCTGAAAACACTATTTGTCAGATAGAACTTTTAAGGTAAGGTCAAAGGATCAGCTTTCCAGTAATGATCCAAAGGATACGTCTGAAAAACTGCAGTCCCATATTCATAAGCTAGAAGACTGGCTAAAACAGTGGAGAATAAAGGTAAATCCATCGAAATGTGCTCATGTAACGTTTTCCCTTAGAAGGCAAAATTGTCCACCAATCACAATAACTAATACCACGGTTCCAGCGGAAACGCACGTTAAATATTTCGGTATCCACCTAGATCGGCGCCTAACTTGGTCCCGTCAGATTGAGGCAAAAATAACGTCCATAAAGCTTCGAACAAATCAACTACATTGGCTAATAAGTCCTAATTCAACTTTGGCTTTGGAATATAAAGTCTTTTTCTACAAATCCGTTATAAAGTCAATATGGTCATATGGTATTCAGCTGTGGGGTACTGCCTGTGCATCAAACATCCAGAAGTTACAGAGAAGACAGTCTAGGATTTTACGTCTTATCGTATGTGCCCCCTGGTACATAAAAAATGAAAATATACATAGGGATCTCAAAGTTCCCACTATCCACAAAGAAGTTAAAACCTACACGTCCAAATACGTAAACAAACTAGTCGCACATCCCCACACTCTAGCACGCAATTTATTGCAATTTGACGGCCACCAGAGACTAAAAAGAACTGACACATTGAGCCTGGCGAGGCGGCTCTCTCTACACAATAGAAGATAGATTTTTAAGATTTGAATACAAAAAATTAGTTACTACATTGGTAATAACTAGTAAATAATAATTTAGAAGCAAGATTTGAGCACTTATTGTGAATTTCTTTTAGTAGAAGGATTCAATAAAATGAAATATAAGTATTAAAAAAAGTTTCTTTGAATTTGTCAGCTTAAGTAAAATTTCGTCATGCCATCGAAATGGGACGAGTTTATAGATTAAAAATAATAAACAAGTCAAAGATAATATTCTTGGGAATTAAGTAATATTTGAATGAAAAATTACGCTATCATATTCATTTCACAAATGCGTAGCGAAATATTAAAGATAATAAATAAATTATTCTATAAAAATAATTTTATAAACACCTAGAGCGAAAAATTAATTAATTAAAATTAAAATAAATAAATATAATAAAGTTTAATAACTTTATTTATTTTCGGTTCTTTGCAATTTTGTCAGTTTTTGTTTGCATTCGTTGCTGTAATATTTTTGTATCTCATATTGTAGAACTTCTATTACAAACATCTCAGAAAAAAGCCATATAACAACAACTCCGCTCAGCTATTGACATAAAGCACACAACTATAACACGGAGCTGTTGAGCTAAAGAGCCATTGAGCGAAGAGATCTCAGGCAAAAAGCCATTTAAGAAGAACTCCACTTAGCTACTGATGCAAAGTTATCAACGGAATCATTAAACTAACTGATCCAACCAGTTCAGTCAAGTGAACTGAACTAAAAAGAGCGCCCGCCTACTTCAGAGCTGATAAACCCAACACTACCAAAGATCTAGCAATGCGATCAGTTCCGGGCGATTTGTTTACATCAATATTTTTAATTGGCTCGAGTTTCTGGTCCAGATATGATTTTCAAGTCTCAATGTTGATTCGTAGGCAACAGGAGATTTCATATGCCTCACAGCTTTCCATAAGCTATAGTTGTGTTCTTCGTTGGAACCAAATTATTTAAATAATGCGCCTGTTCGATCTTTTGCTTCTGCCTCAATTTACAACTTAGTACAGTTTGGCACAATTTGAGTTGTACATTTAAATCTGGGGAACGTGCCTCCTCAGTCTTCTTTTTTCCCGAACAAGGGTCTGAAGGCAAATATGTTGGCTTTGTGTGAGATTTGTTTGTTTTTGACAACCGTGTTATATATTTGCCTTCCTCTAGCACCTATAAGTCTAGAACCCCAATACGTATGTTTGGCATTATAATCGCTGCAAAAAACTTTTGCCCCAATGTAGAAAAAAATCTGGAAAACTGATTTTCTTCGATTTTATGTCCAGTATATATGGATGGTATTGTTACTTTAAGGTGTGGCCTGTATAAAATCTTTTTTGAATTCTCGCATTACGATGTTCCTTGTTTTTAAAACTCACATATTCTCAATCTTTATCAAATTAACTATAAAGTCTAGGATTTATTACTTCCAGGGCCTCACCAACCGAATTCCTCTAAAAACCGAAATTTCACAAAAAAGTTCACAACAAATTCACCATTTTTCGAAAAACTCAAAAAAAAAATTGTGAATATTTACCACAAAAATTTAAATTTTACCATTTGTCGTCGAAAAAGTTGAGAAATTACAAAAAATCAACATTTTATGCATAACGTCGATTGTTTAACAAACATATAAAACCCAAAATAAAAATTCACCAAAAGTGGTGAATTCCTAAAAAATAAAAAATTAAGCAGAAAATTAAAAATATACCAATATAATTAGAAATCATAAATTTTATCAAAAACTTCAATTAATCTGAAAAATGAAAACAAAACAACGAAATTTTATAATTAAAAAATTTTTCATTAAAAAGTATTACAATATTCCAAAAAACCGAAATTTAATAAAATACCGAAACTGCACAAATATTGCAAACAATTCGAAATTTTGCCAAAATTTTGAATTCACGACAAATTCGAAAATTCACTATAAAATCGCAAATTGGAATAAAAAAAATTTAAAAGCTAAAAAATCAATATTAAACAAAAATCGACATTTTACCATATATGGAACATATTAACATTTCACCACGAAAACTTTAATTTCACCTATTTTTTTTACAAGAAACCGACATTAACAAAATTTAATATTTTACAAAATTTTAACAAAACCTATGTTGAACAAAAATAATAAAAAAAAATAAAATTTCATCACAACTGGGGAATTTAGTGAAAAATTTTACCAAAAATCTAAATTAATCTGAAAATAAAATACAAACAATATTTCACCATAATTTGGATATTTAATTTTAAATAACAAAATTAAAAAAAAACAAAATGTGAAAAAAGCAAAATTACACAAAAAAATAACGAAATCGCTCTAATTTAAAATTCACCGAAAATTCGAATATATATTATAAACCGAAAAACTGGAATTAGGAAATTTAATTGCTACAATTTAATTGCATAGCAAACAGAAATTTTACCAAAAATACCACAAAAACAAAAATTTGCAAATTTTTCCAAAATTAAAAAAAAAAATTGAAAACTTTAGAATTGATATTCTTTTACACAATTACATACAAAATTGCTTAATTTACCACAAATCGAGACATTTACACAAGCAACTTTTACCAAAAAAATTTTTAAACTATAAAAAATATAAAATTGCAATATAAATTTAAAATTTAAAAACTCTTCACACAACCAAACTATAGTCTAAAAATGTATAAATTAGCAAAATTTTTCAAAAAAGCAAAGTTCAAAGCAAACCGAAATTGCACCAAAAAATTGCTAATAATTTAAAATTTGGCAACATTATTACACACTAAAACTGGAATAAAACAAAATAATTCCAAATATGCCACAAAAACCAAAATTCAACAATTTTAAAAATTTCAAAACTAAATTTCAAATCCACCAACATTTTCCAAGAAATCAATACTTAATGAAAACAATTTGCAATTTGAATAAAACCGATGTTACGCAAGTTCTAAAAGATCTATTTCTTACAAATAACGTAATTTGCACAAATAAATAACCAAAAAAAAACTTCACCAAATTTTAAAATTTACTCTAAATTTCGCTATCATCACCAAAAAATCGAGAATTTATCATTCAGAGAAAAAAAAAACACACGATCCAAAATGTTTATATTAAGACGAAAGAAGAGTTTAAATGAAAAAAAAATACAACTAAAACCGGTGGCCAAAATAAATTATATCAAGCAAATTTTTTACACCACGAAAACCCTGTAGTGGTTCATACTTTTGCGAAGGGTATATACATAAGATTTGGCATAGCCGCATATACTGCTCTTGTTAAGAGTGAAGTGGGTTTCAAACACCAGGATTGCATCGACTTCCTGTATTCGCAGAAAATATTCTAATCTAGTTTGTGCTGGGAGAGGCTTTTTGCGTTCCAGTAGCGTAGTTTACGAAATATAACTGTTTTAAGTCCAGGAAAGTTTGAAAATAATGTAGTATTTTGGTAACTTATAAAACATTTGTATAATATTTAGAATCATTGCTTTATGTTGATAAACGAGAAAAAAATTGTTAGCCCTCGTTGTCACATTCAAACGCAAGTGCAAAACAATTAATACACTAATACACTCACACTTTGCACTGAGCTTACAATGAAATATTGAAACAAGTGCATTTTTGACAATTGATGAAAGTAAACCGACAAAACGAAAAACTGTGTTGCCCAGTACAGAGTTTTTTTAAATTAAATTACTAGTACTTGTTGCAATAGGAGTTACCCACCGTTGCCACATGCAAGTCATTACATGCAACTTGTGTATACGTATTAGCAACGAAAATAACGAGAATCGTTGGAAAAACACAACATGTTTTTGACTGGCTACACTGCACAGTGCAAGTTCATTTTTAAAACGGTTAAGCGATAGTCAAATAAAGTATTTGGCTCTGAGTAAATAAATAATTTTGTTTTAACATTGAACTTGTTTTTAAATGTATAAATCTATACCGTAGCACAAGCAATCTTTGATTAAAAAATTTATGTGTACAATCAAAAGTGGTTTCCTTGGTAATGAACCCCTTGTTTCGATTTGTTATGTATGTACACGACGGCTCGGTTTTAAAGTTAAACTAAAACTTTTCAGTGGTTATAAAGGCGCCTTTTAGATGTAAGTTCAAAGTTAATTTGTACGTGTTTATAAAGCAAATGTAAAGATATTTTTACGTTTAATATTTTTAAACGTGGTTATGTACTCCAATAATACTCATAATAGCCGGCAGAATTTTATACTTACACACTGTTACTTTATTTAACACTTAAGTTAACACAACGATTACTTCTTGTCTAGTTTCTAAAAACGTGAAGAATATGCAGAATCCAGTAGATACTTCTTTTGATATAAACATCTCTTCTGCTGTTTTATTAGGATGTTTGTTTTTGTAGCTACTGTTTGCTTTATTACTTATGGTGGTGGTTTCTTTGCGTTGTTTTTGTTTACCGGTACTAATTAATTCTTGGCATTCCTCTTTACGTGTTGTTATTATGTCCTTGTTGTTGTTCTATGTGTCTTCACTTTCCTGGTAACTTGCCTGAGCTTATATGTTTTGTTGCTGTTACAGCGCAGCGCTGTCTGTACAGTGAGTGCCAAAAGTGTTCGTACTCCTTAATTCTGGAACATTCTTTACAGAGTGCGACAAGTATTCATACCACTCAGGCAAGAATAGTTGTTCACACTTGTCTTCGTTACAATATGTACATGTACATCTCTCTAGGTACGGTTTCATATTGAATACTTGGCAATACTGTACTACTAATAATTTGCTAGAAGTCATAGTGTAATAAGTCTGCAAAGTGAATACATAGGGGCAACAAATACAATAATAGAACAAAAACAGGCATTTTTGCCTGTGTAAAAGTGGAGAACGCTTGTAAAAATCAAATCACTTAAATAAAATAAGAGGCAGAAAAAGTAAAACATAAAATAAAAAGTGAGAAACATAAAAACATAAAACATTTCATAAAAATGTAAAAACTTGCAACAAAAAATCCAAAATTTAAATTCTTGAAACTTAAATCACAAAAGCTTGATAAATGTAAAATTTTTTAGGATTTAAAAAAAAAAAATTCAAATGAAACAATGTTTCCTGTTACACACACAAGTATAAAATACGCTTGCAATAAATGTAAACAAAACAGAATTTGATGTTGTCTCCGTTACAATTTCCCCAATTGTCCTTGCCGCTACCAATATAGCATAAATTTTCGTCTGTCGCTTATCCTTAGTGAGCGTTAAAGGTCTAGATCCTCGGAAAAGATACCCAATACAGTCTCTGTGCTTGCATAGAAGCCATCCGTAAAAATCGAAACTGCGTTTTAATTGCGGGGGGTGTGATCCAATATTGCACCAGTGACTGCGAGACTCGCTAACCTTTGCACTTTATCTTGCAGAGAGATGTGCACTTTTATGTCCGCCACTTTCCACGAGACAAGTGATCCATAGGTGCGAATAGGTCTAATCATAGTCGTGTACATCTAATGTACCATGTACGGGTTGAGTCCCCATCTCCTTCCAAAGGTCGTTTTGCACGCATAGAATGCACATTCACGTTGAAAACCGTCCTCTAAATCCGTGAAGACCGCTAATACATACTCCTTCCTGTCACGTGTGTCCTCTATCGTGCCAACTACGTAGTGCAGTGCTGTTTTGACTGAACTTCCCTTTATATATGCGTGTTGTGCTCTACGCAAGTTATTTTACGAACTTACTGCTCACCCTAGCTTCGTCTAATATGGAATCCGCCACTACTGTACTATACTCACAACATCGAATGATACAGTAATCGAAAGCGCATGCTTTTGTAAATGGTATATAAGGTCCGGCAAGCCAGGTGTAAAATATGATTATCTAGATATTGAAGCAATGTATAAGTTATCTCCCAAGAGGTAGCACTTAATCACGAAAATCCGTTGCTGGCTTATGGAAGATTTGTTTAGGGTTTAAAAAGTACATATTTAATTTATGTACGTTACATCATAATGGGTTATAAATAAAAATAACATAATACTTTTGTAACATTTTTTATAATAAAAAACAAACAATTAGTTTATGTCCACTGACAAAAACAAAGGCTTTCAAATTTTCCTACAGATAGTGTTGAATTTTTTTTTTATGGCGCTGAAGCGTGATAGCAAGTCGACTCGCTAAAATTTCTGTTTTTTTAGAAACATTGGGTATAGAGAGAAAACTTAAATTGAGAGTATCATGTATTTTAACAACAAATTTTAATTTAAACTTGGCCTGGGTTAAAAATTCGTAAATTCAATTAAGTAGCGGCAGATGTGGAAGGAGAATTTAAAAATCTGTACAAAGTACAAATAACGTCCTCATAATACAAATCCATACGTATATACCTGCAGAACCTTTGTTCTAACTAACAAATATATGTATAAATTCTACGCAGGGAAAATTCACAGGCATGCGCAAATTCATTCACTTACCCAATGTTCCCACTTAATAGTCCTCTTTAATCCACTTGAATTGTTTAATGAAAAAACTTTTGATTTTTTGAATTGTTCTGGATGAGTGTTAAAAAGAGTCTTTCCTTTTAGTGGATCAATACGGATTAAAGTTTATAGAGCACAAGAGAAACAGTAAAAAAAAGTTTATTAAGTTTGGGTAAGTGAAGGTAAAAGTGATGGAGGGTATAGAGTGAGAGAAAGATTTGTATCATAAAAAATTAGAATTTTCGCCTTTTATCTGAAAAAAGTTCTCAATAGAATTATAAAAACTTTTACGCAGTTACAATCAATTAAAGGTTGAAAGTTGTAGCTCTTGAACAATGTGCTGACACAGTTTAACTAGAAATATATTAAGCCCGTTTTATTTTGTCGCACAAGTAATATGATTTGTCAAAGTGGAATATTACAAAGTGGTATAGTGTAAACGTAATATGGTAGGAAACTGTTGAGTATTGGGAGAGAATACGGATGAAATTTTCTACACGTTTGCAAATTTTAAAGAAAACTAATTAAAAATTATATACATATGTATAATTGATTTGCAATCATCTTTTCTTGATTCAAAAATTATTTAAAAATTTTTTTTTTTAAATACGATTCCTGTTTTGTAATACTTTCCGTCTACAAAATCTAATGGTAATGAAATTTGAAAATATGTAGAGACGTTAGTTAATATATTACAGGGGCTTCATAAACATATCTTATCGAAATAAATGTTATAAAATGAAAATTTCAACAAATAAGATGCATAGCGAAATCATGCTCTCCTCGTGGTGGCGGGTGGTAACAAGTTTCTGTCTCTGAAAAGAATCTGGCTAAACAATTCGAGTGGAGGAAAGTTCACACTCTCTTATAAAAAACTCTCTGATCCACGGTGGAACAGTATACGCCAGGGATGCGTTGCCTAGAGGCTGATTGGTCTCTAGTATGGAAACTCTAATTTTAAAACATACTTACCCGTACATATAAAGCGCTGCGTGGGATGACACCTTTTTCAGAATTGCAGTCATGTATCAGAAAGCCTCGCAAGAGGCGGAGAGGTTATTTCGTGAAGAAACGGTTTTAATTGGTAAAGGGAGGAATCCGGAAGAGATACACAAAAATGCCTCGCGAGAAGTGAACAGGTCAATATTTAAAGATATTTCTAAGGCGTTGGTCCGTGAGATTCCTATAGAAATTAACAATGAAAGGTGGAGAGGTTAATCTCTATAGGAACTCTGGTGTTTATTGCAAATAGAGGAATTCTGAAGATGAACATGAAGACCTCGCAAGGGGTGGACGGGTTAGTCCCCAAAAATACTGCTGAGGATGAGGCTGAAACAGTAGCGCACATTGCGTGTGAATGTCCATGGTGGACAATTGTTAAATGTGAATGCCATAGTATACCTAAGCCTTAGATATATGCTAGCAATTACAAAAGACTCTGTGATGAGAAATAAGTCCGAGAGTCACTAGTCGACTGTCTGAAATCAATACAATCAAGAGTAAATGCTAGTGGTAGCGCGAGACGCGAGTAAGAGTAAGGTAGTCTTAAATTACAAATGAGTTGCTTGAAATCAATTCATGGGAAGAAGATGGTCGAAAAGGGACTCATAAAGTTAGTGGTCTGCTTCGATACCACCCCTACATTAATCATAATATATCGTTTAGTGATGACTCTTTTTAATGTGAGTCACGAAGTTACCCCAAGCTATCTACAAGCGTCCCACACACAAAATGAGAGAATAAATAATTCATTGCTATTCTTTTCCAAAGTAGCACGAGTTTTATTTCAATTTTGGTAACTTCAAGCAAATTTTAAATTAAAAACTTCGAATTGCAAATTTAAGTTTTGCTTTTCTTTTATACTACAATTACGACCATTTTCTATTTTAAATTTATTTTTTATCAATATTGTTTTGAGTATCCTTTGCTTTTCATAAAAATTATACTTTTACTGACAGTTTTACACCAATACAAACAAAGACTTAACTAATTCATTAAAAAAAAAAATTTAAATATAAGAGAAAAGTGGTTGCGCAAACCAATAGTCAATTAAATAAGAAATATTGTATGGCAGAGAAATGTTACTAAATAAATTGGCATTTGTGGTTAAATCAAAAAAGGACTATTAAATGTAAATAAAACTACTGTTGTCATTTACATTTTTATATATTCAAGGGAACGAATTTGTATTTTTTGTGTTTTATGAATGTTTATAAAAATTCTTGATTCATTAAAAAGAATATATATGTACATGATCGTATCGCCACCTAAAATCCAAAAGGCCGTAGCTAACAAAAAATTCAAAATCTACGATTTAATTGTTTATCAACAAGATTTCATACGTATATACTTATAAATGTCCAAAAAGATCGGATCTATCAAAGGCGTAACTGCGATGTAATAGAATATGTTTGTTGTCATGCATTGACATGTACATATTATACAGACAATTTAATCTTAGGTGAATCAGATGGCACCCTTGTTGCATTCACACTTGGCTCATGTACTATAAACTGCTTAAAAGGTGCGATTATAAAGTCGGTAATTATTAATCGCATAATTATGAATTTTCGTTAAATGTTCAAAAAGACATAACCATTGAAGGTAAATATATTACGTGAGACAATCAAATACAGTGTAATTCAACTCATTCCCTTATTCAAATAAAAATCAACAATATTCCAACCAATTTGCCATCAGAAGTAGCTGATTTGATTAAGGAATCACGAAAGTTCACCATATCTATTATAAATATTGCCATCATTAAGCCAGTCTTTCTAAGCGCTATGTTTTCATACGAACAGGAAATTTCAACACACCTTTTAAATATCAACAAAAATGAATTACTAACTTTCAGAAGTTGTGACATATAGTATTCCTACTTGCCAGGGATGTATGGCCAAGAGGGTGGTTGGTCTCTAGTATGCGACATATGAATAGCAGTCGATTTCCAGTTTTATTTATAGGTTTACCCGTGGATATTGAGCTCTGTTTTCTGCAATACTTGTGGAATTTATAAATTATATGAATTATCTGAAGGAACTCCAGTTTTAATTGGTCAAGCTAGGAATATATATATATATATATATATATATATATATATGTGTGTGTATATATTCTAAAGTTCAGGAAAAACATCAGGAGAAACATCTGATTTGTGGTCATCAAAGATAGATATGAGATTTTGCCGCGACGTACACAACAAAAAAAGTAAAGTGTGTGTTTACAGTTGAGGCGTTGAGAGAAATAACACACCAACTCATCTATGTACATATTTGACATATGTACAGTGGGATTTTATTTACAATATGTTATTTACGTAAGTATGTACATATATAGAAATTTTTGGAAACTAATTACTATGAATTAACATTTTTAATCGTATATATATTCTATATGTTCGAATTTGTGACCATGATATGACAATACACGTAGTAGATGCACGGTTACCCGGCTCTAGACACGATGCTTTTATATGGAATATTAGTAGCGTTAAACATCATATCCTTAGGAACTATGAGTCAGGAGAACGGACAGCAAAATTATTGGGCGATTGTGGATATGATATTGAGCCTTTTTTTATTAACTCCATACAGAGATCCACGCTACAACTCAAGAGAGTATAAATTCAAATTTGGCTCACTCATCGGCCCTTAATATTATGAATCGAACAATAAAAAGCCGATTTCGCTCACTTAACATTACCATCCTGAAAAAGTTGTGAAAATTTTGCTGTGCGCTTCACAACATATGCAGAAGATACAACGTGCAAAACAACGAAGTCGACATAGCTGTCTTTATCATCAAATGAAAGTGAAGATGATGTTCATTAGCATCCAATTCATCTCTACCAAGTGAAGGTCAGTGAATCAGAGACGAAATTGCCAACTCCTTATAAAAAATTTTTACAAAATTACATAAAAATTATAAAAACAAAATAGAAGTTGTAAATATTTCATACATAAGTATAACAAAAAGGAAAATTCAAACTTTAAAAACTTATCTAACACGTTAAAAACTTATATCTAAAGGCGCATTTTATTCTTTTCGCATTCAAATTTCATATTTACGTTTTTAATATAAAATTTACTTACATTTATACAAAATATCGAATTGTAAGACGGAAACAAAAGCGCGCAAATAAAATCTGTTAGTTGTTAGCTGCTTGGTTTCTTCCAATAGAAAACCCGATAATATTGGTTTCTGTGACACCTAAAACCAACACTAATTCTAGTACGAACATAAAACCGATAACATTGGAATTCATGACACCAAGTTATCTGTTTTGTCGTTTTCAAAACCAATTCCAATAATATTGGTTTCCATGCTTTAGAGGCATGAACCAGGACATTTCTCAAACAGTGGCGTAGCGAGCATAAGTAGGGCCCGGTGCATGACACTTTGTTGGCGCCGCCTCTGATCACAGTTACAGTAGTTTTATGCAGCTTTTTTTCTTTAAAACTTAATAGCAATTTTTTACGAACTTTATTTATGTCTTCTTTTTAATTTCTTATATTTTTATTTGCTTGTCTGTAATTTTAACTTACTCTACTAAAACGCAATAAAGAATTATTTGGGTTGAACTCCTATATTTACATATGCTCATATGTAGTTGTAGATACGAGTATGTAGTAGTAAATAAAAACAATTTAATTTCTAAAGATTGGCGCCCCTCTGCGAGTAGCGCCCGGTGCATGATGGCACTTCAGAAAAATGTTAACAGGGTACATTTATTGGTATTTTCATCTTCTTGTGGCTTATGCCACTCTTGCACTCATCGTCTCAGTTACATATCGCCAAGTTCACAGTGTCTATATTCGACGAAACCATTCGCTCTGTGTTTACCCCGTCATAACTTTGCTTCCTTTAATCATAAAGTAATGAAACTGAAAACATAAGGAGTCCACGAATAGGTAACCTCATAGGACCAAGTTCTTCATACCATCCCATTTCTACGCAACTCGCTAGTTTGGAATTTTTTTTAAACTTTTTAGTATGGAAAATATGTCACCAAATTAGCAAGTTGCCTAGAAATCGGATGGTATTGTACACATGACGAACTTGGACCTCATTTTGATATCAGTACTTTTTACGGCCGATTGATTATTTATTACTTTTTTATTAAAATCAAACTTGCCTCTGGTTTTTAAGCCTTCTTCTAAAATTTGACTTAAATAATTTAATAAATTGATAATGTTTTTTCTTTCTCGTGTAAAGAACTAAAAAGTGTGATCATGGCCTTTAGCATTTTAGGAGACGATATGAACATACATATACATGTATTTAAAACAATATTAATTTGGCTCGTACAAATGCAAACGGCACTTGATTTTCTTGGCTAACGACGTTGGCGTCTCTTGTTTGAAAAATCTCCATACACTTCATTTCCGGTTTGTCCGCATCTCTTGGCTGGTTATTGCATAATTTCCGTTTACACAAACCATCTTTTTTATTTTATGAGCATACGCAAGAAATGTCTATGTTTCAGTTTAAAGTCGGATGTGTAAAAATGCCGTCGCCGACAATTCATTGCTCTTGCACGCTGCAAGATCTGATCCATGGTTTCCCGAAGCTGGGAGCCTTCTACGTGTTTCGTCGACATGTATGTATAGTAAGATCCTTGGATATATACTATATATGAAAACCTTGAAGTTCAAGATGTTGGGTTTAAGTTGGCCACACATACAGCTTGTCAAAATTAATTTTAATTGACACTTTGACGTCTCTGCACGCATTTTTAATATTCTGGATTTGATATTCCGACAGGGTGTTTTGATGTAGAATTTTGGAACGAAGTTCCGTCATCCGTTGTCAAGTTTGGTTTGGAGACAAACCGGTTTCGGCTATGTGCCATCTTCAGTGTCATGTCTCAGATCGAAAAATGACACTGAAGATGGCACATAGCCGAAACCGGTTTGTCTCCAAACCAAACTTGACAAGGGCTGACGGAAATTCGTTCCAAAATTCTACATTTTTAATACTTTGCTTTCGGCGATGTCGAAATAATAAGAGCAAAGTATTATGCAATACACTGATACCAATGCTACCCCATAAAAATATTAATCGATTTGTGTCTTATATGTAAATTTTGCTCATTTTCGGTTGGTTTAATTTTCATCTCCGGTGAAGCCGGATAATTGGCATCAATTTAAACCGTATCGAAGACAAAAATAATCCTGAAGAAATAAACTGAAGTATGAGCTTAAATGAACTGACATGCAACAGCATTTGATTACTTGCAAATTTTTGTTGAAAGGCTGAACCGGAATAATATATATGAGATTAACACGGAAAATCTGCCAATATCCCTGCCTTGGTTCTATGTCAACAGCCAAATCAAATATCCACGACTCTAAGCAATCAGCCAATACCGGTGATAGTTTTCGAGCGGCAATGGAGGACGGGTATGCACACGATTATTTAACATTTTTGTATAATAAAAAATAACCTCCTAAATTTTAATTACTGATCTCAAACAGAACTTCAGTTACCACCCTCTAAATTGTAGCTGAAATGACATTAATTAAACCTACTGATATCGAGCTCACTAGCAAATCAATAAGATTTGATTTTTGCTTAAGGCCCTTTCATAACATTCAGAAAGCATTTTAGTGTGAAAACATTAAGTTAGTGAATCTTATAAGAATACGGATGGAAATTCGACAGTCGTATGGCTCTCAACGATTTTTTTTAATTTTCTAAACTTTTCATTTTATACAGGTTTCAATTCTGTTGAAATGCGATAGTGTAGACAGACCGTGCGATTATAATACATGATGGTATAAGAAGAATAAGCAAGTTTAAATTGGGAATAAAGAACTTCAAATTGGTAATAGACAATCCCTAACTACGAATAAAACCAATTGCGACATTCTAATTGTTAGTAACTGATAGGACTTGGGCATTGAAATGCTATAGTATCTATCTGGCGAAGTTAAGTGTAACATATCTGGCGTTTATAACCTCTAGGAACGATTATAATAACTCCATTTAATAATTCCATTTATAGGGAGATGCCTTAAAAATAATAGATAAAAAACTGATAACCTACATATAATGGTTGCTCGTTTTCAAATTATTTTATGTTGTTTGAATTTTAATTTATTCCAAATTGAATATTGTTACTAATAGTTAAGTATTTATTACTTCAAATTGTTAATTTACAATTTTAAATTGTATATAATAATCTTCTAACTTGTTGGGCAACCAATTTTGATCTAGAATTGTTAGTAACTCTACATGGCTCGAACAATATCCCAAGTAATTTAGCGAGTTGTAAAATATTGGGTCGGTAGACATTAAGTATTTGACTTTGTTACAAACATTATGAAAAAATAACGTGATCCATTTTTTAAACAGCTAATAAATCACAAAAATTGATATGGACTTATTTCTTACATCACATTTTCTTTTCGATTTTTCAATAAAATTTAAATGGAAAGTGCAATAACCCAACTGCGGAATCGACTTGAAAAGGAAATTAAAAAGGAAGTCGTTGTGCAAATTGTTCGCTGCGTTTAACTTACAATAATCATTTTAGTGACTTCAAATTACGTAATTTATAGGAACAATAAAACTGAATGAGAAAAACAGGCGATTTGAAAATACATATTTATATTCCAAAGAAATGTTAACTAGAAATTTTAATAGACAATATAAATATTTAAGCAAAATACCCAACATTTGTGTAAACAAATTTTACCCCTCTTACTTATTTACCTTCATACATACAAAGATGTTTGAAAAGGCGCGGATTTAGGAGTAGGAGGGGAGGGGCGAAGGAAGTGAAAAAGGGAAACTTGCCCCTGCAAATACATTAAAAAAGAACAAGAGCTGGACAAGAATGCTTAGCGAGAGGTTAATCTTTAAAGGTTCTCCTACGACGTTGGACCGTGCGATTCCGGTCGGGATGGACAATGGAGCCGCGCAAGAGCTGGAGAAATTAATCTCTCTAGGAACTCTGGTGTTTATTAGCCGCTTGATGAATTCTGAATAGATAGAGAAGAAATGAATTGAATGCGTGGACGGCTCAGTCTCCAAAGATGCTCCTGACGAAGAGAATAAGATGGTAGCGCACATTGTATGTGAATGTACAGTACTGGCTAGCATAATGTTTAGGACCACGGCCAGACAATTCTTAAATGCAAATGCTAGGGTGGACCTAAGCCTTAGACAAATGCTAGCATTTAACAAGAGACTACGTGACGAAGAAAAAGGTAGAAAGTTACTAGTCTGAACTCACTACATTCAAGAGTAAAGGCCAGTGTTAGCACGAGACCCAATGAAGTAAAGTAGTCGTCAATTATAAATCGGTTGCCTGCCATAAATTCGTGAAAAGAAGAGGATCGAAAAGGGACCAATAAAGTAAGCGGTATGTTTCGTTAAAATAGAAACATTCCATACAACATTTTTAGAACAATTAAATTGTTTGTTTTCGTTAACACTTTCCCCCAAAATCTTAAGTTCGATCCGCACCTGGTGTGTAAATATATGGAACATATTTATTAGGTTGGCACAACAAATTTTTAGTGTTGCTATTTAAAAATTGTTTAGGGTAGAAATTGATGTTGTATATTATATTTTTTTCATATTTGAGAACGAATAAAATATCGTTGATATTCCTGTTCCGAAATTTGTAGCTTTCCATTTTCCGGCTCACAAACGGGCCACCCTAACGTTCATAAAGGTAAATAAACAATATATAGAATATATTATTAATCTTAAGAAAATAATATTCTATACACCAAGAGTAAATTTTGCCCAGAGCTAATGCAAACATACACCACATTACAAAGTACATACATACTCGTATATAATTTTAATAAGCAACTCAAAACACATTTTATTTTTTATAAATTCGTCATTTAATGATTATAATTTGCCCCAAATGTAGACCTTTCAATATTTTACAAAGTCAATAAATATTGAGAAATATTACATACATAACTATTAAAATATTAACAGATGTTGCTATTTATATCTGTCTGTTATACGTCTGTAATTCAGAATGTGCAAAAGATCTACTTTTAGTTCCAAATTATAAATTTATCGATTTATTTTTAACCTTCTTAACAAATTGATCGTACTACGAAGTGGTATTGAGTTTTAGTCATACATAAAGCACTTGTTACAATGTTACATTTTTTGACTTTTGTTATACTCAAAATATGTTTACACATACAAACGATTTTAGATTTTACCCAAAGGCATTGCCGCTTATTATTTGTATGAAATCCCAAATAATAATAACGGCATTTTAAGCATGCACCCTTTAACAAGGTAAGCTTTTATTTAGAAACTAAAACGCTATTAAATTACCTTTTGACTCACGGGAGGAACTGATATAATGTCGTTCACTCAATTTTGCAGATACTTAAAAGGAAATATTTCAACATTTGTATGTCAATGCATCTTTACATTGGTAACACACAAAATGTAGTTTTTTTGCCCAAAATGTTTCTCTACGACCCCTTTACAATGTTACCACTTACCTTAAATGTTTCCAAATCATTTTTCTCCGAAATTTGCTTCAACACGCCCACATTTATTAAATTGTTACAATACTGCAGTGTCAGCACACTAATGTCGTGTGCACTTAAGTGATTGCAATTGTTTTGCACCGACGAGATAAGCCACTTCATCAGCATTTGGCCTGCAAATAAAAAAGGCAATTTGTAACAATCAAATTTATTTTGTTCCGCATGAAATCCTCAAAAACAAAACGCACTTATTTTGTAAGAATTATAAAACACTTTGATATTGTCAATAAATGTTGCCCATTGTGAATCTGTGCAACTTTCTTTATTGACTAAATATATCGAATAGGAAACTTCCTCTAAATCGACATGTATTTTGTGGATTTTTATTTCGAAATTAAAAATACCAAAATGAAGTATTTTTAGAACAGTGCCTAAGATGTTTTGAATATACCAACGAACAATTTTAATATGAAGTTGGATAATTTTAAATAAATATTAGAGCGGCAAACCGAATGTGCAGAAAATTAAAGTTTTCAATTACAAATGACAAGAAAAGCATTAAGTACCAAAAATACATGTACTTCCAGTAAGGATGAATACAATTCTGTGATATTATAACAAGTAACGGAAATAGGGACCGTTTCGAATTGAAACGCTTTGCATGAAAGGGACCTGTGTCACTTCAACATAGCTTTGTCATAGGAGGGGATAATCGATATCTTTTAGATACAGTGTAACAGTTTCGGTTACTATGGCACTGGTCTCAGCTATAGTTTGTGTATTAAAGATACATTCATATTTACCGAATTCAGAAACTTTATCTAACAGGTTTTATATATTATAATAACACGAAATATTATGGCTGTTAGGAACAACCTCTCATAATTTAGTGTGCTACTTAACAAAAAAAACTATTATCGTTTTAATGAAATATCACGACGACAACAAAAACAACTGTGAAGATTTAAGATCGGGAATGAATTTACCTCCAACAATTAATAATATAAAAAAACACAAAAGCAAGACATATAAAAAACAAATTAAGAAAAAGCAAAAAGGCTTCTGATTGAAACCCAGCAACAATATTTTTAAATTACTCTAAAATATTAAAACATAAATACAACAAATTTGTTTAGACATATTACACGTTACATACGTAATTGTGCTCATAAACAAATTTTATTATCTAAGTTATACTAGTTAAGTAATATGTGCTGTTTTCCATGGTCACGGAACATTGGTTTTTTTGATACAGTCATTTTGAAGTCACGGAACAGGTGCGTATAGACTAACTGACACAAATTTTGCGCAGGGATACTTAACATCAGTCCAACTTTACTTGACCAAATGTTTAACATTGTAAAATTATTTTTCTTAGTAAACTTTAAGGCATCAGTCGCTAACTAATTGCTATATTATTATGATCAATGGTCTACCAAATTTAGTTCTACACGTAGCAATAAAAAAAAAACAACTTCATTTATGATTTTTTTAAATCAAATTTCCAATATTAAGTTCTAGTGCTTCGTTTCAAGACAGGGCTTACAATTGCTGCTATGGTAGTCAACATTTTGTGTAAAATGTGCATATTTATCAACCGTCATGTCAAAAATATGCGAATTGATTTATTTCCATTAATTCTGATGCTACAAATTGTTTTACATACTATGTTCACAAATTATTTTGAAAATTGTATTGTTGGTTTGCAATTTTTATTAGCACAGTACAAATACATAATTCAAAATATTTCTGATAGTTAAGGAAACGAAAATTTGTTTACTGTTGTTCGCTGCAGCACATAGCAAAATAGAATTAAATATTAACGATTTAATTTAAACATTTTCGTGTACTGTTTACAGCACCAAAAAAAAATTTAATTACTTAAATGTTCGTGCCTGCTAATAGAAATTACAAACAAGAGTTAACATTTTAGTATTATCACGAATATTTAGAATTAATTTTGCCTTTAGCAGAATGACGAAAAATGAGAAACTTTTATAAATATTGCATAGTCGTATATAACAAAAACGTTGCTACTGCTGAATATTTAAACTATGTTGTCAAGGCCATAAGAGGTATCATGTTTAAACACATGGTATAAATAATTCTTTACTAATGTTAAAGAGATTAATAATCTGAGAGAAGTATCAGAATCTATAATATTAAGTGTTATATACGAGAGTCAGAAAAAAAATCAAATCATTTAACAAGATTTGTTTGGTGGGATGCTGCTCGCTAGAGTTTATTTAAATTTTAAAAGTTCTTCATTTCTAGTGAAATGCGCATAATTGATGCATGTTTCTTTAGAATGCTGAAATAAACACAAGGTGTGGGAAAACGCAACTGTTTACGAATGCATATTATTGTAGCTAATTTATACACAGACGTGTTTAATACATATGTAGCAATATGTTTTTTACACTTGCGCATATCTTGGAGGAATGCATTAAAGATGTTGAAAATATGAAACACTCCAAATTCATTTAGAATACAAAGTAAAAAAAATTTAAACAGTCTTCTTGCAGCTTAGCTACTATTTTGGTAAAGATATGAATTTTCTGCGCCCTCTAATACCTCGATTTTTTTCACAAAATGATTTCTTTAGCAGTAGACGATGCAACACAAATACAAATTCTTTTATTTTAAAATGATTTAATTTATAATTTACTCACATTACTTTCCTGCACATTATATATTATGGCATTTAGTTATTTTTTTATTATAATTATGGAACAAAATGATATGGGAACATGTTACAAAGATGCTGAAAGATGTTGCACAGTCAGTTCTGTACAATTCTAATGCAAAGATGTTAACATCTTGGCGAGTTCATGGAAGAGGTGAGCAAGTGTAAAAAAGTTATAAGTGTATTTTTGAGTTAATTTTTTTTATAGCATTTTTATTTATTATGACTTCATATAGCATAAACTAACAGAAATTATTCATGTAATAAACTAGAGCAGCAGTGTGGCTGCTGGTTGTGACAAGAATACAACCTTACTTTTTACTTAAAGAATTATACTCTTACTTATAAGCCAAGCTTTGTAGACTTTGTCTTTCGATATATATTTTCACAAGCAATTACTTTAGAGTTATGACCAAACGTGTCTCCTCGTCTAAAGGCTCTCTTCTAGAAAGCCTTTGCATGTCATGCTCATTGCTTGAAAGAAGTGTTTATCTTTTTGTTTTAGTTGTACAAAACCGATTTAATAGAGCCAAGATATTTTCTTCTTTTTACGCGCTGCCGTACAAAAAGAAATATTCTGCCGTTATGAAAAGCACAACATTTATTTATTCATATTCTTGAAATATGTATTTAGCAATTTCAAATGAAGTTGAAAGCAATTTTTCTCGTCCTAATTGTGTTTCATGAATTTATGCAACGAATTTTCGCCGATGTTGATTCAGTTGAGTTTATACCAAAACACCAAAATGTTTACTAAAACTCTAATCACAAATAAAGTACTGTAACTATACAAAAATTATGTAATACCTCTAACCATAAAATGTTCTTAATAGACATAACTAATATGTAAACGTTTTCTGGTGTGTAATGGATTGAGTGGTTAGTTAGCGCTTTGACTATTCGATGGCTTTAATCGGCTGTGCTTGTATCTCAGCCGCTGCCATTCAATAACATGAATTTACTGTTGTTCTAAGAGGACCATATTGTTCTTCTTAATAATGTGTTTTATTACAACTATATAATTCAATCATAATATGTTGCGAGGTGTTTTACTAGAGTTGACATTCGAACAAGAACAATCGCATATTCGAAAATTTTTCGCGGTTGTTTGATCGAATAATATTTTTTTTAATTTAAAATAACTTATTATTCGAACGATTTTTGTCGAACATTCGAATGTTCGAATAACTTTTTTAAAACAACATCCGTAATTCTTAAAGAAAACTTGGTTTTTGAAGAAAAGCCTTACTTCGTTGACGGCAATGTTGGATGCTTACACTTTTTGTGTTGGTAGATTTTTATTTCAAATCATTAAGAACGTTTTTGAAAGTTGTCAAAAGGTTTCTTCTCAGTAATTTTCCGTTCTTAAGAAACATAAGTACTCAAGTCCCATTGGTCTTTCGCAACACTTGGCAAGTGTTTCTAAAAATTCTAAATTTTGGCGAATGAGAAAATTCACCTCGAAATCGAAAAATTGAAGTAAATTTAAAACCTACATTTTCCAAAAAAAAAAAATCACTAAATTGTATCGCAATTTTGTAATTTTGCTGAAAAGCGAAAGAAAAACCAAACAAAATCAATATGAAAAACTTCGAAATTTTAACAAAATCGATGTTTAACAAACATATTAAAACCAAGGGCAAAGAATTGCCAAAAGTATTAAAAAATTTAACATAAATTTTAAAATTAACCAATGTATCAAAATTTCAATTAAACTGAGAAATGAAATAAACAATTTTACCGTAATTCTAAGTTCACCGAAATCCGAAATTACATAAATGTAAATAAATAAAAAGAAACTGCACAAAAACAGGTGAAAAATGTTGTTGAAATTTTGACAAAATTCTAAATTCACCACAAAATTGCAAAATTCAATATAAAATTGAAATAGTGGAATAAAAATACGGAAAAAAACCGATTGACCAAATATTAAAAAAAAAAACAAATTTTATCACACCTGTAAAAAATTTAAAATAGCATATTCCCACCCAAAAATAATTTAATTTCAATTATTATTTCAATTATAACTTGAACTGCAATTAAAAAAAATTCTAAGACTACTGGGTGGCACAGGAAGATCTTGCAGTTATTTCCAGCTTTAAAACCCCGCTTAAGAGAGTGTAATTTGAAGTCACACAATAATAGAAAAGTCATTCTTTCGTAACTTGTATATTTAAATAGAGAATTAAAAAACAAAAAAAAAACAATCGCAATTACAAGTGCTTAGGCTTAGTACAGCTCCTTCGGTCGAAAGTCTTGCTGCTGTGGAAAAAAGTGTGGACAAGGCCGGGGCAACCTCAAATTACCGTGATGCACAGCAATTGAACCTTTTCTACGGCACTGATCAGTCTAAAGCATTGAGATTAAATAGAATCATCATGACCCATGAGGCATAATTTCACCTAAACGGATACATTAACAAGATAATCTATGCACCCGCAACGAGGCATTGTTTGGTGTGGTTTTTGGACTCGTGGGGCACTTTTTTTTTGAAAATTATGGCGGTAACGCTGTTACGATAAATGGGGAATGCTATTGAGATGGTGACGTTATCGCATGAAAAAATTGCCCTATTGTGACCGAAGTTCCCAGAAGGCATTATCTCACGAACGATTTTGATACTCGCATCTTTAAAAAACATGATGAAATAAAAAAATATAATTTTGCCAAATTTTCGTGTTTTATGTGTAAAAGGAAAACTGGAGTCTTATTGAATAATCCTATAGTTCTTAAAAGAGTGGTTGCGTTTTTCGTTTAATTTCGTTTCATCAAGAAAATAACATTTTTAGATCTTATTTTTAATAACAAGTTTAAAAAACAATATTTTTTTTACGTTTCAATATAAAATTAAGCGTAAGTTAGTTTTTTGTCTGCATCGCAATAACTAAATTTTACATTTCTGCTGGCAACTATCAACTTACTTGGAGGTTGCAATTTCAATTTTCATTTGGGGGCTCAAACTATGAAACCAAAAACACAATAAATTACATATCACAATAAATTAGAAATAACTGCCCTTGAAACACCAATAATTATTTTATATGTACATACATACATACATACAAAGTTGTGAGTTATATACAAAGTTGCTGATAACAGCTCAAATGTGTTTCCCTTGGTTATCCAAAGCCAAGAAACGCTGACATAAACAAGATATTAAATATCTTGTTTAAAATTGAAGTAAACAAAATTGAAAACGACAAAGTACATTTTGAATAAACAAAATGTATTTCTTCTTTTCCTTTGTCTTCGAGTTCTTTCTCTTTGTTTTTAAGTTAAGCTTCTAAGTTTTTAAACAATAAGTGTTAGTTCTACATAATCACGCAACCAATTCGATACCTACATTAAATAAAGGAAATTAATCTAAACCTTATTTTATAATTTTGTTTTATTAAAAAAGGAATAATAAAAGTATTTAAATAAAAAATATAAAATTGGCGACGAGGATGGGATAGCTAAGTGAAAAATAGCTATACCAATTGTGAAAAAATAAAACAAAGATTTTAAAGTTTATTAAATTAAAATATTATATACAGAACGATTTTAAAGTTTATTAAATTAAAATATATAAAGAACGATTTTAAAGTTTATCAAATTAAAATATATAAAGAACGATTTTAAAGTTTTTAATAAAATTAAAACAAAAATATATATACATATATAACTAGAAAGAACGATTCTAAAGTTTAAAAGAAGTAAAATAAAATAGAAATTAAATAAAAATAATAGAAATAAAATTAAAACTTTTAATAAAAAACAGAAAAATGTCATTATCACTGAGTGAAAGTTTGCGTGAGGCGAGGAGCGTTCCGGTTTTCAACGGAAACGGCGAATACACCCTATCTAATTATTTACGTGATGTGAATTCCGTGCTACATATTACTGCCGAGGAGCATCATCTGGTAGTCAAAACAGTACTCATCAATAAGCTGCAAGGAAAAGCCTTGAGAGCCATAGAAACTCTAGAAAATCCAACGTGGGAGGTGATATTAAGAAAGCTCAAGGAGGAATTAGGTGTCAAAAGATCATTCTTTCAACTTAGAACTGAAGCGCTAAATACGAAGGCAAGTGATATTGAAGAGCTGCACTATAAATTAAGAAAGGTATTAGCAGAGATGAACACAAAATTTAATCTAAACCCTGTAGACATTTCCTACACTCCTACTAATAACGAAAAGATTATTTTTGATATATATACAAATTTCCTACCCTTATATATTAGATCCCTACTTTTACAAAACAATATTTCAACTATAGAATCAGCTAATACTTTTTATATACAAAATAATATTTTAAAAGATATTAAATTGATTAACAACACACAAAATCAAAATAAAGAAATTCGTTATAATAATCAAAATTTTAGAAATAATGGAAATAATAACGTCAGAAATTTCAGAACTAATAATTTTAATACGTCAGGTCATCATGGAAATGATGTTAGAAATTTCAGAAGTAATAATTGGAATACCTCAGGTAATTATAGGAATAATGATAGAAATTTTAGGAATAGTAATTGGAATACGTCAGGTCAATTTAATGGACATAATAATTTCAGAAACAACAGTTTTGGAAATAATAATTATAATAAAAATAATTATAGACAGAGCGACAATAGAGCACCCAACCCAGTGCCAATGGAGGTAGATTTAACAGAAACCTCAAATTTTCAGGGGTCCTGCCTAAATGCAGACTACCCATAGTAGATCTTCATATAAGTAACATTAAAGTTAGATGCCTTTTAGATACAGGAGCTGCTACTACACTAGGCGATTATACAATTTTTTCAAAATTCCCGTTAATACAGAAATTAAAGATACCAATAATTATAAGAACATTGTCAGGATGTTCAACTGTAACTGAGGAGGCTATAGTGCCCTTACCAATAGAATTTAATGAGCAAGGAAAAACTATGTCTGTGAAAATAACGGACTTCTCAAAGAGGCCATTCGATTGTATTATTGGCTGCAACATTTTATCCCCTATAGGAGCGAAATTTGATTTTTTAAATAATATGATAGTAATAAATAATAATGAGATAATAATTAATAAAGAAAAAGAACCACCATTTGGTTATGACGAAATTAATTATTTAGAAAAGGGAACTATTAATATAAATGAATTGTTAAGTGACGATCTTAATAAAGAAGAGAAAGAAAGGCTTCAAGCATTTTTGAAAACAAATAGAAAAACATTTTATGACGAAGGACAAGTATTGACCGCTACCAATTGTGTACGACATAGGATTGTGACGAATTCGAATCAACCAGTATATTCCAAGATTTACCGCTACCCTCAGGTTCATAATGAGGAGATTGAAAAGCAAATCAATGATATGCTTGGCCAGGGAATTATTCGGGAGAGTAAATCTCCTTATAGTTCGCCTTTGTGGTTAGTGCCGAAAAAATCAGATACTCATGAAAAAAAATGGAGGGTCGTTATAGACTATAGGAATTTAAATAAGATCACAATAGACGACAAATTCCCTATGCCCAACATTGAGTTTTTGTTTGATAAGCTGGGTCGTGCGAACTATTTTTCGACTTTGGATTTAGCCAAAGGGTTTCATCAGATATTGATGAACCAAAGCGATAGAGAGAAGACAGCGTTTTCGACACCGATGGGTCATTTCGAGTATATTCGAATGCCTTTTGGTCTCAAAAATGCACCCGCTACTTTTCAGCGGATGATAAATTTTGTGCTACGGGATCTGATTAATAGATCATGCGTAGTATATATGGACGACATACTAGTTTTCTCCACATCTTTGAATGAACATTTTGAAACATTAAATAAAATATTTCAGAAACTGAACGAATATAATTTAAAAATCCAGATGAATAAATCCCAATTTTTGCGCAGACAGACAGATTTTCTGGGGCATATTATAACATCTGAAGGAATCAAGCCTAACCCTTTAAAGATCAAGGCTATTACAGGCTTGACAATGCCTAAAACGGAAAAAGGTATAAAGTCCTTTCTAGGGTTAACAGGGTATTATAGGAAGTTTATACAGAATTATTCAATGGTGGCTAACCCAATGATAAAATATTTAAGAAAAGGCTCCAATCTGAAACAAATTGGAAGCGATATTGAATATGAGAACGCTTTCGAGAAGTTAAAGACTTTAATCACGAGCTATCCAATTCTGTCCTTTCCTAATTTCAATAAAAAATTTGTACTGACAACAGATGCGAGCAATGTGTCTTTGGGGGCCGTTTTGAGCCAAGAAGGCAAGCCAGTCTGTTATGCAAGCCGGACGTTGAATGGACATGAAAGGAACTATACAACAATGGAAAAAGAGTTGTTGGCGATTGTATGGGCTGTGCGTTATTTTAGGCCTTATTTGTATGGGCGAAAGTTTTTGATCCTGACGGATCATCAGCCATTGAAGTGGCTTTGCTCTCTTAAGGAGCCGAACCAAAGAGTCATTCGCTGGAGAATTTTATTGGGCGAATTTGACTTCGATGTTGATTATATAAAGGGCAAGGATAACAAGGTTGCTGATTTTTTGAGTAGGACAGAGAATCTTGAGAGCCCAGAGATTGAAAGTTACGACCTGAAGTCGATCTTTGAGATTTCGGAGGAAAGGGTTGAAGAAACTATGACAGATGGTGAATCAATGCACTCCGGAATGGAAGATTTGCATGATCATTTCCCTATTAGCGAAGGTATAGTGAACAAGTACAGAACGCAGGTTCATGTAGTGGAATCAAAGATAATAGAAGTAGAAGTGGTTTTAAGAAAATATAAGATCATATATGTACAGGAATCTGATTTGATCAACAACCACTATTTGAATGACTTGTTTAGGAGAAATATAAAAAGAGGAACAATCGGTGTCTACTCTGAATTGGAGGACAGTAAATATCATATTGTACAACAGAAGCTTATAGAATTATTTAGTGGTGATCGTAATGTAAGGTTTATTAAGTGCACACAAAAAGCGATAAATGTATCAGATGAAGAAGAGTTGTTAACGATTGTGGAGAAAATCCATCTAGAAACAAACCATAGAGGAGTTCTGGAAAATTTTGAAGAAATAAAATATAAATACTATCATCCTAATCTTATTAAATTTATTAATAAATATATAAACAGTTGCACTACTTGCGGAGAAAATAAATATGACAGAAAGCCAATCAGGAAACAATTTAATATAACAGATACACCGTCTGAGCCTAACGAGATAGTTCATATGGACATATTCCATATGCATAAAATGTATTTTCTCACGACTATTGACCGATTTACTAAGCTCGCCAGTGTGCACAAGCTGAGTGATAAAAATATGGTCACAATTAGGTCAAAGTTGGAGGAGAGAATGGCTTATCTTGGTAAGCCGAATCTTCTGATAATGGATAATGAATTTAATAATACATTGATTAGATTTTTCTGCCAAGAGAAAAATATATTAACTCATTTTACAACCCCGAATTCGCATACCGGAAATGCGGATATAGAACGATTTCACTTGTCATTGTTAGAACATGTTAGAATATTGAAACGAGATAATGAAAACGTGAATGTAGAAGAATTGATTATCAGAGCGGTGGGTTTTTACAACAATACCGTTCACTCCACAATTGGAGTTAAACCCATGGATTTTATTAATCATAGGGACATAAATATGGTTAAAATTAGAGAGACTATGAAAGGGAATAAAGAGAATGCTATTAGAAGAATTAACGCCAATAGAGAGCCTGTTCCGAGCTTAGGCAATCGCAAAATATATATAAAAAATCCTAAAGCTCTAAGGAACAAAACAGCAAAAAGATTTAATATTTACAATCGCAATAATCCTAATAGGATTGATGTAGCACAAATAAAAAGACCTTTAAAAACATTTACAGGTGCTATTCATGGCAATGGTGCTGATGGTAATGGCAATGTTCGTACAGGGAAGCCTGGAGGTTAGTAAGATCGAAACATCCGGAGGATATATTTTAATGGAGAGTGAGCCGATTTGGATAATTGAAAGCTATTCGAGATTAATTCATGTTATTGACATCGAGGAACTAAGGTATACAATACAAAAAATAAGAATAGGTGTAGCCAAAGATTTTGAAAATAATGAGAGCCACTGGATGCTCTTGAATGTACAGAATAGAATTGAGGAGCTAGAGCATAGCATGTTGACATTATCACTTCATACGAGAGGAAAAAGAGCTCTAATTGACATAGGTGGTAGAGCGGTTAAATGGTTGTTCGGAAACATGGACGATGAGGACAGATTGCTGATTGACCAGCAATTTAGGGCTTTAGACATCAATCAGAAAAATTTGATAGGTAATATGAATAAGCAGATAAGGATTAACGACGATATACAGAAGTACTTACGGGGCATTAATATGGTGATTGAGGAGCATAAGGAAGTTTTTGGTTTGAATTATACGAAAGAGGTAATGCAGAGTATAAGAATGTCGAAATATAATAATTATTTGTTGCTAATAAACCAAGTGGCTGATAGAATAGAAAGAATTCAGGAAAATATAATGACATCGAAGCATGATTTAATGAACAGAATTATTCTTACGAACGAAGAAATTGACTTTTATAGAGTAGATAGTCTGAAATTGAAACACATAAAATGTAGTTTTGGTTCGGTTTTGGATTCGAAATTGATATTTGTTATAATGATACCCGACTTTTATGAGGAGCCGTTTAAATCGAGAATTGTTTTGCCAATTCCCAATAGAGAATTTATGCAGGTCGATGTTGGAATGGTTAAAATTGTGCTAATAGAAAATGTTGTGTATACTGCCAGTGACGAAGTTTATGTTAAAAAAATGAATAGAGCAAGCAATTGTATTGAAAACTTGCTGAATAACACTTTTACAAATTGTACCAAAAAATTGAATACACAGCAAGCAATTGAAGAAATAGATTTAGGAAACCTTTTAGTTATAAATGGCAATGCCAGTCTTTTGAATACTTGTAATAATTATACTTACCGTCTGGAAGGACATTATTTGATTAAATTTGATTCATGTGAAGTTCGAATAAATGAATTCGTACTAAAAAGATTTTCTAGTAAACTAAATATTGTAATACCAAATTTGCAAAGACTAAATGGAAGTTTATTATTGACTCCAAGATTACCTAATTTTACTAACATTGATGAAATAAAAAATATTGTGAACAAAGAAAATAATTTTAATTTTTATACGATTTATGTTTTGATTATTGTTATTATAATAAGCTGTACTTTAAGATGCTTGTTAAAGAATAAGAAAATTCGAAGGGACTCGAATTTAAAGGGAGAGCGAGTTATATACAAAGTTGCTGATAACAGCTCAAATGTGTTTCCCTTGGTTATCCAAAGCCAAGAAACGCTGACATAAACAAGATATTAAATATCTTGTTTAAAATTGAAGTAAACAAAATTGAAAACGACAAAGTACATTTTGAATAAACAAAATGTATTTCTTCTTTTCCTTTGTCTTCGAGTTCTTTCTCTTTGTTTTTAAGTTAAGCTTCTAAGTTTTTAAACAATAAGTGTTAGTTCTACATAATCACGCAACCAATTCGATACCTACATTAAATAAAGGAAATTAATCTAAACCTTATTTTATAATTTTGTTTTATTAAAAAAGGAATAATAAAAGTATTTAAATAAAAAATATAAAATTTGTGTGTCACTATGATGATCGAGTTAAACAGTTGATCGGTATTTTCGAAGATAAAATTTCGTGTTTTATTTTATAATTATTCTGCCACAAAAAAATGATGAATAAATCTGATATAAATAATGATGTGTTGCGGTTCATGAAATTATACAGAAGCCAAGAAGTTCTATGGAATCAATTTCAGTTTTCAGTAAGGCGAGCATTTTGAATTCTTTCCTTGTGAATGGCAACTAAAACCGAAAATTGTCAAGTCACAGGGTAAATTTAAATTAATATCGACATTTAAATTGACCAACTTGAAAGTTGAATCTTGAACACGTAACTGCAGTGATATACAATTTTAGTCTTCAAGGTCAGTTTTACTTGTATGTAAAAAGTACTTATTGGTGGTACAAAAGAATACATTTTGGTCTTCAATAAATCAAATATTATAGTCGATCACAAGCAAAACTATCTCTGTTGCTCTCAAATTTAAAATACCATCTTATTTAATTAATACAATTAGCGAGTTTTAGTAGAGCGTATGAAGTCACTTACTTTTCAATAATGAAGCAAATGAATTGTCTATGCTCTTTTCTGTCTCTGTAGTGCTAGGCGCTGAATTGCCAGTGTGTACTTTATCCTTTTTAGTCACTTTAATTAAACAATTTAAATGTTTACTCCTACGTGCAGTGTCAACACTTTGTTTAAGGACAGTTAAATGGTTGGCCACATTTTCCGGCAACAGAAAGTGGTATATTGATGTATGTGAAATAGTTAGTAGTAGCAATGAATTTGGTTTGGGTTTTAGTATAAAGGCCGGCAGAGGATGCTGTGAACTGCAATCAAAGAAATTTTCATTTATTGTCCTCGTAATCGTATCCATTTCACAATAAACTTTCAAATTATTGGTAGAATCCTTAATGGTCTCTGCTATTTGGGGATTTATTATGTCACACAGCCCACTTGCTATTGGGCGATAACGAAAGCAACAACAAGTACCGTGCGAATAATAATGTTTAAAATGTTGTTGTTGTTGCTGCTTCGATTGGTTTATTGTTGGCTCAGTTGTACAGCAAAAGCTGCTGTTGTTATTTTTGGCACAGCTCTGCTTGTTGTTCGTACACGTACAAAAGGGGTTATTAGCCAATGTCATCAATAGAGGACACCAAACACCTGAGAGCTCTAGTGTTTTTACAGTTGTGCCTGGTGATTGTGTTACTGCAGTTGTAGGTTTTATCCTGATGCTTTCAATTGTTAAAGATGGTGATATGGGATTCAATATTGACATATTTAAACGCACCTCGAAACAAACAAATGCTCATGAATTTTTGTGTGTGTATTTTTCATTAAATACGAGAGTATTTGTGTTCTCTTTTATGCAGTTCTATCTTTTTGTGCTGAATAATGATTGCCTTTTGAATCATTGAATTTCTGCTTCTCTTTTTCTCTTCAACTCATTGTTATTAAACCTTCGGTTTTCTTTTCCATTTTATTACACGATTTGTATGCGTAACAGAGAGGAGATTCTTTTCAACGTCTTTGCGTTTATAAACGCAAATTAAGACTAAAAACAAATTCACATGAAATAATAAAAGTTTCGAAAAACGAAAATTTTAAAGTTTTGTTATTTAATATTTCTTCAAAACGTGTTTAGTTTTGCTTCTATAACTAATCGCAGGCGTTATCACTAACATTAGGTCATTTATTGACATATGTGTGTACACTGAAAATAATCCATACTGTATTCTTACGAAAATGTTGAAATTTCCTAGGTTTCCTTAAAATAAAATATTAATATATTGTGCCTGTTAAGCAACCACAAGAAAATTACTTCTATTTCACGGAATCAATTTGCTAAAAATTAATTTAATTTTTAACCTTTAAATCGGTAGCAAAATTTTAAGGAACATAATAAAATGCTTTGCTTTTAATAACTAATGGAATCAATGTGATCTATTTTTAAATCACTAATAGTCAATTGTATTACATTCAGTGTTTAAGTGCGAATACAGAAACGTACATTTACGTATTAAAAACTACGATGAAGTAGATTGATCATTATTTGTTGTCGGTTATATTGCCCTGCATTGGTATTGGCAAAGAATTCTTTACGTATTGTTATCTCCTCTACTACAATTGGTATGCAAGTTTAGCATGTTGTTTGTAATATATTGAAGCATTAATTTTGCAATCCATGAAGTGTTATCTAGTTTCTAGTGTTTTTCTTTCTAAATCGTTTTATCCTTTTCCGTTTGTTCGCCCAATCATAGAAAACACGCTCAATACGAAGATATCAATCGGGCAAAAATTAAATCGGAGCCCAAAGTTAACAATCGTTTATACCGAGACATTTTTCAAAGTTCATACGTGGTTGAAGGGCGTATAAGATTCGGCAAAGCCGAATATAGCACTCTCACTAGTTTTACTCTTTACATAAATGAAAAATGATATAGGTTCGTCATTCCATTTGTAATATCTACAAGATTCATTCCCGACCCAACAAAGTATATATATATATATATATATATATATATATATATATATATATATTATGGATTCTTATAGGTAGCAAATTTTCATTAACACTGCGAATTTTCGTTACTTGAAATCAGGCATATAGGTTCCTTCCCGAGATATAGGCCATAATCGGGATTTCTTGGTATTTTTGCTATTTTACCTCTTGGGGTAAAACGCTTACAGCCAACCCCATAAAATTAGCATAATCCGAATCCTTACCAAATTTGCTAAGAAGTCCCCTTATAGAAATTATCATCCCGAGGTCCTCAGATAACCTACGGACCTAAAGTTTGGACCGAATTGAAATTTTTTTACAAAAATCTCTAAATTTCAAAAACTAACAAAATAACTTGAATGCCTTCAAAAGCCGATATTGACAAATTCATTTTATAATTCACTTCGAAAATTCACCACAAAATTGAAAAACTGGAACTACATTTTTTTTGTTAAATAATCAAAATTTAATTAAAAACCGAAATTTTACGGAAAAAAGCCAAAGAAACCAAATTCACAACAATTTTTAATATTCACCACAAAAATTTAAATTGCACCACAATTTTGTATTTTCGTCAAAAACCCAAAAAATCTCAACAAAAACGATGTTAAAACACACACAAACAAAATAAAAAATTCATCAACATATTTAAAAATAAAAAAATCGAAAACACTGGAACTAAAAAAATCTTTTTGTCAAAAAATCAAAATTCAATTAAAAACCAAAATTCACAAAATTTTGAATATTCACCATAAGAATTTAAATTTTACTACAATTTTGTATTTTTGCCAACAGCTGAAAAATCACAAAAAAAAAATATATTTTATAAAAAAATCAAGTTTTTACAAAATCGATGTTTAACAAACATATAAGAACACAAATCAAAAATTCACCACAAGTCGTGTGTGTATTCCCAAAAATATTAAAAAATTAAAAATTCATCAAAATATTTAAAAATCTAAAAAGATTTATCAAAAAACTTAATTTCAAAAATTAAAATAAAAACATTTTACTACAATTTAGATATACCAAAATTCAAAAAATCACAAAAAAAATATGGTCGAAAAATTTTATATCCCAAAAATATCATAATTTTCTAAAAAATCGAATTTTTAAAAATGTTGTTCATGATTCCAAAAGTCCAAAATTTTAAAATTTCAAAACTAAAATTCAAGTTCGCCAAAGTTGTTCAGTTTAACTAGCAAAATACATATCGTATTTTATGAAAAACGTAGCAGTTTTAACAAAATCGATCGACAAAATCGGCTTTCATAAACAAGAAACGAAAAAGAAACTTAACGACAAAATTTACACAAAGGCTGAAATTGAACCGAAAACTCTACATACAAATATTAAAAAATTAAATCCTTTGCACTGGGAAAACGCTGTGGTATATATTTGGTAGCTCATACTTTTGTAAATGGTATATAAGATTCGGAACAGCCGAATATAGCTCTCTTACTTTTCGGCTTGAGAGCTTTGGCAATTGTTTTTTGTTTGTTTTATTTATTTTGTTTTTAAAGTTTATTCAATAAATAGCTTAGCAAACAACACATGACAACAATTTTTATTCATTTGTCAACTTGTACCGCTTTAATTAAATTTAGATTGTCTTTTTGCGTTGCTGTCGATTTCATACGTGTCTAAATAGACATTTTATATCCGAATCAATCAATTTAAAGGTCTACTCGTTTGTTATTTTTTTCTTTCATTATCAACACTCTTGTAAGTGTAATTTATTTATTATTGAATATTTAATTACACGGATTTTAGAATTCAGTCACTTAAGCTAAGTCATTCTGCATGAATCATCTTTGGTTGGAAATTGATTACAAATATATTGTATAATTAGTTCGCAAATGAATGAAATAATGATTTTAGGTTTTGATATAGTAAAATTTACCTGTGATTGTCAGAGTACAGACAGCACTGACTAAAGTCTTGCAAAGGAACAGGAGCACTGTTCCAACCAGAAGTAAATTGATAATTTAGGAAACATTATTAAAATTTGCCTTTGAAGTTCAAGTGAGGCAACCTCAAATACATAAACCTTACGTTAAAAATTAGACGTTTGAAGATCTTCTCGATTAGCTATAGGGAAGATGTTTTTATCTATAAGCTAAAGGAAAAATGAAATTTTTTTAACTGTTAAAAAAGTTACCAAAATGAAAACAACTTCACATCTACATATTGGACATAAAAATAACCAATTTTGGATAAAAAAAAGCCAAAAGCGGCAACACTGTGTGCAAGTTTGAGACAGATATTTTAATTTATTTACAACATCAACCAAAGAAGGCGCGTTGTCACAAAAAAAACGTATTAAATTGAAACTAAAAGCGCGAAAACCGCTATTAATCCGTTTTGTTTATGGAAGTCAAAACTAAATAAAATTTTCCAAAACATTAAAATTAGTATTTTTTTTTTGTTGCAATTTTTAAGTTTTGGACCTTTGATGATTAACAACCGTAGAAAAAAATAGGTATTCAGTAAAATTCGGCATTTATCTAGCCGTATGCCTATTTTTTGCGGGACTCCGCGGGCAAATTCGGATGTTAATCGGACAGTAAGAACAATACTTTTTTTGTTCAATTTCTATGTTATGTGTTTATTTTAAAACCAAATTGCCGAATTTTGATGATAATTTGAAAATAATATTTATTGAGTTAAACGATAAAAAAATTAGGGTCTTTCACTACGTATTTGTGGCGGATAACCCAACAAAACCAACCCGAGTTTAACTAGGTATTTTGTTTTTTAAAAACCCTGAGAAATTTTATTTACAAACAAAAAGGAAACACCTGAAACACGACGTGTGTGCATAATACGTGTTCACACAAATAGTTGAGGATAATTGCGGTATGTTAATTAAAAAAATTACATCTTGAATTATCATCCCCAAAAACTCCTTAAAAATAAATGTTAAAAACATTAAAAAAAGTTCTATTTATCGAGATTTTATTAAAATATATCTGTGCATAAATAGGCGAATCGGTTCACAGACGATTTCTTTGTTATTTTAGTGTTATGAATAAAAAAATTATGGAAATAGTTATTTTCCAAATTAAATATTTAGTCAATTTCAGGGCAGTATTAACCTAACATTTTAGTAGTCATTTTATTTACAATCTATCCAAGGATAAAATTGTAAAATAAAAGTTTTTATAAAACTCAACGATATGCTAGTGAATTAAAACTCAAAATAAATTAAGTAAAATGTTTAATTCGTGATGATATTGCACGGTTATCCATGTTTTTATGTTACTTGTCTCAGCTTACCTCGTCAACTAAAGAACATTTTGTGTTTTTTATGATTTGTGACTGTTACGTATGTTAATACATAGGTTTATCGGCAGTAAAAATATCGCTGATACGGAAAACTTCAAAAATGTAGCGTAAATCTTATATACAAGCTACATAATACGTTGCTAAAAAAAAAAAATATATATAACAAAGGGCAATTCAGAGGCTTCATTGAAACAAAGATTTGCAAAAACAGATATTATACTTCAAACAATTTTTGTATATATTGATGGTATAATAAAGGCGGTATTCATAAAAACTTACAAACAACGATTTATTGTACGTTTAAAACAGGTAGCCAAGCATTTTACTCTCCAGAGTAAAATTTAGTATAAAAGTGATACCAGATTCGCGTTCATACTCAGATGGAATTTGTTTGAGAAAAAGTAGTGATGGTATGGTGATCGTCAACATGCAAAGGGATTTGCGAAAAGAAGCGTCAATCGTTAATCGTAATTTTGGCGAACTCGCTGTTAAAAATTCTAAAAATGGCGTAAAATCGGCATGTATATGATCTATGATCATAATATGAATAGTAGTTGCTACTGAATACTCTATACTACAGCATAGATTGTCATTGTCTAGACAATTTATTCAATGGACTTTCATCAAGTGCATATTTGAACCGATAAACCTCAATCAAAAGTTTATCGGATCTACTTTTCGGATTCATATTCTTCAATGACAGAATGGTTGTCCTTTGTTTATGCTGCAATTTTTTCTCAAGATTTTTATGAAATGTTTTCAATATTCTTCTTGAGTAGATAATTTACAAAATAATATTTTTCAAAATACCAAAATAATAAAAGTTGACCAGACCAAACTGGATATGAGATGACAAAAATTCGCTTCAAATATCTAGATCAAATCACTTCCTCGGAATATTAAGTCAAGGCTCAAAATAAAAATCATCATTTACCTGAGTTTTGTTATAATCTTGCCTCTATCCCACGGGTTATGGATACAAACTGTGACAATTGCATGTTGCGGGTCTTCTTGAAAATTTAATGTTAAAACACGTCGATAGATTAGATTGCAAAGATCCCAGTGTAGAAAAGAACTATACGCGCGAGCACTCCTGCATTTATTTCTATCGTAGGCAAAATTCAGCTAGCGAGTTTAATATTATCGACACTTGGGAATACTAGATTTTAAAACTTCTCGAACGTGCTAAATGGTTTCAAATTTATTGTATTGTTGCATATTTCACATCGACTGGAGACACTAATTAGACAAAAATTCGATATTATACTGGATGAACGGCAGAAAATGCTGACAGGGACTGACTAGATGATTACTTGTGAATGTAGTGGTGTAAGTCACTATTTGCATGTGTGTGTAGGATAGTTTCAGGCAAAGTTTCTAGCATTGAAAAGCTACAACCTCAACAATGCCATCAACGCATGTTGATGTTAGAAAACTAAACTAAAACCCAGAGTGTTGACGATGGCTTCCCACACTGCGGAATGATGTTTTATTAATTTTCGTTGTTATAAATATTTCTTTTTCAATCAATCTTCGCCCTCTTTACTTTTAAATTAATTTCACAATTGCCTTCCCTAAGGCTGCTTAAAGAAGGATAACTGAAATTATTTTGACAATGAATATGTGGGGTGATGGTGCTGGTGGTGATGCAATATATAATGATAGAGTATATCGTTTGGGGCCATTCTCCTATTCGATTATGATTGCAGCCAGAGGTCTTACTTTTGGCTGTATGTAAACACTTTTTATTATTCCATATTCTCGCTTAAATCGAAAGCAAAGTTCGTGTTGTACCAATTTGTGTTTTTATTTTGTTTGGTTTTTCTCTTTTTGCGTGAGTTTTTAGTGAATTTTAAGCAAATAATTTAAAGAGTATGTGTGCATTGGTGCTTTTAAACGATTTTGTAAACAGATGCTTTAAGTTTGAGTAAAATATTTCTTGCGTAATAGATTTAAAAATATGTAAGCTGGAGTTTAAAAGTCATAAAGAATACAATATGATGAAGAAATGGTTAAAAAAGTTTTTGATATGATTCCAATATGCTATTTTTTAAATTAGCACCGGGCAGGTAAAAACAACTTTGATCAAATTGGCTCATGGTAGAACAAATTTTTATTGGAAATGTTATCTGTGTCTGCTTTTTGTGCAAAAAATTAGAGATCTTTTTTCTTAAATGTGTTATTTGTTATGATTAATGAAGATTTTATTCTTAATCCATATCAGCTATGAAAAATCGACAGGTTTCGCAATTATTTTTTGAAATTTTAAGTTCGATTTGAAGGACATATTTGCATCAATTGGAATTTCGCTTCTATGACCAAAAAGTTGTTAGACTAACTAATATATTGTTTAAGTGTTTTTCAATCCTTGGGAATATGTGGAATGTAAGGTTTATATATTTTTTGCAACTTAACTAATCGCCTGATTCTGTACTCAAAGAAAAGGTTGGTTTAGACGGAACGACTTTGCGTAATTAAAACTCAAAAGGAAATAATATCAAAATTCATTGGTTTTTATAAAATGAGAATCGACTGATTTTTTTATGTTAACATTATTGATATACAGCAAAACATTGTAAAATGAAAGCGGCTGTTGTTGCAAAATTACCAAATAATGTCCGTAAAAGAGTTCTAAAAATACGCACGTCGATATATACAAATCAATTTGTAATATAAAATATTGCCAAACAAATATATATATACATATATATATATATATATATATATATATATATATATATATATAACATTCGGTATATTTCCAGCTGTTTTTATTTTATTTTTTTATTTGTTTACAGAAAAATACATCCCCGTATTTTCTCTCAATGTCGTACCGTTCATAACATATTGTGTTTAGACGATACCATTCGTGCTCTTCTACACAAGAATTTGACATGACGTAAGATTTGTGGGACAATATAAGCCACCCTTACGACACAAAGGCTTTTTCATACCAGATCGGTGGCCTTGCATTTTTATCTGAACATTTTGAACTTAAATCTTCAGTGGGAAGAAATAAAGTGCACGTAAGCAAAATGTTTGCAACATCTTCAATGCGTATGTGTGTCTGAATTTAATTTGTGTCAATGTTTACGCTGTGTGCAATAAAATTCCCTGTTATATCCTGCGTAACGAAAAACCAAAAATAAACAACTAAATATCGCATCCGTTATGTTTCGCATCACTCCATCCTAAGCGCGAACATTTTTTTCCAATTCACAGATTTTGTTTTTGTCCAACGTCCACTAGGCTCTTTACGTCTTACTTTTGCTGGAAATGCAAACAAAATTCGTTTGCTCAAAAAAGTGCAGACAAGTTGTTAAATGGAGGAGAAATGCGAATACGCGAATGTCAGTATATGCCGTAGTACATGGGACGCAAACAGGAAGGACAGGGTTAAAAACAGCAGACGTTCAAAAATCTGATTTATTTGTCACGAATGTCAACATGAAAGTTTGTGAAAAAAGTTATCAAATAGACCAATGAATGGATATTCATCCATCCGGGATGGTTCTACTATTGATGGTTATAATTTGTCAAACTGTTTACGTTTTATTTTCTTCACTGAATCAGTCTATTACGACAGCGACTTCAGCGTTGTTGTCCAGAAAAACTCAATACGTTTTTGCTGCAAAATTAGCAGATGAAGAGGACAAACGAAGAGTCCTAACCATATTAAATCATGACTTGTTGTTGCAGTAGTAATTGCAAGTAAAATACAAACATGCCATTTACATACAACTACAACTGAAGAAAACTAAATTTTCTAACTTGTTGGCTTTTCACTTGATGATTTGATTAGCGTTTTGCAAGTGTTTTATTTTAATTTGATGTGCATATTTGAGCTTCTATTGAAAAATAATTTTCCAATTGCATCTTAAATTCTTGGCAAAATTTTTTAAGGCAGAAACAATGAATTTTTGAATGGATTTAATTAATGCAATTCTTGTGGCAATTAAAATTTGTAAGCTGCACGCAGTTCTTTAGTGCTATATAGATAGAAAGCGACTCACGGGGCTGAATCTCTCATACTGCTTGTTATTGGGTGGCCAGTGTGTTAAGAATCTGCATGAGCCATAATGTATTGATATCCGGGGTTATAAAATAACCAGTTCGCGAAGATTATCTTAAGATTGAAACTAGTAACATGGACAAAATGATTAACTCTCGATTGTGCTACGAGTACATTATCGATGTGACGTTGCATTGCAACGCAAGCTGTCAATGGTATGGCAAGAGATTTTATAGCTTCAGACTTGCTAGCTATAATGCACTAAACGCGGTAAACGGCCACTTACCAGTATGTGGCCTAATACGCCTAAATGTGATAAAACCGTCGTCACGATCACCCGAAAGACGATATTAAGGCCATTGTTTTTACATTTTTACTAACTCCTTTCTTCATTGTTTTGAAAAACAGTTCATTCTTTGATACTTTAATTTAAGTAGACAATAAAACATCACGTAATGCTAAGAGCGGGAAATATGTAGCTTTACGATTTTGTTCGAAGCCGTAGAGCGTAGTTTCAGTTAAAAGTTTTTCAGTTTCAGAGTTATAAAGAGAACAATTTTGCTGCTTAACTTTAAAACTGGGATTAGCACCTTTTCGTCTGTTTAACTTTTGGGTGATACATGAAGAACCAAACTGTTATAATCGTTTCCACGATAATCCGATCATCGCTCCGGAACGACTCGTGTCACCTTCGGCCAAAGATTGACAACTTAGCAACAGCTGTATCAACCGCTAGTTGTTTTCCGAGGGTCCGTCAGCAGCTGAGCTTTTACGACAACAACAACTTATTATAGTTGTTCTTATGTGTGACAAAACGTCCTCACGCGTGATCAGTTAAGACTCATGGAATAAATCGTGCTTTCATGCAGCACTTATGGCCTTACCACAGTATAAAGTGTGGTCAGTGTCGTCAGGGACTGCTTAGCCGATAGAAGAGCCCATCCTGTCTTTATAGGACCGGAGTAATTAGTGGCTCAACTATTTCTATATTTATATTTGAAACGTCCTCACTAACTCCAAGACATGTATCTGGACTCTAACTGAACAATTGGCAATTGGCTTTATTCGTAGCATAAATCTGCTCCAGTGAAAGATATAGGTTACAAAAAAGATCCAATGGGTCGCAATGCATAATAACACTTCAAAGCAGTTACAAGAGCTGATTAGTTGGCACTCAGTAGATATTTCAACAGGATTGAAATTACGCCGAAATCCGCAAATATAATGGAAGTTTGATTTATATTAACTTTACGCTTTCGCGAGTTCCAGTTGACTATTTGCATGAGAACTAAAATATAAAGTTTCAATTCAACGACATTCAATATTCTTTGCTCTCAATCATTCTCATGTCTTGGAAGTGTTGAGTCAATTCCTTCTTAAGCTGACAAGGATATTCATCACGCTATTCATTATTTCGGAAACTTTGAAAATAGGATAATAAAACGGTTTGGTCGGGTATATCGCTCAAAAGCTATAAATGCATAAAATGCGACTTAAAGGAAATGTGACTAAAAGGTAAATATTCAAAATATTTACTTCTTGATTACATTTATTTTAGGTTACAAGTTAGTTAATTGATGCGTTCTTCTGCGATAAAATGGTTCAATAACTCACAAGTATCGCTTGCAAAGAACAATTACGGAAAAACCAAAGGAAAGTTAAATAAACTTAAAGTTTTTTTTTTTATAAAAACAACACAAATCCCATAAAGTGAAAATAAAACTATGTAATTGAAAACGGAATAAACAAACAAATACATTAATTTTGGACTACACGTACTAAAAGAAAAGATTATTTCAATATTCTTCTAATCTTTTCTATTCTTTTCTTGTTTCGCTCTTGTTGAAGTAAGTAAGATTTGAAGGAATTAGAAAGAAAATATCCACCCAATTTGGAAATATGCATTTGGCAAAAAAAAAAAAAAAAAAATTAGAACAAGTACAATTCAATACCACTACAATAGCACCTACAGTCACCTAAGTACGTACGTATGTATGTAAGTATGCATGTGCATTCGAGATGAAACAAGAAAGTGCAAACAAAAGTTACTTTTTGAAGCGACTACATTTTTTCATTTATTCATCCAATCCTTTTGCTTGCACTTACACTTATTCTTTTGGTTGTTACTTAAGCAGGCTTAAACACTTACCCTCAAACTTTTCATATGCAGCAAAGCTTAACTTCTCAGGTACAAACGTTGAACGCCTCGAGCCAATGTTTTCCACTTGCCCTAGCATACCAGAGCTGGGATCGCCATTATTAATTTTACTATTAGCACTGCCACCCGCAGTCCTTTCAATTGTAAAGGATGCAACTTTTTTGAGAACATTATTTTTGGGAGTTTTTGGAGTACAAATTGGAGAACCTATTTGAGCTGTCACACTACTGTGACTGCTGTTCGCCAGCGAAGATAATGGGGTGTTAGTCATTGCTTCTGTTATTGTATCGTCATTGTGCAAAGGAGTGGTATTAATAGCAGTGGAATACTGTTGTTCTGACTGTTGATGGTGCTGCGGATGTTCGTATGCTCCGGCAATTGTAAATGGTGGCTGAGACTGAACAGGTGTTTGGGATGATTTAAATGAAATTATAACGGTTGATTGGGTTTCCGTTGCTGTAGCTATTGCATTGTTCGTAGAAGCTGAAGTAGAGTACAATGGCCGGGTAGCTGATTGTGAAGTTGGCAAATGTTTGGCATCCGTTGAAGCTGAAAAATATTGAGGAGAAAAAAAATCATTCTTAAGAAAATATTGAAAATTCACCTCTAATGAAAGAAAAGGGAAAAGAAAAAATATTTGGTGCGTGATAGCTCTTAACAAGTGGCTGATTGTAAGAAAAATGATTCCTAAGAAGCATTTCGAATTTATATTTTATTTGACTAGCACTCGTAAATTCGGTTTTCAATTGATAGTGGGATTAAAGCATGTTTAAAATGTTTTTACGGTTAGCAATATCGATGTAAAAGTTCAATATTTAAAGAAACTAAAGTAATAATTTTGGGGCTGATTTTGCTTCTCTTTGAATTCTAAAAATATGCAAAATAATCTTTTGTAGTGTATCACTCTCATTTAACTTAACAGAAATTTAAGTAAATGAAGGCTGCCAGGAATTATAAATCCAGGTAAAAATAATTTCAAGTAAAGTAGAAATGGTCAAAGAATTGCATATGGAAGAATAACAGCAGTAAGGGATTGGCCTTTAGAAGCGCGACCTTTTGCCGTGACTATATATCCGAAGTCTGTATACTTGGAGCTTATCGGTGTACCGGAGCGTAATTATACTCCCACAGAAACTAATGTGGATGAACTAGGAAGATTTAAACCCGTTAGGATGGCTGGATGGTAAAGCATCACAGAAGTAGGAATGAGAATTGCAAAGGAAATGCGATGCAACTTTTTGTCATAGCCCGATTTCATCTCGATATCGAGCTGTAATGATGGGACAGATATAGCTGATCTCTCAGGCTTTAATATCAGAAGCAAATATTTATTTGGACAATTCCAAAGAAGGCAAAATAATATATACCAGCCTATAAGAAGAGAAGTTTCAAGTGTTACTAATGGGACCGACATATTTCATCAACATGTAAAAAACAAATTCGATCAAAAACGAATGAACAAGTAATTTTTAGTACAAGTAGAAAAAACAAACTTGTAGTCAATGGTTTTTGCTATGGAGTCACTACGAAAATAAGCACAAATTAGAATGCGGTGGATGTCATGCCCATGCACGTTGCGTCCGAGTTGTACAAAAAAAACTTATTTCTGGGGCATCTTTCTTATTCCTACAAATAAAAAAGTTGAAGAAAATCTTCCTTCTTCTGATTGAAAAGATTTTCCAACTAAGTGCGAAAATAAAAATATGGAAACGGTTCTGCAGGTGTTAATTATTTTTAAAGAAAATTAATAAATGGGCCAAAAGATAAAATTTTTTAAGTTTGGTTTAAAAAATTAAAAAAAAAAAATATTTTATTACGAAGAACCTTAGTTTATTATTCCTCTTTATTATTCCAAAAAAGAATTATCTGTGTTCTCTACAGTAGGAATTGATTGCGAGTAAAGTAAGTAAATATTAAGAACGTGGTCCTCCTTTATTTTTATCCTACTACTTTTACCGACCGAAATATTTCTATAGAAACTTGGTCTTATTTTCACATTTATGTTTTTGTGCGGATACTTCATACACGTTTTTAAATGGTTTAAGACTTTTACTACTTTTCTGCTTTTCAAAAATTGTCGTGCAAAAGTGCAAATGCAAAGAATCATTAGCTTTTTTATGAAATTTGACAATAATGTTGTATATTTTGTTGTTGGATTTCATTAAAAATATTTTGCACTTGTACCTTTGTAAGACAATTTGCACGAAACACTGAATACGGCAAGTATGTTTTTAAAAATTTCCCTCCCTCAGTGGGAAAAGTCCAGACGTATGTATCTATCTTTCCCAAAAAAAAAAAACATTCCAGCTTTAAAATGATTAGTTTTATTATTGTTGGTTATGGGCTATATAAAAGCACTGCGATCTGAAATACTTGTTTAATGGACTTTTACGCATATTGACACCAATACAAACGTAACAAGATTGTGAATGATACAAGATAATTCTAATAATTAACTGCGTATGCCTAACCATTAGATAAGAACAAATAAATTTATAATGAAATCTTATCGTTCCTTATTGATCAACATTCTTCAAAAATAAAATTTTTGTTTTTAGTTGGTTTTATTTTAAAACAAAAACAAGTCAAAAGAATTATATAAAAACGGCTTTTGAAGAAACATTAATCTCAGTTGCAAAAATGAGACCCACCGTAACGATTGTGGCACTGTTTGCCCTTGTAGCGTTAAATCAGGCGGTTCGTATGAACAATTATGTAACTGTTTACTCCGAGTTCTTGAAGCAATCGCACAGAAATCGTGCGGAAATCATGACAGACAACGGAAATGTCGCGAAAATTAAATGGATGTTACAACGTTTGGATCATTTCGATGAACAGAATAAAAGGACATGGCGAATGGTAGGAGATTTAGACGTTTAAACTATAAAATAATTTAAAAGATTTAATTGCTTGCAAATACTTATTTAATTCGTGTAGCGTTATATGGTGAAAGATGAAAATTTCAAGTATGGCGGACCCATGTTTATTTTTCTGAGCGGGGAATTTGGTTTGACACCTTCCGCAATTCAAAGCGGCATTTTCCCCGACATAGCCAAAGAACATAAGGGCATTTTGTTTTATGTTGAGCATCGTTATTATGGCGAAAGTAACCCTACCAGGTAACTGAGAAATATACATACATCTATGGAGTGTATTGAATCCCAATAATCCAAAGAATTAGTTTTTTTAATAGCAAGTAAAACTTGGATATAAGAAGCATTATTCAGATACATATTTTACATGTAACTATTAAACTGAATAGATTATGAATGTAACGCGATAAAAACATTGTTTGTGTTTCGTCTGCATTATAACGTTACTCTCGATTTCAATTCTTTCAATTTTCTGTTTAAATATTTAAAAAATCTGCAGCTGAGACTTATGTCGAATTTTAAATAAACTTAACTTTAAAGACCTGATAAAACGTTTTCAAAGGAATTCAAAGTCGTGGAAATTAGGGGGGCTAAATCAACACATGCTACTCGTGAGCAATTTAAAAACTGACGGGTCCGAAATTTTGCTCTGCATGTTGCAGATCAGTGAATAAAAACAATCAAACGACAGGCTTAAGTGAAAAATACGAAAGCTTTTAATTAAAAATTTCATAAATCAATAATTTTTGTTCTTAAATTATAGTGATCTTACAACCGAAAACCTACAATACTTGCACTCCAAACAGGCGTTAGCCGATTTGGCACACTTTATACGCACTCAGCGTAAAATCCATTTATCCTTAGCCAACTCTAAAGTCATTATTGCCGGCGCCTCTTACGGAGGTAGTTTGGTTGTATGGTTTACAAAACTATATCCGGAACTGGTGAATGGTGGTTGGGCATCAAGTGCTCCAATCTTGGCACAAGTTGAATTTAAGGAATACTATGAAACATCAGGAAAAGCAATTCGAGAATTAGGCTCTCAGCAGTGTTATAATCGTATTCAAAATGGAATAGCCGAATTGGAAGCCATGATTGGTGATAATCGTTGGCCTGAAGTCAAAACCATGTTGCTATTGTGTGATTCTTTCGATCATAGCAATAATTTGCATTTGTGGTCTTTATTTTATATGCTTGCAGATGCATACACGACGTGTGTGCTATATCAAACGTAATTTGGAGAAACATTTTTTAAAAATTAAAAAAATAGTAAATCAAATTTCTTTTTTGTAGGGGAATGGATATTTTGGATGCCTGTAGCAATTTATTGAGCTTCGAGAATGATTTATCTGCCATTATCTCAGTCTTTCTGGATAGAACTTTTATTGGACAAGAGTGTGTGGATGCTTCATACCAAAGTGCCTTGTCCGTCGTGATGAATTTATCGCCAAACCCACGAAATTGTTCGTACTATATTAAAACGTTTTCGTAAAACATTGTTTTTTATATTTTTATATTTTTTAAGCCCGCCCTTGGTTTTATCAGTTATGTAATGAATTTGGTTGGTTTGTGACAACTTCTAGAGAGCAGCCTTTTGGCACTAAAGTTCCTGTCACCCTACTTGCAACAATGTGCTATGATGCCTACGGATCCAATTACACAATCGAGCACATTCATGAATCAGTTGCTGAAACTAATAAATTCTTTGGTGGCTTGCTACCCGATGTGAAAAATGTTTACATGACCTATGGTGCTTTAGATCCTTGGAGTGCACTAGGTCAGAATGAAACTCATGGGGCCTCGGTGATACCTTACGCCTCCCATTGTGCTGATTTAAACTCCATTAGGAGTTTCGACAGTCATGAATTGCGTGCCTCTAAACAACGTTTAGTCGATTTAGTACGAAGGTGGTTGTCTTAAATCTTTGTTTTTTTTTAACTTTTCATTACCATGTATTTTATCACTGTAAGAATTCCGGTAATTAAATAAAATTTACTGTTTTCAAAGGTTGTCCATATTAAATAAATAATTCTCTTTCTGAATAGAAAGAAAAACGAACTCATGTCTAAAGATTAAAATTATTTAATATTTAAAAAAAAAACTGTAAACATTTATATAAATCTCGTTCATTTCAAGTTAATTTGGTATCCAATGTACAATTATCAAGTGATATAGAGTTGAACTTCCTCCCATACTTGAACTACTATTATCCAGCAAAATAAGCTTGACATTTGTTTATTTTTTTTTTAATTTATTGGCATCACTCCGGTCAACGTAACTACACCTGCTCATTCAACAGCCACCAGCGGTACACTCACAACTTAATCTCTTTTTTGTAAGTTATGCCTCCAGAGTCTTACTTTACGATCAGATATCTGCCTGCCACATACTTTTCGAGACACAATTTAATGTTTTCGCCTTATAACTTTGTAATACATCGTGAAAAGCTTTCGTATTCTTACAGAGATTTTTGAAAGTGAAATTATAACTTATTATACGAAAATTGCTTGCAACTGTCTTTGATTGATAAATCAAGTTCTTCAACTTTATGATTATACTGTTCCTCACATCACAAAAAATGATCTGGCATATTAGAGGTCGAAACGATTTAAGATATTCGAACTATATATTGATTTTCGTGCAGCAAGAAAAAAAGGTCATAATTTGATAAAAAAAAAGTAAAGACTTAGCTCAGCGCAGCGTTTTAAAAAACATGAAAAGCCATACGTGACATATGATAAAACAGAGTTTTTTTTACTTTAATTTGGTTTAGTGAATCTTTCAATTTAAAGGAATTTAAAATAGGTATTCAAATCTTATCTCGGAACTATTATTATTAGGTATTACTAATGTAATAACCCACCTATTGGCAAACAAACTTTATTAAGAAGTTGCCAGATCTAATTGATTTTGCCATTGCAAATATATTACACGTGATCAATTAGTAGTCAGTTCGTTCTTAGACCTATTTTCAGCCCATTCACCTACAATCGTTACTTTACAGGAGAGTATTGTCACTACACATGAAACCATTATTTCATATGAAAATAAAAACACGGATTGGTTGAAATATAAAATGTATGTAAGCTCTCACTTACCTACGAACATCCCTCTAAGATATCCGGCTGATATTAAAGCAGCTGTGAAATACTTTACGAATGTCTTGACGGCCGCAGTCAAGACTCGCTATAGAAATATATTTAAAAAATTTCGATCCACGGACTATAGCATGTGGAAAGCTGTAAAGCACTTAAAATGTCCTATTGAATACCACACATGGGCCAGGAGCTCAATTGAAAAGGTAAATGCCTTTGCAAATCACTTAGAAAAAGCTTTCACACTACCATTATTAAAATCGACAATAAAAACTCTAGGTGTGAGAAAATCACCCGTCGTATTACCCGTTCAATGATAAGGTATTTACCTAATTATGGTATGAGAATTTACTGTTCGTATTTAATGCACTGTTGCGAATTGGCTTCTTCCCATGCTCTTGGAAGACGTCTGCAATTGTAGTGGTTCATCCTACTGCAATTTCAAGGGCACCAGATACCCAAAAAAACTGTCAAATTGAGCTTGGCAAAACGGCTCTCACAATACTAGATAGTATCTTATTATTAAGATTTGAATACGATAAACCAGATGAATTTAATCAATTTTCCCCAATATGCTCTGCGTTCTAGCAAATCTCTAGCAATATATCGTTTTGTAAAAATAACGCCACTTCGGGGCAGAATATGTTCGATTTTTCTTGTACAATTCAGTTTGATATTGTACCTTCTTTCCCTGCTGTGAAATCCCATGCTGTCGGATATGATAAGTTAACCTAAAGTTTTTGAAATTCATATTACTTTTGTATATTACTGACTTATATATCGTGCATTTTAACCCCCTAAAATTATACTAGTTCCGAGATCTGGCAAAACTTTTCGCCAAAATGATTTTAAAAAGTTATGCCTACACAATTCAGTAAACTCTTACATGCAAATAAATTGATGTTTTAAAAACACGACGAGAACTTGGCACCGAAAAACTCAACATTCTTATTCTTTTCGATTATTCGAAGGCATTCGATACAGTCAACCATACCACCATGATTCAACTCATGAACATTCATACAGAAACGATTTTTTTAACTCGCAATTATGCTAGCTAGAAAAATCTTTGCAACACACAGCTGGGTTCTTCAAATAACGCATATCCGTATGTTGGAAGTTTAAAAGACTCAGATAAAGATTCGTCAATATTACATAATGCCAAAATTTAATATATATGCGAGTATCTACATTTACAATTATTACTTATGGCTTTCGCCTTTCTGACAAAAACGTTATACATATTTTGCCATTTTTGCATACACTTGTGTTCGTTTCTAAAAAGTATGCAACATTTGCGATAAGGCAATATTTTTCAGTAAGAAAACCATCATTACACATAAATTTTGAATATTTACTAAATTAAATTTACCAGTTTATGTTTCTTATTAAAATATCAAAAAAGGCATTGATGAAGCTGAAGTTCTTATTGTTGACAAAAACAAAACAGTGATACGAGTGTGAGTATAAGCCTTCAAAATTGTAATTAGTCAAATTATTATTGTTTGCAAAACTTCCCACATGATATCATCCATACAATATGGAAACTTACACCTAGAGGAATATGGCTTGATTCAAAAAAGTCGTGAGCTTCTTAACAGTATTTGGGTAAACGCAATTTATCAGAGCCTATATGTGTGTTTATATGTTTGTATCTGTTTTTGGAAATTTTACTTAAATGCCCCTGAATTAACTTGTTATGCCACAACATTGTGTGGGTTACATAGAGGAAAATGTTACTGCCAACAGCCAGACTACGTTGTCTACGAAAACAGTAAACAAATTGTTAGCTCAAATTCCTATACAGTCGTATACTCTACGAAAGAATCCAGAAAATACATATTTCTACAAATTTTTACGTCGTTGGTTTGTCAAGTAACTAACAAAAACCTAAAAACTCAAATAACAAAACAACCAGCAATAAGAACAAATCTTTACAAAAATATATTACGGGCCCGGTTAAATCGATGCTTAATTACCCATCACTAAAACAATACAAATTAAAAAAAAATCATTTTAAAAAGAAGGATTTTTTTATTTCGAATTTGGAAACTATTGCCAATCCTTGATGTATGACTGTTTATTAAAATAAAATATAGTTTATCCCGTCCTATACGCCATCAAAAAATAGCAGGCAAAGGGTTCAGGATTAATGGAGTACGAGGTTTTTATTCTTTCTTCTGCTTTATTCCTTATTGTCCGAAATAAACATCTATATAAAACTCTGACTATTGTCCATTCGTTGCCGATTATACGAAATTTCTAGTGTATAAAAAGACGCGTCTGATCCAGGCATGGCGGAATACATACATATACACATTTAAAGAAATAGAACTACCGATGAAGAGATTGCGACTGTGTTAAGTATATTGTGTAGAATTAGTTCCACAATGGAATGCACCATTATACGGAGTTCCTTTAAAATTTTCGATTTCTGTATTAAATTTCTAAAAGAAGTTAAAACACAAGTAACATTTTTTTGAAGTCATAACGTACTAAAGTGAATGTAATTTAAAGAAATAACTGAACGCAGTTACTGTTAAAATGTTTTATTGTAATTGAATGTTCGGAATTACAAGTAATTAATTGTTAGCTGAAACTCGTGCAACAGCCAAGCCAAATGTAAAAGTCCTCAAATTGTCAGACTTATTGGAATAGAAAAAGAAATTAATACATTAAATACATTCTTGATTTGATATTCCTACAGGGTGTTTTAATGTAGAATTTTGGAACGAATTTCCGTCATCCCTTGTAAAGTTTGGTTTGGAGACAAACCGGTTTCGGCTATGTGCCATCTTCAGTGTCATTTTTCGTTTTGCAGAACGAAAACCAAACAAAACTTGACAAGGGATGGCGGAAATTCGTTCCAAAATTCTACATTAAATACATATTTACACCAACGTATGTTTTTGCCAATTTATGTATATTATTTTGATATTCATGACCTTCAGCGGAAACTAATTACACTATTTACAGAAATTGAAATTTTAATTTAGTAACAAATAATTACTTGTAATTAAACAAAATTCGATTGCAGATTTAAAATAATTAATATTCATGTTGATAATTATATAAATTCATTATTGTTATTTTTCAAGTTTTATTGTTATATTTAATTAATTAGTTTGTTTGACAATTAAATAGTAAAATGTCATATTGTGAATGACGTATTTATAATTAGTTTGTTTTTAATTACAATTATTTTTAATTATTAATTATAAAGTAATTTTAATTTTTTTTTTAGGCATGAGTTCGTTTTTCTTTCTATTCAGAAAGAGAATTATTTATTTAATATGGACAACCTTTGAAAACAGTAAAAGTTTTAATTTTATTAGACATCTAGCTGAATGGAATGCATTTTCTATGTCGCTACACACGTTATCAACATTCTTCGTGCTTATCTACAAATTGTGTGTCTAAAGAACTTCTATTTATACCAACATTTAAGACAAATGGAATACGAGAATGAATTATTTCTCAATTTTTGAATTTTTCATGTTATAGTATTTTTCCTTGGTTGAGAATTAAGTTTTACAACACTCTAACTTTTTCTGTTATTGAATTCTAGGTTACCATATGCAATTTGCTTTTAGCCAACCATTGGTTGGCAATGAAAGCATTGTATGTATTTTAGTTTCATCTTAAGTGGATATATTTTAGTATCCATCGAAATGAAATTTTAATTAATTTTTTCTTAATGTAATGTAATTAAGATCATCCTAGGTTCTGGCATAAATTAAATTTTTGTAAAATTCCATGCTTATAAAATTTTTTATTGTAACTTACTTAAGCCGAACAACTTAACAACAATGTCATAGCAATTTAAGGAATATTACAGCAAATTAAAAAATTTTAATTAAGTTTTCTAGATTTTTCTTTGGCAAAAAGGGGCAAAGCAAGAAAATAATTATAATTTATCTTTACGTGAATAATAGTGATGCTTTTAAAGTCGCTGTAACAAAAGTAAGAGTTAAAAAAATTAAATTATGTTAGTAATTAAAAATAAAAACAACTCGATACTGATTAGCATCTTATTGAGTATTGGAATCAAAAATGTTTATCTCGTAGTTTAATTTTTCATTCGGCATCCGCGGAAACTTCCTTTTCTGTTTTATTCGGGGAGATTTGCGGTATCTCGGATATGCATATCTATAGTTCTCCCACGATTCTTAAAATAAAAATTCAAGAAATTTTAATACTCGGGTAATAATAATTGAAAAGTGAAGAAGTCTTATTCAATTCGAAGTAATGAGCACCCCTATTATTTGCACTTGGTAAGTAATTTTTGTTTAAAGTTATCGCCGGGTTGTTGTAGAAGTACATAAGGTGCTATATGAAATTTGGACGCCAAGGTCTAAAAATGTAATGATAAAGCGAATATTTATTTATTTATTTACATTTCATCTACAGAATTATATTCTTACAGATTACTAAAATAATTAATTGTAATATTTATATAGCAAAAGCTTGAACATATTAAAAGTAACATTAAAATTTATATGCTTACATATATTACATATGCGTTCAATGCGTTGAGATGGTTCCAAATGATTCCAGACGATAGAACAATACTCCAGAATACTTCGAACCAAAGATATGTACAAAGATTTAAGCATATAAGCATCCTTGAAGTCTTTTGAATTTCTTCTAATGATTGGAAAAACTTAATTTTGAGTCAAAGATTATAACTAAATCTTTTACTTCAGCTACACATTTAAGCGGAAGGCCACCGATAGAGTAATTAAACTTAATTGGAGCTACAATATGAGTATATGATACTACACAACATTTTTAAATATTAAGGTGTATGTCATTATTAGATCACCACGCGAACAATTTGTGTAGACCGGTTTGTAATTTCTGACAGTCATTAAGATTTGAGATACAGGAGTAAAATTTTACATCATCAGCGAATAGCAAACAATTTGAATATTGAAAGGCTAATGGTAAATCATTGATAAAACTAATAAATAGCAAAGGACCAATATGCGTTCCCTGTGGAATACCAGATTAGGAATCTATTAAAGACAAGGATGAAGTATTTCCAATTTTTGCAATTGGACTCTGTTTAACTATAGGTCTATAATTAGTTATTAGGCTACGATCTCCTGATTTAAAAATCGGTACAATACAGCAAGTATTAAAAAGTTTTGTAATAACTTTAACAATATTAATGTAACATTTTTTAAAAAATATGGATGGGTAAGTCTAATAAAAGTGTATGTACATATGCTTTGGTATGCACTTGTTTTCTTTTTTGCTATTTATAAAATGTCAGAAATATATCGCAAATTGTTAAATTAATGGTTGTCAATATTAAATGACCCCCATTTATTCATTTGTTTCAAATTCTTTGTTGTCTTCAGATTTTATTAATTTTTTTTTAATTTTTTATTCAAGTATAAGAAAACATTTATATAAAAATATTCAGAAATATGTCCAAATTCAAGCTGAAACTTTATGTTTTCACAATGAACAACCACTATATTTTTTGATAAGTTATTGTTGCCTAACTACAAAAATCGCCTTCATTTCGAATTCTATGGATAGGTTTTTTTAAAATTTTTTTTTTTAAATATGAGGTTTTTGAAAAGGCCGCTTCACATATCTTATTATAACTTTCAAACACCTTGTTCAATTTCGTTGTGGTATATGTCCACAAATTCCAAATTACAACAGCAGTAAGTCATGATATACACATACCCATAATACTATTTTTTACTATACCCATTAGTTTTGGAGTCATTTCGAAATGAATTTTTACCAGTTTTATTATTTTATGATGAAGCTACATATAATAAAAATAAAATGAGCCATCACTTGTGAAAAGCAGTGGATAAATACTTGTTTTATTCCCGAAAGACCAAAAGTATTCAGTTTGGCCCAAAAATCGTTTTCTTGTGTAATTGATACCACTATGCAACAAATTGAAAAAAATTTTCAGACTTTGAACAACCACTATATTTTTTTTTAATATTATAGTTGCATAACTACAAAAATAATCTTTATTTCAAATTCTATGGATAGGTGTATTTTTTAAAATTTTTTTTCTTTTAAAATATGGGACTTTTTAGAGGTTGCTTCACACATCTTATCATAACTTTCAAACGGAATGTTATTTCGTTATGCTATACGTTGAAAATTTTAAATTACGTAGGCTTTAAGTCATTCTAATATTGTTCTTTTCTATACTCATCAGTTTTGGAGTTATTGTGGAAAAACTGAACAATGTTGTTATTTTTTCTAGAAAAATTGCTACATTTTTTATTTAAAAAAATATAAAAAATATATATATATATAATAGAAATAAAATGAGCTATCATTTATAAAAATCAATTGGTAAATACTTATTTTATTACCAAAAAACCAGAAGTACACACTAAACAATATCAGTGTAAAAAACATATTCACGCATAAATTATAATAAAACAATTTGCTTTATTGTTTAATATTACTGCTCTTTATTAGATCAGGAAGACAAAAGCTTCAAAACTAAAGTCGCACACTCGTTTTATACAACTTCATGCTGGCTTTGTAAATACACTCTTTTTCTCTATAGAATTAAATCTAACCATAATTCTCTTAAAAGTTAATATTACAACAACGTAAAGGTAAATATTTAATAATGCAATGTGAGTAATTATAAGTGTGATATTACGATGTTTATCTAAATATTCTATTCAACAATTGGAGTAACTTTGGGTGTGGTATATTTAATAGTGTTAAATAACAATTGGGTTTTGATTGTAAAAAGATTTCTGTTTACTGTAAGAATTTACTGTGTTGGGTAAAACTCCCCCGGACGAAGATCGATTCCCAAGTTCAGAAGGAATGACGGGAAGCGAAATTAGAGTCTTATTGATAGTTTTTTTAGGCTTCAACTTCAAAATAGAATACACAACAATTACTGACATCACAATTGCAATTACAATATATATAATCATATCTGTTGTTTTTTGCTTAGTTTTTAGTTCTTCTATATATTTTATATTTCTAATATGTTGGTAAGTTAAGTTTTGTAAAGATAGTTCTTCTTCAATATTAATTTGTATCTCTTTGGATAAATTAGGTATTATTATATTTTCTCCATAAACGTTTTTGTCATACCACCTATCAAGGATCATAATTTTACATTGTTCAATTTTGATAAGGTAATGACCGCTTAAATCTATCGGTATATCGTTGCAATTATGTTCAACAGTTACATTTTTCATATTTACACCAAAAATTAGATTTGTGTCAACTTCTATTACAGATGTTACATGATTTTTCTTAAAGCTACAATTCATCTTTCTATTATTTAGTACGTTTTCTAAACATCCATCTTCAACCAGTGTTAGATTTTCTTTATTATCCGTATCAAAGTAAATTGTTTTATCAAAGCTTAAATACTTATGATGTTTTTCAATTAATTCTAATTCATTATTATTTGGGATGGGTTGTATACAAATTTTATTGTATACTTCGGGAGTTAGTCTTGGGATTCTAATTATAAAAAGGATATTTTTCCCGGATGTTGCTATCGCCATTTTGATACTTTGCATTTTTTCAAAAGTTATTTCATTTTTATTTATTTCTTCGTCAGTCAATATATTTTGACTTAAAAGTCCTAAGCTTGAGGTCAACAATATTCCTTGTACTCGGTCAACGATTCTTTCCAAACCCAAAACTTGAAATGACAAGTATCTGTCTTGGAATTCTGATTGTCCCTTTTTGGTTTTGTTTTTTAGTAATTGATATTCAAAATATGTATCTTTGACCTGTTGTTCATAAATCCTTGACAATTTTGCCAATTGTTCATCGAAATGTTTATTTATTTGTATCTGGTTATTTGATTGCTCTATTATGTTGTGGTTGTTAGTTTCAATAACGTTTAACCTATTTTCTATCTCCTGCCTATCATTGTCGTCCATCGTTCCGTAGATATACTTTAGTCCTGTCCCGGTTATGTTGATAAGTCCTCTTTTCTATCTTCTGGGAATTAAGGTTTTCAACTCCATTTTCAAATGTTGAATTTGATGTTTAAGGTATTCGTCCTCTGTGTTTGACAAGTTTTTCTCTATGGTATCCATATATTGTTCATATTTTGTAGCGTTGAAAATGTGTAAGATATTGTCATATCCCTCGATCAGTTTTGTTTGTCCCAAAGCAATAGTTGAGAATCCCTTGCCATGAGTTAGATCAGTTACATCAATTTTCTGAGAGTATATCATTAGTATGTTCATCAGCAGGATCGACCAAAACATCCAAAGAACTGAAAGAATTTTTTGCACGTATTAATTGGTCTTTATAAACCTTTTGGTTTTTGTGCCTATAGTTCTTTTCGTCAATTTTCTCCAGTGTCACTTTCTCGTGCCTGGTGTCAGTCTTATGTGCTCTAAAATCTTTTTTGAAGGCTTCATTTACACATTCATCCTTTCTATTCCTATTAAGATATGCTAAATTTTTTATCTTTCTTTCCTCAATTATCTTGCTGATCTTTTCGTTTTTCACAGGGTCATTCTGGAAATGAATTTCCACAGGTTTCTCACGAGTTGTTAGGTGAAAAGTATTGTTATAAATAAAGTTAGCCTGAATTGGTAAATCCACGTTATAAGCTATATCCGATGTTTCCTCCCTCTTTTTCAGTATTCTTATATTTTCATTAAGACTACTATGAAACCTTTCTATATCCGAATTTCCGGTGTGTCGATATGGAGTAGTAAAATGAGTTTCTACATTGTTTCTCTCCAGAAAATCTTTAAAAAGAGCTGAGGTAAAACCTGGCTCATTGTCCAGGATGAGTTTCCTTGGAATTTTCATTAAATTAAACAACATAGTAAAATTCTTTATTAAATTTAGCGGAGTTCTGTCCTCGATCCTTTGAATAAGTGCATATTTAGAGAATTTATCAATCATCGTTACATAAGCGTCTCATGTATCTAAAAACCATATATCAGCGTGATAAATCTCGTGTGGACCTTTGGGGGTTTCTGTTTTCTCAAATGGGATTTTAAGAGGGTTTCTTTCAATTTTGTAGTCCAAATCTCGCAGTTATTTATAATTCTAGCTATCTCCTTTCTCATATTTGGGTAATAGTACTTCCTTTTTAGCTCTAGGTACGTTTTATAAATACCGGGATGGTTATTTTCATATTTATGATGCATCATTATAATTTCCAACAAATCCTGCTTATCTACATTCTTTAATAACGTATATGTTCTACGTATTTTAAATCTTTTAATGTTTCTCATTTTTATTACCTGATCCTGGATCATAGAATACAATTCTTCATCATTACAATAGATTACTATATTTTCCTCATTTTCAATTATTTCAAGTATTTTCTTAAAAACTACCTCGCAATCATTTGCATCGACCCCGAACTTATATAACTTTTTATTAAATTGTGTTTTTTCCTCATATGAGTTACTCCCTTTTTTTTTCGATCAACATTTGTCTATTAGCGAACTGCAAAGGGCTTTCTGTTACCTGGATATGGTCCATTCCGTCATCCTGCGCGCTATGCACAATTGGTATTGGTGAACCTTTTCTTCTCCTATTTTTCCCTTTCTTACCTTGTGGCTGAAACACCTCCCTGTCTACAGTTCTCAAATCTATTTTTTTATCTTTATGTTTTCGCATGAAATGTCTTCTCAAACCTGTCCTATCCTCAAAATTGCTTTCACAGAGTTTACATTGAAAAAGTTGTGTACCGTGTTTCCGAACAATATGCTGATTTAAGACTTCCTTTCTTTTATAAGCCTTCCGGCACACGTCACACTCAAAGAGATTTATTTCTGCCATTTTTGCCGGTATTCTTGACAAAGCATCTGCCACTTTATTTTCTTTTCCCTGCACGTGATGAATATCAAACTCATATTCGTTGAGCCTAATTTTCCGTCGTACCAACTTTGAATTTGGCTCCTTTAATGAGGCTAACCATTTTAATGGTCTATGGTCGGTGTTCAGTCGAAACTTCCTACCATATAAATAATGTCTGAATTGACCGCAAGCCCATACCATTGCCAACAATTCCTTTTCAATTGTGCTATAATTAACTTCGTGCCTATTTAATGTTCTATAAACAAACGCCAAGGGTCCGTTCTCCTGAGACAACACCGCACCAAGAGCAAAACTGCTTGCATCAGTGGTAAGTATGAATTCTTTCTTGAAATCCGGATACCTTAACACCATATTTGAGGCTAATATCCTCCTCAGTTTCCCGAAAGACTCCTTGTAGTCAGTATCATTTTCGTTGATCTTGCCATCTTTTTTGAGCCTCAAGGTAAGGGGTTTTGCTATCCTGGCATAGTCTGGGATAAACTTCCTATAATATCCGCTTAGTCCCAAGAACGCTTGTAGTTCCTTCACCGTCTTTGGTATTGGGAAGTTTCTTATGCACTCTACCTTTTTCGGGTCTGGCTTTATGCCGTCTGTAGTCACTATATGCCCAATGAAACTAGTCTCCTTTCTCAGGAATTCACTCTTATTCAAAGACACCTTTAAGTTTGCTTTTCTTAATGTTTCAAATATTTTCGTTAAATTATCCAAATGCTCCTGAAGTGACGTTCCAAAAATTAATATATCGTCCATATATATATCATCTCCAGTTGCGGCATTTAATTTTCTATAATCTATAACTATTCTCCATTCCTTATTTCCAACCTTATCCTCTTTTTTAGGAACGACCCAAATGGAGAATTGTAAGTAGAATTACTTGGGACGATTATACCCTGTTCCAACATCTCATTCATCTGTTTTTTTACTTCGACTCTATGTATCTCTGGGTATCTATAAGATTTAGTGTAAATTTGTAGGAATCCTATGCTTTATCTCACTTGTAAATGTTAAATCATCTCCTTTCCTATAAAATATACCCGAAAACTTTTGTACAAGATTCTTAAGGGCGCGTTCCTCTTCCTTATTTAAATGTGTCAATCTCAATTGTTCCACCACTCCTAATTCATCCAGATGGTACAACTCAGGCAGTACTTCTATATTCCCTAATTCTTGTTCAACATTTATTTCATGTTCATCCTCATTTTGACCCTCAAAGAATAATGGCAGCTCCTGATGATTTATAGTAATGCATTTCCTTTCGTAATCTATAATGGCGTTATTTTCCTTTAATAAGCTTGAACCAAATATTCCATTAAACCAATCGTGAAATTTGAAAATCTTGAAGTTTATGTTCTCTCTTAGTATAATAGGTAAGCAATCTTTGGAAACCTTCGCTTCCTTTGTTATAACGACATAACCAGCCGCTGTATTTACTTTAATCGGACCCTCTAAAACTTGTATGAATTCTTTTGGACAATGACCTTCTTCGATAATATTTTCTGTTGATCCTGTATCTACTAACATTCGGGTGACGTCTGCTCCTTTCCTAAACAAAACATAGGGCAACCCTGGTTTTGCGGAGGGTCCCCTGCTTTGGAGGCCGAATACTGAAAATTTGTTGCCTGGGAACATTGGGGTTTCTCATATAAACAGTGATTCTGTCTCGTCTGTCCACTTATGTCCATTGGTTCGGGTCTGGGATAATTTTGTCTTACGAAATTATTTTGTCCTCGGTTGTTAGGATAGGGACTAGGGTTAAATTTTTGGGGAAATGAATTTTTATTATTATTTTGGTTTGAATACTTTTTTTGTACATTCTTATTATTATTATACTTCTCGCCTATTCTATGGTTATCATAATGTTTAACTTTTTCAGTTGTTAGCAAACTTGCTTCACCCAGCTCGTGAAGAGCCATTTCCAAAGAGCTTGGTTTTAGTGCACAAAGTACTGTTCTTAAATTAAGAGGGAGCTTGTTAATGAATACCTTAAGAGCTACCTTATTATTATTTGGTATTTCCTCCGACCTTCCGTTTAATCGGTATCTTTGATTTAATAAAGATAGTTTATTCTGGACAAAATTGTAAAACTGGAGAGTATCACCTCTAAATTGTGCACTTCTTAAGTCCTCGTACAGCTGCTCTGCTGAAGCGAGTCCACCAAAATTCAATTCTAACAATTCTTTTATTTGCTCCCACCTCTTTAGGTGCGGGTGAATTTCCAATATTAATCCAGCTTTACCTTTGATTTTTCCTTTTATAATGGACAGGAACATCCTCTGGGCCGTTGGGCTATACTGAGCCATCGCGGGAATTACATTATCAATATTCTCCAAGAATGGGTACAACTCCTCCCTCCTTCCATCAAATTCGGGTGTCAGCCGCAAGAACTTCAATGGATCTATATCCCGTTGTCCGTTGATCATTTCGGGTGGCTGTTGTTGCTGGTTCATTTTATTTCGATTTGCACAAAAGATTCTTGCTCTTGTAATACTTCTTAGCCTTTGTATATCCACTTTAAAGTCTTTTAAATTGTTCACTTATTTTTTGTTTTCCAGTTTTAAAATTTTCTTATATTTCTTATTTTCCATAAGTTCACTTAAAAAATTTTTGATTTAAAATTTTCACTACTAATTTAATTGCTAATATTATGTTATAATCTTGGAGGGTCCCGTAGGATTCGCAAGATCTTCTACTTTTATTTTGTTTATCCTTTTTCGTAGGATTAATAATTTTATTTTTCCTTTTACGTAGGATTCTTTTTTACGGATAGAAAATCACCTTTTTTTTCTATCCTACCGACTGCGCCAATTATAATAAAACAATTTGCTTTATTGTTTAATATTACTGCTCTTTATTAGATCAGGAAGCCAAAAGCTTCAAAACTAAAGTCGCACACTCGTTTTATACAACTTCATGCTGGCTTTGTAAATACACTCTTTTTCTCTATAGAATTAAATCTAACCATAATTCTCTTAAAAGTTAATATTACAACAACGTAAAGGTAAATATTTAATAATGCAATGTGAGTAATTATAAGTGTGATATTACGATGTTTATCTAAATATTCTATTCAACAATTGGAGTAACTTTGGGTGTGGTATATTTAATAGTGTTAAATAACAATTGGGTTTTGATTGTAAAAAGATTTCTGTTTACTGTAAGAATTTACTGTGTTGGGTAAAACTCATACATATATACATGCAAATTAAAAGTTTGAGTTCAAGTGTTTTGAAAAAAGCATTTTTATTTATTCTTACTTTTCACCTTCAATGTAATCTTAAAACTAACCCTTCAATCAGCTAGAAGCATTTTTATATTCAAATTTTAATTTATGTTTTCCCTTATTTCGTAGACATAGTGTCAGCATAAAATGTTGGAAAATGTTTTTAGTTTATGTTGTAACTTAATACAATCAAAGGTAAAGAATTTAAATTTGCAAAACAACAGGTGCAAATATGAAAGTCAGCAAAAGCTGATTTCTTAACTCTCCCCTTCCTTAAATCAATTGTCCGCACTTTATAAATTCAGTAAAGTGGGATTTCCAAGGATTCGGTACTATTTTCCTTACCACCGTTTCTTGGTGTAGGGTCGGGTAGTTGTATAGTTTTAATTTTAGAAGATATATTTAGCAAGGGGCTATTCCTCTACCTCTAGTACAAAAACGTTATTATTATAATGATTAGGATTGATAAGGAAATATTTATGGAAGTTGTAATTCTGCCTTTAATATTGCTTGACCTTAGTTGTTCAATATTATTAACGTTCAGTTCCTTAATTAATTCCAAGGACAATATTTCTTCATCTGGCTGATTTTTAGAAAAAGGCTGCAAAATAGCGGGCAGGGGTTTCGAAAAAGAAGTTTCTTTAGAAATGTAGGTTATATTGTTTATTGCTAAGCTTTCATTATGGAACTGAATTAAGTATTTTCCAGACAGAGCGTAAGGCTCGTGCCCTTCAGCATTTATGCTTCTTGTGATTTTATTTAGTAGTATTGTTCATTCGCACAATTCTTCGACGGAAGGAATGTGTTGATTATTAATAATTGTACACTCATGCTTCTGACTGCTTAAAAGATTTGGTATACATTTTGTTTCACTAATATCTACTAAATTCTTCTTATCGCAAATACATAATTTGTTTATCTCTAGACAATTATCCTTAAGTGTATAAATTTTATTATTACATTGTATTATATTTTCATCATTTATTTTTATAATAGTATTGGTATTTTTAACTGCTTTAATTATTGATTTTACACAAATAGTCTTGTCGATTGAGGGCAAATTTACTATATACATATATAATGGTATTTTCATTAGATGCAATTTTTATTGAGGCAAAGCTTAGGACTTCCTAAAAAATTATTGTAACGAAATAATTCTGAATCTGAAAATATTTTTGCCTCATCGATCTCTTTTTCTGATAAAATAAAGGAGTTTAAAACTTCTACTTTAGCCCATTGTAGGGCATATTCTATGTTAGTAACTTCTTCTTTTAGCATTCTTATTTTGTTTGTGAGATTATCCTCTAGCGTTTTCTGAACTTCATCTGAAGCGTTAGTGTATTTCAAAATTTGATTAGTAACCTTCATAATATCATTAATTCTATTGATGTCTTCCCAATTTATAATTCTCTGTTTTTCGTTATTGTTTAATAACCCTTGAATGTGGTTTTCTACTATTGTATGATCTTCATGGTCTGGAGATCCAGCCAACCATTTCCACGCAGTTCCCAGTATATCAAGTGACTTTTTTTTTCTGGGTATCATTCTTCTTAATTACGTTTTAAGTTGTCTTATTTCCTCCATAATAAAAGGATACGCGGTATTGTCTTTTGATAGCCTCATTAATTCAGAGTTTAAAGTGTGAACTGATTCAGCATATTTATTAATTTCGAGAACATGAATTAATTTAAAATTTCCATGAGCGCGAGTGTGTGTCTGTTTCACTATATTATTTTGGTCATCTAAATTAGTGATGTCGATTGGAAAAACTCTTGTAAAAACGAATTTGCTTGTAAACACATTTCTAATTGTTTCTTTGAATTCGTATAAATCTTCAGGCGTACAATGTATGGCGGTTACTAAATTAGGTTGTAGAAATTCTTTCCAAATTGTTAAGAGATTCTATCTTGTATCGAATTCTATTATATGGCGAGTTCTGTTAAAAGTAGTAAGAGATTCATGAATTGTGAACCTATTTTTTGATAAGAGAATTTGTTGTTTGAATTCGTTCAAAGATTCTTTCGTTTCCGGAATGTCTAAACTGTCACTACTTTCTGCCGAATGTTGTGTGCTATTGATAAAATCATCATCTGAAATTTGATTCAAGATTTGTCTGGAAAGCGCATCAGCAACTACATTCGCTATGCCTGTTTTGTAAATAATCTTCGGGGCGAATTCCTCAATTAGGGCATGCCACCTCTTCATTTTCAAGTTTGGATTTCTGACTGAAACTGAGAATGTCAGCGGCTGATGGTCAGTATGGATTTCTAAATTTTTTGCACCATACAGATAATTTCTAAGGGTCTTCAAAGCCCACACGATTGCATATAATTCTCTTTCGTTGGTGGCATAATTACTTTCCGTGGAATTTAGTGTTTTTGATATAAAAGTAATTGGTTTTCCGTCTTGGCTCAATACTCCGCCAATCGCTACGCTGGAAGCATCTGTAGTCAAGACGAATTTTTTATCATAATTAGGCTGAACGAGCTCTAACTGATTGATCAATAATGACTTGACCCTTTTAAATGCGTTGATTGCCTCTTGATTAAGAGTTATACTTACTTTTTTTGACATGCTTTGAGAGACTCTACCATTTTCGCCTGATAGATAACTCGTCAGAGGCTTCGTTATTCGGGCGTAATCTTTAATAAACTTACGGTAGTACCCAGACATTCCCAGGAAGTTTCTTAGCTGCCTCAAGGTAATGGGTAAAGGATATTCTTGTATCGTTTCTAATTTTTTTGAATCTGTTTTGATTATATTAGAACTGACTATATAACCTAGAAATTCAACTTCGCGTTGATACAATTTTGATTTTTCGAGAGAAATTTTCATATGAGCATACTTTAATACTCTTATGATTGTTTGAAGGTGCATTGTATGATCATTGACTGAGTTAGAGAATACAATTATGTCGACCATATAGACATGACAATATTTTCCTATGTAATCTCTTAGTATGTCGTCCATAGCTTTCTGAAAAATGCCAGGAGCATTCTTCAAACCGAATGGCATTCGGACGAATTCATATTTTCCGTTGTTAATAGCGAATGCCGTTATGCCAATATCGGAATCCTTCATCAATATCTGATGAAATCCCGACTCAAGGTCAATAGTAGAGAAAAATCTTGCCTCCCCTAGGTGTGATAGTTTTATACTACAGTCAGGTATGGTATCGGGTACCTTTCTTCGACTGTGTTCTCATTAAGCTTTTTATAATCAATTACTAAGCGCAATCTTGGGGTTCCATCCATATTGGCCCTCTTTTTAGGTACCACCCATATAGGTGAATTATAAGCACTTCTACTAGGCCGAATTATTCCGTCGCCTAGCAGCCTTTCAATTTCCTTATTTACAAATTCATTTGCAGATAAGGGGTACGGATACTGCTTACTACATACAGGAGTTCCAGCAGTTGTGCGGATTTCCGCTTTTACATCAGTTCTGAATGGAAGTATAGTGTTAATATTAGAGTGACATTTTTGAATTTCATTAATAATCTTATTTTTCAAATGTATAATTGGCTTTTCACCTTCATTGTGATCTGTGGCTGATGAAATTTTATTTATAATATTTTCAATAGTTTCAATTTTTTCTTTTTAAAGTCGTCACTGTTATGTGTGACGTACATTTGTCTATCAAAATTGTGGAACTTCTCAGATTTTTCTCCACATGTTATTATTCCCATTTTAAAATCTAAAATTATGTTAGCTTTTCTTAAAAATGTATAACCTATCAAGATATCTGTTCCTAAATTTTTTTATCTCATAGAATATTTGCCTAAATCCAAATAGAATAGCTTCATAATAGTTTTCTATTATAGTATACCCGTTGATTGTTTTTAATCTTTTTTTATTGCTAAACGTTTTTTATTATAAAATGTGTCTGGAGAGCAGTAGCAACTAGTTGCTCCGCTATCTATCAAAATTTTATACTTTCTACCGCTTGTTCCCTGCTTAATGATATAGGGGAGTCCGGGTTCTCTCCTAAAAAAGCATCTTCACTTATATTGTTGATGCGTTGGGTCTTATTCTCCGGCTGGAAATTAACTATGCCACTATTTCTCCGTTTTACGGCTTGGTTGAAGCCATATGGTTTGGAAAAGGATCGATTGTTATTCTGTAATTGTGAGGGTTGTGGTCTATGTACCACGTTAGCCGAACTTCCTACTTCCATAGGTTCCGGTTTGGGGCAATTATAACGATTCCCTACCATTCCTGTGTTGGTATTCCCTACTCTTAAATGGTTGGGATACCTGTTCTTATAATTAGTATTGTAGATACTAAAACGGTTAGTTTTATTAGTATTACTAAATAAGGGACCTGTTCTGTTAAATTGTCGGGCAAAGTTTGCCCTTATATTATTCGACACTAATTCTTGCGCTTTGGCAAGAGCATTGGGTAAATCGCGATAATGAAAATAAAATATCCACCAAAGGAGCATTCAGTCCGGTCTTAGAGCATACTGGCGATTCTTATTATTTAGCTCCTTTGTAAGACTTTCGTCCGACCCGTGGGTCATGACCGTTTTATTAATTAACGAAGTCAATTTCTTATTGACTTCGTTGTAATAATCTATTAGGCAGAGCGATCCCTGCCGCATTACGCTCAATTCCTGCTCGATTAGATGCAGGGGGCGTCTGTCCGCGTAGGCGAAATCTAGCCTACTCGTTATGGCATCGATGTTGAGCACGGTGCCGTGATTCGTCAGGACGTCGTTAGCGTCACCTGTTATCTTATTTCTTAAAATTTAGAGGGCTGCGTAATAACGACGGCTGCCTCTCGTATATAGTTTCATTGAATTAATGGCGGCATCGCGCCAACTTACGTAAGTTGCCTCCTTGCCATCGAAGGAAGGTAATGATTTAATTACGTCTAACGCTTCTTCGCATCTAATATTATCGTTAATTGGTTGTGGAGTGAATTCAACAACTGAATTACTAGTTGTTAAGGCCTGAAGCCTTAACGTTAGTTCGTCAATTGTTCCCTTAGAAGGCAAAATTGTCCACCAATCACAATAACTAATACCACGGTTCCAGTGGAAACGCACGTCAAATATTTAGGTATCCACCTAGATCGGCGCCTAACTTGGACTCGTCACATTGATGCCAAAATAACGTCCATAAAGCTTCGAACAAATCAACTACATTGGCTAATAAGTCCTAATTCAACTTTGGCTTTGGAATATAAAGTCTTTTTCTACAAATCCGTTATAAAGTCAATATGGTCATATGGTATTCAGCTGTGGGGTACTGCCTGTGCATCAAACATCCAGAAGTTACAGAGAAGACAGTCTAGGATTTTACGTCTTATCGTATGCGCCCCCTGGTACATAAGAAATGAAAACATACATAGGGATCTCAAAGTTCCCACTATCCACGAAGAAGTTAAAACCTACACGTCCAAATACGTAAACAAACTAGTCGCACATCCCCACACTCTAGCACGCAATTTATTGCAATTTGACGGCCACCAGAGACTAAAAAGAACTGACACATTGAGCCTGGCGAGGCGGCTCTCTCTACACAATAGAAGATAGATTTTTAAGATTTGAATACAAAAAATTAGTTACTACATTGGTAATAACTAGTAAATAATAATTTAGAAATAAGATTTGAGTACTTATTGTGAATTTCTATTAATAGAAAGATTCAATAAAATAAAATACAGTATAAAAAAAAAAAAATTGTTCTTTGCAAGGGACCAACATGGGTCATAATTAAATTGGTTACAGATTCCGACGTAGCCAATTCTATGTCCGACGCGTTCAGCTTTTTAAATAAATTGACCAAATCGTCTAAATCATCCACTGAATGTGTCAAAAATTGTTCTTCACATGGAAGAAGTTCGCATTTGTCTTCCTCAGTGTCTGAATGGGAAGCCAGTGTAAACTTAAAGTTCAGAAAACGCTTCTAACTTAGAAGTAGATAATAATTGTATTTCCAATTAATAAAAATATTTATAGGTTTTTCTTACCCTTTTTATATATTTAATTTTAAAATAATTTTTTTTGCACAAGCTTGAGGTCACTTCTTTAAAACCAAATTTAAAATTGTTTATAAGGTTGCTTAAAATAAGAATCTTTACTTAAAAACAATGTTACATAATATTCTGCTGTTGTCTTCTTTAGCTGATTTCGCTGTTGATTTATTTACTTCCTTCGTTTGCCTTTCTAAGCTAGATTGATGGTTTTGATTTGCTGTTTTAATTTCTTGATTTAAATTTCTCTCAAGGCTGTATAGAAAAAAAATTTTAACTAGTTTTTTTAGTTTAACTGTTTTTAAGTTAACTGTCTTTTAGGTTCACTGTTTTTAATTTAACTATTTAGTTTTAATTCATTTAAACTTTTTCTCCTTCCTTTTTATAAGGATAATTTTTTTTTTACTTTTCTGTAAGGATACTTATTTTTTTATTATATTGTTCGAGGACACCCGCGATCACTACTCTTACTTTTCAGAATTTAATTGTTGCGGGGCCCCACGTTGGGCGCCAGTTAAAAGTTTGAGTTCAAGTTTTTTGCAAAAAAAAGTAATTTTATTTATTCTTACTTTTCACCTTCAATGTAATCTTAAAACTAACTCTTCAATCCGCCAAACTGGGTACTTTTGGTGTTTCGGGAATAAAATAAGTATTTATCCACTGATTTTCACGAGTGATGGTTCATTTTATTTGTATTATATGTAGCTTCATCATAAAATAATAAATATTTGCGGTTTTATATTTTTTATAAATTTTTGAAAATAAAAAATTTCAAAATTTTTCGAAAAAATAATATAAAAAAAATCATTTTGAAATGACTTCAAAACGAATGGGTATAGTAAAAAATAGTATTATGAGTATATCATGAATTATTGCTGCTGTAATTTGGAATTTGTGGACATATAGCACAACGAAATTGAACAAGGTGTTTGAAAGCTATGTGAAGCGGCCTTTTAAAAAATCTCATATTAAAAAAGAAGAATTAGGCAACCATAACTCACCAAAAAATATAGTGGTTCTCCATTGTTTTTTTGGTTGTTGCATAGTGTTATTTCTGTATAAATGTTTGGTAAGGTTTTGTGGATTTTGTTGGCATAAAATGCCATTATTCAACGTTATTTATCCAATGGGAATTTTTAAATGATCCTTTAGAAAAGGTGTTTTGTAATTTCTTAACTTTTTCTTAACAAATGTTTATTGCATTTCATAATTTTATTATAGTCATTGTTTTAAAGTGGCCATTAAGTCACTGTTTTGAAGGCAAGTTAATGATGTGGAGGTGAATGGCGTGATGGTACTTTTATGGATAGTCGTTAATTTTGAAGTGTAACATTATAAGAGATGTAGTACTAAAATACATAAAAATCGTATCAATTATTTATATACTACAATTTTCAATCAGCCAAGTATAAATTCGTTATACGTATATACCGAATTCACAAAGTGTCATAAAGTCATATGTTTTATAACAATAACATAAAAATACTAGAACGGGGTAAAAAAGCAAAAAAAAAAAACATCAAACACAAGGAAAATAACACGACAGAATCGGTAACATAGAACACGAGGTTTTATTATTTTAAGAAGATTTATGTTTTACACCCAACAAGAATATTTTTGTAAAATATTAGGACAATATTACGTGATAGCATAGCTACTAAAGCTATTAAATTCCACAATAATATAAATTGGTTTGCCCTTCAAAAATGTCGCAGTTGTAGTGTATTAATTAAAAATATTTTTATTTTCACTATTAGAAAATCGACAATTAGTTTTTAAACATACCCACTGTACAGATTTCCTATGGTTTTTAAAAAATTTTCATTTAAATCTTTACCTTTCCATAAACCGTCATCGTAAGCGCGATATATACGTGATTTGAATAAAAAATGTTCTTTCCTAGTTGCTAGTAAAATATATGTCTATATTAAAAATTAAAAGAAGTTTTGCCAAGCTAGCAAGTTGCCTAGGAATAGGATGGTATTGTACATATCAAGAACTTGATCCCCATTTTCATCTCAGAACTTTTTACCGCCAAAATTTTTAGCCTTATTTTCACATTTATGTTGACCTTCTAAGTTATTTTTGTTTGTTGATGTATAAAACCTCTTTTAACTTAAAGATTTAAGACGGCTGGGTTATATCAGCTATCTACCTATATTGGAAATGCTCCATACAAATAAGAGTCTACTAAATGAAAAGCGCCCATTTTTCTCATCAATTATCCTCCAAGGCCTACCTGCATACCAAATTTTAGCTCTCTAGCTATAGTGGAAGTGGGCCTTAAACATAAAAGGTGCCCTTTTGAGATATTTGTGTTTACTCATTCTACTAGGGTTACCTGTATACCAAATTTAAGCTCTCTAGCTGCAGTGAGAGTGTCCCATAAAATTGATAAGTTAGTCAGTGAATATTTACTAAAATATGCACTTCTTCCACCTTCATATCTCGGAAAGCTTTTATGGTAAAACTTGTCCAATTAGGTCACCTGTGTGTAAAGTCCCTATGTTTAAAGTTTCACGATTAAAGGAAGGAAAGTTATACGCTGGTAAAACAGCACGAATGGTTTCGTTTAATATACACACTGCAAGCATCAGGCCTGGCGCACTGCCGTGCGCCTCAATTTGCAAAAAAAAAAATCATTAATACAATTTTTTACACAGAAAGTAATGCATGAAAAAAATTTTCAAAATGTCTTTTTATTACTGAAATTTATATCAAGTCTGTATGACTAGACTGTCTTATAGTAGATTCCATGTTATTTGATAGATACACTAGAGTTTTAGAAAAGCACGCCTGCTTAATAAATGTTAAGTATTGTTTTCAAAACACTTTAAGGCTAAAAACCCTACACCATAGTTATTTAAGAAAAAATTGTGCCCTGTAAATTACTTGCAATAAAATAACACAACCAAGTTATTTTAAAGTGAAGTTTATTTGAGCAAATACATATGTGAGTAAAGAACAATGTTATCTTTTCATTAGAAATTTTTTCGTAAGGGATATTGTACAATACCATTTCAGCTTAAAGGTATATTTACTTTAATGAATTTTATAAAGAATTTTAAATTATTAAATTGTCTGTTAATTAAATAAGACATCGTGTATTTGACTCATTGGCAAACACTGCAAGATATTAGGATATTGAAAAATTTCTGGAAATATGAAATTATAATCATATCAAATATAAGTGCAAAGTGCTGCTTGCAATATGATGTTTCGAAAAATTACTTGTATCTCCCACTAGATCTATTAAAAGTAGTGATCATAATAACAATATTGAACTTATATTAAAGATATACACGTAAAGAAATGAATGTAATTTGTAAAACATTTTATGTAAATGTGAAAAATAATGAATTTGAAAAAAGTTTAGTTTTAAAAATCTAACTAAAAATCGATTATTTTACTCAGGAAGGAGTAGAAATTATGATCCACTGGTCAATCAACAAGAAGCGATAAAGCACCCTAAAAGAGCGAAAAGATGCCACATAGCCGAAACATTATTAATATTTACATTATTCATATTTCGCCTCACGACGACAGAGTACCTCAAATGCAGTTGATATCTACATAATATCTACTGTTACATCTCGAAAGGTACACAGCCTCAAGAAGCTCGATATTAATGAGTTTTGATAGAAGTGAACAACGCCGGACTTGAACAAAGGTGACCTTAGAGTCCCCAAATGGGGTGTGTAACGGCACTGTTACATAGGTAAAAAAACAGCTGGCCTCCCGTACACCACTACTAGGGAAGACTAAAGAGTAGTCATTCGAAAAAATGTTTGGATTTCAATTACTTAATAACACAGAGGGTTAGGAGGCGTTACGTAACTTTGGAAATGTATTACAAATTGGATTAGGTTGCCTCTCCCTCCTTCTTCCTCTCTTTTTATGATTTGGCGTTAACATTCTACATTAGTTCAATCACTTTGCAACAGGGCATAAATTAAAACTTTTAACTTTGTGGTCGCGTTGGCGGTTATATCGAAACGGTGAAAAACCTGTTTAATTCTGGAGAAGTTATTCAGACTGAAAGGGTTTACGGAGAATAACGGCCACAACATAACATTTGTACATGTGCAAAAATGATTTCTCTCTTCTTATCTTCTATGACGTTTGGATTGTCAATTACAAAGTCTTTATCAGTGCCCAGGTATTAATCAATGTATTCATACATGTGTTCAGATGCTTGCTATAAACTTCGTCGCTATAAAATATAAAATTATACAATTATTATAAAGTAATGTGGATTACGATTTAACAGCTTTAAAAGCAACCTTAAAACTGGAAAGAAAACACTGGTTTTGGATTTTTTGTGTGGGAAAAACGCACATAAGTTGCAGGTGCCAAGTTGCATTATGTGTATGTATGTATTACATGTGTCTAAAAAATTCTAGATATATGTACATACATACATTTTCTTACTAAAAAAATAGCTTTCCATATTAAGCAGCCTTCAAGTATGCTACATTGTTCTCAGTTGTAAAGCACTCTTATTTAGCGTTGTCAATTGACACACGGTATACTACTCTTCGGCATGTGTGAGAAATCAAAGAATTTAAAAACATTTTATATTTTATTTCACTCATTTAGTGGATGCTTACATCAGCGTTCTCGTTTGGTTTCATTTGTTACATTTTTCGTAACTTTTCCGCCGTCTACGTAACATGTAACATTGTCTAATTTTTGGGCTAATTTTAGTAAGTTTTAGTACTTGCCACAATATTAAATACTATGTGCGAAAAAATATAAATTTCTTATATCAACCAACCGCCAACGAATGTTTAAAGACATACATATATGTACTTTCCTTCTGTGATATTCCTTTTCCCGAGGAAGTAAATGAGGGTGCTGGGGATCACAGGTGTAATATATGAGTGCCCTTGGATATTCTCGATAAATAGTTAGATCTTGAGAAAATATAGAAATTTGTTGTTAAAGCTATTTAACCAGGTGCCATCGATTGTGTTAATGGTCATTACTATTACATGGCAGTTGCCAGTGCTGATTCTAGATATAGAATGGATGAATCAAGGACATTTTGTAGCATAGATTGCATATGTAATCGCTAACACAATTGCACTGAACTGGAAATATGTGGCAGTATTATTGCCAGCCAATGTGTGAGCATGATTTTGGCACCGGTGGTATATGCCGTCAACCAAACACTTGTGAATGTAATTCCGGTGTCGACTGAAAACGACAAGAGATTTAAGCTGATTTTAATAAAAAATATGGTAACAGCATTTGTTTTAGGCCAAGGCCACACAACGAGCAGCGAACGGACATTGCCACCCGAGGCTTGTTTAACGCTTTTGCGCTATTTATAAGGATGTAATGTTAGTGTTTATGAAAGAGAATATTTGGTACTCATCCTATTAATTGGTCTACTCACGAAAATAACTCGAGTTCTGCTTGAAAATTCCCACAGACTCCTCGAAAGTTATTTCACAGATAGAACATTTAAAATAAGGTGAAATAATTAATTTTCTAAAAAAGTGAACATCCACCCTTAAGGTGCCAACAAGCCCAAGCACATTTACGTCAACATTTGCAGATGATACTGCACTTATAAGTGTTAAAAAAGATTCATCCGAACAACTTCAGACTCATATTAATGAAGTAGAGGACTGGCTAAAAAATGGCGAAATGTGTTCACGTAACGTTTTCCCTCAGAAGGCTAAATTGTCCACTTATAACAATAACAAATACCATGGCTCTAGTGGAAAACTACGTTAAATATGTGGGTGTCCACCTAGATGGACGTCTAACTTCGTCCAGGTCGAAATAACTGCCATAAAACTGCGAACAACTCAACTACACTGGTTAACATATCCTCACTTAACCTTGCCCTTGGAATACAAATCCGTTCTAAAGCCAATACGGACATTTGGCATTAAGTTGTGGCGCGTTGTTGTGCATCAAATATTCAGAAGTTACAAAGAAGATTAGTTATTATATTCGTAATAATTCATAAAGAGATAAGATTTGAATACTTACTGTAATTATCTTTTAGAAAAATTCAATAATGTAAAATTTAGGCGTAAAAAATCCTATAAGCCTACATTATGGCGGATTAGATACAAATCTACGCAAATTTCCCTTGCCAGAAAAGCAATTTCTGTAGAGCGACGACTTGCTTAGCTTCAAAATAAAATTTTTTTTTACTTTCTCTTCAACTTTGGACACTTCAAAAGTATTTCATATGATTACACTTTTTAACGCTTGCCGCTTACCGCTATGTCGCCCATTATGTAGCCTTGGCCTTACTTGTAATAGATGAGCGTTTAACACACATCATATATAAATGAGAGGAGATTTGTTACTCTTTTAAATTACTTATGGAATTTCTAAAAATTAATATACATAAAGAAAATAAAAACGAAACTTAATAAAAAAAAAAACGGATTATTTTTACTAGAACTTACCATTCATGTTGAAATGACGATACATTTGCGCACACAAATGTACACACGTTATGGTGCGTACTAATATCGAAGTTATTGAAAAAAAAACTCAACTGTTGTAAAGTGACGACAACCTTTTTCCAATTCTGTTTTCATGTATATTTAAAAAAACTACGAATTAAAAAAGCAAGAGAATACCAAAAACGACTTTTGTAGTTACAATTGAAGAGTGCGTCAGTGCTTTTCTAATTAAGCTTGGTTTCCTTGAAACATTCAAATATTTGTTTATTTTTAATTGTACACACACACATATTTTTATATAATTTAGTCGATCCAATAAGAAGAATAGCACCTTGCTCTTTACTTAAGAAGCAGGAAACAAAAAATTATGAAGTGAATCTTTTTATGAAAAAATGTATCTTTTTGAAGGACAAGATGTCACTTTCTTCCAAACTGTCCCTGATAACACTGACTCAGTGTACTCATACTTTAAATTAACAACAGCTTAACCAACAACAACAGTTATAACAACAATATGAGAAAGAAATTACTTTTTGGAGTGCATTTTGTTTTGTATCAACAATCGACATTCCCACCCAACATGGTTTTTCCTCATCTCCACTTTATTGTTGTTTCCTGTTTATTCTTAAAAATTTAGGAGTTAACCAATATGAATTCATGTACAAATAAATGTGTGTGTATACATGTGTTAGGGAATTTATAAAGGATGTTTTAATTTAAAAATACCGTTTGGAGCATTACACTTATCAACACAAACAAATATTTTTACATACAAATTGTTTTGCAAGGGCTCGACGTAAAAGGAAGTTCAAAAATGTTTTTATTAACAGTAAATTTTGTGGGATGGTGAGGCTTTTAAGTTTTTTTAATTTTCGAAAGAAAATAAATGTTTTTCATTTTCTTTATCCTAAATAATCTCATATCCATTTCCGATTCCATAATTTTCTTTTTTAAATTCATTTTTAATTCTATTATTTTATACTTTTTCGCTTACGTTTTAATGTACAATTGAATATTACAAAAATGCAAATGAGCTTTAATCAAACTATGCTCGTGCGGATTATGAAATAATTTCGACATTGTCCGATTTTAGAAACAATGCTGCCACATCTTCATATGAAGTATATTATGAAACAAAATAAAAGTAGTTTGCATGTTATAGCCGTATAGTTAGAGCGTGTAAAAATATAGAAGAAAATAATGGTCTTATATCATTCTAGGAAATATAGGTTGAACCTAATTAAATATCACAATTTTCAATTAAAATGCTATAATGAAATTTTTAATATGTGGCAGCTTTGGCTGAAACCAAAGCATCGTTTTTTGCCACAATACAAATTGGGCAGCCATCTATTGTAAAAAGTTCAACACAAATGGTTCTTATACTATTAACTAAAACATATTTTAAGTGGGTTGTGACCAAAACAACCATAGAAAATTGTTTAGGAGTTAAGTTTTAATTTGAGAATATTTTCAAATTGAAAACGTTAGTCGTTTTGGTCGGTCTGAAAAAATTTGGCAGCGTAGGCAGAAGAGGAATAAACAAGGCACTGTACGTACCCAAGGCGAATTAAAATAAATCCGATTGTATGTCAAACAACTTTTCGCATTTCGGGCACTTTTTTATAAGGAAATTGACAGCCGCAACTGAGACGGAAATCTAGCCCGTGAATCTAGCTGTTAGCAATTTGCCTTGACTGTATCTTTTCGTAGATATCTTGCAACAGAAAACATCTACTTAATTTTTTTACTACAACTTTTTATTTGTTATTGGCTGTACAAAAAAGTTCTTGCTGTTTGACAGCATCTGTAATACATATGTATGTATATTGTTAACGATGGCATCTGTCAAGAATATTCAGTACACAAACTGAATATAAACTAAAATTTCGAACAAAAAAATGTTTCAGCGGTTATTGTGTTTCATTATTGCTTAATGAGAAACGTTATCGCATTGTTGTGAGAGATTGTGGCGTGCATGCTTTCTATGAAACCACTTCCAGGGATTAGTTTCGGCGCTTCAAAGAAGGTGGAGGCAAAGACCGTTTGGGAAAGCTACAGAAATTTAATGTTGAAGTATTTGTATTATGAGTCCTGCTGAGACTACCACCGGAGAGCAGCTTAGACAACAATTAATCCGTTTGAAATGGCACATACTCTACCTCACAAACATTGTAGCCCGGATAAATTCAGTATTTCGACGGTATCAAACGTTGCCTTGTTTTATTTCTGCCTTCAAGAGATGACGCGGAATCCATCTTTGGCCAGAAAGATGAGAAAAAGTCACAATTGGCAAAATTTTATTGAAATACATCCATATTTTGCAAAACAAAAGAAAAAACGAAAACTTGTTTGAACAGCCAGTAGCTTTCGATGTGCTTTATATTTTCATTTATGTATTTTAATAATCTATATACATATAAAAGTGAAACTCTGTCTGTCTGGCAGTGTATGTGTGTGTGTGTTAGCTATCGACTCCGAAACCGTAAAGCAGATCGGACTCAAACTTTGGCAAGTTGTTGTACACATTCCAGGGAGTGTTTATGGGTAATTACATATACATAAAAATGAAATACGCCCATACAAAATTAATATTAATTTTTCAGCTACTTGCACTTGACCGATTTTTCTGAAACTTTGCACACATATTGAACTCTCATGATTATACAATTTCGTAATTAGAAAAGTGGGCAGGGCCATAAAAAAAGTTATAATTTTGAGGTACTTCTGAAACTTTGCACACATATTAAGCTCATTAGGGGCGTAGCAACGCGCGCTGGGCTTGGCTAGTATTATATATTTTATAAGTGGCATAACTTTCATTCCAATACATACGAGAAAAACTATCCAATATTTCATATTGATGACAAAGCTCTTCAACTTTATGATGATACTATTCCTCTCATCAGAAAAAACGCCGTTATTAAAAACAAGCCTAGGTATATTCGAAGTGGAAACGATCTAAGACGTTGGAACTATATACTAATTTTTGAGCGGCAAAAAAAGTTTATAATTTGATAAAAAAGTAAATTACGATTATTACAGCAAAAGACTGAGCTCAGCGCAGGGTTTTGAAAAACATGAAAAGCCATATACATGACATAAGCACTAAAAGTGCCGATATTTAATGAATTTACTAAAATTTTTCACCAATATACTCAAATCTCTACATCGTTAAGAGATCAAATTGTTATGCATATTTGCGATTCTTTATATCACAACCGAAATAATTACCTAATCAACGCAGTGATAATACCGAATTTGGCTAAGTATTTAACGGTAATATTCTTTATTAAAGATGCTGGCAGTTGACTCCGTAAATATCCTGTCCTTCCGAAAGTACAACCTAAAGCAGAAAATATTTTTTTTTAGAAATGACTAGAAAATCGGGATTTCTTCCTGGGTAATAGCAGATATGACCATGTGTATTTTTAAACTACATAACTGACAACCGTATGGCCTCCATTGTAAATTCAATGAAAATCCAAAAATCTACATCAAAACACCCTGTCGGAATATCAAATAAAGAATCAATAAGTTCAGTGCCTCATGGAAGAGCTTATTTCTGCGCCATATCGGCATTTTAGACTTAACAAGAATTATTCTCCGCCACATCGACAACAGCAATCTCCTCTACTACGTGCTTGCATAATTGGCTCCAAGAAGGGAACAAGAGTAGGCAGATTAGAATGATTTCTCAAGCCACTCCTGTAAAAGAGGTCAAAATTAAGATCAGTAGAAGGCAATCACCCTCCTCCTGCATTGGCGAACTAGTGAATTTAATTCTTGTGGCATTATAAATATTTATTTTTAATATCCCATTCCAGCCCCCGGATCCCTGTACGAAGAGATCAACTGAGCTGATTAGTCGAGATTTTTATTTAATGATCCCTTTTTTTATCCGCTGGTAATTTATAAACTTTTCTCTATTTTGAACGGAATATTGCTTTAAAAAAAAAAAAATATTTACTAAATAGAAACTCTACAGAAATCGCATGCCTAAGCAATAACTTTCCCTTTATTAATGCTGGTGCCACCTGATCATATGTATATTTTTCCGGCTGTGCCATAAGGACATTACTGTTTTTATTTTCTAAATAGAATTCTTATTGTTTGGTTTACTGATTTAAGCCTTTTGTTGTATTTGCTTTCCAATTGCTTTTTTTCAGCCTCGAACGTTAAATGTCAATGTGTGATAATGATGATGTGATGTTGCCTTTGGGAAATGTCCATTTTGTTTTGTGTTCATTCACATGTTCATGCCTATGTGTTCATTTGTAAGGATTGTATTGTATTTACGAAAAACAATTGGTGCATGCCCATGCAGTATGTGCCTTTGTCAGACTACCCCGGAATGTAGTGTTAGACTGTCCTTGAATGTATCAATTAGTTGTTGTTGTTTGTTTTTTTTTATAAAAAATGTATGTATGTCTTCCGTGCATATCTTTCACTTGGTGAACTGAGAATTTCATTAAGTCTTTCCTTTCAAAATCATTCACACAGACAATTTATTTTATTGATTGTTCATTTTGTCAGACAGAACTAGTCCGAGTTAATCCAAACGCGTTCCAGATAACAATTTTTGTGCAATTTTGAGAGAAAATGAGAGAGTAAAATTTTTCATTTCCTGTACAAAATCGTCCGAACTTTTTCTTTGGGTAAGTTCGGACTAGAATTAAATTATCAGCTGTTTTTTGTTTATATTCAAAAATATTAAAATTTTTAAATAAAGGAAAACAGTTTTTATTTTAAATTTATTAAAAAGCAAAACGGAAAATTTGTCCAATAAACTTGAAGTTGTAGGTACATATATTTGTGCATATTCATCACTTTATTTAATAAAAAAAATGCTTTTATTGATTAGTTAAGAAGTTACGGACAGCTGCTGCCAATGATGCAAATGTTTTGCTTTTAAAATATTATGCATTTTAAGCGTATAAAATTACAAAAATAAAATTTATTTGAGAAAGTAGGCACGGCACCATTTGTGGTTTTTTGCGTACCAGCAATTCCGGACAACTTTGGCACATTCAGAGAGTAATTTACTTAAAACTATTTGATAATGCATCTTTTAACTTCACTAAGTTAAGATTTTTTCTTTTATGGATACTGAAAGTTGGAGCAGATGTACAGGGTGATTAAATTGTGATGGGGATCTTTGACAGCAAGTACTTATGATATGTTAGTTTTCTTGTTTTTTTCAGGCAATTGGTATTACAGGCCTTAGCAAAGTTAGTATTAAAGCGATATTCAGCGTAAGTTATTCGAATGTTTTATGGAAATTATCGTTTTGCATGAGTTTTTCGGTCAACATAACTGGCTATCTAAGCCAACAATCAGCCGTTTGGCAAAAAATTGGTTCAGTGCAATTTGTTCTGCCGAACAACATGTGGGCACTGCTACTGGGCAGCCTAAATTTTTCGTCATGCACCGCAACTCAGCCTTTCCTACAGTTGCGTTCAGGGCTTACCTTTTACACGCCTACAAAATTTTATTGACACAGAAACTGAAGTCTAGAATAACCAGCAGTGCGGCACATTTTGATCTAAACGGATACGTTAAAAAACAAAACTGACGCATTTGCGGTACTGATATAAACGTTATTAAAGAAAAAACTATGCAGTCAATAGTCAGTGTTATGAGTGGTTTTTGGGCTATTATTAAAGCTATCGGACCATACTTCTTCGAAAATGATACCAGTAATGCTGTATAAAGCAATGGTTCTATCGAACGCATTTTCTCACGAAACAACGATGTCAAATAGCCGCCGATGTCTTGCGATTTTACACCATTAGACTTCTTTCACCGGGGTTGTGTCAAAAGTACGGTCTATGTCAATAAACGCTCTACTATTTCAGAGCTGAAGAACATCATCCTTCGCGCTTTAAATAACACACAGGCCAAAGTCATGGTTAGTTTGTTACGCGCATCCTGTTTTACCAAAGAAGTTTTGGTGGGCGCAATAAAAAAATATATAATTTCGAAATATGTTGGTGTTTTATTTATTATTACTTGTCTCTCCTAGTCTATGCCTTTCCAAATAAAGTGTCGCAATTATTACTTTCCTTTTATTTAAAAGTGCATGAATCAGCGGAATGGAATTCATAATAAGGGAAGCTTTTTTATTTATATTTTCTTAGCTGGTTCTACGGCCAATATTGCGAAACAATATTGTATAGGTCCTCTAATTTAAAAATGTTAATATGTTCGGATTGACATTGATTGTATGGATTTGAAACTATCGAGAATTAAATTTTTGGCTGATCGAAGACATAAGTTGTGATACTTTAAGATTTTGGCTGTATCATCAAAAAAAAATTTAACTGGTTTATTGGTTAAAATTTGTTGAAAACATTGTAGAGTTTAAGGCGCATCACAAGAAGACTTACTAGATTCTATTCGTGTTTGTTATTGGTGTTTCTTGGACATTTATTTCAATAGAAATATGCAGTTGGCTTACCGATCTCACTGCATGACACTTTCAAATGCGGTTGGCAACTTCAGCACAAATATTTTATGATTTCAAGTCATAATCTCATAATTCGAGCCGAATGCAATTCTTGTCACATGGAGTTTAATTATGAGTTAATAACAATATGCAACAACCAAAAAAACATTGGAGAACCACTATATTTTTTTTAATATTATAGTTGCATAACTACAAAAATAATCTTTATTTCAAATTCTATGGATAGGTGTATTTTTTTAAATTTTTTTTCTTTTAAAATATGGGACTTTTTAGAGGTTGCTTCACACATCTTATCATAACTTTCAAACGGAATGTTCTATTTCGTTATGCTATACGTTGAAAATTTTAAATTGCGTAGGCTTGAAGTCATTCTAATATCGTTCTTTTCTATACTCATCAGTTTTGGAGTTATTGTGGAAAAACTGAAAACATTTGTTTTTTTTTCGAATAATTCCTAATTTTTCATTTTAAGAAATAAAAAAAAAATATAAAACCGCAAATATTTACCAGTTTTATTATTTTATGATGAAGCTACATATAATAAAAATAAAATGAGCCATCATTTATGAAAAGCAATTGGTAAATACTTATTTTATTACCAAAAAAAACAAGAAACACTAAACAATATCAGTGTAAAAAACACATTCATGCATACATAAAAATTTAAAGTATCAATTACACAAGAGAACGATTTTTGGGCAAAACTGGATACTTCTGGATTTTTGGTAATAAAATAAGTATTTACCAATTGATTTTCATAAATGATGGCTCATTTTATTTTTATTATATGTAGCTTCATCATAAAATAATAAAACTGGTAAATATTTGCGGTTTTATGTTTTTTATAAATTTTTGAAAATGAAAAATTTCACAATTTTTCGAAAAAAAAATATTAAAAAAATTCAGTTCCAAAACTAATGGATATGGTTAAAAATGGTATTAGAATGACTTATGGTTGTTGTAAATTATGATAAGATATGTGAAGCGGCCTTTTCAAAAATCTCATATTTAAAAAAAAAAAAAATTAAAAAAAACCTATTTATAGAATTCGAAATAAAGGCGATTTTTGTAGTTAATAAAAAATATAGTGGTTGTTCATTGGCAGAATATTTTTTTCAATTTGTTGCATAGTGTAATTCTACACAGATATTACAGAAATATTTCGAAGGTTTAAGCTCCTACCATCAATTAACAACTCTGTATTAATTTTAAGTCAATCGACTTTTACCTATTTAATTCAACACTATTCAACACAATTATATCCGTCACTACATTAACAGAAAATACCTTTAGTGTTTCCCCGAGTATTTAAATAAAACATGAAAATGGCAATACTTAAATGAAACTCGTTCTCATTTATACGTGTGTGTGTTGGTGTATGTGTATGTGTCGTATTTAAATAAACACATACATAGTTCAGTGCATATACAAAACACTTATTTGGACTTGTTACGAGGTGACTACAATTGGGATTCAAACTCGTCTTTCGTTTTTAGTTTTTCCTTTTACATTTCAAATTGTGTCAATAATAGGAATGTTAAAGACGTTAGTTAGTTACTTAGTTTCGTTTTTGTTTGTTTTTTTTTTGAAGTTGTTGTTGTTCGGTATTTTGTTATCAGGAAGAGAAGTTAAACACTACAAATATACTTCAAATACACTTAAGAATAATTTGGTATTTACTCTTCAGTTATCTTTGATTGCTGCTACTATCAGCAGCTGGTGCTACAAATGCCAGTCCTCCTCCATCTGTTTCTAGTCAAAAGGTTAATTACCTCTTGTTAAATAAAGAACTTGGAGATCTCTCTTTTTTAAACAATTTTAACAATATACTCCTACACACCAACAAAAGAAAACATCCTAAAGCAGCCATTAAAAAAAATACAGGAAAAAATCCAACCAAGTCTGAAGAGTGTAGATATGCATGTTAGTGTGTCCAGACTTTCTTTCTGGCGTTTATTCTATTGCTTTTTTCCATTACCAGTCACAGTACGTGCTGCTGTAGTTTTAGATAGAAAATAATTTGAAAAGAAAATTGCTAAATTAATAAACCAATGAATACATTTAAGGATTTTTACAAATGTTGCTGAATCCTCATCCGAACGCCTGCTTTGGGCTGAATGCGAACTTGTATTTGTTGAAATATTTTGAGAATGTTTGGAAAAAATTTGCATACAAAATACTTCTGCTCTATACAAATTCGTATTTGAATGTTGAGCCTTTAGCAATATTCAGATCAAAGGTGAAGTTGAAATTCATTCAAATTCATTCTCCCATCCATCACCAAGAAACATTTATTTATATAAATTCGCTCATAATTAATCTTAGGTCGAATGAAATAACTTGAAAATGAAATTTGCGAATTTGCTGAGATTTACATTTTTATCTGATAATTAAATCATTTCATTATGTCGCTTTTATAAATACAACTTCAAGTACAAGCAACAGTACACTTGAGTGTTCATTGAAAGTCATTTTGTTGCCGGGCGACACTAAATAGACATGTCCAGAATGATGTTATCAGTTATTATGAAATTCCATGTATTTTTCATACATTTTGTTGAAGTTTTTTTTAATAATTTATTTTAGATTAAGCTTGAACTTCATTAATTCATTTAAAATTTGATTTTACGAAAAAAGACAATTTGGACATCTTAAAAAGATTTGTTCACTGTCCACCTAATTTTACGAAAACTGCCCCTAAGCCTGTATGTGCGGTTGACATTTTTTAAAAGAAATGTTCTTTGAAACCTAAAAAATAATATACTAGGAGGAGAGAAGGAGTAAATTCGTCCCATGCTCGCAGGCATACATCAAAGCCCGTTGAGCGCTCTCTGTTTCGAAAAAGTCTCTACCCTCATAGGAACTCTATTCCCTGAACAAATATCCTGAGTAGTTGCCAAGCAATGGCTCTCAAGTAAGGCATATTGAGTAAAGTGTAGGTTGCCACATATCGGGTCCTAAGCTATGCGAAAGCACTCATCACTATGCACACACCCTTTACGGCGTATATGTGCCCGCAAGCCCGAGCGACCCATCACTACACTCACCATTTTACTAATTTCAGATTTGCTTAGTTTCAGCGCCCTCTTTGTGTTATCCCCGTTTGGGTCTCCCAATAGCGACATTATTTCCCCTGCCGGCCGTGTTTTTATTCCACAGTGATATACGAGCCTTCTTTGCCCAGTCTTTTAGTTCAGTTTTCCTGGCCTCCACCGCTTATGCGCTACTTAAGCCCACCTGGGATCCATTATTGTTACACCAATAGAATACAGCATAATTTTTTTTATCGGTGCAGTCAAGTTAGCACTGTTCTGTACAACGCTTTCGTGTATGTAATGGCTCTCGACATTTCCAATGGACTTGGTAGAGTTTGACCTGGTGGCCTTATGAACTTTTTTCTCTTGTATCACATAAATCTTGTTAGAAAATGTTAACTCTTGCAAAATTTAATTAAATGTATAAAAGTTTATTGTTTCAATATACAGAAAAAAGCAAAGGCGCTTATCGTTAAGCCCAATTATTCTTAAAAACTACTCCCAATAGGCAATTTTTATGCTTAAAAGCATTGCTTGAATCAAACTGTAGGTACTTTTTGTAAGAATGTATGTTATTTTTAACCCCTTAAAATGTATTCTTCCCACTCGACTGTATTGTGGTAAGGATGGAGGCGCTTTTGCGGTCATGCCTTATCCGTGAAAACCCTCTAGCACGAATATTCGCAGGTAATCAAAGAAACAGGAAAAAGGGTCATTGGCATTACTTTGACTACGAGTCATGCAATTCGAAAACTGTGTTTGAACGTTACCGAAAACATCAACCAGCATTTCGACATCCAACAACACATCAACGTCAAAGTAGAAATTCCTTTCTTTCAAACCACTCCAAAGACCTAGAGCACTACAAGGGGTGAAGTATCAAATCCGCATGAACCCGCCGTACCGAAAGTCGTGCGGAGGAAAATATTGCATCCAACCCAAGAAGAAATTTAGGAATAACATTCTGCTCATCGCAGTGCCTGTACTTATTGTAAAATCACTAACACATGTGCATGTATACCACTTACGTACTCGTTAAAACTCTCAGTTAATTCGTAATTATGTCTTGATAAGAACGAAAAGTTTTGAATTATTCGTGGCGGCTTTTACCCAAAAAAAGTCTCGGAAATTACATTCGTGTAATGTGAGTCCCAAAAGAAATATAGTTGAACAGTTTGATATTTGGGAATAACCTAGCTTGGGGTCTTTAAAATGCTTTGGTCACAACGGTTTTGAAGTTACATCTATATACTTTCGGGAAACTTCTCGTAGCTGCCGATAGTTTATCTCAAAGAATCATGTATTAACGTTTGATTAATAATATGAAACAAATAACTATATTATGGCCTCAGAGTGGGTAAATTAATTAAGTTTTCCCTGACAGTTTGTGGATCCGTAAGTTGATTCTGAGCCACAGCTGAGCTACCTCAGCCTAAAACAAAACCACGGTACAAATTTTCAATAGACTGAAATAAAAATTCTGTCGTTCAATTTAAAAAAAAACTTATTTCAAACACAGTATAATAATAATTGCAATTAAGAAGTGTTGTTACTTACCTGTAGCATGTGTGGATGATGTTGGTGTTTGTAGCTCTGTGGGGGTTGGTGTAGTTGCCACCAAACGTGATGATAAACTTGGCAATTCAATCTTTTTTGCTTTGGCAATATTAAACAATTCATTTGTGCCCGTAATTACATTGCAACATGTTAAATTATCTTGCACTGGCGATCCAGGCGTACCCGCATTCCCACCACCAGGATTTCCATTGGCAGAGTCATTTCCACTACTCCCACTCAGCACTTGTGCCAGTTTTTTACCTAAGTGTAAAGCCATTTGTTCATCAGGACTTTCTGTTTCTAATTCAAGACTAGATTCGGTGCTAGTGGGCAACAACTCCAAATAAGTTGTTTTGGAAATGGACAGCAGAGATAACTTGTCTGCCTGATGACGTCGTTGTAATTCTAATATTGCTTTAGCTGTTGTGGGCGACAAAATGCCGGAAGTTATGCTAATATCACTAAGCGGACGCTGTATTTCCTTTATAGATACAGCGGCAGCTGTTGCTTTTGTTACCAGTGTTGTTGTGTTGGCCGTTAATTCTTTTGGGATTGCCGACAATTGTGTGGCTGCTGTTGGCGTATAGAAGGCTGTTGTAATGTGCGTTTGATTTCGATTTTCTTTATGTCTTCCCACAGTCTTGTCATTATTAATGTTAATGTCAGCACCGTCGTTCTCCACGTGTTCATCAATCTCATCTGGTGTTGAGCATGCTTCGTTCGTTGAACCCACAGGTGCTGTGGCGCTACTCGTGCTTTGGGGTGGCGTTAGTGGGTCTGTAAAGAGTGAATCAGAACTAGATGACAAATCTCTAAGGACAACAATATCACAGTTATCATTATTAAACGAATAGGGAGGATGACTTCCACTCATCATTGTCATCATCATTGTCAGTGAAGTGGCCATTTCATTGTTTTGAAAATCGTCATCAAAGTCGTTGCTGTCACAAAACGTATCCCTCACTATTGTATCTGTGCATTGCATTGTTTGTTAGTGTATTGCATTTTTATTAACCAGAGATATTTCATTATTTTTCAAGTAGTTTTGTGGAGTAGAAGAATTAAGTGTCAAAGAAGTGTAGTGAGACGTTATTGAGAAGAAAACAAGTAGAAAAAATAAAAATAAAAACAATTATTGTAAAATGTTAGTCGAAAGAAATTATAAAGATTGGGGTGGGAGGGGCTTGTTGTGATAAAAGTGGAACTTTCGAAAGGGAGGAAAATTTATGGATCTCCTTATTAACTAATAAAGCTGATGTTAAAGTGAAAGAAATTTTCTGTTTGCCTAATTGACTCATTTAATGTTTTAAGAATGCGTCTAACATCCAAATTATTAACTTTGTATAAACCTTCTTCTTCGGATGCCAAAAAACCAGATACTTTATCAAGACTAAACTGTTAAATAAATTCGGTAAAATTTTTATATACGATCACCAAAATACTTCCGATATTGCCGTAACATTTCTGTAAGTTATTAAATATCATTATCAGGGGATTGGCTTCATGAATAAGTGATCGGATTAAACAGTTTCTATAATGTTTCCAAACGAATCATTCGCATTTTTAATAAGATTATATAATACCGGGAGCTTGCTTCAAAAATACTGAAATCAACCTTAGGGTGGATCAGCGTTTTTCATAATTTTCGCGTGACTTTTTGCGTCTAGCATGTCAAAAAGAGTTTTAGCAGATTTTGGAAGAGATGTCAAGCGTTCGGAACTAAATATAATGCATACTTCATCTATCGCTTTGAATAAGAGTTTTAGTTTTTCCCAAAATCCATCGCAATTTGTTTCACGTTTTATTATCGAATGTGTTAGCCATACCTTAATAAACTCCTTTGGTACTTCTGAAATGTAACATAGATTTGGCGGCAAACTGAAAAATTCTTTATGTAAAAGATGCGTGTTTTAAGTCTTTGGTATGTCATTTCAATTAATTATTAATTTATTAATAATATTATTTTGTTTAATTTTTATTTTCATTTTGCTCCTCCAAACAAGACTTAAATGTTACAAGATATTAAGAAAATCTTTAATAGAAAAGAGCTTAAGAAACGCGTCATGCTTCTTTGCGATTTTGATAATAAAACCAAAAAAAATTTTATTTAAAACTTCACTTTTCACGTGTTACTTTTCTAAATTATTTCTACAGAGGCAATTTTTGGGAATATCTCTAATGAACAAAAAGGTTGCTTCAGGCAAAAACCCTGCTGGAGGAAGATAGTGGTAACAATATTTACTATTATGAATTATTTTATAATTTATTTTAATTTATGTACATTAAAAAAAATAAATTAAAATTGACGAAATATTATAAATATTTATATATTGGGGTAACGCTGTACTTTTAAAGTCTAAAGTACTGGGAAAAGCCACTACTAACAAAAAGGTAAGTATTGGCATAACATAAGATATTTAGTTTTCAGAACGTTCGGCCAACGTTTGAGATATTAATCAGTTAAGTGACATTATCATTCGAGCGTTGGCACGTCACTTTAATAGAAGAGTGTTAGACGATTTGTTAAAAATTTGAACAACCATAAAAAACGCTTTGGCAATGTTGGTCCGATTGTATTTTTCTTCCTGTGCAGTTTTAAATCAAAGCTGAAAAAGTGCAGCAAAACACATGCGTAATTTCGAAGTGAAAAGTGGAGAGCCGTGTGCAACGTTTAGATAATTTTAGTTTTAGAACGTCGCACAGACCAGTCTGTTACATTAAATATTTTCAAAATTGTACTGCTCCTTGAGGAAAGTTTACGAAGCCAACATTTCAGCATGTTTAAGGGAAGACAAAAATAAACTACGTAAAATATCAAATGGATGCGAACATTTCGCTCAATAAAATTTATTTAACAACTATTCATCATCCCAACCATATAAAAAAGTTCCAATGCCTGAATTTTAGTATAATTTTTTTATATTCTCTGTTTTAATTTATTGTGTTGTTTCCCTAAATGTTATAAATTAAAAATTTTTTAGTGGACAAATTAAATTGTTTACTTTTGGGATCAAACGAAATGAACACAATATTTTTACTTTCCCCAGCAAACATTGGAGCAACTGCTTAAAGTGGAAGGAAACAATTCTTTCTTCCTTGAATAGGATTTTATTCTCATTTAAAATTTTTTTAAAAGAAATAGAATAGTAGATTTCAAAACATGTTTTTTATAATTGTCAGCAATCCATTAGGAAACCAGAAAAAATTTTGATGCATATATCCTTCTTAAGATACCAAAAAAGAAGATTTATCGCAACCCGAGAACAACAGAGGAAATACGCTCCTCCCAATATCATACAATTATGAAGAGCATCCTTTTCAAGCCAATTAATTACACAATAGAGTCAGGTTTAGTTAAAGACCAGGGTGGCTTTGATTCCATATTCCATAATAAAATATGGCAAGTGCTTGAAAAAACTAGATTGTCAAAAAATCTGACTAGTCTGATATAATTAGAACATAAATGATTTTAATGTATAGTTGTAGACAATGGGAGTTGTACAGGGTTGAGTGCTATCGCCTCACTTTTTTCTATTAACCACCGATAAACTTCTCAAGCATACGTTCGCTAACTGAAATACAGAGAGAAGATTTATACTACGCGAATATATTTGTCCATATGCAACGAGGTAATTATATGGTTATAAACAAATCTGTAGTAATACCATGGTCTTCTTAAAATGATAGAAAAGCAACAAAATGTATGTGACTGATTGCCATTGGCTGAGGGACGAACATATTCAACTAAAGCCATCGAATCGAATGCTTAATAGTCAACGCCCTAACGACCCTCATACTTAAATTAAACACCAAATGAATTTTACATATTATGTCGCTTACGATCACTTCATGCTTAGAATTATTATATTATTTTTTTATAGTGTGTTTGTGGTTAGATTTTGAAAAATTATATTGTTCAAGATTAAATGTACACAACAACATCGCAACTAAAGTAATGATTAAAACATTTTCAAATAACCATTATACGTTTGCCGCAACCATGTTTTTTCTTTGCGAAAAACTACTCAAATATGCAATCCTAACTGAATAACATGATAAGACATTCAGCTAATGTAGACGTTCAAGTGCATTTTGCAAAAACAAAGGAAATTAGAATTCGAGCACCCAACGCAACACAGGGTATAATCGAACAAGAATCAATTAAAGTTGTGGACAAATTTTGTTGGCGCGAAAATACGGTCGTGGCTGAAAATAGCGCAAAGGAATACATATAGAGTGTCATAATGAGAGCGCACTGTGTATTTAAAATTCGTGCCGTTTTTTTTCGTGCAATTGGCAACTCTGCTATTTAACAGCTGTCAACTCTGATAAAAGAATAATGCATTATCATTGCGAAAACATACTACGCTGTGTCCACTCGCAAAATTCACCGCATTTTCGGCCGAGAAAGTACAACCAATATACTAACAACTTTGAAGAAATTGAATCAATTATAATTAGTAAGCCATCTTTGCCTTGACGTATCGGTCGATCTCTTGAAAACATTGTCTCCAAAAACGCGAAAACATTCGTTATACGGGCTTTCATCTTCCAGTTGAGAAACGAAAGTGAACATATTTAAGTCCAATATAATAACTTCTTCTCGTAAAATTTAATGGCATAACGTGGTAAGCAGTGATGATTATTCTGTCAAGTAATTTTAAATTTAAATGGGAGCACACGTTAGGAAAGAAACCCACAACAATGAAATAGAGGAAGGGGTCGATCTGAAACTACTTGGAAGAACTTTCTACAAAGAGAAATAAAAAAAGAAGGAGACATTTTGTAGAGGCCCGATACTCGGATAAGAGTAAAGTGGTGTTGATGCTTTTTGAAATTCACAAGATCCCAAGTGTAATTATATAATTATAATTCTATAACTAAATGTTTGCTGGGCGTAATCAACACTGTTTATAAAAATAAAACTTAAGAACAATATGTTGTGCTTTACTTCTGCATAAAATATTAGTTTGCATTTTAAAACTCAAAAGTTTGTTTATTAAAATCAACTATAAACTAAACGATATAGAGATGCGAGGTAGTGCCGACCTAAAAGAGCAAATAAATCAAAGGCACACGTAGCAAGTAACAAATACATATGTAAATACAATTTGGAATTGCTTGCGTATAGTAGTATATTGTGAGGTTGGAATTAGGAAAGCTTTCGAAAATAAATACCCATTTCTAAAAAAAAAAGTGCCCTGCCAAAACAAATCATTATATTGTTGTGTTAAACATTTTCTACACCTCATCTTTGTTTATCTACCTGACCTGTATTATCCTAGGAACAGGATAATGCAAATGTTATCAAACGTTTTATGTAACATACTTCTGAATTGATCCTGTTTAAGTTCATTGTACGACTGCCATGGCTCACGAATGTGTGACATTAGGTATTATTATTGGCTGCATATTTACACAAGAGTATTTCTTTTTTGTCATACAATGCTTATAATAAAATGAAAGTCATAAAGCTTTAATGCCCCTATGATTTAAATAAATAACTATTCGAGTACGTATGAGTTCTTTCATCTTTTTCATTGTTTCATTTTTATTTTTAGGCCAATTTCTTTTGTGTAGTGACTAAAAACTTGCTCAATTGTTCAATTCACAAATGCCTTGCATTGTTGTATCGATTGAGGTATTGTGTTTATATACAATATTGTATTTTTGTTAATGGTGTGTTAAGGTAACCTCCTATGGCAAATAATATAACAAGAAAAAATCAGTATGGCTGGTCTAAATTCTCAAGAAAACGCAAAGAACACAAGAAGAGAGAACGAAAGGAATATTCTAGAAGTTTCCTTGGCGTGACCTACGGAAAAAGGTTAAGCTTGCACAAGTGCCAGAGACTTTACTTCTTGTATAGCTGTGAAGTGACGCAAAACAAGTATAATTGTTGAGAAAACTAACCTGAAGTGAGAAAAAAAGAAAGCCACAAGTGAACGTTAAAATAAGTAATAAAAATCCAAACTAAATCTTGACCCAAAGTCATAATTTAAGTAGTTGGATATAAACAAAAAACTCCAGTTCAGAAATAGCAAAAGCCAAGAATTAGATAACTCTGAACTAAAAAGACAAATTGAAAGCCAAAAATGTCGATCACAATTCTCACGGTTTTATTAGAATGAATGATTTATAGACACTTGCTCGGGACTCCGCAGCCGATAAAGAAGGAGCGTGTGGTAAGTTCAGTATTGAAAGAAGTAGTAAATTTTCATTTCGCCAACTTTTGTATAGCGACAAATAATTCCATAGCTTTGAAAGTGAAACCCCAAAGAAAAACCAAAGGGTATGGCAAAAAGAAGCGGATAAGTTGTTCGTTTGTTTAATACAATGGGAACTTTTGTTAATTGCGTTCATAAAACAAATTCCATTATCTACTGCTATGTTTGGTGTAAATGAGCAGCGTGGGTAAGAGGGAATAGCAAATAAAGAAGAAGCAAGCTAAAGCGCCAAATCATCAACAGGTCAAGAAAACATTTTTAGTTATCAAATGCTAATTGAGTAAGGTTCATTTCATATATGTGCACAATAAATTGTATAACTCAATTTATAATTTAATTGACTCAATTAAGGTGCATATCTGAACATACTATAACGCATAAAAATTATTTTTAATTCTTAATGTTAGTGTGGTACTTAAATTATTTATGCCTGAGTTTAACCTTATGGTATTACTAGAAAGTTTACCAACCCCTGATAATCGAACTCGATCAAAAATGTGCAGCTTTTCGCCCACGTATTCTTCGCACCCGCCTATAGGTATTTAGCCACTAAATAATATTAATAGTTCGTACTTTTCTAATAGCATTTAGAAAACTTACTTTGTAATGAAATTTTAAACAGTATATAAATTTGATCGCTGTTTTGTGGTAAATTCAAAGGTAAAGGTAGATTGGCAATCACACAAAAATAACGCAAGTAGGCCGTGCCGCTGTTACGGCACCCACGAGAGATTGAGGTGGCCTGCCATTACGGTGATTGCTTGTCAGTAGGCAATTCATTAGGGTGAAGTAAAGGTCGGTAACAACGAAGTTACCGAACAGTGAAGAAGTGTCGGTAACAACTAGATACTCCCCCGCCGAAGATTCCTTAAACAAAAGAAAAAGGCAAAGTATAGTGGCATTAATTTAATATCTTGTTGTGTTGTTGTCGTACCGTGTAGAGGACGACCGGAAGACCCTCGCACTGTAAAGCTAAGTCGTAAGAACCTTCTAGAGTACCACTGCAAATGGCAATGTGCCCCTATATTTGGCGTGCGAAAATCGCCGTTTAATTAAAATGAAAATATTTATATTCCAAATAAGATACGCAGGACAAACAACCAAATCAGGTAATATTTATATAAAAGCGTGTTATTATAATATACTATCTTAATTTCATAAGTTTTTGAAATGTACAGTTGACATCATACCTCGGACTATGTAATTTGTTTGATTAATTTGTGTTTGAATAAGTTGGACATTCTCATTTTTTACGTATAATTACAAATTAACAAATTATTTTTGGAGTTTCTTTTGAAATATCAATAATTGTTTTTCATCTGCTCTTTCGTTAATTTCGTTTTCTTACTTTAAGTTTAATTCTTAGTAATTTAAAGTTCCCACGCCTGATTCAATTTCATGGTATTTGACTACATTGTTTTGACGTTAGCAATACAATAATAATACAATAAAATTTACTGTTTACAAACAAATGAACCAAAGGTTTATTTTAATACACAATATAAAAATACAAGCCATATGCGAATGGCATAAATGTAAATTTATTTTGTTAAATTTGAATGGGTTTATTCGCAATAAATTATTGTCATTTAATTGCTTAAATTGTTTAAATTTATAAAAAAATAGTATGAAATATTGAATTTCAAATCAACGTGTAATCTAATAAACAACAAATCTTTATAGTTTTTTTTTACAAATATTAATCGGATAATTCTTAAAATACATTTCATTTATAAACATTTATAATTGCAAAATGATTGAATAGGAAATTAATGTAAATTTAAAACATTAAGTTACCGATAATCGGCCGTGTGCAAAAAAAAATATTTTATTTTAAGTTTAAAGGGAAAAATTAGTTAATAAAAACTTTAACTAATTAATGCTTTAGTGAATTTCTACTGGCAACACCGTCCTAAAATAAAATAAATTATAAAGAAAAATGTCACAAATTAACAGCGTAGTCGAATTTGTCAATATGTTTTTATTATTTTAATATAAAGTAGCTTTTGTTATTTTAAATAAAAATTAATATAAATTGATTTATATAGTGATTTTAACAAAATACAATGAATAATTAACAAGTCACACAACTTGCTTTTGTAAGGGATGAAAACTGTATTCGAATAACGTGCTTTTTTTATTCGCTTTGATTGTATGTCCACTACTTTCTTTTAGGCAAATCAAAAAAAAAAAACCTAAAATGATGAATGAAAAAAAGGCTTTAAAAGTATAAATATGTAAAAATTAGAACGTCGTAAATAGAGGGAATATTTCTACTGGGTTCTTGTTAGGTTCAGGAAAGGTATTGTTTGTTTCATAATTTAAACTGGTCCAAGACAGATAGGAAATCCCAGACGATACATTGTGGACAGTTCAAGACTAACTGTTTTGGACAAGGGGCAATATGAGTGACAGCGCCATGAAAACTGTCGTTGACGATTGCAAGCGCGAAAATGTCGTTGAAAGTTTCGTGGACGAATATATAGTCACAAATAAGTGCTCTGACAGTTGTAAGAATATTAAAATTTTTTATAAAAATTCCGGTAATAATTAATTTTTTTATTTCAAAGTCATGTAAAAACTTTTTGTTGTTCACTGTTTTCTTGTCACAGCAAAAAATTCTGATGAAAAAAATTTACTTTATTTCTAAATTTATGATTTTGGCTCACAATTGCAGGGAACCGCTTGTGAATAACGCTAGTTCCTCTGTTCCGATAATCAAGGTGATTTCTATACGAATTTTGATAATTTCTCTAATTGATTTTTTAACCCGAAACGTGTTCGAAAAATAAAAAGAGTTTGGCGTCCTTTTTGAAGTTTCTTTTTGAGGTCTTTAGTACATCTATCCCATTTAGATGAAACACGTTTTAAATATATTCCTTTTTGAACTGAACACCTAAACTTTGACTTTCCGGGACACTATTTGCAACAATATTGTGTTCTAATTCAATACTATCCCTAAGGTTTTGTCTTCCAAGACCGGAAATATTTTTTTATAAAATTTTTTATTTTTACTTAAATTTGCTTTTATTAAAAAAAAAAACTTTGCTGACAACAACTTACAGTTTTGCGTAATACCGGAAGCACGGTCAATGCAATTATCACTCATGTTGTCGTGCATGCGTCTGGAAACACGACAAACTACGTGCAGTTAGTTGTTTGTTGATATGTCCTTAATATGGCTTTATTCAAGATATTTTTGTAATGCTGTCGACAATATACATATGTATATTGAAACACGACAACTTGCCCTATTTTATCATAATTGTATTCTACAATATCTTATAGGCGATATTATAAACAGTCCTGTAGACATCATCGAAGCAAATGTCGTCAACGACCACTTGGCCAAATGGGTGCGTATGTATGTAATAACATACGCATTTTAAAAATGTTTGGCATTCATGACTAATGGTGAACCTTTTGTGAGACATCGTTTGGAGTTTACATAAATTAAAAACCAATGATAAATAAAATAATTTATCTATTTACCGCCAGGAGATGCTTTAAATCGAAGCCTGGTTACGAACGAGAAATTCCAAGACTAAGAGTTTATTATTCCATTAACAGTTTAATTTTCAATCAAATAAATAAATTAAGCCACATTAAGGAAACTATGAAGTCAAAGAAAAACTGAGCACAACAAGAACTGCTATATGGCGGTAATTAAAAAAAATATTTCAGTTTTGAGAAGTATGACAAATGACAGGAAATACGATAAAAGGTGACGAAGGTTATTCAAGCACGACATGACACCCCTGCTAAGGTTGGGCAAAAATGACCTCTGCTTGAACAACCGTAAAAAACAAAGAAATACAACTTATATGTGAATTAACAAAGGGAACGCGAATGAAAATAAAAACAAATTGAACAAAAAAGTAAACAAAACAATCATGAGGGCAGACTTAAAAAACAGTTTAAGTTTTTTACGAAATTTTGTAAAAAGTTTCAATGATTTTAATGTATCAAGAACTAATGCCAAGATTGACAGCCGAAACCTAAACTAATGCAAAAACAAGTAAAACTCCCATCTCGCGATCTCCCCAGAATGTCAAAATGAAAATTTGAAGATTTTTTAATGCAGAATGAAGATTTTTTTAAAACACTAAACACCCGACGAGAGTTTTGATTCCGTGAAATCCCGGAAAGAATCATTCATGATCAAAATTTTAAAGAAAAACTCACAAGTTTAATTTATATTTTTGTTACTTTTATTTAAATTAAAAAAATCGGTGCAAATATTTTAAAGTTTAATTAAAATAGTTTAAAATTTATTTGAGAATAAAACAAGTGTGTTCACATACAACTTATGTATCAAACGAATTTGTAATTTTTGTGTTATTTAATAATATTTTCCCGAAAGTCCGGCAAATTCCGGGAATAATTTAAGAAAATCCGGGAAATTGAAAATCCTACATACGACAACTTATTTGACTTTAAATCTTATTTTGGTACTATTTTATTTTCTATTGTTTATTTCATAAAGAAGATGAAACTTTATGTAATGTTTCGTAATTTCTAAACTCCGATTTTTTCTTGACTTATACTTTGTTAAGCTCAATTAAATTCATTTTTAAAAATTCTGTTATTTTTTATTTTATAACACCCAAAAAATTATGAAAATGTGTTTTGAAGATTCTAATAAATAGATTTTATTTTTCAAAATTCTGGCAACACTTGTTCTGTAGATTAAACAATTAATTTACAAGAACAAATACATTAGGGGCGTTCGAGACCGTTAATGATGTCACTGAAACTTAACCACAGTTAAGGTACCAACAGACGACATGTTTTTCACATTGTATATGTCAGAATTTACATATGTAAACGGAAACATGTCGTGTGTTACCTTTAAAACATTGCTTGTGTAAAAAATATGACAAAAGTCATAAGACAATATTTGAAATAGAGCGTGCTATATTTTCTTATGTTAAACATACAGCTCCAAATGTCTATGTCATGTGAACAGATTCGTCGGTGGTTGATCATTAGCCGCCTGAATGAAGTATTTTGCAAGACAAATACACACATATATATATATATATATGTATATATATTTAATGTTGTCGTTTTATTAAAATGAGTCCAAAAATGTATAGTTACAACCTCAACGTCTTGTTTAAAAAAGAAACGACGGAACCAAAAATATTTCGACGGCTGCAAGCCATTTATCGAACAAACGAGGTGAATATTTATCTTTGGGCACTCAGCTGTTCTCAATAAACATGACCGATGTCATGTGTGATACTACATGTACGTATGTGACCAAAAATGTTAAACCTTATGTAAATTAACCAATATTGACAGACATAAAGAAAAACATACATGTAAAAACATGTCGTCTGTTGGTACCTTTACACAAATTTGCATACAAGCATCGCAGAAGACAAAAAATGGTTTCCCTTCTTGCCCAAAGTTACGCGAACAAAAATTGATAAGCTGTTTTTTTTATGGTAGGACCAGCACTCAGGGGATGACCCCTATTCATGCAATGCATTGTGCTAGAACTAGGAAAAGAGGTTATGGAAAGGAGGATAGAGGGAGTAGTGTTTATTAATATTTGATTTGAACCTTTCCACAGAGAAAGTGGGAGGAGAGACCGCTGCCGGAAGCTTATTCCACATACGAATGGTCCGGATAAAGAACGAAGTTCTGTAGTGCGTTGCGCGATCCACTGGCCATTCGATCACAAATGGATGTACTCTTGATGAAGTACGTGTGGTGCGTATGAATGAACGGGTTTCGGGAATAATATCCATAATTTCATCAGCGCACAATCCATTGTAGTAGCGATAGAACAGCGAAACACAACCCACATTGCGTCGATGCTCGAGAGAGTCAATATAGTTGGATACCCTACTGTCACTGATGATCACCTTCGCCCTCTCCTGTACGCGGTCGAGTAACTCCAAACATGAGAGTTGTATTCCATTTTCGGTCGGATATAAGTGGTATAGATAGTTAGAAGATCGGATGGGGTAAAGTACTTCACCGTTTGAGGAAGCCTAGACGCTTGAATGCTTCTTTCGACACTTGAAAGATGTGTTGGGTCATAACATTGAATCTTCATGCCAAGAACATCAAGAGCTTCTGATTCCTCAATATCTATACCACCCATAACTACAGATGGAGCAGCAACGTTCGTCGTGCGTCTGCGTGTTAGCATACAACACTGGGTGTTATTGGGGTTAAAATCGACCCTATTCGCACGACCACATTCTGTGATCGTCACAAGATCACTATTTAAGGAATCATTCATGCGTTGCCTCATGGCCCAAATCTCTAAGAGGCTTGGTCTGTTGATGAATGAGTAAGAATCGCATATGCTGCTGTCGTCTGCAAAAGAATAAATAGGGTTGGAAGTTTAACGACGAAGGTCATCTAGGAAGATAAGAAATAGAGTAGGGGAAAGAACGGAGCCCTGTGGTACCCCTGAATTGATCTTGAACTCGTCTGATGAGATCCCATCTACAACACCTCGTATAGTGCGATCTCTGAGAAAGCTTGATATAAATCGAGAGAAGTTATTACCGACACCAAAAGCAACAAGTTTTGACAAGAGCGCGCCATGCCACACCCTATCAAACGCCTTGGAAATATCTAGAGCCACCACCTTAATTTCGCCAAAATGATGTATGGACCTACACCATCTCTCCGAGAGGAAAGCCAGTATGTCCCCCGTAGAACGCCCTCTACGAAATCCATACTGACGGCCGTGAAGTAAATTGTTGGACTCAAGGTAATTACCAAGATGGAAATTCACCAATACTTTCCATAACCTTGGAAAGCGCAGAACAAATTGCTATTGGACGGTAATTTTCAGGGTTATTGGCCTCTCCTTTTTATGGGATTGGCGTTACATTGGCAACCTTCCAACACATTGGAAATTCGCCAGTATGGTACAATATGCTGAAAAGTTTGGCCAATGGACCTAGCGCGTCGAAGAGCACTGCTTCAAGACCAGTGTAGGGATGCCATTCGGTCCTGGAGTCTTATTTATTTTGAGGTCCGCAAGAACCCTTTTAGCAGTACGGGCTCAAATGAATATGGTTGGCATAGTTACTGATACTCTTTCCAGCACGGGCAGTGGTTGATTGCTTTCAGCCAAGAGGGAATTTCTTGCAAATAATTCGGCCAAAATGTTAGCTTTAATAACCGGGTCAGTGAATAATTGGTCATCCTTTAAAAGAGTCGGAATTGAGGAACTAGCATTAGCCTTTACTCTCTTAACGAAAGACCAAAAGCTCTTACTACCCCGTGGAGCACTAAGAACTTTAGCACGAAGACGCTGCTCGTATAAAGCTTTGGCACACGAAGATCTTGCCCTTATGCGTAGCGAGTCAGTATCGGCATTTTTGTTATTCAGCCATGTACTGAATGCTTCCTCTCTGGATCTGACTGCAATTTTGCACGTCTGATTAAACCAAGATTTTATTCTAGGTTTTATCGAAGTTTGTTTAGATGGAATGAAGGATTTCATTCCAAACAAAATTATATTCTCGACCATTTTCGCCATGGCATTGACATTATTGTCCATGAAACAAACTTTTCAATTAAAATGCCTGAAGAAGTCGTTGAGGTCAGCCCAACGGGCCTTTTCGTAGATAATTTTTTTACGTTTCTGGGTCGTTCGTGAAACATTAAGGAGTTCCGAGAACGAAAAGGAGGCGGAAATGGTACAGTGATCCGAGCTACCGAGAGGTGCATTGGCGCTTACTTCATACTTTTCAGGGTGTGAAGTAAAAAAATGATCAAGAGTGTTGTCCTGGTGCCCTTCAACACACGAAATGTGCGTTGGTTCATTCACTAGTTGCGCAAGATGATTGTGCGCGGCGGATAATTTAACCTATTGGCTTTCCGTAGTTGTATTGCCCGAATGGCGAAGCCATGACGAGTTGTGAACATTGAAATCACCTGCAACAACAATTTCACTGTTCGGACAACTCTCAAGGATCTTCGAAATTGAATCGGAAAGGGTATCGAAGCCTGATAAGGACATATCCCTTCCCTCGTTTAGGCTTCTGTAAAGAAACCCGAAATGCAAAAGGTGTGACCTGATTTTAAATTTATCCCAGAGGCAGCTAAATTCAGCATCACTTATGCCTAGAGATTGCTGGCATTGGTACACAACTTCATTGCGAATGTACATTGAAAGGCCCCGATGGAAATTAAAAAGCGATTGGAGGTGATAACCAGGTATCAGAAAATCCTGTGGAAAACGTCAGGCCGATGGAGACAAATGTGCGCGTATACTGCCACGTATGTTGCAGAAGTCAATTCTCAATCGACTCATCATAACAATACTGAAGAAAAGAACAAACCAACTATTCTGTTTCTGTTTTGCGGTACAAGCGCCGATGTAATGAATTGTTGTTTTGCGTTTATGAAAATAAAAATTATAGATCAGAAAACAAATAAAGTAAAATAAAATAATTTTTAAAAGCACAAAATTATTATTTTTATTGTCAACAACGAACACTTTCACATCATAAATAAATTTTAGATTTTTTGTTTATTTTAATTTTACTTTTTGTTTATTCCCGGTGATTCACATATTTCGTTTGCAATAAATGCATTTTGGCATGAATTTTAAGCGGCTAGAGTCACTTACTGAAGTTCGGAGTTAGTATCATTTAAATGTTTGAACACAAAATTGTGGGTTTTCGGCGTTCCAGTGCTTTTGGACAATTTTGATAATTTGAGAGGAAATTGGTTTTACTATCATTTGCTCGAACAAACTTATTATCAATAAAAAGAATACTTTTCCCGAGGAGAAACAATAGTACCGCACTTGCACCCTATGTTGTAGAGCATTTTAGTGATTTTATTTACACTTAATTGTAAATAAAATCCGCACCAAAACACATATGTGAAAATAACGGCAAGTTTCCTTCATAAAATATTGCCCATTACTGAAATCAAAGTGAGGACCTAGTTCTTGATATGTACAATATCATCTGACTTATAGGCAACCCACTAGCTGGGCAATATTTTTTCTTTTTTTAAAGGGGAAAATGTTACCAAATTGGCAGGTTGTCTGGAAATGAGATGGCTATTCCTTGTGATGTGAAACATTTACCAAAGAAATGTAAACAAAATAAATTAAGTTGTTCAGGAGCAAATCCACAAAATATATTAGTGAGATTCTCCAAAACCGGCGGATATATGAAAACTGATTATGAAAAGTTAGTTGAAAATTAGGCACTTCAAGAAAGAAGAGAATTCATAAAAAGCTAAAGGCAAAAGAAATGTAAGAGATATAGGTTTCTTAGAGCCAATAATATCCAAAGTAGTTTCGAAAGGAAAAAATTGGTTTATTTCAAAATTATTATTTCATTATTATTTTTAGGTTTTACGTAGGCCAATTCAGGAAACTACTTGTTTAGGTACCTAAAAGATGGTACTTCATAAAAACAAGTTTAGTAACCTAATGTTTTTCAGTTGCACGGCTATCCCACAGACACAAAAAACAGCAACATTTTTTAATCCCCATTTCTCGCTCGCTATATTTGATCTTGGCCAATCTTGACGTTATGGATTGTGGCGCAGTACTGCGAATGCATTTGGAATAGAAGGTTTCTCATTGCTAGAGCAGCGTGGAACTATCTATGCAGCGTTTTTATGATAGTTGCTACCTATCATAAAATAATTTTAATCATATTGAAAAAGTTGATAGTATTACATCAAAATTGCAATCAGGGTGTTCAGATTTCTTAAGCTTGTTTTATTATTGAAACCAAAGATACTTTCCTGGCACTTTCGTAATACTAAAATTCATTATTTGTAAAAGCAATATATTTGTTACTTTCAGAAGACACTTCCAGAATACTCTATTTTAATACTTTTAGAAGATTGTAAGTTGTTCCACATTTATTTCCCACTAATGGCCCTAATTAACTAAGAATTCAGTATCGTATTTGGTTGGCCTTAGCAGCATTGGATAACGATTTATTGACTTTTTCAATAGAAAATGCTGGCAGGGTTGATACGAGTTTAAATCAAAAGTGTAGGAATAACAACACACCTTGTACATTTTCGTAATTACGTGTTGCTATCACCCATCACGCATCACTGGCAACACGTTGGTAGGCAGGAGATGGGATCATGTTAAACTACTTCATGAAACAAAGAGTTGCTGGTTGTATCAAACACAAACGTGACGCAAGTAAAAAGGGCTAAAACTTAACGAATAGAGACGAATGTAATACACAAGAAATTAAAAAAAAAAAAATACTGCAAATAATAAAAATGAAATTTATAAATAAAATGATTTCAAAGGTAACAAAAATGAATGAAAAAATAGCTGTCTTCTAAAAAATAATATAAAATTGTGATTGTTTTCATTTATTTTGTAAAAACTTGGAAATACAAATTATTAACTATTGTTGAATAACCAATAGAAACAATACAACAATAAAGTAAAACAAAAACTCAAGCGTTTAACAATAATAACTGATTCGTTTGAAAGAGGCTGATGAATTTAAGGTTGGTTAATGTTGCCAACTGAGAAACAATTAAAAACCAATTAAATCAAATTAAATTGTATTCAACTCTTCATCATCATTGCGATAATCGTTGTTGCTAAACAGGAGATTGTTTATGGTTCAAAAGCAAGAGAAGGAAAAATAATAGATGATTGTAAATTACACTAATACATTAGTTCATTATAATTACACCTGAGCCTTTTATTACTGGGCAGTTCAAAATTTAACGAACATAAATAAGTCGAATTTTATAAAAACAATCGTGGTACTTCTGCAAGGGTAAACAAACGTTTTACACATAATGTACATATATTGATCTATGCACTGGGGACTGAGTTTGAAAGGATCCGGGATTTTCTCAATATTTTGTTGTTTAAAATATTTGTTAAATAAAAATTTTTTATTTAAATAAAATACAAGAACAAAAGAAATACATTCATTCTATGTAATTTCAATTAATTAACAAGACAAAAGTTTAATTTGAAATTGAGTGTTGTACTCGTATCATATTAAATTAGGTTCATTTAGCCATTTTTAAAATTGTTTTTAAATATGTATAGCACAATTTGTAAACAAACAAATTCCGAAAAGTCCTAGTATTTCGGGATTTCATATGAGGCATTCCTAGTATCGTCGTCATTTAACTTTTCACTATTAAACTTAGAATATTTAGATCATTATCTTTTATGCCAAATAATATTGTAATGCTGTAGATACTGTACTACTTTGAAGTTTACCTTGTAAGATAGTTATCGGCATAGCCTTGGAGAGGATTTTTGTGCAAAAGTTAAAACTAATCCTAATATTTCAAAATCCATCCCATCGATATACCCGTCTTGTTATTTGATCAAATATGTAAACTGAAAAATTTTTTTCTTAAAAAAAACTTGGAAAATTTGCTTTAATGTTTGATGGGAAACAAACCTGCATAGCATATCCTCATAGTAGGACAGTATTCGCAAACTTGTGCGAAAAACCCTACATGACCGAAAGTATTAACACGTTCGTGGGCTGTAATTAATACGTTCATTGAGGTGCCCAAATTGACAGTTAATGTATGTATTTAAAAATTTATTGTGATGTCTGAAATTAGATTAACACCATTTCGTAAGAGTAGTGAGAATTTAATATCTTAATCGTTATATACCATGAATTTTATCCCATCCATGACAGTTACAATATTTAGCAAAACTTAGGTTATGTCATATAATAGGCTTTAAAATTTGAATGATATAGCATTCAGTTATTTTGCATAACAATTAAAGTGAATGCTATTGCATTCACATCTATGAACATGTTAAGTTGTTTAAAGAATTAGATACAAAGAAAATAACATTAATAAAATACTCTTAAATGAGGCATATTGAGGTCTTGGTGTAAGCTATCGATACACGTATGATTTGTTCGTGCTCCACGTTTTATTACAAGTTAATGGGGTTGTGCGCGCACATATCACAAGATATAAAAAAACTTAAATTCTTGTGATTTGTTCACATCAAAGCCATAGAGTTCGATAACAAGCAAGAAGCAAATGCCGTTTGGCGAAGTGAAAATAATAAATATTAAGGGTGAAACCAAATTCTAAAATCATGGCAAAAACTTTTAGCAACGTATAAAAATGCTACAATTGAAATCTTCGTCCATTTGATTCTTATTTTATATTTCTTCATATTCTGTTGCGTACATAAATAAACAATTGCGTCACCCGTTTCGCAATTCCTGTTTACTTGTTGACGTTTAAGTTTCATGTGATTTGTTTGACGTGTATGGAGAAAGTGTTTGCCAATGAATTTTATGCACAAATCATAAAGATTATGCTACATGCCGTCAAACGCGTGGGTTGTGCCCAAAATGTTCTTTTATTAATCCTTTCTAATTATATAATAAACTAATTGAACAAAGTAAAAAAATAAAATAAAATCTTGAAGCACACTCGTTTTGATGTCCGTTTGCAAAAGTGTCTAACGAAATGTTTAAAGCGTTGCAACGCGTTGCCGCGTAGTGTGTGTCTTCAGCTTAAGTGTGTGGCCGGTTTTAAGATGGGGATATGTGTAACGCATGAATCAAAGTAAAAAAGCTGGTGTTCAATAAGAACACTACAAATTTATTATGTTTCACTTTCGTTTTCATTTCATTCCCACCTGTGACGTCTAGTTGAAATCTTAAAATCGCTTGGTATTCTTCTCACTTTTTTTTAAAACTTGTTGATAAATATTATTTTCGAGCTCTCCCGCGAGTTTAATTAAAGAATATTTTTTATATCAATTTATGGTGATATTTTTAATATTTTTGTTAATATTTTGATTGCTAAAATTGAATTAATGTTTTCTTTGTTGTTTCATTCTATTGGATTTATGTTGTTGGTATTTTCATTTACTTTTGTCTATTGTTTTATTGTAAATTGTTTTTGTTGTTGGCTGCTTATTAATTTTTTTCTATTTGTTCTGTCTGTTTTCACTTTGAATTCGTTCACACTCAACGTCACTTTAATTTAACGTTCCGGCTTCTACTAAATGTAAAACAAAACTAAAAAGGAATTATAAAAAATGTTGTTGGTTTACGACTGGAAATTAATATGGAAATGGCTTAAGCCTTTGTTCTCTGGATGCTTGGACGGATGGTTGAATTATCGTAACGTATTCTACACATTTGTAACGAGCGTGTTTGGTATAGCGTGTTTTCTGTTTGTTTGGCTTGATATGTATGTGAATGTTTCTTCTGCTCGCCATCTACAGTGGTATGCAATCGTGGTCGGTTCATTGGTTTTAATGGAAATGGAGAGTAGTTTTGTGACGCTTCAAACCGGTTTTAATGCAGAAGTTATTTGAGTGTATCACCACAATGTTGGTATTTGAAAACTTGAAGACGGTACCACATTAATGCTAAAATTGTACCAAATTAACATTATTTGTACCAACATTTTACTTTCAAAATAAAAGACCCTTCGTCACAGTTGCATTTATGTACATATTTATTTAGTACATAATATATAAATATATATGTTTAGTAAAAAAAAATTAAATGAATTTTTCATTTCAGTTTTAAGATTTGAAACTTTTTTTATAAATTATTATTCGGATATGGCATGAGATCGACAGTTTATTTGGTTACAGTCACAACACGATGCTGTTGGTTCCGCCACCCAATCAATACACATAGGATAGTTCATATATACGTCGTCAGGTGAAAATAATATTTAAAATCATTTTATTTTTTTTAGCATTCTGAAAGGATTTCTTAAACTTTTCACGTTTCATATTATTAAATTGTTAAATTTTATTATCGAATTGATAAATAATTTAATTCCGCAACACATATCGTTGGGTAGCAATTGGTGGTTATACCAATAACTTTGGCATGCGAAATTTTCCGCTAATTGGCGCAACATCAATGAAAATCGTTTGATTTTCACTTTGCATTTCAGAATTTATATAATGTATAACTTTTAACACATACATACGTATGCTTGTACGTATTTTAAAAATAAGAAATTTTAAAAATAAGAAATATGTATAATCTCTAAATTTATTAAATAAGACAACTAACATATATGTATGTATTGAAACTCTTTTTTTAGTAGAAACATTTTGCCATAAAAAATATTACTCAAGTTTCGATTGTACCAAAATTGGTCCAATTATTGTACAACAAATCGCAACATTGGTGTATTCAATAGCACGAAAATCTTGGAGTTTGAATTGTTTATAAGCGGCCTTATTGCATAGCTTAAATTTGTTTTATAAATGAGTGAATTACTTTCTCTGGTTATTTCTTTAGCACTCGAGTGGTCTTGTAAAATATAAAGAAAAGGTACCTACATTTTGTTAAATGCGTACCATACATATTTGGATCAAAAATAATTATCGAAAAGAAACATTTTTGCTACATATAATGAACAATATAATAAAGAAATGGTTAATAATAAGAGAAGGTTTGAATAGAATAGAGTAATTTATACACACATATTGTAATTAGGAATTTCTATTGGTACATTTAGACAGTTATTTTTATGGGATTCTTCATTTTTGTTTTAGCAACTATAGTATGTAGCAGGCATATGTTATGAATGAAATATCTCATGCCGTTATTGAAAATCACTATAGTGTACTCCTTCTTAGAGGCACGTTACGCAATAAACCGTCAGCGATAATTTTTCACACTTAACGGCATTGATAAGCATTCCAACTAAAAACAAGTAAGAGAGCTATATTCGGCTGTGCCGAATCTTATATACCCTTCAGAAAGGGTTTATTTTTTAATATTTGATCAAATGTAGAGTTTTCGATGCACTTTCAGCGTATGACTAAATCTTGTGGTTAAATTTGAAAATATGGTGAAGTTTGTTTTTGTTTGTTTATTAGCTTTTTTGGACCTTGTCTAACATCGAGCTTATTAAAATGGCTACGTTTTTTATAAAATATTTATGTTTTGCGCAAATTTCTGGTGAAAGTGAAAAATGTTGCTGAAATTAAAATTTTGTTTTGAAATTTTAGAATTTGGTGAACTTTGGTTTTTGTGGATATTTTGGAAATATTTGGTTTGTTCCGGTTTTCCGATTTATAGTGTATTTACGAATTTTTTATGAATATTAAATTTTAGCAATTTCGTAATTTTTTGTAAATTTCGAACTTTCCGAAAATTTTGTGCCTAAAACTTTTGACCTAAAGTTTGGATTTGGCATAAATTTACAAATTATGGTGAAATTTAGTTTTTTTCAGATTAGTTTAGATGGTTGGTAAAATTTATAATTTGTATGATATTTAAATTTGTTGGTGAACTTTAAAATTTTTTATTAAATTCTCCAGTAAAATACTAATTTTCCTGAATTTTCGGCCTTTTAGTGAAATTAAAAAAATTTATGAAATTAAAATTTTTGTGGTGACATTTTAATACTTGGTGAATTAGTTTTCCTGTATTTTTTTGGATTTTGGTTTTTTGTTAAATATTGATTTTTTAACAATTAAATTTTATAGTGAATTTTTAAATATGTAGTAAATTTAAAATTTTGGCAAAATTTCGGCTTTTTTGAAATTTTGTGTCTAGTTTCGTTTTTTTAAAGTTTAGATTTTTTAGAAAATTAAAATATTTTGTAATTTTAAATTTTTGGAATACAGTTTGGTTTTGTGGTGAATTTTTGGATTTTGGTAAATCTTCAATTTATGGTTAAATTTCTTTTCTTTAAGATTAATTAAGATTAAAAAAAAAACATTTATAATTGTTATATATTTGAATTGTTGAGGATTTTTTAATTTTTTTTGGGAAATTATCACCTGTTAAACATAAAATTTGTTAAAATTTCAAAATTTTTCATGTAATATTAATATTGTGTGATTTTAAAATTACAAATTATAATATTAAATTTTTATGGTGAATATTTAAAGATGGTCAATTTTGGATTATTTTTCGTAAAATTTTAGTTTTCCATTGAATTTTGATTTTGTTTTGCAAAAAAATATTCCTGTTCTTCGATTTTACGGTGAATTTTCCAATTTTTGGTGAATTTAAGATTGTGTGAAAAGTTTGAATTTTTGGAAATTTTTTCGCGCAGCTTGGGTTTCGTTATATTTTCGGTTTTTTTTGGAAAATTTTGATATTTTTGTAATTTAAAATTTATGACCTACAGTTTGGGTTTTGTGGTGAAATTTCGGATTTTTGTGAATTCTCAAATTATGGTAAATTTTTTTTTTTTTAATTAAGATTTTTAATAAAATTTACAAATGTTTATGATTTTTAAATATTTTAGTGAACTCTTAATTTTTTGGGGAATATTTAACTTTTCTTTTAAATTCACTTGTGGTTTGGAATTCATCAATTTTGTTAAGATTTAGATTTTTTTCACAAAATATTGATTTTATGTTATTTTTCGAGGTTTCGGCGAAATTAAAAATTGTAGTAAAATTTACATTTTTGTGATGAATATTCAAAATTATTTTTTTGCAATATTTCGGGTTTCAATTGAATTTTGAATTTAAAATTTCGGAACAATAGCCAATTTTGGAATTTTTTGTTAGTTTTTGAAACTATAAGGATTATTTTAATATTTCAATCCGATCCCACATTTAGATACGTAGGTTATCTAGGGGCCTCGGGATGATAATTTCTGTAGGACGACTTTATAGCAAATTCGATAAGGATTCAGAACTTGCAAATTTTATGGGATTGTGTATAACCGCTTCCTCGCAAGATTGAAAATGCCAAATAACCCTAGAAAAATGAACTTATGTATATAGCTAATTTAAAATAGCGAAAACTCGCCAAACTCACTGCTCAAGTGGCCCAAGTTTCAAGATCCCAGGGTGTGTAGTGACGTCAGAAAGTTGATTTTTGACATCGGACAGACGGACATCTATAATTGAACTTAGATACCGACAAGAATCCAGAATGTATATACTTTGTTTGGTCGGGAATGTATATTGTAGAAATTACAAACCATATGAGAAACCTAGATATACCCTTTTAATTTTTGTGAAGGGTAGAAAAAAAATTCGCGTTTTTATATCTCACGTTTAATATAATAACCAATGGGCATGCGGAAAATATTTTTAGAAATTTTGAACTCACGTGTTTCATGCAGAAATTTACAAAATGTTCGTTAAGTCGTACTATGAACATAAACAGACAGCTAAATGATTATTAATTTATTATTTATTTTGTATGAAATATTGTTTAAGATTTTGTAAACAAAATAATGCCTCAATCGAATACTGACTGTAGGTCGAACATTGCCATTTGATTAAAGAGATCCGCTGCTCTCCTTAAAAGTTCTTTTAAATCTCGATAGTTCATTAAATATTTACGGTTATTTTAAAGAAAACAATTTAAAACTACAAAAAATAATAAAAAAAACAATTAAGGAGCAACTACGTATTTAATATATATTGTTTAATGTTCCCATAAGTTTTTTTTTCTGAAGATTAACAATAATAACGAAAAATGGTTACTACCCCAATTTACCCTTCTTATTCGGACAATTTAATGTACATAATCTTCTTCCGTCATCATTTTATGAATTATTAGTTGCCTTAACCTTTTATATAATTATGTATATTGTCTAAAAGTCGAATTTGTAACAGCAATTTAACAGATTATTTTCTCGAAACTTTAGCAATCTTTTCTGGTCGCAAATGAGCGATGTGGAATTATTTGCATCGACTTAAGACTATGGCTCTTAGAAATCGTTTTTTAGTTTGCGAGTAAGGTTTGCGCAACGTGAATTGCCGAGAAAAGATGCACTAATATTTTCAGAAAAATGTAGTAATTTTTTCGGGGAAGCGGGAAATTAAAAGTATACATTAATACATGTAAGATAAATTTATAATTATACATTCATATTTCTATATGTTGAACATTATTGTTTTACTTTAAATTCATATGCTCATATTTCATATTTTTTTCATGTACATAAAATATAATTAAAATTTTCATTGTATAATATTACTAGCCAGGCCCGGTGCGCGTTAATGAGCTCAATATGAGTGCAAAATTTCAGAAAAATCGGACCAGTTTAAGTACCTCAAAATTATAACTTTTTAATGGGCGAAGCCCCGCCCACTTTTTTTGAAAAATTACCAACCATAAACATTCCCTGGAATGTGTCAATATATGAATGAGTCTATAGCTAACACACACACACGCACACAGACAGACAGAGTTTCACTTTTATATATGTATGTATATAGATTCGATAGGCAGACACCGCGGACCAAATCGTCGCATTCTTAATCGAATGATTTTGTTAGAAATTTTACATATTGGGATCGCCGCCTTTGTTATCGAATAAGTAGTATTGATATTTTAGATTGTTGCATACGATAACAAGTATTCGATCAACAGCCTTGTTACGAAATAACATTCGGTAGGGTACTAGATATCGTAAACATTATTATTATTAATGTATGGGGGGATATCGAAGCAGACCACTTACTTTCTGGGTCCCTTTTCGACCCCCATTTCGCTCCTCAAATTGATTTCAGGGTACCGATCCGTAATCACAAGCACCTTACTTTCAATTGAGTCTCGTGCTAGCCCTAGCCTTTACTCTTGACTAAAGTGATTTCAGACTGTCAACTGGTAACTGTCGACACTCTTCCTCATCACGGAGTCTTTTGTAATTGCTAGCATTTGTCTAAGGCTTAGTTCCCCCATGGCATTCACATCTAACAAGTGTCTGCCCGTGGTCTTAAGCCTTATGCTAGCCAGTGCTGGACATTCACACACAATGTGCGCTACCGTCTCAGCTTCTTCCAGGCATAGTCTGCAAGTATCATCTTCTACGACTTTCATCTTAGCCAGATGGTACTTGAAGTTTCCATGTCCTGTCACTAACGCAGTGATCCATCTTAAAGTAGCTCTATTATATCCGAGCACCTTGCTGGCCTTCCTGCCGAGGATATCGTAAACATAGTATTTGTCGTTTTATACGAAAAATACAAATTACTTTTTTATTACTCTCTAATACTCTTGTTTGTAAAATATAATGAAAGCTCTCCACCACGGACAGTTTTCATTATTCGGATTATGGAAACCTTCACGAAGAAAAAACATAACGCATCCTAAATCGAAAATATTTAACGTGCGTTTCTGCTGGAACAGTTGTATTTTTATTGTTATTGTTGGTCAATTTTCTCTTCTGAGGGAAAACGTTACATCAGCACATTTCGATCGTAACAATTTCAGACTTCGTCCAAGAGAAATAAATTAATATATGTGTCAGATTTTTTGATAGGTCTGGCCGATTTGATAATATTTTTGATAAATTTTATGCGATTAGTGATGCATATTATGGAACATCTGACAAGAAAAACAACTTAAAAATTGTTGCTTTTCATGTCAAACAAGGAAAGAAAATTCTAGAACATAAAAGTAAACTTTGCAAAAATAAAATAAATTAATATACCAAAATATTTAATATTGTTTTTAGCAGGATAGAATATCAGATGATGAGCTGGCGTAAGCCAGCTTATCTCCTAACAATCATTTTGTGAATTTTATTGTTAGCTTAATAGTTGGGAAAATTATCACTTTTAAATCATGTTAATGAAAATTAAACTTGTTAATATGTTTTACAAATTTTGTTATTGAAACATAATTCAATGGATTCATTTTGCGCATATTTTTTTTGATACCACAAGATAAATAAATTTCATATCGGTTCTTACTTTAATATGCATAGTTTATTTCAAGGATTATAAAAAAGAGTATACATAAACATAAGGAAGCGGTATATACCCGCGGGTCCAGGAAAAGCCAAAGCTTAATCTGAATCCATGACTGCGATAATAACATTACATGTTTTTGCTCTTCATATATCATATATCTGTCTCAGCGCCCACCAGACATAACCCAACTTTATATTTGTGTTCATCTCATCGATAATAATATTAAAATATAAACGAACACAAATTACAATTTTAATTATCTTTAGAAATGTACTTGAAAATACTTGAACATTTGCAGAATAGTATTTGATTGACCAATTACTTTTACTCCTGTTATGAATGAGTTCTTGTCAATTATTGTCTAATTTGGAAATTAATTATTGCTAACTTGTCCTATTTTTACTACAAATCAAATGCTTACAAGTTCGTTTTGCATAGTTGGTGGGTAAAATAATGAAAATTAACTTGCAATTAATTTCGTATCAATTAAGGAATATTTTTTCAACTGAATAAAACTGTACAGTGATAATTTTGATAATTTATTAATAACTATTTATTACAACAAGGCAGAAAAGGAGGAAATGCGGTTGGGAAATAGGTAAGAAAAGATTAGTTTATCACGAGATCACAATAAACAGAGTCAACGGCACTGTTTACCGCTGCTGCGAAAAAGCATAACGTCTCTTTTTATCTCAGCTGTTTAGTCGTCGAGCGGTAAGTCTAGTAAAATGTAAAAAAATCGTTGACGGCAATTGCTGTATTCGTACATTAAAACATGCACAAACGAAATTACAGTGTGTAACGAAACATCATTTCGAATTAACTTCATGTCGTTAAATATGGATTTGCAATATTGACATTATTTACTTAGCAGCCATTTTTTTATAATTTCTTCGAATTGTCGGTCCCTTGACGAGGAGGGAGTAGAACTAGCCGACGTAACGTATAGATGCAGTTATTCAAATTTTACACATTTATATGTTTGTAGTTTTTTCATTACACGTTGTTTAATATTTAATTGGCATAAATATTACACATATAGAGATTCAATACTTTTACTTTACTTGTTATACCAATGTAAAGACCGAGGTGTATGCAGCTCAAAGGGAACCTGCTATCAATTGAGACTGAATCACATCGACCAATTAAGGTTAAATGTTCCGCCCCACGTTTAGGAGCTATTTCACAGCAATAAAACCAAGGATGCCTAGCAATAAATCCCTTTAACACCTCAGGCAAACATGCAGTCATAGCAGTGCTCTGAAAAGGTGGGAATCGCGTTGTTTGTGAAAACTTTTATTTGGTGGGGCATAGTGCAGTGAAAGCTGCCTGCAAATAAATACGATCGTTTCAATTAGGGCAGCGCTTATTTCCGATTTTCTTAAACGTACGTTTATTTTGTTACACACTGTTTGGGTGCAGGTTTTAATTGAAAATAAAAAAAATTACGTCATAATAATTAGTTTTCAAATGCACTTAGAAACTCTAACTGCTCCAAATCCAATTGAAGAATAACAACATTAAAAGGAGACAAAATCTGTTCTTTCTGTTAGTTGTTTCTTGGGAATAGTTAAAAATGACGAAATATATAGAAAATAAGCTCGCGTACAAACTTGGGTAACAGGAAAAGGAAGTGTGACTGAAATATTTATTGTAACAATAATAAGGTAAAGAAAAAATCTGCTAAAAATCAACATTAAAACAAAATCTTCAATTCACTTTTTGAAGGGTACAACAATTGCAGCAACAATAATAATAATAAAAAAGAGAGGAAGAGGAAAATACAAACTTACGAATTTCCATTTGTTCAAACTCCAAGTGACGTTGAACTGCACCATGCTTCTGATGCAATTCAGCCTCCTCGTCGATGCTTTCCACACGAACAATTGACTTTCTTGTTGCTTTTCCTGCAACATTTGTGCCACCAACTTGTGGTATATCTGCAGTTGCTGCGGGTGTTGTTGGCGTGGTCGGTTCCTTTGCTGTTTTCTTTTGGCCTAAAAGGCCAAAAACTTTTACTTTAGTGCTACGGCGACTTCTTATTGAACCACTAAATGCTGTTGAAGAGGAAGGGGTCACACCACCACTACCAACTCCCTGGACACTTGTTGTCTTTGTTGCCGATGCCTGTGAGTTGCCCATTGCCAAAACAGAACCCACCGATATTACAGAAGGTCTAGTTGTTGTACAAGACTACAAATTTGTTATTGAATTCAGCGCAAAAGTGACGAAAACATGAAAAATAAAGCAGAAGAGAATACGCATTTTTTATCAGTTAAAAAAGAAATGAAAAGAAAAATACAAAAACGTAGAATCGAAAATCAATTATAACTTTGCCAGCATAATATTTTGCATTACAAGCTGCTGTAGAGGGCAGCTGTGTATGTAAATATTTTCCGACATTATTTTAGTTACGATTGTTAATATTTTTAAAACCAAAATACTTTTCTTGTGAACTCAAAATTTATGGAATAATTAAAAATTATTGAAATGACTTTCTTATGGTAAATTTTGTTGATTTGTATAAATTTATAAAAATCAAGCTACATTGATCTAAAATTACAACTTCCATTCCTAAAGCGACATTAATTTTTTTTTAACAATTTGTTACAACGTTCAATTGCATTTGGACGTTTTGAACAAATACCTAATAATATCTTTAAGGTATGTCAGCTGTGTGCTCTGGATAACCTTTGCGAGGATCCTGGTGATAAAGGTTTTGTAGAAAACGATAAATTTGTCGATGGGTTCGTTGTACTCATGTGCAAAAACCAATCGAATTAGAGAAATCATTAACCAAATTTTGAGAATGGAATAAACTAACAGTATGTAGCCTGTAGGCGCTACAAATGGAGTCAGAATGATGGTTCTACCGAGGATAAAGCCATAATTCCGAAAAGGCTGCAACAGCAAAATGGATGCGTAAAGGAAACTTCGAAATGGAGAAGTACTTGCGCGGAAAAATTTGCAGGTAGACAAACTCTCTAAGAAGGGGTCGGAAAGAAGGCACGGAAGGTGGTGGGCTCAGCCCAGGAAAAACTAAGTATATATCAGCTAAATCTTCATCACAGCAAAGCTGATGCGATGTTTTTACGAGGATATGCTAGATATAGCCTTGTTACAGGAATCCTAGATTGAAAAACCTGGCAAGTTTCTGCAGCAGAGAGATATGACGTTACTCATGGGCAGTGATGGCACCTCGCACAACACGGTGTGGGGCAGTACAGCCGATAACTACAGAGAACAAGAATTGTTGACATTTGTAGAAAGACACGATTCGCTGGTATAAAACAGTAGGCTAGAACACACCTTGAAGGTGATCGATATTACTTTGTCCCTCGGTCAATATGCTAGACAGGGTTAAAGGCTGATATGTCGGGGACAAATTAATCACATCTGACCACATTGTCATCCGTTTCGAGATTCTGTATAGCAGAAGACTAAGAAAGGTTCGCTGACGTACATATAAAAATATCGAAGAATAGTGATCATACCAATTAGGAAAAGTATCTATCGTCTCATACGGGTAGTGCTCCATACCGAGCACTTCGTAACACGGGCGAAATCGAGCCAACTGTGGAACAAATTAATTCCACTAATAAGCTAGCTTTTGCGAATGCTTATCCCTTCACAATAGTAGATGAGATCGATCCGACACCCTAATGGAATAGAGAACTTGAGTTCATAAACAAGGATACAAGGCTTTAAATCGTTTCAAGAAGAGATATTCCTTACAGGGGAAAGCTAAAAGAGCTAAAGAGAATTATGCGAGTTCTGAAGAGGAGCGCGTGAGCTGAGTTCTGTTCTAATATGACCTTTCTTGATAGAATTAGAGAGCTCTTCGTAACATATCTAGCGACGGGACATATTCCGGTGGCGTGGAGGAAAACTAAGTTATATTTTGTTCCCTAACCGGGTAAGAGAGACGATATAGATGCTAAGTCCTTCAGGCCAGTTATTCTTAAACTTTTTTGTTGAATACCATGGAAGGTGCGTTGGTTGCTTTCCTGCAGAACCATATACTGATGGATAGGTCCTTGAGTAGATGCGAACATGCTTATACAGCAGGTTGATGTAATGATATCTCTCCACACGAACTTGTCGGTGTCGCGCGAGAAGTTCTAATTGGTGTAGCTGCTCTGTCCGGCTTTAGGGACATTGAGGGTGCCTTTAACGAGATCTCTTTCGTGAAGGTGATAAATACTCTAACTGAGCGTAGGATCGACCCTGTCGTTATAAGATGAATCAGGGAGGGGATTTTTGTGGTCTTGCACCAATGTAAATGAGTGGGGAATTTCGCCAAAGGCTGCGTTCTAGATTTACACAATGATGGTGCGGCCCATGTTTAATTATGCATAGCTTTGTGTCGAACACCGGGCATAAGAGTATTCTCAACCTAGCTTGGGAGACTCACAGCATAAGTAGAAGAAAAGAGGTCGAAAGGCTACACCAGACACAAATCGCGGAAGGCCTTATGCAAAATAACTGTATGGAGAACAACATTCGAATTTTTACTGGTTCCCTTATGGATGGCAGGGTAGGAACAGATGTATATACATCTGAGCTGAACTGACTCGCATAATGCTTAGGACCACCGGTATATACTTCTTAAATAATAATGCCAAGGGAGATATAAGCCTTAGACAAATTCTAGCAATTACAAGAGACTCCATTATGGCGAAGAAAAATCACGACACTCCCGAAATGTAAGGTAGTTATATATTTCAAATCGGCTGCCTGAAATCATTTTGAGGAGCAACAAAGATCGAAAAGGGACTTATAGTGTAAGCGGTCTGCTTCGATATCTCCCTTACATTAATATATGTACATAACAATGACCCAATGACTTCTTAGCGTGAGTTCCAGTATTGTAAGCAAACAGAAAAAAATCTGCAGTGGTTTTAGTTATTTTAAACGAAACTAATAATTTTTTTCCAGTGCGGCGAGGTGAACTTTTTTAATGAAGTTTTTAGCAATAAATATAAATATCTTTTATAATAAATTTATTAATTAATTTTGTTAACTTTGTAATTTGCATCGGATAAGATCGAGACGCCTGGTAACCTATTCTAGTTCGGCCAAAGACCAAAGTGGCCAATTAATTAAGAAAGTATCGTTATCCATAATATTGAACAATTAAAAGCGAATTATCCGGTAGTACACGCATACGTCAAAATTCGGTTACTACAAAAGATTAAATTACAAATTATGTTTGTGCGCGCGTTATACTTTAACTTGAACATTACGAGTAGATACAAATATTTATGATACAAGTATCGGGTAATTTATGGGACAATTGGTTTAATGTAAATTTTTTCAGTGTACAAAAAGATTCGTGACAATGCTCAGTAAGGTCTGCCATTTCATAATGAATAGACTAACAAACCAAGAACGCTTGCAATTAATTAAATTTTATTATCGAAATGTGAAACTTGGATCAAGATCCATTTTTCTATCGAAAAATTTTCTACAACAACGGAGTTCATTTTTGGCTCAATGGGTACATCAACAAACAGAATTGCCGAATTTGGTGTGAAGAAGTAATAGCAGTTCAAGAGCCGCTAATGCACCCTGACAGAACCACTGTTTAGTGTAGTTTATTGGACGGCGGCATTATTGGGCGCTAATACTTGCACGATGAACGAAGAAAATCGAACCGTTACAGCGAATGGAGTGGGCTACCGTGCGATGATTAACGAATTTCCCCCTCGAAATGAAAGCATTGGCCGTCGTTTTTATTTTGAGAATTTGTTGTTATGACGTCATAGAAGAAAACAGGAATTATTTACCAATTGCTAATGTCAGGCATTTATATACATTTGTGTTTATGAGTGTATTTGTTTGTTTTTCGTACATTGCACACTTTGTATTCATTATAATTAAACTAATAGAGGTATGAATTTCATTTGCAATTTGCAATAATGATTTGATATAGAGCAACTTAAATTAGAAAATTTTAACTGTCATAATTGCGGTGGCTTCCGGTGCAATTTATTTGCAATTTTCCATAATGTACTTTTTCTTTTTTTGTTTTCATTTTTGTGGCAACAAAATCACACAAATATCGTTGGGTGCGGCACACGCATTAAAACGGCCACAGAAAAAATATTAAAACAAATGAACAGAATCACAGGTCAAATGCGACAAGTTCGTGACATGCACAATTTCCGGTAATATTTGTTTAATTTTAACAAAAGCATTAAAAATGTATGGAAAAAAGGAAGAAAATATTAAATTACTGAAACTCACACACAAACTCTATTGAACTGCTAAAGAATATTCATCATTGCTGCATGTGGCAAGCATGCAATTAAACTTCTAATTCTCCACCCTCTCTCTCTCTCTCTCACTCTTCAACACAATCACTTTCCTTCACTTAAACACGAAATAGAAAAAAAATCTTTGAGAGATTGCGATTTTAGTGTTTATTAATTTTTTTATAATTTTGGAAAGAAACGTATGCTCACGTGTGTGTGCCACATACTTTTGGTCTTTATTTTCACGTATTTGAAAATATTATTCATTTTGTAAAACATCAATCACAATTACTTTGAACTGCGTACATATGTATGGATTTTTCGCGTGTTGCTTTAACATTTCACAGATTATTTATGTGTCAGTAAATATGTGTAAAACATTTAATCGTACAATTTGTTTGTTGACATGTTCGAACAGTGTTACTTTGCAAATGTCAAGCTTTATTTCAAAACAATAATCGTGGAAGGTAAACAATATGTTATTTAACAGCTGTTTAAAAGAACTCTCTTTCTCTCTCCCTCTCTCTCTCTCTCTCTCTCTCTCTCTCTCTCTATGATTTTATGTGACTCAGACACTGAATTTTACATTGCACGTTGTTTGTTACAATTGTTGGCTTATTTACAAAATTTTTTGTTAAAAATCGATAACATTCACTCTAAGTCACTGCCACCTATGAACTAATATAAAATGATTTAAAATTGGCGCATGTGTTCTATCAACAGACAAAATATTATTTCTCTCTTGACATGATGATTAAGGGGGAAAGGCAAGCAGTAAAATGTTCTCAAGAATATAAAAACAAAACCTACCAACTGGTCAATTGTTAAAAAGGCACATTGTACAGTGAACGTTAAAAGATGATTACTTCGTTTTCAATTTTTCATAGCACAAATGTGTTCTCATGTTTCCAACCTGTAAAGGTTACGGGCATCCGTCCACTAAACGATGCAAATATATAAGCGAGAACAAGACCGGCACTACATTTCCAACGATGTACATACGTAGTTGGTCCAACATATCTGTCGGTATACGCAGCACTTTCACATTTTGAGGCTTAAAGTCGTTTTGTGCAATGTTTCAAATTCATTATCTATTCGACTATTAACAGGACAAGTGTAACAGCAATGAAATAATTGAATAAAATGCGAAACTAGAGAAATGGGGAGAAAAATCTTCATAAAATTTCAATGACAAAACCGCAAAATATGGGTTAGAAAGTACAAAAAGTTGCTGAAAAAAATAATCTGGATCGTTAAGGACAGTTAGGATTCCGCAATGGGTTTAGGGGAGGCGGCGGTTGTTTGTTATTTTATAAAGTGCGTATACGCTTTTCAACCGACTACAGCGAAATAAATAGGACAAATGAGGTTTAATGAAAGCAGCTTGATTCAGCTCATAATATTTTTTTGTTTCATAATTTTAGAGCGTGATTTTTCAGTAGTCGGTCGGGCTTCAGTTCTTGAACTTTACCTTTTTACTTACATATAATATATATGGTTGGCGCAACAGTGTGGAGTAAATGGATTGAAATTCTACATGGGATTTTTAACAAGACAATCCCTGCTCCAAAATAAACAAAAATAAAGGGAGGTTCAATTAAGGACCTCATTTTTAAAACATGAGGCTTTGATTTCCTTTTATTTTTGTTCTCCATATAAATTCTGGCGGTCCCTTGCAGTGATATAAAAAAAACAGAAAATGTTTTTCACAGTGAATAGATGAAATTCTTTGCCGCTGACTGTATATTGCTTAATATTTTCTATTCTCTTTGCCGCTAAACACTAAATCACCACATACAATTCACGCAATCATTGAAAGATAAATAGGCAAGCACCCATTTGAGCAACAGCAAAAAACATTTCATTTAAATGAGTAACAAATTTGCCAAGTGCGATAAAGCGATTAGCATTTGAAAAAATAAATCAGAAAAGAGTGTGTGAGAGAGTAAATTAATTTAAATAACATTGTCGGAGACATTCAAAAGTACTTCGTTTAACCCATTTATGTACAAACGTACACACACATGTAATTAGAGTTTTTAATTATGAGAACAATTAGGTTTTTACACTCCTATTGACATCGATATCGATTATTTTTTCAACGTGTTCCTATACTTTAGACTTTTGTTCTTGCTAAAAAATAACTTTATCAATAACTGAGGCCTAATGGAAATTAGTAAGAAAATCTAAGGTTGTAGGCTACGATAGCACCGCGCCCTGATAGATCTATTTTGCAGCATTGTATTTAATTAAAACAATTCTAGATCTTTTAAAAAACTCGTAATAATTATTGGCTTTATTTTTACTATGCAGGCTGTATGGAATATTATCCGACTGACTAGGTAGATAAGTATGCGTCTTGCCACCACTAGGCCATCACATAGAACATGTTCTGATCTTTCCTGTCACTGTTGGCAGAGTCGGCAGGAATCACGTTCTACAGTGTCCTGGTAAAAGTTCAATGTAGAGTTTAGTATGAGCTGCCTTTGCGATATGGCTATGTTCTCGTCGGATTTCAATATCTAAAGTGTCTATAGTGTGTCTAGTATAAATTTTTTAATTTTAAATCTGAGCTAAGTTCAAAATAGAATCTCTTCGATTATCAATTAAAGTTAGCTATTTAATACTTTTGGGGTCAACGAGTCTTATGTTATTTGTAAAGCTATTGTTTACCCCACAGAAAGCTACGGGTAGTCTGACAATTATTATGATTTTAAAGCTGCCGCGCTATTTGAAAGAGTGAATATTATGGCAACACAAGTGCGTTAACTTATGTTAATATTCTTTAGTATAGAGCTCTAAAAGCAACCCCAGTGTGTCAGCATGGAGATTATCTGCTCAAATGGGTGTCAGACTTTTCGATTCGATTGGAAATTCGCCAGAACATGGCTAAAAAGGTGGAAGAGGGAGAGACCTTGCTGAATTGCCTTTTAATATCTGATGAGGCTTATTCCGATCTAAACGGCGACGTAAAGAACAAAATTATAGCATATGGAGTGGTTCCAATCCAGAAATACTGCATGATAGCGTATTGCATCCAATTCGCACCACAGAAATTGCACAACTCTCACACTGCACAGAATATCTGAGGCTAATTATATGATGCTTTCATAATTGAAAAATTAATTGAATTATTCTTAAAAATTCAAACAAAAAAATCATAATGGAAGGAAAGAGCTACAAGATTAAGATTAGGTCCACCAACGTAACCCTTGTTTTGCGGACTACCATTGGGTGCATTAATTTTTATTGCAGTTTGAGTTTTATTAAAAAAATTTACTTTAATAATTATTTATTAAGTTTTATTTTTTTCTTAGAAAATAATAGTTACGAGTATTTTCTAAATTTTCAATTTTGCTTAGAAAATAAAAGTGTTTTGTCGTGTTTTATCTGTCCTACAACTGATATTAATTGATTTAAGGTCAATATTATCTCCAGCGTTCGTACATTAAGCAAAAAAATAAAACTGACAAAATAACTATTGTTTTCGAAGCAAAATTAACATCTAAGACAATAACTCTTATTTTCTAACGAAAAAAAAACTTGAAAAAGAATCGTTAAAAAGTATTTTTTTTAATAAAACTTATAACCGTTACAGTCAGTCTCTGGTTTTGTTTTACTCTCATTTTGATTATTATCGATCTCTGCTTAAGATTTGTCATACGCTCATAATTTTTTGTATTTTTTATTAATTTATTTGATCAAAAGCCTTTCAGATTATAAAAGTTGTTACAAATTAACCGAAAGTTAACAGGTCGTTGTACACTATGGATTAGCCTTAGCAGATCGTTGGCATAGAGTTTATGCATAACGGCTATTATTCTGTTTGGTAACTTAACACAAATCAACTCTGAAATTTCGGGGAATTTTCGAATTTGAACACCTGCTTTTCGGCTAATGCTTATAATAACTCTTTGTTGACATAAAGCACTGTCTTTTTAAAGTTAGCGATTACTTAGCATGAGATTAGCAGTTCGTTAGATATAGTTTAACAAATGTGCTATGAATGAACTACATGATAATGTCATTCTAACGTTTAGTTAGTGATATGGCCGTAAGTTATTTAAGCGAAAAATAATGTTTCCTTTTGTGACACTTAACGACAGTGAAATCTCAATAGATTCATATAAAATATTTATTATCGAAACGAAAAATCAGTGAAGGGTATAAAATTATTTTTCTAAAGCTGGGTAAACAGCAACGAACTGGAGTGCCATTCGAAAATTTACCAGTTTTGAAAGATAGTTTTGACTGACCGAAATACTCGTACCATTCAAATTAGTAGCTAAAACATTATGGAAAAAAGGAACAACCGGATACAAGGATGGATTGCAGGCAGAAAAGAATTGTCACATAAAGAAAAGAAATAAGTAATTTTCAGCCAATTCGCTGTTGAAACTATTTTAGACTGTCCAATGAAAATTATAGTTATTTTGTAAAACCTGTTACTCCACTTACTGCAAGCCAAAATACACAAATGTGGGAAGCCGTTAAGATTTTTGGCATTTACTTTTCAACTTTATCAAAAGTGCAATGTACTTTTTATTTGTACTTTTTGTACTTTTTATTATATTCCCTAATTCAATGTAAGCTTTTGTTGTGCTTTCTCGAATGATGTGTTCAGAGGTAGGATATATCCTAAAGTCTGCATTGCATTTCATAAGACCAAATAAATTCTTTTAAAAAGTCACAGTTTATGAATCGGCACACACTATTAGTCAAAAAACAATATGGCCGCTAGCTGTAAGCCGCAAACACTTTGTGGTTGGCTGTTGACTCTTGAAATTAGAGGCCCCATTATCCAGCAAGCGAAAATTTTCGCAAAACTGTCACTCATGTTCGATATTGTGTACCGCACTTAAGGTCTTCAAAATACCCGAAAAATGCTGGCAGATCTACAACTTTTTAAACTGGAAATTACCTTCGCTTCGAATCGTATCTACCTCTGCTTCCGACTTTTACTTCTGGTAAACAGAACTCTAAAGTTTATTACTATTAGGCACCGCCAACAATATATATATCAAAAAAGACGTCGTTTCCTTGATCCATCTGAACAAGAAGTGAATCTTTTTTGAAATATACGATATTTAAGGCATTAATTCCTTTTATTAAAAAATTGGGGAAATTCCTAATTTATGGTGATTAGATCACTGGCGTTTTCTTTTCGCAATCGCTTTTTTAGCTAACTTATTTGAGGAATTTGAGTATATAGTTTAATGGATTTCAAACCCGAACTATTTGAGACACATTTAAGTTCCAGTTATTACAGAGACTAAGTTTGGTTGACCAGCTTTCATTTGCAATATGATTTTCCCGATTTCTTTTTTAATAATTTCACACTACTACTACTGAATTTGTCCCTGAAAAGCTTCAGACGCGGTTTTCCCTTTGTCTCACTATAAGTCATTTTAAATTCACACTTTTGAATTGTGGTTTAACGAATGCAATCAATTGCATTAAATGTTTAATATACACACATGCGCCCACATCGAAAACCTTTTGCTGTTTAAGGGTTAATTATTTTCTATTTTTTTCCTTATAAACACATTAATTTATTTTATTTTGCCATTTTCTTTGCAGTGTTTCACTTGTTTAAATTGTTCTTGAAGCTCAATTTCGCACACCATATTGCGTTTTGTGATACAGGCAGGCTCATTGTCTTTTCACAAAGAAATATTTGATAATAAGATTAAAAGGAATATTTATGTAAATAATAATGTTATTGTTTAAATCAACCTCTCTCTTGTATTTTATGTCTCTATCATTTTATATTTGATTTTGGTTTTATAGAATCGTTTTATCACGGGCGTTTCCAAAACTCGAGTATTTTTTTTTCAAATAATTCACAATTGGGCGAAAGAGTCTACATAGTTTTTGTGTTTTACTTCAGTATTTAATTTTAAACTTAATGCCGATTCGATTGCTGCTACAGTAACCCACAAATATACTACTGTGGGCACAAAATGGTAAGACTTTGTTCATAATTTTAAATTTCTTTATTTATTCTGCCAAATCTGTTTCGTCTCTCCCAGCCCCAATACACTTATGCCAACGTTTTTTCCAATCCTCGTAACAGTTGTTAAAGTCAATTTCCGGAATATCCTTCAATGCGCGTAGCGATTCACGTTTAATGTTTTCAATTGACTAAAAACGGTTTCCCCGGAGCGGTCGCTTGAGTTTGCTGAACAGCCAGAAGTCACACGGAGCCAAATCAGGCGAATACGTTGGTTGTGGAACGATATTGATTGAATTTTTGGCGAAAAACTCACGAAGGATCAAAGCGATATACGACGATGCATTATCGTGGTGCATTAAGAGTTGTCGGTCCATAATTCCCGCCTTTTTTTTGACGAATAGCTTCGCACAAACGACGCATAACACTCAAATAGTATTCCTTGTTGACAGTTTGGCCGGTCGGAACGAATTCGTAGTGCACCACACCCCGATGATCGAAGATTCGGATTCTGCTCACCTTTGGCACGATATTCGGCCGATTGATCGTGTTTCCGGGTCATAAGCGTAGATCCAACACTCGTCGCTAGTTATAACAGGTTTAATGACATCCGGGTAGTCGGAAAGCATTGTTTGACTGCCGTCAAAGCGACGTTGTTTTTCAAAAAAATTTAGTGATTTTGGAACCAATGGTGATTTCACTTTTCTTAGGCCCAAATGATCTTTTAAAATGGTTTTCACTGATCCCTCCGATATTCCAACGGTATCAGTAAGGTCTCTGACTGTTAATCGGTACCAGAAATATCATTCCGCACACAAAATTTAATGGAACTTCTTTGTTGAATAATTTCACTCATTGTAAAAATCCCCGAATGCACTTGTTGCACTTCAGAAAGACAAGTGTGTACTAAACACTAATGATTACTTTGATGTGATATTTGGCACAGATGTCACTGACAATACCAACGTAGAAAAAAATTTCGACGAATGAATTTCCGCGCGAAATTTAAATTAAAAAGTCTTACTATTTTTTGCCTCCAGTGGTATGTCGCCTGTACGTTTTTAGCGAAAATTAAAATATAAAGTAGGAGCTCTACAAATCATCTGTAACTCTTTACTAAGTGACTCTGTTATTTTCAATTCCACTTTTGATGGCAATTGCATTTCTTTCTCGTACGTTTTTTGTATCCTTTTATTTTCGAGATACCAGAGAAAAAAATTCATATTATCATACTTCCGAAAAAAACATTACCATTCAGATGGCCAAATTTTAACGAAATAAGCCTTAACTATAGAATAATATGAATTTAAATAATATAGCAATATATTACCAATTATATTAAATAGAAACTGGTTTGACTTTTCTGGTTTCGTTTAAAATAAAATCGGTTTTATATTATTTAATAATAATGATTGTGTCATCAAATATTTTGCTTTACCTTAAGATCTGTGAGAAAATATGGCCAAATCGGATATATTACAGGATGTCGGCAAAACAACCTTTTTGAGGTGGTCTAAAATAATACTTAAAAGCCGATAGAAAGTTGTGAACCAACAACCAGGTTATAAATGAAATTTTATTTCTTCGTCTAATCCCGTCAAATTTCAATCTAAAAGTCAGCAAATAAGTCTTATATTCTTGGGAATATTAAGGAAACGGTCTCAAATAGGTCATAATTTCTATGATCATAATAAGCAGTAGTCAACAGATTTGAATTAAAATTTTACTCATGTGCCTTAATTGTGTCAATTTAATTTTAAATTGAGTTATAAAATTCGGTGTTCACACATATGCAATTTACATTACTCAATTAGCATTCGAAAGCTAAAAATGTTTTCATGTTTGAAAAAGCGAGTAATCATGTGTTATGCGTTTTTATGTAGAAAATTTCCAATTAGATTTGTTATAATGTTGGCTATGATCGTAGTAATGTTGTTGTAAATTGTCGGGTCTAGTAAATTTAATGTGTTCATTTTACAGAATTTTCTGCTCACTGAACATACTTCTCTAGAGTTGATTTTGAATTTGATTTAATTTATCGTGCAATTATTAATTAAATTTATTAAATAAATTATAGTATGGCAGGTTGAATTAAGGCACATAAATCCTATAAGCTTTCCTCTTAGTTGAATTAATTCCCTAAAATGTTCAATTATTTTAAATGATTCAGTTTTTTTAATTTAGTCTGTTACAAATTTAATTAAACAATTTTTCAAGCATTTAATTTATAAAAGAATAACGCATAATAAGAAGAATTTTCACTCAAAATATTTTTGAAATAACGAAGTTTCGTTTTAATTAAAATTAATTCGAAATGAAATAATAATCAAAGCAAATTCTTTTTAAAACTTATTTAAAGGCAAACAGTTACAGTCATAGTTGCTAGACAAAATTATTTAAAAACGGCATATCTAGGGAGAAATCGTCACAAAGATTTTATTCAACAGATGGTATAATAGTAATAAAAACCTCTTTTACGGAAAGGCCTTACAATTATGACCAGACTATTAAAGGCCAATAGGGTACGCCACAAGGTGGGGTACTAGCTCCACACCTACGGAACATTACCATAAACTGTCGCTTCTGCATATGGATTGGCAGTGTCTGTAGCATATATAAAAATGCTATGGCGACGTCATGGGGTAACAATCCCATTAATATAAACTTTCTATTCGATGCTGCGATTACTCCGGTACTATTTCGTGGAGCCATAGTCTAGTGGTCGTTCTCTTTTTGAAAGTATTACGGAGCATTTTGATCTTAATTACGGGAGCTATGCGCACAACAAAGGCGAATGAGTCCTCAGAGCCACTCCGAAGTTAGAGGACACAAATCCCAATTTGACCATCTGCAAATATGGCTCTAGAATGCGTCTACAAAGGGAATATGTTGGCGGTGGTACTACACATATATTTGAAAGAGATATTCTGATATTTACCGACAGCCGTCCGCAATTAAATCTTTGATAGATGTCTATTATAGACATTCTAGAATCACCCTAGAATGGGTGCGTGGACGCCCAAGGCAAAGAGCGGGCAACGCCGATGAGTTCGCAAATTCATTCCTCTCTTAGCATGTAAAAGGTCAGAACCCATATTCAGAAACACTAGGCTAATCTTACATTTCGGAAAACGCAATTAAGGGATATTGTGCAACGATTACTGTGCATTGCAGATTTAGCAATAATGCCAAATAAATGGGGTTGCCAACAAACGACTACTATAGCAGCTGTCACAATGTGCAGGACAATATTCCATCACCTACAACTTCGCCCTGCCCTGCACGACTAACGCTGTGCTTATATTAAGAGAAGGTCCTTCGTCAGCCTCTTCTAACTAATGGAAAATGGGCCGCAGGAATTATATTCCTTCATCACGAGTAACGACTGGTTTCGGACGTGATTTAACAAAGCTGTAATGGCAATATTAGGCACCTCATCTCCTGCAACCTCATTTCTGCAATCTCTGAAACTAGTGCTTACCGAAAAGCTGTACAATTGCTCTCTGCTTTTAATGTCCTGGTTCCTTGGCAATAAAACTAACTAGTTGTTTACTCGTTTTAATCAATTATTTTTACTTAGTTAAAAAATGAATATTTGCTTGAAAGCAATGAAGAATAATAAAATATTACATTGCAAATTTAAATTATAGCAAACACGAGGGCTGGTGCAAACGATGGCTAAAATACCAAACAATCATTATTGATAAAATGGCTTGTATGGAAGCCGCAGTAGAGCAAGGATGTTGTTCTGAAGCAGAGGGTTCGAAAATGGTCCAAAGAATTGGGAAATATTTCATTGTAATTCTCTTTCCTTTCTATATAGTTTTTAAGGTTTGATTTGCCATATTATTCGTAATTTCATGTAGCACCGGTACATCCTATGGATCTGCTTAGACAGTAATTAAAATCCGCTAAAAATAAAAATACCGCCGTTTTAACACAAATTAAATGTCACTCTGAAAGTCACTTAAATGTTACTTTGAAAGATTCTCTTTCTATTGTTAAAAACATCTAAGAATACAAATTTGTATTTAACTACTGTAGTGTGTAGCCTACACCTACGCAAAAGGACTAAAGTTCAACATGCACTCAGGTGAGTACTTTCTTATCTTTAAGTATTTTAATTTAAGTAATAAGCAAACAAACATCTTCGTGGATGGCAGCATTATTCCTACAGAAATTTGGGATTTAATTCAAAACTTATCTTTTGTTTATCTTTTGGATAACATTAAAAAAGTTTTCTCTTGTTTACAAGCCAGACTGGGAGTAGAGAAAGAGCACAGGTTTCAGGAAACTTTCAACAAAAATTTTAGTTTTATTGTCAACTTTTAGCGCAGTTCCAAAAAATAATTAACTAATTGGGTACAAATAGACTGCTGTGGATTTTCGCCTTACAAAATATATATTTTTATGAGTAAGAGAAAATATAAGAAGGGGACACATTCAATTTACGATATCAGGGGTTGATAAGAAAATCATTTCGCGAAATATTTTCTGTGCCCTTTTTGGTCATGACAGTCTTGTTTCAAGTACCAGCAGTAGTCTGCCATCTTATGGCGATCGCATCGGCTTTGATATCTTTCTTCCATTATTTTGATATCCTGGAGTAGTCGTTCCTCTTGTTCATCAGAAAAATTATCAAAATGGCTGTGCAAATAAATCCGTTTGACACTTACATTATTCTACCGCTCGGCAGGAAGGCCAGTAAGATGCTTAGATGAAATTGGGCTGGATTACTGCGTTAGTGACAGGTCATGGTCATCAAGAACCATCTGGCCAAGATGAAAATCGTAGAAGATTATACTTGCAGACAGTGCCTGGAAGAGACTGAGATGGTGGCGCACATTGAGTGTGAATCCACATTGTGTGTGAGTCCAGCACTGGCTAGCATAAGGCTTAGGACTACGAGCGCACTAAAAGCTATGGTTAGAACGTGAATTACAAATCGAAGGGGGTCGATATCTTCCCTACACTAATAATATATTATTTTACTATATCGGATTATCCTTCAACTCTGTTATTAAAAAAAAAAAATAAAAATCAACACAACTAACACGCTGATTGCCCATCTCTCCAGTTCCACCTGGTTCCTTTGAGTTCTGAAACCTTCGTAGTTTTTCTTTTGCCGCAATTCGCATTGAACTCCACTCAGCTCAATCATATAACATGCCATTGTTATTTACGAGTAGCTTCAATGAGGAAATAAGAAACATTGGATTTGAACGACACCAACAAAACAGCATGGACGCCACAGACTCTTATGTGAAAACCTTTGTAATAAACGTTTCGCGGAATGACATTCGCTACCTTAGAGCTATTGGCCCATTGTGGTTCCATGACTATTGCTTTAACGTAGGCCTGACCGTAAAGCGCTTAAATCAATGCTAGCAAAGTTGGATAAATTCGAAAATGCAGGAAATAACTTTATGTATCACATTCTACCTCTCAATTACATGTCTTGATAGCTGTAGCAGAAGTCGTTATATGCCTCCCATAGCCATTATTAACGATAAATCTGAATCCAGAACAGAAGTTCGACTGTCAGAAAATATATTTGCGTTATGAAGTTATTGATGCTTTATTTTAACGGGCCAGTACATGGGGTCCTCGGTTGCTGTCGGCAACAGCATTACCACACAATATTTGCCACAATAAAAATAATTCGATTTAAAAATTGTGTTTGTACCGGCCGCGCAACAAATACAAAGCAATTCAATGAACTGGTAGATCAGTACCGCGTTGTTTATTTTGTAATTTGTTGGATTTTCATTATAATGGTTCCAACGATAGGTAATTTGTCCTCTCAAGAGAATGTTCGCTTATAGGAGTTGTACGCGATTAGAACTTTCATTGTAATGTGGGAGGTCATTACAAAAGTGTCAGTAAAATAAAAAAAAAAACAATTGTGTGGCATTTTAGAAAACAACGACAATCGTGAACCCCAAACCCCGGGTTTTAAACCGAATAGATCACCCTAGTATGTGTGCAATACAAAATTTCCATGAATTTTTTGACTAGCACACATGTAACATTTCAAAATTTTTTTTTTTATCAAATTGTAAATTTTTTAACTCACATGCACACTCACGTAGATTCAATGCCGGCAGATTTTGCTCTTCTTCGATTGTCAAGAGTGTGACTGTGACATACTTGTACTCGTATAATGGAAAAAGTTTCATTGTATTCAATATACAAATGTTTTGCAAAAAATGAATGTAGCAGCAAACTTTTAAGTACATATACATACGAGTATTTGCCAGGGAAGAAGCGCGAGATATTTGATCCCCTTATTTTTAAATTTTCCAAGAATTGCTCTGTCTGAAGCTAAAAACTTGTTTTCAGTTGTGGCACTAATCCAGATTAAAAGCCAAAAATAATATAAAAATAAAAAAGCAATTTAAATACTTATTTTGATACAAAATCCCACAAGAACGCGAGACTTATTTCTTCAAGCAGGGATTTCAAATTTACTTCCGCTTGGTATGTCGGGCGTGCAGGGTTGTACATACTTGCAATTGCATACTTCTTAGTTCCCATAAACGTTATGGCAACGTTAGGCTTCAGTAGGTGATAGATTTGACTCACTAGGCAAATAAAATAGCGCATAAACCCACCCTATTGAAGCATCTTTAGCGTGCGCAGTTTTTTCTAAGATATTCTTGACCAACAGAGCTTCTGCGACTGAATCATGCATTGAAACACAGTGACTGGGAAAACTCTCCGCAGAGTTTAATGTACTTAAGTACTTATCAAAGTTTTAGTAAAGTTTAGCTTTGTTTTAACTTTCCGGTAGAAGCTAGGACGGTGAATAGATATTTCATTTAATAAATCACATTTAAGATATTGTGTTTTAGTGTTCCCTCTTTCCCGTATGTAATATACCAGCCTGCAGTGTTACAGTGAATTCAAAGTTCCACAACAATAAACTGACAATCATTTTTTCAATAAAATATATACGACCAAACAAATCTTTACGAGGGGTGTACAAAAAAGCTACGCTAATTTGTGTTTTTCTGGTTAAATCTTAATTTTTATCTTTATATGTATAATTCTTCTGTATGCGTGTAAAATGATCTAAGTTCACAATTAGACTCGGCAAGTGGTGCTGTAATTGGGTTATACGAAGAAATTATTTACTTTCTAAACGGCTGGATGTGTTTGACTGGGTTCCTGAATGTTTTCGATTCACAGTTAGGCTCGGTAAGTGGTGAAAAAAATAAAAAATAAAATTGTTTCAAAGAGGAATTAAAATCTAAATTAATGTTGAAGGTTGAACTATCCTTGGTCTCACCAAAGCGCTGTTAGCTCTGATTGCCCTAAGCAAATAGACTGAAAGTGCTTTAACAAAGTAATTTTCGAATAGTAAAAAATTGCTTTATTTTATACATCTGTTGCGATTATTAATTAAATGTACTTTACTGTAATTCGAACATTGCATAACTCACGTGCATAATAAATGCAGATGTTAATAAATTATTTGCTCATAGGGAGGGTGCGTGTGTCCTGCGCGGAATTTTAAATAAAGTTGTAATTTTTCTTAAATAGGATATTTTATATTAGTCGTCCTATCCAGCTTCGGAATCAGAAAGTAATCAGTTATTAAGGTGTGAAGAAAGTAATAAAAAAAAAAAAATGGAAAAAACCGTGTACACCATACCAATTTAAGATTGGTTGATTTTGAACATTTTTAAATTTCTCATTACCTTTTAAACACACCTCGTATTGTATAAAAGTGCAAATTTAGATGAAAAGTTAATAAAAACGTGTGAATTAGATTATATCCTTAAAAATAAGTTTAAAGCTTTAAAATGTTTGCATATGTGTTTCTGTTACTTTAAATTTTAATTTAGTTGATGGATTATTGCAGACACCAAGAGGAAATGGAACTTTATCCAAACTCAATGCCTATTTCCAACTTACTGACAAGCTAAAAATCATCTCGTCGATGCGATATGCTGCAACTTTAATATCTAGTTTTGAAAGTTTTATTGTGGATTTTGTTTAATTCAGTTCAAAGGCTTTCGTTCTAGGAATTCCCGCTACAAAATTCCCATTCCCAACATTTTATTTCGCTATTCCAGGGACTTTTTTTGTCGCATATGCTAAGAAATAGAAACTTCGAAAAATGACAACCGCATACTTTTTCCTCGAATCAACAAGACATTAAAGATTATTTAAGGAAAAAATAAAATTCTTTCATTCTATTAAATAACAAATTTTACGCGTATTTTATCCCAACTCGTTTTGCCACAAAAATGAAATTCATTTGTTGAGGGTGGGTAGGCTGATACTCGAAATTTTGTTTAAGCTTTACGGCCATATTCATAAAAGAATTATTTTAGGATTAAGGTGTACGATAGTTAACAAACACTTTTCTGCTATTGATCCTTTAATAAGACAGCCTATTCGTAAACAGTTTTTAACAAATATATATTTTTGTAATATTGTATTTGCAACACTACCACATTTTTAAGCTAGTGTTGATCAAAAATTGTCAATTGATCCGAGTAGTCGGGCTTACAAATAGGTTTTTGTTGTGTTCAAATATATTAACTTTTGTTTTTTGATAATAATTTATATAAATTGTTGCGTTAAGGGAAATTATCAAAAATTAAATGAATAACTAACAATTTTGCACAACTTACTTTGGACAGGAATACGCCACTAAAAGAATTCTTATATTATAATTTATTTTTTATTAGTTTTATAGAAAACTAATAAAAGATAAAAATGGTGAATGAAAAGGAGAGCTTTTAACTATGAAGATGTAAAGGATAATATTGGAGGAATATTTATACTGGGTGTTTCCCAAAAACTTGAGATGCCAACTTATTGTAAGCTTATTGCGGGTGTTTACCTACTTTAAACCAACAATACAATTCTTTCATAATAATCGTTTTTGAATACAATTTTGTTTAGTAATGGTTTAAATGCCTGTTGTATGTTTTTATGAATACAGCCGTTAATGTTCTTGTGTCGATGTTCTTCGGATTTCTCACTTGGTAATGGTTTCTTGAAGAGCTGGCGTAAGCCACCAGCAAAATGTTCATTAAGACAAAATTACCCACCCTTAGCAAATAGTTTGCTTTTTTATAATAAAATGAGTTGGGATAAAGTTAGCTAGACATAATATTTGGAATATAAAGAATACAATTCCAAACAATCTTAAAATTCTTTTCACCAATTTATAAAAACAAAAAACCACTTCAGTGAAAAGATCAAGGTGTTTTAATATTTCAGGCTAGTGTGAACATACAATGTAGGGAAATATTTTGGGTTTTACATTTGTGAATGAAAACTCTATTCAGTTTTCATCTAGAAACTTTAAGAACGCTGTAAAACACATGTATCTAGCGCTGCCATAATAAAGGTTGTATCTTCTTATTTAAGACTTTTTAACTTTAATCAGTTTTTTTCTCTCAAATAAAGATTTCTTTCAAATATTACGAAAAATTTTGTTTGTATCCCATTCAGCTTCTAGCCGTTCCTCGCACATTCATCGGCCATCTCGTTTCCGCGAACGCCCTCACGCCCTGGAAGCCAAACAATTTTCATAAGCTTTCGTGCACTTAGGGACAGCGATTTAATACACGTTAGTACACATCGCGACTTCACCATTTTCAAATGAAGGGCCTTAATTGTGGGCTAATTTGTTTATAAAAATCTCAACAGTCGCCGCCTCAGTTATAGGTCTCTCAATTGTCCTTGCCGATATCAATATAGCAAATATTTCTGCATGGAACACGGTGAGGATGACGGGTATCCTTAGCGTTATTTCAAATTACGGAGTTCTACTTTGAATTATCCCTGCTCGGTATTTTAACTACAAACGATTTGTCGAAGTCTATAACAGGGATAAAAAAAGTTAGTCTGCTCCTCCAAGATATTTCCACCTACATTACGTAGAATGGTGACATGCCCAACACGATCATGCCTTAAGACTAGAAAGACGGGAGCTTGGTATATACCTATATTGCATGAAAGCAGTCAAAATGACTGCATTGTGAAAAAATAACAAATACACAAAGAAATTTGTTTATTAGTAATTTTAATATATTTTATACACTGATTAATTAATCCATTTATATGTTGGAGAAAAAGTCACAAAATTATAGGAAGGTTTGTCATTATTTAAATAATTATTTTTTCGATTGAAATTCAAAAGCAGTCAAAATGACTTGCTTAGGCAATCTAGTGTTAATTCACCCGACTCTTTTGGGTCTTAGGGCCGACCTTCCAGATACGTATTAATGTAGACATCGAGATCAGATCCAACATTCTCTCCAAACTGTCCTGAGGGTATGACCGCATTGCCCTTGGTCTAGCAGAGATCAAGTGTGATTAAGATTAAGGCATGAATGACTCAGCAAATTATATTTCTAAAGAAAAATTTCCCGCTTTGAGCAAAATAATGGATCAAAATAATTCAGAACGGTTGGCACAACATTTTGAGGAAAGAAAAATTTATTAAATTATCAAGGAGAATAAAACAAAATATTTGTTATTAGGGGATCAAGGATACCCAATCGCTCAATTTAGAGCTGATATCAGGGATTAAGACATTAATATTTCGCTTTGTCTTAGTCTAAAATACAATAATTTTTTTATAAGGAAATATCTATAATTAATTTAAAGTATATCAGTATGTTTTCATTAGAAACTGAGAAATTATTTTAATTAATAGCGGAGAAGCAATTCCTAATACCTATGAATTGTCAAGTGCATTCGTTTTACATACGAAAGTCAAGTGTAAACTAGAATTTAAAGTCACTACACTTGGCTGAAAGTGAATATACGAGTATGTAATAAAATTCCATATAATTACGGAGTTTTTTTTTCCTTAGAATAAAAGTTTTTTTCGTAAAGTGAAGATTTTTCACCAAAAGTTTCTGGCAACACTGCCTGCATCACTGATGTAAAACTAATAGTTTTGTTCAATTTCTTTTTTAAATTTTTGAAGACAGCGTTAAAAATAATTGCTATTTTTGCATTGCTATAATCATAGCATAACTCAAACTTGCGTATTACTAAAGTAACTTCTGAAAGTACAAATATATCGGCGCTTGGATGAAGTGTAACGTAATACAGTTTTGTCGATCGTAAGCCTTGTTTTCAAACACAACTTATTTCTATTTCTGCTAATGGGAGTTTAGCGACTCAGTTGATTGCACTAAACGTGTTTCATATTCATCTTAGGAGTTTACTGTGTACTAAAATTTATATGAACTAGAAGACTTAATTAAGAAAATTACACTAAGAGTTGATTCAAAATGCTGCATCAATATAATAATAACTGTAACTGACGGAACATTTTCCATCCATAGATGATTCTATGCCCTTTGCTTATCTATTCTAAGCTTTGGGTTTTGAGTGATTTCGGCAACATAAGCTGTTTTTGAAGATCTGGAATGGAGTTTTAAGAGTTTAAATAAAGTCGAATGAATGCTTTTTGAGCCAGCTTACCAAGTATGGACTATAAAAAGAAAATGTTAATTGCTGTAAAATCTTGGGCTGTCTTCTTTGTAGCTTCTGGATGTGTGATGTGCAAGCAGTATTTAGGCTTGTCATATCTGCTGAATAGATCTTAAGTATTCTAAGCTCTTAAAAAGCTTGTGACAGAACTTTAAGTGAGTAGCCCATCATGTCAGACTTTATCAAACGCCTGGGAAATATCTACAAATAAAATTGAGCAGTCACCATCAATCATCACATTTACTAACGCCGATTTAATAACGGTAACGATTTTATAGACTTGCTCAATAGTACTATTCCTCGCCTTAAAACGAAACTGATGGTCCGGTATGTAGTTTAGTTCATTCAGAAAATATTTTAAACTCGATATGAATATTTTCTCAAATAACTTGGATAAAACTGAGAGTAGTGTAATGGGCCTGTAGGACGTGATCTGTTGCCCTTCGTAATCTGAGTCCTTTCTCGGTTAGGAACATTCTGCTGATTTCAGACACCTTCCAAGAGCATAGGATGCTTCCAATTCGCAACATTGCATTAAACACGAACAGTAAAATTCTCACAGAAAAATTAGGTAAGTTTCTTATCATTGATCCTGAAACACGATCAGGTCCGGGTGATTTTCTCATATCAAGATGTGTAATTGTCGATTTTATTAAAAATAACCAAAATTTCATAGGATCATCCAGACTGATAATTGGAGTGGTGCCACTATTTATATTATTTGGTTTAAAGTGACTAGCGAAGGTATTTTGTAGGCAATAGAGTAGCTTACAGTTTTCCGCAGTCCCAATTATTAAATAGAACTCGCTAGCGGACTAATATTTCTATCCTAGTTTTTTATGTAAATTTGTTTGCCGCTAAGTTCATGTGGGCCCTTATGTCTGGATAACGGCGTTTTTACCATTGCCTGCTAAGCATTTTCTTCTTCCTAGCGAAAGTCTGTATATCAGACAATTATTGGTACGAATTTTCTATAACTGATCGTTTTGTTGGCGTTTTAACTCTAGCTGCGGCAGTCACGATTTCATTAATATCACTGACTAATAGTAGATCACATCCGATGTTTTTTTTTAATACCAAAAGCAACGAATTCTGGCCAGTTAATAAAGTCTGTGAGCCAATAATTTGGTTTACCACCCAATACGATGTCTGGCTTCTAGCTTTTCTCTAGGGCTAGACCCCCAAAACGTATGCTTTGCATTCCAACACGATATATTTGAATTTATAGTTGTAGCAGCAGCCATGCAAAGGTACTTTTCATCTGACTCGGGCTGAACTTTAATAATTATAATTATTAATTTTTAGATTTAAGATTTCAATATTTATAGTTCTTTAATTTTGAATTGAAGATACAATAAAAATTAATTTAAAAAACAAATCTATTTTGTTAGGACTTTTCCAAACTGCGGTCCTTTTGATTTCACGCTAACTCTGACAGACTAATAGTACGGATGTGGAGAGGTTGTCACAAAACAAATTAAATATTTTTCTTTTTACTTCCTTCATATGAGGATGACAGCAACAACAAAACACCAATAAATAGTTGAACAATTTCGAAAACATTTACATATTTTGGAAAAGTTGTGCATCAAATATAAACTATTGTTTTCCTTGATAAATTTTATTTTATATTCCTCCACTGCTTCCAACCCAAACTGTAGTTTGTCATTCACAATGAGAAATAACCAAGAAAAACAACATCAGTTTTCACAAGGAAATTTTCAGTTTTAACCATGAGATTTTGACACTTCTCATTAGATTTGTTCGGTTGCTGCTGTTGTTCCGCTGTAGTTGCTACCACGGTTTACGTACAGAAATACTATCGTCATACCATTGCACAGTGGACGAAACACGCAGAATAGTTCTACTTACTGAAACTTTTAACCTTGACATTTCCAAACTTTTTCCATACAGAACATAGTTGACTGCAGACTCTCAAAATCCAAAAGTGGCCGCTAGAATTTTATTTTTTTTGTTTAGTTTTGAAGTTCGATGGCCCTATGTTTGTCTGCGGAAGTAGAAGTGCCTTAACTTAAAATGTACACTTTTCACTGAGATTGTCCATGTTAATCTGTAAATCCGACCCAATGTGTGGGGCTGTTGTCAAGCTATAAAAATACAAATTATTTATATCAATAATCTTAATTTTGAAAATATTAGTTTTATTTAGCCAAAATACGCATCTCGTCCACTGTCCGTTGCTAATGTTGTGTCCTTCAGTTACAAATTTTTGCCATTGACATCCCAGCATTGACGTCGTGCTTGTTGCTGTTACGACTTCCTTTTTTTGTTTTTATTTGTTTTAAAATCACACAATGTAATTAAATTTCAAAATCAGTTGTAGGGGTTTTAGTAGAAGGAAAACTAACCATTCAACTCATTCATTCTAACCACGACTCATGCATTTGACTTCATCCGTGACGGCAATATTCATTTTCTAAATACAGTGGTTTCAAAACTGATTTTCTTTTTTCTCTGTAGTTTTTTCCATTCTCTTCGGTTTTACATTTAAATACTTGATTTTGTTAAGAGCATTTTTGTGTGCAGTTCTCACACAGCAGAATGAAATTGAAATTTAAATATTTGAATGTGAAAACAACGAGGATATTGAAAGCAGCTTACGATTTTTAAAATAATGGTTGGTGTTTGTTTGAAAGTGGGTATATGGATTTGTTATTGAAACGGACTATTTATTAAAATTCAGTTTCACGGACATTCATTTAGATTTATTCTAAATGTTACCAATACCGCTAATACACAAATTAATTAATATTTTTGTAATAAACGTGTAAAAACTCTCATTTACTTTAAAGAAGCTTAAGAACAAGACTTACGTAGCTCTTTTCAAAGTATGGTGAAAGATTTCCGGAAATGCATACATAGACAGAGATTAGTTTGTTGTTATGTCTCTCAGCTAGAAAGCGATACCTTAATTTGGGAAAGACTGTTTTCTAGGCTAAATCGGAGATTGAAGTGTTGCAAACAAGTTTTCACCAACCTCTTTTGTATTTTCCTGCTCTGAGAGAGTTCTTGTAAGTAACGATCTATTAGCTTGCTTCAAACTGGGGTGTCTTTTTGCATTTGTAATATTGTTAACCAATCGGGTAATTGTTCTCTTACTGGATGGTAAAGATCAAGAAAAGAATCCATTCAGCTTCGTCTGCGTAGTAGTAGGAAGCGAAAGTCAATGCAAACTGCTTACATTTTACAAAATAATTGAGATTTAATAATCAAATCCTTTCGCTTATCTAGTCTGATCTTCTTGAAGTATTTAGAATAAATGATTAACACAAAGGGAACGGTTTTTTTATTCGGCGCAGGGCATTGCTACAGGCGGTCTTTAAGGCGAGACTAAATGATTGGATCTAGGGAAAATATTTTCATTTGCTTCGACAATTACACATCTTTCAGATTTTTTATAAATCCTAAACGTCTTGCGTATGAAATTCCAATCAGCAGGTTCCTGTTGTTGTTTTTGTTTGTTATTAGAGTTGTCAAAATCGCATCTTGAATTATTCGAAAACTGGTTTCTTTTCACGGATTAAAATGTGGCAGTTTTTGGAGTTAATCGAGAAAACGAGATTTTCTCGCGTTAATCTTGCTTATTGGCCTGGCATTTAGAAAGAGTTTCTAAATCGAAATTGTTACTCTCAAACACATTAATTGATGGCAATTGATTTCAAAAAGTTGTCATGTTACAAAGTTCCACTTCTGGTTTTAGAAGGAATATTTACACACATACCAAAAACTTTAACAAAATATCGTAATAGTATTTCCCAAAAAATTACTTATCTAGTATTAAATACACTAATATTAAATTTACACTCAGTTTGCTCTTTGCTCTTAAAGTTGCCTTTAGTAACAGGTACCTTTAGCTAAAGTGAGGAATAATGAGACATTTAACTACTTTCGTTATTACAATTTCCTTGTAAAATGAAATTAATCTTTTTGAAAATATGGCAGTGCAAGAGCGAGAGAATTTGACAAATAAAATTGATTTTTAAGAATAAATAGTGGCTGTGACTTACTTGTATTTATTTGCTTAATGGAAAATAAATACAAAAATATTTTCGAACTCGTTAATACAAATAAACCGCGGTATCTCTATATTTTTTGTTAGATTAAATTATAAACGTCTTTTGTTATTCAAAATATGGCAACGACAAATTTATAAATCTCACGTTAAAAGTGGACGGTAAGAACAGCTTCCCTTTATCATATCGGACAGTTTTAGCTTAAAGTACACTCATTAAAACGAAAAACAAATTATCTGTCCGAAACAAAAGAAATATTTGATATAATTATAAATAATTAACAAATTGACAAATGTGTGATAATCGCGGACTGAAACTGCTTTGCAATGCTTTTTAATTGGATATTTGATGAAAGTTGGTTCCATAAGCGAATAGCGTTGATGTAAAAATATTTTCCCGCTATTTGTTTGTGGTATCTCATTTGAGAGAAATGAAATTCGACTATATCTACTGCGGCCATAAATATATCTGGCGATATTATTGTGAGTAACATTGAGTTTTTGTTTTCTAACAGAGTCGAGACCTGCGAAAATTTCACCTTCGTACATGAGTGTAAGCAGTAACTATGTTTCCATCAAGAGCATACATTCAAAGGCGTAAAATAATGAGTCCTCCATAAGTTCCTTCGCATGGCATATGTTTTGCCACAAGTAACATTTTTTAGGGGTTTTCAGCTGAGTGAATAAGTCATAAAATACGATTTCAAGATTTTTGAAATTTTGAACAATTTCTACGGTTAGTCGCCAACGAGTAGTCGAGACAGGGAGTTTGGCAAGCAGCTTACCTTTCCTATTACAATAGATCTGGATTTCGTCACATTTAAACAAAGACTATTAGCTGTAACCCATTTATATATTATATTAGGATCATGGTTTGGTTAAAATTTCAGTTGCTGACATCAATGTGACGGCAACTAACGTATAGTTGGACATCTTCTGCATACAATGAGTTTCGCAGTGTTCTAATTGAGACGACAATTAGAACAAGACATTAGTATGTCTTCCACGTTCATGTCCTTCAATTTGGACCAAAGTAAACTGATCATCATTGATGGGTAACGGTTGCCATAGATGCTAATGGCTGTACCAACTGGAAGCATTCGCAAAAGTGCGGAAGAATGATGACGCGACTTTTGTTTGGGATGACTTTTGTTTGGGATCCTCTTTCAAACGACCCGAAGCCCAGTGGGTCAAAAATCGAACTTTGCGGAACACACACCTCTTTTTACAAGGCAGCTTATAGACTTCATATAATTTTACAGCTGAAGATGAAAAGTTAAACGTATTTATCAGCTTATGACAAAGGATGTGATGATCAATAGAATCGAAAGCTTTTGAATGATTAAGAAGCGCCAGAAATGATATATTTGTATCGAATTTTAACCTTGAGTAATCAGCAATATCAATTAATATTGTGAATATGCTAATGTTGACTAATTTGCGTAAACTTTCAAAGACATATATGGAAGTATTGCGACAGGTCTATAATATTTGTCATGACTAGGATGGATCGGTATTGCTTTAGGTTTGATATTATATTAGTGTGCCTCCACATAGAAATTTTGGATGTACTTCGTTACAACCAATCGAGTCAGATTTAATACCTAAAAACTTACGCTCTACTTTAATAACAAGACGTATATGTGGAGCCATAATCGTTGACATTAGAATCGGGCAGGGGATTGTGGGTGAATTCGCAATTAAACTGATTTATATCTATTTTATTATTATCCGTGGCTTTTTTGTTTATGACACCCATGTTTCGAATTTCCTTCCATTTTCTTTCCGAAGATAAATTTGTATTATTAAGACAAATTTACATTTAGCAATTCTTATCTTGTGGTTTACTTCCGTTGAAAGATTTTTAAAATATTATTTAAGTTCTGGTGTTCTGAATCTTTTCCAGCGTGCGTAGGTTTTCTTCTTTTCATTAATTAAGACTTTTAGATAAATTGAGAATCATGGCTTTGCATATGATCGGAATTACGTAGTATGAATAAACAAAGATAATGCCATAAGATACAAAAGCAGACAGTAGTTACAAAAACAAACATAATAATTGAAAAAAAAGCATCTGAAAAGGTGTTTATAGCTAAAGAAGTATCTACTTTCTAGAAACCAGACGACTACTATAAAAAGACTTGAATTGTCGAAATTAGAGTTAGTATCGAATAAAACGTTAAGGTGTGAACAGCGATTATAAAAAGTGTTGACTAAAAGTGCTAAAGTAAATAAAGTAACAGTGTGTAAAAATAAAATTCGGACGTAAAAAACACGTTTAAAAAAAGGCTAAAACGTAACAATTTTATTATATAGGCTGATAGAAATTGCAATTGGGCAGTGTATATCAGTTACCGATATTAATTTTTTTATTTTTATATATAAGAAAAATCGAACATTTACATACATTGACAACATTTAGTAACACAAAGTGGTCAGACCGTAGTACATTTTTTTGTTAACATTATTTAGGTATAATATTTTTGTTGATTTTTGGTAAAGGTCGGATGAGTCATAAATGCTCCTTCGGTATTAATAAAATATCGCAATAACGCTATAGGAAGAGATTATTGAAGTTCTGATCCGAATCCGTTCAAAACAGAAAATAATTCCTTCATAGACTAAAATGTAATTTGTTGTTTTGTTTACACTACTCTTAAAATTGACAAACAGTTTGCCATAATATGTATAATATATATGATAGATCGGTGTGGTAGTAAAACTTAAATTTGGTTCTAAGAAAAAGGGTGTTTGCCTTATTTTTTTACTTGTAAAACCTTTCCTGTTTTTCACAGCCAAATTTTGGTTCGGGTCTAGAATCTTCAGTCATATAAATTCAAGTACTGAGGAAAACGGTAAAATACAAAGCCTTTTGTTTGCTGAATGAGTTTGCCAGTAGTTTTACCGGAATGAAATTCAGAGAACAAATTCATCTTGACCGATATCAATATACATGAGGACTAACATTTCGTACTCAAATTGAATGCGTTTACTTGACCGACTACGCTGCAGCAATACAGCCGCTGTCGGAATATGCGATTCAATCATCTCTTCAAATAGTGCCACACATTTTGTTGTGAACTCAACGTTGTTATGTAGCACTACGTTTTTTTTTTCTTTACTGTAGAGATGAGATTATAAAGATATTTGGTATAATTCAAATGTTTCATGCTTGCGAGAAAATCGATGATAAATTTTTTTTTCTTTCCGAAATTGTTTAAAGCTGAAGGTACATACCAACGCCAACGGGTTTCTTGCCACTTGTCCGTTCAGCGCTTTAAACGTTTTTTATGAAAGCTGACATCGGAATAGAGTTGATTCAAGATTTTATTGAATTTTTTTAATTTGTTCAATTAGTTTTGTAGTGGAGTACATACATGTATTGGACGAAAGATTAACAAAACAAGATTTTACGCACAACTGTGAGCTTTCATATATATACAACGTGCGGAAAGTTGAAAGTTGGCCAACTTTATGCGTCAGACACGTTGCAAACGTTTTTATAGATCTTGTTCTGTGAAAACACTTCAAGTCAACTTTTTCGAGAGAAGTCTAGAACTCGTTGATACATTGACGTGTTGTATATACCTTCACCTTCACGTCTTAAGCGTCGTGTCGTATTGTTGAACCAATAATTTACTGAATGTAATTTACCACAGTCCCATTCGCGGACTACGGAAAAATAGTAATAAACTTCATTGTATAATATTTTTCACATTTTAATGATAAATTAAATTTAAATTTAAGAAACGCATTAAATACTATTGCTGGTGTAGTAAGGGGCGCCCTATTGAACATGTATGAAAAGATTTTTTTTTTCAAATTTTTAACACAAAATAAAGTGAATATGCAACATTCGTTCATTCACAATGATTGTAACCAAAATGGTTTACAAAATAATAAAGTTGAAAACAAATCTACAAAAATGAAAGGTAAGTCAACCACAGCAGTTGTCATACTTCAGTTTCAGTGTTGGGTTTTACAATTTATTTATCGTAAACTTTAATAAACTTCGAAAAGTTTGGTCAGACGGTGCAAATATTTGACGAAATAAGTCTAAGCACTATTTCTGAAAAACTGTTTGTCATATTTGTTTAAACCAATATATAATGTAAATTTTTAGTGGTCACGTTTATTTTGTCAAATATTGGCCTCATCTGAGATTAACCTCAAGCAATTATGAAGATAAAATTTATTTAACTAAGATTTGTAATTAAATAAATATTAATTTTTTTAGGTAGTTGAAGAACAAAGTAGACATCTTTTTATTTATTGATATTCAAGTATTTGGATCGGTCTAACTCTTGCATGGATTAGTTGTTGGACTTTGGCTAACTATGCCACATTGCGGATTTTTGTAGTTCTTTCCATTCATTACACAGTTCGATGGAATGCCACAGAAAATTAATAATAATAATAATAATAATAATAATAATAATAATAATAATAATAATAAATTAATATTATACACACATTTAAGAGGTGAGTAGAATGGATAAGGATTAACTTTATTTTTAGAGCTTAGAAGAAATCACAGTGAAAACCTTTAAATCCACATTAGAAAGGTTTTAAATTCCTACTTGGACGATTTTATTTCGCACTAGAAAAGTAAATAATTTAGAGATAATGGGTAGACTAAAACTAAGATTTTGTCATTGGTGGAAAACAGTAAAATCTAGGACTAGTTTGCAGTGCTTGAAAAAAATTAAATTTTTTTTTAAATAAAACAGCCATATGTTAGTATAAAGCTACGCATTGTAAACTGTAGAAAAAAGTGAAGCAAACACAAATTGAATAGAAAGTGGCTGGCTGGCTTCTCTTCCGATAGCAGGATGTGCCATCATAAAATCGACCACAAATTGGAACAAATACATAATTTTACTTATATTTATAATTAAACTATCTGAGCACAGGACTCCAAACAATTACCTCGTCATAAATTCTATTAACAATCGATTTGGTTTGATTTGCCTTTATAGAATCGAAACAATTTTTATTTGGCAATTTCTGAATAACTTCTTAGTGAAACAGGTTAAAATGTTTGACAACCCTGTCCAATACTACTAATGGTAAGTTATAATATTTATATCTGCCTAAGAGTATGCTACTTTCTTTGTAACAAAACGTATAATCATTATAACATTCAAAAGCGTTTACACTAGGATTAACAGTGATTACAGACGAAATCGATAATTTAAATGTAATGTTGGCTTAGGTCTCCTAAGACAGGGGTAAACAGACTTTAGTATAGAAAACGTTGATGTAGTTTGTTGGAGAGGTCATTCGACTTCCATAATGTATTAGCTGACTATATAATTTCTGCTGATTAAAAAACTGACATTTTTTAATAAGACAAGATGATTTATTAAAATCTAAAAAGTATTTTTGTAGATATATTTTTTTTGTTAATGGCGAATTGATAAAAACATTTAGGATATAAAATTTTAGTATGTTGAATTATTCTAAGTTTATAAGTACTGTACAGTGCAAATACTTAATTTCTTTTTTTTTCCAATCACTGTTGTTTACAATACGGATCCCAAGTTAAAAAATGCAGCAACTGCGGCAAAAATCACACTGCAATAAAGTCTTGCAAAATGTAAAAAATAATTTAAAAATCGTACATAAAACCGAATATGACCGACATATGGCTTCTCAATTTCATAGGATTCGTGCTGAATGCATAGCTTACATTTACGTTTACAAGCAATTCGAGTTCAATCGAAAACCTGATACAAACAATAAACAACTTTATGACAAAAATGCAGGATATGTTTCAAGAAATTATGCGCACCCAAAACATGCTCCTGCTAGTTTTGCTTAGCAAAAGACGAACAAATTCAGAATATGCTTTTAGAACGCTAACGCGCTATTCCAACATAAATATGGTGTTAAACATTCTCTGCTATCCCAGGAAATAACTATACTCCCACTAAGAAATCCGGCTGATATTCAAGAAGCTGTGGATCACTTTACAGAACATCAGACAAACGCACAGTTTGTTTGACGACAGTCTCTAAATCGGCTGATTCACAGACTGCATTAGTAGGTGGTTTGAGCCGGAATATATTTGGAACAGTTGCTCTACAGAGCTTAGATAATGGAAGCATGAAAAACAGAGCATAAGGAATTTGCCCTTTTCAGGTCCAATTGAATGGCATCATCAAGCGTACCTACCATAAAAAGGTGGATTGCCACTTTCGCCAAACAAATGTTGTTGATAATAACTACAAAAATACGTATACGATATGAAAAGGTTTTATCGCGGGGATTTCGAAGATTTATCCGTGCCTAGTTATGAGAACTCTGATCGGAATGAAGTTGTTGGTCTCTTTGTTCCAAGTGCAACATTTGATATGGAACAGCACTTGGTCTCAAAGATGGTTTATCATGATCTTGCCAACGATATAGGATTGTCACGATGGCTAACCGAGGGCTTGGCTTCCCGGTTGAAGCAGTGGAAGTATTCAACCAAGTTTTTAAATCTTATGAAGATGATAACTATAAGCATTGCCACTTTTTTGAGGTCTCAAAGCAGTGTTATTATACAATAAGAATCATTTGCCATTTGTTCCAATGGCATACGAATACTAAAATTGTCAGAATTTCACTTTTTTACACAAATAAAATATATAACTTCAGATGTATCTTCTCGATTTTACCAAATCTGGTTTGATATTACTCGCTACTAAAAACGCGTTTAAAGAAAATTAAAAAGGAAATAGGATTTTAATCAAGATGTCCCAAAAACCCATAAATTCTTTTCGACATTTCTTCAAAATAAAGGTCAATTGAAAATTGTTTTAACGTAAATTCTGCTCTATATAAAACCGTTAAATTACAAAATCGGAGCAAAAATTACTCAGTTTCAATTTTAAAGTCCATGAAGTCGCAAAGAATTTCTAAAAATGACAAAATTATTTGTTCAAGTAGCCCTACAAACTAACTTGACCATTTCAAAAGCGCATATCACTGTTACACTGTGTTACCCGATATTTTACAAAAACTGGTTTTCGAATAGTTCGAATATTTGAAAATAAAAGACCCATCGTTCTAGGGTAAAAGTAAATAAATGGACAAAAGTCATCCTCACTTCGCTTCGTTTGAAGAACTTCTATGCCCTCAAATTAAGCCAAGCACAAAATTTTTAATTGTCAATGATTATGTAATATATTTATTTTGATAGCAAAAATCTTTTTTCTGATTAACTTGTTTAAAAGTTAATAACAAAAATTTAAATTGTTCGCATTTTATCTGGGCAAAAGGGATCGTCACTTACAGTAGTGAAGGAAAACCATTTAATATTATATTTGTTTACATGGGTTGTGCTGCTGGTGTCGGCGCACTTGTATTTACATAAAACAGTTCATTAAATGTTGAGTAAGCATGTGTCGATGACTTTTGTCTGAGTGTGTATGTTGTGTCACTTAGTGCCAATAAGTCTAAAAAGTACAACTTTTTAATCCAACTTATCGTCTCTATTCAAATCTCCAGCATCATATTGTACGAAGTACTATTGGTGGCACTGTGAATTATTTGCTGATTCTAACAAATAAAATTCACTAAAATTCAAAAACATTAGTATACGCGAAGCCTTTATACTGGAAGAAAATAACTTTAACTATAAGTTTCAGTAAAAAAAAAATCAGCAAAAAACAACCAGTTCCTTTCAAGCAAAATATCACCCTATTCCGTACCCAGCAATATCGGAAATTTCCCTTAAAAATATCAAAATATCTCAATCCTTTTTTATTATAAACTTTGCTGCATTAATTTTCAATATTTACGGATTTCTTGAGATAATATTATCAGTAAGTAACGCCGATTATGAGCCCATCCCCATATATGCCGCACGTAGTTGCTCAAAATGTTCAGCCTTGAAGTTGTATGAGTGATGAGCATAGCTGACATAAAATATAATAGTGGGTACACAATATTACTCCATACATGTTGCACATTTCTGTTGAAAGGCTGTGTTAATTTTACTAAAGTTTGTTTCTTTTACAAATGTTAAATGTTTGGATGTTGAGCAGAATTAATATTGTAGTGTTAAGGTTGTCGCACGAGTTAAGGTTCGGTCACACCAGGCAAATGTTTGGGAAAATAAATGTAAACAAAAAATAATGTGTTAATCAAATATTAATTAAGTTAGGGAAGTTTCTATTTAAAACAGTTGTTAATACATCAACAATGTTACATTATTTTATTTGATTTTGTTCTATAGATGAAATGAATGGGTCGGACGAATTTCGATCTGACCTCGAAAATAAAGAGAGTGAACAACGAAACAAATATTTTATTTGTGCAAAGTGTTATTCTTTCATTTATTAACTTAAAAGCTTAAAGCCCTGTACTTAGAAGATAATTAGATCTGCTCCAGCAAATGCTGTAAAAAAATATATATTTATATAAAAATTAGTTTTGTTAAATTTTATTGCAGGTTAGTTTGTGCATGCTGCGTCGGCAATCAATTACGATCCAAGTTGGAATTTTTCGCCATCGTACATGAAGATATACGACATATGCGAACCAGTGACACATGGGCTTTACCTCCATGTGAAAAAATTACCTGGTGTTTCTGTAATTGATGGCCAAGACCTTTCATTTGGCCGCGATACAGAATGCAAATATTCAAGCTGATTTATCCTATTACGCCTGGCTTGTTTACATTTGAATGATATTCAAATTTCATTTGTTGAGTAAGCCTCTGTTGTCGAGACCAAATTTCACAAAATTTTATAGTCTGCTTTAACATAAACTAGGAATGTTAAATTACAATTGTGAATCATAATATGACAAGTACGCTAAAATTAATAAATTTCTATTTTGGCAACTCTAAATATATATTTGAAAAACTGGTGAATAAATTCCGTAACCGCGTGAAAAGCTCATTAAAAGTATTTGTCAATGTAGGTTGCAGAGATGTGTGTATGTATTGGCAGGGGTATATTGAAAAAAAACGCTACAATTTGGCTAAAGCCGAGACCATGTTTAAATAAAGCAAGCTTTAATTTGTACGGAATGAAGTATTTAACACATATAGAGGGGTTTCTATTGGAATGTGCTAATAATAATGCTAGCCGCACAAAGCCAAGGTGACCTCAAATGAATGACCAAATATATATTCCGGCCCGCTTTTATTAAATTCTTCAAGCGTGAAGGTCTTTTTTATATAAAAACTCGTTTATTCTTCTCGGCATCTCCCTAATCCATTGTGTAGCATCATCAAGAAATAAAGTACAGGGTGTCCGCCGGGAAGGTATATTATTTTGTTTTGCCGCCATTTTGGTAAACATTAGTCTTGACAGTTCATATCTGGCAGTCGTGAAGTAGAGACGTGGCAAGTTTATTGTGAAAAAATGTTCGGTAACCCAACGAGTTTTAATCGTTAAAACATTTTATCAAAATCAATCATAGATTACTGTGACGATGAGAAAGTTACATGAAATTTTTGGGAGAAACAACGTGTAACAAATATTTGTCAAAAAATTTTCAAAAATGTTTCAAAATTTACAGAAAACATAAATTTGAGCCTGTTCTATGTCACTTTCCATGGCTTTTGGCAAGACTTCTGACGATAAGTACTAAAATTTTGGATGGATTCTTTAACTATGTAACTTCGATGCGTCAACCTCACGGTGGTCTAACCACGGGTGTGACATTAAGCGGCCAAACCAGCGTCCCTATGCAATCCGCATAAGCACCACCGGAATAGCACTCATGCACATCCCATAGGAAGCAAATTTGGACAGAGGATTACATATCCCCGATCCCACCCCTTGCTAAGGGGTTCGGAGCTATCCAATCTCCTGCTGTCAACGAATAACAGATTGCGTTGCAATGCAACGCCACATCAGTCCTGCAGTGAAACTCCCGCTTTGGGTATAAATTACAGACACCACGTGCACCTCCGAAGGAACCTCAACTCCACGGGCTATTGGTTCCTGTGGTACCAATTTTCTTGCCCTTCGATACTGGTCGAACTTAGAAGTCATACCTTCTTCTAATTTCAGGCTCCTGACAAGCCTCAGGAACTGGTACCCCTGTTTCCCTAGTGGCAATTCATCAAGGTGTCGAAATCAGCAAAGATGATATGTCCCCGGGGGGGAAGTACTTCGATACAGAAAAAAAATTAAGAAAGATGGGTTTTGTTATTTTCTCTTGATGATGATATTTCTACTACAAATTTTAAACGCTAAAGACCGATTGCTGGGTGAGCTGTAAAATTTTTAATGTCCGTCTTTCCGATACTCAAATTACCTTTGTTTCATCAACAATGAATTTTAATATTTACCACTGCACTCATACCTGCAAAGTTTACAACATTTACTTTTGCTAACATTTTTCCTTTCATTCTCTTTTTAAATTTTGCTCGTAAAAACGAGTATAACGAGGGCAGCAAGTAGTTTAATTTATTTATTACACGATGACAACAACGGTAATCCCTAGCAAAAGGATGAGTTTGGGGACGACTGTAAGCAACTGTAGAGTGATAATGGTACTTGTGAAGTAGAAGAAGAAAAAGCTATAACGAACAGTTTTCACATGCCATTGAGACTAAGTGGCAATCAAATTGATTTATTCCCGCTTAAGAACAACGCGTAACAAAATGACAAAACTTTTGTTCTTCTTTATGACTTTCAAAACAATTCCTTTGTGTGTATTTCGCAACACTCAATGTGTGTGTGTGTTGTGCAGGTGAATTTGTTTGAAATATGTGTGGAAGTCCTGCAAACATTTTCTCGCCAAATTGTCACTAAAATATTACATTATTATACATATATATTTTTTTTAATGTATGGGTTATATCGAAGCGGACCGCTAAATTCATGAGTCCCTTTTCGACCTCCTTCTTTGCACGACTTGATTTATGGCAACTGGGTTCGTAAACTCTCATTCCTTATGCTGGCCATTCACACACAATGTGAATGGCCAGGTGGACTAACCCGTCCACCCCTGTCGAGGCTGTCCTGTCTATCTCTTCAGAATTCTTCCATTGACCAATAAATACCGTAGTTCCTACAAATATTAACATCCCCATCTCTTGTGAGGCTTCATTGCCCATCCCTTTTTTAATTAAAACCAGAGTTTCTTCTGAGATTAACTTCTGCGCCTCCTGCGAGGCTTCCTTATTTATCTCTGTAATGGAGGAAAATATGACCACCCACACAGAGCTCCATATGCACGGTCAGCATTAAAACTGAAGATCGACTGGTATCAAGAGTTTGGACACTAGAGTCCAAGTACCCTTTTGGCCACGCATTCCTGGCGTACGCTGTTCTACCGTCGATTAGGGATTTTTTATACCAGAGTGTTAACCTGTTACCGGTCGCCACAACAAGGAGGTATAAGTCAGAACTTCTGACAGTGTGACGAGCCATACATATATTTGTGCCTTCCAGCTGACGACGAATTATTATATAAAAAACCATCGAGTTATCGATTATATCGTTTCTTTAACAATTTAATTATTTTATTCGACGAAAATCGCCACATTTATTAACTACATACCAGTAGTGAGATTCACTATCCTTTTTTAACGATAATCGTATCGGTTAAAATTTTTAACAACAAAATTACCAATGTTGGTATTCAGAAATCTTTTTTAAGTAATATTCGCTATCGTGAAGTCAGCTGTTGTTGTTATCTAAACGATTGTAAGGAAAACTAATAAATAAATATTTTTGTGTTGTTTATTTATTCGACATACTAAAATTCATGGCATCTTTTAGAGGCAGTTGGATTATAAATCATTTATAAAACACAAATATTTTTATGAACCAGATACTACATATTACGTGTGCAAAAAGCCTCACAAATTTTTACTTGCCATTTTCAAAAATAGCTAAACGCGCTAGTTGCTAGATAAACATGGATAACCTCGCGGCAAATTTTATCCATGTTTATCCAGCATAAATTTATTAACTTTTTTTAATTCTGCTTTGTGCTTTTCGCTTATTTGACGGGTTTTTGCCAGAGATGCCACTTGGTATTAATTTGAATAAACAGAAAATCGTTTACATGCCGCCTTGACTAGCCATAGATCTGTCCTGCCAACGGTACAATGTACTTTAGTCATTTGATAACGAAGGATGTAAGAAAAAGGCTAGAATTTGATACATTCTTTTTAAATTTTAATAATTACTTGACTCCGTCATAGTCATACGATTTTAACAGAAAATATATCACAAAGAATTTTTCAACAAACGAATTACACTGTATAAAAAAATTATTTTGTTTTTCTGACAACCGATTCTGTTAGAAGGAGCAAAAAACATATACCCGTATCGGCGTTTTGAAAGTTTATAGTATGTCTCGTGTTTATTTTAGAGTGGGTGAAGGTTCCTCCTTTTTGCAGATTGTTACAGTGACTCGGCATAGGAAATCTTGTAATACTTACATTTTAGGTATCAGGTGTATTTAGCTCTTTTATGTGAAACGCTAAGAGAATTATTTTTGCAGAATTTTTGCTGAATGGGGCTTTTTTGTCTCTATCTTGAAGAACGTAAAAAAAACACTCCTAATACTGGGAACACAACTGGAACGAACGACGAATTTTTCGCCGCGAATATTCGTCGCCAAAAATAGAACACATTTGTGTATAGCAAAATGCACACAATTATGGCGTCGGTTGAAATTCGTCATACGCGGCGAACTTTGAATTAGATTTATTTCGCCGGCGTACGACAAAAAAACAGTACAATGTGGCCATGTTTGGTTTTAGTTTCCAAGTATTTTTGTAAATAAAGTTTTTTTAATAATAATTAATTTAATTTTGTTTTATAGTATTTAAAATAAGTTTACAAAATAGTACTTAACTATAAAATTACTTTTTGGCTGTGGTTTTGTTAGTGTTTAATTTTTTAACTATTATTTTTTATATGGTCACCCATATATATTATATAGATAACAGTTGCTATTTTTTCGTCGTTATTGTGATTCATACGACGAATTTACACCGCGAATTTTTATCGACGTTATACGTCGTGTTGGACGCAATTCGTCGTTCGTCACAGTTGTGTTCCCAGCATTACACAGTCATATAAAGTCTTTAAATATGGTTATTTCGTATAGAAAATATGTCGTAGGTATGTTTCACTATAAGTCACCATAGACAAGAAAGCTGTATAGTAATTTACATAACAATGAAAGCATCCTTGGAAAGTATTTCCATATTTATTAAATTTTTGTTGTAGTTCTAGGCAATTCTATATCCTTATCAAAACATATCCAGCATATCTCGGCTGTGAGAGAGTTAATATCATACCTTTTATAGCGGTATGCAAATGTTCACATATCGTATTCTGTTGCTAACTGACGCTCACTGTAATTTCTGAGAGAATAAAGAAAATTAATTTTCGTTGACATATGAAAAGCGCTTAGCAAGGCATTGACGTATATTCGAGCAGTAGAAAAACTATTTTTGGGCAGGATATTATAAATGACGTCTTGTGTGCTTTTCCATGCTGCCATCTCAATTGATCAGAGTAAGCTTTTTATATCAGCGCTAACAAAAGCACCTGTTGTATTGAAAAGATAACTGACAAAAACTTATGCGATATAAAGCCATTGACAGAGCTTGAACCATGCATACGTTCTTTTGCCTTTGCTTCGCTAAGTTTAGAAAAAAATGTTTTCATCAAATTGATTGCTGATCCATTTGTTTCCAAACATTTAACATTGCATTGTACCACAACAACATCTGAGTTCGGAAGTGATTCGTGGCCTTTATCGTATATCTACAAAACTTTTCCTTTTTTTTAATATTTCACTTTTAAAGATTTTACTTTTCTCATCTTTATTTAATTTCCTTTAAGTTCCGAATCGAATAGAACTATGAATGCGCAATGCTTTTACTTTTAATAATAAAGAAGATCAAAATTCGCGTTAGGTTTCAGGTAACTATAAATCAAATTGTTCTTAAATATAGGGTTCATTAGAAATTCTGAAAAGTAGATCAAAATTGGAAACTAATGTATTTGTTCCAGTAAAATTTGCCAAATTAAATTAATTATCAACGGAAACGTTACTTTTTAGTGAATGGCCGGAAATTTTACTTTCATATGCTTGTTGGGAAAGATTAGTGAATGAGTATGTGCATGTGTTAATACACATACTAATGTGTAGAAGTTAGTGGTAGTTGGGAAAATTCATGACGCAATTTACATAATGGGAGGTTTTAGGGAAATTAAAAAAAAATCTGCAGTTTCTAAATGCATATTCAGATTTCAATAATTGTCATAAAGTCAATGTAGGCTTTGCCTCGTGAAAGTAATGAAAAAAATTGAGTTTTAAAGAAGTATTTCTGTAAGTAAAATTTGTTTTTGGTGAATATTGGGACGATTTTTAAGAATCAATTATCAAATCTCAATTTTTTAAAACTAAAAGAAATTCAATTTTCTTATGAAAAAATGAGCCTTTTTCATTATAGGTGTTGATATGAACAGCGAAAAGTTCAAGTATATTTTCGTAAAGTTTGCAATGTAACCTTTGAATTGTTAGTGCTTTAAAGAAAAACCATTTGTTTATTATATTGTTCAACTCTCATGTTTTACCCTTACTACGAGACGGATTTAGCAGTAACTTAAAAGTAGACACGTAAAATGACAAAGTGAATAATAATTTGTATTTGTATACGAATGAGAAAGCTTTAGAAACCGCCAAAAAATAAACCTACAAATGTAAACAATCTCACATTTTCTGTCGTACAGTCAGTCAGTCTTACATTATTAAGGGTTATTTATGAAACGTGTATGTGCGCCAAAAAAAAAGTATGTACTGCTCTGGATTATATTTTTCGCGGTAGTTTATTCATAACAAAATTGCTTAACGAGCTGGTAATTGCGTAAGCTCTTAACGAAAAAAATAGTTAATAAAATTTATTTGAATAAACAAAATTACTTCAAATCCACCTAATGGATTTTATTAAAAGTAAATTGTTATAACATCTGTTGGTTTGAATGAGAATTAGTTAAAATGATTGCGGAAATTTTGATTAAAATAAAAATTTTTTATTAAAACAGCAGTAACGTAACGTAAAGGAAACAACCCATAAAAATAGTTATACAAGTATTGTTCTCCTTAAAAGAAGTTAATTGAAATAAAGTATTCGTTTATTTGATTAAATATTGTTAACTTGGAAAAGAAAGAATAAACAAAAGTAGTAAGAATTGTTAGTTTGAATAAAAATTCATTAAAATTTTATTGATGGAAAAAAAAAAATATAAAAAAGATCCGCAACTCATTTCCATTATGTGGTAAAAAGTACCTACATACATGCATGCAAAAATACATATTTTCCGAGTATTGTGGAGAAATACAAAATTTTAATTTATTAGTTAATAGGAATAAAATTTCTTCCAAATGAATTAACTTGAACTTTAGTTATTAGTTAATTTAATTAAATTTCTATTCAATTTAACTAAAATTTCGTTACATAAATATCGACAATGGAGCTGTCCAATTGAAGAAACTTCTTTCATAAACTTGTTTACTTTATTTTATTTAACGAAAAAATTTCCGTAGATTTGTATAATAACCTACTTTTCCTCAATCTTACGCCCCATTTTGCAGTATTTAGTTGCATTGTTGGTTCCGTGTGGTTCACAATTAGATCCAATTTGGGCCGATAAATAAATGCCAGCCATTTCCTTTTTAAACAATATTTCATGCATATGTTATCCGTGAGCTCAAATTTCGGCATACTTTTTCCAGCATTTCGGCCGGTATCTCATCAATGGAAGCTAAAATGTTAGTGTCCAGGGATAAAATAGCGGCTGGCTTGTCCTTGTATATGGGAGACTTCACGTATCCCCACAAAAATAAATTTAGTTTGCGTCAAATCGTATAATCTTTGTGTCGCATGAACTGTTCTATAACGTGAGATTTATTGCTCATCAAATTCTCCTCTCAATTAGTTCATGCTACCGCGTGCCGTGTGGTATGTGGCACCGTCTTATTGAAACCATATGTCAGCCAAGTCTATTTATTCCATTTTGGTCAAAAAAGTATGTAACCATCCATTGACTGTAACGTTTGGATTTTAATCGTTCTTGAAAAAGTACGGTCAATGATGACACCGCCCTACAAACCGCTCTTAACAGTTCATCTTTCAGGGTGCAATGGCAGCTCTTACCCTTTCTCTAGCTGATCTTCACACAATATTCGGCAATTCTGTTTGCTGACATACCCATTGAGCCAAATATGAGTTTTCTCGCTGAAGACAATTTTTCGCACACAGTACGAATTTTGATTATAAATTCCAATGATTTTTAGCTATGTTTGTTTGTTAGAGCTTACTGAACATTTCTGGTATTGCCGCATGTCACGAAAATATCACCCTATATTTTCGAAAGAAAATAATCCGAGATTAGGAACGTAGTGTCGACTGATCTTAAAGACTAAGGAAAAATGAATGGTAGTATCCTTCCAACACATGCAAGCAAGACAAGTGTTGGCAGAATTAAGGTTTTGGGAAGGGAATCATAGTTTTTCACCAACTGCAATTAGCAAAGTTGGTGTAAAAGATCTTTAGGCGTTTGTTAACAATATTTTGCTTATTCTTTTCTTAAATTAAAAATTGTAATGTCAATATCAGGAACGATCTAAGCACAAATAGTTGCGTTTTCTTAAAAATACACTGTGGCATCATTAAATTTCCTAATTCATTAAATTAGTAGATGAATTGAAAGTTGTTGCGCAGATTACTAACTTTATGTGGTTATTATACATAAACTCTATGCCAACGAGCTTCTAAACATAATCGAAGTACATACTCCACTAATGGAATAACGATTATTTGCATATTTCAACTAACAAGTCTATATATCTAAAATCAAATCAAAGTATTTAATGCCATTTTGAATTATTCTTGCACCAATTTTCGAAGCCGTGGGGCTCCACTACCATCAAATATGTGCTGTTCAAATTCACGATTGAGTCTCGACCACAAAATGCAGATTGAATTAAACATTTCAGTCGCCCACCGTGCATTGTTATGCATAGATGTGTTTGAAATTTCTTTAATATTTTGATGAAGGCGATCATAATACAAATATACAAGTAAACCTCTCTCGACATTAGTGGAAAGTGTTATAATGTCCCTAGAGAGTCTTTACAAAAGGACGTAAGAGTCTTTACAAAAGTACGCCAAGGAGTTTAACGAAAGTAAAACTAAAATATTTATAAGTTTAAACTCTAATTAATTAAGAACAAAAACGTAATTATTTCAAGTTCATGACATATTCAATTAAGGCTATTCAAATTCATATACGTACATATATAGTTAATTGTTAAGGCTGTAGCGCGAGTCACTAACTTTTAATCGTTGTAGTAATGAATGTTTTATTTAAAGCGAGGTAAGTGTATGTGAGGTATTATTTTGAATTGGTTTCAGTATTTTTTTTTTTTAACCTGTGAATAGTGGACATATTAAGCGGAAAAGGATAGCGCGCCGTTTTCTAAATTATTTTACTGTGACAATTAACGTATTACATGTAATTATATAAATTACTTTTATATATTACCAGATAATATATCAGATGTATTTGATTCATTTATGGAACTAAGTGACTTTGAATGCGAATTAATAACCAGCCAAAGCAACTGTGTTGGAATTTGCGCTTTAAATACTTCACACAATTAACATTTAATTGCAGATATATGGTCTTGAAGATAATTTAAACATCGCTATATTATTTTAAATTCGAAGCGACATTAACCGAATTGCTCGCGCCGAATCTTAAAGATATCTTGAAATTCCATATCACTGCCATCACAAGGCGTTGAGCAAAAACATTTGCGTTTTCAAAAGCAAAAACAAATGAATTGGATATTTAACCGCAATATCATTTGCTTATACGCTCACAGGCACTGACATACGCACTCCAACATACACACACACACACACACACACACAAAATTGGAAGTTTGCCGGAAGAGTATGTAGACAGTGACCAAGAATATAAAGCACAAATCCTGGCAACAAGATTTTCATCATCCATACAAACATGTTAAAATTGAATATTTCACTCAATAACCAAAAAGGAACTTATTCGACACAACTTGATAAATTTGTGAATTTATATGCCGTCTTGGCTAGCCATAAACTTGTTCTGCCATCATAAAGATTCCTGTTAGCACAGGAATTTGGATTGTGAAGACCGGTGCTGTTAATATTGTCCCAACAGTTGTTCGCACAACGCTGGTCTGCCATCACACAAACAAAATATACTCGTACACAGGCAAAATAAAAAATATATGCATATAAGCACAACTGTACAAACCCGTACGTACACTATGCTGAGAACAAGGAAACAATCTCGATGACAAACAAAAAATTATGCCCAAACTGAACCGGGATATCTACATGTATTCTCCATACAAAAGACCACGAACAAATTTATTCTCGTTATTCTGCCCACGCTCTCCCCATGTGCAAACAAATTTCTGGCTAGTGAAGATGGCGTGTTAAGACAGTTCAAAATGTGCGACTATTAGATTTTTGATGCTTAAAGTTGGCATGCGTTTTAAAAAGAAAAAATTCAAATTTAAAGTTCTACAAGTTGTTGAATAGAGGAGAAGTTAGGCTAAGGAAGCTGAGTAAGCTAGAACAATTTTGAATCGTCAATCTTTTAAAGAAATATAATCGAACAAAAAAATTACAGTGTTATTAACAAAAATCTAAATTTGTGTGTAAAGCTTAAAAAAATACTTCCAAGCTTGTAAAGCATTAAGACAACAAGCCAAACAAATGCTGCTATTATTTTAGGTAATAGTAATCCTTCCCTCTTAAAACGATAGAAAAGTAAAAAAAAAAAATGATGATGACGTACATAGCAGGCGACTACAGCTATCGAGTACTTAAGAGTGAATCTCTTCCTTTTTTCCATGGTTTCTACTGAAAACTTGAAAAATATGTGATCTCATCATTTTCTTTTTAATATGCCCATCATCAACCCTCTATATTTTTGATATAGAAAATCACAAAAGAGCCCTGGCCAACCTACAAGACGATGATTATCAGATAATGATAAGAAAATCATAGGCGTGGTTAGAAGTCCCACCGACTACACTACACATGTCAAACATAGCTGCTCACCGTTCTTCTGCTGGACTTTGGAGCTGAATCCAGCTCCGAATTATAATAGTGTTTTAAAGGCATGCAGTACTGTTAGTACTCCCATGTAGCCCATCGATGCTATCACAATATATTTTTGTAGTAAATGAACCCTCATCGTTTTTCCGCTGTGCCCAGTATACGTATACTAATAAATTGGATGATCCTTTTTTAAAAATTATTTCACTGCCCACTAAGCCAAAATATCAGTCATAGACAATTTATTATACACATATGTATATATATTGGAAAGGGCGTCTAAAATCGGAGTTCACTATTTCGTTTAAAAATTATACACGTATTTTTTTTTATAGCGAATTGTCATATTTTTATTGACCTTTAAAGCAGACAAGTTCAGATAATGTATCAAATGAAGTATGGCAAATGCCAGCCACGGATTTGATAAATTTTTGGTAAAATCTTATCTAACCGATTACACTGGAATTCAGGAATTGTCCTGGTTCATTAACATGGACTCAAGATTTTATTTTAAAAATCGCTTATTTCGTGCGCAGTGTGGCGGGAATTCCATTATTATGTTCATGTAACGAATGTCGTTCTCAGTCACTGCAATTCCGGTCTCATTTTTTAACAATGTCCAATCAGGCCACATGAATCGTAAGCAGCAAATTCGACAATTTTGCTTATTCACAAAGCCACTTAAATAGATAAACAGCGTTTTATCGGTGAAGATCATTCACTTCACTTTGTTCCATTACCCATTAAACGAATCAATTGCGTGAATAAGATGCCACAAAATTTAAGTAGATTAAGATAATTGAACATTGCTTAACGTGTCACCGTAAACAAATTGGTAAACGTATTGTTTTTGTTATATGGCGAAGTTTGACGATCGAAAAGCGATAGGAAGCGTATTTGATATTTGCAATTTTTGTTTATGACCCCGAATTAATGTTTGTGGCTTTTCACTACTACATGCGGGAGCCCTGTTTCACGCCCTGATGCGACAATAACTTCGAAGCTTGCTAATGGTTGCAAGTTTCAGTTTCAACAACAATTTCGACAGCAAATGTTTACTGGGAATGCTGTCGCTTTAGTATTTGAATATGTATATGTTTAGTGTCTGTGAAGGTAGACGATTTGAAGGCAAATGTAGTTACGAGACCAATTTAAAAAGTTTCCTTGAACTGAGATCTCACCATATCAAAAGTGTATTTGAAAATGTTTAACTTCATGCCAGAATGATTATGGATTTAGTTGCATCTTACTGAACACATTCGGGTGGGGAGAAGTAGTAACATGTCTTTTTTTACAAAAATATACTAATGACTTGCATTCATATGGATTTAAGATAAGATATCGTGTTTCTGTATGAAAACCCTATGCCTGGGACCAGGCATCGGACACCCCCAAGAAAAAAAAAACAATGTTTTCCCACACAAAAGTTTCAACTATTTTTTGTTAAAAATTAAAATTTTAAAGAAAAATCCGCTATTTATTTCAGATAAACAGTCAAGCGTAAAAAATGGTTGGTAAACTAGAAAAAACATTTACGGTAGGCCTTCGTATATTCGAGAAATCGTTTGGTTCAATATTTATGCGGTCACGTGAAACTGGCACAGTACCAGCAGTATTTTCTTTTTATTTTTGTTGCTGTTGTTGCAAAATTAAGATACACAAATTAAGTTCTAAATCCAGCATTTTCACACAAAATGTACAATAAGGACATGCATGTTTTAACCTCTAGTCCTGCTACTTCCACATTGCTATTACCATGGTTTTTGCTACAGAAGATGATGGTGATGACCTAAAGGCCAGTGGCACCACCTAATGACCTTGTTTTGTTGGCGTCGTTGTTGTGGTTTAAAAAAAGAGCTGCCACATACTGGCGTTGATATGGAAATAAATTCTCTTTCAAACATTCGTTATCAAAACCGATTGTATTTGGCACTTGAAAGGTAACAAAGAAAGACAAAATGCGATCTGAAACATTTTTTACTTTCTCTATTTCCACAGCAAAATGAAAAAAGAAAAACAAACAATTGTGCTGAGTATGGAGCGACAAATGAAGTATTAATAGACTCATATTTTGTGACATCCGGTTAAGGATTTTAATTTAAACAAAAATATGTTACTGCCAAAGGATGCGTATTAAAAGAAGTGTGTGTGTGCTGCTAAGCTCTTCTCGAATGCTGCTGCTAAATTAATGAATATTTTATTGTTGTGTTTATGGAAAAATGGGCGTATGAAAAAAAAACTTTCTGGTGGGGAGGGGGTGTAACAGTTGAGTGTATCCTTAAGGTCCCCACTTCTTATTTATGTCTGTTTGTGCGCACGATAGCATATTTAAAAGGTGAATGCCAACTGTAACTGTGATTGTAATTTTTATAATTTACAATTTCTATTTCAAAGCAATTCAAATGTTTTGTACAAGAGGCGTGAAAGTAATATTTATTAGCCAACAGTTGTTTCTTGCTACATGTCTGATGTGATTTTGAAAAGCATTTAAGCTGATATGTTGGCTACACGATTGGTCAGAGCTGTGCAACCTTTCATAAAAGATCTAACTGCAAAATGAGTCTTTGACTTTTGCAGCATATCGGAACAAAACAATTTTTTTCTAATTTTTGCAGACTGCAGTTTTATGTTGTGCATTTTAAATACAGTGAACCAGCAGAAACATGCACAAGTGTTTTTTCATGAGTTTTGCGACTTTAGATATTTTATTCAACACCTAAACAAAGTAGAGTATAAGATTGTTTTTTTTATTTTTTTATAATAAAGTCGAACGGACCTGTCACACCTTCATCCATTAATGATATTTTTAATATTTTTGTGAATCTCTAACAGCTTTTGGTACCTTCGTAACTCTGCTTATTGGTGAGTTTTTATTTTGAAAGAGTGTGAACCAGTTGCTCTGTGGCGTGTAAATTTTTGCATTTTCCAAGAGCAGCAAATATTTTATTAACATATTTTAATGGCTTCATTTGTTTTTTTTTATGACATAAATTGTGGAGTTGAGGACATGATACCACTAAGCTAAATTCGTAAAGACTGAGTCTGAAAAGTTTGGATTTTTAGAAGAAAATTTTATTTCTAAAAATGACTTTCAAAATCAATTAGTTGAATGGAATTTTACACACGACTATATAAACGTATGGTAAGACCAGGCAAATGTTAGCACACCTGATATATTTATTAACTTAGGGAATTTTCTAATTAACATATTCGGTAATATGTCTACATTATTAAATGGTTTAATGCCGTGCACATATGAATAAGTAAATATGTGGCAAAAATAGATCTTTTTGTTTTTGCGCATGTTTTTCCCCCTCTTACAATACCAGATTTTAGAGTTTTTAAGTTTTATTCGGGTTTTAGAATTTTTAATGTAAAAGAGGGTTTCATGCTTTTGGGATGATCATGTTTCCAAGTCAATGTTCTACTTCGTTTGAGTAAAGACGTACTTCACTTTAAGCGCATAATTTATATTCATTTAAGGTGACTTTTTTATTTTAAAAATTGAACAAGTGCAGAGACACGGTTAACAGTTACTAACAACAACAAAATAAATAACAAAAAATAAAAAGCATTATAATATAGTGTGTGATAAAAAATACAATAACAAAGTGCATGGTTAAACCTGTTTAAACAATTAATAGTGAGTGCATGAGCGCACCAAACATTAACGAAAAAAATACAAAAGGTAATAACAACACTGCTTATTACTCTTTTTCTTACACAAATGCTAATAATGCAATAAACAATATAAACAATAAAAAAAAAGATGACAGTGCTTTTTTAACCGCCATTATCAGCAAATATAAATATATCTGCTACAGAAACAACGAATTCAACAAATAAAACTAAAGAAACAAATAATACACAAAAAATCGCACAAGAAAAAGAACCAGGTACTGAATCTAAACGCGTGCAAACTGGTATGGATCGGTACATAACCATAACGAAGAGGAAGGCGAGTCCTAAGTCTTCACAACCAGAGCGAACCGCCAAGCAATATAAAGGTTCTCATCAAGTAGCTGCAACATCGGTAAGTGAAAATAGATTTTCTGTCCTTGCTACCCCGGACAATGAAAATGCCGAACCCACTGTAAGGGAACAAAAACCCCCACCAATCTACTTGCGCGAACAAACATCAAATGCCATTGTAAATATGCTGTCCCAACTCGTAGACAAAGAGAATTTCTATGTGGCTTCTGTACGAAGAGGACAGATACAAGAAACGAAGATCCAAGCCCACACTGAGAAGAATTATCGCATAATCGCAAGTCGTCTCGATGCAGATAATAAGAGCTATTATACGTATCAACTAAAAAGTGCTAAAAGTTTGATCGTCATTATAAAGGGCATAGACAGTTCTGTTCCCACTGAGGAGATAAAAAGTGCCATAGAGGTGGAAGGTTATGTCGTAAGGTCAGTGCACAATATTCTAAATAAGAATAAAGTTCCCCAACCTATGCATCGTGTTGAAATCGTGTTTAATGCATCGCAACTTAAATCAAAAAACTCGGTTCATCCAATATATAATTTGCGCTACCTTTTGAACAGAAGAATAACGGTGGAAGAGCCTCTAAAACGTAGCGGTCCCCGTCAGTGTACTAATTGCCAGGAATTCGGACACACGAAAACCTACTGCAAGCTACCATCCGTATGCGTTGTTTGCGGTGATGCGCACCGGACTTTGGAATGCACTTTTTCCAAAACAGACCCCAAGGTCAAAAAATGCAGCAACTGTGGTGAAAACCATACAGCAAATTACAGGGGCTGCAAAGTATTTCAATATGTAAAAGATAATGAGAAAGTCGCACGCAAACCTGATTATGAGCAATATAAAGCTTCCCAATTTCCTCGGCTTCATGCTGGTTCTGTTGCTAGTACACAAGCTATACAGCCACACACTAAGCCAAACTTTTCATATGCCCAAACATTGAGAAATGATTTACCTAATGTGAATGCCAAAAGTTCTAATGCGAATAAACATTCATATGCCCACGTCTTAAAAGAGGGTGCTCAGACACCCCTCACCAACAATTCGAGCTCGATCGAGAACTTAATACAGACAATGAATAGTTTCATGACAACTATGCAGGGTATGTTTCAGGAAATGATGCGAACCCAAAACATGCTTCTGCAAGTTTTGCTTGGCAAAAAATGAACCAGTTAAAAATATGCTTCTGGAACGCTAACGGGCTCTCCCAACATAAATATGAAGTAGAACACTTCCTGCTAGCACATGATATAGACATACTATTAGTCTCTGAAACATACTTCACTATAAAAAACTGCTTTGGAATTGATGGGTATTTTATATATGACATCAAACACCCAAGCGAAAGGGCATGTGGTGGGACTGCCACTATAGTCCGAAAAAACGTAAGGCATTTTCCATTGCCTGAATTTAACGAAGACTTTTTGCAAGCCACGACCATAAATCTTACTGATTTTAAAATTGTAGTCTCCTCAGTGTATTGCCCACCTAGGCATAAAATCGAACACCGTGAATTTGCCAGGTTCTTTGCTACGCTAGGGCAAAAATTTATTGCCGCTGGCGATTACAATGCAAAGCACACATATTGGGGATCCAGACTCCTTAGTCCTAGAGGTAGGCAGTTGTATTATACAGTTCAAGCAAACAAGCTGGACGTCGTATCTGCCGGTAAACCCAGCTATTGTCCCACAGACTTTAATAAGTTGCCAGACCTTATTGATTTTGCTATAGTAAAAAACATCAAACGCGATCAACTTTTAGTTAATTCATCCTATGACCTATCTTCTGATCATTCACCTACAATTGTTATTTTACACGACAGTTTTGTCACTGCACCTAAAACCCTTAGTTTCTACCCGAACAGAAACAAGAATTGGTTAAAATATAAAATGTATGTGAGCTCTCACTTACCTTTGAACATCCCACTGAGAAATCTAGCTGATATTCAAGCAGCTGTAGACCATTTTACAAACGTCGTGACTGCCGGAGCCATAGCTGCAACACCAACAAAGCCATCAGCTAAAATAATAACGTACCAGGCAACAGCAGATATTCAGATGCTCGTCATTGAGAAAAGAAGACTAAGAAGACAATGGCAAAATAGTCGTTCTCCACACATAAAAATGCAAATGAACTTATGCCAAAAAAACTTACGGAGTGAATTGAGACAGAAACACGAATTCGCTATCGACAACTTTTTAAAAAACTTGGATCCAATGAAAAACACGGATTATAGTCTGTGAAAAGCTGTAAAGCACTTACAATGTCCTATTGCTTACGAATCCCCACTAAGACTTGAAGACCGTACTTGGGCTAAAAACTCAAGTGAAAAGGCAAATGCGTTCGCAAAGCACTTAGAGAAGGTTTTCGCACCACATGATATAAGTAATTCCACTATTCCAATTATTAGTGACACCGTCAATGATCCTATGAAATTTCGGTTGTCTTCTTTAAAATCGACAATTAAAAATACGGATATGAAGAAATCACCTGGACCTGATCGTATAACAGGATCAATGATAAGAAACTTACCTAATTCAGCTGTAAGAATTTTACTTTACATATTTAATGCCATGTTGCGCGTCGGCTGCTTCCCATGCTCTTGGAAGATGTCTGAAATTGTTATGATCCCGAAACCTGGAAAGGACTCCAGCCAGATTACATCCTACAGGCCAATTAGCCTACTGTCAGTTTTGTCAAAGATATTTGAAAAATTATTCGTCTCGAGTGTAACTCCTTTTCTAAATGAACAAAACGTTATCCCAGATCATCAGTTTGGTTTTCGAGCAAGGCATAGTACGATTGAACAAGTCCATAGAATCGTTACCATTATTAGATCGGCTTTTGAAAGAAAGCAATATTGTTCAGCTTTATTTATAGACATTTCCCAAGCATTTGATAAAGTCTGCCATGATGGGCTACTTACTAAAATAGTTCGGGTTCTACCTGAAAACACCCACAAGCTTATAAGAAGCTATTTGTCCGATATAACTTTTAAAGTAAGATCAAAGGACCAGCTTTCAAGATGTGGGAAAATCAGTGCAGGAGTACCTCAAGGTAGTGTGCTAGGGCCGCTATTATATATCATCTATACAGCGGATATGCCGACAAGCCCACATACATATACGTCAACCTTTGCAGACGACACTGCAGTTATAAGTGTCAGTAATGATCCAAAGGATGCATCTGAAAAGCTGCAGTCCCATATTCATAAGCTAGAAGACTGGCTAAAACAGTGGAGAATAAAGGTAAATCCATCAAAATGTGCTCATGTAACGTTTTCCCTTAGAAGGCAAAATTGTCCACCAATCACAATAACTAATACCACGGTTCCAGCGGAAACGCACGTCAAATATTTAGGTATCCACCTAGATCGGCGCCTAACTTGGACCCGTCACATTGAGGCAAAAATAACGTCCATAAAGCTTCGAACAAATCAACTGCATTGGCTAATAAGTCCTAACTCAACGTTGGCTTTGGAATATAAAGTCCTATTATACAAATCCGTTATAAAGCCAATATGGTCATATGGTATTCAGCTGTGGGGTACTGCCTGTGCATCAAACATCCAGAAGTTACAGAGAAGACAGTCTAGGATTTTACGTCGTATCGTATGCGCCCCCTAGTACATAAGAAATGAAAACATACATAGGGATCTCAAAGTTCCCACTATCCACGAAGAAGTTAAAACATACACGTCCAAATACGTGAACAAACTAGTCGCATATCCCAACACTCTAGCACGCAATTTATTGCAATTTTACGGCCACCAGAGACTAAAAAGAACTGACACATTGAGCCTGGCAAGGCGGCTCTCTCTACACAATAGAAGATAGATTTTTAAGATTTGAATACAAAAAATTAGTTACTACATTGGTAATAACTAGTAAATAATAATTTAGAAATAAGATTTGAATACTTATTGTGAATTTCTTTTAATAGAAAGATTCAATAAAATAAAATACAGTATAAAAAAAATATTTCCAAGTTTTCGCAATTATCAAGTTTTATTTTGAATTTTTCTTATGCTAAAAAATATGGTATTTTTGACCAAGAAGAGGTTTTTATTTTAAAATTGGATTGAGTAATATCGTCAACTAATCGCGAATGGTCTAGGTAGTTCTAAGAACTTAGACGCAATTATTTTATTTGATTAACTACTTTTAAAATCAATGTTTATACAAAAAGTAAAAGTGATTGAATGCGTTAAACTACTCCTGTGGGAGAGAGGCATTCTGATACACGAAATAGATTAGTTCACTAAAAAGTATAATTTCAAAATACAAGATCAATATCTAGTGCTATGTTTCATATTGAGACGTCTTATATTTCGATATGCACAAGTTTTATCGAAATTTATCGGGCAGAAGTTAAATAATGAGGCGTAGTTTAAGGCCACTTAATCTCAATGTGGAGACCATCAGCTGTTTGCTCTTAGTCATTTATAGCATTTGTAGAAGAATTTGTAGCTGAACGGCAAAGAATTAAGTATGAATACATCACAGAAGAGATTGTACAGAAATTGATTTATTTACACAATAATCTGATTTTATATAAGTAAAATGTTTCTATGCTGAAGGTTGTGCATATCGGCATGAATCCGCAAACAAGCGAAAAGCCTTCAAATACAAACAAGTCAGACAAATGTTAAATTTCCTACGAATTAAGAAGTTAAATGGATTCGTACAACATTCGTTCCATAACGACTTCAATGTTTTCGTGCCCACAAATTTACAGTGATAATTTTTAATAATTCGGCTGGCTGTGTAGCTCAGGTGGGGCAGCTCTTATAGCTTTGGAATATTTAGAGATACAATGAAACACAGCGTGGAAAATCTGTTCTTTTATCTCACGTAAAATATTAAGGTAATTTCAGAAAATTTGATGTTTATCGTTAAATTTGTTTTGGGTGTTTTCTCAACGGCATTTTTGTACTTAAATATTGTAATTTAAATTTGCTGTTGATACCGAATGGCGCCGCTGTTGCTGTTTCTATATATTGTTGATTGCCTCCTTGTTGCCATTAATGTATTAAAAAAAAAAAATTCTATTTACGTTGACGCGAATATAATACGTATTCGCTTTGACACATTAGAATTCTGCTTTTGCAGTTTTAGTTTTATCTTACCTTTCAACATCGAGTTGAAAAGTGCGACTTAGAAAAACGAAATACTACATATGTGGATAAGGACCTAATAATTAAAATTCATTTGTACATGTTATATATACCGTACCATAAGAGCTATAGCGCTGAAAAATGTACCATAGGTTTGGGTTCCCTCCAGCCTAAAAAATCGAACATTTGGCTGATTTATTTAGCAGGAACTAAACCACGCGACAGGTGTAAAACTGGGAATTAAATGAGTTACAATATTGTAAAAAAAAAATGCAATACTTTGGGAACACATTTCAGTTCCGTCAAATAATTCGCGGGAGTAGTTGCCATCGCACTTTTGGGATACGAATTGAACCAAAAATGGAAAAATTGTACTAACATCCCTGTATATAATAATGTATTCACAAGTATATGTTGCAGCTAAAAATGGTACACATCTGTTTGTTAATGGGCCACACACTCACACACACCCACACCTACGCACACACTCCCACATAAAAACCACATTAAAATACATAGATAAAAGCATGAAAGTCATAATAACAATAAAAGTTTAGCCTTCCATAAAAAGATTTGTTCTGTTGGCCAGGACATATCAAATATTTAAATACTTCTGTATGTGTGGGCGATTCAATTTAACAAATCGTTTTGATTTCCAATAAATATTTAATTTATTTTTTGTCCATATTAAATAAATAATTCTCTTTCTGAATAGACAGAAAAAACGAACTCATGCCTAAAGATTGAAATTACTTAACAATTAATTGTTCTTATTAATTTGTGAAACTTATATTTTTTTGATGCTTTCTTCGTCTTCTTCAGTTTTCGGTTATTGGTGAAATTAGATTTATTGTGATGAAATTATGTGGTAAAATGTAGGTCTTTTGGAATTTTTCTGCCCGATTATTTGAATTTCTGAAAAATTCTTACTTTTGTTAAATTTCGGGTTATCATGACTTTTCAACCTAGTTTCCATTTTTAGCAAAGTTAAAACTAAACAACTATTCATAAGTTTTGCGATTAAATTCACAAATCGATATTTGATTTCACCATTTATTTATGTGCAAATCAAAAAAAAAAAAAAATCAGCGTTTATGCAACAAATTTTTTTTATTTAAAAATAAGACGTGTGTGTTGTAAGAGGGTACAGTTACTTATTGAAAATAACCCCTTGCAATTGCTATGGATGTCGCAAATATGTACATATGTGAAAAGATGACAATGATGACTAAAATATTTTAGTCAAGTGTGAAATACACTTGATCTACACAATTTTGAGGAAGCGTAAAGAATATATTGAGGTACAGTATAAAACTTAGTTTAAGCTTTATTTGATTCAATTAATTATTTAATTAAACTCTAATAAAAAAATCTTGAGGTCTCATTTTTATGTATTAAAAGTTAGTTTTCTGTTCCAATTCTTTTTCTAATTATGGGTTCAGGGATAAGATTGTCCCTGTGTACATTTTGCTTAAGACAGCTCATCAGGAAATCCATATCTAAATTTTTAGAAAAAAATTATTTAAGATAGCAATTTGTGATTTTACTTTTCTTTCTGAATTTGGTTGGTTTTTGTGCCAATTATTTTTTCTGTTGTTACTGTACTTGTGGGCGAAATCTAAGTTCCATTTATATTTTTACTCGCATAAGATTCTGTTGTAAAAGTTGTATCTTCAAAAATTTAAAAAAAAACCAATTTGATTGAATAAATACCAACAATCCTACTTAAATATAATTAAAACTTACTAATCACATTAACAAAAAATCCATTACAATGCCTCATATAAGCAACTCAAAGGAGTTCCATTTGCAATAAATAAGTGCTTACCTCGTAATTTGTTGAATAAGAACCCGAACTTATATCTGCATCTTGATTGAAATTTTCTTTGTTTCGGATTAGATATTTAATCAGCCATAAAACGATGTCCACCACTATTGATAACGAACAGAGAATTTGTTTAAAAAGTGTTAAAACAGCAATCGTTATGCTCTTGTTTATTTTATTTTGAATTTTGTCAAACATTTTCAAACAATTTATGACTTTCTTCAATTTTCAATAATAATATTCAATAAATATACGTTTATTTTGAATAAAGACTGGCCATAAAATAATATTTACGAATGTTTTGTACGTTTTCTTTTTGCGTTGCATAGTCGGTTGTTCGAAAATTATTGGTATTTCAAAAATTCAATTTATAAAATCGCTGTAAAATTAAAAATTATTTGTTTTTGTTTTTACATTAAAAAACATTAAAATTTGTACAAGATTTGGTACTAAGAAGTTAACTATTACAATAGCACATACATACATAAATATATCAGCTGCCTGCAACTAAAATGAGGCATGAAATTTTTTCATTAACTATCAGTAGTGGCTATAATACTATAATGAGTGGGTGTTGTTTTACACCATTTACATTGACTATATTTCTCTACAATATTATCTTATTTCTTACCAAGGCCAGAAAGTGTCCCCATGTCTTACGTGCAACTTACTTTTCCGTCTCTTCCTTTTTAGTAATAATTCCATCACCACACACTTCTACAAGGCTCGTTAACGCTCTCACCATGGAATTCATCTTCCAGAACTTCATGTATTACGTCCAATTTAGATTTCGAGACATTGAGGCTTAAAACTGTTTAAAAAGCCTAAAAATGATTTTTGGAACATAAGTTTGAAAATGCGTATGTGGTATTGAGCATCTATTTGTTATACTTCGCAGCTAGTGCGTAGAAAGCAGCTGATTTTGGAAAAATACAATTTTTTACAAGCAAACAAATTTGTTTCTAATGTGAACATAGGGTGACCACTCAAGGGAAAATATATGACTCATTTTTAGATAATTAAATATTTGATCCAAATTGTTTGTAATATAAAAGAGCGGCAAATATCAGCTGTGGTAAGTAAGAGTAGTCACTAAAATTTAAAATATTCACTTAAATTAAAAAAAAAAAACGCTAGATGTTATCGAAGATAATAATTGTTAAAGTATAAATGTGCGATGTGAAAAAAATTAAGTACTATTGTTAGTTTGAGTATATTTTACAGACTATTAATATGAAAAATTAATACAATACGTCAACACAAAAACAGAGCTTGCTCAGACTAATAGTATTAGAATATTATAAAGTAGTATAAAGCTAAGGTACAATATTCATTCATTCACAACACTCTCCCTGAATGAAGAATTATCAAAAACTTAATCATTTCTATTTCTCATGTACATCAACTATAGGGGATAACAATGACAATCAAAACTTATTTCAATTCAAGAACAATATAATACATATAAAAAAAAATATTAATGAAGACCTAAGCAGTCTGCGAAGTACATCAACTTCTGGGGGGTTACGACTTTGGTGAGCACATCAGCCACCATTTTATCTGTGGGAAGATACTGTAAAACAATCTCCTTTTCTTCAATCTTCTGTTGAATAAACTTGGCCTTGATGTTTACATGTTTCGTCCTTGGCGAATAATTGTTGTTGAGAGCCACTTGAATTGCCCCCTTATTATCACAGAACAAAGTTGTGTTCTTTGCACAGCCACGGTTTAGTTCACTTTCTAACCGTTTCAACAAAACTGATTCTTGGATTGCTGCAGTTACTGACATGAATTCGGATTCCGTTGAAGACAACGGTCTTCTGCCTCTTCGTGGCCCATGATATGGCGCCAGATTGATGTGTAAAAACATACCCAGTTGTGGACTTGCGATCGTCTACATTTCCAGCCCAATCGGCATCACAATAGCCTTTAATTTCATCATCAGCGCTTCTTTTATACACGATTCCTTTGCTAACTGTCCCCTTTAGCTTCCCAGTGAGGTTTACCAGGATTCGAACTAAATCGGCTTAGTAGGTTCATTGCGTAACATATGTCCGGTCTTGAAATTTGTGCAGCAAACATCAAACACCCTATGGCCTGCATATATGGAATACTTGACATTTTCTGCTTACCTTCATCATCTGTGGGGGACATACTTGCAGATAACTTTTGATTGTAGTCAATAGGCGTTGTCACCGGATTGCAATCATCCATTTCAAAACGAGCTAGAACGTCCAATATATACTGTGACTGATCAATTTTAATAAAATCATGTCCCAAGGTAACCTTCAAACCAAGTACAGATGAAACTTCTCCAATATCTTTCATTTTGAATTTAGATGCAAGTTTTTCTTTCAGATTTTTAATCGATTGCAGATTGTTTGAAAATATTAAAACATCGTCGACATATATTGCCACGTACAGCTTTTGACCATCAGCAACTTTATGATAAATACATTGGTCGACTTCGCCTCTAACAAGTCCCATCTTAAGCAGTTCAAGATTTATTGTCTCGTTCCATACTCTACCAGACTGTTTTAGACCATAGATCGACTTTATCAGCTTGCACACTCTATTTGTACCGTCATTAAACATTTCCGGTTGCTCCATATATACTTTTTCCCTCAACTTGCCATTTAAATATGCACTTACAGCATCCATTTGGTGTATGTACATGCCATGCTTTGCCGCTAGAGTCAACAAATATCTAATGGACTCGTACCTAACTACGGGAGCGAAGGTTTCATTAAAGTCTATGCCCTTTCGCTGTGAAAACCCTTTGGCTACCAATCTTGCTTTCAATCGTACCTGACCACCGTTTTCTGACATCTTTGTTTTGAAAACCCATTTCGATTTAATGGCCTTTTCTCTTCGAGGTAGTTCTTCTAGAACCCAAGTACGATTAGCAACCAGTGAGTCGTATTCTTCTTTCATTGCAGTCTTACACTGCGCTGAATTTGGTGCTGACATAGCTTCTTCAACGTTAAGCGGGTCACTGGAAACGAATTGCATAGCACAAAAAATCTGGGAACGCACAGCTTTGTTAGCAATGCGATCAGAACGTCGAATATCATTGCTCGGTGTTATATTCTTAAGTTCATAAGAAGTCGGAGCCCATTCTTCATCGTTTGTATCAAGAGCTGGTGATAAAGCCATTGACCATTCATCAGAATCACCCGTGCTGGCCTCACTACCGCTGTCATTTACTTCAGCAGATTGTTCAGGAGCTTCAGATGTCGATTCATTACAAGCACCACTCTCCCCTGAATTGACACATTCTTCATTATCAAATAACTCCGTATAAAAATAATTTTTAGTTGCTTTCAAATTCACTTTTTGATTTTCTAAAAACACCACATCGCGACTTACTATAATTTTACCGTCTTCGGGGTTAAACAACCTATATGCCTTGCACTCAGAGCTGTATCCCATCATAACACACTGAATTGATTTTGAATCCAATTTACGACGTTTTTCTTTAGGAATATGTACAAAAGCAGGACAACCAAACACTTTTAAAAATTTCAAATTTGAACGACGCTCAGACCATATTTCTTCTGGAGTACGGGTCTCACTTCTGCACGGAATTCTATTCATCAAAAAACAAGCCGTGTTTGCTGCTTCAGCCCAGAATTTATGGCTTAAATTGCTATCTACTAGCATGCATCTGACTCGCTCTACTAGTGTGCGATTTATTCTCTCCGCAACACCATTTGTTCCGGAGTGTATGGGCAAGTTTTCTGGTGGACTATACCATTATTTTTCAAAAATTTTGAAAAATCGTTGCTTAAATATTCGCGACCATTGTCCGTGCGCAAAATTTTTATTTTCCTAGAACACTGATTTTCGGCCATCTTCTTGAAATTCACAAACGTAGTAAAAACTTCCGACTTCATTTTTAAGGGATACACGAAAACTTTTTTGGAAAAATCGTCCACAAACGTTACCAAAAATCTTGCACCAGAGAATGATTGAGTACTCAATGGTCCTAAAACATCTGAATGTACGATCTGTAACAACTCAGTGGCCCTTGTGCCGCTTTCTTTATTCGGTCTTCTAGTCTGCTTGCCATTTATACAAGTCACACAATGATCGTTGGTGACTGAGCCAAAACTGACACCCATGTTCGCTTCTTTCACATCCTTTAAACTTTTATTGCATATGTGGCCCATTCTTCTATGCCACAATTCAAAACTTCCATTAGTGAGAAGAACTTTTTCTTTTTTCAAATAGGCTTTACTATCTAAACGATAAAGATCATTTTCAGATATAGCGGTTGCAATCAGGTTATTCTTTTCATCAAAAATTTTGCACATTTTGTTTTCAAAGATTACTTTCTTTCCATTTTCTGTCATTTGCTTGACAGACAAAAGGTTTGCACATAAGTTTGGTACAAATTCAACGTCTTTAACAGTTATAGTTTTTTCCTTCGATTCGCAATAAATAGAAAGATCAACGTCTCCAGAGCACTTAACAACCAGTTCACTATTATTTGCTATAAGCACTTTCTTGTTCTCGATCTCACGCTTATTATACATATAATTACTTACATTCATCATATGGTTGCTAGCACCGCTGTCAACATACCAATAAACCGTATTGCCTTCCACGTCCTTTTGTGTTTTCTTTTTATCCACACATGCATGCATAATATTTTCTGCTTTTGCAATAAGCGTTGCTGAAATATTATCCTTTGGCTTACTCCTTCTTTTTAAACAACCGTTATTAAAATTGCTTTTACATTTATTCCGGCAATTTTTCGCAATATGTCCAAACTCTTTACAATTGAAACATTGCAGTTGTTTTCTATTATGTTTATTGTTTTTTGTATATAATGCTGCATCAGTATCTACTTGATGATCGAATTTCGCATCTTGCAAAAGAAGATTTTTCACCGTGTCCACGGTTAACTTCTCCTTAGAATTCTCGACAGCCATCACCAGTGGCTTAAATTCACCAGGCAACCCAGCCAACATCAACGAGGCTGTCAACTCGTCGTCTATGTTGAGACCAGCATTCTTCACTTTCAATGCTATGATGACCAACTCATTTACATACGCTTTCATGGAACTGTACTTCTCTAATTTAATGTTGACTAACTGTTTTAATAATTCCACCTTTCTAGTTAGGCCTGTATCTTCATAAGCATCCATTAAAGCACACCATGCTTCTTTAGCCGTTGTAGCCATTGCAATATGACTATAATTGGTAGGGTCTACCATCAACGTGAGTTCTGCCAACGCAAGCTCATCAACTTTTGCATCATCCCCTTCTACAATACCATTTGCGACCACCGACCAACATTTTTTGATTATTAAACAGGATTTAGCTTGCCGCTTCCAGACGTCGAAATTCTCTCGACCACGTAATGTTTCCATTGGGAATGCTCCATTTGCCTTTGCCATTATTAATCTAACGCACAATTCACAAAACAAATCGCAACAATTCTATCACTCGCGCGTCATAAGGCCCATAACCTGTTAGTTTGAGTATATTTTACAGACTATTAATATGAAAAATTAATACAATACGTCAACACAAAAACAGAGCTTGCTCAGACTAATAGTATTAGAATATTATAAAGTAGTATAAAGCTAAGGTACAATATTCATTCATTCACAACAAGTATATTCAGTGTTTGGTGCAAATACTCTTGCAAAACTGCAAATGCAAAATATCGGATCTTTTTTATGAACATTAAGAGAAATTTTGTGTATTTTGTTGTTGGACTTCAAAAAAAGCTTCGATATTTTGCAGTTGCACTTTTGCAAGACCATTTGCACTAAATACTGAATACCGTTATTGTGAAAAGGCTCAAATATGTGTAAAGAAAGAAACTTGGAATTTGATTTTACTTTGTGTAATTGCGACAAGTACGAAAATTATACCTAAAAAAATATGGATATATTTTTAGAAACTACTACAGTATACAAATTTATTTTGATACCCTTCACCAAAGTTATAAAGGGCATGTGTAAGTTTGTCATTCCGTTTGTAATTTGTACAATATTCATTTCCGAACCCATAAAATATATATATTTTGGATTCTTATATGTAGGGAAGTTCATTTAACGATGTCCATCTGTCCTATTTTTATAAAACATTCTGACGGCCCTTGAACTTAAAAACTGGATTATTTGATCAGGGCAGTTGGCGAATCTATGCTAATTGATATCAGCAATATCAGCCCACAAGTTTCCTAGATATGAGTAAAAAATCGACTTCGTTATTTACCCCTAACAAATGTTCTACAAATTCCCCGAATATTATAAAGAATATGTAAAAATTGGAAATTTCGCTATAATTCGCCGAAAACTAAAATTTCACAAAAAAATATAAAACCAAAAAAAACTGTAAATTTAAAATAATTTATTTATTAAAAAACTGCAACTTCACAAAAAAAGTACAGAAAATTTAATATCGCCAAAGATTAAAATGTTATCAAAAAAGTCTCAAAATCACAAACAAAACCTTAAATAACTATATACTAAACAGGAAAATCATAAAAAAGCTAAGTTCTGCAAGATGCCGCAAATTAAAAATTTCGTAAAAAATCTAGAAATGTCCAACATAATTTTAAATTAAAAAAGACCTAAATTTTAGCAAAAACTCACGAATAACGAAAGTGTAAATTCACCTCCTCTTTGAAGTGAATTTGTTAGTAACACTTATACGTACATAATAAACAAACCAAAAACAGCTGTATCTTGTGCTAATTGTATTTAAAGCAAAAAAAAATACAAATTTGATTTAATTGTTTTTTGCCTTCTTCTTCTTCTTCTTCTTCTTCTTAAAAGTAAAAACTACTAATGCTGCTTCACGGCATAAAATTTACAAATTTTTATAATCTTCTATGAAAATATTTACTAATAATGTTTTGGGCAAATAAATTTATGTATTTTGTCAGTTTGATCAAATAAGCTCTTAAGGCAAAAATTTTTCTTAATTTGTGACCGCAGGTGAAATATGTTTTCCGTTATTTTATTTGGCACAATTTTATGGCTGTTTGAATAAACAAAAATGGGAAAAAATTTGCGTAATGTGACCACAAAACAAATTTTGTATACTTTGAAAAAAATGTTGAGCAAATGAGGGAAACATATTTGGGCAAATATTTGACTTTAGTCGTGTGCGCGAGTTACATATATCCCTGATAAATTTGATAAGTTCTTAGAAGCAATAAACAAATAAAATAATATTGTGAAATTGTTTGACTTTATGAAAATTAGTGCAACGGAAAAAAGGTATTTAATTACAATTCATTTTCGTTCCCACAAAAATGTAAAGCAAATTTAAAATAGCAAATTAATTGCAATTCTGCAATTTCCTAAGGTAAATTAAATTAAAAACATTTCTTAAGAATAAAAACATTTCAAGTAATAAAAGTGCAAATGATAGCACTTTCAGTTATGAAAATTTTCATAAAGTCAACCAATCAGAATTGAGCTGATGCCACAATTATGATTGAGTTTAAGTTAAGTTTTGAATAATTTGTAAAATAAAATTCAGTTCTAATTCCTCAGTTATACGTGTCGCAATAAATCTAAATTTAAATAAACATAAACGTGTCTTTTATTTAAAAGTGTCTTTTATTAAAAAGGTAACAATAACGGGTTAAAGTGTAAAATAAGAAAAACCTAAAGAAAAGGAATTCTTTTTTTTAAACCCCACCATAAATAAAACGTAATTGGCGCAGTCAGTAGGATCCTAGCGAGTAAAAGGATCCAGTAATACGAACCAAAGTGAATTTTGTACAGTGAACATTTATTAAAATTGAAGTGAAACACCCCAGTTGTGCAGTGAACTCTTACAATTATAAATAGACACTACAAAAACTTATCTGAGAATTCTGCACCAAGAAAAGGTGAACAGAACCAGAAACAAAATAGTGCAGTGAACAATTAAAAAAAAAAAAAAAATTGAACACCACTAAATAATAAAGTAAACACTTAAAACAAAAGAGTGAACGGCATTTAATTGATAGTCGAGGATTCTGAGTTTTTTAAATAAAATAAATTTGGCAGTGCTTAACTAAAATTTTAAGTTAAAGTGCCCAAAATAAACATTCAAAATTGATAAAAGACGTGAAGCGAATAAAGCACGACGTTTTGACACACAGAGACCGATAATGGAGGAACAGGCTCAACATTCTATAAATATGGCAGAAGAACTTGCCAGAAAAGACCAGCAGTTGGAACGTTTGAGAAGCGCATATATGGAGTTGCAACAACAACTACAACAGCAAAATCATCAACCCCAAAACCAACTACAGCAGGATCAACAACACCAATTTAACTTTACAAGGGACAACATCTTCAAGATTATAAATCATCTACCAACATTTACCGGAACAGGCGAAGTAACAATCAACAGCTTTTTCAGCAGCATTGAATATTTGCTATCAACAATTTCGGACGAAAACTTAAAGAAGGAAGTGGTTAGAACAATATTCTACAAAGTTATCCAAGGCCAAGCTAAGGACATTTTAATAAATATCCCAACACCAGACAACTGGCAGATCATCAAAGAAACGCTTAAATTGAGATATAGACCCAGCGTAGAACCACATCATCTTTATAAAATGATTGCAAATTTAAAAGTACATTCGGTAAGTGAACTTATAATAGAGGTTCAAAATATTAAATATAAGGCAGATGAATTAATCATTTATTACCAAGATGACCATTACATAGATCTTTCCAATATAGATAGTCTGTTAGTTAATACTGTAAAGGAAATGACACAGGGTGTATTGTTAGACAAAATTTATGAAGAAAACAATATAAATAATATACTTAGGATTTTAAGGAGAAGAAGATTCGAGGATACATGTATTAGGCCAGAGTACAGAAAATTTAAATCTAACAAACATATTTCAAATATAAATCAAACTTATAAAAATAAACATGGCAATTATGTATGTGCAAGAACGAAATGAAAATTTTAATCATATAAGAAGTAATGATAACAATAACAAGAATAATTGGAATAAACCATTTAATAGCTCAGGTCGTTATAGAGCCCAGAATTATCCTGGGAACTTCCAGAGGTTCGCACAGGTAGGAAACCCTAGGCCAAAATTCCGGACAATATCGCTGGAATCAACCCAGGCAAGACCGAACCGAACCTATGGAGGTTGATAATATAGAAATAAATAATAATAAATTAAATAATCCATGTTATTGCAAAAGAACCGCCCAGGCAGGAAACCCAGAATCAAATTCCGAACAGAATAGTTGGAATAAAATCTGGCAAGGCCAAAACGGACAAAGAGACTTTACAGGTACAAGGAAGAGTGACGATCAAGTAGCAGGACACTCTGAGCCAAACCTATATCAAAGCAATATGGGTCTGGACAGACAAAGCCAGGATCAGTTTTTTCAAAAAAACCACTCGGACTGTTTGCCTACCATAGTACTCACAATTAATGAAAAGAAATATATTGCATTAATAGATACGGGAGCTAACATAAGTTTAATAGATATAAATCTACAAAATTTTAAAAGAATTTTATTGAAAGAACCAATAAAATTTTTACATGCGAAATATAAAGGAAAAGATATGTCTCCAAGACATCAAAGATGGCTTTTAAAGCTGGGAGAGTACGATTTTGATATTGAATACATTAAAGGCAAAGAAAATAGAGTTGCAGACTTTTTAAGTAGGTTGGAAAATGCTAATGAAGTGAGTGATCAGGACAACGAAACAAACTCCAATATAATAAATATCTTAGAAGATGACAACATATCCATGGCAACAGTACACTCAGCTGAAGAAAATTTACAGGACCTTTTTTTCATCAGGGAAGAAATTGTAAACAAATATAAAACTCAAATTATACTTACAAATAATAAGGTTGAAGAAAAGAAAACATTGCATGGCAAAAGAATTATCTTCGTAGCAGAAGCAGATTTTCATACAATGGGAGATATATTTAAAAGATATATAAGAAAAGGAAAAATAGGCATATATTCCGAACTTTCAGAAAGTAAATACAACGAGGTACAAGAAAAATTAATTAGTATGTTCTCAAATGATAAACAAATAAATTTCACTAAATGCACCATGAGGGCTCAAGATATAGAGACAGAAGTAGAAGCCATTCGACAGATATCTTTTTACCATGTCAGAGAAAGCATGCATTCAGGAATACTTCAGACATATAATCAAATTAAATACAAAATATACTACCCAAAACTGATGGAATTAATACAATTGGTAATCAACCAATGTGATATATGTAAAGAGGTAAAATATGACCGAAATCCTATTAAACCAAAATTTTTATCTACAGAAACACCATTAAGGAAAAATGACATAATCCATATAGACACATATGTAATGAAAGGTTTCCATTTTTTGACAGTAATAGATAAGTTTTCTAAATTCGCGGCAGCATATTCGCTGAACGACAGAAATATTATAACAATAATAGAACAATTAGAAGAGCATTTCGCTAGAATAGGTAAACCAAGAAAAATAATTGCAGATAATGAATTTAAAGCTGCCAGAATAAAGGAATTTTTAGACAATGAAAATGTTGAATTGCATCTTACTAAGCCCAACAGTCACACAGGTAACTCAGATATAGAGCGTTTGCATAATACTATTGCTGAAAAATTTCGAATATTGTATAAAAATTATAGGGAATTATCGATAAAACAATTAATTCAAAAATCAATTAGAAACTACAATGAGAGATATCATTCAACCATTCAGTGTACACCCAATGATGTCCACCAGAACAAAATAGATGAGAACAAAGTTAGAATAAATTTAGAAGAAAATAAAAAACGCTTAATAGAGAAAAGTAATAGATCACGGGAAGATTACAGAGAAAATAGGGAAGAAGGATTCATTAAGAATTATAAAGCAGTTAGACATAAGGAACAGCCTAAATATAGAAAGGGACGTTTAGATAATATTCATCCTTGCAACATTAAACGACCGTATAAATTTACAGATACTAATGATATGCCTGATGTTAGTAACTCAGATACCAATGATTAAAGGGGAAATGACCACAAGGGTTTTGACAGAACAAAAGGGATATACGGACATATACATGAAAAATCAAGAAATCGTTATTGAAACAGACATAGTGCTACACATAATTAACCTTCATGAGCTTGAGGAAATTTTAAATAATATCTCAGAAAACATAAAACTAATGAGGATTGAAAATAAGGGAATATTAAACTCAGAACTAATTGACACAAAAACGAAACTGTTAACCTTATTACCGAGACAAAACAGACAAAGACGTGGATTAATTAACGGGATAGGCAGTTTACAAAAATGGTTATTTGGGACTATGGACGACGAAGACCGACAAAATATTGAAAAACAGCTATTTAATATTAATGATTTTGTAGAAAATAATAATCAACAAATTATAATTAACGATTATTTTAATAAATCTCTAAGTCACATAAAAATGGTAATAAATGATGATAGAATTAAGATTGAAAAAGAATTAAATTCTATAAGTAAAATTTTAGAAATTGAAAACAATAAAAGTTTATATTTAGAACAGTTAAGTAATATACAACTAATAAAAAATAAAATAGAACATTTACAAGAAAATGTAATTTCGGCAAAGTATGGAATTGTACACCCGAGTATATTAACCAATAATGAAATCGAAAAATATGAAATTGACTACAAAAAGTTAAAATACATTCAATTTGGAGTAACATTTTTTAACAACTCTTGTCTAGTTCTAGGAATTAAAATACCAAAAACATTTGTAACAATTAAGTTAAGATACATTGTTCCACTACCAAATATTCACAATAAGGAAATTGATGCTGTCATAGAACAGATCTTTGAATTTAAAAATAAAACATACCAATACAAAGAAAATAAACATTTTAAAGAATTAAAACTAAGTAATCATTGTACAATAAAAGAAAATTGTCAATTAATTAAAAATAAGGACCTAGAAATTATACAATTAGATATAGACACAATAATAATTAAAAACGCTATAAATACCACTGTTAATGGAACTTGTGCTTTAAACAAAACTGTACTAAGCGGAAATGTTTTAATTACTTTTAATAATTGTTCAATAAAAATTAAAGATTACTATTTTTCAAATATCATTGAAAGCGTTGAAGAAAAACAAATAATTGATGTTCCAAATAGAATTCAAAATTTTACAAATAAATTGTCATTTTTAGAAGAAGAGCATAAAAATAGCATAAAAAATATTAAAGTTTTGAAGTATCACTCGAATATTTCATATGGATGTAATATTTTAATAGTAATTACAGTAATAATTTTAATACTAATAGTAATAATAAAACATAAAAATATTAAAATAAAGCTAAATAATAGAATTCAGGAGAATTCTAATTTAAAGGAGGGGGTAGTTACATATATCCCTGATAAATTTGATAAGTTCTTAGAAGCAATAAACAAATAAAATAATATTGTGAAATTGTTTGACTTTATGAAAATTAGTGCAACGGAAAAAAGGTATTTAATTACAATTCATTTTCGTTCCCACAAAAATGTAAAGCAAATTTAAAATAGCAAATTAATTGCAATTCTGCAATTTCCTAAGGTAAATTAAATTAAAAACATTTCTTAAGAATAAAAACATTTCAAGTAATAAAAGTGCAAATGATAGCACTTTCAGTTATGAAAATTTTCATAAAGTCAACCAATCAGAATTGAGCTGATGCCACAATTATGATTGAGTTTAAGTTAAGTTTTGAATAATTTGTAAAATAAAATTCAGTTCTAATTCCTCAGTTATACGTGTCGCAATAAATCTAAATTTAAATAAACATAAACGTGTCTTTTATTTAAAAGTGTCTTTTATTAAAAAGGTAACAATAACGGGTTAAAGTGTAAAATAAGAAAAACCTAAAGAAAAGGAATTCTTTTTTTTTAAACCCCACCATAAATAAAACGTAATTCGCGTGTTGGTTGAAAACTAAGATTATTATTAAAGATAGAGTAAGTACATTCGGAGAAAATGTTGAGGTTAAAAAAATATTGGGGTCGGCTATACATTTGATTTCTTTTGGTGAAATCAAATTATATAAAAATTTCATTTTTGTATGGCAGCGCGCCTAAGAAATGGTGATAGGGGGTATGTATGTTCAAAAGAAATACCTGGAGGGAAATAGTAATGGTACCTGTTGAACATTTCACCCGTCTAGAGCCGACTTTGGAGCCTTTTTGGCTCATGCACTTTCTTCCGAACCTCACAAAGTTCGGCGTTCTAGCGTATCGAAATCGAAAATTCGTGCACTATCTCACCACTAATAAGTACCGGCACTGCAGATCATTCTTTAAATGTTAACCGGCGTGTCGAGTTGTTGTCAAACTTCATATAAAAAACTGTTAAAACTCGTCCAATAATTTGCTTACATGAGTTATCAGTTTGACTAGAACTTTTAAGAACTATATCTGTTTTCTTTAATACAACATAGCAAATGTAAATATTATCGTTAAAAATAGATAAATATTAAATTAAAGTTTATCTTAACTTACCTCATTTTATTAAATCGTAAAAAATTGAGACAAAAATATTAATTTGCATTTTGGAATTTTTAAGGATTATTTTTATTGAATTCATTATTTCTAAGTAGTTTCTAAACTAATACTAAGAATAAGAATAATAATTTATAAAATCAAGACAACAAAGTTGTTTCTTTTATTTCATTTGCATAAAAAAAATCATGTTTTCTATATTTTTTTCAATTTATCTCTGTATTTTTATTATTTTGAATTTTGAAATGATAAAATGAATGAAATAATAAAGTCAGTTTATTACCTACAAGGTAAATATTTGTTGTTTATTTAGATATTTGTAATTTTTCCTTTAAATTGTTCATTTGTATATTTTAATATTTTTTCAAACTTTTTATTATAAATATTTGACTAAATTTATTTTTCTGCATTCATATGCTTCGGCTTTTTTAATAAAAAATTTCGGCGAATGAGTTGTGTGTTGTTTCGACAATTGCAATGATGTACATAGTGGCCTGTTTCGTAAACACTGTATGCGATAATATCAAACGTTTTTAATCGAGTCTTCATTTCAAGTAAATTTTTGTAATACTACTGACAATTGTGTTTATTTGAATTAACGCAAATTAAGGGGAGTTTTAAAGTCAATTAATAGGACGATAGAACAAAAGTGACTATTTCACGATATAGATTTAAATTTCTTAGGGCCATTATAACAACTTGACTTTAAAATTCACGTTACTAAAAGATACCTTTAGCTGAAGTGAGGAATAAAGTTACCTTTAACTATTTTCGTTATTACAACTTCCTTGTAAAATAAAATTAATCTTTTTGAAAATATGCTAGTGTAAGAGCGAAAACCGTCTACTATTGACAAATAACATTTGTTTTAAGGAATACCTAGGTGGCAACGACTTACTTCTATTTATTTGTTTGCTGACAAAAAAACATCGTGATATTTATATTTTCAAAAATATTACATAAACGCGTTGTCTTTTTCATTTTTATTTTTGATTAAATTAAAAAACTTTTTTGTTGTTCAAAATATAGCCACTACACATTTATAAACTTCACGTTAAAAAATAAAAATAAGAACAGCGCCCCTTTAGCTTATCGGACAGTTTTAGCTTAAAGTACAGTCAATAAAACGAAAAACGAATTATCATCCCAAATTTAGGTGTCGGCAATTTGTAATAATGGTCCGTAAATTCTGTACTGACAGATATTTTAATACATGGGGCAAATTACGGCAATCGTTACCGATCGAAATTTCAGTAGAATTTAAATGGAAACTGCGATCGATGTCTAATGCCGTTATTTGACCACAGCATTATAAATAATTAAAAGTAAAAATGAAAGCAAACAACTAGTTTGTTTCGAAGTAATTTGGAACTGTAACCACAGATGCGTATCAGAGGGAGGGTAAAGTATTTCGACAATTTGTAGTTTCAGTAAACGATCCTTCAAATTTTCTTATTTTCTAATATTTACTCCCCACTTGTCTTGTCATTCTGAAATCATTTGATTTGTGCAACCCTTCGAAATTAAAATTAAATAAAATAAAGCTTAATAAAATATTCTTTATCAAAAATTTTTGACGAATTTTTTTTTTCTAGAAATTTTGCAGGGGACGGTGGTATTTTTTTTTTAACCTTAACCACAGTTTTAAAAATGATTGATTCACTGTCTGGCAGTGACTGGGTCATCGTGTTGTAACGAAAAAAAGTTAAGTGAACGCTTTGATCCAAGCAACTAAAACTTCTGGACATCGAAATATAACTTCGCATTATTATTTACTGTTACAAAGTAAAAATGTAAGGATTTGCTGAAGTTTTTTCTTACACACATTAGCGATTGGTATAAAAGGCTGTTCTGAATTGCTTGAACAATCCTTTTATGTCAAATACAACTGCAGGGAAAGGTGCTAAACAAAATGCGTGCTCAACCAAAGAGAGGTAAGGCTTGAATTCATATTTTGATTCTGTGTCACTAATAGAGTCATATAATTGACGTTCTGAAACACAATGCAAATGTTATTTGCTACCAGGATGGAATTCGAAAAAAGAGATATAAAATTTTAACGTTAATATCTGGAGTAAAGAAATCAACCTAGGACCACTTCCGACGTGCCATTCTGTAAAACTTTTGATATTTGAAATATTTCTTTCTTTATTTCTCAAAAATAGTATAGCAAAATATGTGCAAGATATTCAGTTAGTACTCCCTTATATGATCGCTATAGTCTATATCTAGTAAGAAGATACAGATAACTGTGAAAGGAAGAAAGATAAATATGACGAACCTATTCGGCAAGTCAACATCTTGAACTATTTCACATAGTTACAGTTACATAACTTGGCATTTTATAATTTTAAGGCCCGAAGAGAGTACATATGCAATGAAGTTGAAGGTAGAGTAACTGCTGAAGTATTTACAAGTATATGGGTTTTGCATTATTAAAGAACAACTCCTTTCCAAAAATAACAACCCGATAATTGTCTGATTACTTAAAGATAATATTGAAATGATACTTGAAGTTAACCATACTCCAGTGTAGGTGGACATGAAAAAATTAATGGACTTAGCTCGTATAACGCTTGATAAAATTTTTGTTTAATATCTTAATTCAAGCACTCACTGCTTTGATGTCCTTACTTTTATATTTATTATGCACTTTTTAATATAAATTGTGAAAGGGTATTTTTATTTCGTCTATGCCGAATGTAAAACATTTTAATTGATATTTTCGTTTATGTATTTCCATTGAATTATTATTTACACAAAAGCCTTCGTTTAGTTTATTTTATGTTCATTTTACATTTAGCAAGTTAATTTCTATATATCATTCATATTTTATATTTTATTCTTATAGTAGTTTACTTTAAAAATAAATGCCACAAATATGTGCAGTATAATAAATATCACCGGTGCATATAAAGTTTAAATATTTCTATTATTTACATTTCACATTTAAGTATTAAAATTAAAATCAATTACCTATAAAAACTTAATTATTTTTAATATTTATTAATATTAACACAACATTTTATTTTTACACTCACAACAGTGATCTTAGAGATGGAATTTTTATACTTCCAATATATTTCTTTAAAAAAATGGAATTTCATTTCAAAAGTAGTTAAATAATTCAAGTTTCAAAGTCAAAATAGGATTTATAAGGGACTCAAATTTGCCAGTGCTGGGCTTTTTATTAATAATTTTAATATGCTGATTTAATGGTCTTCAAAAGTCGGTACCTTGATAAGAACTTTCTATAAGTTCTGTTTTTCGTACACGAAAAGATCATAGTTCTTATTAAAATTATAACCACATACTACGAATCCAAGGCAAATTTATAACAGGCAGACTCACGGGCGGATTCAATGTATTTCCGGCTTCTTTGCGGATGTCAAACTCCATGTATAGAAATATACAGGTAATGGCGACAACGTTTTATATATGAAATTCGACATGCAATCAGTTTAGAAACTCAGTACTCAGCTGCGCTGGTGACTTTACCTGTTTAGTCTACCCTGCTACGAATCATTTCAAGAGCACATCGCATTATGGTAGCGTGTTGACTATGAAGCATTCGTTGGCTTTAGTCACCTGTCTTCGTACCTCAGCCGCTGCGAATCATCATTAATATAATTGTTTCGCAGACGCTTTCCATTTAAAACATACATTTCTAATATTTATAAGTTTGTATTAAGTCTAACACTCGTATACATTCCCTCGCAAGATTACACTGTTTAATCAAAAGAACATTTTTTCCTCCTTTAAATAAAAATTAAAAATGTTGATTCAAACAAAATCCAAAAAAAAAAAAAAATTAAATAAAATCAATATTTACCCACCGATTTCCATGATGTTTTATTCGAATTTATAGAAATATAAACGTATCTTCTTAAAATTCTATTTATGGTGGCTTTGCAACACTTTCAACTTAATTAAGAGCGGGAATTTGCCTAAAAATATTTGAAAATCAATATATTTGAAAAATCCATTATGCAGGACTCATTTACACTTGTACATTTTGTTGGTAATCTAAGGCGATTGGCGTTCACGAATTAATGGGTGAATGATAGTTGGTGATTGCCAAATACCCATTACGTGATTAATTACAAAATTTAATTTGTAACGAAAAATTTGGCAATTAGCCAATACATGTGATTTTTAAATTACAATTACATGGTCTGGTAGAAACATAGTAAATAAATATTTGTTTGAAACAAAACCAACATAACACGATTTAGTGGTCGCGTTAATTTCCAAAGGTACTTTACCAAATTTTAAATAGAATTTAAGTAAATCAATTCTTTAGTTACTATTCCGACAGTGTGATTTGATAAAGAGATTAGAAACGAATTTCCGTCATCCCTTATCGATCTCCAGAACAAAACATTACACTAAAGATGGCCAAAATCGGATTGTCTTCATACGAAACTTGACAAAGAATGACCGAAATTAGTTTCAAATATTTATATTAATTAAATCAAGATCTGCCTTGTGAAAGTGAAAGGAGCAAAGTGTCTTCATCCATTTTTCTCCTCTGCTCTCCATTTTGGAATAATAATATTTTCTTAGTAAATTTTCATTAAAGACCTCAATTTGCTTAAAAGTGCAGTATCAAAGAGAACATCAAATATGTACTTTTACAAATGTTTATATTTATTCAGACACATTAAACAAAGCAGCAGCATCAAGTGCATTTTATAAAATTATTCATTATTTTATTGTAGATATTCCTGCAACTATTTTCATTAGCAAAATTGTTTTCATTCATTTATAAATTTGATATTTCGTAGCTAAATCCGTGAATAGATAAATTTATGTGCGAAACTATTTTACATTTATTTTAGTTTTTATCGATCAATAGAAAAAGTTTTGCAGTTAAAGTTAAATTCAATTTGTCGAAAATATGTTTATGGTACGAGTTTTAATATTAATGTTAATAATAATCAATGCCAATTTATTAATAAATCAGGCCGCAGAAGATGTTAATAAGTGAAAAAAGTCAAAATAGGTCAAGTATCCTTAAAAGATAAATATGATTTTTCTAAATCAACCATTTGTTACTAAACAGTAGCTGAGGAATTAGAAAAAAATTATGTGTTAATTATTAAAATTTTATATTGTATAGTGGTATCGTCGGTGCATAACTAAAACGTATGGGCTTTGATAGTGGATACGTTTTTGCCTGGAAATTTAGGGGAAGGGGAAGCATTTGGTCAAATAATATAAACTTTCCGGTATAACGTATAGGGCTGACTATTTATGACTCGTGGTACTGGCTGATACGTATTGTTGCAGCTGCGACGAGATTGAAGATGCGCTCATATAAAAGTAGTCATGATTGGCCAATGACGTTAGAACAAGATTCATGAGTTTATTTTAAATAAGAATAGAAAAGAGTGACACCAATTTCATCTATTAATTCAGCACGTATACTTGTGCCGAGAGAATCAATATTTTCGTATGAAGTAATTAAAAATGCATAATGCCTCCTCACAAGTGAATTTTGATTGCCGACTTAAACCGTTTTTTCAGCCGTTGTATGTGTTGGAAGACAAGTCTTGTAGTTGTTTCTTTTCTGACGGGAAGTTTTATTTCACATTAAAAGCTCGTTTTGATGTATAAATCGTTCGCTGCACGAAAGGCCGTAATTGCAGAAACCCTAACTCGTGGGTTCTTCATTACAACACCGCATCTGCTTATCCCATCTTATACTTGACCGTCACTTTATTAAAAGAAAAATTAATTCCGGTATGTAATTAAGGCTTCTTCCAGGTGCCAGCCTCCCATTACTAATAAAATAACTAGTTGCTATTACCAAAAAAAAAGAAGTATTCGATGGAAAAAAATCAGTTGTTAAGAAATTATTTTATTAATAACATTTATGGAAAAAGTATTTGAAAGTTAACAAGAAATATATGAATGTACACATTTATAGGCAACTTGTTCTTTCGTTACAATATTGCGCAAAATGGATCGGCCTGTTTTTCCAATAAACAATAAGTGGATGAAAAAATTCTGTTTTATCCCAAAAGTAATGATAATTTTAATGGCCTCTAACATGCTGTCTTGACTAGTCTTTGATTTGTTCCGCCAACGTGCAACCTTGCTGTTCCAACAAACAAAATATGCACAGGCAAAATAAAAAATATGTGTATATAAGCACAACTGTAAAAACCCGTACATATACTATGCTGAGAACAAGGAAACAATCTTGATGGCAAACAAAAAAATATGCTCAATCTGAGCAGGAACATCTACACGTATTCTCCACACAGAAGACCACGAACAAATTACTTCTCGTGATTCTGCCGACGCTCTGTCCATGTGCAAACAAATTTGTGGCTAGTAAAGACGTAGTGTTTTGGATACCAGCAGAAGAAATTTTGCACTTATAGAAATTTAGTTTTTCCCTTCAAAAATATTTTATGGCACCATAATACCTAAACGTCATAAATATGAATGTGCTTTTAAACAATGGCTGTTAATTAAATATTATAATTAAAAAATAATAATGCATGCGTAAATATGTAGCAAACACATGCAATTAATAGAAATTGTTTCTGAATATTTATTTTTGAATAAAGAAAATAAAAGTAGCATAAGTATTCCGTATTAATTTAGTTATTTTGTATAATAGTTGCTGTAATAATTCTTTGTGGATTATTAGTAATTGAAGCCAATAAAAACAACAATTAGATCAATATAACACACACAAGCTTATTTAAAGTATTTAAAGTTTTTAAAGTTACCATGCAGTTCATGGAAACGGTCCCATAATACGAGTATTAAAATTGACAGTTACGAGAAACTATCACTACATAGTTAAATGACGTCATCTGTTTGAGAAATATAGCATTCCGCCAAATATAATACAACTTTGTGATAAGTGAAACTTATGTATATGAAAGATAGTTAACATGATTACCTCTGTATTCATGTGACTTCGCGACTAGAGAAGCCAAAACGTCTTTGCTCACCGATCAAATAGAAGTGATTTGTTTTGTTTACATTTTTTATTTTAACAGGAATTAACGTACTGCACATACAAAATAAGTTGGAACAGACGGCAAAGTTGTAATATAAAATAAAAAGGTTAAATTAGTGTTAGATACGTATTTTAAACGTTACGAAAATTTGATTAAGGAATGTATGTAAAGTGAATTATTGGATCATAATAATTGAATGAATTACTGCTCAGCGATTAGGCCACTAGCAAGTGAGACTGGCACTTAATCTGAATACTTAATAATAGCAACTGTTAGAAGCCTAATACTTTCTAACTCAGAAAAAACCTCTTCTTGGTGTTGTCGTCAGGTGAGATAAAACCTATTTCTGTAGCTACTAGTACTCTAGTGAGTGGGTTGTTTGAGGGGATTGCAGTACCTAAATAAATTTAAAGCTGCCACTTTATCAGAAGTATGACTGTAGCAGTTTCATTTGGGCAAGTGAAGTGATAACGTTTACGAGAAATTAAAGTAAGAGAACTTTATAAAAGTTTGCGGATTAATGTTTTTCAAATTTTTGCCGAGCAAAAACAAAACTAGATATTATTTAAGCATATAACCTTATTTGGGACTGTCTTAGAAGTTGAATTTGAAAGTTTGAATTAAATAAGTGCAGCTCGCATAGTAAAAGTCGCTCAGATATTTCGATATGGCGATTTATTCTCAGTAAAATTTTAAGCCCAATGAAATTTACACATTATTTTACTACCCTCGTTTTTAAATATGAAAATTTGTGTGTTCCATTGTCGCTGCAGTAGTTTTAACAGGAAATTAATTATCTGCGTGTGGAGGAGAAGAGCAGAGGATAAATGTATCCGATATACAAGCCACTGATCTGAAAACAAACCCTCTGCTGTAGCTATTTTTTTTTATGATTTAACAAACATTTTATTAATTAATATTATTAATTAGTTTATTTGTTAGGCTTCTGTTCGATATTTTATGTTAAGAATGAAAATTTGTTTGATATGATAACATAATCGAATGCATTTTCTATGCCGCTACGTACGTTTTCAACATTCCTTTGTGTCTATCGTCTAATCTTGTGTCCACTGTAAACATCATCTATTTAACCCAATACTCCAGAGAAATAGAATATGAGAATGATTATTTCAAATTTCATATTACTGCCTTTTTCCTTGGGTTAGAACAGAATAGAAAATGTATTCAATTCTGCTAGTTGTCTAATAACAACTTTTACTTTTACTCTATTCAAAGTTATTATATCAACTAAATTTTCTTTCTTAACAGAATGATTAAATAACGAACTCAAGCCTAACAATTAAGCTACACAATATTAATAATTGTAGTTCCACAAAGTTACATCAAACAATAAAAAAAAAAATAATTAAAATTTGGACTCGTAAATCTGTTGTTATAATGACGAAAAACATTTCTTGCGATAAAAATTAAAAAAAAAAACTTTAACATTGATACAAATTAAAATGTATAGACACGCAACAACAACAACAAACATTCAATTAAAATGCCGACAATATGTTTTACTTCCAGTCGTGTAAATAAATTTAGATAATTCCACATGTGAGTCGTATCTAATTTTGTTGTTCTAACTTTTTATTTTGAATTTGTAGTCTGCTTTCATTGCCCCTTGCCACGCTATGCATTATCCTCACTTGCCACTAATAACTGAATAAAGTAGAAATTGCACAAAATGGAATGCCAACAACAAAAATGAAGGTAAGTAATGATGATGACAATTATGATAAACGCACTGATTTAATGGTTAATTAACATTTTTTCCCCCGAATTAGAACAATATGCTAATTTTATCAGAACATTACATCATCTGTGTTGGTATGTGTGTGTAAATGCATTTAACATACATAATTGCATATGCTTGCTTTATGTAAATATGTGCTGATTATCATTTAGATTAGTAAAATTTATACGAAAGCATTTGAATGCGTTAAGTCGTCCACACAATAATGTTCGTTAGAGTTGTAAATGTTTAGAAATTGTTTGTAAATACGAGAACATAAGAACATCTGTAGAATTGTGCATGAGCACCGTTCTGTAATTTATGACTTCATGTAAATGTCAATCTTACGGGATGATAATAAATTTTAATCGTAGTTAATAGTCGTATTGATACAAATTTTGCCACTAAATTTGAAATGTTCAAAATGACCAAATACTTGTAATATTGACAGTATTTGTGCATGAATGACAATATGATTGAGCAGCTTCAATTCTCGACAATTAAAATTTATTTATGGGGTTTAGTTGGAAATACTAAGGAGTGCTATGAATAATTCGTATGTACTTTTCATTTCAGCTCTTAGAACGAGAAGGGATGAACGAGATGCCGCTCTATTTGCTATTTATTCATGCACAGACGTGTCAGCTGTGCTTTTGACGTATATTAGTTGCAAACTTCGCATTAAGTTTGTGCTTCTAGGACTGAAGCCGGGAAATAGTGTTGAATTTAAGTTCAGTACCTAACTTTTGAATGAGTGGGTAATCCAGCCATATGCACTACTGGGTGTGGTTTATGTGTCAATTATCCGTATTTATTTCAAGATGATTTTGGCTAAAATTTTACTGTCTGCGGAGCGCGGTACGTTAGATAAGTTCTAGCATCATGTTTGACTAACACGTTAGTGCAGCATTTGCTCTCTATTTATAATATATATTTGCTCTAGCTATTGACCAGGCTGCAAGGTAATATACATACTTATATACACGCAAAGATAAAATATTGTTGAGGTAACATTAATTCAAGAGTAATATATTATTATTATTATTAATTTATATTGTTGTAACAAAATCATATTGGTTATTTAGATAATAATAATATGACCGATTATATTTTCATATAACCATAATGCGTTGGCAAAACAATATATTGTTATAGAGATCATAATACGGTTTTCGTCACTATCGCACAACCATGTTTTATCTTTGTGTTTATGATTCTTAAATGAGGACTGACTTATGATTTCATAATATTAAATTCCTGATTGCGTTGTTGCTATACAAGATTGTAACAGCGAGTCAAACTCGACCAACTTGGGTTCGAAGAGTTATAAAAGCTACTCACTTCTAAAATACGCACCGATTAATATGACTATTATATGAAATATTTTTTGGGATAAAAGAAAAGATTGAGACGAAACGTGTGCATCTCCCATAGTCTAACCGTTAATTGCGGTTGAGTGTTTATCTTTACATTATTTTCTTTTTCGTTCGGATTAACTAAAAAATAACACATCAGTCTTTCATGCAAATGGTCTTGCAAAAGTGCAAATGCAAAACATTGTAGCTTTTTTATGAAATTTAGCAACATATTTTCTGTTGAATTTTTTTTTAAAAAACCTACAATATTTTGCATTTGAACTTTTGCTACACCATTTGCTATTAACATTTTTTTAGTCGTTTACTTGTATTAAATAATCCAAAATGTATAGGAAAATGTTTTTTTATTAAAAAACGCTCGAAAGCAATTTATAGTCGAAGAAGACGTTGCTCGAAAATTGTGAATAGTTTTATCAAATTTCTAGTATTTATTAAGATTGCATTTCTACCGAATTGCTTGCTGTGAATCCAAACACTTAGACAGCAGAGCAGAACCTGTGAAAAAATTTAATCTTTAGAAGGCTTTTATTTGATTGTTTGTTATTATTTTTTTTACGTATAAAAATACGCAGAGTTAAAGTGTGTTTACATTAGCAATACGAATGAAACAATACGGCTAATAAAACGGAACCAAATATCACAAACATAAATCCAATATGGTCAGGATTGCCTGGTAGTATACCATATATAAATAAACCAGAACAGAGGCTTACTTTTTTGCAGTATATCTCCACGAAATTTAGGATGGACTACCTTCTTATTAAACAAACATTTTTAGTGCTGCGAAAATGAGAAAAATTGTTTTCTTTTAGTCGATCTGCATGTATTCTGGTCTTGTAAAGATTCTTCGAAGTGTTTTTAATATGAAATGTGTTTATTGTGGCTTTATAAAGCTGTTTTAAACGTTTAAAACAATTACAAGAATATGTGCAAAGTAGAAAGTCGTCGCGTATAGGAAGGAACATACAAAAGTAAGCCGAACTTTTCACAACTCTCAATTAGTTTAAAGTGGATTTAAGCACGTGATATTTTTAGCTTTTCTAAAATTATGGGTGGATAATTCTGAACAGCAAGTATAAGCAATAGCAAAGAACTGGTCTCTGCAGTTCGTCTTTCAGCAAATAGGTTTTCATTTCATCATTAAATATGACTTCATAAAATTGCAAAATATAAATAAAATAAAATTCATATGATATTAATTCTCAAGCATTGTCGTACTGTTTCTTTTTCTCTTGTTTTTAGGAGTAATTGATATTATAAAGTCTTCATTTTTAAATTGTAAATGAATTGTCACTTCAGGAATGCTTAAAACATAATCAGCCCGATTCTAATAAACAATTCCCTGTGAATTTTTTCCCTATTCCGGGATTACATTGATGTCTCAATATATCAAATGTGTAAATATCAAATGATTTTCATTCTTAATACATAACTATTGGATTCATATTTTAAATATATTTTTAGCTGCATCAGCCAAACAAATAATTAGGTTTATAATAAACGTTCACAAACAGTTTTTATTCTTATACTCATACATACATGCGCTTATGCAAAAATAAAAATAATCAATTTATGATTATTTAATTTTAAACCAAAACGAAACTCATACATTTGACTGGATAAATGGATGCAAGCGCATCTTTTTATTATTGAGTGGCCTTAATAAACTCTTCATTATCCATAAAACCACCTACAATGATGCATTCGTAATTAAATGTGTGGCCACTCACTAATACGTTCATAAATATTCTTTCTATACCATCGGATGTGTGTAAATGCGTGTGTGTTGATGGGTGCGAGTTTGTTATGTTGGGCTTTTTAAATGGATATTAATTTTATGCTTTGTTAATTATAAATTATAAATTTTCATCTACCGTCGTTATTTTTGAACTTTTGTGTATTCGTGCTTTGTTTTTGTTAATGACATTTGGTTTAGTTGTTTATATTTTTTCTGTAACTTTTTTTTTTTTTGGTTGCACTTTTTCTTTGGTCAATTGTCAATTACATAAATGCATGTATGTAGGTATGTATGTATGTATGTATGTATGTATGTATGTATGTATGTATGTATGTATGTATGTATGTATGTATGTATGTATGTATGTATGTATGTATGTATGTATGTATGTATGTATGTATGTATGTATGTATGTATGTATGTATGTATGTATGTATGTATGTATGTATGTATGTATGTATGTATGTATGTATGCATGCATGTATGTATGTATGTATGTATGTATGTATGTATGCATATGTATGTATGTATGTATATGTATGTATGTATGTATGTATGTATGTATGTGTAAAATTAATTGTAAATCAAATTATATGGTTTTTGTGTGGACATAAGTGGTTAAGGGACAACATGATTCTCGTATACATATATGTATGTACATGTGTGTGTGTGGGTGTGTGTGTGTTAGTAATCGTACATGATGCAATAAGGCATATGAGTTTAATTTGGGTTTTATTATCATTTTACATGAATTATTAACTATATGTCTACACAGTGTCTTTAAAAGTAAATGTGAATTGAAATTAAATACGAAGACATTAAGAGGATGATGATCTGATCAAAAATGTTCAAATCTACTTTTACTTTCTATCTATTTCGCCCTTAAATATGCCGCTAATGCTGCTATCTATTATGGAAAACATAAATAATTTTGAAATTATTAATTATAAAGATCGATGTATTTATTCTGACGATATTTAATGTTTTTTTTTTTTTGAGTACGAACTGTCAAACTGCTCTCATTGAATTGCCCTGGCTAAACAACGATATTTTGATTTTATTATTTAAACACTATATTATTTTATGGCTATAATATGTTTTTTTTTTATTGACTTGCTTTTCTAGTAAAGATAATGCCGTGCGTATGTAGATCGAAATATCAAAACAGATTTCACCTTCTTTTCATTTTTGAAAACGACTCTGCTTTTTAAATTCTCTGTTCTAACTATTACTTCGACTCGGAGATAAAGTGGTGTGTATCAAGTGCAAAAGGTTTGAAACGCAATAAAACTTTATATTGCAGTCTTAAAAACAATCAATTCAATTAAATAAATCCTATTATCAAGTATGTGTTTGTCTATGAAATATTATGTATCTGTTATTTATTTAATTATGAATTCAATCTATTTAATTTATATTTTGGGTTCAAAATGTCTAAAATTAGGAAGTAAATTTATTTTTATACTTCATATTAGATTGCAACATAACTGTATTAATACTGTCGCCGAACACCATAAATTTTACCAGTGCATTTATTGGGCACGCACACATACAGCCAAATTGTAAATGAATTTTAATTGAATTGAGTTAGTGAATTATCTGTTATTAATAATATTATTTATTAGCCACCAAAATGCTAAAATATCTAAAATATTTTCAATAAAAGCTTATTAAAGAGACTATAAAGCTGTACGACTGCATCACACAACAGAAATGTTCATAAATATTCATTATAAATCAATTTTAGCGAATTGAATGGTTGTGTTAAACTTTCATGTTTTTTTAAAGAAACGTTTGAAATGATTTTTAAATTTATTCAAAATTATTTCGTTCATTTTTATTCCTTCCTGGCAAATTTACAGACAATAATTTCGATTGTGATTTAACGGTGTCAAATTACTCTATTTTAAACGCTTTATACGAGTAGACGTGTGTCGAAAAACGTTCGGAAACATTTTTAACCACCACTTTAAAATTTAATCAGTTTTCAGCACATTTTATTTGTATTTTTCAGTTTATAATAACTTATGATTGAAGCGAAAATGATGCTTGTTCACATAAGTTAAAAATTTGTATTTTATGACATGCGTGGTTAGTCATGAATATTCCTACCTTTTGTAAACTGACACTATTTACTTTTTTAAAAAAAAAAAGACAATAGTAATCACTAATTAAAACGAGTTTTGCAATTTTCAATAAATAAAATGAAGTAAACCTTAAATTTTTTGCTACATATGTTACATTCAAATGAAAATGGACAGATGAAAGAGAAGGAAATTATTTTAATTAATTCACCTGGTGTTACCAATAAACATATTGGAACGTGTGTGGTGTGGTGTCTCTTCTTGACACCCATTTGTATTTTTGACTTAAGTGATACTGTGTTGTTCCCAAACAAATTAATGGTAATATTAAATAAAATGTGTTGGCTTTCAAGTACGTCATGTTATCGCCAGTCATAAAATTTTTACTTTTTAAAATAATTGTTAATAGTGTCCACTAAACAAAAAAACAAAAAAAAAATGGAAAAGTGAATTTAATAATTAAAGCTTTAATACTTATAGCATGTTCCACCATGTCGAACGTTTGCTTGAATTTAAAAAAAAAAGGATTTGCGCCCGAACACTTTTACGAATTTATTTATTAATGGGCTAAATAAATACATAAAGTCATAAATAGATTTATTAGAGGGATGCAAATTAGTTTTTATTTTCGAATTCCAGTGAACGTTACTATTTGATGTTATTTTCTTATCCCGAAAATAATATTCAATAAAGGAATTTATAGAACAACAAAAGTATAAAATATTTAAATTTTCTAACTACTTTATTAAACTATATTTTGGACACTTAATCAGCTGCAATAATTTTACGCTAAGTAGGCATAATATTAATAAAAATAACTGCTTTTGAAATACAGATTTTATTATGATCATGTGAGCTCGAAATTCGCATTATAAACAAACATGGTTGAGATAACCATAATCTAAAAACAAATATTATGATTAAATTCTATTATTGTAAACATATTAATTATTGTTAATGATACATTATTTTTTTTATTAGCTGGCAGCGGGTGAGGTTCCAACACCGATGACGAAAGGCATGGAATGCTTAATACTCAACGCGGTAACCACTGAGGCCTCATTACCCTCACACTGTGATTAAGCATCAAAAGCATTTTACATATTATGTATATTTGGAACATTTTATGGTTAGAATTATTGTATTATTTTTGTATACAAATAATTCAAAACACACGGAATACGGACGCGCATTGAGCAATGGGGAATGTACGCAATTTACGTGAAGCATCTCAGGGCTTGCTTAACTAGAAAATCAAATCCTGACGTAAAATTAAAAACAACCGGTGCAAACCCCAAGTATGGAGAAGATGCTTTGTGGGAGCCATATGCTCCACAGAGGAGTAACGGGAAAAGAAATTATGGTGTAGAATATAAATTATACAATTAAACCATAGCTGCTGTAAACGACTTTTTGACTACCAAAACAGTTTCTAAATAAAAAGACCGATATTTTATTCTAATATTTTAAATAAAATTCCATTTTAATTGATTCTAAATTCCAATATTCTTGCCCATATGTCCAAGCTAATACTTTGTATTTTAAAATGAAATTAAAAGCTTATTTCTGCAATTATGTGTGTTTTTATTTTGTAAGTAGGTTAATTTATCTTTGGTCAATTTAATTATCTTAATTTACTTTTTCCTTTTTCTCAATTTCCTCGGCTCATTTTTTCTTCGTTACATATTAATATAATTAATCACACATTGGCTCAAAGTTTTTCCAAAATAAATTTCTGGGACTCGCTCTTGTGTTTTCCATTGTTTTTCTTCTTAAATTTTGCTTATGGAATGTAAGTTAACTTAATTATCAAATACTCGTAATTAAAATTAATTACGTTGTAATTTCTAATATAATTTATTGCTGACAATATTGAAAATTTTACAAAACATAAATACGCTCTTTTGTCAGTTCTCTATGTATTTTTTTTCTTACCACATTGAGTTTGTAAAATCTCGTGTTGCAAAAAAGTTTCTTTTTAATTTTCCACATCGTGTATGATGTCAACTGCAATTAAACGAGAAGATAGAAGAAAATTCAATTAATGCAATTTTATTTTCAAATTTAACTTAAATACACGAATTCTTAATGTCGAATATTTTTGTTTGTTTTTTATAAGAAATGACACACAATTGTAAAAAATCTTCGACAATTTTTTAAGCCGCTGTCATTATTTGTAATTCAACTACAATTTAAATACTACAGTTAAAAATTAAGAGTGGGACAACTATTTCACATCATTTATGTATATTTACATGAATATATTTCATTGGTGTTTTCGTTGGCGGAACGATATCATTTTATGTTCTCGACAGAAATATATTGTTGCGCCAAACATTAATATAATGAGCATTTGAAAAGAATATTTTAAATATTTTTATCTACAAAAATAGTAACATACATGGTTGAGTAGAACAGTACAATTTTTTCTAAAATTCTAATCCGAAAAAAAGTATATTAACTATACAAAAATAATATAATAACTCTAATTATAAAATGTTCGTAATAAACATAATATTTGGAATTCTTCTGGTGTTTAATCAAAGCATGCTGTAGCTGAAAAGATTATCACGTTAGCTATTAAGATATAGTCGCCTCTGTTCGTATCTCAGCCATGGTAAAATATAATTTTACTTCTCTAGGATCATTTATTTGGGCCATTTTATTATTATGGTTTCTTCACAACGGTTTTTACAAAGCCAATCAGAATCACTCTCTACCATCCTATAAATTAAATTGGGAAAAGATAACAAACTTGTTACTGCTATGTGTTTCATATCATAACTATCTTCTTTTTTGCGAAATTTAAGATGAGGCATATGCGACAAGTCACAGAAAAATTTCACCCTTTACTTGATAATCCAGAAGGATTTGAGGACATTACTACAAGAAATTTTGCGGCGGTTCGTTAGTTTTCGTGGTCCATTTTAACTAAAGTAGAGTAAGTAAAACACAAGCCTACGTTATGCTTATAAAGACCTTGTGCGATCGTGAAACTAACTGCTTGTGAGCGCCTATTGAAGTGGTGAAGATTTTAGTTACTGCGATATTATGCGAAGCTGAATTATATGATCCTGTCCTAGGACATCGCAATGCTAAATGGCTGACTACACGCGATTTTGGCAGGTTATAATAAGTTTACAAAAAATCTGAAGGCCAGCGAATGTCATATCTACCATAATCGCGATGCACTTTCCAACAGAAGCACGCTGCAGTGGGTGTAAGAAGATGAACTAAAATATCTTTGAAGTCCATGAAGTGTTAATTATGGCACGACACTCACAATAATATGCAAGTAACGTTTGCATAAACTTTTAATGTAGAATCAGCAATAGCAGTAACCAAGTTAAAGGTTGATCAATGTAAGAGACATAAAGAATCGAAAATTACTTATCTAATTTAAAAAAAAAATTCTCTCAGCCCGATTTTTTTTATTATAATGTAGTTAAGTTTTTTGGCGTATTTTTTACTTATTTATTATTCATTTTAGCGGTGCTACATTTGAGGGAATTCTGGGCTTATTAAAGGCCAATTTTCAGCAGATGATGATTTTAAGATGATTTGCCGATGCCACAGAATGAACAAATTGTCCAGGTTGTATACCTTGTTAAATTTCTTTAATGTAATAAAAAAAGAACTCCAGGAAGCGTCAATTTCAACCGTTGAATTTTAAATCGGACAAAATGGAGGAATTTAGAAAAAAACAAAAATGGCGACATTTTGGGAGAGGCTAAAAACAATATTTGAAAGGCCACGATTACAAACTTTTAAAGGGGGTATCGGTGGTTTGCACAAGACTAGTTATTAGATTGGAGGGATCCGAAATACAAGAAGTCGTATCTAGATTTGACCTTCCGTTTGAGGAACTACGAAGGACAAAATTGTAGTCGTTTTCAAATCATATGTTATGATTGTACTACATATGGGGACGCAGTGTTCAAAAAACTAAAAAAACTGTATCTAGGGATGGGGCAAAAATTGTTGACTGGCTAAATTTTTTTCTGCATGGGGACCGAACCGCCTTATTCTCGACTAAGGAGAAAACGAGCTACTAAGTTATTGAATGTTGATAGGATTGTTTTAATGCCTCACTACCCTTTTTAAGTGCCAATTGTTATGTAGTTATGTTTGGAAGTTCGGTTCAATCAGCACGGATAAGCGTAATATTTTTATTTCATTTATTCTAAAATCTTAGTCAAGTATAATTGTGAATGTGAAGTTTTTGATTTTGTAAAATAAGAATTAACGAAAGTAAGGAAGAGCAATATTCAAAATTAATGTGTTTTCTTAAAACAACTTCATGCAGTGACTAGAAGGCATAGTCAATTATAGTCTTTATAATTAAATAAAGATCACCAAAATTCGACTCATGACGTTTGTTTAATTCGTAGTTTTCAAGTAATTAAAAATATACTTTTTACGTCCCTGTTCTCTATTCCGAGTGGAATGAAAACGTGTGGGCTTGTAAAAACATTAAATAATTAAATGGAATTAAATAATTCCAATAATAAATGTTCTGCACTTTACATATTTTGCATTTTAAAGTTTATTGTGATAAATAGAGGAAAATAAAAAAAACACACATTTTATATTTTAATACGAAATGTTCGTTTTAACATTTAAAAAAATTTTTGTATGAAGTAAACCTGATTATAATTCATTCGACTAAGCTTTTTTATTCTAAATAAAACGAAACGATTCCGAAGTGGAATACAGAACAGCTAAAACATTCGGAAATTGTCACTTTAGAATAAATTAATCGGACACCGAATGAAAAACAGTCCTGGTAGTAACTTTTTCGTAAATTTAGGGTTCAAAAAAATTCTACAAAGCAGAACGAAGTTCGAAATTATTACATTTCTTCTTGCATTAGTTTATTAGGGACGAAAATTTTACTTTTTAGTCAAAGTATCAGAGGTGGATGTGCAACAAAAAAATATAAGCAAAGAAATTACATTCGAATCAAAAAATAAAATTCATAAAAAATCTTTTACTGCAGAATCTAATTTTTTAGTTGAGTTTTTAAATGCAGCTAAAATTAGTCCGAATAAAAAGGATTATGTTGCTGTATTCTTATGCTCGCAGAATTTCTCATTCAGTACGAATTTTTTAGTTGAAATTTGTAAAATAACAACAACAACAAATATCAACTTTTGGCGTGGTAACTTTTGATCTGAACAATTTTTTTTTTTTGTTAATTAGTTCTGGTTTCCGATATATACCGTAATTTCCAATGTAAGGGAAGTGGTACGACGTATATTAGTATAACTCGACAACGCTTTGTTGTTCCATTTGGCTGAATAAAACATTTGAAAATACGCGTAAAAATTACATCTAAGTTAAATTAGCATGCAAATCTGCTCAGTAGTTTTGGAGATACCAAAGAAGTTGTGGCGACAATCGCAATATTTGAAAAAGTTGTATTTTGAAAATCATAAAAAATTTTAAAGGACGAAAATCACCCGCGATCCATATTTTATTAAAAGTGGTGCTTTTTCAAGAAGATGTTCAGTCGCAAAGCCGCTCTCGTTGGAAGATCACGACACGCCATTGTTATTACGGTTAAGGGGCAGCAACGCATGTTTTCATTGATCGGTCTTTAATAATTTTGCGTCTCACTCTCGCATGAATTAATGGTTATAATACGACTATCTGCACCGTTTTACGGTTCTTTGTGGGTTCTTCTCTAGTCCACATAATGCCCTTTTAATAAAGAAAAACTATTGTTTGCTGTTCAGAAGTTTTTGTTTCGTATTTGTAGGAAGACAAAGGAATTATTTACAAAGGAATTATTTTGCACTTGCCTTCTTTGAAGCCATGGGCCAATAAAAGAGCTTTTTTTGGTCTATCAGTGTTATGTGAAGTTCACGTAGCCAAAAAAAAAATGTTTTTGAAAAAGAAGAATAGAAACATTTAAAAACGTTTGTTTTACTTAAAGTTTACCTTTTCACTTTTGTATTTAAAGAACCATACGCTCATATACGTACCAACATAAACACATACATACATACATAGGAGTACTTATTTTATATCTCATATTGAAACAATATCGGCTTTGGAATGATTTTTTGTCTGTAAAAAATTTAATTATATATTTAAAACTAATGTGTATTAATTATGTGTTATAGAGGTATTTACTGGTAGGACGAAAACAAAATAAATTCGTGATTTTTGTTTAAAAAAAATTAAATAAAATATTTAAGGAAAAACTTTATTTTAACCACAATTATTTAAACTATTCACGCTTCATTTTTTCTCAATATATGTGTGTGTGTGTTACTTTTTAAATTTTATTATATTTTTGAATGCGTGTATCAAATAATTGTGTTAAATTTAACCGCAAAGTATTCACACTACACGGAAATACATAAAAATATGTACCAGCAGCTACAATCTCATTAATACTTATAAATATGCATGTGTGTATGTGTATATATATGTACCAGCATTAAAGCCACATTAAAATCGAAAAAAAGCAATTTCAACAGCAACAAACACTTTCATAAACACACATACTTATACATATTGGAATTTCACCATAAATACTTCCATAATGGTTACAACAATATCAAATGTTAAATAATAGAATGTGAATACAAATCACATGAAAAATGTATTCATAAATGATAGAAATGCAAATGTAAATGGAATCGTAAACCATTACAAACATCAACACTCCAGAAACCGCACAACCGAAATACGAAGAATATTTTCAGCAACATCCATACGTACATTTCCCAGCCAAGGCACACATATGTTTGTCCTTTTGCATTCAAACTATTTTCACTTTTATTCCAGTGTGTTTGTTCAACATAAAACGCATTAAACTGTAAATACACGTCAAAAACATGTAAAAGCGAAATTGCACACCCTCCCTCGATTCCTGATTCACGTTTGCAGTGATGATTTTGGAATGCAATGATGTGCTGTGCATTAAATTTCACAGCAATCAAATGCTGCAATTTTATTTTGTTTGGTTGGGTTTGGTTTGGTTTCATTTTTGTTTCGCTTCTTTTTTTTTTTTCAATTTATGTACTTCTTTTGAAATCCACTAAAATGATAACACACACCCACACAAACACAATTAGTCACACGGATACAGTGAATGAGATATAAAAGATGTAACTGTCAATAAATATGCCGGCCGTTCACATGATGAAAACAAACATGAAAATTCTGAAATTAATTTATAACTGACATCTGCTTGACCGACTAAAAGAAATTTTTATATCACAAAAACATGCAGTTGGATAAAATATAAAGAACTTTCACTTTTTAAAGAACAGACTTTTCGCAACGTAAGCTTTTGCTGTCAAATATACTATCACTCAGCGGCATGTAGGCTTTATAAATTGCATTGAGACCTTTAAATTACTAATTATCTTTATAAGAACGGTAAGCCTTTATTAAGACCTAAATTTAACAAGGGCAGGTCACTATTGACAGTTTTTGCCACCCATTTTGTTTGGCGTGGCTTGTCGTTTGGTGGCAACATCCTTTTTTCTTTGATAACAACGTTGGTGAGTAGATCTCTGTCAACAGAGCAATCCACATTATCAATGACAACTAATTTCTTTAACCCCAATTTTAATGATATGGATGTGCAGCAGGATGACAGTAGGCTACAACGGACATTCTGAATTAATTATTTTAGGGTATGGTTAGCTCTCGCGCAGATGACGTGATGTGTGCGGTGTGTGTTCTGCAGTCCCAGGACTATGCTAATAAGCTGTAATTGAACGATACCCTGAAATTCGCTCGAATTCAACCGCATCTTAGCATTCAGCTGCTCTTATTGGAAAGTCACTTGAAACTAACTTATACACGATATTTTTGACTCCACGCTACAAAAGTAGGTAGTTGTAATTTAATACAATAATGCAGAAATACAAGATTTGTTTCTAAGACATAATCTGAAGAAATAATTTGTCTGGCTCGCTACGTCATTTTTCTCTTTCTTCACCTTTATGCGAAGTTAGACTAAAGTTTAATTGGCTGTTTTCTTACATGTTGTTATGTTGTTTTAATCAACTACAAGTTGATAAGAAGATGAATGTTTATCGTTCCTTTTTGTTTGGCGGAAATTAGCTTTGAATTTTGAAAGTTTTGTGTTCGAAACTATATCGATGGAACCATTTGAAGATCATTTATGGTCGCTAACAAAATACCAGTGAGGGGCGTTGTCGCCAATTTTCAAGATTTTCTAGTTAAATCTACCGTTTTATATGTGTCAATCTCAAAATTGTTTAAGACGTTGATTTTTGGCTTAAACCTAATGCGCGATTGAGTAGGAAAAGCCTTCTTGGCGGGCACAATGTGTCTGCCTTTCTTAGTTTCTGGTGCCAATCAAATTGCAATAAATCCCGTACAAGAGAGTAAAGAATTGTTTTTTAAGGTATTTGCATGAGCATTTTTTTATTTTTTTGAAACTTCTAGATGTTTGATGTACATATTGATTTGTATTGCAAAGCCAGGGTTGCCTTAGGACCTATTATTATTATAGCTGGGCCAGCTCAGGCGTCGATGTAGGTGAGTACCCAAATATTTGACATGATCTACCACTGGAACATGATATTTTATATTGTTATTGGTCGACAATAAACGTTCCATGAGAACATTTCGATAGAATGAATGTTAATCTCCATTTTTTTTTTGTGAATGTGGGGCTAAAGTTACTCGGAGGCAACTGTCAAATCTTACTTCAATTTTGTAATTGCGTATATGTATTTAAGCTTGTTGGCTTATCCGCAGTATATGTGACGTAACTATAATAGCGTCCCAAGTGTACTACCGTGAAAGACCCCTGCAGATATTTCCCATGTTTAGAAAACTGATGCTTATACTCGTATCTACCTTGGAAATGGCTCTTAAGATTCTTGGGAGTGTTTTCTGAAAGGAGTGTTATGTTAGTGAGTAACGCATCATGCCAGACTGTTATCAAACACCTGGAAAATATAAATAATGCTGAATAGTATACCTTGTTTTTAAATGCCGATCTAATAACCGTATCAATCAATACTATGGACCTGCTCAATTTAAATTTTGAAATAAAAAATTTGATAGTCAATAATATCAGGTCAGTGACTACGATAAATATAACACAATTTCTTAAATAAATTTATAATCACTTAATAATTATGTTATTAGCGTCAAGACCAATTGCATTAGCTGTAGCCGTCCAAATGATTTGCCTGATTTATTTGTATACAAGCTATTACTCATATCATAAATACACTCTCTCCCAGGCTGTTTCGCTTCTAGAATAAGCTTTTGTGCAACAGATTCATTTATATCCATAATAAATATTATTTAGATGTGTGTTTTTCTATTTATTTCAAATTTAGCTGAACTTAACGCCACAATTAGTTCTATTATGCAAACACCATATGATGTGCCAATTCAGGACAACTTTGTCGGGACAAAATTTAAATTAATTTAATTCAAGCTGAGAGTTGTTCGCACAAAGTCATTTGTCTCTCTTTTTGTCACTAAAAGAAACGTCAGAGCAGACATGAGAATTGTGGAACAATTACACTTTTTTGGTACATTGTCGACCATGTTATTAGCGTGGTACTAGCGCGGTTTACTTTTTACAATTTAAAATTAGAATTTTTCACTATATGGCAACATTAACTTCATTTGGCTCGGTTCACATTATGAAAGTTTTCTTTCTAAAATTTTCTTTAATTTATTTTTAAATTTTCATTGGTGTCTGCATACTGAAATTTTTAATGAAATTATATTTTTTACGTGCTTATTTTAACATAATTTTTCTTTTTTGACATTTCCAAAACTAAAGCGTGTTAACCAAAGCTTAAATAAAAAATTACTTATGGGGCAAAAATATAAAAATTGACAGTGACGAATTAGAAAACAGAATAGTATTTCAGAGTACATGAAAGTCTCTGAATTTCTGAAAGAACACTTTCGTAATGAACTGAGACTTTAATTTTTTTGTTTTTTTTTTTTTAATTAAAAATTTTAGTTTAGTGAAAAAACCGTCCTGGTCTAAAAATTACATTTTGTAAGTTGGCACAAAACCTCAAAAACCATTTTCCATCCCTGCGTCAGCCTGTATAAAAATATATTGGCCAGATCCAACTTGAATTAGATAACAAGTACATCTACAATGTAGTCGCTGCTCGTGGATTTTGGGATGGGGGAGGTAATTTAACAATATTTTTTTCCAACTAGACGATACGACGTGCCATATAGAGTTGGCACCGTAGGTTTTATGATTTAATAGTATTGGATATTTTTCGGCAGGGTTATTTAAGGTCCGATGTCCATGCCAACTAGCCGTTGATGTAGAAAACTGACCGGAATTGTTGTAGAAAAGGAGTTTTGTAAGCCCATTATCTTTAGTATAAAGGATAAATTATGATGCGGTTGCGTCAAGTTTGTTATTACAACCAGTAAAACATAAATACAGTCAGTAGTTTATTCAATATTTTGCTTCTGTGACTTACATAAGGTATATTGTATCAAAATGTATCACATGACGAATGCAATATAAACACTTATTTACTTACGTCCATATGACATAAACAAAAAGCCATCTAAAGAGGCCATTCAAGTGCCTTAAAGCGTGTTTTCATTTGTGCTCGTGCTTCCATAGGAGCGTTAAATTCCTACAACTCCTTTCACAATTCTTCGCAAACAAATAACCAAATAATGATCACTATTTTAATACTCACTGTAAACTGACGTACATGTATCACATATGTATAACTACGCCTTCTTAAAACAAACATTTGCATTCGAAATGTAGGTAAAGTATAATGCATGAATAGTTGCATAAATAGAGACATGCATACACGCATACATACATAGTTGTTGTTTCAAACTAAAGTTATAGAAGGAATTATTTAAAGGGTTCTCTGAGAAACCACGCTTATGAATTCCAAACGCATTGAATTATTCACACTTATTTGTACTCGTCAAATCTGCAATGGATCCGCTTCAGTGTTTATTCAGCTGAAAAACTTTACGGAAGCAAAAGTCTTAAAACATGTATTGAAAACAAATTTATGCCTCAACGGTTCACTGAATTGTAATCAGAATTTCAGTGGAAACAAACATTGACTTTTTACTCCTAAGCGGTTGGTAGAAGGAGGTAGCGGTGTGTTTTCACTCTTAGATGCACAATAAATTGAATTGTGATTTGATAATGATGAGCCTTTAAGGAATTGTGAAGGAATCCAGTTTTCTCTTTTCGTTTCAATCTTCGAAGTTTGTAAGGTATTTGTTAGAATTCTGACATTTTAATTTTGTGAGATACCGATCGTGTGTTTCTGTGGTATTTTGTGGTCGGAGCTCACCGTTGTAGTAATGGTAGAACATAGACATACAACCCAAATTTCATCAGTAGAGTTTTATACCCCACTGTCTACAATCAGCATCTACGTCCACTCTTGTAAGCAGTCGAGAAGCCTAAAAATAGACTTTAATGCACCCGCCCATAATGGGAGAAGTATTACATTTTTGGTCTGACGCAGGTGGTTTAAGTAAAAACGTGATCGGATGAAGTGGGGTGTCTCTCCCGGAGTTTTAAAATACATATTAACTTGAATAATCCTTTGGCGATTTGTAAAATATGTTTAGCTATAGAACCCACAATTACAGATGAAGCAAAATAATCTGTGTACTAAACTCGACCCTGTTTGCACGACCGACAAAGACCGACCGATTAGTTGCAAACATGGAAACAAATTTAAACTTGAACTTACAACTGTTGATTCATTTGTACATACTTATATTTTCGTACATACATATTTTGTAGATTAATATTAATTTATTTGGATCAAAACTTCATTTTAGTACCTTTTTTAAATCTCTTAATTGTTTTACTCTCACTGAAATTTGCAAGTTGCAACATTTAAAGGCTTAAGTTTAATTCAATATTGCGATGAGGCAAAATCATTAAAAATTATTGACATCATTAAACCACAAACATTTAATAGAGCAACGATTATTGTGCTTCAAGGTAAAACGTATGAAAGCACTTGAAGTAATAAAGTTTATGTGTTAGAGAGAGAGAGAGAGTGTTCATTAGGGTAATACAAAAATTTTGGCTAACACGCAGAAAAAAAGAACACAAAGTAACTATAATCGGAGAGCATCATATTATGATTGAATTATGTGGAATTATGTCCTGTGAGCTGCTATCAAGTAAACCCGGCTCGACCCCAGAATCTAACTTTGCGAACCACATGTTCTACAACAAATGTAATTTATATTAGATAAACGGTGCAACTACTACACACACACAGCACAAATAACTCCGACGAAACTTGACTATAGGCAATTAATGCCTACAATGATTTGCATAGCGATAGGATAGTGAATACAAACAGGTGGTAAAGTAAATGGCTAAAGAAGCTTCAGTGTTTTATCAACTCTTCAATTACGCGTTACGTCTACTAACTTAGAATAGTATTGCAGCGCCTATGGCACGGTGGCTAAAATAGAACTCAGGTCATCGTATGCGTAATAGTCAACGAGTTAGCTACTTAAGTCACAGCACCCTCTTCAGTTATGGTTTTGTACGAAGTGTTTCTTGCTCATTCCTTTTACATCTCTTATTCATAGATGTCTCGTTTGGTTGGTTATTTTATGTTCTTGTATTCTTTGTTGTAAAATTATTTGAACAATAATTGTCGCTTTCGTATTGTAGTATTTCCACTATTACAAATAGCTCGTACAAAGAGCTATTTAAGAAAAATTTTACTGACACAGGCGCTACTGAAACTTAGTACTCTACTGAAGTATTGAGCTATTGAACTAACTGAGCAAACTAGTTCGGACAAGTGAGCTAAACTAAGAGGGGCACTCACTCACTGACGAACCCAACACTAACTTGCATAAATGCAGAAGGTATCGTTTCTCGTTATTTTTTTCAATTTGAGAAACATTAATGATATTTATTTATCGCTTGAATGCCGGCAACTGTTTCATATCACGTTAATAGGACCTACCTAATATTCAAATAGTTTACGTAATGGACGTTCGAGTAGTTCGTATAACAACACCTTTAGCTTATTATATAATTTAGAGGAGAGTTGTTTAATTTAACAACTTTATAAAAGCAAAACTTTAATAAAACAGAATTATTTAAACTTGTATTATAAGTTCATTTTTGCTACAGTATGTGTGTACGTATAAAGTTGTTATAGGGATGGCCCAATAAAGTCTTATATGACACCTGGTAGACCTCACAGTTATTAACTTTCAACCGAACAGAAACGCCAAGCCACGCAACATTATTACACTACAACATATTCGTACTTTCTAACTTCCATTAAAGAAACACTAACACACGAACGCACTTACTACGGCACACATGCACACGCACTAAAAGAAAATTTAATTGCAAGTGTATTTAAGGTGAACGATAATTACATTAAGCATAAATATTTAATGTTCTAATTATATTGTGTTAATGTACACATCCATACATACATACGTACGTACGTGCACACGCATACACCTTGAAAATCCTACTTACATACTTACATTTTGATGTAAGTTCGAAACAGAAGTTTGTTATTTTATATGTCCTTTCAGGGTGTAATAAACTCTGGCCTATATATATGAACACCTAATGGCACAGAACCGGGGGGTAGGAAAAATGGAATAATTTCCCGCTAAAATTATGAAAAATAAACGTTTTCCCGAAAGAAAAAATTGTTTTTTTTTAATTTTTTATTTCCTTTTAAATTTCTCCCTCCTAAAACTTACGTTGGATCCGCGCCTGAATACATACATACATTAAGCTAAATACACACATGAAACCCTAATTTCAGCTAAAGAGATACGTATAAGTCAATGAATGTGTGTACAGTTGTAGCATTGATTATTGGTACAAGTCGTTTTAGATCGAGCAAAAGTACAACTAACGTATAGCTGTGCCTAGAGCTAGCCTGCATTTGGATAATTGTGTGACGAACACGTAAATTTCACGGCTATTTTTATTATTGATCGATAGTTGTAGTAGAATTATATATTGCGAGTATTTTTAATAATTGTTGAACGAGTAAATCGTCGATTATGCTTTTTGGCGAGCATTAGAATATTGTTAGTAGCCAACGATCGTATTTGACGTTTGAAAATGATATTTTTGAGAGTAATTTTGATGATTGTTAGACGATTTCAAAAACAAATATCATAAAAAAAATAATTTTATATTTGAAAAGAGTTTCTAAATTTTTACAAATGCAATTCAAGAAAGGTGTTTGGAAAACTGAGCTGGCATAGAAAGAACAATAACCTCAGTATTCAGGAATTTAATATAATTATATAATATACGAACCAACAAAGCATATATATATTCTGTATCCTTATAAGTAACGATGTTCTTCAGTCCGTCTGTCCGATGCATATAAAATTTGCCAAACATTCCCCTACAACAAGTGTCATCCCGGGGCCTTCTGACAGTTTACGGACCTAAATGTTTGACAGAATTAATTTGTTGTTTTTTAAATTTAACATATTCAAACATTTACATAGAAAACCAAAAACCGAATATTCACTAAAACAAATCGAATTTGCACAAAAATTTTAAATTTGCTACAAATGCATTCACTACGAAATCGAAAAAATGGAATAACAAATATTTGTTTTACCAAAAAATCTATGAAAATCAAACATTTTACAAAAAAAAAAAACAGATAAAAACAAAATTAAACATTTTAAATTAATTCACCACAAAAATTTAAATTTCAAGAAAATTTTTTTAATTTTACAAAATAGCCAACCAAACACAAAAAATCCGTATTTTTGGAAATCGTCGAAAATCTAACAAAATCAAACAAATAAATCAAAACTCAGAAAAATGCACCACAAATGTTGAATCCCCAAAAAATTAAAATATTCACCAAAATATTTAAAAATCATAAAAGTTCTAATTTTACCAAAAATCTGAATTGAAGATAAAAAAAAAAATAAAAATACAAAAGTTTACCTTAATTTGAGAATTCACCAAAATTTAAAAATTCAGCACAATACCACACTATAGTTCCAAACATTTTAATTAGCAAAAATCCCGAAAAATCTAAATAAAAAAACTAAAATAAAAATTTAAAAATTCGAAACTTTTTTGGGAAAATCGCGTTATTTCGGTAAATTGAAATTTTTGGACTATAGTTTGGTTTTGTAACGAATTTTTATAAATTCACGAATTAGGTTGAAGTATGGAATTTTTTAGTTTAATTTTTCTTTTTATATAAATTTTTACATTTTCTGGTGATGTCTCGATTTGTCCTGAAATTATAGATTTTTATATAATTGTGTAACGTTATATTCTCCTTTGACTTTTTCATTAAAAATTGTTTTTTTGTTTCTTAATTTTTGGATTTTTAGTCAATTTGAAAATTTTTATAGCAAAATTAATGTTTTATGGTGAAATTCCGAAATTTGGTGAATTTTCGGTTTCTTTCCAGTTTTTTATTCAAGTTTACAATTAGTATCGAATTTTCAAATTATTTGTGAATTTTAAATTTTGGAATATTTCGTATTTTTAGCCATTTTTTATAATTTTGTTTTTTGTAAATTTTCCAATTTTTGTAAATTCACAAAATTCGTTTTTTTTTAATAATTTGGAATATTCTTTAATTTTTTGGAATTCTCCACCTGTTCATTTTTGATTTTTCTTTTTATATGTTTGTTAATATTTATTTTAATTTTTTGGGATTTTTCTATACAAAATTTTTCAATTTTATGTTAAATTTAAAATTTTTTGTGGAAAATTTCGAATTTTTTAGATTAATTGAGATTTTTGATAAAATTTATAATTTTCATAATTTTTAAATATGTTTGTGAATTTGTAAACTTTTTTTCACCACTTGTGGTGAATTTTTGATTTTTGTTTTTATATTTTTATTAAAAATCTGTTTGTTAAAATGTCGATGTTGTTCAGAAAATATTGATTTTTTATGATATTTTGGCTTTACGGAAAAATTACAAAATTGTTGTGAAATTTAATATTTTTGTGATGAGTGAACTTTTTGTTTTTCGTAAAATGTCAGTTTTTATTAAATCTTGATTTTTTGAAAAAAAGTTTTTTGCTAGTTATCGAATTTATGGTGAACCTAAAACTTTGGCAGAGTTACGAATGTTTTATAATTTTTTTTAATTTCAGTTTCCGCAGGAATTCGGTTTTCTTTGTTAGTTTTTGAAATGATTAAATTTATCAAACATTGTTTTAATCGGTCCCGCACTTAGGTCCGTTGGTTGTCTAGGGGCCTCGATAATAAACTTTGTAGAAGAACTTTTGGACCGATATAGCTGATTTCTTAAATCGAAAATTCACCCAGCGCGCTGATCTAAGGGCCATGTTTTAAAATCCGAAATTGTCCTGTGCCCTCAAAGAGTTGATTTCAACATCGGATAGACGTACATACTTCGTTAATTCCTACTTATAAGGATCCCGAATATATATGCCTTGTTGAGTCGGAAGTGAATATTGTAAAAATTACAAATGGAGTTTGTGAAGGGTATTTTTGTACTACTGGCTGCAGAAGTGATTCCAGAACTAACACAATATAAGATTTGGATGCTATAAAGGTAAATAATAACAAAAAAGCTGAGTTCGTCGAATCGACGAACGATAGCACTCTACGGTGAATAATAATAGTTCAATAAATTTGCACCAAACGGCAATAATATGATTTCTTTGCAATCATATAAATAATTCAATAATTGTGGTACTGCGGAAATAAATATATAATTCAATCATAATCAGGGATGTGAAGGAAATCGATTTTGAAAACAACGATTCGTTTTTTAATGATTTCCACTAGTTTCTCATATTATATAATTCCGTTATATAATATAAATTGTATATCTTATTAGTCAGTATTTTTAAATATAATAACTTTCAAATGGTTCGAAAATCGTTTCAAAATTGATTGAAATTCATTAAACACCAAAGATTAGTTTGAAAATCGTTCGATTTTTGTCACATACTTGAATATGCTCCTTTTACGTGACTTGAAACATGTTTATGTGCAGCGACGAAAATGTTTAACAAAGAATTGTGTTGAATTTAGTTTGGCCCACATTAAAATGCCATATTTAGCCGCACTGTTGACGACGATATTAGTGGTAACACAAACACTGGGAAACCTTTAAATTTAGTTTGGTTGAACCGACCCACTAAACGGCAATGTATTTGAGTAGGTATGGCCATAGGACCGGAGATGAACATTGCATCAAAATCAGAGAAGAAGTTTTCAGTAAAAAATGCAATAATCACATGTATTCCATGTTCTTGGATCCGACTTAGAGATCCAACGCAAGTCTTACGGTGTCATATTGCACCATATCGGCTCTCAATTTACATTGTTTGCGACTGTTAAACCTATAAATTGGTGGTGTGAAATGGTCGACATGATATTGACGTTGTAAAACGTGGCGCTGTTCAGTTGGAACCACATTCAATTTATCCCTATTATTCATATGAAGTTGAAGTATTAGTACTGACAGCCGACAATTCTAGGTCTTATTGGAAAACTCCTTGAATTAATAAGCCATAAAGTGGGATTAACCAAAATAATTGAATTACAATTTAAACGGACATTTCCTCAATTATTTGTTGTCTTCTTCAGGTGCATAATATAATGAAGTTGTGCTATAAGAAGTGTTCAGTTCTTATATTTCTGTTTGAATATTTCCTGTAGATTTTATTACAGCAAAATTATAGAACAATGAAGACGATATTATATTATTGTAGTTACCTCCAACTTCAAGCCTCATTGGCGTAATTAAGATATTTTACAATATAGTTTTTAATTCCGTATAATTTATGCAGTATTGCTTATTTAAATGCAAAATATAGTTTATCATAGCAATAAAATGAAATGAAGATTAATTACTCATCCAAGGAGGATTAAAGGGTTAGAAAATACAAATTTATTACTTTTGAATAAGAAAATATTAAGAAATTAAATGCTTATCAATCAAATAAATGAAGTAAAACAAAGAGAAGCATGTGAAAAGCAAAGACTTAAACAAATCAAAAATAATGAAAATAAATGCAAAAATCACATCGCACTCCATGTTAAACTAACAACTGCACACACACCCACGTGTTTACACAGATGGAAACAAAAAACAAATTTCACACACCGCAACACAAGGCAAGGCAGTCGTCGTTCACTCTCTTATCCAACACAAATACGTATGTTCAGAGAGTCATCCACACAGCGACAACCGCACATAGATTAAGTACAAGATAATAAATATAAACGTAAGCCACTACTGTTACAATATGTTGATGTGTGTGAGTGTGTTTGTATGCTTACAGTTGTGCAATAAATGTACATTGTTGTACATGCAGATTTACATTTCTCATGCACACGACTTAAAATGAATGCCAACAATTTAAATTCTATTTGTTTTTCTTTGTTCTTTTTTCAGACATTTCTCATTTATTCATTCCTACAATATTGCTTCCCTCCAACTTCTTCCTCATGTCGCATACATTTATACTACTCTAACGTCAAACAATGAAGAGTGTGAGGTGAGAAAGCAAATTATATGAAGAGAAAGAACAAAACTTAATACCACTGGATGACATATGTCTTCTTGAAGTGTTGGTGCATTTCTTTTTTTTTATTGAGTTTAACAGAAAGAAGAAGGATTAAATCGTTTTGAAGACGTAACAAACACATTGTTCTTTTTAAATTCTCTGCCACATAAGTAGAGTCTGCCTTTTACGTAAGACTTTTTTCTTGCAAATTCTTATTTGTTCGTATGCAGTTCTGTACGTATGATGACAATAATCAAAGTTATGCATATCTAATGAATCTACACTTCGGCGCGACGTATAAAAGTAGTAAGAAAATCAAATAAATTGAGTTTCCTTAGACGAATGATTATTACTTTTAAAAACCTATTAGTCATATCTAACCGCTTTAATATCGTTGCGAACTTTAAGTTTCAAAAAGTACTGAAGTTGGAAACACGCTTATTTTCCGAAAAAAAAACAAATATTTCTCTATTTTCTTTATCAATTACTTTTCTATTTTGTTTGCTTAAGAAAAATTAACGGTTACTACAGTTCAGTAATAAGTAAAAGAATTTTTTTGTTTATTAAATTCAAGCATAACCCCTTCGACATCATCTTATAAAGCTCCTCATAAAAGTACGTTATCATTGACTGAAATAAAACTAGTTGCTGCATTAGATGGGTGGCGCTTACGTATTAGAAATTTTGTTTTGTTCTAGAAGCAACTATTTGAGACACTTGGACTCAGTAATAACGGGAGGAAGCGGCAAGAACAACTTGCCGCTTTACCGAACAACTCTTCAAGAAAAGAACAGACAGAAGCAGTAATGAACACTATCACTCTTTGTAATATTGAAGATGCAGATTCCCTGTTCTGATACCACAGATTCAAATACAGGTCGCCTACTTTCAGAGCAGAAACCGAACAGAGAAATGCTTATTATTGCCTGCTACCATCACGTGTCCGTGTTGGTTTTAAAAAGCGTGTTTGAGGCAAAACGTAGCCTGGTGACTATAATTCGTGACATTCGACTCTTCGAAAACTTTAAAGCCACTGGAAAATTGTCGACCTTGAATTTCTTAGGAATTGGTAATCTTTTACCTAACTGAAATATATATATATATATATATATATATATATATATATATATATATATATATAAGTATAACTTGCATCCATATGCAATGCACTTATCTCAATCAATTGATTCATTAAAAATATCATCACTAAGGTGTCAACTCAATATTTCATAGAAAGATAAGGACCCGTTGTTAGACGTTCGCCTGAACAGGCGTCATCCTTCTGCAATGACTTTCATTTATGGTATCAGACAGATACAAGTTGCTCTTCATTTTATGATGATCTAGACCAAGAAACCAAAGCGAATGGTAGCTAAATTTTTTTTATACTTATTTTTCATTTTATTGAATCTCTCTATTAAAAGAAATTCACAATAAGTATTCAAATCTTATTTCTAAATTATTATTTACTAGTTATTACCAATGTAATAACTATTTTTTTGTATTCTAATCTTAAAAATCTATTCCATTGTGTAGAGAGAGCCGCCTCGCCAGGCTCAATGTGTCAGTTCTTTTTAGTATCTGGTGGCCGTCAAATTACAATAAATTGCGTGCTAGAGCGTTGGGATGTGCGACTAGTTTGTATTTGGACGTGTAAGTTTTGACTTCTTCGTGGATAGTGGGAACTTTAAGATCCCTATGTATGTTTTCATTTCATATGTACCAGGGGGCACATACGATATGACGTAAAATCCTAGACTGTCTTCTCTGTAACTTCTGGATATTTGATGCGCAAGCAGTATCCCACAGCTGAATACCATATGACCATATTGACTTTATAACGGATTTGTATAAAAGGACTTTATACTCCAAAGCCAAAGTTGAGTTAGGACTTATTAGCCAATGCAGTTGATTTGTTCGAAGCTTTATGGACGTTATTTTTGCCTCAATGTGACGGGACCAAGTTAATCGCCGATCTAAATATTTAACGCGCGTTTCCTCTGGAACCGTGGTATTAGTTATTGTAATTGGTGGACAATTTTGCCTTCTAAGGGAAAACGTTACATGAGCACATTTTGATGGATTTACCATTATTCTCCACTGTTTTAGCCAGTCTTCTAGCTTATGAATATGGGACTGCAGCTTTTCAGATGCATCCTTATAATTGCAGTGTCGTCTGCAAAGGTTGATGTATATGTATGTGGGCTTGTCGGCATATCCGCTGTATAGATGATATATAATAGCGGCCCTAGAACACTACCTTGAGGTACTCCTGCACTGATTTTTCCACATCTTGAAAGCTGGTCCTTTGACCTTACTTTAAAGCTTGTGGGTGATTTCAGGTAGAACCCGAACTATTTTAGTAAGTAGCCCATCATGGCAGACTTTATCAAATGCTTGGGAAATGTCTATAAATAAAGCTGAACAGTATTGCTTTCATTCAAAATAATGTTAACGATTCTATGGACTTGTTCAATCATACTATGCCTTGCTCGAAAACCAAACTGATGATCTGGGATAACGTTTTGTTCATTTAGAAAAGGAGTTACACTCGAGACGAATAATTTTTCAAATATCTTTGACAAAACTGACAGTAGGCTAATAGGCCTGTAGGATGTAATCTGGTTTGAGTCCTTTCCTGGTTTCGGGATCATAACAATATCAGACATCTTCCAAGAGCATGGGAAGAAGCCGACGCACGACATGGCATTTAATATGTAAAATAAAATTTTTACAGCTGAATTAGGTAAGTTTTTTATCATTGATCCTGTTATACGATCAGGTCCAGGTGATTTCTTCATATCCGTATTTTTAATTGACGATTTTAAAGAAGACAACCGAAATTTGATAGGATCATTCACGGTGTCACTAATAAATGGAATAGTGGAATTACTTATAGCATGTGGTGCGAAAACTAAGTGATTTGCCTTTTCATTTGAGTTTTTAGCCCAAGTATGGTCTTCAAGTCTTAGTGGGGATTCGTATGCAATTGGACATTGTAAGTATTTTACAGCTTTCCACAGACTATAATCCGTGTTTTTCATTGGATCCAAGTTTTTTAAAAAGTTGTCGTGTGGAGAACGACTATTTTGCCATTGTCTTCTTAGTCTTCTTTTCGCAATGACGAGCATCTGAATATCTGCTGTTGCCTGATACGATATTAATTTAGCTGATGGCTTTGTTGGCGTTGCAGCAATGGCTGCGACAGTCACGACGTCTGTAAAATGATCTACAGCTCCTTAAATAAATTTTTGTCCTAGCGTAGCAAAGAACCTGGCAAATTTATGGAGTTCGATTTTATGCCTAGGCGGGCAATACACTGACGAGACTACAATTTTAAAATCAGTAAGATTTATAGTCGTGGCTTGCAAAAAGTCTTCGTTGAATTCAGGCAATGGAAAATGCCTTACGATTTCTCGGACTATAATGGCAGTCCCACCACATGCCCTTTCGCTTGGGTGTTTTGTGTCATATATAAAAAACCCATCAATTCTAAAGCAGTTTTTTATAGTGAAGTGTGTTTCAGAAACTAATAGTATGTCTATATCATGTGCTAGCAGGAAGTGTTCTACTTCATATTTATGTTAGGAGAGCCCGTTAGCTTTCCAGTAGCATATATTTAACTGCTAAGCAGAACTTGCAGAAGCATGTTTTGGGTTCGCATCATTTCCTGACATATACCCTGCATAGTTGTCATGAAATTATTCATTGTTTGTATTAAATTATCGATTGAGCTCGAATTGGTAGTGAGGGGTGTCTGTACACCCTCTTTAAGGACGTGGGTATATGAATGTTTATGCGCATTAGAACTTCTGGCATTCGCATTAGGTAAATCATTTCTCAATGTTTGTGCATACGAATAGTTTAGTTTAGTGTGTGGCTGTGTAGCTTGTGTGCTAGCAATAGAACCAGCATGATGCCGAGGAAATTGGAAAGACCTATATTGCTCATCTTCAGGTTTACGTACGACTTTCGCATTATTTTTTAAATGTTAAAAGACTTTGCAGCCCTGTAATTTGCAGTATGGTTTTCACCACAGTTGCTGCATTTTTTGACCTTGGGGTCTGTTTTGGAAGAAGTGCATTCCAAAGTCCGGTGCGCATCACCGCAAACAACGCATACGGATGGTAGCTTGCAGTAGGTTTTCGTGTGTCCGAATTGCAAACAGTTAGTACACTGACGGGGACCGCTACGTTTTAGAGGCTCTTCCACCATTATTCTTCTGTTGCAAAGGTAGCGCAAATTGTATATAGGATGAAGTGAGTTTTTTGATTTATGCTGAGATGCGTTAAATACGATTTCAACACGATTCATAGGTTGGGGAACTTTATTCTTATTTAGAATATTGTGCACTGACCTTACGACATAACCTTCCACCTCTATGGCACTTTTTATTTCCTCAGTGGGAACAGAAGTGTCAATGCCCTTTACGATGACAATCAAACCTTTAGCACTTTTGAGTTGATACGTATAAAAGCTTTTATTATCTGCATCGAGGCGACTTGCGATTAGGCGGTAATTCTTCTCAGTGTGCGCTTGGATCTTTGTTTCTTGAATTTGACCTCTTCGTATAGAAGCTACATAAAAGCTTTCCTTACCTACAAGCTGAGACAACATGTTAACAATTTCGTTAGATGTTTGTTCGCGCAAGTACATCGGGGGAGGTTTTTGTTCCCTGACAGCGGGTTCAGCTTCATCATCCGCTGTAGCAAGTACAGAGAATCTGTTTTCGCTTACCGGCATTACAGTACTTTGGGAGCTTTTATATTGTTTAGCAATGCGCTCTTGCTGCGAGGACTTAGGACTGGCCTTCCTTTTGGTTATGGTTATATAACGATCCATACCTGTTTGCACTTTTTTACGGGGTTTTTTAAATTACCTGCTTCGTTGGTTTGTTGTACTATTTTTGATATGGTACCTGAGTTGTTTTTTGGTTGAATTGTAATTTCTTCTGGTGTTGTTATTTGCTGAGATAAGTTTATATTTCCGATAAAGAACGCGTTCGGTCAATTAGCCTGGCGCTTAAAAAAGCACTGTCATCATTTTTTTATTTGTATTGTTCATTGCATTATTAGCATTTGTGTAAGAAAAAGAGTAATAAGCATTGTTGTTATTACCTTTTATATTTGTTTCATTAATATTTGGTGCGCTCATACACTCACTATCAATTGTTCAAACCGGTTTAACCATGCACTATTTGTTGTTGTAGTTTTTTTATATTGTTTTTATTTTTTGTTATTTCTTTGTTATTAGTAACTGTTCACTGTTCAATTGAATTTAAAAAAAATATATATATTTGTTATGCGTTAAATATGACGTACGTCTGTACTCAAACATGGTCACTGCAAAAACATAGCTAACATAACCTGTGATAACTTTTTCCTACGTTTGAATGTCAGAAAAAAATATTAAAGACTTTTTTCCAATCAAAAGCATTAGTTCAATCGACTCAAACCCGGTGACAGCTTTCTCAAAGAGTCCGACTTCACGGTCAACTAATGATCAGTCAATAAAAGAGCGGTTACGTGAATGAAAGACTGTCAGAAAACTTTAAAAATAAAATTTTATACACGACGGCCTTTCATTATAAATATTTAACAACTAACCAAGCCGTATTTTAGTTACTAATTAAATATTAAATTCTAAAATTCTCCTATGTCTGTCATACCATAGATTGACATCATGTCAGCACAGGTTATCGATATTCGATAGCAATCAAATTTCTTATTTCACTTACTAGATTCAAATGGGGGAAAATAGAACGTATCCAATGAAATTTTTTGTTTCGAGAAAAGGTGGTGTTTTTCTTTAAGCTTACCCTTAATAACGTCAAAAGGCATTACCCTTTTTTCTCAGTGTTTCAGTACACCATATTTCATATGAACCAATTATATTACCCATTTTTATGGACATTCGGCTAGTATATTTATTCGTAAAGAATTGTAGTGTGGAAATGTTAGGAAGAAAACAACGACAATTTATAATTAGAAGGGTTCAAAACAATAACGTGTTTAAAGTGAAAAAGATTTCACATCAGAGGTAAGGAAATAGGGCTGAGCCCATATTTTTTTCCAAGCGTACTTATCCCACAGCAACCATTATAGTGATCTAGACATCACTTCTGTTGACTTGACTTCATCTTTGTGAGTAATTTAGTGCTTTACATTAACAGTAAAAACGACACTTTTCAAATTAGAATTAGTTTTTCTTTGAAGTTAGATTTAGTTTCACCGCGTTACAAAAAGTGCTGATAATGGCAAGGCTAAGACTTAGGTTCTAATTCGTTACATATCCAACAATGAGACGAGTTTGAGATTAATACAGGGTTGTTGCGTTTAATTTTCTTCGCGGCTTCTTATCATTCCAACTAATTTTCAATATCAAATTTGCAATAGATGCATTGCAGCAAGGAACAGAATTCTGCGGTCAATGATAGAAGTCTCAAGGCAAAGCAAGATCGATGTGCATAATGGGAACCATGTAATATTTTCTTATTGCGCTCTAGCAAGCTCGGTCGGGTTTGAATGTTTGTACGAACCATATGCGTTTATAACAGTTACGGTAATTTGAACACCATGCCCTTTATTACTAATTCAGCCTTTTTTGTTTTCATGAAAAACCGTGTAGGTCTTAAAAACAGATTTTCAGGATCTCTATTTGCGGCCTCTCTTTTAAATATTCTGGATTATTTTATACAGCATTTATGTAGATATTAGTCAGAGATACAAACGTAATAAAATAGTAAAAGGGAGAAACGTCTTACAGACAATTAAAGCGTGTGCAAATACAAGAAGTTCTGTCGACACAGGTTGTACTTCTTAATCCACTCATGCAGTTTTTGGCACACATACACAAGTAATCATAACTTCTCGTAAACCATATATTAAAAAAAATTTAAAAATAACAACGTTACGGACATACGCGACTTTATGCAAACATATTTGTTACGTTTTCTCAAGTAAAAAAATAAAACATAACGTGTTAATAGAGAAAACCCCAAAATTACGTCCATCAGTGCAACTTGAGGAGGTTATACACGAGATTTCGTCTAAGTTGTACGAAAATCAAAAGCTCCTGATTTTTTGGCATGTCATATAACGTCGTTCTATATTGGACTTATTCGTAGTAAGTGTGCGGGCTTTAATTGTCAACTTTACTCAAAACGACTTGTTTACGAAAGTGGTGCAAAAATAAACCGAGTTGTTCCAAAAGCCGCAACGTGCATACGAATACAACCGAATATAACAATTGAGTTGCCATCGCTATGAAGTGAATTACGAATGATGGGAAATATCGTTATATAGCAAAACTAAGATTCTTGACATTAAAATAAAAGGCGGGGGAGGCAGTTTAACATTTTAAATGAAAGGAGGCAGTTTAAAGTTTTAAATGAAAGATTTCGAAAAGCACACTATGTCTTCAAGAGCCCTTGTAGATTTAGCAAAACTGTCTTGTTTTGCATGCCTAACCGAAATCTGTGTCAATGTAAAGGAACATTTCAAATGCCAACTATAACGACGCGAGGTGTTTAAAAAACGAAGCACATTTTAGAAATACAGACGGATTCTTGAATAAAAATTTCTAGGAAAGTTGCAAAAAAGTAAATTAAAACGATTTCAAGCTGAAAAAAATGACAGCACCAGCACCAAACAACAAAACATACAAAGATGAAAATGTAAGCAAAACAACATCAATAACAATAAACATTTGTATTCATTTTCAGTTTCATTTAAATATTCTCTTAGCTTTTCTTGTTCCTTGTTATGTTTATCTTTGCTTTTTTTTTGGTTGCTGTTGTTCTCTGTTCTTTGATTTTGGTAGCTTAATTTTTTCATCTCAAATACGCTGCAACTGTGTGTGTATTTTCTAGCGTTCCTTATATTGTTGTGATTCAATGACCGTGCCAACTTCTAGTTTTACTTAGGGTAAGTTTTTGTATTTTTGAAGTGGGTGACAAAATCGATAAAAAGCTTGGCTGCCAACATGAATTATTTCTTCTCGTTATACTTGTCACTTACTATAATTTTTTTTTTGGTAGCTAGATTATATCTCAGTCTCTTCTCTTATGGATCTTGAATTTAGCGTTAGCTACAGAGCATCTATCTGTTCTTATTTCTATGCTTAGTATGGCCATAGTGCAGATTAGTTATAATACGTTAACTAAACTAACAATTCTATTCGAATGATGAGTAACCATAAACGCCAAAAAAGCAACTAAATGACGTTTCACTGTCTAAAAGTGACCCAAATCAAATAGACTTTATCAAAAAAATCTGTTTTTATTTGCATAAAAGATTACTTTTTAACTATAGGTTTTTTAAAATTTAATAATATTTGGACTTGATCACAGCTTTTGTCGAATTTTTGCTATTTCTGCGAAGTTTTTGGTATTTTCCGTCTCACGGGGAAACGATTATTCGCAAGCTCATCAAATATATTATGAATCCTTATGCAATTTATTTTAAAGTCCCGCTTTAAATAATTTACGAACCTGAACCGAACTAAAATTCACTAAAAAACCATAAAAATTTAACAAACTTAAAAAAAAAAACAAATTCACAAAAATTTAAAAGTTCACCCTAAAATGGAAAAACTGGAATACCAAAATTGGTTAGTTATCCACAAATAAAAAATTTTATATAAAACTGAAATTTTGCTAGAAAAAATACCACAATAAAACAAATTTGTGAAATTTTAAAATTCCACTAAAAATCAACAATTTTTAAAAACGTCGATATTTTAGCAAAATATCAAATTACACTACACTATTAGAAGAATAATATTTTCCAAAATATCAAAATTTCGCAAAAAAATAAATCAAAAATCGAATTTCACTTAATTTTGTTAGGTTTCCTTCGCTTTTATGAAATTTTCGGGTTGAATGAACAGCAGAAAGTCGATGCCAAAGTTACCTCATGGCGTATGATGTGATCTTTAGTGAGCAACGTAATTGGGCAAATTATCAATCCTTTCATAATGAGTTCTGTGAAGGTTTCAAACAATGAAGTGAATCGGAAATTGTGGTAGGTACTGAAATGAAAATATTCTTCTTATTTGCAAATTTAATTGGCAGCAAAACGATCCAAAATTATTGAAAACTCTTTGCGTGTTCTTTTTATAAAAAAAAATTGCCTCATAAATATGTAGTTCCGTTTTCAGATTCCTTAAACCCTCACAAAGTGGTGCAACATTTACGTTTACAGTGGAAGAAAAATAATTGTATCAAATTTCAACTCAAAATAAACACATGAACTAAGTGTCTTGTTTGAATAAACATTGTAGCTAATACAGGTATAAAAACGAATAGTACTTTTCCCTGAACTTTAATTTGAGTGCAAAAAGCCATTTTTTTGAGAAATATATTTAGAATGGAGCGTGCTGTAAATGTAAATGTTGCATATTTTTTTAGAAAGAAACACAAGCAAGCAGAAATGCCCAACACAGATGTATCATTATGATCATAAAGGAAAACGCCATCGTTTGCTAAAATAAAGCAAAAATAATGCAAATCTAAATTTCTTGCGGCAATTGTAGCGATGGCGCATGGTAGTAGTGTTTCTTATATCCGAACAGAGCGTGTAAAAACTCCTTTTTTTATCTCTGGTAAATATCATTTATTCAATATTTTAGTTTTTGTTGACTACTGAGCCATGAAGTTATAAAAAGACTATTCTGCTAATATAGTTATGCATAATTTTCGAAATATTATTTAAGAATCCATTATAAACATTTGATGCTTTAAAGCCTCGTAACTGCCAAACTAAATTTTCGTAACTTTACTGCATTGAAAGTACGCAAAATAAAAAAAACAACAACAACAAAAATACAAATGATTAGAAGATTTTGAAAATTGCATTGACAGGTTTTCATAAACCCTTTCAAAATAAAACGATTTTGGCTACAATGCTGTAGCAAAAAAAAGGAAAAGCTTAAAATTTTGTGCACTCGTATTGGAAGGATGCACGCACTAAAGCTCTTCGATATATTTTTTGCATATTCAATTCTAGGGTTTTTTTTTATTTTAGAGTCGTTTGCTTTCTAAACTCATGCACACACAATATTCACAATATTCTTGTCAGTTGATTATTTTTGTTTTGTTTTTCTGTTTGATCTTTCAAGTTCCCTTTTTTTCAGATAAGAATTCATTGGAGCGATAAGCCATAAAGAAAAACTGCACATAAATGAAAGAATGATGGTAAAAACATTTATGCTAAAACTATTTACTTATGTAGACAATAAAATAGAAGAGGACCGGTAAAAAACGTAATTTATTTTTTTAGTCCCATCTATCGGAGTGCATGCACATTCATTTCAATTTTGCGGTCGATAAAAATATTACGAAATAAGGAAGCAAAAAAACTTGACGTAAATAAAATAGATTGAAAAATGTTGCATTTTTTATTTAGCACATGACTGCATGCGTTCATTCCAGTATAAAATGTGAATTTGGAATAAAAATACGATGCAATGGGACTATGAACGGTCAGGTTGAACGATATCCAAATAAAATTCATACATATGTATATGCGAAGTATCCAGTGCCTGTAATGCGTGACGGGTTTGATTGCTTGTATAGGGAGCGCGAAAAAGGTATGAAATGCGTAGAACGCGCTGATGGAAAATGCATCGTTTGGACTTTAAGCGTAAAGTAGATCGTACTGCCTCAGCTCTCAAGGTCAAGATACTTGAAGAGTAATCAAACCTACATAAAGTTTTTTTTTTTCTAAAACTTCTCTAAGCAGAATAGGGCTATCAATTTCAAGTCGAGAGATATTTACACATGAATCAGAGTATTGTGAAGAGCGACGTTTAAAGGGTTTTATAATAAGGGAGCACAGATGTTGGCAGTCTGTGGCGACCATGTTCTCTTCGCGGACTCTGTGAAATCTGCTGTTCTTCCAGGTGGTAATACAACACCAAACAATTACGGTTACAATATTGGTGTGGCGATTTCCGTTGATGGTGAACTCTAAAGATCAAACGACATTCTGCGTAAAAGTTTTCGCAGACATGAGGTAAATTGGCCATCAGGATCGCGTGTGTTCACTTTTGCATGCAGGGTTGCCTGAAGTCCCAGGTCTATGCCAATGCGGCAGAGTTATCTGCAAGTGGACATCCCGGCTCCATCTCACTAACAGCAAACTGCGGCGAATATTTGAACCATATCATAATCCATACGTAGCGTATAAAAAAAATTGTCATGAATAGTCTACATGCAGCTTTTTTAACAACGACCTGCTCCTATTGGAATACCTATTATAAAAATTACGTAAACAAGTTTTTGAATTCTTTATTTGTATTATGCTCTTGCGTATGTTATTGTGATGGTGGATATATTAAATTGGGCTTGCTGTTCTTTTTCCTTTTGTAATTCGCATTAAAATAAATTTCCAGCTCTACTGTGATCCAAATGTGTTCGGAAAGACTTTTATCATACGCAAATGCAATTCATGTTTTAATTTATTTCGCCAAATTTTAAAATGATACGCAACTCTGGGTAGACGCTCGTAATAAAAAATATGCCAGTCTTTCAATTAAAATTTTGCAACTCAACAAATAGTTACTTTCACATGCATTTAAATACGAGAAAAATGCAGACGCGGAAACCGCATGGAAATAAATCTTTAATAAATACAAACCTGTAAATGAAGATGTAGAGATAGTAGGAGCCCCTTTGCATGGCAAATATTTTATGCCCACAAAATTCAAAGTTAACTTGGCTTCTCTAGATATTTTTTTCGAACTTTGCATTTTTTAACCTGTTGTTCCTTTTTTTAGAGAAATCATTAAATTGTAAGATTTGTGTTGCCATTTAACTTTGATGTTAAAAAAAATTCAGCAATTTTTTTATAATTAATGATGTAATGAAAACAATTGAACTTTTTTTTCGATATGCAGTCAAAAAGCATCAGCTACAGAGTTTGCAGCGTCTCATACCGATTATACAGAATTTAACAAGTTAAAACATTATTTTACCTGGAAAATTTAAATTTTGAAAACCAACGTAAAGTCCGGAGAAAGGCCACGAAAAGAAATGATACATTGTTGGGGTGAAAGCCAAAGGAATGTAAATTTTTGTTCCAAAAAATTCAATTGCCATAAATTTTACGCCACGATCTGGAACATTTTTTGCTTAGTTTATTTACAAATAGGTGTTTTGATAAAAATCCCTAAGTTGAACCTTGAAAATAAAATACTTTTGACGAATTTTGGCGTACAAAGGGTAAATGGCTAATTTTGTATTCTCTAAAATTGAAACATGCCAAAGATTTGAAATTTTAAAATGAATTTTATCAATCTGCAATTTATATTTTGAAGCCGTTTCTAGAATATTTCCAAATAACGGGTATTGGCCCTTCCACATTGAAATATCTTTGAAAGACTTTATTATGCGGAGAAAACCCCCACTTGAACTACCCATAATCTAATAGCAACATATTATTATTAAAGTATATGGTTGTAAAGAAATCACATTATTAACGTAGGTAATAATAATATAGACATTTTAGAACGACAGAAAGCAAAAACAAATTATATTACTGGTTGATACCGGCTTAGGTACTAAAGACAACTACAACCATTGAATGCTTAACAGTTAACGCGTTTACCACTTAAGCCGCAGCACCTTCTTACTTTGATTAATGCCCAAAAGAATTTTACATATTATGTATATTAAGAACAAATTATGGTTAGGGTTAGTACATTATTTTTGTGTGCGACTAGGGAAAATACCTCGTTAGCGGTTAGAATTTTAGTAAAAATGTTATTGTTCAACTCAACTAAATTGTAATGTTAATGGACGGAAATCGCTTAATAATTAAATGTTGTTTATTACAACTGAAGTATGTTTAACATTTTTTCAAATGACCTTAATATGTTTGCCACAACAATGTAATGTTGTAGAGAACATAATATGGTTATCATGAGAATACCCCAACCATTTTTTGCTGCGTGATCTTTTAATCGAATACATCTTAATGCACAATGGGTTTTCCTAATCGGAAGAATAGCTTCGATTAATAAATAAAACGTATGCTGAAGACATATTTCTAAAGAGTTTAAATAAATCAAGTTTAGTTCATTAAAAGTATAAATCAGAAGAATATTAAACGCATCTATTCTCAAAAAGTTTTGCCATTACTATGATAAATTTTTAAAAATTTCACCTTTTTTTGTAAAACAATTTTAATTTGGAATTCTTTATAAATACTTTTCACATTACACTATGAACTCAACTCAAGAGCGCTCGCCGAAGTACAAATAAATTAAATTATATACTTTGATAAATCAGTATTCTAAGCCAGTGGACAAATACATATGTCCATATGCAGAAAACTTTGAGTGGCGGCGGCCTTCATAACATTTTGTACATCTTTTTGCAACGATTTCAATTAAAATGTCTGCAAGACATAAGTCAATCAAAGAAAAAGAAAAACGATTCAATGGCACTGCCATTTTGTAAATGCATGATTTAATAAAAAAAATGTTACATCACACCACTTTTACAAGGGGAAGGAAAGGGGGAAGTGTTATGAAGGTTTGTACTATAAGAGTAAATAACGACCACAAGCTCTTATATTTGTTATGCAGTCGATTGGCAAGAAAACGTTCTCAAAGGTCTTGTGTTTATAAATTCAGTGGATCAAAAAATAAAAAGAAATCTGAGCAAAATTAAATGAACTGAAACAAGGGATATATTTCAAAAGTTTTTAGTAAGCAAATTCTTTGCCATCACTGTCCTATCAAACACCAAAAAAAAAAAAAATATGTATTGAAAATACCTCTTGCCCATTATTGTTGCATGTGTTCAATTTCAGGGCTGCAACAAAATTATTCGCAGTTATGCAATAAAATAAATTTTAATTAAAACATGGTGCAATATACTTCTTCAAGTATCAGATAGAAAAACTTGAAATAATTTTGAACTAAATGAGAGTTCACATCAAGTAAATATTAAAGTTTTAACAAAATACGCCAACAAACAAACCATAATTTTTTTTATAAAAAGTTATCTCTTGCAGCAGTTTTCATAATTTAACTCACCCAATTGTTGGTCCTCTTTAATTGTTGCTGTTGCAGATGCTGCATGTTGTTGAGTATGATGTTTGGACTTTTTCAGAGTTCCATAACGTTGGGTGGGTTGTGCTGGCTTATGTTGATGGTGACTTTGCTGCGACGGTTGTTGGGATAATAATGATTCCGAATGTTTCTTTTCATATCTTTGACTACTGTTGGTGCTGCCCGCTGCACTAGAGGTGGTAGAGTTTGAAGTGACTGTTCCTATACTTGACGCATTCTGGCTGCTACTTTGAAAACTGTGTTGACTGCCGGATGCTGCCACCGCTGTAATGTGAGGCGGTGGTGGAACCGGATATCCGACATAATCTACCACATACGGAGTCAGCGGATCATTGCCACCACAGCTACTGAATGCAGATGGTGGCCTTTCAATATAAATTTGTGCTGCCGAATGCTGATGTTGGAGCTGCTGCTGTTGTTGTGTTTGTATAGATGCTGCCACATGTGCAGCAGCTGCCGACAACTTCATACGCCATAGGGTATCCTGATTACTACCAATACTGCTTGCTATACTATTTGAATTCGTGTAATTATTTTCGGACGTTGGATAATGCACGGATGACCCTAAAATAAATTAAAACAAAATTCATTAAAAAACTATGAATGTAGCAAAAGCAGACCAAACAGGAACACACATGAAAAACAACAACAACAACAATTATGCATTTGTCAGTAAATATGAGTATTAAGTGCAAAAGTGATGCGAATATTTTAGTGCATTTGCAAGTGTTTCAATTTAAACTTAAATACTTTTAATTTATAAATAACAAATAATTAAATGCGATATATAGTATGCATATTGAAGCACCTAGATAAATGCAGTCACTTACGTTTACGCGTTAAAATAGTGCTTACTTCATATAACGTGACGAGGAAAGCTTTTTAAACACCCAATAAGTAGTTGGTTAAAACAAATTTGGTAGAAATAAAAATAGTAATGTTGTGCATACTAAACTTATTTAAAAATTGAGGATTTAAAATGTTGTATTATGCAGAATGAAAAAATTGAAAAAGGAATTAAAAATGCCGCTGTCGTATTTTTGTTTAAATTTAATTTATGTTTTATGCACAAAAAATAAATACGAACACAATTTGATATCAATTGCCCTTCAAGTCACACTTTATCAGTTTTTGTAGAAATTCCATGCAGTGGTTTCATTTTAAATTGATGTCGTTTCTACATCACAAATGACAAATGTTTAAAAATAATTTTAAATGGAAACAGGAAGAAAATCTATCATAAATTAACATTTCCATGATTTCTAAATTTCGCGCCGACATTTATTTAGGTCATGTCGTAAACTTTATTTATAAAAACACAAATTTATTTTTAACAGCATCAGGACACACACTTTTGCAACAATAATGATAGTAATACATACATACGAGTACATGTATTTACTGGAGTATTATTGCATAACAAATCTGTTGTGACATTCATGCCTTCTAACAATATGATTGACATTGAACATTAGTTATTGTTTATGCGCATTTCATATTCATTGTCACTTGTTGTATAAACTTCTTGTTATGTTTTGGAAAAATAATGAAAACAGTTTAAATTGTTGCGCTGAAATTTTGCAAAAGCGGAAGTTCGACACAAAAATACTTTACACAAAAAACATTAGTGGGATTCAATATATGAGCACCGATGTTTACTATTAAATATCCGCTAGATTTTTAAATCGATGTTGGTTCAGAAATCTTGAATGTGAAATCATAGACAAACCAAGATCTGAAATATTGAACGTGGTTTCTTGTTTAATAAACGCATTTGTTGTAGTGGTTGTTTTGGGATTGGTAGGACTACGAGCAGACAAGAGGGTCCTCCAACACTAATTAGCACCTTAGAAGACCAACGAATTAGTGTGGTAATCCAAAGATATCCCATAACTTTATATCACTACTTCGTCCTCCCCGAGCCCAGGCCGCCATCAACAGTTAGCATTTCGTAAAATGCAGTCGTAAATGCGGTATTGTAATTCCTTTCCAGTGGTCTTCCGCCGGTTCATATTGCTAATCGGCCCTACCTTATGGCTGTCCGAGCGAAGTAACTCGAACAACTCTGTCTGAGGCTTCGCTGATGGCTAGCTATTAACTAAGATAGTCCAATTAAGTTTATAACGTTTACGATCTTTGTTTTCCTTATATTGCGGTCCAAAATAAATTAGTTTGTCTTGAGCTGGAAAATTTTAGATACTTTATTGTTGTTCTGTCACTAAAGTGCTCTTAGACTCGAAGACTTAGAGCTTCACAGCGAGTGTGGCCACTACATATTGTCAAACATGCGCAACTGATCGTATATTGGCTTAACCCAGTATCTATTTTAAAACATATTGACTAAGTACCACCATGATTAAGGTGATTGAAAGAATAAAATAGTTTTCTTGCAGAAGAAGCAGATCTTCTACAGATGGTCTGATGTAACAGAAAATACAACAAATGGATTTAATACAGGTGATTAATTCCTCTAGTTTTATTTAAGGTTTCACATGCAAATCAAAACATGACCTGCTTCTGCTCCTCTGAACAAATCCAACATTTGTTTGTGACAAAAATATTAATGCTCGAGGCAAATAAATATTCTGTTAGAACAGTAAATAGACTATGCAAATTTCTATTATCATTAATCAATGAATCACTGTGATTGAACTCTACGTATACAAAAGGGTGTTTTTGAATGTTTGGAACTTTAATATTAAAACAAGCAGAGATAAATATAATAACTGATATGAAATTTATTTAAATTGAACACCAATTTTCTGTAATTTTTAAACAAATTTTTGGCATATATTTACGCCCTCTTACTGGCTCGACTACCAGTTCTATAGGGGAAGCGAATCACCTTTCTTTCCCTGGCCTGATCCCGAAATTATGCCTTGACAATAGAGGTCTATAGGGATTACTATTACCCCCAATTATAAAATACACATTGCACTATTTTCTATGCGAGTGCAGGCGATTTGTTTATCGACACAGCCACTCAAGGAAAATTGAGCTTCATTTGTAAGCAAAACTGCTTTGTTTCAGTCCTAGCCGAGAGGGCCTTATGCCGGCCAATATTTTTATATGCAATTTATACAAGTTCATCTGTCAGGGGAGATTTTATTAAATTTTAATTATTGTAAAAAATCTTTTATGTTTTATTTTAGAAAAAACACCTGCCACATTTGCACTGAAACTACAAATTTCAGTCTATTTATATGAAAGTTGCATTCTCTCTAGACCACATTGTATTTATTTATGATTTTATGTATTTACTCGATTGATTGTGTACAGAGTATTCGAGTATAAACTGATACCTTTGGATTGCACACAATTCCTTTTTATTTATTTACAATACGGAAATAAAGGATCAAATACACCAACATACTTATACAAATTAGTTAAAATCAAATATTCTGTATAGCGATGAAACTCAGTTACATGTAGATTAAGGGGGCCCAAATTCTTTAAAGAAATTTTAGATTTCAAAGAAATCCAACTCAACTCCAACTTTAAAAAATTGTTTTGGAAGCTAATTTTTAAAGAAGAGTTCTTTCTGATTCTTACATATCTTGTAAAAGGTGTTCGTTTTAGGGGCATTTATGACTTTATGACAAGTCCAATGGATGTCCAATTTTGTGACCATTTTTTCCAGCACTAGGGGCGATATTTTGGCAATCGCCTCCAAAACGTTTACGGCCAATTCCTCGCGTGTCGCATAAGTTAATGACTTCACATAAACCCAAACAAAGTAATCTAAAAATCCTAATTCGAGAAATAACGCGTTCGCAATATGTGTCCTTCGTAAGTCGTTTATTTGATGCTTACGTATGGCAAGTTTTTAGTGAACATCCGTTGCGACTGGACCCCAAATACGTGCTAATCATGGCTCTGTACCGCTCTTGGTTGACGGATCATTTAAAATATTTTATACTGGGTCCGTGATTCCAAACAAAGGCCTTTTTAGTTCCTCTGAAAAATTAAATTTTAAGACATTCGCTCTCATTTGCTGATTGCATGTCTTGTGTAGTGATATATATGCGCTAGTTCACGAACTAAAAACAAAAAGTTCAGAGCGAGTGTCAAAATGCAGATGGCAGATGAAAAAATCGATCGATGAAATGTCACGCGTAACGTGAGACGAGACCAATTTCACATATTTTTATTTTCAATTTGTTGTGCACAAGAAGTCCAAGATTGGTTTAAAAGATATTCAAGAACTGAAATACATGCTTGAACTTTCCGAGGTCCAAATGTACCCTTATTTTTTGAAAGATATCACTGCACTTGTGTGGCGGAAATAGGAATTATTCAATATGGAGGACGCAAGAGAATGGGTACAAGGGAACGGATCACTTAGAAGATTTAGTTATTATGTGCGAAAATGTAAAGGTTAATAGTAAAACGGGTATAGTTATTAAGAATCCGCATGGTAACCTTCCAGATGGTATTATCGGCGAAGTTATTACGTATTGATTGCTTCAAAAGTTGGATATGATTTTAGTTTCTCTTCTTTAAAATTATTTATATTTGCCCCACTTAGTTTATTTTTATTTCTCAAAACAAATTTACACTTCCATTCAGCTGAGACTTGCAAATATAAATTGAAAATTCTGTCCATAATTCCACCAGCATTTGATGCCCGGACTTTATAAATTCAACTTTTTTTGTTCAACTACCGTAACTCAATTCATTCCGAAGCAAAAACGTCCATAAACAATTACTTCAAATGCTGGTGCTGTTTATCGTATCTCTGTTTCTTGTTGGGCATCAGCATAAAGGTACATACATAATTGATATGTATGTATGTGTTTTTATTCTCTCTTCCTAATCTTACTCATATGAACTCGAGGGTATTTATTAGAACTCATTAGACACATTGTTTTTTGTTTACTCCTTCTCGGCTCTTTTCATCATAACAACTGTTAGCGTTTTTAGTCGTCTTGCATACAATTTGAGCACATCTGCAAGAAAACTACACAGGTTTCCTAAAAGCCGACCATATGGGGTGGAGTTGGTTTTACAGTCATTAATTATGAATACGGAATGGAGTTACGAACATATTTTAAGAGTTTTATTTGTAAGTAACAATTTGTTTGTCTACAAAGAGAACTTTAAAAGTTATAAAGTAATTGATTAGTAAGCAGCGAAACCTAATTAGGCTTTAACCCCAACTCCAGTTAGAATGGTTAGATTTGACTAGATGTTAGTTAGTTGCTTTGCGTAATTGAGTAATTGTTCTTATAATTGGTACTGTTGGATTTGAAATAAATGATAATGGGTTTTCGTTTGCAAATGTCTGAAGTCTTATATTCTGGAGTGGAATTCTGGGCATTGTGATAGCAGGTATTTGGTACAAGGAAATCATTTAATCTGTTTTCAATGAATTTTATATTTTAGTGCTAAAATGTGGTTTAGTTGCACTAACTAAACGACTGCTTCAATACCACAATTCTTTTAAAACGAATTTGTGAATCATAATATCATGTATTGAGATCAAAAGAGAAGCCACTTAATTGCAAAATCAAAACTTTTCCACCAGTTTCAATGCGAAAAAGCTTATTTTGTTTGAAATATATTCAACTTCATATGACTATAGATATGTATGGGGTTGTGCGAAAAGCTCCAAGAAATGTCTGACAGCAGAATTGAGGGTGTTTAATTTGCTCATTTTAAATTTCGGAGAATGTCCAAAGTGTATTAAGGACTACTGTCTTCCTTTTGATGTAATTAATGCATTAGCTTCCGATTAAAAATTATGTACATTGCAGTTGAGTTTTTAAAAAAACTTCTTTGCTTTTTAAAAAATTCAGACCAAATTTAAGGCGGCAATAAATTATAAAAATGGTTATAAATTATAAAAATTACATTTACAAAAAGTTATGAATTTAGTATTTGCAATTAAAGTTATTTTGTATTTTTTCCATTTTCATATTATCAGTTACAGTCTGAAGTCGGGCGTTTTCCATTTTATCGCATTCCTATATGCAACATGTCTCTTGGTTACTACACAAAGACGTCATAAATTAAATCTAAATGCTTGTCGAATAAACCCATTTCAATGGACTTTTTATACTTACGAGTTTTATAAGCAGAAACAAGTTACTCAATGGCTTCCTGATGGTTTTGTTTCCAAAAGAACTGTGACACACATCAACACGAGTTTCAATTCCGTCTTCTGCTTCAATCGGTTTCATTTGAAACGTTGAGTCCTTCACAATTAATCGCTCATATTTGCGAACCTACCTTTCTTCAGTTATGTATCGCTAAATCGGGAGTACTTACTTTTAAGGTATTGAAAGACTTCACCATCCTTTCTCATAGCCTTTAAATGTCTCCGCGCTTCATACGGGTCTTCGCAGCCAATTTTTACCTGGTAGACTTTATCTCTAGCACGGCTTTCCCATTCGCACAAAAGGCACAAATGTTTCATCACTATTATGTATATTTAACTTTATCGCGTAATAACTTTATATTTGCAGAGTTTTGTTTTGTTTTTGTTGCATGTGCGGGAACTAATTGCCATTGTGTAATAACTGTGTAACAAATCTGTTTTGGGCGAATCAGTGAAAAGTCGCCATTTCGGAGAGTTTTGAGTTCTCGTGAAAGTCCATCTTTGTTATTACAAAATACTAATTTTAATTCCATCGCAGACTCCTATGTCCGGAATTTGCTGCACAGGAAAGACTAAGAAAAATCGATACCCTGAGCCTCGGGCCTCTTTGCCCATTATAAGGAAGTCAAAGATTTGAATACAACAGTTTAGTTATTATATTGGTAGTAATTAATAAATATAATAATAACTAGGACTAAGATTTGAAAACTTATTATAATTTTCTTTAGGAAGGATTCATAATATATACACTAAAATTCCATTAAAAACGAATTTCAAGAATCTAAAAGAATCATTCCAATAATTAAGATGGCTTGTCCAAAACCCATAAAATAGCAATAAATGACTGCTATGCTAAATGCTTTACAAAACTTTTGTCGAAGTGAAATACTATCAGTTAATTCTGAATAAAATTCAGATTTCTCTATTGATTTCCATAATATATGACTTATATGATTCGTAATTTACCAAGAATTTCGACTATTTATATTTTTCGCTAAAATTGTTCTGTGTTTTTAAAAAGGAAGTATTTTTTAATTTCGTGCATCTTTCTTCGTTTTTTTTAATCGAAATCGAACCAAATGTTCTTGAGTTATGGTAAAATAAACTAATGTAAGCTCCTTTATTAAGGATTTCAAATTTTTTATTTTATTTTCTCAATGTAATTTAATTTTGCAGTTTTTAAGTTTTTTTAAGAATGTTAAAGAAATGTTAAAGAAATAAAAAGTGTAAAAATATGTAAAGAAAATTTATAATTTTTGCGAAATTTGTAGTTCCAAATGAAAAGAGAGGGCTTGAGAGCACAAAGAAAATTTAATGGAATATGTTAACTTTTGTACTAACGTTAATAATATAATAGCGCAAGACTTTATTTTTTTACAAACAAATAACATACAATCATACATTTCCTGAATTATAAAAAATAGTCTGGTTTTAAGTTTTGTTTCGCGGAAAGCTGTGTTTGCCTCTTGGCATTGGACTGTCCTGCAGAGAACGAAGACGATCCGATATAAATCAGCGGCTAACCTGCTGTCACGTAATTTATCCGTGTGCAATGTTTTATTTCAAAGTTCTAAAAGATATTTAGATCAATTAGTCAATTCTTATCTCTAAAATATTACTTATTAATTATTGCCAATGTACAAATAACAAGTTTTTCGTATTCAAATCTTAATAAACCATCTACTACTGGGTAGGGACACCCGTCTCACCAGACTCAATGTGTCTGTTTTTTTTCCAGAAATTGCAATACATCACATGGGGTGGACTACTAGTTTGTTTACCAAAGTTTGAGTTGGGACCTATTAACCAGTGTAGTCTCATACACAAATATTTAATTTTTGTTATATGAGCATATTATACTTAATTTACTCGTACCATAATCCTCTACTTTCTTAGCCAGTCCCTGATAATTAAAATGGTGGAACTATTCAATAAAGTTTGTAGCCCTGGTACGGTTTTCAAGTCGTATTGGGCATTCGTGGGCAATAAAATATTATAAGAGCCTTTCCCCAGCTTTCCCCAGGCTACAATCCGTGTTTTTTGTTGAATCAAAATTTTTTAAATAACTCTCTATAGCGGACTCATGTTTATGCCTAAGATTTTTCCTGAGGTTCTCTAGTATAACGTCCTTCGGAATTTTATGTCTGGAGAAACGTTATTCTGCCATTGTCTTCTAAGCCTTTTCTTCTTCCTGGCATGAATCTGTTTATCAGCTGATGATTGATACGAATTTCTTTTAACTGTTTGTTACCGGTGCTCACCTGGCTGCTACAGTCAAGGTGTTCGTAAAATTCAGAACATTCAGAAGAATGTTCTGAGATAAGTCAGAGTTAACATACATTTTATATTTTAACTGATTCGCGTTTTTAGTTGGCCAAGAATTAAGGGTAGGTGAATGGTCAGAAGATCGCTCACGTCTGATTTTTTTTAACATACCGTCTTGACTAGCCATAAATCTGTTCAGCCAGCGTTCAGGAACTTGGCTCGTAAAAGCTGTTAATGACTTGTTCGTGTGCAAACAATGTTATCCGAACAGTTCTTCCTACTACGCTGTTCTGCCATCAAACAAACAAAATATAAATGGGCAATATAAAAGATATGTATGTTTGAGCACGACTGTAAGCGCCCGTATTTATGTTGAGAACGAGGAAATATTCCAAAATCAATTCTCCACACAAAAGACCACGAACAAATATCTTTTCGTTATTCTCCCGACACTCTTTCTATGTGCGAACAAATTTCTGTCTAGTCAAGACAGTATGCAAAATAGCATTATCGCTAGAATCTAGCAGCTTGTTGAAGTCTCTTGGCCAATAGGTGGGTTTACCTCAATTTACTTTTGACATAATGTAGCAAAGAATCTGGCGATTTGATCGTGTTCAATCTTATGTCTAGGGGGCAATACACAGATGAGACCGCAATTTTAAAATCAGTAAGATTTCTTTTAACGCACTGTAACGGCAGTGTCAGTGTCATATATATAAAACGCTTAATTAGTATTTTAGAGTGAAGTGCGTTTCAGAGACTAAACGTATGTCTATTAATTACTGTGTTAGAGGAAAATGTTTTACTTAGTATTTATGTTGCGATTTTCGATTGAGCTCAAATTGTTCGTGCTGATTATCCTCTCTTAAGACATAAACATATGCAGTTTTTAGCTCCTTAAAATTAAGAAAATAATTCTTTAATGTTTGTACATACGTACAGAGTGGTTTCGTGTGTGATAAGTTACTAAGTTGTGTACTGGCAATATTATTAATTATTTTCGCCTATTTTACATGTTAGAAAATACTACAGCCCCTATAGTTGGCAGCGTGCTTTTTTCCACAGTTGCTGCATTTCTTGGAATCAGTTTTGGAAGTTCAGTGTGCATTGTGTGCCCGAATTCTTAGCAATTCGTGCATTGACGGAGACCATTCTGTTTTAAAAGCTCTTCTGCTGTTAGTATCGTAAGTTGTATTTAAAGTAAGTTGTATTTAAAGTGAACGTTGTTTTTTATGTGAGTATATATGAAATCAATACAATGCAGTGGATGGGGAACTTTACCCTTGTTTAATATATTCTGCACTGACCTTACGTCACACCCTTCTGCTTCTAGTAGGAACAGAACTGTCCAATGCGCTTTATACTCGTAACAACTATCAAACCTTTTGCCCTTTTTTGCTGGTGGGTGTAATAACTTTTCTTTTCAGCGTCAAGTCTACTTGCGATAAGCTGATAATTTCTTGCCGTGTGGGTCTGGATCGTAGTCTTTTGTATCTGTGTTCCCCGTTAAGAGGCGTCGTAGGGGTGGTTAATTAACCAAGTATTTATGCAAACCAATAAAAGATTAACATATTTTTTTTTCAAATTATACTGGTGGTGATTGCGTTTAGCGCTTTTCTTGTGTATATCTTTCTCAAATATATATGCAAATTTTAGCCTATCAATCCGGCGATTGCGGGTTCGATTATCTCTGGAGACTCTGCTGTATTTCCTACAATGTGTTTGATGTTCATAACTATGATCGATAATATAAAATAGAACATAATTAATAACGATTGCAATACTGAATATGGAAAATTATTGCCACTCGTTAATTTTTCGTCTGTATGACAATTGAATCCTTTTTTTGTTGGCAAACTTATCTCTTAACTTTTCACCGAAAGCCGATCTTAAGCCTTACTGGCGACCCTACGAAAAAGGTTCAGCTGAATTAGCTTTATCAGTTCGGCATCCTTAAAACAATTCTGATTATCTAACTCACCATATTTATACCTGAAATATTTTCTAACGAATAAAAGAATATTTAAGCATTGAGTCATTTTTATTCTCGTACAACCAATATAAATACATAACTTACAACATTTTTTTATATTAAATATTTCGCCGAAATTTTCGATTTAATTTAAGGTGTTAAAAAGGACGAAGCAATAAAAATATAAAGTAAAAAATTCCTTCATTTTTAACTAAAAGTTCACTAAACATAAAGGTGAAGGATGTAAAACCACAGATGATCAATTCTCGTATTCCGTTTCTCAAATTTTCTGGGTTGTATAGTTAGTGTTGACTGTGAAGGAAATGCCCTTTGTGTCGTCTCCGTCCAATGGATTGAAGTTTTTTGAATTTTATAAAAATCAGCAAATTAATTTAAGTTTAAAACTAAAAATTTTCTCTCTTAGAAAATAATTTGAACAATTTCAGTCATAAAGAGATACGAGTAGTAAAAATAGAAACAGTTTTTTTATTGTTTACAGATATTTAAGGACATATTTAAAGATATTTCAAATTATCCTAAAATTTTAGAAGAGAAAAAAAGTCAAATATAATAAGAAATAAAATACATACATTGCGTTGCAATAATCTATTTGTCAGGTGCATTAATGTATTTTTGTAATTTTGGCAAAAGTTTCATTATGCGCAATTCCATAAACTTAAGATCGAATGAAACATGTTTACAGTGATGGGCATAAGCTTGTTTCGAAAAGGAGACAATGTAATGATTTTAAAATATACACACACTTAGGGTCTGGATATATAACACAAGCGAGTGGCTCGTCTACACTTTTTGTTGTTGATTTCCATACAAATTTTCTAAATCAGTCGCTTGCTTGAGTTACACAAACAGTCCATTAACCCCGAGAAATTAGTTTAAGAAAATGGTTTGAAACCCTCCCCCACATTTTTAAAATTATTTTTAATATTATTTCCGTAAAAAATCTGGACGACTGATTGCACTATTTGGAGGTACAGTGCACATATATTGTTGGTTGAACCAGAAAGTTCTTGCTGTGTGATGACACAAAATTCTTTTTTTTTCATCTTAAAGTTTAGACATCTGTCACCAATATTTCGTGCATAGTAAGTGGTCGATTTTGCAAAAACATAGTTTTTCAATGCATTCAAAATGGAAATAATTTTTTTCGGGGAAGTTTGCTTTATTGTATTTTTATGGAACTTTATTTTAGTGACTTCAATGCGTCAAAGACTGTGTGATTTTGATATGGGAGATAAAGAAAAGGGTGGTGAAGAGACAACAATTGATTCGTTTGAAAAGAGCAATCCAGAATATTCTACCAGACACTCATTGTAATGTTGCTGTACCAGCATAAAACTATTTGAAAAGCATCGGCTGGAAAGTTTTACCTGTCCCGATTATTAACCCAGACCTTGCCCCGTCTGACTATCATTTGTGGCTTTAATTCGTTCGAAAGGTATACAATATTTTCTTTTTCGTTTCCGAAAGCCAGTCCTCTCAAATAGAGAGAAAGGCGAACCAAAATCACAGCTAACAATATCTAATTCATAAGAAAAAAAACATTGAGCATCTTTTTTTTCAGAACCAAGATTGCAATGAATTTTGACTCTTGTTGAATATCCGGCAGGTATTTTAATTAGATAATTATATCAAAATGTATACAGTCCTTCATAATATTTCATAACACACTGTTCTGCTTTATACCAACGCACATGAACGTATGTAAAATAAATTTGTTGCCAAGCTAAAGGCAACCAACCAAATAGTAGAATGACATGGTGTATGGAATATAAGATTACTGCTTATAAATGTCTGTCCACATAGAATGCACATTCACATTCATTTATAATATTCACGGTTCTGCGACTTACGAATAAAAGTTTTTGGCAAAACTCTTGGAGAAAAGTTCTGCTCTGATTATGGTCTTATACTCGCACATATTTTCTGTAGTTTTTTCAAAGATGGTAGTTTGCGCTTGTATCTGACATCTGTGTTACTTCTAGAATTTAAGTCAGGGTGAGTCTTACACTAAAAACTTATATCGAGTACAACGAGAGAAATACAAAACCTGATTTACGTTGTAAAAATGTGCCTTTATTTCATTTTCCCTTTAGTTTATGTGTCAAAGTTACAAAAACACATATTCTAAATTGAAACCAAACTACAGATCATTACAACGAATCTCGCTGAAGTGTAAAAAATGGAAGAAATATCGAACCAAAATATAAAAACGACAATGAGAAAATAACAGGAAACGGAAATAATGCTACATAACGCATGCGAATACCTGTGAAGGCGACATTCGATGCGAAACAGGTGCACAAATTGTAAGCAGTTTTAATATAATGAATTGAAGGGAAAAAAACATTGAAATAAAATATAGAATAAAAAATTCGTTTTAGTATTTTTGTTTTATTGTTTTGTCGACAACTTTAATAATTAAAAAAAGCGAAGTCGAGCTATTCATATTAAGTCAATGTTGCCGCAATAACGGGCTGCCTTCTGCGTTAGAAAATCTGTAATATCTGACAACATTTGCATATCGAATGCTACGTTCGGTCTTAAATGTTTAACTGCAAAACACATGACGGGACATGAGACTAAACTCCGAGTATAACTTGTGTTTAAAATGACTACACCAGCAATAGTAAGTGATAATAAGATCGATGTTTAAAATGGTTTCCACATTACACAAGTCGTGTATCTTGTTTAGAAACTACCTACTTATAAGCAAATTTTCTCAACCCTATGACAAGTATTATTCGACAGGTACTTGTTTCGAGTGTTCACTAGAGTGGGTCGAACAAAACTTGCACCAGTCACACCCTAAGAAGAAAGAGATTTCAATAACTATTCTAAAACACCCATTGAAATTTTTTCTACGACCATAAATACAGCCTTTTTAACATTTTATTTATTGTGTCCCTAATTTTTGTCTTCTTATAACATAAACCATATCTCTGTTAATAGTTCGAAAACGCACTCGATTTCATCCTCGATATTTCTTCAATTGGACTTCATATTTTAGATACGACTTCTGATATCGCGAATTCTTCCCCACTAAGAATCTTTTCATTAAGAATCATCCAATGCCCGCATACAACAACATAATTCTGGTCTTTATAATAGTCATTTTTTGCTACTCCCAAATTCCTTTTGTTTCATTTCTGGTATTTCGGATACTTCTCTCCTAATATGCAATTTTTTTGAACGACCAGAAGCTTCTCACAAGGTTACAAAAATTAAACTTAAATATTCAAAGTCTGCGCCGACACATTAGAATAGTCGTAAATATGTTCTGTAATTTGTGGAAATCTATAGATATTCCACTTGTGAGTAAAACTTCCAATAGAAAAATTTTACTTAAGGTATATTTTTTCTCATATGTACTTTTGAAATAAGCCCACTGTTAGTAGACAGAGGTTGAAAAAAGTTTAACTTCTGTAACTTTAAGTGATGCCTCTTGACGATTATTGAAATTACACATTAGAAGAGATGGATACGAGATACAAGGACTGATATCAAGTATAGACATTTTAAAAGGTTGTGATTAGCTAGTCTTATTCGATGGCTAGAAAGAAATGGGTTTGCGAGGGAACGATCCGAGATACCAAAAGTTGCATCTAGAATTTGACGCCCGATTGAAAAACTACCCAGGACGAAAGTAAAGCTATTTATAAAGCATTAACGACTATATGGTGTATGTTTTAATCGGACTCAAAATGTTGACAAGGAGAAAGGCAAGATTAACGAACCTTATGTTTTTGCCGTCGGTCTGCAAGCAACCTTAATGGCCGCAAAGTAGCAAGCCAGTAGCATATACTATCGTACAAAGTTAGTGCATAACTTGATTTTTAATAATCTTCAGAATCGAAGAAGTTGCTGATTCATATATAATGAATTTGAGGAGGGATTAAGTATTCTTGATGGAAAAAAATCCTTTCGGAAAATAACATTCCTTAAAAAATCATATTATGTAGCGATGGTTGCACATACTAAAATCGTTATTAGCAATTCTTTGCTAAATGTATTACAGAGACGGACATTTCCAGTATTTAATATACGAGAATGGCTGAAATATACTTTCAGTTAAACTTTAATGAAGAATAGAAAAGTTTACCTGAGCAGATAAATCATAACAAAGAAGTATTGCAGTGGCTGCATGTGCAGCAACTTCACAAAGATCCAAGAAGAATATCAGCAAGGAAATATGAATATGCAAATTGAAAATAATCTTACCCAATGATTATTATCAATTTTATGGTGACTTACCTCATGAGTGATTTATTTTATTATAATCCCTACTGCAACTGTAAATTAAGTTATTTTTTGTTACGTTTTTATTTCCATATTAAACAAAGCTTAAATTGTTACATAAAATAAAATCTGCAATACCAAAGAGGTGAAAGAAAAAAGTCCGCATAAAAAATATTTTGCCGTAATGGTGCTGTTAAAGACCCATTAATTAACTTAACCATGTGTTGCAAGTCAAACAAGAGTAAATACCAAAACTAACCTACATTTACAGATTTCAAATGAAGAACTAAATATTTGAGCATTGTTCTTTTACGACTGAATGTATCGAAATTAAAAGATAAAAAACGGGGTTATTTCACATTCAAAATCTCCAGCTCAAAACATTAGAACGCTGTAAGCCGAAAAAAAACTGGTCGAAAGGGTCTGACGATCACACTAGTCAACACGTATCCCTAGGAAAGTATCTGCATCAAAAGTCAACTGACGCCGCCTAAACGGAAAGGTCGGTGTCAGTCACAGGTGACTGACGTGGCACTCAACGTGTTAATAATGCAAGTTTTGGGAAGAAAAGATAAAATAGTTTCTGCTTAGTTCCTTATATAATTTGACAGATATTTCCGAAAAATAATTTGTTGAATGACGAAAAAAGATGTCGAAATATGTTATTAACAACAACGCTATGCGAGGCACTAGACTTGTGTACTTTGAGCCGATTCTGTTGTCCAAAGAGTCGTTCGATTGTAGTAAAATAATTTTCATATTTATATTTTTAAGATGTCAAAGTGTCTGTTGGTATTTCATTATATAAGTAGCAAGTATCAATTTAAGGCACCTTAGAAACTAAACTCATTAACTTACGCAGACTACTCTTATTTAACTTCAAATCATATGAGAATTGCTTTCATGGCAATAATTGTGTCGCGTGTAAGTGCATCCGTGAGGAGGTGTTTACTTGGGTGAAGAAACTATTCCTCAGTATAGTTTTTATATAATTTACTTTTATTAAGTGCAGATGTTACAAACGTGCTGGTGAAAAGAAAAAAATAACTGAAATGAACAAACGGAAAACGAAAATAAAACAACAAACATCTTAACTTTGGCAATAGTAAGAAGAAGAGGCAGAGAGTAGAAGAAGCTTGGTAGACAACGTGACACAAAAGGTGCGTGAGTGCAAAAAATTTACCTGCAATTACGGCGGTTTTCGTATTAAGTGCCAAGGCTGCTGACACGCGTTCTAGATTCGACACTAGTGGCGAACTACACTCTGAATTATTCAACAACGGGTGACTAGTTTTGTCATGAGAGTTTTTATCGCTGTTGTTGCTACCGCCAGTATTATTAGCGTTGTTGTTGTTGTTATTACTGCTGACATGCTGTTTCGTAATATAACTTGCTGCACTAGTTACTGTAGAATTTAATGTTGCACATACAGCACTGGTGGCGAGTGTTGTATATGTTGCCGTATTATCTTCATTACAATTGTTGTTCCAATTCGAGATGATGGCATCATTGCAGGCAAACGAATCGTAACCACTGTTTACAAGTGTTGGATTTGAATTCTTATTATTGTTGTCGCTGCTGTTGCCTTTGCTATTGCTATGGTTACTATTGTTGATGCTGGTGGTGATGGTGGTGGTGGGCTTCTTTATCTGTTCGTTAAATATATTTGTATTCAAATCGAATAGTCCTGCCACATGAAATGCAACACAAATTTACAACAAGAAAAAGATAAGAAAAAAAGAGCAAACGGAAATGGGAAAAAGTTAAAGGAAAGTTCGTTGAGTCTGTTTTTCTTTCTTCTTAATCTTCATCTTAGTCATCATCAACAACATCTTTATTCACTACAACAAAATTGCGAATGCATTTACAGTGACAATAACTACACAGAAGGAAAAGTTAAAACAATAATTTTTTTTACTTTTACAGTTTTTGACTTCAATAGAGCCAGGGAGTTTATAACAATGGAAATGACACTTTTAACTTCTCTACAAACAATATGAGAACAAGTGCCACAACTACGCTGCCGTAACCACAAAAACACATACAATTCACAAACAGCCAATACACATTCACTGCCACATTCACACTTTGTTTACAAAATAGAAACTTTAAAACTTTTACTTTTCTTCTTTGTTGTTTTCAATTTCAGACAATATTTCCATTTGGTCCATGGAAGTTTTCAGCCAGTGATTACTATTGTTTGTGAAATATTGTGTTGTTTCAAGATAGCGATCCGATGGATGCTTTTTGACAGATGTGCTTAATATATACGAGTATAATCAATAGGCATTCACCGTAAGTATATGGGATTAAATATTTTCAATTGCTTCTAAAATCTGACCACGCGTATCTAATTGTTGCGAAATAAGCAACTGCTCTGGGGAAATATTAAAAATGAAGTCAACATTTTTAACTTTGACTGCTGTAAGTTTACAAATTTAAGTATTATTAATGAAGATCGTTGAAATTTTATTAAGACAACCTATTTCACATTTGTTAAAAATATTATACCTTGAAAGGAAGAAAAACTAATGAGAAAAAGATGCTGAATTTATCAATGACAGTTCGAATATTTTCTTCTTATTAAAAACTCAAAAACACTTGAAAATTTCATATTGCCAAGAGAAATGTAAACACAGACACCGCTAAGTGTTTCTTAATCAACTGAGAAGGAGGACAGAGAGCATCCAATGCAATTCGACGAAAGTACTTGACTACTTAAGTTTTTATCAAATGTTATCTCTTATTTTGATCATTAATCAAAGACAATGCAACTTACTCGTCCTTTTGGCCTTCGCAGATTTTCCCATATTAACTTTTTAACTATAAAAAAGTAACATCAGCAGAGAAGTAAAAACAAACAATTGTACTTTTGTTACTCTTATTTTGCTACTTTCATTTCGAGGAAGATAACAAAAAGTGCCATCAGAAGAAATAATATGTAACTTGAACTGTTCTCCATGTCCGTGTGTTTAACTTCATACAGCTGATACAAAGTGCTTCGTAATTAAAAATGTAATTGAGAGAAATGCACAAACAATTTTATGTTGCAGATAACAGCCAATGGAAGGAAGCAGTTCTTAACAAAATGGATCTTCCCTTATTGCTTATTTGACCAGTTTAAGTTCTTTAGTTTTTTTTTTTGCAGAGTGATTTTAGCCGAATGAAGCGGTGATATGACTTAGTGAAACTAGATTAGAAAGTTACAATTTTAAACAAATATCATAGACTAAATTACTTATTCCAAACCACAACAGCAATTTACTAACTTTTAACTATTCAACAGTCGCAAAATTTGTCGACAATTTTTGTTGTTTGCAGTAACGATTGTGTGATTCGCTAACTACTCGTAAACGATAGTAGACGTCAATCTTTGGTTTATTCAAATTGACATCAAGTGGCATCACTGACAAAAAATATCAAATAAACGAAAAGCACAAAGAAGAGTAGTGAATCGCACTGCAGGTGTGTAAAATTAAAACCAAAAATATTGCTTGCAATGTTAACCCAGCCCATGTACTGACTGTAGATACTTGACAAAGTAAATTATGAAACAAGGTTATCTTTGAAAACTTTACAAAAAGTCAACTCAGAACAAAACATTCCAAAAAATTAGAAGAAATACTAACACCGTGCACGCCTTTAGGTCTTTATTATCAGGACTTAGAAATCTAGATCCCCTGTAGGTTCGTTTGGCCCCAGCTACAACAAGCTTACGAGTTTGTCCTAGAGTAGAAAAGAATCTAAGAAATTGGTCGTGTTCGATCTTATATTTAGGGGAGCAGTAGATGGATATCGCTTTTTCGAAATGACAGAAGTGGCCTTGAAGAAATTTTCTCTAAATTCTGGCAATTATAGCAGTGTATTCACATGCACTCTACTCGGATATTTGGTATCGTAAGTGGAAAACCCATTAACTCTGAAGCTCTTCTTCAAAGAGGAGGACTTTTTAGCAACTAAAAGTTTATTTATTTCCTGTGTAAGCTAGAAAAGATCTGCTTCGTATTTGTATAGGGTGAACCCGTTTGCGTTCCAGAAGCATTGAAATAGTTTCCTGAAGACCCTTCCTAAAAACCTTGACATACGAAAACGTATTGGATATTGGCATCAATAGCTGTGGAGCAAATAAATGGTCGATAGTGATTATATGCAGTTTTTTTTTTTGGTTGCTGCAATTGTTTCATAAGATGAAAGAATTTATAGCCCCTACAATTTACAATATGGGTTTCTTCACACGAATGCATTTCTTAGTATTATGAGCAAAACCGCACACTGCTCGCAACTTGCAGTAAGATTTTGTGTGTCCGTGTTCGTGACAGTCAGTGCTCTGCTTGGGATTCTTACGTTTCAACGGTGATTCTACTGTTATTTTTCTGTTACGGGGATAACGCATATTGTGTATAGGGTAAGCGGACTTTTTTTACTGTTGGTTTCACACTAATGACCCGACATATATAATATTTTCGTTGCTTATCCGTGAAGATCTAAAAATAATATAAGCATTTCTATTGTGTTTGCTGTGTCAGCTCTGGGAGAACTTTTGAAGCTGTATACCTTTATTCTTATGCATAAAGTTCATTTTTATTATTTAACATTCTCCTAAGTAGCTTAGTTAACATGAAGTCAGCTGCTGATAATCTGACAAAAGTGGCCACCGAATGTTAGTGATAATGTAAACGATCCTCTTGAATTTCGGTTGCCATAGATCAAAATGGATATCATGAATATAGACATGAAAAAATTGCTATGCTAAGAGTTGGTTACTTACCTTCCTCTTCGAAAAAGTTTATAAACATTATCATTCCCAAACCAGCATAATGCGCATCGTACGGGCCAATAAACTTCCTATCCATATTATCGAATCTTATTAAGAGATTAACCATGAAGTGCTTAAGTCCATACCTAAACAAGCAAAACAGCATTCCGGACCATCAGTTCGGTGTTCGAAAGAAACATGCAACTGTCGAAGAAGTCTATAGAATCGTTTCCCTTATCAGATCGGATTTTGAGAAGAAGTATTCTTCTTGAGTCTTGTTTATAGACATTTCTTAAACGTTTGACAAAGTTCGGCATGAGGGGTTGCTCATCAAAATAACCTTACCACACAACACTCACAACTTTCTAAATATCTATTGCGAAGGCAGAACATTTATGATAAGATCAAAAAATCAATTCCGCTCTATATAATATACACAGCTAATATTCCAAGAAGGCTGAAGACTCATATGTTAGCGTTTGCAGATGACTCTGTATTTATAAGTGTAAATCAAGATCCAGTGTTAGCATTTCAGTAATTGTAGATACATATTCACCGACTAGAAGACTAGCTCAGCAAAAGGAAAATAAAAGTTAATTTGTCGGCCGCGTGACCTTTACGTTTAGAAGACAAAATTTTCCAGCAACAAAAATAAATGGTATCACTATTCCAATGAGAAATCTATATATCCGTTGAATAGTTGTTTTCGATGTTTGTATGAGATGTTTCAATTCCGGTCTTGTTTACGTCTTTCCGTAGTTGCCTCTACGCCACCAAAAAGCGATTACTTGTCCTGGAACTTCATTTCCCCCAGTTTTTTTCTCCGTTATCCGTTTGCCTGTTTGGCGAATTCAAATCGAAATACAATTAATTAATTGGCTACAGAGCTTATCTAATATTTGAGCTTTCATAATATAACTTAGAGTTGTGGCACTGTGTCTCCGTACCCAAGCCAGTAGTAAGACGGCGAATGAAATGTTTTTTGTGGTTCTTCACTTCTAAATTGTTGTCACAATTAGCAGCTACTCTATAAAACGGAAGCTAACATTGCTGTCGTTACCAACTGAACTTTTGCCTAAGAGTCTTGCCGTTGTTTTTATTACTGTGTTTTTGTTTCTATTGTTGCATTTTCTATTTTTATAATAATTTCTAACAATATTTATTATTTGTTCAAGTGGTTTCGTACAGAAGTAAGTCAACAGTAAAGGAAGCTCTTGTGTTCGTAAATATTCCCTCATTTAGTTTATGATTTCGTTTCTTTTTTCTGGTTTTAATATTTTTTAAGTATTTTCTAAATGTTTTTATAAATTAACAATTGTAAAAACTGAAATGTACATTGTAGTTAAGTAAGTATGAATGGGTATATTGTTATTGTCACCGGTTGTTGCATAATTGTGTTATTGTTGCTTTTCTGTTTAACCAACAATTAAGATTGTGTTGCCATCGTGTTTGTTGCACAGTCCTTATTGCTGTCGGGGAAGTGGTTGTTTGCTCTATGTACTACAACATTCTTTGTTAAATATTTAATTTTAATGTTGCCAAATGACTTCAATCCCATTAAGTTCTTTTATTTTTGTTTAGGTTTCTATTGTTTGTTATTTTTACTGCTCAGAATTTTTATTATTTAATGAAATTTGTGAGAAAATTATTAGGCCAACAGTGATTTCGAAAGGGGACTTGCAACGGAAATGTAAAAGTTTGTTGGTAGTGACTTAAACTTCTATTAGAACTGCAAAGGATTTGGGTTTTAGTTCCGAATATTACCGATTTAATTCAACAAAACGTTTTATGTTTAACCTATTTTTTTTATGAGTGCAGGAGTTTTTAGCAGTTAGTTTGTTTTAATATCTTTAAGTTTAATAGGTAATTTTTTTCAATTTCGGTAAAAGAAAGTGCAGATAAATTAGGAAGCAGCAGTTTTACTGTCCAATTGCATTCGCAAATCGAAAATTAACCACCACTTTTTCAGAGCAATTGCAGAAGAACTTTGACTTGACCGCATGTTATTGTTTAGAAACTATTTATTGTTTCGATATTTGGCATGTACTATATGTCAACAATTAAGTGAATAATTTTTCCAGACTCAAGTTCGTATCTTTCTCCTTCAATTAAGAAAATAGTTCTTTTTTTAATAATACGATAATTTTTTATACTAACATAGTTATTAGACACGAGCAGAATGGTATGAATGCATTTTCTATGCCGTAAAAGTTGTCATAAGCATTCTCTTTGTCTTTCTACTGAGTAGTGTCAATAGCAAACATCTTATACTTAACCCACCTAATGATGAAAATTCTCAACTCAACTTGTATCAAACAATATTACGAAACAAACTGAGGCAAAAACATTTTACCGTCTTTCAAAATCACTTAACCAACTTGGATCCTACTAAGACCACTGATTATAGACTGTGGAAAGCAGTAAAAAATATGAAATGACCTATTGCTTTTGCATCTGCACTAAGCCTTAGGAATCAGACCTGAGCCCAGAGAAAGCAAACGAGTTGGAAAACTGCCTTGACAAGGTTTTCACACCCATATTAAAATCCTCAACAAGTAAAACATCATCAGTTCGGCTTTTGAGCGATAGAGTTAACTATCAACCGAGTTCATAGAATCGTTACCCTTGACATTTCTCAAGCGTTTGTCAAAGTTTAGCTGAAGGATTACTCATCCTTGCCACCACAGCTATTTTACAGGCAAAACGTTTAGGGCAAGATCAAAAGGCCAATTTTCACATCCTAATAAAATATATGCTGGTATACTTCAAGGCGACATAGTAGGGCCGCTGCCCTATATAATATATACAGCTGACATTCAGACAAGACCGAAGATTCGTACTTTAACCTTTCCAGATGACACTGTACTTGTAAGTGAAATTTCCGAACTAGAGGACAGCTAAGCAAATGGAAAGTAAAAGATAACATGTCGAAATGGGGCTCATGTAATCTTTACGCTTAGAAGAAAAAATTTTCCAGCAATATAAATATTAAATTTTCATCATTAGGTAGATTAAATACTTGATGTTTGCTTTAGATCCTAGTGAGTAGGAGGACACACGCATGATGACGTACGCAGCGGCATAGAAAATGCATCTATACCATTTTGCTAGCGTCTATTAAATTTTTTTGTATTAAAAAAAATTTCGTAGTAATAAAAAAAAACTTTTTTTTTGTAATTGAAAGAGAGAAGTAAGATCTTAAGCCTGAATAAATTATTCGCTTAATATATTAAAATATCTTCAGTTCGACAAATTCGTTCAAATAAATAACTGAATGTCAACCTAAAACCAGACAACTTTGACTAGTGAAAGCGAGTTATTATTTTTTTCTTGAAATTATTTCCCACATGTGATAAATATGTTTTCAGAAAAGAAATGATTTTGAAGAGTCTTATGGAAAATCTACAAAAATTTTTTTAACATTCGATTTGAGGTGAATTACTAGTCATAGACGTATTGACATATAAATGTATGTACATGGGGTTATTGAGTGGATTTGCTGCGGACGCATAAAGTAACTACAATCGCATTGTTTCTATGCAGTCCATGTTTAATTTAATCAATTTTTTGAATTAATTTTAATTTCACAATACCTTGCTGCCTTCTTGTTTCATTTCAAATGCAAATTATTTAATTTCAAGCTGACACAATTGTAGAAACTAACGTGGCAACTTTTATTTCTTTTTAAATTGGGTCACTAAAGAAACAACAATCAGTAATTTAAAGCAAATATGATAAATCTGCGTTAAGCTTTAAATCTCTGATAGATTTTCCTTTTATTTCAAGCTTTTTAAAATTATTAGTATAATGTCCTACTTTCTACACACATACTCGCATAAATACACATTCATACACAGGCGTAAATACACATATATTCAAGGATCGAAAAAAATTTAAGTGCAATTTAACTAACAATGGGGCACATTTTTGAAACATTAAATTTTATTTTGTCACAGACACTAAAAGCACTAAAACTATGTGCATCTCTCAGAATTTCCTACTTTACGTTTTCGTTACAGACTGGGGTATTTTTTTTTTTTTATTTTGTCTGGCTGTGTGTGCGTAAATGTGCAGAGCTGAGTCATACATATTTGTTTGACTGATATTGAGTAAAACAAAAAATATAAAAAAAAGACGGGGACAAATAGCAACTACGAAGTAGAATAAAAATGCCATACTTACACTCTGTGCTGCCTGCTAGTGTATGAAGTCCAGTCGATGGTATCACTTGATAGCTGTCCCCTTCGACTCCGGCAGCACTTGTCATATGATAGCCATATCCATTTTGTGTTCCATACAATGTATTCGCAGAAGACTTTTGCTGCTGCTGTTGTTGTTGTTGTTGTTGGTGATGCAAGTGGTCGTCGGTATCCTGGACGGCAGTGAGTGTCAACTCCATAGCGTGAGCGTCAAGTGTTTTACTATCTAAACTGCCCGTGGGATAGTAGGGTGGTGGTGGTGGCTGTTGTTGTCCACTGGTTTGTGCAACTATCGAAGGCCGACCCGAATCTAGGTCGTATTCTTTGGCAGCATTTGTGGCAGATTTCTTTGCAGATATTGCTGAGCGCCTAGAGCGACATAGCAATATGGAAAAGGTGGCAAAGAGCAGGAATGCAACGCTTGCTAAAACAATCCCCACTAAGGCAGATGTTGTTAGACCTGACGTTTTTGGCAGGTATGATTTTCCAACTACAACAAAAAAGAAAAATTATAAAACAATAAACTTAACAAATACTTGTGCGCAGCATATGATATGCTCTCAATTATTTAAATGTTTGTACACGTTTATATGCGCACTTCATTTCATTTGATTGATTTTTTAAACATTCGATTACTGTGCTGAAAGTATTTGTTTCAAGTGGCTGCTATTTAATTAAACCAATTTCTTTTCACCTTCACCATTACAAAGCTCTAAACCAAATGTGGCATTTAACTGCCTCGTGAAAGTTTTAATTTGGATTAGATGTGCTATAAACGAGTAGTAAGCAAATACTTCAACACAATGAAAAATTGCATGAATATTTATTGTTATTTAGGGGCCAAAACACATAGAAACAAGCAAGGAGCAGAAATATGCGCATGTTTACACTAGTGTGCCAAAATATAGTCGCTTGTGGTAATATCTACTTATTTAGATTACTCGCTAATTGCACTCAATTCTAAAAAGAGTAACTAACTGCAAGGAATTCATTTGAAAATGAATATTTATTAGTCAAAATATTTTCACCTTGATGCTCTTGCCCGGTTCAAGGGAGTGCCTTTGTAGCTTTTTGTGCTTTAAATATTATCAAGCTTTTTTAACATGAATTGATAATTGACGTGATATTGCTAAGGTTTAGAAAAGCCTTTTTATTTAGAGTTTATTTTGATCTTGGCACTGGTTACACATGTCCTTACGATATTGCACTTTTGGAAGATACGATGGGTGCGAATTGGGACTTTCGATCCAACTGATCATTCAAATTGTATTTATATTTCGATTGAAACCGAATGCAGTAATGTAGCCACTGGTTTTGTCACATGATTTCATTTTGAGAACTGTAAATATAACAGGGAAGCGCAAGAACTCACAAAGCTTGTGTCAAATGGCAATTTTGATAGGATTGAAAATAAAATGCGTATGTTGACCTAAAGAGCTTTTGTGTGTCTTAAAACTTTTGCATCTTAATAATATAAGTTCCTTTAATACCTTTAAATTAAATTAAACAAACTTGATACTTGTTACTGGTCCAAATCAGAAGCTTGTTATCGATTAAAAAAACAAAATGTTATCTATCAATATCGTTTTGTATTCCATTGTTGCTGCTTTCGAAAAAAAAAATCTAACGACAAACAAGACAAATGATAACATCCATCAAAGTCAATGGTAAGAGACACAAATTCTTCGATTATACAACATGTTTCTTTCAGTTGCTGTTTATGTTTGTAATCCCTACTACTATTAGTTTGCATTGCAGTCAACTACGCGTAGGCTACTTACTTTCGGCATTTGTGTATTCCCCGCAATGATCGTGGTTAGAGCGCAAGCACAATTTGACACGCACTGATGGAGCCTGCTTATTTTCCGCCAATGCTAATGTTATGTCCTCAGCATGATTCATCGACCGTCCGCCTGTCATACTATAGTGCGTTCTTTGTGCAATATGATTAATTGTTGTTTCTTTGTATGTGGCTTCGTTGCCGGATGGCAATGTAACTGTATCGACAATTTCCCATGTGGCTGCTGGCGATGCACGGTTGACTAGTGATTCGACAATTGCAATTAGTGAAAGACAAGTTCCATGCAAATTGATGCCAACAGCATGCGAATTTGGATCATACGTAACATGCAGAGGAGTTGGTATTTTGTCAACCTTTGTTATGGCCACTACTTCATTAGAGTAGCCGGAGCTGCCTTTGGCATTGAGAGCATAGATTTTAAGCATATATGATTGATATTGATCTAGAGGTGCAACTTTGCAGGGATTATCACGAAAGCAATCAAACTCTTGCCATTCAGGAGAACTCATGCTGTTGCTGGGGGCATAGGCATGCACCGCGCCACAATCTGATAGCGCTGGTTCACGAGGTGTGGGTACTCTGCGATATGTAACCAGGAATTTGGTGCTTAACATTCCCCCATTAAATCCTGGTATCCAACTGAGTATAACGAAATTGTGTGCAGTTTCCAATACCTTTAAATTTGTAGGTCTCTCAGCGGGTCCTTTAGGCTGCAGACGTATCTGGGTGCGTATGGTGTCAAGCGAATTAACTGCACGACAGGCGTAATCACCATAATCGGAGTGCGAAAGATGATTTATCCTCAATATCGAAGTGTAGATATCGTTGTTGTCCACTCTTGTGCTAATCTCATAATGGCCATCAGAAGACATTGTAAGCGGGGAAGGATTATTGCCGAATTGCCATTGGAATTCAGGTTTTGGATAAGCCTGTACCTTGCAAGTGACTTCCGCTGATTCACGCACATCATATGCCACTTTGTTGTATTGATGCAAAACTATGGGCTCATGTTCAATGCGCAAATGCATGCTGGAGTTGGCCGAGTTTACCTCATTTTCATACAGACAAGTGTACACACCACGATCTGATGGTACCAACTGATTGCCATTTGGACGGCCCTTTCCTCTAAACTTGAGTATGCTCTGTACGGTAACCACACCATTGGCCGTTTCGGTAGGAGTAGTGCGTATATCATACATTTTGCGACCTGGCAATACTTCAGTGCCATCCTTTATCCATCTAATAATGGGCGCGGGTTTGGCTTTAGCACTGCATGTTACTGCGTAATCTACATCACCTACACGGCGAGTCATGTGCTGTTGCAATTTGGCAAAAAATTGAGGAGGCTGATGCACTTCAAGTGTTATGGTGGCCATTTTGCCAATCCCCAGTTCGTTGACAGCATGACAGTGATATTTTCCCTCACTTCCCAAATGGGCCTTTGGTATCGAGAACTGAGGTCCTTGGGCTAAAATTTTCTGGGTATTGCTAAACTCTCCATCCATGTCACGAAACCAACGGTACTGCGGCACCGGCCAACCAGGAGGACTAGCTGAGCAACTAAGTGTTACGCCATTGCCCACATGTACTACGGGCTTATTAGGTGTAATGTAGGCTTGGCCTGGCCGATGGCGTACCAAAAGTGCTACTGTGGAATTTCCCACACCTTCTGTTCTCTTGGTACCAGAGGGTTGCATTAAGTTGACAGCTCGACAAATGTAGTTCCCTGCATGTTCTGCTCTTACTGACACCAAGGTCAAAAGTTCTCCCATGAAGCGAAAATCGGAGGCTCCTTCTTTTAGCCATTCTATAGTTATGGGTGGAGGATTGGCTGTTACGTTACAACGTACTAACACCGTTTCGCCTTCCTCTGCTTCGTGTGTCTTTGTTTCAATTATCACAACTGGCGGGTATAGAACATCTAGAACGAGATCTTTTGCTCCAGTTTTGCCCAGACCATTATCTGCGGTACATGTGTATTTGCCAGCATGATGACGATTAACACGATATATTGTGTGTGTAGGTGTTGTGCTGACGTACTGGCCATTTCGGGTCCAACGGACATTTGACACCATGGGTTTGGCATCAACCCGACAATCTAATTTGGCTGCATGATCACGTTCGACTCGCAGGGGATTTTGAGGCCCAACTTCTACGCGTGGATAATCTAAAAGAAAGAGACGGACGAACATTTAATTAGCGAATAATACTTTGAAAACAAAATTATCTTTAAATTTTAAGTAAAATGCAGCTCTATGAATTATTTAATTTTCAAACTAGAATTATATTTTTCATAGAAGAGTTTTTGATATTTTATTCTTTTTTATATTAAAATATAATTTAAATTGTTTTTAGCTAAAAATTTAGGCCATAAGACGTTTAAGATTTTCTAAAATGTTGGGCAAAGGTTTCCTGATGAGCTGGCCTAAAGAACTAGGGAAATGTGCGTATAGACTAGCTTATCCACCCTCGACAATAAATTGCATTATTTTATTATAAAACGAGTTGGGATTTAAAAATTATCTAAAATTAATTTATTTTATAATTTCATAATATTTTCCACTGTTCGAGACAGGCACAAATGAAAGTTTCAAATTTGTATTTCTTATTTCCGTTTCCGCAACTTCATCTCCTGGACCACAGGTGATGAAAAAGTTTGACTAATTAACAAAGCATAAGTACATCTACGTGCGTGTGAGTGTTTAGAAAAAGTTTATATTTTCATAGATCATCATCAACGAGAAAACATGTTGATATGAGGACCATATGAATGCTCATGGGTTCTTACTCACGTATTTAGACTATGCGCACAAATAAACGTAAAACTTTTAATAAACTCAAGTCGCCGCAGGGCTAAAAAGCAAAAGGAAAAAGAGCAAAAACGTTAGATGAGTATTTACAAATCCATACGAGCACTAAAGTTGTTTAAGCGCTTGAATGTGGAATGATCACGAAGATGTTCCCACTGTTAAATTATAATTTTTAAATAACATTTGCTTTTTATCAGCTGGCGGGTAAACGCCCTGGTGCATTAAGGGCCAATATTCAGGTGTTTTTGGTGGAGATCATCAAATTCATGAGACGACTTCTCAAGCTTCATTCATTATTCATGTAATTCGATTGGTAATTCCCGTATGTCCAAACTATTACGCGAAAAGAAAGCTTTCCTACTCAATAGCATGAGCGTTCAATGTGTGTGTGTAAATTAGTTTAAATAAGTAAACAAGAGAAGGGTTTGGGTAATTTCCACCTAACATCTCGCAGCTCATTGTGGCTGTCTTTACGAGGAGGAAGTGAGATTGGTGCTCATATTTAATTATATTAATGTGTCTGATCACAGAGTCGCAGGACAACGCCTTAAGTACCTCTATGTAACTAAAATTGCTGATAGCTGTGTATGTCCATGTAAGGAAACACAATATGTGCGATTAAAGGTGAAACATGAAAAATAAATTCTTTTTGAACACAGTCTGTTAACATAATTTGTGAAAAATAGGTAATTTCGATTAGTTAACGGAACAAAAAAAACTACTTTTTTTCTCTAGCCCGCGTATCTAATATTTTGTGCAAACTACCTGTAGTCGTCACTCATTCTACACTGTGAGGACAGCTGCAATGACAACAGACACCACAGCTGGCAATGAACGATAACAACTACCATAACTTAAGTGTCTGTTATTTGGGTAAGACCAGCAATTGGACAACGTTAGTTAATTAGATAAACAGAAAATTTCCAACATTATGCCACCAGGTAAATGGGAGTTTAACTGTTTGACCGCAGTGACATATTAGCGATTACGTCCACACAAACATACTGTTATTCGCAGATGCCTGTTGTGTTTACCTTTAAAATAAGTTGTTACGAGTAATGTTGGATATAAATGTATTGGTAGTAAAGCGTAAAATCTGTGTGACTTTGAACATTCCCTACAACACATAGTGATATCTCCTTTTAGTAGCGCGTCGACTACTAAGCATTCTGACTTTAGACGCCTGGGTACGTATCGCAGCAGCTGCAATCAATAAATTAATTTTTCTGACTAGTACTAGCTTCTGTTTATACTAGTATATATCGCCCCGCACTGCTTCGTGGATATAAAATGCACTGAATCGTCGCGTCGGCGAAGTAAAATAAATATTAAAATTGCTAAACGCGCTTGAAGTAATGCGCCTTCATCACACCAGACGCGCTGCAACACCGTTCTAAAAATAAACGAACGCGTAATTGCACAGCTGTAAACACTGAAGCTTTTCTATCCCTCTACGTCACTATCAGCTTTCGCTAATCTATCCCTTTCGAAAGAAAGTAGCACAATTATTCAAAAAATAATTAGTAGGAAACTACCTCCATTTTAAATCGTATCTACCTCGATGACAAATTTTGCATCACTGGTAGCGGCGTACAAACCAAATTAGGATTATTAAATTGTAATTGGAAATTTAAACAGTTTCTAAAAGCCACGATTAATTTACTAGAAGAATATAACTGCAAGTCTACAAGTTTGGAATTTCTAATAATACAAAGGGCGTGATCTAACTCTCCGATCTTTTGGGCCTTAGATCATTTATATAACCAATGTCGGTATGAAGATCCAAATAAAGATTAGTATTGAGGCCGGAGAAGCCCGCCGGATATCATCTAAACACAAAAGTTCAAAGTCAAAAGCACGTGTTATATCCCCAATTGATATAGTACATCCATAAGGACTGTGTATAGTTATTTCGGCCAATCACATAAATTACACAAACGATAACTTAGCTGATTTTAGTGGCAAATACCCATGCAGAAAACTAGGATTTCTCGGGCATGTGAAAAATCTAAGCAAAATAATAAACTCCTCTAGACAAATGTGTGGACGAATATTTATCACCTAAAATGCCAGATTAGGATTAAAAATATAATTTGTCCATATTTTTGGATTTTGCTTTACAACAAACAACCGCAAGCATTAAAAATAAGGAAATGTTGCTACTATAAGTCGAAAAGGATCTAAATTAAAACGGATATAAATATCAATTCGATGAGTTACATATGTTGAAGTGAAGCTTACGATTTCAGTTTGCCATGCAAATAAACTAGGTTTATTTTAGAAGCGGTATGTGGTGCATAAATATTTATAATTATATCCACCTGGAGTATCAGAGTATAACTTTATCCTTTTAGGGCCAAGTTGTTGTGTACCCAGGTGGAGCTCCAGTTGTAAAACTCAAAAAATCGAAAAATTATTACTTTTAATTTTCGGAGTAGTATGAATAGTATCTTATTTCAACAATCCCATCCATACATTCGCCAGTTTTTGCCAGCATTAGTCTTCAATACCCAAAGATTTCACAAAAAAAAATTTTCAATTAAAAGAAGCCAATGTCGATGACACATTTAACAGAAAACAATTAGTATCACTTAAAGTTTCGAGTTTGTCTGACATTTTATTACATTTTTAATTTCTTTTTATATTTCACATTTTGACAGTCTATTAAAGTACGTTTCATTGCTTCATTTAATTATTCCTTAAACGTTGTTTTGTTGCTTCCTCAGCTTTATTATTTTACAACTCGCTCCTATAATTTGGAAAAGCATTTGCTAAACTGATGTGTAATAAACGATTTTAAATGCACTTCGAGTATTAGGTTCTTGTAGTAGTGACCCATTTCATTCACCTTAAGTTGAAATGGCCCTAAAACCATCATTTGCTGCCTGGCTATTAACTGTGTTAGCCCAAAGTTCTCTTAATTCATTTTTACTTAAGGTTTATTGGAAACTCTTTAACTTTAATTATGCCCCTTGTACTAAAGATATAAACTAGCGGTGCTTACAGAAATGGGGTAATAACAAAATTACTGAGTGCTACTAGTATGTAGACCCAAATGTGTGTGCAAGTGTTTGAGTAGCAGGAATTAACAATAACCATCTATTTAGTTTTATGTTGTTGGTATGTGTGTGTGTTAGTAATTTTTTTCCTTTCGGCGAGTTGGAAAAGTAGCCCTCACTAAAATTTAACTGGGTTGTAACGTAACGACATTTAGTTTTAGTTTGAAATTTAGTTGTAAATAGTTTGGCTTCGTTAAATTCACATTATCCTGACCAAATTGTCAGAATGTTGGGGTCATTCCGTCAACCCATACTTTAGTTAACTGCCCAATTTACATTGAATGACAGGATGAATGACCAAAACCTTTTCAAGCAGAAGAAGGAAAATCTCACATAAACTTAAAATTGGCTTTATTTATTGACAGCCCAATAGGGGAGAGCAAGCGTAAATGTTTCTAATAATTGCATTAATTTGATTTTCGTTTAAGTTGGGGCGATTTAAATTGAAGTTAAAGGCATGAATTTTTAAGGCAGAAGGCAACGGCGGGTGTGGGCACAGTGTAGAACGAATTAAAATTGGTGAATTTTGTGATACGTGACGTTAGATATTTCCTGCTCAATGACCATGTAGAGTCTGGCGCATTTATTGGCACCTACTCGAACTCCTCTTGTATTGCATCCATTACTCTAATCGTGTTGATTTTCATGTGTATGCGCGTGTGAATTAACAACCATTAACATTAGTGGGGTACACTTTCTTGTGGTTAAAATATTATTCCTTAAAGTCAAATTTACATTTGTCACTAAAACCACCGATAAACCGAGATGAGAAATGACATTTATACATCTTATGTATCGCACATGTCAAGGTTTGGCAAAACAATTTCCTTAAGGTCTTTAGTTGTGTCATTTAGTTTACCTTCGTTAAATTTAATAAACTTGCATGTACTGCTCTCTAATTTGCCAAATGGCAACTTATTTATCTGATTACTGTTTCTACCCAATAATTTACTTGCAATTACTCTAAGAAAATATTGATTTTTTGTTGCCTTTTGTTGATATGATATTTTAACATACTAATTACAACGATAGTCGTTTAAATATTCTAAACACGCAATATAATATTACTTGTACATATCAAGCGTTAAAATTTACAACCATTACACAGATTAAACTGTAGTCTGAAAAGTGTCTGCAAAACTAATTTAGAACAAATATGTAAAATAATTTTTGGAAATAACTCTAAGTAGGTAACAACAATGCTCTGAAATAGCCTAGTCTACGGAAAGATTTTTTTATTGTTTATTTTACTATGTAGTGAATTTTTAATTAATTTTGTATGCCTTTCTGTTTAACCGAGCAGCAAGTGTGTTAAAATATCGTTATACCCAGTGTTTAAATTGTCAGCTGCAAATTTGAAATACCACTGAAAAAATATTGTACAATACTATAACTTCAACAAGTTATATTAACAATGACTTTGCTGTTACGGTACGGTTTCAAATAAATTTACTCTGGCAATGGCAAAATCAAAACTATATGCTGTCACAAACCAGCTCATCTTTATCGTTAATTTACTTATTTCTATGCTCGTACTTCTGGAGATATGACAGAAAATAGCACCAGCATAAATAAGACTACAATCACATTATCAGCATACTGAAATTGTACGGCAACGGTGCTACGCACAAACAGGAAAGCAAGGAATGTGACATCAAACGTATGCTATAGCTGTGATATTTTCTTTTCGAACAGAACACAAACAGCAAATGTAATATTACAATACAATTTGCTATTTCTGCTGCTGCCCAGAAATAAATCTTAATTTTTTTTATTATGTTTTAAATACTGTTAAAGCACGAATGCAGCAGAGAAAATTTAACTGATTGCTGTGATATTTGTTCTGTTACTATTTTCAATGCAAGTTTCATAGCAGCAGTAATAGCTGTTTTAATGTAGCATTTTTTTAAACCTGACTTATACCCCTCTAACATAGACTTTTTCAAACATTCGTATCATTTTTTAATTAAATTATTTAAATTTTCGAAAAGTAATAAATGCTTATAAATCACAGCCAATTTTGTAAATTAACACCAAGAAAGATGTCATTTTCTCAGATTTGGCTTCAACAATTTGGAAATATCCAGTAGATAAATGCCTTCTGGTTTATTCATGGATGGTTTGCGATGTTTGTGTAGAATAGTAGATACCCGGTAGAATAGGACACTATAAATTTACTGAATCTAGAACTTTGAGGGCTCCCTTCGAAATGCGAACACTGTCTAAGTGAAGCATTTACAAGTCGGGATGCCACGATATATAGTTTCTGTTTTGTGCAGATTTTGGGTTTTGGGAATTGATTCGTACTTATTCGAAACTGCGTTTGTTAAGTCGAGTTTAAACCGTAAATAGCTATCGCTCTTCACTAATTAATTAGGCTAAATTTTTTTTAAATTAAATTATTTTATAGATAAGTAAATAGTTGTATTAAATTATTATCTGCGGTTTAAAAATTCATCCACAGAAATTAAATACTTTAAATGAAACGCACAACAATTTGACAAATTCACATTTTGAGTTTTAATATTCACTGCAGGTGAAAGTTTTAAAATAGACCGCGGTATTCTTTCTCTGAGGACGCAGACGCATTTACGAATATTTGTTAATTTAACAAATTTAAATAAAAAACAATTTTTTTGTTCTTTTTAATTTCACTACACCGCGCTCTGGTAAAAATTAATATCACTTTTTTAACGGGTAACATCAGTAAAAACACACTTGTATTTCTGTTTATATACAGCATATGGTTGCAAGTATGTTATAAAATATGCTGTTACCAAAGATATAGAACGTTAGCACAACAATAAATGTTAAAATTAAAACGTGCAATTCGTTTGTGTCACACACCTACAATCTCACAAACTGACACTATACACTTTACAAACACATTATAACCCAATTGGCCATCCTTTTAAGACATCCTCAACAACGGATGCAAGATAATAAAGTATATGTGAGGGATATTATAATAACGACAATGTACCACACAAAGAAACAACATGAATGTGACATAGTCAGTTCAACCATATTCTGTTCTTTACAACAACAAATTGTTACGGCAAACATATAGTTACGATAAGCAAAAATAAGCGATAATAACTAAATAATTTTAATTTATAAAAATAGCAACATGGTTAAGTTGTACCATAATATGTTTACTAAAATTGTAACCACAAACATAGTATTTCAACTAGTAGCACGTTAAAATGCCATGTAGTTTTTACAACAATTATAGCATTTACAACAGTTTTGTTAACTGGAGGAGCACAGATACACAAAAACATTTGTACACACAGACAGAAATTAAATTTCACAATTTGTTTAAATGTAATAAAATTTCAACAAATCTGACTCGTATGTTTTTTACGGTATCAAATGATACAAACGTAAAACTCACGTAAACTCATGCCTTCGCAGACACACGCGCGTACAGGCACTTGCATCAAAAAACATCACCTTTTTATGGTGTTGGAAAAAAATACCGAAAAAAGTGAAATTATATAAAAATGTATAAAAACATTAACTTTAAAATACGTGTGTTATTCTTTTGGATGAAGCAAAATAAAAACCAGTAACATTGCGGAGCATCGCTATATTGTGGCTTCAACAAGCACAACAGTAAAAAATCATTGTTAACAAAACAATAGTTACACCAACACACTCAACAGCGTAACATAAATCCTGGTTGCAATTTTAAAGGACTCGTGTAAGAGATCTAAGCCATTGGATTTACGTCAATAGTTCAATTATTTTTTTATAAATTTATAACTAAATCTGTGGTAGAAAATCACAGCATGTGCCTATTTTTAATTTAACGTTTTTTTTTTTATTAAGTTTAAAGTTTGTTAAATAATTTTCAGTTCATTTTTCTTATCAATTTTTGTGGTATTTAAAATTTTATCACATTTTCTTTTAAAACAGACAATATTTCTAATATTTTTTGCTAAACGAAATATTTTATATTTTCAGTAGGGTATTTAATTTACTGAAATGAGCGTCCTTTTCCGATTTTGGATCTTGTGTACTACATGTGTCCAGAAAAGAACGATAAAAAATAATTTTAAATAAAACAATAACAGCGTTATATATCAAGTTGAGTTTTGAAGCTACACATTTGCCATTATGCAGGGAATAGCATATCAATTAAACGTCAGCCTCCGCTTTGCTGCCGGTGTTTCAAGATATTTTTTTGGCAGAAATTTGGATATCCGGTTAAAATTTTTAGTGCCCAATAAGCGAAGACACTCTTGCGTTAGTGAAATCTTATACGAATTCAGGCCAGAATCCAACCACAAAATAAGCTGGGTTGAAGCTCTGGCGATCACCAGTTTAGCTGATTTAGAATGTTTTATAAAGAATTTGCTGAACTTGAAGTGATATTTTACTAATATCTCACATTTAACATATTTTCTGTTCGTGTTCAAAGATTTAATATTCTTTATGGGGCCTCGAAGTTCTCACTTAGTTAAAAGTAGTTCCTACATGGAATCTAAGATTAATTGAAACATGTTCTGCTTCCATCCCATCTTATTATACACTCTCTTGATTTTTTTTGTTGACAGCTAAAATATTACTCCCGTCCAGAAAATCGTTTTCTTAAGCTTACAAAACTATCAACAACTAAAAATAAAGTTGTTTCAGCAGGATCTTGACTTTCCTTTTCCAGAAAAACATGAAAAAATCAAATTTTTAGAACGATTTAACTAATTTTAATTAAAAATAAATTATTTTATAATTTAATAACAAGAACAATTAATATTAAGTTTATTGATAACCTATAGTGTGTGCTACGTCGCCTATTAAGAAGATCTTCAAATATGCCGCGCTTTATTGAATCAAAAAGTGACTTTCACTATATATATAGTTTAGTCGAATTGCCTTTCCCTGTCATAAAGCCTGTGAGAATGTCCACCACAAACATTTTCCGTTATGTTTAAATTGGAAGAATGTGGTGGCCAATTAAGAAGGCGACCATTTTGATGCCAAAAGAATTCTTTTACCATTCTGGCATAATGTATTGGAGCATTATCTTGTTACAGAATTCGTGCAATTGATCCAAAAATATCATTTACTATAGGGAAAACTGTTTCGGTCATTTTTTTAATATTGCGGAAAGGGCCAAAATTTATGTTATTCCTTCGCAAGGTTATTGCGAAAATTTGTGAGGAGTCCAAAAAATATGCTCGGATACTTAAAACATATTGAGAATAATTGTTAGAATTACACAGGAAGGATTTGAACTGCTTGAACTCCAACAAAAAATAGAAAATCTTCCGAATTCTGAAATTTTATTGGACTATCTCTCTGCTCTTTAAGTACTAAAAATAAGGTCTCAAGTTGATATCCAGGCAAGTATCTCTGTGGTCATTCTGTAGTCTCTCCGAAATATCAGAGGTGAGACTGCGGGGAATCAGTTCCTTCATTAGGAGCAGTTGCTCGTTTAGCGATGACTCCATACCGGAACAGACGTAGTGACTATTCTTCAATTCCCTTGAATTTCTTCACGCTCTTAGACTTTTCTATTTAGGCATTTCTATCACTTCAAGTAACACAGAGGGACCGAATTTGCGACCCACGTGGGCCTGCGGTACAGGCGGCCTGATTACCTAACCTAAGTATCTCTGTGAATATCTGAAACGCAAAAAAACTGAAGAAAAAACCGCCGCTGAATAATTTATGTATCAAGTTAGAGATAATATGACATCGGACATTTAATTATGAATGGTGTTCTGTGGATTTTATTGACGAAAAAATGAGGACGACCCAGATGGCTACAATTAATATTTTCACGATACGAGAAAAATTGAGAATTTCAAAGTGCAAAACTTGCTAAAGAAGCTTCCTAAAGTAAATAATATTTTTAGATCAATTTCACGGATTCTGTAGCAAAAAAGAGGTGCCTATAACATTTACCTGGCATCCGCAACCACAAATCCCGACGCAATACAAAGCAATAACACAGTAATTACTTCATCTACCAATCCGTACAAAATAACCGACCTACGAGCTTTACCTGCTACCTGTTCACACCTTACAGATTCCTACTACTACTAGCTCACATGACAAATGGATACCTGATAAACAATAAAACACTTAGTCTAAAACAGAAATTTAAGTGGTTCTAATCATCAGATCGAAAGTGTATACCGACTATTTAGGCAGGCATGATTAAGGCACGCTTTAACATTCACAGTATACAATATCTATGTATGTATGTGTGCCAAGAATATTTATTTTTATATCGACACTAATGAACGTAAAGTGTAAAGTACCGAAGGGAATGGCAAATTTTCATTCCTTCCATTTGTGGTAAAAGGGTAGATAACTATTTCATTTTATATGAAAACACAACGAATTCGTACGTGTGTGGTAGCGTTACTATTTCACATAATTTTCACCAGATGTCGAGTGGTGGTGATCGTGGATACGTGTATGATGTTCTATTTTTAATTTATTTATTACTTCATAAAAAAACATACCACACAGCCAAAAAACAAAATTGCTGCACATATGAGGGAACATAAGTATGAAAAAATAAAAAATAGCAACGCGCTGCTTTAGTCAAGGCGAACGAATAAATTTGGAATAATTTTATGCCCGCAACTATTATTTTTATCTGTCAATGTAAACAAAATACATTTGTACGTATCTTAGTATCAGTTTTATTTACCTGAAATACAACATAATATATCTTGTGGCGCACAGTGTTTCGCTTCCATGAAAACACTACACAAAAATAAAAGGACTTATGATATATGTCATAAAGTTTTAAGTTGTGGTAGATAAGAAAAGCTTGAAATATGTCAGTGCAGGGACTTAGATACTTCCCGTATATAGCGAAATGAAATTTTAGAGGAATGTTTAAGTACTTTTAGCAGCGAAGTAGGGACATTTGGACTTGTGTTATACTAAAAATGCTTTAAAACTCATACGCTTACATGTTTCATTCAAAATAAGCAACTCGAAATGAGATTAAGAGTATAAATAGTTCCCTTGGGGTATAACGTTTGCATGGCTTTCAGTCTCGTAATTGGAGTTTTAATTTCGTCGTCTGCTTCTAGCATTTTTCCTTTTTAAAACTTGTAGCCTCGAAAAAATTTTTTTATGTTTCAGTTTCTTAATTGCTGCATTAATCTGGTAGCAAATCAAGTTTGTTAAAGTGTTGTATATCTTTGATAACCTCTTTACAAATTATTGTTAAACTCAAAAGCATATCAAATTTTTTTAAACTTAAATACAAAAGTATTTTTAGCATCGCTTTTTGGATAAATTAACAAGGAAAGTTCTATTTTTTTGCTCATTTGATTATCGTCCATAAGCCCAGTAATACACGGTTTATGCGATCTTTTAGTGAGTCATAAAGTGACTTCAAATAGTCCAACGATATTTCCTTCCAGCGCTCTTTAATGACCTGAATAAGTTAATATTTGTCATTGCATTGTCTTCCTTCCTCATATACCTTCCTTGTAGACATTTTCAATTATGTTTAGATCGGGATAATTACGCAGTCAACAACGAAGACATAGTTTTCGCTTGAAATAAATTATTTTACAAATCGGGCTGTATGTATAGCAGCATGATCTTCTTGTAGAATCCGTGGAATCAGTCAACAAATTTCCTTTAGTTCTGTAAAAGGCGAATTAAGTAGAGTTTTATAGGATTCACAGTTACCCTATCGCTTAGAAATTGTAATTGTATTGTTTGATGTTTCGTTACAGCACCCACAACAAAATACTGCTCTCTCTGTCTTCTGAGAAACAACTCTTCTTTTCTCGAATCTTTGAAATATAAGTTATATCCATCTGTTCCATCTAGGCTGATATACTTTTCATCAGTAAAACCTTTAACTTCTAACCATTAAAGTGCCTCTTTTCCTGTGCACTCCACCCTGGCAAATTGCAATCGATTTTGTTTGCGTCTCTCATTTAATGCGACTTTTTGTTCTAATTTTGCTACTTCAAGGGTTCGTTCACTGCTTACGATAGTGAACTGTTGAAATACCTGCTTGTACGAAAGCTTAATTTTTGATACCGAAAGTATTGAGTTCGACGGAATTATTCGAACTTGTCCCATCTCTGCCGGATTTAAACAAACCTGTTGCAACTCTTCCTTTATAGTTTTATCCATACATTTGTTTTTCCTTCATGTACCTGGGCACAGTTTTGTGGTTTCATCCAATTTTGCCGCCGATGTCACGGCAGACATAAAATAACGACATATGTATATAATTTAGGCTTACTATTTGCAAAAAAGCTTTAAAATACAAAGTGGGTCTATAAATTAATGAACAAAAAAATTAAAGTTTCTTTGATATGCTTTTGAGATTAATTAAATAGTAAAACTTTACTTTTAGCCATAAAAAATATATGGCCTGCTATTCAGCAGATATGTGGGTCTAACCAATTTGAAAAGCCCAGGTATCTTACGACGCTTTTACAATTGATGATCGATTCAAAAACTCTTGAGATACGTACAAAAGATATGGTTGTTGTAATTCTTTGTGTGTGTTTTAAGCAAAGGTGTTGGTTTTTTTAAGCAGAATATTTAACGACAAAAGGACAGCAATATCGCATAAAAAGTTTTGTTTGCAAAAACAACATATTTATTGATTTGTAATTCGGTAAGGCGCTTTCTTAATTGTTTCTGCTCACAAAATATTTATGTACTTCGTACTTTGTAACCAACGGTGGCAGCATTAAATTTTTTGTTTATAACAAAATGCGGCTGTAAGGACGAGTGTAAGTCTCTTAAATCACAGAGCAGGTTAAATGAAAATTTTCTTATTAAATTTAAAGTTAATTTCAAATTAGATTTTTTTGCCAAGCTAATTTAGCATTTTCTTGGCTACTGATTTTAGAAATTTAGAACGATTGGCTTAAAAAAAACTACGGATATTTTTGATTTTTAATTTATAATTTGAATAAATGCTTCATAGACAGAATTTTGATTAAAAAAAAAGCAAACCAAACTTGGCAAGGGATGACGGAAATTCGTTTCAAAAATTTACATCAAAAAATGTATATTAGAGATTGGCAATGGCCGAGGCAAAAACACAGGTGATAAAATCCATCGAATGCTTAATAGTCAACGTCATAATCACTTAAGCTACAGCATCATCATACTTTGATTAAACACCAAAAGAATTTTACATGTGTTGTCTCTAAAGAACAATTAATAGTTATAGCTATTATATTATTTTTGCATACGACTAGTTAGTCGTTAGAATTTAGTAAAAATTTTATTATTGTGTTCTAATATTTATGGATTGAAATCCTTGAATGAATACAATAACTTATTTGTCGCAACGAAAGAAGTGTTTCAAATGTTTTTAAATGACTATAATATGTTTGCCACAACATAGAGAACATAATATGGGTTTCTTGACAATGCCACAGCCAGGTTTTTCCTTGCGTGCATTTCAAATCAAAAATAAAACTCAAATTCATCTCATTTTGTAGCCCGATATTATAACGAACAATTGCTGCAAGCGTCTCAGAAAGTAACTGACATGGAAAGTTGTCCAGAACAATTTTAGAAAATATGGGAAATAAACTTTGAATGAAAATTATATTTTTAAAATTAGGATAAAAGAATGCATCCCTTTTCAACTTTTTCTTTTGACCAGAAAGTTGCTAAATATTATTGGACTATTCTAAGTATTTTGTTTTTCGTGTCTTGGCAATATTTTAGATACATAAAGTGAATCCACTTGATTTATATTGAAACAATTTGTTATAATGAGTAAAATATAAAGTCGAATGGAAAGTACAAGGAATCTGAAGCTGTTATTTTTGATATTTAGTTCAATTTCAATTATAAATACTAAATGTTGTCATCTATAGCATGTGCGGCATCAAATGGTATTTAATATTCCTACATGTATTGATGAATTAAATTTGGCATGGCCAAATACAGCTCCGTGTTAAAAATTGGCAATAATGTGAACAGAGTGTATAATAAATTAGTGATAGATAGTGACGTTCAAACGCCTATTCTCTCATTTACAATATTATTACGCTTAAGACCATTTCAAACATTTAATCAATTTATAACACACGGACATACATACATGGAAATTAATTGCTAAAATCAAAAGCGGAAACATGACAACTGAATTTCAATGTTGCAACAAAATCAGCAATGCGTTTATTTGCATTTTCAACCGAGAAGTGAAAGTTTATGTTGCAAGCAAACGAGTGTCAATAAAGAGACCATTTTAAAACATTTCTGCTGCATGTCGATTTTACATGTAAAACCAGCCACTAAAAAAGGCATCTCCTCACGTTGCCATTGAACAATTTTCATTTTATTTTCATCGGGCCTTTTTTATTTTATATTCTAAATGCTTGCAAATGCATGTGAGGCTCTCTTTTCAATCAGAACCTTCAAATAAATTAATCATGAATTCCATTATAATATTTTACTAGTTGCAGCAGGAGCACAAGCTGAAATCATTGCAAAATGAATTAGTATATTGAAGGATCTGATTGGGGCAGAGAACGGAGATTGCCAGAAGAGTTGGTTGGGGGCAGTGTTTGTTTGGTGTTTTTGGCGACAAAATATCCACTGAAATGTGTAAAATGAATGAATGTAGAAACGTAAAATATATTTCCATTTTCCGTAGGATGCAGTTTTTAATTTAACGTTTTTTTCCGCTTTTGTTTATATGGGGAATTGATATTTTATGTTTGTTTGCGGTAAAAAAAAAAAAATTTAAAATACAATGATTTTTTGCAAAGTATTTTGTTTTAATTTAAATTGCATAAAAAGCAGAAGAATAAATACAATGAATTATATGCAACAGTGCCAAAAAAATATTTAGCTGGTTTGTGGGACAAAATTCTGTGTTTCATTTAAACTTTATTTAATTTAAACTTTCTTTAAGTAATTTCTTTTTACCTCTGGCCTTCGCAGACAATATTTACAGCATAGTGCAAATGTGTATGTGTGTAACTGTTGTTAAAGGGTGAAAATATTAGGCGGGCTCAGTAGCTAAAGATAAGAACTAATTGCTATAAATTAATTTTATTCTTTTCTATTGTATTCACGTACTTCAAATAGAAAGTGAAAAGAAAGTTATTTCATTAGTAGAAAGTTATTTTCAAAAATATTTGGCTGTGCAAAATATAAGAAAATTCAAATTGAAAATAGTAATAAATGTGAAAACTAATAAAATAATACTGCGATGATATTTTTACTGACACTAATTTTTTAGCGTGTGACGACTAAAAGTCCTTCCACTCGTTTTTGGGTCACATGTAATTAAGTCTTTTGCTTCACTAACTAAATTCGTAGCTTTTATTAGTAATAACGTAGTTTTAAGATTAACGGAAATATTTAGGTAACACCGCCTTTTAATGATAGCACTGTTTTAATACAACTCTACCATGACTGATAAATGATCAGCTGGTATGGATCGTATAATGGTGTGCGCATACGTGAGACTTAGCCAATCAAGCAGAATAGTAATGCGTATACAGTCAGCCTGTGGCTAGCAAGGCGGTAAGACCTACTTAATAATTTTAGAATTTTATTCAACTTTATTATTTAAGTCTTCGGCAGACAGCAAATAGTGGGGCCAGAATTTTATTCGACTCAACTACTATTTTAGAGTTTTACTCAACCTAATTAAGCTAGTCTCTCGCGCCACCAACTGGTAGCGAAACTACTGGTGTTTTCGTGTCAGGCCAGAATTTTATTCGCCCTGACAAGAGAAGCCAGTGAGTAAAGTGGTGCTATATCACCTGGGTCAGAATCATATTCGCCCCAATTTGTATAGGCGAGTAGTGGATAGACACTCCTCAGGTGGTAAATGGTTGGGTCAGAATTTTATTCGCCCCAACGGAGTGCAGCCGGAGTTGAGTGAGCATAGGAGACATCTCTGAGCTTCGGACATGAATCTTATTCGCCCCGACAAGAGAGTCAATCATTGTCCCATCACAAAGAGCAGTAGCCAGACGAAAAGAGTCCATCTGAGTGAGAGGCACAGAGCTTCTGGAATTGTCGACTCAGGCCATAATATTATCCGCCCTGACGAGAGAGGCCACAATATGAAGTGCTCTCGTACAATCGGGCCAGCATTTTATTCGTCCTGAAGAGAGAATCGGCTAATGTGCACTCGCAACGAATAGTGGCGGTATCTTCTGTAAGCGTCGGATGGTGGGAGAAGCTGATCAGAGTAGCAGCGAATGTGTCAATGGCCACCAAAGGCCCATCGTATTTAGTGTCACGCAGTACTTATTAATTTAAGTTGATGAATATAGTTTATAACGTTGTTGAAAACATTTATATTAACTGTCTCGTCTCTCTTGGAAACAAATATTTTCTTGTAACGAACTCTGGGAGCCGCGAGCTCTACAAGTACTCCAGCTAACTATGAAAATACGTCGTTACAAGCGTTATAGATAATAATATTATAATTTTAATATTAATATTTTTATGGTGGCCCGGTAGACTAGTTAGTAGAGTGCTAGTCTATCAGACTGAGGGTCGTGGCTTCGATTCCCACCAAAGACTCTGGGGGTTTTTCACTACCACGAGTGAAGGAAGATCTTCGTTACAATGCTCGGTCATTTAAGTTACAATAAAAATATACCTTTCTTGTTTAAATGTAGCTTTAGCGGAAATATTATATTTCCGCGAATGTGTGATGTTGTATAGAAGTTACTTTGCAGCACAAACATAATAGATTTTATTTAAAAATAAGTAAGCTTACGTGTGTAACCAGCTCAATAAGCATGAGCCAATTTGTGCACAGCCAAGAATACATACAGTCCCTCACCATCATGTTATTCCTTGCCATTTCATCACTAGTTTTATCATAGTTTTACTGAAGAATTCCGAACGTTTTTTCTCATCACCAAGTTCGCACGACATTTTAAATATTTTGGTGAAAATGTGAAACTTACGAAAATGTAAAATCAATATTTCACATTAAAGGTTACAGCATAAACAACAATTTTAAATTGACATAAAAATGTTACGAAATGAAAACAGGGTGAAAGTAAAAAAAAAAACATTTGTTCTTCTTCTATTTTGGACTTTCAACAGTGTTGTGTTTAGGGTTGAAAAAAATTAGGGTCTTCTTAAGTTTGCGTCCATAAAATAATAAATATAATTATGGCTCAAGAAACCACCAACAATAAATAATATTTTAATAAACACTTTTGCTAATTTCATCATAGAATTGCAATTTGATTGCTGGCGGACGAGCTAATCTCTATGCGCGCTTTCCTTCTTACTTAGTCCAGCTCATCTTATGGTCGTTATTCTTCAGATCAAGCGAAAAATCCAAAGAAAATCAAGACAAAAACATTAAAGTTTGAACAAAAAGCCCTCAGATCAAACAAATAATTTTTTTCTACTTGTCTTACTAGGTTTGTTTGTAGCTGTAAGCGGCAAAACAAGAAAGCAACACAGGCTATTAGAGGCCTTAGAGTGCAAATCGACAAATTTGTATCTTTTTTTTTCTTACTTTCCTTAACATTACACAAGTAAATATGATTTTAAAAAGTGATTAAGAAGGAAATGTGAGTTTTTTAGGAAGAATAATAAAATAAGTGTAAAATTGACTAAGAAAAATAAAACATAAAATCAAGCACAATAATTATCAAAACACGCATATTATGGAACCAACGAATTAGGTAACGCAACAACAACTACTGGAGCTTATGGTACCCCGTTACATAGTCGTGTAAGATAATTACGCTTTTGTAATCCGCGCCTAACCAATACAGATTCACCTTTCAAGCTCAGAACAGTGATGGATTTACAAACGATTTGATAAACGTAATAGAGAATAATATCAGTGAGTGGAGCTCTTAAATTAATTAAATCTGCTCAGTGAAGAAGTTACATTTCTGAAAACAGTCGCGGTCGAATTTAAAAGTAGGAAGGAAGAAATTGTATCTTTAAAAACGAAAACTAAACACCAGCAAAACAATGCTGTAGCCTGCGAGATGCACTTAAACTAGATCCCTTTTCGCTACAATAAAAATAGCAGTTCCTGCATTCAAATCAATATATCGTTTTCAAAACACAAACAACAAACATAAAACGCATTCCAAGGACGCAGTTGTGTTTAAGATGAGGTCAGCGTACGATAAAAACTTGTTTTAAATCCTTTTCAGTTTTTCTTTTGCATAAGGCTCGTAAGACTCGTAGTCCTTAACTCTGGCAATAAAAAGAACATTTTACTAAAATGAAATCTGCTCGAAGAGATGTCAAACAACGTATTCAATTTTAAAAGTCGTATGTTTTGCCATCTGCCTATCAATCGCAGATGGCAAAACATACGACAAATCTAGAAATCTGTAAAATTGCTATAGGACCGAAAAATAATGCATTATGTAACCACGCTGTGAACTTGAACAGCAACAAATTTTAAATTTCGACATTCCTGCGTCTACAAATAATGTTTATAACGATCTTTGCTATAAATTTCAATAAATAATCCCTTCAGCTTTCGTTATGTGGATCAGCTTGAAGTTCTTATTAAAACTTTTTCTGCTATCAAATCAAATCCAGTCGGTATGGATGATTTGCATTCAATATTTGTGAAACTCCTGAACGTTTGCTTTATGTAACACATTTATTTAATACAATTTTTACGAAATCTTCTTTTTCGGAAGAATGGAAGCTGTCAGAAATTATTCTAATTTCTCAAACGAACAAGGAGTTTCGACCAATCGATGATCTTCTGTTTCTATCCAAAGTTCTTGAAAATCTTATTGGACACCAAATCAGTAAATTATCTTCTTCGGAAGAATTTGTTTTCCGATAAAGAGTCAGGTTACATGAAGGCCAGAAGTTGCACACCGACATTATAAGATGCGGTGGAGGATTTTAGATCAGAACTGGATACTAATATGGTAGCTTTTTTAATCCTGTTGGATCACAGCAGGGCATTTGATTGTGTTGACCAGGAATTTTAATGGCAAAACTCCAAAAACTATTCCATTTTTTCAAAACGGCATGCAATCCAGTTTTTCTTATATCAGCAACAAATCTCAAATATGCAACTAGCAAGTTACCTAGAAATGGGATGGTATTGTGCATATGAAGAACTTAATCCTCATTTTGATCTTGTACTTTTAACGGTCGAAATTTTCGGATAAAAAGTTTACCTTATTTTCATACTTATGTTATTGTGAGGATATTAAGAATACAAAAGACGTCCATCCTTACACCAGAGCCGAAGGCGAAGGACCGGGTACGGCTAACAATATTATGAACTGTATAGATAGTTTTAAAAATGACTGCATTTTGACATACTACTGTGGGCAAAAAATAGTAAGACTTTGTTCATAATTTTAAATTTATTTATTATTATGCCATCTTTTTTTTCCAATCCTCGTAACAGTTGTTAAAGTCAATTTCCAGAATAGCCTTCAATGCGCGTAGCGATTCACGTTTAATGTCTTCAATAGACTTAAAACGAATTCCTTGGAGCGGTCGCTTGGGTTTGCTGAACAGCCAGAAGTCACATGGAACTAAATCAGGCGAATACGGTGGTTGCAGAAAGGTATTGATTGAATTTTTGGCGAAAAACTCACGAAGGATCAAAGCGATATACGACGGTGCATTATCGTGGTGCATTATGAGTTGTCGGTCCATAATTCCCGCCTTTTTTTGACGAATATCTTCGCGCAAACGACGCATAACACTCAAATAGTATTCCTCGATGATCGAAAAAACTGTCAACAAGACCCTGATTTTTGACTTGCTTTGACGTAGTTTTTTCGGCTTGGGCTCACCTTTGGCAAAATATTCGGCCGATTGGTCGCCTGTTTCCGGGTCGTAAACGTAGATCCAAGACTCGTCACCAGTTATAATACGTTCAATGACATCCTGGTAGTCGGAAAGCATTGTTTGACAGACGTCAACGCGACGCTGTTTTTCAAGAAAATTGAGTGATTTTGGAAGTAATCGTGATTTCACTTTTGTTAGGACCAAATGATCTTTTAAAATGGTTTTCACTGATCCCTCCTATATTCCAATGATATCAGTAAGGTCTCTGACTGTTAATCGTCGATTCTCGCACACCAATTCCTTGATTTTATTGACGTGTTGATCATCAGTTGATGTTCCATAATGCTCCACAATATGATTTATGCGTGGTTTTTGGAGTAATTCGTTATAGCTCCTCTATCTGCAATTATTAAACTTTTATTTTGCGAAATACTCATAGATATGCGAACACTATTTTAACAAAGTGTTTGATTTTAACAAAATAAGGAAGGTTACGACATAAAACGGATTTTTTGCTCTCCTGAAAACCTAGTAAAAACACGTAGCTGACTTGGAGGAGCAACGACGAATCTGTATTTAATATCGCTGCTCAACTGCTTCAATGTTGTCAAATACACAATTAAATTTAATCTGCCTTTGTTGTTTGTGCATTGATAATCGTGTAGAATTCAGGCGTTTCGGTAAACCCCATCACATTTCTCTTTCCAGAGACTTTTCATTAAATAGCAACGAACTCTTATCCTTAGGCAAACAAATTTGAAAACTTCTAGAATAAATTGTAAAATTTCTTAAAAATTACCAAGTTACGATGGACTAGTAAGTTAAATTCAAAATTTTCTACCAATTACAAATTTGTGGCAAAATATATGTTCTATGTTACGAAGCTAAAATCCTAAATTTTGATGCTCATTATCAATCATACTTGGTAATAAAATTAAAGAATTATATAATTTTAAAAGAACTTTGTGAAGTTACAAGTCCACCTTTCCATATTTTTCCAAATTTCTTATTAATGGTCAATTGTATGTAACACATAAACTATACATTCATTATTCTACTGGTGTGTCCTTTTACTAATATAAATCCAAAAAAAATTTTATACATATTAAAACACAAGAAAATTAATTCCATATTAATACTTGTAAAAGGTTATTTCAATTTGGGAAATGATCAGGATATTTCGTGTTATTTTAGCAAGTAAATGTGTTAATTTAGTATGATGACCAATTAACTTTTTAAAGAATTTCGTGGCGAAACATTATAATCATTATAAAAAAGCGTGAAATTCATGTTCTTTCTACTTTAAATAAAAGGAGCCGTCCTTTTATTGCAACATGAATTTCATTTTGTTTCAACTGGTTTCGCATATTCAATCAACAAAATTTATATTCGTTTTCAAAAGATACTCGTATTGTTTCGAAGTTATTGTAAAGACATGTTGAATTAATACGAAATGACTATAAAGAAAAATTGTTGCCGAAAAATGTAAAATTAACCTTGCCTTTGATGGCTTTACATTGATGTGTTTTTCTGTGTGAATTCACTCTTTTGGATATTTAACAAATAAATTTCGTTAATTTACCCTGCTTGTGAAAGTGTAAAATAATGTATTCCTCTTCTGTAAAAACGTTTGGTATAATTGCTTAACGTTGCGATTAACACGATCGCTGACAGTTAACATTTCAGGGAGGAGCAAAAAGTTTTTTAAATCAGTTGTGATAGCCGAAGCATATTATGTAACAGTATTACAGTTTATCATATTTTAGTCGTCACATACGATGAATGCTTAGCATTCACGACAGTTATAATAGTTAAAAAACTTAAGGTTATTTAAAATTGAATGCAAAATAATTGGCTTTAAATTTCAATGCTATAGCATTCATGTCATTTTGCAACACAACAAAAATTAATGCGTTCATCTCCCCTTTTTGGGGTTAAGATTATTTTTGGAACTAATATTATAAGTGTGTACTTTACTCTCCTGTGACAAGTTTTTGCTGGACAAGTACACATTCACATCTATTTAATAATAATTGAACGATTAAATGCAATACAATTTAGTTTACGAAAGCTGATAGTACTTAGTAGTCCCGGCAACGATTATATTTGCTATAAAATAGATAATCGTTGATGCTGTTTCAACTCCATCCCTCTTTTGAACTGGGGCTGAGTCATTTTGAGCAAATGCCTTCGTAGTTCGAATTTACACTCGGTGGACGATGATGAACTTGGAACAGTACTGCAGATCAATAACATTGGTTTGTTTTTAATAATTCCAATGGCAAAGCTTTTAAACGATTCATCGGATTTCGAAAACATAATGTGAAATATATCCTGAACGCAGATCTAGTTCGTAAATTCATAATATTTAACTCGCACCAATTTTTTATAAGTATTACAAATCCTAAGTATTATACATATATATTATATATTACTAGTTGGCTTATTTTAAAGTTGATATCATACAGTGTAGTTACCAAAGCTTTATAAAGAGGAATTTTTGTGTCATACCTTTTGAGACGGTAAATAAAGTATGGTTCTATAACAGCATACTGATATAAGGAGTTTCATGGAAGTCTTTTATACAAATACATTGGACGAGTATCGTAGGATAAACAGTGCTATTGTAGCACTGAGCCATTCATGTAGCAGCTGGAGCCCGCTTTACTTGGACATTTCGCTATATTGCTACAAGAGGAGTGAATTATTTCTATAATCAAAAATTTTACATATGAAAAATAAAGCAATAAAATTTTATCTTCCAAAAATTTTCAATCACCAACATTTATATTTCGTGTTTTTCTTAATTCTTGTTGCCTATTTTGCATGTTAACCTTTAATGCTGTAAGGAGAAACCCTTACGTCTACCTAAGCAAAAAAGCTTTAGTAAGAGAAGCCGGTCTTCGAAATATGAGATTTGGATAATAGGGAATTTGTGTTGTTACGTGTATCACGTACATATTATCTGATTTAAAATTTTAACTTCCTTGTTTATTATTTCACACCATATGCTGTTACTAATATAATTGAATACCACCTTAGTTTAGCTTATAATTCTCATTTAGTTATTAGTTTTGCCTTAATAAGAATTTTAAGTTTCGTTCCAGCCGAGGCGGTTCACATCCGACGACTCCGAAAGTATATCCGTATAGTGCGTAGAGCCGACTAATTTCTGAAAAAAAAAATTTGCTGAACGAATTTATAGCAATACTTTGGCCCAGGACGAAGTATTGCCAAAACATTTTATAGCAACGGCCTCGGATGACTGTTTTGGCACATCAACTTCGGCAGACTGTTTTGGAACAGCGGCTTCGACTGACTGTTTAATTAAGTTAGCTTAAGCAGAGGATAAGACCAGATTAAGAGTATTAGTATTAATACCCAAACCGCTGCTACCCCAAGAGTTCCTGAATGCAGGTCTGAAGAAAGTCAGTTCGCACCTTATTGAATCTGGGTAAATGCCAAATTTAGTAAATATTGTAAATTAGTTAATGAAGAGTGGGTAAATCAGTTGATTTGATGTAGATTTTTGGAACGAATTTCCGTCATCCCTTGTCAAGTTTGGTTTGGATACAAATAGGTTTGGGCTATGTGCCATCTTAAGTGTCATTTTTAATTCTGAGAAGTTTGCATCAATTCGATAGTGTTTTATTGTTTGTCATGTGAGCCAGTAGCAGGTGAGTCTCGTAGGCATCTGTAAGGTGAGTGTTTTATACGGATTGGTAGATGAAGTGTTATTGCTGTGTATTGCGTCAGAATTTGTGTTTGCGGACGGCATACGAATGTTTTTTTATAATTATTTATAGTGTTTTTTGCTGGGGTTGAAAGAAGTCAGTGATTATTGGATTAGGAATTTGTTTATTATTTTGGTGATATGTTTTTATTGTTTCTGATGTATCATGTTCGTTACTTTTGTTGTGTGATTTGTAGATTAATTTAAGAGGTTCAAATATAACGTCTGAATATATAATTAAGTTACAAGATACAAAACACAAAAATAACGAACAAGATGCACCAATGCTTTACTAACTAAACGCAACGATTTTCGCCGCTATGGTATCTCGTACATCTCATAAAAATTACACTAATAATTAAATGATGTGTACCATAACAGGTTTATTTCACTTCTATCAGGACTTCTAGTACGGCATTATCGCACTGCACCAATAACAAACATACGGCTGAAACTAGTTTAATCACACTACCGCAGAAATGGTAAGTCATGTTGGGAATGAGATTTCCCTTTGAGCCTATAGCATCAGCAAGCCTTCTCTACCCTTTCTTCTGCTTCGATTTGAATTCACCATCCAATATTACTCCTAAGAATTTAACTTTGTTGGATAACGATCGTCGAATATTCTACGGGCGATGATGTAATTGCTCCAGAAACTAACAACATTATCTAGCACAAATATATCCTTTACCTTCTCCATTCCAATTTTTAACGCACTATATTATGAAGCATTCCTTCTATTCATTCATTATTTTATTTTTGTTGTTGTTTTGTAATTAAACTCATAAAAAAATCAATGTAAATATAAAAATGGTTTTAGTAATGGACTTACAATAAAAACGAATCACATACCTATTCATTAGGTATTTAATTAACAGGCTTAAGTTCGTTTTTTTTTTTTAAATAGAGAGAATAAAAATAATAATTGCCTAGTTTAATAATTCTAGTTCGACAAATTTACGACAAACAAGAAATATATAAAAAGCTATATTGTAAAAGTCGAATTTATTTTACATGAATTACCCGGATGAATTGGAGTATTTTTGTTGCCTGTAAAAATTAACTAATAAAGGTTTATGAATTAAAGTGTTTGTAAAATATGTTAATCTAATTTAGAGTTACTAGGTTAAATATATTCAATATAGATATCCTAATGAGCTGAGCAAAACTCATGCAGTGCGTATGCCATTATAAGAGTGGCGAATCCTTAAAAATCGATACTCGTTATTGGTTTTGACTTAATTTTTTTTTACCTGCAAATAAATAAAGTATGATGTGTATAAGAAAAACTTCGAGTGAAAACCTCCAGGTGGAAAAAAACAAGCACACATGCAGAAATCAGTGTTTGTTATCGATTTATATAAAATCGAACAGCGTTCAAATAATATCTTAGTACACTTAAGAGTCGGCGTCTAGCGAATATTTGTGGAATGAAAACAAACGTTTTGCATTTTCCAATTAAAAACTCACCAAATTGGCCAACTGAAATAGTATATAGTGGGACATATTTTCCAGTGTATTCACCATTAGTTTAAAATTTCTAGAAACGTTTGAAAACTGAACAAAAAAAAAAGGTTTGAAAACTATCTTTCCTAAAGTCTATCACACACACACAACCACACACTCTCTATAAAATATCGGTATTAAAATATTTAAGTTGTTTATTTTTCCCAAGTTTGAAAGATTTTAATAGTTTTTTTCATTGCTTTTATAATATTCTTATTGTTTTTCTTTCCGATGGATTATCTCTTCTTGTTCTTTTTTTAATAGTCTTTCGGCTTTGGACACAGCATTTCCTGTTGGTACTTTCACTCGAACTATTGGAAAATTTACAAACAACTGCATCTTGTGTGTAAATAAAGAAAAACTTTAGTTTCCTAAGTTGGTGTTCTGCAAACACACAGTTCTTGGCAAATATATTCATACTTGCTGAAATTTGAATGTGAAGAACTTTCTAAATATAAAATCAATAAATTCGTAGGGTTTTATATAAGATGAATAATACAATGGTGTTTGCTACGCGCTGCACTGTAGTTTCGTAACATTGGCTTGTTCGATATGCATATGCCAATTGTACTCATTGAAATTTCCAAGCATTTCAACGAATTTCACCCGCAAAAATAGTCAGGCAATGATGACTTGGTTAAAATGTCTCACTTCCACTAAGCTTGGACCTAGTTTTAGTTGTCTGGGTTGGATTTTCGGTTACTTCAACTTCTAGTATTAATTTTTGTGGTCAACATCTATACAAAATGTAACTTAATTTTCTCTAAAACCTTTTTGTTCTAAAAACGAAACAAAGTGCCTTTGTATCTCTTTTTCAACCCACTTTGTTTCTCAGTGATTCCTGATATTTATCGCATCGAATACCCATCACTGAGTTGAAAAGTTTACAGTCGGCTTTAGTGACTACTGCCAGTTGATGGATAGCTGCCGAATTTCATCAGCGTGTTTATAGAGTGCAGGGCAATCTGAAATTATCCAAGTACCCTTTCAATTTCCCGCTCAAAGGCTTCATTGGAAGTTGCCCCATCACTTACGGAGTTTCCGACTCGCTTATTTTATACTTTATTTTGCGCTTCTATTCAATAAACTGATGTCTCTTAACTGAATTATTTATATTCATCAAACCTGTTAAAATTGGCGACCAATTCGACTCAAGCCAACTCAAAGTTTAACCTTGCCGTCGCTCGCAAGGCTTCATTGTGCAGGTCTATCAACTCAGTGCAGGAAAGCAGGAATGAAGTATGTTGAGGTAACTATAATCTAAAGGCAACATATTATGAGTGAGTTATATGGTTGTAATCGAATATTATCATTGTAGATAAAAATAATTGGGTCTTTCTGGGAGCCTTATTGTCGTTAACATTTTCCGATATTTTTTTTTTTTATTAAGTTTATAAGAAATTACTATTGCAAAAATTTTAGCTCTGAATGCCGTATGCTTATAATCTAACTGATTAAAAAGCAGTCAAGCGAGTTTCAGAACAAAACTTCTTCGGGAACCAACATTATATGATTGCTATGATTAAAGTGTTTATCAAACAAATTTTGTATAGATTTTCGATTAATAAACCTTTTCTAATATCAAAAATATTTTTTATAAATATGGCCTTCTATGATCAACTTACCCATGCTGCAATTTTTGTGGTTGGAAATTGTTTAAAGATTGAAAGTAAACAACAACTCGTTTATCGTAACTGAAGTATCTTTTTAAATATTTTAAATTAATCATAATTTGTTTACCCCAACAATATATTGCCGTATATTATCATGTCACAACCATTGTGTTTTTTCTACGTGTAGTGGAATTACATGACAAATAAACTTTTAAGATAAATCAATTATTTATGATTTCAGCCTTTTTTTTCAATTGCAATTGCTGGCAATTCTTATGCCAAGTCTCAGTTACTCGCCTCATATCTAGTTGTTACTCTAATTGATGTGTAATTGCGATCTCCCAGATCAGTCTAATTCACTTGAACAATATAAAAAGCAAGTTTTCTTTCCAGCTTTAATTTTTAGATTTAATTTAACATATAAAATTGAAATTGACCATATGTGCATTACCCGGCGGCACTAAAGTAGTAGAAGACTTTGTTATATTTACGTTAATATAATTCAAGTAAATAACCCTAAATTATTATAAGAATCAATGCAAAGCACTCCTCCATACTACTCTATGAATCTGTTATAATTATGTATTTGCTAATCGAAGTGAACAAAAGTTATCATCAGAATCAGATACGAGTACATACAAATATATTAAAAAAACCGACTTTCTTTTAAATATTTTTATTATATAATTTCTAATTAAAGAAATTCACAAGGCTGGAAAATACTATTATTCTAATTGCTCAATAGTTTGAAAAATGTATGCATCTTCGTCCTTTCAACTGCATTTATAGTTCAGTATATTTCTGTATTATGTATGACTGCACGCCATGTTGGTGTTTCTCTATTTAAATTATTATGGTAATTAATTATACGAAGAACAAATAAGGAAACAAAAATGTTTCCTTAATTTTTTTAATATCGAAGAGAAATAGAATAATCGGAGAAAGAGTTTATAAATATTTGACAAGTTTAGCCGTCAGATTTAAAAAAAATTATAGTATGTATTTCACCGCAGGAGCGCAGGAAGACGAGAACAAATGAGCAAATAATTTTAAAATTTGTCAAAATCCTCCCCCGTTAATCCGCACTTGGATATACGATTACATTTGACCATACGTCAAATAAGTTGGACTTGCTGCTTCTATTGTATTCGTTGGATTGATATCGGAGTCCAGACATCAAGCTACTTATTTCAATAATTGCTTTTGCCTTTGTAAACTTATGTTGCCTGCTGGCGTAACAATAAGAGACCAATAAGTTTTCCCCTTTTGAGATGTCCATGAGAGAAAATCTCCCTACCAGAATTTCAAAAGCTGCAAGTGACTGAGTTATGACGCAACTGCAGTTTAAAAGTAAATTACCTCGAGAGTTTTAAGTGTAAATATGAGGAGAAACCCGATGAAGCAGGCGTCTGATTGGAAAGGCCAAAAACAATGATCGCTCAGTATTATTAAAAACTTTATATGAAAACATCTAGAGACCAGCTGGAACGTTCAAATTCGTATGATGCTGTTGTATTGGGACCAATTGGCTACAAACCATTTTTCTATTCCATTCGTAAGAAATCAGTAAATTTAAATATTTTTAAGTTTAATCCTGTATTATTAAATATTTAGGAATTATTTTTGTGTCACATAGTTTATGAGGCTTATGCTACATTTCCAGATGGAAGCAATTTGAAATAATTTTTCTTCATTGAAATTAGTTAAGATTTTAAAAACTTAAATGCAGCTTTTAAATTGTATTGGGGCGTAAAATATTCAGACTGGCAAAATGCTGTATTTATTTACATACGAAATTCCTGTCTATGAATGTCTATATGTATGCACTGTAATATATACAGCCAACTACAGTATTTCATTCTTGTTCATGCATGTGTGCCACAAAGGATCTAAATTGCATTAATTAACACTTTACGAACGCAAACAATCATGAAATGTACATACATAAGTATATTCAATTTTGTTATTACACATCTCTAAAGAATTTGTACATAACAATCAAAAGGTCTTGGTATCAAACAAATCGCAAAGCATATGCTACATGTTTCATGATTAAGTAATCACCCACCTAAGCACTCCTGCTTATACATTGTTTTTGTATTTATGAAAGAAAATTATACTGAATAAATGGGCCGTTCCAGATCTAGAAGCATTAGATTGATTTCTCTTATATTCGAGATACAGTTTAATAAAACCTCCCCGCTACTAGCAAGGCATTCTTGCTTCCTAAATAAGTAACGATTTTAATATACTAAAATAAATAGATGTTTTTTAGACATATAGAACGTTAAGTTGGCAACACTAGTTGATGTCTGTGCTATTTTGACAGCTGTTACTTGTTTGTCTTTAATTTTGTTTGGCCCTTTCATCATGAATAGATTGACACATGGAAAACACCTGCAAATTGTTCATTTCGAGAAACTTTTCGCGAATTTCAGGAGAACATCCTGTTTTGCGATGACGCTCATTATAGATCGAATAAATACGTCAATAAGCAAACCTTTTGAGTTTGGAATAAAGATAATTCATAAAACTTTGCCTAAAAACTATTCTATCCAAGAAAAGTAACTGTTTTGTGTTTTTTATGGGCCGCTGAAATTATTGGCTTGACCATAATGTTACATTTAATGGTAACCGGTACAGCGATCGCGCTTAATGTGGAGAAGCTCTGGTTTCAAGAAAACCGAACAAGCGACACAGCGCGTGCTACAACTTATTTATGAAAAGACCCTTCAATTAGCCTCCAAAATAATACGATTTAACACCTCGGTAAAAAGTTATCGGAAATTTGACTTTCAAATTAAGCTGCCTCTGAGCCAACCGATGTGGCCATCTGTCGGTGATGCCATTTAAATAGAAATGGCAGATTAGTAGCTTTCAAATACAGCCAAATCCCTGGCAATTACCATAATTTATTTGTGTATTATTTTTTACTTGAAACACGCCTTCTATTAGACAGATTTTTACACTACACTGGGCACAGTTATGTAAAGTTGATGTCTTTAAAATGTAATGAAGCAAAATGAATAAGAATTGGCAAGAATTCTTTCAGTTGTTGAGCTTTTTGTTAGCCTGGTTTGTATATAAGGTATACAAGGCACGTTTGTGAAATATCGTTTGCATGGATTTATGTTAAAAATTTCCAATAAAAATTCAAGTTTTTTACACATTTTTCACCGCTGCGTTAAAAACCATTTTTAAGTATCTACTAAATTTAATATTAACTCTCCATATCAGAACCGTGTATATATGAGACAAAGAATATACTCAAAAAATGAACTTAATTAATAAACTGGATCCATTCAACATTCCATAACTTGCAGAGGATTGTAGCCATTTTACACAATGATCCATATAAAAAATGATGTTTCGCACAAAGAAAAATCCGCTGCAACAACTTCGATACATGACTGCGACATCGCCATCTGAAGACTATATTGAAAGTACCTTCGCCTGCATCACTTTGCGAAAAATAAATGTTCTTTTATTAAATCGCTTCTTTGAATTTATTCTATTTTTTATCCTTTACATTCGTTACTACCTGCGTGTTTTCTTCCAAAACTTTCGTATTGAAAATGATCATGTCTTTAAGACTTTTTATTTCATATCGTTTGGAAAATTTTTCCTTTTTTTTTATTACAAATCAACCAACGATACCAAGAAATGGCAACGATGAATTTTTTAAAATTGGTTGAGTGTAAAACAATTTTTCCTGCTTATTTTTTTCTAGTGAAGTAAAATGTTTGCACTAAGGTCGTTAACACATTAATGTGTACCATAATCGCGAAATTTGAAATTTACTCAATCGAAGGCCTTACTTGAACTCATTTTATGATAAAAGATCTTCATTTCCTTTGCAACTCTAGTTAAGTATATTCAGTGAGATATAGGGGGGATATCGAAGCAGGCCCCTCACTTTATGGGTACCTGGTTACTTTCGCCTACCTTAATAATCATCGAGTCTATTGCCAACACTAACCTTTTCTCTTGATTTCAGACTGTCTACCGTCAAGGCCTAGGTCCTCCATGACATTCACATTTAACAAGTGTCTGCCCGTATCATCTGCAAGTATCCTCTTCTTAGATTTTTATCTTGGCCAGGTGATACTTGACGTTCCATGGCCTGTTACTAACACAGTAATACAGCTTTAGTTACTCCGATTATATCTAAGTAACTTACTGGTATTCCTACCGTGGGGCTCCATTCGGGCCTGTCTATATGTCGTACCCACCCTCCACCTTTTCAAGCTTAATGAGTCTACCCATTATAGGATCTTTGCTCGCACTAGGCCATTCCCCAGTGCTACTCTGGATTCTGGTCCACAGGAATTCACAACAGATCCCCTTTTTGCTCGTTCATCTGCTGATTTATTCCCAGCTGTGCTAAACACTTGAAAAGCATTAATAATTCAACCTCTATACCCTTCCACCTTTGAGGAAGAACATAGCGTAAGATTTTCCGGTATTTATGGTTAGCATGGTTGCACCATGTCTCAGTTATCATGACAGCCTGTCTCATACAACCTTGAATGAACGCGATGAACTTATCACCAACCATAAGTGCCAGATCGTCGGCATACGCAATCCTATGAATGCCTATTGAGGCCAGTTTCCAAAGAAGGCGACAAAACTTCTCCCTTCGGGCAACCCCTGACCCTGACAGACGCATTGACAAAATCAAGCCACATACATTTACAACAACGTGACTGCCTAAGAGTACAACTACAATAGTAATATATACATATGAAAAATTATAATAAAAAGAAATGGCAGTGAAACTGACGGTTAGTGAAAATATGTTTTAAAGATTTAATTTCTTTTAACTCGTCAGTTCCCAGTCTCACCTGCAGGTGACATAGATTAGAGATTTTTTTAACGACCCAATTGACATCATTGAAAAAATATTTTCTCCCTAATTTCAAACTAACGTTCCAATTAACACGTGATTTGGTTTTAACAACCCTGGTATTGCTTTATATATAAAATTTTTTGTATTTGTTAAGAACGGTTTTGTGATTTCAAGCAAGTGGCTTTGTGCTGAAATCAATTTATTTATAAAAATGCCTAGAGGATAAGAACTATAAAAATTTGTGTTACTTGTTATTGAACAATACTTAGCCTAATTACATGATTATACACTGGTTAGAAATAAAAAGCGGTTTTCGAGAAAATAATCTAGTTATATCAAGTGTCACCTATAGGTGACACTGGGTATTATTACTGCTAAATACATATATGTAGGTTGACGTTAAATAAGATTTCCGATCTGTTGAATGCCGGGGAGAACATAGGTGCTATTATATTATTTCCTTCTGATGATGGTGTAGTGACTTATGAAGACAGTGGCGATGAAAACGAGGCCAATATTTGGCATCTTCCTGGTCGCATGCGGTTGGTCTAATGTGGAAGTGAAAATTGTTCCTTCCTCTATAGAAAATAGTAGTCAAAATATAAAAGAAGAAGGAGTTTAAATTGCTGAACCAATGCTCAAGAAGAAAAAAAAGAAAGAAAACACTATACAAAAATGGCAAAGCACTATCTGTAATACTTCTTTTGCTTCTTGAGGCAAAGTAGACCGCGATGAAGAAATATTTGCCACATTGCAGAAAGAGATGAGTGCCGTCGAATGTTTTGAATTGCTTTATGGTCAAGATATAATTAATTTTATTGCCAATATGAGTAATTTCTATGCCTTACAAAGAAACCATAAGCTAAATATAACTGTTGGTGAAATTAGAGGTTATATCGCAATACTGTTGCTTACAGGGAATTCGTTTTGATGAAAACGTTGATTCCATGAGGGTAGCTCTTCGCGGAAAAAAATTGTGGTTTCCTCTGTTTGCTTTTGGCTTAGATGAAGCTTGCCAAAGTGTTTGGCTTATCAAACGAAACTCACAACTCTGCGATTTTCGCAGAAATGTGTCAACACTCTACCTGCAAAAATATAGCAAACCCCCCACCCACAATTCTGCTTGTGGCGTTCCAGTGCAAATAAGAGTGCCTTCCGAGGTAAGAAGCGCAGGAGCTGCGGATGATCATTCGCAGGTCGATTGCTCTCAATGAAGATGTGGACTTTGTCATCAACGCACTAGGAAAATGTGTGCTAAATGTAATATCGGCTTGCATATAAAGTGTTGGTATAGCTTTCACAATAAATAAATGTTAATTTTTTCTATATATGTATATAAATATTATTAATTAAACTAATGTTTTCTTTCTACCAAAAGAATAAAAAAAATTTTTTTATTCAAAGTCTTAACTTTACACAGTGCCCAGTGTCACCTGTAGGTAACCGCCCCGAAAATCAATAATGGGTTGGTTCTTTATTTTAATAATTTTTTTTACTGTTTTATGAAACATATCTAAGCTATTAAAGTTAAATAAACACTTAAGATTATTGTAAACTTGTCCATGGGAATTGAAGAGTTAAAATAAAAGTTTTCGCTACATTGCGTATGTGTGAACATCAGCGAGTATAACTCAATTAAAAATTTAATTGCCTTTATTAAGCTGCATGTCTGAACATGGTATTAAGGACCTTAAAACGGAATTCAATTTTGCCCCAACCTAATGCTTTCTTATTGTTATTGATCCACTTCTAAAATGCTGCAGTTATAGGAAGTATCATGAGCAGTTGCTGGCTTTTATTCTACAGTGAGTGTCAATTGTACATTTATATCGTTTGTTTTCTCTCTTCTCTATGATGTAATAAAGTATGTCTTATTTGTTTGAAAAGTTAAAACAATTCCCTTCCTTAATTAAATATTGTTTTCAATATCTAATACTGTGTTTAAAAAAAATTCTAGAATTTTTTGTTCCTCTTAAGATGTTTCGAGAAATGTCAAGAGTGAAAAAATATATAGAAAAATAAAAAAGAAAGTTAAAAAAGTTGATGCACGGAAGACGAAATGTTTGCAGTGTCCAATGTCTTTGAATTTATTGAAAGAATAAAAGTTTGAAACAAAAAGGATGAGAAGTAAAATACTCTTCATAATGTTTTTAATGTGAGACTTTAACTTAAAGCTGTTGCTGACTGAAATACATATTTTACAAAGAAATTTATAAAAGTTGGGGATCAAGTCGTAAGTGTCAAATGGAAGAAAACATTTTTAGCTTGAATAAATAATTTAATATTGAATGATACTCTTATACCTAACAATATTATAAATGTATTTTATTACAAGCGCATTAGGAATATTTGCATTAAGATGTACAAATTAAATAAGCAGAAGACTTTAAGTTCGAACTTTTGTTTATAGTAGTCATGTGATAGAAAGTGTCATAAAAACTAATTGACAAACAAAAGAAAGCTTTATAGGCAGTTGCATTACGACAATTTTCCAACGGAGTGTGCAAGCACACGTAAAACTTAAATTATTTTGATAAACAAGACTCGGATCTAGCTTAAGCTTTTGGAAGGCGAAGTATTAAATTATTTTTATCGTTCTGCTAAAATGGCACTGACGATGGCAACTAGCCGAAACCGGTTTGTCTCCAAACCAAAATTGACAAGGGATGACGAAAAATTGTTCCAAACATATATATCGTTCGGTTTGGATTCTTACATACATATCAACTGCGAATTGATGAAATAATCTGCTACATTTAAATATATGATTGCCATCGTTACAACGAATCGTTAAGCGATATGCATAAAAGTTCCTAGAACTAAACTTTTTGTTTGATTATTGATTTGAAAATGAATAACGACTTTCTGTTATGAATGTAGTTAGAAAAGATTTTACGTCGCTTTATACCGGTTAATGAATTATTCATCTTAATCACAAAACGATATCCATCCTCTTCTTGGTAAAATATCAGCGTGTACTGCAATGCATCGTACGTATGATGTGTTTTCGATATGCGCTGAAGATTACTGTCATGATGACGGATAATTTTATTTAACCCCCGCGTATTGAAGCGTCTCTCATGTTCGCCGGTTGGCTTTTGTCTGTTCTGATTACAGTTAGTGGTCATTCGAAGGCATCACATCAAATATAATTTTAAAAAACGGTTTCACCAATTCGTTTTGTTGATCATCTCTCGTTTCATCGCATAACTGATGGACCATCGTTGATGAACTTCATCATCAGAATTTCGAAGGAAATAAATTTAAAGGAATTTGTGGTCAGAATACATCGACGGCAACAAAGCTCCTGCGTGATGAGGAATTTGTCCTTGGATTTACAAATTTAATAGTGCTTGAACTTAAAAATTGTATTGGGGAGAGTTTTGTTTCTGTAACGTAAAATACACATGATATCCATCAACACGACATAATCACGGAACAAAAAGACCACCACAAATCTTGAGTTTTCGCAAATTAAGTTACATAGGATAAATGAGAAGTGAAAAGGAAGGAAACCTTAATTTTGGTTTCCGGTTTTAGTCGTCTTATTTCACGTTTAAAATCACCTTTCGTTATAATAAAAGTATTTTCGATCGGTTAATAAATGATGTGTTTTTTTTCTAAATTACGGGTCTTTTATTTTTTCTTTTCCCTGAATGCTTATCAAATCTTGACAAATTCTCGATTTTTTAGTGAATTTGCCGGTAATAGAGAAAGTGCATTTTTAGTCAATTTTCTAATATTTGAAAAGCTTTAGAGCTTTCGGTGAAATTGAAGCGTTTGTGTTAATTTTGTCGTTAAATTTCAAAATTTGGTTTTTGTTGCATTTTTGCAATATTTGAGTTTTTCGTTTTTATGGTGAATTTTCGAACTTTTGGTAAATATAAATAATAATTTGCAAAATTTTGAATTTGTGGTTATTTTTCGGTGCGATTTTTGTTTTTTTTGAAATTTCGGTATTTTCGTAAATTAAATTTTTTTAGGCTGCAATTTCATGGGCAACAGAGACAGTAGATAGTATCTTAAGATTTGATTAAAATAAAGCAGTTAATAAATTGGTAATAACTACTGTACATACAACGCTCTAACAACAACAAAACACAACACCTATAAGCTCAGACAAATTTCCAGGAAAGTAAATGCACACAGAGCAACAACAACGATATAACATCAACACGAATCAAGACGAATTCCAGGAATTGAGTAGCATGAATAAACACAAACAACACCATAAGAAACAAAGCAGACAGTATTTACAAAAACAAACATCATAATGAAAAAACAGCAGAAAAGATGTTTGTTTATCGCTAAAGAAGTATCAAGTGGATTCTTGCGTATTCTGGAAACTAGGCGACTACTATAAAATGACTTGGATGGTCGTGCTAATAGATAGTATTGAGTGAAACGCTAAAGTGTGAACAGCGATTATAAAGAAGCTTTTGACTGTAAGTAAATAAAGTAACAGTATGTAAACATAAAGTTCTCCCGCGCATATTGTTGAAATAGACTTTTCAATTAAAAGAACCTACAAATAAATATTAAAACGTAACAATATTTTAAATATAAGATTTGAATACTTACTGTAATTTTCTTTTAACAGAAAGATTTAGATTACATAAAATTTAAACAAAAAAAACTTCCTGGAGTTGAGTGGCGTGAAATTTATGCTGAGCTAGTCTAATAGAATTGTGAATTTATTTGTTTGCCATATTTCTTTGACTATTTTATTTGCTAAACAAAATCAAACCTCAGTTTCATGATGGAAATATATATTTCAAAATATTTGACAACTGGAAAACAAACGAAAACTCTTTTTTTTTTTTGTAGAAATAGCAATTTGTTACACATTGAATTTATGTGTTTTCAATCAATATTTCACTTAAACAAAAAATAACAATCAACCAAATATTTATCGAAATCAGTAGAAGCGAACACCATCAGTTTGTGGCGATAATATTTCTTGATGTATGAGTGGCATGTTTATAAGCAATTGTTGTTGTTTTTTATCCGTTCTAGCGTGCGAGTGGGTGTGTGTATTTGCACACAGACACAATGCACTTGTACTTACAAGTAAGCAGTTGAGTGTGCGAATGTGGTAAAACTCCAAGTACATTGAATTGAAATAAGAAAACTTGCAAATCAGCAAAACAATTCACAGAAGCCCAACAATAACTTAATAAGTGATTATAGCAGTGATACTCAAATAAAAAGAACAACAATTGTGTATCCTAGTATATCCTGTAGACGAAACAACTGTTCTGTTTCGCTAACCAGAAGAAACCAACCACCACCACTTATCCACCTACAATGCGTTTGGCGGATTTAATTGCACAATCATTTTTAAGAACAAGATTTTTTTACACTTTAGTTAACGTCGAATGTTATTACCAAAAGAACTTTTTTGTTCTTTGCAAAAGCAAGTGAAAAGGGCTTCCTCCAAATTTATACTTTTTTTAGAAAGAAAATATTTCATAGCCGAAGAATTGATTTCTATTTTTGATTATTTGTATTACAAACAGGTTACAATGTCGACAGCAGCACTTTCCATTTGCATTCCATTAATAATCGACCGATTCTGACGGTGATCTTCCAATGGGGTCGTGAAAATTTAGTGGATTAGCAATCGTAGTCAGACGCATGGATAACATAATCGGATCGGGTGAGCCGCCCATCAAAACATAATAGATTTTTGAAGCAGTGCACACTTTTTCTGGCACGCAAACAAATGTCATGTCATACGTAAGCTGTTTTCTGTTCATTGCCAACATAATATTACCTTATGAACCTACTTATGGCGGAGCAGTAATATTTGCAGGGCTATGTCTCCTAGGGCCATCGATGACAACAGAGTATCCAAAGCTAATGACTAACTCCAAAATTATTTCTAATCAAATGAAGAAATTGATTCCGGACTCCCGGCAGAACTTTATGTTTACACACTGTTACTTTATTTACTTACAGTCAAAAGCTTCTTTGTAATCGCTGTTCACACTTTAACGTTTTACTAGATACTATCTATTAGCACGACCATCCGAGTCATTTTATAGTAGTCGCCTAGTTTCCAGAATACGCAAGAATCCACTTGATACTTCTTAAAGGTACCAACAGACGACATGCTTTTCACATTGTATGTGTCAAAATTTACATATGTAAAGGGAAACATGTCGTGTGTTACCTTTAAAACATTGCTTGTGTAAAAAACATAACAAAAGTCATAAGACATTATTTGAAATAGAGCGTGCTCTATTTTCTTATGTTAAACATACAGCTTCAAATGTCTATGTCATGCGAACAAATTCGTCGGCGGTTGATTATGTGCACTATCATTAGCCGTCTGAATAAAGAATTTTGCAAGACAAATAAACTATATATATTTTTTTAATTTAACGTTGTCGTTTTATTAAAATGAGTCCAAAAATGTATAGATTATTAGATACAACCTCAACGTCTTGTGTAAAAAGGAAAAAATTAAAAAAACACATTAGCGTCGCCAGTACTTCATCGACGGAACCAAAAATATTTCGACGGCTGCAAGCCATTTATCAAACAAACGACGTGGATATTTAATTATTTTTGGGCAATCAGCTGTTCTCAATAAACATGACCGATGTCATGTGTGATACTACATGTCCGTTTCTGACCAAAAATTATAAACCTTTTGTAAATTAAACAATATTGACAGACATAAAGAAAAACATACGAATCGAAAGCTTAAAAAACACATGTAAAAAACATGTCGTCTGTTGGTACCTTAAGCGATAAACAAACATCTTTTCTGCTGTTTTTTCATTATGATGTTTGTTTTTGTAAATACTGACTGCTTTGTTTCTTATGGTGTTGTTTGTGTTTATTCATGCTACTCAATTCCTGGAATTCGTCTTGATTCGTGTTGATGTTATATCGTTGTTGTTGCTCTGTGTGCATTTACTTTCCTGGAAATTTGTCTGAGCTTATAGGTGTTGTGTTTTGTTGTTGTTAGAACGCTGTCTGTACAGTGGATGACAAATCTTTTCGCACTCTTTAGTTTTGGGACTTGCTGTACATTAAGTGCCACAAGTATTCATACCATTCCATTCTTACAGGCAAGAACACTTGTTCGCACTTTGTTTGTAAAATTATTTTGAGTTATTTTTATACAAATTTTCTACCCGATTGTATCTGTCGGAGTACAGAAACACGCACATGAGTAAAATTTACATTCAAAAATGGATTTTAATCGAAATTTTTACTCTTAAAGTAAAACTGATGTTACTTTCTGTTTATCAGTTTGGGTACTTAAAAAAATCGAATTAAGAAATTGTTGCCGGATTTCAATTTCACGTTTTATTTTCTTTTTGTCCAAATCTTGGCAACACTGCAAGGGAGGTCAAGTCTCTAATTTAATTTCAATGTCTATTACTTTTGTGATTGATGTAAAAGTTGTTTGTTTTTTTTTTACTTGTTTAACTTTATTGTTTAGAGAATTAATATTTTCAATTACTAAAGAACTATTACTGTAAGTAGAGAACAGCCACAGTTTGGCAGTTTAATGTGCCGCCCATAAATCAAGAAACTGGGGTTCTCAAATATTATATTTGATATGTAATTACACATAAAGAAACTTCCGATAATACTTGCCACATTACCGATATTACTTCAACTGCAGTAAAGTTGGCAAATGTGTTTATAAAAACTTAACCTGCGTCACAACGATGTCGTTTGTGGATTGAGTTAAGAAATTTTTTTATATTTTGCTTAAAGTTTTTCTTACCTCCAGCTTTTCAATTGTTATATTTTCTGTTTCGACTTGTGTTATTTGCATTTCGTCGAAAAACAAACAATTGGATTTCTGTTTGAAGTTAAAAGGTATTTTGCACTAACGAAATTAAAAAGAGCAAAAAAAAAACTTGCAAATAAATGCAATGTTAATCCCTAATGTAATTGCTTTGCAGAGAGGTACATATGTACATATGTAAATATTGTCAACATTCCGAAGAGTCTGAATAAACTTTATGAATGTGTGTGTGCGCGTGTAATTGTACTTGTGTATTCTTTCACTTTCTAGCAACAAAAAATTGTTTTAAATTTGTTTTAAATCAAGGTGCAAACAAAAATGATAAAAAATTCCGTAGAATGCAATTTATTCAGACGTCAAAAAGAAAAAAAAACTATTCAAGAAAGCGACAGATAGAAATATTATTGGTTGAGCAATAACGAATCTTTTGCACCTGCCATCAACACAATCAATACTAAGAATATTTATTACGCATAAATAGTGGGAAGCACGAGCTAAATTTTTAAATATATTAAGCGAATTTTCCGATGGAGAGAAGTTTTTCATTCTCGATAACTAAAATGCGTTTATTTTCCAAATGTCACTTTTATAGAAGATTGTACAACAATTTTATAGAAGCCAACTATAAAAATAAATTTAGTTTTCACAGTTTCGAGAACGTGTAGGAATCATTGATTTTTTTTTTCGCCAACTCTTAAAGAAGAAATAAATAAGACAAAAATGGTCCAACATATTGTCTCTATATGACGGTTTGTCTCGCCCCGTTTCTTGTGGTTGACCTTACTCACACATATTAAATACGAGTATTCGATCTATCGAGGTTTTAACTGATGGAAAAGGTCATATTTGTCAATACAAAACGAAAGGAACGTTGCTCACTATCTTTCTGATTAAAAAGAAACCAAAGTACATAAACTCTGCGCGATAATTAACTTGATTTGTTACAAAGAGTTGACAAAATCATTGTAGCTTTCTTTCACTCAAATGCTTCTTCAGCGTAAAAACGAAAGAAGAGAAAAGCGGGAATAAATCACGTAGTTGAAAACGCAAACACGAGGACAAATTTTATCCGTTTAAGAGAAGCGAAATTTGTTAAATAAAATATAAAAACTAAATAAATGAAAAAGGTTGAATAGATGGTGAAAAGGTGTTGGAATGCTGCTAGAAATATTTATTTAACTTTTTACACTGGCATACATACAGGTGTATGGAAACGTATCTTTAGTACTGATTTTGCTATTAAGCAAACTAGATCTTTAAAATTATATATTCAGTTAATAACTTTAACCAAACTTTTTAATATTTAACAAACGCAGGAAGCAGGCGCGTGTGAAATTATTAATTATTTGTCATCGTTGTTATGATCGCATAAGCCGTTTCAATAAAAATAAAGTTAAACATTTATTCTGTACGGTATTTGCAACCGAAAGTAAAATCTAGAGTTGATGCAAAAATATTTATATAAGCGCAACATTGCCTTTTCGATTTGCCATTTTACAAAAATGATTGTTTTTCGTTGAGATGGAATGATTGAAGATTGGGATAAAAAAAACAAAAACACAAAGATAGGGTTACCTCTGCGGATTATGCCTCAATGACAAATTGATTTCGTGGAAAAAAGTGTGGATACAAAAGTATTTAAGGACGCAAATTTTCTTATCAGCCTTTTTATATTTCATTACTTGCACCTTTAATTTCCCCAAAAAAGGACTAATTAATATTGTAACATTTTTTTACAGAGGTGTTCTCTGCTCTTCAAAATACTTTGTCTTGATCCACGAATATTTCTTAGACTTTGACAAAACCACATTTTTTCTTATTATTTTCCCACCTCTAAATCCTTTTAATTCTGTCCACGTAAAGAGTTTTTAAGTACATATCCTAATTTTCAAACGATTACAATTGCTTAAATAAATCTTTTTGTACAACAAGTGCTGAATATGGTGAAAATTAGGCCACAACGTGACAAAAGCCCAATAAAGATGTCTTGCTGAACTCTATATAAGTGATAATTAAATAAATAAAAAATCCCACGTAGGGACGGATTCCACCATCATTTAGTGGTCAATACATACTTGTCAAAACGGTTGGGTAGTGTACGAATGTAGCAAATCTTTCTCTTAATGTGGTCTTGTGATCAACTTCATTACTTCTGTTTAATCCACATGTAATTTGAAGGTTCAACATATGTAGGTCTTTAATAACCTCCATGAAATCATCACAAATGTTACTGGGATATATGTACGTTACTACAAGGATTCAGCCGGGAATTTCGTGGCAGTTGCGTTTGCGCCTTTAGTACACAGCAATGGAAAGTTAACGTTAAAATTAACGCAATAATAAAAAAATCATCCGAAGCCGCTGCGTACGAAACAGGCAGGGCAGTAAATTATTATTCCATGTACTAACGTTTAAGTCGTTTTTATTTTGTTTCAAGTAAACCACTAAAACCTAACTGTAAAATTTTTACTAAAAATAAAATTATAAACCAAAGAGAATTATAAGAGGCACCAAGCCTAAGCGAAGCAGTTAAAGCAGAGAGGAGTTGTATATCATGTGTGGTGTTTACAAGAGAATTTAAATCTCATAGTGCTAGCAAAAAAACCTTGTGAGGAGATCCAACATTCGAAACTATTCGATAGTACAGAGTAGAATTAAGACTTCCGCAAATCTCTTTGTCTAGCATATGAGTTATACCTTTAATTACGTATTTACCTTGTACATATATTAATTGAACTATCATCACTTGCGCCGTTCACGTTGTGAAGCTCCAAATAGAATTGTTTAGTGATGAAGCACTCATTTGGTTAAATAAATAACTCATGTCTCTAAAGTTGCATATCAACGTTGGGGCTACAATTCGACACATTATTACCGATATACTGATTGATTTTATGACCTCCAGATTACGTCATAAATTTATCTTTTTAATAAATCGAATTTCCTGTTTAAAATAAATCTTCAAACGAAATAGTCTAACGTAAATTATAGTTAATAACATATTAAATAAATAATTCTCTTTCTGAATAGAAAGAAAAACGAACTCATGCCTAGAAATTAAAATTACTTTATGCTTAATACCAACAATAGACAAATGTATTTAAAATATAATTCAAAAAAAGTAAACAAAAGATTTGGTCTTAAATAAAAATATTAAAACTTGAAGACGCCCCACTGTTCGATCATTCGTATTACACTAGTCTTCCCTTTTAAACCATGCATTTTGTTAAGAGAACATTTTAAAAATTATAATTAAAAGGAAAATCAAAATATATATGACTGAACTTTTGAATGGGAGGCAAATATTTTCCTTGAATGCCATTTATTGTAATGTCATCATAAATGTTAATGAGCTAAACTTGCATTCCTTGTCGCCTTATAAATGGTATTTTTTTTAACGGCAGCTGAGTCACTTATTGCCTTGTAATCGGTTTTAATTGAATTATATTTTAAGTACACAATTTTTGGCTGGGTCCACAACAACTCTGCTTTCGATCATGAGTTGCAGAACAAAGCGTTTTTCATCACTTGAAATTATTCGTACAATTTCCTTCGGCTTCCTTATGCGTTTTGTTGACTTTTAACGTAGATAGATGTGAATTTACCCGCCACTGCTTCCGACTTTGCCTCTCATGTATTAAAGAATTTGCCGCTCATTTAATCGCAAGACTTTTACGTACCGATAACGATCACAAATACATTTTGTTTATCTACTCTCACAATGAGGGAGAAAAATAGTTTTTCTCTGGGATATCCGCTCCATTTCACAAAATTGCAGCAATTTATGAGCGCAGCAACCACAATGAGTGGAGGAAAAAATTATGAAAAGGACACCACAAACGTTCCGAATAAAAAACAGTGGTGTTTAGAAAGTAAGTAAGATAATACGCAAAAACCCCAGAATAATAGCACCTGGGGCGTTAACTCACCGCTGTTACCATCCTAAGGTTAAAAGCAAAGTACTGTTATATCTGTGGCTTACAAAAATAAAGATTGATTACAAAGAAAGCTACACTCATCGTATCATATATCGATATGTCTACAACGCGTGGCTAGACGATCTAGGGATTTTAATTAACAGCAATGCAAACTTCATCGCTATTAACGATTGTTCTCGCAATACAACTGAGTGCTTAAATGCGGCGATATTTTCTCTAGGCATTATTTTGATTTGTGAATACGACGTACATACGCACGTATGTGCGAGGCAGGGTGGGTGTGTGTTCCATTTAAATACAAAAATTCTGCACAGAAAAAATTACCCTTTACTTGCTCAAATTATACTTTACGGCATCCATTTGATTTCGCTTTCAAACTTTTCGAACTGAAATAAATAAATAGCAACAACAAAGGCACAGAATATAAAAAGAAAGTAGAGGACAGGAAAAATAAAGTATAAGAAAGAGACAGGAATATAATAGGAAAGGACACAAGCAGCACCAACTGCTGGGGCTGAATGTAAGAATTTGCCTTGAGCTTGAGTTTAATTTTGTACAGCACGATGTCCTTTGGCTTCTACGGCTTTAATATTCCCTTACATTTATTTATTTGTTGCTGCTGCTGTTATTGTTGTTATTTCTTGGCTGATGCTGCTTCTAATGGATTTTAAATGAGCATCATAAATAGAAGTTAATAGCAAATTTGTTTGCGTGGGCATATCTACGAGAGAGTGCATCTAGAAAAAAACGAAAATCCAAAGCGGCTGACCGAACATTATTACGGATTTTTATGGCTTAAAGCTAAAATAATGTGATTTGTTATACCAGAGTGGACCGCGCCTTCCAAATGTCCTTCTTAATGAGCAAAGTCAAACGTTTTATTGCTAGGACCATTATTAGAACCTGCCAATAGTTAAAGTCAGGATGTTATCGGACAGATAATTCGTTTATCGTTATTATGGGTGTACTTTAAGATAAAACTGTTCGATAAGCAAAAGGGAAGATGTTATTACTTTTAACGTGAGGTTTATAGATATGGAGACCGCGTTTCTTCTATATTAAGGAGCTAGAAAATATTTTTGAAAATAAAAATACGAGTATCACAATGATTTTTTGCCAGTAAGCAACTAAATAAAAGTAAGTCGTTGCCACCTATGTATTCCTCAAAACCAATTTCATTTGTCAAAAGTAGTCGGTGTTTGCTCTTGCACTGCCGTATTTTCAAAAAGGTTAATTTTATTTTAAAAGGAAGTTGTAATAACGAATAATAGTAAAAGATGTAATAATGGCCCCTAATCCATTAAATAGATTGTTTAAGAGCATATTTTATGCAGTTTTAAAATTTTTTATTCTAAACCTGTTGCTTCGTTGTTACGGTGCGAGTTATGCCATCAGTCTACATGATTCTTTAAAGGAAATTGAAATTTTAGAGATGGAAACACATGATATTGTATGTCTAGGATACTGTTAAAACAAGTTTTGAGACTAAAGTCTGGTACTTTGTTCAACATTTCATGTTAAGTAGTGTTAGACTCCCTATAAAAAAAAATATGTGAAATAGTTATGTGCGGATTCAGCATTGTGTACGTGTTGGTAAAAACATATAAAGTACGTATAGCAACGACCAAATAACTTTTTTTTCATACGAAATAATATGAAGAGCAATCGCTTCACTGAATTGCATATTTCACTGTGCGTTGGATTACTTCGTTTTTATGTAAATATAAATATACTGAGAATATATTTTTTTATAAGTTCGAAAGGCTACAATGTAACCGAAGTTGTAGATTCTTTTGAAGCCTTTCTTCACTTCTCTCACCGCACCAAATACAAATTAGCTCTTCTGGATTAAATCAATGTCTATTCCTAAAGGTTTGCCTGAGATACTTTGCTTGCAATACAGTAAATATAAAATTGATAGGCTTTTCATGCTAGCCTCAATTTGAAGCTCTGCTAAACATATTGATTAATAAATTTAGCCTAACACAAGATGCATTTTGAAGCAGTTTTAAGTTTCAGGACTTTTATTTTCTCTAAAACGCCAGAAATACGATACACGTTATATCGCTTATACAAGGTAGCCCACAGTAAATCACCCACAGTACTTTGTCTATAATTTCTGCACAAATAGAAAAAAGGGTTTGTTATTTTTTAATATTTATTTTTATATTAAGATTTTATTACAGCATGTTTTGAAGATGATATCAGTTAAGTGGCGGTGTCATGAGTCTCACTCTTATTCACTTCAAAAAACTCTACAGAAAGTAGAGTCGTACGGTTAAAACTGGTGATATTAATGCCCGGTAAACATTCCCAAATCGCTATACCAAACTGCATGTGTCGGGTGCTGTGTATGTAGTTTCGCCGCCCTTATGGAGTCAGCTGTTTGCCGTTAAACATGCCCATATACGAAAATCACGGATGCTAAACAAAACTAATAATCATAACTAATAGTGCTGGGTCAGTAAAAACTGGAGAGTAGTCGATTTAAAAACGCCTTTAACAGTATTTGAAATATAATGAATACTATCGCGAGCTTTTTTAATCTTCGGTGTCAGACGATGCATATGTCATTGCAGGAAAACAAATGTATCCACAATCTGTTACTGCCATTGGACCATACTTTTTTCAAAATAGTCTGGTCCAGCAGTGCTCGATATCGCGAACGAAAAGCAGAGTTATTTCTACCTTAATTGAATAATGATTATGAGGACGATATTTGGTGAGACTTTTCGTGTATTATGTGATAGGAATCTATCAACAACTAAGATGGCTGAATTATTCGTGACTGAAATTGACCAGCATTTACGCAAAATGGTTATCAAAATGTCGAAATTTTAATTTCTTAATTGAATTTTTTAGTTGATATTTTGACAACATGTATGGAAAGCCTTTGTATAAATAAATGTATGTATGTATGTATGTATGAGGGTATAATATTCGGAGTGTCAACGACTACCCAGCCATGTTCAAAATTACACGCGTTATCCGTTTTTATAGTGCCACTCGTATCAGATGATGGACAGAAATCCAAATTACAATAATATTTCCATTTGCGGGCACGAACAATTTTTGATTTTGTCGATTTGTATCGTCGACTTTTTAGTTTTTTATTTTATTTCTTGTACAACTCTTCTTTCTACTACAATAGAATGTCAGAGTTATGCCAGTTAGCAGGTCCAGTAAATAATGTGTATTAGTATTTGTTTAATTCATATGTATGGCAGTATCACATTAATTATATAAAGACCAAATGTATTGTTGCCCGATGCTTGACCGAATGTTATTCTTGCAATTACAAACGTAAAGTATTTTTCGTTCCAGGTTTTTGTTTAAAGTAATAACGATTTGTGACACGATGATGGCCCTAATTTATTTGTTTCTTTATTTTTCAACAAAAGTGCTTTTTAGTCTTATCCTTACCAGAGATATATATCTAGTTCCCATTTTCAACTGAGCTCCATAATGGAAAACAAAACACAAGTAATAAATAAATGTCTTCAAGTGTTTTTAGTGTCGTTTTTTTTTCGTTGCAGAATAAAAAAAAGAAATGAAAATAAATTGTATATTTTTCGCAACATATGTTTTTATATAAACAAATAATATTTATTCCGAAATTAAAAAATAACACTCAAACACGCATACATGCAAAAACACATACAAGCAAAAGTAGGTATTTATTTATGTTTACGCTGTAAAGTAAAGTAAAAAAAAATAATATGAAATTGAAGTCAGATGAGGGCGACTATGTGATACCCATTACATACTACTAGCGACTATACATGCACTGGCGTATTACAGAACTCCCGCACGATCGTAAGTATGCTTTAGAAATACTAAAGCCCAAACAATTTTTAAAGAATGCGTTGCTGTCATAATTGCAAGAAGATTTATGTTTTAAAATTGTCGGTATTTATTTTTGATCGTTTTATTAAAAACATTTTCTGTTCTCCTCGGATAAGGAATGAGCCGCATAAACTTAAATACATAAGTTATTGCACGGTAAGTAATCAACAGAGCTGATCGCGGAAGCCACAGCACACGTAAACCTTCTATCACCATGTTCAAATCTGCACCTTAAATTAGGGAATTAAATTTTAATTTGAATTACCCATTTTGGTATTCACATATATGCAATTTAGCTTACTCAATTGGCATTTGACAGTTGAAAATTCCTTTATAATTATATATTCGAAACGTATTTTCGTTTAAGGTTTGATGAGATTTACTAATCGTTGATTTAACCTGTTATTTCTTTTTATTTATTTTTTAATTTTTTCTATATAGATTTTGGCAACTGCCATGAAGAATGAAATATAATAGTACTGACAATGCGAGTGTACTTGTCGAATGTGCCGTGATTTTGTTATTGTACAGAGTTTTTTCTTCGCCCAAAGACTTTGACAGTATTCTACAATTAAGTATTAATTTTTTATTGAGTTCTGAGCAGAATTAAAGCGTTAATTGCGTAATTAATGTGCATGTCTGAACATAGTATAAAGTGGTTTGAAATACAATTGCACAATTGCGAATAATGATTAAGTTGTTTTAAAGCCACCTACACTGCTCCTCATTTTTGCAATCATTATAAGGGGGCTATCATCCCTACATACGCAATACACGGCATTATCAGAGAATTCCATTTCGATCGAATTAACCCCACTTTATATTTCTTAGCAGAGATGTTTTCTTAATGACATAAACTACGGAAATTTAATTATAACCACATTTTACTAATAAAAATATAGGCATATATTTTTTGACTTGATACGTATGCGTAACATTCCCATATGGAACCCAATAAGAGAGATTTTTCGAAGGCTGTAAATAGAGGCTTACTAAATTTCGAAGGCAGATGTGTGCATTATCAGAAGTTAAGTGATTCTTAGTAGTTTAGCTTATATGGGCGCGAATTGAAAAAATTATTGACCACAAGGTGGAATCGGCTTAACACACATTTCTGAGCAGCTGAGTATACTTTCAAGTTCATGTTGGCCTCTAATTTTTAGGCGTTACATACATCAATATGGACATACGCGACTTATGGAGGTGTAGGGTGTGACATACACATACTTAAATATACTACATACATGTAGCTCTTCAGATAATGTTGTTGTGTTTTCATATACTTGTATATGTATAAACATATATTTGGAGAATCTCAGTGGCACATGCAGTTGTGCGGAAACAAATCCGGGGAGTATAAAAATGGCTGCAATTTATGTTTTTCTTTGAATAATATTTTATGCACTTCGTGCCCGGTATTCTCTGTTACTGCCACCAAAACCTCTTTTTTATTTGGTTACTTATACATTGTGTGTGTTTATATCGTATGTATTCTTGTTATTTTTATGCTCTTTGTGTCAACTAGATTTTCATTTCAAGATTTTTGTAACTATTTTTGGTTGTCCCTTGTATTATATTTAACTTTATTGCCCTCAAGGCACAATATTCACACCTCCTCTCATACACAAATATGTAAATGTTTTTTATTTTTGTTTTGCGTTACAGTTACTTATGTCTGTCTGCTCATATTTTTATAAAATTATTAATTTTAAATAAAGGTTGTTTATTTTAGTTGTATGAATCCTTTAAATCAGATATCATTTTGCCGATTGCAATAAAATTGGAAATATCAAATATATTTTTCTGTTTCGGCAAATATTTCACAACAGAAAAAATGCTACTACATTCGGATCAAATTGCCTCGTTTGGGAGATTAACGAACCCCATATTCGAATCAGTAGAAATTTGCATTGAATTTTTGCAATAAATTAACAATATTTGAGTTGTAGAGTATCATTTGTATTGATGAAGAAAAAAACTTTGTAAAGAAGGTAAATCAAACATATTCAATGATCACAGCAATTCAATTGAAATGCGTAGAGTTGGGCGTAGTAGATATTCTGCATTCGGTTTAAAAGTTTTATAAAAAAGCTTCGATGAGTTTTTGCTGTTGGACATTATTGAAGCACACTTTCACCATTCGGTTGTGAGTGATACTACATTTAGATGTTGGTGTCAGTGTCAATTATCTTAAGTAATGCAAATACACACTGATGAAACTAAAAGTTAATAACAAAGAACAACGTAGAAGTTGTTCATAATGTATTAGCTTATTTCTAAAATTATTATCAAAAATTCCTTTTTTTACAGTTTTTCTTAGATGGGGTAAGAGTCATTTCGAAATAAAAATCCATCTTTATAGTTTAACACAATCGTCAAATATTTCTTTTAATTAACATATTTTTAATTTAGTTTAACTGACATTGTAGCCAACATTAAATCAGCTAAAACAAAAGGCAAAAGAGAACTCCAAATCTGCCATCTGCTTTGTTTTAAAACTTGACCGTATATTAATTTTGAATAGCTATTCTAAGCTCAGATATTTCTCAATGCTGATTGATTTGCTAAAGTTTGGTAACTCCAGACATTTAACACGGATCTGATAATCTCTCAACAAAAATTGTTCTGAAAAAGAAATTGGAAGCTCTAAAAAAATGGAACTGCAGGTGGGGGAATTGTAAATCTGTGCTTATTAACTACAGCCATATCCAAAACTTTCCCAGTATTTGTAACACTTTCCAATCCAATTCCTACATTAAAAACCAAAAAGTTTCTATAAAATTTGAACAAAAATTAGGCATTTCTGAAATTTGTAATAATGATATGTGCGTAAGACTATTAAAAGTGTCAACAGGAAATAAAAAAAAAATAATTTCTGTAACGATTTTTCAGTGGAAATGACTCCTAGTGAAAGTAAACATTTAGTTTCATCATAATGTTAAGCAAATATTTACTACCGATCTATAATATCGATAATATTGTTCACAATTTAGAATACATATTTCAAAGTGCAATGGTATCATTAGATAAATTTCTAAGTACGATTGGAAAGGTGGCTCCACTGGCTTGCAATGAAATCATCCTTTAAAGACGCCCCACTCTGAACTTTCCTTCCAAACCATTTGGTATTATCATTGTAAAATGAGGAATTTTTAAAAATTGTGGGAATCAAAATACTACTGTTTGTGTATGTGCCCCACGCGGCCAGAACGGGAAGTCATCAAAAAAAAGGTCTGACAGGGAACGTGTTAAATATAGTACGTCCTTCTCATGACGTAATGTTGTAGGAGTTACTTATTTCTAAAAACCTTTATCTGAAATTTGAAAAATATTTATTATGAAATGTTGTCAGATTTTCAAAGCAGAATGTCTAACGCATAAAAGCAATTATAAAACCAAATGATTTTCCTACATATTTGCTAAATTTTAATTTCTTTAGCCAAGGCATATTTTAGACCGTTAATATTCCATTATGGATACACCTGAGACAACTATTAATTTGCTTTGGGAACTTAATACTGAAGGACTTCTGTCCCTGTGAGAAGAAACTAAGTTGTGTATAATTGATCGATTTTATAATATTTGCCAAAGAGAAAACCAACAATGTTTAAGGCTCCTTACTTTACGAGTATTGCCAAAATAATTAGTGAATTAATGCAGCAAATTTTATTAAAGTAATAAATAACAATAAAGAAAAGTTTAAATAGAGACCATGAATACGATACGATGTTATTTTTTGTACGCTTGTGTGTTTGTTATATTAAGAGAACTGTGTAAAAACTTTACATCAATTTAAAGGTGGTGGCCAAAAAAAACCAACACGTTTGGACACGTACTTTTATTTCGATTGATCATTGTGGCAAAAGAGCTGAAGTAAAGTTTGCGTTAAATTTTATTTAAAGCTTTTGATGTTATTTTTGTATTGAATTTAAATAGTTTAATTAACACATTTATTCCTCATTCTTTTGAATAAGCGAGAGGGGCTGACGAAAGGATATAGGAAGGAGTCATATATCGATGCTAGGGATATTGGTTCATGCTGAAAATTTACTAAAATTGCGCATTGGCCTCAAATAATTGATTTTTTTTTTTGAAAATACGATCAACACTATGATATTGTAGTTTTCCATAGCTGCTTTTAAATTTGCTAACATTTCGATCTCAAAATGTGTTTTTAGTAAAAATTAAAAAAAAACATATTAAAAATTTCGCCTATATGTTATGTATGTGTGTGAATAGAACATAATTAAAAATAGATGCGGATTTAGAGGGAGGAAATTTAGATTAACCCGTCAAGCAATTAAAAATAAATGGTGTATGAAAAATGAATCCCTTAAAATGCCATTTTATTTAATCATTGTATTTTTCGACAAAACAGTTCTAAGTATTTTGGCCACAGCCCTTCCTTTACCAAGGCACGAAAGCACACATATGCGTTAACAAAGATGTTAACATGGCAAAAAGAATATATGGAAAAAAGTAAAAAGAATTTTTCCATTCAACTCCTGGCAACATAGACATGGCCATTCTGCAGTACAATATTTTGAAATAAAAAAAAAGATGGAAAAATAGACAAACATGAATATAAAGAGCCAGAGCCAGCCCAGACTTAAGCCAATACATATTACCAACATCATGAGGACATGTGTAGGTACACAAATACATTGTAAAAACGTGTTTGAAAGAGTAGTTGCAACAAAGAAAAAGTATTGAAAGCTTGTAACTATAATGTTATAGTTGAATTTTCTCCATTTCCTTTAATAGTGTCTTTACGGGAATTTCCATTAGTATGTACGAGTACATAGTGGGAACAGGCATTATAGACATGTTTATACTGACTCATACACATTCATATTCATGCATATAAAAAATGCTGGGCTTAAAAGTGTCAGGATATTAGCTTCTCTTACAAGAAAAAAAATTAAAACATAAATTTATTTTACGTACGTGCATGCATTTAATACAGTATCTTTGCCGGCACAGGAGGCATAATAGAGGAGTGTTTAAATTGCAAAATAAAATGTTTTTAAAAATAACAATCTTCTTAGACGTCCTGTGGACTGGTTGGTGTATTACTTATTGTTGCTATGAATTTCTTTCTTGTTCAATTTAAATCATAGTCTGCTTAGAACTCAACTAACACTACATGAAGTTTGAAAATTTCTTATAAAGTCCATCTATACTTACTAAAAGTTATGAGTAAGTGCGCATACATTAAACATACCCTTAAATATGATGAAAACAATACTCTCCTATCAGGTAGATTATAGACATCAATTATGAAACGGAAACGATCTAGAACCGAAAATGGTTTTGAACACATTGAACATGAGGGTCTCTTAGATTCACTTCTTAGGTAATTTGGATCTTTTATGAGTGTTAAGGCAAATCCTTTGTCGAAATTTGTTACTTGGTGGAATACTAAGTCCCCAGTTGCCTGCGATCGACGACAACTGATGTACATGGTTCGTTTGCCATATTTGCACGATCTCCGTCAGTATTATCGTCAGAACTACCTGGCCGAGCATGTTGAGGTAATTTCATATTACATACCGACCCAATGCGTTTGAACTTCTGGATCAAATTCCAACTAACACGCTCAAATGGTCGATAATGTTTTTTCTTATACTACGCTTGGATTATTCAAAGCCATTCTTCTGTCATGCATCGCTCCATGACTAAGGTAAGTAGAATATTAATTTCCTTTTGTTAGCGTTTATTCAGACACTGCTACCAAATCAGAATGACAAGTTACACGAATCAGTAAGTGGGCTTCAGTCTGTTTGAAAGAGGATCCCAAACAAAAGTTAATATTTGATGCAGATTTGCAGCTAGCGGCATCATTCTTCTGCACTCCTGCGAATGGCTTCCAGTTGGTACAACCATTAGCATCAATGGCAATCGTTAGCCATAAATGTGGATAGTCCAAATTGAACGATATGAACATGGAAGACATGTGGTTCTTATAGGGTGTTCTGAAGCAAGTCTATGCTAATAATTCGAAATCGCTTGGTGCCCACAAAACCACCACATCCCAGCTTTAATTTAGCCGATATATCATTACTAATTGTAACCCTTTGGTGCATGCCACCATTATCTGACTAACGTGGGCCTTTTAGACAACAAGAGAGTTTGGCTTGTAGAATTCTGTTTCAACATCGACTCGCCCTATTCGCTAAACCTTCAGCTCAGGAAGTGTGTGTGTCGTAATTTCGTGTCTGGTTTAGAGCAGACCTAATTGAAATTCATGTGTTTTATACATGCGTAGTTCTAAAGAGTACGAAATTTTAATGTAATAATTAAGTTTAATTCTGCTTGTAATTAAGCTCAGAAATTCAACATGTTGAAATGAATTGTTTTGAGACGAAATTGGTAATTGGAACTCTGCCCTGTAAAAAATTTACAACAAGAATTTAGTATCACTTCCCTGTCACTTGTAAATAATACAAATAGCAAGTGACGTTGCTCTTACACATAAAGCTTAAAGAGATTATGTTCCTTATACGAATATAATAGGTGGCTTTGTCTTTTCCCTTTGGCACAAGTCGATAAAGCCACTCAGTGATACAGTTAGAAACTTAAAAAAAAATGGGGAAAAAATCAAATTTTTGAGAATTCCTTACATTTCGGAGAAAAAATTTGCAATTTAGAAAGGCCTTTAACTAAAACTATCAGCTTTGTGTTACGTATCTTTTAATAACATCTGCTTTACTAAGCAGGATTTGCACTGCACATATTTTTCAACCAAAGTACCGAAAACAATTGAGATATTTTGAGCACCATTTTGTATTTATATCACCATTTAAACGGATTTCTGATTTCATAAATATTCAAGATGCACAGTTCGTTGTAAACTTTAGATGAATATCTACATGCAGGATGTAAATATGCAACTGAGGCACTGTTCACAAATACACAATCTTGTTGCATCGATACACCGTTTAGCCGGTACGATACCGATTCTCAAACAAAAACATCGGCGATACCGATACCGACATGGCAGTAACTTAAAACTCAAACTAAATTAAATAAAATTTCTAATGCACTTTATACGTATCGAACATTAAAATAAAAACATCAACCGTTACGTATGTTTTTTTAATTGTTTTGCTAACCTCATCAACTAAAGAAAATTTGGGGTTTTTTGGTTTAATGTGCGATACATATGTTAACATATCGTTGTATCGATAACAAAAGTATTTCAGATGCCGATATATCGGAAGACCTGAAATATGGCCGATATATCAGCATCATTAAATAAAAGTATTAACGTTAGAGCCAACAACAAAATTTCTTGTCGCTGACAAAGAGAAATATTCATTGAATTAGAAACAGTTATTTTTCCGCCTCACCTTCTGAATAGAGTGTTCGAAAAAATACCACTAAGCGAACACTGGCTTTATTAATTTGTCTCGCAGCGCATCTGAGAAGAGATAAATGTTATAAATTAAAATAACAAATACGTAATTAATATCGAAAATAAAACAGCTCAGAAGGTAGATATGTACAGCAACACTGAACAGGAACGCTAGTCAATTTAACTAATTTTACCATAGATCTAATTTGAGTAGCTCAATGAAGCCGAAAAGGATTAAATAATTAGGCTAACGAAGACTTTAACTACACATACGTTTCAATATAACTCAATTCGAGTTTATATGACTGAAGTGAAACAAGATGCAGCTTTTAAAAATAGTTTTCTTTAGTGAGAGCGCTTGATCAGCAACTCCAGTATCAGACAATTTTCATACAAAACAATTATCCCACAAAAAAACAGAAACAAAAAAGTGATTATTTGTGATTTTGAGATAAAATTCTCTGAAGCGAAATGAGCCCATTAAATCAGAAATTTATTTTTAGTCCTAAAAATAACAACTTTTTTTGAAAACAAGACCAAACCCTTACCAAATACTTTGTTGTATCGGGACTTGTTAAAAGGAAAAGGGGAGAAAGAAACAAGATTTTCAATAATTTTACTGTGTTTGTGTACACCCATACATACATACGTATGTATACACAGACATTCTATGGCAAAGCTTGAAATATTTTTGAGATATTCATAGATCATCATACAATGGGAAAATTAACATAACTAAAAATATTGCAGTCACTGTGCTATTGCAGAAAAAGTTTGTGCTCTTTGTGCAGCAAAATGAAAATAACCAAACTGATATAAATCATGTTGCAAGGATCTGCTGTAACTTGTTTCCTTCAACAGCAGCAGCAACAGTATTCTCCTTTTTCTATTTCAAGTGAATAAATGTTGATTGTTGTTGGTTAAAATGCGTCTGTATACGAATTCACAAGTGTATGTACGTGTGTACGAATGGAAAGTGTGTAAAAGTTGACTGATAAAATGTTTAAAAGTATTCAGATATTTGGAAATTATGTTGAACAACCAACCAAGTCATACCTTGTGAAACTTCAAATGCGGCATACAATACGTCTAGTACACAGACATGAACTTAAATTTTAACACAACCACACATGCAAAACATCTTGCAACACTTACACATCTCACACCACACACAATCATATGAAACTAATATATATCCTGTTTGTGCAGGTTGCCCCCATGTCTGAATAGTTTGTTGGGTTTTTTTTTGTTTGTACTTTAAAAGCAATTAATTTTCCTGCGTACTTACAGTTCACATTCAGGGCGACAGTTGTTTCCAGTGTATGACCCTCGGTCATGGCACGATTCCAAACGACGCATTTGTATTTGGCGCCATCATCAACCCGCCTTGGTAGTATCTGCAATGTAGCATTTGTGTAATGATTCTTCGAACCGCCTTTCAAAATGTACGACTGTAGTGGCACTGTACTGCCCTCACGATACCAGCTGCATAAGAGCAAGTAGCACCATTGCATGAAAAAAGAGAATGCAAACATAACAAGTGAAAATTATTTCATTATTATTTTCTGGCTTTGAAAATTAATTATTAGAAAGAAGTATAAAATAATAACATGTTACACCGAGTATTTACTGAGTTGAACGTACTATGATGACTTTCATAAAAGTGAACTAATGACCTCAACGTGTTGCAACGGTTAGATTTATGGAAACAATGTAACAATTGTTATGCAAAGAAGACTTTTGTTTAGTGTAAATAGGTATATGAGCGTAAAATTAACTATAATTTATGCCCTACAAGGTTCATAACATTTAATTAGTGTTAATGATAGCAGCTTATTTTAGATGCAAAAATAAAACAAATCTGCCTTTCCAGATCTAATATAGAAAACACAACATTTAATTATTAGCATGTATTTTATATCTTTTCCTATAATAATTCTAATAATTATTCCAATAATTTATTCACACTCAATTACCCTTTTTAATTTTCAATAAAAAGAAATTATTTAATCGTCGTCAGCATTATCTTTGTGCTGACTTATTAGACGTAACATACCGTCTTGACTAGCCAAAAATATGTATGGACATTAACAGAGCCTAGGCTGAATAACCAGAAGAAATTTGTTCGTGGTCTTCTGTGTGGAGAACATGTCTAAATGTTTCGTTCAGTTTTTGCATAATTTTTTGTTTCTCATCGAGATTGTTTCCTTCTTCTCAGCATAGTTTATGTGCGAGTTTTTACAGTATACATTCATATTTTTTATTTTGCCGGTGTGTATTTTGTTTGTGTGATGGCAGAACATCATTGTGCGAACAACTGATCGGAAAATGTTGTTTGAACACAAACTGATCATCAACAGCGACAGTCGTTAGGAGCAAAATGGCTAGTCAAGACGGTATATAACGAATAGAGTGGCTAGACAATAATTCGCCCGAGTACTGGTTTCATCGAAACAGTAAGGCGAGTTGTGGACCGGGTCACTGAGCGAATATAGAAGCGAAAGAGTCACTAGAATCACATTTCGTTTATTAGGCCGAGGAACAAAACTGCAATGACTCGCAACTTGGCAAACTACGTTTGCACATTTACTCGCTCTTACTCACCTACACATCTCTGTCGGCCTATTAGCATCTTACTCTCGCCATTCTACTTGTTACGTGTAATCAAAGCATTAGTGTCTATTTCAAGTATTATATATTTAACCTTGAGATTTTGTCATATATTCTATATTTTGCTTCACTGTAACTTTACTCGTTGTATTTTTTATCGTATTCTTTTCTAAATTTTTGCTTTAGTCCACTCTCAGCCAGCATTGAAAGCAATAATATTTATTTATTGTTACTTCTGTAGATGATGCTGTTTCGGTATAAAACTAAGTGCCACGAAGTGAACGCGTTTCGAGGTGCTCTATGATTTTCAAAAAAACTTAATATTTAAATCTGATACTTGATCTTTAAAACCCAGTAGACTCTCGATCATTTAATGGTCAAAAAACGTTTGGCCTTATTATCGTCTCTAGTCGGTTCTCACGCACTGTAAGCTTTAGGATTTTCTGCGCCAAAGTTAGTTTAACTTGTTATATTATGTTCAGGTATGTACTTTAAATGAGGCAATTAAATTTTAAATTAAGTTATATAATTAAGTGTTCACACATATGCAATTTAGGTTACTCAATTAGAATTTGAGAGAAGAGAATATTTTCATGAACCGACAATGATGATTGAAAAAGTTATTTAGCTCAATTAAAGTGCATGTCTGAATCTTTGGTTCTATTCATGACTTAAAACAAGCTGTGCTTGCCCCATACGATACACAATCTGTATGGAAATACTGGCCATTCAGGGTTTACTCTCCTGTTCTTATTACATATTATAATCGTTTATTTCTTGCTTTTAGCCAAATCTTCACGTGATAAGGAGATACGTATTTTGTAAAAAATAAATTCAATTATCATACACTTTCAATAGTATTGATTTTACAAAAAAAAAGTTCTTGCTATTAAACGGCAGATGGTTCTTCTTGTGCATTTTTTTATCGATTATCGGAAAGGTCAGGCACGTGTCAAGCATATTCAGTAATCAGTGGATTATTTCTTCCAGTAACACAGTTTTTTATTGCATCGAAAGTGTTTTGCGGAGAATTTCGCTGAATTATTAAAAAAAAGTGCTGCTAAAAGTCACCCGTATGTCGGGCAATTTCTGAAAAACACTTGGTTTTGTTATCGGCAGGTATGAGGAAAGAATTTATTAAAAAACGGATTTATTGCAGCCTCTTTATTGACTTTTATGTTTTATTCGAACTTAACTTCGAACCCACGAATCTGACGATTTCGATTAACAGAACAGTGTTTTTCGTTTTTGAAATTTGTCAGAACAATCCGCTGTCGAAAATGCGCTCTCTGAAACCACTTGAATATACTAGGTTTAACGCTTCAAGGATAGGGATTTTGATGTTAAGTAAAGAATTTTTGATTTAGTGCTGCAGAGTGTAATATCAGCGAAGGAGGGCGCTGCAATATATATATATCAGTGTAAATAATCGCGCAAGATTTGTCAATTTTTTTTGTAGAATCCTACAAGTGATATACTGTGAACGATTTAACATTGTGATCTCGTCTAAAGCATGGTACTCTGTTCATGATTTCGTGCGAAATGCTGTCAAAAGTCCATATAAAAACCTTCGTGCGAAATAAAAAAGAAAGTAGTACTCTGTTCACTTTTTGAAAAGACACGAAATGCTTCTGACAGCATGTTTTTCAACTAAAAAATGTTTCTGGCAAAAATTTTTTTTCAACTGCGAAACAATATGAGCAGCACTTTTTTCGCATTTGTAGTTTAATTTCAAATTTGCTGTGCCAAAAATGGTATAAATATGGAGAAAAACGTAAATTTATTAAAAAGTTAAAAAGAAAAAAGAAAATTTAGTGACGTAGAAAAGCGTATCCTTATTCATTACTTTTTCTCCCGATTCTTTCGTATATATAATATTTTTGTGAACTCATCAAACACAAACGACATTTTTCTTCGAAACCGCAGTATTGACACCACTAGCGTATTGTCAAATTTTTCAAGCGAAATAATAAATGTTGCTCAACACTTTTCGCAAATTCGAACAGAGTACTAGGCTTAAAGCTAAATAAAATCTACAACCGATTTCAATTTTCTTTTTATAGTTACGATTCGTATTTTGTTATATATCGCTTCTACAAAAACTGGTCAAATATATTATAGTCTAAATATGGCTTTTATTTAATTTAAAGCAAATTTAATTTTAATAAATTTTTTTTACGAACAACTATTATTCCCTGGCCCCTTAGATGTACAACTGTATGTTTTAACGATATTTACATGAAAAATATTTCAAATATTTAATAAAAACATACTTTTGTTTAATCTTATATTTCTTCCAATTTTAAGCTCTATTTTTTCCCAACCGAATTTTACCTTTTTTGCATTTTGAAGAGCAAACAACGAAATCTCCCAAATTCTTTGCAATTAATTTAAAGTTTATCCTGTCTCCCTTATAGCACTTCACTATCTTAAGCTTGTTATTTTTTGCATTTTATTTTGTTGTTTGTTTGTGTTAATTTTGGCATCCTGTTGTGTAAACATTTGTTCGCTCCTAAACCGATTGTGAGTCCATTTTCTATATTTTTTTTCTTTATGGTTGCCTTTAGTTCCTGGTCATATTAACTTATGGCGTAGAAATGAAAGAATGAATGAATAGTTGGTTGAATATCGCAAACAAAAACCCACTTAATCTGCATCCAAACAATAACACAATAGCAGACTTAAACAAGAGCATACACAACCGCACATACACACACGAAGAACATGTTTTTTATGTTTGTACATAAACATTATATTCTGATAATCATAACTCTTACTCTATTATTCAACTCACACATACACACACACACACCAGCAAGGAAGGGGAAAATCGCAATATGATTACACGTTTGAACACAAATGTTCCAGCAGAGATGATAGTTAAATTCTGTTCGTAGGAGACGTCTAGTCAGTCCTCTGCTGCCTTGGAGCGAAGTATCACTTAAATACAACTAAACTCTCATCACCGCAATTTACTGTAACAAAAGCATCATCATTGTCATTTTTCTTTGTTATTTTTAGTTTTTTATGTCCTGGCTTTTATGTTATTTTTTAACTTGATTTTTTTTCTAATACATAAATCTACATTAAAAGGAAGACAGGATAGAATTCAATGGTCGATTACTTACGTTATCATCGGATCTGGCGAACCGCCAATACTGCCGCACGTCAATTCGAGTGGCTTGTCTTCAGTGGCAACAGCAATATTGCCGGGTGATATAATGGGTGGATGGGGTGGTGTCAGAACTGTCAAATTGTAAAATTCCTGATGTACATCAGCACCTGTACCTTTGGCCTTAATGCGACACTCGAAACGTCCATTATCGCGATTGTATGATGTATTTTTAATTTGTAAGTCATAAATACCACGACCAGGTCGGAAGTCCAATCTGTTAAAAGGAGACACAAAACAAATAAAAGTAGAAAATTTTTAACAGGGTATAAAAAAGTTCAACCAACAACAACAAACTTAATTTATTATAAATGAAAAAAAGTGCTCTTTGCTTTTGCAAAATAACATCGACAAAACCATTTCTTTATCCCCAACCCGCAAATATATGAGGTTGTAAGTACAGATGCCTTCTAAATCCCATCGTGATTGGAAAAGAGTACAAAATTAATTAGAAATGTGATCAACTTTACGGTGTTAATTCATGATTAAATGATTTTGTGATTAAATTTTTTTGAATTTCTGCATTTCAATTTATGGATTTTTTACAATAGTTTCTATTTAAGTTGCAAGTGTTTTCATCGCAATTTTTGTCCAAAGGAATTGGTTCAAAATCAGATACAGGCTACGACAACGTAGTTTACGTTTAAAAAGTTAATACTTGTATATGAGTAGATTTTTAGAACGAATTTCCGTCATCCCTTGTCAAGTTTGGTTTGGAGATAAACCGGTTTCCTCTATGTACCATCTTCAGTGTCATTTTTCGTTCTCGAGAACGTTCTCGTGAGTGAAACATTATTTATTGTAGTAAATATCTAATAATTTTCAGGGTTATTTTACCAACAGCTGTATGCAATCATGGAAAATTAAAAATTCAAGTAGTACTGACCATCAATCAAAAGTGTACTTTTTCCACATCTTGTAACTTTTTATAACAATAAAATAAGTTTTTATAATTTTCAAATAAAATCGAATCTTCCTTTCAAATAAAGATACATTTATAATAATTGTTGAATTAAGTTAAAAAAATATCATATATGCACTAGTATATATTGTTACGTTAATTACCACAATAAACGTGATTTTGAAGGGTTCGTTTAATTGCAATAATTAAATTACACAGTCCTTAATGATTTTTACCAGTACACAACTTTATTCGGCAATTAAGACTATATTTACAACTTTACACTGTACTTATTTACACTGTATACTTCACACTTTTGTACGCACAGATATTTACTCTATGAAATCTCAGAGTCAACTAACTCTTCTGCGGTGGACGGCGCCTTTATATACAGATCACGTCCGCTTCTTGAAATGTCCCGAACATACGCGAAATTGTGCATTTGTTATTTCAGTTGCTGGCTTAGTAGTCTTGTATATGTGTTTGTGTGTGTGTGTATCTTTTGTTTGCTTTTTGCTTGCTGTAGAAATTTTTTTTTTGAATGGCAGTTTATGCAATTTCTGCTGCCCAATTTGTTTTTGCTTTGTGTTTGTGATATTGCGTATTTGTACATTTGTACAATAGGTCGTTTCACACACCTTTGACTATTACTTTGTAACAATATATTAGTCTTGTTCTTAAGGGATTAAAAACTTATTTATTTCAATTTTCCGCACATCACTTATATAATTTTTATATTTACATTAATTGTTTATGGATTTTGTATCAAATCAATAAAAAATTTAAATGGTGAATGAAAAAATGAAAACGTATAAGATAAAAGGATATTTATATTGGGCGAAGTTGTTAGTTTCTGCAAAAATATTGCCTGTTTCTCATTGTTTTTACCGAAAATTAAAAATGTAATTTAAAATTACGTTTACGTTGTCTTTCTTCTTTATATCTGTTTTAAATTTCTTCGATAATAATTCTTTTTGAATACAGTTTTCATTGACAACGGTTTGTAAAGTATTTTCGAAAAATTTACTTTAAAAAATTATTTATTATTTCTCTAACAAAATTACATTAAATTTGCACATACATGTTTATGTTGAATATCAAAACACATAAAAGTCATGTGTAAACCAGGAAAAACGACTGACAAAAAAAGAGCTTAAAAATTACGTGGGAGTATCAATAATTGTAAGTATCTTTTTGACGTTTATTTTCGGGCTTTTTTGCGTTCCAACAACTCTGGGCAAATTCATCGTGCTGTGAGAGAATTTTTTTTACTCTCGTTTTACCAGAATTTACATGGACTTAGCTCGAAAAAAGCTATTGTTTAAAAAATAAAAATAGTCATTGTTTGTTATTTTTTGAATGTATTCCCGTTCTGCCTTCTCTATTGTTCTTTTCTCCGCTCTGGTGTTATTCTTTATTTTAACTTCGCAAAGTTGAAGTTTTCCTATCCCTCTAATTCACTACCTGTCTTCGCTAGTCAATCCCTTTCGAAAAAAATGAACACAATTACTGCAGTTTAAATAATAGGCAGGGATTAATTGCCGAAGCTTAACTATTTTTGAAACTTTCAAAAATAAATCAGAAGTGAATTGTTCTGCAGAAAAGTCATGAACTGAGTTACAACTTTGAAGATCATACCTCGCACACTGGGGTTCTTAATGTCAAAAGTGGGAATTAGTTGCAAAAGGGAATTTTTCAGAATCCAATTTTTGGTGTCTTGAGAATATGATTTGTGTATTTCCTTAAGTGAAAATTAAAAATCTTATGATAATTCCTTCAAAGTAAGGTTTATATAATTATATTTATTGTGTTTGTTTTTATTTGTAATTTGTGTTAACCTTTTTAATGGATATTCACGCGTAAGCCTTTCAATAAAAGAATCTTGGGACATGTGTCGATAAAGTAAAAGCCTTTTTCTTCTAAAGCTATAAAAATCGTTGTATTTATATATTGTAACATTACTACGACTTTGAATAAAAAGTAATAAAACCATTATTTTACAATTCTTATGGAGAGGAACTTAAAGCGTCACTCAAAAGATGGAAAAATATATAATACACTGAAGGAGCTGCTAGTACTTAAAAATGTGTGGATATGTACGAGTATATCCCTACTTCTAAAGAATCAAATACAATTGGAAAAATGGCTTTTCTTCATGGTTGGATCAGATGTTTTGAATACTTGCCCCAATTGCCACATAGACTTCCAATTAAGAAATGGCAAGCAAGGTCGAACATTGACATACAAATAGTTGGAAAAACTAAAGCCCGTACTAGAGGGGAATTACAAAATAAAAAAAGTTCGTCTGTACATTGTCCATCTTAAACCTGACTTACGACGGCAACACTGATCAGCGTTTCCTTAAAATGTGGACATTTCAAGCCAAGCCACCAAATTGGATACAAAGTTGATTAGACAAATTATTGTTACTGTTCCTAGCGGGTGTCTCATTAACACTCTTGATACTGCAAAGTGTTCTGTACAAATGTATCCTGGCTATGATTTACTACCAATTAGACAGTTGAGTTAGAAATGTTCTAGGGATAAATCGAATGCAGAACTATTAAAAAGTTACTTCCACTCCAGCGATAGCAGATATAAGAAAATCGAAAGAGAAAAAATCCAACATTTTTTAAAACTTGAGTTAAATCTCGTTGGTGAAGAAGATGAGAATGATGGTGATAATGATAACTATACCAACCATACCAACCATACCGATGAAGATGAAAATAGAACTGTTTAAGTGAATATTAGTGATTCTTGATTTGATATTCCGACAGGGTGTTTTGATGTAGATTTTTGGAACCTTATTAAGTCTGGTTCGGTTCCATTCTCGATTCCATTCTCGAGAACGAAAAATTACACTGGCACATAGCCGAAACCGGGTTGTCACCAAACCAAACTGGATAAGAGATTCGTTCCAAAAATCCACGTAAATATAAAAATTATATCAGTGATGTGCAGAAAATTTAAATAAATAAGATTTTCATCTCCTAAAAACAAGGCTAATATACATTTTTAATTATCCATGATTGCATACAGCCGTTGGTTAAATAACCCTGAAAATCTAACCCACTTCGCCGTTAAAGAGAAACATAATATATTCTCTTATGAACGTTTGCATTTGCCCAATTTACCTAATTTTCAACATAAGAAATACTTTTCGGTAAAATTGGGAGCCCGCGGGTTCCCGCGGTAACGTATTCGAACAGAAGTAACAGAAGTAAACGTTCCCTTTATGAATACTAAGTGCTTGCTGCGAATTTTTAATTATATAATTCCTTTTCCATAATTGGTAGCATTTTGCATAATAATTCGATCATTCTTGTTTACATAATATGTAACCTGAAAGTAACAAATTGAATAAGAGCAAAATTGAATGGTTACATAAATAGCAATAGGAATTTGTGAATTCCAAGCAAAAAAGAATTCGGATTTTTTAAGCGATACAAACTTGTACAGGAGCACAAACTCGTTTCATAGTAAGTTAGCAATTGTATTTTGGCTTAACAAATGTAATAGTGCGAGAAAATGTGACATTTTCTTATTTGCACTTTTTTAAGCAATACCGAAAAAACTATTTTCCTTTACCGTCGTGTTGCCACGACAGAAACGTTTTTGTAACTAAATTTCTTTAAAAATTAACTAAATGCGAACAAATAAACCAAAGTTTTAATTTACTTTAATTTATTTAAAATATTCGGGTTTATTACCGGTAGCAATAATGAAACTTATCAACAATATATCGGCGTTCTTTGTTTTGAAACGAAGAGACTAACGACAAGGAAACATTCTTTCTCTGTCGTCGTCATTGTTAGCTTCCGAAGTGAAAAACTGCCCTGCATATTATGCCAACCGATTTCGGAAGAGATGGGATTGCATTTATGCTAAAGAAGCATATTCTGTAGCAAAATGTTGAGAAGCTTTACAGGGACAAAAAAAATAGTTAAAAAAAAAAGTTTGCATTCCATTGCTTCATCTTCAGACATATGAAATTTAACCTCCTAATTGCAAATTTATTCACCGCAACGAAAACTCCGGATAAAATTTTACTAACCGTGGGAAGGAAGTTGCGAATTTTATTGTTGGCGTAACTGTAGACTTTCGCATATTACATTGAAAGGAAGTTTAATTGAGTCTGAATCTTAAGACGAACATATTTTTATAAATGACCTTATCAGAATAACGCTACTTAAACTGAATTTAGGTTGGCAAGAATATTGCAGTTATCTCTAACATCTTCCAGATATATACGTACATACGAGTTTATTTATATTCATTATTCCATCCTCAACTAACAAAGCGGCGATAAAAACGGCATCGCGACCTTAAATGGGGCAGATTGTTTTATTTGTGCTTCACAGTTTAAAAATACATTTGTAATTTTTTTTTTGAATTTTTGAGCCTACAAACTTTCCAATCTCTTGTACAACCTTCTCAAGTAATTAAATTGTTTTGAATTGACATATTTAATCGTGACAATTCATTATGTACAAATTTAACAAAATATAAACAAAATATGTTAAAAATAATTTTGGTTGAAAAAAATGTAAAAAAAAGTTACACAATGGAGAAAAAATTACCAATTTTGGTTAAAAGCAACCAAAACAGCATCCCTTCAAGAAATACAAAACAATACATTCCACGATGAGTTACGAAGTGTTATATCTCGGGAAAGTGACATGAATTTACCATTAAGATCATGCGGTTTGACATAATCAGACTTTTTTAACTTCGTTTTTATTTGATTAACTCTTTCTAAAAGAAATTAACAGTAATTATTTAAAGCTTATCTTGACAATGTTATTTATTAATTATTATCAATTTAAAAACTAATTTATATTAGGCAGAGCCGCATCGCCAGGCACAAATTGACTTTTATTTAGGTATATTCTACAGTCGCAGCTCTATGATAATAGGCTGTAAACGACCGCCCTCAATTCAATTCAAAATAATTCAGGCCATCATTGAAAGTCAACTGGATTATGCGACAATCACTACAAGTTGAACCTCTTGTATCTTTCACCTGTACGAATCCGCCGCAGATGCATTAACGATGTTATGAAAGGGCTATCACACAAAAATAGTTTTAATCGTATAAACTTTATTAGTGGACTTAAGTACAGTGTACGAAAAAAATGTTGTCCGTGTATTCCAAAAATAAAATCCCTCGTCTATTGAAATCAGAAAAAATTATTTCTTTATTTTTAAATTACGAAATTTACAGTTAGTTTTTGCAACTTCTATATTGTTCATGTCAGGCTCGGTTAGAAAATTGAAATTTCCCCTTCCGATTAAAAATGAACAGTTTCGCGTATATAGAAAGGGCCTTTAGATAGTTAGCGATTTTACTTTATCCTCTTATACAGCTTTGTAAGCTTTTGATAACTTTGTAGCTCTTGTCGAAGAATGGACAATTTCTTTAAGCACACTTGAGGCAAATTTTTTTTCACACGTTTGTAATTGTGTATGGGCGACATGCTTTAATAAATCAGCCTCGAACTGATTTCGCAAGATTTAAATTTTTCTTCTCTTAGTTAGTTCCGTGAATTCAACGAACGAATTTTGAAGTCGTTCTGAAGACGAACTGCCAAATACAAGTATTGTCACTGTTCCTTCCAGCCATGTGGCATACGTGGTTAAAATTCAGTCCTTTTTTCTTTGTGCTGAACGGCAAATTTTAAAATTCTTTTAACACCGCTTTAATGCTAATATATCACCAAAAATTGTGTACAATAGCCCCAATATATAGTAAGGAACTGAGGGCCAGCAGCCGCATTGTTTTCTTTATATTATTTTTGTTTTTAATAATTTTTTAAATTATTTGAAATAGGGACATTTTTTCTAACACTGCTGGGTGAAAATTACAGTCTCGCGCATTCCTTTTTTTACACAGGTAATAACAGTGTTATGTGTAACAATTTAAATAAAAACTATCTACGTCCAATTTTTATTAAATCCAAAACAGTTTATGATTGACAAAAATCATATCAACCTATGAAAGATGAGCAAAAAAAAAGGTAAAATTTGAAAAAATCACAAAGAAATGGCACTAAAACGCGCAAATTTTTTTTCTCCAGCCTTAAATTAAAGATTTCAAATTTCAGGATCGTGACTGCCTTCACTTTCAAAAACTTTTTAATTTTTTTTTTACAAAAAAGTGAACAAAAACTCATTTTTTTAATTTCGAACGAATTTCTTATAATAAAACTTGAAATTATATCTTTTTTAAATTAATATTAACAGCTGTTAATATAGCCTTTTAAAAAAAAACAAATCAATAGAAAATCTTTATTCGCTTAGCTGCAAAAAAATACATTGTAAAACTCTCAAAACCATTAAAAGTCAATAAAAACGTATGCAATTCACACAACTTTCATTACTTTGATAGTGTTCCGAAACGACAAGCAAACGCCTTGAAAATTCACTCTACGATGCAGAACTAAAATGTTTACACTTCTGAAATATACTTTTTGGCTTAACAGCGGTTCGTAAAGCACGTCAATGAGGTTTGAAAACTAAATAGTCGCTACAAACAGTTGGGAGTAGGAGATATATTTCCTCCTACTGTTCCTTCTTCTGAAGCAAATTAAAAAAATTATTTTTACATTAAACAATTTAATTTTTAGGCATAAGTTTGTTTTCTTTATTCTTTTTATTCAGAAAGACAATTAATTTTGATATAATAATTCTCTTTTTGAATAGAGAGAATAAAAAAAACGAATTTATTCCTAAAAATTAAATTACGTAATATTAATAATTGTAGTTTGTCAAGGTTACATCGGACAATAAATTTACTAATCGCCGGGCTTGGCGAAAATTATACACATATGCTTACTGCATCGCAATCCGTTTGATACTAAAATAGAATCAGCTTTCATTGATAATTAATAGATGATGTTTACAGTTGGCACAAAATTAGTAGAAAATACACGAAGAATGTTGAAAATGTATTTAGCGGCATAGGAAATGCATTCTACTCTGCTAAATTTCTAATAAAATGTTAACTTTTACTGTATTCAAAGCTATGATACCAAATAAATTCTCTTTCTGAATAGAAAGAATAAAGAAAACGAAATTATGCCTAAAAAATAAATTACGTAATATTAATAATTGTAGTTTGACAAAGTAACAAAATAAAAAGTTGCTTACTAAATCCCTGAATATTTGGCTGTATTCTTTAAACCGGAAAACCACTGTGTCCCATTGCTTAATAACAAAATAATAATTTTGTTATTAAGCAAACATGTCTTGTTCTCTGTGTAGTACCATATTTTTCTCTTCTTGTTTTGAGCTTGTTGAACATGCATTATATACATTTTTTTTAATTTGATGTTTCATATTAATACGATATCACACATCCATACATATACTTATATACACACACACGTATATGTATTAGAATGAAGGAAAATGATGTTACTGCTTTTAATGTATGAATACATAAAAACACCAGTCAATTATGTGCTTCAAATAACTTCTTTTTTTTCTTAAAAGACTCTCGCACATACTGTGTGTGTGTGTGTTTGGTTTCCTCAAGTACGCCTTAAAGCACAAGTATAACAAGTTAAATAAGCTTTCTTTTAATACCAACACACTTCAGCATCGTTGGTATAGAAACGACTGAATACATGTAAATATGCATGTGTTTGTATGGAAGGTGTGTGTACATCTTTGCAGTAAGTGCATTAAAAAGCATCGGATATGCGCCACTACAACAGTTTAATGTGAATAAAAATGCGCAAATGTATAATGTACCCGTATGTATGCATGTTTGTATGTACTCCTTTGGATTCTAAATGGTAAATACATACACATAACACCCTACGCGCACATTATTAGTTCAAGTCCGTTCTAATTCTTATTGACAAAATTTTAAATAGAAGAAATAGTATTCTGAAGACGTTTACAATTTCCCTAGTACCAGGAAAGTGTTTTATACTAAAAGTTGATATTTATAGACCAGATTATGCTGTTGTAAAACCAGCAAGAAATTCGTGTCTATAAAAACCAATGAATGAATTTTTTACATTTACCTAAAAAATATTTTGTTTAAATGTTTAAAGATTTTTTCCATTAATTTGTACTTTTAAATAAAAAGTTCTGGCAAAAAACGGTAACCAAGTCCTTGATCAAATAAATATTTTAAACTGTAGGGCACTTACGGAAAAACGTTTAAAAAATATATAGACTTACAACATCAAAGGTACAGACCGTCGCTAAGATATTAAAATCTCTGTTACCCACACAGTTCCTATCCATCATAATTCAAATCATACATTTCCACTTAATGCACATTCAGCAGCATTCGCATTTCCAATGAATTCCTGTTGTTACTGTTACATGTTATTCTACACATTAGCATACACAGCAGGGATGGGGAAGTTGGTACGATTAGGATTTTTACATTTTCGATGACGCAAAGAAAGCCATGCTATCGACATAAAAAATTACACTCTGGTTTTCGGTATAATTTTATAAAAAAAAATTTAATACGTATCGCGTTAAATTATGCAATCATAAATTCTCTGACGGGTGTGCATCTCATGATTTTGGTCTTTACTGTAATACATAGTTACCTAAAATGCTCGGCAAAGTTTATTTTTTATTATTGAGAACCATAAAATATTTCTATAGTGAAAAACGTATCTTCATTTTTCCAACTGGCAACCATTTCGATTGGGTTTAAAGAGCACAAAACAAGTAAAAATGTTTTAAATATTTAAATACAATTTGCTTGAAACACAATTTGTTTCAAGTTTTCAATAACAAACAAATAAAACGAAGAGATTTTATTTAACTTCTTCAACTGAACTTATACTTAGAGATATTTTTATACCGAATAAATTTTCAATTTCCCATCTCAGACTCACATACATCGTTTATAGTTGTCATCTAACAGGAAATGTAGATTTTTGTCATTTGAGCAAATTTATTAATAAAAAATTTATAAGATTTTTTTCTTTATTGCGCTTTTGCTACAATATTAAATGCCTCCTCCTACATATCAAGTACACAGATATTAAAAGATTATTTCGTTGCATATGTTATGTGTACGAATCCTGAAGTTGTTTTCAAGGATATGATTTTAAAAACAAATGTTTAACGCTCAATATTTTTAACATTGAAATCCAGGAAATAGTTATCACAGTTTTATATATTGTCTCATAAAACATTTAGTAAAATGGCAAATAAACCATTTTTTTTTAATTTCCTTGGCTTTATAAATCCTGAATTTGCCTTACCTCAAAAACGATTAGGAACATTTTTGTAGGAAATTTTTCCTGGTTTTATACGAATATATAGTTTCAGACCTATTAGCAAAAAATGTCACCTTAAGAGGGTCACCTCCCTTTAGCTTTTAGTAGTAATGAAAATCTTAAAACAACTTAATTAGATGTGTTGGTGCGTTGGGCCACTCCACGAGCTGTAATAGAAATTAAATATAGTTCCTGAAAAGCTTTTTCGGTTAATATATAACAGAGTTTTAAAATTATTACAACAATATTTGGCTATAAAAAATTTCATCAAATGAATATTCCTCTACCCATGAGGAGCCTGGCGAAAAATCGTTATCATTTGTGTACATTTTTTTTGTCAATTTTTATATGAGATCCTTCGTTATTTCAAAATTTGGTTATATTTATTTAATAATTTCAAGCCACATATGATATAAAACAGAGAATCTTGCTGCGTTACAAAAAGGTAAATCTAAGAATTTCATCTCAAAATTAGACAATTCCCTAAAAGGGTTTTCGTTCACAGTGTTTGTGTTCTCAGCCACTTTGATCCAAAATTCTGTAGTTGTAATATAGTAGTCATTTAAAAAGACTGATACCACCGCTTTTTTTTATACTTTTAATGTTGCATTATAGATTATGTATTCTGTGGACATTTTTCAAATGAAATAAGGTTTGTATTTCACAAGGCTAAAAAATTATATTGTCGCATTCGATATACTCATTAGCTTTCTATTGTTATTTTTAATGTCACTCCCATACATAAAGGTATTTAGGTTAACGTTTTTAATAATGTTAAAATATAAATTAATTACATGCAATTAAAATTATACAAAAACTAAGCTAAAATGTGACAGTGTTGCTGAAGCATATCTTTTCCAAAGCTCCCTTTACACACAGCTTGTTGAGAGCAGGTTTAGGAAACTACCGAAGACATTTAAAAATGAAAGTAAAACGCCTTCGACGAGTTAATAAAATCTCACAATACGCTACAAAATAAACGCAAGTTGCAACAGATTGAAATGGCGTTTGATAATTTTATTTAACAATCGATTTTTTCACTATCTTTAGCGTTGATGTTGCAGTTACATAGAACGGGGCTAATTATTTAAATGAAGATGAAAGCCTCGACTTAACCCTTATTATAATGGCGACGTCTTTTCTGAACAAAAGACTTAATGACGACTTGAACTAATGAAGAAATTAAGATGACCACAAAACTCTAATGTCAGTTTGATATTAATTTTTTTTAATAAAATTTTGTTTAATAGAACTTAAAACGAAGAAAGTTTTCAAAGTGAAATTGAGTTGATAAGTAAGTATGAAGTAAAGAAAACGTTGTCATAAAGATGAAGTCTCTTCTGACATTAAGAGTTTGTTCTTTATGCCCTTTTGGTTCTCTATCCGCAGTTCGTCTATATCAGCTATTTACGGGAGTAGACAATTTTGATAACGGCTTAATAATGCAATCCCCTGATTATTTGTGATCAATTGGTGTCTTACGAGTACATTTCTTGCAATGTGGAATATGATAATGATACACCAGATTGTCAATTTATTTTATTAATCGTCCATGAATTTGTTCCTGGATTGATTTGTGTGCTTTTCTATAAAATATCGTATTTGGCTTTTGGTATTGTAACTAAATTTGGCTTTGCTGAATTCTCCGAAGGTAAATTATGCTCTACAAAGAAGCTATTTATAATTTAACGCAAACTAATAAAGTTTATTAGTTTTGTTAAGAACTTTTTGTTCTCTTTGAAATTTAAAAGCATCCCAAATGAGCTGAACTCAGTAAATGAAGCCATAATGTAATTTCTATTTTCCTTTACCATCTTTAGTTTTACCAATAAACGATTATAATACACGGTGCCGAAATATATCTTTTATAGATCATCTGTGGCCTTTATATTCATCAAGAAAATTTCAGTAATTTATAAATTTTTTTTTGATTGATAATGGTGGATGAATATTTCATTTTGGAGAGCAATAATATAGATTACAATTTAACACAATTTTCGCCATCACAAAACATTTAAACATATGAACTCACTAAATCATAATGTCTACAGATTACAAGCTGCAACGCGATGGGCTGTGTATCATCCACGAATGCTGCAAATTGTATTGGGTAAGTAAGAATACCCTCTTGTATCTCCTTTTGATCGGAACCTGAACATGCAAAGTTGCACTCACTGTTAAAATTTCAGGAATACTGGTTCTCAGTTATTAATTTGTAGTTTTAAAGAAGAAATTGCGGCCATGGTGTGTGTTTCCTTGCCTTTTCAAACATTAATACAATAAAACTATTTGTTAAATAAATCTAATATGTTTTGTGTCAATTTAGAGTTTATTTGTCTCAAAAAAAAAAAGAAAAAACTTAATAAATAAACAACCCACCCGGTATAATGATTGTATCACTAAAGCAACCAAAATATTATTGAAATTTTATATCTGTCTCTTGTAATAAATTACAGCAATAAATAAATAGTGGAAATTAAAGCCAGCGATAGAGAACAATTTACAAAGAGAACCAGAGTAAATCCCTTGAAACTTTCGAACGTGATTAAAAACAAGTGAATGGACAATACTTAACTATTTGTTCTTTTTTAACTTCTAATTCTATCAATCATGTAATAAATCAAAAATATTTAAAAAGGCCACATGACAATTAAATTATTTAAGATTTTGACAAATTATATTTTTTCAAATATATATTTCTTAATTATTTGCAGAATAATTCCAATAACTCCTTTATTTATTGTTTTGCTCTCATGCCGCCTTCTGGTAGCCTAACACAATAATTATTAAAGTAATTAATTATAAAAAAAACAACCCCTCATCATTCAAAGAAAAACTTTGTTTTCCAATAATAATTGCGCGGAAGAATCAAATTAGGATTTTCGTGTAAACACATATTAATTGTTGGGGGTCTTTGTTCGGCGTAAATGAGTTATCTTCCTCACCTAAAAAGCTGAAAGCATATTTTTATATAACTATTTCTAAATATTTCTTAGTTTGTTTTTAATATGAAAAAAGTTTTTGGCCATTTTTAGAATGCTATAAAAATTTAAAATAAAAAATTACATATTAGAGTATGTTCACACATACGCCAAATTGCGCAATTAGGGGATTTACGGAATTACGGCCTTAATTGAGCTCAATTAACCATACATGAATTCACTTAATAAGTTGAGCAATTAGAGCTTAATTGTACCATATATTGAATCAAAGTCACAATACACCTGTGGTGAAGGGTGTTTTGTGATCAGAAAATTCTGTAAAATGAACACATTAAATGAAATAGAATATTAACTAGGGTGACAACTTACAGCTCTACTACCAAGATTATGTGAAATGGACATTCTTATTATGGTAGTAAATGAAAATTGTTTACGTTAAAACACATAACATATGATTAGACGCTATTTCAAACGTCATTGCCGGCTCGTGAAATAATTTTCAACTATCAAATGCTAATTGAGGAAAGTAAATGGCAAATATGTGAATAGCACATTTTATAACTCAATTTAAAATTGAGTTGCCTTAATTAAGGCGCATATGTGAACATACTATTAGCTGAAATTCCTAGTCAAAAGAAAAAGGAATATCAAAGTTGCCGCACAAGAAACACGTAATATCATATTTGTTCACATGAGAAAAAAAAGCTGAGTTCAATGAAGATTATGTGAAAAAATTGCGCTGCAAGGAGGCACCATAAGTCAAACGGGCAAATTATTTACAAAAACTAAAAATGATTAAAGCATCTCTGCCTTCAGATATATTTGTCTTGTTTTAACAAATAAATTAAAGCAGTCGGATCGCAAATTTGTTTTCAGTTGTTTGTTCGGGGAGCAAAATTGTTGCTTGCGATTATTTCTATTAGGTAGAGAAAAAATTAGTTTTTATTACAGATAAAAGAGTGCATTTTATTGCATCGTAAAATAAATTCAAGTCAGACATTTACGCGTTGGATATCCATTTGTTGCTCATGGATTACGTACAAATTAGCACACAGTTTTGCTTATTAACGATGAAAATGCGCTTAATTGGTAAAGAGGATTTTTTTCTCGAAAAATCGGCTTTCATTTCACTTTGTTACATTAGGTACCTATTAAGTGAATTCTTCCTTCGCTTAGCGCTACTCTTTTAATAATCGAAACAAACATAAGTGACAGCTTTTAATTAGTAGAGTTGCAACTTACAAAAAATAAACTAAGACACATTATAAATCAGGAACAGTTCGTGATTATGCGATTTTATTAAGAATAAAAATACGTACATATATACATTATTATTGTTTTACTGAAATATTTTGTAGCCTTATTCTTCTTGTAATGAGCAGAAATTAAACAGAATTTATTCGTTTTCATATTTAAGAGAACCTTTTTGAGACTTCCCGATTTTTCTCCATTACCCGTTCTTTTCCGATCTGAGCACCTTTCAAATACTATTATTACTTTATATTAATTATATGCTTAATATTTCCTTCTTTATGTCAACTACCTCATTTTTCCTCTTAAATAAACATGAATGTTTCTATAATTTTACTTGTTTTAAAGAAGAGAAACAAAACAGACTCTTAATTTCTTTCTTTTGAAACTAGTTCAAGTACCATTCGAATTCACAAAATGACATGCTTAAGAAATTTATTTGTCATACAAATGAATCTAAATTACTTAAGGAATGAATGAAATAGCAAAACATTAACGATGGCTCTTCATGAAAATGTTTGTGAACTTGTTGCAAAAACTGCATTTTTTATTAGAAATCAAATTGATGGCTCACTTTACAACGTACTCTTACAATAAGAAAAAAAATGTAATGGTAATGTGTGGCAGTAGTAACTTTTGGAAGCTGAAGTTGCATGATTTTATTTATTTGCCTCTTTTGCATAGTCACATATTTTAAGAAGCAGTGGATCTTGTACCAACTCAAGCAGGTGCACCTTTAAAGTGAAGGGCGAAAGATACGCAATCGTATGATTTTGTGGTTTATTTTAATAAAATACAATAGTGACTGACTTGCAAAGGAATGACTTGATATAATAATTTACTTAGTTTTTAAAATAAAAATTTTAATTCGCAATTTGTATCTTAGGAACAATCTTGTTAATTCTGAACAATCTTGTTAATTCTGAATTCTTATTAAATTGTGTTTGACATTTGAATTTGTATGTAACGTTTGCCGAGGTATCCGTTGCAAGCTACGGCTTGCTGGTGTTTTCTTTTCCAGAAAAATGTAAAATAATGGTGTATTTTTTATTAAACAAATTCAACTGAGTGTTCTTATATAGTGAGTGTTCAAATATACATTTGTTTGTTCCATCAAAGAAATGTTCCTTTCTAACAAATTTATTTCTAATAATGGCAACATGCGTTGCTCTTTCGTACCGTATTAAAAAATATAGCGTAGGCAATAAAGTAATCGCCGCTTTTTTCATGAGTTTTAATTTATTTTCGTAAAATTTTAAGTTGTCTTTTTATTAATAACTATTTATTATTATTAGGTGACATTTTATTTAAGAAAAAAAAAAACGCAATATATCTACGTCTATACCAACGGGCCTAAAAGTTAAATATTAGAACATTGGATTATTAAATCTTTTCTTGAACAATAAGGATTTTGAAATCAAATTAAATGAAATTACCCACGTTTTAGAAGAAGTTCTTGAAACTTGTAAAAAAACAGTTATTACACATGATTTTCTAAATATTGTTTAAGTTGTAAAAAATTTATTGAGAATGAAATATTTTTCACAAATTTTTACCTGTAAAATACTCTTGCACTTTTTCTCATCACTGTATATTTGCAATTTACTGGAAAAAAAAGTTATACACTGTGAAACATATTTATTTATGAGGCTACATGTGCGAGATGGTTTATGCAAACTTCAGCAGATTTTTTACTGCTGCATTCATATCCACAATACCATCCACAACAGCAATGCAAACAATAACATTCGATGTTGCCACATCTTCAACAGAAGCTGTAGCTGTCGATGTTTCTGTTTGTGCATAGAAAGAATTTTAGGAAATATAAATTTTAATACACACTGACAGTTTATCATTGTCATCAACAACCAACATCATCGCTGTCATTATTTTTACGAGAGTAAGATAGAGAGAGAGAGAGAGAGCGAGAGTGATAAGCAATAAACAATGAAATAAATATACATACAACGTAAGCACGCACACATGTACATATGAGGATGTGTGAATATAATGTTGAGTTGCAAAAATATCTCTTCATCTTCTGGCGAATATAAAATAAATATATGCAATAACCAATCCAGACGCAAACACACACACACACACACACACACACAGAATGCATACAAATCATAATATTTTTTGAGTAGTTGTGCATATATTTGTGAAACTAATAAAATAATCGTATTGCTGTTGTTGTTTGCATCCATAAGTAGAAAAAATAACGGTTAACAATGTAATCGTAAGCATGTAAGATACATTTTTGTTATAATGTAGCACAGCACATTGCTGGTGGTGTTATGTTAAGTTATTGTTGTTTATGTTTGTAGTGGTAAAATCGATCATTTTTTATTATTTCTTTGTTGGTTTCTGTTCTTGACTCAGCAAAAAAAAAAAAAAATCCTACTAGCTGGAGCCTCAGGGATTTTGTGGATTTTTATTGATTTTTATGGATTTATAACATAAAATACTGAATACCTAACGAATAAATCATATGTAGATTAAAAATCACTTGCTGCAAAGATATACATAGTTACAGTAAACTGTCGAAAACGTGACCATTCGGAAACATAAGCGTCCGTTTTTACAGTGGCTACTCTAAAACTTAAACATGAAGCTTAAGAGCTTTAGAAGGCGAACAATTTTATTAAAAAAGTGTATTTTTTATTTGCTATTCGATTTTGGCATTTCGGGGAATCTTTCACTGATTTATGCGTATTTCAATTTTCCTTTGGATAAAACAAAAATTCATGTTAGCGATTATAATTAATTGATCTTGAATTGACAATTGTCTGCTAAAATTAAAATACTTCGTTTTCTAGAAAATTTAGACACTTTACAAAGGTTATGTTTCTCTTAACGAAAAGTTTGAACTCTTACAGGCGTAGCTACAAGACACTATGTCGCCAAATCGACAATTTAGAGCATAAGGGAGAGAAATGAACAAAATGCGTTACCATATTTGGGGTCATAAAAATGGAACAAATTGCTTACTATTTTACGAAACAGCCCTACAGCATACCAGTTTTAAAAAATCAGCTGTTGAATTATTCTTTTGCGCGCGATAATAATGAAATTTGTGATAAAATGTAAAAAATTTAACAAACCGAAATGTGAACAAACTCAAAAAATAAAATGCCCTTGGAAAACATTTCTTCACGCTTCTGTTATTTAGTGTGTTAATGTTGCTGACATCTTTTGGCCTTTCTTTACTGGCAAAAATATACTGCTTCTTCTATAAGAGCTGATAAAAACCGGGAATTTTTTCTCTGTTTCTCTGAAAGATACTGAGGTCACTTTGTTAAAATTTTTTATTAAATTGAGAAAAACGGCCGACTTGCTATTACTAAAATTATTTTTATATTTAATATTAATATAATTATTTTAAATAGTGTGATATTTAATATTACTGGTGAGTAGTAAAAATACTGGTGAAGACTTGGACTGTAGAGCGACATTGCCCTTTTTGCACTAGTAAATTGTTTGTGAGTGACATTTGACCCCTATCAAGTGATCTAAAAGGTTATGTCATGGAATTTTCTGTGGTCTCTTTCGCGATGTTGTGAATTCGTATAATGACTCTTAAACTTTAGCTGTGTCATATGACGGTCATTTACAACTGCTGTTTTAGGCAATAGATTTTTCAGGCATTTACAGCTGCCGAGTTAACACAGTGAATCCATAATGGCCACCATCATTGTTACTTCCCATCGAAATGCGATAGTTGGCTACGCCATTATCATAGAAATCAACTCCCCCATATGCTTATTATATTCTGTAATCAGTTTTGGTTGGGGAGTCGATTTTTTTTCTTCTTCTTTGGAAGAAACTGGATCTTTATTTGTATTTAAAATACTATCGTAGGCTTACCTCTAGCATTATTGCTACTGGAGTAACTTGTAGGGAAGATTTAATTTTCTTATCAAATAGTTTTCCATGATGTAAGAGTTTGCAACTTTACTTTTAATAAGATAAACTTAATAGGAAAATTTCAAAAAATAATTTACGAGAATACATTGGGATCTATTCGCGTTTCGTATGTGAATCACAAGCTGTCAAAGACTGCAGTACTGCTCTTCTTCCAATGCTTAAGTGTAGAATGCCTAAACAAAGGTCAGTTACGCTCTATAATAAGTGCTTTTATTTTTTTCCATTTCGCTGCTGATGTAGTGCATGAATGTGATGCAAAATTTAAATATCTTAACCCACATGTACTGTTTTTTCCAATAAAAATGTCTGAGTTGTTTTTGTTTCTAGTAATTTTATTTCTTGTATTCGTGTTCTAGGAGTGCTGGCCCTGTGCTGCAATTTCATTAGTTCAAATATCACGATTTTGTTGGGGTTTTCTTACTTAACAGACCACGGTGTTGCGGTATAATTTCATGTAACTGTATTTACACCGTTTTATTTGTTTTCACTGCTACTTTGCTTATTTTCCTCTTTACTTTTTTCACTGTGTTTATTTAATTGTTGTTGGTATTAGCATTATTGTGGTTTCTGTTTTCCACTTTATTTCTCTGTTACGTTTTGCTTGCAAAAATAAATAAAAATAGAGCAAAACTTAATATATGATTTTTATTATCTCGCCATCAGGCATCGTTTAAGTTTATTACTTCTCGCACTCTATAAAAAAATATATAGAGAATAAAAAGACACGCACGTTTTAGCTATTCAGCATTCTAGGTAATTCCATACATGACTATGTACACAGTTATGTATGAATGTACATCTGCATTGACGAGTTTGTTCGTACCTAGCTTTCTTTCATTTGCCTGTTTCAGAAGATTCCACTAGAAAGTGGTTCAAATTTCTAATTAAAATCAGCAAAGTTATGTACTACGAATTAATTCTTGCAGCGTTTTGTTGACGTTGACGATAACTTTGTATCAAATTCGAAAAAAAAGTTTGATGAGACTGCAAAAATTTTGCCTTTTGTTGTGAAAAACAAACACTACATAAATTAATTATTATTTTATTCTGAAACCCGCCACAAACATACATACATAGAGGTTTGCCTAATAAACCCGTAGAATCGGGATCGGGCTGACACAAAGTCTGTCACGTGTCTGGTTCCTTAGGGATAGGGACCGGAAATTTCGTAGCTTTTAGGCAAAATGTGACACGTTACTGAGAATACACAAGGATTCTTCTCCAGTGTCGGTTACTATAGCACTGGTTTCAGGTGTAATTTGTGTATATTAGTTATAATAGTTAAGTGATGTGTAATGTTTTCAGCGGCCACGAAGCGCAACTTTTTGTGTTACGGCCTTTTTAACAAGTCACCGGATAAGTTCGTCTAGACCAATTGACACAAATTTCCCGCAGGAACGGTATGAACACTTTCAGGGATATAGACAAAAATTCATGTTCTTGAAATGTTGTGACAATTGTACAAATCAGTGCGTAGTTTTAAATCGATAACTTATGCAAAACTAAACAAACACACAAGATTTTGCGGGATCCAACAATTGGAAGAGTCTATCAAAGTGAGCTGCGAAAATGAAATTGTGAATTAAAGGATGCGTTTGCAGTGAACACAGGAAATTCCTATCGTGTGGCTAAATTGAATTGCTTGAGCTATTAGCAAAACTTTACCTTTCTTGACCGGCTTTTAGACTTACCTTATAGCAGAGAAGTTTTGTCTATAAGAAACTTAAAATCTTGTGTATGTCTCAAACCGGTTTCGTCCATCAACGCTTTTCTGCATTGCCGGTATTCGGCCTGACGCAGAGTTTATCTCTTCTGGGTTATGTCAGAAATTATTTGCGCTGCTTAATGTTCTTAGCTGCCTTCCAAATTGAGAAGTTTCAAAAGGAGGGCATTTACTTAGAATATATATATTATACGAGTGTATGTATATAAAAGAAGATATATTACGATACAATTTTGTGTATGTGCCGTTTTTCATTTCAAGCAAACAATTTCGGCATACGATAAGCTTGTATGAATCCTTAATATATTTCTTTAACTGTAAGTCAATAATACACGGGAATTGTATAAAGTTTACTTTTTAAAATTTGATTAAAATTTGTAATTGTGGCAACCCATAAGGCAGTATGTGGGTTTCGCGAGGAATCTGTTTTTCAGCAACAGTTCTATGCAGAAATTACTTTTGGAACAAAAGAAAATTATCGGGAGCGATTAAACGGATTGTCATCTGAATGGCTTCTAAATGGATGTCTAGATTGAGCAGGACGGCGCAATCTGCGACACAGTGAATGAAACAAACAATTTATGGCAACAACGATTTCCACAGCGCATTATTATTGAGACACCCTACATCAAAAATACTGATTAAAATGCTTTAGGTGGAACACATTTTTTAATATTTAAAGACTATGTGTGATATGATCTGTGAAAAACGATAGAGTCATAATTAGATTCCTACAAAAATTCGCTAAGTAAAAATCCAATACTACAAAAATCACTCAAAGCGGAAAATATATAAAAAAATACTTCAAGCTACATAATATAGTTTTAAATAAGACTTAAAATTAGGACAATAAATCCGGATAGGAATTATACACCGCAAAAGTTCTTTTTTTTTAACTTTACAATATGTATTCAAATCTTATCTCTAAATTATTGTTTATGAGGTATTACCAATGTAATAACTAGTTTATTGTATTCAAATCTTAATAATAAAGGACTATCTACTATTGCGAGGGCCGTTTCGCCAAGGTCAATGTGTCAGTTTTTTCAGTCTCTGGTGCCCATGAAATTGCACATAATCGCGCGCTAGAGTGTTAGGATGGACCACTAATTTGCTTACGTACTTGAACGAGTTTGTGTTTGCTACTGCCTGGACAGTGGGAACTTTTAAATCTCTGTGTATAATTTTATTTCTTATGTACCAGGGTTGCTTACGATAAGTCGTAAAAGCAAAAATTTTACAAAATTCAGATGACGTTATCTGATGTTCTTAACAACCACCAACATAAAAAACTCGTAAACACCAAAGTAATGGAAGTACTCAAATATTTATGTCGTGCGTGACCTTTTGAACGTTTCAGCAATATTGTTATTGTTTGCTCTGGCGATTTTATGTGGCGGTATTCATGTGGATACTGAGAGCTCTTAAAATAAATCCACCAAATAAAAAACCCATCGTATACCAGCAGGTCTTTATAATTATGCACAAATAAGGGAAAAAAACTGGGACAGGAGGACAATGAGATTAATAAATCAATAAAAGTATCATCAGCCATTGATGATAACGATGATAATAATGATGGCCATGGCGATAATGCTGTTGATGAAGACACCGTTATGATGACTGAGTTGATGATGATGATGATAAAGGAAACATAAGGTAGTCCTACCATGGCATAAATTAAATGTGTTCTTTACATCATTTGCATAAAACAGCAATATTCATGTTCAAAAACAAAGCAACACGATACTGACAACAGCAACAACACATTGTTTCGTTTTTATTGTTGATTTAATTTTGTTGAAACAATCAAATTTGTTAATGTTATTCTTATTGAAACGCCCATATTTTAATATTTTTTGTTTCATATATTTTTTTAGGAAATACAAATAAAGGGCTTTCCTTCTGTCGGAGTTGTTGTTTATTGTTCAGTCATTGATGCTAAAGCAAATTACGCGATTTAGCAGCACGTTCAAATGATAATACTTTTGGGGAATGGACGAAATGGGCGTATATGGGACAACACGAACCCACATAAAGTTCACCAAGTGGCAAAACATAAGCAGAAAGTTATGTGTTTATTCCAGATTTTGAACCATCGCCGTTGATGTTGAGCTCTTCATATAACCAAGTTCATTCCAACAGGAGGCAACACTGGACGCTCTGAGTGAATGAGTTAGAGGTACGATTCCCTTTAGAAAGGGTAACGTTGGCAACCAAGATCGTGCTATTTGACTCCGCTAAGGAAAACAGGGCTTGTTTTATTCTATTGTATCGGAAACCTTTTTATAAACCAGCACTATTTGGAATATTTAATAAAAAAAAAGAAATTAAAAATATGTTAAGAGTCCTGCGTAGGAGAGTCTTAGGTTCGATTCCCTATTTGGGCTCTATTTCACTACAAATAGTGAAGGTCTTCGTTATCATGCTCGGTAATTTAAGTTATAATATAATTTGAATTGTATTTTAAGATTTAATAAATTAAATAAAAATTACTTAATATGATCTGTTGTATTTGTTAAAAAATAATTCGTCTTTAGTTTTAATTTTTTTGTGTTATATCGGCCACATCCTACGTGATTTCAGCAAATGAAATTTTATTTAATTTTTGATCTTCGATACAAATCAATCGGGTTCTTGTCACTTTATTTTAAGCGGCTTTATATCTTTCCTTCAATTTTGTATCACAGAAATTGATGAAAAGATAATAAATTTTGTCCAAATTCCTTCAATACTTCAACATCCACTGCTTTTTATGATTATTAGATTAACAATGAATTAATTAAGAACATAAATACAATAAATTCGCAGGTAAAATATTTTCACATACATTTCCTGTCACCCTGAATATTTATTAAATAAAAGACTTGGATTTTATAAGAGATTAAAGAAATAATTTAATCAATTTGAAGCTTGATTTAAAAGAAGTAAACAACTATTTTATTAAATAAATTATTGAATTAATCAAAAACGTAAGTAATTTTACACTGAAACAAATCAAAACTCTTTTGGTTTTGCTTGCGTTCTTGGACCTTTATAAATATTTGTACCAGTTTTTCTGTAAAATTTAAATCGTTATTTATGGCAATTCTAGAATCTAAAACTCTCCTTGAAGAGCTATCGATTTGTTCAGATAAGAACAAAACCTTGACAGAACAACGGAAAAAACTCGTTTGGCTATTTTTTATTATATTTTTTTATTTAAGCTTTCTGAAAGAAGTTTTTGGTATTTATGTTTAGCCTGATTTAAAAAAATCTGTCAATCTGCGAATGCCGACCATCTCTGTATCTTGTGCGTGTTTGATGTGCCACCTGGATGCCATCTTGGATTTATAATGTATTTTTATGCACTTTGGAATCCAAAGCCAAGGTTGTGTTAGGACCTACCGCTGTAGTTGAATTGTTGTTATCTTTTATGGTCGCAGTTTTGACCTAAATATGGCGGGACAAAACTACAGGTGGATACCCAACTATTAAACGGAAGCTTTCGCTCGAACAGTGGTATTTGTTATTGGTGGACAATTTTTCCTCCTAAGGAAAGCCATTACTTGAGCAAATTTCGATGGACTTACATTTACCCTCCAGTTCAGTCAGTTCAAAAGTTCATAAATATGGGACTGAAGTTGTTTAGATGCAACCTTTAGATCATTATTAATACCTTACGATGGCGGACCAATAAGTCCGAGACTTTTGGAATGAAATACAGTTTTTTTTTTTAAAACAAAAATTTATTTTTCAAAATAATTTTCTTTTAACTCAATGCAACCTTTCTACAGTTTTTGTATCCCTTCCAAAAAATTGAATTTTTCGAGGTCCTTAAAATAGGCATTTGCTTGGTCAATAATTCCATCGTTAGAGCTAAATCTCTCTCCACCGAGCCATTTCTATAGGTTGGGAAATAGGAAGTAGTCACTGCTAAATCCGAAGAATATGGCGGATGAGGTACCAAGTCCTAGCCCAATTCATAGAGTTTTGCCATTGAGACTGCACATGGTGGTGCACGCATTATCTTGACGCAGTGAATTTTCTTGGCCCCCGTTTTTCTTTTTAAATCCTCATTAAATCGGTTTAATAAGTTGGCATTATATTCGCAGTTTCTTATTTTTCCCTTTTGAAGGTAATCGATGTGGATTATCCCGCGTGCATCCCAAAAAAACTGTTGCCATCACCTTGTTGGCCGACAAACTTACCTTGGCCTTCTTCGGAGCAGGTTCACCCAGAGAAACCCATTGTTTAGACTGCTGCTTGGTCTCCGGAGTACAGTAATGAATCCATGCCTCATCTACAGTTACAAATTGCCGCAAAAACTCATTCGGATTGCGGTTAAACAACTCCAAAGTTGTTGAAGTTGTCACACCCTTACGCTTATCTGTCAAATAGCTTTTAAAAAGCTTGTGGGAGTTTTCAGGAAGAACTCCAGTTATTTTCATGCGTAGCCACCGTGCAGATGGAAAATGTCAATAAATAAATCTGAACAGTATTGCTTATTCTCAAATGTCGAACTAATAAGGATGACAATTCTTTTAACTTGCTCAATAACTTGCATAACAAGAAAACCCAAATGACGGTCCGCGATAATATTTTGTCCATTAAGATAAGGAGTTAAACTCGAGACGCATAATTTTTCAAATAACTGACAAAATATTTACGAATACAATAGTTTTCCTAAATTCTTTTATTAAGCATTTTGAACTTTCTTTATCTGGATGTGTGTGGCAAAATTTAAAGATTTTTCTTATGGACAATAACATTTTATGTTTATTGAAATAAAAAAAAATTATTTCCGATTACTAAAGTACTTCCACATCATAAAAAATTGCTCCATTGTTATTCTTATTGTTGTGGTGATGTTTTATTTTCGATTGAGTTCCCTTTCTCCCTTCTCTTCTGTGCTCATATTTTTTAATAATTTTATTAATACACAAACAGCCCTTTTCATAACATGGTTTATGTTGATTTTTGTGTGGGTCTTTTGGTGATTGCTGGACTAACGTACAATTTGTAAAATAGTACTTTATTTTATTTGTCAATTATTTTAACAGTATTACATACTATTACGACACTTTCCAATGGCTGTGCTATACTCGCCAGTGCGGTCCGGTCACAATACTATTTATTGGTTGAGCCATGGTCGTTTATACGTTATAAAGCTTACTTTATTCTTATTTACTTTATTCTTATTTATTATTATTTGTCTTACTAACAGCGTTAGCAGTGGACGAAGGTGGACTAGCAGCGATTCCACTTGATACCTTTTTCGCTAATACTCTTCAGAAACCTCGGATATTATCAGACGGGAGAGTGCCACACTTGGTTACAGATGACGGAGAGACTCTGCAAATGCCACGGCAACGCTGTTTAATTTTAAATGTAAATAAAGTACCTGTAGGTCCTTTGAGTATTAATTCATCCATTGCCTTCCTTAACACTCTGTTCATTGCCTGTGGTTTGTGGTCGCACGCCTAAGAAAATAACAGCAAATCTGCCATATTTATTCTTACATCAGTATTCTCTATACAGCCAAGATCAAGATTCAACATACTTGTAGATAATCTTTTTTATAATTGCAGGGGTCCCCACCACGATCCTGTCTAAAAATCTTGTACTCGTTCAGGTCCAGTGTGTGCCTGTGAGACAGTTTATTCCAAAAAGTTTTAAATGGTGCGGAGGGAGGGTGGTTGCGTTGGAATTATCGATTGTGCGGATTAGTCAGACACGATGTCACAGTGGCCGAATAAGCATCGCGCATTCGCGATGGAGACATTTTTTAAGAGTAATGATTCTTACGTAATTGCGCGTCGACCATTTTGTTTAAAATTCGGTATTCGATGAATACGTGATGGACCGAGTGTGAATTTAATTCGTTCGTGGGTGCCGAGATTCCGCGCAACCGCTTCGGCTGTGAATATCCCACGGCCAGGGCCCAGTCGATCAAGTACTCCCGAAAACAATGAACTGGTTGAAAGCAGAAAAGAGCAGCCTCACTGGGACTTCCAAAAGCGATTATTCATGAGATTTTAAAAAAGGATCTGAAGTTCCATCCTTTTAAAATTCCAATCGTTCAAGAACAGAAAGAAAATGACTTTGATTTACGCTAAAAATTTTTGTTAAACGACGTTGGAGCATTTTCGCACTGTAAATCCCATTTTTTGGAGCGACAAGGCTCATTTTCATTTAAACGGCCACGTCAACAAGCAAAACTACTGTTACTGGTCCCCAAGAACCAGCAACCCTCGATTGAAACATCAAAACCCATTGCATTGCCCCAGGGTAACTGCTTGGCATGCCTTATCCACTCATGAAATTATTGGACCATTTTTTCCGAATATTCTCGAGGCCAAGCGACGACTATCAAAGGTGAAAATTATTGAAGCATGATTACGGATTTCTTTTTGCCAAACCTGTGAGCTCATCCATCGTACTCTTCACACACGTGGTTTCAACAGGATGGGGAGACGGCACACACAGCCAGAGCTACGATGAATTTGCTTGGGGAAAATTTCTCCCAAAAACTGATCGGTCTCTTTGGGAACATCCCATGGCCACCGAGGTCGCCCGATCTAACTCCCATGGATTTTTTTATGGAGCTATCTCACAGAGAGGGTTTATAATGACAATCCCGAATCTCTTGTGGGTTTAAAGGAAAATATTCGTCGAGAAATCAGCTCAATTGAACAAAGCTTACTGCAGCGTGTGGCGCAGAATACAAGGCTCCGTTTTGAACAATGCATTCAATTCGACGGAAGACATCTGGTTGACATACTCTTTAAAAAAAAAATCCATATTTCCATCCTATCCTTCAATGCTCTTAATAAAACTTTATGTCAATTATTACGTTATTTTATTTAAGTTTGAAAATATAAATCTGCTACCAGACACCCTGTATTACCCATCTTGCTGCAAGATTATTACCACCCCGATATATGCCCTGTATTCATCATCATTATTACTAAGCGAACTATACTCACTAGCCCTTTGGCTTTCTTAAATAATTCAGTAATCCATTGCCAAAGAGAAGCAATGGTCCCAATGGACCAGAAGTTACGATGGATCCTAAACTCTTAAATGTTCTACTTTCTATATACCGCTGTTCTGGTGGCGGCAGCATAAGAAACCCCACTAACGACTCTAGACATACCAATAGGTAATAGCCTCCTACCTGCGTTATTAGCATTCTTTCTCGCGGCTCACTTACGTAAAAGTTGCAGTCACTGGCAACGTGACCAGCAGTTCAGGCATTCGACGCTTAAACCGCATTTTACAGTTTAAGGCCACATGACCGAAACGTTGGCAATTATAGCACTTTTCTGCTTTTCCATGCTCAATTTAGAGTGGCGATTATACGTAATATTACAAAATTCTTTGAGATCAGAATCTTCTACCTTGTTGAAATAACTACCTTTCTTCACCTAGTTTGTGCAGTCCGATAATTCTTGTTCTAATATGTAGGCCCCCCATCACTTCATCTACATCAAAAGAATCTGATAAGTTTGAAATTTGATCAAAGCCACTTCTTTTATAACTATTTCCTGTCTGCTAGTGCAATACAGCCGTTAATTTAAAGTATTTAAATTATTTAATTAATTATGTTCAATATCATAGGGAAGTTTCAAATAATCGAAATTGTACTAATAACTAAAGAAACTTCTTATAGACATAATTTAAAGACGATTGATAGTAATACAAAAGATTCTTAAGTGATTGGTAGTGGTATTCACTAAGGCAGGCTTATTAAGAAAATATTTTTAATTAAATTATAAAAAGTGTAAGAATAGAAATGAAGTATTAATGGGTCAATTAATCTACATTTCAGATAAGTAAATATAATAGAAAATATAAATTCACACTGAGGAAGGTAGGTAAAATACAAAGTGAGTTAACATTTCACATATATGTGATATATATGTATATAGAATAATATCTCGCCGAGTTTTTATCTGTATCTTTAAAAATACATCTAGGTACATATTTATTGTAGTTAGAATTTATGACAACGCGAAAGCATATTGCGGAAGCTGTTCTTAAAAGTTTTACGATTCAGTTCAAATCTAGGAGGTATTGTTCAATTGCAGCTGAATGCAATAGTTATTAAAATTGTGTAATTATATGCGTAATTAATTAAAATTTCGAAAATGCATACCTGTTACCAGTGTACCAAATGAAGCAGTTCTCAAATGGGTAAAAAGGGGCAAGATACGCACGGCGATGAATCGATTGGTCACGGTCTTCACCCACACTCTTCACTACAGCCGAAATATTCTCCTCACTACGGGCTATATATGTTCTTCTCGGTAGCTTATCAGCCAATAGAGTAGACTAGGATCCAAATTTGCTGCTGGTATTGGCACTATTGTGCCCAGAAGGTCCATAATGCACACCATATGTTGGCCGTACAGCATGAAAAACATTTCTCACAAAACACTGATTTCATTAATACGACTGATGAATTTGAAGACGTTACTGCGGTGTAAGCCTTTTCATGATGAATTGCCAAATAATACTGGATAAAATTACTAAGTGGATCACAAATTATATTCAAATCCTCGAACCTGCTTTCCCAACAAGGTAAACAGTTCTATGATTTTAAAAGTATTGATATTTATAGAAGAATCCTTTAGACAATCTTGTCAATGGACTTGAAATGTCTTGATTAACAGTTTTTATTTTCTTTTAAGCTTTTTAGTCTTTAAAGAATTTATTAGTTTTCTCGAAATATACAAGGGAATTTGCAGACCCGAATTGTACCAGAAGTAATTTATGCTTGATTTCGCTACAACTATAAATGCCGTTACACAACACCAAATGAATTGTTAATGGCCTGATACTGTGGCAAAGAAAAAATCACAGCAAACAGCCACAGCACTTGGGACTTATGTAGCTGTGACTTAAATTTATCACTCACTTGTGAGTATTCCAGATTTCGTTGTTGCTATTTATTATTATTTTCTGGTTGCCGCTGTGGTTGTTCTACATAATTTTTACTTTCAGTTGCCGTAATATCCAGATTTTTCATTTCTCGTCCTTGTGCTTGTTGTGTTTTTATTTATAAGAGCCATGTGTTTGTAAATATTCCATTGTACGCATATTGTTTTGCGAAGCTGAACCGAATGATTGTTGAATGGTCAGCAGTTCGTTGAGATGAATAGAGTAAATGAGTGGTAAATGTAAGAAGTTATAGGAAAAGAAAAATCTCTATTGAAATGATGGTAATCGGGCGTAAAATTCTCATAATAATCATTTCTGCAAATTATGAATGACTGATTCCTTTATTTCACTTTTTTTTTTTGGTTCGTTTCCTGACTCGATTGTTCTTTCTTTTTTATTAATCGTGCGTTAAATAATAAAATGTTGAATGTAGCAGTAACAACTGAGGATTTTATTTAAAAAGAATGTGTTAAATAATAAAATTATACAATCAGAGTGTTGCAATCATGAGATGAAACAAAAACTGAACAGTTCTCGATTTTAAAATATTAAAATATTTTTCATATGAAAATTAAATTGTACAAAACAATTGATTGCATTTTTCCAACAAACGCATACCTACATGACTGACAGTTTTATGATAGATATGTAATTTAAAAACAACTGTTATTCTCAAACGCATTTGAACCGCGAAGAAGGGTTTTAAATCAAATTTTTACATGATTTCATATGATATTTTTTATTTGAAAAAAAAACGATTTAAAAGTTATTATCCAAGTTCTATATAAAAAACTGGTACCTAGAAAAGGTCTGCACAAACACATACGTGTAAAAATAAAGTTAAATTCCCATCCAAAAACTGCGGCCATTAAAAGTCCTGAGATCAAAATAAGGACCAAGTTCATTTTTCCCAAAACTCTGCCTCATATTAGAATGTTAAAAAAGATTGCTAAGCTGGTAGTTTGCCTAGAAATGAGACGGCATTGTACATACCATGAACTTGGTCCTAATTTTGACCTCAGTACTTTTAACGGTCGCAATTTTTGGATATGAACTTAACCTTATTTTCACATATATGTTTTTGTGAGGACCTAGCTCCCTTTTTCATATAAGTTAATGTATGCAAAAAACTTACATTAACTTAAAGTTTACAGACGGTTGGGTTATACCAAAATTCAGCTCTCTAGCTATAGTCGAAGTGCCCCACATTGTTGCTGAATAAGTGAGTCAGTGAATAGGTACTAAAATATTCACTATTCACTCGGAACGAAAAATGACACTGACGATGGCACATAGCCGAAACCGGTTTGTCTCCAAACCAAACTTGACAATGGATGACGGAAATTCGTTCCAAAAAACTACACTATTTAAACCTTCATATCTCAGCAAGATTTTATGATAAAACGTTCAAACTTGGCTTTGAGGTAACCTATACGTAGCGTCCTTATGTCTCAATCTTAAATATTTAATGATTAAATGAAGCAAAGTTATAAGGGGTGTAAAATCAACGCGGATAGTTTTGTGTAATTTACACACGGTGTGCATTTGACCTGAACTTGGCCTGGCGCAATACTGTGCGACGTTTACAATATTAAGTTGATTATTATTGTTGAACATATTCAAGCTAAAAGATAATTCAATAAATTTTAATTTTAACCCAACTGTAAAGTTTTATAATTAAAACTCAAGCGTGTTGTTTGTTAAAGATACGAGAAATCAATTTTTTTCTTTATTTAAAATTCTTCTACTTAAATACTAATTATGAGAAGTTCTAGACAATTGAATAATTCACTAGACTATCTCAGTTCTTATTCCCTAATATGACCCACTCAATTATACTTCTATATTTCAATTTGTATTTTACCAGGCATGCAGAAAATTAAAGGGATTTCAAGTAAAAATGCTAACAATAATTCTCATTGATCAAACATTTTACTAAGTTCAATATCCAACGTTACTATTTGCGAATGCAGCAAAATTCCTTACGCGAACATTGCCCTGTTGTCAACAGCGTACATTGACTGCTTTCATTTATTTAGAGTATCCAATTACTCAAAATATTACAAAGTTCACTGAATTGTTTAAACGTGGAGCAAACGAATACAAAGTTTCTTTAATTGCCACAGCGCGAATCAAATTCAATCAATTTCAACTACCGACCTATCCTAACGCAACATTATTGTTAATAAGCGGCTTTTGTTTACTTTTAGTAGATACAAGGTTGTGCACTTGGAATGAAACAAAGTTGCAAGTAAAAGAACAAATGTGATCGTGAGCTTGAAAATGAATTTAATATTTTTTGTTTACATTGATACACTACACCAACCAACTTACGATTATTAACGCAATTTGTGCCTGTCAAGAATTTCCTTTTGTCCTTTCAGTTTAGCTTAAGATATTAATGAAAATATATAAAACCTTCTCCTTCTTTCTTCCTACAAATATAAAAAAAAAACTTGTTCTATGAGTTAAAACATTTTTGCGATGACATTTCCTAATTGAGCGTCACCAATTATGCGAAAAAGTGGGTTTTGAAAAATCAATCATTTGTTAAATATCCAAGTTTTCTGTCGCTATTAACCCTGTTCTTTCGATGTAATATAATTTTACTAAATATTGATGAGGTCTTTAACAAAAGACCTAAAATATACCTTTTTTCGAACACGTTCATTAATTTATATTTAACTAACTTTTTATGATAATTTATTCACAGTGATCCAATGCAAGCATTCAATGTCTTTTTTGTTAATTAAAAAATAAATTAATATCAAATATCTGTTCTGGGCTAATTATACCCAGATACTTTTACAAGAAAGAAAAAAGGGAGAAAGAGGTATTTCTTCTCCGGTATTCACCGCTTAAAAATCAGTCATCAAATCGAAATGGGGAAACCATGTAGTAGACCAAACCGAGGAACCCGGAGTATAAATGTTAATATTTCGGACCACATATAAATATTTGAGAAAATACGAATCAAACGACAAACTTGTCCTTTTGCACGCCTAATTATATGTGTGTGACTGTATTGGTAAACCCAAGAAATTGATAAAATGGATTAAAAAAATTGATTTCCTTTTTTTCTGATTTCATCTACTTTGTTCTATTGTAAGTGTCAGTCGCTGTGATGGGGCGTTTTCAATGTGTAAGCTTCATTTGAATTATTTATTAAATCACTTCGAGCATTATTGCCAATTGGATGCTCTGGCTGGAATATTGTTGACAGTTGTGAGTGATATTATTATTCTTTTCTCACTGAACAAATTACCGTATTTGCACTTTCAATTGATCCAATTTTTCATTTTAACGCAAACAACAAAAATATCGACAATGACCGCAAACCATAAAAAACATGGTCGATGACAACGAAGAGAAACTGAACATAAAAATCATTCATATTCATACAACGTCATATAACTTTAATGAAAGGATTTATGTAATTGTTTAAAAAAATCACAACCACATATACACGTACGCACACAGTGACATGTATGCAATAAGAATGTTCTTGAAAAAGAACAAATGTTTCCTATTACGAAGAAAAATTTAGTACCTCTAGAAACTCTTTCTTCCGTTTACGTTTAAACAACTTTTTTGTTTTAACAGGTATAACATCTGACAGAACACGGTTGCACCCGGAGTAATTTTTAGATTAAACGTAATGTTTTGTGAGCAAGTTTTTTGCATATTGGAACTTTGGATTAAACCTAAGAATCGTACTATCAAGGACTCTATAATATTATACAGTCTTTATATATTTATGCGAGTAATAAATTCATCGCCAGCGACGTCTTTAGGAGAAAATATTCTATGTGTTATCCAGCTTATGAAATTAAATGGTAAATAGCAATTGATCTGAACAAACTAACAGTTTTTGTTCATGTTTTAAGATGTTGGGATTTATTGATTGTTTGCGATATTTAATTTTGGCGTCCGGTTTAAGTCGCCTTACTTATACTTTGCTTTCGTTTCAATAAAGGCATTTTCGATCGGTTAATGAATGAGAGGATTTTCCAATTTCGGTTTTTTAGTTTGTTTATATGTTTCACCTTTTCTCTAAGTGATTATAAATTTTTGACAAATTCTCATTTTTGGTGAATAGTAAAATTTCGAATATTTGATATAATTTAGAGATTTCGGTGCGATTTCAGCTAACATCATATGTTAGGGGATCTCCTAGGTATCCAAATTTAATAATCTGCCGTGCATTCACAGATAAATCCCGGAGGTCATACACAATATACCGTAACGAATGTAACGCAGCTTCTCTTCTCAGCGATATCGTTCGGCGCTCTGCGCTCGAAAGGGTCATATGACCGTTAAGATCGCGCTTCCCAATAGTTATGAGAAATACAAAATAATTTTGAGAGAACTCATATGCGGCTACCCCACAAATAAGTTACAATAGCAAAAATATAATGTCGCAAGACTATGTATTCAGCTAAAATACGAAGTAATATCACGACGAATTTAGGGAACCTTTTGTTCAAGATAATTGTAAAATAAATGTTTTAGCATTTTTCACATATTGTACTAGAGTTTGGTAACGGCATGTACAACGTTGCATTATAGGTAGAAGGCTTTATACTGTGATGCAAAATTAAGAGCCAGACTCTAAATCCTCAAATCCAAGGGCTGTCAACATTTCGATTTCTTATATGTTTGACTTGAGTTGATTTCTAAGTACTGAGGGCTCGGTATTTCGTACAGCATACCATTTATCCCTTTGAAACAATATTTTATATACATAAATAAAACAATTTGCCTTCCTATTTCTAATTTTAATTTTAAAACAATTCATACACGGAGCGTTTGATTATGCAAATGTAAGTAATTTCAAGTCAGAAGTTGACAGGTTGAGATAGGAATTGTAATCAATTGGTTTAAAACTGCGAAAAGCGAATGTGAAAATTCGCAGTGCTCTTTAGATTGGGAATAACGTACGAGCTTTACATCCAATACTTTCTTCGGAATTTTAAAAATGAAAAATCCAGCATCTTTACCAAATGCGAACTGATAATTAAACTTGGCTCATAAAATATGACAATATGTATGGAGTATTCGAATATGGAGCGAATTTGATTCAGTCATAGAGTTTAATGCAAAAGTTAAGATATCAATGTATTTCATCAGAAAGAAAATTGTAGCTGTTATTTAAAACTGGACAGGTGGTAACTACTAATTCTATTTCGAAAAATTGTTGCTCACCGCCGCTACTTTTCGCATCACTATAACGCCCCAGCACAACCGAACTACTTTGTTTTCCCATTTAGTTCCCGAAACTAGCGTCATAAATTTCCTCCACTCAAAAATAATATTTTTAGAGAAATATTTCTGTTAAAGCTGAAATTGCAAACATTATAATACACACACCTTAATTGAAGCTATTAAATTTTAAATTGAGTTACATAATTTGGTGTCCACACATATGCAATTTATCTTAATCAATGTGATAGCTGAAAATGTTTCCATGGCCAGACAATGTAATCATGTGTTGTGCGTTTGTACGCATAAAATTTCCAATTGCCATCATAATAGGGAAGAGATAACTAAATTAGTAACAATAAATTTGTTGTCCCTATCATTAGTTGTTGTATTCCAGTTTAGTTACGTGGGGTTTAGACGATGATATTTTTCACCGGTAAAATGAGAGTAAAAATATGATGAAATTTCATCGGTATTTAAAAAAATTAGAGTAAAATCATACGACACATTTTGTTTCGTTTACATGATTCAAAACATATGGTTCGTGCACACACACACATATATGTTGCTATTTGTTTACATACAAATCAGGCATGGAAAGTTTACGCCAAACAATATTCTTTCGTAAAGAACTTCTAGTGTTGTACAGTTAATATTGAAATAGATAATTTTTTTATATGCAGACGCATATACATACATACATATGTAATACAAGTTAAATTTTACATACGATTATAATGATATCTTGGAACGAAAAATTAAAATTTGTCTTTATATATAGTGCAATTCATTAGATCTAGTTTTGCATCCCTGAAAAATTCTCTCCTGATCAAATGGTGTTTGATGGTTTTTGAAATTTTTCAAAAAACAAAGAGAGCCGTACGACTGTAAAAATTTCATCGGTATTTTCTCTCAATTACGTACGACTTCATTACATATTGGATTTACATGATCCCATCCGTACTCTTCTACACAAAAAATTTAGTAATCGTACGACAAGTCACATAGTCTAAATCTCTCTTTAGGTCTATTACAATTAGTGTGTTGATTTCACATTTTCTGCTCACTAAACACACTTCAGCAGCATTCCAGTGTAAAATTGCTTAATTTATTAATTGAATTTTTGTATGATAAATTAAGCTGCATTAAAGCGCATGAGAAAACACACAGATAAAAAGTTAAGTTATATTCAGAAATGCAAACCTTTGTTGGTTTAATCCATTTGGTAAGCGTAGAACCTTCTTCATAAAATTTACGATATTTCTACTGCTCTGACCGCTTCATCGTTCTACAAATTATTAAAATAAATTAGGGTATCATCGGATAACGATACTGATATATAGGGAATATTTTAAGTTTTCCGATGTGTTGGTATCGCACACGAAATTCAAAACAGTCGAAAATAAAAAAAAACAAAATATTCTTTAGTTGACATGCGTAACGGTGACTGTATTTTTTTAGTATCGAAATCGTATTGGAAAGAAGGTGTATCGATGTATCGCTAAATTAAATAGCGTTTCAATATACAACGCATTTTTTTAACTCTATTGCTTTCAGAAACTTTCAGCTATTTGAAATAATTTCTCTAGAAAACACATGCATATTTTAAGATTAGAGGTTGCAAAAAGTGGGTAAATGCGTTTTTTATAGTGAAATAAAAAAGTTGATACTTTGAACAAAAAAAATGTCACAATTTAATGGAAAACGTTAAAAGTGGAGTTGCCAACAAGAACTAAAATAATATTTAAAAATCGTCAACGAAGCGATTTTTGAAAAATTGGCTAAATTAGAAAAATACTATACTAACTGGATAAGTTGGCATCGCAGGTTCGTATCGGGAAGGTACGATGGCCTTCCCTGAACCAATACAAAAATACTTGGAACTATCTCATATATCCTAGAAAGTTTTGCTAAATTTTAAATTTTTATTAAAAGATTAATTACTAATTGTAACTGTAAAATATTTTTGAGTCTGGTAAACTGACAACTCAATCAGAAGCAGTAAAAAATGATATGGAAAATTATTTTGAAACTTTAATACTCCTACACAGAAATACATGCAAACAAGAAAAATCCATCACGTGAACATTTCCATACATACACAAGCATAAATTGCCATTGAAACTCTTGTGTGGAGTGACAAAAAATCAAGTGTGTTATTTTTTTTTTCAATTCCATAAATAAAAAAAATTATTGTCTGACATCAATCAAGTTGATTTTTTGTTATTTCGTTGGATTTTTGTTGCTGTATTTCACATTAAGTAATATATTTTGTATGCCCTTTCTTATTGTTTGACACAAGATATAAATGAATTCCTATAAAAAAGTATATTTGTCATCTTTCCTTATAAATTTGCCTTTTTTGTTTTCCTTGAAAAGGATTCATGTCTCTGTGTCGGTTTATTTATGATTATCTGAATCTACTTTTGAAAATATCAACTTTTTTCACTTATACCTATACATGTACGAGTATGTGCGACATCAATTCCAATTATCGATTTAAGATTCTGTTCGTTTCCAGTAATCTCTTACATACACGTTACTGAGGGGATAGATATGTACGTGCATGTATTGGTGCATGTACTACATTGCAGTAGTATGCAATAGGCTCAACAAAGACATAACCTAAAAGGAAGGATCACTTCAATCATGTTGTTTAATAACAAAAGATGAAAAACGTACAAGTTTGAAAATGAAAGAAATGTTCCTCTGGTAGTAAAATAGTTTTTTTGTTTGTTATTTTTTAACTTTCTTGTTTCTTCCGTTTGCCTCTCTTAAAGACTTTTTTGCATCAGTAGGATTTTTTAACATTTTTTATTTTATTTAATAAATTTTACTAACAGAACAACGTAACATACACATTTGAGGCATATTGTCATCATTTTTGGATTTACTTCAGTAAAAATGTATATTTATAAATACGAGTAAGGTACAAAAATATCATACTATCTGAATTTAATTACAAACAGAGCAGCCAGATTTGACAATTTATTGTCAGCTTGACAGGGTTTGCATTGAAAATAAGCAAAGGGATTATTAGGTGTTTTTAAAATTAATTTAGGAGTCCAAGTATGATTAACCCCAGTAAAAATATAAAATACATGTTCTCTGGCACAACAGCCGTTTTTGGACGACCTTCACGGAATTCGTCTTTGAGCGAGCTTCGGCAACGATTAAATTCATTATACCAATTTTTCACAGTGCTATAGGATGGTGCTTCATCGCCATACAGAGATTTAAGTTCATCAATGCACTCTTGTCGTGATAATCCACGTCGAAAGTTGTGAAAAATGATGGCACGAAAATGTTCACGAGTTAATTCCATTTTTTTCTATATTAATTTTTTCAAGTCACTGTAAACAACACAAATAATGGTCGTACGTCAAAACGTTTTGAGTTCGATTATGCTTAAAAATGACAAACTTTCCAATGGAAATGTCAGATTGCACTTGGCAGCACTCAGTGCTGCCAGGCCAGAAATATATATAGCAGCTGTTTTCAGGTTCTCAGTGATATTCACGTTTACCGCAACATTTCTTTTCGAAGTAGAGAGAAGAGTTGTCTCTGCCCATTTTTAGTAATTCCAACAATCATAGGTGACAGCTGTTAACTTCCAGAGTTGCCATGTGTACGAAAGATATGCTAAAATTTTGAATAGAGTATTCTTAGGGGGTTACCGGATATAATAATAGGAAAGAAGGAATTTTTTAGATTTGAGGGTTTTGTAAATATATAAATTTGGCAACGTTTCGATAGACGGGCTGTAACCTAAGGTACGGTTTAGCTTTATCACACAGACATTTAATTCGTCCACTAACTTATTATAAGTCAACTTTAAAATTTAAAGTCGTGAAATAAAATTTTAAAAAATGGCAACCAATTTTTTTTAATTATCCTTGATTTTACCTTTCAATTTACGTTTTTCCTTCTCTACAATTACAAATCATTTTATAAATTATATCGCAAAGTGAGACGACTCTGGTTTTTCGCAGTCTATAGCCAGGATATACTCAGAGCTGTCCAGGGTCAATTTCCAAGAAAATTTACAATTGCAGTTCCGAAATTGTAGTTTGTATGGTTGGTTCCTTATTTAATATTTCTTTTAATTTAGATTAAAATTTTCGGGGAACAAGGAAAACAAGTATAATTATCTTGGCTCCCAGCGGAATTGCTTACAAATAATAACTTTTCTATGTAACGTGTGACGTGATCTCTTCTATGATCTCCCTCGTACTGTTTAAACGCGACTGTACTCGGAATGATTGTTGTTGCTACTTAGCGGTACTCTTATACTATAATACATTTAACCTTGAATCTACCCTAGGTTGTTTTTCCCCTCCTTTTTAAATCGTATGTTATAATAAGAATATATTAAATTCGTATATAAAGGCAAAAAAATAAACTGGGTACTTGTTTAAAATAATAATCTTTATTTTGCTCAACGGAAGTTTGTACGTCGTCACAAAAGATAACATGTTCTGACACAAAGGAATATGTCTTTTAAATGTCAGCAAATTGATAACTGTTGAGGTACATATGTACGAGTATGCTCACGAATTATATAGCAGCAGAGAATAGAAAGGCCATTCTATTAGAGTCTGTCTAATAAATTAAGTTTTCCTGCATTTTGCAAAAATTGTCACCTTAACTAAAAAATATTTTGTGATAAAGAACTACAAAAGCAAACTCCATCCAAACAAAATCGCTTTATTGTAACTAACATTTTTCTGAATCCCTTTCCGCTTAAAACTTGAGAGAAATTTTATTATACCATCGCTTTTCCTTTAAGCATTTTTGAATTATTTTGAAATTAAACAAAAACTCTTTCCATTCTTAATGGACTTTGCAGGACATTTTTTCAAGTCCATTGAATCAAACATGAACGCAAACAACGAAATAAATTCAATTTACGAGCAGCAGTTGGCAACATACAATTAAATACAAAACTGAAGAAAGGTTGATGAACATTTTACTTTCTCACAAAAGTATAAATGACTGAGTTGGTATATAAAAAGTTATGGTGTGGTCGACAGGTGGACTTGTAGTTGCGTTCGTGTTGTGTGTGACACAAGTTTGTTTCCTCCAGAAGAGAAAGAAGCGATAAATTTATGAACTTTTCAAGTGTAAATTTATGGCTTCCGTCAAGTGAAAAATTTCGACGGTCATTCGCTTTCATGTTGTGTTTTTATTTTCCAATTCATGCAACAACCACCAGAGGTGGTGAAGGTAAACATCGAAAATCATCACCATAAAACAATGAATAAATAAAACCAAAAAGTTGAAATTGTTTGTTAGAATCTTCGTGCCTAACAATTGTTGCCGGTGTGGCAGGTACTAGAGTGATTGTTTACTTTGCATGACTTTAAATGTAAATATTAGGAGGCGTGTGGACTTAAATGTGTTAGTGTACACCCTAACACTCACACATATGCACGTTTGTATTCTTTGTGAAGTTGGTTTGCGTTTTTGGAAAGAAACCCACTGTGATTGAGTGTAAAGGAATAAAAGTATAACAAATATTCACACTGAAGGACGAATGTCAAAGGGCCAGGTTTTAGGCGTTTTTACCGCTGCTGTCAGCTTTACAATTGTATTTGATTAACAATTGAGTAGATTTACTTATTTGCTTCCCAGAAAATTGTATAGCTTTGATGAAAACAAAAGATTAAATATTGTTTCCTCTTCTTTCTCAATGTGGCGCCTCAGCAGTAGTCATCCTAGGGAAATTTCAAATCAACCAGATATGCAACAAATTGAGCCAGAATGTCAAAGCCAACTTTAAAAGCGAAGCCACAGAATTGATCAATTTGAAGTCCTTGCAAAACTGCTCCGTTTTCAAGCATCTTACAAGATAATTTCAAAAGATCCCAATTCATTGAAAGAGATCATACATTCTAACAAATTTACATTCCATCCATGAACAGCGAACGCATATTGTTATGCTTTTTAAGTAAATCTTAACAATATTATATTATTTCGTATTTCTTTCTTTCTCCATTTAATTTCATGAACATTTTTCGCGAAAATGTTAAAATTGCAGAAAATCTTAAACTGAATATCGTATAACTAACTGACAATGTAAAAAGACTTTGTAGAAAGATTTTTTGATCCGTTTCAAGCATGTGTTTCTTTATAAAAGGAGTCAGCAGATATTTATTATTAGTTAACATCTGATGTTGTATTCAGTTAATCAAAATCAATTAAGACTCCGACTTACTTTCAGCATATTCCTCTTTTCGTTTCACAAAATATTTCAAGCTCTCAGCTAGTAGAGCCATTAGAAATAATATTTTGTGCACAGTGACTATAAAGTCACTGTGGCCATATCAGGCGACTTTCTGATGCTCTGCTTTTTGGTCCGGAACTATTTTGTGGCATTAATGGCCAATGTTAATGATCAGAAGTAACAAACTACGGATCGTAAATGAAGCTTGGAACTCTTCTCCCGGTATGAGACAGACTAAATCCTTTATTAAGCCCCTTTCCTACTACAAAATTCCAGAAATGACTTTCGCTTTGTCATGGGGTCCGCTAAGTTCTAACTGCATTATCCTTGGCGAGTATTTTAACTTTAAGCTTTTGCGTTCAAATTTTATCAGGCGGTCAGTGCTGATCTTTATTTGTACAAATATTTAAATAATATATAATTGATCTGAAGCACAAAATTTCCATGAGGTGTCGCAGTGTCGGTCGCTGGACCACATCATTTATTGTTATTGTTATCGTTTTGAGACAAACGTGATTAAAAAGATGCCTCCCAATCCCTTACAAAGAAGCGCTCGTATTGGGCAAAATTTAAACTTAGATTTTTATTTTAAATCTTTAACATACTTATAGAAAAAAAAATACAATTTAAAATCTATTACGTTCCAACATTAACTTACTACAATCACACATTTTGAAGATCGCAACTATTTTCCTAATCCACTATGTTTCGCATGCATGAGCATAATGGGACATGGCATTATTTTTGTTGGTAGCTTCTTATTTTTTGAGGTTAAATCGTTTTAAACATGTTGGGTTTCTTATATAGAAGGAGTCAAATACTATGCAGGGATATTATTTATTTTAATCATTCTAAAAAGGTAGAAAGTATACTGAGATTAAGGAAAAATTACAAAAAATATTTTTACTATTTTTAATGAAACCATTTTAGAAGTGCCGCTCAACTGAAGGAAGCTGTTGCAATAGTTTTTAGACACACACACATATGCAAAAAATAGGCTAACACATGCGCGGCTTGGAGCTGAATTCTAAAAATGTTGAACAATGTTCTAGTTAATAAGTTCAACGAAGAAAATGTGGAATTGAATATTTAAGCAATCTGATGCACAGCATCAATTATTAAAACGCGTCAAATTCAGAGCATCGTAACTGTAAACCGGTTTAATGGGGGGCTTGTTTCAGGAGGCAGACACACATTTTTATTCAGTAGAATCCAGTCAAATAAGTTTGATACAGGACACAAAATATTGAGCGGCTTTTGTAACACTCGCACGTCCATATGATTTATAAAAACAAGTAAATAATTCAATTGAAATTCATTCATTTACGTTGCCTTTTATTTCTATTTTTTGTGTTAAAAAGCGAAAAAATTTAGTTCCGTAAATTTGAATTTGCTTATTTGTAGTTCTGTCTTCGTTTAAAAAATTTAAGCTAAGTTGTTTTTTTACGTAACCCATAAATATGCATAAAGGCTTGGGCCACCATTGCCCAATCTATTGATTTAGATAATTTGATTTGATGACTTTGAAGAGTAGAATATAAATCTGCTTTCAGTTTTTTTCGAACAGCCCTACTGGACTGTTTTTGTTCGAGACTTAGAACTCTTCAAATGAAAGCTTTAACTTCTCACATCAATATTAAAACAATTGAACATATTTAAATAAAAAAGTCGCTCACTTTCGAAATAGAGAATACGACCATTTTTTGTATCGCTTATCGAAATCGAACTAACTTTTCTCGATTTGTAATGCAAAAGCTAGTATAACCGTCCTATTAAGGAAGTCATATTTACCACGACCCTTAAACAAATTTGTACGTGATAGAAAAAAACTAAAAATACCATAAAATAAAGTTCGCCCACTGTATTTTCTGTAAATTCAGAAATGTTTATAAACATGGACAGTTAAAGTTTGCGATAACTTTAACCAGAAATAATAAAGTTCCTACTGGTTGTTAGCGAAAGAGCTGAAGAAACATTAAGGATTTGTTAAACATAACAAAACAAAACAAACAGTCAGTTTTATTTGAATAAAGCAACATTTCCAAAATTCTGCATAACTAACGGGGTTGTCTTATTTGACTTTATCTGAACTTAGAATAATTTTTGATTTTTCACAAATAAAGTCCACTGTAAAATTTTAGTAGAAAAATTAAACTTTTTTATTTTACCATCTAAAGCGGTAGACATTAAAAATTTACGAGTATATCCGGATCTCAAAAATAATAATCAGTTTACATTATAAAGCAGTTTGTAGGCGGTAAAGGCAATAACACAAGTCGCGTTAGGTGTAACGGAAGTTGTCGCAGGCAAACGTGCGACATGTCAACGTGAACTTCCTTGCTTGTTTAATTTAAATTTAACTGCCAGAAGATCTTGAAGCTTTTGTTGTGAGAAACTTGTAAATTAATATTTTTCATAGACCCACAATTTTGTTTTCCTTGTTTGAAGTTTGCTTTTGCTGTTGCCAGCAACACAAAGAAAGTTATTTGTTCTTTCACTCCTACACACTCAAATAAAACGTTCATAAATAATTCAAATGAGTTTTTGAAAAAAAAAATTAAAACACAAAAGTGAACCGAACCAAAAACAACAAGTAACTTTTGGATATTCTGCACCGGCGGAAGGACGAACCCATATAAGAAATTGACATTTTGTGGTTCTATTTCTCTTCTCTGTGTGTTTCTAACAGTGAAAAATTATGGCAGACGTCGCAATAGACTTAGTGAACAAGTAAATATAACTGCTGGAGTTACTAACAAATATAAACTTTTTTATCAAAAAAGAAATAAAAATAATAAACCAAACAACGCAAATAAAATGTCTGCTTGCGTATATGCAATACATACATACACACATACATACACACATACATACATACATACATACATACATACATACAAACATACATACATACATATATCTTATATACAGATATTGAAGGTGAAAAACAATAAACCATTCAGTTTAAAATAAATATTTACTTCAATTTTCAAACAGAAGCATTTGCACCGCCAATTCGGCGAATCTTTCATGACAAGACGCGGATCCACCTTGGGCAAGACTAAAAAAAAACTTATTAATTTTAAAAAATGTTTTGTATAAGAAAACGAACGAACGTTTATTCCGAATCCGGATTTTCTCTTTACCAAACTTGAGAAGGAATGACGGAAATTCGTTCCAAATACCTACATGAATTTTCTCTGTCGAACAGCCAAACCAAGAATTAATATTTTTGCGATTTGAAGACGAAAACTTTATATTATCCTTGTTATTGGACCCGCGCCTATTTATGACAACAGTAAATCAATTCCATAGGGAAAATAACTGTTGAAGATACGTTTGAATGTAAAGTAATATTTGCAAAGGAGTAGTGGCCATAAATGTTTAAATACATATATAATTACGTACTACCCTTGTTGCAAGGCCATCTTGATTTAAGAAGAAAACTTACAGAAGTCGTTCGGAATTACTATTATTATTATTAATGCATGGGGGATATCGAAGCAGACCACTTACTTTCTGGGTCCCTTTTCGACCATCATTTCGATCCTCAACTTGATTTCAGGGAACCGATCCGTAATCACAGCCACCTTACTTTCAATTGAGTCTCGTGCTAGCCCTAGCCTTTACTCATCACGGAGTGTTTTGTAATTGCTAGCATTTGTCTAAGGCTTAGTTCCCCATGGCATTCACATCTTACAAGTGTCTGCCCGTGGTCTTAAGCCTTATGCTAGCCAGTGCTGGACATTCACACAATGTGCGCTACCGTCTCAGCCTCTTCCAGCCATAGTCTGCAAGTAGCATCTTCTACGACTTTCATCCAGATGGTACTTGAAGTTTCCATGTCCTGTCACTAACGCAGTGATCCAGCTTAAAGTAGCCCTATTATATCCGAGCACCTTGCTGGCCTTCCTGCCGAGGGGCTCTTTGAGCACCATTCGAACCTGTCTACATGTGGTATTCTCCCTCCACCTATTCAGGTGTAATGAATTTACCCATTGAAGAACTTTAGCTCGCACTAGGCCATTCCCAGGGCAACCCTGGATTCTGGTCCACAGAAATCCACATCAGATCCCCTTTTTGCTAGTTCGTCTGCTGCTTCATTCCCAGCTGTGCCTATGTGTCCCTTAACCCACATCAACGTTACCTCATTCAACGTGGCACATCTGTTTAGTTTCAGGACACATTCCAGCACCAGTTTGGAATACACGTTCACTTGCCTCATGCGTTTTATAACTGACTGATTGTCAAGTGCAATGAGAACTTTTTTCCCATGCACTCGGCTTTCAAGCAAGTGATCCAACGCATGCAGCAACCCAAGCAGTTCTGCCTGGTAAACTGATACGTACCTCCCCAGCCACAGACTACAGGACAAGTTCAGCTCAACTGAGAATACACCTGGTCCTGCCCTGCCACTCATAAGAGAACCATCCGTAAAAATGCTGATGTCGTTCTCCATACACTCATTGTGTATAATGCCTTCCGCAATGAGTGTCCCATGCAGCCTCTCGACTACATTTCTTCTACAAGTGCGTTCCATCGGCATCTGAGCAGCCCTAACCTCTTTCCCAACTAGGTCCAGGATACTCTTATGCCCGATGTTTGGCCCAAAGCTATGCCAAACCGCATCGCTCCTCATTCGGGTCAAGCAAGACCAAGAGACAGGAGGAATTGTTTGACATACTATACGTCCACTAAAAAGAAGACACTCTATTGATAATAGATATATGCACAGGTACATATGTTCTAAACTACTGACCCTGATGCAAAGTGATATATACAAGAATTGTAGACTAGGACTTGAGCTTACAGAATATAAGTTCCTGTTCACTCTGCTGGGATAGATTGGTCTCACACACAATTCGCTCAAATATTTTGTATAGCACACACTATTGACTGCAACAGCATTTTTATCATTATCTTTAAAAAAAGTATGGGCCAATTAAGCCTTCAGAATACAAAATACTTCTGTCCCGGATTTTGCATTCTTCGAATGCGACCATTTTGCTTGCTTACGCTAAACAAAATATTCTTAGAAAAACCGGCTGACTTCTTGTTTACGCTTCTTTCAATTCTTCAGCGATTTGTCAAGATAGAATACAAAGTTCCCAGTTGCTGTGATCGAGCTAATCGATTTGCCTGGTTCGCCGCCCATACCTTCCCGAACTCCGTCAATATTCTTGTTTGACCGACCTGGCTGAGCATGCTGAAGTGCTTTCATGTTACATACAGACCAAGTTTCGAGCTTTATGACAAAATACCAGAAGGTCGTTTATGTACACAGAATGTGCATCCAAGCATGATGTGTATTTTTTCATGAGCGCCCATTATACGCCTGTGAAATTTGAACAAGTTATCGGATGTGTAGTGGTACTCCATGACCAACATTGTTTGGAAAATATTTAATTTTTAATTTATTTATTTATTAAATAATAGAAAGCAATTACGAACTCTATTGTAACTAATATAGTAACGAATTCCTTTGCTCGTCGTCGTGAGACAGACCAAAATCTTTGATGGGAGTCGAACCGACGATCCCTAGACTGATATACGAGCACAATACTAATTATCCTACTGGGGCATCCTGTTTGGAAAATATATGCCACTCATTTCAACTTTTCATGCAATTAAAAAAACAATCTTTTCGAGTAAAAAAGTGTTCACATGCAGTTCTTATGAATTGTTATACGCCGTATATGTGATACGGCGCGACAGAAGGCATCTTAGTTTGCCAGAGGTCAAATTTGTTTTTTGATAACATTGGAGAAATTCTGCAGAGGAGGCATTAAATTTCGCTCAAAAGAATAATCCGTCTTTTAAGCCTGATAAGTTTTTGGTATTATGCGACCTATATTGAAAAATTTCCCAGCGATGTAATATGTAAATTTTTTGACCCACAGTGCATACTCGCGGACGACTTTTCGTTTAAGCATACAGCTGTAGAAACCCTATTAAAGATTTTCACTTAAGCTTTAGCCTTCTTCAGTATCTAAACGTGTTACTTAACTACCATACCTGAAAGGTTGTGTTAATGCTCATTATGTTTTATAGCAAGTGGGGGAAATGCTGAACATGTCCTTCGCCCTGGTTCTGGCAAAACATTTACATTTATTATCCATGTTGGTGTTGCTTTTACATGTGATGAAACGTAAGCCAGAAGGCATTGCTCTTAAAGCGTTACCTGCATAACCACATCCATTCGTATACATACATACATATGGACATCACCACAAAACTATTTTACGTGTGTGCGGTAAACGTAAATTGTGAAAATAATTAAGTTTTTGTAAACAATATATAACAAAATGTAATTAAAAGAATTTTCTGTTCTCACGCCCAGAAAATTTATGCCGAAAGCAAAAAAATATATATAACAACAAAGTTTTAGTCTTTTGGTAATATTCTTGTATAAATAGTCTGTAATGCCTTGTCAATTTTAGTTTAGAGACAAACCAGTTTTAGTGTTATGAAAAACTTGACAAGGATGACGGAAATTCGTTGCAAATATCGACATCTAATCACCCTGTCAGAAAATTTAATCAAGAGTCAATCGCTAATATCGCCAAAATAATGAATACAATTTTGTTGAAGTATTAACGTTTCGTTTTTCAATATTTTCAGCAGTTTTCAGCAGGAAAACGAAATTCGCAATGGGTCTGACTATTCTATAAGTCGAATTTATTATTATTATTTTTTTGGGGATAAATTCGAAAAACGTTGGCTTCATTGCGTGCAGAAAATTTTAATGCTTTTCTCGTAGAAGGCGATGTTGAAAGGTCTGGTTAATATTGAAATATAATAATGTTGAATGCAATAGAGGCGATCGCCTCTATCGGAGCATTTTGCCACATTGCTGTTGCTATTTGAATTATGGCTGCGTAATATATCCTGTATTATTTTACATTATAAAGTAAAAGATATAAAACAAAGATAATAAAACAATAACTAAATTTACTACAAAAGTATAAGAGAGAATAAAATTGTCAACTCGATAACTGATGTTTCTTGTTATCGCTGTGAAAGGGTATGACAACTGGTTTGATTTCGGTGATTAATCATGTAGCAATCTCGGCAAAACTCAAAATGTATACCGATGAAAAAACCAAATAATATTATGTAAAATAATTTAAATAAATCAATTATTATAAATGTAAATGTATTTAAACGATTTTTTCAATAAATACGAAATTGAAATAAAACACACTATCGTCACCTCTTAATATGTTGTTGTTGCAAAATGTTATTTATTGTTTCGTGATTTAATATTCCGACAGGTTGTTTTGATGGGGATTTTTGGATCGAATTTCTGTCATCCCTTGTCAAGTTTGGCTTTGAAGTCAAACCGGTTTCGGCTGTGTGCCATCTTCAGTGTTATTTTTCACTCTGACACTAAACAACACTAAAAAATAAATCATGACTGTCACAAATTTTTCAGTCAGTGCCACACATTTTTCAATTATAATTGGAATTTCCTTTTACTCGTATTTGACGTAGTTGTGTACATATAGATACAGGTATAGGATTCCCACAAAACCGCCTTAAAAAATATTGATATTTAAATGTGTTGGACGCCTGAGTGTTTCGTCGCTTTTTATTATATAATTTCAGAGATTTAAGTTTATTATTCCGTTTCTAATTTCTTAAAATCGAGTACGTTAGCCTCGTATCTCCAAAATCATAATTTTGGGATAATAAATAGAAACATTTATTATTACTTAATTCATGTAAACTTTTATAAGAAATATTAAATTTATATTTTTTCCATAGGGGTCTAAAAGTTCCCACTATCCAGGAAGAAGTTAAAACATTAACGTCCAAATACGTAAACAAACTAGTCGTACATCCCAACACTTTTGCATGCAATTTATTGCAATTTGACGGGCACCAGAGACAGTGGCGGATCTAGGCCTGGCTCATCTCAGGCACTCTTAGAAGTGCCGCCCTTTTTGCTTATATGTGACATTTAAGTCACATATAATTACTAACAGTCTTTTGTCCACTGCAGTTTAATTCATTTATTAAATATTGTTTATTATTCTCGACCAAAAAATTTATAAAATTTTACACATAATTAACACCCCAATTATGTGTTTTCATTTATTTCAAATTTTCTGTTTTTTTTTATTGGAATTTTCTAAGGTTTTTAAGTTTTATATAAAATTAAATATGGTATCTTAAAACAAAATTAAATACTTCATATGTACATGTGTTTATGTACCAATAAAACACAAAAGAAACAGTTTTTCTGAAAAGTAAATATAACTTTAAATATAATACTAATATGAATACTATTTTTCAAAAATTAGCAAAGTTTTTTATTGACGCTTATTTTATTAATTTAGTCTTTCGAGATTTTTCTCTGGCAAAGCCTTCAATTAAATCTTCATAGTCAATTTCATCCACCAATTGCGCTTCAATAGACAATAATACAAGAGCATTAAGTCTATCTTGGCCCCTACTTGCCCGTAGATAGGTTTTTCCTCTTTTCAGGGTTGAAAAAGATCTTTCTGCTGAACAGTTTGTAGCGGGGATACTCAGAAAAATTCGCAAAGCTATGTATAAGTTTACCTTGATCTCACCTTTACCTTAACCTTGACAGGAATATTCTTAACCTTGACAAGGTTATTCTTAATCCGAAATTAAACTCCGTATTCAATATTTTTTCAGAAGTTATTATATTTGTTTATTAAGGAAAAGGTATAAAATTAAGTATAAATTCAATGTTAATACGATTATAATATTAGGTTATAATATTTGTGTTTTATAATAATTTGTTTGATTTCAGTTCTGATATAAAATTTACTTTAAATTCTTTAATTCTTTTTATTCACAGTTTATATTTTGCTTTTAAATATAAAACAATTTAGATTGTTTTATATTATTCACAAGTTGTATTTTCTGAAATAAATGTCACTTTACTTCTATGAAGTATTTTTAACTATCCTACTATGTAGGCTCGAGTGCTAATGCTGGACTGAACTAACTTTATTCACAACTTTAATTTAATGCCAAAGACAGCTTTGCTTAACTTGCAAACAACACATCAAAATTTCATTGGATCAACCAATCGCGTTAAGCCATGCAATCAGGCGATTTTCTTCTCATAAAAATTGCAAACGCAGTGTCTGGATATTTGACACGTTGAAGTTGTGCAATACTTTAAATAAACAAAATTAATGGATTAAATACCAGAACTGTAAAACTGTGCAATCAATTCAAGGGCACAGTATTTATTATGAAAGGTTAAAATGTGCTCAATGCACAACTTAAATATGTTAACTTATACATTGGGGTAAACATCTTGAAGATTCCGTATATGTAATATATAGAATATACTTTGTGCAGAACGCACATCTTCAGTATTCGACAATGAATCTTTGAGTTGATAATGTAAATGAATGTTTTCATTTGCTAATGTCTCTTCTAGATCATCAGGACACTTTTCCACCAGTTTATTTGATTGTTGTATTAATTCATTTGTATCTATTTCTGATAAATTATTAAAAAAAATTAAAGTTTTCAAAAAGTTTTACGTATGCATTTTTACGTTCCGATAACTGTACACTCAGAGTATCCAAAATGGGATAATAAATATTTGTACGAAAATGTTCCTTACCAGAAACTGGTCCTCTTTCATTTACTCGTGATTCATCTGAATGAAGTTTCCTAATTTTTCTACGACGAGAATCATAATAATAATAATCTTGAACTCCAGATAGCAATTTAGCTTTTTCCTCAAATTCAGAAAATTGTTTATTTCTAATGAAATGAGGCAAAGGAATCATAAATTTGGATAACAGCTGATAAATCAGCGTGGGACCCCTGAAGTTTCTTACTGGCAGCATTAAAACGATTTAAAATTTCAGATCGTGTGGTTGGTTTCTCGTCCGCGTTTTCTGCAATATCTCGAGCTGACCAGCGAGTTTGAGAGGGGTTTTTGAGTCTTAAATTTGTCCGCTGCACTAAGATCTCCCAACGATGTGTAGATATTGTAAAAAATTATAAAGTTCTTGTAAAGTGTAAAAAAATCGACTGCTTTGGGTACAGATTCAGCCGCACAAGTACCTACTTAGTTTAAAGAGTGGGCAGCGCAAGGCACGTATTCTGCTAAAGGATTAATTGCTTTAAGTCTTGCATGAAGTCCTGAATATATACCTGACATATTACTTGAATTATCATAAGATTGACCACGGCAATTCATTATGTCTAAACCATTTTTTTCTAAAGAGTTTAACACGACATTTTCAATATCTTTGGCTTTATGACCAGTATTTGGTAAAAATTCTAAAAATCTTTCAACGATTTCACTATTTTTACGTACATATCTAATGATTATAGCAAGCTGATCGACATGTGCAATATCAGGTGTAGAATCTACAATGACACCAAAATACTTAGCCGATCGTACTTCACTAGAAATGCGTTGTAATACATTATCCCGAATCAAGATTATAATCTGTTCATAAATTGTTTTAGATAAGTACGAGGTCTTTCCACTACCGCGATGCGCATAAGATTTTAAATGCTCAGATAAAAATGGATCGAACTCGGCAAGAAGTTCTACTGTTCCTAAGAAATTTCCATTTTGGAGATTTCTAATTTGTTCTGAATGTCCCGAAATGGCAGTCCTCTTTTGGCGAGTGATTTAACAATTGCAATTATTCTGTATAAAATTTTTCCCCAATATGAAATTTCTTCATCGAGTTGTTTTATTAGACGTTGATCCACACGGCCTTTAACTACTGCTCGAGTTTTTAAATGATAAACATAATTTTTATGAAAATCTGAATTTTCATGAGCTTCAACCCGTGCATTCGAGTTTTTCCAGTCACTAAACCCTTCGCCGGTAAAAGCATTAATTTCCCCACTTTTACCAAATAACAAACAAGGCACACAAAATACAGACCCTTTAGTTTCTAAATAAACCAAACACTCACGGCGCTGAATTTCTCCGTTTTTTAACGTTCGTTGAAATAAGTTTTTGGAACAATACCATGTTTTATCACTGTAAACTCTTTTTGAATTTTTTAAATTTGTAATATTATTATTTGCGGTATACCGTTTATACTTATGTAATCTCCACAAAGAGGGATCACTATTATTAGCCTTTAGAGCATCAGCTCCAATCAATTTGTCATTTAATATGTTCGTTGAAGGCGAGTTTGAATGTATTTCTTCAATATCTTGTGCTGAAGTTTGTTCTAATACCTGCTAGACAAAATATTACTTTTTACAAACACAATTTTTTTACTTACATTAAATGTGAATTTAATCGGAAAAATTATTAAATACTTACTGCAGATGAACATGATGGTTGTTGGTCATTATTTAAAGATGTCGTCAAACAAGTTGTCAAAAAATTAGGTATTTTTGAAGTTTTTTTTTTAGTAAATTATCCACATTTGCAGTCTTTTCTGCCTTTTTTTACGATATTCAGCACCGCTGAATTTTTTTCACTCATATTAAAATTGCAAAAAACACGAAAAGTTGAAACTTGTGTACTTATTTGAACACTTCCTATGTATGAACATAAATGAACCAGGCACAGGATAATAAATAACACATTCACTTATTTATTGTATTTTCATAGATTACTATTAAAAAGGGGAATCACATTAACATTCTTTTAAACCGTTTGAAAAGTAATGTAAATTTTACTATTTTAGCGACCATTCTAGCGATTTTAAAGCAGTCGACAAAGTAATTTTAGCTACATATGCGGGATGTAGACGGCAACTTTTTTTTACAACTTTTTTCGTGTTCTTTTTTAAAGTTGCTCCCAAAAATCGTTTGCATTTATACGATGACTTTTTTATTCACAACTTTTTCACTTCGTCTTCTTTACTTCTCTCTCGTTTGTTTAATTATTTGCTATTTTTATTCAAACTATAAAGACTATATGCAATTTTTTTAATTTTATTTCTTGTTTCTTTTCCTTTTATTCTTTTGTTTGACTTTTTATTATGTTATGGTCCTTATTTTCTAAATATTTAGTTGTTAACCCTGTGTTTACAAATGCAAGTAGTGGCATGCAATTGTTGTATACGTATTATCAACGAAAAATTCTTCGAAATAGTCGAATCTCATGCCATTCGTTTTTGTGTTTACACATGCAAGTGTAAGTTCATTTTTAAAATGTCGTCGAAGCGTAAACTTCAGAACATTTTTTTACTTTTTAAATTAAAAAAATTTTACCAGGAAATGAGAAAGAACAATTTGGGAGGACAATGTCAAAGATTTAAATAATTTGTTGAATAAAATGTTGGCTCAATTTTTATTCCATTTTAACTTTTTGTTTTCTTTTTAAAATAGAGTTACCGAGTTCACCATATAGGCATATTTTTGGGGAAACGATTTACATTTATTATTAATAGTAATATTTTGTTATTATTACTAATATTATTGCTCTTTAATTAACAAACTTGAATTTTTTTTATGCGCAATTTAAGAAATAAATCATAGCAATGCATTTAAAAAGGTAGAACTTTAATTACAATTTAACCGCAATCCAGTAAATTTACATTTAATATTGAACAGGGTAACTTTGTCTATCGTTTTGACATTTAGTGGCATGCAAATGCCAAATTTTCACTCGCATGCAATTTTAGCTGCCACTGGAGCTGCCATTGCGTAAAATGTAAATGTATTAGTAAAAATGTGTGAGTGTATTGAGTTTTTCGAACTCCTAGTGGCATGTGTAAACGCTAGGTAACTCTTCAAGAGGCGAATAAGAATAAAGCATAATAGAAAAAAAGCAAATGAGAGGAAAGAGAATATGAAAAAAGTTACCAAAAACTAATAATAATAATTTAGAAATAAGATTTCAATACTTATTGTAAATTTCTTTTAGTAGAAAGATTCAATAAAATAAAATTAAGTATAAACAAATATTTTTTGTTTGTAAAGTAATAAAAAGATTTAAATAAATTTACTTTCGACATGTTTACACTTAGTAATAAAACAACAACGCAATATTAACAAGTTCAATAGTATTTACGGTATTTAACTTACGTAATAGAAGTATTAAATAATTTTTTCCCCTCACTTTCAAAGAAATGTAGTTACGAGATGGACGTAGAAAGTGGCCGATACGTTACCGTATTTTCAAATTTGAATTTTTTTATTTATTTATGAAATTGTATCTACCGATTTTATTAACAGAGTCAGAGCTTTACTTGAAACAACCACTTAAATGGAAAAGTCAACGAATAGTCGCATATAAAATGGCAAACTTACTAAAGAGAAAAAAATTGTGTGGCTGCATTTTTTGGTCTTGGGAAATGTGTCAGGAGAAGTGCATTCCAAAGTCCGGTGCGCATCGCCACAAACAACGCATACAGATGGGAGCTTGCAGTAAGTTTTCATATGTCCGAATTCCCAGCAATTGCTACACTGACATGAACCATTACGTTTCAGTAGCTCTTCTACAGTTATTCTTTTGTTCTAAAGGATTATATAAATTTCAGCTCTCTATAGAAATACTCCATAAAAATAGAGATTTGCCTGGTTACTTATTCACCAAGACCTATCTGTGCTATAGTGGAAATGCCCAATAATATTCACGAGTGAGTTAGTGTGCCAGTGAATAGGTACTAAATTATGCACCTTCATATCTCGGCAAGCTTTTATGGTAAAACTTTACAACTTGGCCTATGATGTTGCCTATATGTCGAGTCCTTATGCTTCAGTATTTTATGTTTAAAGGAAGAAAAGGATAAACATCACGAATGATTTTAGGCCTGGCGCATTACCCTTCGCCTTAATATAATAGTGGTCCTAGTAATAGCTGTGCTTTGCAATGTAATCGCTTCAACTTTTGTCCTAGTGCAGCAAAGAACCTGGAAGACGTAGCTTGTATAAAGCAATAAGTCTACATAAAGAAATGTTTTAATTAACCGGTTAACCGGGTTTTTGCTATTTTAGAACTTAAACCGGATTTTTAAGTATTTCAAATAGACAATTGTTTGTTGATTTGTTTTTCCGACTGGGTGCTCTGTATTTCTATTCGAGATGTTTCAAATACCAGGTTTCAAATAATTTGTCTATTTGATATATATGTTTGGAACGATTTTGCGTCACCCCTTGTCAATTTTGGTTTGGAGACAAACCGGTTTCGGCTAGTTGCCATCTTCAGTGCAATTTTTTATCGAAAAATCGTTCCAAACATATATATCAAATAGACAAATTATTTGAAACCTAGTATTTGAAACATCTCGAATAGAAATGCACCGTCTTTTAAAAATCCAAAACAATTTACTTTCAACTAACATATAATAGTTTATGCCACAATTAGTTTTATTCAGTTCGGCCGAATATACTCATAACTTAAATGAAACTCTCGACAACAAAATAAAAAAATGTGTAAATCCACATGACGTTATTTTATACTCACTGTGTCATCATCACAACAACAAATAAGTGGCCCCACAAAAAAACATTAAAAACACAAATATTCAATTTGTTAAATAATAATGAGCAAAACCAAACAAGAACAAAGCTTAAACTAAACACGTTGTTATAAAAACGTATCATCAGCATCTTCATCACAAACATGTTCAGCATGTTGAATGTATCTGTAGTCAGTGTCGCCGTCACATCCCATACCACCAGCTGTCATCCTAATTGTCAACTAGACTGTTACGAAAAGCTGGTAACGCAGCACAAGAGTGTTATGGAAGAACAACAGATGCCCAAAATGATGCTGTTGTGTTGCTTTATGTGTGTTTTTTTCTTACGTTATTTGTCTCTTCTCAGGCATTTAATACAATTTCCTTCCTTTTATTTGAGTCCTTCTTCAGCGGAGCGCTTGGTCTTTATCTTTTATTTTAAGTTTCAGTTTTTGTTTTTTTTTTTGGAGGTCGCACTCTGTCATCTATTTAGTGCATGTATTCATTCTTAATGGTCCTTCTGACTGTCAGTATACCTTCGTTCTTGCCCCAGTGTTGTTGGGTGTAAATTTGTCACTTTGAGAATTGTTTGTTTTATTTCGGATAATTCGCTAGAGTTTTTGCTCACATCCATCACGATGATTCGAAGGAACATGTGTTTTGGATATTTGTGCCGTCATCATGGAAACATTTTCGTGTGTGAGCACCCCAAGGCCGTCGAGAACGAGACAAAGCAACAAAAACACAACAACATTTTATTTTTTTTAAGCGTGCCATTGTTTTCCTCACTTGGCAGTTTCTTTTGGAATTCAGTCAGCTTGAATAAACCAATGTTTATTTAATTTTATTGTAGTTGCTCTTGTTTCATTTGTCGCAGTTGTTTTTGAAGCCACCATTTGTTTGCTCTCATGTTGGCAAACACCATTTAACACCTTTTCTGCCAGCGCTTTGTCTGTGAAACGTGTTCGCAATAAGATTTCAGGTCTTTCTTTCGGCTTTTAATGTTTTTAAACTCAATTAGTGCTCAGAATCGATTAATTAAATAATGCTGCTGTCAATTATTTAATAATTTTATGTAAATTCGGCATCAGCATCAACATATTTGTACGGATTTCCCGAAATACATGGCATCAGACCTTACATACCACTCGATTAGTGTAATTAAAATGTTATATCCTAAACTGATATATTCGATCAAGAAAACAAAATAAATGATTTCACTGCAACAGATTTTGTTGTTATAACGATGCTGCTTGTTCTGGGAAGAATTTGAATGGATCAAAAATATCTCTCTCTCTCTCTCTCTCTCTCTCTCTCTTTACTTGCCGTATACAAATTACTCTAATGTTTGACTTCGTATTTGTAAGGAAACCAAACGAAAATGATGGAAATAATGCAGTTGCGGTTTTAACCAACGTCTCCAATACAGATGCGAGTACGGTAGTATTCTCTGCTGATTTATACAATTAGGCCCTTCTCACACAGCATAGGCAGCCCTCGTAATGGACTATTGCTTGAGTTGTTTGGAACAAAAATATTTAACGCTACAACTTCTCTACCACTATCCTATCCAACAGGAGTTCAGGCATAGTTGTCTAATAGGGGAATCAATTATTCGTCATTTTACAAAATCAGTTTGCGAACAATTCGAGTTTTTAAATTTTAAATAAGCGGTTGCAGTTTTGTAATTCAAGAAAAAGATCGGTTAACCGGGGGTTCTGTTAAACAAATTTTTTATATGAAAAATAAACTTTTAAAATGTTTTATTATTTTATTAACAAATATATTAAAATTTACATTTAAGGATAAACAAAGACAAGTCTATATGTTTACGATTTAATCGAACTGAATATTTTCATAACAAACGTAATTAATCAAAAGATTTTGCGTTTGGAAATCAGTTAATCTACCGCGAAAAACCAGCGACCCAAATTACCTCTATGGACGGCGAGCACTCCATTCCGTTGGAATCACATGTTCACCAATTTCAATGTATCAATTTAAAGAAGGGAAGAGTTGTTAAGCAAGTATAGTGCCATTTGAATTGGAGAACATGTGAATCCAACGGAATGGAGCAATGGCGCATTGCACACGAGCCACAACTACAGAGTAGTAAACAGAGGTGAAACGACAATATAGTGATCCCTTACTCTATCCGTCTCGTTACCTCAGTTTTGTTTTTAGGTTTTTGTTTTTATTTTGATTTTCTTGCCGTGTTCATTTTTGTGTTAAAACACATTTTTTTGGTAGATTTAAGGGTGGGTTATGCACCTAAACACATTTTAAATTTGTTTAATATAATTTTTTTTATTAAAACTAATAATGAAACTTATTAACAATATTTTTATTTTACTTTTTAAAATTTGCAATTATTCACATTATATTTTTGTTTTGTTTATTTTCTTGTATTTCGTCACAAAATGCTATTTTGTCTCTTTCTAATAGAACCCAGAGTAAAAGACTGGGTTTTTTATTTTTTATGTGTCAAAGTTTTCACCTGCTGCATTTCCAGATCGCCATACATGTCGTTGCGCCAGATCGTTGGATTTACCATTCCAGACTTCTTTCCATCGGATTTATGCAGTCACGAGCCTATGTCAACAAATTCGAATTCTTGACTCCCTCGAAGAACATATCGCCGGAATTTCTGTCAAGAGTAATGAAAATTGCCATAACTCTGGCCTATAGGGTCCTCAATTCTCTCAGCGGCTATTTGAGCGATATAATTTTTTTGAAGTAATCAACATCCATAAGCAGAACCAAAGATCTATTACTCTGTTCAGCTATAAAAACGCTTAAAATGGGTTTAAAAACCACAGAGAAGAACAGAGGCGACACGAGAATATAGTGATCTCTTTCTCTATCTGTCTCTTTCTTAACTGATTGACAGCTCCTATTCTCTTTTGTTACATTTTTCTTCTTTATTTTGGATAATTTTTCTGGCCATTAACGAAAAACGTAAAAATAAGGGTTGAAAAATGTATATTTGTTTTAAATTAAAGCAAGGGCACAATTTAGAGCATAACTTATGCTGTAATTATTAACAGATAAGTTCAATTTTGAATACTTAATTTGTCTGTTTTTTTTTGCTTTTGTTTTGATCATTTTTTGCATTATTTTTTAATGTTATATTTTTTACGGCAAAAATCTGATTCTAGCAATTTTCTAACGTCAAACTTTACATTTCTTGTCTCCTCTGTGTTAAAACCCCCCTATCTGATCGACGTGAGAAAACCAATATTTTAAAAAAAGCCTAGGCTGCTGTAAAGTAGGGAAAAGTAGTTTTTTAACCGGTTGTAACCCTGGCCAAACGCCTTATTTTCTAAGCAAGAAGAAACTTCTTGACTTCACTGCCTAAGTGATGATGTATTGACTGAACTAATATACTTTAGGGAATCGTGCCAAGTAAATGGTCTTGTGGCATAGAAATATTCGTCACGTCCTCTAATAAATTTGGTGTATGCCGGCGGGGAATGTTCCCCCTTAATTTTACATGTTAATGTAAAATTCACAGGATATTAAATCTTATTAAACACCACAACTACTTTAAAAGAACTATTTTATTTATGTAAATGTTACAATAGAATTACAAATTACATTCTAACTTTACCGAACAAGGTAACGTAGACCTTTGCTCGTTGTAGTTTTTATAATTTTTACTGTTTTCATATAAAATAAGTTTCTTTGGTTCTACTGATACGGGGCACAATTATCAAGATCATTTAGTATAATTTTTTAATTTCCAAACAAAACTACTGAAAATATTCTTTGGATTTTCTATAAATTTTTGACACAACTCTATGACAATGAACATCCCATCATATGAATAGCAATTTGATATTTTAAGTTTATTTCATTATTAAGAACACTTATACAGCAAAAATCAAAATAATAGTGCTGGACTTACCTGTAATTCGAATTTAATTGAACATCTCCAATGGCAACATTTTCAAATTGTGTCGGACAGCAAGTCCAACGTGCCCAATAAAATGTGAAATCTTTCGAATCATATTGCTCTGTAAAACGACATTTAAGTATTAAATCTGCACCTTCTCGTGTGTCTATAGACTCATCAGCTTTGGAGCAGGACCATAAAAAATGCAAAACTGTAAGAAAAAAGTTGATAAAAAGTTGTGGTTTGTATTTTCTTATAAAAATTATTTTAACTGAAGTGTCAATTCTAAAAGCTGAAACAAATTTTAATATTCAATATTCTGGCAAGGGAAATTGCTTTCATGTAATAATAATTAATATTTCGTAGAGAAAATTTGACTTTGAAATTGAAATGAAAATACACATAAATATGAATATGTATAGGGGAGTTTTTTTTTTATTGCAGCAACATTAAAAAAAATAACAAAATGATTTAAATTCAAGAGGTTTGAAAAGAACTCTTGGCAAACAAGAAAAATAAATGAAATTTAGAACTTAAAATTTTGCAAGCCTATTGCTTTTTATATTATATATTTTTTAAAATAAACCAAACATAAAACCTGCTCAACCATTTCTTTCAAAGTATATTTTTCCATTTTAGCAATAACATATAAAAATGCCAACAGAAATAAAGTGAACTCTCGATAAAGTGAACTAATGAGAGGCAAAATGGATATTATTATTTGTGCAGCATCTGCAGACAATTTTAAGTTAATTTCAACTGAAGCAAATTCGTCATAAAATTATGAATTTTACCATAAACAATTTGTTGAAAAACTATTTAAGTTTACTTATTGGCGAAATATGTTTTAAGATGAAAAGGCTGTTAACAGTCTTATTTCAGTTGAAAGCACTGATAACGACAGTTATAGAGAGGCCGACGTATTATAATTAAGCGAATGTCAAAGTTACTATACAACCAAACTAAGGAGAACGTCCGAGAAAGGGGGAAAAATTAAATATACTATGTATTGACAGTCTTGTGGTCAGCCGGTAGAGGCTGTTGTGTCCTAAAATACTATGAGTGGTGCTTACAAACAAATCGGATTTTTTAAGTTTGAACCTGCAAACATGGCTTTCACATGCACCAGGTCGAACTCCAAACCCTTTGAATTAGACGTTGAATGACTTCTATTATAAAAGAAGCACTTCTATAGAATTTTGGATGGATATTCTTTAAATGCTAAATACATATCTCATGTATGATATGTTCAAAAATGTTGTTTGTTTTTTGTCAAAATATATCTTAAGAAATTTTTCCAAAAATATTTTACATTAAATATGGAGCCAATATTTAAAGGTGCCGTAGAATTCAAACACTTAGAAATACTTTTTATGTCATTGTTTTAATTCAAGCATTTTACGTTTATAATTTATCTACAACATTTGTAGTGCGTAATATGTGTACATACTACACTGGAAGTTTACAATACTGCGAGTTCATTAAGCACGATAAGCAACAGTTGAATATACACTGTATAACACAAAAATAAAGTACAAGATTCTAGCAACGGGTGCCGTCAGATGGGACCAAAAATAATATACGAATATCGACGTTTTGAAAGTTTTATGAGTCTTTTTTGTCCCTGTCTGTGAATAAGGTATGCCACGAAGGTATTACACACGAATATAGCGTACTGAAATGTCCTACAAATATATTTGCTATAAAATTCTACTATAGGTTTTTCCTATCATTTGTTTATTGAGAACATGTAATCTTGAACTTTAAGTAAACAAATATTATAAGTGTTATACATAACACTGATCGTGTAGTGGGCTCTCAAGTGCATTTTCTACTGTGAATTTATACTGTTGAAAACTTTGTTAAGGATTTTTTTTATAAAAAATACATTTGTAAGGATGGAAGGATGTGATCCATGAGACAGTCGGGAGGGTCAAAGCAAAATTTGAATAAATACTGCTATGAAATCTCTGATTTTCGACAGTCGTTGTATGATATCCATTGCTATCGGGGTATATTAAAATGCCATTTTGTGACAGTTATCATATTATTTTCTTTGCAGTCAGCACAAAATCTGGATTCTTATGAGGAAGAGAAATTCTATTAGAAGTTTTTAAAGACACTAAACTTTAAAATTCAACTTGAACGCCTAAAAAAAGTCCAAACTCAAAATGCGTTTTTGGAGTAACTTCGTACTCATTCAAAATTAGTAGTAAAACATCCCGCACGACCGGATTTTATGATGCTACTTTGTATTAGAAATATCACTTGCATAAAAATCCACTATAATCCACCACAGAAAAGAAAGCTGTAGATATAATATTTATTAAAAGACGATGAAAGCAAAGTTGAGAATTTAACAAAGTTTTTTGTCCCCTCTCCCGGAATCCGTTGTCAGAAACTTGTTATTTCAAAAAAAAATGATATTGTTTCACAGTGTTATTGGTCAATGCATCTAATTTTACGAAATGACTTTAAAAACATTAGTTTTTATTTTTACATTTTTTAAAAGAAATTAAAATAAATAACAAATAAAGAAAGTACATGTGTGTGTGTGTTGCCATACACTTCAATTGTGGGGAAACAGTTTCAGACAACTTTTTAATGACAAAGGTCGTAGGTGCGTAACCCACAAATGTTAAGGCAAATAATAAAAAAGAATATTTCAAATAGAATGAGGAAAGTAAAGTGTCCGTAACAATACGAGTGTCTTTTCTAACAAATTTTTTAAACGGTAACACACACACACACGCACATAAAATTTGTGGTAAGTTGGTAAAGTCTGAATTACAATACAGTTTAAGCAAAGAAATTCTTAAATTACCACATTGCATACATATGTTTCGTGGCATAAATTGGACCCCTGAGTTTCGATATACATAAGTTACGCACACTATTTGAAAGAGCAAATATTTTGAGATTAAATTTATGGCAAAAGTTTCTCCGCAAAGTTAAGAACAGAAATCAGCAGCGAACAAGTCATGAAAGAAAAATTTATTAAGAGAATAATATTAAAGTGGACTATTAAGTTGAGATATACTTTATGGCCATATGATGGTATGTGCAATGATACACATATGAACACACAAATACGCAGGATTATATTGTTTTGTTAAACAAATTTTTAGCAAAACTCTTTAATATTTAACGACAATGTTGTCAAAAAAAAATACTTAAAAATGTTTAACATCCTCTAAAATAACTGGTGGAAATGAATTAGATTAAAATTTAATGATTGTGCAGAAAAATAAAAGGGTAAATATACCATCAATCTACTTTTACATTTAGTTTCATAGTGGAAGTCCATGTCAAAGGCAGCGCTTTTGCTGCTAATTGATTGAGTTTGCTTTGTGGAATATATCGGTTTTTTTAAACTTAGGACCTGAATTTATTAAAATGTAGTGAAATCCGGTTCCCATGCCATCCGTTACTTTTATTTGACAATTTTAAATAATGTCCCTAATGATACAATTTTGATTGCTTATATCCTCCTCAAAAGGCTCCTGTTACAAAACGTGTCATCTCATTGCTTTAATTATACTTTTTGTTAAGTTTTCACCTTAATTTTTTTTTTGCTCATTACTACAAAATAAAAAAACCAACGTCTTGATGCATTTTCGCTAATGTGCACCCAATCAAATGCAAACTGACAGCTTGCTTTATTTCATCCTCTTCAAGGCGAGGACTCACTACCATATACATATAATCGCCAAATCTGTCAAAAATTTTATGCGTGCTCCAAAATTACAGCAGTTTGTGCGATTAGCTTAGGTGTTGATCAATTCCGAGTCCCACTTTTTTTATAATTTTTATTTGTCTAACATCAAAAAATGTGTTATTTTGTTACGACGTATTTGAGTGTCACATAATTCTGTTCAAGTTTTTAATAACACCAGTCGTTGATACTACCTAATAAAAGAGACATTGCACAAAAAGAGCACATCCCAATCAAGATTTGATCATTCATTACTGTTTAAAAACATCCACAGCAGCTTTCAAAACCATAAGAGTAGGAAAATACGGCAAATGTTACCTCAAGTGTAGAAAGCTAAAAGTGTGTTATATGAAAGGAGGAAAATAATTAAACTCTCTTGGTAGATGTCCCTATGTGCATTGTTGTCGACAAGTTTCGGGATTTTTTTTTTAAATGTTAGACCGTAACAAAATATGTTCCCGATCTTGAGTGGTAGGAATTAAATTTAACTCTGCTTTTGAATTTCTGTTATCCTTCCCCGTTTTTCCGAAGTTTTTAATTTTTTTTTTTGCTGCTGCTGTTGCGTGTGGTGTAGGGAACTGTGAGTGAAGCTAAATGGAACAGTTGCTTGTAAAATTGGTAAAAAGAGCCGTCAAGTTGCAAAGATTTGAAAAAGTCGGTCAAACAGCGAAAACCATAAAAATTTAACAAATAACAGCGGCGAAAATTTAAGAATGGCGATTGGCGAGGTATTTGGCGATATTTTAAGACCTTGGCGATTTTTAGGCTTAATTTTTAATTACTTTGTCTACGTAAGAATAGAATTACGTTTATGAATTTTTGTCGCACCTTAATATGACATTACCTTATATCTTAGGAACTTTGAAAGAGGGCTATCTGGCAGCTTTATTTAAGGTTGGTTAGCTGGGTGACTACATCGGCGTATTAAAGGAACTTCGTTGAAACTCCGGAATTTGCACACGCTGCATAAAAAAAGTCAGTTTGTAATGACGTTGGAAGGTGGAAGGCACTGTAGTGAAAAATATAAAATGTATAGAAAAGTGAAACAATTGGATCGTGACACGCAAATTTACATTGAGGTTGCACAACGTTATATACACGTACTGGCGGCCCGCTCCGGCTTCGCACGGGTTTAATATATATAGCCTATTTCATTCACTGAAAAAATGATTAAAATCGATCCAGTAGTTTTGATTTATTCATTACTGCCCGTGGCCCGCACTCGTTAAATTTAGAGTAAAACAATTCTTCTTTTCCTAAACCATGAAGATTTCCTGCTATCTTTGGAATATCTAAATTCATATTAGTACCTCAAAAATAACAGTATTTCCCACTACTTAGTGGATGTTATTATAGATATAAATCTTACACTTCAATCACTCTATCTATTAAAAAAAAACCCGCATCAAGATCCGTTGCGTAGTTTTAGAGATTTAAGCATACATAGGGATATAGGGACCGACGTTAAAGAAAACGAAACGAATGTTAGTCGGTATGCGGTTTGCTTGCATAAAAAAATTTATTTGCCATTCTTACATAAGCAGGTGCACAGAAGTATAAGGTGTTTTTTAAGCCCGAAAGAAATTACAAAATGGTTAACTGTCAAACGAACTGTCCTTATGAGCTAATTTTTTGACATTTATGATCAGTATAAGTTGACAAATCATTGAACCTAATGTCTTGCAAAATAAAGGCAATGGTACATCCGCTTCATTAAGAACAGCTGCCGTGAGCATATGCCTAAGATAATTTTCAAACGTTAATGCCATTTTTATCTTCTTTGAATAAAATTTAATTTTGTTATTTTACACAATTTAAATTTCTATTGGTCTTAAAAAAACACCCTATACTTACAATTTGATTTCACGTGCCATATCGTTAATAACCTTAAATAGAATTTTTGATTTAAGAAGATATCTTTGCAAAGTGTAGTTTAAAAAATTATTCGAATCAACCGATTAATTTTGTATTAATTAATAAAAATGAAAACAAATCATACGAATATTCGAATTATTCCTGTTCCAATGAGAGCTCTAATTTAAATACATGATACAGTAATACAAGGGAGTTGCGAATTGAAGAATTGATGTAATCGCTGACACAAAAGCTTTTAAAGCGTTAAGTTCTCGATATTTTGCATCTTCAGTGGAACTTCTGTTTTTCTACGCTCACGTAAAAAAAACAAACAAAAATCAACCAAACCGTAATAATGTTGTGAATATGATTTTAGGTCGAAGAATATTCTGTTAGCAGAACAAATTGGGTGTTCATTTTTTTGATATGTTGGCTATAAGATTTGAATTCTGAAAGTCGTATATCAGCGACAGAAGCAATTACAAATCAATTGAATTAATCCGAGAGACAATATTTTTTGCATTCTTGAGTTTTATTATGTGTTGGTTAAGTCAATATAAGTTGCCTCAAGTGAATAATTTTCCACATTGAATTTTAGTCGTTATCTCACAACATCATGTATTTATTTGAGCTAAAATATATGTTTAATGCATTAACTCCTTTAGGCTCATGTTTTGAAGTTGGTAGAGATTTTTCTAAATTATAAAAAATAACATAATAAAATCATTTTCTCTTCCTTCTTTGTTTCAACAAAAAAGGAAACTTATAATTTATCTTCAAAAGAAATAAGTTAAAAGTTTTAGAGCTTTCCACATGATGTATTCCGCAAGTACAACATTTTGTTGTTAATTCTCTTACAAGCATTTTATTTAGTTGACTAAAAAAGGGAAACGAAGGAAAAAAGCAACAACTTTGTCACAAGTACTTTTAATATTTTTCACAAAAACTTAGTTTCGCTCAAGTGAAGCTGCCGAACTTGCTGAATAACACAATTAATATTTATGCTGCTGCCTATTTATACATCAAATAGTAGGGTAGCATTTGGCCGTACTGCCACCAATAAAAGAGTTTAATGCAAAAAGCTAGCATTGATTTCAGTAATGGCGTTTTCGTTTCTTAAATAAAATGTTGCCCTCTTAGAGTGTATATGCTTAACGCACCCTTATTATTTCGGATTTTATACAGCTCATAAAGGGTAATCAAGGGCCTTTCAGAATTTTTCAGGGTAACATTTAAACAAAAACCACCAACATATGTGGGCGAAAACATACTTCGAGTATAACAAATATGGCAAACAATTTTAGAATTTTTGTAGAAACGGAAATGAGATAAGAAACACAGAGCAAATTGTTTTGTCAAGACAATGGCAACTAGATTGTTGCCAGTCTGAAGATTCATATCAAAAGTTTGATGATTTACACATTTGTGATGAAAAACTATATATTTTAATAAATGTGAGGGAAATAAAATCGAAAGCTATCGGTTCAAGCAGATTGCAGCATAATTAAGAAGATATAAAGGACCGATTTAGGGAACTCAAGTGCTTAAGTAACAAAATAAATATTTGCCAAGGTCACATAGCATATTTTATTGTCATCATGTTCTATTATTCTACAGTAGTTTAAAAATATTGTTGTTGTGTTTTAAATAAAACATGTCATAAAATAATAAAACCTTTGTCGTATTTTTATTGTCTTGTCCTGATTTATTTATTTTTTTTTTATTTTTATATAAATTACTATTGGTGCTTGTTGTTTGTTTCTGTCCTAACGTAACTTGGAAGTACTTATTATTATTATTTCCTCGTCATGAACGTTATGTGGTGTTTTTTAAATAGCACACTATGAGGGGATGTTCACTGTTTTCATATTTTGTCATGTAAATATAAAACATATAAATTTATTGCGTTAAAGGTAACAACAATACTCCAGAAATGGCCTTGTCAACAAAATGAACTTTAAGATGGCAATTTAGTGCGATTGTTCGAAATGCGAAGTAGCTGCTTAAAGCTTTTTTTACAAGTTTCTCGCATTATAATTAATTGAATTATCCCTTTTGAAACTATTATTAGCACTTTTTCCCATAAAAGAAATCTGGCCACTCTCCCTATTGCTTACTGCATCGCAACACTGCAAAGAGTGTAGGGAAGGCAGCACGAAAGAAGAATACCGAAACGAATTTGAAATAGAAGTTGAATAAGTACTTTTGCTAAGTTTAAATAAAAATTTGTTTGGTTTAAATGTTTTTGCAACTTTAATTACTAGTCAGCCACTTAAGTGGGTACTACAGAAAACTTTAAGCAAAAGTACTGTTAACAAATAACCGACCCACCACCAAACAATTAACCCCAAAACTACCCACAAACCAGGCCAATTGTTTATACAAGAGCAAAACGATGACGTTAGGGTCGTATTACAGACATAGAGTAAAAAAGAAGAAATCACGTAATTTCCGCGCGAGTGCATACGCTTAATTTGATACTTAACTTTTTGCCGTTGCTGTTGTCTCCCTATTGATATTGTATTTGTTGAAATTACTGCAATTAAATATTGTTAAATACAATATGTAATTGTGTATGTTTGTGGGTGTGTGTGTGTTCGTCTATAAATATTTATTAACAGCAAACAACGTAAACACTCACGTTAGCAGTGATTTTTGTTGGCAACTTTAACAATCGAAAGTGACTTGCTTAATGGCAGCAATACAATCAAAGTTAAAGAAAATCATTCGCTTAAATATAAAAATAATCTGTAGAATTCGTGCTCCATATCCCATTTCGAACAACTGAAGTGGCTGCAACTAAATGATGGGCTTTGTTCAAACGATTTGAATCAATAACAACAAAATGGACCAGGGTTAAGTAATTGACATGAAGTTTACTTTTCTCGCACTCTCTTTCTTTTGTAGTAATATGTTTTTTACATTTCAATTACTAAACGCTGATTGGTCATGATATGGTTTTTGAACAGGTAAAGAAAATATTAAGGCAGCTAAGTAAAAAAGAATTATAAAACGTTTAATTACGTCAGCAATGTCAGCAATTTTCATTAATTTTATTAAACGGTATCAAACAGAAACACAGAAAGTCTTAAAATAATTGTCTATAAAATATTCAAAATTTAAAGAAGGGCACATCGCTTTACGGTGTTAGCTGCCTGTAGCTTCCGTATGTGACTTATTACCAAAAACATTTTAACACGCATTCAATGTAGACAGATAGAGCTATGCAAACTAAATTTTACTCAACCATGTTCCATATTTGACCATAGTTCCACGGGCCAATGTCCTATTCCTAAATTTATTGGTACTCCCATCTGTTTCTATACCTTAACTTGTTACTACTATATTACAAAAAGAGGGTTTAGAACAAGAAAGCTCAATATATTTAAATCCTATATAATCGCGCATGAAATTAATAAATGTTACTCATGTAGCATGACTTAATTTGATTGTCATAATTTTTCGATTACAATTTTGCGATCACCATATGCTTGTCTACAAACCCATTGGGATGAAAATGTACCTCATCACTGAATAAAATTGTCTTCGAAAAAAATGGACTTCTTGTTCAGGCTTGAACACACGTCGCTGTTGATGGTCTCTGGACTTTAAATCTTTAGTGGCTTAAATATTTTCACGTAAATCATTTTTTCTCGAATGGCTGTTTTCATGCTTGGATAATTCAATCACATTCTTCCGTCGTGTACTGCTTCATCACTAATTTTGTAAAGGTAACTTGAATACTAATTCCATTTTATTGGTGACGCAAACTTTAAACTTTAAGTTTTGAAAATTATTTGCCACTGTCAGGTGGAAAAAACAATTTGAAGCAGTCTTTATATAAAATGGCCCACGGGTGTCCTTATGCATCGAGTATGATATGTTTTGAATCCAGAAGTGTCAGATTGCACAATATTGGATAAATGCACGATATCTGCGGAAGGATAGATATACCCTCCAATAGTTTATGTAGAATGCCCACTGTATTGTACGATGTGTGGCATGCAGCGTTGCTATACTCTTATCTTTATAAACTAAAACCAATGAGGACGCAAGCCCGAATCCGCTCAAACGGTTATTTTTTGTAGATGTATTGCCAGCCGGTAAACTTTGTGTAGGTAGGCGTCGTCTCATATACAGCAATTTTGCTTATAAACATATCATTTTTACCAAAAAAAAAAGATGATTTCTCGGCTAAAATTTAGGTCCTCTCCCAAATGTATTGAAGTCTTAGATGACATTATTTGCTGTGATTAACTTTCTTAAGTTAAACTCGAGTCCTGTGGAAGGACGGCAGCGACTTTCGAAGTCGAAATGGCATTTCTTTGACATACATCTGCACGTATTTGCTGATTGAACATTTGTTGCATGATTTTGATAAAAGAGATTTTTCTTTGTGATATGTTGTTCAATCGTGTAACATTTTGCAGACGACGCCGAAACAAAATCGCCGCTCGTTTTTATTTGAACCCCCATTTATCTCTACAATAATAATAAAATATTTTTGAGCGCATTTTTTGAAATTTTATATTAATATCAAATTTTACATTAAAATAGACTTAATAATATCTATAGGTTGGTATTACTGATGCAGGGTATTTAAAATTTTAAAAAGAAAAGTATCTATTCGTTGTTTCTTGGTGATTCACTGAATTCTTAGCCCCGTGCTGTCGCGTTCACATCGTTAATACATCGTTAAATATATAACTTTGTGTTCATTGGAATACTATATGGGAACATGTAAAAGTATTAGTTTGTTGCTGCATTGATGAAAAATATGCATAAAATTATAAAGAAATTCACATTTTTTGCCACACCGTATTACATTTATTAAGGAGAAATGTATGCGCTCCCTGTGAAGAGCGTTTGTGTGCCGGAAAACGTATATACAGCTTTCAAAATGTGGATTAATTTTAGCTGACATTAAAGTCAATATTCCTTTAGCACTGCTTTCTTACAAAAGTACAATATCTTCAAAATTAATTTATTTAAATTATAAATAATGCTACAAAAAATACAAAGCAACACAAGTATATTTTATAGACGGCATCTCCATGCGTTGACAGGAGTACGAGTGTATATCGTTTACTGACATTTGCTACACAGATTTTAATATTAAATTTGCGAAGATACGGGTGTAACAGCGTTTTCATAGACACATCAATACGAGACTCGTATTACGTTTACTAACAAGCACACATGAAGCCGCACGTAGAAATACATGTGCATGTAATTTGCACGTAAGTACGTGTTTGTTGCTTAAGCGAGCATGTTTGTAAATATGCCGGGGTGTTTATTTGTACATACTCATATAATATCCTTACCCTTTAATAATAATAAACAAAATATTTATTAGATACAATGTCGCAAAGATTTTTTGCAAAGATTCTTTTTTGTCTACGGCATGTAAATTATAAGTCCCGCTTTACCTTCTTCAGAATTCCATGTATTTTTTCTATTCTATTCTATTCTATTCTATTCTATTCTATTCTATTCTATTCTATTCTATTCTATTCTATTCTATTCTATTCTATTCTATTCTATTCTATTCTATTCTATTCTATTCTATTCTATTCTATTCTATTCTATTCTATTCTATTCTATTCTATTCTATTCTATTCTATTCTATTCTATTCTATTCTATTCTATTCTATTCTATTCTATTCTATTCTATTCTATTCTATTCTATTCTATTCTATTCTATTCTATTCTATTCTATTCTATTCTATTCTATTCTATTCTATTCTATTCTATTCTATTCTATTCTATTCTATTCTATTCTATTCTATTCTATTCTATTCTATTCTATTCTATTCTATTCTATTCTATTCTATTCTATTCTATTCTATTCTATTCTATTCTATTCTATTCTATTCTATTCTATTCTATTCTATTCTATTCTATTCTATTCTATTCTATTCTATTCTATTCTATTCTATTCTATTCTATTCTATTCTATTCTATTCTATTCTATTCTATTCTATTCTATTCTATTCTATTCTATTCTATTCTATTCTATTCTATTCTATTCTATTCTATTCTATTCTATTCTATTCTATTCTATTCTATTCTATTCTATTCTATTCTATTCTATTCTATTCTATTCTATTCTATTCTATTCTATTCTATTCTATTCTATTCTATTCTATTCTATTCTATTCTATTCTATTCTATTCTATTCTATTCTATTCTATTCTATTCTATTCTATTCTATTCTATTCTATTCTATTCTATTCTATTCTATTCTATTCATATACTTACATATATATGTATATCCAATAAACAAAATGACTTCTTTTATGACATCATATCCTTTTATCTTAACGTTATGGTAACAATAATATATTTTAAAGAAGGTAAAATATATTTTTGTTAGTAAGTTAACAGTGCCATCCAGCTGTGAAAATATTCACTGAGGTTTGCCTATTCAACATTCAACATTTCATGTCCCTTGAACATGTGGGAAGTACTAAAATAATTATATCGAAATTCTGGTTAATTTGTAAATGCGACAAGTGAATTTCGGGGTGAGGTTGGTCATCATCACGGCTTCAGCGCATAGCCAATTCGTTACACCGTGAAAAAGTTTGAGCGTTAGTATTCTCTTTTGTATTTCGAGCCAAACAGAGATTGGTACCAAATAAAGACAACATAGTCGTCGTAGTAGGCAGTTCCAAAGAAGATCCGGAAGTGTCAATTCAGAGCGAATGACGGAAGAATTGATGCCGGATGACCAATAACAAAGCCGTAAGTTCGATAATTTAGCGCTAGGAATGTTGGCCGAAGATCCGAAGTCTGTCAGAAAAATATTTTCTCGGACGGGGCCCCAGTTTGTCTCATTGGCTATGTCAACGAAGAAAATTTCCGTTATTTAAGAGAGCACAATCCCAAACTGTTCGACTAAGCATCACAGCATTCACAAAGATTGACTGTGTGGACCGGTTTATCGTAATTCTTAATATTCGTTGGTATAGAGCGATTTTAACCGCCTCCTTGTGACCAGACGCAATACTCGAAATTGTGGAGGGAAAATTTATGGGACTTGACACTCCAGGCTTATATCCTCTTTTGCTTCATCAAGAGCTTTGTCTATTCTATTTTTTGTCTTTTTTCAGAATTAGGCGGTACATATTAGACTGAGTCGTCGAAAATTATATATTCCTGCAACAGAAATTTTACTTCATAAAACGAATAAAAGTTATAAAGCAGATACAAAATAAGGCGCGTATTAATCTTAGTATAGGCCACGTTTTTAATTTCTAGGATATTATGGATTTGAAGGTATCTGTTTCATACATACATCCACATTTACTCGTACCTATGTACTTCATACACATATTTTTTCAAAATGATGGTATATCGAGAAAAAAATTGTGAAATTCATATATCAGGATATCGCCTTGGTGAATGAAAATATTTATAGTAAATTTGTTTAGCTTGCCGTACATTTTCCTAATCTAAAAAAAAATGATTTGTGTTTATTTTAGACTTAATAAAAATATATACGTATGTGTATAAATGAAAAAGAATCTCTACAGGAAAATATAATTAGTACATATTTTGCAAGAAGTGTCAGTTATGGTACAAACACAATCCCTAATGAACAAACAGCGCTGGAAGGAGTAGATGGAATTCTGTTTTGACTGTATTATCCTGTTTGGTAGCAAATTGCCAAATAATTGTTTGGGAGTAAAAATATTAAATATCAAACCCCCGAAAAAGAACACGCGCGTTGTTTGGGTTAACTTTTGTTGTTGTTATTCACAGTTTTTATCGTTCAAATTAAAGATTATTTAACTCTAAAGTGGGATATTTTTGGATTATTTTTAAACATTTTAACCAATTTTAGAAATATCTAAGCAACATAATTAAATTTTAATAAAACGTACATTGAATTGTCATAGAATTTTCCCTACCAACTTTATTAAAATTTCAACGTTCTTAATGAAATAATGATTTTTTGCGATTTTTTGGTTTTTGGTGAAATTTAAATGCTTGTGGTGAATTTCTTTCGGTTTTTATTGAATTTTGATTTTATGGCAATTTAAAGTTTTTTTTCCAGTTTTATGCTGAACATACGAAATTGTAAAATTTTTGGTTGTGGAGGAGTCCGGGTATCTTTATTAATTTGTGAAATGTTGGATTTTTAAAAATTTTTTTTTTATTCAGTGCAACATTTAGTACTGTAAGTGATCGGTAAGACCTTATCGCAAATATGATGAGTATTCAGAGTATGTAATTTAATTGGGTTGTGTATAATCGTTTCCCCGTAAAAGATAAAATACAACAACAACGGTATAACTTCTAGACCGATACTGCTGATTTCAAACAGCGAAAATTCGCCGAACGCGATCGTTAAATGTTCCAAATTTCAAAATCATAGGTTCATTAATTGAATTTCTCTACATAGTTTTTGTGAAACTTTACCAAAAAATAAACTTGTCATTTCTTGTCATTAAAATTTTACTGCAAATCTAACCCCTCCTAACAAATCCAATAATTTCCAAAAAAAATAAAAAAAAAAACAAAATTAGGCAAAGAATTGCAAAAAATGTTTATATTACCAAAAATTAGATTTTGCAAAACAGAAAAGAATTTCCGCTAAATATAACTTTTGTATAAAATCAGAAAATTTACGTAAAAATCGAAATTTCAATAAAGGAAAAAAATTTCTCAATATGATAAAGATCACTGAAAAGTTCGTGTAATCAACAAAGAATTTAATAACCGAACAAATAATTAAACTTTGACTAAAAAATTTCAAAAAATGAAACAAAAAATCAGAGAACTTCAACATAAAGTAAAAACCAAAATTTTACCAAATATCATTTCACCAAAAATCTAAACAAGCCAAATTCTGATATTCATCACACAATTAGTTTTCTACAAAAAATTCACCGAATCTGATATTTCACCAACAAATATAAATCTTGCAAAATTGTCTAAAAACGTAAACATTTCTGCAAACTAAAAAAAGCCAAAATATGGACAAATTTGTTTCTATAGAAAATATTCTCCATCATCGCATTAAAAACAATTATTAAAATTTACTTAAGTATAAAAATCATTAAATGAAAAACCTTTAAAAAGTGCGGAATTATATTTCCACAACTTACATTTTTATTAATTATTAGTTTGGTAAAGGGAAAGTAAAATTCGGAAGAGTCGAATATATGTAGCTGCTTTTGGGTGCTTTAATAACACAATAATATTTGGTCTTTGAATCGCGCTTAAGTCTAAAGGAATTTTTTATATGCATGTGGTGGCACTGCCGATCAATTTGCCTGGTTCTTTGCTACTTTAGGACAACAGTTTTTTACAGCTTGAGACTTCAATGCAAAGCACATCTACTATATAAGTATAAGTCAGTTCAAGTTAATAATCCTGATGTCATATCTGGAGTTAAACCAACATATTGGCCAAAAGAGTTTAACAAGCTGCCAGACCCTATCGATATTGCTATTGTAAAAAACATCAGCTACAATCATTGTTTTACACGACAGTTTTTCACCAAATAAGAACACGAATTGGTTAAAATATAAAATGTATGTGAGCTTTCACTTATCTCAAAACATTGCTCATTCCTACGAATCTCCGCTAAGACATGAAAACCGTACCTGGGCCAAAAATTCGATTAAAAAGGTAAATGCATTCGCAAATCACTTAGAAAACGTTTTCACACCACACAATATAAATAGCTTCACTATTCTAAATATTAGTGACACTGTAAATGATCCTATTAAATTTCGGCTATCTTCATTATAATCGACAATTAATCATGTAGATATGAGAAAATTACCCAGTTCTGATTGTATTACACGATCAATCATACGATGCTTACCTAAGTCAGCCGCGAGAATCTAGCTATTCATATTAAATGCCATGTTGCACGTTGCCGTCTTTCCATGCTCTTTGAAGATATATGAAAATAAGATGATTCCTAAACCAGGAAAGGACTTAAGCCAGATTACGTCATACCGGCCGATAAGCCTACTCTTTTTTCTGTTAAAGTTATTTGAAAAATTATTCGTCTCGGGATTAACTCCTTATCTTAATGAACAAAACAAACGAAAAAGCATAGTACTATTGAACAAGTTCACCGTTATTAGATCTGCGTTTGAAAATATGCAATATTGTTCATTTTACTTATTGGCATTTCTCAGGCCTTTAATAATGTCTGTCTTAATGAACTACTCTTCTTAAGAGTTGTTTGACTGATAGAACATTTCTAAGATCAAAAGATCAGTTAACTGAAGAGCCCTCAAGGCAGTATACTAGTGCCGCTTTTATATATCAACTATACAGCGGATATGCCAATAATCCCATATATACATGTATATATATATATATATATATACTCCATATATATATACTCCCCTACATTTATAAGTATCAATAGTGATCCAAAGGTTCTATCTGATAAACGTCAGTCCTACATTCACAAGCTACAGGAGTGGTTAAAATGTAGAGGATTATGGTAAATCCTTCGAAATATGCTCACATAACGTTTTCCCTCAAGTGGCAACATTTTCCTCTAATAACAATAAAAAATATTTGAGTATCCGCCTAGATCGACGACTAACTTGGTCCCGTCACATTGAGGCAAAAATAACTCCCATGCAACTGCGAACAAATCAACTGCACTGACTAATAAGTCCTAATTCAACAATGGCTTTAAGTTACAAAGTGCTTTTATACAAATCCATAATAAGGCCAATATAGACATATGGTATTAAGTTGTGGGGTACTAAAGCCATAAAAAAGACAGTCGAGGATTTTACGACTTATGGTATGCGCCCTTTGGTATACTAGTGCTCCATCCCAACACTAGCGCACGATTTACTGCAATTTCATGAGCACCAGGGACTGAAAAAACGGACACTTTGACCATGGCGAAACGGCTCAACCTACTCAATAGTAGATGGGTTTATTAAGATTTGAACACAGTAAATACATTGGCAATAAATCACAAATAATACTTTAAAGATACGATTCGAATACTTATTGTAAAATTCTTTTATTAGAAAGCTTTCATAAATTAAAAATTAAAGTTAAAAAATGGTTCAAAACAGACGATTCCCCACTTGGGAATAATTAAAATTCATTTAAGAATATTCCATAAAAAAATCTCAAAAAATTGTTTTCTTCAAAATTGCAAGGTTTTTTATGTGAGCCGCTTGCTTTGAAAGTGGTATAAATCCATTTTATATTATAAGAAGATATTTATTATATTACATATTGGTAAATGTCAATCACTTATTTTTTTTTTAATATTCAATGGATTTAACTTTATAAGGTGGTCGTTTTGAAAGTAAGGAATTTAAACTTTTGTTAATCTCAAATGGACTTACTTACACCACTTTTAAAGATATGAAAATTATATTTTGACGAATTTTTAAATATGGGACTTCGATTGAATCAAAACATTTTTGTATTAAATTTTTATGCAATAATTATGTCCAAACGAAAACATAATAAAAGGATCTATTTCGAAATTTCTTTCCATAATGACATTTAAATTAAATTATGAGAAAGTTGTCGAAAGTCGTCATCTATTGCATGGATATAAGTTATGGCATCTTTATGGTGTGAACAGGTAGCAGGTAAGGCTCGTTCGTGGGGTGTTTCTCTAAGGATTCGTCGACGTTAGTGATTATTGTTTTATTTCTGTGTGTTGCGTTTTTTTTTTTGTTTATCACATAGCCCTCTGTTAGGTGTGATCATGTAGCAGGTTGCCTACGTGATAAACAAGGTTCACTTGCTACCAGCTCACATAACAAATAGATACTTGACAATCAATAAAACACCAAAGAATTGATACAAATTTCTAATAACGCAAAATTACACTGAAAATAGCACATAGCCGAAAACAATTTCCTCTCAACTAAACTTGAGAAGGGATGACGGAAATTAGTTCCAAATTCTACATTCAATTATCCTGTTGGAATATCAAATATAAATGCGAACAGTGGCCTTACACCACTTTCGAAGTTATTACGAAATAGGAATTGTGTAAAGATACCAGATTGCATTCAATGTTATCACTTCTTGACAAAAAATTTACTTACATCACTTTCTGGAATGTAAAACGTGCTCAAAGTATCGATTTTTCAATTAATATTAGAGACAACAAGTATTTATGGGTTCCTTAATTACGGAAATATTAAGTACGTAGGACATGAGTTGTAATTGTAATCTGCGAAAATTATTATAAAAGTAAAAAGTATCTTTATAAAATCAAAATGACTGAAAAATTGTTATTTTCATGTCAATGAGTAGCTCTTTTTGATAAATATGAATTTATACCACCAGAATAGATGGATAGACAGACAGAAAAAGCATGGCTTTTTCATTGGAGAGAAAAACTTATATCAGCGTAGCAGGTCACTGAATAGGCGTAAGGAATCCTATCCAGATTCGGTTACTATACCGGTTTTATATGTATGTAAAATATATATTCTTGGTTTGTTCAATCTTTAATTTTATTGTGACATATGCCTGACGAATAACAAATTAGTGTTTAACTAGTATTTTACTAATTTAAAAATCGTCAGTATTAACTCTCATCGGTAATTTTTTAATGTTTAAAATAGCATTGAGTGCGATTGGAAAATTCATAGTAGCACTGGTTCCAGACATATAAACTTCGTCCAGATTAGGTACTTTAAGAACAGTTCGGTACCAGTTCTTTCGTACATAAAAAGTCCTCAGAAATCTTCCAATCATTGTTCCGCTATACACAAATTCTATCAATCTGCAACTCTTAATCTCCAATTGGGAAGTTATTAGGTAAGTGACATATGCTAATTTCACCGCTACTAAAACACTGTTTTCGTACTAGAGAGAAGCAATAAGGGGTACCTGAAGGTCTGACAGCAGCCATTATTAAACTTGTTGGTACTAATAATTCATTAAAAAAAATATTATAATTACTGGTTTCTTAAGTAATGCACAATATCCCCCCATACGTGTCTATAAGAAAAGGTTCGTCTATGTTGGAAAAATTCGATCCTTGTTTAAATATATTCCGAAGAAAGAAAGCAGTGACTTGAAACCAGAAATAAAATTTTTATAAACATTTCTGTTTTGTTGTATTGATTGCAGTTTTTGTATTGACTGAAATTATTCATTTTTTATTTAGTTAACAAAAAATAACACTTAAATAAAAAAATTGTATTGCCGGACTATCTGTTCAACATTATACAAAATAATAAATTAAAATATATATTTAAATTATTTTTGTTTATGGCCTTAAACCAAAACTATTATCATGACTCATATAACAATCAGCTTTATGGGTTTTTAACATTTAATTGTTAATTTGTTCAACAACTATTTCCTTTTTAGTGCACATCCATCTATTGCAACGTATTTTAATTTAATATCTTTTTTATGATCTGCTTTGCAGCAATCTACAACTTCGGCAAAAACTGAAGCAAAACAACACTGATATAAGAATTCTTGTCCATTTTGCATAGAAACTGTTAGAAGACGCAAGTCATAAATAAATAAAAAAACAATTACGGATATGGATATGTATGTGTGTGTTATAACAAAAGGTTTATTCATGACAACATAATTTTTATTTGTAGCACGAGTTTTTTTAATTGCTTAATTTAAACAATTATTTATTTGTCTGCACTTGTGACCACACTGGACACTCCATGTACACGATGTGGTCCGATCTAAAAAAAATTAATTGTGCAGGATTCTGGAAGGAATGAGTGCACACATGCAGTTCGCCATCTCTTAGGGTGTGCTGAAGTTGTATAAAAATGAATTCGAAGTGTAGACCTTTAGTGATATAAGGCAACGAATGAAATGTTATTTTAAATTAGACTCGTCCTCGTATCGTAGTAACCGTTAACGAAACACTTTATTTTTGTATTTAAAGGGAATCCCTAACACGTACAAGTGTTTTCAGAATTTTGCAAACAACAATTGTAACTAAAATTAAATATTTTTGTTTGAATTATCTAAGATATTATGTAGTCAGATCTTGTTTTTCTTTTTTCTGGAGTGAAACAAATGTTGCACAATTACCAAACGTAATTTATCAAAAGGAGGGCAAAAAATACAATTAATTAAAGTTTCATTTCAAGGGCTTGTTTGTAGTGTCCTGCTATATGCTTTCGTACTTGCTATATAAATGTAACTATAGTTTTAAAAATACATTTCTAGAGGAACATAAGTTCCTCTACTTTCAAAAATTATTTTTGAAGATTTTATTACAAAATTAAATTTGCAAAAACAAAGTTAAAATCAAATACATTTAAAAAATTGAAAAAAAAATTTTTTTTTGTTGAAATTCATAACTGAGATAAACCGAGGTGTGTTTATATTTTATTGTTTTTGTTAAGAAAACTATTTTAAAATGAAAATCCGTTTTAGTCTATTGTCTTTCGCGAAAAGATTATTTTAATAGATGTGACTAATATGACTCCTGAATTAAGACGGCCAAGCTTATATGTATATTTCGCCATAATTCAAAAAAGTTTTGGTTAATGAAGCACCAAAAGACGCGGTCCAAAATTGCCATTAAATAATTAGAGGATAAAAGAAATTTAGAAACAAAACGACCATAAAACATGAACATTTATGGAAAAATGCTTTTGGTAGGCAATACCATACACACAGCACTTAGTCGCAATTTTTGATAAGAAATCAAATATACTTTTAATCTTAAAAACTCTAAAGTATATTTAATCTTTTGACATTGTCAAATGGAGTTTCTCGCCGAATAGACCAAAGAGAATCTGCAAGCATTCCCTCTGATCATATTCCGTCGCCTTTCTATATGTAACACGTCTTTGTGAAACAATTCACCACGTTTGTGTGAAACTGCAGCAAGATTTACAGGAAAGATTCCAAGTGCGAGTAAAAAAAATTAATTTTAATGGACATATTAAATTTCGGAGCTTCATAGGAAGAAAGGTGGTTGACTCCAATTCATTGGCATCATAAATAGCATGGACTTGCAATATCCTATAAGCCCACCTACTAATGTTCTGGAAAACCTATTTTCGACAGGCAATATGATTTATTGGAACTCAAGCTTAAGAAATCTCTTGTTTTTCTAAAAGTTGGGGTAAAGGTTTCCTGCCGAGCTAGCTAAAGTAACCAGAGAAATACACACAGAGACACTCTACAACAAATAATTTGCAATTTATTAGTAAAAGAATTTGGACAGAGACAGAGTAGGATTTTTATTAAAAAAAATTCATTCGCGAAAGACCGAAACTTATGTGGCGCAGATTATTTACTCACATGCTTTTAATTGCGATTAATAAATAAACTTTTGAAAATTCACTGCTTCATTTTTAACTTTCTGCTGAATATTGCAGGAGTTTAAAAATGTCTCATGAACTAATGAAAATAAGAAAAATCTACAAGATGTAAAAACGTTAGCGTAACGAAATCAAATAAAACTATTTCAACGCTAGTCCTAGTGGATTGAGCAATCGTTTGTCTGTATAAACGTGGGCACACTAGTGCCAAAAAAGGAGGCGTAACTATGTTTAATATAAGCAAATTGTCGCAGTTCGTAATAATTTTTGTAGTTTGCTGATTTTGCTGTTATTCCCAATGTTGCAGTTGTATTTATATTTGTGATGTATGAATAAATGCCTGTGAGATATGCATGTTGAGGTAAAGCCACAAATTTCGTAGTTATTATTATTTTCCGTACATCCTCGTACTGGTACTCCACACTACAGCAAATTAAGAGCATTTTCACCTGGTACATACTCACATATGTAAGCTATAATATGTATGTACTTTTTAGATACTTGGCTTACGTTCACACATCTGTGTAATACGGCAACATACATAAATGTGTGCATCTATTGTACGAGTATGTGTGTACATTAGAGTGAAACGTAATTAACTCAACATAAATTTTAATTGAATTATTATGTGATAAATTTACCGCATACACAATTTGTTATTGTTGAATTTATTGCTTTATTTTCTATAAAATATGTTTAATGCACTTTCTACGTCTATACGAGGGCAGTCCCAGAACTACTTGTTCTAGTACAACAATGATTTTGTGGTAAAATTGCCATTGTATAAAATCACATAGAGATTTTATCTTGATATTAGCCTTAAGTACACTCACAGAAAAAACATGATTATGGCACGTTCGCGACAACTTTATTATGTTCTCTAGAAGAATATATTCTTGTGGCAAGCGTATAATGGTCAATGAAGAATTAGTTTAGTCATGAAATGATTTGCACCCATAAAAATTGCATCAATACAATTTTTACAATTTCGACAAAAATTCTAACCAACAAACAAAGTATTTTAAGTATACAAAAATAACATAATAGTTCTAACTATAAAATGTTCTTCACAAACAAGACATGTACAATTATTTCGGTATTTAATCAAAGTATGACGGTGCTGTAATTTGCTTAAGTAGGTAGCAAGTTGACTATTAAGCATTTCCTATTATCTACAACCATATAATCCAATCATAATATCTTGCTTTGAAATTATTCAGACGCATTAATACTCACATATAGGAAGAGCTATAAATCAATGGATATGTGATATGCTTCGTATATCATTGTCCGTTTAGATAATATCGTACCAGGTGTCTTCCAAAACTTTTGATACGTCTACTAGCTCACACTCCTTTGGTAAGCGACAGGATTATCTAGATTTTCTTCAATTTTTAAGCCAGGCCACCACAATAGTTTGAATAATAGTATAATTAATGCTTACAACTTGTACGAGCGCTTTTAAATTTTGCTGGATGGCGCGGCTTTTAAATTCCTGGGGCTGTATAAAATTACGATGGCCAGTTTTGAATATTTTTAAAAATTGACTATTTATGACTTTCGGGTAACCACTAAATAACATGACGTTCTCCAAAATTGAGCCTCTAGTCCTTACACTTACACCTTAACTAACTCTTTCTTTTGTAATTATTCAGCACATTTCAATAAGTAGAGTATTACAATGTCGACTTCAATCACTAAAACCTAAGTTTCGTGAAAAAGTTGATTCCAGCATACGTTGTTCCTATTAGTAATATTTATTTTCATTGTGGTTGATATGCACGTAATGCACAATTTATTGACAATTAATTTATTTTAGAATTTATAGTTCTCTAAAAAAAATCCATTTGTTGAAAAATATTGTTTGTTATTTTTATTAACTGGCTGCTATTTAAATTACAAATTTGAATAGTTGCAAACATTTTCATGGTCATATGCTTCATTCTAACAATTAAACATCAACTGGATATAAGAATGCTGAAAATATTTAAGAATGCACAGTGGGATGGAATAGAAATATATGAGGAATAAATTCTATAATTCTCGTAAATCTTGATCTTGGACTTGGAATATCGCAGGCAGAACCGGTGTCAGGTTTATACAAAATTTGAAAACTCTGTTCAATATACGTGTATAAAAGAATTGGGTTTGGGCAGGAGTTAACAACAACAATAAAGTTTTATTCGACTACACACGCTAGTGGTGAACAATTTAACTCATAAAAAGCTATATGACTCCAACTATCCAATATAACGAGGAAAAGTTGTACCAGAAGTAAACTGATCCTTTTCCATTCTAGGAACTAAAAGTTATAGGATTCTACACGCAGAGAAAAAACAGGGTTGAGGTAAACATAATCAAAGACCAGGATGTTATGAATGAGCTATGTGGTTTTAATCGGAACATGATACTGTTATAGACAATAATTGAATTCTCCATATTATTGTACGTAAAGAGCAATATAAATTTTCTTGCAATTCACAAGTGGACACAAAATATTTTATTTAAATATTCAGCCAAAAATTTAAGCAGCTTCATACTCGTAAATACTCAGGCAGTAGTTGCACTTACACATAACTACCTAAAACTTATTCATAGTGGTGAAAACTGCAATTTGGTGTGAATACAAACATTTTTAAGTATATACATATGTATGTTAAAAATATACTGTTTGATTTTTCACTTGCTCATTTTATAAATAATATTTGTAAATGTTTTTGTAGAAGGTTTAGAAATATTTGATTTCAGTCTAAAAATATGTGATAGTTTTTATATTGTCTTAATATAATGTTTCATGTGTGTAAACATAATTAACAAATAAAATATAATTTTGTAAATTAGAATATCTTAATAATATATTAAATTGTTAATTAAGAATCTATACAAACGGTTGCAAATACGTATTTTTTCGCAAATTTCTTTCTTGACATTTTGTAATTTTATAAATATAGAAAGTTTTTTAATTTGTCCAGGTCTTACGCAAAAAACAATTGGAAACATTGTTTTGTATTAAGGAATAATTTATAAGGCGTAAAGTTTCAGACTTATTAGCAAAAATATGCAAAATATCTCCTTAAGAGGGCCCGCTTGTTCTGGTTAAATATATGTAAAAAGGACTGCCTCTTCCAATTTTAAAAACTCCGTGAACTATTTTTCTCGATTTCTCTAATTTGAATCGGCTGTAAACAAAAGTTTCGAACTGAAGGGGCCATTAATTTTTTTAAAGTTATAAACTATTTTAAATTTATCTAATTATTTGCAGAAATATTTTTATTTGGTGTAACAATGAACACATTCATAAAGTTTCCTCCAGGCGACTTATTAAGTGTTCGGATAAATTTGTTCGTGTTATTCAAATTTAATTACAGTTTAAAAATAAATTTCAATTGCTTTTAATTATCTATTGTTGAAAGTATAAACAGAAAAATAATTTGTGAAATAATAATTAAAAACATAATATCAGTAACAGGTGTCTTTTATGTGAAAAGTAATCAGGATAAAAGTTATTACTCATGATGCCATAAAAACCATGGCAAACTACTTAATTAAGTTTAAACAAATAATAAGAGTTATTAAGGCCATTCATATGGACCAAGGTAATTAATTGCAAATGTAATTTTGAAAAATATAATTTCTTGAAAAAAAAAATTTCTTAACCTTTGATATTCAAAAGCTAGTCTTTCCTTAAGTATTTCATATTTATAAATATCTCTTGATAAAATTTTAATGTTTTTCGCAGGATAAAATTGGTAAGAATTCGTTAGTTTCATGATTTTGATTTGTTTAATTTAAGATAGAATTCAAATTTTCAGCAGTGAATTTTCTAAGTTTCATAGTTCTGGGCTGCTTAAATTCACATAAATTCGGCGTAAGCAGAGATTGACTAATTAAAAAAAGCAAGAGAAGCCAGCACCAGAATTACCAGGTTTTATTTCGGGAATTACTTTCAGAAAATCACACAATTTTATATCTTTGTGTAATAAAATCGCTGTAAAGTATTTTCAAGTCGCAGAGTTCAGGATCCCTTACATTTCGCTTTTGTTAACGAAATTGGGCAATTCTTGTAGTATTTCAGGAATAGCATTAAGTTTAACCCTTCATTATTTTTGTTTTTTAAAACATATTTTTAGCGCATACTAAATACATGCACTTCTAAGGGGACATGATCTGTCTACAAGTAATTTTTATGGCCGTACCCTGTAAAGAATCAGAAACATTTAAAGTGGTCAGATATTCAACATTAGAAAGAAACGTCAAACCGCCACGTTGCTTATCTGAAAGTAAATAAAGAAGATAAGACAATCAACCGTCAAATATGTCTACTGCTGTACCACTTACTTCTGGTTACTGTTGTGAGATTCACAAACTTTTAACGATTCGATAGTCGCAAAATTTGTCGAAATTTTTTGAAGTTTGCAGTAATGATTATGTGATTCACTAACTACTCGTAAGCGATAAAAGACATCGTTAATCATCTGCTTATTCAAATTGATGTCAAGCGGCATTTGTGTCAAAAAATGCCAAACATGCGAAGAGCACATTGCACATAGCTTTTTAGGCAAATGATAAGTGAAAAACATGTGAGGCTTTCTCCACAGGTAGTATATCTTATATGTAGTTAAAATTCTTTATCCATACGAATATCGTTAAAAAAGAATAGTGAATCGCAATACTGGTCTTTTTACAGTTATATTAAAAAAGCAACTTTAAAGTAAAACCTTCAGAATTAATGTATCAACATACATTGTTGATGGCCAGAGGTGAATGCCAACATAAAGATATATAAATAATCATGTCATACGAATACAATATTGTTGAACTTGTGTCTGATTTAAACTTTAATTAAAACATGCATTAAGGCAAGAATAAACCATATTCGACATTAACTATGTATGTTTCTATGTTAGTAGAAAACACAGCGCACATGTTTAGTTAGGAATGTTACATCGTAAACATTATCGACATACATCCGTCCATACACACAATGCATAAAGGAATAACCAGGAGAATTAGATTAACACATTGCCATTATAATCTTTCATTATTTTCTGTAACATACAAAACTATACAGTAGGTACCCTGTAGTTCAGGACAAAAGGAGTTTAAAAGTGATAAGGTCAAATATGGGATACATTTCATAACACAATATTGATATTCATATTAATAGCGAGGAAATTTTATATTTTTTTGCGAGCATCTCTATGGCTAAGCAGCGTAGTCTAACAGAAAAAAAGTGCGATTGGAAACGTGCGCGTTTGAAAGTATTTAATTACTGATTTACAAATTTTTAATTTATGAATGTTTAAAGTTTTTATTTTCTTAACGTATTTACGATGTGCTGAATACGAAATAAATAAAAATGTGTTTTCACTTGCGCCATTGATGCATTTTATCTATTGTTTTATTTACATAAGTATTATATAAAGGATATAGTTTATTTTAAAAGAAAAAAAAGTTTATTTTTTTGTGTTCAGCACAGCATAATGACCCTAAAAAACGAATACAAACTTTAAGCATTTTCGCTGTAAAGCAGTGTTATATAACTCAGAGTTAATCAATCCCGCATTTCCTAATATCGAGCGAAATTACAGAGCCATGCAATAATTGTGTGAACGTGTCTGACTGGCAGTCAACATAAATCCACCGATACTGTGACTAGTGGAATTTATATCTTCAATTATTCTGCCGAATGGTTGAACTCTTTAGATTTGCCCCCCGTCTAGAGATAAAACGATACGTGTTGCGGAGTAAATATACTTTCAAGAAAACCGCTAATTTGTATTAAAATACGTTTTATTTTATTTGAGTCGAATTTGAAATTACTGAACTTTGTATTTATGTTACTTGTTAACCTCTTAATGTTACTGTTATGACATTATCGTACACGTATTTGTTAGTCTCATGTTTAGTAAAGTTATTATCTAATTGAACGTTGGCAACATTGAATGCAACGATTCGACATAAACCAAAGTTTGCTAGAAAGGAAACCGGGTTAGAATTGTGTAAGTAATTTACAATTTAAATTAATTATATTTAATATAACTTACGTATATCATTCATTTAATAATATTATCTAAATTCTTTTAGATAATAAAACTCACTCACTCACTCACTCGAAACTCTCAACCTCAAAATCACCAAATCTTGAATAAGCACCCATGTGCGCATTAAAAACATAAAATAAATGTACTAAACGACTTTAAGCCGCACGAGGTTTTGTTTTATTATACTTTTCTTTCGATAACAAGTACTTTTGTAATTCATACTTTTTGACCGAGTCAAGTAAGTATCGGTCGAAAGCACTTTTATCGATCAACGAGTATTTCAATCATATTCCAAATGTATCCTAGCTTACTGAATACTTCGTTGTTTTCTTAACAGTAGCTGGCTGTCATTGAGTTAGTAAAAGACTTGGGAATCTGCTTGTCGAAAGTTACTTGCGCTGTGATATAAACCGCTCGATTGTACTTACATTATTGCATGTAACTCCATACGATGGATTAAGAAGCAAACGCCACCACAAAAAGCTATTGCTTGACTTACTTCCTTAAAAACCTACATCGTTTTAATTTGAATATGTGTGTTTAAATAAACTGTAAAATGTATGTTCCATAACAAGATCTTAATTTATTTAGAATTTGTTCACGTTATCGCATGCCAGTATCAGAATTGATATTTTAATAACAAAAATATTCAAAGAAAATATTTGAAAAACAAATATTTTATTAATTTAAAAAATATACATATATGCAATATGTTAAGTTTACTTTGCATATGATAAATAAAAAAAAAGATAAATATTACAAAAAAATTCGCATATAACAAGAAAAAATAATAGGAACTTTTTTGGTTGAAGATTTTTTCTAAGGTAAATCAAGTTTTAAAGGAAAAAATCGATTATTGTTTGATAAGTTTTTTGTTGGACCATCCCTAACAATGTTTTTTCTTTAGGGATTCTTACCACACGTATCTCATTTTGGTCGACTATCTCAACATTTTCAGCACAAAATTAAGGACTTATCGAGAGCTTGTACAGCTTTCTTTGACTTAATTTCAATTCAAGGATGGAAATAATTTAAACTTCATCGTCGGTATCATCCTGAACTTCAAAATTCTTTACCGCTATGAAATTTTCTTAAGGATTGTTATTCCAGTCACTGCGATTTCTAATTTAGTTAATTTAAATTCTCTTAAAATACTGAAACAAACTGGGAAATTCAGCGCATGAAAAAGTCTAACGGCAGTTTCTTCTAGCTGTCTTATTTCTTGCGGAAAAATCCTCTCTAATAAAATACTTAACGGAATATTGTCATCGGGGTCATCTGGGTCCGTAACTAAATTAAAAATTTTTTTCCAGCATTCGTTTAAAATTTCTAATAAAGTTCGAATCCATTCCAACTTTTATACATAACATCTTAATAAATCTAACAAATTTGTTTGTTTTACACCGATTTATGCCAAGAGGATGTTTCTATAATTTTTTTTTATACTTATTTTATTGAATCTTTCTATTAAAATAAATTCACAATAAGTATTCAAATCTTATTTCTAAATTATTATTTACTAGTTTAGACCAACGTAATAACTAATTTTTTGTATTCAAATCTTAAAAATCTATCTTCTATTGTGTAGAGAAAGCCGCCTCGCCAGGCTTAATGTGTCAGTTCTTTTTAGTCTCTGGTGGCCGTCAAATTGCAATAAATTGCGTGCTAGAGTGTTAGGATGTGCGACTAGTTTGTTCACGTATTTGGACGTGTATGTTTTAACTTCTTCGTGGATAGTGGGAACTTTGAGATCCCTATGTATGTTTTCATTTCTTATGTACCAGGGGGCGCATACGATATGACGTAAAATCCTAGACTGTCTTCACTGTAACTTCTGGATGTTTGATGCACAGGCAGTACCCCATAGCTGAATACCATATGACCATATTGGCTTTATAACGGATTTGTATAATAGGACTTTATATTCCAAAGCCAAAGTTGAGTTAGGACTTATTAGCCAATGCAGTTGATTTGTTCGAAGCTTTATGGACGTTATTTTTTCCTCAATGTGATGGGACCAAGATAGGCGCCGATCTAGGTGGATACCTAAATATTTAACGTGCGTTTCCGCTGGAACCGTGGTATTAGTTATTGTGATTGGTGGACAATTTTGCTTTCTAAGGGAAAACGTTACATGAGCACATTTTGATGGATTTACCTTTATTCTCCACTGTTTTAGCCAGTCTTCTAGCTTATGAATATAGGACTGCAGCTTTTCAGATGCATCCTTTGGATCATTACTGACACTTATAATTGCAGTGTCGTCTGCAAAGGTTGATGTATATGTATGTGGGCTTGTCGGCATATCCGCTGTATAGATGATATATAATAGCGGCCCTAGCACACTACCTTGAGGTACTCCTGCACTGATTTTCCCACATCTTGAAAGCTGGTCCTTTGACCTTACTTTAAAAGTTCTATCGGACAAATAATTATAAGCTTGTGGGTATTTTGAGGAAGAACCCGAGCTATTTTAGTAAGTAGCCCATCATGGCAGACTTTATCAAATGCTTGTGAAATGTCTATAAATAAAGTTGAACAGTATTGCTTTCTTTCAAAAGCCGATCTAAGAATGGTAACGATTCTATGGACTCAATCGTACTATGCCTTGCTCGAAAACCAAACTGATGATCTGTTCATTTAGAAAAGGAGTTACACTCGAGACGAATAATTTTTCAAATATCTTTGACAAAACTGACAGTAGGCTAATTGGCCTATAGGATGTAATCTGGCTTGAGTCCTTTCCAGGTTTCGGGATCATAACAATTTCAGACTTCTTCCAAGAGCGTGGGAAGAAGCCGAAGCGCAACATAGCATTAAATATGTAAAGTAAAATTCTTACAGTTGAATTTGGTAAGTTTTTTATCATTGATCCTGTTACACGATCAGGCCCAGGTGATTTCTTCATATCCGTATTTTTAATTGTCGATTTTAAAGAAGACAACCGAAATTTCATAGGATCATTCACGATGTCGCTAATAATTGGAATAGTGGAATTACTTATATCATGTGGTGTGAAAACCTTCTCTAAGTGCTTTGCGAACGCATTTGCCTTTTCACTTGAGTTTTTAGCCCAAGTACGGTCTTCAAGTCTTAGTGGGGATTCGTAAGCAATAGGACATTGTAAGTGCTTTACAGCTTTCCACAGACTATAATCCGTGTTTTTCATTGGATCCAAGTTTTTTAAAAAGTTGTCAATAGCGAGTTGGTGTCAATTTACTCCGTAAGTTTTTTTGGCATAAGTTTATTTGCATTTTTATATGTGGTGAACGACTATTTTGCCATTGTCTTCTTAGTCTTCTTTTCTCAATGACGAGCATCTGAATATCTGCTGTTGCCTGGTGCGATATTATTTTAGCTGATGGCTTTGTTGGCGTTGCAGCTATGGCTGCGGCAGTCACGACGTCAGTAAAATGGTCTACAGCTGCTTGAATATCAGCTGGATTTCTCAGTGGGATGTTCAAAGGTAAGTGAGAGCTCACATACATTTTATATTTTAACCAATTCGTGTTTCTGTTCGGGTAGAAACTAAGGGTTTTAGTTGCAGTGACAAAACTGTCGTGTAAAATAACAATTGTAGGTGAATGATCAGAAGATAGGTCATAGCATGAATTAACTAAGAGTTGATCGCGTTTGATGTTTTTTACTATAGCAAAATCAATAAGGTCTGGCAACTTATTAAAGTCTGTGGGCCAATAGGTGGGTTTACCGGCAGATACGACGTCAAGCTTGTTTGTTTCAACTGTATAATACAACTGCCTACCTCTAGGACTAAGGAGTCTGGATCCCCAATATGTGTGCTTTGCATTGTAATCGCCAGCGGCAATAAATTTTTGTCCTAGCGTAGCAAAGAACCTGGCAAATTCATGGTGTTCGATTTTATGCCTAGGTGGGCAATACACTGAGGAGACTACAATTTTAAAATCAGTAAGATTTATGGTCGTGGCTTGCAAAAAATCTTCGTTGAATTCAGGCAATGGAAAATGCCTTACGTTTTTTCGGACTATAATGGCAGTCCCACCACATGCCCTTTCGCTTGGGTGTTTGGTGTCATATATAAAATACCCATCAATTCTAAAGCAGTTTTTTATAGTGAAGTGTGTTTCAGAGACTAATAGTATGTCTATATCATGAGCCAGCAGGAAGTGTTCTACTTCATATTTATGTTGGGAGAGCCCGTTAGCGTTCCAGAAGCATATTTTTAACTGGTTCATTTTTTGCCAAGCAAAACTTGCAGAAGCATGTTTTGGGTTCGCATCATTTCCTGAAACATACCCTGCATAGTTATCATGAAATTATTCATTGCCTGTATTAAGTTCTCGATCGAGCTCGAATTGTTGGTGAGGGGTGTCTGAGCACCCTCTTTTAAGACGTGGGCATATGAATGTTTATGCTCATTAGAACTTTTGGCATTCACATTAGGTAAATCATTTCTCAATGTTTGGGCATATGAAAAGTTTGGCTTAGTGTGTGGCTGTGTAGCTTGTGTACTAGCAACAGAACCAGCATGAAGCCGAGGAAATTGGGAAGCTTTATATTGCTCATAATCAGATTTGCGTGCGACTTTCGCATTATCTTTTACATATTGAAATACTTTGCAGCCCCTGTAAGTTGCTGTACGGTTTTCACCACAGTTGCTGCATTTTTTGACCTTAGGGTCTGTTTTGGAGGAAGTGCATTTCAAAGTCCGGTGCGCATCACCGCAGACAACGCATACGGATGGTAGCTTGCAGTAGGTTTTCGTGTGTCCGAATTCCTGGCAATTAGTACACTGACGGGGACCGCTACGTTTTAGAGGCTCTTCCACCGTTATTATTCTGCTCAAAAGGTAGCGCAAATTATATATTGGATGAACCGAGTTTTTTGATTTAAGTTGCGATGCATTAAGCACGATTTCAACACGATGCATAGATGCATAGGTTGGGGAACTTTATTCTTATTTAGAATATTGTGCACTGACCTTACGGCATAACCTTCCACTTCTATGGCACTTTTTATCTCCTCAGTGGGAACAGAACTGTCTATGCCCTTTATAATGACGATCAAACCTTTAGCACTTTTTAGTTGATACGTATAATAGCTCTTATTATCTGCATCGAGACGACTTGCGATTAGGCGATAATTCTTCTCAGTGTGGGCTTGGATCTTCGTTTCTTGTATCTGTACTCTTCGTACAGAAGCCACATAGAAATTTTCTTTGCCTACGAGTTGGGACAGCATATTTACAATGGCATTTGATGTTTGTTCGCGCAAGTAGATTGGTGGGGGTTTTTGTTCCCTTACAGTGGGTTCGGCATTATCATTGTCCGGGGTAGCAAGGACAGAAAATCTATTTTGACTTACCGATGTTGCAGCTACTTGATGAGAACCTTTATATTGCTTGGCGGTTCGCTCTGGTTGTGAAGACTCAGGACTCGCCTTCCTCTTCGTTATGGTTATGTACCGATCCATACCAGTTTGCACGCGTTTAGATTCAGTACCTGGTTCTTTTTCTTGTGCGATTTTTTGTGTATAATTTGTTTCATTAGTTTTATTTGTTGAATTCGTTGTTTCTGTAGCAGATATATTTATATTTGCTGATAATGAACGCGTTCGGTCAATTGGCCTGGCGCTTAAAAAAGCACTGTCATCTTTTTTTTATTGTTTATATTGTTGATTGCATTATTAGCATTTGTGTAAGAAAAAGAGTAATAAGCATTGTTGTTATTAACTTTTGTATCTTTTTCGTTAATGTTTGGTGCGCTCATGCACTCACTATTAATTGTTTAAACAGGTTTAACCATGCACTTTGTTATTGTATTTTTTTATCACACACTATATTATAATGCTTTTTATTTTTTGTTATTTATTTTGTTGTTGTTACTAACTGTTAACTGTGTCTCTGCACTTGTTCAATTTTTAAAATAAAAAAAGTCACCTTAAATGAATATAATCATATTAAACTTTGTTTGGTACATCGGCTGAATTAAAGACGTGGGCATTTTCTAGTAACAGAAGGGCTTTTACCGCTAGCTTGTTTTTGGTCAAGAACTCTGTAACACAAAGCAAAAATGTAAATTTTTCAGTTTTTAACTGCTTAGAATAAAACATTGATGAAACCAATATTAAACAATTGTAGATGTCATCCATACTGACTCCAAGAATTTATAATTCTTAGATTTTCCCATTACCCGTAGTTTCAATTTGAATGCGCCACATGCATGCGAACAACACACGAATGTTAATTGTTGTGTCTCCATATTTGCGCTCCGAACAGTTTATTCCAATGATGACTCGTATGTTTTACCTGGCAGCTGCTCCCAGTACAAGCCGGATTCGTAAGCATTATAAAGCTGCTTTTTGCATTAATCAAGTTCCTTAATTTTTGGTCTTAACATTTTTTTAAGTTGTAGCTGAACAGAAAGCTTTTCTCCGAAAATTTTTAGAAGATGAACATCAAACCTCTGCTTAAATTTTTGAAGACTTGCAATGCTGGGATTAAGCCCACTGTCATTTTCCTTATTTTCGTTGGGGAATTTCTAAAATGGTTGCTTTTAGCATCTGTCCCCTTACCGTAATTTTTGTTTTTTTTTTGCATGATAAGGAATCATTCGTAGAGTTTTTCGATAGATTTCTATCAGATACCCGATTATATATTCGATTTGTTAATTCCAATTTTTCCTTCTTAGTGGAACAAATTTTTTTAATTAGAAACAGCATATATACTTTACCTTTCAAAGATAAAGTTTCCAGTTTTTTTTTTATTACAGTTTTCACTTTGACGAATACATATTTTTAATCATTTCCAGTATTACGTAGCGATGTCAACGTAAAATAAAAAGGTCGGCGCATACACACATGGGTAAAATTAAAAATAAAACGTTCTAACACAAATAAGTCGGGGATTTCCCAATTTAAAAAAAAAAACAGTATAAAAAGTAACGAAAAATAAAAAATGTGTTTTAGAGCTTCCAGATTTTGTTCACCTTTTAGAAGTCTTTGAAAAATATATTGGTTCACGTTTCTGAAACGTTCAACCTATGCAGTGTTCACGCACTCGTGAGTTCACTATATTTTTCATTCTTCGAAATTATCAGAAAAATACACATTGACGGTTATGTTACTATAAGAGACTTCTAAGACCAATGTGTTCAGACCTCTCATATTCGTTTTAAAGTTTATTGTAGAACGCAAATGAGAATTGAATGAAAACCTTAAAACTTAATACAAAATTGTAATTTAAACACACAAATAAAGTTTGAAGAAAACTTAATTTTAAATCATTCCCCCAATTTTTTATTCTGAAGAACACGAACAAAATTATTTGGAAGTGGAATACAGAACATTCGGAAATTTTCACTTTCGAATACAGCATTATACCTGCTGCTGTTCATTTATAACGGTTTTCGTTTTCCTTTAAACAAATGAAATGACGACCGATATGAGTAAGTGTCGACACTTTATTCCCGATACTAGGTAAGTATCGATACTTTTCCACCGATACTGTATCGAGTAAAAGTATCGATATTATGGTAGTAATGTTTTATCCCCACATCCGCTTTGTAGTTGACAATCTAATGAATAATATAATCAAAGAAACCACTATAGCTACCAAATATAAAAGAACAATTGAATTGCTCTCAATTATTCCAATGATAATGCCGTAAATGTCATCTAATTTAAATGGATTGCAGTAACCTGTTCGTATACTATTTGCGACGACAATGAATAAGTCCAAGTTCAGCTACAGCTAGTTTGCGGCTAAAATGTGGCGAATCAGTGCTTTCCACGCAGCTTTATTTTGCATGCTCTGGTGTAGGAGAACCAACAGATTAAAATATTTACGATGCAGGAGAATAGAAGACATACTCGATGCATTGAATGAAGGCACTTTATTGGGACTTCTCTAAACTACATATTGAAATATTTAAAACTACCAGATTTAAATACTCCTAGTAGACCGTTAAATGTTCGCTACCAGTTGAATAAATGCAGTTTACCTGCTCATTTCCTTCTGAATGGGGATACTAATTAGATAAGAATGCGATATCATATTCGATTAATTTCAACTTTAAATTATCTAAAAGGTGCAGCGTAGTCAAGTGACTGGGCTACTACTCTTTACCTGAACTACAAAGCTGCCTATGTAGATGGATGCAACATATGTATGTGTGTATAATATTTCAAAAGATACACTCTCTCACACACATGTCCAAATGTGGTTTGGAATTGTGTTTGTGTAACTGCAGACTTATTACATAATGTGCCATTAATAAAAGTGTTTAAAGTTCACTTAAGTGTGGGAACTGAATGACTGCAGAAACTTCAGTTTTAACAAATAATAATAAAATAATATAGCATGTGTGTTTATGTGCCAGTGCGTGTTGGAAATTATTGCAGCGCCTACATACATTATAAGCAATGTCTGCTTGTTTGTAACCACAAGGTATATACTTGTATAGGTAAATAAGAAACAAACGTAAACTGACAACATTAAAAATCAACCCACATGACTGCTTAATACCAAAACACATCTCAGTATAAAAAGGCAAAAGATAAAGGTCTGCGAGAAATCAAAAATGTGATATAAATTTCATTTACTCTCACCTTAAATTTCAAGAAAGGTGGGTTGCCAAAATTCATGAAATTATAAATTTCTAAATATTTTATCGATTTTATCTCTAGCAAATAAAACTTATTTATATAAATGCTTTTATCGTTTCAATTAAACTTAATTTCGACAAGTGTTTCAGTGAGCAGTTTTAAATTTTAAACCGTTTGGTTGTTATTCGAATTAGAGAAATATTTCTCTTTTAAATACGATCATGGCACGGTTTGTAATGAAATTCTTATTCAACATTAGAAACTTGTTTGTACAAATTTTAAAGCAAATTGAGATAGTTTGTTATTCGAAAATCATAAAAATAGTATGTCGCATCTAGTTGTTTGGATTTTTAGGTATAAAATATTAATTTAATGAAATACAATGATATAATTTTGAGTGATAGCGCATTTGAATGCAAGGAACACAATGCTTGTAGTAACTCAACTTTGTGCTAATTCGACTTTAGCTGTTATTCCTTGTCGGCACTAATATATTTATAGTATATCACAGAGCTACTGTAGTGTACGTCGACGAAAGGATACAATCTGCAATCCATCATATCGCTACAACCAGAGATTTGCGTAATGAATGAAAACACGGGCAGTACCTGATGTTTAAGCGATATGCTGTTAATCCTTGCACCCACATAATAGGATCTATAGACCATATTATATTGGCTTTTTACAGTTAGGCTTCAAAACTATATGGAATGAATTGCAATGAATTTATCGTTATTCGAAGAATAAAATTCTGCAACTTTTATTTGAATACGATGTCTGGGCCGCCAAAAGTAGTAAACGTTTGTTCTGTAATTAAGCGTCATAGATTATGAGATTTGAAAACGATGGATCGTTATACGTCGGCTATGTAATCGCTCAAAAACTATTTCCTTAAAATGGTAAACAAATAAATGGAGATCTGAAAGTCCGGAATATAAAAAAACATTCCTTACGAATTAAAATCGAACATTTTACTAACGCGATCATTTTTCTTCACTTCTTTGTTCAATTCATTTAATGACTTTCTCAAAACTTTTGGAATATACTGCCAGCTGCACACGGAGGAACATGAGAGGAAACATGTTTTATAAACCTAATTTCATATTTTGATAAAGACGATGGAACCACAGATTAAACCCTAAACAAAACCCCACTTTCATCTAAATATCGTACATATATAATATTAAGTAAATATACGAGGAAGAAACGTAAATAATTTTAGTAATCTGTGAAAATGGTCATCATAGCACGACTGCCTTCAACGAACGAAGCCATTAAGATAAGAGTAAACATTGATACAGACAATTCAACATGGCACCAGACGATGCAACATTAAATATAACATGCATCTAATGCAGGCTACACACGAAAAAGGCACAAATGATTATTTCGCATTATAAAATTGAATCAAAGGTTTAAAACTTTGCTGTGCATTTATTTTCTGAAATTGTAGGGTAACAAAGGATATATTAATCAATTATTCGTAAAACTGATTTGCTAACTACGTGAAATGTTTTGATATGATTCGTCTGTGCACGCGCGTTCCACTTTGTTAAAAAAAATAAGTATTTTTAATAACTCAATTCAAAATAATTTAAAAATAATTATTTTCCAAGGCTAGAACAAAGCGGAAAAGCAGCTGCATGAAGATATTTTGTAATAAATTTTTAGATTTAGATAGACTGGAAAGCCAGTATTAAAAAAATTGTCCAAATATAAAAGCAAAGTGTGCATACTGGCAGGGCAAATTAGTCAGCTTTAATGACTCTCTTGGAGATATTGTTGGCCGTACACAGTAGGACGAATATCAATCGTAAAAAAATTTGATTTAGATAGCGAAAAGGCAGCAGCAGAAATTGTTACTACTCGTCTCTAACAATCTAGAACGTCACCAGTACTTTGCTGAACGAAATCACCACTACCAGCACCGCCAACTAGAGTATTATTAGTAAGAAGCTAACAGTTTTAAAAATTAATGATATTTAATATGAAATATTTAATATTAAAATTTAACTACAGGAGCTGAAATGCCATCGCAAGAAATGGGTGGAATATGCCGCGCGAAGGTATAGTATTAATAAATAAAATTATAGGAAATAAAATAATTTTTGATACTCAGAAAATTCATTTCTGGTGTATAGATCAATTTGTTTATTCATTCATATAAAAGAAATATACAAGACTAAACAAGTAAGAGTGCAATATTCTGCTTTGACGAATCTTTAAACGATTTAAATGATTTTTATTTATTTATTAAATGTTCCAATAGAATTACAAATTATATTCTGACTTAAAGACTTGAACTCAATGTCGTTAAATAGTCCGGAATCTGTGATGGGAGTCGAACCCACGACCCCACGATTTTTTAATGAATTTTCTTTTTTTTTAATCAAATTTTTAAGTACGTTCCAGTATATTGCGAAATCTATATTTTTTAATGAAATATATTTTTTGATCGAATTTAAATATTTAATTGATTTATACTTTTAGTGAATTTGATGACAGCTCCAGTTTTGGTAACATTTTTACGTTTTACATCAGATTGGGATTTTTCGATGAAATTTCAACGTTTAGTGAAATCACTATCAAGTGCAGCTGCCAGATGTCTTTATTTTCACGCTACCAAATGTTTGGAAAACTTGATTTCAAATAAAGTGAATTTTGAAAAAGTTAACTTATTCATCTCTGTTTTATAGCATAAATCTTTATTGTATTAATTAAAAATAAGATTTATTATTTTTATAAATTTTCGCTAATTTTCCTAATCAGCATGTTAGTATCAGGAGCCTCAGCCGTTTCTGTTGATGTTGGTGTTTTAAATATTCTTGGTTGTTGTGTTGTTTTCGGTCGCTTCAACACAGGCCTGATAGCAAACGAGCGCCAGAATCCCCTGCGTAATTCCTTAAAAGGAATATTAGTGAAGTATTCTCCATTGACTATCAGGCTGGAGCACAAGAAAGCCAAACAAATAAAGTGAAGTGAAATTCTCATTTAAAATTTGTTTTCTACTCGATAATTTTGCTTGTAAAAATCAATTGGAACTGATGCTGTTATTGCGTCGAACTTATGCTTTTATAGAAAAATCCAGCCTTAAAAGCTTCAAAAATGTTATTCGTTTGAAACAATTGTTCAAACAAACTTAGTTTGTTACGTGTATGTATTTTCTCGATACAAAAATATTAACTTAAGTCTGGCTGATATTTGAATTTATTTGATATTATAATATTATTTTCTTTTTCAGAACTTTTAACTGAATTATAATTGTAATACCCACATTTTTCGCCTTTTCAACTTTGCACGGAATTACTGTCACAATCAAAATAAAAATTCCCTAATTTAAAAAAAAGCATGTTTTTTTTATTGTCACTTTTAAATACTATTTAACTAACCCAAACTCAACTTAATGCGTATTACTTATAAAAAAAACCCGAAATGAGCTTTACCAACAACAACAACAACAAAAACATATAAAGTTTCGGTTACGTAGTTTTAAAAAACCCATCAACAAAGACATTGTGTTAATAGACGATTTCGTGTGTTAAAAATAAGACTTGAAGACACTTTGCCAGGACTTCTGTGGGTGAAATCGGCAAAAACTACACATTTCTGTGCAAAAAATCATCAAAATCTTCAAGTCATTTTAGAAAATCGTCAAAAAAACTTCAAATCAAAAATATTAAATTTTCTTGTATTTTAATTGTTTTATTACAAAAAGTATTACAATGGTTCAAACTTATTAACTATGATTTCATTAAACATTAATATATATAACCTAAATATGAAAACCATCAAAAAGAAAAGTTAAAAAAATTAAAATGCAATCAGAATACACATACATATGTACGTACATATATTTTTTTTTGAAAACAGATAATTTATAAAAAAATAATTAGCATTTTTGTTATAGAAACATTTTATGTATAAATATCAGAATTTAACATTTTTAACAAATTTTATCTGATCTCAGTGTCATAGCAGTTTGACTTTTTAAGTTTTAAATAGTCCTTTGTGTATAGGATGGCTTCTAAAGAATCGTTTTGTGAAATCATTATATAGCGATTTTTTTCTTAGTTTTTTCCTGCGAAGAAATACTCACAAAATATTCATTACTTACTTAAATGATCAACAGAAAACACCTACACTCAAACTTATGGGTTCTTTCTTTTGAATTGATTTTCTTAAAGCCTGAGTTGTTGTTTTCGTTTAGTTGAACACAAGAAGATCATAATATAACAAAAAACCAACTCTAAAAATGCAATACTAAAGAAAGTTGCCATATATGTGAAAATCGTCAAAAGGCAGACAAATCGTCAATTCTGGGAACAGTGCTTGAAGAACGGAACACATACCGATAAATACAAAACAAAAACAATTAGGTCATCATTTAAAAAAAAGGGAAACATTTTAAGTGAAAATTAGCATGGTGCAACAATACCGTGGAAAATCAAATTTTTCTTGTTTTTCACGTTTTGCAACAACTTAAATTGTGGCGCATGCCTAGCTGTGTCACCAAAATATAGACGAGAATATCAATGAAGAGTTGGCCGAGTTGAAGAACACACTAAAACTGAGTTTGACGAAAACAAAAAATTATTAAGAGCGCACAGAATCATTACTAAAACACTGTCGAATGAAGGTTGTGGAGAACTGGCAACGCTGATAGTTAGGTATTTAGTCATTCGACTGTGGAGATCTGGCAACGCGGTTATTAAAGAGAAGTTGTTGAGTTTTATATAGAAGAATAACTTGAAATTTATGTTATTATTTGAAATAAATATTTCTGGGTTTTACTAAAATAGCGAGTTATTACAAATGTAAAAACTCTAACAAAATGGTTGCTTCCTCCTTTTATTGTTTAAAATCACCTTAAGCAATTCGAATTATTAAAAAAAGGAAGTTGAAAAAATCCAAATACTTAAATTCTATATACGAAAAAGTCATCAAGAATCGGACATTTCACCATAAGTCAAGTTCATAAGGATATTGAAATCTTCACAATAAAACACTAAAATCTTAAAAAAAATTTAAATTTCAAAAAATTCCATTTTTCACTTTCAAAAGTGAAATCCAAAAAAGCGAATATGTAATTCAAATATTTTAAATGGAAGTATAAACAATAAATCGAAATATCGCTGAAAATTTGCATATAACGACAAATTTTAAGTTTAAAAATACTGAGATCAAAATGAGGACCAAGTTCTTCCTATGTACAATACCATCCCGTTTCTAGGTAACTTGCTAGCTTGGTAACGTTTTTCACAGAATCCTTTCTCATATCAGAAAGTTACAAAAAATTTTGCCAAGCTAGCAAGTTGCCTCGAAATGGGATGGTAATATACATAGGAAGAATTTAGTCCTCATATTGATCTCAGAAGTTTTTATAGCCGAAATTTTTGGACAGGAATTTGGCCTTATTTTTACATTTATGGTTTTGTGCGGATCTGAGTTCTTTTTCCAAGTTATTTTATATTTGTTAATGTATGCATAAAACCTCTTTTAGCTTAAAGCTTACAGACGTCTGGGTTACATCAAATTGGTGACTTTTAGTTTATAACTTCCAATATACGATTAAAATACACTCAGTGCAGGTGTAGCAAAATTAATTCAAGGTTATAAAAGAAGGAGCCTCTTTCCTTGCTGCCCACCTACTCGTATAGGAAACTTTTCATGAGAGATCCCATCAAAGAAGTTTTTATACATAGTTGTCAAATCGCTGCCTTAATGTAAAATTTTTTAAATTTCAAAAATAATTATTCCCTCCACAAAATAATTCTTACAACACAATTAAATAAGAATGCACTGAAAGGCCATTAGTGCGAAGAGCAGCAAGGGTGTTATGTCGGACACGGAGCTGACCAGTCAAGCAATCAATAATCCTGTCTCCTTCTAGTCAAGAGTAATCTATACCTTCTCCTGGGGGGCTACTGCGTAATTAAATTCGAAAACAAAATCATTCGAATATTTATATGCCGAGTACATTGTATTTCAAAAATCTTTTCCTTCGCATCGAAATAGAGAGTAGCCTAGTAAAATGTGATAAACAACATCCATTGGATTCATAAACTACTATTTCCTTAACATTTTATTAATAAATAGACATGATAAACTGAGAAGACAGTCGTCGGTGTGTAGGTTAGATATAAAATAAATACAACTTCATTATTACTTTAGTTAATCTTGCCCTTCAAATTAATTACGTTTTCTATTCTAAATATTTCTACAAGTTACATATTTTGTGTTCTTCCAATAAAGCTGTTATTTATTTACCCAGATGTGTTAGCCCTCTTTAGGGGATGTTCGCGTTAAGAGCAAATCATGATTTATATCCAAATCAATGTTGTGCCCCTTGTTTTTTTATTTTTTTTTATTTTTGTTTCTTTGAAGTTAGTATTAATGGGCGGCAGGTAGCTTAATATACAAGGGATTTTATTCCCATTGTGATCACTCATTTTTAAGCCTTCGCTGGGATTACAAGAAAAACACTGTTCATTTACACAAACACACCCATAAATTTTAAACATGTGTGGATAAAAATGAGAGGTAGATTTTAATAAAAATATAGAAAAAACTAGAAGCTTTTCTTGGTTTAGTTTTTTTTTTATTGATTTGAAGTTTCTCAAATTCTATAGGTGAGCACTTTTTTATGTCACTTCTGTTATCGTTTTACGTTGTTTACCGTTGAAACAAACTGATTGGAAATATGTCACAGCTGTAGTAAATAAAATGGTCGAACGTAAAAACAATAAAAAATGAACTAACAATTGTACACACGTAAGTTCCTACGTAGAAACACACACATATGTTCGATGCACATATGTATATCTGTATATAAATAAATAAGTACGCACATGCAAATACACAATGAGAGATTTTGCTGCAAGACTGGAAATATATCAGCAGTTACAAATCCAGCGGCCTTATTTTACAGGCTATAAAATATGTGTTAGGCATTGCGTTGTAACAGTGAGCAGCATTACAAGACCTAAAAATAAATCATCTCATGTGCTTGAACATTTTAAACCGATCCCACATTTTATTTTTTGGGTATTTTAAAAACCTTCGACAAAAATTTAAACCCTTAATTGATTTTTCGTTTGGATAGGAAATGTTTTATAGCGGAGCCTATGATAAATTGCAGAGCGCTAGCACACAATAGTGGAATAGCATAAAGACAAGTCATTTAATTGGCATTAAATATTCTGTTAGGAAAACTATTAATAAAAGAAACACATAGGTACATACACTTATATACAGTTACATAAATTTCTTATTATTTTAATATAGAATAGAATACCAATTTTTTTAAATAATTTATAATGCTCTTTTGTTAGTGTAGTTTTCCGAGCGCTCGCGTTATTAAATAGTTTGTTTATGCTAGAATTAACTGCTGTTTAACAGTCAGTTTACACAAACTGTAAAAAATTTATTTTTGCTGTCTTTTAGACTGGACTGGTTTAAAAATTTCCGAAAATAGCACGTTTTTCTCAGAAAGTAATAAAGTTGAGTAAGAAGTAGATTCACCACAGAAGTGGTAGAGTTGGCATCACTGATTCAACGTTCGAAAGCAACATTTCGCTTATATTACTTAATTTACTCTAGTTTTTCTCTAATGGCGCAGACAAATTTTCCTAATTTCAAAACATTTCTTTCTTCGATAGCCAACAGCATTTATTTGCATCCATCTAAATTAATTAATTTTTTTTTACTTTTTAGGAAATAAGAGGATTTTGCCAACATCGTGCTGGCTGTACTGAAACTGTTAGGGATTTGTTTCCTGTATTGGCGAAGAAGTAAAAGTAGACCAACAACATTATAATTTAAATTTTAAAGGTCGAAGATCTGCTAAGCTTCGCGATATATGTACAAACGTCATAGACGAAACAATGGGTTTTGTAGATATTAACAAGAAAAATGCATATGTGTGTCTGCAATAAAATGTTAACAATCGGAACATAACGTAGAAATTGGTGTCGATGTTTAATTTTTCAAAACTTTAGGTGTCCCAATTCGAGGCTTTTCACAACCCAAGGTTTAATTTTAAGATTAAAGCTCGGCAACACCTCATTTATAGTCGTGTTAAGTTGTGTAAAAATTCAACTACTCGGCCACTCACTGTGAAATAATGTCTGTACAGTATTGCGTTGTAAGTCAATGCATGTGAGTATGTTTGTGATATTAATTTATTATCAGTGTTTTCCACTTGATACCTCGACATCATTTGAAAAATATCTACTAACAATCCTAACATCTACAAATGTTCACAATAACAGAAATCGCTCACCATACCTTGGGTTTTAAACAAATTTTATACTCAAATATTTATCAATTGAGTATCTCAACGCTGTATTTAATTTTCAGTTAATTATATAAATATTTTGTACAGTTGCCTTCGTTTGTTTATCTATAAAACTTGAATAAACAAATGTACGTACATACATATACTATATACCAGCTTTTACTTCTCGCAGCGGCGAATAAAAGGAAAATGCTGGAATTATTCTAATGCGCCATTACTGGTTTCACAAAATACATAGTATCAACCCATTCAATCAATATTCATGAATATTTTTACTTATTAGTGCTTAGGAGGTACTTTTAATTTATTAAATTTTAAAATACAATTGCTGATTGTATTCTAACTTAAATTACACAAGTTTACAAATTCAGATCAAATTTTCGCTGGAGCAATTGATGATTGATTCTTAAGTTAATTTGGGCGTTGAATTAAAATCTGCACTTTGTTTTTCTTAGCTGGTTTTAATAATCGAATTATATCGTTATATATAAAATGAAACAATTTGCTGGACATATATTAGCATATATCGAGAATAGCGTAGTCGACATTAAAAATACTTTTAAGTTACGCTTGCTTGGTCGGCGAAGTTGTAGCAAAAATAAATTGTCATTTAAATTTATGTTTTCAATAATAAAAAAAAAAAAAAATAGAAAACGCCAATAATTTCGTTACGTTTCTATGAAAAAATTTGTTCCAAACACAACGAGCCATTTCTCATTAGAATCGATACAAAATTTTTATTTTAGTTACAATTAAGTGCCGGCACTTGCATTTTACGATACGCAATTTGACAAAGCCACAAAAACATAATCCAAAGAAACGTAATTACAATTCAAAAATTCAGTCATTTCTTGTCAAGTTTGGTTTAGAGACAAACCGGATTCGCTTGATACATTTTTTTACACCAAATTTACAAAAAATATTGGGTCTAAAATTGATTATTCATTTCAGTGGCAATTTCAAATTTCAAAGCCGTAAAACTGCCGATTACAAATTAAGCTTTCGTTATATTTTAGGTGTGATTACATAAACTAAATTCGAAAGAAAAAAATTAAGTTTCCATACAGAGCCATTTTATCCATTAAACTATTTACAAGAGAGAATATACATGTTTGATTTAAAATTTGTAGGTAATCCGAACAGAAAGGTTCCTTACGATCACAAAGTTCGATGGTGACAGTCTGACTCAATTATTTAATAATTTAATTAAAATGGATTTTTATTCTAGCAGATTTAACCCTAGAGGTAGCGAAACAGACACGGAATTTCTCACGTGGCTGAGTTTTTTGGAAATAGGAACCAGTACGAGTCTTGGCAATTTGCAAAAGAGAGACGTGTTACTTTGACATGGCGTTGTCATAGGAGGGAAAACTTCATAATTGTTTGACACTGTGTAACAAGTGCTACAATAGCACTGCTCTTAGTTACAATAAGTGTATTAAATATGTATATCAATAGTTACATACATAAACTAATTTTTCTCGATTATAGAACTATTTTAAAATTATTACATATAATTGAAAATGCAAACCAAAGGATAAAATGTATATTATGCAACAGAATTAGGGTTAACAACTTATGTGAAATTAATGAAAATCAGAGTTATACTTGTTAAGTTGTGTGTGCTGTTTTCGCCGGTCACAGAACGTTACTTTTTGTACTAGAACCATTTGCACATCTCATGAAAATGTAAGCTTAATCATGTGTCCTAAAATATTTTCATCACAATCGGTTTGATACTAAAAGAGAATCAACTAAGATGAAACAGTAATACATACAATTCTTTAATTTCATTTGGTTTGAGTATTGGTTAAATAGATGATGTTTACAGTGGACACGAATTTAGTTGAGACACAAAGAATGTTGATAAGGTGCGTAGCGGCATTTAACTTCCATTCGATTCTGGTAGTGTCTAATAAAAAATGTTATTGCTGTAATATTTGATCATATCAAAAGCAAAATTTACTTTCATAACAAAAAAGAATATAAAAAAATGAACTTTAATAATTAAATTATTTAATATAATTTCTGCACTATTGAGAAGATACCAAACGCAACTTTTATTTGAGTACAAAGACTTTAACCTTTCGTGACACAGACGACAAGTCTTGGGCTTGTTTTATTTTAATTAAGTTTTCACATTTCTTCCTTTTAGAAGGAGTTGGATTTTGTGCGAATATATAAAAAAACATTTTTAATTTTCCTAAACTCCTATCAGTGGGAGGCTCAAAGCGATTATTTCTGTTAAAAACCGCACATTTTGCTGATAATGACTGAATACAACCCTGGCAAAAACTACTGCTTCATCGTCAGTAACTTTATAGAGAAATATCGATGTGCATTCCACACGAACCTGCTTACCACGATATTTGTTCGCGATGTTCCAATTCGGAGCAATTCCAAATACAACTACTTATAAGTAGATGATTGAAATGTTAATGATTGAATACTTGTAGTCAAAATGTAAAAACACTCGGAATTCGAAAATTAGTCGTTCTACATTCCCCATAGTTTTAATTTTTACGAATTAATTAGTTACTGTTTATGAGAAAACATTGTTACGGTTCGCACACGTTGAAAAATTAGCAAAAATCGTTATCAAATCTGTGAATAAAATAAATTTATTTTTATTTATTAAAGAAAAATCATTAGGTAAGTGGCTAGTTCAGGCAATATGGTAATTATGGTTCTTAACCTAGTTTCTTTAGCGCGTACCATATAATTCACTCTTTTGCCTCGAAATATTGCAGAGTGCAAGTATGTTTATATAATAGAAAAAAACTATTGATGAATTCCCGTGATAATTGCAAGATGTAGTTAATTGTCAGACACCTTGACAGTAGGAACTTATAATATCTTAACAACTGAAGCACAACTTAAAACAAATTGTATTGGCCATCCTTCCCCTTTTTTGTAAAATTTGCAATTTCATTCTTAAATAATATTACAGAAACAATTAATTTTATTGACGGCAAATAAAAAGAAGAAAATTCGATAAATACACATAAATGAAATATAAAAACAAATATAACTTAAAAAACTGACTTTCAGCAAATATAAATTTATAATTATCAATGAATGTTTAAGGATTCGATAATAATGAAATTAGAGAATAATTAATTGGAAAAAAAATTTTAAATGTATTTACGATCTTTCAATTATTATGTTACAACTGTAGGGCCCCATCAATCAGTACAATAAGATGGTGGTGTGTTGTTGTCTTTTTGCTTTGAATAAACTTTATTAATAAAGTTTATGTTTGAATGAAAATTACACTCAGAAATGTATGTTAGTGATGGTAAAAATATTTTCTATTAAGGTTTTGAGTTTACTTAATATTTGTTATCATTTTTAATAAACTATGCTGGCAGCACTTTTCACATTTCGCATTTTTAATGACAATATGTTAAGCAAGCTTTGCTTTTTCAGTAAAATTAATTTATACTACCCTTTCTTTATAATCAATTGTAGCTTAAAAAAGTTAAAACCAATTGCCTTGATCCTTAAGTTCAATTGATAGACTTAGGGGGCCATTTCCACACGTTTGCAAATGTGAAAAATATATACTGTTACAATATTCTCTAACCTGTATGTATATTTACTTTGTTTTTGTACGTATATTTACTAACTACATAGGTATACATGGTTTGTTCAAAGGAAACAGCGAATTTTAAATTTCCGCGGGCTGTGTACATTCGATTATCGAAATTTTTTTGTTATGTTGGTACACATGTGTTAGTCAAATGTTGTCATTATCAGCCAATTTGGATTAGGAGTTTGTTGTTGATAACTGAAAAGTCACGTTGATGTGTGTTCTTTGATTTTTGACTTTTGAAAAAATTGGATCAAAGAATATGATTTTTTGGCAAAAACAACACCCTAATCATGCCTCAACCACCTTATTCACCAGATTTGCTTCCCTGCGACTTTTTCCTATTCCCAAAACTAAAGAGACCAATAAAAAGAAAGCACTTTGCCACAATTGATGAGATAAAATCAGAATCGAAGAACGAGCTGATGGCCATACCGAAGTGTTTCGAGGATTGAAAGAAGCGCTGGCATAAGTGCATAATATCTGAGGGTGACTACTTTAAATAGATATTGATGAATAAATACATACTTAAAAAAAATTCAAACTTCACCTTTTCTTTTAAACAACCCACGTACATATCTATAAATCTTACCCATTTTAAAATCACAGTCTCATCTGTATACTGCCCACCTAGGCACAAAATTAAACACCATTCATTTGCCACGTTCTTCGCTACACTAGGATAACATTTTATTGTAGCTGACGATTACAATGCCCTGGAGAAAGACAACTGTTCAATACCGTTCAACCTAATAAGCTTGACGTCGTATCTGGAGATAAACCAACTTATTGGGAAATAGACTTTAATAATCTACCAGATTTCCACGATTTTGGCATTGTAAACAATATCGGACTTGGTCAGTTCATTATATGTCCTATCTGCCGAGTATTCACCTACAATCGCAATTTTGCATGAAATAAAATAAAAGCAGGAATTAATGGAAATACAAAATGTATGTGAGCTCTCACTTCACATCCCACTTTGGCTGATATTTAAGCAGCTATGGTACATATTACCAACATTGTGACTGCCCTAGCCAGAGTTGCAAAACCAATAAAACCATCAGTTAACTAGTGATCTCACCAGTCATCAGCTGATATTGAGAAGGGAAGGCTTAGAAGGCGGTGGCAAAATAGTCGTTCAAAAAAATGAACTTATGCCAAAAACCCTACCCATTAAATTGAGACAAGACTCTGCTATCGAGAGCTATTTAAAAAACTTGAACTCAACAAAAAACACGGGTTATAGCTGTCCTATTGCTCACGAATCCTCACTAAGACTTAACGACCACAATTGTGCCAAAGACTCCTGCGAAAAGGCAAATGCCTTTGTTAATCACTTGGCGAAGGCATTTATTCAAATTCGATAAGCACCAGATATTTAAACAAATCGACACATTGAGCCTGGCGAGACGGCCCTCCTAACACAATCAGTGATAGGATATCCAGATTTTAATACAATAAATTAATTATAACTTTAGTTATAATCAATAAATAATAATCTTTAGCTAAGGTCTGGCTACTTATTGTAAAATCCTTACGGAAAATTTCGATAAAGTGAAATTTAAGTTAAACAAAATATTAATTTGTCAGTGATAAAAAACAAACCTTATAACGTTTTCCAAACCAAAAACTTTTCTATACTTTTCTATTTTTAATATTAAATAGAAATTATAACATTTTTGCGTTTACGTTAACAAGCAAAAGTCCTCAAATGATTTCAGATGTGGCATATGTACTCGTATTTTAAAATTTGTTGTCGAAAATGAATGGAACTTTAACACTTTAATAAAGTTTTAATTAAAGAATCTGGTTCTATTACATTCCACAAGTATTTTTAATTCTAAATAAAAAGAAATTATTCGGAAGTGGAATACAGAACAAATAAAATATCCGAAAGTTTCTGCTATCGAATAAAATATTGCAAATTCGGAATGCAGAACTTCACTAAATGGTTTGGTTTTTTACATTATTATAATTTAAGCTGAGTTCCAACTTAACCCATTCTGTGAGCGCACGAAGTCGCAACCATTATTGGGTAGCGTATGTTCAGCCGTCCCTCCGATTGATTGAATGATTAAGTTTGTTTGCTCGAAACAATAAGAACAAGAACTATTAAAAGCAACTTTATTTATTTATTTTTTATGTTTGCAAAAGAACAATGTTCCTATTTAACGTCAAAAGTTAATCTTATTGCACACACCCCTATACAACAAATCTTCGTCTCACAGAAGCATATGGCCACAAACCTATACAAAAATACCTACTGTGTATGTTTTTGTATGGCCATAGCCATTTATACAATTGAATGCAATTGTTGTCTTTTGATTGTTTAAATGTTTGTTTTTGTTTTAATTTTCCTTTTATCCACTTGCTGTTGTGGCATTTGTTTGCACTTGGATTGTTGTTGCTTGGGAGAGAAGGGATTTAACTAGTTTTTCATTATTGGTGTGTTTCTTCAATAGCATTTGCTACTTGTGCTACTATAATAGCACATACGCACACAAGTAAGTGTATTTGTACACTAAGAACGGCTGTGTGTATGTGATGTAAATATATACAGTATGAGTGTAAGACTGGATATACGTGTAATGTCGTCTGTATTGTCTGTTGCATTTTGCTCTTTTAATGTGATTTTCTTACTTAAATACTTTTAATGCACACATATATATATATACATTCATGAATATGTGTGTTAGTGTGTCATTTATCGTTGGCTATTTGAATTTATTTACGTATGTATAGTATGTCTGAATGTGTAATTGTTTGTTTCCTCGTGTTTTTATATCCATTTTTATTGAGTTTTTGAACGAGTTTCAATTGTTTTGCAAATATTGATTTTTATGTTGCGCGTCATTAGATCTGAATTATTGCTACGATAATCGCATCAATAACGTATCGAATTGTTTTTATTCCTTTTTCGTTAAATATTTTATATTCCTGTAGAATTTTTATATGTAATTTGTTTTAATTTTATTTCCATTTTTTACGTTTTACTCTGATATTTATTTATTTGTTTATTTATTTGGAGTTGTTTTAATTTTTTCTATTTTGCTAATCGATAACCAATTACAATTACTCTTTTAACCATAACAACTTGTGAATGGGGGCAGACCCTAAAGTGAATTAGAACAATGTGATGTTTTTTTTTAAACTTAATAGACTTACACTTTGTTTCCCTAATAGAATTTGTGTTCTGTTTGTGAAATGGAATTTATACGAGTAATCTCCACTGTCCCCACTAAGGGCGGTTGCAGGGGGATGAAAAATTTAATATTTCTTCCACCAAAAGGACTTTTGTTCAAATCAATAATGAACGTTTTGTCAACAGAAAGTTTGTAGAATTTTTTATGGCGTTTTTATACAATCTTCTCCTTATTTTACTTGTGATTTTTTGATCTTACACGAGGCACTGCTGTAGCATTATAATAACACTGACGACGATATTTTAAATTTTAATTTGGGCGCTTTCAACACGGACCGTAACCGTAACTACTTTTGTCATAAAAAGTAGAATATAATAATGGTTTAGATATTTACTTTTACTTTTAAGTATAATTAGTTAATATTTTGCCGTAATATATTACGTAACGTAATTTACGTTTTCGGGCTATGTTGAAAAAAAGGTAAGAGGAAGTAATTAGTTGATTGAGTCACAAGTGCAAAGAAGAAATATAATTATTTTAAAATTTGAAAGCTAAATATAAAACTATAATTTGTTTTAAATAAATAAAACTACAAAATTTGAAAGCAGGTCATTTTATGGAAACCGGGTTCATGTCGGATGTTTGCTTAATATTTCTAGATTCCCCGATATTCTTCTGTACGTTGTTTTTAAACAGGAAAGTGAAAGTAATTATTATATTTGGGTTCTGTCTTTTAGGCGACTACCGCTGTGATATGAGCACTTTCGTTGGTCGCCATTTAATTTAAAAGCTTTACTAAAAGCCGACAGATGGCAGACACACGGATATGGCTTGCCGTAACTTAGTGCGCTATCAGATATTCGGACTTATAGCTCCACGTGGTGGCGGCCGGTAACAGGTTCCCAGACAGGAGTCTGGCTAAATAACTCGAGCGGAGAGAAGTTAACACTCTCTTATAAAAAATGCCTTATCTACGGTGGAACAGCATACGACAGGGCTGCGTGGCCAATAGGGTGCTTGGTTTCTAGTATTCGAACTCTGGATAGCAGTGGGTGGACGGATATCTTTTTCTGTAGGAATTCCGGTGTTTATTGGCCAACGGAGGAATTCTGAAAAGATGGATAATAAAAGATCGCAAGGGTGGGTGGGTCAGTCTTCAAAGATACTCCTGCGGAAGTGGCTTAGACGGTACCGCACACTGTGTGTAATAATCTAGCACAGGATAACAGGCTTAGAAGCACGGGCAGACACTTGTTAAATGTGAATGCCGTCCACTAGGACCTTAGACAAATGCTAGCAAATAATAAGAGACTCCGTGATGAGGAAGAAGGTCGACAGTAACCAATCGACAGTCTGAAATTACTAGAGTTAAGAGTAAAAGCTAATGGTAGCACAAGATTTTAATGAGGTAAGGTAGTCGTAAATTACAAATCGGTTGCCTTAAATCAATTTTGGAAAGAAGGGGATCGAAAAGGGACCCATAAACTAGCTTGTAATACGATCTTATCTTAAAAGTAAAATGAAGAATAAAATCGGGATTTTCCGATTTTTTTTGTAACAAACAGAAAGATTTCACAATTTCATATTTAGAGCTATTAATTTTAGCCTTCCTCCTTTTCCTTAGAAATGTTATTTTTTAGAAAATAACATATATTTCAAAAATTTCTGCAGAACAAGCAAATGTTGGGAAATTCCGATTCTTCATTAAAAAAAATGGGCTTGGAGTAGTCTGCTAAATATATTTTATATCCTGCTCAGTTTGAATAATAAGAAATAAGGAAACATCCTTTAAGAGTAAATGTTTAGGTCTGTTTTGTAAAGAGTGATTACATTCGGTTTTAAATGCCGTTTCAATATTGCTCTTCTCCTATTATCCAATCATAATTGTTGAAATATTAAGGCATTGGGCGAATTAAATAAATTAAATTAAATAAAATAAGACTTGGATGGGATGCCACTTTCGATATGGGCGTCAATAATTTTGATCGATTCGCTTTGAAAGTGTAAAATAAAAGTTATGGAAACCCCAATTACTTGCGGACATGCATCCATCCATCATATGAAGGAAGGCCTTTCATTTATAGGAAATTGACATTGGGCGTTGCAAAAAATTAGCTGATAATAAGGATCATTATAAGGTTTCACAGTTTTGGCATTTATAATAAATCCATTATTAAAACTTACAACATTTTCTGCGCATTCCAAGTATTTGTATGTGTATTTGGTGATTTGTGTTATTCAACCAATAAAAAAGGAATCGATTAGGATTTCAAATATTTATTTCGGGACGTCATCGGGAAATATCGGTACCTGGTGGAAGGCTTTCTGAAGGTCAATCTTTGAAAAAATTTTCTTACCTCTCAGATTTGTTGGAAAATCCGTCAGGTACGGCAGAGGGCACCGATCTGGTAAGGTGCGAGCATTTAGAGCACGGTAGTCTCCGCATGGCCTCCAGGTACCGTCGCACTTTTTTACCATATGGAGCGGGCTTGACCAATTGCTGTTAGACGGTTGACAAATACCAGTTTTTTTTTAAAAATCAAACTCAGATTTAGCGGCCAAAAATTTCTCTGGCGAAAGACGTCTCGGTTGGCAAAAAACCGGCTGACCAGTTGTTTCAATTTTGTGCGAAATAGAAGATTTTGAAGTTGAACCAGAGTTCGACTTCGACAGCTAAAGAGAATAGAAGTATACATACTAAAGTATATTCTACCTCGTGTTTTTTTTTTATTAAATAAAATAATAAAATGGATGAACCACCAGATAGTGGTGGGACACCCCAACCTCCGATAGTGATAGAGAGAAACAAAACTCTTAATATATTAACCGCCGGACCAAAGTACCTGGTTATGTCCTGAGTTAAAAGTGATGATACCCTCTCAAAAGTGTCACCGTTCTTGATTAAAAAAGTAATCGACTCGATCGTTGAAGGTGAAGTTACCAGTTGTAATAAGTTAAGAAATGGAACAATCTTAATTAAAACGAAAAATCTCAGCCAAGCCAATAAATTAATAAAAATATGCTCACTTTCCACCTCTATAGAGGTAGAAGTTTCTGAGCACAACACCCTCAACTTTTCCAAGGGAGTCATTTATTCTAATGACCTGCGAGGAATACCCGAAGAAGAAATTCTTGAAGAGCTCAAACAACAAAATGTAAGTAAAATTGATAAAATAAAACGTAAAACCACAGAGGGTAATCTTGTAGAGACTGGGTTGATTATAATAACTTTTAACACAATCTCCCTACCAACCGAAATATGCATTGGATATGAAAGAGTTAGAATCCGCACGTACGTGCCATTGCCTCTTCGTTGTAGAAATTGCTTCAGGTATGGTCACATTGGAAAAACATGCAAAAATATTAAATTGTGTTCAAGCTGTTCACAAGAATTCCACATTTGTGAAGAATCAGAGGAAGTATGCGAAGCCACAAAATCATGCATTAACTGCAAAGAGCAAAATGAAGATTTCGATCATGCCGCAACCGATAAAAAATGTCCTATATTTCTCAAGGAGAAAGAAATTCAAGCGATCGTCGCGCTTGAAAAAGTTAGCAAAAAGAAAGCTACTAGCTTGTATAAGGAACGTCACCCGAATATGCATCAATCATATGCATTTGTACTGAAAAACACATCTACCTTAAATGGTGCACCTTCTCAACAAACCGCTATGTCCCAAGAAATTCATAAAAATGAAAACATAATGAACAATATCAGTAACAACAACAATTCCCTACTAACAACAGAGGAACCTTCACAACGGGTATTAAAAGATTACTCTACTCTGATTTCTGATGCAGAAATACTAGAGTATGAAGCAAATGATATAGAACTACACAGTGTATCCTCGATTTCCGCTACTGACTCAACTGCAAACGAACAAAAAACAAGTAACGTATTTCTCCTCCCAAAAACAACGTCGAACAAAAATATACAGAAACTAAAGAAAAAGCGTGTTACAGGAGCACTCAAGAAAAAATAAAAATTATCTTATTATTAAACACACATAATGTATATTCTCTTAATGTTAATTATTATTTTTAACACATTCATCTTCCGACAAACAATAACAACACCTAGAAAAAGACATCTAAATATTCATAACTCTCTTTTAACTATACTCGTATTTCATATTCAATTGCTAAAAATTATATTCATACTCTTAATAATTAAAAATGCACTCACTACATTTAAAATTTTATATAGATCTCTCCGAACAACATTAACAGTATACATATCAAATAATCCCTTACTGCTATCTCTTTCAATAAGTTTATATATTTACGCATTTTTATTATTCTCTTTTATTTCAAAACAATTACTGTACATTTTGAAAAATTTGCTTTATTGGAAACATATAACAACTAACAATTTACACTCAAAAGCATTCGACTATACACAAAAACTACTTCTACAATTTATTAATCAACTTAACTATAATTTAAAAGAACACCATACACTTATGCTAAACTACCCCTGAAAATGTCATTCAAAATAATTCAATGGAATATAAATGGTTATCTTAATAATTACAATAAATTGTTACTACTAATAAACAAACATTCCCCTAAAATCATAGCAATCCAAGAATCCCATATCCATTCCCCAACGAATATTCCTCTTCCAATTAACTATAAATTTTACTCATCAAACTCGTCGACCACTAGGTATGGAGGTGTGGGAATTCTTATCCATGAATCCGTAGAACACAAACTTGCACCACTGGAAAAAGACTTTGATACAATATGCCTGGAAGTAAAATCAGGAATCAAATTCAAAATTGTTAGTGCTTATATTCCACCTCAAACCAAACTACAAATTAAAAACTTAGAAAATGTTTTCGAAAACCTCAACGCACCATCCCTTATCGTTGGGGATTTTAATGGCTTGCACAGATCCTGGGGATCTCCAGCTAATAACTCAAGTGGAAAAATTATTGAAAATTACATAACAAACTCCCCTTTTGTCATGATAAACGATGGATCGACAACACACTTAAGCAGCCATGGCAGTTTTTCGCATATAGACCTCACATTTTGCTCACCATCAATAGCCCCAATACTCGATTGGAAAACAGAAAATAGCCTGTTCGGCAGCGATCATTTTCCCATCTTAATCACGTTCCATTTTCAACAAACAACAGAGCGACAAGAGTCTTACAAACCTATATTTAAAACACAGCAATCAGACTGGCCAAAATTTAGTAGAATTTGCTCCAGACTAAATTTAGATAAGCCTATGGCAAATGAAGTTAACAAAGAAGCTGCAAATATACGCAGAATAATAATTGAAGCCGCGAGCTATGCTATTCCGCAAAGCTCTATGAATCCCAAGAAAAAAACTGTCCCATGGTGGAACCAAGACCTTGAAAATTTAAAAAAAAAAAAAACCGCGCTTGGAACCTATTCAAACGCAATATTAATAGCCAAAATCTTATAAATTTCAAAAAATTTAATGCAAAACTAAAGAAAGAAATTAAAATAGCAAAAAGAAAATCAATGGAAACATTTACATCCAATATAAACCCAACCTCGCGAATAGATACTCGATGGAAAAATATTAACAGATTCACTGGATACAAAACTAATATCAATATACACAGTTTGCAAACAGAAAACATACCTTCTACTCTTACTACTAACAAATGCGAAATAGCAAATATTTTATGTAAATTCTGGTCCGAAAACTCGACAGATTCCAATTTTCCAAATGAATTCCAACACTATAAAAAAATAACCAAATTACCTTCCATAATTCCAACAGCTACAGCTAACATAATCGAACAAGACATAAGTCTTTTTGAACTCAATGGAGTTCTTCATACATTGAAAGGAAAAACACCCGGCTTAGACAGGATTTCATATCCAATGTTAAAGCAAATGCCCACCGCAATGAAACACAGACTACGAGAACTTTATAATAACATACTTAGCACTGCAATCCCCCAACAATTTAAGACAAGCGTTGTAGTTCCTATACCTAAGCTAAAAGTAGACAAGACGTTAGCAAACTCGTATCGACCAATATCTCTTAATTCTTGCTTATCAAAAGTTCTCGACAAAATCATTGCAAATAGGCTATGGTGGCTTGTAAAGACATACAAGCTTCTCGATAGTCGACAATTTGGATTCACAAAAGGCAAATCTACAACTGATTCTCTACTATATGTAGATTTTCATATAGCAAATAGCCTTTCATTAAAGAAACATCTTACAATAATATCACTCGACTTTGAAAAAGCGTTTGAAAAAATCGGAATACACACAATTATAGATCAACTACTTGCCTGGCAAATTGGCCCAAAAATTATAACATATATCAAGAACTTCATGTCAAACTGAAAAATAATAACTAGTGTTGGTAAATACTATTCAAGTTGTTTCCCACTACAAAACGGGATCCCCCGGGGATCTCCACTTTCAGTAATATTGTTTTTAATAGCCTATAACAAAATATGCTCTATTATTTCTCTGCACAAAAATATAGATTTTACGGCCTACGCCGATGACTTTAATCTAATAATTCGATCAAATTGCAAAAACAATCCTATAATCAATGTCGATGACCTCTTGCGGGATATTTACGAATGGTGCAAATATTCAGGTGCAAATCTATCTAGTTCTAAATTTAAAGCCCTTAATATATGCAGGAAGAAAGCTTGCACACACAGGATCATATGTAGCAACTTTTCAATTACAGAGGTAGAGAACCTAAAGATACTTGGATTGCATATCAACAACAAATATAAATGGACCACTCATATAGATCACCTTGCAACATCGCTAACTAAACAACTCAACATTATTAAATGCCTATCCAGCAGAAAATTCAACTGCAATATATTAACGCTGATATCAATAGTAAAAACTTTGCTTTTAACCAAAATAAACTACTCACTTCCATTCTACCGCCATAGTCCCAAAACATTGCTTAGAAAAATAAAAACGAAAATTAATGCAGCTATAAGAGCTGTATTTGGAGCATTTCGTACAACACCGATTTACAATATGCTTTTTGAAAGCAATATACAACCATTGGAGGTACAGAGAGATCTAATAACAGCGAGACTTTTTAAGTGCATATACAATAATCAGGATACCCCCATCAAAGATATTATAAAACAATGTTTAAAAAGTAAAAAAAAATCCAAAAATACCATCTGTCATACATAGAATATTACGTAACTTTAAACTCCATAATCTGCCTCTTCCAAATAAATTACACATCCAAAAAAACAAGCCACCCTGGAATTTTACAGATACAATAATAAATACTACTCTTCATAAATATGTAAAATCCAACACTAATTCATCAATATTTAGAAATTTATTTCAAGAAATACAATCCCAACACAAAAATTGTACCTTTATATTTACGGATGCATTAAAAATAAATGAGCTAGTAAGCTTTAGTGTTACCCACAATCACAAAATAATTAAAAACTTTATTCTACCAAGCTATACCTCAATTTATACTGCAGAAATTATCGCTGTAATGGAAGCCATCAAATCAATTAATAACAAAAATGGATATTTTGCAATTTGCACTGACTCCTTATCGGCCTTAGAAGCTATTACTAACATCGGAAACAACAATATTTACGCTAGAAATATAAGAAATATACTTATCAAGAAATACCCCAAGATATTACTTATTTGGACACCAGGTCATTGTCAAATCGAAGGTAATGAGTTCGCAGACAAAATAGCAAAAGAAGCAACTAATGCTCCACTATTGATGACAAACAATTACAATGCAACCGATATCAACAAAGTTTTGAAAAACTATTATCTTGGAAACAACCACTTATTTGAGCAAACGTCCAATTGGTATCGCACGACAAACAACAAAAAACTAAGTATAAGCAAATCCCTTAATTACAACATCAACCATATCAATAGAAGAGATATTATTAAATTTGAAAGACTACGTCTAGGACACACAAAACTGTCTCACGGACACCTAGTTAATCTACCTACACCACAAATTTGCAACTGTAATATAACAGCACCTGAAATTCTTAAACATATCTTCTCTACATTTCCAAAATTTAAAAAACAACGGCAAACATTTTTTAAAAATTCCCCAAATCCCATCGCTCTACTAACCAACCCTGTTGAAAGTAATATAATTCTAATCATTAACTTTTTAAAGGAAACCAATCTATATAACTTAATATAAATATGTAATATTAAAAAAAAAAAATTGTTAAATAAACATAAGTGAATAGAATTAAGAAATATTGAGCCTAAGGCCCAGCAGCCTTGGCCTTTTATACGTTAGTTTATAGTTTATAACTATTCTCTAATGCTACAAATAAAATAAAATAAAATAATGAAGTTGAACCATACGGCGTGAGCTTGGTAATGTCAGCGAATTGCTCCAAAATGTCGGCGAAAGAATTATTTGTATCGTACGTTTTGATAGCGGCTGCTTCGAAATGCGATGGCGATGTAAGTTGTGAGGCGAGTCCGGTTATATTGTCGATCAATCGATTACGACGCAGGTCGATTAACAAATCGTAGTGTTTGATGAAGTCAGAGCCGATGATCACGTCTGCGACTACAAAAGGCCAGTGAAAGTCTCGGCGCAAGCCTAGGTCCAATTTAATGCGCTTTTCTCCGATGACCTTGATAGGAGAAGTGTTAGCGGCGTATAAAACAACAGCTGTCGGACGGACATCAAACGACTTCGACGTTAAGGGTAGGACGGATACATCGGCGCCACTATCGACCAGAAAATTTTTATTGCAATATATGTCTCTCACCTGTAAGCGAAAAATTTGACATTCGGTGGGGAAACTTTCGCTTGCATTCTCCACCTGTCTACCAAGTCAGTTGGTGGAAGCGACGGCTGCGCACTCTGCCGACGCTTATGTCTGCATGGGTTTCGGCATTTTTGAGCGTTGCGGCCATACTTTTTATAGTACCATCGTTCATTATTAGATGTGTCGCTTTGATAAGCTTGACGACTTTTAGAGCGGTTGCGTTGTATACTTGGTCCGCGTGAGCGTGATCGTGTCGAAAATCTTTCAAATTTTTTGCTTAACTCAATTACAGCTGCACGAAGTTCGCTGATTTCGTTTGGTGCTTGCGACTGAACACGTTGAATTTGGTTCGGTGCCATGGCATCGACAATTGAATCGGCAATTCTTGTGAATTCAGTTGGGGGGCCAGACGAGGCAGCGACCACTGGCTGGTCAAATTCAGGCAAACGTTTTGGCCAAAGACCTTTTAACGCTGCGTCTCCAAGCGTGTTGCTAGCACGGCAACCTGGCATACACGGCGCTGACATTGGCAGAAGACGATTGCGAAAGGCCACTATCGTTAGCGGCTGAGCGCTCTGCCTCGTCATGCGACATATTCTTTTTTACCCAATGTCACGCAAACACTTGTTAATAAACGCAAAAATGGCTAACAAGTTAACCCCAGACACGCTGCACCAAAAAAAAAAAAACAAGATGGCGGAAATCCAATGATTTGCAATTTTTTTTGTGAGAAATTTGCAAAAAGTTTCCTTATGAAAATCGGTTTCAAAGCGGGGTCACCAATTTGGTGATTTGTGTTATTCAACCAATAAAAAAGGAATCGATTAGGATTTCAAATATTTATTAAGACTGTAGGGTATTTACCTATTTTATAATATCAGTACACTTAATTTGGTTGAGACAGTGTGCATTGTGTTTTAACGCTCTTTGTTTGAGTACAATCATTGAGTGATTTTTATATGCAGTTGTATGTATGTAAAACATATTGTAGTGATATGCAATAATTATTAAAGCTGATAATGATCATGGCATTAACATAGCATTAACGGTGTTAAATTCTTGGCATTCCATTGCTTTTAATAAATAAGTTTTAGTTTAAGATTATTTCGTCATTAGAGGAGAAAACGTTTAACCAGTTACTTGCTAAATAAAAATTAATTATTGAAATTAAAAAAAAAGAAAGAACTTTTATTTGAAACGGCTGAAGTCATCACAAAGACAAAACTCAAATTTATTTAAATACAAACTATAGATGAGTTAAACGATCTTAGAGGCGTTGTGTCGTAAAAAAAGGAAAAAAGGAGAATTCAGCTTTTATGCTTGTGTTCTAGTGCTAAACAAAAAACATTTTTTAGCACCCGGGTAGTTGGTGCGTTGAGTAGCCGGTATCACAACGGTGGTGCCACATGTATGTGTGTGTATGTGGTCGTTAAGGATATTAAATGATCAACCACTTGGGATTTGTTGAAATTTGTATTAGAAGATTCCCTACTCTTTGTTTTCCTTAATATAACAATTTCTTTTTCATATTTAATATCATGTTGCTTACATATTGTGCAATCTACAAAAAAATTGCTTTTAGTCTCAAATGCTTGATGCAAAATAATATATATATTTTTTTATACCTCCGCATATTGGAAATAATTAGAACAGAGAAAATTTGTTAATTTAATGTGATGAAGAAAATTTTGGTCTTTAATTTCTGCTCTAAAATAAAATAATGCGATTTGCTTAATTTAAAGACCGATTGTTGGATTGAAAATAGATTTCTTTTGCAAACACTTGATGGAATTTCTAATAAAATTTGGAAAATTAAACTGCCGAAGTTTTATTCCAAAGAATTTGTTTAAACGGAGAATCGTAGCTTTACTAAGTAAAAGCTGCCACATTTAATTTTTAAGAAAAACATAATTTTTAGAAAACAATTGTTGATATTTTAGCAAACCATTTCTTTTCAATGTATTACAATTATTTACGAAACATTATATCGACCAAATTTTAAATAAATTTCTTAAGAAAATATTCTATTTTGTATATTTTTTTACTATCAAAAATTCATTAGGTTTCTTTTTTAACAGTGTTTTGGGGGTATTATCACAAGATTTTACAACAAATATATACAAAATTAGCTTTCTTAAAGTAATATATTTTATAGGAAGAAGATAGTAAAAACCCTACATTTAAGATCACAGAGCAGGGCTTGGAGAAGTTTAATATACAAAAACCAATACGAGGCAAACTACTCAAGTGGGAAAAAATTGACCTGCTGCATTTGTCGTAGAATGTCAGTGTCATATCATTTATTAATATTTCAATTATTCTCTGACCCGAAATATCTAGTGGGAAATAAGAAAAATATAAAAAATATAAAAGTTTGTAATAAATATAAGAAAACTTTAAACTCTTTGTAATTTTATTATTTTGTCTATTTGTTTGTATTCTATTGGATAATTAAAATTAAAACTATTCATGTGGCATTTGAGCGGCAAACAACAAAAATTGTAAAATTAAAAACAAAAACGTACCTGAACGTTAAATTAAATTTTTGTTCCGTAGATATTGTGCTTTTCTCTGTTTCGTCAATTTGCATATAACTTTTTACAAACGCAAATCAAAGGATTTTGATATAAATAGGACTTTTAAGTAAAAGCCTTAGAAAAATCTCTAGTGACAATGGCATTGTAATAGCAAACCGTTTGGAAATGATCTTCAGTAATAAGCCAATTGCCAGTCATTGCGTGGCCTCGCCCTAACTGTAGAATTTCTAAATTCGTATCGTTTTACTTGAAAACGTTCAGTATCATTGAACTATTCTTGTTACAAAAAGATTTATTAACGAATACGGCAAACATTTCCAATACGACAAACATTGATATCTTCTCCGCAGAAATCTATTTTCCGTAAACTGTTACGTTCGAAAATTAACGTTGCAATTATATACGTCTTTTATGCTTTTAATTTAACAAACAAAATGAGAAGACCACGATATTAAAGTTTTAACAAAAACGCCTACAGGGAAGAAAAGTAAGAAATATTTATTCAAGGAACTGTCGTTCGCTTTTATTTTTGGTAAGTAACTTTATTGTTAATTTACAACTTGTGGAAATCAGCACGTTTGAATAATAATAGTTATAATATTAAAAAAATTAATTTTTCTCATTTAACATAAATGGACATTGTCTCAAAAAAGGCGGCTAGGTATTCGGAAAAGTGTACAAGTGTGTAGAAATTACTGGTAAAATATCTAATTCAATCTTGTGAAAATTAATATAAGCGTTGCCTGGTCAATTATTGCTTATAGCTTTTTTATTCATTTTGAATAAAATATGGAATGAAATATACAATTTAGGGAATAAGTTGAGTAACAACTTATTATTTTAACTGAGTCGTATTTCAACACGCACACCTCCACACTGTCTTGTTAAAACACTTTATAATACTCACGCAAAGACACATACATTAGCAGCTTTTTAACAGCTCTTTAAATTTCTCTTCTTTATTTAAAGTAGTTTAAAGAGTAATAAAAACCGAAAATAAAATAAAGGAAGTAAATAAATAAAAAGAAAGAAAATCCACTTGCATCCGCAATCGTGCTGTTACAATCTTTGAATGGCGTAAGTCAACATAATAAAATATAAAATGCCACCACAACTACAAACTCGCACTACTACAACAACTCCACAGTGAAGGGTATATTTTAGGGGAAAATAAATTTGTGGATGCTATTATATTATGGTTACATATAAACACATTTGAGTTGCTTTTGAATCTGAAATTCTGAAAATGTATCATGCAACAAACCGAGCTGATTAGGCCGTACTTCTTTGGGTTAGCGATTGGTTGACAATTTACTACGAGACTATAATGAACATTATAGGAAATAAATTATAGTATGATTTAAATATTTATTAGAAGAGTCTACTCGTTTTACTCGTATAAACTCTTTGGTCATCCATTACCACACATTTTCTGAAAATTCACTTGCTACATATTACAATATTTTTAAGAGCAGTATAGTGACTGTGTCGTTTAAAAGAGTATATGAAGAACGTCTTCCGATGTGAGAAAATGCATATTTCTAAACAAACACTATTATATAAAGCACACTTCAGTGCAGTGCTTGTTGTGCATTTGTATTGGAAAAATAAACTGATTCCTATTCATTTCAATAATTTGAATAATTCGTTCAAGTCTGTATATTCTCGAATTCAAGCGTAAATTTGATTCGATCGATCTATTATTATGCATTGGAAACATCAACAGACACGTGTAATACTACTTTCGCTCCTATGGCGGTGCGGGATATAAAACTTAAAGCTGGAATCTAAAGCTAGTTTCCATACGGGATTATTTTGCAAAATATATTAGAATTGCTGAACTCTAAATTAACCCTTTTAATGTGAGACTTATTTATTTAATTAATAAAAAAAAGTACAGATTAATAAATTATTGACGTATATAAGAATATCTGTGTTTTGAGAGGAAGTTAAAAATTCAAATTATGAACAAAACATCTCTGGTTGTCATTGGGATGTTGAAAATCAGTTAAAAAAAACTATGAGTTACTTTCATAAATTTCAGTACACATTCCAAGAATTTCCAATATAAAAGTAAAACTTGCTTATTACAGACAAGTTGGCCATATGACCGGTGATATGCCGAAAGATGAACCCACTGGAGTCCTTCATTGACTCTATATCCTAATTTGTGTTGGCTTTTTTTTAGAAATAACAATTCTAAATATTGTCCCTGCTTAATTCGCCTTTGTTGTTAACTTCTAATCAGTAACATTACGTTTCCTGATATACATTGGTTTGTGTTCGTACTAGTATATATCAGAGTGCCTTTCTACATCGATATTTCTTTAGAGCACTAAATATACAGGTATTTTATATTTGGGAATTTTAAAAGTTCGGGTCTGGATTGACTGTAAAAATTGCCTGCACTAGAGACTGGGAAAATATTAAATTGTATGTCGGTATCAGATTTTATGGACGCACTGTCCACGCATATGCTCGACTTTTTAATATATATTTTTTTTAATTTCACATAAAATGCAGTGATGCTTGTAAGTTATTGTGGCAATTTTTTTGTTTAATATAAAGAAAATCTCTCGTTTAGTTTCCTAATAAAAAACGCTTTTAGCCATTTGCATGCACACAGATGCCGACAATAATAATGCCAACGTAACTCATATGGAAAGTTTACATTTTTACACATACATGCACTAGAACATACATCTGTATATTAGGAACGTCCCCTATGGTGGTTTTTTCTGGTAAAACTTTAGTAAATTATGTGAAATTCTCTTTATTGTGTTTGTTCTGAGTTTTGACCAATTATTTTTACCTAGGATAATAGACATATATTGTATCTACTGGGATTGAAGATTTGAAGAACTTTGGGGACAGCAGGAACCCGGTGGTATGATCAAAGTTCATCAATATATTCCAATGCTTCATAAAGGTGTCAACTGTGTATTTTTATTTCCTAGAAAAATACGCAGTGAAAAAAATGTTTTGTCGTTCCGATGTCTTGTTGCATGCCACGGATACGCTATTCATGAGCATTCCTATTCGAACAGAGAGGCTTTTAATCTTGGGCGGGCTTTTAGAATCCTTATAATTTCACTAATTGCGGCCTTGTTAGGTTTCAGCAGGTTCTTTGTCTTATCAAAGTATGGATCACCACAGCGTGATATGAATAAGCTTTGACCAATTTGTTAACACAGTTCTCCTAGCTTCAAGAGGCTTCGCATTATCCAAGTTTATTGTTCGTAGTAAGCTTTGGCGTTCTTTGCCAAAGTACTTGTTTGTTCATTACCAAATAGCTCCTGTTGGCCTGGCACTCAGATAATGCGCAGTTGACCAGCAGTCGACTAACCGCCAATCGCTTCTTGGTAGTCCAATATCTTACTCTACTGTTTAATAGTCAGTTGGCTAAATTCAGAAAAATATTATAGCCTCTGGTTCCTCTATAAAGGCTCATACTCCCACTCGAGGGGTGTCTGTGTTTCGGGATTATCTGGAACCACTATTTAATACATCCGGCCGGGCTTCTGTTTTTAAATAGCCGCCCGTTTCTTATACTATGTGCTTCATTGGATATCTGTGTGTTGGACGTTTAGTATTGTGTCCAGCGTCATTGTTGGTGTTGGTCTGATTGCCCTGGTTATTTCGAGACAACAATTGATCAAAATGCTTCTGAAAGTATTCCGAATTAAGATTAGCACGAAGGCACATTTGCACGGTATAACATGAACGACCCTATTATAAATATGTATGTCTTTATGCGGTGTGTCCGTACAACGAACAAGAAATAAGTTTGTCTGTTTACAAAAGGTATTTCTTTTCATGGATCTCTGATTGCGGCAAATGAACATAAAAACCCCTTTTTTATGTGTTGAAACATTTGTTACATATTGTTTCTATTAGATTTATTATATTAATGCACCTTCAACAACTAACAATAGTAACAAAAAGAACAACATTACCAGCAGCAGCTTTCTGAACACAATCAATAGCGACATGTTGCAGCAAGTTTGTAATAAATATCTAGAAAAACAAGGAACTGAAACAACATCAACAATGTTAACAACAGAATAAAACATTGAAATGAAAACTAATGAAATTTGTTAGTTTTGTTCATTAAACTGTTTGGAATTTTATGTTTCCTGCAGGTATCGCAACATTTTATTGGGACATTAATAGAATGATGTGGCACAAATTGTGCACCAAACCGAACACTTTTGCTGAATCGGAACTAAAAGCTTTAAGTATTCTCCACCCCGAGACACCCAATAACTATATGATAGTGAAAACGCTTCCACCTTATGCAGCCTTTACAACATCATATTCGATTTTCGTGCCGATATAGCGACAGGAATATATTTTTTTATAAAATGTTTCCTATTCAAATAACTTAAAAAAAATCAAATTTTGTCTAATTAATTAACTTTTTTAATACAGTTCTTTTGGAACACAATTTTATTATTTGTATTCGATATATCGCTAGGCCTTCGTGTAGCATCATCAGGAAATAAATTACATAAAAAACTAATAAAAAAGTTTACATTTGTATGTATGTAAAACATAATTGTAAAAACAATAAGCAAATTATTTTAAATAATATTATGTTAAACAGGCCATTGCATATTTATTATAAGAAAAATTGTTGGGATTCTATTATTTCTATTTCAGAAAATTATTATTTCTAGCTAATTTTTCATCCCAACTTATTTTATTATAAAAATGCATTTTATTTGCTGAAGCAATTCCTAAAACTTTAATGTTTTTGTCTTGATTTTCCTTTGGATTCCTTATTTGGTCTATGGAGTTTCGAGCATAAGATTCAATGGTTTTCTGATGATCTGGCCTAAGCAACCACTATAATGCACATTGAGACTAAATTATCTACCCTCAATAATTATACATGAATGCGAGAAAAGCCTACTCATGACACCATATTGAGTATTTACGCACCATAAACTCATTTCATTCGCAAGAAAGACCTGAAGAGACAAATGAACAAGTTAGAGTGTGAAAGAGTTCGGTACAACGAAGTCGTAGCACTCGTGTCGTTCGAGCTATTTGGTAAGACTTCTTAATAGTTTTTAAAATTATATATTTATGAACGAAAAACCAATTCATTAAATCAAAATTCTTAAAAATTATATAAAAATTAACTTCTTTTAACTGCAACTGTGAAATTATTAAAGCTAATTATTTCTCAGCATACAATTCTACCATGGGTGTATGAATTTAATCAGTCGAATTGGCTGATCGAACGAGTTTAGAGAATGTTGTATCTTTGAAAAGAAGTACGAGTGCGTATAACATTCAGTAAATGAGCGGAATAAACTCATTCGCTTTACTTCGGGTAGTGAGTAATACGCACAAATGCATGAAAGTATTCATAGCATGAAGACTTTTAATATCAATAATAAAGTGAGCTGGGATTATATTTAGATCGAAATTATAATTTTCTGAAATATTATGTTGTTTTATGTATCAGCAACGTTATTTGTATCTGCCTTTTAATTTATTCTTTGTGTTGTTGATATTTTACAAGTTCATAACATTTCTAATATATTACGTGGCTTATAATTCTTTTTATTCTTTAAAACTGATGCATTTTCAAAGTATGCATAGTGGCTTAATTCCGAGCGATGTTTTATTTGAATTTTGGTCCGACTTATGTCCGGCTATTCCAGACTTTTCGTTGTACCCACATATATTTTTTTTACAATTCTCCTGATCATTTCTAATCATTATTTTTGTGCCCAATTTGTTGACCTACATACCAATTAGGGTTTGGGGTCCGGGAATTCCCGGGCGAGAATTCCCGGGAAAACGGGAAAAGTTTTAATTGGATTTTATAACAGTAATTTCTTATTTCTTCACATTTTCATTTTGTTAAAATTAAGTATTTCATATGAGTCAATTCGAGAAAAAATGCTAGCATTAATAAATTATTGAAAAATTCCTGATGTCAATAAAACGGCTGTTTGATCAATCACTTTCAGAAGTGTCCTGCAGCGATACTGATCTATCTGAAAACGAAATCAATGAATGTTTTAAAATTAAACTGAAAAATGCTATAGACTATGCAAAGGCTAATCCAAAAAAGCCAAAATCAACTCAGACTAATTTGCTGAGAAAAGAATTTACTAACAATAAAGCCAACATCGGTGGATAGTGAACGGGGTTTCTCCGTTGCTGGGAACTTTGCCACAAAAATACGAAACCGAACATCAAGCGAGATACTTAATGCTTTCGTAGTACTAAAAACTTATTTTTTGTCGTAATGATGTTATAAATTCTGTTATGTTTTTTTATTTATTTAAAAACGATCTCAAATTATTTCCTTATAGTTATTGTCTGTTTTTATTGCAAAAATTGAATTAACATGTGCTATTTAATTAAATTAATTTTTGTCTTAAATATATACATATGTATTTTAATATTTCATTTTAATTAAAACAAATTTAAAAGAAAAATTCATTGCCATAAATGACTTGTTTTTAATAGAAGAAAATTTCCCAGGATTTCCGGGAAAATTTTAAATTTCCCGGAAGAGAAAAAGTCCGGGAATTCCCAAACCCTAATACCAATGCATCGCCTATATTCGTATACAAATTTGTATGTATGTATGTATGTGTATGTATTTTAACCGACAATTTTGCATTCTTTTATGGAGCATTTTTTCAGCGGAAACCAATGTTAGACAATAACAAAAGAGCCATAAACTTAAGAGAAATTGTTAATGTTTTTAAGATGTTACAGTCAAGATTTCTGTAAAATATGACAAAGAATTTATGTTCAAACAACATATTGTACACTTTCATTGTTACTGTTTCCCCATAATAATGCTTTGTGTGGCCTAATGTGGTTTACGTGCGAATTCCACCACAACATAAGGATGGATAATAAAATATACTTCCGGTGTACAAGTGCACCAACTAAAAATGTATTATCAAATATACAACAATAGGTTTTGTAATTCTAATTCTGCGTATCTAATACACAGACAAAAAAATATTTACATACAGTGTATGTATGTATTTGCATTTAAATATTTTGCGTACTCGTACGAGGGCAAGTAGCTATGTTGACAGCATTTGCAACTCTAATGGACTGTTCGCAAAGTAATTTCCTGATTTGCCACAACAGGAATTCCTTGTATTTTTTCACACAAAACTTCACACTTAAGCTGCATAGTCAATGTTTATTTTGATAGCTAATATTGCAAGGTTTGCCTGTAAATAAGATCGATTGATTTTACGCAGCTGTTTTTGGTTTCAAATATAGCAGGTGAAAATCAGCATTTACACCGTGTTTGACTTTTTTCTTTCGACAAGGTGAAAATGCTTTCCAAGCAAAAAACAAATCCGATATGTACGGACAAGACGTATTGGCAGAACCTCAGTTCCTGCAGCTGATGATTCTAGTTGAAGCTAACATTTTCTCGTACACAATAACGGTGAAATATAAAAGTAACATAAAAAGATTAACGGCCGTATTCATAAAAACTTACACAGCAGGCATATAAACCATTAATGAGCAAAATTGCGTTCAAAAAAGAAGGAAGGAATTTACTGTAGGCTTAAATTTACTTCAAGCACCAAAAAAAATCTACCATAAATTGACATGTTAATTTTTTGAGGAAAAATTGTTTTATAAGCGAAATTCTTGAAGAAAATAGCAACTTCACCCAGTGGAAATATTTCCCAATAAATTTTATCTAATAAAAAACTAAAATTTATCATTTTATTTTTTTTATTGGATTTCGATAAAATTATAAAGAAACCAATATAACTTTTTAGTGTTGTACATACAGTCAAAACGAATAAAAAAGGCACGTTATTCGAACACAATTTTCGTCCCTTACCAAAGTAAGTTGTGCAAAATTTTGATGGTTAATAATTTTATTTTATTTTAAAACAACAAAAAATAATTCGGATCAATTCAAAACTTTTTGTGCAAAATGAGCTTGAAAACATGATGGTGTGTGTTGTGAGTATAAAAATTCAAAGCTATATTTGTTAAAAACTGTTTGTTAACTAATGTGTACTTTAATACTAAAATAATATTTTTTATGAACATGACCGTAAATCTGTAATAAACTTTTTTAAATTTAAAATCTTCGCCGACAGTCAGAAATCTAGTGCGTCGTCTTATTCTTCCTTCGTAAAATGATGTTTACGTAAAAAAAAATTTCAAACAGAAGTCTTAATATGCTGTTTTCTCGAGTCACATAATTCATAAACAAAATTGTTATTATTATTGCCGCTTCCAGACAAGATTATTTAATCACATTTTGAGTTCTACCAATATGCGGGTTGCTCAAAAGTGATTGTAATAAAATAAATTCGTCACTGTATTTCAAAGCGATAGTTTTGAAATCGATTGATATGCATCAAATGCCTATGTAAATATTTGATCTGTTTCTGCCTATCATATACATCAATTAAATCATTTCATTAAATTTGAGACGTCTTCATACCAAACGACATAATAAGTTTACCATCCTGTGACTATTCATATTTAATGTCATTTTGTCAATTGGCATTTTCCCATGCTCTTCGAAGATGTGTGAAATTGTTATGAATCGTAAGAAAGGAAAGAATTCCTGTCAGATGGCGTCATATAGGCCAATTAGCCAAACTTCTATCAATTAGAAGCAAAACATAATCCAAAACCATCAGTTTGGTTTTCGAGCAAGGAATAGTAATATTAAGCAAGTCCATAGAATCGTTACCCTTATTAGATCAGCAATACTGTTTAATAAATTTTGGTATGATGGGCTACTCCATAAACGAACACAAATTATTCTTGAAAAGGGCCACAATGTTCTTAATAACAAATTTGCAGATAGAACGTTTTAAGTAGAGCCAAAGGATCACCTTTCTAAAAAAAATTAAAAGTCTCTGGACGAGTCTCTCAGGTCTCTCAAGACCCGTCAAAAACATGTACGTCAATGCTTGCAGACGACACTGTAATTGTTAACATTTATAATTGTTAACCAAGATCCGAAGTTTGCATCCGAACAACTTTAGTCTCATATTATTGGCCTAAATAGAGAACGGGCTAAAAGAGTGTGTAATAATGGTAAGTCGATGGAAATGTAATGTTTTCTCTCAGAAGGCAAAATTGTACACCAATACCAATTACCACTGTTCCAGCTCGAATATTTAGGTATCACCCTATATGGACGCCTAACTTGGTCCTGATGCATTGAGGCAAACATAACGCTACATTGGTTAATAGGTCCTAACGCAACCCCGGCTTTGTAATACAAAAGCATAATATAATTAATAAGGACATATGGTTTTCAGTTGTGCGGTATAAAATATCCAGAAGTTACAACAAAAAAACAGGGGAGGATTTTACAATGTCTTCGCTCGTTGACATTTAAGAAATGAATATATCCATTGAGAGTTAAGAGCTCCCAATAACCAGGAAGCAACAAAAATAAACTCGTCGAAATAGGTAAGCATATTCATGATCCATCCCAACTATGGTGTACGCGATTAACTACAATTCGGTGGGCACCAGAGACTAAGAAAAACAGTCACATTAAGTCTGGTGAGATTGCTCTCCTAAACCAATCGTAGTTAGTAAACTAAGATTTGAATACAATAAATTAGTTATTTCATCGGAAATAATTAACAAATAATGTTTATATAAATTTATTTTTAACACAAAGAATTGCATTTTTATCAACAGTTTTTACCCGAAGTATCAAGTTATAAGACTTTAAATTCAAAAACATATTCCCACGTAGAAGATCTTCTTAAACCTCAATACATTAAAAAAATCAGCGATGTACGTATTAAAGAACACACGCTTCATTAGTTTGTTTTATTGTTTTCCCAAAGTGTTTAATAGTAAATTCTATATACGAGTAAATTCAACCCTGTAGGCTGCAGGTAAAACAACTATTATGCGGTTACATACTAATGTATATAATAGTTGCTGATTGCTTCAAACTGTTCGCTTATCTGTCTTTTTTTTCAAAAAGCGAACTATCCAATTTGTAGCAGAGTATTTGAATATTTTTAGTTTATTGTAAATGAGTGAAACATTATTTTAACTTAACGTTTTTCAAGCTCATTTTGTTGTTACTTTTGTTTCCATGAATTGAGTTTGTCGTTAGTGAGAGTCTTTTTGTAAAAATGTAATTAAACGTAATTGATTTGCATTGTTCATGATTTTTATTTTTCGCAATCTGCTTTCTTTCTTAAATTCGTTTAGTATAACTTTTATTGTATCGAAATCATTCCAATAATTGTTGAGTAATTTCCAATATATTGACCTACCAAAGGCAAAACATCATTCTACTCTTCAACTATGCTGATAAACATTTCCACAATAAACATTAAAAAACCCCTTAGTCTGGTCGAATTTAATGGCGAATATGACATTTCAAGTCTGTTCAATAAAGGACCCGAGCGAAAAATAATTAAAAAGTCTCATCCTCTATAATTTTGACATTGGGTTGCCTCAGGTTTAATTTGTTTATTTATAGATCCATGTAGGTAGTATTATGATACTTGTCTCCTCTCCATAAAATATTCAGACCAGTTTCAATTCATAAATTTATTAAACAGCATAATAATTCATATCAAAAACTCTTTAGTTATGACATGAAAATTTCAAAAATTAAATTTTGCAAAAAAAAAAAAAAATATTTAAACTATGAAAACGATGCCCAAAATCAATGGGAAATTTTTATTTTGTTTTCCTACCAAGCTAGGCAGTGCACTAGAACAGGAGAGTTTTAGGTCTCAAAAAAAAAAAAAAAACGAGAGCCATAGTCTTGTTGAAACCACTTAAACTTAAACAGTTTTAGCTGCAGCGAACGCTTTTATAAAGTATGTATGTGCGTGGTGACTACATGAATGACCTATTGTCTGTTCTGACGGACGCATTAAGAAACTGCACAATATAATAAATATAAAACAAACCCATTCCTTAGCAGGCCCTACACTACACAAAAACATATTAAATTTATATAAGATGTGAACAAGGCAAGATTTCGGTAAACACACACACATGCATAAGTATACTTAAATAAAATGTATACAAAAACATTTTCATCTGTACATTAAGTGTGTTTGTGTGTGTTTTATATTCCTATTTTAGTCACATATAAAATAATACTACGTCCTAGCAAGTCTTTAATTTAATTCTATTTTTTCCCATTTTTGTTGTGTAAAATATTTATAGCATTTGGTTGGTCTCAAGTTAGATTTTGCCTCTTTTATTATAAATGTGTTTCTATTTTTATGTACATAAGTCCGAGAGCAGTCGGAGAACTACCCGATCTGAGATAACTGCTTTTAATGAAAATTGTTCACCGCGATGTGATGCTGCACTTTTATATAAAAGACCTCGGTCCTCTTAATATAAAATCTAAGTTATACTTTGCTCTATAGCAGTCAGCTCATCTACTACTACTAGAGTATTCAAAAACCGAAATCGAAATCGAATAACCGGATTTAGAAAACCGAACGGTTTCGATTAGTTTTCATTTTCATTCGACTTGCCGGTTTTTTTTTGTGTCGGTTAACCGGGGCTTTAACAATATTCTAACGTTTCGGTAAAATATACACTTTCCTTGTGCAAACGGGATAACCTGATTATTTGATTTACTGTTTTATTTAAAACCCTTAAACTTTTGACATTTTTGTTTTGTCATCTTTATACATGAGTGTATGTGTGTGCATGTCTGAAACTGCTTTTTTCACAAATTTTTGAAATTCATACTAACAGAAAACACTTTGGAAAAAGCAACAATTTGAACCGTAATGGAAGCTTATAAAAATACGCTGATTAAGTTTTACACAAAATTTATATTTTCATAGAAATGAGCGCAGTCTGTAAATATTTTACAAAAGGCGACAGAAAGTCTTACGCTACCATATGTACTTGGAGTACCCTAAAATACCAAATTATCTAATTTTAGTATAATAAAAAAAAAATGATTGAAAAAAGGAAAAGGCAGATTTTCAGTTATTGGAGACGAGTGGAATGACGACCCTAATAATAAATATAGTATCATATCCTTACGTTTATGTGAAAAACGTGTATATGAAGTTTTCAACCTCGGGTTGGAAGAGGTGAACATTCGTGGCACTGCTGAAAATAATTGAACTTCTGGAAAAAAGAAAATTAGAAGAATTTGAATCGAGCTTCTATAGCGACACTGTTGCTTCAACACATGATGCCGTTACAGTAATGAAGCGTAATAGAAGTAACATTTTCGCAGAATCTAAGCTCTGCCTAATTATGCTATCCAGTTAAGTGTTTATTTAAGAAAAAACTCAGCGGAAAACAGTGAAGAATATAATGAAATTTCAGAAAATTAATGCTAATCTAGAAATTTGCTGTGAAGTAGATGTGGTGGTTAAAGAGTAACGTAAATGTGTAAAACTTCAACTCCATATTCAAAATAAAGAAAGTAAAGAGCTCCAACTGGTGTGCGATATAAAAAACAGATTGCATTCTCTATCAATTGCGTCAATCATAATCTTTTAGGATTGTGCATAAGCTCTTTTACAGTAGTTCAAACCAAAGTTCTAGATACTTTTTTAAAAACTCTTCAGCTATTGAAAATACTAAAAAACGGTCAAAAGATTTTGCATCTCTAATAGACGCAGAATCAAGTCACAAAGTTTTGTATAACAACTTAACCAAAATTAACACTCAATATGCACAAACTTTATGTGACTGTGTTATCCAGAAGCTATCTGAAGGAAGAGTTAAAATAATGATTACACTTACTATCTACTTCAGTAGAGGAAAACCTCCCTTAGTGATACAGTTTTTTTGTATTCCACAAAAACTGAGGATAAGCAACTTGCTTTAAATTTATATAACCGCTGGTTTCCTTCAAAAGTCGCAGATGAAAGGTCCATAGTTCTAATAGTTTACTTTGCGAAAATTTGTATAATTGATTTTTACAAGTTTTATTAAAAATAAAAGGTTAAACAGTTATTAATTAGTTATTTGCATTTTGTATTGGCATCTCTTTTGTTCCTTAAATTCGTAAGTATTTTTTTAATTGAAAACTGAATATGTATGTATATGTGCGTACTTTCAGAACATTTGTAAAATCTTACAAACTTTCGTTATTAAATGGATTAATGTTTGCTTTTGTTTTTTTTATATACACATAGGCATATGTACAAATACATATGTACAAAGAAGATTTTTTATACTAATATATAATAGGTCTGTTCCAAGTGCATAACAAAATAGTCCGGACTATTGAGAGTAAAAAGAAAATTACTCTCTGAATGTGCCAAAGTTGTGGAAATTGCTGGTACGCAAAAAACCACAAATAGTGCCTACTTTCTCAAATAAATTTTATTTTTGTAATTTTATACGCTTAAAATGCATAATATTTAAAAGCAAAACATTTGCATCATTGGCAGCAGCTGTCCGTAACTTCTTAACTGATCGATAAAAACATTTTTTTTTATTAAATAATGTGATAAATATGCACAAATACATGTACTTACAACTTCAAGGTTATTGGAAAAATTTTCCGTTTTACTTTTTAATAAATTTAAAATAAAAACTTTTCTCCTCTATTTAAAAATTTTATGATTTATAATATAAACAAAAAACAGCTGATAATTTAATTCTAGTCCGAACTTACCCAAGGAAAAAGTTCGGACGATTTTGTACAGGAAATGAAAAATTGTACTCTCTCATTTTCTCTCAAATTTGCACAAAAATTGTTATCTGAAACGCGTTTGGACTAACTCGGACTAGTTCGGACTGTTTTGTTATGCACTTGGAACTGACCTAATATATTCTTTTTATAATTTAATGAATTTCAAATGAAAATTTATTCAAATAAATAATTATTCAATTAAAAAAATATGTTTTTGTTATTAAATTATGTATTTTATTTTATTCTAGTAATAAAGTTTATGATATTGAAAAAAAATTATATTAAAAACACCTGAAAAAAAGCCACGAAAGCCCGGGCCACTGGTTTTTTTTACATAAAACTGTATTCGATATCGGTTCGTAAAAACTATCCATTTTCGTATTACTGGAAAACCGGTTTTTTGACTAACGCGCTTTTCGCATACTCTAATGTGATGTTCATAAAAACGTTGGGCATAAAAGAAGGAAAAAACAGCGTTGTGGGGAAATGTGTCCATCACTTTCCTTATGACTCCATGCGAAGTAAAGTGCACTGAAAGGAAGAGAAAGTGGAGTCAAGGTCATGGCGTCAGTGTTTTACGACGATCGTGGTTTTTTTCTGTTAACTAATTTCAAAGCGATCTTGCTTCGCAATAGCTCCATTATTTTATGTGTTGTATGGGAAAACAAAGCTACAGCGCGCCCCATTATCAAACGAAATTTCTGACAATTCCCATACAGCTTAAGAAATAAAAAGTAGAATAATCAAATCAAATGTAGAAGGCGTATATTGAAGTTATTAAATATTGGTGGAAGAATTTTAACGACACAAATGGAAACTACCTTGAATAATAAGGCAAGTTTTCGTTGCCAATTCGTGCGATTATCACACCACTCTCGTATGTACTCGTATATATATGCATGCGAGGTTTTTTCTATATCTATATAACATTTGCTATTGTTGTTATTATGTAAAACACCATACACAGCAAAAAGTTAAATATCCTTAACAAAAGTCTCTAAATTCCTTAAAATAAAAGAATATGATAAAAAGAAAAAATAAAATGAAAAACTCTAGATAGAAACAAAACTTTTTACCACACAATACGTTCGCACTTTAGATCCAGAGATTAACGTACTTTGCCCGTTTCTGCGCCCTTTTTCCACCTGGAAAAACACTCAACGAACAAATAAACATTTTAACAAGTTTAAAACAAACGTTAAAAGTTTAAAAGTTTTCTTCTTCCAGTCTTTGTTGTTGTTGTTTGTTTGTTTCCAGTTATTTATTATTATTTTCTTCTCGCTCTCGGCCCCTGTCTTTCACAGTCTTGTTATCATCATCTGCTACTTTTTATTTGTATTTTAGTTGTTGTCAGTCTTGTAAATGCACTTAAAGATGACTTTTGATACTTTTGTTGATTTATTTGCAAGATTTATAAGTGTTTCTTTTGTTTTTATAATTTTTCTTCTACCACCCTCCACATACACATGTGTGCGTGAGCCTATGCGTACACATACGCAAGTTAAATTTATTTCTAATATTATTTATTTAGTAAAGTTTTCCTCATTTATGCAATGTTGTGTGAAGGTACTCGGCTATGTTTTGTCAGTTTTGTACTCGTTTATTGTGTTGTTCTTATTACATGCAACATATACACTTACTATGTAGTATCTGTGAATGTATGTGTAAAAAAATAAAAATACATAATAAATTCTCATTATTATGAGATACAAAAGAATGAACAAGAAAAAGTTTTTTAACATTTTCCCAAAAGATTTAATATTAAAAAAATGTGTATCTTCTCAAACAAGTAAATCGGAAAAAATATGAAAAGTAACACAGAAATAAAATGAACATTTCTTTATACATTTTGGATACTGGAAGGATCTCGTTTCGTCAGATCAAGTTTTATTCTCAATTTTCAATGATTTTATTTTGACAGGTCTCGTAAATTAAAAATTTACTTCTTGAAAAACTTTGATAAAAGAAATAGTTGCAAAAATATCAATTGATATTAAAGTAGGATATATGGTGTCCGAATAAGCACACTATTTATGTTAAGTGGCTTTTTTCCGTGCCAGTGGCAACTCCGATATTTAACAGCTGTCACCTATGATACTACCGATTATCAAAAATGGTGCGTTACGCAAAAGAAGAACGCGATGTCATTGTAAAAACCCCATTACAAACCCACTTTAACAAATATATATAATATATTTTGTATTTAAAAGCATGCTAATATATTTCGTTCTATTACCCTGAATGTTGGCAGAAAGGAAAAGAGTGGTATTTTGTACAATTACAAACTTTAGCAAAAATAAAATAGATTTTCCTTCAATTGTAATTGCGAATTTAAGTGTTATGGCAGGTTAGATTTCGTGGAAGCTGAAGATGAAATTACACTTTTAAAGGAAAATGTGTACTGAAGAAATTTAGAATTAAAAAAATATACGGAAATTCACTTTATTGTCACCACTTATCGGGGTTCGAAGCTTTGTACCGATGAGGACGTTGGACTCGGAGCTGTGAAATGTGACTCGGGGGCGTGAAATGTGAAGACGGACGTCGGAGGGCCATCCGGTCCTCCATTTCACCAATATCCCTAAATACCTGACCACACTTTACAAGGGACCAGACAGAACGTACATGTCTGGCTGGATACAAGCGGTCTATCAGGTACTTAAGGTCGCTGGATATTCATGATCCAGCTTCCGTAAATATTCGGAAGAAGAGCTTAAAGCATACATACTACGTTCGGAAGTATGAAGCCGTGCTTAATAGCGGCCTTTGTGGATATAGAGGGTGCTTTTAATAATGTGAACATATCCTTGGTACTGGATGCCCTACGGGGGCAGATCTACAGAACAGATGTTGCGAGTTGGAGTCATAATAGCTAGTCTAGGCTAGAGCACGACGAGAAGCTTGTGAGCAGGGACATTCCGCAGGGTGGAGTTATATTCCCTATACAACAGAGGAGTAAAGCGAACGATCGCGGAGGATATCCAGAGAAGACGGAGGCGTACTTTTCATCAGAACATGTAAAATTTCGAAGTTTTTGGCTACCAAAAAATTAGCGAAAGCGGCAAATAACATGAAAACGTATTGCTAAGAACAGGATGAGGAAGGCCTTATGCGTGCAAAAGGGCCTTTGGAAGAACATGGGACCTCAATCCCTACATAGTACATTGGATGTATATGGCGGTAATCAGGACTACTCTCAATTAAGGAGCACTTGTCTGGTAAAAAGTGACGAACATAAAAGTACACCTGTCTCTTCTGGACAAAGTGGAAAGTTTAGCGAGTCTTGCAGGCATTGGTGCAATAAGGTCAACTCGTCAGGCCAGTTTGGGGACAATTGTAGTCCACATCAAATACATATCTAAGAGGTCCTCCCTAAGAATCAGGGAGTCAGGCGAATTAAGGCATAGTCGTGTTGGACATGACACCATTCTACGTAAGGTAGGTGAAAATATCCTCAGGAAGCACACTGATTATTTGAACCCTGTTATGGATTTCGGTATAGCCTTTGTTAAAATATAAAAGGATAAGTGGAAGTAGAATCCGGTAGTTCGAGACACTGCAGGTTCTATCTTTACGGGTAGCTCCGAGGCAGACACAGGGACTAGATCTGGTATTTTCTCTGAGAATTTTCAACTTTCATTCTAACAAGGATACCCGACGCCTGCAACGTGTTCCAGGCAGAAATATATGCTATATTGTTAGCTGTAAGGACAATTGGAGAACTTATAGCGGGGTCGACGACTATTGATATTTTGTGGACAGTCTAGCTGACATTAAGGCCCCTGATTCTAAAGTAGTAAAGTCGAGAGGTGTACTATTTCGATCCTTACTTAGACCACGCCGTGTGAGCATAGTTTGGCTTCCGGGGATGAGTGCATTCATGGAAACGTTATTATGGACGATCAATTTGCATAGAACTTTACAACCCTTGCCGTGGTAAATGTACAGGAGGACATCTGTACTTGCAAATTGTTTAAAAATCGTTGACCCTTAATCGAGAAGGAAAGGACGAATGCACAACTACCCCTCGGGAAAATTCAATATCGTTACTGACGAGCCTGATAAGTTATGCGAGAAGCTCCAGGTGGTTCTTACGGAGTGGAGATCATTAACTCTACATCTCGGATTGTGCTAAAAAATTCACCAAAGTACATATCAAGTATTAATGATGGCAAATATGGTAAATGTAGTACACAAAAACTGCTATGTAACATATCATGCTTTATATGGTTAACCACAGAAATACGTAGGGAAAAATACCTGTTTCTGAAACGTCTGCATTGGCGCTTTCACAAACAATATTAGAAACACCGTCAAAGTTATTCAAATCTTGTACGTAATATGTAAATACAAAAAACGTTTCAATTTTTGAATTCAAAGTTGACTCGATCGAAGCTCGCGTAAAACAGAATGTACAAACAAAAGTTTTCTAATTCCAGCTCAAGCGATGAGTTCATTTGTACCTTGGAGAGTTTTAGATTGGGTAATTCAAGATTTAGAGTGAAAAAATATTAAACGTGCTTCTAGAAAATTCAAAATTCATCAAATATGAATAACACAACACAAGAGAGCATTCAGGGCAAAAATTGACAGCTTAAAGACATTTACAAGCACATGACAGATGAATCATTAGGAAATATTCTGACGAAAAATAATAGGTATTCGTCATGTTATATTAGTGGAGCTAACTAAGCCAACGGAAATTGATTCAGTCAGTGTATTCGTGGATATATTGTGTTGAATGTATACTATACTTCATATTACCTACAGATTACCCTACCCTTAAAATTATGGCGAAATAGTTAGAAATGAAAAAATCAGGCTGATACTGATAGACATGGAAAAAACTGGACTTGGCACATCAAACGGCGGAATTACTGCGAGTCGACTTTTTGAAAAGGTTGACGTCTCATCGCATATTACACAAGTACATTCACTACTGATATCAAAGTTTCCTTTAATTTTAAAAACCCTTTCGAGCGCTCTATATATCAGTATCCCAAAATTTAAAAATCTTAACAAAAATACATGGAATTTTTATATTGAAAAATATGCCTGGTGTTACATACCTAGCACGGCGCGTAAAAGACTAGCAGATCTAATAAAACAATCGAAATAAGAAATAGCTGGGACTATGATAATAAGGACTTAGGAATGGTCTTACAATATAAACCCAAGTTATACATTTCGTGAGACAATCGTAATAAAAATACTAAAAACTACAATGAAATATAAATCACATTATTAGTAGCGATTTCCACAAAGAGTTAATTTTCATAAGTGTTTGGCATAATTTCATATGTACATTATTCTAGGTATTTTGTCTACAAAAATTATTTAGATACAAGTGATTATTTAAACGACATTAACATATGTATGTATCTACGTATCCTTGATAAAAACTGGAAAAAATTTAGTCAAAACACTAAAATAATTATATTAATAAGTGTTTTATTTATTTAATTTTTATTTTCCAGACACATACAGATCAGAAGGACACGTATCTATTGCAATATACGAGTACATATGTAGAATTCAACGAAAACACCATTAAAGAATAGAATTGGAATTGGTAGTTAAAATACATACGACTATTTATATGAAATTAATAAAAATATTGAAAACTGAAATACGTCATGTCATATAAAACAGCTGTTGATAAATGATCACACATGACATGTAGCACTTATTTTCTGACAACTATGTTTTTTAAACAAATTTACTTATGAATAATGTCTTTTTTCGTAACTCAAATCCATAATCTAGATATTAAATCCGTAAAGTTTGATGTCCAAAAATAATTTTCCAACAAAAGTTAAAACAGAAAGTTCATGTGTATTTCACAAAAAAATTAAAAAACTAGCGACACTAATAAATCATTATCCGGTTTTGGCTCGTATGCTGGCATTTCTTCATAAATGAAAAAAGTTCGACAATAGATACAGCACACATTTATCACAAACCATCTATTTATTAGACCAAAATTAAGGGCTGCTTTTATAGTGTTTTCCGTAATATTTTGGCTCTGGTGATGACCACGCGTGAGGTGAACTAATTTGTATCCCCTTCACAAAAGAGTATATAGAGATTTGAAATTCCTACAATATTCATTTCTGACCCAACAACTCATATATGAATATTCTGGATCCGTATAGTTGGAGAAGTTCAATTTTTTTTGTGCAGCTTCGGTTTCTTTAAATTTTGACTTATTGGAATATCGTGTTATTTTTTGGTATTTAAAAAAAAATAATTTATATGATTTTGTTATATATTCGACATTTTTCATAAATATTGATTTTTTATGACTTTTTGGTGAATTTTGCAACATTTTGGTGAAATTTAAATTTTTGTGGTAAAATTTCAACATTCTGTGAATTTGGTAAAATTTAGGTTTTTATATTTCTGTTTATGTAGCAATTCGGTTTTCTATGGTAGTTTTTCATACAAACATTTAGCCCCGTGAGTTATCTGGGGGCATCCTGTAAGGGGACTTTATAGAAAAGTTTTAATAACTTTGCTATAAATTCAGAATATGCGAATTTTAAGGGCTCGCGTGTAAGCGTTTCACCGCAAGAGTGAAAATAATAAAAATAAAAAATAAAAAAGTTTTTAGCCTGAATCCCAGAAACTTGTGGACCGATACTACTGATTTCAAATTTTTCCGAACGCGCTGATCGATTGGTCTAAGTTTCAAGATTCTAGGTTGTCTAGTGTCGACAGAAAGTTGATTTCAACACTAGACGGACGGAAATTATTATATTGTCAATGGAACTTCCCTACATGTAAGGAACCAGAATATATATACTTTGTTTGATCGGAAATGAATATTGTAGATATAAAAATGGAATGACGAACTTAATTGCCAAACAAACAAAATTCAATAAAAATCCGAAATTTTACCAAAAAATACCAAAAGAACTGAATTCCCAAAATTTGGGAATTTCACAACAAAATTTTAGATTTTACCAAAAAATTTTGAAAGTCATCAAAACGCCGAAAAGTCATAAGTAATTAATATTTTATGAAAAACAAAGATTTTAAACAAAATTTAAGTTCAGCAAATATACAAAAATCAAATTTCTCTACAAACAGAAAATTAACCAACAAATTAAAAAATTCACCAAAAAATTAAAAAGTCATATAAATTTTAAATTTTATCCAAGATCTAATTTAGTCTAAAATAATAATAAAAAATTAACTTTTAACATAATTTAAGAATTAATCAAAATTCGAAAATTAACCGCAAAACCAAACTAAAGTTCAAAATTCTGATTTACAAAAAGAACAATTTTGAAAAAATCGAAACTGCACAAAAAAAAAATTGCTAAAATTCGAAATGTGGGCAAAATTTAAAATTCGCCACAAGTTCGAAAATTCATCATAATATAAAAAACTGGAATTCGAAATTCACCAAGTTTTGAAATTTCACCACAGAAATGTCAAAAAAATATCAAAAATACGAAAAATCGCAAAAACAATACGCGACGAAATTTCAACAATCAACAATCTGAGAAAAATTTTGCAGTTTCGTAAAAAATATGCAAAAATATTAACAATAAATAAAATTGTGAAATAAAATTTCACAATTTTAACAATGTCGATGTTACACAAAGTCCTAAAGGCACCAAAGGCTGAAATTGCACCGAAAAATTTAAATTTTATTAAATAGTCGAAATTTTACTAAAAATCCAATTTCGCTATTAATAACAATCGATATAAAACCGAAAATTTATAAACATTCAAAGAAAACAAAAAATTCAAAGTGCGGTAATTAAGGAAAAACATCTCATCTGTAAACCTACTAAGGTGGCGCAAATTTGGCTGTAGTTTTTTTATGAATGAAAACAGTTGATTCAGTGTTTCGATTAAGTTTCTTAATTTTATTAGGTCGAAAAGACGATATTAGACTAATACACTCCTCCAGAATTCATGACCACACACGCAGGCCTGATTTATGTCATTTTTCCCCATTCTTGATAAATCGTCTTGCGGTAGGTTCTCAAAGTCTTGACGAATATTATTTTTGACTGCTTCAAGACTTATTTACATAGACTCTTACTTTAAAAAACAATGCAACAAGAAATCTGGAACGGTTACATCGGGCGCTCTTTCCGGCCAGTGTAAATCACCAAAACGAAAGATAAGGCAGCTTGCAGCTTTTAGCCTATGGCTGGTGCAGTATGCGTCGCTGATCCATCTTGTGTTAATAACATGTCCTTTAATCCCAATTTATGAAATTTAGTTGAGCTTTACTCTGTAGCACTCGCCGTCCCCAGTAGACGTTTGGCCAGCAGCGTTTTTTTAAAAAATAACGCCATAATTTATATGAATGGAATTGTGGTCAAGATCCAGGATCGCTTAACCCCGTTTGGCAGTCAACAGCTGATGCACTGTCTGTACAGCCACAGCGTCGATATTCTCAGCAGAATGGCCCCTAAGGGGTCGACCAAACCTTCCAGCGTTTTACGCGTTATCTACAGAGGTTATATTTACAGCAGATTTAAAAATATAATTAAACTTCTAGTAGTACTATATGTATACCACATGACCTTCACCCGAGCGGCTAAACGTCATAGTATTACCCCAGTTGATGTCGGACGAACGGCAAATCTGCGCCGAAATTTAAGATGCGCCAGCTCCACCATGAATTATTTCGTAAAAAAAAATCCAAACAATTATTCCGCGTTCTTGAGGAGTTAGTAGTCCATGTTTTATTTGCCTGAACGACATTTGTCTCCATATGTAAAAATTATACCATCTTACGACAGGTTCATAACTTTCGCGAAACCTGAAACAAATACCTACGGTCATCGCTGGACTCATACTGCCAAGGCAAACACCATAAAATAAACCAAACTATAATTTAGGAGCGGTAATAAAACACTCTTTCTGCGAGTGAATCAAATAAACGTTCACTCAAATCACAGAAAAATTCTTCCTAGAGGCCAAAATTATTGCTACACATTTTGTTTGCTGACTTTCTCTACCGAAATATTTATTTTTCATTTTTATTAACTCAGCTTTTTTTGAAACGCATTAATAAATAAAAATAAAACCCTGGAAACAGTGATTTATTAACTCGACATATTTTTATTCTTTATGTGAGAATGTGTTGCCGTTTTGTGTCTTTCTCTAACAAAACCAATACACTTGTATGCCGATCCCTTTTCTATAGACTTGTGTTTTTTATTTGCACCGAGTGTCAGGCAGTACAAACTAGATATTTATGGACTATCCCAGCAATCATTATTTATCCATTATGCATATTTGTGACATATTAATCATATGAGAATGTATGACAACCCGATAAAAAGCTCACTAATGGTTGGCTTTCGAATTGTTGGAATGAGGCATCCGCCACATACCTTTTATATAAAAAATATTGCATCATGTGATATTGTGGTTAAGTTCAAAACAATTGAAGACGTGATCAACTACCGATCTAATAGTGGCAGTGGAAACGCAATTAGCGGAAAAGCAAGGAAAGGCTTCATGTGGCTTATTACTCGACGTCATGCTTGAGCGGTTACGGTTTAATGTTATTGAGCGACAACCGTTTTTAGAAAATTCGAGGAAGACATCGAGGAAGGCTTACAAGAGTACTGAAATTTCCAGACAGATTTTGGCAGTATTGCCGTAAGGTTGAAATAACCTTTGATTTTCTATTGCAGACAGAACGAATTGGCGACATCAAGAGAAACAGTTTTTGCAGAGCAAAGACTTGTTTTACCTTTAAGGCAATTTTTTTACATTTCTTTTCTTTTCCATTTTGCAGTTTTAATTCCATTCATGTTAGAAATCAAATAAAAGTTAAAACCGCGGGGTGAGGTTTTATGTTCTGATGTTTCAAAATTGCAAATCTTACCCATCCTGAGGCCCATTATAATACTTTGGGTTTATATAATTGGCGCAAAAATGATTTTCGAAATCTGCAAAAATTTATCAAACCATTTGACATATTTGTATACCCGATTTACGTTGTCTTATTTGAAACAACTTGATTTAATTACAAACCTTGCCTAAACTTTCAACGTCAAATGCGATGTTTTCATGGTTGGTTGGGATAGAGGTTAGAGTTTGTTGAGGCATATTAGTGCTTTCTGTCTTTACATAACCTATTTTATTTGTAAGACAATAAGAATTCAATATATTTTTGTTCAACATTAGGGGGTTAACTTAAGACCTTAACTATGATTCAATTAGTGGTGAAATAATGTGACTTACAGTGTAGTGATTGGAGTTGCTTAAAATCCTAGACACAACCAACAATAAATAGATCTCACTAATTGATCCTGACAGCAATAAAAACGTGCCAAATAGTTTGCTCAATCTATAAGTGAACTTTTATCTAAATATGTTTAAAAAAAACAACAAAACGAACTATTGAAGTGGTTTGCAAAAATTGTTGTTGGTAGATTAACTTCGGTCGAGAAGAGGAGCCAGTTATTGGCTTCATATATATGAGACCAATAGTAAACAACAAATCAGCACCCAACTACAAGCTCACAAAAAAATTTTAAGAAAGTATTGAAAAATACCTTTGAATTGGTAAACTCACACACACACACTAAACAAACCAACAGAATTAATTGAAAAACTAAACGCCGGAGAGATCACAGAAAAAGCCAAAACTAAGATTTATGACTAAATATCCTTGAAGACATCGAAAAATATTTAACGGACGCATCATAAACCAGACAACAAACTCCAATTCAGAGGCAATATTCGAACCTACAATATTAATCTACCAAACACACAAAAAAAAAATAAAAAATAACGGGCAAGATACACAAAGCATACAGAGCCATAAAAGAGTAATCACTAGCGTCTACCATTCCCTGCGAAAAAATCCTAGCTCGACCTTTACCTGTTCACACCTGACAGATGGCTACGTGGTAAACTAGGTTTACCTGCTACCAGGTCACATGACAAATTAAATCTTGTCAAACAACAAATTGAAACTTGACAGCACCAACGAATTCATACAGACTTCTCAAAACGAAAAATGACACTGAAAACGGCTCATAGCCAAAACCGATTTGTGACCAAACAAAACTTGACTAGGGGTGACGGAAATTCCGCTCTCCATTACAAGACTAAAAACTCGGTTCTTCGAGCGTAGTTTCTCAATGCCTCTTGGGTGAGTTATGTCTGATAACATATGTACATTTATAATATTTGAAAGAGCTTTTCCTTCTATGGGAAAGGTTACAGGCTACGACTTGCTAGAAAAGGTATTACAATTTCGACTTCTTACTTAACTACTAAATATTCCGACTAAGTATTATATTTTATATTTCAATTTTATATTTCAACAAATAAAAACAGGTAGCTCATGAAATGCTCAATCGAATAGAGAAAGTGTACGAATCTAGATTGTTGCGCAAGCTTACTAGGTTTGTATAAATGAATTTTAATCAAAATTTTTGAAAATTTTTTACGAGATTATAAAAGCGCACAGTTTGCATAGCTCTTAAACGTTGTTATGAGTACCCTTATTGTTTCAAGTTTTGTTTCTTTCAAACTGCGTTGGAAGTTTTACAAAAAGTCGAGTTTTAGCGTCACGTTACTATAAATTTTTGAAATTATTTATGTCAGATTTTATGTGTAATAGTTTCAAGCAAGTGGCTGGTCACAATTATTACGCAACAAATTGTTTTTCAGTTTGAAACGCTTCCTCTTATAGTTGCAGATCGTAAAATATTTGAATATCGTCCTAGAAGAATGCATGTTTTATAAAATAGATTTGATGAAAAAATTATTTGGAATGTTAGTTTCTACTTGCTATCGATTTAAAAGTCTTATTTTCAAAATAACGTTGTTTCGAGCAACTCCGATTTCCATAGCAGACTGGAGGCAGCAGAATAATTCCGATTGTAACCAAACTTCATAATCTATTCATAATAATAATTTGGCACCGTCTTTTCATTTTTCTCATAAAATAACACGTTTTCCTTCATAAATGTGTAACCCCCTAATGTATGCTTAAGCATTTATGCATAATCCTGTTCGTAGTACCTAAAATGTGGCTATAAATTTTAACTAGACTAAGTGGAAAATATTGTCACGGGCATACCGGATGCATATATAACAGATAGTCTTACTAGTCTAGCATACACTTCAATGCGAATAATTTGCCCATCCATAAGTATGTAAGTGTATATACATATGTATGAATATACATGTATAAATATGTGACACTTCTTCGTACATTAAATACTACTTACCTTTTATACACGTACATATGTGTGTAGAAGTTTATAAAACAAATAATTTCACTTAACTGCATTAAATAATAAGTAGAATGTGTAAGTAGCATGTGGCATAAAGGTACTATCAGGCTTTTATTAAAGAAAATATGTATGTGTCCTTTAGCCGTGGCATTTACTCATGTAGTATGTGTGTGTATTGATGTAAGAGGGTAGCAAATAATTTTGTCCTCATAAGGCTCTGCTATTTTGTTCCTGAGTTGACGACGTATCGTCAAACAGTTCTAAAGAAAATGTAACCGTTTCTTTATAAATCCTTCCACTAGCAGATGTGTTTACCATCCGTTAGGGATTTAATTTTCAACAAAAAGCTAAACATTTTTTCCAAATTTGATAGTTGTAAGTTAAATTGTAAGAATGTAAAACGTAGATTTACGACAGAGATATTAAATGCTAAAGTAATTTTTTGACATCTTTTATTCTTATCACATTCAAAAGATAAAAAAAAAAATGTAATACATAATATTCATTATGCTGATGCGGGCACCTTTCGTATCGGTAACGTGAAAGGGCCACAAATTCCTGCAAAGTCGAAAGTCTATGTCACACAGCCTTAATCTACTGATGTTTTTAGTCACAAAATATACCTATCGGGTCCGTGCCACTGTGCGAAACCACATAGACCGACATGTATGGGACTTACAAATAAAGCATTTTGTTAATACTTCACACGCACATTGTTAAATTCTATTTCAATATCGACCTGCTCTTGTTGTAAACTATTTTGGTTCCTCAAAGACGTACTTTCAATCAAATGTTGAATCATTGCTTAAAGAACTGAATTTTTTTAATAAGTTTGTCATGTACATTTATTTGAATAATTTTTATTTAAATGGCCAACGTTATATCGCAACACCTACAATTTATATTTGTACTGGCCTCCCAAACAGCATGGCAACGTATGTATTTAAACAACGCATTCAAACGGAAGCATATACTTACGGTTTTGGTATTAAAGTTTCTGAATGGAAGCAGAAAAGGGTAACTAGTAAGTAAAGGAATGAATCAGTTTGTTGGTTAAAATCATGAAACCACAGTTAATTGTTTACGTGTGGTCAACAATGTGGAAATAGCAAAACCAAGCCAAACAAAGCATGAATTGTTGACAGCACTTTGTCCAGAATTTACAACGTGTGGCTGTAACACATGTTACAAATGTCAAAAGTATCCCATCGTACTCAAAGAGTAGCATGTGTGCACGAAAGTAAAGGGACATAAACGTAAGTCAATATTCTCTTCTTTTATTCCTATATTATACATTTGTAGTAGTATTTATAAATTAAGTAACATTGCATTGTCCCTCCAACTTTCACCCACTCTGGAGCAAAAAGGATCTTACGCATACACAGAAGTGAAATGGAAAACATACTAGAATGGAAAGTAATAATTCAATTTATGCCATCTAGTGGTACCTCTTGTCTAATTAAATTGACACAATGATAGCTTGTACTCATTAGCAATGGGGTGTAAATAAGACCTCCTTTCTATTTGATATATAATTTACACTTGTTTATATAATAAAAGAGATAGCATATACAATCATAGTAGTATAAACATCACGACTAAAGTGTAGGTAGGAGAAGATATGAACTTTTGTTGTTAATGAAACATTAATATTGTAGTGAGTTCCGACATACATACGTACGTGCCAAAGGGATGGAGTTTCACAAAAATGTTAATATAAAATGAACGAGTGTTAAAAGCTCTATATTTGGTAGCTTTTAAAGTTAGTACCCGCGTAACACAAAAAGCCCGCATAGGAACATACTGGTTTATGATATTTAGACATACTGGTTTATGATCAAGATATTATTGTTTTATACTACTGTATAATACCCAAAAGAGTTAAAAATATATTAGAAGAAATTTGTAAATATACAAGTACAGTGCAACCGCACTTAAAGCAACTAATAGAAATTTGAGCAGTTCCGAAATTTGCTTAGAGCAGCTGTATGTATTTTACAATATTTCTTCCTCTAGATGCTTATCAATCCCAGTGTTTTTCGAAGTTTACTAATGTTATTCACATATTTTAAACAATTACGAAAGAAAAAAAGTATGTAATGTGAAGAATAACTTTCCAGTTTGTTAGTGTTTTTTCGAAGAACTCTGACATATGGATGTAGATGTGGTGTAACTCTGAGGAATGCAGAAGGATTTAAAAACTAAATTTATTTGAATATACATAACAAAATTGTCATTACTTAGGGTCTTTTTAAGTTACGCTTACAGAGGCAAAAATGTGAACGATTTGTGAACTGCATAACCGAGGGGTGGCGTTTTTAGAGTGTTAAGTTGAGCGAGGTTGCACTGTACTATTTGTTTATTGTCTTATAATAATTATTATTATCATTGCAACGTATTGTACATAAATATTACCCTATGACACTCATTAGAGCTTAAGTATGGAGCATATGTTATATACGACCATGCAAAAATTATGAAAATTTCTCATCATCATGCTGCTACAAGAAAAATTAGTTCAACGTCTTCGTGTTAATACTAAAATTTAACTCGTGCTTGCAATTACTATTAGCATCACATATTTAACAAACGTATGGTGTGTGTGTTTGTGTGTGTGAATATACGAGTATATGTTTGTAAGAACTTTAAATATCTGTGAATTCATAATAGCTCGATTCATCTGACCGCGTAAAAATATATAATTGCCATCAAAATGTTAAACTGTACGCATAAGAAAACGACTCAATAATTTTTGTAAGTGCGTTGTCGTTGTTGAAGTGTAGATACTTGATATGAATTCGCCTTACATTATACATTATACATTAGCAGTATTAGAAAAAAACACAGCAACAATCAGTTGCAGAAACGATTTTTTCACTGCTATTCGCTGCAGCGCAATTGCAAGTAGAATTAAATACTGGCGACATTAATATAAAATTTCGTGAGCGCTGCTAAAGCAAAACATGATTATTAATTGTGTGCAAGCAGAAATTGTAAACATGACGATTGATAAATTATATAATTATACACGTGTTATTGTCATTAACATTTATTTTAAAACACGTACAGAAGGTCCAAGGAGCATGGTGCTTTGGAATAAGTGGAGCGATCTGAACCACAACAACAAGGGCGTTGAGGACAAATAAAGGTATCAACTAACTGAGAAGCACTGGTACGAGACAGAAGCTACTGGTCAAACCAAACCTTAACGCTAATACCTTTAGGGGTCAGCATGGAGATTTAAGCTAGTGGACAAAAGAGGCACAAGGGTTGAAAACGCTCTTCCGATTTGATGACCGTACGTAACACCACAAGACAAACAGAAGTCAATATTTTCACTGATAGCCAAATAACCATCAAGGCAATTGAGTCCGTGAGAGGCAGAATAAGCACGTTATTGGAGGGAAGAAGAGCAATAAACTCTGCATATAAAGCCAGAGAATTACAAAAATCAAATTTGAATGCACAGTCGTTTTAGGATACCTAACCTAACCTTACATATTACATACATATAATAGTTTGACTTTATTTCTTTATGTCCATGTTGCTGCTTTTGTGTTAATCGGAGTGTGAAGTTCAAAGACTATACATATAGTATACAACCCCAAGACATCTAATATTGACTTCGAATCCCCGTTCCCGTTTTCCTGTTAAATAAACCTGCAAACAATATTTTTTCGTTCCGAAACATAATATCGTGGATATCGCAGAATTTCGACTACACAACGCGGCAAAAGATGTCTCACACGCTTGGTGATTGCATAGTTTCGACTTTTTTGTTCCTATAAATTAGTATCCAAGATCGAACGATTCTGCGGTGAACATTTTTATGTTCGCAACATAGTTGTAATTACAATCTTCATCGATAATATTTTTACAGACTAAAGTACAAGAGCAGCGCTCATATGAAACTTTGCTCGATCCTTAAAAATTGTGCTTTGTCTTCCACCAAAATTATTTTTAAAAGTTATTCCCAGTTTTGTATATCAATTCCTTCAGTGGCTCAAAGTAAATATTGCAAACATTAGAGACATTTTCGTCCCATACAAACAGTCATCCAGATCCATTACTACATTGAATCTCTATTAATTAGAGTGTATTTGTTTATTGTTTTAATTTATGTCTTGGGAATTTGTGTGAGTATTGGTGTGCCTGAACATGTTCACAAAATTATAAAAATATTCATTGATTTTATACCAAATACACACATACACTTGCACGCGTGTTTACAGTTATTTACCTTTTGATTCATGTACTCGTGCAGACATTTCGTATTCCTACAAAAGTATAAGTCAGTAGTAGACATGAACATAAACATGAAATCAACTTGGGAAAAATAATTTAGTTTTAACTTTGTGTCACAAACGACTAAAATGAAACATCAAAATTAATGTAGACGCCTAGGTAACTCCATAAATCTTTTATGAATTGAATCTAATGTTACTATCCTGCCTTTACTCACAGTCAAATTTTCGTGTTCCATTAAATAAAGAAAAAATAAGTTCCTAAGTACTAGAAGTTCTTAAATAGTTAGACAACTTTGAGAAGAGAGTGAGCGGATTATAAGAATTTATTTGAGCATCTGAGATAGCCACAAACCAGCTGATAGTCCACAAATATTCATCCTTAAAATTTGTTTAGCAAGATGACTTTGATATGGTTCTAACCTATTTTGTTGTTGACAATCTCCGCGCTCCATAATCCCTATTCTAAAATTACTACGTCCAACAAACTTCTCTGATGCTCAAAATCCGTTAGTGATATTTCGGTTTTATTATCAGCTTTTGCATCTTACAGTGAAAGTTTTTGATTCCCTGTCTTAATCCCAGAAAAGCCTAGTCGTTTTGTGCCCCTTATTACAATACCTAAAACTAAGCTTTTATTTTTTACCCAAAGGTGTAACGAGTATATGCTCATAGGTTTGTTATTCCGTTTGTAATTACTAAAAAATTCATTCATTTCCGACCCTTGAAGTATACACACACTGGATCCTAGAGGTAGGGGAGTTCATTAAGCAATGGTGGCCAGTCCCGTGTTAGAATCAGTTATTTTGAAGGCCCAGAAAAGTTACGGAATTCTTTAATAGGGCTTTAGCAGCATTCTTCTGTTTGAAATCAGTAGCATAGGTTTATGAACTCCCGAGATATGGGCAAAAACAATTTTTATGTTTTTGGTATTCTTTCTCTTACATATTCTAAATTGTTATCGAACGGATTCCGAAACCCCAAGATATCTTGCAGACCTATATGTTGGATTAAAAATACAATTTAATAAAACAAAAAAAAAAAAACAAAAACAGAAATTCCACCGCAAAATTGCGAGAAATCCAAATTACGTTTTATTCTCAAAATTTAACAAAAAAAGTTCACCAAAAATTGGATCCAAAACATTTTCTATTACCGAGCGATCTAAATTTTACAAATACCTGAAGTTTAACGAAAATAAAGCAATATCGAAAAAATTTCGAAATTGAAATTTCACCACAAAAAAAAACTTTATTAAAACGAGAAACTTGAAATTCACAAAAAAACTAAAAATGCGAAAAAGAAATGAAAACTTGCCGACAAAATTAGAGAAAATGTAAAACCATATATCGAAATTAAAAAAGCAAAAAATGCAAGAAAAATATATTAACAGTTTGAGGATTCTTAAAATTAAAAACACAGCACGTTAGTACGCAAAATAAAGAGAGCAAAGTCGCAGCCCGAAATTAGAGATCGTTCATATCTGACAAAATCTGATCTGTAGTTTTCAAAATTTTCAGTATTTCATATGTGGGTTTCAGCAAGCCCGACTATAGCACTCTCATCGGTTGAAGTTCCATTCAAAACTAAACTAAAAACAAATAAAATAATTTGAACGCTTTTTCTAAAATAAAAGCTCTCACAAAACGTTCTTGTTCCGCAAAATGCTAATTGTTATATAATTTTATGCTACCGTTGTCTTTAGCCGTTCTTTTTTTTAATTATGTTCTAAAGCTAAAATTAACAAAAGCATTTTATGAAGCACGTAATTACGCAATTTAACTTTAATGACAATTTGTTGAATTTTTTTGTACATTTTATGAAAACAAGCATGAGTCGTCAACCCAATTTCCAATAAAAAAGGAAACTAAAATGTCAACAAAAACAAAAATTACAGCTAATTAGCAGCGACTAAGAAATTGAAGTCAGTAGAAGCATTTAGCAATAGTACACAGTAAAAAGTTTTGGCTTTCAATCTTAAAAGTTTAAGGTGTTCATGCTACACTATTTAGAAATTAAATTTAAAATTAATTCCAAAGTAGTTTATATGTAAAACCATCTACTAATTATTAAAATAATTAAGGGAATTGTTTCAACACCATAAACACTTGCGCGAATAATACCAAAATTTAAAAGAAACAATTCCTGTTATTTTACATATAATACCGAAGCAGGAATCAGACAATTATTTCACTTTATTTTGTAACTATCAGTTTTATTCGAATACCTAAAAAAACATTAAAATTCCCTCCAACAAGAATCGTATTCCTTAATGGATAAAAACAACACTTCAGCTGTGTTTACATTACGTGTACAAGTCATATGAAATGTTGAAATTGCATGTGTAGGACGCAATAACATGTGTTATTTTTTAATTTAGAACACGTTTTATTTTCATGTGGAAAACTATGTAACAACTGTTTTCAGTGATGTTAAATTTTATTTTTAAATTTCTACACAGCGCTTTTTATAAGAGAAGATTAACTTATTCAAAAATAACAAATACCTTTTTTTCCAATTCCTATTAATAATGTAATGATCCCAGACTTATATCTATAGCTTAGAGGATAATCATTCATTCTACGTGTCAAAATTCAAACAAATTCTACTTATATCAACATTTAAGACAAATGGAATACGAGAATCAGTTATTTCTCAATTTTTCATATTCTAGTCTTTTTCTTTGTGTAGCGACATAGAAAATGCATTCCATTCAGCTAGATGTCTAATAAAATTAAAAACGTTTACTGTTTTCAAGGTTGTCCATATTAAATAATTAATTCTCTTTCTGAATAGAAAGAAAAACGAACTCATGCCTAGAAATTAAAATTACTGAATAATTAATAATATTGTAGTTCGTCAAAAAACAATACAAATTATTAAATTATATTATTATAAATCAATTATCAATTTTATTTCTAATTAAGTTCCATCATTTTTTTTTTACTAAGAACGAAAGTCAATATGCTGCATATCATTCAACTAGTCGAAGAATTAAATTTTTCTGTATTGTACTACAAATTATGAAATTGTCTTACGTGAATATTCATCCAATAACAGCTGTTCAATAGTGTTGTTTTCAGTGTGTGTTGGACATTACTTGCTGACTGTCAAATATGTCAAGCGATGTAATCAATATTTCTAAAATTGGAACCGAGTGAGATAGCTTTAATATAAAAGTGAAAAATTAACTCACTATAATTATCAATTTAATTGTTACCAATATAAGGCGAAGGATAAAACTTTTATTAATTACTCAAACCGAAATAAAAAGGTTTGATAAATTTCGCTCAGTTTTGGGAAACATTTCTTAACCAATATCAAATCATTTTTATAATATAAAAGAATTTTGGTAAAAGAAATGATCTGAAATTTTTGAAAAGTTTGTTTTTTATTTTCGGACAACAAGAGGTTATGGCATTTGTACGAAACATGTGCTTCTGAACATAAAAATTATAAACAGTAAGTAAAACACTGATTTTGATAAATTGCATATGGGTAGCAATATGACATTCCATGTGACTTGGGCACGTAATGTAAACACAGCTTTAATAACGAATTAAGAATACCCATTTGTAAAGGAAATGTCAAAACGCCAAAAACAAAGTTATGTCTCTCACAGGAACTTCCCAGTTGGGCTTACAAACATGACATGAAAAAGAATTACACCTCTCTATTCCTCTTACAATTAAAACCGACAAAGAGGTAATAACTTCAAATGAGAATTGAAGACATATGAGTAGCGATATTAGGGAAATTTTTACAGCAATTAGATCTAAGAGTCGTGGCTTAAGTAGTTATCGCGTTGATTATTAAGCATTTGGCGATGAATAAAAAGTCGACTTCGGATCAAGAAAATATATTGGTAGTTTTAAATAATATAAATTTATATTATGCTGTAACGATGATTGTAAAACTGGAAAAATGTTTGATTAGAATTTTTGTTCCAAACCATGAAGAGTTTAATGAAGAGGATGAAATTCCCATGATCAGGTCATAACACGCTGACAAAGATTTAGTGTTATTATTGGTTTCTTTTTATAAAAGCAAAGCAAAAAATATATCGGATTTAACGAGTCTTTCATTAGGCTAGGCTACCTCTGCATCTGGATATTAATTTGATGTCCTAAAAAGCAACTTTCTCTCTCTCTCTCTAACTGTCTCTCTTTATACGAATCCTGTAACGGAATACATTTATTACTTGTTTAGATTTGATATACATATATAAACACCGGTTCGGTATTAAAATAAAAGTAAAACTTTTTACTGTGTATTTATATAGGGAAATTAGTTAAGAGATCTCAAAATTAAAAAAGGGCCACAAGTTTAGTTTACCATAAATGAAAGTGATTGTTAAAGGTTTTGAAAATTTAGAAGGTTTGGTTAAAAAATTTCTTTATGTTAAAGAAAGAGTTTTGCAATTAAGCCATGTCAATGCTGGCAGTCTAGCACTTACATGTTTTCTTTGGCGGCTTTTATCATATCAATTGTTTAATGTTCGAGCAGCACATCTAAATAAACAAACTTTATTAGTGTTGGTGCACAGGTCTTGTTCATTTTGCGCTAGACGCGGTGGCCCTACAAATTAGACTCTTCTACGTTCAGTGGCGAAATCCAAGACGATTGGTGCTCAAAATCATTACCTTTTCCAGTCGGTCAAAATAGAAACAGATCGACCAGGATAACGCGTGGAAATCCATTCTTTTGCAAATAATAAAATTACATTTCACCAATATAAGCGCGTAAATATTTGTATAAAAACCCAGCAAAACGCTGTAGTGAAGTACTTAAGTAATTACCTGCTATTTCCCTGAAACATAAGTACTTATTTATGGACTAAGTTTTAAAACAACCATTACTAACTAAATATTGTCAATAGCCAACTAAATAGTGTCAATACCCAAAATATTGTATATAAACGTAGTGTTGATATTCACCATAATCTAGCAGAAGGGAACGCATTTCCTTTACCGCTATGCCTTTCTTTAGCATTCCGTGTGTTTTTCTAATCATCTACTGTGTACGAATACCGAAGTACGTCTTCATCTATAACATGTGACTATATTTTAAAGTATTTGGATAATTGATTGTTGATTTGTTTTTCCGATCGGGTTCTCTGATATACATATATGTTTGGATAATCTTTAAGTCTTTTCTTGTAAGCGTACGTGGCTAGTAGTTGTCTTCAATGACAGCGTTCGTTTGTTGGGGAGGAAGAGGAAATATATATAAGTTAGAAAAAATTTGTTTTCAGTTCATTTAAGAGACGCTATTTGTTTATTCCCGGTATCGGACAATGTTTTTGAAAAGGTTGGGAACCCTAATTATAGCAGCTGTTTTTTTTTACATTGTTAAAGTTTTAAGTCTCACTTCCGATTTTCTAAAATATATTTTACAAATGAGTGATGTCAAATTGTAGTGATATCTAACATATTTATATAGTTTGCCATTGCGGTAATTGTGAGAAAACTCTTTGACAAACTGTCAATCAATCTGTACCTAAATCTCCTACCATTGTCAAGTAACTTGAGAGATTCAAAAAAATACAACTTCTGTTCTTGAAAGTAAAATTATTTATTTAGTTAACAGTTCTACAGTCAATTGCTCAGTTTTTATTTTATAAAATTAGTAAATTTTGTATTCCTGACATCTTTAAACGTTAGCTTTATAAACTTACCGTGAGTGCATTGTCCTCCATAATCGTACGATGCAGTCAAAAAAATTCCGACACAATCTTGTCCCACTTACAAATGTTACAAAATGATTTTTTCGATGCCATAAAAAATTAAAAATATTAATTGCATCTCGACTCATGGAAATTATTAATTTATGATTTTTCCAAAATGTTATCGAATTAGACTAGACATGGACTGGAACTATTAAAGCATTAGCCCATAATTATAGTCAAAACTGAAGTCGGTTCTTTTAAAAAGCTACTTTAGATTTAAAAGTTTAAACGTATGTGTGTTTTAAGTTGAACCTACATTAAGTGGGTGCCACCTCAAATGTGGAATATGTTCGATAACAAAATAAAAGATAGTAGCATCTTTGATCAGCTGATGCTAGTCATCAAAAAACAAGAAGCGGCAAAATTTATTTCCTTAAATTTGCCAACCATCACCTTTTAAAATGTTGAAAATGCACTACGAATAATGAAACGAAAAATAAACTATTTGGCGAGGTGATACGCACATTCCGTATAGTCAATGCCTCCATTTACAGTGGGAAATCGAGCCAGCATTGCCAGGAAATGTTATAAACAGTGGGAGTAATAAGGCAATTTTTCTGACAGTGGAATGAGACATTCCATGAAGATCAGTTGAAAAACGATAATTCTATATTATTATAAATTGCACACTGAAATTACCAGTGTCACTTTGATGGACATTTCTTCCAAGAACCCGCAAAGTTGTTTAAACTGGTAGGCATATTGGAACACAATCGACGGCAAGAATTTTTTACTTGGCAAAGAACAGCTGATGTTGATAAATTAGTTAACAACAGCTATACCTAGTCTTATATTTAAAGTCGACTTTAACGTTAAAAGTATGTTTTAACTTGTCTATGAAAGACCTAAAGACGACTCTTAAGTCAACTCCACTTTAGATCTCTTAAAATATACTTCTTTTTTGACTATGATTATGGGCCATTATTTTTAATTTTTTTAAGAATTTTATATATATTTGCAATAGATCGTAAAAAGCACATAAAGTTCTTCAGATTGAAACAACACTACACCATGTGAACTATTTTGCTATTCACCCGAAATTGGATAATTTGGCATTTGTAAGTTGTGTATCTAAATTTCCCACTTGCCGGTATGAGTCGCTTGTATGTAAATTAAATATTGACATGATAAACAAATGGTTTCATTAATGTTTGTTATCAATTAAAACACAATAGCTACAAAATTAAAAGAAAAACAAATAGAATATAATTTATTATTCGTATCAGACACAAGACACATTGAAACTAAAGTAATTAATTGTTAAGTAATTTCAATCTTGAGGCATGAGTTCGTTTTTTTTCTTTCTATTCAGAAAGGGAATTATTTATTTAATATGGACAACCTTTTTGAAAACAGTAAAAGTTTTAATTCTATTAGACATCTAGCTGAATGGAATGCATTTTCTATGCCGCTACGCACGTTATCAACATTCTTCGTGTCCTATCTACAAATTGTGTGTCTAAACAACTTCTATTTATACCAACATTTAAGACAAATGGAATACGAGTACGAGCAATTTCTCAATTTTTGAATTTTTCATATTATAGTCTTTTTGCATGGTTGAGAATGAAGTTTTACAACACTCTAACTTTTCTGTTATTGAAATCTAGGTTACCATATGCAATTTTTGCTTTTAGCCAACCATTGGTTGGCAATGAAAGCATTGTAGATTAAAATTATTTAACAATTAATAATATTTGTAGTTCGGAAAAAACAATAGAAACTAAAGTAAATTTATTTTATTTTTTCCTTTAAATCTGGCGAACAGTAAAAAGTAGCATTAAGTCACTTCGATTGTTGGGTTAGAAAGAACATCTAAAATCACTCACACACACACATGAAACTAAAGCACAAGATCAAATATGCGATATAATAGCATTATTGCAAGTTGTATTTACACTAAACTTATGTGCGTAAGTAAGTATTCAAATTTTTATTTTTAATCTGAAAATAGCAACATTTATAGACGACATCAGTCAAAGTATCGCTTTACTTAGCACGTCAATTTGTTTTGTTCACTCTTCTGTTTTGCAAAGAAAAAATACGAGGATTAGCCGAAAGGCTGCAGATACTCGTAGCAACAAGACCTAGAAAATGTAAAACGGAACTGAAAATAAAAAGGACAATGATGCAGTTTTTCTTATTTATATTTTTTTATTCCTTTTCTTCTTAATTTTTTTAATTTTACACTGACTTGCAGGAGTTAAATTCATGCACATTATTTTATCCATCCATCAATGACTGGCATGCAATAGGACTGCCGGTATGAAATTGTTGACCCAAATAGCTTTTGTTTTAATGATATCACCGTTTTGGAAACTTGCTGCAAGCATTTTGTGTTTTTCATCCCTTTACAGCGGAAAAAGTCAAGTTTTCTTCACTCATACTTTCTCTTGCACATTGGAACATTTTTTATTGTTTTCAGGCGAAATTACACGAACATGGAAAACTAAAATGGGCACACGTTTCAGCATTTTTTCTTCAAGTTTTCCTTTTCCGTTTTTGTTTCATCAAAATTAAAGTAACAAAAATGTTGCAATTTCTTTCCCTTACGATGGCTCTCAAAAATGCCAATATTAAATGTTTGCAAAAGATCTCAATGGCCATTGAGGGCCAACTGTTGAAAAAACAATAGATGAAGAAAATAAAAGAAAATATTAAAAAAACTTCCAAGAATGAAAACTACAATCAAAATGAAACGAATTCTTTAAAATAGTATAAAGTGGCGCTTGAAACACAAGTGTTTGCTTTTTTAAGACTAATAGCGCACCCAACGAAAGTCCTTGAAGTTTGTTGAAATTTCGAAGTAAAAACATTCAAACAGTGTGTTATAGCCCAAGCTACCAGTATTTACATACAAGTATGTTGAAGTTCATGAAAATAGATTTTAGATTTAAGTGAAATAAACTTTAATTAAAGATAACAAAGTGAAGGGTTCCAAAAAAAACACATCACTATTTGTGTTTGAGCAGCAAAAAAAAAACACACACACACAAAATTACCAATAACATTTTTCAAATGTTTTCCTATTACTTCGCGTTGCCAAGTGTACCTACACAATGAACTAAATGGGATAACCAGGACATTTGTTATAAACTAAAACAAATTTGCAGTGGTTTGGAAATTTTCGCTCAAGGCCATTAAGTTCGGCTAATTAATGATCTCATTAATTTAATTTTAGCGCACAGTTTTAGTAAACTAAATGATTATCCATTCATGCACACTAAATGCTATTTGTTGCAATATGCTACTGATGAAACCCAGCGAAAAAAAAACGATTGAAGTTAGAAACTGTAGTTGCTGCTGCAAAAACTTTTCCTCAATTAACTTTCATTTATTGAGAAAAAATGGCGCAATTATTTCAAATTACATCAATTTAGATGCGGATTTTAATACTTCAGATATTTTTCATGTATTTTAGTTATTGCAGGATTTTTTCAGCGTACACACGTACATATGTGCCCACATATATGCAGTAAGTACACTTATTCGCAAGTTTAAAATGCATGTATGTTTGTTTGTATATTGAACATTTAGCATGCAAGTCACAAAATGTTGGTTTTGGGTCTTGAAATTTGTGCAACAGAAACCGTTTCAATCAACTGTGAACGGCCTTTTTTGGCTTAGTTTGAAATACTTGTTGCGACACACGAAATGCACAGTTGAGTAGTAAAAAGCAGAACTAGTTCCTACTGGAGTAGTGGCTTCTGTTATTGGCAAAGTTATGTTTAGGAAAGAACAATAAGTGGACATGTTGCTACAAGCTTTCATTTATAGATTATTTGCCCTCTTTGTACCCATTATTATATGTTAACGGTCTTGTAGCTATCCTCTCCATCCTTTGACCGTCTGTCGAATGTTTTATTAAACCGTTTCCGCCGAAAAAAAATCGTCTTTAGTCTATTAGCCCCCGAAGATAATATTTTTGTCAACGAAGCCTGCTACAGAAAATACACTTGTAGCAAACATTTTGCTAAGAAGGCGCCTTTGATTTTTCTTACTTTTATCTGCGCACTTTCAAATCTCTATGGTAGCGATATAAAATTGTGACATTGTTCTATTGGACTTCACGAGTTATATATTCCAGAAACAGGAATTTTTGACAAGTTCTAAAGTTTTCTGGAACTTGTTTTTATTGTCAGTATGAGTATGTGACGGTTTTATTTGTAAAAATATTTCACTTAAAATTATTTAAACAACTATTCCTACAGGGTGATTTGATATAGATTTTTAGAACGAATTTTCGTTATCCCTTGCAAAATTTCGTTTGAAGACAAACCCTTTTCGGATATGTGCCACCTGCAGTGTTATTTATCATTCTGACAAGGGCTGACGGAAATTCCTTCCAAAAATTTGTAAACCGCCTTTCTATGCAAACGCGAAAACATTTAATGAATTTCGTTAAATCGTAAGACTGGTTTGCGAAGAAGTCTATATGTTAGAGTAAAACGAAAGGCTGAACATGAAAATAATACCAAATCTGTGCAGACCAATGAATTTTTTAAAGTTTTTTGTTTAGTTTGAATTATTAATTTATGTTTCGTTGTTCTGGATGAGATTTATTTCATAAAAAAGACATTAAAGAATTGTGCGCGACTTTTTTTTTAGCAAGAATGAATTTTCTGTGCAACTTCATCGGTAACTCTACTTACAAATAATAATTTAGTCTTATAATAAATTTTGTTAGTTACGGGAATATTTTTGCATTTTCATAAAAACTTTAAATACTCTGAAAATAATTTTACTTGTTTAATTATTATTTAATTACCTGTTTAAGATTTTTAATTTATTATTGGCGATTTCACTTACCTAAAATAGAGAAAAAATTTGTTTATATTCACATAAATACAATCAATAATTTTACTTACAATAGTAAGGACCGTATTCAAAAACACTTGACAAAGCTTCACAATTATTATCGATTAATTCTAAAGTAGGTAGACAACCACAATAAACGTAATATAAAATTAAATTTTTATTTTTTGGAACACAATAGCTTCTACTTTTCTAGAAACTAACAAGACCTCTATATCCTCGGTTCCAATGCTTTTATCTTTGTTAGTCACAATTAAAATTGTTTTAGTGATGCATAAAAATCAAAACGAATAAAAAAGGCACGTTTGTCGAATGCAATGTTTATCCCTCACAAAAGTAATTCCTGCGAATTCTAATGCATTCACTTTACTTTTGTTAATTTCACCGACTGCAACAGTTACTACACATACATACAAACTATGCACTTGCGATATAGTGAACTAATTCGTTATAGAGAGTTTAAGAAAAAATAAAATTAATTTATTTAATGCTAAAACAGTAGACAAAGTATTGCTCGTACTTATATACGTATATGTATAAATGTATGACTGTGTGCAAACATGTACTAATATTTACAAATTAGAATCTCTTGGACTTTTTTCTCTTTCTGTACAGCTAAGTCATGAGAAACTTATGTTTGTAAAACTAAGATCCCTATATTTCTTTCAGTCCACTCAATTGCCTTTTCAAATATTTGAACGACTTGAGTTGCTGGAATAATTTATTTTTTTGTAACTCCTCTAAATCATCATGCTGATCTAACTGAGTAGTTATTAAAATAACAGAGTTTTGGGCTATTTTTAAAACCAAGTGCGTAATCATACAAATTCTTGAAGACATACGAGCGGGGAGAAGGGTACCCTCGTACAGAGCAACTATGAATTTCCCTGTATCTGAAGGACTGTATGCATGTAAATAAATAAATAATAAAGCCTAACTAAAAGTAGTTAATACTTTCCCTTTATCTCGAGAACTACAATAAAGACAGGCATCAAATTCCCTGTGGAATATCCAGGAGATATCCGAAAGACTTAAAAGTGGGTTGAGGGGTTCTGGCATTCAGAGTAAATATTTTTTCCCCCCTTTATCAGAAAAACTGAAAATGTGTCAGTTTTTTATTTTGGGTGCGGGTTGTTTTTATAACCAGGCGTGTAGCAAACAAAATATTGGACGAATATGAGCTGGCTGATGCCTACTAAGATACGAAGTAACCAAACTTTTTTGTTGTGATCGGTCGTGAGAATTGTCTGCTATACCATCTTTCGAACACTGGTTTAGACCTCAGCAATTTTAAGATACTTAATTTTGAATAGATTTCTGTGCATGTCATTGAATAAAAATTTATTTAAGTTTATAGAACTATTAATAATGTTTTCTTAACTTAACTTCGTTAAATATATTTGTTTTGGAAGCCCTAAACTGAACAAACTGGAAACTGTTTTTACTCGTATTTATGACAAGAGTAAAACTAAAAAATCCTTATTTTTATGTTACTTCTAACGAGATTTATTTGGATTGGGTTTTTTAAGAAAATTTAACTTCAACAGTATTTAACGACACCTTTACTTACAACTAATATTTTAATACTGAACAGTAAACAAATTGAGCCTTTTCAATCTGTACGAATAGAGGTAATGTACTGAGGGAAATAAGAAAGAGTATTAAAATCAAATTGCTCTAAGTCATACAATGTTTGTGTCGTCAGCTTGTAGAGAGTTGGATTTCAATTCTTGAAATTCCTACAAATTTTCTCTGAGATATTGTCACAAGTTTATGACAGTTGTTAAGATACATTGTAGCAATTCTGGTTCTTTAAAAAGGTGGGAATAAGTAAAGGGTGTCTCAATGAGAGTGCGCTATGAAAATCGTTGCTGCAGTCCTTTCGGTGTAGCAGGTGACGCCATACTGTAAAACCACATGTAGTCCAGTCAAGGCCACAAGACAGTGACTGCCGAATTAATGTTTTCAGGTTTTCCGCGACACCCTTGTTTGGCGTAGTAGGCTTTTACGATACCGCCCCATTTTTAATAATCAGAACAATCATAGTTAAATATAAGAGTTAGTATTTGCACAAAAAAAACACCGCAAAATGTAAATAGCGCAATCTTATTGAGTCACTCTTTATAAACTGAGTACTCAATTTGAAGCTTATATAACAATGTACAAAATAACAAAGTTAAAGTAACAGCTGTTATTTCACTACCCTCCCTTACAACGCTGTGATGATAAAAAAGTTTAAAATTTCACTGGCCGATGCCCATAAAAATTAGTCCTCCTACACACCCTCAACAGTATATTACGAGGGGATGGCTTTTACGTTTAAAATCATGAAATTAAAAAGTATGTAAGAAAATTCCATTCAGTCCTTATAAAATCAGATACTTTGTAATTTGGCACACTAGTGAGGCGGTGGCGTGTGGAAAGTGCGAGCGGCAGGTAATGAAAAATGAAGTTAAAGGAAAACTTTTAACTATCGAATAAAAAACTTTTCCTCTTTTTAATGAAAATAAAATTTTTAAACTTTGTTCTAAATTATCCACATTTTCTTGCACAATGGGAAAGTGAGTGCATACATATTTGCCTCTCTGCATTAGTTTGGCTTTGTGTGTTTAAAAACTAAACCATTTATCACTATTTCTATTCAAAATCAACCGAACGAAATTGCTACCAAAGCCGGAGAATAAAGAATACATGTATGTATCTATGTATGTATGTGTGAGAAGCGGAAGAATAAGCAAAATAACAAGGAAAGAAAAACAAATCGAAAAAGAATCGTAATACGGATTTAAAGAAGGAATAAACCTATAAAATGGTTCGTAGCAAGTAGCACTTACATTTTATCCACTAGTTCGTATTTAGAAACTACAATATTGCATTTCCGTTTCCTATGCTTACGAGTAGTTTGAAGTTTTATTATGTTGGTTTTTTAAGTCTTATAGCAAACTATTGGTAAATTGCCTACGGCACAGGTGGTCGGTTGGTCTGGTGCGAAAGTTTTTCGTAATGATTCTTATGGACGTTTATTTTAATGAATTTATATTCCAACTTTATTCGAATTATTTCAAAATCTGTAAGAATAAAACCTTTGAGGTGTTTGCGGTTAAATTATCTTTTACCAAAACTTTGTAATGAAAATAAACCAAATAACTTATGGAAAGAAATTAAAAGGAAAAAATAAATCAAATAAAAAAAGGTTCACAAAATTTTTGTGGCAACTTAGCTTTAATAAAAGTCATTTCCATTGATTTAAAAGTCACTTAAAATTGATTAGATTAAGGTGGCATTAAAATGAATGAAAATTAATTTGAATTGGAAACTAATTTGATCAATTTCAAATTAAGTTTAGAGCAGTGTTGCCAAATTTTTAGTTAACTTGTTTTATCAGTTAACTTGTTTTATCATAACCCATAAATGTTTAAATGTTTATAACAATTTAAACAAATCTTATATTCTATAGGAATGTTGAACAAATTTTATCTTATACCCCGAGTTCTTGTTCCTATTTGGGCTTATGGCACCGATCAGTGCTCATTTGCTTTGCTGTCGATGTCATTTTTCGATAATCCTTATTTAATTTGAGCAATTTTAATGTTTTATGAGTTTTCACTATAAAGCCTTACTTCTTTTAGTGTCATTACCATATGACATTTCGAAAGAAATGGTATTGATAAGAAATGGTATTAATAAAAGCTATTTATCTAATTTGAAATTAGGGGAATCCCCGTACTGCTTTATTTCAAATGTTAGATTAAGGAATTGTAGCTACATTTAAAACCAAACACATAAGGAGATCATTACAATGGATTTTAAACAAAATCGAGGATGAATCTATTGACGTCAAGGAGGCGTGGAAACTCTTCACGATTTTGGATTGCATTAATCTAATAAACTCATCTATCAGAGAAATAAATCCGACGACATTAAATTGTTGTTGGAAGTACATATGGTCGGAATCAATTAAAAGTGAAAATTTGGTCGATGCAGCAGAAAACAGAATGGGTGCAGCAGTGGGAGTTGCCAAGTCTCTAGGAGGGGAAGGTTTTGACGATATGACTGCACAAGATATCCAAGAATTACTGGTGGAGGGAGAAATTGATGGAGCTGGTTTGGTAGAAATGATATCAGGGATTCATAATAACTCAGGTGAAGACGAAGAAGTTGAAAAGTTTGCTCTACAAAGCATAAAAAGAGGCCTATGCTTAGCCGAACAGTTAGAGTCGAATTTCTTAAATGAAGATGCTTCAAATGAAAGGAGCACAAAATTTATAAGACAACTTCGTAAGTGCTTAGCACCATATAAGGAAATTTATAAAGATATTTTAACTAAAAGCAAGCAATCTAAAATTTTTGCAAAAGGATCTGAAGATAAGATAAGATCTGAAGATAATACAGAAAAATGCTTAGAGGATGAGAATATCTTGCCAAAAAGAAAAAATATTCGAAGCAATCAAATTAAATTAATTCGAATAACATTTAGAACACTTTCAAAAATTAACCTACTAAATACGTGGAGTTATTTATGTCTTAAAAATATATACCATGAAAAAACTGAATTAAGAACAAAGATATTAAAACTCCACTATCAAAATACGTTAAAAATTTATCGTTTGTAAATTTTATTCAGTAAAAATGAAATTATTTATTTTTGTTATTTTGATAAAAGTTGTAGTTGCGAGTTAGCAGATCGCAATTAGTACTTTAACGTACTTTGACATATTTACTGCTTATGTACATACATAGTATTACATACATATACGAATATATATAATTTTAGGGCCACATGCACAAAAACTCAACACCGCTTTCTGACCTCATTGTTAAGCAACACTCTATGCAACAATTAAAATTGCGAAGTTTGTATATAAAAGTAGATACAAGCTGGAGGTGTGTTTACCTGCTACAATAAATCTATTTTAAAACGACATTTCATTGTTAAAAAATTAATTGTTTTTGGAAGAAGAATTTTTCCTGAAACTATACTCCTTGCCAAGTGTTAATACTCCATTAATATACAGCGGTGCAGATTTACATTTTAGAGCCTTTCTTGTTATTCATAATTTCAATTTATTTATGATTTGAAATAAAACTGATAAAAAAAATCTAAGTATAGAAATTGTTCTAGTGCTCTTGATGGAATCAACACGAATAAAGAAAGGCACAAGGTTATTCGAATATAAACTCCGTCGCTTAAACTCTAATTCAACAGAAATACGATCGAAAAATACGAAAGAATCTTAGACTCCTGAATTTAATTTTTCATTATTAGGTGGATTATCTTGCCATTATAATTGGGAATATATAAGTAGTACATTACAAGTTATTGTAATTAAAAATTGTCAATTATACCTTAAAGGTAATTTTAAAAGAGCAACAAATAGTTGCTTGGAATTGCACAATCTACTATAAATATTTTTACCTGTTACATATTTTTTATAATTAGTTAATGACGATATTATCCTTCGCATTTTTTAAATAAAATTACAATTACTGTAATATTTCCTAATTACAATTACTTGTAATTTACAACCACTTCTAATTGCAATTGATTTTTACTGCGCTTTTAATGTAAACAAAAAGTTGCATATACATGCAATTGTGTAATGGTGTGTGTAATCAGCGACGAAATGTACTTGACCTAGTATTTAATGGATAATTTTTATAATTTAATAATACAAAAGGATAATTTATTTAATTTATTGATAATTACTTAGTCAGTAAAGGCATTATATTTTCTATCATAAGCAATTGAAAATAATTGTACTGAATAATTCAAATTAAAAGTAAATAGGTTTATCCGAATTTCCCTTAATAAGAAAAATGCTGGTTTCCGATGAGGTCAATGAAGCTGACAACGTATTATTACGGTGTCGATACATTGTTTAGTTGCTTCTATAATACCTTGTGTTCGCTTTGCAACTGAATTCTGGATTCGTAATTTGTCATTTTTGTCACATCGATAACAAGACTGATGTATTTGGGAACAAGATACATTGTTAAAATTTTAACGAATGCAACGAACCGATTACTACATGCGTTTAGGTATTCCGCCTGAGTTAAGTACCATACGAACATTTATTGTTTACAATCGAATTTCAGAGCACCGTTTCAAAAATTCCTTTTAAGTTTGTGTCAAATTTTAAGCTACTTTAGTGTTACTGTTTCAACAATTCTTTCGTACAAAATATCCCATCGATATAGTAAAGAGCAGCTCAAATTATATATTATTTTCATACAACTAAGTAAATATGCACGTCTTTGAAATTGTTATGTTATCATTAAAATTGTTTTTATATAATCGTACTGCTTGTTCTTTACTCAATATTTGTAATGGCATAAAAAAGAAAAATTTAAAAAGATAATATTATATTTTATCCATAGACGTGACTAGGAGTTTTGTGGGGGAGGTGAAAAAAATATTTTATCTCATAAAAAAAACTACATGAAATTTTACTAGCGGACATTGGGTACATCACCAGCTTTCAGAAAGTATTCTGGAGGACCCAAGTTGGATAGTGTTATATTAAATTGAAAATAAATCAAGTAAATGTTTCATTTTTGGATTCGAAGCTTAAAGTAAATCTAATTCACCACATACACTATACCAAACAATAAATAATAAAATTACAAATATGTGGAGACTGCCAATAATCCATATATCTACTGTTCGGTGTTTTGGGTGCCTCCGTAAATGATCTACTAGTCCGGTCGTATCATCCTAGCACATCGTCAGAAGAGGTAAACCGATTAGACCCTTTTCGCAAGTTCTTTATAATCTGTAGACATGTGAGCAGTGGGGAAAAACAAAATTCCCATTGTATCGAAGCTAAATTAAGCACACATTTCTAAATATGGTGAAAACTCTGAAAAAAAGAAAGATTTTAACTGATAAAAATTTCGAAAATTCATTATTTCACTAAAGATCATATTCGAAAAAAAGAGTTCTAGTTGACGACCTTTCTACAGCTACTTGCACTCTTCACCTATTGCCACTTCACTGACTTCAATACACTAACCCTTCTACACAATATAAATTACTTTAAATTATTGTAGGAAAGCAAAGGAGAAATATTTTATTTGATAGCGACAAAATGGAAAAAAATCTGTTACAGATTAAAAGATACTTTTTCAATAACGCGACGTAGAAGATTGATGTTCTTCCTGACTCCACCAGTTGTTAGTTGAAATACGTTAACAAACAATTATAATATAAAATAGGGTACAATATTGCCCATGTTATCAATGCATGCACGAGTTTGTTTTCGAACATCGAACCGAAGTACATGAAATAGATTTAAGTGTAGTTGTGGCAAATACATGTGTATATACGAGTTTAGAAATTTATATGAATTCTACAGGATGAGTATCATCTTATTGCAGTTGATACAAAAACAAGAAAGTATTATGAAATTAAAATAAGTAATAAATATAGAGAAAACTTTATAAATAATAAAACGAATACTCTTTTCAACGGCAAAACTTAATACATATAAAAAATAAACTTAATAATTTTTAAGACCAGAATGAATTTTAAATTTAAAGTGAACCCATTGTGCTGTGGAGAAGCTTTAACGTATAAAAATTAGGATTATTGGGAGCCTCAATATTTAGTTCAGTTCTAAAACACAGTGTGCAATTTGTCAAATGAGTCAAAATTAATTCCACCACTTCTCCTTTTGAATAATTTTATAAAATATCATTGGTACACAGTAAAAAGTTTTGGTTTAATTTTAATGCTAAGCCGGTGTGGGGTGTATATATAACAATTCCAAAAAGAATTAAAACTATTCCATTATAGTATACCTATAAATTTATCATGGTGTTAAAACAATTCCCTCAAGTATTTAAGTTTTCAATATATGGTTTTAAATTTAAACCATTTCGGAATTAATTTCAAATTTAATTCCGAAGAAGTTTAAAAACAAGTATGCTAAGTATTAAAATTAAAGCAAAACTTTTTACTGTGTAGATTCTTACCTTAGTTTATTTTTTTTTCATTTGATTTAATCTGAGTAACAAAATCTTCTTGATTGTGTTTCGACTTGATGAGTTTAATCTACTTCCGACTCTCGGCAATCGCATCCATACTAAAGCACTTATGCGCATTTCCAAATCTGTTAATACCCAAATTATGTTGTTAGCAGAGTTGCTAGATACGAGTATAATTTTTTGATTTGTTGTTGTGTTTTCCATCTTATACCCTTAAATTGTAAACGAGTTATAAATGCTCTTCCTTAAATGAATGCTTATTCTGTATATGCTGCAATACTGATTAGTAATATATAAATCCTGGTATAGTTATGAATTAAAAATTTATATTATTTTAGTTGTAAGATACTAGTTCAACAAAAAAGTCACTGAACCCAAAAATTCGTCAGTTGGTCAATTGTGAATGCAGCGCTAATCTACTTCTGCAGATGTATTTCCCATGAAATAAATATTCACAGATTTATGTTCCGCCTTTAGGGATGGAAATAACGAACCAGCTTGATTATACTTGACCTTGAATCTGTAATGTTTGATAAGTTAAAAGAAATTTGTAAAAATGTGTTTCACTTACTTTAGACCCCGGACGAATAATTTTTCAAATAACTTAGATAAAACTGTGAGTAGGCTAATTGGTTTGTATGAATAAACTGGCCTGGTTTAGGGATCATTACAATTTCTAAGATCTGCCAAGAGTATGGGAAGAAGGCAACTTGCAACATGGCATTAAATATGAATGGTATATTTGTCACTGCAGAATAAGGTCTGTTCTTTTTAATACGTATAACCGAAATTTCATAGGATCACTCACAATGTCAGTGATAATGGTATGAACATTTTTCCAATTGAGTTTTTAGCTCATCCGCGGTTTTGAAGTCAATAAGGTCTGACAGCTTATTTATTCTGTTTGCCAATAAGTGGGTTTACCTCTAGACAAGACATCTAGCTTATTTGCCTGAACTGTTTTATATATTTATCTCCCTCTGCGGCTGAGAAGTATAGTTCCCTATATTGTGTGCTTGGCATTGTAATCACCACCTGTCCTAGTGGCATATTTATGGTGTTCGATTTTGATCCTTCAATACCACGGTTCTAGCGGAAACGCACGTCAAATATTTGGGTATCCACCTAGATCGGCGCCTAACTTGGTCCCGTCACATTGAGGCAAAAATAACGTCCATAAAGCCGCGAACAAATCAACTGCATTGGCTAATAAGTCCTAACTCAACTTTGGCTTTGGAATATAAAGTCCTTTTATACAAATCCGTTATAAAGCCAATATGGTCATATAGTATTCAGCTGTGGGGTACTGCCTGTGCATCAAACATCCAGAAGTTACAGAGAAGACAGTCTAGGATTTTACGTCATATCGTATGCGCCCCCTGGTACATAAGAAATGAAAACATACATAGGGATCTTAAAGTTCCCACTATCCACGAAGAAGTTAAAACGTACACGTCCAAATACGGGAACAAACTAGTCGCACATCCTAACACTCTAGCACGCAATTTATTGCAATTTGATGGCCACCAGAGACTAAAAAGAACTGGCACATTGAGCCTGGCAAGGCGGCTCTTTCTACACAATAGAAGATAGATTTTTAAGATTTGAATACAAAAAATTAGTTATTACGTTGGTACTAACTAGTAAATAATAATTTAGAAATAAGATTTGAATACTTATTGTGAATTTCTTTTAATAGAGAGATTCAATAAAATAAAATACAGTATAAAAAAAAAAAAATTGTTTCTAAATTCCCCATTTGTAAGAAAATTTAAATTTTAATATACATTTTGTTAAAATTTTGCCGTGTTTTGAAAATGAATTTTATTCAGTTTCTCGATTGCGGTGAATTTAAAATTTTAGCAAAGTTTGGAATCTTCCACTTCTTTTCTAAAATTTCGGTTTTTTAAGCAATTTTTTTTGCATTTTGAGTTTTTTAATATTCGGGTTGACCATCCCATCGCAATATTTTTCATATTTGATGGATATGAAATATTTACTTACTTAAGCTTGAAATTAGAAATGTAGTTCTATAGAAAGTATGGAATCTTGAGATTTTACAAACAAAAAGCTGACTTTTATTTGGATCTTTTTAGTTATTTTATGTAAGAAAGCCTTGTTGTCAATATTCAATTATTTAACCAAACTAGTGTGTATTTTGTTATTGTGATTTTATCATTCAGATAAAGTTTGAGCAAAATATCGGTTTGGTTGGGCAGTTCTAATGATTAAATTTCAGATAAAATAACAATAGTTGACCTAGGTCTGATTTAAAAATTGCACACGATACTAACTTTAGTTTGGAGCTGAACCGAGCTAAGCGCATTATAGAAATTTTTATTTCTCTGGACGGAGATTATACGACACGCACTTTTACCAATTCGAGAATTATCAGAAGAAACTATAAAAAACTTTGGTAGCAGCTACAGCCGGCAATATTGGAATGAAGCAAATCGAGCAAAATAAACAATATGAAAATAAGGAAAAAGAAGAACTTTGTACGCTAGTAATTTGTAATCAATTTTATTCGAAAGATCTAGTCAAAATTTTGCACTACTTAATTATTGGCCTTATCAGTCCTTAATAGAAGTTATTGAGTAAAATGAATTTCTGAGTTTAAATTTTACTGATAATTATTTTACCAAAAAAGGTTTGTTGCTAATTTGAAATTGTTGATTTCCAATTTGGGGTTGCATAATTAAAAAAGATTTTAAAACTTTTTCAATTATTAAAAAAATCTTCAAAAGTGTAAGTCACCTAATGATGATGTTAGTTTTGAAGCACGAATGGGAATATGGGAGTATAATAGTTTTAAAATGTATGATTGTAACATCAGGGTATATATGACTAGCGCCAATTAGATTCTTGAAACTTAAAATATCACCCCTCCTATAGCCGCGTGATATGGCTTGTATGATTGTGTATAAAAGGACTATTTCCATATTTTCTTCTATGTAAAATCTTTCCCATGGCATTGCAGTTAAAGGTGTACTTAATGCAAACATACATTTTTATTAAGAGTTATTTATTCTTTACATATGTAACCCTAACCAAACATACATACTAAAATGTTTGTATAAAATTTGATTCATTATGAGCACTTTATTAGAAAAAAATTATATTCGTAAAATATTTGCATTAAAAATTATTTAATTAATTTTATGTTTCGCACATGTCTTTGACTTTTCGTTCAGGTTTGTTCTAAAATCAACTTAAACATCCACTAAATACACTTACATTCAGTGGTACACGAGTACACTCCTCTGTGTATGAAATCGTGTGCGATTATATGTGTTTGTTAGTGAATAATGTACGAAATATGCGTGCATAGAATACGTGTGGCTATGTATGTGTGTGTGAATTTTTTCTTTTAATAATTAATAATAAAAGCCATACACATTAATTGAATAAGAACTCTAATTAAAACACACAATACTACAAGAAACTTGAATGTCTAGCGGCAAAATTATTTGCGATTTTCCGACAGTTATTTTAATCAAATTCATTTTTCATTTAATTCAAGTGCCTGTTTGGTAAAGTTTGTATCAGTTGAATGTGCACGTCTCAATGTGGCATGAGATTGTATGGTTGTGAGTGTATGCGTGTAAGTGCATGTGTTTATGTATGGATGTCTATAATAGTCTGTATAATTTTTTCTTCTGTTCGAAAATCAAAATTTGTGTCGGTTCTTTACTTTTTATTGGGCTTTTGAGTATTTTTTAATGAATAATTAAATTAAAACTAACATTAAATGAATGAATACCTTCATATGAGTACAAAGCGTTAAACCAAACACACACACACACATACGTTCACTTATACATTTATCTGTGTTCTCGTCATGTAGAATGCTGAGTTTTTAAATTATGGCACTAGTAAAAATGCACATACGAGACTGTGTGAGTGAAATCAAACCTAATACTGACATGAAAATATTCACAGGTGTAATAAACTAAATATTAAGTGAACATACACATGCACACGTACATACACATATTCGTTCATTGATAAACTTATGCATAAAACTATTCGTAATGTTGGGAATTCATATTATTTTTATTTTCTTTTCTTTCATTTATACGAAAAGTATAAAAACAAATTTTCATTAGTGGCCTTAAGCAGTCATTTGATTAAAAGGATATGTACACAAAGGGAAAAAGGTAACTGGGAAATCAGCTACTCTTCTGAGAGTATAATAAATTGCATTATAATTCTAATCTAATTACTCAATTTATATAAAGAAAATAGATTAACTTTATAAAAATTCGGATATAACAACAAAAGTAGTGATTTGGCCATTCTAATCGACAGAAGTTTAAGATCACCAATAAGAAATATTATAAATATATTAAATTTAAAGAAATAAAAATGGAAAATGTTATTAATAAGGAATACAAAATATTTTCCAAAAGTCGGCAATCTAGTCTGTGTCCTCCTCTAATAACATTTTCGCCACTTTCACAACTCTCAAATTACTTCTAAAAAATCATGCTTTGATTCTGCTGAACTTTTCCGTTTTGATTATCAACAAAATTGTTCTCTCATTTTACTCATGCATTCTGCATGGGGTTGATCACCAGACTTCATTTTCGTTTACAAATGTATGTATGGATGCAGTATACACAACTCACATACACACATGCGTATATATATAAAATAAACTTAATAAATATACTTTAATACAACACTCGCATTATTAACTGTCAATTATTATGACGTCAACAACAGCTATGAATATAAACTGTATTTTTGTTAAAGGGATTTATTAAACCATCATCACTATGCTCACTTTACCCCAATTCACTGCACGTACATACAATTATCCTTTGTCTAGACATGCTCAGGCATATGTGACGTAATTGTCTTAAAGCGAGAAAATAAAAATAAAAAAGTGAAAGTGAAGTAAAAGTGAAAGCTCCCATAACCTGACACTACCCGTCAATTTAGATTTTGTCTGTTAGATGGAGATGTGCGTTAACAGGATTGAATCAACAAAATATTAAAAACAAAAGGACAAAAAGGTCAGGCTTTAATAAAGTCTTCTTATTTTAACAGATTATTGTGTGTAGTATCTTTCCATATATTTTATTTAATGAGTGTGATCGTCAACAAGTACATCTTCGCCATTACTTTACGTCAGAAAATTTTCGTCGATATTCATATTTTCTTACAAAGTGAAATATCATCATCCGAATTTGTTTCGCAAGAAGATACTCCTTTTAAGAAATCCACATCTCTTTGATCAAATAAATGTCATTTAAATAAAACGTTGAAAATTTGTCGGCGCGAGGGCGATATTCGCCATAGCCATAACCATACTTAACAGTCCAAATATCTAGCAAAAGTATTAAGTTAAATAAAAACCAATAAATAAAAAGTACCTACAAACGATAATTTTAAATTAAAACTTAACAAAACAGAAAACTCGCAAAGATGAAAAATTATAAACACAAACAAGAACAAAATACTACAAGCAAAAATAATTGCCGTATCAACTGTTTATGGTTATGGCAGAAAATTCGAAACTCAATTGATGTCTATGATAACCGAATATAGTGTTACCCATAAGTCTGCTTCGAACAGTTGTTTTATAAGGTTATGTCAGATCTAATTGAATTTTATAAGAGCTGTCCCCAAGTGGAGATTTCACTGTATTTGTACATATAAATTTAACGCCGAATAAAAAGGACTGCAAATTATTTGGTAATAAAGGGGAAGGTATGTTCATTAATAACGTCAATATCACCACCACATATCATCCGTATTTCACACACTATTAATAAAAAAAAGAGTTTCTCTATTTAGTTATTTTGCAGCCAAATATATATGTAGTGCATAACTTGAATTAACATTTATTGCGAAATTGAATATTTTTCGCTACGTTGTGATTGCAACACCTAAAAGTTGATGGAGTCTTCTAGACACGTGAGAAGATTTTGGAAGTGATTTTCATAGTGTCGACCTGGGTTGATTTGATATTGTTTAGGCACTTATGGGAACGTACGAAATGTTTTTTGTATTAAAACTAGCTTCGGTAAGTATATCTATTTATTTTATTTAATCCTCTTCAAAATCGATGTGCACAATATTTATGATATTTTTGTTACATTAGTAAGACATCTTGTTCTCTTATGGCATTATCCAATTAGAATTCCTTCCCAGAACTCTGCCAACTATGTTAATCTACTTTAATCTGAAAATTTAATTTCTTCCATATAAATGACATTATAGAATATTTTTCTTTCCTTTGGTTTTGGTTTTTGCGAATTTTATTTTATTTCTATTTTTAACAATTTCCAAAATTTTTCTAAGCATTTTATTTTTTTTTCTATGGTGAAATCATGTTCCTTAAAATCCCAAAGGCCATGTACAAAATTATGCTCATTAGTTTGTTTATTATTATAATGTTTTTTTTTTATTAAAATAAAATAGTTTGTCAAACGCGGTTAACGCTTACCGATCTAATAGTGCACGTTTATTGCCTTTTTCCTAAGTGCTCTAACTTTTTGATTAAATGCTCTAACTCGTACCTACATAAGTGGATTAGAAATAAAACATATTTGGTCTTTAGAACAGAAATAGTCATTTTTGCTATCAAGCTACTTTGTTGCCTGGACGGCTGGTGGTTTATCGTTTAGTAACCGTCTTTTTATATTCCTGAATGGTTCAAGTTTTGGGTGCTTTTTGCACCCAAATTTTTGAGTTTGAGTAGCAAGTAAATTAGTCCGATAAAGTTCTTTATGATTTCTGGAATTATTTCTTTCTTGCTTCTATATATGTGCGTGTTTTATTTTGACGTAATTTAGTAGATTGTCCGCTTTGTTCACAGCTTTGGTGATTTTATAATCTATTAACAATTCAATTTATTAATTCGTTCATGTTACACAATATTTACGACTCAAACGCTTTCAAATACCCTTTGTTTGCTAAGTGTTCGGTGTAGTTTTACCAATATCACAAAGTCCGACTTTTATTTCTTGATCGATTTATGGTGGTATAAAACTGGAGTCCTTTTTATAAAGAAATTTCTCTTACAGGGTTTAAATTTAAAATTCAAATGGACTTTTAGATTTTTCAACATTTTGACTTTAAATAGGCCTACTCAAGCGATCTTAGCTATAGCCGGCACAACAATTACATATGTCTATTCCATTATGGTCATATACCACAGATTAAAAATAAATCATTGTGTACAACTGCATAAGACTTTTATTTTTACAGTTTGGTCAATAACAAAAGGGTGATCGTACAACTTATAATTTTGCGAACGTTTTGTGAAACAATGATATCAATTAGTGAATAATGTTTATTCAGCAAGATCTGAGTTATTTTTATTTTTCTACTCTTTAGTTCTCAGCTGCTGCTGTAAAGAAGTACATTAGTCTGCTTGAGCAAAGTTAAGTTTACAATTAATAAAGACAATTTACAGTAATAAGATTTACGTGACCTAAAAATTAGAGTCTAGTCGAATGCAAATTACTCTGCGTAAATAATTTTGATATCAATTCGAACTTTAGTGAAAATGGATTACGTGCAAAATGTTATTCCTGATAGCTTAAGTTACATTGCCAAGTGTAGGGAGGACAGCGCAATTACCAGCACTGATATAAACTAATCAATACATAAACATGCAGGCTTAAAAAATATTGTTTTTTATTTAAGAAAATAAATAGAAAATAATTTAATCAAGCTGCATCATATGCGAACCGCCAACGCGTTTCTAATTCAACATCGTTAAAGAAAGGACGGAAAGAAGAAAGTAGCCGTCTTTAACCTTCATAGTTTTTGGGTCTTAGTATTTTATGATGATGACGATATAACGATCCTTTCTCTGCGCAACTATGCACCATCAACCAATTCCAAAAGTTTTCATATTGATTTATAAAAATTCATCTGGTTTGTTATATTGATTGAATCCAATTTTATAAATTTTTCTCAAATTTATTCAAAATTAGAAGCAAATTTAGCGCAACAAAATAAGAGGAATATAACGTAAGTGTACTTAAAATTATTACATCAAGTACGATAAACGCTTTAATGACTTTTCCGCAGAGTGTCATTGTGTGGCAATGACTGAAGGCTATAAACTTAAACTGCTGCTGTTGTTGTCGTCATATGTGGTGCTTAAACATGTTTATATTGTTTACATTTTCAGTTAAAAACAATAAAGCGATGGCAACAACAGGAATCCAAAAGGATGTAAAGGGGAACAAAAGAAAAAATCCAAATACACTCCACCAACATTTAAGTATTAAAAGAAGCAACAGAAAAAAGGTACAGATGAAAATTTCACCAAAGCTTCTTTTGTGATGATTGTTTGCTGGTAGCAGCTTTTATTAAAAACAGTCAGCCATTTGCTTGAGTGCTGACATGGAAATCATGTACAGGCGAGGGCAACCATCAGTGAGCAGGAGTTTATCCTGCGGGTTAAAGATACCACTCATGTTACGCATTCAAATATTGAAATTGAATGGCCACAACGATTTAAATGTGTGGGGAAAATCAGTGACAATTTCACAATCGTTTCATACTGAATTATTAACATGTTATTTTTCGAAGCATAAGGGTTACACGAACATACAGGCTCTCACACACACACACACACACACACACACACACACACACACACACACACACACACACACACACACACACACAACCTCACAGTAAGTAATAATAAAGACTGATGACGACATGACGATGGTACAATTGTAACCCGATGCTTTTTAATTGTAACATGTATGCAGGCGTAAATATTTATTCGTATACACACAGAAAACGAAACAGTGTTGCACAAAACAAACACAAGCATTCGTAATAAAAACTACATCTTGACGGAATTTGTCCAGTTAATATTTTTTCTTTAAAATTTGTTTATATACAATTTATACAATCCACAGAGTGTCTAAGGAGAAGTCGGTAGATCCGAATCTATATTTATCTACTCTATATTCTTATAAATCAATTAAATATCCTTCAAAATAGTATCCTTTCGATGCAATGTACTTATGCCAACCATTTGTGCGCCCGTGTTTTGAAGAGCTTAAGTTGGATCCGCGCCTTGCTTATGTAACTAAACGGGATTTTATTCTTTACAAGGACAAATAATCCGCCATGGTGGAAATAAAATCTTAACAAAATCAGCCAAGTATCTTATAGTCAGTCGACGAAATTTAATGGACTTTTCAACGCCTGAATAAAATATTGCCTTATGAAAAGGTGGATGCTTAACACAACCTTTTCATCTGTAAATTTATGGGGAAAGAGCGATCAATGGTTTTTGCCATTATGAAGACAAAAACCTAAAAAACCGCACCTTTTGTGGGCATAAACATGTTACGAGTGTAACAAAGGAGTAACAAATTTTATACTTCTAGAAAAGAAATCCTTAAATCCTTTTAGTCGATTTATATTAATGATCGTGCAGCCCGACTTTTGTATTCAACCTTTTTTCTTCTGCTACAATAATTTCAACTCGTGCGAAACTATTAAAGAAATTCAAATAATGAGAGATTAAGAAGTTCTACATAAATTTTTGTTGCATGATATTTATTTTTATATTACTTTGACCCTTCTTTAAAGAAGTATTTTTACAAATCATAATGACTTTTTAGCAGCTATTGAGTGTCTCTCACGCTTTAAATAAAACTTGTACGATGTTAGCTTTTGCCTCGCAAAGAGCTTCAGCAGCAAGGTAAAGAGCTCGTTCAGAAAATCTATGCATTTGCTACTTCGCATAGATTTTTAGCAAATATAAATTTTATTAATTTTAGCGTACAACGAAAATAAGTTATACTTCGAAATTCAATCTGTTCAATCAAAAAGAAAAATCAGTCGACCAAATTGGTGTGCAGAGGTCACATGATTTGCGTGATCAATGCGTGACTCAAATGCTCATAAGCTATTACTGTTTGCAATCCCGTGACCGTGCATGAGCTTGTGTACACTATTTTAATAGAATTTTTGCGCGATAACTTTGGGATATTAAATAATATTTTGTTCGGCATTGACAAAATATGTACTCACTGAAGCGACGTTTTAGTTTTTCTCGTATTTTATTTTAATTGAAATACGTACAGAGAAAATATAAAATCAGATCATGAGTAGTTCGTTTTCATCAGCGCGAATAATCTACTGAAAACAATTTAGTAGCCATTATCGTAATAAAATTTACTTCCAAAAGCTTTTTCTTGGCAACTACAATAAATTGTTTGTGGTTATTCAAATCCACTACGGATTCTTATCTCGTTAGGCCCCCAATTGCCTAAATCGCTTACACAAGAACCACTTACGAGAATCACTTTCCGTTTTAAACAAATACTATATTGTCTTATATGGGCCGTTCTTTAAAAAATATTGACGAAAAGAAGAAATAGTCTACTACATCTCTTCCGATTGGCGCAAATCTTTTTAAAATTACTCTTAAAATTTCGTGAGCCTTAAATTTTATTATTCGTTGAATTAAAATGAAAATAAAATACAAAAGAATAAATAATTGCATTTCTTGATCTGCTTGTTTATAGTTTATTTTAAAGGTTATCTTGTCTACTCCTTCATAAATGTCGTAAGTAACCTTGCAATATTTTTTACAGAAATTCATGTCGATAAACTAAGCAGTAACAGCGGTATGCTGAAAAAATTATTTATTGCTTGAAGTACACATTAGTTAACAAACACCGACTTTAAAGTAGTTGAATAATAATTGTTTTTGCCTAAAGTTTTTCTTAACAATGGTTTTTAACTCTGTGTTGTTTTTTCGCTAAGGGCTGTAAATGTGACTGCTAAGAAGAATTAGGTACTGATTAGATTCTATTGCTGAATAATAACTTAGTTTTATATTTGTTTTTCACTGTGTTGTCATCAGCATTCTAGATCCTGTTTGTTGTTTGCTGTTTTTTCTTCCTTTTGTCTGGTTGGGAAATTGCAATACCAAAGATTTTGTGTTATTTTGCTATCACAAAGTAAATTACTTTTTGATGTTTGCAGTATTTAAAAATCGTACCATTCGTTTTTAAATAAAAAAAAAATAGTTTGAGCTGTATCATTAGAAGAATTTCTATTTCTTTCCTTTTTACTTAGTAGCAGCTATTGGCGATATTTGGAGTTGTCTGTAAAAAATTAATTTTTCTTAATTAAAAATCAAATATACTTTCCCTTAAAATCAGACTGGAGTTTTATTTGTGTAGTTATGTAATGAGAATATGCACAAAAAAATACTGACCCACCTGTGGCTCAAACATATTCTTAGGTCAAATTTTTTCCCTCGTTACATAAGTATTGGACCACTGTAATAAATTTAGGTTGTTTTAAATTATACCAATTGGTGAAATGTCAGAAGACCATAAGAGTGCAAAAAAAAAAAAACTAGATTCACGAACGCCTGAAAGATGTCACGGATTATATTTTCAATGTGCTGGCGGAATCTTCAGATCTACTTATTATAGCGAATAGATACGTTAGATCCCCAAAGGTTTGAGAAAAGTATCGTTATGGATACGAAATTTCAATTTTAGTAGATACTACTTTCAATGTTAATGGCTAAAAGAGAATTAGCTAATAAAAATATTTAAAATATTAACAAATTTAGAATAGCTTAGAAAATATTTCTAATATGTATGTGTATATGCTTTATCAACAACAATTTTATGTGAATAAAACTTGTAATATTCCTGCCAAAAATAATATTTGAAATTTGGCAGTTAAGCTTGAAGGCCTACGGACTTAGCAGTCATACTAAAAATCAAGAAGATTTCTTACATTCAAATGCATTTTGAATTAAAAAAAATATTTATTTTAATCAAAATTGAGTGGCTGGGTAAACTTATCCACAGTAGTTGCTCAAATAGTTTCGATGTGATTGATGAGACACGCAAATAAAATACCATGGTTGAGGTGACCGTAATCTAAGAGTTACATATTATGATTAAATTATATCGTTGTAAACATATCATATTATTATTGTAGATAATATAAATATGGTCCTCTTAAAACGATAGGCGACCATAGATAAACTTAGAAAAATTTGAATATTATGTTTATTAACAATATTTTGTGGTTGGAATTGTTATATTATTTCTAAAAATCATTCGTTTGTTGCTAGAATTTTAGTAAGACAATTCTTAACTCTAAAATATTTGTGGAAGGTCCCAATAACATATTAATGAAGAGAACAGAGCATGGTTGTCGCCAATATGCCATGACCATGTTTTTTCTTTGCTTGTAGAATATAAAATACAACATTTGAGAAATATTTTTCGGTACAAAAGAAATCTTTTATTCTGTAGAATAGTAATCTAGAGGCAAAATAATAATAACTAATTGTTACAAAGGTTTTCATTTCATTGTCATACGCGGTAGACCCAAAAGTAGTTTCTTGCTGATGTTATCAATACCGGAAGATTTCTTAAATTTTCAATTTACAAACTTTTTAGTACTAAATTTCAGGGCTACAGGGACTCCAACAAGAGAACGAAAAATGACACTGAAGATGGCACATAGCCGAAACCGGTTTGTCTCCAAACCAAACTTGACAAGGGATGACGAAAATTCGTTCCAAAATTCTACACTCCAACAACATCAGTACATATGTTCGTTGCAAATATAACACTTCATTAATAATTTCGTAGAATAAGTAAGGAAAAAAACTAACTTTTGCCAAACTCTTTTTTATTATTGAGGGCGATACAACGAGTAAAGTGATTTTCTAACTTTTCGATACCACTTTTACGTACGATTTCTCTTTCTCGTCAAAATGGACCTCAGTTTCAGCGATTACTTCATCATTGGACTTACATTTTTGACCAGGAAGCATTCTCGTGAGATCTGAAAACAGGAAAAGGTCGCTGGGGATTAAATGCGGAGAATAATGTGGGTGGGTAAGCAATTCGAAGCCAAATTCATTCAATTTTGGCATCGTTTTCATCGATTTGGTTTTGGTCGACTGTGCTTACGCGGCATCCACTTTGTACAGAGTTTTCGCATACTCAAATATTCATGTAAAATGCTAAAAGCACTACAATCTGATATCTTTGCAATGTCAGTTAGCTCGTGCACCTTCAATTTGCGAACGTTGGTAACCAATTTATGAATTTTTCAAATGTTTTCTGGAACAACAGCTTCATTTGGGCGTCCACTGCGCTCTGTATTATTTGTCCTGGTACGACTACGTTTAAATTCAGCAATGCGTTTCTCTACAATTTGTCTCGATGGAACAGAGTTCGGATAATGTTTATCAAGCCATTGCTTGGTTTCCCTTGTACTCTCTTTTCGTCAAAAACTCGAAATTCACCTTTTTCCATTTTTTTAAATAACTAAAGTTGCTTCACACAAAATGTTATAACTCATGAATCAATAGTCAGATTACTGTCAAATTTATACACGTATCGGTTGAAGGTTAGTGCAAAATGAAAAATCATATCGAAAAAAATATAGTAAAAATATAGATTACACATAGTATCTATGTGTAATCCTATGGACTTTATGTATGGACGTTAATTTTAGTGGTTAATAATCAAACTCCCCTTTTCAGTATAGTTTCTTGCCAAAACTCTAGTTGAACGCCATAATAAATTGTCTAATTAAAAATAGCATCGCTATCTCCCAGTTGCTTTTACTCCGCTGCTACTATACGATATTCAAGTGACTTTCTAGTCAGTTTGTGCACTCATTTAGCAAGTTTTAAGCTGCGAATGTAGGGTAGTACAAAACAAGAAAATACAATCTCCGCTATATCACCTACAATCCAATGGTATGGTAGAACGCTTCCATCGAAGCAAAGGTATCTTCAAATAACGAAACTCGTTGGTCAAAAATACTACCATTAATTCTTCTAGGTTTACGAACCACAATCAAAGATGAAATTTAATGTTCAGCAGACAGAATTAACTGTGATTACCGGGAGAATTACTAGCAGCACAAAATAATGACGACCTTGATGACTCATGTAGAACTAAAAGAATATTATTCGTACGTGCGTTTGAAAATTATTCACTACAACAAAGATGAAAGATACGTTCCTGAGGATCTAATACTTGTGATTTTGTATTTATTAAAATTATTGTAATATCTTATTTACAACGTCCTATGAAAGGCCCTTCAAAATCAAAATGCAAAGACACACCCACGAACACCAAACAAACAGAATAAAGATAACATTATATAGTTTTAACAATATTAAAAGAGGACTCTTTGTTTCGAATGTTTAAATATATTTTTTTTCTTTTTTAAAATAAATAAATCTAAATTCCATTGTCGTCTGAAATTAACAAAAAAAACAAATTTAAATCTACCAAAAACTCTTACTTTTATACCAACCAGTTGAACATAGGTATGAAATCCGAGAAAAAGTGAAATATATGTATATATAATCCAAGTATAGGATGCGCCATTAGTATAGTTAGTAAGGTGCTAGTCTATCTGTCTGGAGGTCATGGGCTCAATTCCCACGAAAGACTTTGGTATTTTTCATTGCAAAGAGTGAAAGGCTACGTTACTGTGCTCGGTAATTTAAGTTAGACTACAATTAATAATTGTATTTGATAAATCAGTAGTAAACAAAAAATTGGAATACGGTTGTGTGCCTGAAATATTAACTCGATACATTTGAATAACACACACACACACACAAAGATAGGATCTTCCGTTTTCAGTCACTCCGAACATTTACGGAATTAATGAGAATGTATGACAAAAGCTACCGGTTTAATGTCTTAATTTTCTACGTATTTAGTTATTCTTAAAATAATAATTGAAAGTTAAAAAGAACAACTAGTTATTAAATTGATAATTATGAGCAGAACTAATTGCTTCCACATAAATTTTAATAAACATTTTTAAATGCAATTTATCTTTTTATTTTAAAGAACAAAACACAAATTAAAAAAGTAATGATTTTGTAAAAATTTTGTTCGGCTTTGTTTACATTTCAATTTGTTCATTTTCAGTTTTATTCGAACATCAAATATTTTAAGTCATAAATGAAACCCAATCAAATGGACAAGCAGACATCATTTATAGTTTGTTAAAATTCTCTGGGGGCAAGAGTTTGTCAATTGAATTTGTTGTTTTCTGCAACAAACTGTTTAGATATTTAAATTCATAAGCAGGGCGTGTTTTTTAGGCGCATGAATACTGAAATACATCTGTAATAATAATTTTAATTATAATAATAGTAATAATAATAATAATAATAAAGCGACTTTATTCCAAAGATGATTTTCGACACGGTGCAACACAGTTTTCAATAAAGCCCAAATCATTGGAATTAAAAAATACATGTAAGTTTAAATTAATTATCATGTTTCTAAAAAAAACACCCTTTATATATGATATTCTAATTCCATTCGCATATTGATTGCACTCGAAATTTGAAACAATGTTGTTGTTCATTTAATCAATGCAGATTTTTACACCCAGCAAACATTTTTACTTTGTTTTAAGCGCGTGTAAGCAGCAATCGTACAAAATATACTTTGCCATAGTTCCCCAAAAGTATGATCTGCTTTTACAAAATTTTTCTGGAAATCTGTTTTATTGAAAAAACATTATAAAAATACATTGTTCAATTTGGTAAGTTTATGACGTTATCTCTCATAAAAAAATCCAACATGTAACTGAGTGACACTTTTTAAATCTTACCTACATTTCTAGGTGGTGAATTTTTCTGTTATCACATTAGAGCAAAATACAAAAATCAATAAACAACCAATACAAAAATTCTTCAGACGTGATGTAGTTAAGCCAGCTACTTAAAAACGGTGTTGCACATTCAACACGCGAATCAAATAGTTTGCTTCGGAAATAAGAGAGAAATGCAAATCGTGAAGTGACATTAGTTTTGCAGAATTCTGCATTTTCTGAACTATCGTGGGACATTTACAATGTGGAAAAAATGTTCGTTGAAGAAATGAAAAGATTCTGCTGAGTTTATCCCTCTCCGAGGAATAAATTATTAAGCTTAAAATGAATAATGTGATGAATAATTTCATATGTGTGTAACTTAATAAACTTTAGATATCTGGTAATGGCAAGATTCTAAACAACTTAATCTTCCATATTTATTGTAAGAAAATTTTTAGAGAGAGGGATATATGAGCAACGAGTCTGTTATAGCAACATCTTAACACTTTATTTGTAGGTCATTCCATTAAATATTATTACGGTACATTGTTGCTCGATTGTTTCCGAATTAGGCAGTCCCATTTTGTTTCAATTAAAATTGTTCGAACCCCGAATATGTTTATTAATATTTATCAATATTTACAGGTCTGAAATGTACATCCTTAAGGTACGTTTACACTACCTACGTCTACACTACTTCGTGCCAAGTAATCCATATGGAAAGTAGGAATGTGTGCAATTAATATGTAAACATTATGTTCATTTGGGAACTGTAGGATGATATATTTTCGCATGTAAATTAATTCGTATTTGCCAAGAAATACAAATTTCCACCATTGGCAAAAAAAAAGTAGGGAAAGGTCACAAAAATATATTTTAATTCAGGTTGTAGTAGTTTTTAAAAAGAGAGTTGTTGTTTAATCAATATAAAAAATTTAGAAAATAACGAACACCAACGACAATAGAATTTCCAAATGTATCAAACTACAAGTCAAATGCATATGAAAAATACATATTGTGTTAGGCGTTATTTATGGACTGACAAGGTATTATACGTGGCGATAGAGTAGAGTAACTTAAACTAAATTTTGAAATTTTTGTAGAATAGTTGTTGGGTATGAAGAGAATATACATATGTTAGTCTATAAGTGTGTATAAATGTAAATAAATGAAAAGAGAAAAATGAAAAACAATAAATTAAAATTCAATGAGTTGTGGAGTATTCAGGATAGCAATTCGATTAATATATAAATGTTCCTCAACAAAATGTGTTTAAATTTTCGAAAGGATAATTTATAGTCTACGTTTATGAAAGTAAAGAACTTTGTAAGAATAATCAAAAGCCAAAAAGAAAGCTGTAAATTTGACATAAATATGTCAAGAAAGTACTGATAATGTTTCCCCATGTGTTGAATGACCCACTGAACACATAAGTAAGTTGTGGCAGACACCATTTTCAGATCACCCGAATAAGAAGAAGAGATAAAGGAATAACGAGTAAACAACAAGTTTTCTTTCATTCTTTACTCGAGCGAACTCTCCCCCTTTATATCATTCTAAAGAGAGTAACAACATTTTTAATTGCATGAGGGATACTTTCGGTTTATAAATAAAAAATATCATTAAAATTTATAATTACATACTTATGAACCGATCCTAACCAAGTTAGATAATAAGATAATTTCTACATTCAGTAAAAAAAAAGATTCCCAAATAATTCTGCAGTATGTGGGTAAAAAATATAGGCCTTTAAGCATTTTTATATTCATATAAACGAAGTTACGAGTTACTCTTCAGCCACAAAACAGCGCACTTGTATTTTCAAGCTAAAGAAATTTTTCGACGACAGGAGACACAAATAACCGCAGTCCAACGAGCGGCACAGGTCAGAGGTAAAAAATTTTAAATAATTCAATCAATAATGAAGAGTTTCTGGAATCACAAAACTGTTTTTTCTAAAGTAATCCAATTTAAAATACTTGGAAAAGCCCAGTTGTACTTCTAATATGTGCAAAAGTTAAATGAAAAAAAAAAATTGTGTAAATAAAGCCGGCGGTATTTATTTTGGAATTGATTTTGTATCTATTATGTTCTTTTATTTTCTATTATTCATAACTATTGTGCGCGATACCTTCTGTCTACCACAAAATAGATTTTCGAATTTCCCAATTGATTTATCCCCCACAGATGTTATGTTGGAACAAGGATATATGCAAATGGACGACACCTTTCAATGTTTTCCATACATTATTTACTTAATTTTGTCATTATTTTCTTTTCAGTCGGAAGTTTAAAGTTCATGTATATTAACATTTTTTATTCATTTTAATCAAATAAATGAATCAGATGTCATTTAATAATAAATATGTATGAATTAATAAACAGACAAAAAAACTTAATTTTAAATTGCATGTGATTTACAATCTGGACATATTATGAAAACGATGACAACGCCACTTATCCCTGCGTATTTTTATGGGTTTTATTATTTCACTCAAATAGGTCAACGATAATTGCAACAAATAAAATGCGCATAAATTAATAGACAATTTGTAATGAAATAAAATAATAAAAATTGTGCGCTATAATTTGTAACGAGGAATATTGAAAATGAAGACAACTATTCTCAAATTCATCTCAACTATCAATCGTGACCCGTTAATAATTTTTTTTTTGCAACTGCCAGATCAATCACCAATTCTAGATTGTTTGTGGCGAAAAATATCCTTCTTTGCTTGAGAATTTATGGTATTGGTACTTAAATATAAAGAACACAGCACGGGTGCTAAAACTCGTAGTTTATGAATTAGACAATGCGAGTGTCATTTGTTTATTAATATGTGGAAACATATTTTTTATTTAGAGTCCACAACGCACAGTAACTTTAACGAAAGAAAACGTCGACGTAGTAATGGACCTGGATTCAAATTTTCACTTATGCAACCGATCAAATCAAAAATGGTAGGTGTGCTCAGAATTTTGAATGCAACTTTGTTTTTTTTTTTTGCCTTTTTTATGTGATATTGTTGTTCGTATTTTAAATATATTTTCCTATATTATTATTAGACCTGTTTTCTTATAAAGAAATAAGACTGACGTGTTAATTGCCAGCTAGTCTCACTAATGCCGTTAAGGCGCGGGGGCAATTTTTGTGGATGTGTTTTTTTTCAACTCCTAAAAGGAGACGCATAGAAAAATCTACTGCTTTTCCATCCGTAGCTTTGTATGGGAATATCGAGTTGATATAATGCTTACTACGACGCGCGCTTGTACGTCTAAAAAGGTATGTACTACGGCTTACCAGGGCCGGATTAGTTTTTGTTGAGTATCTTTTTGATACTTTTGAACTTTTATTTGCGTTTTTGGCTGGATTAAGAGTCAGTAAAGGAGCGAAAAATTATGGTTTTTCTTCAAATGGTACCTCGTTTTGTTTTGTTAGTTTTTTACTGCATTAGAAGTAACGATAATATTTGATAAATGTAAGGCAATACAAGCAAATTTGAATATTAGAAATAGTCAGTTCCCAACTACACATTAGTTATGGATACTGCCGGAAGTGGTGGGGGAGAGATTTTATTATTTACTGAAAGGTTAGAATCGAATGAGGCGACCGCGAAAAGGCTCAGTGAGTACGATCGTCTTTGGTTCCAGAAGAGGAACTCAACACAGTCACCAAGACGAGCGAGGAGCCTAATCCGGCTCGATGTTACCAATTTATAAATAATAATCTATAGTAATGGGTTTCCTTACGTACTGCGTATATTATAATACAATTTAGCAAATCACAATTTGATTATTTTGTCATGCTTATGTTTAGAACCCTCACCAAGTCTACTACCTCATCGCACTTGTCATTGTCTACGTACGTATACAACTTCCCATTAAAGCTAATGATACTTAGCATCAATTCTAAATTCCTGCTAAAACATAAACATGCTTTACTGTCTTATCTTATAATTATATAGTTCGATTTCGACTAGACCCACATAATTTTGTACATAACCGGATCATGTATTTTAAAATTTTATGGTGAAAATACACATTTTAATATTTTGGGAGTACACCTCGGTTTACAATAACTTTAGATATATGAATTTTTATGATGCAATTTCTTTTCAAGGGTTTTTAATAATTTAAATAAGTAATTTCATGTCTTGTTCGTTCTTTACTCATATAACTCAATCCAAAATATTTTCAAATCTGTTTAGATCAGGAGAATATGAATGTTGTAAGTAACATTCTTCTTCAGCTATGTATGTCGTTATATAATAGAACCCATAATTTAGGTTAGGCTGACATACCGTCTGCAACACAGGCCCAAATCCGCTCACCAAATCCTGCCACTTTGTATTGTCTGAACAAAGATAGTGATAGAGCTCGTGTGAGAGAGAAATGAGAGAGGTGGAGGAGAGTTGAAAAGTAAAGAATAATGAGGGGTTAAATGTTCACTATATCTGTACCGGTGTGAAGCCAACCAAAACTTTATATTTAGTAAATGTAACAATACAATTTAAAATTTTATAAAAGCCTAAATTATCGAGCATAGTAACGAGACTTGCACTCGTTGTAGTAACTCTGGTCTGGTCTTTGGTGGATATCGATCCCACGATTCTGAGACTGATATACCAGCATACTATTTACTAATCTAGCGATAATATCGCCAGCTGAATTGCAAAAGTCATGTGGTCCCAATCAGTTGAACACCAGTCACCATGAAAAAAGTCAATGTTCAATTTATCACTGAAGGACGTAGGACTTTTATTTCGCTTTTACTTTCCCCAATCTAGAAAAATTCAATAATTGTTGCGTTCGAATTTTATTTTTTATTTTCTTACCGTAGCCAGGTTAAAACGCGTATGCGTTACGCCAATACGGAGTTACGGTGATTTAGATTCAAGTCAAGAAGGAGACAGAGAGAGTGCTCTCACTACCGTTATTATGGCAATGTGCCTCTTAAGAGGAAACTTCTAAGCCCTCTAACTTAGATTATCACCTGTGAGTTTTTTAATAAATACAATGCAGACTTTGGAACTAAAACAGCTTCAATTATGTATTTCAACACCTGGTGCAGGGTACTAATGGTAACCACACAGGACCCATATAAGTTTTGTAAATAAAATCCCTTTATTATTCCCCGTGATAAAACATGCCTTATTGCTCGGCAAACTACATAATTGAGTTGTAACTTGTTGTTTAATGGAAAAAACGAATTGCTTTTATATTTTATTTATGCAAACACACTTGACAAGAAAATTACATTCTTTAATAGGTTTATTTTATGTGCATTTATATAAAACGACAAAAAGAATAAAAATCCGATTTTAATAATAATTGTAAATATTAATTATAACTACTCTAGCAAGTGGACAGCCAAATCGACCGCAGTGTAGGGGTAAATGCTATTTGAAGTATAAATCAAACCTGTAACGGCTTATAATAGCAATGACAATCTTGTTTTTTTAATCGCAATTCTATTTGTAAGTGGGCTCTGAATTTTAACACGTTAAAGTTAATGGTTTTCAGTAAGAATCCCTGCAAATGATGACAATTTACACCTCCCATTGGGAAGACTCTCCAACATTTAACATAAAAATAAATCAAGGCATAACCGAATGCAAGCTATATTAGTCAAATATCATCTAAATTTAAAGTAGGTGTTGGGTCAAAGTATATTCAGTATATTAAAATATATTCTTGTTTAATGAATCAATTACTTTAAATACTTTGTAGCTCTTGTCGCATCTCTTTTTAACTTTTTTGTTTATAAAAACTTCAATTTAAGCTAGTACATAAGATTCTAACGGAAATAACTGTCTTTTTGTACTCTCCTTAACTTTAAAATTTAGTTGCATTAAGAATTTATAGTCATTATCGAAAGTAAAGCTCAACAATAAACATCAAAAAAGTTAATTTGTGTTCAATCATTTAAAACAAGTTTTTGTTAATTTATGTACAAACATAAAAGTGGCGACCGTGACAGGGCCTTAAATAGACTTTCTTGTAAAAAAGAAAAATAAATGGTTCTACTAAAATAATAAAAAATAAACCTCTATAAGTGAAAAACCGTTATCGTAATAATTCTTATCGTTGTTGCTCAAAAATTTATTTCTTCAAGAAAAAAAAAATCATCATCATTATCATCGTCGATTTTGCAGTATCCAGCCAGGAGCAGTTTTTTTTATAAAACTCAACATCATAATCACCGTTTATATACTTCTTCAAATATTCATCAAAAACAACTTTCGCAGCTTTCAGTCAGTTGAAGGTCACATAATTTAATCATCATTATCGTCATCGTTAAAAAAGGGAGTAATTATCAAAAATATTCTCGTCGTTTTGGCACTTCCAGCTGAAGTTTTCTACACTTAACACATCCATCATTATCGTCCTCATTACGTTTGCTAGCTAGCCGGCCTCTGCTACAGTCTCTGCCATCATCACCGCTTAACAACTGCAACAGCTTCAACATCAATTGCTCTTCGATCATTTTCTCTTAAATTGTATTTCCAGTAATTCAAACCAGTTCCTATATTACACCATCTACTCTCTTAATATTTTTTGCCTTTACTTTGTACACACACACCAGTAAATATAAATTGATTTCAATCAGTGTTGGCCTTTTAAGTAAAGATTGGTGCTTTCGTGCGACTAATTGTACTTTTACAAGTTAGACTTTTCGTTGCCTTTTACCAAATCTCAACTAATTTAAAGCAACATAAAACGATCTCAACTAACTTGAGCAAAAAATCAATATCTTTCATAGTTATTTAACGTGCCAAATAATTTGATTGAATATGAGTACTGATAAATCTAAAAATATGAATGATTCAGCAACCAACAATCTTACTTCCTTGAAACAGCAAAGCAAATTTCTAAACGAACATGGTCATCATTTGTGGTTTCAACTACTTTTTGCGAATATTGCAAATCGAAAAATCACTACATGGGAAGTTGTTCCTCATATTGGTCGCTGCCTGTAAATCGTCGTTTCGACGCTGTTAAAGGGTTAAAACTTTGTATGAATTGCCTTAGAAAAGGTCATTTCATTTCTCAATGCCCATCTAAATCTCGTTGTCGTACTTGTCGTGTCTCGCACCACACTTCTTTGCACAATTCAGATTTTCAATCAACAAATATTTCGAACTCTTCGTCAATCTCATCGGAACAACAGCAACCTCAACATGTCGTCTCATCAAATTCATCATCCCAACAACCGCATTTTTCGTCTTTCCGACCATGGTCTTCGTCGTCGCGCCAATCAGCGTTGCCATCACAAGCTAATCGAGCCACAACTCATCTTACTACGTTGTCCTCATTGCTCACTACTACGTGCCGTATAAATTTGCTTCCATAAGCTATTATTTTCGTTCAAGACTCATTCGGCTGTTTACAACGTCTTCGCGCGCTACTGGATTCTTGTTCAGAAGTCAACCTCATTACACAAGAAGCTGTTAATCGTCTTCGCCTTTAGCAAATCAAATCGAATCAAGAGATATCGGGCATTTTTGATATCCGAACCCAATTAAGATTTATGATAATAACCACAATCAAATCTCGAATGTCCGATTTTGAGTGGACAACAAATTTTCTGGTCACAAAATCGATTTCGTCTCAACACCCATCAGAAAAAATAATAACAACAAACTGGAACATTCCTAGTGACATTGAATAAGCTGACCCACAATTTTACATACCACAGCATATTGACATCTTAATTGGTTCTGAGATTTTCTTTGAAATGCTTCTCGACGGAAAAATTTCCCTTGGAATTGGGCTTCCTTGTCTAATCAATACCTCCCTTGGATGGATAATTGGTGGCAGCGTCGACACTCAACGTTCGCAACGTGTACTATCATGTAACGTAACTACAAAAGGAGAAGTTTTGAACACATTAATAAAGGCCTTTTGGGAAATTGAAGAGTTCAAACAACATTCACCAGTCCTCACAAAAGAAGAACAATAATGTGAAGAGCATTATGTCAAAAATACTGTTTTTAATTCTGACGCAAAAGTTAAGGTATGTTTACCATTTAAACCTTCTATTAATCAACTTGGTAATTCTTTTGAGATAGCTCGAAGACGGCTTTTATATTTAGAAAAGCGACTTTCAAGAAATGACGATTTGCGCGAAATGTACACCGAATTCATGGAGGAGTACATTCGACTTGGGCATATGTCAGCTATTAGTTTCGATTGTTTAAACTCTTCACATTACGTAATTCCTCATCATCCTGTTTTACGCCCTCAAAGCGCTACAACAAAGCTTCGGGTGGTCTTTGATGCCTCATGTCGCACTTCCACCAACATTTCGTTAAATGAAACTTTAATGGTTGGTCCAACAATCCAACAAGAGCTCATAATAACTATTTCATCGTTTCGTTTGCATAACCTAGCTCTATCAGCAGACATTTGTAAAATGTATCGGCAATTTTGGGTAGACGAAAAGGATCGTAGCTTCCAGTTAATCTTATGGAGAAAACATGCTAATCATCCAATCACGTTATACCAGCTTAACACCGTAACATACGGAACATCAGCTGCTCCTTTTCTTGCAGTGCGAAGTTTATTTTTTACAGCTGATTTTTACAAAAATAAATTTCCTGTCGGTTCTGAAATCCTCAAATAAAATTTATATGTTGATGATCTGCTTACGGGGGCAGACAATTTTTCGGACCTTTATCGCAAAAAATGTGAGATCGTAGATATTTTACAGAAATCTGATCTACAATTGTCAAAATGGAATTCAAATTGCCCAAATATCGCTCCCTGTAATGGAGAAAGAGAATTTAAAAAAAATTAGCACTATATCACCAAAGCACTGGGTACTTCATGGAGGCCTAAAGATGACGTCTTTTGTTTTCGTCTTGATATGACATCTATCAAAGTCCCAACAAAACGATTGCTTTTGTCAGCTGTTGCAAAAATATTTGATATTCTTGGTCTACTAAGTCCTATTGTCATTTCCTACAAAATTTTAATTCAAGAAATGTGGAAGCAAAACTTAGACTGGGATGAACCACTCAACACTCACTTGACAAATCGATGGCAACAAATTGAGAGAGGTCTCCCATCCATTAACACAATTGAGATACCTAGATTTGTGGGAACGTCTCCACAATTAACATTTGATATCCATGGCTTCGCAGATGCCTCCCAATATGGTTGTTGTCTTTATATTCGTGTACCTCATAATAACGACTTCAAGTCAACTTTACTCATTGCAAAATCAAAAATAAAACCAGTTGTTCACCAATCTTTGCCACGTCTAGAACTCTGCGCAGCACTGTTGCTCAGTAAAACTTGGAGTAAAATAAAGTTTAAATTTGACAGGTTTGACTACCAAATTTTCTTTTGGTCAGATTCAAAAGTTGTTCTGAGCTGGCTTAGAAATCACTCGTCGTCTTATGTTAGCTTTGTCGCCAATCGAGTCTTAGAAATACAGAACATAACTCATAACATTACCTGGAGGTACGTGCCCTCGAAAGAAAATCCTGCAGACGTGGTCTATAGAGGATGTCTTGCAAATGACCTTAGTAACACAATATGGTTCACTGGACCTAAATTTCTTTCGCAACCTGAAGCAAATTGGCCAAAAGGGGGTAAAAAATTAAACTACCTGTAAAGGAACTAAGAAAAATTGTCTTCAAAACTACTGTCGTAATTGATTCAATCATCGATCACTTAATTTCTCGTCACTCTTCTTATCTCCGTATTCTTCGTATCATCGCCTATATTCATCGCGTTTTGGACAAACAAAAACGAAGTTCTTTCATAACTTCAGAAGAGCTACAATCAGCATTTTACAGAATCATATACAATATACAACAAACAACATTTAAAGAAGAGATCAGTTCGCTTAACAAGGGAGAATGCTTAACACCACTCTTTCAAAAGCTAGCCCCATTTCTAGATGAAATACAGTGCTGCCAGTCAACTTTAGTCATCGTTCGGGTAGGAGGTCGGCTAGCAAACGCACCATTGCCGTATGAAACAAAATTCCCTGCGCTTTTGCCAAAGGATCATCCGTTCACAAAAATTTATATTCAATATCTTCATCGAAAACACTTACATGCAGGATCAAAAGCATTAGTTGGAATTCTCCGTCAACGAGTTTGGGTAATAAACGCCAGAGAAGCTGTAAGAAAAGTTGTTCGAAATTGTGTACACTGCTTCAAATATAATCCTAGACTACTACAACAATTAATGGCTGATCTTCCGGCAGATCGTTTCAAAGCGCAACGCCCTTTTCTCGTCTCGGGCATAGACTTTTGTGGTCCTTTTTATACATCCTATCGTATAAGGGGAAAGGCTCCTTATAAAACTTGTGTTGCTATTTTTGTTTGTTTTTCATCAAAAGCTATTCATATTGAATTAGTTTCAGATTTGTCAACTAATACATTTCTTTTATGTCTCAAAAGATTTATTGGTCGTCGTGGTATCCCCCAGAGGTTATATTGTGATAACGCTACAAACTTTGTTGGCGCAAGCTCCAAACTACACGAGTTCAACCAACATTTTTTCGATGACGCTAATATTAAAGAGCTTATAAACTTCAGCACTATCACAGGCTTCAATTTCTCGTTCATCCCTCCTCGCTGTTCCCACTTTGGTGGTCTGTGGGAGTCCGCCGTTAAGTCAACAAAAACAATCCTTGTAAAGAATATATCTTAAGCCAACCTAACTTACGAAGAACTTCAATCGGTTCTCATCGAAGTCGAAGCTATTTTAAATTCTCGGCCATTGGTACCAAGATCTGACGATCCAAACGACGGTGAAGCTTTAACACCTGCACATATGTTAATTGGCACTTCTTTGATGGCACTACCAGACGAAAATCTAGAAGGCTACAAAAATATCAATTACCTAAAGCGTTGGCAACTAGTTACGTATCTCAAGCAACAGTTTTGGATGCAGTGGGTTCGTGATTACGTATTCAACTTGCAACAAAGGTGTGAAAGGCTCAAATCTTGCGAAAATGTGAAAGAAGGCGCGCTAGTTATAATCCATGAAGACAACATTCCACCTCAACATTGGCTCCTAGCTCGAGTAATCAATGCTGTCCAAGGTCGCGATGGTAAAGTGAGAGTTGTTGATCTGAAGACATCAAAGGGAGTTCTCCGGAGGTCTATTCACAAAATTGCACCTTTACCTACCGAAGATAATTGAAAGTGCCTTTCAATGGGGGCAGTATGTGGGGTCAAAGTATATTCAGTATTTTAAAATATATTCTTGTTTAATGAACTTCAATTTAAGCTAGTACATAAGATTCTAACGGAAATAACTGTCTTTTTGTACTCTCCTTAACTTTAAAATTTAGTTGCATTAAGAATTTATAGTCATTATCGAAAGTAAAGCTCAACAATAAACATCAAAAAAGTTAATTTGTGTTCAATCATTTAAAACAAGTTTTTGTTAATTTATGTACAAACAGTAGGGATTGCTGTTACTTAAACTATAAATGAATTCTAAACTCGTATATTTTCAGTAATTTAGTCCTTTTTTTTCTGACAGTCTTGGTTTACACGAGTGAAATTTGTAACATAGACTCAAATAAATAAAGAATATTTTTATACTGAGTAAAGGCTACACGAACCTGCATCACTGCCATATACAAATGCGTTAAAGTAACATCGAAACAAATGGTTAGTGACACCCCTGATTTTACTGTGTTAAGTTTGCCTAATGAAGATCTTGTTCCGGTTAATTCTTCAACCGCTTAGTCGTGGTTGCCCTTTTTAGGCCAGGCAGATTTCCACTCACTTGATAGGAATTTATGTGTTAGATAACGTTAAGCTTATGGGGGAGTATTAACAATTGTTTTAAACTTTTTGTACAGGAAAATTTTAATTTTTAATGGGTTTAAAGAAGGAAGTTTCCCTTGGATGGTAAATAATTCTTGACTTTTGCTTCTTGCACCAATTATAAATAATAAGAAGAGAAACGATAATCATTTCCGCCTTGACGAAAAGTACCCAATTGTTTGTGTGATTTTTAAATGAGTATGTGTCAGTTTTTTAAGGCTATGATAGCACCAGTTATGCGCTTGCAATTAAAAGCAAAGAAAAAACTAAAATTGTATCAAATATTTCTTATTTATTTATTATAATTTAAAATGTTTTGTTATTTTCCATTTATACCTTCAACCTCCAGCTGCCACGAATAACCGTGTATGTTCAATATCGTCCATGTAAACGCTCTTAACATGCTGCTAAAAATGTTTCAAATATATAGACAAATTGATGTTGTGCGACGTAATTTCTTTATCCGCCAAATAACGCTAAGTTCCTACCCAAAAATTACGGCCGTTAAAAGTTCTGGAATTAAAATGAGGACAAAGTTCTTGATATGTGCAATACCATCCCATTTCTAGGCAAATTTTGGTTCGGAACGGAAAAAGGCACCGATGATGGCACATAGCCGAAACCGGTTTGTCTTCACACCAAACTTGAAAAGGGATGACGGAAATTCGTTTCAAAAATCTACATCAAATCACTCTCTCGGAATATAAAATCAAAAATTCTCTATACATTGGCAGAAGAGTGAAATACTGGAATAATATATTAAATAAATTTTAACAAAATGAAATGCTGTACTTGAATTGCATCATTTTGATTTTGAATTATTTTTAACAACAACACAGACTTATTTCATCAAACATGGACTTAGAATCAAAATATTTTACTCTCGAAATTCCAAATCTTATGCTTGCGGTTTTTTGCTAGTGACAAAAAAAATCGAAGTATCGTTTTCATTTATTGTATCTAATCTCTTTATAAGTAGACTTAGAAAATTATACAGTTACTACTTCATTAACTTCAAAATCGCTTAATTTCGTTTATAGAATAATATCCTTAGATTATATTTGCAAGTATTCTTGTGGCGCCTAACTTATCAAAAATGTAAAAGGATAGAATAGAATAGTAATTTTTAGAAAAAAAACTCGTCAAATCAGCAGTTTGCTATTATTGTGACAAAAAATCGTGAAGTCTGGTAGCACTGTTTTATGAGTTTTAAATCTTCATAGCATGCCCCATCGAGTACCCATAAATCTGTTCGGCCATCGTACAGATTGCTGTTTCTCTCGATGAGAAACAAAAAATTATGCTCAAACTGAACAGGAATATTTACACGACTTCTCCGCACAGACAACCACGAACACTTGTTTTCCCGTTATGTTGCCGACGCTCTCTCCACGTGCGCTCAAATTTATGGCTTGTCAAGACGTTATGAAAGTGATTGCATTAGATTGCTAAAGGTGATTTAAAACAGGTGAAATCACCAGTACAACTGGCGACCTTTTTTAAAATAACTGGATGTCAAATTCTAAATAAATAAAATGTTTTATATGTAGGTTAACATCCGCAACTGAGCCCGAAATGACTTGAATTCACCCGTGAGTCTACCGGCTACTAATTTGGAGTGTGTGCAACAAAAGCCATCTGTTTACACAGAAAAAAGTTGCTCAATGTGCACAAACTTTCAGTTTCGTTTCGTTTTGTGTTATCGACTTCCCCAAGATTTTAGATCCACGTAAATGGAACAACATGTTATAAGAATTTAATACCGACCCCGTATTTTAAATCAAATGCTTTTCTAGTCTGTGGTAAAAATTTAATATAATTTAGAGTACGAGGTCCTTCATGCAAACCACAAACATCAGATTTTTATAAAACATTACGAAATCAGCTGAAAACCTCGCATAGGAACGACCCAAGAAATCACATTTCTTCCTTTTTGTTATTAAAAATTATAAGTTTTTAAATCATAAAAGAATTTAACATAAATTCATGCCGATGAGTCCTTGCACTTTCAATAATAATCTTCATTTCGTCAATTAAAATTTATACTATTTATTTAATTTGTTCAATTTTGTAATGGAACAAACTAAAGCAAAAAACTATTTTGCAAAATACCTTCTTTAATAAAATCTTGGAGTAATCAGTTGTGGGTTTATACCGACTCTCATTGGAAGAGAAAAAAATCTTTGTTTTATACTTCAGAATTCAGCATTTGTAGTCTTATTTGTTTTCCAACTTTCATTCAAATTTATTCGCATTCAAAATATCCAAGTTGGAAAACATTTCAAACAAAAGCAGCAAAATATAGAAAAAAATAGGGAGTAGAAATTAACACTTGGTTAGCAATCAAAAAACCCAAGGAACAAACAAAACATTGAACATTTTTCAATTTACTTTTTCAAAGAAACCCTTAATAGGGAAAAATCCTTAAGAAAGGATGTGTTTTTTCTTTAATTTCTTAACAAAAACTATGCAAAAATAAAAGAGAACAATTCAACAAGACAATAGCACAGCAATAAAGGGAGATTAATATTCCTTTTCTATTACTTTTGCCTCGAAATAATTCGAAGAATGTTAAAAAATAATAAAGATGGATGTTAAGAAAACAAATCACGTCTTCTTACACTTTCGTTAGTCTTCTCGGTGCACATCAATCCAACACGGAAAAGCCCTTCTACACCATCAACACCAATCTGCAACCACATTTAGGGCACAATCACTTGGAGAAGGCATTTTTATTTTGATTATGATGAAAAGGATAATGTTTCGCAAAGAGACAAGAACAAATAACGATTGCCTTATTTAACACGTTTCCTATTAAGCCCAAGGGGCGCTAGGCTATGTTTTTCATTGCAAACTTCGTTCTTTGTCGAGTGTTAGGAGAGCAGGTTCCATCGTACTTGAATGTCTTTTTCACACTCTTCATAACATGTAAACTGCTCAGGGTGCAGCGAATGCAACGTGTTTAATTTTTTTTTATCCTTTTAATTAAGGCTTCAAGTAAAATATCAGATATTATTAACTTCATAGATAACTTACTTTAGTCCTCTGCGTATATAAAGTGAAACTAGAAAGGTTTGCAAAAGTGCAAACCACAGCCAACTTGTTGCGATAATTATTAGTTTAAGAAATTTTTTTTGTTTTGTATAAAATAATTTTTTTTTTGTTTTTTATAAAAGAATTAAAGTCTTCAGCACGACTTATTATGGCAATCATTATTTTGTATTGGCTTTATTTATGTTCTGAACGATCAGCTTATTTTATGGGCTCGAAAAGAAGCACAAATGGTCTTGAGCTACGGCGTGGTATATGTTACTTCACTAATGTCATGATCCAAGAGCATTGATATAAATACATAAAAAGATTTAATTAAACTACCAGCTTATACGAATGACAGATAACATTTATTTCCTTGATCAGTTTACATTTCCATAGTCGACTTGAGAAGATAAATTTTTTTGGTATTGAAGCGATAGCGTATTTGTCCCTAGTAGAAAGCACGTCTTCCCAAGCCAAAGTAGCACTAATGATAGCAACTAGTACTCGTATGAATGGGAGTATGTAGGGAATGACAAATGTTCATCCCTACCTGGGCAACATCTTTGGATAGAACGAAAAAATATGTGCATAGAAACACCTAAAGCATACATTGTTATAGCTGTTGCAAATGATGTTTATTTTTTATTGTTGGCATTGTTGTCACAGTGGAACAATAAAGTAAACCAACTAAACGACAGCAGCAAAAAGGTTTTATGACACCTGCACCGCTGCACATCGAACAATAATGAAAGAGGAAAAAAATGCGAAAATAATTGAAAGAAAGGTGTAATTTGCAGCACTTACCATAAGAAGACAGTAATATTAACAATAAAAACTGAAAAGACATGAACATGAACTCTTATCCTTGAAGAAACTTGCTATGAATATAAATTGTGCAACCTCTTTACGTGACAAAAGGCACTTGGCAGAAATGTACAGAGACAATATTAAACGTTGCAACTTTGCTTCGAAGGCGCAGTAGCATCCTGAGCAGTTAATAATTAAAATAGCAACAATACCAACAACAACAACAAAGCAAAACTTTGGATATGAAAAGGTGCTTTCAAGGAGGAATATGAAAAATATAACAACAACAAATTTTCAAGATGTGTTTAGTTTCATATTTCATTGTTATAACTTCTCACTCACTTTTGTTTTTAGACGTTAATGTCTGTGACAAAGCAATCATTTCATTAAATTTTCTTGTGGAAATATAACCGACTGTATATCTGAACAAGGATCCCAGTTGTGCACTCAAGTCCCAACGATCAATGAATTAAATTAAATTTATTGATACACAAATTGTTGTTTCTAACAAAATCATGATAATAAAGATGTACACTAAGTAGAAAGAAGTAGCGACCTAGTGACTTTACTGCTTCCTTCGTGTACCAATTGTCATGAAAACTGCTCTAAAAAAAAATCCAAATTTTTGGGGAGACTTTTTTTAGTTTTACAGTTTCTAGATTTTTGCTCGAAATCTTCCTACTAAGCTAAAGATACGTTTTGCCCGTTTGAGGTTGGCCTCCTTAGCTAAAGTCGTCATTTGCCAACACGAACATTAACAACAAGTTGTAGTAATATCTCTTAACTAATCTGCACTTTAAAGCAAGGAAATATTTTTTAATACGGTCGCAAATGTTTGCTCTTATCACACCTAAAAAGAATATAACCAGATTTGACTTTTTATAATTATACAGATGCTTTCTCCTGCAAAATATGGCGAGTTTAAGTCAGTTTTATATGGCAATAGCCGATTGACAGCTTGTAGTTACATATAAAAAGAGAATAGCAATATGGCTAAACTTACAATGTACATGTGTATACGACGAAGGGTGACTCTGAACACAGTAAACTCCTCTGCATATTTTTTTATAAGACAAGAAATAAAAAGTTTATATACAGAGCTCAATGAAGTTAACTGATGGAAGCGACAGCAATACCTGATTTGCAATTATTGGTTTGTTTAGGAAAATATTAACATAAAAGGCTTGAACCACTACAATATATATAATTGAGCAATTGGGTTCCATTTTTTGTGTGCTACCAAGGAGTTTTTATATTTACCACAATTGGTGTCAAGACACAAATAAGTTTAATCGACTTTCTGATCACTGCGACCGCGACTGTTTCTTATAGAATTCTAGTTTACCTTGGAATAATTTTCCATTTTAGAAATTGATCGAAAATTGCATTTTAATTTATCCCCTGGTTGAGTATTGCGATTTAAAGCTTCTATTTAAAGAAATCCCTTAAAAATACTTGATCAACGTTTTATTAGATCCTTACCACTTGTTATCAATTACCTGAACCCATTGCGAATAATTGATTTGAAAAAATACGAGTTTTTTGTGAAGTCTCTCGTCGAATTTTTTGTCATGTGTTAATATGAAGTTATCCTTGCATGTGTGTGACTGCTTGGCTCCTTAAGGAATGACAACAAGTTGATTGATGTGACTGTTTGCGGCAGGGTAATTTATGCGTGCGGATAGCAACACGAACAAAATGTACAACGCAAACACTGATGTAATCTAAGTATTTCGTATTTAAAGCAAATCAGCAACACTGGTTTCAAAGGACGGGTTTCTGTTGAAATCGAGCGTGTGTGGGAGCGGTTAATGAAACTCTCCCTCTCCCTCTATCTTTTTGGACCAAATAGTAAGTTTTTGTGGCTACATTGCAAGAGTGAACTCTGTTTTTGTTTGTTAATTAAACTGCCCTTCCAAATGTTTCCAAATCTGAACAGTGTGTTGCTTGAGATTACTTTGATCTCCTGGCTCAGCTCTGTTCACAAAATTTGCCAACTTGAAGGCGATTGATTATAAACACAGGTTTGATAGACTCCGCCAACAATAATATGGTCGCCCATACTAGAAACCCTTCTATGCATTTGTATTCATATATGTATACATCAGTGCATACATATGTACATTGGCAATTAATTTGTAAATAATTTCCTGTATGTTTTGCTTAAAAATTTATCGATTTTCTGTCGAATTATTGAAGATAAATGCAAATTGCAAGATGTCAAATTAAAAACAAATAAAAACCCATTCTCACATTCAGTCGTCACTCACTCACACATTGTACTTAAATAATTTATGTTGATGACTGGATTCAATTAATAATACTTTAGATTTATCAAAACGTTCAATCGCCACATCGACCACTGCTAACCGTATAGTCGGAAGAATAGAATCAATATACATAATTTTTCTTGGTTTTAATTTAATTTAGAATTTAAAATAGGACAATTGGTTTTCTCTCCTCTATTAATTATCTATATTATGAATTTATAATTTCCAAAGTGAATCGCCGTAATCGAATATAGGATAAATGCAAGCGGTTTTGGGAGAAAAATATTCTTCTTTTTGCACGATTTAGCCAACAACTCTTTGCCACGAAAATTGAAAAATTTGTCAAACAATCAACTGTTTAAAAAACATGAAAAATATTATTTGAATAAAAATTATATCAAATAAATTAATTTTGTTTTGATAAAATTCAAAGAAAAATATCTATGAAGAAGACCAAGAAGAAGGCGAAAAGTTTAAATAAAAGCTTTTCTTTCGGGTTAGAAATTTGATATTTTGCGTTACCGTACTTTCGTATACTCTTAACATTTAGTGAGAGGAATTTTGTTTTTTTTGCTTCCATGCTGTAGGGTTACCGTTAGAAATTTAACAAAAGTGGCACAAAAGGTCGCTTTAGAAAAAATTTCGAACTCATTTTTTAATGAGTTTTGTGGATGGAAAACATTAAAAATAAAATTACTCCAACAGAACATTAATTATTAATTCCATATGTGTTTAAATGAAAATGAGTCTATGTGCTATTACTGAAACTGTATCTTTTTGGGAAAATCCGTTTCAAATATTTACAAAAAAAGGACAAATTTAACACAAAATTGAAAAGGATGCAAAAGTAGATGAGTTTCGAAAAGTCGGACCAAACATTCGTTGGCCGCCAAAAAGGTATAAAATTGCGATTTTTGCCGACCTACGGTAACCCTGGATGTACGTGTGCTAAATTGTCAATTCAGATAAACAAGGGCCACACGATATTTTGAAAAGCTGCAAAACTCCACTTAGATTCTATTTCGCATGTGCCGACTTTATAGGTTATTATATAATAATAAATATGCATACATTACACGTAGAGTAGGCGCGGATCCGCGGGGTGCGGGGGAGGGAAATTTCCCCATCTAAAAAAATTAAAAATTAAAATTTTGCCTTACAAAAAGTTTAGAAACATTGAAGATTATTCTGGTTTTCGTTATTATGTCGCCCATCTCTAAAAGTTTACGCTGAATCCCCACCTGTCGTAGCGTCTTTCTCATTGGAATTTAAGAAGCAAATTATAATTGATTCTTTTTTTGTAATACACAATTTTAAAGGCTATTTAAAATAGATTTTAAGCTTACAAAATTTTTAATTGTAAATTAATTAAATTTAATGGCATTTTAGTGGAATATATTTGTTCATATGCCTACATACGTTCATACATACATACATACATACATAAATATTACGTCTGTCTATATACTAAAACGTAAAGTTCTTATTCAATTCGTTCTTTGGCCTTTTGACAAGAATAAAATACCTTTGACTCCTAAAACAAAAAATTCTAATATTTAATTTGCAAAAAAAATCGTCCCTTAATCCTTTAATGGTCTTGATGTAATTATTCCTCTGTACACAGTTTTCGTTTAAATGTTAGAAAATTTTAATTGAAATAAAAAATTAAACTTAATTTTTCTCTTGCAAAAAAATCTTTGTGCACCAATTATGTGAGAAATGCAAAAATCTCATAAGAAACAGTAAAAAATATTTCCAGTAGCCAGAAGCAGTAACGAGAAGAAAAGGATAATTTTTGGAAAACTTTTTTAAACTCTTTACTATGCTGTGCATGCTGGGCTGGACTGGGCTGCTAAATGGCACGACCCAAAACGACCTAAATATCATTTAAAAAATTATAAACAAAAAAACCTTTATTAAGAGAAGGTATATTAAAGGAAGAAAAAAAAGAGTGCAAAAAGAAAACGAGAAAAAGGAAATGCATATAAAATTTATGAAAAATTCAAAACACATAATGAGTGACAGAAGTGCGAGCGAGTGTCAACTTAAGGTTTATTTTCGCCGACAAAATACCGGAAAAACAGAAATTTTACGAAAGGGGTGCGTGGCACGCTTATGTAAAGTGCGGACACATACGCCACACACTTATTACCCGTTCCGTTGACAGCAGATTGAAAATGGCAGACCTATGCACAGTAAACACAAACTTAGGTTGAAGATTCATATGCGCAAACTGAATCAAAACAGGAAAAAAATATCTGACAGTTAAATGTTGTGACGACGGGGCGAGACAGGTGAAATATGCCGCGTAAACAATGAGTGTAGAAAACGGAAAGACGTTAATTAAAATGTAATAATACACATATCCATTTATTTACCTATACATACACACATGCAAATAGACACTAAACATATATGTATGTATGTAAGACGGTATATATCAACTTGTGTAATAATAAAATTAAGAAAATGACAGGAAGCAGCAATGAATCCCAAAGCAAGAAAAAGAATAAAAATAAAACTCCTTTTCTTACGATTGCAAATATTTCCCTTTTACAGTTTATTTAATTGTATTGTACCCTACATCATTTGGCAAACTCAATTAAATCTGCCTTATTTGCTTGGATCCAGCTTTTTCGAAAAATTTTATAATTTAGTGTAACAACCATGTAAAAAGTTTTATTTTCATATCCGCGATTTCTACCAACTGTCAGGCGCACAGAAACCCATGCTGTCCAACCATCAATACAACTTTGATAATGAATGTGTTACGTAGTGCAAGTAATCCGCGGTTTCATCGCATTAATACATTGTGTGGTTACAACGAAATCACGAAAACCTTCAGCAATTACTAATCAAGAGTTCTTATTTATTTTCCACAAGGGTTAAATTTTATAAATTAATAAGTTTTAACACGTAGGGTATCGCACAGCAATTTGTGCCATTAGAAGAACTTCCGCTACTTGCACTATTTTAAATTGTCTTCATTTTCGAAACAATGTAACACTTGAGAGTCCCCTTGCAAAAATGCAAGTGTTGCTTTGCAAATTATGTTGCAACACAACTTCCTCTTCTATGTTTTTAGCCAAATACTTTGTTGCATTGTCGTGTTTTTATTTTCGTTTTATTATTTGCTTTTCTTTTGCAGTTTCTTAAGAAACTTTGACGTCAGCATAAAAGTTTCGTTTGCTTAGAAAAAAGTTTTATAGAGTTTCTCAGCTGATACTTCTGTTTGACTTGCACTACAATATGATACACACACAAGCACAGTCATACCTGTACATTTGGTACTTTCACTGAACTCAGCCGTTCTATTACCTGGCGAATAAATAATTTAGAGCACGGACACGTGATAGTTTGAATAAACTTTCCTACGGATTGTATTTATATGAAAGTGATTTGAGGGATTTAGCATATTGGTATTTTAAAATGATTTTTTTTTGTTTAGTAGTTTTGGTTTCAGTTGTTGTGCTTATAAAGGCTTAGATGCAGCTAAAGCTTTGGGCGAAATTTAAAGGAAATCAAACATATTTTATATCCGGAAATATTTATTGTTAATCACGTCGTGGGGTGTGAGGGAATACCCTATTTTCATACTTCTCTTCACTAATTGGCGTCAGAAGGCGATTTATTAAACAATATTGTTGCGTAATATGACGACTGTTTTTTCAAATGCAAAAAAATTGTTTTGGATGATTGCCGAGCAGCTTTAAGGCTGCATCATTTCTTTTGTCTGGAACAGAATGTCTACAGCGCAATCGACTGACTCCCTAACATGTATGTACTTTCAACAAATTCACTCGGTTAAAAAGTTATATAACAAAATACATTAAACTCAACGTTGTAAAAGTTTGCTGTTATACCATCAAGTTATAAGCAAATACAAACATTGCGTGACTAGATGACAATTTTCAGCTACTTTTTCTTACAAAATTTTTAATATAAAAAATCATTCGAACCTCCAACGGAAAGCCAAGCAATGTTATTAGAAAGGTAAGATATGAAAGGGTTATACATTCAGGGTGTTAGAACTCAGAATAAAAATACACAATAGGACTGACGTTATTACATATGGACTTGGCTCCCAAAAAATACGTCTATATGAGATATAGGGTCTTTCATTAAGAATGATAGGATTAAATTAATTAGGTATTAAATAACACATGAAAGGTTTAACATATTAAGGTAAGTCGAGTTTTATTTTGAAGTTTGGACAGCTTCAGAACTTATGAACATGAAAGGTAACATCGATACAATTTTTTATTTATTAAATTTTACGACGCCCTATGCTCCTTATAGGAACGATGGGTAGATGATAATAATTCTAACTTAAATTACCACGTTGTAGTAAAGCAGTGTTTGGAGGGAATGAAATCCACGCCCACCAGTTTGATAGTTTAGCACACTACTAACTAAACTATTTCACATGCTCATACAGGTACTTTCGCAAATGAAAATATTTTCGCTAATATTGCTTGTGATGTTTCTTCCGGATATGCAGCATTCCTCTATGGGTAACTTCTTTTTCTGAATTTTCTATTTTGGTTCTACCAATCATTTTGATAAATTTTCATCAAGAATTAGGGAAGACAGTGATCTCTTTTCGATTCAGATGGCAAATAAAAATGAAACTACGTCGAATGTCCAAAGATGGAAAAAATTATTGTAATTAAATTTTTTTATGGTACTAAAAAAGCCATTGTACTTTTAAAATTCTAATAATAACAAGTACATTTGCAACTTCTCTGCCTGCCCTGATTGGTAATGGTTGCTGATACGTTTCGGGATTAATATCCGTTGTTATGCACCTTAATCGATGTAAAACGTAAAGTTCATTCTGTTGAATATGCGGTTACAGTTTTAGTGCGAAAACGTTTGCCTTAATACGTACGTATATTTATTTACGAACTTACGCAATGTTCCATCAGCAAAAATCATATCTGTGGGGTTTTGTAAATTTATTTCGTAATTGACTGTGTATAACGTGTGTGTGTGTATAACGTATTTAAAGCCCTTCAGGAAAATAAAAATACTTTGTTACACATGTATCCTTGTATTTAAGTACTGAAATGTTTATATGTTTTGTATTTGTGCATGTGTTAAGTTCAGTGCACGTTGAAGAAGTACTTATATTTTTCATTGTTGGCAAATGTATTTATTTTTTGGTTAACATCAAATGCTCGTTTTTCTGCAAAACCATTTATACAAATACATATACAAAATGAAAACGTAAAATTATTTAAGTAATTTTGTATGCGTACTTACCCAGTTGACCAAAGCGTTCGGCACGATATTGTCTTAGAAGGCTAACGTATAATATTTGTCCTTTTGTCAGTTGACAAAAGATTTTTGAACAACAATCAAAATGTTATCTTCTTCTATTAACAACGGTAGCCTTATAGGTATTTGTGTACCCATCAGAAATAGCATGTATCCGACGATCATAAAGATACTTGTTTCGAAACGAGTTCGATTCGCTCTGACTTTCTTCTTTATGTCGTCGAGATTTTTCTTCTTTGTTTTACCTGTACTTGGAAAAGTTTGCAAATCGGGGCCAACTGGGAGATTTGAAATGGGTGTGTGGTGTGCTTCGCAAGATGATTTAATTTTCATGTTCAACTACTTACATACACACATACCCTCAAATTCTCATGGAAAGATCCTATTTTCCAGGTGGCAGAACTGAGATTTCCATCATTATAAATATCGTTTTGGGATTTTTAAAACGATTTTCACTACTGCTGAAGTTGTCATTCTATTGCTAAATACTTTCTAATATGAATTTCTCAATTAAAGAAAGTCAAGCACAATATATGCATGTTTTAACAAAATTCTTGTAAACGTCTGCCAATCTGTGTTTAGCGATGTCATCTTTGAATAAGAAAAACTCCAAGAGTAATATTTTGTCAAAGTGTGAATTATCCGTAATTATGTTTTGCAATTTGGATAACTTTACAGACGCCATGACGGGCTCAGCCAGAGTTGCTGCACCGGAGAAACGATCAGTTGAATAAAATTTTTACCAATCATCGGCTGAAATGCAGACTCTTTTCAGGGAAAAACGAAATCTCAGAAGGCACTCGCATCATAGTCGTTCTTCTGTCATCAAACCTTCACGTATTAAACAGATGCAGAAAAACCAGGCCACTATCGAGAGCTTTTCGAAAAATTTGGATTCAACAAGAAACACCGATTATAACACTAAAAATGTGTTCGCTAATCACTTAAAAACGGTTTTCATATCACATGACATAAATAATCCAACCATACTATTTTAAGTGGCATTGTGAATGATCCTATGAAATTTCGGCTACCTTCATTAAAGTTCACAATAAAATAACACGGATCTGATCGCATTACAGGTTTAATGATGAGAAACTTACCTGATAATGCTTTGATAGTTGTATTATTCATATGTAATGGCATATTGCGATTTGGCTTTTTCCCATGCTCCTGGACAACGTCTGAAATTGTTATGATCCTTAAACCAAGAAAGGACTCAAGTCAGACCAAGTTATTATCCAAGTTGTTTTATTTCGAGTAAGTCTTAGTAATATTGAGCAATCGCATAGAATTATCACCGTTATTAGATCGGCATTTGAAAATAAGCAATATTTTCAGCTTAATTTAATGACGTTTGCTAGGCATTTAATAAGCTCTGGCATAATGGGCTACTTTTAGTCCTGCCTGAAAACTCCCACAAGCTTCTTAAAAGCTATTTAAAGTTAGGTCAAATTATCAATCTTCTAAACAGGGGAAATTCTCTGCAGGACTCCCTTACGTCAGTATACTAGGGCCGCTATTATGTAACATCCATACAGCCGATGTGCCAACAAATCCAAATATATATGCGTCAACGTATGCAGAGTACACATTACAGAAATGGTTAAAAAAGTGTAGAACAAAGCTGAATCTGTCGTAATGTAAATTCCCTCAAAAGGGAAAATTGTCGAACTATAGCAATAGTAAATACCACTGTTCCAGCGGTAACGCACGTGAAATATTTGGGCATCCACTTAGATCGACGCCTCACTTTGTCCGGCCATATTCAGGCAAAATAAGGGCTATGAAACTGCGACAAAATTAATCAACAAGTAATAAGTCCTCACTGAACCTTGGCTTTAGAATACAAAGTCCTTTTATACAAATCCGTTATAAAGCCAATATGGTCATATGACATTCAGCTGTAGGGTACTGCTTGTGCCTCCAACACCCAGAAGTTACAAAGAAGACAAACTAGGATTTTACGAAATGAAATTATCCATAGAGATCTACAAGTTGCCACTATCCAGGAAGAACTAAAAACATACACGTCAAAATATGTAAACAAACCAAGAGGTCCACCCTAACACTCTTGTACGCAAATGATTACAATTTTACGAACACCAGAGACACTTTGTGCCTGGCGAGACGGCTGACTCAACCCAATAATATATAGTTACTAGGATTGAATACGATAAATTAGTTATTACCATGGCAATAATTAATAAATCATCATACAGTTCACCCTCTTTTATGGCAAATTTGTTTTTCTTCGACGTATGTTTTAAATCTACTTCAAAACTTATCTCAAATTAAATTACAGTTTGTTTCCAGTGTTGACATTCGTTCAAATTTTATATTTGTAAATTAAATACATTTAATTGAATATAAATAACAAAAATAATTAGAAACAACTTAAGTATTTTACAAAAGTATTTATGTATGTATTTGACAATGCAATCTTGAAAACCGCTAAATATAAAGAAAACGTAAGGAAGATGACAAGATCTTGGAAGCAAAGTTGCGAAAGGTGAGGTGCATTTTTAAAGTTGCACTAACAATAATGTGACCTTCGTGAATTTCAATAATATAGAAGTGGCATTTACCGAGTAGTTCGCGAAGTTTCACTGCAGTTTTTAAATTACTTTCTAAAATAATTAGGCCCCAAAGAAACTTATTTTATTTAAATTTAATTGTGAAGATAATGTAACCAGGCCAGTAACAGATTAAAATTCTTTTAATTTTCTCAGAGCATTCTTAATATAAAATTGAAAACAAATGTTTTAATCTAGATTCATTGCATTCCATACAAAAAGAATTACAGCTTAAGACATTCTGGTGTAAATAGTTAAATAAGTTCAATATAAACACCATTGCATGCTTCTTGCAGCAACATACACATATGTATGTACGTGTAAGTTCCTAAAATGTATTTTTGGAGAATTCCAATGAAGAGTGAAACAAGAGGCGAAATAATTATACATGTGCATACTCCGCATACACATGCATATGTGGTTGTGTACGAAGTGTGATAAAAAAAACCGTTACTTTTCGAAACAAAATAATCACCTTAAGATACACCTCACTTGTGCCAGTCTCTTTATAACTTGACATAGTTTTTGTCGATATATTCCTTTGAGCTTCTGTTCAGTGTCGGGAACGTGAAGAAGTCATTTGGCAAAATATGCACATATAAGCCAAGTACATAGGCCTTCGCCGGTACGAATTACAGTAAGATATGAATGATAGAATAAATCCGCTAGACCGCCAAGTAAACCAAGCATTCGAAGTAGCTGCAACATAATGAAGACAGTCGAACCTACAGAGCATCGAACATTATAATTGTACTTCACAAATTTTGTTAACATACCTCGTATATGATTAATACAATGGATTATTAGGATGAAACAACCACATTAGTCCAATTGTTGTTGTATTTGGAAAACAGATTACAAAACAGGTACAAATAAATGAGAACAGACTGCAAAGCAAAATGACAGCTCAGTATAAGTTTCCATAGTAAAATAGCATTTAACACTCAGGTTTGTATTGACATGCTTAGACACGCTACCACATACACAAGCACGCAGATACGTTATTAATTCATTTGTCTAAAACTGTCGAATTGTAGTCAATTTGTGATGCCATATTATTTAGTTGAAATTGAATAAGAAGTGAAGTCTGCAATTTATGGAGCAATGGCCTTAAACACACACCGAAACAACATTACATTGTTTATTAATGTACGATATATTTGTATGCCTATCTTTAATAAACTAATTAATTAATAAAGTAAGTTGTTTGACGCAACCAAATCCAATTTGTTCCTATTACCAAAATATTAATTACTAGCGTTTACTTATGCCTTCGTCCAATGCCTTTTCTCAAACCTATCCGCTTTAAAAACGATATGTTTAATATATAATTCCCTTTTTGCAGTCTAACACCGTGGCATAATCGCCACATGTGAATGCAGAGATAGTTCGGATCTGGATTAGAGCGGATTGTAAAAACATATTTTAACATTTGGCTCTAAAGTAACTTAAATAATTTTCGTAACTATTTCGCATATTAGAAAGTAACAATAATATTTCCGAACTTACAGGTTGCCTAGAAATGAGATGGTATTGGAATTATCAAGAACTTAGTTCTGATTTTATTCTCGGTTCTTTTACTGGCCAAAAATTTTGGATAGGAACTGACAAAATTCAATTTACGAAAATTTCGGTCATTATAACGAATCTGCTTTCTTCATCGTCGATAATAATTTGATCTCCTATTGTGACCTTAACAAAGCAAAACTAGGAAGCGGCCAAAGTCATACCAAGTAATCAAACGGGACGCAATACGAGTACGTATGTAAGTGAAATGGCTGTAATTTATTGAGTGGAAACAATAAATACAAGTATGTACATTGTACATTTTTGTATACATTGCCCAACACAATGCATTTGTAAATACTAGCAAACAATAACAGCTGTAACAGGAAGAAGGCCAAGGGTATTTCGCAATAGTAACTAAGGCACCGAACAAAGAACGTACCATTCGTCAAATGTTTATTGATTTTTTTCAAAAGAAACATGATTTTTAAATATTGTAATCCTAAGAAAAAAAACTTATTAAAAAAGTTAAAAAAAAAATTATAAACAATTTATTAAAAGTTTCAAGCGTGAAGGTCTTTTTTTATAAATAATTATTTTTAATATATCGCTACTCCATTATGTAGCATCGTCAGAAAAATTAAAATATTTTTTATAACAACCGAAACCAACAAGCTAAAATTATGTACTTATGTATATCAAAAATTATTTGTCACAAAAATTCAAAAATGTTTCAAAATTCACAGAAAACAAAAAATCAACATGAAAACTGAAATAATAATTTATCTTTTGTATTAACTTGTGTAAGTACAAAACTTATTCAAATAACATGACATAAATCAAAAGAGCTAAAAATTGTTGTATTAACTATCTTATTTAATGAACTAAGTGCCTATACTACTCGTATATCTGTGCAACATTAAAATGAATTCTTTGTGTAATAGGTCTGTTCACAGATACCGATAATGTTGCACAGACACAGCTTTAATGCTTTTGAGCCGCTCCTAAACCAACTGTCAGACAATTTTGATTATAATTCCCGAGTTTATTAGACATAAATTAAGGACATTTGAAAACTTTTGTCTTCAGAAGTTATCGGGTCATTTAAAGGCACCTTTGGCGGTGTATTTTCCGTAAAATGGAAATTCTTTTTAAATACTTACAACTTTTTTTTTACTTCACTTCTTAGTGTTAAAACTGCGTACCTGCTTCTTTTTAAGTTAATTTTTACTTTTTGCACTTAAATTTTAACACGCGATATTCCCTGGACTTCGCAATGAATACCGCATTGTAGTTGTGTTGATCGCGACACAACTGATGGTTTTTTGAGGCTTTTTCATAGTTATACGTAAATTTATCAAACTCTCTACATGTACTAGATTCGTATTTTTGTTTTTAAAATAAAGCTGTGTTAAAAATCAAAGTTGCTGAAGCCCTTAGACACTTGCTTTTTTCGTCTTTTCATAATCTAAGATTAAAGAGTGAAAATAGGCAAGTTAAGAGAGAGAGAGAGAGAAGAATATAAAAATACACACAGAATAATTTTGTTGACTATTTTTATATTAAGTTCGTTCGTTTACTCTTGTTTTAAAAATACTAGACTTGACTGGATTGCGTTTGTTTACCGTAAATCTAGCTACTGCGAGTATAAACTGAAAGCAAACAGAGAGTTCATGGACTAATTCTCTACAAGTGTTTACTGGATAAGTTTTTGCTAGTAAAATTTAGCAAAATGGGGACTTTACAAACGTGGAATATCGAATTCAGTTTGCAATTTTAGTTTTTGGAAAAGAAATGCAAACTTCGCATTTAAAAGGATTTAAAAGAATTATGTGCTAACAAATTTATTTGCTTCTTACCAATCACCAGCTGTGAATACTATATTTATTTTTACAAGTTTTCCTTTCGTGTAATTTGTGGTACAAAGGAATATTCTGAGAGCAATTGTTACGAATTACCAATACCTATTCACAAGGCTTTATGGCAAACTAAGCGAACAGACCTACTTCGAATGTTGCCTCGTTTTGTTCTGCAAGAAAACGCGAAATTTCAACAACAACAAAAAATGTAACACAAATCGCCATATTGGAGTATAAAACGCATATATTAACAACACTGTAACGTTAAAAGTTTGAAATGTCAATTTTAATCTTTAACATTTTTTTGACAGATTACGATTTTTTGTCGATAATTTACTTCAAAATTATGAAGTGTTGAGATTTTTATTAATGTAGCTGTACTCTTCGCTCTTAGTAAAATTGTCTATTAAAATATATATTTACAGGAATAAGCGTGTGTCATAGGGGGTTTTTTATAAGCGACTTTGGGTCGAAAGGGTTACGGTAATATTAATTATTCAAAATAACTTAGATCTGACCAAAAATTAAAAGTTTTAATTATAATCATTAAAAATTCTCTTGCGCTGACCTAATGGTACATATATCTGCTATATTAAAATTTACCTCATGTTATTAGCCTGCTTCTTGTGGGTTAATATAACTAATCTTAAGACGGCAAAAAATAACACAAGCTTAAAATATTTGAAACGCATTTGCTGATAAGGTAGAGCGAGACATTTCTTAATTGGTTTGCGGAAAGTATTCTTTGAAAAATTGATAAAATATTTATGTTTGTTAACATTTTACCAATCGATTGTTAACTACCGTCGCAATAAGATTGACTCTTGACATAAATTGGCACAAAAGTGGATGACTACTACTCCCTGCTCAATTCTGTCAAGTTCAGATAATGTTTTCATAGCACGGTTTCAAAAACAAAAAACTCGTCAATATATCACATTAGAAAAACTGACTCTCTTTCTATGCTGAATGTTCTGAACGAATCACAGGCAAACCAGAGGTGAAAACTTTGAATCATAAAAAATAAAAATCTCAGCTTTTTTACTCTGGCTTCTGTTAGGAAGAGACAAATATTGCATGTTGTGATGAAATACAGGAAAATAAACAAAACAAAAATCTAATGTGAATGAGTGCAAATTTTAAAAAGTAAAATAAGAATATGGCTTGCTTTAGAATTGCTAGCAAAAATATGGTGCATATGCCGTTTACAACGGTAATTAGCGTAAAATGCAAAATAAAATTGTTACACGTAAAATCAACTGTTAATGCGGCACAACTGCAAACGTTCAGAACAATCAGTATGTAGCGGAGTACATCTAAAAGTTGAATTCAAAAGCTTTTTTTAGTGTGACTGCACTATGTGACATGCATGAAAAACTTAGAAATAATTTTAAGGAAGTCGTGAACAAACATATTTTGCACCAATTTATAAATTTGCAACAGTGCTGATTAGGGGAGAAGTTAGGCCTTCTAAGTTTTTTTAACCGACCGATCTTTTGAAGGAGTACTATCAAAAATAATTGAGCCATTTTTTTTAGTTTTTTTAGAATTTCTTGTAAATCTATTTTTCTATTTTCTTTAAGAGCGTGTTTATTATTTTTTATATCGAAGCAAACCACTTACTTTCTGGGTCCCTTTTCGACCCCCATTTCGCTCCTCAAATTGATTTCAGGGAACCGATCCGTAATCACAACCACCTTACTTTCAATTGAGTCTCGTGCTAGCCCTAGCCTTTACTCTTGACTAAAGTGATTTCAGACTGTCGACTGGTAAGAGCGTGTTTAGTAGCGAGTAAAATAAGATCAGACCTATAAAATCGATATAGTATTTCTGAAGATTTTAAAATGTGAGAATATCCATTAACAGCTAAGTTATAAAGTTTTAGTAATCTAAAGAACAGTGATTAGTAATAAAGACTCTTATATATAAAATTGTATACTTAGGTATTAGTAAAAATTCACTTCTTTTCGAAAAAAAAATGTCTTTAGAAATACCTTTTCCTATTTTAACAAGCATGGTCTTATTTTACTCGCTACTAAAGACGCTTTTAATGAAAATTAAAAAAAAAAAAGAAGGAACTCCAACAAAGTGTGGCAAAGAAATGCCGATAAAGTTGAAAAACTTAACACATGTAAAAAACTGGTAAAAAAACAACCAAAGAAACAACAAACGTTGACAAAAGTGAAGCAAGTACGTTTGTTCTAACAGATGTTGTGAAACTTCTAAGAACACCTCGTTCTTAATGTCTTAAAAAATTTTCTCTTTTGGACAACTAACCGTTTCCAATTCGACAAGGTCTCGTTTTCATTTCGACAACAAACGTTCTTACTTTGACCACACTTTGAAAAAATTACCCATTAGAGACCAAGCAATTTAAAAACATGGAAATGAAATGGAGAAGTTTAAAGATCTAAGATTGGTTTTATATAAAATGCATTTTATAACATTAATTAAAACCTATTATTTAAGTTGTAAACACATACTACATAATACACTTTTGTTAAGCAATGGTATTTTAATGTTTCGTTCTTGATTTCACAACATATCGTACTAGATTTGAGAATGGATGTTGTCGAAAATTTTCGAACGCTTCTTTGTTAATTTAACACCAGCCGCTTACAATTTGAAAAATGACAAAACTAACTACTCAAGTAAGTCTATCACCACCTACACTAGGTTATTTTAGAAGTCCATTTGCACTGTTACACCATGTTACCTATCAATCTTTTTTTCTGCTTTGAATATTGTCGAAATGCTATAGGAAAGTTGTTTATAACTTTTTTCAATATACCTATTTAATTTCAATTTGTCATATATTTTCTATTAAAAGGCAACCACTTAAATCTTTCTCTTTAATATAATTTACAGCAATTTTCAGCAATAAGCAATAGAACTTTATAAATTGCTGTAAATAGCAATCACACGTGGGCATGTGGCTTAATGTTAAATATTTGCAAATTAATTCACCTGGCTTCAAGCAGATTAATAAATCTTTGCTTCACAGAAATGGCTGTCGGAAGGTGTGACTTCCCTGGCTGCCTTCAAGTGTGTATAGTATGTGTGAATGTTTGATTTGTATTTTATTTATAAAACAAATATGATTAAAATACACATTACAAACCACGAAATGCACGAACAGCAAGTTGGCAGCAGAAAATTAAAGGAAGCAACACCAACAAGTCATTACATTCTGTCCAGTGATAACTTCAAGCTATTGCCACACTGCATAAATAAGGACAACAACCAGTATGAATGAAGGAATAAATAAAATAATAAAACACCGGCAACGAAGAATACATCGGCAATGTAAACTTTAAACAAGCTGTGATGTGACAGGCTGTGTGTCGAGCTACATTTGTTGGTGGGTTGACCCAACAACTTGCAAATGATATTTTCTTTTTTCGTTTTAGACACTGTCTGTCTGTCTGGCTAATTAAAAGTCTATAAATTTTTTTTTCATTTCATCACAGTTGTATAAAAATGAAGGATGTGCAATTTATTCGTCTACTCAAACTGTTTTATATATTCCGCAAAACAGCTAAAGAGTAGTGGTTATTTGTTTGTTGGCTTCCTAAAAGATTTTATAAACATTTTATTAATTTACTTAATTTGCATTTAGAAAAAAAAAAACAATTTACAATCAGTTTGGAGAGTTGTTTAAATTATTCATAAAACTGAAATATGTGTAAAAGTGCTTCTAGTCTAGAATAGAAATTACAATTTATGAACAAATTTATTAATTAAAATCAAAATATAATAAATGGCAATCAACAACAAGTCATTGTAAAATATGAAATTTTCAAAGATTTTCAGCGGAAGGTCGGGCCTATTTAAATAAAACTTAACTATTATTGACTCGAGTTTTGCTAAAGTTAAAAACTAAAATAAACTTAATTGTCTGCTCTTTTAGGAAAAAAATAGTAAACAAGAAAGAGGGCTATTTTCGACTATGCCGATTATAACATATCCTTCACGTATGAAGCAATAAAAATTTACACTGTGGAAAAAAATTCGTTTAAATCTTGAAAAAGGTTTCTGTTAAATTGAGTGGAATTTTAATTTTTCGTTAGTTTTTTTTTGGTAAAAATATTCTTTTAATTTCGTGTTTTGATATTTGGCGTCATATTTCACATTTTGTTTTTAAAATATTTCTGACTAATGTTTTTTACTGTTGTAACGAATCACACATGATATTTCCAGTTTTTTAGCATTTTCTATAATAGGATTATATTAGACTTTTAGCTTTCGAGAAGTTTTCGACTAGTTTGTAAATTTAAGACTTTAAGTGAATTAAATTTTTTGGCTGCTTGTCGATTTTTTTAAATAAATAATCGATCTTTTGAGAAATGGAATGTTGTTGTCTTTTTTTTAATTTCGATTTTGAAGCACAATTTAGAATTTTAGTGAATTTGTATCGACGGTAAAATGTGTGTTTATATAAAAATTTAGTTTCATATGAAATTTATTTTTTTTGCTATATTATATTCAAATTTTTGATATGATTACATCATTTGGCAAATTTTATATTTCTTTGTTGACTTGAAATTTGTGTTAGTAAATTTTGGTTAAATTTGATTTCTTTATAAGTTTCCACTTTTTTCGATTTTGTGATTAGCTGAAATGTTTACCTCTTACATAATTTAGATATTTTCGTTACATTTCACGAACAGAATTATTTTAATAGGGGTACAGCACTGAGTTGACCATATAGTTCTTAGCATAGTTTCTAAAGGCGACCACATTCATAATTAATATATTCAATTAAGATATTTGTTGAAAAAAAAGCCAAAGCCGACAAACAAATATGACGTAGCTTCTGATTTAATTAACTTATGCATTGAGTGATCACCTCATTTATTACAACCAGTATATAGTTGAACGTTACCGACATACATTCTAACCTTGCAATCTGTTAATATACTAGGGAAGACATTGGAGTATATCGGAAACAAAAGTGGGCGGACTATAGATTCTTGCGAAACTCAGCTTGAAATAGAAATTGCTCTTGACATTTTATTATGCATTGCAGTATACTGGTATTTATTACTAAGATACTTTGATAATAACTAGCGTTGCCACTTTAGGTTTTTGAGTCAAAATATTGCTTCTTTGTTAATCATTTAACGCCGAAAATTGCCTTTTAGGTTCATGACTTTTTTATAGCTTTTTTAATTTTCACTTTGGCCTTTCTAAAAGCTGACGAAGCTTTAAATACATTTTTCAAATGTTTAAAATCATTTCAAATCCTACCCCAACCATCTGGTAGATGAAGTAAATTAGTCAACAAGGAGCATTTTCACAAAAGCAACACTTATACACTCACTGAGCATACACCAGGCTTATTCAGTAGGTTGTGCTTTGAACTTGTCCGTGACGGAGGAGAACTAAATCCGTTTTCATCCCCAATTTAACTATTTTTAAGACCTATTCCAATCTTTTCCCACAAATTTGAAACCGGTTTAGTACGTGAAGCAACGGAAAAAGTGATACGTTAAAATTGCCAAAGTTTTTTAATGCTTACAGTTTTTTATGGCAACATTGCAAAAAGCTTATTTTTTGGTTGAAGATAACCTTAAAGAATTTAACTAATAATTTTTGTTCCATATTAAAAATTAAATTTTAAATATATTAACCTGATTCAATGTAAATTCAATGGGGTAAAATATCGGCATACAACTTGAAAAAATTTAACTTAAAAATTTAATTTTGAACGGAAATACAGCAATTATAGGATGCAATCGAGGAACTTTTTATTGCCAAAAAATTATTAAAACAAAACATCAAAATTGTACCAAATATTGCCATGATTTCTAAATAACTAACAATATTTTAAAATTATTGGACATTCGTAATATATATGCGAATGGAAGTTCTAGTTATGATGACATTATGATACCTAATATGTAAAAGAACAGCAGGGACTTGTGCAATTTATTTATTTATTTAATAGAAAATCACAAAATTTCTTATATGCTAGAAAGAAAACAATTTGTATAGACATGACTTTATATCTATAAAATTATGAATACCAACGAGTTGAAGGAAAACTATTAACAAAAACTTCCAATATATTGCGGACATGGAAGAATCGTAATACAACTGTTACGTAGTTCTTAGAGAATTAACGAACTGCTGCCATAAGATCAAATATTTATTTAATTATTAAAAATTTGATAGCATTTTTCTATTCACTGCTTTAATGTCTATATCCACGTTTCAATTAAATGAACGATAAAATAACATCTTGCAGCAAAATCGACTACCTGACTTAAACATTTTTATACTTTTTTCACTACGATGTCTTATATTTTCTTCAATTTATTTTAAACGTCCAAATTCCGGCGCAAATATTTAACCAAATAAACAAGAAATTAAAAGAATGCACTGATTAAAATGCTCAAGAAAGCACACAAACGCATATTTAACACCTTTTTAAATGAGCCCTTATTGGGAGCACACTCACTTAAGTACACATTTGGGGCAAGTTAAATACCAATAAACAACAAAGTCAAAAAGCAGGGGTTTTTGCAAAAAAAAAATATTTCTTGAATGTTGAAAGTGAGTGCGCTTTTATGGTGGTTGTATGCGGAGGAAAAGGGTACCTTGTTTTATGGGGTCACGCATAAAAGTCTAATTACATATTAATATCAGGTAAGAACTTGGCTACTCTTGCACATTATATACTATTTAAAAGTCAACTTGGTTGTTCGTTAAAGTGAAACTAGCAAATGGCAAATGTCAAGCATACAAAAGGACAAATAAACTCGTCAATTACATTTGTAATTCAGATTACATCCTACAGGCCAATTAGTCTACTGTCAGTTTTGTCAAAGATATTTGAAAAATTAATCGTCTCGAGTGTAACTACTTTTTTAAAAGAACAAAACGTTATCCCAGATCATCAGTTTGGTTTTCGAGCTTCATTTATAGACATTTCACAAGCATTTGATAAAGTCTGCCATGATGGGCTACTTACTAAAATAGCTCGGGTTCTACCTGAAAACACCCACAAGCTTATAAAAAGCTATTTGTCCGATAGAACTTTTAAAGTAAGGTCAAAAGACCAGCTTTCAAGATGTGGGGAAAATCAGTGCAGGAGTACCTCAAGGTAGTGTGCTAGGGCCGCTATTATATATCATCTATACAGCGGATATGCAGACGACACTGCAATTATAAGGATGCATCTGAAAAGCTGCAGTCCAATATTCATAAGCTAGAAGACTGGCTAAAACAGTGGAGAATAAAGGTAAATCCATCAAAATGTGCTCATGTAACGTTTTCCCTTAGAAGGCAAAATTGTCCACCAATTACAATAACTAATACCACGGTTCCAGCGGAAACGCAAATCAACTGCATTGGCTAATAAGTCCTAACTCAACTTTGGCTTTGGAGTATATAGCCCTTTTATACAAATCCGTTATAAAGCCAATATGGTCATATGGTATTCAGCTGTGGGGTACTGCCTGTGCATCTAACATCCAGAAGTTACAGAGAAGACAGTCTAGGATTTTACGTCATATCGTATGTGCCCCCTGGTACATATGAAATGAAAACATACATAGGGATCTTAAAGTTCCCACTATCCACGAAGAAGTCAAAACTTACACGTCCAAATACAAACTAGCCGCACATCCCAACGCTCTAGCACGCAATTTATTGTAATTTGACGGCCACCAGATACTAAAAAGAACTGACACATTGAGCCTGGCGAGGCGGCTCTCTCTACACAATGGAAGATAGATTTTTAAGATTAGAATACAAAAAAATAGTTATTAAATTGGTAATAACTAGTAAATAATAATTTAGAAATAAGATTTGAATACTTATTGTGAATTTCTTTTAATAGAAAGATTCAAAAAAATAAAATACAGTACAAAAAAAACAAAAAATACATTTGTACAAATTACAACAACAGAAAATTCTTGAAAAAGCGCTGTCAAAATGCGCAAGCAAAACAGAATATGAAAACAATGTAGAGTAGTCGACAGTGATGTCAAATGAAACCGTGATTACATTACTTACGTTGCCTATTTTCGCAATAAAAAATTGTTTTTTTCATGGCAACGGCGAGCATAGCTTGTCAGTGAAATAATAATTTTCATTGAAAATGATGTGATGCAATTCTCATTTTATATGTTTGTCAAATGTTGTGTTCAATTTAACACCCAAAATCCGACTTGAATATCCAGATCAAAATAAATTCGCTTTCGTTACAGTCAGCGTTTTAATTTAATAAAAGTAAAACAATTACTCAAAACGTCACTTAGCACAGTTGATAAGTTTATAAAAATAACAAATACCTATTGCAAAATATGCAATTTTCTCGAAAATATCAGCGACCCAATACCTACTGGATGTATTGACAAGTAAATAAGCGAACACTATATTTCAGTAAATGGTACAACGATGCAGATTGATTTATGTACTGATCAAATATTTGTTAAAACTCGTGAAATAAAAATATATAAAAATCGCAGCAATAATACATACGTAAGTATGCTGTTACCTAGATCAGTGAAAATATTTGCGCAATTTCCTTTTAAAGCTGGAAATATATATTTAATAACATACATAAACTTACCGATAATAAACAGCTTAATAGTCGCCATGTTGTCTGCGTCTCTCTTTCTCTTGGTAGTTAAATGCTATTCATAGCATAATAACGCAGCCTCTTATAGCAATTTGTTATTATTTTTATTTATAAATTTTTATTATAAATCACAAATACTGTTTTTATTTATTTTGTTAAAATGAAAAGTCAATTTGTTTTAACTTTTCATTGTTTGTAAAATCCTTTTATGGCATGTGCATTTTTATTACAAACTACACAACTACTCAAAATCAATTAATATTATCACCGGATTTATGTTCATTATACTTTAACATTCCGCCTTTGCAGGTGTAGCAAATAACAAGTTTGTTATAAATGTAGCTGCAATCGAATTATAAAATTCCATACAAATCTCTACCAATATTTTAATTATATTTACTTGCTTCACACAAACCTTAACCTTTTTTTTTAGTTTTCACTGTGCAAACAACTGTAAGAGTGTGTGCGAGAGTTTATGTGGGCGGCAGAACAAATTTGTTATTGTTTTTTTTTTATTATTTCATTCTTGTTTATTACGTTTACAATTTATCCACAATGTTCATAATCAATTTGTCCGTTTGAATGGAAAGTTTACTGGTTTTTTCACAATGATTTGTCGCAATTAAATGGGATTTAAGTGCCCAACTGATATTATTAAAAGACTGTAATGCGAACGTCATTTATACAGTTCACAGAAGATTCAGTGTTTTTATTTAAGTTTTTTTTTCACATTCACATTAAATCAATTCTACTTGTTGTAATTGGAGTTTTGGTGATATTATTTATGTAGTTGGTGTTGTTGTTGTTGATGGCGGCAATAATTCGCTTTTATAATGATTTCAACATTGTCAAGTATAAAACATCTGTATTGATTACAAAAAAAAAAAAGAAGAAAAATAGTTATTAAATATGCATTCAGCATAATTTATTTATATTTTATTTCATTTATTAACTTTATATCATTTAAATTATGCAATGGCTGTTGGCTGCTGACAGTGGTTATGTTGATTAAATTATTTCAATTTCGAAAATTATGCGGCAAATTAAAAGGATCTTCTTATTTCTTAACTCTTGATGCCATAGGTTTGAATATTGTGTTGGAAAATTGCCGCACTCAGTTTTTACGGTAAAATTAAAAAAATACTAATTTAGCTAATTCGAAATTGGATAAAAGTATACAATTAACTGAATGTTTTTTAATTTCATAGAGTTTGCTTAACAAAAAGGAACAACTATAAATAGATTTTATATCTACATTATATGAGTACAACAAGAGATTATCTCCTCATAACCTCGTTGGGAAAATCACTTGGAATTTTAAACCAAATAACCTCGTAATGGAAATAAAAACAAAATATTATGCTGCCAAATGATCGATATGAAACACAGTAAATAAATAGTAGCAACATTTAAACAGTTCTTAGCATGCTGCCTTGACTAGCCATTGATTTGTTCTGCCTACGTGCAGATTGCTGTTTGGACAGGAATTTAGCTCGTCAAGACTGTCGGTGTTGTTGATGGTCTGTTCGTGTTTAAACACAGTTGTCCGAACAGTTATTTTACCATCAACACCCGTCCACGCTGAGAACATTGAAACACACTCGATGACAAACAAAAAATTATGCTCAAACGGAACAAAAACATCTACACATAAGACCACAAACAAACTTCTTTTCGTTACTCTGTCGACGCCTCTCCATGTGCGAACCCATATTTGGCTAGATAAGACGTATTGTAACATATCACCTTGACTAGCCATAAACCTGTTCCTGCTTTCGAACATATTCATGTTCGCACAATAATTTTACTTGTGAAACCCGTCGCTGTTGAGGGTCTTTACTATAAGACTATACAAGAACATTTGAAAGTCAATAATTATCGAAACCATATCCCAGACTAAATCTGAAACTACCTCAAAATTCTAGTCGTTCCGCTATAAAAATAAAAGCCGGTAAATTAATGTTCGAAGAAGTTAGAGTTAAATTAGCAAATTAGTTAAAGAGGCAATGTTCTTTCAGCACAATCTGTCGAGATAGTTGAGATTTTCTTGAACATTCCAAACGACGAATTTCTAAAATTAATCACTTAATAACGAGTTGCAAGAAAAAATGTTGACTTGCATTATTGTAGTGTATATTAAAATAAAACTTTGGTTTATTTGTTTTTGAAAACTCAATTTAATTGCATTGTTGTTTTATTGTATTGCTAATGACAAAAATTGCAGACACATCACTTAATCAGGTATGGGAAGAAATTCCGTAAATAATTCTGTAGTTTTATAGTTGTACCTTAAAATTGAGAATGTTAAACTGATGTAAACAAATAGCATAGTCCAGGTATGGTGTGAGCACAACATTTCACAGGCATATGTAATGAAGTTATACTATAATATGAGATTTTTGTACAAAAATTACCAACAAAAAGTTTACACTATTGTATTTTAATACAATAATGCAATCGATTCAAAAATACAAGGCATTTTTGAATTTAAACAAAGATTTTAAAGATATTCAATTATTTGCCAACTTAATTTTTTAAATTTTTTTGTGTATGTGTCCGTTTAAGTCCATCGAAGAACTCCTGTAAATTATGTTGCACACTTGATTATTTAAATTAAAGATACTACTGCGTATTGTAATATAAAAAGTGTTATTTCTTCGGATTTAAAAAGCAATAGATGTCCATTATGTATGCAGTCTTGAATTGGTGTTGTAATATAGCGGTCGATATAAACTTTCTGTTCCGACATTTTAAATAACAAGCGGGTCAGCCTGAACTTCAGTATACCTAAGTGTACAAAACTTTTTGCAAAAGCAATAAAATCTGTTGGCCATCAGTCTGATAAATTTTCATATATCGAGGTTTGAGAGTAAATTGAGTGCAAAATTGCTCTTCGTAAACGAATATACAACTATATACCACCCAAAGAGGTTTTGTCAAGCATTTCGTATAAAATGTGTGTCGTCTGCAAATGAAAGCAAGTTTCACCAGTAGAAAATTATATACAATTCTGTCTAAAAACTGAATCCAAAAAAATTCTAGTGTTCTTGCCAATTTCTTGTTTCACTTAAGTACCCAGAGTCGGATAACAATTAACAAAATGAACAAATACTTAATTTACTTGCGCTAAACCATGAAAGTAAATCCACCAAACTACCATCCCTGTCCTTTATTTCGAGTATAATCAAAATGAGTGGAATGATGCGTAATAGTTCGGTCCGTGAATTAAACCTTTTCATTGTGTTCGTTTGCACAAAACCTAGAACATGAGAATACAGCCAAATAGAAGGAGGTTATAGTTGGAGGAGTGTGTACTGGCAAGTTTTTACTGTGAAAAATATAAACAGTAAAATTCAGTACGAAATAGTTTACGTCTGAGAAACATATAAACAAAATAAAATAATGAAAAATGTTTATAATGGGCTAAGTAGAACATGGTAATGTAATTAAAATTGCAGTGAAACTGTCGAGTTCGAATTTGAAAACTAAAAGATAAGGTTTAAATTTCTGTGACTGGTTAGAATCATTTACAACGAACAACATGGATTTTTCAATTACAATGACGATTAACATGTAAATCAGATAACTGTAATTGAAATGTACTTGGGATTCCATAGATCAGATTTCAGTTGTTAACAAGCAATCATCTGTTTTGATTTACAAATTTGACATTTGGTAGTTATTTTTTGGCGAAACTGTTTTTTGAGAGGAAATTTTAAAAATTACTCAATGACTGCATTTTAGTAAAAAAGTAGTGTCTCATACATAATTTCTACTAATAAATTTGTGGCTTTCATTGGAAATGGATTCAGGTCTGTTTGTTTTGAGAACAAAGTAACGACTTTGTTTTCCGTAGGCACATTGATTGAAATACAGTGTTACCATTTTCGGAATTATTTTACTTCGCGAACGACTCGCTACATTAAAGATATACCGTCGAAGGAGGGGTATGAATAGAAGCCAGTTCATATGAGAAAAGCTGCTGTTACCGTTTGGCAGCAGCTGATACACGTGTATATATTCAAATATTGCATATTTTATCAGATAAAACCAGTGTGTTCAGGGCTACCATATTGTTTCTAAACTAACACATTCCTCGACGAATTAAAGATTTACATACATACGTCTCATAATTTTGTGATCATACGCACTTCACACGTACATACATACATATTTATAAGTTTCGTATATCACATAAGTATGTGTTTCTATGATAGTTTTTGTTAAAAATTTAAAACAAATTTTTATTACTGATTTCGTTTTATTTATTGATACGAAAGTTACGTAAATTAAATCCAAATTAAAAAATCTTCAGCAATTTTTTTCCTCTTTAATTGTTATTTTATTATATTAGTAAAATTGTATTTCAAGATATTCCGATTCTATAAAATTAAAAAAAATATTGATGACTGGGGACTCGATATATAAAAGAGCACTGTTTCTGAGATAAATATAATTTAAAAGAAATCTGTTGCTTAATCCAGTTTTTTCACATTTATATTTTGTAAAATAAATGGAATCAAAAAAGTTCAGACCAGATGAATTTAACCATAAATTCCAAGATTACATGCATACTCGTATAAGTCGTTATAAAAAGTATTTATGAACGCGCTTTACTTTTTTAAGTTAACTAACTGCATTGTGGTAGGCGTTAACGACTGGCATTTTTTGTACTGATAAGTTCTTATTTTGGTTCAATATTTTAATAACTCAATATTGAAAAATGGATGGACATACACAGATTCAGCAGTATTTACGAAGATCATTTATTAAATTCCATCCATACATTACCACTTATGTATGACTGAAAGTATATGCCAACGGATTATTGGCTTTTTAAATAGGAGTTTTATTATTAAGTTTTTTGTTAACCTATGAACAAAAATTATTAAGTAGATTTGTTGAGTAAATGGGGTTGCACTTAAGCCTTTTGAAATGATGATTGCTTAATATGGCATTAGTAAAAGAAATATTCATTTGGGGATCATATATGCACAAGTAAAGCTGTTGCGATCTATGTCCCAGATAGATTCCCAACGATTAGGGTATGTATGAACAAATCGTAACTTTAAGCTAAGATTTCTTAGGGAAAGGTAAAGCAGGGCAAACATTTAACAAAATACACTTAACCACTCTTTTCTTTGAAACATACGTATATAAACATACGTATATAAAGTCTAATATAAACAGACTGTGTCAACATTGAAATATCTTTTGATTTGTTCAATTTACTGTATAAACAAGACTTGCAATAAGATGTTATAGATTGGTTCGAGAAAACTTTCGAGAATGTCGTTTTCATGTATAAAAACGGCCTGTTGCGCCAGTTTGTAGAAAACGTTATTAACGTTAAGTAAATCAACACTTTAAGCCGGATTGAGTTCCTTTGTTAGCAGTGAACAACGAAATGATTTGTTAAAGGTAAAAACGGTATCAATATAATACTTAAGTTACCAGATTTTTTTAACATAATGAGGAATAGAAAACGTGTTTATTCTATTTTACTTTTTATTGTCCAATATATGTCACGCAGGATTACATAACGAAGTGCCAAGATAATGATTGTGTTTATTTCTCCATATGTTTGTTCAATCAGACCTTACTTTGGTGTCGAAAATAGGACAACTTGTAAAATATTATATAATTTTCTACTTCCACTGAAGGAAATATATTGTTGAATTCAAAAGTTTTTGTAACATCGTAAAAACAGTTCACAATACTTCTTGTTTTCCTATTAATTTAATTAATGCTCAATATCCTTGACAAAATATCACAGTAATCTATGTGAACTACATAATAGATGCTCAAAAAACAACTTCATGAGGTTAATGCGTATGATTCCAAGTCAGAACTATTTCAGACTCCATTTTGACATCTATTTTACTTCTCTTCACATAATGAAATGTGTAGCCCAGGAAGGCGTTCCTAGTCTCGGTACTGTGAGAAGAAATAGAATACCGTATTGTAAGCTGTCATCAAAAAGGACGTGATGGCAAAAGATCGATGTCTCAAGTGTTGCAGAACTGACAATCTGACTTCGAGCTTTGCTTTGAAAATGGACCAAAGAAAATTCAAGGTATGTGTACATAAATCGACCAAATAAAATCGGAGAGGTTAACAGCCATATGGGAAGATTTCCAAAAAGCAAAAAGGACCTGCTCAGCATGTATCTCCAAATGCAGTACGACAAAACAACATCAGGCACTGGCCGCAAAGGTCTGATATGAAACTCGGATGCAAGTATCCGAAATGTATTGATTTTACCCAGAATGTATGTGAGAAATGCGGGGTAGCCTTAAGTTACACAAAAACAACAAATTTGCTTAGAACCTTTCATCCTTCGTAACATGTTCTAGAGTAGTTTTCTTTCACGTGTATTTTATTTGTTTGTGGTCAACTGGAATCCAACAAGTCATGGTGTTTCTAACATTGTGTCATCCATGGATCACATAACCTGCAATATTTGAATCCAATCCTGGTTCTTTGCTTATTTATATATCCCAGTTATTTTACCTATGTCGTTCGAAAGTATATCCGTTTTTTCTATCGAATTCTATCCCAACTCACTTTAGAATTATTAGTTGAGCTGGTTACTTAAGGCAGATCATCAAACGAAATTTGAAAGTTTAAGAACCTCAAAAAAAGAGCCCCTAATAACAGTTTTTTGGTAAACTATTTGCGAGGGGTACCATTAGAAACTTATTTAATTGTTGGTATATTGTTTTGCAAACAATTGCTGAACATATTTTTTATTTTTTATTGTTTGTTCAATATTATGTTCTTATTTTTTTGTTTTACTTTGTACATTCTACTATGAAGACCGAGCCCAATATGCCATGATCGATCTGAATACACTGCTTGATATATATAAATACTTGATTTTTAAAGTAAAAGTTAAGTTTACTTCACTCTTTTTTCCCTTTGAGATCCACCGTTTAATATAGAAAAATGTTTTAAGAGCAACTATGTATTTGTACTGTTTTATTTAATAATTATGATTAAATTTTTCTTGAAAAAAGTGGATATTAAATTATTTTTAAGACGGCAGATCACTTAATTAAATTATCAAATATGGCAGGCAGGTCATTCAACTTCATTTGTTTATACAACAGAGCAGATGTTAAGGCCACAAAATCCATATTACGCCAACCAGAAATAAAGTATTTATTATACAAATTAAATATTTGTTGTTGTATTTTTCTTTGAAGCGACAGGACTTCGGCATAAGCGGTATTCTCAAACTACAAAAACTTTAAGCCTCTAAAATGATTTGAATTAGGAATACAACTTAGAAATTCTGGTCTTACAAATATTTAAAAATTTTGAGGCTACAAAAATCGACGGGTTTTAGTTCATGTCCAGCGAAACCTAAGGCCTGTGTAGTAACTATTTCTTATTTACATAAAAAATTAATTAAAATTATTTGTATTCAAAATCTCCACATTAAAGTTTGGCGTAACAGTGCTTATCCGTGCTTAAATTGCAAAAAATGTCATATATTTCAGAAAGACTACAAACAAAAATTTGTGCCACTCTCACAAGGAACAATTGTTTGTATCATAAATATTCATTAAAATTTATTTTGCATAAAAGCGAAACACACTCACAGGACAAAGACACTTAGAGAGATGCTCCATGCAAATAGACACACATTCATCAGGCGCCGAGATCTGCTCAGAGGTGTTGCTACAAGCAAGCCACCGTTACATTTATCACTAGTTGCTCATGTTTCTATTGTACTTATTGCTACTGTTCTATTGCTGTTAGTATGGGTGCAGTCTGAAGATTATGTGTCGACACTCTTGCGTCAAAGTGAATGTTTGTTAGTTAGTTACTACTATTATGGCAGTAGGTATTCAGGTGTACAATAATAAATGTATGTGCTTGGTAAAGCAAGAGTTCTGTGTTCTTGTTGTAAATTAAATTACAATGGGCAGCTAGAGTAAGGTTGTTACTGAAATACTGCCACATGTATGCAACTGGCAGTGATATCAACCAGTTCTTTTGATTTTTGCGATTTTTTAATTTGTTTTAATTTTTAATGTTGTTTATGCATTTTCTGCTGTTGTTCGTTTGACCATTTGTATCATTTGTCAAATGAACTTGACGGCATTTACGGTTTATTTACTGGCTTCTAATAAAACGCATGCACACACGCGGTAACTAAATAAAATTGTTCCAGTAAAATATTCTTGTGTGTTTGACAGTGCGGTTACGGGTGTGTAAATAAACTGCAAACTCAACACCGGTTTTTGCACATTTGCATAACGAAATTTCATTTGTGGTTTATAAATTATTTATTGCTGTTAGCAAATAAACGCACAACCTAACCTTTTCTTTTTTATTTTTAAATTTTCTACATTTATTTTTAATTTATTATTTGTTTTGTTTTTTGTTCGCCTTAACGTATGATTAATATTTAAATTGAGAATCACTCGCGTTTGGATTTCATTTATAAATTTAAACTTAAATTCTTTTCTATTATTTTAAAACTTGTTTAATTTTTTTCAACTTGTTTTGTGTTTTCTTACTTTGTCTGTGTTTTTTTATTTGTCATATTTTGATATTTTATTGGCAAACTTAAACACTTTAATATTTTATTTGGTGTAAATGTTGATTGAATATGCCGACGTTTGTTCCCGTAGCGAAAGGATTGTTATTAACAACTAAGCGCCGATTGAGTTTTGTAACTGTTTATGAATTGTGCCACTCGCCACGACGACCTAACAAACAAGAAAATGTGTAGCATAAAAATATACACATTTATATGAAGTACGATAATATATGACAGCAGCATAAGTATGCGAATTCGCCGTACAATGTTCGCGCGTTCAACATGTTTTTTAAACATTTTAGCCATTCGTTATACCACAGCTGATTGTTGCCAATATTCTATTGCTGTCTATATTAAATAGCTGAGAGCACACGGAAGAGTAAAATTTTAAAGAGGCATTATAGAGAAAGTCGGCGCATGTTCTCCCCCAAAAGCTTTATACATCTGCAAACTATACTCTCTTAAGCGAACAAATATGTATCTCTTTTAATAACGACACAGAGCTTATCACCGTCAATTGAAACTTTTCATTAATTGTCTAAGGTTAGTTCCATATGTTAAAATAATTGCAAACAAACAAAGCCACTTATTAAAATTTTCCAGTGTATTTAATTCAGGATCAATTTCCAAAATATAAAATTTGACTGTGAAAATTTGTCTGAACAGTTTAGAGTCTCTTAATCATTAAATTGAATACGTTCTTATATGAGACCATCCGATGTATTTCCTTCGCTACTGTCGTCTATTTGTCCCCAATATAGGCTTTTTTGTCTTGTTGTTTAACACTGTTTTCACACTAAACAAATAAACAGACCAACCAACAGCCGTACACACACAAACATTTTTCAATACGACCACGAGTATATTTTATGTTCCCCAATGAGAACTGGGTCATTTAATGTTGTTTACATTCATTTTGCACAGTAATCACAAGGATCTCGGTACGTTCACATGTGTTACAGTTTTGATTTCTGTTTTCTTTTCGTTTTTCATTCAGGCCACATTTTTTTCTGCTCCTTTTGTTATATTTTTTTTTCTTTATAAGCAGATTAAATGTTATTGCCAACAATGTTTTTTTTCACAATCTTAATTGTTTTATGAGTACTGCTATGCAAACATTAATTTTTTTACAGATTTATTTTTCTCACTTTGAATTTTTATGTTGCTCTTAAATTGATGCAGGACTCTTGAATTTTACTCTTAAAATGTTGGCCGAAAGATGTTCACGTGTTTGTTTTTTTGTCACTTTTATAGCAACATGTTACCGGATAACAGCATAGGATAAATAATTTTCTATTTGGGACAAGAGCTTTTTAAGTGCAAAGATGAGCAGACTTTCACTTTTAGTCATTGACGGAAGGGCATTGTTCCGAATAAATTTGAATTAAAAGCCGGCGACAAAACCCAAAAACTTTACTTTCTCTCGAAGACACACTCAGAGATTGCTCTTCTGATGACTGCAGATATGATTCCTTCGAATGCTGTTTTCGGTTTTAGCTCAACCAATATTGTTGATACCTTGTTTTTTTAATGTAATTAAAAGTTGGGCAAGCAGGCACTTGCAGAAAATGTGAGAGCGCGGAAGAAAAAACATCGTTGCAGCATGGCCGCGACAACCATATTATGTTCTCTACTACAATATATTGTTATGGCCAATATAAGCATAAGTCTACATTTAGTCATTAAGTGATTTCCATACAAAAAAAATAGCAACATGGTTGAGTTGAACAATACAATGTTTAAAAAAATTCCAACAACAAACAAAGTATATTAAATACAAAAAAGCAACATAATAACTCTATTTATAAAATGTTCTTAATAAACATAATATATAAAATTATTTTTTTTTACAAAGTGTGAGGGTAATATGGCCAAGAAGTTTGCAAATCAGTTATAATCGTTATCATATTTGCGATCAATCGCAATTAAATCACTTGCAATACTCTTTTTTTGGTAAGATATTGAAGTGCGTACACTATTTGGGCTGTGTTTAGTTCCAATCGCTTTAAAATTGACTTTCAGAGACTTTGCAAATATTATTCAAGCGGAAGGAGCGCTATCGTTTTTATATAAGAAATTGGAGCAGCAAACTTCAGAAGTTGCTAAGAAAATTGAGATCTCATTTAAATCGAAGCACGTAATCTAGCCTATGTAGTGGGAGCACCTGAGCGATATTGATATAGAATTGAAAATAAAACCTATAATAGCATATGCGATGGCAAAAAATTAAGAGTGTAATTTTCTGTTAATCGCTCGATGGCTTTAATCGCCTGTGTCCTTACCTCAGCCGCTCACAATCAGTAACATCAATTTGTTGGCTTTCTATCTAATTTAAAGCAATCAATATTATTTTTTTACTTTTCCATTGAATCATTATTTATTGTAATACTAAAGAGAAGTCGCAGGATAAAATATGAATCTCTGGAATTGTAATGATATGAATTCTTAGGAAATTAAGTTATTCTAATTTTCAAATAAGCTAACCTCATGGCAAGGATCGTGAATTAAAATAAGAATAAATATAAAAAATTATTGTAAAAAGACTAAAAAATACTGTTTTGCTTTAAATAAAAGCACGAAATAAAAAGGTTAAGAGTTAATTTCTGCATAATACAATGTATAAAACCATATAACTCAATTATTATGTGCTGCATGCGTCACTATCTTGCCCGTCCTGATGCCCCGATATTTCGGGGCCTTCACTAGAATATATAGGGTGCCCACCCGATTGACCGGCTTCATGTTCAATCCCATGTATATACACTAATAAACCATCGTTTCTAATATGTTTGTAGAACTTTGATATTGTCAACTGATGTCCTTGAAAAATTTAATTGAAAATTTTTAAAGTTTGGAGAAAACTGCATATTCTATTGGGCCAGGGTTAAATATTCTAAAGTCGCAATCAAATATCTTCGTAAAATTTTTCTGTCTTTAAATCTTTATAGCTCAAAATTGTACCTTCCTCTCCGAGCTCTGTTCGCACACACGAGTTACGTAAGGTTATTTAATTCCTTAAATAAAATATATCGCTCATCCACTTCAAAGAAGGCACACTTAACATGTTTTTATTTTTCAGAAAACTAAAAGAATTGTTTTTGAGCTTATAACAAATTCTGATCCTTTTGCTGAATTAAAACTGCAAAGTAACTAAAAGGAATTAATTAAATAAAAAAATCTGATTTAAACGCACTCAAAATAAAATCAAACACTCTAAAGAGTTATTACTTAGGACCATGGGCAGAAACTTGTTCAGTGTAAATGCCATGGTTCGCCTTAGCCTAAAACAAATACCAGCAATTACAAGAGACTCCGTGTTGAGGAAGAAGGTCGACAATCATAAGTCGACAGTGTGAAATGACTATAGTCGACAGTAAAGGCTAGTGGTAGCACGAGACTTCATTGAGACTAAGGTAATCATAAGTTACAAATCGTTTGCCTGAAATCAATTCGTGGAAAGAAGGGCTCGAAAATGGATCCATAAAGTTAGGAGTCTGCTTCGATATCCCTCCCATATTAAAAAAAGGGATTATTTAATTTATTATGCACTTATAATACTCTTCTCCCTATATAATTGCAAATTGGAGAGCAGTGCTGTTAGGTCGTTTTAAAATTATTTGCAATAACAAAAACAAGGTAGAATTTTGCGTATGAGCAGACAGATTAGCAATAAACAATTCTCATATGTTAAGAAATTATGAGTTGTGTCCCCTTCGAAGTTGGTTAGTTTCGCCGCACCCAACACAAGGACTCTAGATTCTTAAAATAATACAAATTTTAATATAACATGTTTGAAAATCTGACTTATGCTGAATTCAAAATTTTTGAAAATTCCTTTTAAAAACTACTAAAGGTATTAGGTAGGATAAGTTAAAATATTCTGTACAAAATTGAATATAAGTGGCATGAAAACTCCAGTTGTGTTCATACCTGAAACGCATAATGGCTTATTTGCCATAAAAACTTTAAAGACCCTGTTGCATTTGCTAACGAAGTGCTTACTCTTCCTCGTTTTCTTCATGAAAGTATTTTTTTAAAGCAGTACAGCAATATCGGTATGATGATATATTTTTAAGCGAAAATGTGAGGAATGTTACTCGCAGATCAAAAAACGTCTATTTCTCCGGAATAATATCGAGTCACGCATTTTACAGTAGTACTGACCAAGCTCAGATTGACAACAGCTTATTGAGTATAACACATCGTAGAATACTGATGCAAGTCTTTTTGAACCCAAAATTCCATTTTAAATTTACATGTATTACTGGAACACCCGCATGGTATAATAATACTCCTCAGTCAACCAGATTAAAATCAAGACATAACTTATGCAACATATTTGCGGTGCTACCTCAAAAGATATTGTTGTAACTAAGTATTACAAGTCAGAACAATTGAGGCCGAAATAATCCAATAAGTTCTCTTCATTGCCGGATAAGATATTTGCGTTTATGTTAAATTTAGGATACAAGCAAGGCTTTAAAAATAATAAATATCGGATAAAAAATATAAGAGGAAATCGAAAGCTCAAGACGAACTTTGACTTCTTGTCGATTCCACGAATAATGGCTGCAGTAAACGTGTCTTCGCTCGCTCGAGAGTTAACGAAGAGTTAGTTTCTTGCCTACAAATAATACTAATTTGTTTATAATATCAGAAATATTGTTTCGAATCTTTCAAATGTCTAAAAGCAATTACGACGATAACGTCTATTCTGCATAAGGTTCTTATTAACTCTATGCAAATAATGCAGAACATAGTACTTCCAGTAGGATGCTTTGAAGGTGACGCTGCTGAGTGCAAAAATATAATATGCCCGAATGATAATCTATCAGATTTGTTCAATAAAGGATGAGAATGCCCAATTCCCTCTCTACTTCTACTTCCTTGTAAATAAAATATATCTAAACAGGATTGAGAATTTGATGAAACCACGGAAGCAGAATATGGAAGATAACATGAAAAAGAATTCAAAAGAGAAGATATAAATTATTTTTAATTCGAATTTTTAAAGTACTCGTATGGTATACAAAAATGTCCTCTTTTGGCATTTTTTAATGTGTGTAATGTGTGAACATAATACACACATACATACATACGAATACAATTTTAAGTCTTGTGTAAAAAATTAAAACAAATGAAAAACTCGTTACCAAAATTCTTTCTGTTTGCAGTACAAAAAAGGCATATGAAATATGTGTGTTATCCAGTGCTGTTCTGTATTCCGAATTTGCAATACTTTATTCGAATCTTTTAGCTCTTCTATATTCCACTTTCGAATAATTTCTTTTATTTTATTTAACACAAAAAAATTAGTGGAATAAATTAAAATCAAGTTTTATTCAAGTTAAATTTAATTTAAATATTGAAATGACAATTTTAATGATTTTTTCTCTAAATTTTCATTTATTTTCTACAATAAATTCTAAACTGCATACGGGACATCGAAACAGTTTTGTTTGAAGAATCTTCCTTACTTACGTTAGCGACAACGTAAACGTTGTCTAATAATTTTTAGAAAGGGATAAATGTGTGGAATTACGAACAGTTGAGTTTTTTTATTCCATTCGGAATGCAGAGCAAGAAGAATTTATATATTTTTATTGCTTTGGCTGGAAAAATATTTCTTTTATCAAAACTAAACAAAGTTGGTTTTCATACACGGTTACCGAATGAAATGATAACCAGTCATTTGTGCATCAAATGGAAAAGCTGTGTTACCAGTCTAATACTTAATATAAAGATTCTTAAGATAAAACACGTTTTTTTCATTGGCCTCCGTATATTAATATCTTAAAAATAAAAATTTACCCTAAATAAAGCAAAATCGTAATATTTTTTGGCGCAATAAAGCAGATCTAGACATGAATACGAAATTAAATATTTTAATAAAAAATGTGCTGATACTGCTACTTTCTTACTCAGACAAAGAGTTTTATAAAATTGAATAAAATTAAAAGGAAAACGAAAACGAAACTTTTAATTCAAGCAAATGCAAAAACATCTCTCGACAGCTACGTTTCATTTAATTTTTTATTTTCCAAGAAATTTTAATTAAGTCTTATAATTTGATACTGCTGCTGACTACAGATTCGGGTATGGAAGCGTGTTTCTATGTCAGCACGTATTTGTATCCGTGTAAGAAAATTTTACTTACAGTTATTGCTATGAACTGTTTTCTACTCTTATTGTTAATTGGTTACGATAGAGTAATTGCAGCAAATAACATTTCGGAAGGATGAAGGAATATTTAAATTATGAAATATTAAACTCCAGCACACAAGCATGTACCTGAAGGCCTTCTTCTCTTTTTAATTTCGTATTTAATTAGAACCAACTGTTGCAAAGATCTGAAGTGTAAGAAATTTAAAGAAAGGACTTATTTCAATATGCAAGGCTACATTATATTTTGTAACTATAATAAGTAAAGTTTAGTATTCTGAAATAAATCAACACACAATTGAAATTAATGATTGAATGAATGCAAAATTTAATGATTGAATGAATATGAAATCATATATACAAGTATACAAATTTTCCATATTACGTTTGATGTATGTGTATAACGGAGGCCTGCATACGTCCAGTTGAGCGCACATTCTAAACACTAGAAAGTTTTCTAATAACGTATTGTAGTATTGACTATAAGTACTGAACGTTTCTCGGTAAAATTACATACACAATGTCCTTATATAACATTTATGCTGATTTTAAATTTGTGGTTGTAAACGCTACCAAGTAAAAAATTTGCTACAAAAAGGGAGCTTAACTCCAGGGAAAAATGTATCTGTCGAAGCTTCAGTTCAGAGAGGAAAAATGCCTCTACTACCTCTTTATGTAAAACTAGGTCTAATGAATAACTCTTTGACAGCTTCATATGAACAAGGACGGTGAAAACTTTCAACAACTTGAAAGTTAATTCCCCCGCTATAAGGATATAAAGCTAAAAGTAGGAAACTATGTAAAATGAAATAAAAGAAAGTATATGTATTTCACAGTGTACTTCTTATTCTGTATTTGACTCTGTGGTAACTTGGAACTAATTTCGAACTTTTATATGCATATTTGAGATTTGATACTTATCTTAAAATAATTCTAGGTGAGACTATGAACCAATAAATGTTAAACTAAGTGATATCTTTTTGCAGTAGTTATGGCAAGTTTAAATTTAAAAGATACTGGCGAACTTTTAGAGCGACTGAAGACAATTTTTTATGCCTTAAACTATAGTAAAGAGAATTTCAGCCAGGCTCTTGGGGCGAGTTCGAAGCTATAAGGCAGGTAAAACTTCCCATCCGTAGTTTTTCACACAGTTTTTTACTGACTGGTCTCTTCGAACATATCGATTGTTATCTTTACAACTCTTCTATAATAGTCTGACTATAATACAAATATAATACATTCTAATAGATATTTTGTTTTGGTGTTGACCTTGCTCGTTGGCCTCTTTTTTAATATGCTTTTTAATTACGGTATGGATTATTCAAAAATATCACTTTTTCTTTGGCACTCAGGATTCGCTAGTTTTTTCTTTATAGCTGTGGAGCAGTGTTTCCGAAGTGCGAAATCGCCGTGACAGGTTCCTCGTTCCTTTTGAGTGAATACCACTAAGTCCATATGAAGGAAAATCGCTGGTTTTATTACTTATCATGAAACTTTTGTGGCCCTCCAGAACTTTGTTTGCCTTTAACATCAAAATCACCATCATTGAAGCGTTAAAGACCACATCTAGAAGTGGCACCAAAGAGAGCATATACATATATTTATATTTGAGACGATGAGTGCAAGAGTGGCCTAACCGACAATAAAACAAAATACCAGTAAATATAGATTTATTATCCCAAGCGCCGTCTCTAAATATTTTTCAATACTAAAATATAGATTGTTAAATCGATTCATAGATATCAAAACCTTGACCAACCCAAAAACCATATAAATAAAATTTTCGTTAACATATATTCGGCTGTGCCGAATCTTTTATTCCCTTCACAAAATTATTAACTACTAAAAATATACTACGCCTTTTTTTCTTATTGGTGCAAAGGGAAACATAATTTAATTATTTATAAACTATATTTTGCTACGCCTTTGTGTGAAAATATAATTTATTTCCTGACAATGCTATACAAAGACGTAGCGAATCAATTAATTACATGAGATATTTTTATGTCTATTATTTTACACTTAAACTCACTCCTTTCGTCTTAATATAAACATTTTCGATCGGTGTGTTTTTCTTTTCTCTGAATGCTTATAAATTTTTGATAAATTCTCGTTCTTTTGCTGAATTGTAGATAATAGGAAATTGAGTTTATAGCAAAATTATTAACATTTTATAAAATTTTGAGTTTCAGGCTTTAGGTAAATTTTTATCGTTAAATTTGAAAATATTGTGAAGTTTGGTTTTGTTGATTCGCTTGTGAAAATTCAGCTTTCATTTTTCATATATATGTAGGTCTCTTCAGACTTGTGTTTTGTTGAAATTGCGCCGTTTTTCATAAAAAATAGATTTTTTGAAAAATGTTTGTGAAATTGAAATTTACTTTCGAAATTTTAAAATTTTATGAATTTGTGTTTCATGGTATTTTTGAAACTGATTTTTGTATCCCATTTTTTTCGATTTTATGTTGATTTTCGAAGTTTTGGTGAATATAAATCTTTGTCAAAGTGCTTGCAATTTTTCGTGTAATTTCCGTTTATTTTTTTTTTGTTTGATTCTTGGTTTTTTGGAAAACTTGGTTATTGTGCTATTCATTAGCACAACACAACAATTCAGACTATAGTTTGATTTTATGAAAAATTTTTAAATTTTAGTGAATTCATACTGAAATTTCGGGTTTTCATGATTTTAAAAAATATATTGGTTTTTTTTGGGATTCCCAATTTGTGCTGAACTTAGAAATTTTTTTTATAACTGTGCAAGATACATTTTGTCTTACAGTTTTCGTAATATTTTTATTTAATTGAATTTTCGGCTTTTTGGTGAATTTACAAAATTTTGGTTAAGAAAATTGTTTCTGGTGAAATTCCAAAATTTGCCAATTTTGGGTTTTGTGGTATATTTTGTAAAATTTCCGTTTTTTTAATGAAATATTGATTTTACTGCAATTAAATGTTTTTATTCCAGTTTTTTTAATTATGGTAGATTTTTCAATTTTTAATGAATTTTAAATTTTGTTAATTTTTTGGTGCAATTTCAATTTTTATTAATTTTAATTTGTTGGAAAATTTTGCTATTATTGTAATTAATATTTTTTGGACTATAGATTGGAATTGTGGTGAATTTTCGAATTTTGTTAAATTTTTAAAATTAAAGTTAAATTTAGTTTTTTGGTCTTATTTTAGGTTTAATTTAGATTTAAGGTAAATATTTTAGAAATTAAATTTTTATTTGATTTTTTTGTTTTACATAAATTGTGTTAACATTTTGTATTGGTGAATTAAAAAAATTTTTAGGGTGATATATCAATATTTGATGAAATGTTTTTTTATTAAATATTGATTTTTTATCAATTAAATTTTTTTAATTCCAGTGTTTTAAAATTTTTTCTAAATTTTTGAAATGTTTTTGTGCAGTTTCGCTATTATAAATTTTAGATTTTTTGGAATCTTATATTACTTTTGTAATTTAAAATGTCTGAACTATAGTTTGGCGTTGTGGTGAATGTCCAAATTTTAGTGATTTCCAAAAAAAAGGTAAAGTTCAATTTTTAACCTCGGTTTTTTTAAATTAAATTTTTTTGAAAATGATGATATTTTTGTAATATAAAATGTTTGAGCTATGAACTATGCTAAATTTTTGAATTTTAGTCAATTCCCAAATTATGTTAACATTTCGATTTTGTATTTTGTAAATTAATTGAGGTTTTTGGTACAGTTTATAATTTGTTGGTGAATTTTAATTTTTTCAATTTACCAGTTGTTCATTCCTGTGGAGGGTATAATAAAATCTCAATATAACTTAGTTAGATCTGCTGAGCGTTAGCCCACTCTTATTTTCATCTGCACAGCTTATGACAGTTAAATAGAAACGGCGGATACTGCACTAGTTGACCTCCAGTTGTAACACAAACCTGCCTGCGTAATGCCATGCACTGTGCAAGATAACTTTAATTATCCTTTCATGCAGACTGAAGAGAACCGAAAGTGATGGACAGTTAAGACAAACAAGAGACGCGGAAATGAATCTATCTGACACCAGTGGAGGAGGTGGCGAATATTAGCACCAATATAATAATTCAAATCAGTTGCTACAGCGAAAACTTCAACTAGGCAGCTCGAGTGGGGTTCAGAACTTTTAGGCGGGAAAGTACATGTTTATTTATATAAAAACCAGAGTAATGAGTAAAAATGCCGACAACTACCGCACGAAAAGGCACCTAAAATGTTTGTGGTACTATAAACAGTACATGCGATCAGTTTTTACGTGCATGAGCTTTTTAATTTGTGCTCAAATCACGTGCGTTTCCCATTTAAAAAGAATCCTGTGTTAAATCATCAAACCTATATTAAGTTCAATGTATGAAAAAGTGCCAATAGAAAGAACAAATACACATCGCGTAAACATACTCGTAGCCTTACACTCACATTTGAAATTGGCCTCTATACAATGTTAAAGACATGAAATGTATGTGAATAAATTGACACATAACCGATTGTATAAATGTTTAATCTTTCTTTAAGTTTCTCTTGTAGGATTTAATTTCCTGAACAATTATTTTAGACTTGCTTACCTAAACAAAAATGTATAATATTTCATATCGAATTGTCTTAATATAAAGTGGTAAATATTTGTAAATATACAATATTTTGCCATGAAGTTTTCGGAAATTTTACGTGGAGAGCAACACTTCTATAGAGTTTTCGCTTTGTGCAAGGAACAAGGTAAAACAATATATAACGAATTCATTTAGCTGGTGGGGTATTTTTTGTTTGTTTTGCTGTTGTTTGTTTGCTGAAAACATTTCAGCAACACCATCATCATCCATTGACAAATTCGTATAAAACTTTAAATTATTGGGGAAATAAATACAGACAACATGTACTAATAACGACTACGTAAGAGAATAAAAGAACTTCTTAATTAAAGTTTTTCTTTTTTCAATAAGTTTTCATAACTGATACTGGATATTCTCGTACGAAGTCCAACTTAAGAAAACTATATATTGTATTGCAATTCACATAATCCAATCTTCTATTCAAAGTTAATGCCAGTAGTGGCTTTAGAGTAATGTGAATCGTGCAGTCGCACGAGGCTTCAAGCATTTAAAGGAACTACAAGCTTTCTTTTTTAACGGAATATACTTTTATGCTTTAAATCTCCTACAGGTCGGAGGTCGGAACTGTTGAAATTCACTCAAGTGTATACTAATTGAGGAGGTTAACTTTGTATAATGTTGACAAATTTCTCGGGGTATACTTAATCTGCCATTACTTTTTGAACACGCCTCTCACACGTGCTGCAGTTTGCGGTTTCCTATTCCTATCGTCTGGTTTTGACCCTATCCCAAACATATTAAAGAGACTCATACTCTACAAAGAAATGTGTAAATTTACATGAACAAGCACTATTAAAGTCGTTATTTGAAAAAATATGTGGGAGTGCGTAATTGTGACGAGGATCCGAGAAAAGTAAAATAAATAATTTAAAAAACAAGTTCAGAAACTAACGCCCAGTTCTGTCTCCATGGAGTCAGCTGGCTTAAGCAAGAGCCAGCTTACAAATATAAATTAAATTTTAAATTCAAACTACAAATCTTTAAATTTTAACTAAAATAATCAAAAGCAGAAATTCCAAGAGCAGCAAGGACTAAAACTCAAATCTAAGGAAGTTTCAATACCTCAATTTTCCTGACAGGCACTTTTCGATCAAAAATCTTTCAGTATGCATTCCGTTATTTTGGGGGATAAGATCTTCAAAATGGTTATCAATCCGCACTTCTAGGAACAGTGATAATGATTGTACTGCCAATGAAGGTACAACAACATATTATTGTATTTCAATATTATAACTGAAAATAATCACGAACCTGTTCACAAATATTCATAATATGAACAATAATGTTGGTATTATTACGTTGAACCAAATATAGACAACAATTATTCTATTTTTTGGAAAAAAGAAAAATGGATTTTTACCGTCTGCTCCCAAAATTAAATATTTATTTGTATTTTTCTAAATTAATTAGATTCTAAACATTAATAAACAAGAAACAAACAAATAAAAAACTAAATCAAAAAGCAGAGTAATAAATTTCCCCACGAATGCGTATTTTAATGAATAAAGAAAGTTCGCTATAAAATTTATATCTAACTCACATTGCGTAAGATGTAAGATAATTTATGTGTGAATCTTTTAATTTAAACATACGATTCACAAACGCATCTTTGCTTTATTTTTCAGCCAGAACTTTTTTGTAAATAGTAGAAATTAGGCCAAAGCCAAAAGAGGGTTGGAGGAACAGGCAAGAGGGCTGACAACAGTAGCAGCAAACCGAACAATTTAAATTCAAATACTCGTTTTACATCTAAATATGCATGAGGAGAAGAACAACCCTACAATTGAATCTTGTCAACTAAAATGACTTAAATATTAAACTAAATAAAAGCATCCGCTGATTTAAACATATAAATTTAAATTCAAAACGTACTCAGGAGCAGATGTGTTAGCTAGAACAACGAGGATATGAAAATGTATAACTCTCGAGAATATCTTCTATAAAACTCGGCAACTTAAATGACCCGATTATTGTTTGATTCTATTCAAACTACACTTTCAAAAATTATATAAACTTTCAAAATTATATGAATAATCTTTAATATCAGAAATATAATTTTCAAAATAGTTGCTTTCCAAATTAGAACAGTAACTTTTAATATGTATGTAAAGTGCGAATTTACTGTTTTAATTAAAAATAACTTCAGAAATAAAAATAATCGAACGGGGACGGACGTCAACAACACGTGTACTTAGGTGCCTTAGTTTACTCTGTCATGCGAAGTTTTTCCCTTGTCAAGTTTGGTTTGGTGACAAACCGGTTTCGGCTATGTGCCATCTTAAGTGTCAGAATTTAGCAAGACAAAAACCATTAGTGCACCCTTACTTATCAACATACAAATTTCTGTTTAAAAATTAAACAATCGACCCATAAAAAATTCGCCAACCGTTTTAGTAAACGCAAACGTGAATGAATCGAAAATAAAGAAAATGTTACATGAACTACAGATCATGCAACAACACCAATCTTTAGTATTTCAAAGAATCACACATGGGATTGCGCAGCGAAAAAACTATACAAGCTACGTCTACAAATCTTACTGATTTTAAAATTGTAGTCTCATCCGCCCGCCATATCGAGACCAAATAACGGTCATAAAACTTAAATAAAATAAATTACACTGGTTAATCAATAGGTACTAATTCACCACTGACTTTGTAATATGAAGTTCTTTTATATATGGAATTCCGCTGTGGGGTACTGCTTATGAATCAAACATCTAGAAGTTACAAAGGAGACAATCTAAGTTTTTCGACTTATAGTCGGGGCCTTTGGAATGTTAGAAATGAAAATATCCAGAGAACTGAAAGTTCATGCTATTCAAGAAGAGTACTCGTATGTCTTTAATTCCAACTCCCTTGTACTGCAATTCAATGGGCACGAGAGGATAAGGAAAACAAACTCATTAAGCCTGGTGAAACAGCTCTCCCAAACCAATCGCGGATAGTAATATATTAGTATCTACATTGCTAATAAATAATAATGTAGAGCCAAGATTTGAATACTTATTGTAAATTTCTTGAAGAAAGATTTAATAAAAATATCTGCTATAAATCTTCATAGACACCAAAGACTCAAACCATAACTTGAGGACTTCAAATGTGCGTAAGGTTGATATTGAAAATATATCTGACGTAATGTCTGCGTATGAACCGTGGGCGCCAAAACAATCTCTGTCGCATTTGTTCAACGGCATATAGGTAATTAATTTTTTGGTTTTAGTTTATAACACGATAGAATTATTTTTGAACTTCCCTAGTAAGTTATGGAAATTTTATACAGTTTGGTATTCCCATCCCCTGGCTAAACCCAGTTGAGCAAGTCGACGCAACTATATACGAGTGCCAAAATAGCGGCATGTTAAACTTGAAGAGGTATATGAGAAACAGTTTTCTGTCTAAATAAGTACCATCTGCCTTGCTTCCAGTGCCCTGATGAACTTCCAGCAGCACTGCTACACCAACGAACATCTTGGTGCTACTACAGGCGTAGAAACAGAAAACTACGACAACGCAGCTCCAATCTCGATGTTTATGTTGCAAGATCATTTTTTACGGAAACTAAGTCTGTCCAAAAATAAATCAGAAATTTAAGCAGCTGATTGAAGAATAAGAAGTCTTCATCTGCTTGTGGACGCCAAAACATATTTACTGCTATATATGTAGTACTTTTCAGTTAACGAATCCAATATGTTTGCTTATTTCAATAATATTGAGGGCCTTCATTAATCAGCAGAAAAGAAAGTTATAATCTGATAAAATGTATACTGGATGATGTAAAATATGAGGGACGACCACGGTGGCGGGTTTGTTGGGACTTTAGGGCAGAGTTAGTCAAACACATAAATTTTCATTTAATGTTTGTTTCGATTGTTTTCTGTTCACTCGCTCTCAGTGCACTAAACAAAATTGGGATGTTAATTTTTCCTGCTGTGTACAGACTTTATAAAAATACTAGAATAAAACTGAAGCCAATAAATGTGAATTAAAAATTCATACGGGTCTTGTACCTAATATAATTGTTTTCACGAAAATTTATTAATTATTTTTATACCAAGGTTGACTTTATCGGGAAAAAAATAAAAATATATGTCTAGCGAAGGCGCTCAGTAAGTAAATTAACAAGAGTAATAAAAATAGATAACAAAATCAATCATATGCTCTTATATAGATACGTGAGTTTAACTCTGCTTTCGAGTGATTAGTTTCCTCTGGGGTACGCAGGCTGGATATGTTTAATGTGCATGTTAATAATATTCAAAATAATTCGACATTGACTGAACTTTTATTAATAGGTCTGAAACTATAAATTAGAGCAAAAAATTGCAAAATTAAATCAAGAAAAAGCAAAAAAATTAAAAAAATGCTTTATTTACATTTAAAATTCATAAAGAAAGCAATTAATAAATTCTTTTTGTTTTTCCTTGGCTATACAACTCCAAAATGGCTGACCACAGGTGAAAAGTAATAGCGGAAATTTTTAACAAAATTTTTGTCAACTACAACTTTGTTATGAATAAATTTTTACAAAAAGCTATAGTTTCAGACCTATAAGCAAAAAACTACAACGTGTCACTCTATGTTGTCACTATATGTTTTCTTCGCCAGGCTCGTTAATACTGTCAATGTTCCATAGAATAAACTAATTAATATTTCAGGGCTTTAAATTTTAATGAAAAGTTTATTGCAATAATATAAAATATCTATCGAAAATAGATATTTCATACGTTAACTAACTTCTCTCTATACATAAATACATATGTATATACATAGAATTAACCAAATAAATGAAATAAAGTGCCCGCTTTATATAATTGGGCCACTCGTCATGATCCAAATAATTTTAAAATTAATTATATAATTTTTAATCACAGAATTCCAAGCCTTATTTGGATACGAGTAGAGTGGTATACATTTTAATTGGCAATTAATTAAATTCATTGAAATATAAAATATTATAACTAATTTGATCAATATTAGCACTTCAATAATCAACCTTCTAATCACAATACATCGCGAATATGCCTGCCATAAGTGCTGTCAATGAAATTAATTTCCGCATTAATTATGTAATACGAAATATTTTATTCATTAAATCTGTGTCAATTAGGAAAAAGAGTTTAAGTGTGATTTTACAGGAGAACAATTTCAAACTTTAAAGTTGATTTTTAAACACGTGAGACAACTTATTATAAAAGTTTTTATTTTTGTTTCGTTTGTTACCACAATAAACTTTAACTTGTAGGGTTCGTTTGATTGCAAGAATTAAAATACACAGTCCTTAATGATTTTATCAATACACAACTTTATTCTCATATGTACACACAGCTGTTCACTCTATGAAATCTCAAAGTCAATTCTCCTCTCTGCGGTGGACGCCGCCTTTATATAGAGATCACGGCCGGTTCCAGAAATGTCCCGAACTTACGTGATATTGCGCATTAAATATTTCATTTGCTGGCTTAGTGGTTTTGTATATTTGTTCGTGTATCTTCTGTTTACTTTTTCTGTTATGTATTAGTTGTTTTTGTTTCTACTTTAAATCGGGGTTCGTGGAATTTTACTCTAGCTTGTTGTATTTGCATTATGCTTATAACATTGCGTATGAGTCGCTTCACACCAATTACTTGCTACCAATTATTTCTTTATGATTTAATTAAACCGGACACGAATGGAAAACATATTGCAAAATCTGCAGATGAATTTTACTACTGTAATTATAAAGGATTCCTTAGTATTATATTGATGGATGTGGTGGATGATAATTATATAGTAGATTTGGTAGAGCCAATGATGCTGCCTCATTTAACGCATCAGGCATAGGTGATTCCATTAAGCGAAATTTATTAATTTTTGCCGAAAGTGAAGCATTACGAGGAACAAATTCAAAGATAATCTCCGCGAAAACATCAAATGTTTTATTTTTGTTAATTAACATATGCATAAACAAAAAGAAGTGACTCGTTTTGCGTTGTTTTCTTCTGTGTCAAATTATATCGATCCCTAATCGGGGCTTTGTCTTTACCCTGTTACTGTTTGAAGAAAATCACAATTTCTTTCTGTAAGCTGTGCTAGAGCAAACCTTTGCAAAGGTGGTTTTATGTACAGGGAGTAATATTGTCTTGGCTACAAGATAATATTTTATAAAAAATTATTTTTGATTCTTCTCTTCGCCAACTACTGTTGTGGTGTTAGTTACTGCAAAGTGTATGACAAACTATTTTGTTTTTTTTTTTTTGTTTAAACCCCTTTTTAAATTTTAAAACAAGAAGTTGAATTATCTTATATTAACCACACCCATTAAATACTGTCTGTTGTAGTAGAAAAAACTAAAGCATATATATTTTCAGAACCTTTAACACTTCAAACTTATCTAATTTATTCTCAATTAAAAGAAGATTTAATTACAAAAATGTATTAAAGCACATTGTGTGGAATTTGATTTAAAGGAACTCCTCACCGACATAAAAAGAATTCTATTTTTAACAAATTGTCCTATTTGATTGACTCCATGCGGTGTTTTATCCAACCCTTAGTTAATTACTACAGAACATTATTTATATTTCAATATTTGATTGCAAAGTTTAATTTATAGAGTGTCAAAATAGCTGGAAAGGAATGCACTGAGTTGTCAATAACAAAATAATTTATTAAATAAAATGTTGTAACTTTATTTAATTTGTCATATTGTACCACGGAGAACTTGTTTGCTTTAGTGAATATAAATAGTACTACAGGCCAGGATCTCGCAAATATTTATACAAATTAAATCAAAAAGCTGACACTTGTACAATTGAATGAGTGACTAAACGAATTTCTTTTGAAATGAATTCAATACTATCACAATGTCACGCCAAAAGTTTGCACACAATGAAGAAAAACAAAAGAAATAAAGTAAAACAACACGACATCACTAATGAACGACATAAAGGAGAAAGACGTTCCACTTAGTCGATATTAAAATGCCCCTTCGCCAAACTGTATTATAATGTATCGATAGTATACTGAAAATTGTTTTACCTTTGATTGGGTAATCGAATTTCTTGAATTAGAAATCATTCTCATGAACAATTTTTGACAAATATATATTTTGTAATAATTATACTTGCAACACCATTATCTTCTTAGGTTGTCACCAGTCGTACAATCTTAGCATCGGGTGTATTAAACGGCGACCAATGCACTCGCATAATTAGCAATTGAAAATAATAGCTACCTAGTCCCTGATCCCACCTCTTACTGGGGTGTTCGGAGCTGCCTTTTTGCCACTAGCCATTCTATTGGCTGCTTTGGGTGCAATGCAACGCCACACTGAGCCTACAACTAATATTCTCGCGATTTGGGTACAAATCACAACCACCATGATGTTTGGGACCAGCAAGTTTGGGACTTGCGTCCAGAGGCTACCGGTTTCCGTGGTACCAGTGTTTATATCATTACTAATCGAACTTAGAAAGTCCTAGCCTCATGGAGTAGTTCTCACCTCCGCGGGCATTTTTTATACAGCGGAATTTACTTTATTTAACAGCTTTCCTCGAAAAACGCCAAGTCGCAAAAATACAGTTACGAGAAGGCGTTAGAAAACTATCGTGCATCACGCACTATCGGATTTCATCTTCAAATTTCTGAAAAATCGTATGTGTCAGAAAAGTTACTGTTTGTGACAAAGCTTTCACATGTCTGTCCAATATACTAATATCTTGCAAAATTGTCTAAAACAATATGCGATCGGAGTTGCATTTTACTTCTTAAATTTTTTTTGTAGAAAAGTGTGGCACAGACATTCTTAATTTTTTTTTAAATAAATAATTACCATTATGTACAATAGCTCCATGTAATCTGCAAACATATTATGAATACTGCTTTACTTATTTACTCTATCAACTTTATAACAGACAAATGTAAAAATTTTGTCTTAATTTTCATTAGAAAAGCTAACCGTGTGGAGTCTATAATTAACTGAAATGCTTGCGGTTTATTAAATTATCAGTGTGCAGCAAAGCCTTTCCACTCTTTGTGTCCGCACGCTTCTTACAAAAAGCTAAATTGTATCCACAAGTTCTAACTTTAGATGAATCAGTCTGTTTAATGGTTGATATTCATTTCGAGTTATTCTAAGATAAAGAGTACGGGCAGATACTTGTTAACTGTAAATGCCGTGGTGGACCTTAGCCTTAGATAAATACGAGCAATTACAAGAGACTCCTCGATGAGGAAGAAGGTCAACAGTCACCAGTTGACAGTCTAAAATCACTACAGTCAAGACGAAAGGCACGAGACTCGAACGAGAAGGTAGTCGTAAATTACAAATCGATTGCTTGAAATCAATCCGAGGAAAGAAGGGAGTCGAAAAGGCACCCATAAAGTTAGTGGGCTGCTTCGATATCCCCACTATATTAATTAATATGATATTGTAAGATATTTCCAACATTTATTAGCGAATAGCTAAATGTTTATTGATTATTCTTGACAGAAAAAAACCCAAAATTAAGAAATTCAAAGGTCTGAATCGCAACAGTCCAAGTAGTCAAAAAACTGAATAGGTAAAAATTAGTTGCAGCTTTGAAATTTAAAGATTTAAACATGTGTTTGATTTGTAATTATACTAACATAGCCGTATAAAAACGAAGTTAATAATAGGAATTGAAGCCCAATGTAAGAAGTTAAAAATAATTAATTAAGAATTTTTTATAAATTATGTCCTTAAGGTTATTCTTAAGCATTGTTATTGTGCGGTATTTGTGCCACGTAACCTATTCATTTCGTAAATGAAAAGTTGGTTTTGGCATAAACTTGCATGATAATATGCATTTTATAAGTAGACCGTTAGTGATTGCCAGCATTTTAAGGCGAGCTCCCTAAATTTCAATTTTACTTTAGGCCAATTGTTGTATTTTATTTTATTTCCTGACGATACTGCACAAAGGCGTAGCGAAATATTGAATAAAATAAAGTTATTATTTATTATACTATATAATAAAGGGAATTTTATTAAAGACCTAGAGCTTGAAAAAATGAAACAAACATAAAAATTATGTTTTATTAAAATAGAAAATTGAAAAAAATCGATAAATATCCTCACCAAAAATAAAATAAAAAATACTCACCAAAATATAACAACAAATTAGGTTTTAAACAAAATTGTTATCAATGTTGAGCAAATGAATTCGTTATTTCACCACCAATATAATGGCTCAGGCGCGCTTACAAAATTTATTACATCACACATCAGATCAGATCAGATCGAATAATTTTAAGGCAACAGGAATTATTTAAACACTTTTCGGACATTTCTCAAGTAAAATTTGTTGTTAGCTATGGATTTGAGGGTCGTCGGGACAAAGCACTTATAAGCAAGGATTCGAGACAGAAATATCGGATTCTATTGATCAGTCGCTATACGTCACAACTTTAATACCACTCAAAATAAATGACGATTTGGATAAATTCATTTGGGTTTAGGATAACCCTCAATCAGGCAGGTTGAAATTGAAATTTACAAAAGACACTAAAGCTCCTAGTTTGGAGGAAATAAGAGACAGATCCGTTACGAAAGCAAGTGAACACGAAAATCAACTTATGATCTAGATAGAAATGGGACTTTTCATTGATAAATCGGAACAAGGTGGTAGTGGTAGTAGTATTGACGAAAATATCGAATTAATTGCATCAATAGTAAACTTTGATAAAAATGTCCTTCAAAATTTTCATTACCATTTTACTAATAATATCATGTGAATGTAAAGTGAACGTTAAGCAAAAATTGCATTGGAGCAAATATCCATGGTATCCTAAGTCCATAAAATATTAACGCATTGTTTCCAGGTAATTGAATCTTGTGTCCTTCCTGTAGGTTGCCTAGGCGAAAGTGCATCAGAAGCAAATTTCATAAACGCACTAGACGAATAGCAGATATTTAACCTCAGTGATGTTTTCCATAGAGCTATGAATTTTTCGGACCCATTATTATAAAGATTGTGTCTTACCAAGAAAAAGCTCCAAAATAAGAAAATTGCTATTCCTACAAAGGTTCTAGGTCTTTTAGAAGCACAGTCATTTAGTTCTACAAACGACAGCTTCTGTGTGAAGAACGCGTATAGCTCTGATGATCTATAAGTATATAAATATTGAATGTTTTATCTATAGTATGCGTATTTATGCCAACTAAAATATTCGTTTCGGACCACAGTGACTTTATAATAAATTTAATATTTTTTAAATATTTTGCAAGATAAATATGAAAAAATAAACAATAATAATTTGAACTACAATACTCCCAACAAAAGTATTTTCAACGAAATTTGTTTAAGCTAATTGTTGTACCAAATTCACGATTCCAAAATGATGAGTTACATTCACTATGATAAACTAAGTAATATTTCTCATCACCAATACAGCTAGTGGCGAGAAGCATTAAATTCACAACTATGAACTCGTAGTTAACGAATTGGTTTCGCAACAAGCACAACGAGTACATCTTGAGCATCTAATCAAATCATATTTTAAAAATTATTATGTAAATAAATGTGGGTGACTAAAACTCATTCAAAATTAAATTTGCAATGAATAGAAACAGCTACGTCGTTTTGTATCTGTGTGTGTGTGTGTGTGAATGGTGGAATGTAGATATAAGATGGTGTTGAAGAATTTTATAAAATAAATTGATAGCTTACGCCTTAAGTTTTCAATCATGTGAAAACTAGAGGCAATAGATCGCTAAAAATATGCAATTATAGAGAAAGCTGAATGTGAATTATTATTGCTCTACCGGTATGTTTTTAAATCATTGGGACAAGCGGAGGTAGATCAGTGAATATTACTTTGGAATTCTGTTCAGTACTACAACGTACATAACTGCTTAAGAAGCCTGAAAATGTCATTTTGGAGGGAGTAAGCAAAAAAAAAAGAACAACAAGAAAAATATGTGTTTCTGTACCGATGTTAGATTCATTTGTGGCTTTTCACCTTTTGAATTTACATTTCCTCTACCACTTACTGCTTTAATGCAATACTACTCAGACACTCAGACATTTCTCGCCCTCCTATTTAATTTGGCTCGTTTCCTAGTCTGATGAATATTTTTGTTAAGTTGTGTAGTCGGACTACGAGTACCTGGTCTTAGTTTGTTAGTAGGTTTGTAAAAATATGCTACAAAAAATACAAACTGTCAAGCATATTCCACCCTTACCGCCTGTCATGAGTTGTACATTCCTATAAAAGGCGATAAAATCAATATGATTTGTGTAAATAAATGTATATAATTTTATTCCAAACATTTCGTATATTGCTTGAAGGCTTGTGACCTAACACTGCATTACAAATTCAAATGGTAGCCTACTGTAAAATCAGTGAATGGATAATTAACAATTTACAAATTTTAGTCATTCTAACGAACTGCAGACTTATTTCATTCACGAAATTCTTTAGATAAAAAAGGCATCAGTGAATATACAAATCGAAAAGTAGATTTAATTTTTTAAACTCAATGAGTTGTTGAAATGCTAGATACTGTAAACAATTTTCTAAACAGCAAAGTATAATAAATATCTGCATTAACAATTGTAAAGTTTTAGTATGTCAGCATTTATAAATAAAATCATAAAACTGATTTTGATATCCTTCCGAAAACGTTTTTAAGCTTTATAAAAGCTGGAGTGTTAACAAAATAGAAAAGAAAGAATTCGTGGCAAAAACGTAACAAATTTATGGACTGAATTCTACCATGGCAGGGCAACATCCACCCGAGCTCATTAGTATATTTTGAATTTATTTAAAAGACAGCGGAATGGGCTTACCACAATCTTCATTCAATCTGTCTGTCTGGTAAATCTGCTGCATTTGCTATATTTTGATTTGCCTTACAAAATCTTTACAAAATTAATTTTTGTATCCATGCGAAAAGAGTTTGTTATCAATTTCCTCCATAAATCCTGTCTAAAAAACAAACAAAAATAGATGGAACAAACGGTTCGAAAACAATCGCAAACAATCCTTTGCACCGGGAAAAATCTGCAGTACATTTTTAGTAGTTCATATTTTTCTCTTACTCGTTTAATTTATCCGGTACGAGTTGTTGGAAAACTTAGGTCTTTTGGCAATTTTTTTAAAATTAATTTGCGGGTGTTTTGGTTTTTGCGAGTATTGTATTATCTAGTAATTGACGTAAGCACATTTAACAAGGTGAGTTTATTGGGTGACACCATTTTATCATTGGCAGTTTTCAAATTTCATAAATAAAAAATTAGAAGTTATTGTTTTTATTTTTTGGTCACAGATTTTGACAACTGGTAGGAAGAATGAAATGTAGTTGCATTGGTGATGTCTCCCGGTGCAGGCACCTACTTGAATGTTTTGGTAATTGTTGGTGAATTTTCGATTTTTGTGAAATTAAAACGTCGGTATTACTTTTTTGCGAATTTTTGATTTTAATTTATTTATAAAATTTAGATATGTATATGATTAGTCTTTTTTTTCTTCTGAGCGGTTTTTATTTATTTTTTTTTGTGATTTTTAAATTTAAATGTTTTCAGATTTGCTTGGTAAAATTTTGAACTTTGCGTAAAATTTCACTTTATTTGAGTAAATTTTTAATTTAGTTCAAAAGTTCGGTTAGTAAATTATCTGTGCTCCTCAGATAGATGATTTCAAGCAACTCCGTTCGATAAAGTTTCAGAATATGTATGTTGCAGACAAAAGTATAGCTGAAAAACTAAAACGAAGTATAAAAATAAGCATAAAATCGCCAAACGCGCTAATCCATTGGACATTTTAAGTTTTTATATGTCTAGGGCCTTTAGCAAGCTGATATCAACTTCGGACAGACGGAAAAATGGACACCGCTAAATGGACTGCGGCGAAGTTAAATTAGGAATAAATATTTCCGTAGATCTTTTTCGAAAGCTATAGCTTGTGGAGCAATTAATATATTCACTAGAAATTATAATCTTTTTCTTATCTGTTTTAGTTAAGGAGATCTTTGCTAGATGATCAATTTTCTACATAACAAAAATATATTGCGCAATCTTCCTCTAAGATGATGAATTAAAAAGCTAGTTTAATCTTAGTCCGCTTCCTCAAACGATAAGTCTTTAATTTTACGATGTGGAAATTTTATTTAAAAAAAAACGTTAAGTAATTAAATTTAATATGCATTTAAAATTATACAATAAAGCAATAGCTAAATAAAAGTTGCAATCCACGAGCTGTCTTTCTCACCAAATGATTGCGCGACTTCGAATTGAACTGAAATAATATCAGCTCCGTCTGTGGGAAATTGTTAAAGATATCTTTAGTAAGTCACAAGCTACCGAATTATTTCTGAAAAAAAATCCTGTCACTGTAAGTAATAGGAGAATTAACAAGTACTAGGGCTATATTCGGCAATGCCGAATCTTAGACACCCTTCACATAAATATGAACTATAAAAAATATACTACATATTTTTCCCGGTGCAAAGGATTGTTTACGATCTTTAATTTTGTCCTCGGGGCTTAGCCAACTAACATTTAAACTCTCATTTTGTTTTAATGCACGCATTCAGGATTGGTTAATAGATTAAATGTTTTTGGTTTTTCTTTTCTAATATTTTCTGTGAATGCTTCTTCATTTTTGAGAAATCCTTAATTTTTTTTACGAATTGTAGATAATAGCGGAATTAAATTTTTTATTTAAATTTCGAATATTTAATAAAATTTTGAGTTTTCGGTGCAATATCAGTCATTCGGATACTTGTTTGTAAAAATTAGATGTTCTGTATGATTTAGTCTTTTGAAACTTAAGCTTATTTTGATTTTTGGTGCATTTCAGATTTTTTTTTTTAAATTAATTTTTTTCGGTTTAATTTCGGAATTCGCCAAATTTTTAGTGATTTTCAAATTGGTTTGTTAGTTTTTAATATTGTGTTGAATAATCAACTTTCTATTAAAATATAATCAAACATTTTCATGTTTGAAAGAAATGGAAATTTTGTTTAAAGTTTTGCTGAGTTTTTGGGAAAACTTGCTTTTTTGGAAAATTTGGTTCTCTTTTGTAATTTAATTTTGATTTGGCATATCTAGGTATTGTAGTGAATTTTCGAAATTCGGGGCTTCCGTTGTTTGTTGTACGATTCCTGTTTTTTTAGTTTAATTTTTTTGGTACCTTTTTTATTTATGTATTTTAAAATTGTTTTGACCATAGTTTGGTTTTTTGGTAAATTTCAAAATTTTGGTGTTTTCCCAAATTATGATGAAATTTCGTTTTTTTTTATTTATCAGATTATTTTTGGAAAAATTTATAATTTTTTATTGTCTTTAATCAATTTTTAATTTTTTGGTGAATTTCTGGCGAAATGTGATTTTTTCATATACTCGCATACTTGTGTAACATACACGAGTAATCTATTAAAACTCTGTCATTTTCATCAAATATTTTTATTTTAATATTCGCTTTTTTGGTGAAATTGCATAATTTTTCAAAATGCTCTGGCTGCGGCAGTCACGACGTCTGTAAAATGATCTACAGCCGCTTGAATAAAAGCTGGATTACTCAGTGGGATGTTCGTAGATAAGTGAAAGCTCACATACATTTTATTTTTCAATGAATTCGTATTTTTATAGAAAATTTTGGTTTCAGGTGCAGTGACAAACTGTAGTGTAAAATAACAATTGCAGGTGAATGACCAGGAAATAGGTCAAAGGATGAACTAATGTATTTTACAATAGCAAAATCAATAAGGCCTGGCAACTTATTAAAGCCAGCTACGACGTTTAACTTGTTTGCTTCAACTGTATGAGACAACTGCCTCCATCTATGACTAAGGAGTCTAGGACCCCAATATGTGGGCTTTGCATTGCAATCTCCAGCTGTAATATACTTTTGTCCTAGTATAGCTAAGAACCTGGAAGGCAATACTGACGATACTGCAATCAGTAAGATTTATAGTCGTCGCTTGTTTAGGCAGTGCTACCACATTAGCAGGAAATTTTCTACTTCATGTTGGGAGAGCTCGTTAGCGTTCCAGAGGCATATTTTCAACTGGATCATATTTTGATAAGCAAAACTTGCAGAGGCATGTTTTGGGTTCGCATAATTTCCTGAATCATACCCTGCCTAATTGTCATTGTTTGTATTAAGTTATCGATTGAGCTCGAATTGTTAGCGAGGGGTGCCTGTGCACTCTCTTTTAAGACATGGCCATGAATCTTTATGTGTATTAGAACTTTTGTCATTCGCATTAGGTAAATCAATTTTAAATGTGTGGGCATGTTCAGGTTTTCGTACAACTTTCCCATAATTTTTTACTTGTTGGAAGGCTTAGCAGTCTGTATAATTTGTTGTGAGGTTTTCACAGCTGTTCCTGCATTTTTTTTTTTACCTTGGAGTATGTTTTGGAAGAAGTTTATTTAAAAGTTCGAATAATAGCTTGCAGTGAATTCATGGCAGTTAGAGCATTGACGGGGACCTTTACGTTTCTGTGGCTCTACTGGAGTTATTCTTCTTTTAGCGCAAGATTTATATAGGATGAACCGAGTTTTTTAATTTTAGGCCAGTTGCATTAAATAAAATTTCAACACGATGCATAGGTTGGGGAACTTTATTCTTATTTAATTTGGGAAAGAACTAAAATTTGACAATTCCGTACCAAATAAATCGTCTAAAAATTTTCAAAAATAAAAAAATTGCAAGTAACCCGAAACTGCACCAAAAGATTTCTAAAACTCCAAATTTTGTAATATTTAAAAATCATCATAAAATCGTAAAACTGGAATAACCCAAATAGTTCCAAATAAAACCAAATCCACCGAATTTCGAAAATTAAAAACTAAATTTCTAATTTTACCAAAATTTACCATATTTGCAAAAAATTAATTTTTTATTAAAAACCTCGTACAGATGTTACACAAGGCCCGAAAACCTACATCTTACAAAAACCTAATTTTCACAAACAAAGAACAAAAAACATACTATAACATTTACCCAAATTAAATTGATTAGCATTTAGATAAATGAAAAATAATTTAAAAGAAAAAATTATTTCATCTATTAACGGATCGAAAATGTTTGTAACAACACGAAAGAAAATTTTAAATGTAAAACAAAACGACTAAAACCAGGGGCCATAATTTAAGATCACAAACAATTCATTGCACTGTGACAAATCTGTAGTTCGTACTTTTGTGAATGGTATATATGATATCGGCATAAGATTCTCACTTATTTGGTTTTTTTACGCTCGTTCACTCAACCAAACACGCAGGGCACGCCAACTAGTGCCGATATTTACAACTAACTTATGTTTAATTTAAATATGAAACTGTTTTCAATTTATTTAAAGTCTATATTATTGTCAAACTAATAAAGCTTAACTCAGATATGTAATACATTGTTTTACTGAACTGGTTGTAATTTAAAGCTCCAGTTTTATCTGCATATGAATAGCAAAGGTAATGAGTCCCCAAAAATCATTAAATGATTCAGTCATTCATTTATTTACTCTTATCTATCAATACTAATAAGTGCCACCTGTCAATAAATAAGTTGAACAACCAGTTTAATTTACTAAGGAAAATAGCAAACACCTTCCTAAATACCAAGGAGCGAGTAAGAGTGTATACACCTTTAAACAGCGTTGTTTTGCATTGCAAGTTTCACTAATAGAATGCCAACGATTTGTTGCTTTAAGAACATAATATCAAATTTTCCTATGTTTAGTTTTACGTAGGAAGTACGTACATACATACGGATTCACATAAATACAAGAACATAAATATAAGGATGAATGTATTCTCCTAACGATATTTCACTTTCGAACTTAATTCAAGTGAATTGATGGAACACAACTGCATACTCCATCGGTTTCTTCATTGCGAAGCTAATCATCAACATCATTACCGTCACTATGGAAGGCAGCTAAGAATAATATAATTTATTCGTGTTTAGGCGCATTGGGTCACATTTCCTTTTTTGCATGTCGTGTGCAATTTGGCACATTTCAACCGATATGCAAATTAAGTTGTTGCACTAAATGCCACCTTCATCACTATTTCATAAATTTCGCACACACACACACACAGGCACGCGCATAAATTTAATAATACAGCCAGACACATTTATGCATTCACGTACCTGCTTGTAGTCATTAGTACATACATACGAGTACTCACATTCGCTGGAATTAAATGCTGAGCGTATGTTTGCGAGTGCACGATATAAATGTGGCCGCCACCACCAATAAGTTTTGACAAGGACCACAAACTCATGCACAAGCCCTGATTCACTTTATATTTTCCCTCACACGTACTTTAAAATATGTCTAACCCAGAAAACAATTCAGGTTGGGTGTGTATAGATATGTTTTTTGGTAAAGAAATTTCATTCAATGTCTTTAATTATAATATAGAAACTAACATGTGTCTGATCTTTGTGAAAGCAACATTTTCTTAAAATATTTTACGCCACAGATTTTAAGATTTTGAAGGGACCATCGTGAAAGTTCACATGAAAGGGTATCAAATCTTTCCGAATATTCCTTCTGGACCATATAATTGACAGATTATTCTTCACCTTTGTCATCTTGCAGCTTTTCCCCCTCTTGACGCCTTGGCCAAACGGCACCTTTGGCCTGATCACTACATTAGTTCTTTATTTTTCATACATATATTTTTTTCTTCGCAATTCTTCGATATAAAATAGTTCGATTCTAATAAAACCGACTGACTATTCCCTCATATAGAAAGAGATCTGGAGAATCAGAATCAAGTAAAATTAAAAAAATATATTTTTCTTTTTGTTTCTCAATGCAGATTTGGTACCTTTTTATGCGGACGATCACATTTAGACTTATCGGTAGCTTCCGGGAAAAAGATACTAAACTGGCTCAAAAAGCAAGTTTAATATTTTATGTTGACAACAAAAGTAAAGATATCAAACAAACTCTGATCTTAAACTACGTTTTAGTTGTCATCTCCAAAAAGGTAAATTTATGGACAAATATCAGGGTTATTGTTAACTATTCGGTTAGACATACATAAAACTTTATCTCTCTTCATTATTAATCTATCTATATGTATATATATATATATATAAAAGTAAAACTCTGTCTGTGTGTGTGTTAGCTATAGACTCGGAAACCGTAAAGCCGATCGGACTAAAACTTTGGCAAGTTGTTGTACACATTCCGGAGTGTTTATGGGTGGTAATGTAAAAAAAGTGGGCGGGGCTACGCTCATCTACATATACATAAAAATGAAATACGCCCATACAAAATAAATATTAATTTTTCAGCTACTTGAACTTGACCGATTTTTCTGAAACTTTGCACACATATTGAACTCATTAGGGGGCTTAGCAACTCGCTCCGGGCTTGGCTAGTAGTAGTATAATCTTACTAATACAAAAAAAATTAATTTTGTTACGTTTGCTTCAATTGTTAAACTTGGTTCTAAATAAAAATGTTGGATCACAAAAAGAAATTAGCTTTAAAGATTCAGACTGCTGTCAAATTAATGATTTCATATTTTTCCATAAGCTCTGTCGTTTTCCAAATGAACTCACTTTACGTGATTTACCACAAAACAACTTGAAATTACAATGACCAACCGGATTTTTATTAAAAAATATATTTTTCCACCCAAGAAGCCACCAAAGATTTGACAAAAGCTATTTCATTTGAAAATATGATTTGCCATCAGGTATGTGTAAAAATATATAGGAAAAAATAACTTTCATCTGCTGCAGCCTCTATTTGTTATTTGCTATTTTGTTATAAATTAACGTATTATTTTATAATAGAAACACGTCCGAGCATGTCACAAAAATGCGTTTTGATAATTTGGATCAAGCTAGGTTTCTCTCGAATGTGTAAGCGTTGCAATTGTGTATTTTGTTTGTTTTGAGCTTTCGAACCTTTAAGAATTAGTGAAACCTTTAATAGGTATCTAACAATGAATAAAAAATAGCAGTTATTTATATTGAAAAATTAAGAAAAGTCTCAAAAGTGACATTTTTTGCTTTTTGGCTTGGCTATTGAACTGCGATTTTAGCATGGATTATAAAAAGTATTACGATATTGATTTCAATAATTAAAAATTTACCAAGGTATTTCAAGATGGATAAATTGGAATAAATGCGTATGACTCGTTAACTGCAGAAATTAAAAGTTTTAATGAAATTTAGTTTAAAATTACAACTCGCAGTGTCAACTATTGAAATTCTGAACATGTATAATACAATTTTCTCGAACGGTGTATTGTATTCGTATTGTTATGTTGATCTCAAATCACAATGGTAAGTTACAGCATTAAGCAGTACGTCCGTAGGAGCGTTTGCAAAGGATACTTGTATTGGATGAACAGCTTTTGCTAACAAACGCAATCACCATTAGTGATACCATTACAGATTTTAAGCCCGAATTTAACAGTATGTGGCTACCAAGCGAATGACAAAGTTGAGAGTCGACATTAGTGATTTGGGTTTATGCTGCAATCTGCCGATTGAGGTTTGCCACCAAAGTAAACATTAGCTAGCCCATCGCTACAATTACCCAGTTTTATGCTTCGGAGTACTTCATAAAAAGATTTCCAAACGATTTCATATCCGAAGCAAATAAAAAAGGATTTTGTTCAATATCAGCAGGTCGGTATTAAAATGGAATGCAACAAGCTCTATGTGCGATATACAGCATGCTTTTGTTGCATATCAATATTCTTGGAAACCACTTTAAATTTATTATACGAGGATTTAATGCTTCTGACACCCAAATGTCTTTCAGAAGAACATGTCAAATTATTATATTTTTTCTAAAATTTTAAATTGTATAACTGGTACCGCTTAAGTCGTGGTTCCCGCATACAATCTAATCGGCGCGGAAAACGAAAACTGAAACTGGAAGCCGTTGCTGTTCGTCATTATCTCGTTTGTCACTCGTTTTCGTTTCAGGTGGAAGCGTATAAAACAGAAACTGCAACATTTCACAAAATTGCATTATTTTTGACAAGAATAATTTATTTTTTTACTCGTCGAACAAAGGTAATTCTCTCATTTATTCATTTTTGAACTTTACTAAATTAATTTCCTTGAAATTTGGATTAAAAAAGTTATTTCAAATAAAGGCCGTACGATATTTGATTTAAAATGTTTCAACAGGAAAACAACTCCGACAACAATAAAAGCACAAGTCAAACAATTTTATTTTGTTGCTACAGCATGGAAAGCAGCCTACACGATATTGCTTTCGTTCCGTCGGCGAATGGCTAGTTTTCGTCGCCGATTTCCGGAAGAAACTTTTTTCACGGCACATGTACGGAATTTCATTTCGGTGCCGTTTGCGGTGTACGCGAAAGCCCGGCTTTAGCGGTTAATGCAAGAGATTTAACTCGACCTTAATTTATTGTAAAATTTGGAATGTTATTACGCGCAAATTTCCGCCGCCTTCCAGCGCATATTTTTTACTATAAATTTCTGTACTTTTTCATTTTCGCTATGTCATAATACTGTTTGCTGGGATATTGGTGGAGTATTGCAAGTGCATAAATTCAACAATACATTGTATACATCCATCCATTTCTATCAGAGTTATTAATATTTCTTTTTGTGTTGGCTTGACGAGTTGGCTGGCGGTGTAGTTCTCCAACTTTATTCAAGTAAATTTTCATAATTTTCTTGATGTGTCGAGATTGATGGTATGAAGCTTCGTTTTTGATGTACAGTGTGTGAAATATGTCAGAGTAACAAATAGGAAAATGTCGGCAGGCACACTTTTCAATTTTTCATAGCAGGGGAGAAATAAGAAACTCTGCATTCTACTTTGAGTGTATTAAAAATGAGTTGCAACAAATTTATTTATTTCATTCCCAAATAAAGTATTTTTATATCAACGGGCGCATACAAGGGAGTATAGAAAATAGTTGCTTGTATTTTTTACTCATGGTACGACAGAGTGCAATAAATAGATACCGTTCATACATATTTTTTAAAAGCGCTTTTACGACTTCATAAACTTATATTTAAAGTGATTGATAATTTTTAATCGCATATTAAATTGTTAAATTCATAACAAGAAGTCTATTGTTGAGTTCAACTATTAATTCGACTTCTATATAGATTTCAAAATCGAGCTCAAACCATTCGATTTTAAGCTCGAGAATGATAAATGTATGTTTGAATATTAAGTTGCCGAACATTAGAATGATACATTATAACATTATAATGATAAGGAAAATAATGCAATTATTCAGCATTTTCAAGTTGTAAGTTAAAAAATTTTTATAAAATTCAAATTAGTTGTTCTAAAATAACTGCAGATTAAAAAAAACATCGACTACTTGTTTTTAAAAAATATTCATTTTAGACAATGAAATAAAACTTAAATCCAACTCCAGTCGTCTTCTTCATTTGCAACAAGTAATTTTCCAAGGGAATCTTAAATTAAGATCTTTAAACAAAACTCTGAAACACTCAAATATCCAACACAAAGATATCGACCATACAGTTTGAAAACACACTCGCTGCAAACTTGTAGGAACTTAAAACATGGTCTTAAATATTAAATACTTTTTTTCTTTCATAACCTCATCACTGTCTTTTCCTGTTAATTAATTTTCAAAGAAAGCGAGATGGCAGGCACAAAGCGGAGTGCACTGTCAGATGTTCTGACTTAAACCTCCACGTGGTGGCAGCTGGCAACAGGTTCCTAGTTAGGTCGTGTCTCTGCTAGGAGTCTTGCAAAATAATTCGAGCGAAGAGCTGGTAACACTCCCTTGTAAAAAATCCCTAATCCAGGGTGGAACAGCATATGCCAGGGATGCGTGCCCAAGAGGGTTTTTGGAAATTTTGTTCCAAAACCAACTGCTGAGAGAATCCGAAAGGGACTCATCAGGATGCATCGAAAGTGGCGAAAAGGGGGTGGAATCCGCAAGAGAGGAGCAAGTGTGCTCCTGCGGCTAAGGAGGTGAATGTGACGAATTGGATGATCAACCCATGTTGGGTTAGGTAAGTCTGTTTTGGAAGCAGGCACCTCAAACAGTCCCTTCAATGTTAATAAAGATCTCGTTTAGGTATCACCGACATGTTTATCGAAAGTCCTCTGGTGAACACACAAGTGAATATTTTTAAGGCATCACTGCTCTGTGCTCTGGATAATATTTGTGATGATGCTGGTGATATACGTTTCATAGGAAACTGTAAATTGTAGATGGATTTATTGTACTCAGGTCCAAAAACCAATCGACAAAGAGCTGGTTGATCGAATTATCAAAATCTCCGAACAATCTTTGGGAAAGAGCTAAACTAAGAGCCGATAGCCTGCAGACGCTGCGAAACGAAGTCAGGATGATTGTCGTTGCACACAGCTATATCGAGGGTAAAGACATCATTCTGAGAAGGCTGCAAACGCAAAATGGATGCGTGAAGGACACTTCCAAAAGTATAGTTACTCGCAAGTCTGTTTAATAGACAGAATTGCTGCATGAGTTGGATCACCTGTTCGAATGTCGGGTGCGTGGGAGAAATGTTCTCATTGCACTTGACAATCAGTCGGTTATAAAACGCATGAGGCAAGTGAACGTGAATTCCAAACTAGAGCAGGAATGTGTTCTGAAACTAAACAGATGTGCCTCGTTGAATGAGTTGTCGTTGTTATAGGTTAGGGGACACATAGGCACAGCTGGGAATGAAGCAGCAGACGAACTAGCAAAAAGGGGATCTGATGTGGATTTCTGTGGACCAGAACTCAGGGTTGCCCTGGGGAATGGTAAGCTAAAGTTCTTCAATGGGTAAACTCATTACACATAAGAAGGTGAAGGAAGGGTAGCTCCGCTGGAAGGCCAGTAAGGTGCTTAGATATAATAGGGCTACGTTAAGCTGGATCTCCGTGAATGTGATTTTTGTTTATACTTCATTTTATATTATTGAATATTTCTACTAAAAGAAATTTAAAATACATATTCGAATCTTATTGCTAAATTTTTATTTACCAGTCATTGCCAATGTAATAACTAATTTTTTGAATTCAAATCTTAAAAATCTATCTTCTATTGTGTAGAGAGAGCCGCCTCGCCAGGCTCAATGTGTCAGTTCTTTTTAGTCTCTGGTGGCCATAAAATTGCAATAAATTGCGTGCTAGAGTGTTGGGATGTGCGACTAGTTTGTTCACGTATTTGGATGTGTGCGTTTTAACTTCTTCGTGGATAGTGGGAACTTTGAGATCCCTATGTATGTTTTCATTTCTTATGTACCAGGGGGCGCAGACGATATGACATAAAATCCTAGACTGTCTTCTCTGTAACTTCTGGATCTTTGATGCACAGGCAGTACCCCAAAGCTGAATACCATATGACCAATTTGGCTTTATAACGGATTTGTATAAATGGACTTTATATTCCCAAGCCAAAGTTGAGTTAGGACTTATTAGCCAATGTAGTTGATTAGTTCGAAGTTTTAAATGTGAATGCCATGTTGGAGCTAAGCCTTAGACAAATGCTAGCAATTACAAGAGACGCCGTGATGAGGAGGATTGTCGACAGTTACCATCCGATAGTCTGAAATCCGTAGAGTCAAAAGTAAAAGCTAGGTTAGCACGATAGTCAATAAAAGTAAGGTATTTGTGAATTAGATTCCGTTACCTAAAATCAATTAGTGGAGCGAAAGGGGTCGAAAAGCGACCTAACAAATAAGGAGGTCTGCTTCGAAATCCATAATAAGAGCTGAATTTCCTGTCGTAAGACACTTGAATAATACATTTATTGTCTCCAGCATATTCCGTGTTTCCTTCGTAGAGTGTAAACTTTTTATAACATTAAACAGTTGCTCGCATCAGAATGTTTTTTAACCGCAGTCGAGAAATTATGAATTTTATTGGCAACAAATATGCATGTCAGGGCAATTCTCTTTTCTCTGTGTAAGACACACATTTTTTATGCAAATTAAAGCAAATATCTACCCTTCCATATTATTTACTACCATAATATTGTATGCATTGCTTTCAAATAATTATGGATCCTTTTTATTTTGCAAACTTTTCAATAAATAGTTTCTTCCATTTATCACTTTTATATTTTAGTGTACGAGAAAATAAGCTGTGTTTCTTAAAAGTAAAAAGCGACATTTAATATTTAGTTGGTCCAACTTAAAATATGCTAAGATGGAAAATTACAAATTAGTTCTCAAAAGAACTTCCATAAATATTTAGAACAGACAAAAAACTTGTACACTAGAACTTTCACAAACTAACAATTTACTGGTCCTTTTGTAAATAAACCAAACAAAACTAGAAACAAAATAAAATGTGAACGATTAAATTCAACCATAAAATACCCTTCTTTAAGTGGTACCTTAACTTTAAATAAAAAATATTAGAGCGACATGACCACACGCAAAGAAAACTCACGGTTAAGGTAGCCATAACCTAAGAGCAATCTAAGGGAAAATAGATGTTACTGATTGGCTGCAGCTGAGGAGAACATCCGAGCAAACAAACAAAACATGGTTGTGGCATATTCACGATAATCAGATTATCTTTTCTACAATAATATATTATTGTGGCAAACATATATACGATCATTGAAAATTATTTCGAATACTACTTTAGTTGTGATAAACAAGTTATTATTAACATTTATTCATTAGAAGATTTCCATCTATAAAAATTGCAACACGGTTGAATTCAACAATACAATTTTACTAAAATTCTAACCGCAAATAAAGTATTCGATTAAAAAGAAATAATATGACAACCCTAACCATAAAATGATCACAAACTGCTGACAACACATATGTAAAATTATTTTGGCGTTTAATCAAAGTATGAAGGTAGGTACAGTGGCTTAATTGCTTAGCGTGTTGACTATTAGGCATTCTATGGCCTGATGGCTTTTGTCGCCCGCGTTCGCGTTTTATATCTATCTAAGATGGATAAGCAATAACTTGCTGAGCGCAACTTCGTGAATTGTACAAATGTTTTCACATAACAATTACATGTTGTAGAGAACATAGTATGGTTTTCGTGATCGCTATCGTATTTTTTCTTTTATACACTAACATGAACAAATGTTTGTTCATACTGAACAATTCAAAGCAAATACTTGGTGACCCAAACAAATTAAACTATTGGAAGGTAGAATGGCGTCGAATGCCAGTTTATTTACGGACGGATGAACATTCCGACTTGAAGAGACTGGATGAACGGCAGATTCACTGCAAAGCGAAACTTCTTGTTCAGCCCAAAATATCACATCTCTTAATTACGAGTAAGACGCGACGGAAGGCCCAACAACATCAACCAGACGGCGAGCGATATACTTATCCCTTGCAAGATTTGTAGATATTTCACCAGCTTTTGTGAATTTACGACGCTGTTCGACATCGCACTTTGGCGATAGCCACTGACGCGCAAGATCCCTAGATTTAATGGCCGCAGACTCCTTTCTGTAACGTGACAGGCAGTCACTCGATTACTATCATCAAGAAAGGAACATCAGGTCATTTATTTCGAGACACATTTTATATATTTGGCCAAGCTTAATTGTTGCCAACCATATAACAAGCCTTATCTGCCATCGAATTTATTAGTGTAGTTTTGCAGTCCTTATAAATATTTCTTATATATATTTTTCTCTCTCAGTTAAATTGTTAATGATGACATTAAGAATTCTTTAAGCATTCCACCGCAAACATTTTGATGTCACTGCTTTCTTACTGTTCACTATAGCTTTTTTTGAATAAAGTTATGCTATGATTTCTTTTGCTTTCGTTGCAACTGGGTTGTCAAATTAGTAGTTAATCGAAAAATTTCAGCGTTTTTTGTTTTAAATTTTGTGACTTCAAAAGTGGCACATTTTAATTTCATCGGTCTAGAAAATCGGGAATAATTGTTTTAAATGAAAACAACACTCTCGAAAATTAAGAGATTTTTCAATATAACAATATGACATCGGTCAAGTGAGCGACAAAGTCTGCCGTACCTGCGGGAACTACATGCGATCGTCGACATGTAGGGGTCGCCTCCCTTAAAACTATGTCTTCTTGATTAAATTTAAGGCGGATGATATATTGCACCCCCAAGACGAAATTGTGTCCTTTTCTGAAAGTTTATATGTTCACACATCCGCCTTAATTGCTCAATTAGGAAATAAATGTCATAAAAGCCATACAAAAATTTAATTTGATATTGAGCAATTACTACTTAAATACACCATAAATGGAATCAATTTCACAATGCAGCTCTGTAGATTTAGAAAGCAGAAAATTCTGAATAATGAATACATTAAATTTAATATACCACTGACTAGACCTGACAATGCACAACAATGTTACCGTGATAAGAGGGACAACAAATCTTATTGTTACCAATTTACCTATCTCTTTCATATAATGGTTGTAATCGGAAATGTTGGACGTAAAAACACAGAACACATGGATTACACGCTTTCTCAAACATTATTGTTGGGTCATAAAAAATTTTCAGCTCGCAAATGAACACGAATTTTTATAACTCAATTTAAAATTTAATTTCCTAAGTTAAGGCGTATGTGTGCTCATACTACTTTCGGGTAGTGGCGCTTCTTTTCCACGCAGTATGTTTTACAAAAAGTAGTTCTACATTGAAAAAGCTGACATATGGGTTTGGAAGCGTTCATTATCAAAAAGCTAATAAAATCAAGCAAAAAACAAAGAACATTTATTGAAATAATTGCTCCTGAAAGCTATGCTGTAGATTAAAATTATATAAATAAAAATAATAAACTCGCTTACATTTTAAGAGACAGGTAGGCATAAAAGATTCTAAACAAAATAAATGAAACTGGATTTCGTTTTCGAAACGTTTATGTACTTCCTGTCGCATATCCTCAAAAAACTGGAGCCATAACTGAAAAAATCCTTTCAATTCAATTGCCAACATTTGACAACATTCTAAAATTTAATATGCAAAAATATGAAACTATATTTCCTTGTGCCGGTTTATAGAGTTGTGTCTTTGTGTACCAAGTTTCCAAATTCAATTCAGTTAACTTTAACTCAACTTTGCCAGGCTCGTGTTCAACAGTCAAAACTTTTGTCTCATATTTGCAAATCTCACTAAAGTGGTAATATTAATATAATATTCAGCAAAATTGAAAAAAAAATATGTAAGGCGTGTACGGGTTTATGTAAAAAACATCAAACTACAAACATTGGCTCAATTTTATTTTTGACTTATTTTTCTAGTTGAGTTAGATGTCTTTGATAGTTTTTCTTAAGCACTTATTTATGTATCTCAACCATACTCGTTCACACACGTACTAACTTACGTACAACTTGTAAATAAAACAAATTTAAATAAAATATATAAAAGCAACGAACAACATGAACTCCATCTCTCTTGTCGACTTCTGTATCATCTTGTTTTCAGTAAAAGCACTTTTTCTTCTTTAGTATGGACTTTATGAAATTTTTTTATCGCAAGCGTTTCTAGAAGTCTATTACTTTATTACCAACCATTAGCAGCACCATAACCATCATTGTCATATCTCCATTTTTAAGTTGCACAACGAACAGTGGGGTCAATCTCTAAGTAATATATAGTAATAAATATGTTGTCATGGATCACGAAAATGATTTTACATAAGAATCGCAGGGAACGAGGATACAGCGTTTAAAAATCCACAACATGTGATTGGCAAACCTTTTTACTGCTCGTAGCCTCTCCAAACGTGGGCCGCATTCGACGACTTTTGAATGTTGAAGCAAATGTTAAGATGAAGAAACGAAATATGCAAGCGATATTTTGGTTTAAATTTGAAACGCCTCGTTTTTGTAAAAACATATTCTTACTAGAAAATAATAAAGATATTCCTCTCATACCAAAAATTTGAATCTGCACTGTGAAATGATTTTACAAAATCTTTAAGATTAGCAAAAAAAATGTGCTCACGTAACGTTGTCCTTCACCAGTCGAAATTTTTATCCACAACAATAACAAATACCACTCTTTCAATGGAAAAACACTTGAAGTATTTGGGTATCCACCTAGATATACGCCTAACTTGGTCCGGCAATACTGAAACTTAGAACAAAGCAACTACACTCATTAATAAGTCCTAACTCAACCCTCACTTCGGAATACAAAGCCCTTTTATACAAAACCATCATAAAGCCAATATAGTCATATGGAATTCAGCTCTGGGGTACTGCTTGTACAACAAACATCCATAAGCTAAAATGAAGACAGTCTAGTATTTTACGAATTATCGTCTGCGCCACTTGGTACATAAGAAATGAATATATACACAGAGATCTAGATGACTCACTTTCCAGGAAGAAGCAAAAACAAACTCGTCCGAATAATTAAACAACCTAGTGGTCTATCCCAATACTCTAGCGCGCGATTTACTACAATTTCATGGGCACCAGAAACTGAAAAAAACACACATGGAGCTTGCCGAGACGGCTCTCCCTACTCAATAGTAGATATTAAGATTTGAATACGAACAATTGTTTATTACGTTGGTAATACTTTATAAATAATATTTTAAACATTTTTTTGAAGAGAACAGATATAAAATTCCCAATTTTCTTATTTTTTAAGTGTACATTTTGTAAATATAAAATATATAATCCGCACAAAAACATAAATGTGAAATAAGGCCAAGTTCCTGTCCAAAAATTTCGGCCGCAAAAAGTACTAAATGAGGACCAAGTTTTTCATATGTACAATACCATCCCATTGCTAGGCAACTTGCTAACTTGGCAGAATTTTTTTACTTTCTAATATGGGAAAAATGTTACCAAGCTAGCAAGTTGCCTATCAGTTGGTTATATTGAATTGATTCTGATTCTCGTGAAGGCGGAATATATTATAAATTGATACACTAGGACCGCGTGCCTTAATATAAATCGGAAAATACTTACCTGGTTGGAATATAAAACATTCGAAAAACCCATATTGAAGTTGTCGAAAGAAATGTGTTTCTTCATGTAGATATTGGCCAAACCAAATGTACGAACTTAAGCAAGCAAGTGTGTCAAAAAACGTTTATGCGGAGAATCAGCGTAGAACTTTTTTATAACTTGCATAAAATCATTACATTTAAGAATTTCATTTAACATTTTTAAACAAATTGGAGAAAGTTAAATAAAAACTTCTCCTGCGGCTTACTTTGTTTTAGCAGTTAGGACTCGATATATTAGAGTTTGATTTACTTTTTAAGAAAAGTCATCGAAATCGATCGATGTTCAACGCTAAACATATTTCGCAACCCAGAGTGATGGACTTGACTCCTTGTCGTGTATTCCATATTCCAGCGTTCATTATTTTTAAGATCAGGTCCACTGTGCAGCATCTTTTCCACGCCGTTATCGTTTAGTTTGATGTCTTTAGGAAATGCGTTTTTCAGCTGCGCATTTATATTTGCTGACTTATCGCATTTTCTAATGTATGTTTTCGGCTTCTTTGAGTTTTCTTCTGGCTGCTCTGTTATTTTTCTTTATAAATATTTAAAATTTCATAATGTTTCCATTCATTTGACAGTTATCGATTCACTTCGGTTGTTGCTTGTTTGGAGTTGTTATGTTTTTATTTTTATACTGCATGAAAATGATGTACTATTCTTTTCAATATTTCCGTTGTTGCTTAAAACTGCTTGCAATACACAGATGCTTTTCAAAAAAAAATTCTATCGTTACGACTTGAAAACAAATTTTGTATAAAAGTTTATTAGGGCGGCTGCTGAAATTTGGTAAATTAAAGAACTATGCTGAACCTATAACTGAAACGGCGATTCTACTGTTATAGCTCATTATTTCATTCTCATTGTTACTGATTCTCTATGCAGTAGTGAGCGACACTAAAAGCTGGCGTATCTATATCCAAGAGGTTAATCTATTCCACGTGTGTTGTTTGCAATACGGCGATTCATGATCTTGATATATTCGGAGAGCAATGCGTGCATTTTTACGTCTCTATGTAGTTTTTTTGACAAGAGGTCAGATGGGTCAGAAAAACATACAAATGCAAATCAAATTAAAATTCAGAGGCCTAATCCTGGTCATCGAAAATCGACAAAAAATTAGTGATTTTTAATTCGCTTAGTACGCGAAGTGACCAATTAAAATAACGTATTTTTTCCAAGGTCATCGTAAAAATAACCAGTTGAACGAAGAATTTCAGGAAGAGATCAAATAACAGGCGTGCAAGGTGACCATTCGGGACGATATAATTTACACGAATAATTAATTAAATGTTCGTAAAACGGCTTGACTTAAAAGACGCCAGCGTAAAAAATTACCAAGCTTTGTTATCAAGGACTGACATTAAAGTCCGTAAGTTCTCACTGTTTTATGAAAGAAATATTGGTTCAAAGGAAAGCACAACGTGTTCTAAGGTTGAGGATAAAGTAACTTTTGGGATACCCTAAGTTACATTGAGTATAAAAAATTGTAAATGCATATTTTTGCATGGGGTAAAATTTTAGACACAACTTGTCAATGAAATATTTGTGAAATAATAATAGTATAGTTTCTCTACATGTAAACATCACACTAGATATCTCTAACACACTTGCACGACACGCAACAGACGCATATTTGTATGTACATACATTTTCCAACTTAGGTTGAAATTTCACCATTAATAGTGATTAAAAAACAGAGAAAGCGGACACATATTTTTAGAACCGCGTTTTTCAAAATTAAAACCATTTTCGTAACTTTAGAGCCACGCTCAGCGCAACTAATCAACTTATTCATAAAATGATATTTTTTGTTGATTTATATTTTTTGTAACATTTAAATTTGTTAAAATGTTTTATTGTTTTTTGGTAATTGAAACATAATTGAAAACTTATAAAACAAATTTTTAAAATTACCATGACACCAAAAAACGATCCAAATTTTACTAAAAACCGAATTATAGTTGCACTCAAGAAATCTCACTAAAAGACAAAGCAGCAGACGAGTAAGAATATGTTGCCTGATGTAAATAAACAACTGAGAAACGATCGCATGAGTAAAAATTAAATCAAAATTTAGCAAATGCTAAGCACAGGAACTGCTCAATTTGGAAGAGGCATTTAAGTACATGAAGCCAACGGTACGGGATAAAGTCCATTAAAGGCATCTGAATATTTACTGCAAAAGATAAGGCCCTTACTTAATCAAGTTTTGTCCCCCGATTTCTATGTTATATGCCTTATTTTATTCCTTATATAACTAGCTTTGTAACCCGACAATTTTTGTCCTAAAATTTTTGAAATTTTTTTCGCCACTAAATTCTCAATTTATGCCCCATCTTATCGAAGTCACTGTTCTGGAGTATTGGTGAAATGTACTAGTACAACCGCCCTATTACGGTGGTTCATTAAAAAATCTCTACCTGATAGAAAAAACTGAAAGCAAGTTTTTATTAAGCACGTTAAACCCTTCATTTACATTCTATATTTATTTAAAGCTTTACTAAAACAACTCGGTCATTCTCAGACATTAACTCGTCGAATTTTAAATCGGAAGTAGAGTCTACTTTTTTACACTCAGGAATGCTGGGAAGTGGAGGAGAACGTGGTGTGTTCGCTAACTAACTTCTCTATCAATTGATGGCGAACATCAACAAGAAACTACTGTATGGAAAGGAATACAAAAAAATACATTTGACGATGAGTTACGAACAGAACACGACAAAACAAGAGTAAGAATTTAGTGAATCTCCAAGAGTCTACAAACCCCTCAAATAAGCAGATTCGCTTACAACGCCACTGAAGGCGAAGTAATAATGAAATGTAAATATCAATTAGTAAATTACTAAATTACTTGTTAACAATAGTGCTGTGGGCCTATAGGGAACGTAAATGACACCGAAACTGCACTAAATGAACGCCATTTTTCTAAAGTGATAGGTCACTTCGTGCATTGTGTTACAACTCGAACTGGTCCCTATTGCTAAAGAGCCAGCTACATGACAAGTTCTCTTCCATCTACAATATTCTTAGAAGTTTTCAAATGGTTTAAAAATATTTCAAGTAGAAATTTCAAAGCGCTTCAGACAAGGAAAGTGCGTTTGGAAAAAGCACCTTATTTCAACATACGCATATTCTTTTCATGTTCATGTGAACTGAAAAGTGATCAAAGATAATTGTTTAAATGTGTTCAGAAATAATAATGTATATCGCTACGTGTGTGTTGTTTGCTACAAAAATAATAAGTTAGCAGGCAAATAATTGTCGAAACATTTCGTTAGCTTAAAATTAATTCCTTAATCTTGTTTAGGCGCCAATCAATATTTTTTTAACCAAATAGGTGAAATCCACAGAATTGTTACTTTTTTTAATAGCTTGCGCGCAAATTATTTATGGGCATATTTGAATTATTTAATATTGACACGAACGATCGTGAGTGATTTGAATAAAAATGATGCCAATAATTAATTTTCATGTGTTTTGTAAAAATTTATTTGACGCAATATCGTGATAATTCATTAACATACCATTAGAGAACAATTTTGTTCTATGTCGTGATTACTAGTTTCATTATTTCACATATACGGACATTTGCCGATAGATGCGTGCGTGTTCAAATGTTTTAAGAAAAATGTGTGCACTTAGTTTATAGAGCAACTGTATCCTTACGTTCTCCCAGGGTTGTGCCTGCTACTCGTACGTAAGAGTCTTGTATTGTTTTAGAGTATGTCAAGTTCTCTTTGTATTGGTATAATAAAAGGAATTTATATGCTAAATGCAATCAAATATGCATATTTGTACCTGTAAGTTAATGTGTGCTTTTAAATAAACGCAAACGTAAAGAGAAAAGCTTTATTTGTTTAAAAATACACAGATTGTTTTATGCAACCATTTGCCATTAAAAATAAAATAAAAATATTCTAGAAAATTATTCCGAGTAGCACGTTTTCTATGTTCACATATAGGGTGTATTATAGAGGCTTGGAATTTCAAATAAAGCCGAGAAAGTTTTAAAATTGCAACGGCATTAGCTTTTTACATAAAATCGGCGAACAATGCCGAGCAAGAGCTGATGGACGATTTTAAAGACATTTTTCCTTACACCTTGATTAAAAAGTCTCACATGTTAGCGATAATTTAATTACATTCGGCCCACTCCTAGAAAACACCTTTTATTACACGCTTCTTATAAACATATGAATTTGTGTGAACTAAATTCATGCCTTGACTATTTGTCACTCTTAAGTGGATGTTTCACAAAAGTTTTCTTACGAACATTCGCACAGAAATAATTTATAAAAAATGTTCACATGTGTTTGTATCCGCATATTAATGTATTTAGCTTTAGACGTAAGTGTGCGTGTACATTCATAAAGTCGACTTTCATTATAATCTTTCATTTAAAACATAATTTATTGTAAATGTGATATATTTATATTTTTATTTATGTGTGTACTTTATAATATTTGTTGTTATTGTTGGAAAAGTAACAAATGTTTAAAAAAAAATCCAACCAAATATGTTGGAATACACAAAACAAAGAATGTGGGGCTAAAATATTTATTTGCATTGTTAAGAAACTCATTTTAGTCGGATTATTATACCCTTCACAAAAATGAAAAGGTTTTTCATTCCGTTTGTAATTTTTGCAATATTAATTTCCTACCCAACGAAGTATGTAGGTAACTTTCTGACGCCACTAGACAACCTAGGATGTTAAAACTTACGCCACTTATCAGGCAGCTTGGCGAATTTTCGCTATTTGTAATCAGTCGTATTGGTCCACAAACTTCCGAAAAATGTGACATTTTTCTGTTTTTTACTGGCGGGCAAACGCTACATATAGATAACCATAAAACTCACATATTCTGAATCCTTATCAAATTTTTTATAAAGTCCCCCTACAGAAATTTTCATCCCGAGGCGTCTAGATAACCTATGGGATTAAATGTTTCACCGTATTAAAAAATTAAAAAAAAACCTAAAAATTTAAAAATCTAACAACCAGAATTCAAAATCGAAATTTCACAAGACCTTACTTAGTTCGCGCTTATTAATTAGGTGAAGTAACAAGCTTCGGTGATTTCGCTCCTTCTTCATTATTATATCTCGTTGTCCTTTTTTTAATTATTTTCTGATATGATCTTACTTTTGTTACAGGCGAACCAACATGTTATCGCAGTGGCGTAGCGAGCATAACTAGTGCCAGATGCATAACACCTAGTTGGCGGCTTAGTTGTATATGGTATATAGACTTACGCATAATAAATGAAAGTCAAAGGCTAAGCGCATACTCATACATCTACGTGTTTTTACTCAAGGGATAACTTTGGGTAAACTTATAAAGTTAATAAACACATTCTGATTTTTTTAAATATCTAGTTCCGTAAATTAAGTGAAAAGTCGTTTTATAATCAGAGTTTATTTTTACTATTTAAAATTCAAAACCCCGATCAATTATTAAAATTATTTACGCGAGAGCGCTTTATATATTTGCTTACATATGTATATCGCCTTAAAAATTATTTTTGTTAACACCAGGGTTGTTATTTATCGTATTACATAGTTTTTTTTTAATAAGAAATTATCTTTTATAGTTTAATCGCACCAAAACGTGCAAATGTGATAGTATGCACCGGCAGATATGTCGTTTCAACACATGTTGGTTTTTTTTAGGACAATTAATTAAACTTGCCGATAGTTAAAGTTTAGATATTATCGAACTGATTATCCATTTTTCGTGATTATGCATTCTCTTTGCCGCTACTCACGTATTAACATTCTTCGTGTCTTATCTACTAATGGTGTGTCTAACTATAAACATCTTCTGCTTAAACCAACATTTAAGACAAATGGAATACGAGAATGAGTTATTTCTCAATTTTGGAATTTTTAAAATTATAGTCTTTTTCCTTGGTTGAGAATGAAGTTTTACAACACTCTAACTTTTTCTGTTATTGAATTCTATGTTACCATATGCAATTTGCTTTTAGCCAACCATTGGTTGGCAATGAAAGCATTGTATGTATTTCAGTTCCATCTTGGTTGGATCTATTTTAGTATCCAATTGATTATGATGGAGGAAACATCTAAGTATATTATGTAAATATACAAATTTCTCGCCGTGCCCAGAGAACTCATGCCTAGAAATTAAATTACTTAATATTAATAATTGTAGTTCGTCAAAGATAGCTCAAAACCAAACAATAAAAAATATGTATATATTTAATATGTAAGTTAAGGTATGACAGACAAACCGACGTTTCTGGGAACCGCTAGTGTAGCATTACGTTTTTTAATTTCTTACACACGGTTTTCTAGCAAAAAAGAAAGAAGAAAAAAGAAGCGCCTGTTTTTTGAATTGCTTAAACACTTGAAGTTTGCCTGAGTTGTAGAATAGATCATTGATCGGAATAATAATTGAATTGTATTAACTATCTTATGTAAAAATATAAAAAGTTAAATTTACTTAAAAGCTTACAGAGTAACTTGACAATATGAAACCCGAATAATAAAGTATAACAAATTTATTTACGTGTAGGAATAAAACTTTGGAAAGCTTAAATTTAATAATTTAATTAAAACAAAGTTGTAAAAACAAATAAAGAGTTAAAACTAAAAATATAATTAAAGGTATTTCTGACTTGAAGAATTGAAACCAACATAGTTGAGTGTGATTAAACCCTTATTTTATGTGAAGTATGTTTTACTTATTGCTAGTCAAGTGTAAAAATATAAATATTCTAAATTTTAATTACACGAACTACTATTATAAACTAAAACTAAAGGTATTAAAAATTAAAGATTCTTAAATAATAAAATTCCTAAATTTACATGAACCGTAGTGTAGTAATATTTTGCAGTCACAGTTACACTAATAACAATTTGCTTAGTTATTAATAAAACTCATTGATTATTATATTCACTTCATTCATGCTGTAAAATAAACAATATTACAATAGCAATAAGAAGAACAGTATTACAAAGAGGCTGTAAAACGTACGCAACAAACAATAATTACAACAACTATAACTTACGCGAAAATGAAATAAAAACATAGCGTTGTCAACTAAAGGCAATTAAAAGAAGATCATTTAATAATTTATCACAGTGACGAGCAAAACTAGAGACTCTACGTTAAATAAAAATAAACTTAAGTGTTGACTAAATAGGTGAATTTAAGATTTACAACTAAACTTCTTTATAAGAAAAACTTTAAATTTGATTTTAATAAAGAATTCATTCGTTTAGTTCACCTAAAGGAAATTGTTTTATTTTTGGAAAGAACACCACTATAAACAATAATATAAAAACACGTAAAATAATATAAAATATAACTTGTATACAACGGCAAAAAAACATAAACTGAGTACTTATTTAAAAAATTAATCTTTATTTTGCTCTACGGAAATTTGTGCGTCGTCACAACTCATGCAAAGAGCGAGTATAGGTTGTTTATGACTTGTCCACTTTTGTTTTAATATAGTTGTTCCTTTTTTGTGCAAATCTGATTATATAACGACTTCATATTGATCAGAGATAATGTTGTACTTCTCTAAGGCACCATAATTTCAAGTTGTGAAATATTTAAAAAATAATTATAATAACCAGTGACCACAAATAAAATCCTGTATGATTTTTCAAACGTGGTTTGGAAAAATACATTATGTATGTTGTTGCCACAAAATTTTTTATCAAAAATATAACATTTTTAATATCCTGTCATAAAATGTATAAAATAAAATCTACAAATGTTGGCAGAGTATTCATTCAAATTCGTGTCTTTTTACGTTTCATTTACGCGTGTCCAAAGAACTTAAAGAGGTGTGTTTAAACTTTCCGATTTCCTGCTCAAAATTAAACTCTTTTAAATGCATTTCTTGCTAACATCTCATTACTTGTTCATAAGGCAACGAACCCAATTACTTTGCCAAATCTAATTTCTTTCCTATAGTGAATTCGCCCGTTTCCAGAAAATCTTTTTACTAGATAGAAAATTTACTGTAGAGAAATTATGATAAGTTATTGTGAAGAACTTTAAACTGCTTCTAGCCTCAAGTCACTATCTGGTTCAATCGTCAGAGCTGTCAAAAATCGTATGCGTGCCCAAAAATTGTGATCGTGTAAGTGAAGAGTGAATGTGTGCGATATGCTCATGCTCTGAAAAAATTCATAAAATAATAATTTCTATGCGAAAAGAGTTGTGTTTTGTTTTCAAATCTTTTTTGCTTGACAGTGTGGCATCGCGAAACCATTTGCGGGATACTTTCGGACTTTTTGTTTTGAATGCATTGTGATACCTAGTAGTACAGTGAATGGCGACCTTTGACAATACTTTTATTTCAGAAAAATGTTACTTTACGACATTTTAACTTTGAGATAATTTAACTCAGACAACAACATTGTTAGTGATTTAAAACTCATATTTTATTCTGGTGTTATTTTTAACTCTTTTGAATCGCACAATTTAATATGGGTAACTAAATAAATGTGGTTAAAGAAATTCGTTACATGGAGATGTAGGCGCATGAGAACTATATTTTTCATTGTACGGAATAATTTACTGTATGGAAATTCGTTATAAGGAGCTCAACACTAGAACGAAAGAGCTGTATATTTCAAATGAATTCGTAATAAGAAGAGTGTCCTTATGTGGAAGTTCAGCATAAATAAGCCCGACTGTATTTGATTTTTATGGTTGCTAAAAATATCGATTATTATACGTAACGAAAAAATGTTTAATTTCTTTGAAAACTGATGAAAATTAAATAGAGAATTTGAAAATTAAAATTCCGGTAAATGTTTGTACATACTTCGTAGAACTCGGTGATGTCTATATACATGGTCATATCCTGTTCCAATTTGTATATATTTCACAGCTACACAAGAGTATACCACATATAAATATGTTTTTACTTTTTTACTGAACCTGCATCAATTCTGGTATACAAAGGTAATATCGTTCATATTTTATTCATTAGAGTTTTTTATACATTTCCTGGTTTTATACTAAAGCAAAAGAAGAATTAACTGATTCTTTATTTGATATTCCGACAGAGTGTTTTGATGTAGATTTTGGAACGAATTTCCGTAATCCCTTGTAATAACTAGACTAGAACGAACACCACTAACAAAACAAGCCTACAACAAAGAATTAAATACGATATATACCATAGCAGCAAACAACGGTTACAAGACACTGTAGACAAAATCAAGAAAGAATTTCAAAGACTTAGAGAACACAAGAGCTAGCACGAAAGAAAAATATAGACAACTTTATTAGACCGGAAAATCAACACACAAACAACCCAATTTTCTCAAGAAATACAACATAAATTCAAAATAAGAAACCTAGAACGAATATTACAAACCAACACAAACAAAGACGACCAGCTAGATAAACAGGGGGTTTACAAACGGACGTGCACCTGTCATTACAACTACATAGGACAAACAGGACGCAAAATAAAAACAAGATTTCGTGAACATATAAGAGACACCAGAATCTAACTTCGCGAACCAGCGCATATTAGAAAAACGGTACAACTACTGCACACACACAGCGCAAAGAACGACGCACAGTGGCTTAAAATCGTTTTTGATTGGCCAAAACGCGAATATTTTTTTCACCGATTTTTAAAATTTGTACGCCTTTTTGGAGCTAATATATCCATATTAAGGTAGCCAAAATTAGGTTAAACTATTGATAATTGTGGGCGTGGTATGCTGTCAAACTCAACTGTTTTTTAATTTCAGAAAAAGGAGTTTTTTATTTGTTTTTTGTCAAAAATAAATGGTTACTACTCGCAAGCTATCATCGATAATGGCCTGCGGTCTTTTTTATAATGTTGGTAGGATTATAGTCTTTAGTTGTTGTAAGTGGTTACCGCTCTAGCGTTTAATATTATGGGCGTTGTGAAATATTTATGAAACTACTATATTTTTCTGAAATTTAAATTTTAGTGGAATAGAACTTCTAGGGAACAAAAGGGAACAAGAATCGCATGTCACCCGAAGAAAGGTGAAAGTGTCTTCTTTTATATTTTGCACCCGCCACGGCCCGCGGGTAGAACACTTTTTTAATTTTAATGAAATTACTCTAAAAAATTCAAATTACGATCTTTTAAGCAGCCCTATAATTACTCGTATACAATGGTGTATTACATTTTCACTTTTTCGCCTAAAGGTTAATGTTTTTTTTTTACTTTAGACTACGTAAAACTAAAATAATTAAATATAGTACCTGCGAAAGTGTTTTATAGCTTTGTTTTGATCAGCAAAAAAAATTAGCCATACAAATATCACAAGAGGTTCTACAGTAAACATATGATCTCTTTCTAATATACCTGTTATCAACTGTTAGGGTCAACCAAAGTCATAAACAATTTTATAATAATAATCGCGACATTAAACCACAAAAGATAAAAAACAACCCCATATTGGCGAGATACTAATTAGTTTTACCTGATATTAAGGTCTGGATAACAAGTGCAGTTTTGTTCAATTTAAGTGCCACCTGCTATGAAATTGAAGATCAATGTGTGAATAACATGCATCTAAAAATGTATAAAACTACGGATTCGATAAGGACTACGTACTCAATAATAAGTTAATCCTTCACGTGTACGGACGTATATTTGCAAGTGATAAAACATAACAGACACAAATAAAAATATGGAGAGCTTCAGTTATAAAGAACTGGCCGAAGAGTATTTTAGAAATAAAAACCAGGAAGATGTTCTTAGTTACGTTAAAATAAAATTAAACTTAAATTCGTGTAGCACCGAAATACAAGAGCAATTATCTAATTTTGTAAAAGTACTAAAAAACGCTACAAAGAAGTTAGCTACAGTAAACAAAAGTTTTATTTGAAAAGTGGTTAGAAGGCCAACTTACTGTCGCTGCAGAAACAGCAAATCATTGGACAATTGGCAGCGATAGATCTACGAGGCGGAAACTTAAAGATTTTAATGATGCAATTGGCTATACAAATATAAAAGAATCTTTCCTGCATCAATTACGATCACAGAACCAATTGACAAAAGCGGATATCATTGAAAAAGTTATTAAAGCTAGTCTAGTGAGAAGAAAACGAATTCTTAAAAGTATACCAACTCCGAGCGATGCAAAACAGTACACAAATGAGGAGGCATTAGCCTTATTTCTGGATTTGAAATTAACAAAACAGCAATATATTAAGCTCAGATTGCGTCAGTTACGTCAACCACCCATTCCAATAGCTCAATACATTCCCTTCCCATTAATTGGCAACAATAATAATATTGTATTCATAGTATTCATGTTACCAGTTTAACAACAATAACAATTTATTAAATTTAATACAAGTTCGATAAACTGCATACCTTTCACTTGACAATAATAATATTTCGCAATCTAGTAGTCAGCATTAATCGTTAATATTTGTTACTTTATTTTTTGCAATATATTTTTTGACCAAAATCACAAAAATTGATAAATAAGCTTTTCAAAAGACGTCAGCTGAATTTTTAAATAATAAATATTGTAATTAGTTTTTAAGACGCAGAATAAAATAGAATAGAAGACAGTAATATTGAGTACAGTGGATTTCTAAAAGAAATTATTAAAAAATCTTTTTTTAAACGAAATTCCTTTTTGTGTTTTATTTTTTCCATTAGAAAACACTCGGATTCGTTAGTCGTTCGATTGAAAAGGGCTCAAATATCTATCCAGCAGATCATCATATAACCGCTGCTAAAATGTACTGTTTGCCATCAAAGGACACTATTATTCGTACAATCACACCAATGTCGACAGAGGTACAACTACAATCTCTACTTGATCACACAGCCAAACGCTTGCTACAATCAATACCAGGAAATGCGTTAAAGAAATACGGAAACACAAAGCTAATTCTTTTTTGCAAATGGGGATGTGATGGTTCTTCGGGACAAAAACAATACAAACAAGTTGTATGTGAAAATATTTCGGACTCAGATATGTTCATTGAATCATTTGTACCGTTGCGATTGAAACAGATTTTGGAAGATTCAGAGCCTTCGACTAGTTCAACGCAAACAATGGATTTTTGGAAAAATGAGACACCATCTTCTACGAAACACTGCAGGCCAATCAAATTTGAATTCAAAAAAGAAACTAGTGATGCCATTAACAAAGAAATTATTGATATCAAGGCCCAAATTGCAACACTACAGTCATTACAATTACAGTTACATGGGCAGCAAATTGAAGTAAGCTACCAATTAGTCCTTACAATGATAGATGGAAAAGTAAAAAGCAACATCAACCCAATTAAACCAAGTTCCGACTAAATCATTAGATAATCCCAATGCATATGAATTTGGATTATCACCACTACATGCAAGAATACGACTTATGGAACATATACTAAAAATCAGTTATGATTTGGATTTCGGGTCTTCAGGATCCATAAGAAACAATGAAACCAACAAAGAGTTAAGAGCTTCAAAAAAGAAACATGTTCAAGATGAATATCGCAAAATTGGATTGATTATATATCAGCCAAACCAAGGGTCAGGCAATACAAATGACGGCAATACCGCACGTAGATTCTTTTCAGATCCAGAAACAGCATCTGAAATAACAGGAGTAGATTTAAACCTTATTTTCAGATTTAAAATAATCCTAGAAGTACTTACGTGCAATGAAGAAATTGACTCTAGACAATTTGGAGATTATGCTAAGGAAACTTCAAAAATATATACAACCAACTACCCATGGAGAAATATGTCTGCAAGAGTTCACAAAATCCTTTATCATGGACAAGATATCATTAAATATCATTTGGTGCCACTTAGAGATCTATCAGAGGAGGCTCAGGAAAAAAGGAACAAGGATTACAGATTTTATAGAGAGCACAATACTAGAAAAATTTCACGAAATTCCACAAATGAAGATCTATTTAATATATTATTGGCAACGTCAGATCCGTTCATCTCCAATATTAGAAATCAATGGAAAGTGGAACATCAGGATTTAGATGAAGAAGCCGAAAAACTACTAATGAACAGAAATATCACAGAACAAAATATAGATTATTTGCAATCAATATTTGTGTCAAATGAATAATAATTATAATTGCCTTTTATTTTTATTTAAGTATGAAAAACATAGTATTAGTAAAAAATAATAATAAATAGAACCTACCAATGTTACAAATGCTATTAAAATCTATTGCAGTTTTAATTTTTAAAATGTTTTTTAAAATGATCAAATTTGACAGCAAAAAATAATAAATTTTTCTGTAGTAACAGCAAAATCTCCAGTTAATTTTACTATTTTTTTTTAGGGTTAAAATTTTTTGAGTGTAAAATTTTTTTTGAGTGTAACATTAAAAAAATTCTATCATCACAAAAAATAATTATAATTATTAATAAGTTCAAAATATTAAATTTTTTAATATGTAAATAAAAAAATAAACCCATATTTCACTCCAAAAGTTAAAAAAAATCAAAAGTTCAACTTTGACCTTGAAGTCCTTAAAAAGTCCTCAATCAATTTTAATGTAATTAAAACTGAGTCAAGCTGAACTCAATATCTATCCATTAAAAAATACTTCAATATTTTGATCGGTTCAAAAGTTACAGAATTTTGGCCAATGAAAAACGATTTTCAGCCACTGTGCGACGAGTAAACATCCTAGAGAAAATGGAAATATACAAACACAAGACATTTGACAGACGCATCATAAACAAACAAACAAACTTCGATTCAGACGTTATATTCGAGCCTCTCAAATTAACCTACAAAACACACAACAAAAATAACGAACAAGATACACCAAAAACAATAAAAACACATTACAAAAATAATAAACAAATTCATAATCCAATAATCACTGACTTCTTTCAACCCCAACAAAAAACTCTATAAACAATTAAAAACAACGTACATATGCCGTCCGCACCAGAAGGTTCCAATTACAGGTGGCTACGTGAGAAAAAAAACAAAATTATGCCCATAACAAATTCTGATGCAATACAAAGCAATAAAACTGTCATCACTTACATCCACCAATCAGTACAAAACACCCGACTTAGGAGCTTTACCTGATACTTGTTCACACATTACAGATGCCTACGAGCTCACATGACAAATAGATACCTGACAAACAATAAAAAACTAACGAATTGATGCAAGCGTCTCCGAATGAAAAATGACATTGAAGATGGCACATACGCGAAACCGGTTTGTCTCCAAATCAAACTTGATAAGGGATGACGAAAATTCGTTTCAAAAATCTACAATTAAGAACTCGTAATTTATTAAACAAGGAATGTTTAAAGACTTAAAGAAAAATGGCTCAATTTTGTAACAAATCGAAGACTACTCGTTGTTAGTGTAACCAGTTCTGAAAAAATTTTGGAGCTAACTAGGATTTAGAATAATGCTTAAATGTGCTCGAAATTTTAAACGCTAAACCGAATGTTCTTTTTATTATCTTTTATAGTTTTTATCTTATACAATTTTCCTCTCATGTTTCCCTACAAGTGTTGCAAAAATATAATTCAAATACCTACAACTAGTGCTAAATAAGGATATTTTAATTTTTCAGGAGTACGTTCAAAACATATTCTAAACCGTAAAAAATGTTGTGAAATGTAATAAACTACAGGCAAATATGTAATTGACATATATGTACATGGTGCGAATTGTGAAGATAGTAATAATCGAGTTGTTTAAAGTTGTATTTGCCAATCTCAACTTAAACTTTTTTCTTTAATCTTTTTGTTTTATTTTTGGAAACACACCCCCCAAACCCAGTCATAGTCGAAAAGCGTTATTATTTTTGCTCTTCTGAGTACAGCAACAATAATAATAATAATAATAATTGATTTAGAGATGTTAAATTTGTTTGCATCGAATTGTTGAGAAGAGAAGAAACGTAAACTGATATAAATTGTGCGTTATATCAGTTCAGCAGATAAATTGCAATAGAGTAAAATTCCAGTTTCTTTCCGTATGATAAGCGAGGAATTTATTCAGAGAACTTTTCTTGTTGATTGATGGTAAGGAATCTGCACAAACAACAAATTTACCCACCTGTGGATTTACGAATACGTAAATTCAAATTTAATTTATGATTATGATAGGATTTGAATTGAGAAGCGTTAGAGGATGGACTTTTAAACTTTGGCACTTTGGTGTCAATTACATTAATACTTACGGCTTGTTTACCTGCTTCCGTAAGTCTACTTTTATTCTTACGTTCAATTAACGACAGTTATGAGTTACTTTTGGTTCTCACGAATTTAGTTCACCTTGCGTAGTTATTTGCAGTGGAATAAGAGATTTTTTCTAGGCTTTAAGTAATAAACACGATGACATTAATAAAAAGTTGTGTTCAAAACCAGTACGTTAACTAATAATTGTTTTAGGAAATTTTTCACAGCCAGGCTGGCAAAACTTTTTTATTAAAAACTGTCTGTAAGACTTTAGTTCATTTTCTAGAGCTGATGGCCAACGTGGCTAGTGCTCTTAAATTAAATTTAGTCTAAGAATTTATTTCTTTTAGATTAAATAAACTAATAATAATAATAGTTAATTTTTAACCTAATGTCAACAGGTTCTAATTCCACTCGATTTAACAATTTCCAGAATGGAACTAACGAATTACTTCTTCTATATGCTACTCTTCAGGAAATAAGTGTAAGATCTTTTTGTGGGTTACAAATTACGTAACTATTTTAAGAAAATTGTTCTGATGTATCTTTGTATTTTCTTAGTCGCATTGGTACTATCACGTTCCGTTGGAATTACGTCAAACAAATTATGACCAATCAATAATATTAAGTTCTTTATAAATTCACTTGCATTTGGCTTCTGTCCACTTAGTCTGCCAATTTCGCTATTTTTAGATACTCTAAGCATAAATAAACTAATCAAAGCTTGAAGAAAGTCGATTTAATCTAATGAGTTAGTCGAACATCAGCGGACAAGCAATTAATTTTATTACCAAAGAACAAGTACATTGAAAGCTCCATAATCTATATATATATATATATAAAATTGTTGCAAGTGCGTTGTGACTTTATAACTCACGAACGGTCTAACCATGAATTCCATGAAATTTTTAGGGTTTGTTCGTGAGTTATGACTTTTCACGTCAACATGTGATTTTGTTCATATAAAAAAACAACAAATATGTATTCGACAAGACCTAAAGATCGCGAGCGAAATAATAAGTAAACCAATAGTATATACATATGTTTGGAACAATTTTCCGTCATCCCTTGTCAATTTTGGTTTGGAGACAAACCGGTTTCGGCTAGTTGCCACCTTCAGTGCCATTTTTATCGTTCTGAACGATAATAATACTATAATATAAAAAAATATACGGACTTAATGTTTAGTGAGTGATAAACATTTAGTAGCAATGTTACATCCTTTATGATGGAACTACCTTTCATATTTATAATAAGTTTGCTTTTATATAATAAAAGGTATTTAATTACTTATTAAGAAATGATATTTAACTTGAATATTTGTTGGAATATATCTCACAAACATAGCAGATCTCGCCCCTAAACAAAGATGTTTCCTTTATAATAATCAATTGGATACTAAAATAGATCCAACTAAGATGAAACTGAAATACATACTATGCTTTCATTACCAACCAATGGTTGGCTAAAAGCAAATTGCATATGGTAACATAGAATTCAATAACAGAAAAAGTTAGAGTGTTGTAAAACGTCATTTTCAACTAAGAAAAAGACTATAATATGAAAAATTGAACAATTGAGAAATAACTCATTCTCGTATCCCATTTGTCTTAAATGTTGGTTTAAGCAGAAGATGTTTATAGTTAGACACACAATTAGTAGATAAGACACGACGAATGTTAATACGTGAGTAGCGGCAAAGAAAATGCATTCCATTCAGCTAGACGTCTAATAAAATTATAACTTTTACTGTATTCAAGGTTGTCCTTATTAAATAAATAATTCTCTTTCTGCATAGAAAGAAAAACGAAAGGCACGAGCCTAGAAATTAAAATTACTTAATAACAAAAAAATATTAACTAGGCTAATAACGAAATATGAAAAGCCTTTCTTGTTTTGTGTTATTGTTGTAGCACGCAGCCAGGTAAAAATGTTGGGAAAAGTTGCTATCACACCATAGGGCAGCACTCTTTCGCTCATTTAGTTCTTCTGAGAGGTTGTTTGGCTTGATTTTGAACCTAGCCAGCGCCCCTTTTCTCACAAACTTAATTTATTAAAGAGTTTTCGTTATCAGTCGTTTTAGAAGCGTATATCTACAATTTATTTTTAAAATGATGTGAAGAAATTTAACTGTTCATTGCCGAAAACATTTCTAAGAAACGAATTTAGAGAATTGAAAGTAAAATGAATTAGGAATTAGAGAAAATAAATAATAAAAAATACTACATGAATCGTCCTTATTTACCTACGTATTTTTTAAAGCAAAGTGAACATGTCTCCAGGTGAACTACACGTTCTTGACAATTGTCGATTGACAACAATAGCGGTTACTTCAACGGATATTTTTCCTCGCGTATTTGGATGATAACTTAAATTACATTGCATACACTAAGGTACTTTGTATTTAAATACTCGTAACCATATAAAGGTTTGTAAGGCTTTTGCATACGACGGTATACATAAATGGATGTGTAAGAATTACATATGTTTTACAAGAAGTAAACAGCCCATAGTTCTTGGATATAGAAATAAATTTATTACACATAAATTGTTAAAACAAAGAAAACTCATAAACCAGAATAGTTTACAGGCCACCAGCCGGTGTACAAACACTGCAGAGAATCAGATGAAACGGCAGACAGAGGGAGAGGATATGCAATGAAAACCTCTATATTAAGCCCCAGCTGGCGCACAACTTTAATAAAGTTTTATTTTGTTGTTCACAATGCAAATGAAAACGACCAGAAGAACAATACAACGTGTGAAAGTACAAAACAATACGGAATTAATTTTAAGAATAATATTTACCTACAGCCACTACACTAAACTTTTGCATTGAGTTTATTTCTTAATAAGTACTTTGGTGTGTGTGTGTGTTGGTTTGTGCGAATGTGAGTGCAAGGATCCAAATTTGTTCTCTAAAACAACTTTCAGCATAAGACCACCAAAAACAATTCATTACAAAACTGGCAAGCAACGCCATGGAAAAAGTTAATGCCAAATACTACACAAAAGGCAGAGAATAAAAAGAAAGAAATAAAGGAAATGAGCTAAACAAAAAAAAGGCTTTGAAACAATCGGCAGACCAACCATTCTTCATTGGAGTTTCCATTGTGGCATTACAAATAACTCACATTTATACATGTAGATTACATAAGAACAACAGCAATTACAACAACTTATCAAGGTGTAACCTATTTCTAGGCCACATTTTATGATTTGCCTGCTTCTCTGGCCATTTTCTAATTCCAGTGAGAAAATATTTTCGTACAAAGTCCTACATTCAACATGCAAACTTGTAATTCACGCGATTCAAATGCAACAGAGCAAAAAAATAAATTGTCGGAAACACCTTGTTTTCCCTTTTGCACTACAGTGTGAGGAAAAAGCAATTAGGAAGCTACAAATTAAGGCGAAAATGTTAAAAAGGAATATTGGAAAAATCGTTTGTTAAAATAATTGCAGTTCACTCCCCGTTATTACGATATTTATGTCATGATATTTTGAAAATGTAATAAAGGTTGCATATTTACCTTAAAATCGGGTTGGTGTGAAGAGTTTTAGCTAAAATTTTGCGACCTTGCACTTTGAAATAGTTTATGAATAAGTGGCTAAAGCGATGACTACTATTCAGCAAAATGCAAAATCTTAGTGTATTAGTTCTTCGTCATAAGAATAATAAGAGGGTTTTCTAGGGTATCTAAGATGTACAATTTGCATTGACTCTGTAGCATGGACACGAGTGGGTTTGAGCGATTGTGTGACTTCTCGTAACCTTTTGTGAATGCATTGCCACCAGATGAACATATTGCTTGTTAACACAATCAGTGGTTATAATCTTTAAACTCCGCGGTCAGTTGGATCTTTTCGCAGGTTCAAAACACGACCAAAAAACCACAAAGGTGAAGTCAACGAATGTCCAGGTTCCTGTGCAGGTGAGAAATCAGGTTCTTTTACGCATTTTTACGGACAGCGGCGATGTTGTCGGTAGTTACGATTTTGCTTTATCGTACAGGTGTTGGCTGATGGTAAACCGAACCGGTCGTATCAAATTTATAAATACTCATTTTCATAATAACGTTTTATCATTTGGACGCGCTACTCAACCTTGCCATAGTTATTTGCAATCAGTAATTTAATGCTAAACAACAAATTAGCTAGACTCCGATAAAACAACATGGCTTCCAGAGACTGCAAACATAGACTCGCTTTTAATCATATATGAAGTATAATCATAGCTGATGATCAGTAGTTTGACTGTTTTCATTTGAAAGGTGAATTAAGTGAATAATTCTTTTCAGTTTCGCATAATTACTAATTGATCGCAATTACAAGTAATCTAAAAATAATCAGGATTACTTGAGATTACTAAAAAAATAATAAAAATGAATCAAAGGTAATCAAAACAGGTATGGGAGGTATATTCGGCTGTGTCGAGTCTTATATACCCTTCACAAATGATTGTTTGCGATCTTTAATTTTGACCTCCGGTTTTAATCGTCTCATTCTAGAGTAAAACTCCCCTTTTGCTTTAATTTTATCATTTTCGGTCGGCTACTTGAAGAGATGTTTTTTTCCTAATTACGGATCTTTTAATTCGTTTTTTTCTCTCTTTACTTTGAATGTTTATCAATTTTGGTGAATTGTAAATAATAGCAGGGTTGGAATAATAGTAAAATTTCGAATATTTGATTAAATTTAGAGTTTTGGGTGCAATTTCAGCATTTAAGTCACTTTTGTCTTTAAACTTCAAAATATTGCGAAATTTCTTTTGGTTCCTCATTCATGAAAATAAGTTCTTGTGTAACGTCGATTTTGTTAAAATTGCGAAGATACTAAGGTATCTCATGTATATAAAATAATATTTTATCAAATTTTTCCCGACGTTTCGTAAAATTGACTTTATCAAGGGGAATCTATTTATTAAAAACCATTAATTTCAACACTGATAATATTAGTATGTAACGAGTTAACACTTGCTGTAATATGATTTTTTTATTACATTAACATATAACTTTGTCCAATATTTTTACAGATTGGGAGGTTATTATTTGAAAATTTATCATAAAACAAAATGAAACATTAAACGAAATAAACACAACTTAAAAATTATATCAAAGAATATATTATTTTAATTTTAATAATGAAGCTAGCTCTAATATTGTATTCTTAAGCTCTCTATAATCTAGCTTTTTTTCACAGTGTAGGCTACATTCCCGGCTTAACAGATTATAAAAACATCAACAAAATAATTGAAAATAAAACACTTAATTTGCTTACGAACCAAATACAAAATCAGACACAATATTTACCAAAACAAAGGCACCGATTGACAAACAACAACAAAACAATGTAAAGGGCAGTCCAACAAAATGCACGATGTTAATTGTAAATAAAACGAAAAGTTTTCAGAGAATTATCTTAATATTTTTTTTTATGATAGTAAGATCTATGACAATTATGTGTGAAACAAAATATCGCCCAAATACTCGCCACGGCTTCGGTGGCATATCCCTATCCGATATTTTTAATGACTCTGAGACATAATTAAGATTCGATGTAGTTAATGTGCCGAATTATCTCATCGTTTAGCGCTTGAATTGGTCTTGGCTTATTGACGTACACTTGATCTTTTAAATATTACCAAAGAAAGAACTCCAACGGTGTCAAATCACATGATAGTGACGGTCAATTAACATCGCCACGACTTGAGATAACACGACCATTATATTTCTCGCGCAAAATCCATCCTGTTGGAACCACATATCCCCCAGGTCCATATCCGTAATTTCTGGACACAAAAAGTTCATTATCATCGTGCTATAGCGAACACCATTCTGGTAACTGCTTGCCCGACCTAATTTTTGAAGAAGTACGATGTTGCCAAAATTTAATCTTTTGGATTTTTCAGTTTAATTTCCACATCTACTAATATTTATAATTTCTTATGAGTTTAAAAATGTTGGCAAACTTTTTTAATATTTGGTGAATTTAGGATTTGTAGTGAATTTTATTATTATTTATTTCTTTTTGCTGAAATTGCAACGGTTTTGTAAAATTTATTTTTGGTGTATTTTCGACTTTTAAATAAAATTTCAAAATTGTGGTAGAAGTTCAAATTTGTGGGGAAATTTTAAAATAAATAAATTTTTGTTTTTTCTGATATTTTACGTTGAAATTTGGATTTTACATTAATTATAGATTTGATTGTAATTTCTGTAATGTTCGATTTTTTGGTAAAAGCTTAAATTTTTTAAATTTGTGGTGATATTTCACAGTTTAGTGAAATTCACTAGATGCTTCCCTATTTTGAAAAATTTAATTTTTTTTGTAGTATTATGGTGAATATCCGAGTTTTGGTGAATTGTAAAGTTTTGAAATTTAAATTATTTTATGATTTTTCAATTTTATTTCGTTTTATGATAAAATTTTAAGTTTTTACGACTTTTTATTTCGGTGAAATGCATGAAAAAACTTCATAATTCAATCAAATGCGATTTTTTGTTAGTTTTAATATTCGCTGCTTTGGAAGATATTGGAATTTCGGTAATTTTTTTTTTTTATTCACTTGGTCAATTTTCGAGATTGGTACAGTGTAATTTCAATTTTGATTTATTTTTTACTTTATTTTGGATTTTTAGTAAATTATATAGTTTATATGAATTTTTAATTTGTTGGTAAATTTGGGACTTGTGGTAAATACTTTTTATACAATTGTTAAAATTTCGAAATTTTGATGAAATTATATAAGAACTGAACTTTTTGTGGTGAAATTTATTTAGATATATGAAATTAACACACATTTTGTTTTATTTCAAAAGTACTTTCAACATTTTATGTAATATCTCTACACATTTTTATAAAGTAGAAGATTAAGAATCCTTTGATGCAAAGTGGGTACCTTATAGCAATGGAAAACTGTTGTTGTTGTCCATCTTCCCTGCGTGTGCAATTAATGTTCATTCTAACTTACTTGACATTAATAGTTGCAGCTGGTGGTGGTTGACAGCCATAAATAATTGCTTGTGCGACTATTTCTGTCGGTTATTGAGGTTGAGTAACAACAGCAGCAACAGGATTTCTCATATCACGCCTAAAAATCCATCAGGATCTGCGTTGCCTTCAAAGCATCACCATTGAACGTAAAAATGTATCCCGATGAGCTCATACCGCATGCAATTGCACTCCACGAATTAACGTGCTGCATGAATTAGACTTAACGAACAACACTTATGAACACAAAGAATATATCAATCATATACATTTAGAGGATCGAATATAACAATACATGCTATCTGCTTAAATTAATATATCTTTTCGAACGAGTGCGCTTGAGATATTTAGTATATGTATATTTAAACTTATATTTTACTTATACTTAGACTCAATGAATCATGCAATATAATCGAAGCAGTCAGTTCACATATATTTCTTACCCTTTTCATACGTACCACTAGATTCACGCAATAAATTTCAATTTGACGCCGCTTGTGCAACAAAGTATTACTAAAATTGAAGCACTACATGAAAGAAAATCGTGCTGAAATAACTTCGTCGCTTGTAAAAATAATAGTTGAAAAAATTATTGAAAGCGAATCACTTGGGGATACTAATTTCACTGACCATTCATAAAAAGCCGTTTCGTGATAATAACACGCGAAGGTGTTGTTGAAAGTGCAGCATTTCAAGAAGATTATTACACGCACAACAATGAGGAACCGTTTACCGGATCAAGTAGAGGATGCTGATTCTTCGCAGAAAAACTTTGTAACTGATGAAGCTCATCGGGTTTTATAGACCACATAATTGTATATCTAAATGCAAATACTTTCAGAGAGTATCACTGTGCTGATTTATGGCTGGAGAAACCACACAGTGTCGTTTGCATAATATAGCTTGAACTATCGTAGGCAAATGACAATTCGACTAAATTGCTTTTGCGAGCAGAAAGTTGCAAAATACGAACTATTGTGAAACTGCTGTCCGAATCGAGCCAAATTTGTCAAAAATAGAAAAGAGGAAGACAAAGGAATATACTAGGAAATTGAGTAAATACCTGACAAGATAAATAAGTAATTTTAAGTAAAAAAAAACGGTAATTTGAAGAAAGAAATGTGTTTTAAAAGTCAACAAAAGAACTTTTAAAACCGAAAAAAGTTCATAATCATCTATATTGCGAATAAGAAGTGAATGTTCTCATGATGTTTTCAATACCTTGAAGGTATAAATTGATATAATGAATTTCCTGGTGAATTCTTGTTCCCTCCATTGATTGAACAGTAAGCAATCGAAGCACATTGAATGTAAATAAGTAGAATAAGCTCTGCAGCATAATTCAATATATTTTGAATTTGTTTGATAATTATCGTCTGTCTATAAATAAATCATTCGGTATTCTGCCAATCGAAAAGTGCCTGAAGCCAGATTGGCATATATAACATTCTCCGAGGTTCTCTCACTAGTTTTAGATGGTTTAGAACGAAGTCTTTGTGGTAAGTGGATAACGTATCCAACAGATGAAGATTGTAAAGTTGCAGCCTAAGGGTTCTACCGAAAATTTGCGGCACTTGGTATTGTGGGGTGTATATCTCTTTGTGCCGGTAGAAGCTATATATGCGGTAGCATGCTGTCGGCGGCGAACCAGTCGACTTTGTTCATTTGTTCAACTGCTACTTTTTGTATTTTCTTTTTTTGCTTTCGTAAAAATGAAAACGTGAAAGATTTAAAAAAATTGTGAGAGCCATACGACTGTCAAATGTCCAGCCGTATTTTTATCAGATTCATAACAAAGTATTTTCACGCTATTACACTTTCTCATTTTATGTGATTTATGTAATTTTACTCAATCTAATAGTGTGAAAAGGCCTTAAGCGATACAAGGGACCTTGTGAATTGTACATAATTATATTGCTTTTATATAATAATTGTTAAACAATTTTTCAAATAGAAATTAGAAATCACAACAACAACTGAAAACAATATACATAAATGTAAAGCTGTGTATTTATTCAAAAACTTAAGATTCTCAAAAAGTATACTTATCGTCGTCACTTTACTCCTATAAGTATAACTGTCAGTGACTGCTATCGAATTGACTTGTGGCAGAGATAAAATTCTGACCTAAAAGAGATAATGTCCGATAGATACTAATGTACTTTGTTATTGTAAAATTGTTTTTTTAATCAGCAGTAGTATCCGATAAATTACTATCTCGCGAAATACTGTACGTGCGATTATCTATCCTATTTTGCTAAAATGTTGAAATCGTGGTAACCTTAGGATACATTTGTACGAATTTTTACTGTTGTGTGAGTCGGTGGCAACTGACTGCATAGTGATATAAATAGTAAAGTAAACACTCTTGCCACTCTTACTACATTACAGTAATGTGATGCATTTTTATTTGATAGCAATAATTTTATTTATATTGAAATAGTGCTTCAAATATTGATTTATAACTCTAACGAGCAGAGGGGAAATTTCAATGGATCGTTATTCTATTTAGTTGACTTCATTACTGTTCATTAAGGTGTGCATGCATTATTTGATCATCTAATGTGTGACATCGAATACAAGCGCACACATAAACGAACACTTTGACAATCAAATAGAAAGCATCATCGTGCTTTTTGCACTGAATTTTAATTATGTTTGAGTTCGATTTTCAATTGATTTTGTGTGAAAGAGTAAATAGAAAAAATCTATTTATCTTTTTTAAGTTGATATTGATGTTGTCATTCGTATCGCTGAAATGTTTTCACTTTCAGATACAAAAGCGTACACACCCACGTACCATATAATGACAAACACATATTTATGTTTGCATAGTACTAATACATTTTAATGTATATTAGGGCTTTCGTTCACAAAAAGAAACATTCGTTGTATTTTCATAATCCTGAAATGTTTAAATCGGGAAATATTGTTAATATTCCAATTACGATCGATAAGTCTGGTAAGCTTTGCAGTATTGAGCTGCCTGAAGGAAGCGGCATACTTCTCGGAAAAGCAGATCCGTGACAATGGTGTTCTACAGTTACTTTCTCCTCCTCATTGAAACGTCTATAGAATAGTTATATGGAAGGTGTGACGAAAATTAGTGCCAAATCTGGAAAGTTTGCCAGCAATCATAGTTCCAGGAACGTTGGAGTTCCCCGATGACAATCCAACAATGTCTTGTTAGCTGGTCATAAACCTTAAGCCAACCAGGATATTATATAAACAGCCAATAGAGATTTGTCCGTAAATTTTGTTTAATTTTCCCCATATTTCCTGCAAGCAAAAAATAATCCAGAGTTTGAAAGCAATACATACTTTTCATAGAAAGCACTTATAATTTGTCTTAATTAACGCAATACAGTATAGCAGAGAATATGATATTGTTTATATTTGAAGATACATTGTTTAGCAATGCAGAAAAAACTATTCTTTTTACACACTCGCTTACAGTCATGCATCCCAGAAAGCTCTACTCTAAGGCAATGAACACAAAGTTATACATTTCACAGTGACTTACGAACAGAACACAACTAAACGATAGAAATCATTCAGTGAATCCCAAGAACCAAGAACGAAGCGCAGAAATAAGTACTTAAAAAGAAATTCTCAAAGTGTTCAAGCGCAAACAAATATCATGTCATACGTAAGCATGTTTGTATGCAATGCCAGCTCAACATTTCCTTACAAAGCTGCTAATGGCGCAGCAGTAGTTTTTGCTGGGCACCTCAGCCAGTGGACCGCGCTTTTAACGCCTAATATGTCATCATTCTCGTATAGTTTAAGCTCGGATCCATTCATTTATATATCGAGTACATCCTCTCGATTTCATTTTGTTGTCAAAGGGGGTACCATATCCGATGTCGACATAGCAAATCGTTCATCTGGTAGGTGAATGGGTAAGGTGTAGTCAATTCTCCCAGGATTATTTCTTATAACTTTCGAATAGGAACATGTCCTCTCCTCATTTTCCATACGCCTACCGTTCTGATGCTGACTTCTGAAGAAAGAGACTTTTATTTTTCCACCATATCAGCTAGCAGCCATTACAGCATTGTAAAAATTGCTTCAGATTGTCGGGTGCGTACGCACGCGTAATCAACAAATCCAAAGAAATCATTCAATACATGCCACCATACAAATACCCCGAATATACGTTTATTCATTATCACATTTCGAAAGGGATGTATTCCCCAGTCTACTAGGTATCTAAATAATATGGTAACGCTGCTCAGTTCTAAATATTATGTCAATAAGAAAATACCTGGGTCCTCTGCAATTAGTTCAATGCCCCAGTTGTTTTTTTTTCACAATTGAAAGAAAGCATTGAAAATAAAATAAGAAGGAATTTTAAAATCTATTTGAATAAAAATTATAAAAATTAATTGCTTTAAAGACAAGTACGAAAATTAAGCATAAATGATCGAAATAATTCATATATTTACGGCACACAAATTGTTAATGGCCCAAATGAAATGTATATTTGCTGCACAAAAACAATATTCATGTTTCAGTCTTTGTCAATGTGGCCATATTTTTTCTTCTAATGTTGAGTTGTATGTTGAAAAAAAAAATTGTTTTTTTGGTTTTTTAGTTACAGTTTTTTCAGTTTTCAAGGAAATAGAAAATCCTTAACTGAAAGCATATTTTTAGAGCACGATATGCAAAATTCGGTAAAAAAATATTCGTAGCAAACAGAGCAAACATTCTTTTTTAATTCTATACAATTGGACTCCTCCTAATGCACAGCACACATATGTGTGTTTTTGACTACTACGTTCATGAAATTCGGGTCATCGATTTTTATTGCTCCAAAACACAATGGTTGTTGCGGTATTTATTCGCCATTCGCAGCTAATTAAAGTGTGTGCTTGTGAAAATTTTTTTGTACAAAGGAAAATAATACAGTCATGGAAATTGTTTTGAAAAGACATCAATTATCGTTATCCAAAAAAAAGAAATTTTAAAGGTAGTGAAATGTGAAACCGTGAGGTTAAGAGTTGAATTAAGAGTTATGGATCTTTCAAAAATCCGTTGATCTTATTGTTGAACTAAACAATAAACAATCGTCCTCAAATGGAATCGGGTAATTTTCTAACGCAATGGTAAGTAGAGTGCAGTGCAATTTCATCCTTGAAACCAGATTAAGCTTTCTTTAATCGCTCACATATTACCCTGCTGAATAAATTATGAAATTTTTTACTACTTTATCAGTAGAAAAATGCAACAGAAACTATTTTCATATGAATAATATTCGATGTATTTACATTCCTCAAATTTTTTATCAGAAAAACTATTTATTACTTACAACGAATTTTTTTAGTGTAAAAAAGCATTTAAAGCGATTTTATCCATTAAGAGAGAACGTGATTGTTTTCGACGATAATTAGCATTTTAAATATTAAAAATAATCATTAAAATAGACTCAGTAGACAGATAACAGCAGCATCAACAGAAATCTATTAAAAGCAATTGTTGTTCAATTACAAATTGTTTTGTAATTTTGTAATTTCGTGTTCGACTAAATAAAAAAGGCAAAATCAAACTACGTCATGGGGTTTCAGTTTTACAAAAGGGAAAACCGAGAGATACAGAGTGATAGAAAAACAGTAATAATCTTTAAGGACAATTAACCTCATTTTCATTTCACACTCGTTTTTTTCATTTGTGGGGAAAATTTTGCGGTTAATAGGTTTCACTTAACACAATCTTTACCAGTTTTAAAGATAAACTTACAATTGCCATAACTGACATTGGCCTATGTACGTGTGTGTATTTAAGTTGCAGGGATATACATGTGCGAGCTTGGATGCATGTAGTGGTTTCTACATGTTGCCATGTAGGTGTGATTTTTGAATGGTTGCTTCTAAACTAGTACTTTTGGTAGTAACTTTTCATTTAATGTCTCAATTTAAAAGCCAATGGAATTAAACCTTGCTACGAACATTAAGATAAGACACTCATATCACTACACATGATCAGGCTTGGCCCAAATTGAAACTTTGTTTACTGCAGACTCCACATAATAGCAAAAGTTGTTGAGTGAAAATAAATATTTGAGTCGAACATACGTTAAGAATTTTAAAGAAATGCGGTAAATATTCTTTAAAGTCTAATTCGATCTATATAAATACAATCAATAATTCTGATAATGCTACTTATCCTCTCCGAGTTGATACTCAAAATATCTGTGAAGGCACAGACTAATTTTCGTTATTATTAAATGTCATCAAACACGTTAGCATGCATATCACAAAAATGTTTAAATGCAACATATAAGTAAATCTTTCCAAATGACAACGACTCTTCTTCTTTGATACACCAGAAAAATATTGCCACAAAAACCGGCTGTGCTATAATTCAAATCCCCCTTAAAATGGAAATAGCTGTTGTATTTTCGGGTAACCACTGATGGCATCTGGTAACCCTGGAATTACTATAAGGACTTGTTTACAACCTTCGTCGAGTTTCTCTCTAAAAGCGGCATCTGGAATTAATTGTTATATTTCAAGCATCAGTTGTAGGACACATTTGTGTATAACAGATTAATCTTAAATTAGTTAACGTTACAAATTGGGCCTGAGTTTGTGTGTTTACTTTGTTCTTGCGTAAAGAAAACAATCAAATATCTTGAAGAGCTATAAACGTAACAATATTATAAATAGTATTTCTAACACTCACGTCTCTTTCCAGTCTTTCTCAAAATACTATAAACGGCCTATGCTGGAGATTCGCTATTCAATATTGTTTTTTTTAATACGGCTACTTCATCTTACCGTCCAGTATTCTAGAGTCGAAACACACATTGTTCATATAGTCTTTACTCGGTCATGCCTGTCATTGAGTATTCATATCGCACTGTAATCTTTGCTAGATTTAAAAAAAAAACAACATTCCACATTGGCCAAAATTTTAAGTCTCGACCTTATCGAAAACAAAGTACTAAATCGAATGCAAAATATTTACTAGACATAGTTGATTTAACTTGTGTTAACGAATGTCTGTGTAAACACCTAGTTCTGAGAGATTCAGACAATTTAAAGTCTGTAGCTTATCGGAAAGTCATTCTAATAATGAGTGAAAAATATCATCCGACCAGTAATAATATTTAATTATTACAATAATACTTAAAAACGACTGGCAAAATGATTTTGTTGCCCAGTTTCAAAATCGATTGGACAGATTTTAATGAAGATAACTATTTTGAAATTTCCCAAAAGAGATTACCACTGGCTACGAATTATTTATTGTTCCGCACACCTGTCCGTGTTTGCGTGTGTTGACAACTTAAAGTCACTTCCTTGACGGTTCGTTCATTTATATATGCGCTGCGATCTATGCTATTTTTTATTTAACAGACAAGACAGCAAATAAAAAAACTTATAACTTTACAAAAATAAACCAAAACTTACCATACGTTGTAGTGTTATCACTGAGTTTTGATGGTGTGTAAAAGTTAATATCAAGTCGACTGCAAGATTCCAAAGTTCTTCGAAAACTGGGCTTATCAACGAAAAAATATTATAGTTTTGTCATCCAGTTCTGAGTTAGACTTAAAGCTTCAAGTATTTAGTTCATTGAGAAATGCATTCATTAAGTTTTGGCGAATATACTTCGTTTACGAACGTTCCAAAAGTAGGTTAGTAATTTTCCTGTTTTATTCTCCTTTAAAATTGCTGAGCAATGTTAAAAATTCCAAAGTCTATATCTTGTGAGAAAGTTAGCTTAAAATATTTTAATACAAACAAGTCAATACACAATAAAGCAAAATAATAACAAATAAACAAATTGTTTATTGGTCCTATCGAATCTGTACTTTGTTGACTATTGGAACAGCATTTTTTGACTGACAACAAATTTGGTCGGTAGAAAAATATCTGCATTTCTTCAAGGAGATAACGCGTCCTCTATGGTCTCATAGTGGGACCCATCTGTCGAACGTTACATCAGATCAAATATGAATGCAGTTAGAAACATCGACGATTAATTAGAATCACTAATATTCATATCAAAATCAGTTCATGTGAATCTTTTGTTAACTGATTTTTATGTGAATGTAGCTATTCTTGCCATAGTTTTAAGTAAAAGATTGAAAGTCTCAGCTTTAATAATCAGTTACATGCTATTTGCGCTCGATATACTTGCCATTCTGCCAAATTTAAAGAATAAATTTCGTCATATATAGTCCATTGCCTAAGAGAACTGTCTGCTTCTCTAGTTATTATTTATTTTTTATGCATTTTGGGGATTTTTTTGCCAAAACTTTTTCAACAAATTTTATTTTCAAATTTGTTGAAATCTGTTAAACACAATTTTGAAAATTTTCAATTTCCCAGTATTGAAAACAATAAGGAAATGGATTTTTCATTACTAATCTCGAAGTATCCATATGTACTCTTTTATACCTACATACAGATGTATACTTCACTTTCCCATATGCCAATTTATAATTTCAACACACTCTTTCACTCATACATACATATGTATAAGCACATTTGGATTTACATATCAGCTCGTTAAGGGACTTTCACATACACGCATACAAAATCACCAAAAGGTTTGTACTTGTTATGCATTTGACCAGTTCTCTTTTTTTATTTTTTAGAAGGACCTCAATACATTTTATCAATAATAATATTTTTGCTACTTTAATCTCACATTTCTCTTTGGGTCTCTTCGTTTGCCGCGTGTAAGTCCATTAAATATTATGACTATTGGAAATTGGCTTAGAGATTTTCTTTTACGTTCAAGTTAACAAGCATAATGATCATGGGCTTAAATTTTTATTCAGCATATTTTTAAATTTCTGTTACGTTTCTTCAATAGTAAAAAGAGGAGGAAGTAGTTTTAAGATTTTTACAAAAAATGAGAAAAAAAGTTAATTTCGAAACAGACAATAGACATGGCTCTGCGCTTAGCTGAGATCTTTTATAAGTTCGTTGGTAGTTAAAACAAACGAAATATGAAACAGATTAAATTTAATTAATTAAAAATCGTTGGTCAAAGACAATCTATGCTGGTATCACATAATATGGTATATAATCTTTTTTTTTTTTGGATTAAAATATGACAGAGAGATATAAAAATTATTGACGTTACTAACAATGAGAACTTAGATCTCAAATTTATAAAGGCATAACAGAGAAATATTCTGATCCCATTCCCTATAATTTTAAGATTCAGAAAGGTGAAATTGTTGTTCAAAAGCCTTCGAAATATCGAATAATTATTAAACCAATTTGGTGGAGTGGTGTAATTATAAATAAGACTTAGTCAAGAATTATGTCTTTTCAGCTTTAAGTGAGTTTAATAATTAATTCAGACGTGTGATAGACGTGATATGAAATCAATACAATTGCGCACCTTTATAGTGATAAGCTTCAGCTCCTAAACATTTCTTGAAAAACTGTTTTTCTCCTGCGACTTATGCTAAATAAATACTCTAGAGAATATTGTTTAGCATCAGCATAGAACGCACCAAATCTTGTTACACTCTAATGAAATCTTACCTCATGAAAATTAAACGCCAACTTATTCCCCTGAACTATAAATAATGGAGAATGATTGGGTTGTCCTACCAGGTAGATATATGAAGGAGGAAAATTATTAAAATTAAATGCCAATCAGTCACTTATTGAAGTCATTAAAGAATGTTTAAAGGAAATATCATTGGACTATTTAAAGGCGATTTTTGTGTCACTAAAAGATCGAGTATTTCAAATTATTGTAAAGCGTGGCGGACTGACCCACTATAAATCTTTTTAGAATATTATAAATAAACTTTTTAAAAAAATTTGTGTTAATTAATGAATGAATAAATTTTTAAAAAATCATTTTAATGGATATAATTAAATAAATATAAAAAACATAAAACTTATTTTTCTTAATTTTTCGAAAAAGATTTACTAAAATGTTTTTAGCTCAATTAAATACGCTATCCGCTGGTAGTACAATTGTTTTCTAGCCAGAAAGTATCAAAAAGTACTTTGTGTACGCCAATAAAGGTATAGAATGAGATCACAGAAGACAGTAATAAGTAACCGTTGGGGAGTTACAAAGTAGTGAATAAAACATAGATTTGAAACAGAATTATAAAAAACTTGTTTAGCAAAACAAAAAAACATATTCGAAACTTTACAAAAAAATTGCAACAAATTAAGGCAATTCCGCCCATTTGGTACCTCTGCTCCTTAATCACATTAACATGTCATGCGCAATTTATTCAGATAAAACTTCGATAAAACTTTCTTTAAATAAATTTAACAGCAAAAGTTTAACAAGCATTTCCACTTTGAAGTTATCCAGAAAAAGATGTTGCACAAATAGAATTTAATACCTCAAAAATGGCGACATACATGAACGATTCAGGCAACCCAAATTTACTAAAACTACAAACTTTGTTGTGTTTGTGTTTGATCTGTGTTAGAAATATTTTCATAATACAAAAGTGCCCGTTTATTAAAATAATATATGTAATCGATCTGTTGAGCGAATAACTTAATGCGATTACCTATCAAGTTTTTAACATAGAAAATGAGTTGTTGTGCATTTACCTTGTACATTTTGCACACACACACATTTAACTTAATAAGAGCCAATCTAAACTAGAATGTATACTAAGGTTCGTGAAATACATATCTAGAAGCCAGTAACATTTGTGACAACTGAAAAACAAAGGAAAGAAAAGAAACATCGATAAACAGCCAGCGACTCGACACGACACATGCAAGCACAGTTTAAGATGTGGACACACGTGTTCGCAAAGTATTTCATTTTGTATGTATTACATTTAATATTCATAAACCATTCGATTTGAGGAGTATAAACGTAAAGTTAATAATCTTCAAATTTACTTACTCTTAAGCAATAATAAATAAATATTTAATTTATTCCCACTTTTGCAAAGCAACACTTTTGCAAAGCAAGGGCACGGAGCCAAGTATATGAGCATCAGATTGAATATGATTCCCTCATACACAGAAACGCACACATGTGTGTGTGTGTTGTGTACGAAGGCAGGTAGGCGGATGTTTTTGCAATAAGTATACTTATAATCGGTGGTATATCCTGTTGTTTCTATTAGTGTACAAACCGATTATATAGCTCCCTTAGGTAACATATCAGTAGACATTGACACTATATTTCTCGTACACTTAACACATGCAAACACACAACCATTATGAAGCAAAAAGTTGATGTTGGTATTTGAAAGATTACACTTGTAGCATATTCTTACTTGCCTCTGAATGCTTGTTGATGTGAATTTAGTTTAGCGTTCTCATGAGAGGTAGGCAGGCAGGCAATAATGACACCTATCAATAATTCATTTGTTATAATCACACAAACTGGTTTGTCTACTTATCATATAATGCGAGCGTGATAAGTCTGTATTAGAATATATATTAAATATTAACTCGTGCTGCTAGGACATGGAGAAAAATAAGCTTAAATGGCTTTGAAAAAAGGCCAGAAGAACTTAAATCGTAGGAAGATAAACAGTTAGAAATAATTTTAAACCATGGAGAACCGCGATAATGTTAATAAAAATAAATAAACTTAAAATTGCTTTAGGCTACAAATAAATATTACTACATTCTTTCTTTATTTTTTCAAAAACTATTTAAAATATATCACTTTTGATTTTATATAGAATTAAGTGGAAAAAGTTGCTGCAAGCACACACCAGCACCATACTTGGAAATTTCGCTAGAGAGTATTTTACAGCAAGCATTTTAATGAAATATGGCTCGTTTTATTTGTAAAATACCTATCTGGCTTTACAAAATAAAAACCGAATTCTTACAATTTTCGATTCTTAGTTGATTTTTTAGTGTTTTTTAGTTTTTAATAAAAAATCATATAGTTTGCAACCACTACCCGCATGCCCTCAAAGCTTTTGAGCAAATGACCATTTTTCTGGATTTCTGTTGGTATTTTCACTCGACACTTAAGTGCATAAAATTTGCGTATTATGAACCCATATAAAAGTGTCTCTAAGATCCACATACAACAATTATCAACCCAAGGCCCACAGATAACTTACGGGTCCACATCTTAAGTCAAATTAAAAAATTAAAATAAAACTCCAAAATTTAAAAAAAAAAAACTAGCAACGTACATCGAATTCCTCCAAAACCTAAAATTTCGCAAAAAATTCCGAAATTTTGCTATTATTTTAAATTTACCACAAATTCTAGAATTCACCACAAAGTAGAAAAACTGAAATAAGAAAATAAATATTTTATGAAAAACGAAACTTCACAAAATTGATGTTAAACAAATATATTTTAGAATAAACTAAATTTCACCACAAAGGAGAGTAAGTCACTAAACAAGTAAAACTTTCACCAAAAAATTTTAAACCGTAAAAATAAATCTAAATTAATCTAAAAAAATCAAATTTCACTATAATTTGGGAATTCACCACAATTTGAAAAGTCAACGCAAGCCCGAACTATAAATAAAAAATTTTAACTTATAAAACATAATTTTTCAAAAAAATCTAAATTAAAAACAAACCAAACTGCACGAGAAATTGCTGAAAATGCGAAATCTTGTTAAAATTTAAATATACCACAAATTCCCATAAAATCGAAAAAATGGATTAAAAAAATTTTATTTGCCAAAAACCCAAATTGCAATAAAAACTGAAATGGTACCAAAATAAAAACAAAGTTTGCCAAATAAAGAATTTTCACCACAAAAATTTAAATTTCATAAAAATTTCTAATTTCCAATTATTTCCAAAATTATCTTTTTAACGAATTTTAACAAAATCGATGTTAAGCAAATTTTGAAAAAATCAAATTTCAATACAAATGGAGAATTTACCAAAATTTAAAAGTTATTTACAAAATCGTACTGTATTCTAAAAACTTTAAAAAACAAAATGTTCATAAAAAGAGAAAATCGAAATTGTGCAAAATTTTAAATTCACAAAACGTTGGAAAATGAACGCAAAACTCAAAACACTGGAAAAAATAAAATAATTGCAAAAATACCGAAATAACGAAAATATACCAAATTTTAAAATATCAAAATTAAATTTTTAATTGTACAAAAATTTTGTAATCTCGCCTAAAATTCGCACAAAATCATTAGTTAAGAAAATCGATATTACGCAAGTTCCAAAAGATCTACATATATCTTACGAGAAATGTAATTTTCACAAACGAGGAACCAAAAAAATCTTCACCATATTTTGAAATTAACCGATAAAATTTCAAAAATTGCATCGAAAACTTGAATTTTATTAATATATTTTACTAAATATCTAATTCCGCAATTTAACAAAAAATCAAGAATTTATTACTAATTTTAAAGAATTCTGAGAAAATCGGCAATAGTTTTTCGACTTCTTCATGTTTCTTTAAAACCCCAGGACCGGTACTGCATATATCAATATAGACATAGACGCAACATAAAATATTTTAATTTTATTGCTGTTGGAAATGTGTTGTTAATATATTGAGACCACGTAAAATCAACAGCCAGCATAGCAAACATTAATTTGATAGAAATTAACAATCTCGATGTACTCGTCACCATATTTCCATGAGAGGTTTAAAGAAAATCTGATACTATACTGACAGTAATTATTTTAGACTTTTCGTAGTCGACTTTTAGGGACCCTGATCAACAGTAAATGCGAAGTTTGTCAATCAGGGATTGTAAACCCTGAGGCAAGTCAGTCAGGATAACCATATAGACCACCAGATACTTCTTCGACTAGATCGCTAGAGTACAGTAAAAACAAGATTGGACTTAAGATACACTCCTGTTTTACCAAGCTCAACAGAAAATGTGTTGGAACTCGAACTACCGTCCCCGATTTCAACTTCATTGCTTTCATATAGACGTTGCGACATGAGAGTTTGTGGAATAAGCACGTGAAAATCCACGAAAAATGCTTATACTTTTGCCGTTATCCACAGTAGGATAATGCTTGCTAAAGCCAGCTTGACATACGAGTTAATCGGTTTAGTATAGTGGGATTTGGATTACCTTTTTGTACAGCGGTATCAAGAACTAATTATCTTCTGCAGTAAATGTCAGATTGATATTTGTAAAATTCCAAACTAATGCTACCTTGACCAGGAGCTTTTTCAGTTTTACTGTTTTAACAGCTATGAGCAATTCGTACTGTTCTATAGGTGAGTGTAGTATGTCATCTTTTGTAATATACTCATAAAATGTGAGTAAAAATTATCAGCAAATAAGGAACAGAAAGATGTTGGAGCGTGAGAATTAATGGCAAAGTCTCAAAAATTCTTTTCACTTTTGTTAATGTTCAAAGAAGATTTACTTTTAATAGCTGGATTATTTGCTTTTTTGATATTTGATAGTGGTCATAAATTAAATATTTCTATTTGATTGAAAATTTACTATATGACTGGTGTGTGTTGTTCAGTTTTTCCGCATATTGATCGCTATGTTTTCCACGCGAATATAACATTGGAAATTGATTTTTTTTTACGAGATTCATGTTATCAGGTATTTTAATACATAGAGGCATATGATTAGATTAAGATTTATTATCAATAATCAGATCACCAGAAAACTAGAGGACCATATCAAGTCATCTATTCACCTTGAGCATCACTTACAGTTCTTCCATTTAGGACAATACCGCCAACGTCATTAATTGCCTACCTTCGCTATTTAAGGTTTAATCTTTTGAAATTAACAAGTTTCCATATATATGCTTTGTGAAACTCTTTACTGAAGCAATCACCACTTGCGCGGCCAGCATTATTTATTTTCTTAACTGAGATCCAGCAGGGTGCATAGTTTTTAAACCACATTTCTTATGATTTTTGTTTTTCTTCTACCACATATGTTCCGAAGAGAAAAAATGCTCTATTGTAAGAAGTAATACTGGGCTCCGCTTAGGTAATTAGTCAAAGGCCTGTAGTCTTGTGCCTACTACATGTTATATGCCGACATATTTAAAACTAACTTCTACTAAATTCCGTTTTAAGCTTTTTACGAGCTGACTTCCAGAATAATTGTTTAACAATTGTTTCTAGCTCAAAATTTTTACAAAACAAAATTAAAATAATATTAAAGAATTTTTATTAATTAATTACAAAATATATTTCAAGGACATAGAGGTTGAAAGTTAATGAATCAAAATTATTTAAACTATGGATTTTCTTGGCCTTTTTTAATTTATGAAGTTTTTTAAACTTGGAGATCTTTAATAAGAATTCTTTTATCTTTATCGATATATTTCTACTCATAAGAAAAAAAAATATTTTTACTAACAACCGAATTAAGAAACTATCATTCAAAATAATTTTACACTTCCACAAGAATAATTCAAAAATGTTTCTTTATTTAAAAAAACATTATCATTAAAATTGAAATATTAACATGTGTACAAAACTTGTTTAAATAAAATAAAAATTCTTATTGCACAACATACAGATGCAGATATCTGCGTTAAAATTAATTCTTTGTGTAATTTGCAAAAAATTCCAATATATATCAAGGATAACAAATAATCTCTGTATTCAAAACCGATGCATTTTTAAAGTTAGCGAATGATTAAATTAAAATCAATCAGAAGATAATGCTGTATTAAGGGAATATGTGTGATTTAGATTTCATTCTAGTTCTTCTACTTATTTGTGTTTTCTGTAAATTTTGAAACATTTTTGAATTTTTTGTGACAATTTTTTTTATATAAATATATATTAGTTGTTTTCGTTGGCATAAAAATATTAAAAATATTTTTATTAAAGCTTGAAAAATTAAATAAATTTAATGGAAATTATATTAAAGAATTTATATAGAAAATCATTTAATATTAATGAAAATGAATTATATACAAAACTAAAGTAGCAAAGTGACCATGTCACAAATTGTGCGCTTTCAAATCGTTTCTTTTTAAATATGGATTTCTATCTCATTCTGATAATTTAGCGCTTTTTCACAATAAAACACACAACGCGAAACTATGCACATGAAAGCAGTAAAAAAATTATTTATCTAACAAATATTATTGTCTAGGATTTGTTAAGAATTAACATTTATTAACTGTTTAATTCCATTTATTCACTTATAATTTCCTTACATTTGTCTACTTAGTAGTAGTGATCTCAATTTAATTTATTCATTAACGTAAGTAATTAATAATAACGATAAAACATATCAAGTCCTCCTCACCACTCAGCAGTACAAAATTAAGGACACAAAAAAACAACTGCGTGTTAGAGAAGTTTTTAAATAGTTTCTTTTATTAGTAATCGGGTATCCAAGGTGGGGCTTTAATTAAAGACACAGCGACAATTATTCAAACCCTTGGGAAAGTAAGGTATAATTTTTAGGATGTGCCATCTTTAGAGATATTACACGGCAACATCTTAAGCATATATTCTTATTCGAATAAATTACAGTGTAAAAAATGATGTATTGCTTTCTTCTCATGTCCGTATTTGTGTGTGTGCGTGTGAAGGATGGAGTGTACGCATTATAATAAGAAATATTGCAGTATTCCTCAGCAAAAAAGCTACTTGAGATTAAGTGCAACATTACAGTATTAATATAGTGCAGTTCAAGCCCAAAATTGCAGTTTAAGATTCAATCTCTTTTAAATTGACGTGGACCCTATTATTTATAGGTTGAGAAAGCAATATACATCTGACTTAGCCCTTGATGTTACCATGGCGTTTTTTTAGTAGCATAAAACTTGAAGAAAAGGACAGATAAATGTGTTAATTTGCATGAATTTGGCTTTCAAAAGATAACTTTTTAGCATTTTTGTTTGAAAATGATTTCCGTCCACCTCAACTGACTGAGAGGAAGTGTAAGACTTCGCATATCACTTATCATAATCGCATGATTTTGGCGGCCAATTTACGCGCGCATTACTACAACTTATTGATTCACCTAATGTTTCTTTCAATAAATCAAATGTGGCACTTTAAGCCACAGCTCTTCAACATTAAATTGGGGTACAAAAAATCAGTGATCGTGGTCCTGTTGCAGTTCCCATTAACTGGCAGGCGTCGTTTAAGAAGAAATACGAGACAATGAACAGAATATATACAATTAAATATCAGTTAATAGAATGAATATCATTGTGGGCATTTGACATTATTTCACAAGTGAAAACATCTAATTACGTCTTAATTGTAACTGATTATGCTATTCTACACTACTGTAGTTAATAAGTTAATTTATAGGAAAAATCCTAGAAGCATTTTATTCATTTATTATTTATTACAATTGTAATTGTCGCCCACTTGTGTTGATGGTTCCAGGCCCCTTGTGTATTAGGCTGTTGAAGAATTTTCATAATGTTTTCTTTTTCGTAAAAATGAGAAGGAAGGAGAACAATAAAAGCTTTATGTTTTCCACTCCCTCGAAAGCAAAGAATTGGTCAGTTTATTATCCCAAACCATCAATTCCAAAGTGTCTACACTCTCATTTATATAAGCGAAAGTGTTGAGTGAGTGTTAATGGTATTTTTTGGTACATGTTGTTTGTGTGTTATTTTGATACTTAACGCCGCACAGTGGGATATTTTTCCAATAAACTGAAAGCAGATCCAACTGCCAAGCAAGCGGTTTGATTATTATATTACTTTCTATGTCTATAGAAGAGCTGAGTTTAAGTCTTGAAAAATCTAAACTGGAACTGAAAAAATTTCAGATTTGTGGTCTGATTTTAAAAATTTACTTTGGTCGAGTAAAGGATCTACAAAAAACATTGCTTTCAAATTGCAGAGTTTAATTTTAAGACCCACTTTATTTTTGTTATACTTTTTTTTTTGTACTAACAGAGGAATTTAGGAGTTTGTAAAAAATAATTATTATATAATCGTTTCTAAGTAAAAAGTTATGCGTTACTGCAATTAAAAAAAAAAACTTTGTAATTTCTGCATTTTAGTTATCACAAGAAATAAGTGCCAGTATAAACGGTGACAGTTTTCTGAAAAGTAACAAACATCGTGCAGAATGTTAAAATGAACAACTTTTTTTTTTAAATTTCCGTGACTACTGGAACCAGTGGCTGCCAAATTTAGCACTTTTTTATTAATATATAAATTTGAAAGCTTGTTTTATCTAATCCAAAGTAGATAAACTACCCCAAAAAAGGAGAATCGCTTTTCGATGCTCGTTAATTTTACATGTGTAACCTATTAAGGCGTGCTCAAATACATATGTATTAGATATCAATATTTATGGAATTTACAGACTGGCCCACGATGTCGAACTTCGACGTTCTCTTCAATTCTAATAGAAAGAAAAACTGATTTGCGTCTTTCTAATGAACTGTTTTTTGAATTTATTTATTTACGGTCTAAATAAAAGGCGCTTTTTAAAAATGTTTAAAGGTTTTTATGAATACAAATTTTTTTAAACTTTTAGGAAACAGTAAAAAACTGATTAAGTTTGTCTTATGTAACACAAAATATTAAACTTAAGCTTGATTACATCTCTTCAAAGTTAGACATTTTTTTTATAAAAATCACCCACTGTGCACTGTAATCACCAATTGTCATGCTTGAGAGTCTCTTCTGAGCCAAAGAATAAAAATCATTAAGAACTTCATAAGAAAGTATTATAATAAAAGGAATATGATTTTGATTAAAAGGGATCACTTTACTGAACCTCTATTTCAAAAGCAATAAAATGGCAAAAACAAGAACAAAAACAGCCATAATGCCTGTTGATTATGCTTTGAGACAATATGGATTTTATTTATCACTCCATTCTCATCCATATTCTCATCACCCACATCATTCCCCCATCACTTTTTTATTGTTGTTTATTATTATGTTGTATTTTATTAGTAAACAAAAATTATGTTTACAATTGTTCAGCTTAATATTTATAGCATTTTTATGAAATGTTGTATTTGTTATCCTCAAGCAGTCTTCAACTCTTGTGAAAGTCAATTAACATACTGAAGGAAATAATGAGAAATAATTGGTAGCAGATATCAGAAGTAGCCACGAACGTAGCCACAGTTCTTGAAGGCATGTCCTCCCCTTTGTGTCACGTAAAAAATTAATAAAACAAGAGCACAGAAGAAAATTATATAGTTTTATTAGTTGAGTAAAAACGTATAGAAACTATTAAGCTGGAAGAAATTTTATTTGCGACTAAGAATGAGTAATTTATATAAAGTAAGGACAAGCAATATAGAGTTTGGCCCAATAGATATCAAACTGACTTTGAACTGAGAAGAAACGTCGCACAGATCCTCCCAACTAAGGACTAAATGGAAAAAATAATTCAAAGTCCTAAGACGCGTATTAGATGTCTGTTGTGCTGTGCTAAGCTGGATCAGTAAAGTTTTCTATATATTTTTTACAGTTACAGTTTCAATCAACTAGCATTTTATTGGAATTTGACAAATTTACCGATCAATGTTTCATCTCTGATGTTATAATACCAAGTTACCAAATTATATGCAGTCCGTGAAAACCGACAACAATATTTTAATAAACTGAATTGACAACGAAACTTCAGCAAGATGTTCGAAAATAACTAAAACAATTGTTTCTGAATAATTTAATCTTAAAGAGCAATCAACACAAGGGACAAATAAGAATTTTCAACAAATACCAAGTTTTACAATCCATATGAAATCACTAGATTTTTATGTGGAAAATAAAAAGAGAATATAAAAAAATTAAAGTACTTTTTCACAGGCACACACACCCACACGCATACACATACACGCTTTTGATACAATCAAATACATTTTAATTTAAACTTTTTATTTGGGCAATTGTACTTTTAGTTGTTGCAATCTGTTGCCTGGCGATTGTAGTTGTTGCTGCTGTTGATGCCGGAGGTTTGTTTAGTTTCATTGCATTGCATTGCTACAGATAAATATATTTATGTATTTAACTGCCTTTGTCGTGCTATCAACAAAAATATGAACACTGACGCAATTGTACAGATCCATATTTACAATTTAAAACACTTTATATAAAATGATATCCTTGCTGCTGATGATGACGGTTAATAGTTGTGGTCATGGTTTTTTTACTTTTTTATTTCCTTTCATTTATTTATTTATTTTTTTATTTCTTTGATAGTCAAAGTCATCATCATTATTCTTGTTGTCGTTGGTCTTCTTCTTCTTCTTGGTACACAATGGCCACTTGAAATGAAAATAGATTTCTTTTTTTGTAAATACTGCTGTATTTTTCGACAACAGTTTAAGTTGTTCGAAACACAAAAGTTTTGAATGAATGACTCAATGATTTATTTTATTACAATTGCTTCAGTGCTTTCTTCTTTCATCTCTACAACAAGAATTATCATCAATAAAGATAAATAATAATCAATAATCTTGTTTTATTCGAAATATAAAAGAAGAGGAGATTTAAGTAAATTCTTTTTCACCATTTCTTCATATGAATGCAAAAGGCTTCTAATACAAGTCGAGATATAAACGATACGTAATGTTGACATTTATATGGCTCATTTTTCAAAAATCAGTCCACATTTGGTTATATAGGGACTATAATTCCAATGCAATATTTATACGAATCTCGGATTTTAAGAAATAGTTGACTATAACTTGGCTGCATTTTTCAAATTTCACATAATAAAGTATTAATCGATTACTTCCAAAATAATCGAAACAAGTAACGGCTTAATAATATGCCCCAACATTTTTATCCGGTATAATGCTAATGTATTTGGTTGCAAATCCATTAAAAATAATCATTCTGAGGGAGTCTAACCGTTCGTTTAGGAGTATGTAACAAACATTTTTACTAGCATCATGAACTCCACTAAACTCCGGATACATAATGAAAACGGCAGTATTAGAAGTTAAAATGATGATGTTGAATTCAATTTAGAGTCTCCGCACAATTTTATGGCTTACCAGCAAAAGAGTTAGGACTATACAAATCCCTATTCTCAAAGATATAGATCTCGAATTAAAACGAAGTCTGATTAATGCATGGAAAGCAAGTAGAACAGTATTACCCTCACCCTTACACACTTGCTCAATAATAGAGCTTTCTGGTTGCAACTTCTTTACTACCGAGTGTCTTTTTTGCAAGTCAGACGAAAAAAGGAATAGACTGCAAAGCACGCTTCTAAAGTTTTATTTTAAAATTCTGTTTTAAATAAATCAACTAAATAATTTTTTACGTTATGTTACTTATTTTATTGCCATCTTGAAGTTGTAATTTTTTCCATATATAAAAACTTTACAAGTATTTTTTTAAGCTGTATTTTATGTTATTGAAACTTTCTAAAGGAAAGTTACAATAAGTATTAAAATCTTATCTCCAAAATATTTTTTATTAATTACTACCTATGTTATAACTAGTCTAATGTATTCAAATCTTAATATACTATCTGTTATTAGGTTGGGTTAGCCGTCTCGTCAACCTCAATGTATCAGCCTTTTTTAGACTCTGGTGCCTGCGAAATTGTAATAATTTGCGAACAAAAGTGTTAGGGTGGACCTCTAGTTTGTTTACGTATTTTGACGTGTATGTTTTTACTTCTTCCTAGATAGTGGGAACTTCTATATTTATTGATATTTTAATTTCTTATAGACCAGGGGCCGCATACAATAAGTCGTAAAATTCTAGACTGTCTTCTTTGTAACTTCTGAATGTTTGATGCGCAAGCAGTACCCCACAGGTGAAAGCCATATGTCCATATTGGTTTTATTTGGATTTGTATAAAAGCACTTTGTATTCTAAAGCCAAGGTTCAGTGAGGACCTATTAACCAGTGTAGTTATTTTTGCTTCAATATGACGAGACCAAGTTAGGCGTCGATCAAGGTAGATACCCAAATATTTTATGTTGGTTTTGACTAGAACAGTGGCATAGGTGGACAATTTTTTCTTTTGAGGGAAAACGTTACATACGCACATTTCAATGGATTTACCACGATTTTAGCCAATGTTCTAGCTCATTAACATGAGACTGAAGTTGTTCGGATGCTACTTTCGAGTCTTTGTTAACACTTATAAATGCTTGCATCTGCAAGCGTTGACGTATACGTGTTTGGCCTTGTTGGCATATCCGCTGTACTTAAGGTACTTGAAAATTTATCTTTTGACCTTACTTTAAATGTTCTATCCGTCAGATAGCTCTTCAGAAGCTTGTGAGAGTTTCCAGGTAGTACTCGAGTTATTTTCGTAAGTAGCCCATCATGCCAGACTTTATCAAACGCCTGGTATATGCCAATAAATAAAGCTGAACAATAATGGTTGTTTTAAAATGAAGATCTGATAACAATGACAATTCTGTGGATTTGCTCAATACTACTATGCTTCGTACGAAAGCCAAGCTGATCCAGGATGATGTTATGTTCATTAAGGTAAGGTTTTAAAGATGAAACGATAATTTTTTCAAACAACTTTCATAAAATTGACTGTAGGCTGATGGATCTGTATGATGTTTTCTGAGTAAGGTCTTTACTTGGTTTAAGGATCATAACGATTTCAGACATCTTCCACGATCATGGGAAGAACATGACATTAAATATGAATTCTCACAGCACAATTAGGTAAATTTCTTAACCTTCGATCCGCGTGATTTTTTCATTTCTATATATTTAATTGTGGATATAATAAAGATAGCCGAAATTCCATAGGATTAATGACAGTGTCACTGATATTTGGAATAGTGAAGCTAATTATGTCATGTGGTGGAAAAACCTTTTCTAAGTGATTTGTGAATGCATTTACCTTTTTTGTTTAGTTTTTATCCCATGTGCGGTTAACAAGTCTTAGTGAAGATTCGTAGGAAAAATGTCGTTTTAAGTGCCTTAGGGCTTTCCACAGGATATAGTCCGTGTTGTTTGTGGGATCCAGATTTTTTTAAATATATCTCTATACCGGAGTCGTGTACTGTCTCAGTTAGATGTGTAAAATCCTTTGACATATGTTCATTTGCGTATTAATGTCAGGAGAACGACTACATATGTTGCCATTGACTTCTGAGCCTTCTCTTTTCGCTGACTGGAGCTTGTATATCAGGCGATGATTGGTATGAATTTCTTTTCTCTGATCGTTTGCTTGGTATTGCATTTCTGACTGCTACCGTCACGACGTCCGTAAATTGATCCACAGCTGCTTAAATATCAGCCGGATTTTTCTGTAGGATGTTCGGAGGTAAGTGGGAGTTCACATACATTTTATATTTCAACCAGTTCGTGTACTTATTCGGATAGGAAATAAGGCTTTCATTTTGCAGTGACAATAAATACTATCCTGAAAAACAACAATTGTAGGTGAATTGTAGGACGAACTGACAATTAAATTATCACGTCTAATATTTTTACAATAGCAAAATCAATGAGATCTCGTCGCTTATTAAAGTCTGTTGGCCAATAGATGGGTTTACCTCCATATACGACGTCTAGTTTATTTGCTTTAACTGTATTGTATAGCTGTCTCCCTTTTGGGCTAAGAAGTGTGGAGCCCCAAAAGGTGTGCTTTTCATTATTATCGCCGGTTGCAATAAACTTCTGTCCTAGTGTGTAAAAAAAACTTGGCGTATTGATGGTGTTGGATTTTGTGCCTGGGCGGATTGTGCATTGATGAGACTGTAGTTTTGAAATCAGTAAGGTTTATAGACGTAGCTTGTATAAACTCTTCTCTGAATTTTGGTATTGGAAAGTGGCTTAAGTTCTTGCGTACTATGACGGCGGTGCCACCACATGCCCTTCCACTCGGATGCTTAGTGTCGTATGTGAATAATCTATTAACTCTAAAACAGCTTTTTATAGTGAAATGTGTTTCAGAGACCAAGAGTATGTCTATTTCCTGTGATAACAGAAAATGTTCAACTTCATATTTATGTTGGAAGAGCACGTTTGCGTTCCAGAAGCATATTTTTAACTGGTTCATTTTTTGCTCAGCAAAACTTGCAGAAGCATGGTTTTTGAGTGCGCATCATTTCTTGAAACATACCCTGCATAGTTTTCATGAAATTATTCATTGTCTGTATTAAGTTCTCGATCGAGCTCGTATTGTTCGTAAACGATATATGTGGACCCTCTTTTAAGATGTGGGCGTAACAGCCAAACCTAAATAAGAGCGTTGAGCGTTGCGTTAGCAGCAGGTTACGTAGCTACAAAGCTTTCAGAGACATAAATTTTACATCAAATGTACTGTGGCTACGTGCCCTGCTGCTAACGCAACGCTCAACGCTCTTATTTAGGTTTGGCTGTAAGGCGGTTGTCGCGCGAACCGATTTTTCGCCTCTCGATTAGCGTTAGGTAATTGTGCATCATTTTTCAGTGCTTGGGCATACGAGTAATTAAGCTTAGTGTGTGGTACGTTACTAGGTTGTGTACTAGCTATAGTTTCAGCACGAATCCTAGGAAATTCGAATCCGTCTATCGGTCGTATTCGGGTTTGCGTACGATTTTTTAATTATTTGTTACGTGTTAGAAGACTTTACAACCTCTACAGTTTGCAGTGTAATTTTCGCCGCAGTTGCTGCATTTTTTTAACTTGGAATCAGTTTTTGAAATACGGATGGTAGTTTGCAGTAAGTTATGGTATGCCCGAATTCCTGGCAATTGGTGCATTGGCGGGGGCCATTACGTTCTATTGGCTCTTCTACCGTTATTCTTCTGTTAATTAGGTATTGTAAGTTGTAAATTGGGTGGACGGAGTTTTTATATTTTATCTGAGTTACAACAAATACAATCTCAACTCGAAGCATAGGTTGGGGAACTTTATTCTTGTTCAGGAGATTGTGCACTGACCTAACGTTGTAACCTTCCGCTTCTGTGGCACTTTTTATTTCCTCAGTAGGAACGGAACTGTCTATGCCCTTTACACCAATTTCCGAACCTTTAGCACTTTTTAATTGGTACGTGTAATAGCTTTTGTTTTCAGATTCAAGCCGGCTTACTATGTTCCGTATGAGCTTGGATCTTTGTTTCTTGGATTTGCCTCCGTCGAATGGAGGCGACGTAGAAAATTTTCCTTTCCTACGACTTGGACACATCAAGTTTACAATGACATTAAACGTTTGCTCACGCAAGTAAATCGGTAGAGGTTTTTGTTCCCTAACATCGGGCTGAGCATCTTCATCATTAGATTAGTATGGTGAATCTATTTTCACTCACCGGATTTTCAGCTACATCAGATTTTTTATGTTGTTTCGCTGTGGTATCTTGTTGCGAAGACTTAGGACTGGCCGTCCTTTGATTATGGTAATATATCGGTACATACCTGTTTGCGCTTTTTGTACGAGATTTGTTGTATTACCTGTTTCATTAGGTTGTTGCACTGATGTTGCACTGATGTTGGTATCGCTTATTTGTTTATTTTTATTTAATTCAGGCATTGAAGATATGTTTATATTGGCGGTTCGGTCAATTGGCCTGGTGGTTAAAAAGCACTGTCATCTTTTTTTTATTATTTAATTTGTTCATTGCATTATTAGCATCTGCATAACTAAAAGAGTAATAAGCATTGTTGTTATTACCTCTTATATTTTGATCATTTATGTTTAGTAAACTCATAAACTATCAGCCAAATTTTTAACCGGTTTAAATAACCATGCACTATTTGTTTTTGTTTTAAACTCACACTATATAATATGTTGTTTATTTATTTGTTTTTATTTCGTACCTTTGCACTTGTTTAATGAAATTTATTTAAAAAAAAAAGCTCGTATTTATTATGTGCTAAATATTACGTACGTCTGTACATAACCACGGTTACAACTGTACTGTGCAAGTATGATCTCATAGACAAATTTTTTAAACGATTCTATCATAAGTCTAGAGTCTGGGACACATATTTTTTGCGAATACAATTAAAATTCGTGAAGAATTTATTTAGTGCATTGCGAACATCATGTATGCATAGTGCATCCATCCTATTAATTTTTAAATAATACTTTACTAAGAATATAAAAATCTGCTCCCTTACACAGAAAGAAATTTTTAAACTAGAATTTCTAGTTACTTCCTGTTGTGCATAAAACACGGAAACAATACAAGTAGAAAATATTTAATATGTTTCTGTCATATTCCCTTTAAAAAAAAAAAAAGCAACCAAATTTTTTATACAGAATCGTTCCAGTTATTTGTTTTTAATATCATCCCTAAAAATATGCTATTCTTAATAAATGCATATAAAGACCATATGAGTAAATAAACAATTATCGGACGAATTTTCTTTCATGATTTTAGGGTGCAAAATAATTATGCTACGGAAGAATAGAACCATCCAGCCTTTTGTCAACCACAGCCACCTACCAGTACTCTCAAAAACTGTAAGCGAAACTAATGCAAACATTAGAATGTCCGAGTTACCAGACTACTCGTTGAAGCTATAGTATAAGTACTACAGACAGCAAGGATAATTAATATATGATTTCTTCGGGTGCCTGTTTCTAATTTGCAAATTTTGCAATCATCCACAAAGTTTGTTAAGAACAACATCCACTAATTGTGTGAAAACTAAGTAATTACCTAATAATTAAACAGATTTTTCTCTGATACTTATACAGAAATATTAAACGTGCTGAATTATAATGCGTATGGATATTCTTTTATATGACCATAAAAAATATAATCCAATACCCACAAAAATATATAATACATATTAAAAAAAATACAAAGCCACACGAAGTTTACCATGCAAATTTATATTAATATTATGTATTAAGGCCTCGTTAGCCGAACGTTTATGCGAGCGTTCCGGATTGAACTGTAACTTTGAAACGTTTGTGTTCTTATAGAACATTCAAAACGTGTCATTCGTCATATAAAGAAAATAAAATTAAAAAAAAGAAACACCAGATGTTCGCAACAGTGATGGGAATTGAATACCTTCATTTCTTTTATACTTATATGGAAAACGTGCCAAGAGATCTTATGTAGGATCAAAACTATAAGAAAGTATTAACAGCTTAGTTATTGTTAAGATTATAATTTAACTTTCTTAATTACTGTTTATATTCACATAGAAATGAAATTAATATTAAATTGAAATCAATTGATAATGTAAAACATCTGCAAATAAAAGCTTCTTGGTTTGTAATGTTATTTTTGCTATATTGTCATATACCTTTGATAATTACCAATCTACAAGATTTATAACTATTGGAAAAATTAAACACATACAAGCGACGAAACAGTCAATATATACAAGCATACGTACATACTTACAAAATATTGTGTCAACATTTTCCACATTTTGTATTTCATAAAATACATTGTACGAATTTAATTTCATTCAATTTATTGTATAATAAGATTTTCTTATTAACATAAAAGTACCACACTTGTGCCACAGTGTTATTTACAATATAATAGTATCATCGCTGGTTTACAAAGCACGTAACAATGTTATGACATTCTCTTTTATACAAATTGGAACGTGCCGTCAACGTGACAATTAATTTCGGTAAGCATTCGCATTTATTTCATACTAACAAAACCGCTTAATTGTTTCGTTACGAAACGTGAACGTTCGGCTAATTTTACCATTACCCTTTGCCACGTTACGTTTCTTTCTTACTTACGTGGATAAGGACAGGGTACTTGTTATGGAATATTTGTTTTGTTTTTCTTTTGGACAAAGGAATAAATAAATACACAATACTATAAATTCTATGCTTGGTCTTAAGCAACCAGCGTTACTGTTCTGCGATTAAATTAGGAATTTTCGCCTCCCTTGACTCTCTTGGAACCTTTTGACCCATTTGTTGCCAGTTTTTCTTCTTTCTGCTTTTATTGAGACCATGTTGTGTTTATAACTTATACAAAACTGCACGGTGCAAGAAGCAAATTTAATAATTAATTTTTTTTATTATTTTACATTGCACAAAGGTTTAAATTTAATAAAAGACAAATTTAAATTAAAAGTTATGCTGGCTTAAGTTTATTATTAATATTAACGAAATCCTTGTTCTTAATAAATAAACACTTGTTATATTTTTTTGGCCATACTTACTTTAATGCTTGTTAGTGACTTAAAATTCATTGAAAATTATTTGCTGCATTATCTGATATTTACGTATATTTTTGGTAAAGGAAAAGGGAGTTGCTTATAAAAACTTTACCAAATTTTTGAAAAAAGAACTCAACAAACTTCTTCTCACTTTATTTTCAATACAATTGTACGAGGTAGTTAAAATAAAAGCAAAGAGCAATCACAAATTATTTTTTCAGTTAATTTATTTTAAAATACCACAGGCGAAATTAATTCGAAATTACTATAATTTTAATAACTAAAAATTATTTCATTTATAAATTCATCAACTTAATTTTTTCACTGTTTTTTCTTATTTTTTTTGCAATTTTCTAGTCTTAAAATCTTTTATTTTAAAAATGAAATGAAATTCTTTGCATCTTTCTTATTTTCCCCCGATTTTATCTTTATTTTAGATCCTTATTTTGTGACGTAAAATTGCCGGGCCAACATGAAAGTTATAAATACTAGTGATGTCAACGCTCACAAAATGTTTTATTTGTTTGTTTTCTCAAATTTATACGTTTTAGTTTTAATTACTTTTTAATTTATATTATTGTTTTATTTGGGCCGACCAGACCATTGGTTACTATAATAAAAGCAGCAGCGATAATATAGCTATTTGATAATATATATTTTTGCTTTTATGTAAAACGCAACTGAATAATAAAAGGGATCTCAATGGAAACCATATCAGTATGCCTCTCTTTAACGGTTAGACTGTACTCAAGGATGACCTCCACGCATGCAATGCATTGTCTTAGAACTACTAAAAGGGCTGTTTGAAGGACGATAGCGGATGTACTCATCTAGCACAAATCGATGAGCTTTTAATGAATGACGTGTTATACGTGAGAATAAACATACGAGTTACAGCAAAAAAGTTGCTTAAAAAGAAACTTAAAGAAAATTCTTAAATAAAATAAACTTAGAAATCGCAAACATTTCAAAATCAACTTAAAAGCAACTTTTCTTTTTAACAAATAAGTGAAAATTGGGGCGCTATGACTTTTGTATCATCTCTACTGGATAAAATCTTTTTATGTAGATTTTATCGTTTGCAGAAAATTAAATTTACGAAACTTTTTTAAATAACACATTTGTGAAGAATCTTCCCCAAATTTAAACTCAACAACAAAACTTTTGGATGGTGCTTTATGTTCTTATTCCTAATGTGTGTAATATTTAAGAATAATTTTTGATAGCCGTAAAATATCAATTAAAGTTTCATCGGTATTATTGAAAGTGAAATTTTGTTCTGATTGTAAGTATTCAAGTCTGAACAAATTTAGAAATACAAATAAATACACATTAAAGTTATTGTTTTGAAAGAACCTACACCTATTTGATAGTCCTGTATTAATAATGGTACAAATTCTATTGAAGGAAAAGTTAGGGTTATAAAGGCGAAAGCCTAAAGTCGATTGGTCTGCACACTTTCTTCGAATTTTTCAACGGATTAACCAGCAATAACAGCCACATTTAGCCACAATTACGTATTGTCTGTAGGAATGTTTGTGAAACACATACAAACAGATAGATACGTACGTACAATGAATTACAAAAAAGAATGGGTATAAGCATAGCAGTCTGAGCCACACAAAGAATTCATAAAATTATGACAATAATGCTCTCTTCTTGCTATACAGAATAGCAATATTTTTCCCTCTTTTAAATAAAAGCAACAGTAGTCAATGCAAAAAAAAAAAAAAAAATAATAATAACGATGGAAAAATTATAGTTGATTTTAACAAAGCACCACCTACAAAAGCACCATTAGGAATGAAATTTATTCCTACTTGAATATCTGCTATGGCAAAGCGAAACACAAAAAATACAAAAAGTCGTTTGTTTTGTCCTTTTGAAATTTGACAACGTATGTGAACAGAATCAGAGCGAACAGCAACGTCATTATCTAAAGCCACCATAAAAAACAAAGCTTGGATTAGCGCATGGTTGGGAGTTTAAAAGCCATAGAATGATATGTTTGCCATTGAAAATAACAGTTTCATAAATACCAGCCAATTATCGGAAAAGGAAAAATAAAACAACAAAGACTGAAAATTCATATGATATGATGAGGCAAGTGCAATTAAGTAAGTGAACATTAGAGTCTACATGTGTATGTACATGATCGTTCTCTTCGCCAACAGTTTTGAAGTTTGAAAGTGGATTCATAGTCTTGGGTAAGTATTTTTATTGCATGCGTTGTGAAATTTTTATTTCACTGTTTTGTGACTTTAACTGGAACTGAACATCATTTTCTCTTAACTTTTACTAATTACTCATAAGCATTAGGGCGTTTAGATGCCATTTAATGTCTTTCGGAATGAAATAAGGAAATTTAGTTACAAAAAAAGAGATTTAAACAAATGCTGATTGCCAGATTTTCCCAAAATGTTGTGTGTTTTAAAAGTATATTTGCGAGTTCTAATTAACGCTATTCTGGGTTTAATGCTAAATAAAACGAAAATGGTTTTTAATTTCATAATTTCTTATTAAAACTTTAAAAAAATGGTTTCGTAAAAAAAATAGTTGGTAAAATTGCTTTTTAGTTGAAGCTTATAAAAAGTGGCAAAATTTTACATTTTGAAGAAATATTTCTTCGACGTAGTGAAAAATTCCAGACGATTAGCTGATTGCATTGATTTCTTGGGCGTTTTATTATTAAAGCGCATCATAAAATACTTTTAGGTAATTGTTAATTTTTTGTGTTTGATTGACATTCACTTGGGTAAATATTATACCAGTCGAAACTTTACATTTCAAAATAATAAAAGCTACAAATAAACTGTAAAATAATTAAAACTTGAACAATAAATAATTTTAACTGAAAAATCGCGCTAGAAATACTTACCAGAAACACAATTTTTATAAATTTTTTTATATAACTTTTACAAATGTTTGCTTGTTCCATTTGAACAAACGCTTGAAAAAACAACAAACTGAGTTCCGGTTTACAGGTTTGATTTATTTAAAGTCCATTTGTTATCCACAATACACGAACGTGTTGCCAACTTTTTTTGCCACTTCAAGTTTAATTAACACAGCAACAGCTGGAAATCGATAAATTGAAAACCATTGTTCCCAAATATTGATTGTAAAGCCCTAAAATAACCAGCACTTACTACTTCCGTAAGAGGGCGCTTTTGTACGGGAGAACGTCATTCTGGAGAGTTCTAGACAAGCCTCGAACCAGCGTAGATCATTCCATCGCACATCTTATGTATATGAATTTTGGTGTTACCAGATGCCACGAGTGGTTGCAGCACATACAACAACTGTTGCCAATTCAAGACATATTTGGATTGCAGCACAAACGTTGTGGATTTTGTTGTAACAAGTTATTGTCCATTTATTTTGTAGGCAGCGTTGCCGTTTTATTTACTTTTAACCAAAATTGGTTATTATTTTCTCCATACATATATTTTCGTACTTTATGGATAGAACAAGAATTGTTCTACAATACAATATCGTATTTAATTGAGCGCAGAAGCATACCATGAATTTTTATGATAGTAAAATGCAATATTATTTTTAGCATAATTTTTCGAAAAGTTAAGAGCAGAAAGGGTTTTTTTCATTTAATTATCAAAAATGAGGACGGTAGCTCGCATGCAAGCAAGTATCTCAACATTACGTGAAGCCATCGTAAACTGTGAACACTTAGAGTTGGAAAAATTGAAGCAAAACTCTCCATTGAATGAGACACGCAAACAAAAACAAAATCGATTACGATTTGCCAGAGAGCATGTGACGTCGAGTGTAACGAAAGGAGTCACTTTAACGATTGGAACATATTGGTTTTCACTGATGAGAAAAACTTCAACCTGGACAGACCAGATGGATGTAACTGATATTTCCATCATTTAAGAAAAGAAGAGTTGTTTCTGTGTCACCACCACAGCGGAGAGGGAAGTATTATGGTGTGGAAAGCTGTAACGCAGTATGGAATAATAGAATTACAATGTATAAGCGGTAGGTTTACTGGGCAAACCTGCAAAACTGTGCTTAATTCTGTGCTGTTACAAAACTAAATTACAATTTCGGAACGATTCTATGGACTCTAAAACAGGATAATGCTCCTATACATAACTGTAAAAGAATTTATTTCAACTAAAAACGTTCCTCTTCTCTGTTGGCGGCCTTATTATCCTCCAGTAAGTGAACATTACTGGAGTTGGTTTACCTGGAAAGTATATGAACTAAAACAATTTTTTTATTGTCACGTATTCAAGTCATTAAAGAGTGTTGGAAAGAAATATTACTGTATGACTCACTAAAAGATCGCACATTTGAAGTTGTTGTAAACCGTGGAGGTTTAGTTTTATTTATGGCCAATGTCCGGTATTTCGACTAACACCGTTAGTCATTATCAGGGGTGTGTTCTTTAAATTATATTAAGCAATTATTACAAAAAACATATCAAACGTTTGCAACATAAACACAACATTTTAAGACAACCTAATAGACTGGCCAACCGAATGTTGAAGGGAATGTAAGCATAATAAAATAACAGTTTGTCTTTTGGTTTTTGTTAAAACATTCATCTTTTCGTTCTGGAAGTTCTTTGAACATCTCGTTTAGTGCGACGAATTGCCAGCATTAAATATTTTTAGTTTTCTATAAATTTGGGCAAATGTTTGATTTCAATATAAATAAAAGAAAAACCCACACATACACATACATATCCATATGTACATACATATATATTTGGAGTAATAATTAAGGGAAAAATAAACTTTTTAAGAGTACGTTCACTGCACAATGCGCGTTAATCGATTTAGAAAAGCCTTAAATGTAAGCGTCGAAGCACACGGTATAGTACTCACTTTTATTATTATTTTTAATTCCATGTTTGTAAAAGCTTCCCCGACATTCAAAGATTTGCGTCAGTAAATTAAACAAACAAAAAATAATATATAATATATTTCAGAGATCAGTTTGATTAACACCAAACTCCAATGTAAATCATTGTAATAAATCAACTCAAATGCATTAGTCAGCGCAAGCACGAGTGTGTGAAGTCAATTTGACAGTGGTTTTAAAGAAATATAAATTTCACCAATGAGGTAAAACAGAAAAATTACCTAATGGTACTTTATTACGTTAATGTTAACCGAAAGTTTGGCTGCGGCGACTGGTTATGATTTTTTTCGGATTACAACGGTAAATATATTGCGACCAATATTTTTATTGTTAGCGAAAGATGATGTAGTAATAATAATGGGACCTTCCTTACATCCTAAAGGTAGACCCTGTGTCAAAGGAAAAATAGAAGAGACACGATGGATCTGCTAAAATTTATTCATCTTGTAAAGCGTTTTTACTATCAACAATTGGAAATAAATTGAAATGTCGCGTTCTGTAACCCGGAAAAAAATAATCCGGACTTTGTAAGCAGTACATACTTTTTCCGGCGCATAAACGCGCTTCATAGTACGCCTTAGTAAATGCTATACTCTATGGCAGAAAATGTGATATTATTATATTTGCTCGCATATCTGTTAGCAAAGCTGAAAAAAATAATAGTTTTACTTATTCCCTTACAGTAGTGCATCCCAGAATGCACTACTGTAAGGCAATGAATACACAATCATACATTTCACCATGAATTACGAACAGAACACGACAAAACAATAGTAATCATTCAGCGGATCTCCAAATGCCTGCGAAACGCTCATGTAAAAACGAAAAGAGAAACGTTAACACATACGACAAAAACTTTTTGGCAATTTTTTTTATTAATTTCATATCAAATTCTTAACTTTCTGGTTATTGAGTTAATCTATTTGTGCAATGCATGGCTCATAGATAAAAAGATATACATACTCGTATATACAAATGTATAGGTGTTTTAAATCGATATGTCTATAGAAAGAATGAAAGAAATGAAAATAAAGCAAACATTTTAAAGAGGTTACTACGATATCCTGCCACCGTCAATCGATAGAAAATAAATTTTAAATTTCACGTAAAGTGATTTCAATTGTATAAAGGGTGTTTATTTACGCATTAAGTTAAAAATTAAAAGAGAGGAAAGTATGTTAATTGCAATTAAATTGAGTTAATTTGTACAATAATTAGTGGTGGGGTGAAAACTATGTTATGTGATTTGAAACGGATCATCACTGATAACACGGCGAATATTTTATTCCATGCCCCCAATTGTGCTGGTTTATATTCCTTCAATGAGAGATTGTTTTGATCCTTTCGTATACATACTATTTAAATTCTCCTCTCTTTTATCCAACATAAAAAACACCCTTTAAAAAAAATTCCAGACAATAACGATTTTGGCACTTCGAATGAAAGGACTTTTTCAATAATATCGATTGCAAAAGGGACAATTCAAGTTGTAAAGAAAACAGATTCTCTTTGGTTTACAAGTTCTTACTCGCTCACGTCACATAGCTGACACTTGAAATATCACACACTTTTACATTCATATTGAATTGTATTTTAAAGCTTTCAACATAATTTATCCTACCACTGACAAATGCATTAGAAAGAGATTTAAAATAAAATAGTAATTGGAAATGATGTTAACTGTTTTCCTATGTTGGGCATTCGTATAAAAGGCAAAAGAAAAAAGCAGGCTTTACCTTTCAAACAAATTTTTTTTTGCTTGGAATATTCACAATCAGGGTTGGTTTTCGTCTAAGATAGAGACAGTCTCAATTTTTGTTTTGTTATGATTCTGCAAGGCCAGAGACTTTGAAAACACTGATATATTTTTATTCTGCAAAAATGTTTATGAATTACAGTTCCCTTTTTAGTATTCGTAACAAAAAGTTCTTTCTTGACCGAAATATTAAAACGAACTTTAGGCTAAATAAAATTATTCAATAAATTATAAACATCTAAAAATTAAGCTTAAAACTTTTATAAATCTAAACAATAGAAGACTACTGGAGTTTAATTCTTAAGTTTCTAGATGTTTTCAGAGTCCATCTGTAGGCGTCCAATCTCATACGTGCAATCAACAGTATCCATGTTAATATCTGAAATCAATTAGCATAGCAGAGTATTCGTATAAATGAACTTACTTTTTTTTCTAATGGCTAATTTTCAGTGCCGTTTTTAGTTTGGAGTCATTGTGCAGAAAGGGTTTTGTATGATGGCATGCGTGCATTTCACTGCATATGTATTGGCAAGCAACTATGAAAAGAAACAACTAGGAATTCTGTCTAGACTGGTTACATGACAGTGTTACTTTAACAATTTTTACATACGTACTTCACACATTTTTGTTTAACTTGCAGGAGAAATATGCAAATTAAGCACGCGGTTTTCCACGACAACACTCAAACTGCCATAATGAAGGAGTTGCACTTTAATTAATCTTTACTTGACTTTTGAGAATAAGTAAAGTTTGAAAAAGAAATAAAATTAGTCCATTTTTAAACTTGGAGTACTAAACATCATCTTAGTACGAAAATGGGTTGATAAAATAAAAGCAACCTTTCACCTTTATTGAAACAAAATTAAAAAAAAAAACACCAAAATGACGTAGATCCCCACGAGAACGAACACAATCAAATACTATGTAAAATAGTGACACGGGGAAATTTCTCTAAAACCTTAAAGCTTCAGGACTTGCTTAAATACTGTCACATCAACTCAAACTAATGTTGATCTTAACAGCACGTGAATATGATGCATTAGTCATACCATCGTCATCGCGTAAAGCAGCCTGTTGCAGTAATTTGAATTGATTCATATTCAGATGGGCCCTCGAACACCCACATATCAATTGCACAGCTCCACTCTGAGCACATAATCTCCGATTTGGGTTTAAACCGCAAACACGACTATTCTAAAGATAAGACATAACAAGGACTAGGCAAACAACAAAACTAAGCAGACCTAAGTTAAGCCAGATAACGTCAGAAACAAACTCCCATAAACGGTATCTATGTGCAATACTTTGCATTTATGGGTCCGTAAATAGCTTCACAGGAGGTAACCTCCACTACTGTAGCCTTCTACAATTCCTAACCAGTCTAATATCGTCTAACCAACCATACGTTCAGTCTATCCCTCAAGGCTACAATGATAGAAATAAAAATTACTCGATGCGCATGATTTCTCGAGGACGTCATTTCTTCTATGTTAGGATTACCAAGTCTGTGTGTCGTAAGAAATTATAATTTCGTGGGAAAAAATTTATGCATAAGGTCCGAGTTGGCAGCGCTGCCAACGAACGAACATGATACAGAGGTAAAGTTAGTACCTGTCTTTCAGCATATATCCTAATGAGGACATTACCAATAAACATTCCGGAACATGTCATAGTGATGCTACTGGTGCCCTTGGTATCAGTGGGTTAGGTACTGGTTAAACCTCAAAGTTCGTTATGTTCCTAAAGTACTGTTTTTCTCATATCCTTCTAAATAGCAATAAATCAAGGCGCCGGGATCACCAAGTAGGCATGCCCCCGGGCTAAAATGGATGAACAATTAAATATTCGCCGTTTCACACAAAATCTTCGCCAAATACAAAAAATAAATGCGTTGTACATTCTTCCATAATCACCGCGTACCATAAAGCACAAGAGGTAAATATGTATGTATTTCTACAAAGTCATTTGTTGCAATCAAATACAATCATACCCACACGCGCGCTACATTTTAACCTAAACAGTGCAGTTAATGTATTCTATTTAACTTTTATTGACTGCTAATGGATTTTGCTGACCTCAAATAAAATTTGAACCGTAAAAATCAGTGGAGGACAACAACAAAAATAATGGCAAAAGTAGGAAAATAACAATGGAGAAATAAAAACAGGGAAAATTTCTTACTTCTCGTTTTGTTATGTATTACATGTTGGGCGATACAAAATCCCTCCTTGGAATTCAAACTCAATTTTTCACTCCTTTACTTTCATATAGTTATTACCGAGTGCATATGTGGAATACGTTCCTATATACTCAGTCGAAAAAAGGAGTGGAGAGGCTTGTTTAGCAAGCCAGGGCTGTTTTATACGACATTTTAACGCAGGTTTGGCTATAAACAAAAGGCAGACACAAAAATGCCTCAATGTGGATAGATATGGAAAGCGTATAAGATGTTTGTTCAAAAGAAAATGTGAAGTTTGAATTTTTTTGAAAAGTATTTATTTATTCATCAATATCCATTTTGTCCCCTTTGAAATAATCCCCCTCAGATATAATGCACTTTTGCCAGCGCTTCTTCTAATCATCGAAGCGTTTCTGAAATGCGCTTCTAGGTCTGGCCATCAGCTCGTTCTTCGATTCTGACTTTATTTCATAAATTTTGGCAAAACGCCTTCCTGTCATTGGTCTCTTCAGTTTTGGGAATAGGAAAAAGTCGCAGGGAGCCAAACCAGGTGAATAAGGTGGTTGAGGTAAGTTTTTAGCCAAAAAATCACGAACAAGTATTAATGTCTGAGCTGGTGCATTATAATGGTGCAGAATCCATGATTTTTTTTCCGACCATTCCGATCGATTGAGCCGTAGTGCTTCACACAAACGTTGCATAACTTGCTTGTAGTATTCCTTAATAACCGTACGACCTGTTAGCAAGAACTCATGATGCACCACGCCATTGTAATCGAAGAAAACAGTGAGCAAAACCCTCACATTTGATCGAACTTGGCGTGCTTTTTTCGGTCTTGGCTCATCTGGCCGCTTCCATTGGAATGTTTGGGCCTTGGTTCCGAACCCATAACATTATGTCCCTTTTGAGCAAACCTGGGCCGTCGTTGACGTCATTCAACAACTACTGAGCGATACTAATGTGACGTTGCTTTTGCTCAAAATTTTGCAATTTTATCGTGTGCATTCGACGATTTTCCAAAACAATTTTTTTCACTGTTTTAATGTCTTCTTCACATGTTGGCATTGTTGCAACTCCAGGACGCGCATCGTCATCAACATCTTCTCGGCCTTCTGCAAAGCGCTTGTACTACTTACAAACACATTTTTGAGACAAAGTGGACTTGCCGAATGCCAGAGTTAACATTTCAAGTCAACATTTCAGCCCGCAAAAATTCAAAATTCACCTTTTCGTTTGAACAAACCTCGTACACATGTTATACTTTAGATCTGTTAGCATTTATAGAATAAAACAAAGATTGGTAGTGGCTAAAATCAAAGACGACTAAAGCTATACATAGCTTACTACTAAACTCAAATACTATGCAGACCACCCCCTAAGATTATTGGTTTTGTCCTCGTATATCTGAGAGATCAGGCTAACGATGTCTCACAAGTTTCAGAATATAATTTTGTAGCGCAGTCACTAGTAAACATTGCACGACAATGTGTAACGATAACAATTGCTTATTACCCTAACCTTTAGTAGGATTATGCAACCTATCGCAATTGCATTTGTATAGATTTATTAAAGGCAGCAATCTACTTAATCTTAAATTGTAATGCCACAGCGCACTTTCCACAATGTGATTGTTTACTTAACCTCCATTGCAAGAAATACTATTTACTTTCATTAAATCGATTTGGCATTGCACTTGATTTATGATAATTTCTGTGATTTATAAATAGAAACACGATACTCCCTATATAATTTAAGTATTTACCCCAAAAAAATAATAAAAAAAAACACTGGGTAATTGAAAAGCATTCATCAAAATTTCTGTAATTCTACTCAACATCCACCAAACTCTTTCTATTCGTCTACTCATTGGAAATGTTAAGGAAATCAGCTTAAGTAAATATTTATGCAGACAACACAATTACCTTAATGGCTGTACGAGTCAAAGCGAAATCTATGGTACGTAAATTCTTATTTATTTAGTACGTTTTTCATATGAACATGTAGTCAAATTTTTATCGGAAAGTAAAAGAAGTATGATGTTTTCTTAAATTTATTTTCTCTTATAATTCATTCAAGCGCAATCATGATAAGACATGATAATAAATTTAAAAGCTTTTTGTTTCTGTTCTGTAGCTTAATTTGCAGCTAGAATAAGGCGTATTTGTTAGGTGCGCGTTAAAGTGATAAGGTCACAAGTCATTTGTCTTCTTAATGCAAGAACGGCGCAACCTGAGGTACTTTTTGAGGTACTTTTCTTTACTCGCAGTTTATTGTATATCAAGCTACTGAATTTATAAACTCTGCAATCCGAAAAACTAACAAGTAACTAAAATAAGGCCAGAGTTTTCATTTCAATTCATACGTTTTATTTATTTATTTTTTTTCAATAAATTCCCTTAAGAATATAATTTATCAAATCTTGTACACAATTCAGCTGGTTTTAAGCAAAGAGAAGAAAGAAAATATTTGAATTATTTCTTAGCGAGTTTCTGTACTCCATCGGTCCATAGTTGTTTGACTATCAAGAACTTCTGATGTCCATAAGACTTGTAACGCGGCTACAACGCTAAGCGGTAGGAAGATTCAGTTTTGATATCATGTCGGGCAGTGAAGTTAGCTGCAGATTTTTCAGAAATTTTTTAGCGATTATTATGCTTAGCCAACTTAAAGAAAAAGCTTGGAATTTTTAAACTATAGAACACGAGCACCAGCAGTGAAGAATTTTATAAAATTCAGTAAAAGTCACACTTACGACCGGGCGTACCAAATATGATGTTAGAAAATTTACAAAGTTTTTATTAATTTACTACACGCCTTTAAATGGCGTTGATTCTCAAAATCAAGGCATTTCAACTTTCTTCGCATTCTAGGCTTTTCAGCATTTCAAGTTCGTACGCCGTTTCTAACGCTTAGAAAAATAGAAAGTAGACCAACTTTTCGCATTTGTGCTCTGTAGCTTGTACACTGATTCTACTTTTTTGACCAATGCGCAGTATGCGAAAGAACGTAGAACGCTTGATGTGGACCTTCAACTTTAAACAATACTATAATCGATTCGCCCTTATCTAAATGCAATAACGATAGACAATAGCATTTTTTATATAATTTGTTTCTATTTTCCAACAAATAATAAAAATAATTATATTTAATCATATTTTGTTCTTTATATTGTAAATAAACACTACGAATATATTTTTTAGAGTAAAAACACCAGCCTGATTTTAACAATTCGCGAGATTTAGCTCAAAATACTATATAGAAGTCTGTAACAAACTCTTTTTCCAGAATAGCGTCTGCTATGTTTGAAAAATATTAGATTTGTTTGATATTTAGATATAGAATTTTGGAACGAATTTCCGTCATCCCTTGTCAAGTTTGGTTTGTAGACAAATCGGTTTCGGCTATGTGCCATCTTCAGTGTCATTTTTCGAAATGTCTCCAAACCAACCTTGACAAGGGATGACGGAAATTCGTTCCAAAATTCTACATCAAAACACCCTGTCGGAATATCAAATCAAGAATTATTTAGTTATACTATATATATTTGTATATCTAAATAATTGAACAATATCACTTTTACAGAATACAAAATACTCAAATATAGACAAAAGTATAAAAATTCATCATTGGCAGATTATATTATTGAATTAAAGTCTTCGTATTTACGAGTATTTAAGAAAATTAAAAACGTGGACATATTAAATTTATAGAGTTGTGTCAGTCGCGTCAGTTTACAGCAATTACAAAAACAACACGTAAACTTCATTGCTTGTGTATGAAACAGACAAAAATAAATGCTGTTGTTTGTTTGTGTAATTCATGTAAAGTTCCAACATCCTTCTGAAATAATCTGTCAACTGAACGAACTAGTTCGTGACCGGCACAACATTATAAATTAGTGACTATGGTCAAAATGAGGAACAATTTCCTCATATCTCAATTTTAAGCGACCTGCTATTTTAGAAACATTTTTCCCATTATTCATTCCCATGTTAGAAAGTTAAAAAAATACTGCCAAGCTAACAGGTTGCCTAGAAATAAAATTGTATTGTACTTGAACATATCAAGTACTTGGTCCACATTTTCATCTCAATAGTTTTAACGTCCGAACTTTTTGGATAGGCTTATTTTCAAGTTTATGTTAGTGCGCCGAACTGACTACTCATTTCCAAGTTATATATATTTTTTCATGTTTTATATATTTTTATGTATGTGCATATAAAAGTTGTTTTAACTTAAAGTTTACGAACGGTTGGGTTATACCAAATTTCAGTTTTATACCTATAGTGGAAATGACCCATACGAATAAGGGGGTATCCTAGTTCCCCTAGATAAAAAGTGCCTGTTTTATGATTATTAATTCACCAAGATTTACCTGCCTACCATATTCGACTCTCTAGCTATAGCGGATGTGCACTATAATATTGAAATGAATGAATTGGTACTAAAATATGAAATTTTTACACCTTCATATCTCGGGGAGCCTTTATGGTAAAACTTTAACAGTTGTAGAGGCCTTATGTTTAAGAGTCACTATTTTATGATTAAAGGCAACGTTATGAGAGGTGCAAAACAGCGCGAATGATTTCGTGTAAGATGCATACAGAGCATTTGGACTGAACTTGCGCCTGTCATCAGAACATTTTTTTAAATGTTTGATATACCATTGGTGTTTTTAAATTTGAGATATTTCATTTAAGGTGAAACTGAATTTAGTTTCCGATGTGTAGCACTTCTTTTCTAAAAAAAACTTGTTTATAATTTTTATTGCTTCAGCTATTCTGAAATTGGGGTTTTGAAAATATCCCATAGTCGGCAAGAAGGGATCTAACTGTTGCACTGAATAAAAAATTCATTTATAAAGAGTTTCAAAAGATTTCCTGATAAAACAAAATTGAAAAATTTAAATTTCATATATAACTGAATGTTGTTAAATAATTCCAAATTTTTCAAAAAGACCAAAATTTCATAAAATAAAAAGCGACAAGTAAATGTGCGCAATGTGACTTTATTTATTATCAAATGATTTCTGTAAATAGTTGGCCCGTCTCACTTTACCTTTAGTAGCTCTAATTTTAACTGCACTAAATTGTGCGTATGTAATACTAACAATTAATTTACTTTACATTTTTTCACACCAAGATATTATATTTAAATTTATGTATTTTCATGCCTTTGGCAACAAGTTTTTATTAAAGACTCAACTGTGTGACCTGCTAAAAGAAGAAAACTGGGGATGATTTTCATTAAATCCATATTAGTCCCTGACTGTTACAATTCACAAACTATTAACTGTTGAATCATCTACCAAAATGAAAACAAAAATACTAAAACAAGTATGTACCTGTGTATGCGCAACACAACATGACATGCCCTGCCGAACACAAACATGATTGAAGAAAAGCGGGCATGAATGCTTGGATAAGAGAGGTAACAATGGTTCACCACTTGACAATTGCAGTTGTCGCAGAAGTTTAACTTTAAGAATGTGTGTTTGTGTCCAAGCATGACTTGTAAGGTGGTGTTACTTCTGCGCATTGGAATATCATAAATGTGGTGAAAAAAATAACCATGGCGTAAAAAGTCTTTTAACAATAACTTTTTCTGCTTACGAGTACAATGGAAATACAAATGTGTGTGTACGGTTGAATGCTTGAGTAGATTTTCAAACAATTCATCCCATTTATTAAACGTGCATACATATGTACATACTTATATACATATGTATGTACATGTGTCTACAAGATTTTATTCGTTATGAGAACAAATCGATTGGTCGTCAAAACGGGGTGTTAAATTTTTAACTTTATGGTGAATTGCCTATTTCTGGTGAAATATAATTTTCTTTATATTTGTTTAACATAGATTTGGTTAACATTTTCTAAAATAATGATTTTTTGTGAATTTTCGGCTTTTTGTTACAAAATATTACACAGTTTGGTGAAATTTAAATATTTGATGAATTTGTATTTTTTTTCGTATTTTATGGTAAATTTTTGCTCTTTAATTACGAATTCATTTTGTAGCAATTTCATTTTTATCCTAGTTTTTCGATTTTATAGTGAATTTTCGAATTTGTGGTGAAATACAATTTTTTTCAAATTCTTGAGAATGTTTTGCAGTTTTGGTTGTAACGACGTGTTTTCACAGTTAGCTGGGGTAGGGCTCGCGGCTCCCAGGGTTCGTTACAAAAAGATATTTATTTGTTTCCAAGAGAGTGACGAGACAGTTAATATAAATGTTTTCAACAACGTTATAAACTTTATTTATCAACTTAAATTAATAAATACAGTGCGACACGAAAAAGGATGGGCCTTTGGTGGCCATTGGCACGTTCACTGGTACTCTAATCAGCTCCTCACACCATACGACGCTTACAGAAGATACCACCACTATTCGTTGCGAGTGCACATGAGCCGATTCTCTCTTCGGGGCGTATAAAATTCGCCTATATATTTCCGTTAATCTTAAAACTAAGTTATTATTAATAAAAATTATGAATTTAGTTAGAGAAGCAAAAGACAGAATTCTGTGTAACCCAAAAACGAGTGGTCGTCACATGGTTTTTTTTAAATTTTTGTTTTTTGGAACATGATATTTTTTTGTAATTTAAAATTTTTGAACTTTAGTTTGCTTTTGTGGTGAATCTTCGAATTTCTGTAAGTTTCCCAATTATGGTAAAATCTTTTTTATAATTTTTTAGATTGATTTAAAGTTTTGGTAAAATTTATAATTTGTATGATTTTTGTATTTTTTTTAAATTTCAACGTCTTTCACATAATATTGATTTTTTGGGTATTTTCGCTTTTTGGACGAATTTACAAAATAATGGTGAAATATAAATTTTTGGAGAATTTGGTTTTTTGCAAAAATTTCGATTTTTATTGAATTTAGATTTTTTGGGATAACATTTTTTTATTCGAGATTTTCGTTTTTATGGTGAATTTTGGCATTTGTGGTAAATTTAAAATATTGGCAGAATTATCGATTTTTGTGTGCAATTACTGCTTTCAGATGAGATCTGTTTTCTTTGTTAATTTATTAAATTTATTAAATTTTTTTAAACATTTTATAATCCGTCGAACTGAATGGGTGTTGATGTGCGAATTTTATGGGCTCGTATATAAGCGTTTCCCCGCAATAGTGAAAAAAATCGGAAAAATGTGACCCAATATGGCTGATTTTCAATACCCGAAATTCGCCAATCGTACTCAACAAATGGTTCAACTCTTAAGATTCGAGGTTCTCTAGTGTCGTCAGAAAGTTGATATCAACATCGGACAGACGACCATCGGTAATTAAACTTCCTTACCTATAAAGATCTAGATTATATGTTGGAAAGGGCAATTGTAGAAATTACAAATGGAATGATAAACCTATATATATATATATATATATATATATATATATATATCATTTTGACTTATGTGAAGATTATGAATTTTGTATTTGTTAAAACATTTTCATATCAAATGTTCAATTGCCTAAAAGTGTTTGTTACCTAAAGTGTTCTTTAAATTATAAATAATTTTATTTATTATTATTTTTAATAAGTAGCTTTTCTTATTTATTAAATCCAAATGAAATTTTTTGTAGCGATTTACTTTCAAAACTAATTTAGCGATTTGAAAAAATCGTTTTCCACAGAAAGCTTTTAATTAAATTGAATTAAATATTTTTGGATTTTATTGAGCGAAACTGTTGTTATTGCGGTGATGCATTTACTTTGCCTGCCAGTAAATTATTATGTGGATTGCAATGCACTCTCCGTTATAAACCAATTTATAAAAACTCCATTAAGGTTGATTTTTCAGTAGAATCCTTTGAGATAGTTATTTCTGATAAATTATCAGCCATAAAATATTGGAGTTTTATTAGTGCCAAAAAGCGACAGTAGCATAGAAAATGTACTCACTATTGTTACTCGGAGCAGGATTAGTAATAAGGTTGAGGACCTCTCCACATCTTCTCAGAGTATTCTTACATTGTACATTGAATATTCAAAGAACGTTTAAAAATATTCTTTTTTTATTTACAAAAAAACTGCAGACTTTTCAATCCTTCAGGAAACTAACGCATAAAAGCCTACAAATACTGTCTGTATGTGGCTTTATGCTATTATGTTATCTCTTGATTGCACTGCAGCTTTTTCTTCGATTGATCAATTTTGGCAAGATGAGTAGATTGTACCGCACGCTACTAGTAGATCGCTTTAGTGGATTGGGGACCAATATAGAAACAGGAGTCCGTGTTAATCTAGACTAAGCTTGATCTTCACCACGCATGTTTGGGGTATAATGTTGTCGATCGACATCTATTACATTTACCAAGAAACTGCAGCCGTATTGAGTACATGTCTTCGAACTTTTGCCATCCATAATCGTAAAGAGCGCAATTACACTATCATCGACATAAAGTTACGGCACTTATAAAAACTGTAGATACCTCAACACGACCTTTTCCTGATCAGAGTATACCCTGTAGTCATCATCCAGACACAACTTACCTACAAAATACAAAATTCATAGATGTGCGTCTAGTACTTAGCTAAGAAGGAACCTGAAGAGAATTAAGGTACTTGTTTTTTGGCCGGAATCCACGTAGAATGACAGGAAAATATTTTTCGCCACTCTGAATCTAACTCAACTCTGCATTACAGCAATATAACTGATCAGTATGTATATATTGTATACAATATACATGTGCATATACATATATACTTTTTCTCAGACTGTCACTTAAAAATTGCTCTACATTTTTTTCACTTTAATCCGAATAACACTAAAATTGGTATGACATATTTTTATTGAATATGCATGTATTCGCAACAATACCATGACTTGAATTGTCTTTTTTTAAATGCGTAACACAAATCCTTTTCTTTTTTAATTTTAAAAAATTTTTTTACAGAATTTTGATTGATGTTGGTTGCCTTATGTGCAAATGTGGTAAGAGTTTAAATTTAAAATTCGTTCTGACAAATAATCTGCTATCACTTTTGAGAAAAGAATCTGTTTTGTTATCTTAGACCATGTTCCTTTCGGCTTTTAGTTGGCCAGGCTGCCTGTTTCTCATTGTATTGTTGCGGTTATGACTTTGTTGATATTGCTATTACACTCTTCCTCAATTTAATTGCTTTCTTCCGCAGGTAATCTTTTGCTTAGCCACTCAATAAAATTATTCATGATTACATCTTGGTCTACTTCGGCATTCCAAGACATTGCATAGTTGTTGCATAAATTGCTTCTGTGTATTCATTTGATTTGTTGCAACTGAATTTGTGAAACTTTTTCAGTTTTAAAAATAAAATTTGAAAATTTTACGCATCTATAAGATTTAAAATTAAATGTTTATTTTAAAGTTCTTATAAAGCCCTCGCGTCCTTCGTTTTTCATTTCATGACGCTTACAAAATATTATGAAGCATATACGAGTACATCTAGTTCGAATCCATGGTTAATTGGAATTAACGCAGGCTGACGCAAATCGGGATGTTAGTGTATGTATATGTTATTTGTTACACATACATGTGTCATATGATCGTTTTTGTTTAATTCCGCAATTATGATAATTTTTATTGAATCTTTTGTTTTAAAGGAAAATTTACTATAAGTATTCAAATCTTATATCTAAAATATTAATTATTACCAATAAAATAACTAATTCACTGTATTCAAATTGTAATACTCTATCTACTCTTCGGTTAGGGAGTGGTACCTGGCCAGGCTCAATGTGTCTATTTTTTTCAGTCTCTGGTGTCCATGAAATTGCATTAAATCGCGCACTAGGGTGTTGGGATGGTCCACTAGTTTGTTTACGTAATTGGACGAGTATGTTTTTGTGTCTTCTTGGATAGTGGGAACTTCTAGATCTCTATGGATATTTTAATTTCTTATATACCGAGGGGCGCATACGATAAGACGTAAAGTCCTGGATATTTGATGCACCAGCAGTACCCCACAGCTGAATGCCATATGTTTTTGGCACAGGTGCGGTTTTCAAGTCTTAGTGGAGATTCGTAGTTCCTCAATTATTTAACACTATAATTTTATTCTACTCAGTTGGAGTAGAGATTTAACGAGACAAAGACTCGCAGGAGTTTTACAAACTACTAAGTTTTGATACATTTGTTAACTACAAATTGTGTGCAGTAGCAATACAGCGCGTAAAAATAATTTATTTGGTGGACCAAATAAACAAAATAGGCACATCCGGCTATGATCAAAAATATTTTTCCCTAGTATACTTTGTATGTTCCACATTTGAAATCCCATAATTACTGGAATTGTTTTAGAATATTTTACATATTAAAACGCTTGGTAGGTTTATCTTTATAATATAAAAATTAAAGACTACAAAATCAATTTATAAAAAAAATACGTCGTACTTAGAAAAAGTTTTCTTTTACTTAAACTAATCTTTTTGAATTACTATTATTTCTGTAGCATACGCTAACTAATAAAAAGTTATGTTTTAACCTTTTTTAACCTTGGTGACAGTTTTAGAGATCTTTTTTAAGAAACTTGTTTGGTTATCTGAGAATTCATAAAAATTTCCATAAAAATTAAAAGTATAATATCATTAAATTGAATTTTTTTGTAATTAGAAGAATTTTGTGACTTTCTAATAGACCAAATAACGATATGATAGCGAAGTGCGACAACCTTAAGATTATTTTATCGTATAATACTATATTCGGTTATATTAAGGACGAAAAATTCGTAAAAAGCTTTTAAACTAAAAAAATGGAGTACGGTGGTCGATAACGGTAGGAGTGGCTGTGTGTTTCCTTTCTCTGATGGTGCGGATTTCAACGTATCTGTATCATTTATATGTGTTTGGGTAGTACCAAAATTTTTTTTTTTTGCCTAAAACAATAGAGTATTGCCAAAATAAAATTCTGAAACGTTTGGCATTTATATACTGACTGCGGCTTAGCTTATTGCATGCGACAAAGTTACCTTATGCAACTCTGTAATAAATTTACTAAACGTTTAAAAAACACTAACGCTTTGTGGCAGAAAATCATACCAAGTGTGCAAAAATTGCAGATATGCAACGAAGAGTGATTTCCGCTAATATTTCTACATAGAGCATAGTCGCATGGTTAATAAATAAGAATATTAGTACTGTTTTTTTTTCTAAAATAGTACAATTTTCAAATTGTATCCCTAAAATAGACTGCAAAATTAAAAAATAAGTCCATAAACTTTTGAAATAAAAAATTGTAAAAGTCGATAAACATTTAAATGGCAATAAAATATGGAAATATATCAAACAAATTTTGTTAATTATTCTCTGATTAAGGTTCGTAAGCCCTAGAGTGAAGTGCCGTCTAGCTTAATTGCGGCTACTTCTCGGGGGTTTTCCCTTCGTCGCTTCAGCTCAAAAAAACATATTAATTTTTTCAGTGGCAAGGGAGTTTTTTTTTATTACAATTTAACTTTTTAGGTATGCTCTACGTTCTTCTGGGAATGAAATAATAGTCTGGGTTAAGGATAAGTATCAACAAGGTGACACTTTGTTCTATATAAGAGGATGTAATAAAAGCAAATATTTTATTGTTGCATGTTATAGAAGACTGTACTTTATTTCGAGCCTGTGGAAGGAGGAGTGGGGTTGTTCAAATTATTTTTTTAGGCTCGCTCAATGTATACAATGCCTCTTTTCCACTTTCTAATATGACCAGCCAGTACTTATTTTGCAATGCCTGTGCAAAAATATACATATGTTTGTACAAAAATTGTTTTCCTTCAGGGTTGCGAATGCAACAACATATGTATTTATTAATTTTTATTTTCTTATAAAATCATAACGACATCAAGAAGACAAGAGTTAGAGAAATGTTGGAAATATAAATTTGTGCTTTTCACTCATACTGAACTTCGCCGTTTTTCGTGCTTTTGTTAGTTAATTTGTATCATTTTCAATAATTTTGACCATATTTTCTAAATTTGTTTTTGAACGAAAGATTGTGAGTTTCGTGCACCGAAGCGGAAGTTGTTTTTGTTTTCTTTTTGTCCAACAAATTAGCGCATCTAGATCCTTTTTTGTAAACATCATGAGAAATCGTTGATGTAAAACAGCAATAAAAACAATAAAGTAGAAGGCAAATAAGTGCTTCTTTTTTTTTTTTTGGTAAAAGAAAGAAATATATTTTGTTTTATTAAAAATATATGTATTTTATTACAGTATAAAATAATATAAAATGTAAAAACAAAATAAAGGAAACAAGAAAAGCAAAAGATAATTGAATAAAAATTCAGACAGAATGTAAAGAATTGAGTTAAAACAATGAAACGTATTCGTTTGTGAGTGTACTTCATTGTAAGATTATAATCTGTTGTAGGGGCAGAAATTGTTTGAGACTAGTGTCTGAGTTGGTGCATGAATGTAATTCTTTCTTTGAAATTTTCATTAATAACATTGTTTAGTATTATGGAAATAATTTGCGTTAAATTCTCAACACACAAATGGTTATTAAAGAAGAAAAAAATTTTTATGATTAAATAATTTATTCATTTCGAGTTGCATAATAACCTTTAATTTGATAGATAAAGTCTTAAAATAATGGATGTTTTTTTTTTAAATAAAAATTTAAACTATTTTGATATACATTTTTCAACGTTGATTGTCAAGGACGTAGGTATGGTATACTCTACGTTCATTACAAAAGTGAACTAGTAATAAAATCTTTCACAGGACCTCGAGTGTCTTTTATTTTGATCTCTTTTTAACGCCTAATGAGGAACGCTTACTGTAAACATAAAGGTTAAGAAATTTGGTACTAAATCATTGAATCAATTATTTTCCTTCACATTTAATAACACGGTGGCACTGTGTTATTATGCTCTTGCAAAATGCACTAAAATAACAACCACAATGCTGCTTAGTACACTTTCTATTTGAGCATTAGTACAGCACAGTAAATAACTCTATATCTGTAGTGTTAAATAATGAATAATCAAATCGCAGTCTTGCTCTAAATATTCGCACATATGCCGATTTTCGTGTAGTAAATATTGCTTGCGTTCATTAGCCAGAAATTGCATAAGATTATCAAAAACCTGTAATGAAATTTTTATTAACACAGCTTTTATTTCGGCAATAATTTTGATTATAAAAGATACAATGAAATGTAAATAAAAGAATTAATAAGAGTAATTGTACAAGTCTATTTTAGCCCTGGATCAGAACAGTGAGTTACTCACTGCTACGAAAACACAAGTGCATCAACATCGGAAACAAGAAAACATTAAAAATAATTTATCATAAAAATGAGAAGGCACTTGTATTTGTATCGTCTTTATTGTTTTTGTTTCTACTAATTTTTTGTTATGGCAGCACCATCAACAAGTTCGTACGGTAAGATGTTGTGAAATAATAAAAACAATTTAAACAAGTAAGAGAGCTGTCTTCGGCTATGCCGAATCTTAAGTACCCTTCACAATAGTATGAACTACTAAATATATATACAGATTTTTGCCGGTGCAAAGGATTTGAACTTTGATTTTAACAAAAAAAAATTTTATTCCAGATTTTCGAATTTTGTGGTAAATTTAAAATTTTAGTAAAATTTCTATATGTTTGTAATTAAAATTGGTTTGTGGGGAATTTTCTGATTTGGTTAATTCTAAAATTTTGGCAAAATATTGATTTTTTCATGTTTTAGATTAATTCAGATTATTAACAAAATTTATAACTTTTAAATATTTAGGTGAATTTTTTATTTATTTTTGAATTTTTTTTAATTTTTTGTGGAATTCACCACTTGTGAATTTTCGTTTTTATATGTTTTTTAAACGTCGATTTTTTTAAAATTCCATTTTTGCATATTGATTTGTGTGGCGTTTGAGCGAAATTTTTTGTGAAGTTTCAGCTTTTAAAGGTATTCGCTTTTCTTCGATAATTTTTTACAAAAAAAATTAATTCGGTCCGTAGGTTATCTGGGGGTCTTGTGATGATGATTTCTGTACGGGGACTTTATAGCAGATTTGATAAGAGTACAGAATATGTAAATTGTATGGGCATGTCGCCGCAAGAGTGAAAATACTAAAAATCCTCATATAATGGGGACTTGTGTATCTATATGGCCAAGTTTCAAGATCCTAGGATGTCTACTGCCGTCAGAAAGTTGATTTCAACATCGGGCTGACGGACGTCTTTAATTGAACTTCCCTACATATAAGGATTCAGAATATATATACTTTGTTGGTTCGGATGTAAATATTGTAGAAATTACAAACTAAATGACGAACCTATATATAACCTTTTCATTTTTGTAAAGGGTATAAAAATATGAATTGTTTTATAAGCACAATCTCATCCAATAGATCACACATAAGACACACACACATACGTACAAAAACCACCAATAATGTGGCAAAGTAATAAAAAACAGAAAACTACAAATAACAATAACTTAGAAGAAAATGTAAGAAGCCATCCAAAGCGTCATCCCTTCGTTTATTATGCTTAAAAGGAAATTATTAAAAACAAAAACACACTGGGAGTATCTGAACAATTGTAAAATTCCCACAGTCTTTTGCATACAGGTCGCGCCCTTTTCACTCTAAATACATAGACAAAAAAAGCAACTTGCCGCCTGAGTCAAGGCAATGAAAATAATCATGATGATGAAGAACCTGTTGCCATTTCACGCTTCGTTGATCGCCGATTGCGGTGAAACGTAGAAAAAATTTTTTAAATTAAAAGTTGTTGATTCGGTTGCAATACTACTGAATAAAATGTCCCCCTTATTTTCTTAAAATATATAGAAGCATAGAATATGTACTTATGGCATCAACAACGAACACATGCATACTTTTTACTTGGGGGTGAGTTTAACGCTTCCTAAGGGTTTCGCTAAATACCTTCATTTTATCAGATGCCTTTCTTTCTTACAGGTAACATTTGAATAATAAACGAAGAACTCCTTTGCACTTTGACCAGGCGTGAGAACTTTCTGTTTGGAGAAAAACTAACGTCAAGATTAAATAAAGGAGCGGAGTAACTGAAGCAAAATCAAATTACAATTTCATATAGACACAAATAATTACGACTAGACTCAACATGAAATACTATTTTCATTTCACTACTCAGCAAGTTTAACTTCATTCGTTTTACGTATTTGTCCGCAAATAAAACATTTGAGCTAGTAAAATTTCTGTGACTACTTTAGGAGTTTTCATAATAAACGAGGGGGCACGATTCATGGACCCATCAAATCTGCGCTGTTTTTATCTTCGAGCGTAAGGCTATTGTTCTTCACCCAGAAGACAATGTTGTGCGGTATTACAATCGGAGCGACGGGTTTCACAATGTTAACGCGCTTTTATTTTCTGTGGCTATGTATTTTTTAAAGTCGGAACAATCAGCTGTCACCGCTGTTAAATATCAAAGTTGTAACTTGCAGGGAAAAATGGCATAAAATGTAAATAGTGCATTCCTATTGCAATACCTTATATTAAGGAATGTTACAGTAAAATCAAATGTAATAATGTCCCATGTGATAAACTTAGTAGAAAACTTAAAATCTTTATTGTCAAATTGGTGGGAATGTAGATGTGCCTATTTACGGGATTGTTGCATTCGTAGTCCTTGATGGAATACAACACAATTATAGCTAAAATACGCCAAATTAGGACATCCAATTGGTACTGCAAAAAAAATGACCTTATTCAATCCCAATAAGCTGAAGAGATTTTATTCATCTGTATAAAAGACTTTATAGTCCACTGTGCTGTGTAAACTTAGGTAAAACTTCCTAACAACAGTCTCAATGGCGTTTTAAAGTGAAAAGCAAGCGATGGCGAGCGCTAAAGATCTGTGGTAATCAATTTTTTTTTGGCTCGAAGTGAAAACTAAGGATGACCACATTCCAGCAGAATGTTGGAACGTGTCACAAAGGGAACGTCAGAAAGGAATTGGTAAGACGTAAATTGGCGATTTGACCCCGATAGGATTTTAATTGTGCCTTTTTTTGAATTCAAAGCAACGTAATCCAAGTCGCGGTGTAGTGTCCTATATATAGCGTCATACGTAGGCCTCCCGAATGAAGAAAAAACAGCACAGCATAATTTATTCCATTTTAACGTCAACCACTCCTTATGGGAAACCATTTTGCATTGAGTGCTCAATACGTTGAATTTAAATTTTTTAAATAATTTCCTGTAAAATTGTTCTTGAGCAAATATTTCCCTGCCACATATATTTAAAAAGTATTTATTTAATTTTTAAATCAAGAAGACCAAACATCATAATTACTTGCGAAATGGAAAGAGATACACATGGATGTACTTGTGCGATAAATATGGTGTTATTTTATTATTTAATGAAGAAATGTTTAATATTTCCACTGTATGTTAACTATGTTCAGACATGCGTCGTAATTGATGCAATTAAATTTTAAATTGAGTAGAGTTTGGTGTTCACACATATACAGTTTAGCTTACTCAATTAGCATTTGACACCGGAATATCTTTTCATTTGTTCGTGAAAACTTGTGTTTATGATCTTAGAAAAAATGGGAGAAATTCGTGTTTAAAGTCAAGTTTTATAAAAGTTGACTCTTTGTAAAAGAAATTAATTATTTAAAACGTGTTTTCGTTATAAACTTCATGAAAGTTATTAACCGAAAATTTCACCTGAACTTTATTTTGATTTTGTTTATACTCACAGCTGGACAACTGTCATGTAAAATAAAATGTAGTTGTATTGGTGATGCAGTCGCCTTGTTGAATGTGCCTTGATTTTGTCCTTGAACAGTGTTTTTCTGTTCACCAGAGTTGCATCGCGATTTGACTTAATTAAAGGTGCAATTAAATACTGCTTGGGCATTTTATAAATTTAGTTCTTTTATGGTAAATTGAACTCAAATAAGGCTTATGAAATTTAAGCCCTGCTTAAATTTCCTAATTGCACAATTAAAGTGCATGTATGAACATAGAATTAAAAATAGGATTAAAAACTGTTACATTTATTAACAAATAAAGATTTTTATTCACTGTTTTTGAATTAAAGAAAAAAAGCGTAAATATTACCTTGATTCTCTTGCTACAGAAAATAAGCTGGCCTTAGTACACGATAAACAAATTGTACATAGTATTGGATGTCACAAACCCCGAAAGCATACAATTTTCTAGACTTTCCTCAAAATATTGACCACAACTTTTCTCTCATTTAGGTGGCAACTTTTGTGACATTGATAATTTCGTTGAAGCATAAAAAGGAAACTTTTTTCAACTTTATTGATAAAATTTATTTTATATTTACTTCAATTTGTTACCCCAAATGTTTTTTTGTGTAGTTGACGTGATAAAAGAAATATTTGAGTTTTATTCAAAGCTATAAGTTCTCATACCAATTGAAGGTGGTAAAAATGTATTAGTTCTTTTTTTAATAATTTAAATTAATTTTACGCAACAATACGAGTGTTGTTCATTTAACTTTACTGATGAAGACCATTTTACATTTCGTCGTTTATTTACAAAAGTAAAATATATTCTCTTTTGACAATTTGAGGATTTCAGTGATATTTTGTAGAGTTCAACATATTCCCACATATTTTACTTTTTTCTCCAAGTTTAGACGGAGTTTAGTAAATTGCTAATAAAATTGCTAATAAGTTAATTTTCTTTAAATTCATTCTTTCACCTAACAAAAATATGTGTATAAAGTCAGTACTAATGTTGGTTTGAAGTTGTAAGCAACTGTTTATTTGTGTTTCTGTTTCAAGTTTTCGATATAAGCTGTGTTTACATTACGTGTAGAAGTCAAATGGAATGTCAAAATTGCTATCCATGTGCATGTCAAATCATTGTTTTACATACGGTTTATAAATAAAATTTGCTGAAACAGCTCATTTTCAAAGGGGGTTTCTGGATTGTAATATCTATTTATGCATTGAAACACTTCCACGGTTGAGCTTATACTAACTTTATTATTTATTATGAGTACTTAAAACTAATAGAAAGATGGTTGCCATATTGCATACATATCAATTCCTCCACCATTTAGATTTAGATATTTTTAAAGTAAATTCAGTGGTACCAATTCAATTTCAATTCTTCATTCATTTAATAATAGCATCTATCTGATCTTTCTGGTTATTTACATAATTTACTTTCACATAGTAATTACTCTCTTACCTTAAACTTGAGATACAATTAGAATTTTATTAATTCAGTTACTTATCATCAGATTTAACCTCTTGTTTAGATACTTTAACCCTTCTTCTTATTTTATCACATTCATGTTCTCTTTTGTTATGTTTACCATCTATAATAATTACATTGTTAAATTTCACAAATTTATTATTCGATTTCCTTATTTGATTTACATGAACATGTTTTTGACTACCATTTACCAAAATAATATATCTCAAATTACTTAAGGTCTTTATTATTTTTGCAGGTATCCATTTAACATAATTTGAATATACATTCCTATATAAAATATTTTCATTTTCAAAAAATTTTCTTATATTAATTTTGTTATTTGTGTTGTAATTCTTAATATTTCCCTGATATATGTCTTGATCTTGCGTGGCATGACTTTGGTTTTCATTTTTCATTTTCACAATTTCCTCCTTCTTTTTAGATACCATTACATCTAGTAATGTGCGTGGTTTAAATTTAAATAACAAATTTGATGGCGTCTCTTTAGTTACTGTCGACGGAGTGTTTCTATATTTCAGCAAAAAATTATACAATTCAAATTCCCATGGTATATGTTTTGTTTAAAAATCTACTAAACTCTTTTTTAAAGACTGTTTAATGGTTTGGACAGCCCTTTCAGCGCTACCATTTGATTGTGGGTGATAAGAAGGTGATTTTAAAACTTTAACTAAAATTATCACTAACTATATTTTGAGGTAATCCAAAATTTATAAAAACTTTTCGCAATTCTCGACATACGCCACTTGCTTCTGTTCTTTTCATTGTAATTGCCTCAATCCACTTTGAATACACATCGACTAGAACCAGTAATGTTTTATCAGCGATTTTGCAGAAATCCACATGAATACGCTCAAATGGATATCTGGCCTCTTTCCAAGATGTTAATACTGGTTTAATTCCTTTTTGACATATTTCACAAACCTTACAACTATTAACGAAGGATTCTATATCCCTATCTATACCCGGCCACCACACGTAAGATCTTGCGAGCGCTTTCATTCTAACAATCCCTGTGTGTGCTTCGTGCAACAAAGTTACCTTAATTTGTTTGGAATTAATATGCGATTGCCATAAAACAAACATTTATCTTTTGTACTAAGGGAGTTTCATTTTATATAATAAGGTCTAAGATCGTCCGTAATTTGTTTTGGCCATTCCTCTGAGATACCCTTATAAACGTCCGCTAATATTTTATCGTTTGTATTTCGATGGCAATATCGTCCAATTTTAGTGGAATTGAACTAAAAACTACATTATTAATGCTATCTACTTCAATATTTGTTGGTATTTTCATAGGTAATCGTGAAAGTCCGTCAGCATGTTTCATCTCTGTCCCTTTTTGATATTGGATTTCAAAATCATACATTGATAAAAATATAGACCATCTTTGAATTCTGCTTGCTGCTACCGCTGATAGCTCTTTCTTGTTACCGAAAATTTCCCGTAGTGGTTGGTGAACGGACTGTATCGTAAATTTTAAGTCGTAAATATATTTATGAAACTTCTTAACATAAAAAATAATTGCTAACGCTTCTCTATGTAGTTGGGAATAATTCTTTTCTGCTTCTGATAAAGTACTAGATACGAACATAACCGGTTTTTCTACTCTATTTATTAAATGGGATAATACGCCTCCTACTCCATAAGGACTGGCATCACAAGCAATTCTTATTGGTTTTGTTGGATCATAATGCATCAATGTTTCAATATTAGCTAAAAGCCTTTTTGTTTTTTCAAAACATATTTTATGCTCATTAATTCATCTCCAGTTAGTATTTTTACTATTTAATTTATACAAAATTGCTAGCTCGCTTGAAAAGTTTTGAATGAATTTGTGATAAAAATTTATCATTCCTAGGTAAGATCCTAATTGTGCTTTATTTTGAGGCTCTGGTGCCTCTAAAATTGCTTCCATTTTTTCTTTGCTAGGTCTTGTTCCCTCTTTACTAATGTGATAACCTAAGTAGTTTAACTCATCTGTGAAAAAGATACATTTATCTTTATTAATTCTGACATTATATTTTTTCAGTCTTTCTAAAACACTATGCAAATTATTTTTGCATTCTTCAAAATCTGAGCCACCAATCAAAATATCATCAAAATAAACATGTACTTTATCTAGTCCCTTCAAAATTTCACATATGATGCCATTAAAAATTTGAGGGTCTGTTTTTAATCCAAAAATCAATCTCGTATATTGAAAAAGTCCAATGTGTGTATTAATAGTTAGCAGTTCCCTAGAATTTTCGCCCACTTCCACTTGTAAGTACGCTCCCATTAAATCTAGTTTGCAAAATTTTCTCCAGCCTGACATATTAGCAAAAATGTCATCTATGCGAGGAATGGGAATGTGTTCGCTCTCAACATATTTATTTATAGTACGTTTGCAATTAACACATAACCTAATAGACCCGTTTGATTTATTTACTACAACCAATGGACTTGCCCATTTACTTCTAGTTACTGGTATTAAAATTCCTTCATTACACAACCGCCTGATTTCATTCTCAACTTTGGATTTTAAGCCGTAAGGCACTACACTTGGTTTACAAAATATGGGAACTGAATTTTGTTTCAAGACTATTTCAGCTTTAAAGTAAATAACCGAATTTTTTTCTTTTGCAAAAACTTCATATTTGTCATCAACAGCCATTAAATTATTATACCATAATTATGTGAATTATTCGAGGAAAAGAACAATCTCCATGTGGGAAATAAAACATCCAACCAACTTCTGCAAAGCAATGGAACAAAATCTTCATAAGTATTTAAAATAGTTAATTTTAAGTTATACATTTTATTGTTTACTACCACATCTACTTTAAGTTTCCCGTAAGTATTTAACGATTTTCCTCAAATTAACTTCATTTGCCGATCATATGTTATTAATTTGCAATTTTTAAACTTTTTATCAAAAAGACATTTATTTACTACACTTTCGCAAGCACCTGTATCAATTTCAAATTCTATTTCTTTATTATTTACTTTTGCTTTTATTCTTTGTGCATTCGACTTATATACCGTACAGTTATTAAGAAATCCTAAATCACTAAAATTACCTTCCTCTCCTTTCATACAAAACATCTTTTGTCACATAGTTTTCTACATGAAATAGAACATGAAAAAACAGACTTGTTCTATTTCATAGGTATCCCACTATGGGTTTACGTCTTACATATGTTATTTTGACATTCCACATGTCGTGATGAACATTGCAAATTTTACTACTTTTTTGCAATTAGTTCCATACAGTCGTACGAAAGTTATTACACGATATTTCGAACAGTTCTCCAATCTGGTACGTATTTGATTTTCAAATTCGATACCGATTACTGAAGGTTGTTTTAAAAAAAACCCAATAGAGCTAGTGAATAACTTAAACTTCTGGAACCAGTTAATTATATTCTTATAAAGTATAGGGAAAGCAATTGCCAATTTTCCTATACAAAATCAATGAATCTTCATTATAGTTCTCAGAAATCGCAATTTTTATTTATTGCACTATTTAATAAGAAATGTGTATCTAAATTGAACATCTTTTTTAGAACAGGTCACAATAATTTTACATACTTTTCAAAATTTGTTGGAAATATTAAGTAATTTAATTTTTAGGCTTAAGTTCGACAAATGTACGTCAATCAATGAATTTATTTTTTGGAAATATCAGGATATAAGAAGACACCAACAAAACTAGTTCTTTGTTAAGGAAAATCGTTTTAAATTGTAAAATCTTTAACCAGCTGGGATTTAGATTATAAATCTAGCATTCTGTTTTCGTTATAAACAAGCAAAATGTTCTTGAAATTATTTGCCCTTTAGTGAAAAATATAATTTGGTTGCTCAACACTCCCATTGTTTTTTTCTTTTCTTAGTTTCCATAAGGATGATATTCAAGTCAACTTTGGAAGAAATCTCACTCAGGAGACTCACATTTTCTCAGAATAAAGAATTTCGTGTAGTCATTGAAAAATCGAATTTTTTTATTACGCAGTAGTGATTTATGTCACTTTCAAGATAATTAGTTTAGAAAAGTGACTGACTTGTTTTAAGTGATGTTTTGAAAGGACAGTGATTGAAGAAAATTGATTAATAAATTATTTATTATTATAAGAATTTTTTACATCAAGTATTTCATATAATTGTTAATACAAGAATTTTAATTTTAATCGCCAAATAATACATAAATAATTACCACTATTTTGAAACATAAATATAAGAAACACATAACACGGAATCCTTGTTGCTATACAAATCAAAGTTGTGTCTTAGGTTACTTAAATCTGCACTCCGTTCTTTTAATTGCCTCTAATTGTCGAGACCTAAAATAAAGCTATTCACATGCTTCGTCCTTCTTGGCTAAATGCTAATTGCGAAAGTCTAAAACAAAATTACCTTTAAGGTATGCTAACATTGGTTTTAAAACTGTCCAGTAGTTTTAGAGATATTGGGTTAAAAAAACGGGTAAGGAATTACTTCTAGGGTGCGATGCTAATTCACACAATATTGCATAAATTAGTGCTAATTGTAGTAATAGGAGACAGGCTCTAATAGATAATTTAAATACTAACACTGGTAATGTAGCCACGTTTGTTAACAAGATTAGGGAAGAGATATTAGATATAACATTTTATTCAGAAACTCTTATTGAAGAGATCCTAGAACGGAGGGTTTCAGACGATCAACGATATATAATGTATAAGATAGCAAGGCCAACGCCAAGCCCGACAAGTTTCCGGAACAGGGCCAAGACCAAATGGACGAGGTTTGCAAATCTAATACGACGACAACTAGCGCAACCGACTTTCGTCTGCCCTAGTATGAATGTGAAAAATATTACGGAAGCTCTAGCTACCTCCTGTAAGAAGAGGTACCTATTGCGAGAACGAAGAGAGAAACCATGTCTTTTGGTAAAACTTTTCGTAGTTTTTTTATGCAATTTCGATTATTTATTTAAATTTTGTGTTTTTGCTAAAATTTCGGTTGTTTAATTAAATATTGGTTTTTTAGCAATGAAATTTTTAAATCCAGTTTTTCGATTTTAAGATCAATTTTCGAATTTTTGGTCAATTTTATGTTTTAGCAAAATTTCGAACTTTTGGTTAAATTTTGTTGAATATTATATTATTTTTGTAATTAAAAATTTTTGAATTGTATCCTTCTTACCTTATAAATTGTGCTTATTCAACGGTTTTAGCTGCTGCTTTCGATACACTTTTTCTTTTTTTGGTGAAGGGGTGATGATTAAATTGAAGTAAATAATATTGATGCACATTCAGCAGCTTTTTGTGTTTAGAGTTTTTTGTTATTTCCTTCTTTTTCTTACTCCTGCAATTCAACTTCTTTGTTTTTTTTGGTTGTCGGTGTTGTTGAATTAGCATTTGAATTGAAATCCATTAGTCCTTGTTGCATTTTTAATTTGAAATGTAAATTTTGTAACTTTGGTCTCTTCCTCGTTTTTAAAACCAAATCAACAAAAACAATAAAAAGTTTTTAATTGATTTTTCGCTGAACTTTAAAATACAAATATTAAAACAGAAATTATTCGAAAAAGGACACTATGAAATATAACGAGTAGACGAAGGACTTCTTGTCGTACATATTTGTAATTGCATTAAATTAAATAATTCCATGCACTTTTTTTACATAAATACTATGGACATAAGTAGCGATTATCATTTGTCAATTTACTTCCAGCAAACGAAGAAAGTAAAATTTTTATCAATTTGGTATTTAAAGGAATTTTCACAGTCAGAAAAAAGTTACTATGACAGGTGGTGGCGAACATATTATCAAATTAGCGCGGAAAGTTACACATTGAGCAGTATATTCAAATTATAAAACTTTATTATTAAAATAAGTGTACGTCAGTGTATACGGTGCTCACTTTGACCGCAGACGCTGGTCTGTTTCACTATAACACTACAAGGATATAATTTGTTATTGTGTTGCAAAAGTTCTAAAACAAGAAATAATTATAATACAGTAGAACATATATCGTAAAGTTATGAAGAAAATCTATTTTTAAATATTTTCTGAGAGATGTTCACGTATCACAATAATTGAGTTAGAAAGTTACTTTGGGTTCTGTTCTGCTATCTGTAAAAATGATCTACTATCACCTTTTGAACTTTCATTTATGTTCCCACCCAATTTACTTCGCTAAGATTATTTTTGCTTCGAAAAAAAAACTGTCTGTAGCAGGTAAACTTGCAACGTGCAGTATGTCACATGGGTCTTACCTGCGGACTTGCCTACCTTTGAGAATCCAGAGTAAGTATTCTTTATGAAAGATAAAAATAGATATTTATTTTAACAGGAACAGCGACAAAAGTGACCAACACTTTCCTGTACTCATGTGTAGTGACATGTGGGTTAAATTCAAGTCATTACCATCATGTTTCTTTTATGAGTTAATAAAACAAAAATAATTGTTTAAGGGTTAAATGCAGGGTTTGAAATTGCTGCTATGTTAGTCAACATTTTCTGTAAAATGTGCATATTTATCAATCGCCATGTCAAGAACATGAGAACTTTTTTATTTTCTTTGATTGCTGAAAATTGTTGTACTGCGTTTAAAAATTACTTTAAAAATTGCATCGTTGGTTTGCAATTTTTAGCAGCATACACAATTAATATTCATCCTTTTTGTTTTACAATACTAAAAATATTTTTAAGGGTCTCCAACAGAGCACACGAAAATTTTTTAATTAATGTCGCTATTATTTATTTTTATTTCGTTTAGTGCTACTGCAAATAGCAGTAAACAAATAATCGTTCCTTTAACTGCGAGTAGCTGTGATTTGTGTGTGTGTCTGCATGTATGTAATGTATACTGCAAGGCGAACACAATAGAAAACAGAAAATCACAGCTAATCCCGGCACTAAGCAAAATAGAAATAAATACTAGCGACATTAATTCACTAATTGTCGTGTGTACTGCTACAGCATCAAAAAGATATTTTGATTGTCGTCTAAATGTTTGAGCCTCCTAATAGAAAGTAAAAGCTAGAGTTAAAAATTGAGTATAAGAACTAATGTTTCTTGTAGCAGAATGCTGCAAAATGAAAAAGTTTTATATTTATTGCATAGTCGTATATAACACAGAAATTGCTACTGCTGCATATTTAAACCCTGGCTAAATGTTGTTGAATTTATTTTATGTTGATGCTGCATATGAGTTACATCGTTTTCTTTTTTTATTATTTTATAATTTCAATATTAAGCTGTTGCCTTGAGTGTTTCACGAAGACAAACATTAAATAAAAAAGTTTCTAAAGAAGGTTGTATCTGTTAATTAAAGCCGAACGTGTAATACGTAGAAATGCAATCCTTTCAGTGAAAAGAACACAAATTTGGGGTATGGGAGGAAGCTACTTTTGCATGGGACCACACGAAGTGAAGTATTATCGATGAAGCATCCATTAAATGGTTATTAATTAAAAGCGTACATACTAAAAGTTTGGTAACACAATTATAAGATATGATACATTTTCCTACAACCAAATGTAAACATACGAGAACTACATCAACGAGAGTGATCCAAAAAATATGTAGTCACTCAAATAAAATTTTATAATTACATATAAACATATCTACACAGAGAAAACAAATGCATTATTTCATTTCATTAATGCCAACCCGAAATCTGTCTAAGAGGCAGATACGACTTGAAAGGGAGGTAGTTTCCAACAAATCTAACTTTGAAAAGTAAAATTTTTTAAAAAATATTTTTTTTAGAAGAGAACCTATAATATACGAGCGAAATTTGTATCTTTTTCATAAAACTTGGAATATATTTGTTTCACGAGGTGACAAATTTCTTTCACTATCAATTTTACTATTTTAAAATTATTCACTAAACTAAAATCTTTTTCATAAGGGACAGCAATATTAACAAATTAATGTCACTTCCTTTTTCTTTCTGCTTTTTGTCAAGCAGGAACGACAGAAAAAGAACAGCTGGTTAAAAGTATATTCTAGTTGAAAGTCTAGAAACGATCAGTTAAAAAATCAGGTAGCAATTTAAAAAACCTAATAAAGTGGAAGAGAGGTTGACCTATGATAAAAGTGAATTCATTTACAACTACGCGTAGAATATCGACTATACTAACTACTTAATGTAATACCATTGCGATCTGTTGATATACACCTCAGTTGTTTATTCGTATCATTGTGCCTGACTATAAGAAATTAAGAGAAATCCATTAGCCCTGTGTTTTTTCTACTCGTAAGGAAGCTTATAACTTCACTTGATTTCGCTATTGGACTCTTATTATTCATTTCCATTCTTTTTTATTTGTTCGTATATTTACATGCTAAAATTATTATTTTGAATTCCAAATTCATTCTGCAAATAAAATACACAATTTTTATAAAAATCCAACTTTAAATTTTAAGAATATTAATTCCCAGTATTGGCCATCGTCAGACATTTGCCAAAACTCTGGCAGTACCAGTCAGCCTGGCCGTAGTCAATATAACCGGTAGTCAGAGTCAGTAATACTTATGCATTCCACAAAAAGAAACAGTTTAAAAATCTTTTGGTTTTAGCTAATATCGCACAAAATTTCCCTTTTTAATTCCTTTTCTACTGCCAATTGTTAATTTTTCAGGATTGTGATTCTACTTTTTGCAGGCACTACCCACGTAGAAACAGAAATTTTGTGTAAAGTCAAATTTTAAATCTGCCTTAAGGATGGATGGCTCTTTCACGTTACAAACAAAGGTGCATATACAACGTGTAAATACTCCCATATCGAGTGAAATTACGAATGAGGAAAGGAATTAATTGCAGAAATGCAGTCATAGATGGATATAACACCCCCACAGCACTTCGGTAGTACATGTAGTATTTGCAGTCATGAGTATCAACATCACATTGATTCAAATACGTACGTAGCCGCGCAGCAACTGTGTGTTGGTCCCAACACAACCCCATGTAAATGCTGATATTGTCAGAAGAGCTTAGGACTCATGCATTCATTGTTAATGAGCGCGTGGTATAGACCGTAAGCCAAGGTATTCCTGTCGATATGTGAAAAATATGTACATACATATGTATACGTATGTTTGTAAACAAATGAACTCATGTATACATAAGTATGTAAGTATGTGCAAATAAAAGAGGTTAAAAAATCAATTTGTTCACAAATAAATGCCACATCTGCCAGTGTGCACTTGCGTTGAAATGAAGAAAAAAACTGTTGCATGTTACAGATACCTCTTTAAGGTTTAATACAAAAGAAGGAAAATTTACAGCTTCTATGAAATACTTATGAAAATCAACGATACAGTGAACGATGAAGCTGCAGGTGTAAAATATAATATCTGCTATGAAATATCTGGAGCAAACCATCTCTACTATGTTCTCGAATCTTTGGTGTATTGATTTTCATATAAGAAAAACTTATTTGAAAAACTTATTCATCGAATTTAACAAACTTACCAATAAATTGGTAAAAATGTCTCCTAACTTAATTTAACTCAAATATTTTGCTTACTACTATAATGGTTTAATTATATAATTAACGTATGAATACGTCTATCAAACGTATATCACTTTTCAATTTACGCTGTTTCTTTCTCTGTTTTTATTTTCATTTTATTTTTATAAATTTATTTTCATAAATTTGTATAAAAAAAATATTTTATTATGTAAAAGGAAATTGAAGAGCTATGTTAGATGATCCGAAAGAAAAATATATACGATTCGTCAATATTCTTAAGAGGATATTGTATACCAACATACCACTGAGACGTGATGCTATCTGTACTGTGCAAGGTCTTCAGGCTGTTTGTAAAACATGTGGGCCACGTGGTCCCGTACGTCCGATGCCTTTGTGTATAAAGATATACTGTTCGCTTCTTAGTATTGATGTCTAAAAATCCTGCAGTCCGCGTGATGATGCATAGTCACGATAACCGTATTATGTTCTCATTCTTGATTTGATATTCCAACAGGGTGATTTCATGTAGATTTTTGAAACGAATTTACGTCATACCTTGTTGAGTTTGGTTTGGAGATGAACCGCTTTCGGCTATGTGCCATCTTCAGTATATTTTTCCGACCTGAGAATCAATTCATTGGTGTTTTCTTGTTTGTCAAGTATCTATTTGTTACTTGAGCTGGTATCGAACCTTATTTATCACGTAGGCTCTGTTAAGTGTGAACAAGAAAAGCTCCTAGGACGGATGTTTTCGTAAGGATTGGTAGACGTTAGTGATTACTATTTTATTACTTTGTATTGTGCCACAATTGGTGTTTGCGGATGGCAGGTTATAGCAGAGTTTTTATGTTCTGTGCAACAATATATTGTTGTGGCAAACACATAATAGTTTTTGAAAGCATTCTAAACATTACTTTAGTTGCGACGAACAAGTTATTATTTATATTCAACCTTTAAATGATTTCAATCCATACAAATTACAACATGTTTAAATTGAACCATACAAAATTCGAACCACAAAGTATTATAATTATACACCAATAATACAAAAACTTTATTAATTATATGTCCTTAATAGACTTAAAATGTAACATTATTTCGTTGTTTAATCAAAGTATTATTATTCAATTCAATTATAACATATAAAACTGAGCATCCCATTAATTTTAAATCTTAACATTAAAGACGTAAGTCGAAATAACAAAATAGTTCATTTAACCATTTAACAACGATACCATCAAAAATTTTTCGAAGATCTGTTTGTTTAAATCGCCTGTTCATAAGGGAATAATTAATGCAGCCAATTGACAAAACCAAAGAAAATTTTTTTAATCTCGTATTTTGAATTAAAACAGTGTAAAGTTGGTTTTACAAAATCGTATTTTAGTCAAATTGTGCATCATTTTGGTTTAAACAAAATATACTTCAGATATATATATATATATATATATATATATATATACCCTTTGATACCTACATGTTTGTTTCTTTAAGATTTTGAATATAAAACTACATCTAATACAAAAGAGTCCAACGTCTTTGAAAACAACACAAATTAAAAAAAAATATAGATAAGAATAGCAAATCTTCTCGTTTCCAATGTTAGTGTTTGTTGTATTCAGCATCTTTTCAAAACGCACTTTTTCATCTCTGGTATTAAAGTTAATGGCAAATATGCGTGTACGAGGTGTGATCAAAATATGAAGGAAACGAAATATTTCCCCTATCAAAGCAATTCTCCTCAGAATTAATATAATAGTGCTAACGCTTTTTGAAAACTTGGAGCACTTTCGGTATTTTGTATGAAGTAAAGCATGGACCTCTTTCTGTGATTCAATTTTACTCTCCCCAATGGTAGCGAAACTTTATTAATTTAGGGTTAGTTCTCTTCTTTGACGTGCACAGGAAGAAGTCAAATGAGGTACGACAAAAATGTTGCGCAAGGCAACATAATTAGAAAACAAGTAAAGAGAAGTGAGTGAATATAAAATGTACCCCGACAGCAAATCGTGGCCAATCTTTCTACTGTTAGAAATAAATCATACACTCAACTGTAAACTTGAATATAAGATACAAATATGTGATGCGGTTATCCTACAAACTCCGCTTAGTTTTTCAACACACCTCGTATATGATAAGTTTAAATTTGAAGCCACAGCAGTAATAGTAGTTTGCCGTTACATGACCTCATACTCGAACGTACGCACTCTTGCCAATATTTTGAAAACAACTGGCTGCATTCGTCAAACATGTTTTAAATACGTACGACAGACACATGGTCATTAAAGCTTTTGCTTGTTTAGTGTCTGTGCGTGTGAGAGGCTCTTTTTATAGAATTTCGCAAAACCCGTTTGCAAAATCTTTAAAACTTGTGTAACTTTTATCTTCGGTGGGTTGCAAGTTGCAAATAACCAGACCACAGAATCCATTTCTGTCTGTTGTTGCATTGATTATGGGGTAAAAGAAGGAGCTATATTAAGTGATAGATTAAAGTTGCAGCTTATGCAAAATGTGCGTATACGAATGGTGTTTTATGCATCCTCATGAGTTCAGTTGGATGCGATCTTTACATTTCATTTCGTTCTGATGGCCATTTATCGCTTTATCTTGACCATATATGAGAATTTGCATGACAGAGGAAGTCTTCTTAATTATATCTAGTATGAGTGGTTGGATGGTTGGTTGGCTTATTGTATTGGCGATTAAGAAACATTTCACTGTGCTGGTGTGAATTCAATACTTGTGCTGGTCAGTGAGCATTTTTATCCAAAAATTTTACCAGAGAAAAAATTTAAGTCAGATAAACCCTTTTAACTGAGTAACATTTCGTTGGTATTACTTTTCTTTTTAAGTCTCTTTTATATCAATACTTTAGGCTTTTAAGATCCTGGCTCATTATAAGTAATTAGTTTGACGTCATTCATTTAAATTAAATTTTTAGGAAGAATTTCTAGTTGTGGGGTCAAACAAATTTGTGCAGAATAAAACAAATTTATTTGGTGTCAGTGGCAGAGCTTCAATTTTGGAATATATTACTAAAGGTTAAAGCGAACGTATAGATAGATGGTAGCATCAATGATTAAAACAAATATAAATTTTTGGAGCGAATTTCCGTTGTCTTCGCTTGAGAACGAAAAGTGACACTGAAGATGGCACATAGCCGAAACCGATTTCCAAACCATGACGGAAATTCATTCCAAAAATCTACGTCAATTCACCCGGTCGGAATATTAAATCCAGAATCGATTAAAACAAAGCAGAAACTGATAAATAAAATAACGACCAAGGAACAAGTATTTGGGTAACAGAGCGGTTGCTGCATATGGGAGTACTTTGAGCTAAATTCCTAAAGTAGGGACAAACAAAATGCATTCCATTCTGCTAGTATCTAATAACGTAACTTTTTCAGTATTCCATAGAATTATCGTATTTAAACGCAGAACCAAAACGAGTTTAGTTGAGCCTGAAAACCAGTTAATCATTAAACGAAAGAAAATATTTTCAAAATTTGCCTTTGTTCCTAATCAGTAATTATTTCGTATTTATGAGTATAATTATTTAAAATTTGTTAGCCAAATTAGAATCACTTACGCTCCCTCACGTAATCACTATGGCTCAATTAATTCATGTAATGAATATAACGAATGTATATGGCATCGTAATGTATACATCAACAATTATTACGCGATAGTCAATTGTTGTGGTGTTGATTAAAACTTATTTAATTTTATCAGAAACTTGATGTGAATAAACTTTACTCACAGAGATACTGTTGTAATATTGTTGCTGCATTGTTGTTGCCACGGAATTAATTAAAATGAATGAGCACATTAATAATTTCAATAGGAGTAAATAAATAATCAAGGGCCATCGTTACTAACACACAAGTTTAAGGCAAAGTTTATTTGTTATTGTGCATATTTGCAACAACACAAGCGTAATATTTGTCTAATATCATTGATTATGAAATGCTGACATCATATGCCCTAATGTTTCTCTGTTGTAAGCACAAAAGGGACTACCAGAGAGAAGTTTTATTATGTCCCCATACTTACTTCTACCACCATAATTCTAATAATTCATATACTAGTTGATTGTTTTGTAGGCAAAAGTTGCCACAAATAATTTAAAACCAATTTTTCTCTTTTTTCTGCTGCTTTATCGGCAATTGATCATTTGTGCTTTTAATGGACTGCAATGGCATCGGTTCGTTACTGGCCAGAGGAGCTTTTGAATATCCTCAATATCTCCGTGTTGGGAAGAATATTTAAAAGTTATTGAAAGTAGTTTAGCTGCATTTAATTAATTAAACCCCTGTAAATTGGTAGTGACTTTGTTGGTGTTATAATAACGTCTCTTATAACGGACTATTGATTTTCATAATTTTTTGATTCTGGCATGTTTTACGAAATGACGAGTTCCGCTGTTTGATAATAGTTATTTAAATGAATACAAAATTCTAAAACAAAATTAATTATTTTTATTAAAACGATATTATTTATTGCACCGACATTCGTTATCGAGTCGAAGAAACATTTAGTTGTATTTATGAATATTTTGTTACATATAAAAATGTTTCCTGTTACAATTCAAAAATGTTTAACCTTATCAAAATTAATGTGGCTTCTTCATAAGGAGAATAAAATTATGGATTCAGAATAACAGTTTATTTAAGTTTTTAAGATCAAGGGTGAAACAGGCGTGTCGAATAAAATTTTTTGACATATCGAAAAGGCAAACTATTATATGAATATACAAGCTTGGAAAGATCGAAGATTCCCGGCGGTTAGTATTTAGAAGTGACTACATGGTAAAAAAAGTGCTTTGTTTTCCAATCTATGATTTTAGGTTGTATAGATGGCGCCCCCTTTTGATTGACAGAGAACGTATAGAAATGAGCAGAACAAATTCCGAGAAAAATGTGTTATTCTTCACTATCTTCTTTAACTGGATAAATACAGTTATGTTTGTTTCATGTTACTGCATCGCTTTTACTGTGGTGTAGAAACGAGGAATATTTCACGACTATTTGATTGCATTTGATTATAAAATAACAAAAAACTATGTTTGCGATAGCTCGTAGTCTATCGAATGACATTTCGAGAGTAGGCATTCATTCGATCGCCTAAAAGTTATCGCAGGCAAAAATCTGAAATTTCCATACTACTATACGATAACGAATGTAACGACCCTAAAAAGTAAAATTTCGAACAAAATCATTTAATAACGACGATAAGACCCAAGAATCTCTTATTCTTTTTTCGTGATTCTAGTATTGGCAACTTAGGTTACGTTAGGTTACAAGCTTATTAGTCTCATGCCAGCATACTTATTCCAGTGGCTCGGAATGTTGAGCGCTCTTCATTATGAAATAAACAAAAAAACTTTTGTTTGTTATAGGTTCTTCTCCAATTTTCTTCAGACAAAGTATCTTAGGTGAATTTAACTGGTAAGGTGTTAACCATGAAATACTAGATTCCTTTGCGTGCTAAAGCCTAATAGTGCTTAATTAGAATACTTGGGGTCTTCTAGTAATTTTTTCTACCATTTCATTCTATTCTATTCCTTACTTTTGACCTGGCCGTATAGTAGCTAGTTCTCATTGTTATTTGCACTAGGGTGCCGTTTCACCATCTGGTATCAATGTTTCACAGTTAGCTGTTGTTTTCCGTTTAGATTCCGGTTAGACGTTTCCGTTGTTTAATTGTAGCCATCCATTGCTTCCATTAAATCTTGATTTGACGTGTGATTACAATCTATACATGCAATCATCATTGGTAGAAGTTTTACCGTATGTGCCGAATAGTAATATCTATATTGTCTTATTGGTGTGCTTCCGACTGTCCCGCTTATTTCAAAGCATCACGTTTTTTGAACCTTCTGTATACATAGGTGTTATGTAACATTTTTTTGCCATTAATGTCCACCTACAACTGAGGCGTAGGTTTTTGTATATTTTTATAATCACGCTCTAGTAGAGCCAGTTATGCAATGACTCTTCTGCATAGCAGCCAGCATTTGAAAGCCATCTTTGCTCTTTCCCTTATGTGGTGCTTAAATTTTTATTGTCGAACCAATATTACTCCTAAAAATTTAACCTTGCCGGTATTAAATACACAAATTAAAGGTCACTGTAATTCAAACGTTGTACGCCAGTTGCATCTTGTGAGAAAGGGGAGAGAAGTCGAAATTTTTATGGCAACCACTTTAGTGAAAACGATAATGAAAATAATATCGAAAACAATTTTTCTTCTACCAATTATAACCAGCTACTCCGAGATGACTTATTTCCATTTACACACCATTGATGTTGCAGTTGGTGTTGCACAAACAACATATATATATTGAGTACGGGTTTGGTAGTAAATAGTAGCATATCTGCGGCTACTGGTTCGTACTATTAGTTACAATCAAAGAGAAATCCACAAAATAAAATATTTTAAATTTCAAACAACTTCTCTGGAACCAAATGTTCTATTTGTTGGTTAAAGTTTCTTCAAGAGCACATTAGAAGTAGGTACTGGTGGAATTTTTGTTTTTTTATTATGAGTGATAGTAATAGTAAAAATTAAATAAAACGAATTCCAGTCAATAGTTATTTGATGTCCAAGCTTAAGGAAAAAAGTACTTGTAGAAAACACTAACACCCACAAGGGGACTATCTACAGCATCAATATATTGGTTTCCCGTTAAAAACAGAGCTATACACAAGAAGAAATAAACTTGGCATTTGTGACTTCGAGACATTTTTGTCATCGATATTACATTAGAAATGTTTACGAAATCTCTCTGTAACTAAAAACACATTGTCTATTTTCTTAACATTTTTCTGTTACATGGTTCAATTATTACTTAACTTAGTTGAGTAGTCGCTTTACAGCTACTCATGAAATTAATATTACATCACGTATGTTATATTTTAGAAATTTCCTCAAACTTAAATTTAAAATTTTAATTTTTTTCTTGAGTGTAACATTATCATTCATTACTGTTAAGAAAACTGCTCACAAGACGTAACGAATATGTGCTACAGCACCTTTACATTCCATACTTACATATACGTATGAACACATTGCTTGTTACGAGTTAAGCAGTCAAAATCAGAATATAGTTGACTTTGAATGTTGAGTGCTGAAAATGCAGTTGGCCTTCTCAATTAAATTCGATGAGGTACTAATGGCAACAAGCAATATTCTACTCTATTTGATGGGATGGTACTAATCGAAATAATCGATAATCCTACATACAAATGCGTGCATCCTTTCACATCAGTATTAATTAGTGCACGTTTGAACATGTTTTGTTAATGGGTAAAATGTATCGGTATATTGATGGAATTTAAAATTTAATATGTCTGATATAGAATGAAGTATTGTAACTTGTCCCGACAAATTTATGAGATTGTTTTCAATTTTGCTGACGGGGTTTTTTATACTTTTTCGTACAAATTCAATTAGATGTAAAATTAAAATAATACAAAACTATTCTACAACTCCTATGTATAAAATAAGTTCGTATTTATTAATATATTTTTACAGCACTTTCATTTCGAATTGGTCGGATTCGATTGATTCGAAACTAGTGCTAATGAGATATGAAATACCGACAAACAAACGAAAGAAAAGAAGGCTTAAGTTCTACCACATGAGCTATTGGTCTATAAAGTCATTCATGTCCAGGTAACTTGTATGTATGGTTGTTATTAAGCGAAACGCTATAAACCTACCGAGAATATCAGAAGAAAGCATAAAAGCTACAGATTACGGATAGCAAAAATTAAAAAAAATTGGCACCGCGATATTTTAAAAAAAATAATTAAAGCATCGTATTTAAGTTTAGGAGTAAGTGCATGATACGTAAATTTAAGTTTTAGTGTGTTAGTGATTTGAATGTTCTTTTTAGTTTTGAATTTTTTCTAGTAAAAATTCCTCAAGGTAACCCGAACAACAGAAGTCGTTTAAGAGAGTTTTTTTATTCCGATAGATTTTAGAATATTCGCCGTGTTTCAGACGGGAACTTTATAAAGGTCATTTAAAAAAACTATATGAGGGGAAATTAAAATACGAGGAAAGGAAAAGGCTATTTTTGTTAACTTTTTAAAGAATTTGGTGTTTGTCAAGGCTAACGTTAGGCATTGTGGTATGTAGTTTTAATGTAATTAATCTAAAATAGAACTCTCAGAGTAATAAGTTAAATTATCAGTTAATACATTTTTAGATTTAAGATAAATAATATAATAAATAAAAGATAGAACCAAATATATCATAAAAAGTATAAAATAAATATGCAGGAATTAATTAATTTAATAATGGTGGTTAATTAAGGTAAGTTCGGGGTGGACAGCAGCGCTTTAGTGGGATCCCATATTAATCCAAGAAAAGCCACAAGGAATCATGGAAGGGATAGGATAATTGGAGCTAAAACCTTGCTCCCTCAGCACAGGCAATTTAATGTTTTTCGTAGTGTATTTCCATAGAGTTCATTTATTAATAACAGACCATGGGTTCATGATGAAGGGTGGTTCTCACATAGTGAGTAAGAATCTCAAAGACTGGCGACTAGGCCTCACATTCGCCATGATGCTAAAGGGTCATGTAGCAATGAATTAGTATGTCAGCGAACTTCATAATTTCAAACCCACTGTCAGATGTTATATTTAAATCCGCTTCGTAATTTATATTTTCTTTAGCGACCACTTGCCTTTCGCTGAACACGCGTCTTTCTAAACAAAAAACGTTCAACTAAGTCATTTTGAACCTGTTTTGAAGTTGTAAACGGTGTTGAAGTTATTATTTAAAAGCCTATTTAGTAGCGAGTAGAATCACATCAGATTTGTTTTTAAATCCCAGAGGTATTTCTGAATGTATAAATGATACTACTGTGGGCAAAAAATAGTAAGACTTTGTTCATAATATTAAATTTCTTTTTTTATTCTGCCAAATCTATTTCGTCCCTCTCAAAGTAATACCTCACGGCTGCAATACACTTATGCCAAAGTTTTTTCCAGTCCTCGTAAAAGTTGTTAAAATCAATTTCCGGAATATCCTTCAATGCGCGTAGCGATTCACGCTTAATGTCTTCAATTCATTCAAAACGGTTTTCCCGGAGCGGTCGCTTGGGTTTGCTGAACAGCTAGAAGTCCCACGGAGTTAAATCAGGCAAATACGGTGGTTGTACAACGATATTGATTGAATTTTTAGCGAAATACTCACGAAGAATCAATGCGGTATGCGACGGTGCATTATCGTGGTGCAAAAACCAAGAGTTGTCGGCCCATAATTCCGGCCTCTTTTTACGAATAGCTTCGCGCAAACGACGCATAACACTCATATAGTATTCCTTGTTGACAATTTGGTCGGTCGGAAGGAATTCGGAGTGCACCACACCCCGATAATCGAAAAAAACTGTCAACAAGACCTTGATTTTTAACTTATTTTGACGTTGTTTTTTCGGCTTTGATCGTCTGGTCGTTAGCGTAGATCCAAGACTCGTCGCCAGTTATAATAAATTTAATGACATCCTGGTAGTCGGAAAGCATTGTTTGACAGGCGTCAACGCGACGCTGTTTTTTACGAAAATTTAGTGATTTTGGAACCAATCGTGATTTCACATTTCTTAGGCCAAAATGATCTTTTAAAATGATTTTCACAGATCCCTCTGATATTCCAACGATATCTTCGATTCTCGAACACCAATTCCTTGATTTAATTGACGTCTTGATCATCAGTTGATGTTAATGGCCATCATGGACGTGGTTCGTCGTCAACGCGTTCTCGACCCTCTTTGAATAATTTGCTCGCGACATACAATTATCACCGAAGTCCTTTTGCAACACTCTGAACGTTTCGGCACCAGAAATTTCATTCCGCACACAAAATTTAATGGAATTTCTTTGTTGAATAATTCCACTCATTGTAACAAATCGCCGAATGCACTTGTTGTACTTCAGAAAGACACTTCTGATTACTTTTATTTGATATTTGGCAGTCATACCAACATAGAAAAAATGTCGACGAATGAGTGGATATCCGCGCGAAATTTAAATTAAAAAGTCTTACTATATTTTGCCCACAGTAGTATACGAGGTGTGGCTATTAAATAACGAGACTGACGCTGTTACAGAAGAAGTGCGCATGCGCCAAACTCCAGCAACCAACAGCTGTTATCGTGAAGCCTTCTCTTTCGAATGTAGTGCCTCTCGCTTCTGTGAACACTAGAGGTGTTTTTTTGTTTCGCCGGAAAAATGTTAAGTGTAACAGTATAGCAACGAATTGTTGTGAAATTTCATGTGAAACTTGGAAAAACCGCTACTGAAATTTATTGAAAGAAGTGTATGGCAATGAATGTTTATCGCGTGCACGTGTTTTTGAGAGGTTTAAGCGTTTTCAAGATGGCCCAGAAGACGTTCAAGATGATTCACGTCCGGGTCGCCCTTCCACGTCGAAAACGGATGACAATATCGAAAAAATCGGTAATCTGATTCGATCTGACCGTCGGTGAAGTATTCGTGCGATTGCTGAAACTGTACGAATTGATAAAGAATCCGTACGGCAAATATTACATAGCAATTTTAGCATGCAAAAAGTGTGTGCCAAAATGGTGCCTAAAATTCTCACATTTGAACAACTGTTAAGAGGTTTATAGCCAAATTCAGCATCCCAGTGTTAGACCATCCACCTTATTCGCCGGATCTTGTGCCGTGCGACTTCTATCTGTTTCCTAAGGTGAAATCTGCATTAAAAGGAACAAGATTTGAGTCTGTTGAAGCTGTGAAAGAGAAAGCGGCACGCGTCCTGAAGGAGCTGACAGAAAAAGACTTCCAGCACTGTTTCGAACAATGGAAGATTCGCATGGAGCGTTGTAGGGATAGAGGAGGGGTGTATATTGAAGGTGATAATAAGTAAAAATGTATGAAATAAAAATAAAATGTTTTACAGCGTCAGTCTCGTTATTTAATAGCCACACCTCGTATACTTTTTATAGGTGAGTTTTTAATAATACTTAAGATATACAGTTATAGTTTGCGTACGCTATTGGTACTGATGACATGCGAATGCTATTGTGCAATAATAATGCGTTTAGACCTAAGAACGACGAATTTTTTTCCCCAATGTATACATAATTTCATTTAATCCATCTAAGAATAATCTCCAATCGTCGATGCTTGCAGTTGCGGCTCCTGATAATTCATTTAGATCTACACAATATACATGAATGCTGTCTTCGTCCTTACCTTTAAAAGCCTATTCGAAGTCGTTATCTCTTGAAAATGCTACCACATTCCACAGCTTTAACCGAGAAGCTAAATCCCAGGTTTGCCTTCGTATCAATCCTATGTCGCGGGCAAGATCATGACCAGGCGCTGTTCCATTTCAAAGGCTTTATTTTGATCAAATGTGTCATCAATCAGGAACAAAACTTTCATAACTACACCCGAATATATCTTCAAAATCCCTAAAATTAGCACTGGTTGTGTAACTGTTAAAATAATTGCATATTATATTCGGCCACTTGTTTTGTAGTGATGACCAACAACAATTGTTTGACAAAAAAGTAGCAATGTTGCTGTTTATGGTACGCTAGATAATGTCATTCCATTGGAATTGAAAAGGGCAAAACTCTTGTGGTCAGTTTGCCAGGCTCCCATTGTTTAAGATCTAAACAGCAACTAATACATATAAGTTCAGGGTAATACCGACTACTAACGTACTTGTAGTTCGAAAGGTAAAAGAAACGGTTGAGAGTTTCAACTGCAGGCTGGTACGATTATCACACTATAACACTAGCATACCTAAATCCTAAAGTTACAACTTGTAATATATATTACGGATAATTTTAACAACAGCGATTGACAATAAAGGCTCTTATACAAAGTAATATTTGCACTGCAAATTATTTATAATCTTAGAATAACTGAACAAAAATCTTTAATATTATTAGAAATTCGCTTCTTTTAAAAAGAATATCTGGTCTTATTTTACTGGACACTACATTCATTTTTAAATCATATTAAAAGAAAAAAGCAGCAAAAGATAAAAACAAATTCGTCGATTCAAAATTGTTTATATGCAGTAAGAAAGCGTAACTTCTCTTCTATTTAACACCGTTTAAAATTCCTAGATGGGTGCACAATTGGCTTCGTTTAACGAAGTCCAGGAAATCGCCAAAAATTGTTTTTTTAATTTTTAGCACATAATCGAATTTGTAAAAAATACAAATTTGTCTACTAAAGTCTACTTAGGCCTTCAACTTATACTACAAAGTGTATTTTCCAGTTGTTGTTGTAATGGCAATTTTAGATCTTTTTAAGAAAAAAACATTTTATGTTACATCTATTTTAAGCTGCTTTTCAAACTGAAACTTACGCTATCCTCATATGTACTAGACAATACCTGATGAAGGGAACAAGGAGTTTACAGGCCTTTTGTATATACTAGTATTTGCCTACTGCTCGAAATTCGAGCACTCTACATTCGTCTATTGTGGGTAAGAAAGTTATCTAAAGAAATAAAAAAAGAACACATTTACATAAACATGTTGTAGCATACTTAGCAATGCCAACAACCATTGGTGCAAGTTTTGATAAGTTTTCAACTTTAAGCTACACAAACGTTGCGTTTTATTTGCGCTACTATTATTTTTTTTTAATTAATTTTTATTTTCAATTTACATCCGTAAGCGCAGTGCTAACGAGAGTTTAATCTTCTTCAGCGCCAGCGCCACTACCAGTGTTTTTCTTCAAGTTCTTTCTCTTCGCGCGACCTAGACGACCACCTCCGAATGGAGACTTCAAAGAGAAATCAATGTGTTTTTGTGAATCCAAACGAACCACAAAGGAGGGTATATAAACAACCTGTTTGCGGACACGAATGTGACGTTGGCGGATCAGAACACGAGCGTGATGGATCGATTTGGCCAATCCCAATTTAAACACTTGAGTTTGCAAACGACGTTCCAAGAGATCTTGGATTTTTAAACCCAAAACATAATCGAGTTTCATGCGGGATTCATCCAATACCCCAATACGTACCAAACGACGTAGCAAGGCATTACCTTGAAACAATCTCTTTTCATCTTTCTCGTCCAATGTTAACAATTCAGGGCAGCTTTACGGATTTTAGCCAGAGCATATTTGATTCGCCATACTTCGCGTTTATTCCGGAGCCCATATTCACCAATGATCTTCAGTTCTTGATCCAAGTGTGCCTTTTCATAAGGACGACGAGGAGTAACGTAAGTTTTAGAAAAAACTGATGGTATACGTCCGTTCACCATGTTGTCACCAAATCAATGGAATATTTGGTTTGACGATTTAATAAGGATTAGAAGCAAATTTAAAACCTTATAGCTCCTAATGTAATTAACCACTTCTTAGAAAATATGGATTGTGCACATCCCCAAATAAATACCTTTAAAATTGTTCAAATCGGCTGTGTAATGTAAGCGTAAAAGGAATAATAAGAAATCGTCTTGCCTATTAATTATATAGATATTTCGAAACTTTACATTCTGTAAGCTGAATATAATGAACCAGCTATTCAGTGCTCTCAATGCCTTTAAGGAAAACCAATACGTCTTGATACATTAGAAAATAAACAATTCTTTTTAAACGATGGTCATGGTATTGTCTCAACATAACAAATAAACGAACGCAAAGGTAAATACTTCACAAACACACGAGTGAGTGCACACACACATATATACACATAATCACGCACATACGCCCATGCAGATACAACATGCATCAAAATCAACATCATCAACTTTGAGGCACTTCATCAAAAACATATTAGGTTTCAAATTAAACAACAGGTAAGAAATAAAAAAGCAAAGAAAGGAAAAAGAATTAAGTAACTACAAAAGGAAATGAATTGGAAAAAAAGAACGAAAGTTGACTAAGTCAAGGGAATAAGAGAAAAATAATTGGAAGAACAGCATAGTTACCAGATAGAATTCATTATAGTATCGCCGAAGCGAAATCGCCAAGCATTTTAAATAAGCTTTTTAGATATTTTATATAATTTTTATGTATAAATTTATTTTTTTCGTACTTCAACATAAATAGATAAATGTAGTGCATATTGATTCCCGGAGATGTTATGAAAGATCTATTCCAAATTATTAGAAACATAATTAGCGAATTGAATGGTCTGTGCTTACACAAGTTGCTAAACTAAATTTCATTAAATTATGCTGTGAAAGAAATCGTGATATAAACAGTACTTCAGTTTAACAAAAATATTTTATTTAATTTTAAATGCATACTCTTTGCTTTTTTTGTATATCTTAAATACGTTAAACACAATTTTATACGATAACACTTCAGATTCTTTACAAGCACTTTTGCAACTCAATCTGTAGCGCTTTTAACACACTAATAAATTAGTTTTGTTGGTATCAGTTACTGACTGGTTCTAGCTGCTCATTATTTTCAAATGAAATTAATTAATATGATTTTAGAAGGAGGATTGGAAGTTTTTGGAAAAATATTCCCAGAAAGATTTTACAAAGTGGCGGTTTAAAATTGATTGAATTCTAAAATAATTCTAAAAGTTCAATATTCCCAAGTAAACGTCAGTTCAGTTTGTACATAACAATTACAATTTTAGAACTGTTCGACAAATCGAGGGGAATGGATTTTAAATTAAAAATCATTAATAAAAACTTACTGATTCCAGACCCCGTTTTACAATGCTTTTGTAACTTTTCAACTTCAAATTGGGCATAAACAATTGAATTAAACAACTAAATTAAAAGTTAAACTAATGAAAATTATAATGAAAACAAAATAATTAATATTTTCAAAAATCGTTTAAAACAAAAATCGTTAAAGAGTCCCAAGGTCACTTTTAGCTTTAAATAACAATAAATCTGGCAACAGTGATGGAAACGCAAAAACATTCATGCAAAGAATAACCTCATGAGACTTCAGGGCAAGAAAAACAACCACAAATTGCAAAATAAAAAAGTCTCAACAAGAGAATACGTTCGTACTCGTATGAGGACCAGTACATATCTGCAAAAATACAAATTTTAAAAAATCAAGTTTTAAAACTAGAAGAAAAGTTTAAAATACAATCTAAGAAGTTGCAGTCCACAAAGGAGCCAAAGAAATAGCGGTCTTGCCGGTAGCAGTTGTTGCTTCACTAAAATAAAATTTATGATATGATGAAGTTTATGGTCCATTATTACGACATAAAAGTTTTCAATTATACCATAACTATTACATATATACAAAAATGCAATTTAATCATTGTTAATTTATATTAAATTCAATTTTAGGGACCATAATAATTATGAGTTTTTTTTCATAAAACTCAATTTTTACTTCTTAAATTAATTTTGCCTGCAATAATTGTTGAACTTAGGGATTTTCTCGACCGTTTTTGCATTCAATTTATTAAATTTTTCAAGATTAGAGGTCTTTTATACTCCATTGTGTAGCAGTATCAAGGAATACAATATTTTTAATAACCATGCATATAACAAATATTTGTCACAAAAATGTAGAAATGTTTCAGAATGTAGAGAAACCAAAAATAATTTTTAACTTGCACAAAAATAATTCAATAAATACAGAAAACAAAAATTAACATTAAAATTATGCTTGGAATTCTTATTTCGCTGTGAAGAGAGGTTAAAAGATAAATCACTTGCAAAAAAAAAACAAATTTGTTCCTTTGCAATTCCGCGTGTAGCGGAAAGAATTTTTATTAAAATGAGAATAAAGAAAATATTGTTACGCTTTTTGTTTCACAAAAAATTTTTTTTGAACTTATTTAAAATATTCAAAGGTCAGGTTCAGCTGTTTAGTGCCATTTGATTTTAGGTTTGTAGTCTACTACCAACCAGCATCACAGTTTGTATATAAAATAATGTGACATATAATATATTTAGAACATATCTAATGCTTCCTACAGTTTGCAGTACTAAACCCACAATTACCGCATCATTAGTCCTCACCAGTTATGTGTGAGGATAATAATGCAAGGTTAATTGACATTGGCAGAAGTAGGATTGAGAGGGGGCGAGAGCAGACACAACAAGTGAGTGGAAATATACTACACGTAAATAAATTTCTATTACGAATATTATGAAAATGCCATCACATTTCGACCAACCTCAAGCTACAACTAAGCGGTTAGTTAGCACTCAAGTAATCGCACCGCTTCTTCAACCACATGCGCTTAGTTTTCTGTGTATGATTTTTGCATAGATGTTGTAGAAAGCAAGTGCAATGTTTTCATTGCGTTATCAAATGTTAACAGCGATTTTTGATAAGGGGTTAAACAAGATTTTATTAAATCCCAGAGACCTGTAGCCATAATGAGACCAATAATATCGCTAACAGCAAAACAGGATTTGAATCTTTAACTCCGAGTCTTTTAAAAACTTAACATGTTCTAATATAAAAGCTTAGAAAAGCCGCATGTATTTATGCTTTCTGAAGCTAATTTTATATTTTTTATTCCTGTTAGTTTTGGATTTCAGATTAACGTTTCAATAAAATTCTTTTCTTTTTTCCCTTTCTCTCACTCTCTCCCTCTCCCTCTCTCTCACTCTCGCTCTCTCTTTCTCACATACTCTTCAGCAAGGCAACTATTCTCTGGCATATTTTTACATCTTAAAAATAAATTAAGTTTTAATGGAAGGATATTTAATTTCAAATAAATTAGAAGGTAATAAATAAATCGTTTGTGTGAACACTTTGCTAAAACTGATGGTTTAAATATTTAAATGTACGTTAGGGAGTGTGTGTGTGTGTGTATTTGTTGTTTTAACCAACGTAAAGAACAGTGTGGTCAACATTAAAAAGGACAATCATCTCAAGAATCAAACATATTTCGACAGCCTCACGTGTTCAATAAAGAAAACTTGAAAAACCACAAGAGATGTTTAAGTACCTTTGAGGGAAACCAAAAACGAAAAGAAAATTAACAGGTCATGCAACAAAACCAAAAGAATGAAAATAAAATGCAACTTTTAGTATGAGGGATGTAAATAAGCAAGTAAAGATGGCCACTACTCTTGACACTTATCTTGGACCGATTGATGGATGGATGAGTATGTGCGTAAGTATGTGGCCATGCACGATGTAAGTATAAGTGCAACAAGCCACACAACATTTAATTTTTTATTTCCCCCCTTCCCGTATTCAAGATTTAATTGTTGTAAATGTATAAACGGCTGTTGCACTTTTTACTGACCACAATTGTAGTTTAACATACTTCTACTTCAACATTTCTATAATTAACCCAAATTGCGAGTACCATATTTAAAGATTGTTAAATTTCAGTCCATTTTAGTCCAAGACACACCTACCTTACTTTAGGATACCATATATTTACATGCATTTTTAAGCATTTAAAAAATTCAGTTCAAAAGTTTTGGGTATGTTTTAGGGACAAATATGTAGCTCAATTTAGTGTCCATGTATTTCTCTTATCATAAATACCGGTGTTAAACCGTAGACTACCAACTGGACGCGACAATTTAAATTAACATTACCTGGATTATATAAAAGATATGAATTAACTTATTATTTTTAATTTACCAATCTCTTTCATACAATCTTGTTAGTTTAAAATTTTGTACTTAAGAATGCATAACACCTAATTATAAGCTTTGTCAAAAGTCATCGTTGGGTACTCTGTTTATATTCTGTGGTGAAAGCAATGCTGCTGTATTATCCAATACCTATTATCTAAGACCCGATCATGTATGATGCAGCCCTTGATTTTAAGCAACTCGGATTCGCAAGTAGAGGTATGTTAGTCACGAACAGTAATGCCAAATTGGACATTTTCTTGCTGTATTTAGTCCATTTTCAGTGACACATAACGAGAAAAATAATTTTTTCACCAAAATGTATAAAAATCATACAAATAAAAGTTTTATCAAACAACTCACTTAATTCTAAACTAAAAAAAAATGTATTTGACCAGAATTTGGAAACTCACCAAAATACGAAAATTTAAACATTTCAAATTCCGAAAATATAATTTTCCAAAAAATAAATCTGCACAACAAAAAGCCAAAACTTCTAAGTTTTCAAAATTTTAAATTTTCCGCAAATTCGCATTAAATTGAAAACTGGATTAAAAATTGTTTGCCTACTATATTAAAATATAATTCAAAACAAAAAATTTACCAAATTCAATGCAAAAATGTAAGTAAGATGTTACAGAATCATACAAAAACACAAGTCAAAAATTCACCATAAGTAGTTAGTTCCTAATAAAATTAAAAGTTCTCTAAATTAATATGAAAATTTAGATAAAAACAAACTTTTACCATTTGTTTTATTTTAATTTAGAGGGACATTGAAGCAGACCACTTACGTTTTGAGTCCTTTTTCGACTCCCTTTGCACCTCAAATTGATTTCAAGCAACCAATTTGTAATCAATTTTACCATATCTTGGAAATTCACAAAAATCCGAAAATTCGCCGCAACACCAAACTATGTTACACAATTATATAAAAAAAATAACTTTACCACAAATCGGAAAGTTAGCAAAAAATTTAAAAATTCAGCAAAAAGTTTAAAATTCAACAAATAATTTAAGTCATAAAAATTAAATATTTTGCTAAATATCTAAATTAAACTGAAAAATTAAAAAATTTTAATTTAGAAATTCACCTAAAATTATTAAATTCTTCACAAAACTAAACTATAATTTAAACATTTTAATTTAACAAAAAAAGCTAAATTGAGGAAATAAATTGTAATACAAAAACTTCAATTAACAATTAAATATGAAAAATAAATTCATAATACTAAGATAAAAGTTTTAAATTTTGAAATTTTTTTCTTAGTATTATGAAAAAAATTTTCATACTTAATTGTTAATTCACGACTTGTAATATAATTTATTCCCTGATGATGTTACACAAAGGCGAAATATCGACTATAAATAATAAAATTCTGTTGGAAAAATTTTTGTTAAGGGTATAATAAATTAATAAATTAAATAATAAATTAATTCAATTAAATAAGATTAAAAATATTAAAAGCTATAATGATTTTTAAAATTTTTACGAGTATATTTTTAAAATAAAGAGGTTACCAGTTCAGGCAAATCGTGCATTTTTCGCAAGTTCATCGTACTTGAAGTGTGATTTGGGCTAAAAGTGAGGATTGACATAGCGCAAATTTATCACGTTTTTTCAAAAAGCACCAAATTCTAAAAAATGCTCATTGTCCGCTCTTCATATTCGTAGCAGATAAGTAGGTGTGTTGTAACTTTCGTCCCCTGTTAACATACTTGTAGTCTTATTAATTTCGGTCTTCTTCAATTTCAGCAGCGTCTTCGTCTGATCTGCGTTTTTGTAAGATTTTCCACCGGTTCGTTGTTCTAGATTACGAAGTCTACTGAAGTATAATTTAATTCCCAAAACACAAATTTCTATTATTCAACAAAAGATATATTTTCAACTTAAAAAATTCCTCAGATTTCTTGGTTTGGTTTTCCAATAGTTTCAGACATTTTGATTCTTGATTTGTGCTTTGTTTACTTTTCGGTAAAAATTAAATTGCATATTTTTTCCTCTGTTAATATTAATGAAATTTAATTATATTTTTTTACGACATGGGCATGAAATAATGCTCTGCAAGCGGCTATTCGATTTTAAGCCTAAACATTCAATTCGAACGCCACGACGTGTTTGAAACAATAACTACACAAGTCGTTAGAAGAATTTAAAAATAAAGCGGTTTTCCACTTGGTGATTTTGGGAGAATTTTTAAGCCTCTTATTTTTCAACACAAATAAAATTATTGCTTTTTTTATTCTTGTATTTCTATTGGAATGTTTTTGTAACGATTTTATTTGCCTGTGCTTGTTGCTTTATAGATTTGTTCTTTGATGGCTGGCTGTCATATTAAAATGGGACTGAGTTTTGTATCTCACAAAAGTGGATATTCATTTCTAGTCATATGCATTTCGTTTATTAGAAGTTCGTTAAACTAGGAACAGCGTAGTTGGTTCGATGAAGAGCTTTCATTCGAATACCTGCAAGCCTTTTCCCAATGAAGAACTCTTCTAGCTAAAACATGCCTAAAAGATATTCCAGATATATTATATAAGTTATTTTCGGTCAGTTAGTGTAAAGTACCTAACCCCTAGGGATTAAAGCAGTTTTTTTCATCTTGACAAACTTGCCGAATAAATTCTTGTAATGTACTCTCACACCTTCTTTCATCAGATTTCAATTCATACTTAATATGAAGGTACATCTTGGAGTGACTAGCCTTCTACGAATGTTCGGCCACAATTTTGATGTACTGAAATATATCAGGGTCGCCCCACTGCCGATATAATTCTTTTTACGTTCTAAAACCTTACACGCTTCGAAGCCATTTTCATGATTAAGGCCTTAGCTGTAAAAACTCAAGCAACTTGTAGAATAATATGAAAATGTATTATCCCTTGTTAACGGTTAATACCTTTGGAAAAATGTGATGCTTTCGACTGCTTTTACACCACACGCATGCTAATGCAACATTTAAAGCCATTTTAGTATAATTAAAATAAGAATTGAATTTTAGGCCTTTAAGAAAACTTATAAATAATTCTAAAGCCGTTCTTACTGCTGCTTATAAACAGGCATTGCCTCTTGGACTATATCTGAATTTAAGCGTGGTGTACATGTACAACGTATGCATTTGCATGTGTGAGTGCGGGCGTTTGCAACCACTTCAACAGTTGAGTAATTGCTCCAATTATCAACAATTAAAAGAAAGAGGAATCAAATTAATTGTTTGCCTTTTTAAGATTTAATACCAATATATTTTACAACGTTTACATGCGTGTATATGCGTGTGTATGTTTAGTGTCCAGTAAACAAAAATATTTTTGTTTACGACCATAAAACAGTTTGAACTCTTACAAATATTGAAATATTATATTGTTTAACAGCAAAATCACGTTTGATTCAACTGCTTGACAGCAAAAGAGACCAACAAAAATTGGAACTTTCTTTAGTAGCAATAGTTTAGACATTTTTTGCCGGTAATTTTAACGCCTAAAAAAATTTTTTAAGTAAGTCAGAAAATAATATCACAAGAATTTTTGTTTAGATGAGAACACAAATAAAGAAGTACGAGAGCTGTACTCGTATGCGGCTGTGTAGAATCTTAGATCCCCTTCACACAAGTACGAGCTACTAAATGTAGCAGTACTATTTTACGATGCAATAAATTGGTGAGAATCTTTAATTCCAACACTCTGTTCTCTTCATTATAATAATTTTTAATAGATGTTTTTTTTTATATTTCGGCCCTTTTAATTTATTTACAAATATATTTTACCTTTAAATTCTCGTTTGTTTGTTGAAGTCTAAATAATAACAAAATTTAGTTTTTCCTCACAGACAAGAATCTGTATATCAGGTTTTATTGGTGTTGTAACTTTCACTGCTACAGTCACGATGTCTATAAGATGGGCCACAGCTTCTTAAATATCAACTGGGTTTCTCAGAGAAATGTTCAGTTGAGGTGGAAAAACTGTCGTGTAAAATAATCACTATTGAAGAAAGGTCAGAAGATAAATTGTAGAATGAACTTAAGAATTGCTCACGTCTGAGGTTTTTTCAATGGCAATATCAATAAAGTCTAGTAGCTTGTTGAAGTCCGTTGCCCAGATACGTGGCTTAGCTTATTTGCTTTGGCCGAATGTAGCAAAGAATGTGGCAAATTGACTTTGAAGTAAATTGCTTTTCTGTGTTAGCAGAAAATGCTCTACTTTATATTTAAGCTGGGAGAGCCCGTTAACGTTCTAAGAGCATATTTTCAACTGGTTTATTTTTATCTAAGCAAAATTTGCAAAATCATGTTTTGGGTGCGCATAATTTCTTGAAACATGTCCTGCATGCCCTGTTGTCATGAAAGTTTTAATAGTATGTATCAGGTTATCGACATGGGCTACGGAATGTTTAGGAAGTTATAGTTAAAAAATCGCGAGACCAAGATTTATTAAATTATTAATATGTATAAAAAAATAATTGAATTTCTGTTTTGGGGTCATATTTCGTTTTGCTCTTTGGGGCCATATTTCCAGGGGCCAACATATATTTTTTTTTAACTGTCTACATTGTCTGAGTTCTCGTATGATGATAATATTTAAATCATCTGTATCTGTATATAATATTTCTAATATACCTTTCAAAATAGAACCTATTACAATCAAACGAAACTTCAGATAATGTTCAGATAGCTTTATGAAAAACATGAAATATTTTCAATTTTTCTAAAAACTCCGTTATACGTGTTTTTAAATTTAAACACCTCCGTCTTTTAATCTAACAAATGTTCCACTAAAAGACGCCAAACGTCTTTGACAAATTTTCAAAAGGGTTGATAACGTGCAAAATTGACGCTTTTTTATGATTATGAAATTATGAAATGCAGATATAATTAGAAAATAAACAACTAAATGTATTTTATTCACTCCTTATTATGATATGGACTTGTAGGTGTAATTTATGTTTGGTAAGACTCTAGTTACCACATACAATCTTGAGTTTTTTTATTTACACATTTCATTAAAAGATTAGCTCAAGGAAAACAAAAATGTAAACCAATGAAAGTCGACTATTACTTATACTTCCAGGCTCTGATGTTCCGCAAGATTTTCGGGCTGTATTCAAAACTTTGGTAATGAAACAATGTAGTTCTGAAATGTGCTACATTCTCTAAAAGTACCTTCGCTGCCACTTAACTGCTGTATAACAATATTTTTAGTAGCCATTTTAAGTTATTTTATTTTGAAATTACATTTTATAAGGGCAAATAAATTAACATCATTTTCAATCAGTTTAAAAACGTTAAAAAAATATACAGAGAATCCCGTTCATAGTGTTGTGTACCATCCAAGAAAAAGTTAAGATCTTTTAAAATTCATAACAAAATGAAACTGTAAATTAAAAACACCTGTCGCATACGTCGCAACAGCCGGCCGATTTCAATAACAAAATAATTATGTTTTATTTCAACAAGCTTCTACCAGCAAGAGCAGCATCAGCAGCAACAGCAGCAGCGACCAGTTAGACTCACAAAAATAAAACGTCAGCCACATCATGATGAAGAATTTTCGAACAGACAATTTTCGAGCTACTCAGAACGAATATATCAATATTGTTGCATGTGATTCATGCTTCGTTCTGTTCGCTGCCTGTATGTTTTCTTCAGCAGAGGCCATACGGGTACAAAGTAAAGATATTCCTGGTGTTTCGTCTTGTTTTATTTTTATTCTCTTGTGTTTTTCTTTACTTAAATGATGGTTAGTTATTAACACTAAAGACTAAAGACACAACCATAATTAGTATTCATAAAATAGCCAGTCGCTTTCAGTTGTATTAACGCAAGGCAATGTTAAGTTCAACGTTACCAACCAAAGAGTCACCCAGCCACGCCAAACTCTTGCAAACAAAACCTTAACTATGTGCCAACGTCAACCAGACGGCGAACAGCTCGAAGTACTTACACACACGTAGCTGACGAACACACGCGAAAACTGAGGTAAGAGCAAAGGCGCTAAATCAAAATGTCTTTCGAAAGAAACAACACAGAAATAAAACTGAGAAGGAAACTAAAATAATCATTTTAAATACGATTGAGATGCGTACCATGGACAAATTACACAAACGACTGTGCACGTATATTACAATGTCAGAATGAAAAGACAGATGATGATCGCTTGACAGCAGATTTGTCGTTAGTGAATTTAATTTTACATACAATAAATTGAAACACTCGTGCTGAACCAGAATCCTTGGAAGCCCCTAGATTCACTAATATTGAGCCAAATAGATTCACTAAAAAACAATTGTAGAGGGTAGACAATTATTGGTCGGTTAAAACCTTTTACAACGTTTTACATATTCGTTAAGGACAGGCCTTCTCTCTTCCAAGTCAAGGACACACAGCTGTTAGCTTCTCTTTGAAAGCTTTCTAGGAAGGTGAATTTGCAACTGATATTCAAAACCAATATAATTAAATCGGGTTTTGCGTTTGAAGTTCAATGAATTACCCGCGATTACTGCTTTTTTTTTGCAGAATTTATTATTCTCTAATTACACAGAATTAACAGAAAGCAATAATTTGAAATGCCATCTTTACAAGCAGGTTCGAGAGCAGTGATCTCAGAATTATAGGTGGCACTATTCCACGGAATAGACTCCTCACTGAACCAGATTTCGTAGGTAATATCACGAAAAAAAATTGGTAAACCCTTAACGAAAGTCTTTTTAACTAGATTTCTTTTGATTTTATCTTCAAATCTGCATAAAACTTAATTTAAAAAAACAAAATTACATAAAATCTACTTAGTGCATTTTGTTTAAAATACATTTTTATCGAATTTGCTGATTTTAATAAAAATTAGTTGAAATTAAAGCTAAAGTTCTGTTAAATCGACAAAATTTTTGTTAAAACAGTAGTAACGCATTGTAAGGCAAACAACACATAAAAATACTTCTATTAATATCGTTAAAAGAAGTTAGTTTAAGGGTCAGTATTATAATTTGTCAATTAGTAAAAATTAGGGTGTTATCTGACAGATTAGTCGTTTTTCGTTGTTATGAGCGTTCTTTAAGATAAAACTGTCCGATAAGCTAAAGGGAAGATGTTCTTTGTTTGACAAAAACAAAAAAAAAAAAAAAACAATTTCAATTTAGTTTGCAAATTAAAAAATAAAAATGGAAAATAGACCACGTTTATTTTATATTAACGATGTAGAAAATAATTTTGAAAATAAATAAATCACGATGGTTTTTTGTCAATAAACTAATAAATAAAATTAAGTCGTTGCCACTATGTATTCTTAAAAAACAATATAATTTGTCAATAGTTGTCCATTCTCGCTCTTGCACTGCCATATTTTCGAGAATATACATTTTAATTTAGAAGATAGTTGTAATACCGAGTAATAGTTAAAGGTCACTTTATTCCTCATTTTAGTTAAATGTACCTTATACTAACTAACATGAACTTTATAGGCAAGTTGTAATAATAACTGACTCTTGATTTGATATTCCGACAGGGTGTTTTGATATAGATTTTTGGAACGAATTTCCGTCATTTCGTCATTTCAAGTTCGGTTTGGAGACAACCCGATTTCGGCTATGTACCATCTTCAGTCTTATTTTTCGTTCTCTGAAGATGGCACAAAGCCGAAACTGGTTTGCCTCCAAACCAAACTTGACAAGAGATGACGGAAATTGGTTCCAAAAATCTATTTAATTATAACCTTATATAACGTATGCGTATATTTTTAAATTCAAAGAGGAAGAATAACATCAACTAGTAAGAAATATTGCTTTTAATAAAAATTCGTTAAACTTTTATTAAAGTGAATAAGAAGAATGCTTTAGTACAACGGAAAAATATGTAGTAGATTTAGAGAATTTTTGTTGAAATGAAATATTTTTTTGGGAATATATTTTAACTTAAATAAAAAATTAAATAACATACCCCAAATTAACTGAAGATATGTAGAACTAAAGAAATTTTAATATATTTTAGTCATGGTTAAAACCAATTTGAATCATTTTGAAGTTTTTTCAGGAAAACATAACTATAAAAACAATTTTTTCATTTGAATTTTTCTTCGAGAATATTTCTGAATATACATATGTACCTACGTATAAAAAAAATTACATCCGCAGTTCATTTTCATTACGATGTAAAATGTATATACATAACTACATTCATACATATAAACATATAACATGCGCAAATACACACATACATGCGAAGTATTGCAGAGAAATAAGAAAAGAAAATTAATTAAATTGATTAGTTAATTTGAATAAAATGTCTTCAAAATGAAGAAAATTTAACTAAATCTATAAGTTGGTTTAACTAAGTTTTCACTCTTATTATTAACTAAAGTTTCGCTATATACATAAATAACGACAAGGTAGCTGCAAATTAAACAAATTTTTCTATATAACTATTTCCTAAAATTATTTTTTTGTTTGTTGGTTGTATAATAAATTCCCTTTTGCAATTTTACATCCCAACTTACAGTATTTAGTTAAATTTATTGCGCAGTGCACTAGAATTTCTTTCTAAATTTACCGATGTAAAAATCAATAAATAAAACTTTTTATATAAATTTGGAATATATATAAGCAAACTTGTCAGATGACAATTCAAAAGTGATCTTAAAAGAAATACATACCCGTATATTGTTGACAAAGTCTATTTTACATGGCAAAGATATACAAACCGACAAAGCCGGTTTTTAATTGCAAAAAATCAGTCCAATCGATGTTCGAAACACAGCATTTAGGAAAAAAAAACTACGAGGTGTATCTCTGTCATTAACAGTTATAATCCGTGTGAATTTCAAGATTATTGTGGCTTATCAAAATATCCCTACATTGTAAAGTTTAAAGACTAAATGGCAATTGGAATCCATGCCAGACGTTATTGTTCTTATTAGTTATAGACCATATAAGCACCACGACCTAATAGATATATTGTGTAGCCTTGTTTCCAACTAAAATAATTCTAGTCTTTTTATAGCTCTCGTAATTATTGTGGCCTTTGTCTTAACTAGGTTGTCTGGAAGTACTGAGGGTGCTGTGGCTTAAGTAGGTAGCGCGTTGACTGTTAAGCATTCGATGGCTACGCGCCTGCGTTCCGTAGCCCAGTTGTTGTAAATAAATACCACACATTTTTCTGATATGCACTAAATCGTCGGCAAAGTAAAATAATTAATAAAAATTATACCAGGGGCGTTGTAATGCAACACTGTTCATGAAAAGCAAACGTGAAATTGCAGAGTTGTACACGCTGAACCTTTTCTATACCCCTCTAAATACAATCTGTCTTCTCGCCTATCCTATCCATTTCGAAAGAAAGTAGCACAGTTACTTAAATAATAATTGTAGAGTAGACACTAAGTTGCATGGGTGGACTTTTCTTTAAAAAAATTAAGCCTGCCTCTTGCCACCATCATATCGAATGCCACATGCCTTTTTGGGCTCTTCAATAATCGAGCAGACTCGTTAGCTTGTAACCTCCATGCTGCGCCTCTGATAGGTAAAAAAATCACTATTGTGATTACTGCTTATTTCGTACACTATTCGAATTCAAAAACCACAAAATGTAGATGTAACTAAGAAACTAATTTTTAATAGCCTACCTGAAGATATAAGCATAAAATGTGTAAAAATTAAAATTCTTTTCTTAGAAAGTTTACCTAATTTCTCAACGGCAATCTCTTGCTCGCAGCTTTTTCATTAAGTTCTGCCTTAAAGTCTATTACAAATACAACTTTTCTATCTTGGTTTAGACGTAGCCAGAGCATATATGTATACATATGTAATTACATATACATATGGATGTAGTTATTTAAATAACTGAACATAAAGTTAAATAATGAAACTCGTAAGTATAAAACTTGTTTTTGTAAAAATTAACGAATAAATGAACAGCATGTAAAGGAGTCTAAAGAAATCGCTTTCAGTTGAACTGAACGTACAATTAGTATACACCAGTGAAACTACAATATACAACAAAAAACAATAATTTTAAAAGCCACTGACGACTGGCTTATGTATCCATAAGAAACGGGTTAAAAGTAGATCGTCAACTATATAAGATTCCATTTACATGAACATATTGTGTTTTTTCACAAGTAGTTGCTTTTAAACTTCTTGCGAAGACGACAGCGCAGCAAAATCCATTTGACTTTACCTTGGTTCAGTGTTGACTATGTATCTGAGCAGTTGTTTCTTGAATATAACTATTGCTGTTAAAAGTTTAAACTGAACATGCATAAAACCGGATTTTTTCGACTTCAAATATGTACGTATGAAGCACATCGTTTTTATAGTTGTGGTAGATATATATGTGTGTACTTATGAAACCTCTGGCCCAGCTTAAAAAAATCAAACTCATAAACCGTTTGTGCAGTAGCGGTGTGAGCTTTGTGAGGGGCAACTTAATAGTGGGTATAGTTTTATAAACGGATAAATTTAAGCATCTCCTTATTTGATGTTGCTACATAAAATGTATACATGTTGATTTCCAAAAGTTAAAGTTTGTATACATATAAAAATGAAGAATGAAATGGGACAACTTGTTGATATTGTTATTCCAATGAAATATTGTTGTATATTGCCTTGATGGGAAATTGTTGTATATAGGAGAAATGTTTAACATGTGGCTAATTCGCTCTTACGTTTATATTCATTACTTGTGGATTCTATTGTAATTAAAAATGTTATATTGACTATGTTAGTTGTTATCAAATGTGGAATTAACATTACAAATTCGGATACATTTTTAGTTAATTTTTTTATCTAACATTCTTACAGGTATGATTGGAAAAATTTATGGTTTAGGAAAAAGTTAATTTTTTTTTATTGCGCCGGGAAGATCAGATCTAAGGACAGTGTTCTTCCTTAGGGGTGTCTAAATGCATTCCGTTTAGCACAACAGGCTAAAAAAATTGCAAATATTAAATGACTAGATTGAAAAAACCCGTCAATTAGAATTCAAGTACCATTTTCCGATTTAATCAAGAAAAACCATCATATTTGAAGTATATAAATCGATAAGTTAGTTGAGTGTAAGTCCATTAATTAGTACAGGGTTTGTTAGTTCGATTTCCACAAAAGACTCTGGATTCGTTCACGACAACGAGAGAATGAAGGTATGGTTTTTATTATTATGCTCTTCAATATAAGTTAAAATATACACGTAGGCGTAATTTGTAAATTATAATTTCATAGGTGAATTAAATATATCGAAAAGGAACCATAAACCAAATCAACAACTCGAGGGTACCAAATAAAACCATTAGGCATTAACACAACTCGATTTTTAGGCATATCTTATTTTTAATAGATTAATTTATCAACCTATTTCGCCTCAAAAATTTGAAGTCCGAACATAAATTATATTTTCTCTTCTATTACGAATGGAATCAATAAAAAAAAAAACGATTTAAGTATAATTATGTTAATTCCTGACTACTTACTGTGTTTTCACTTGAAGGCTGACGTACATACAAAAGAAAAGTTAAAAAGAAATATTTAATAAAACTTCTGCTTGCGAATTTTTGGGTTAAAGAATGAATTTAATTTCATGTTTAACTCCATAAATAATTATAAAATAAAACGCAAAACCAGCAACTACAATATTATTCTTTTTAAATAGAAGTAAACCAAAATTACAACCAACAGCTAACCACACACGTAAACTGCTCCTTGTTCTATAATAAACGCATTGCTTGCACTTCTGCCCCCAAATTATAAAACACAGGAAAAATGTTGCCTGAAAGTTTATATGAATTCGCGTTTGAACTTCTGCATTCTTTAAGGTAAGAAGCTATTTACGATGGTTGAATGTTTAAGGATGTATGTTTTGTTTTTGCTTTCAAGCAAAATAAAACAAATTTAAATTATAATATCGCAGTTTTATGCTAAGAAAAATCTGTTCTTGTCTATACTGTTTTAAAAGTAAATATTTTTGTTAAAATAAATTTGAAAGATTTTGCAAAAATTGTGATGATTTTGGTTGTTGTTGTATTTTTTTTTTTTTGTTCAATGCCACACTCTTATGGAAGTACAACCTCGAAGCAAGTTTGTTTCAAAAAGAACATTTATTTACAATATTAAATAATTATAAATAGTATTTAAAAAGCTTATTTGATTTAGTGTTGTACTTGAGTTACATTAAAAAGGTCTTCCAATAGGAAACTGTAGATGTTAAAATTGAATACATACAACAATTATAGGTTATCAGGGAAAGTGTTATTTATTATATTTAAAAATTAAAAATGATGCATACGGATTAAGCTGAAAGATTACATATTTCATTTAGACAAGTTGTTCTCGCGTACTTTTTTCGCCTTGACACTAGTGCACACTTTTCAAGGAAGGACGAAAAATTTTGAAATTTTTAAAAAATTTAAAATATAATACATATTTGATTTTAATGTTTACAAACACTTTATGGATTATTAATCGCACATTAAGAGTGTAGGGTATTAAAATAGTATTTATTGAAATGCAAACAAAAGTTCAAATTTGGATTCGATATTTGAAACGATGTCCGCCATTCCATGCCAAGTTACGTTTGGGTTTGTCACCAGGTATGTGCCATTTTCCGTGTTATTTTCCGTTCTCAGAGCAACAGATGACGGAAATTAAATCAAAAATTAAACACTGAACTGTTTTTAATGTAGGGGGATGTTGAAGCAGATCGCTTACTTTATGGGTCTCTTTTCGACCCCTTCTTTTCAAAAATTGATTTCAGGCAACCTAATTTTCACTGAGCCTCGTATTAACACTACTCACTACTGTAGTGATTTCAGACTGCTTTCTCCCTCATCACGCACCCTCTTGTCTAATATCCCCATAGTATTTACATTTAAAAAGTGTCTTCCCGTGGTCCTAAATCTTATGCTATCCAGTGCTGGACATTCACACTTAATGCAAAATTTTCTTGTCAATATCTTCAGAATTCCTCCATTGTCCAATATACATCGGAGTTTAATTTCTCCACCTCTTGCCAGGCTTTATTGCCTATCCCTATCTGAATATCACGATCTAACCTTTAAAGATTGACCCTAGCACTCCCCTCGAGGCATTCCTGTCTACCCCTTCTGGATCCCGGCCAATTAAAACTGGAGTTCCTTCCGAAAAGTTTTATAATTCCCACGATGTGAAATGGAGAAAAAGATGTCTACCCATATAGAGCCCTATATGCACGGGTAAGTCTGTATTAAAATTGGAGATCGAATGTTGTCCAGAGTTCGTATTCGAGAGACTAAGCGCTCTCTTGAACACGCATCCCTGGCGTATGCCCTTCCGCGGTGGATTATGAAATTTTTTACGAGAGTATTAACTTCTCTGCGGTCGACTTATTTAGCCAAATTCATAGCCGACACAGAAACCAGTTACCAGCCGACACCATGCGGAGGTATAAGTCAGAACCTCTGAGAAAGCACTCGGTTACGGCAATCCATTTCTTTGTGCCTGCTAGCGGAGGTCAAATATTAAATTTAATGCATTATCGCCTTTTATTAACTTTGCGAACGATTTAACTTGTTCTGGTTTTTTTTTCTCATATTCTTGGCATCACTGAAGGCAGTTGTAGATTCGCTCAAGATCGGCTTTTCAGCGTACCGTCACACTGTTTACCATAATTCAATAATAAAGGAGAAAAGAATTCATAAGCAAATTAGATATGAAGACAATAATATTTCCATTTAATTTTAAGTATAATGCAGCAAATCCTATCAATGCATCAATTGATTTGTAATAGAATTTATGTAGGTACATATAAATAATTAATATTTATTAAATTAGTTTGAAAATTCTAACAAAATTATTTTTTTTTACTTTGATTATTTTTTAAGAACAATAAAAAAGGGGGAAAAGGTAGTCTCTATGAACATTTTGCTTGTTTTTAAGTTACCTCGTCAGGAAACGTTTACCCAAGTTTTTAAAGGTCTTATGGCTGAAATTATTTACAACAAATAAGAAAGCCTAAACCCCAAAACAAAACATTAATATTTAAAAAAAGACTCCAATAATACAAACAAATTAAAATTTAATTTTTTTTTTTGTTGACTTTTTTTAATTCAGATTACTTGGTACAAATAATGAAAACAGCAAAGGATAACAAAATTTGTTAAAAAAATTATTTTATATATTAAAAATATTCAGTTTAAATTTAGAATTTAAGTGTTTGCTTTGTTTTTTTTTTTGTGCTCTTACATTCCTTATCAGTCTGACCTCTATTACAAAATATTCTGTACAACTATGTATTTATGTATATATGTACAAATATATATATATAATATGAATAAATACAAATATATATAATATGAATAAAGAATTCAGCATAAGGACCTAAAATATTTTAAATATATTTTATTTTTAAATGCACTATTACCACATTATTATCGTCTGAAAATAAAGTAAAATTTGTATCATAAAGAGAAAAATAGGTACATAAATACTTACATGTTCCTTGTTAATTTTCTTTTTCGTCCTAGTTTTAATGAGACGTAGTATTTTAATGACTTCAATGATTGTACGTAACGAAATAAACATATTGTTAGGAAGTAATAATCGAAGATGTTTGAAACGACCTATTGTACAAACACGCAATGTTATAAACAAAAACAAACAAACAAAAAACTATTTCAAAGGCAAACAAATATACTTTGATATAACTATCACAATTTATACCTAAAGAATATTTCTTCCACAAAACAATATGTTTATAAACACTGATGCTATAGAAAGTGTTAAATACATTAATTCTAAAAGTTACTGCACACAAAAAAACTGTCCGAAATTGTTTAGGAGCTTACACCAGTTCTCTTTTAGAGATTGAATATACATTTTTCCAGCTCTCTTCAAAATCCTCTTTTATAAGTTAATATTCTCTTCATATAATTTTTAAAGAGACGTACATAACTAAAGCCAACAACAGAGTTGTGCTTTAACAAATAATAAATACAAAATTTTGTTTTGAACCATAAACTAAATTGCACATATTTATAATCTAGCGCACACATCAACTGTGTGTTTATGTTTTGAGCGTAACAAAAACAGCAGCTGCAAAAAGGTAGAGCAGAAAAGTACAAAACAGAAAACACTAAGAGAGAGTAAGTTGTACATGTTGACTCTCTGAAAGATAAAAATGTTGAGGAACCTTTAGTTAGTTAAGCGAAAGATCTTTGTTGTAACGGACTATTTTTACGGACGCAACGGTATTTGCGTATGATTTTCTTGGATTTCTCTAATTCTTTTAACATTAAAATTTACTGTTTTTCATTAATTTCATCCTAAAAAAAATAAATTATAATTTGTTATAAATGTAACCAAAACGAAAGAAAAATAAAACAGTGATATAAAAACAAAAATGGATACAACAAATATTAAGAGGATTATCAAACCGTTAAGTAAACAATAAACGTGTGAAGGTTTAAGAAAAAAACAAAAATATTAACAAAAAAAAAAAGGTATACATACATCCTTAAAAGTTAAAACATGAAAACTAAACTAAAAATATTGTGAAAAGTAGAGAAAATTGTAAAAGAAAATGTTTGAAATGAAAATGTCGTCTTAAAGAAAATATTGGCATTAACACCAATACTATTCACAAAAAAAAAAAATTTAACAGCAATTACCCATGCAAGTGTTTCAATAATGATTTAGTTAAATTGCAGCAATTTCAGTTTGGATTACCTGTAATTGAAAAAAAAAACATCGTTTTCTTTATTATACAAAATTACTGAAAACTGTAACCGTAATGGACGAACTAGTACCTAAGTATATTAGTGAGTATGGAAGGAGGGGATTGCTTAGTTGAATTGTACCCAACATCTGGGAAGAGTTGGATAAGACGTTTACATATCGTACTAATGCACTCTTGTAAAACAAAAACCATTTTTATATAGTTCTCTACAGCTATCCATCCATCCAATGAAGCAGTGAACTCCACCATCAAACCAGTCAGGCTTTGTTTACAAGAAAACACAACAACATAAGCGTAAACTTTGAAAAAAGACAACCTAAAAATATGAAAGAAAAGCAAGCCAAAGTAAACGAACAAATGAATGTTTAGAAAAACTGCTCAGCTCAGCGTTTTTTCAATTTGTTGTTTATTTTATTTTACCTGTAAAACTGGTTCTTCAATATCATTATAAAATAAATCTCTCCTCTTGTTTCTTGCTCTCCACCATGACTGCATAATAACTATTCTTTACAGTGTTTGTCATTATTGTGTAGTCGTCATCATTGGATGGTATAAATTTTGTTGTAATGCCACTATGGCTTGTAGAATAAAAAATGTATGTATATACAATCTTGGTTTTAAGTTTTAATGGTTCCTTAAGAAACGTATGAACGTGCAAAGGAAAACTATAAAACAAACAACACACCAAAACACTTCAATGCAATAGAAAACGAGTTTTTTAGTAACGTTTCTTCTTGGTACGTTCGTAATTTTTGTTTTACTGGCCAACTGTGACGTTTAGTTGGGAGAGTAATAAGTAGGTAAATGAGCAAGAGTATAATATCGGTTTGGATATATGCACAGAGAGAAATAGTATTTACAATTTAGTTTATTATTTTTTTTTAAAGAAATAAGAGAACAACAATAACCAATATTTGAAAATAAAATTTTTGTATTGCAATTTTTTTGAAGCGTATTTGTTTTGAATTTCCCTTTACCCATAATATATAACTTTCTTTCCAAGGTTTCAATATATATATATGTATATAAAAAAATTAAAATAGTATAAAAGACACGTGAAAAATATTCAATAAATTTTTTCCCAATTCCATTTACACTACAACATTAATTTGTTTTACCCTTTTTCCGTTTTGAAATGGTTTTAAAAATAAAATCGTATCTAGGAAGCTATACATTTTTACTACGTATAACATTTCTGGACAGTTGTGAATAAGTTCTTATCGCGAATATTGGAAAAAACCCAAATGTCTAAAAATAATGCTAAATCTTTCTTTCACATGTGATTTGCTCGTATACCATTACTTCGTACACATGCAGCAAATCATAATGTGCTTAAACTTTAACAAGTGAACATCAGTAACGAAGCGGATGAAGCAATCGCGGTGTTAATTAATAAGCACAATGCAAAATAAGAAATTAAAAGAAAAAAATGGATAAATGTTTTAATCATAGGCGTTCACATGCAAACATACCTATTCCAAAATATGAAAATAACAACCACATGTATTATAGTTCTTTCCCTTTTATTAAATTTGTTATTAATTAATTTTCAATCTCTAGGTTTTTATTAAATTGTTTTATAAAAAAAATAGTTTTATATGTAAATGTCATTGTCTGTCTTATTTACTTTTTCGAAATTATTAGACAATATTAACTTATAAAACACGCTAATAAACAACTGTCCTCAAAAAGGTCTGTTCGGATGTCCCATATGCTATTTTTTTTGAAATAAATGGAAATTGAAAGAAAATCTTTAAAATTTCAATACGAAATTGTAATTTTTACATTTAAATAAAGATCAAGTAAAGAAAATCTAATTGTAATTCATTCCATGAAATTATTCAGAATCGGAATACACAACAGCTAAAACATTCCTCAATTTCCACTTTCGAATTAAATATTGCTGATTCGAAATACAAAACAGCACTGATTATTTCAATAATTTTTGGTTTTAAATTGTCGATAAAGTTTTCTAAAAATTGTTCACTTCTTTCCAATAAGCACGCTCAAGGTTTCCTAGTAAACTAACAAACAAAATATTAAAATGATCGCGCGCAACGCCATACACATCAGACACAAATCACAAGAAGTTGAAAAATTTAAAATTTTGCAATTTGCTCGTTGAGTAGTCTATACACATTTAGCATGACTTTGATCACGAGGAAATCACACCAACTGCTGAGCTTAAGCTAGTTATTTTATGCGTTTTGCTGGTTGCTTATTACAGTTCAATAACCCATTAGAAATTAATAAATGAAAAATAGGTACGTGTAAAATTTCATAAAAACAATACTGAATGCTTAATTTGTATTTTTAACATTAAGCAAAAAAACGGATTTAGAATCAAATAAAACTGACTAAAAATTGCATGATTTTACATTTAGCTATAATAAATGATCATAGCTTACTTTTAAAAGAAAAAAAATGTAGATACAAGCTTTTTTGGTTTTGAAAAATGAAGTCTTTTTTTTATGTTATGTTATTTTTCGTATTAAAATGAAGTTGTTAAATTAAGCTAGCTTTTATAAAACGCTTACTAATTTGCCTTTTTGTTGCTTTTGAATTTAGCTTGAATTTTTAAAGGGCTAAAAGGATACTTCAACTTAAAAAGAGGAGTTGTTGCTGTACAAGTTGTTAATTCTGTTGACAGTATATTAAAGTCGAGATGTGTTTTACTCGACATGAAATATTTCAAAATCAACCCTCGTATAAGAACTCAGGTAAAACCCAAAGAATATGATTACAAAAACTCTAGATCACGATTTTTTTTTTTATCAAATAATTAATTAAGCTATGATCTTAATTGTATGGAGGACGCACTTGTATAATGTAATTATAGCCCAATGACTGTCTGGACCAATAATTTACCTTTGTTTGAAGGTATCAAACCTCCTGACTTACCATTGGCGTCTTGCGTTGCCAATAAACGCCTAGTCGATTGTGCACTAAAAGCCTTCTGCGATTTTGGTCCAAACCATAGCTCCCATGTGCATCCACGAAAGTTACTAACGAACAACCGGTACGGGACATATCGTTCAGTGGGCTACTGCTTCCCGTAGTTGTAGCTCGAAAGTCATTATCTTCAAGTTTCAGGCTCATGGCAGGCCTCGGAGACTGGATCGTCTATATCTCCCAGATATCAGTACATCGAGGTGGTGGAATCACAACGAAGACATGTTAGCATGACATGTTAGTTAGTGAAAACTAATAACAACAGATTTTAAAGTGTTTCTCACCTGTATCAGAAACAACATAGTGCGCTATATCAATGCTCTTATTAATTAGATGCAGTCTTATTAAGTAGATACATAAATCTGATAAGCGCTTCATAAATGTTTGCTTGGAATGCATTTTTAAATTCATTAAAATTTGATTCCGTATAGACACACAATCTTTTCATTCTTATACAATATACATACGTTTGTAATAATTGCTGTTTACGAGTATGTTTAATTATTTACATAATTACGATAATTGCAGATTGGCAAGACAGTAAAGTTTTATTTTGAGATTGCATGTTAATTTATGCAATTTTTTCATTCATAATCTTACAGCAATGAGAAAGTTTAAATGCAAACTAACTTTTGCCTAGAGTTTGTTTACAATTTTAGGTCTTATATACTTTCTGAAGTTCGCATACACAACAAAAGGCGACAGTTTAATTGTGTCTTATGCTAGATTTCTTATTCGATTATTTTTATTCGCTAATAAGCTTGCCGGGTTTTTTGTTGTTACATCAAGTAGCTAAGCTAACCATAATATTTTGAGATGAAATAAGAAGATGAATTTGCTTTGATATAAATATGAAATTTATTGTAAACTTAATTGATAGATTGATTTTTGACCACGACAAAGTTCACAGGATGAAGTTGACTTCAAAATTTGTAGAGCATCGTGCAGTAATAAATCAAAACCTTCTGGGTTTATTAATATAAAGAATATTCATTTAGGACAATTTAATAATTAATTTTTTTCAAATTTCGTTTAAAGTGCGATAATAAATTCTTTTCCATAACTGCTTGCTGAAATTAACAACAAGCCTTTTGACCTAATATTTTGTCAGTGTATTGGAAAGATTCAAGAAACAGCCAAGAAAGAAAGACACTGATAAATTGTTAAAATGAAAACGTTTACTTGGTGGTAGAATTCTGGAGAAACTTTTGCTTCTTTAAAAACATGTTTTTTTCAGAATTCTGTTCTTATATGTGGTTTTATTGGAATTGTGTATATTTGTTGTTGTTGCGATTTGAACTGTTGAAGCCTTTCAAGAGCAGACTACCAATCGACAACATCAAACAGTAGTGAGCAATCCAGCAACTATACTCGTATCTCGACTCAAAACATTCAACCCTAGAACAACAACAAAAGTAACTATTTGGTATTGCTGACTGGTTTTTTCGTAATGTGCTTAAATTGTGGCTGTGTGTTTGTTGCATATATCTATATTTGTTTCTATATGTTGCATTAAGTTCGTATACTTGTGTAATCAAACGAACCTTAAATTGGATGTTGCTGTGTTGTATCCATGTGTTTGCCAAGTTGTTGGAAATAAGAAAGAAAAAAAGTTTACCTGTTTCTTTTGTATTTTTAACTTAAAACTGAAAAGTCTGGTAACAATAATGAAATGTTCATGGTTTTCCAACATGATTTTAATTTTACCATTACTTTACGTTACTTTAATCTTTTTTCAACAACATCAGCGATATGTTTCAACTGGATTTTTCAAACAACTAGAAGAATTTAATAGACACATAATTGTAGCCAAACTTTATTTCAAGCAATGCAAACGTAATCAATACTTTATAATATTTCAAGGAAATCAATTAATGTGATGTGTTGATGTTCAATTATCTTATTTCAACATCAAGTTGTTGTTTTTCATTCTCCGATTTAACTTTGGTTAAATCTGGTTCAGTTTGTTTAATGCTTGCACCAATTCTAGAGGTCAATTAAAATACGAGATATCCAAAACATTATTTAAACTTGGGGTATTCCGGTGATATTGATTAAACTAAGCGGTCCGAGTGCTACCAATTGTATCTAGACTTGACACAATCGTTTCACTTAAGATACCTACTGGCTTTTGCCACAGTTATCGTGATTAAAATATCAGTATATTTGCTTAGAAATTGTTGACTGATGTCGAAGGACGAAAGTCCTTATTCGTGTGGTTTAATTATGAAATACACCTACAACATTTTTAAAATTTCTGGAGGAGTTTCAGTTTGTTTTCGAAAGAAGTTCCTTGGTTCAATAAACAACATTTTATCTTAGTCTTTAATAATTCTTAGCTTAGCTAAGAAAATTAAATATATTTTGCTTTTGTTTTGCTAAATAAATATCAAGAAGCTAATTTTGAAATATATATTAAAATTTAATTGGTTGAATTGAGCATCTGTAGAAATACAAAATCAATTCAAATTTTAAATAAAGCGTTTTAATAAAAAAAATAATTAATTCAGCGGAACTCAGTTTTTAACAAAATAGCTATGTATGTACTCGTATAAAAAAGAAAATCCATTCCTTCAACAATAAATTTTAAAGCAAAGTATGAACATTGATTTAATAAAAATTTTGAAGTAAAATTTTATTCAGTTAAATTATTGCTAATTTTGGGTTTACTTATTCTATCTCCGGAAATCATTAAGTCACTAGTATAAAGTCATGACGAACTGGCTTTTCTTAATTGTTCATAATTCCTTTTTAGACGGGTAAAAAAAAACTTATTAAAACTCAATTTAAAATAACAGCATCATTAAATTCATTAAATTGCTTTTAAAGATTCATTTCTTTAACTATTATTCAAGAATGAGTTGTAGATTATTTCTTTATGATTACTAATAATTGTGGATTAGGGTTTGGGAATTTCCGGACTTTTTCTCTTCCCGGGATTTCCCGGAAAATTTATAAATTTCGCGGGAATTCCGGGAAATTTTCTTTTATTAAAAACAAGTAATTTTTGACAGAATTTTTCTTTTAAATTTGTTTTATTTAAAATGAAATAATAAAGTACATATGTATACATTTCAAACAAAAATTAATTAAATTAAATAGCACATGTTAATTCAATTTGTGCAATAAAAACAGATAAATAACTATAAGGAAATAATTTGAGATCATTTTTAAATAAATAAAAAAACATAACTGAATTTATAACATCATTACGACAAAAACTAAGTTTTTAGTACTACTAAAGCATTAAGTAACTCGCTTGATGTTCGGTTTCGTATTTTTGTGGCAAAGTTCCCAGCAACGGAGAAAACCCGTTCACTATCCAAAAATTATCTAAGTTTTTAGTTCGAATGTTGCGCGCTTCATATAAAGCTTTTTTGGATTAGCCTTTGCATTGTCTATAGCATTTTTTAGTGTAATTTTAAAACATTCATTGATTTCGTTTTCAGATAGATCAGTATCGCTGCTGGACACTTCAGAAAGTGATTGATCAAACAGCCGTTTATATAGCTCTAAGAAATTTTTTGATACTTTTGTGTTGTCATCAGGAGTTTTTAAATAATTTATTAATGCTATCATTTTTTCATGACGTCTTTGGCCAATTTTTTCTCGAATTAACTCATATGAAATACTTAGTTTTAACAAAATGAAAATGTGAAGAAATAAAAAATTACTGTTATAAAATCCAATTAAAACTTTTCCCGTTTTCCCGGGAATTTTCAAAAATTTTCCCGGGAATTCCCGGCGAACATTTTTCGGGAATTCCCGGACCCCAAACCCTATTGTGGATACACTTCCTATTAAGATGGATATAAATTAGAAATTGATTAAAACCCATAAACTTCCCCTGAACAATTTTTAAAATTTGGATTCTTATTTATAAAAAATATAAATATCTATGAAAAAATTACACAGCCATTAATACAAATGTAAGGTATCTGCGGAATTAAGGGAGCGGCCGTATTTCGATAAAATAATTTACAAGTTTTAACTTCATCAGTGTTGAGTATTGTACATTGCCAAGCTAATCCACTGATTATAGTCAGATAATTGATAGATAATTGACATTTCGAAATCAATATTCTCTTTAAGAAAATGTAGGGTCATAACAGGCTTAGTTTTAACGAGCAGAAACAATTCTTATAACTATAATAAAGTTAATTTTAGCAGTAAATTTTCAACATATTTTTTCACAGATATTTTACTAACATTTTACTTGACTTCGTAAGTCTGATTATTCAAATAATAAATTCCTTTATATCTCTTGCTTGTTGTAACCATTAAACATGAAAGATTACATACAAGTTTTTATATTCCTTTTTATTAATTTCTCTTTACAGATCGAAAGGAAAGGTTTCGTTTTGAAGCAAGCGGAACACAAAAGGAGTAAAGTATAAACAAAAACTACATGAATACCAAATATTAATAAAGTAAAAAAATACAAGTCATAAAAAATTTGTAAATATAAAAATTAGAAGGAAAGAAAAAGAAAGAAAATAAAATACTGTAACGACCAGAAATTTGTGAAGAAGTGCATTTTGAAAGAAAAACAAGTCAACAAGTTTAAGACCAGTTTGAATAAAGTGAAACGTGAATAAAAAGAAAGGTTTAGACCTCTCAATACGAAAGTGTATTTATGCTGGCTTGTCTGTGTGTGTTTATTTTCTTATTTCGTTTTGTTTAATTAAATAAAAGAAGCCATTTTGTTATTTTCCCAAGAAGACGAAATGTATTAACCAAACAAAAAAGGATTAATGGAATTGAGGTTCATATTACTTAAGGAATCAAAATACATGACCTAAAAAATTCTAATAAAAACAAAAAATGTTGAAAACATAATGGCTGGCAAAATGTCACTAAAAACTTAGCAGTGCATTTATTTCTATTAAAACAAACCTACTTTAATTGATAAATTAGTAAATGATTTATTTATATTTTGTGCAATAAATTTTGTGAGAGCCAACAACTAAAACAGCACAGCGTGTTTCAATTTGCTGTTTTAAATGTTTCAAACAGTCTAAAAGTTTTAATTTTTATTTAAACGGGACTCGTTGATTTTATTTTGATTCGGTGTTTATTTTTCTAAGATTTCGTCTTGCTGCAAGATTCGAATCTGATCAACTATTGCAACTGCAATTTATCTCTAGCTGTCTATAATCTGTGAACAGCAAACGAAACCAGCATTTGGCAAACATACTTTTCTTCTTGCTTGTGGCATACGCGACGCTTATTATTATCAGCTGCATCAACCACATCAGATCAGCATCGTTGACTTGTGCAACGTCAGCACTGTTTGACATCCAACAATTTTATAATTTTTTTGAAAGCACTAAAGTATCTCCAACACTGTAACTTACTACAGGAATTCTTTCAACTTAGCAACAACATAATGGTGACTTGGAAATACTTTGTGATCGGTGAGTATTGAGATTTTATAGCATACAAATTTAAAAGCAAAGGAAAATCATAAAAAAGCAAAAATTTTTATGCCAAGAAACATCTCTTAAAACCAACTTTGAATATGTGCATTTTTTTATTCCAACATACACTTACTCTCCTTTACAAATAAGAAGCCATCAGTTTACGGAAAGTTTTATTTCTATATATTATTGATTGTTTTCGTTAGTATTGGCTTTATATTTATATTAGAATGTACTACCTCTTATATGAACGTGAGTGGCAATTTTAAAAGAAATTCTTCTTTAGTTGTTATTTTTGAGTTTCTTATGCTGGCAACTATTTTTTCTTAGTTGTGAGGAGAAAGTTTGTTTTTCTTGTTTTTATTTCTTAGTTTTTTATTCTTATTTTGACGACATCGATATGGGTGTTCAAAAAAGGCGGTTAGATATTGAAGTTGCTTAAAGCAAGGTTCGTGTTGTTAAGGGCACTCTCAATTATATTGGATATTAAATTCTAAGTGACTTGTTTACTTAAAGTTCATGAGGATTAATTGCAGGATCAAGTCGTTTTATCTTTTTTGTTAAAAAAAGGAGAATTAGTCAAATATACCACAAACAACAAAAGCATCATGACCTTTAGTAATCTAGCTGTGCCTATTGTTGAACGCCTTATTATATAAAATTTGCAGAATGTAAAGTTATGAGTTTGTCCTTTTTAGTTTTTAATTTTGATACCAAATAACTTTAGTTTTAATTATTGCAAAAATAAAACAAATATACGATTAAAGCAGAATGTTGCGCCCACAAATTGTTTAGGTAAACATCAACATTAATGCCAGAAGTTTTTAGTATGTTAAATGGAGAAAGGAATAATATATGTAAAAGTTTATTTCGTGAGATGTTTAAAAATTAATAAGAAGATTCAATTGGTGTACTATTTATAATGAACACACAAAAAAAACGGGTACTTACAACTTTGCTTCCACTTGTTTTTTTTTTCTTTTAATTGTCAGTTTTTTATGAAATGAAGGCGAAACCCATAATTTGAAGCAATATAGGAATCAATCCTATATTTACTTATTTAATATGCCGAAAGTGCATTTGGATTGTTCATTCTAAATAATAATATATATTCGTTTTATACTTTCGAACTAAATTTCTCTGTAGCATCACTTAGAGTTTTCTTTAAGAGACAAATGAATACCAACAATAAATTTGCCTTGAAGAAAATTCGAACGGTGCTTGGTTTACTCTGCCCTAATGTCTTGCCCACATTTTTAACATTCATTCAGCACATGCAATTAAAATTATGTATTTCAAGAGCAACATATTATGATTAAGTTACATGGCTGTAATCAAGTCATAACATTGTAGATAATAATACGGTCTTTCTGAGAACGATAGAAAAGCATTCTACTGTGCTTGGGAGCAAATTTTTTTTTTTCGAAAACAAGTATTGTATGATTGCTTCTTAGTCACACTTTGATTGAAAAATATTTTGGTTGTGGTTAGATTTTTTGTAAAACATCTTTTCTTCAACTCAACCATGTTGCTTTTTGGATTGACGGTAATCATTTAATGATTAAATGTAAAAAATAATTTCTTTATGGCAAATATAAATGATGTTCAAAATGTTGTAGAAAACATAACATAGTTGTTTAGACCATGGTTCAATAATGTTCTTTGTTCTTGTAGTGAGGATAAGCATAATTCCCTCCGATTTTGCCTTTCAACCAAATCAACACCGTTCACCATTTCACGGCATCCGAATTAGTTCAATGTTGCGAGCATTTCTATTGTATTCCTGCGAAATTCTGCTGCTCCACGTGAAAATTATGGCTCTAAAAGCAATGAAAGCAGCATTCACGTATTTGACATCTTTCGAAGCTCTTGTTGTAGGAGCTGAACTGAACTGAACTTGACTCGTAAACTGCGAAGTTGATTTGCGAATAATTCTTATGCTGCATTACAAACATTATGCTGCGCTTACGCACAGGTTTATTGCATGACATATATCCCTACTTGCCGGAAAGAGGTAATGCAAAGTCTCTTGCTTGGTTACCTTTCTCAGGTGTTGTTTTATATTAGGTAGTATTCGCTCATAGGGTCGACATTCACTGCGTTTAAGGTGGAGAAAAAAGAACTACTTTTTCTTTATTGATAACACTAAAGTTTGCCAACAGCAATTAAAAAAAGGCACTGCTTACTATTTACATGCATTACCTGCATTTTTACCTACAAAAGCTAATTAGGAATAAATAGATTATTGAAATAATATAATTAATTTTTTCTCTCATATGTGTATGTAAATGTTGTGCAAAATATTTTATCAACATTATGTGTTCTAAATTAAAATTGTTCTTTCGCTGAGGGACATGTACCTGCGCTTAATTTCGTATTCATACCTTGTAATAATTTAATTATAAATGCCACATGTTCTGTATTCAGTAATATTTCACATCCTAATCCTTATAAACCTTAGAGCACTACACTCAAAGAAAAACACGGTTGTGGTATGGTCGCAACAACTATGTTATGCTCTCTACAACGATACGTTGTTTTGGCAAACATATAATTATTTAAAAATATGATTACTTTAGTTCCGATGAACAAGTATTGTTTAAATAATTGAATGATTACCATCCATAAAAATTGCAAGTTGTTTGAGATGAACAATACACCTTTTTAATATACTATCACAGCATTTTCACTACAAAAATAAGGTAAGGTTATTGTTTAATAAAAAAAATGTTTCTCGAACTTGGTTGTACCTCGATCATGTTATTTCTTTTTATGTACTTCCATAGAAAAGCAAAAGCTACAGCAATCTCAAACGAAGTCAATTGCAAGTTATGTATTTATAAATAAGAAATTATAGCTAAAAACCTATTAGTGTGTTGTTTTGCTAGGCATCCATTAAATACTCCACATGATCCTTCTTGGCAAGAAAGAATACAAAAGTTAAAAAAATACGCACGCACACACATAACAATACTTAAAATAATTGTAAAATGAAATATGCAAAATACATTATAAAGACAGCAACATGTACAACATGCAAAGGATCTATTTGATTCTAAACAATTTTCTCAAACCGCACGCGTTACATGAACTGACTTGCAAACATGTACAGCATAATTTCCACATATTTCCTCCCTCACTTGCACACCCACACACCCACATATATGTATATTGTTCAAGTCACTCACCCATAGGAACAGTTTTGATTTCTTGCATAATTCATGTTTCAAATTTGTCAAGTATCTTGTTCTCACATTTTTAAAAGAATTTAACCAACCAGACCATCAGCACGCCCGCCATCACGACATTACATATCCTTAAATGAATAGCAAACAGGACAAAGAAATATGAAGTGAAAAAGATCTGTAGTGAAATTATAATTTTGAAGCGTACAATGAACATGTCACAATTTGTATTTATTGGAAGCTCTGGAATATATTATTAAATGTTGTGAAAGCATTTGAATGAATACATTTAGTTAAAAATAGTAGGATAATAGTTGAAAGTGATTTAGGGTTAATTCAAAACACTTTATATTTACTTATAACGCTCAAAGGCAAATATTTCGAATGTTTATATTTCGTTAGTCAATATTTATGAAAGCCAGGTTGTAAATTCTGAATTGGGGTTTAGTTTTATATCGGAAGGTGGCGGACATACTTTCATAAAACAGCTCCACCTTGCATCTGTTAGGGGTCTGCCAATCTATTCATACTAAATATGACTTTCAGTGATTTATGAGCAGTAGGCTACATAGTAAATTTCTCTAGCTAGAAATCTAAATCTTGAGTCTATGCCAGAGTTGTATTGGCGTTTTTTATTGATTCGCTGAAATAAATTTCAATTAATTAGAATTGATTTATTTTCCCGAAAATATCATATCTAAACTTTAATTATAGTATTTATTTGACCAATTTCTCATGAACCCACAAATTTTCAAACTTAAAACCTCACCATGTAATAACACACTAGTTTTGCAAGCATAGTTTCCAGGCCTGAAAAGTCTTAAACTTTTATTCCGCCGAACACAAAATATTACAAAATAATATTATACTGATTTATTTCGGTACGAAAGTTTGTCCACAATATCTTCAAACTAAATAGCAACCACAAAAGACCACGAACGAATTTCTGTTCCTTATTCTGCCGACGCTATGTTTACGTGCGATCATATTTCTGGCCAGTCAAGGCGGCTAACTCGTTGTCTTGTCCATTAAACATACGATGGCCTTAGTCGCATGTGTTCATACCTCACCTGTTGCTAATCAGTAACATAAATTCTTTGCTTTGCTATTGTTCTAAGTTGATCATTATCTATTAATTGTTATCTACAATAAAAATATGATTTGTTTACAATCTTAAATTTATTTAAATCCTTATATTTTGCTCTTAAATTATGGTTACTTCAACAATATTTTTTTCTTTTCCTGTGGATGTGAAATGTTCTGTTCGACGAACTCAAAGTTTCACTCAAAGTTCTCACTTTAAAAATGTTAGGATTTACCTGCCTTAGTTAAAGAACATTATTTTTCTTTTATTTAGAAAACGTTTAGCAGACGTAGTTTTTGATCCTTAATTTCTTTGAGTTACTAAATTGCTGTTTAACATTGTATAGACATAAAACATATATACCTTTATACATGCACATATATATCCTTGGAAGTCTTTTCCAGGATTTGCATAAAACTTGTGTGAGTGCATTGGCTACTTTTACACGTGAATGCGTTATAGCTTTTATGGCACTAAAGTAAAACAAAAAATTGTAGCACATGAGTTTGGTAGTTATTTTGCGATTTTTATTTACCTTTGCTAAAACTTTTATAACCACCACCAAAACTACAAAGAACATTAAGTCATTCGGTTCGTAACAAAAATATTGGACAAATGATAGAAACAAACAGCTTTAAAAAAGGCGGTTTCAATTTTACGTTTGAATTTATTCCCCCTTTGCGTAATTTTCTCGTCAGCGATTTATCTTCGATTAATTAGTTTTCGCTTGGCAGACACTAAATTTTGATATAACAACATCAATCATGCTGAGGAGCAAGACATGACCTCCACTAGCGATTTAATTATAATTGGATTACATATTCATCTCTTATCTATTTTTAATTATCATTTCGAGAGTCCAATTTATTTCATAAATTTGATAGTGGAGTAGTTTCCTGAATGATTTTTGTTATTGTGCTTCTACCACTAAATACATCAGCTTTGTTTCAGACTAATAAAATGTTTGCTTTCAACGTCAGAAATGTTATAATACAGCACTCAACCACTCACAGGCTTCAGGTTATTTCAAGCACGAAACGCCAATAATATTAAAGCAAAATTATCACATTGGCTGTTCTATACTCGTAGTACGAATAGAGTACCCTTTTTTGTTTCTTTATTATGTAGGTTCCATAATCTTTCTTGTTCGGTCAAATACCTATTGCCCAGTGTCTGTAAAGCTGTTTAGCAACTAAAAGTATTTTTCTTGATCAATTATGATCAGCTTTTCTTTCTTAAAGATGCAAATAAACCCCAAAAAAAGTATTTTCTTTGTGAGTTTAAAAAACTCTCAAATTTTTGATAAGAAACAAACAAAGTTAGCTACAAGATAATCTAAAAATTATTGAAGATTGTAGACATGAGAAATAAATAAAAAGTAGTCGAGACTTTTAGATGCATCGACGGCAACGGTATGGATGATGCAATCGGGAAATAACTTTTATTCTTAATAAATAAACTATTTTGTTTCTAAATAATTTTAAATAAAAGATGGGAAAAAAATTAAATTCCTCGAGTATAACGTGGATGCTAAACATCGTCATCCAAATTGTGACTTGTTGTTCATCCCAAAAATGAGCATCGTCACCAATGACCAAATTGGGGTCCACAGCTGAATGCTCATTTGGTCGTGTTCGTTTATCGTGTAACTTGCCACGATAGCTTGCCGTCAATGACTGATTAATAAACAAAATATTTTACAAACGTCGCAAAAGCAGCATCACCGCGACATACTGTCAAGAACGACCAGTCGTTACTGAAAACCTACTTATTAATACTTTGCGATAAGTAATTGTTAATGAAAGATCTTTCGTTACTGCTGATATAAAATGTTTTGTACACACAACCGGCGAATTCGACTCAACGTCAACTGATTTGTAGACAAATGCGAAAGGAACAAAAGCAAACAAGCGAAAAACTTTTTAATTAATTATTATAATTATAATATTCTTATATTCATACATTTAATTTTAAATTCATATGTATATGCTTTAACAATACTTGACGTTATGTTGTTACGTCCGACTTCATCACCTGCGCTCATGAGACCACCTTATCATGTTTTTGTTATCTCTTCTATCTAATTTCTGTTCATTTAAGGAACTTCCTTTATTGACGTAAAACAATTCATCGTCAACAGGTTTAGCTATAACCTCTTGTCCTCTCTTCCTTTTTTCTGATTTGGTATTAAATTTTAGGGATTAGTCCACTAAAAAACTTTTCAAAACAATAGATCAGAAAATAATCTTATTGCTGCCATTAAATTTCAATAACATTTTTTAAATAAATACTTTTACAATTTTAAATATCTTTTAAACGACTTGTCTTATTTCTACATAAGACCTGGATTAGAAAGCTTTAATTGAGCGTCAAACACAAGAGTGAACAATAATGATGTATATAATGTAAGGTTTGTTTTTAATAGCCCAGGAGGATTCCTGGGGGCATGACAAATGGTGGTTACAAAAACCCGGTTGACTTCATTATTATTATTATTTTGCATCCTGTTTAAATCGCCTACAAAATAGTTCTGCAAAAAAAAACATGGTTGAAGTAACCACATCACATCATAATGTTATTGTCCTTCTTAGAACGATAGAAATGCATTAAACCAAGTTCAAGAACATAGTTCTTATGAAGAAATACTTTGATCGCGGTTAAAATTTTAGTAAAAATTACATTGTTCAACTTACCCATTTAGAAATTTTTATCCTTTAAATGTAAACAATAACTTGTTTATCGCCACTAAATTAATGTTTAAAATATTCTCAAACAACCAATAATATATTTACCACAACTATATATTGTTGTAGGGAACTTATATAGGTGTCGTCACCATGCTACAATCATGTTTTTTTTTCTTTGAGTGTACGATGCAATGTCCCAATTTTGCCGGAAAATATGAAATAGAGTTGATGAAAGTACTGAGTTTTGTGGTAATGGTGAATCAATAGATTCCCTAATATACTTCTTATTTTTGCTCTGCACTTTTTTCTTTTTAAGGTAATTTTTCAAAGCCCTTATTTTATGTTGCATTAAATTCAACTGTCAACAAAGTTCGAATCATCTTTTTATCCACTCATTTTACTTTTTCGTAAAATCGATTACTGGGCTTTACTGCATCAATCGTTCTTGCTTTTCATCATATAACAGCGTGTGTATCAGAGTGTAACAAGCAAACATTTAATGCGCTTTTAATTACGGCTTAAATTTGTTTATATCTGTAAACTGCCGAGATAAAAATAAACTCACACAGCTTCACAAAAGACAGACGAACCTAGATGAGTTTCGTTTCATACACTTGACGTATTTACTTAATGCTGCATTTGTATTTATAATTTGTTTCTATGTTTACATTTAAACATTTATGGTTGAGGCCATTTAACGACTTTTTTTACATTTAGATTGATTTCTAGTTCCAATCGAGTTCAATAAGTGCTTAATGGTTTGGTTAAAATACATAAATGACAAATAATTTATAATTCTATCATATCTTATATATATAACTCCATTGTGTTTGTATTGAACAGAAACAACATACATTTTTTATGTTCCCACCGAATGTAACTAAATTTCATTGCCTTTCACTACAGGTATATAAGCTTTTAAAATATATATATATATATATATATATATATATATATATATATATATGTATTCTGTCTGACCACATATTTGTATATGAATTTATTTTAATAAAATCTAACTTTCCCTAGGATAAAAAGAGTTTAAAACAACCCATCCTAAGAAGCACCATTGCTTCGAAAAGATTCAAGGGAACACACCGGTAGCTAGCAGTTCCAAAGCGATGCTTATTATGCAACGTAATCCAACATGCAAACAATTATAGATCCGTGAGCAAATTTGCTGGTCTATCAGTTATACACACGGACTTTTTGACATTCTCTAAAGAAATGATGCCGAAAAGCACATTCACGCCGAATCGCGGTCAAACTGCTTCTTCCTTTCGTCCAGTATTTTAGAAAACAAATAATTCTTTAATTTTTCTAAACTTTTTTAAATGGGAATTTTCCCATATTTTTTTAATTTTATTTTTTTTAATGGTTTTGAAGGGGGAAATTTCCTTTTGTCGGCTTCTCAAGCATGTCAATGCAAATTTTTTTGATTTGATTGATTTTCATAACTGATGGCTCATTTTATTTCTATTATATGTAGCTATATCAGAAAGTAAGAAAACTGGTAAATATTTGCGGTTTTATATTCTTTATAAATTTTTGAAAATTAAAAATTTCACAATTTTTCGAAAAAAAATATTTAAAAAAATCAGTTTTTCGAAATAACTCCATAACTAATGGGGTTATTAGAACGACTTATGGCTGTTATAATTTGGAATTTGTGGACATATAGCACAACGAAATTGAACAAGGTGTTTGAAAGTTATGATAAGATATGTGAAGTGGCCTTTTCAAAAATCTCATATTAAAAAAATATAAAAAAAAACCTATCCATAGAATTCTAAATAAAGGTGATTTTTGTAGTTAGGCATCCACAATATATAAAATAAATATAGTGGCTGTTCATTGGCAGAAATTATTTTTCAATTTGTTGCATAGTGATATTTGTCTTTTATTGTTTTATCAAAATATGAATAATTGTTGTTCACAGAAAATGAAACCAGATCTCATAAAGAATCTCATTACTTACGTGTACGTGTGCTTTAAAATTTCGGATAGTGATGCTTTTGCCATAACATTTTATCCTTACTCTCTCTCAACTTTTGATTGATCCAAAAACCCTGCTTGATAATAAATTCAACCATCTAGAATACTAAACAAGAGTTCTTGTCTCAATGTTAAGTTTTCAAAACTGTCCGAAAATCTTATCCCCATTTCTTGCACTTAAACTTAATTAAGTTCCTCCAGTTTTTAAAACAATATAAAAATTAGTATGTGCATTCAAATTAATTCATTATATATTAATAAAATAGGAAACGTAAACAGACATAAATCAACGATTAGCCCAACAGATTTATTTTATGCTATTAATAAAGTTTCCCAGTATTAATTGCTTGCCTTTTTAAAAGGCTTAAAACTCTCTCTCTCTCTCTCTTTACTTTTATTTTTCGTATTGTTTTTCTTGTCTTACCCTAAATGAACTTTAAATAAGATTAAATTTAAATATTCTCTGTAGCAACAAAGTTAGTACTACAAAACTTTAAAATTTGTAAATGGTTAAGTGTAGGGATATTTGCGACAAGCAATAGTAGTTATCAAATGATCATTTGTATAGGACCCTCAGGTGTACATTTTAAATATCTAAAAGAGGCAAATTAAAATTTACGGGCAATGGTAGGGCCATGGATCGTTAAGTAATATTTCAAATCGAGTAGAATTTATTAATTCCACACAAATGCCATGATCTTTTCATGACAATCACTACTTAATTTAAATTGTATGCATCTTTTGTAAACTGTGAATACCCCTCTTGCAACATTCTGTGGTCTATAAAACTAACTAAAACATAGTAAAACATATTTTATTACGCAGTTACTTTAACAACAATAAATTTATTAAAAGAAAACACATAGAAATAAAAAACTACATAAATTTAATAAAAACTCAATAACAAAGTGAAAAAAGTAATAAATTGTTTATTGGATATTCAAAGTTGGCTTTCCAAATAAAAAAAGTAAAATGGAAAACTACCAAACAAAAGGAAAAGAGATTTTAACCAGCAGATTTGTAGCAATAAAACCATAAACTATGAGTCCAATATCTACAAAGAAAGAGTTTTATTGCAGTTTTATTTTGGGGGTAAATAATGCCGTGTACAATACGTACATATTTATGGCATGAAGAAGGAGAAAATAATAATAATAAAATACAAAATTGAAACTTTTTACCATGTTGTTGCTGCTATAGTTTTGTTATTGTTATTTAAATAAGTTTAGCTTGGAACCTTGTGCTCTTTCCTTCAAAAAGAAAAAATAAATCAATCAAAGCAGGGGGTTAAGAAACTGTTGCTCCTTACTTTTAGTTACTGGTACAGCCAACCTTCTTTCCCACCACCGACTGTCTGTATTTTGCTATAAACTCATGCATACATTCAATAAAATTATATTTCTCTTTAAGTTTGAAAACATATTATTGTTATATGAATTTTTAAAATTATTTTTAAACAACAATTGTGCAAATAACACCAACACTTAAGTAAATATACAAAATAATAATTTAATGACATAAAAAATAAAACGTACTCGTAATGAATGAATGCCATGTATTGTTGCAAACATTGACTTATCGGTAGGCACCAGTAGCTAATAATACGAACTCAAAAGTACATCATATTGATGTAGCATATGCCAACAAACCGGGCCGGGCAATATTGCTTAAATTAAGGTGATCCCTACTTACTCTAATAAGTTTCACATTCATATACACAATGATCTGGAAATCAGTTTAGTCGGTTTTTTTCATTAGGCACCATTAATTACATAAAATATTGGACAGTAGTATACGAAACATTTCCGATATTAATAAGTAATTTAATTGTTATGCTTAAGTTAATTTTGTTTTCTATTCTATGATATGATACGAGTAACTATAAGTACAATAAAAGTTATAATTTTTTATTAGACAACTAGACAACATTCTTTTTGTCTAAACTAATTATTGTCGACTGTAAACATCATTTATTTAACCCAATACTCAAGTAAAATGGAATATGATTTCCGATATTATTAATGAGATCTTTAATATGTTTTCTAGAAAAATTTTACATCATTTTATATTACTTCAAGCTAGTCTTTCTCGACTGACAAACACTAGAGATAACTGCCGATGTATAAAAAAGCATCAAGAGAAATTATACCAAGGCGGGGCTGTCTAAGAATATGTTTGAAATATGAAAATTGAAGACAGTTAATATCGGGTTCCCTTCCCACTCTCTCCCTCATTTAGTCAAACTTTATAACACCCAAGATCGGTTGATTTCAGCAGGTCAAATTGAAATTTCTTTCACTCTTCTTAGTTGTTATTAGTACCAGTCTAATACATTATATGTTTTAAGATGGCTATTTAAAAGCATAAAGGGGCACGTGTTGCAATACTTGAATTTTTCAATTGTGTGTTGTTTGCACTTAAAAAAAAGCAAACTGGAAAATTCTCGTAAACTCCAATGAACGCCGTAAATTAATATGTATGCATGTTGTGCCTTGTACATCGCATAACAAAAAAGAAAGAAAATAATACATTTATTGTAGAACTTGAAATCCAAACAATATAATTACTATGAAGTGGAATCAGCTTTTACAAAAAATTTAAATACTGCAGAAAAATTAAATAATCAATTCGTTGTAGTCAAATTAGAGTTGTACGAATTAGTATCAAACTGTTTTCGCCTGTCTGTGAAATGTATTCATTAGATATGATTTAAAAGCTTTGGCAAATGGAATTTATAACTTTTTCCTATTAGTTTTAAAGTAATTGGAAAATTTATGATGAATTATTAATAATTTAGTCCGCAAACAGTTCTCTGAACTTTATATAAGGGTTTCTTAAGTTTTGGACTTTTAAAATTTTAAAAAATTTAATTATCCGAAAGCGTTGAATAATCAATCACCCTAATTTTAATATTTATTTGAATGATTTTCAAGAAAAATAAATATTTTAGGAGCTACATTTGTAGAGGGATCAGGAAAGAAGTATAGGATAAAAAAGTTAAATAAAAAACTTTGTGAGATTTCACATTCATTCGGACTTAATTTTGGGGCTACATTTATGTGCTTATATACGAAAGAGCATATCATTTAAATGACCACCTCAGCTTAGCTGTTAGTGCTCCAATATAATTTTTTTTGATAAAAAATCGAATCTCCAGCCAGCATTTCTAGCGCCCAAGTTAGCAAATTCACGGGATCGTATGTGGTCACGCCGCTTCAATTCTGGCATCAACACATTCCTATACGAATATAAGTCGAAATCCAAGGGCAAAATAAGTCTGGTTGACTCTGCTGCGATGCTCGAATCGGTATTGTTGGGCCTTTTTCAATACTGGTCGTTACGTTGGCTATAAACCACTCTCACACTAACCTGTCTTTGGTTAGTGGTTTAAGGTCACGACGAAATTTACGTTATGTGTTTCACACGGAGCCGTAGTTTCGATAATATTTCTGAATAGTTCTCCCACCTTCGGCAGACGTGAAACAATGCAGAATGAAAAGGTGAACCCTTTTGAATATTCTGACAAATGGAGTGGACAGGAGGTAACTTCAACAGCTTCTGAAATATTGTAATTACTAAAACAATTACTCTATCATCTGGTCACTCTATATTGCTTTGCGGTGATTTGTTAGGCGGATACTTTGATAGCGGATAAATTTAAGCTAAAAATTGGGAACTGTTTCTAATACTGAAGTTACCTATAAAAATCCATTCACTCTGTTTTTGTTTGCTTTAAAATGATTTTGTTGTCTCCTGGTGCTCACATACGAAGATATTTTTGACAACTACTTACAAGTTCATGTGTATATGATACACTTTGAATTGTAAATGTCTAATTATTGAAATTTTTTGTCAGTATTTTTCTTTAATTCTTGAAAAAATAAAAACAGTGATAATAATTTGGGTCAAACCAATGAGTATTTCTAATAAAAATCCAAAACGAATAGAAAAACATTAATCTTGTTTTAAGTTAAACTTTTGCAGCCCTCTTGTAGCCCTCTTTGAGTTGCACAGTTTCTGAGGCACATTCATGTAGCAAAAGAAATCAGCAACATTTATGGGAATTCCAATTTTTGTTCCCTTTTTTGCTTTTGCCTGCAAATCAAATTGAAGTGTGTTTTCGTCAAACATTCATTGTTTTATTTTCCTTCTCGAGAAAAATAATAAAAGTGTATGGAAAAAATATGGAAGCTATAAAAACGAGAAAAATAATGAAAAAGTGAATTACAAAGGAGAATTTAAGAAAGGAACGCACAGAGAGATATTTTTTTTATTACTTCTTCCATAAAAACTCTTCGAGTACTAAATGAAATTTAAATAAAATTCCAGACACGCATTTCTTCTTTTTTTTTATTAACAATTGTACTCGTATGCACATCGAAGAAAACGTGCATATATTTTATAAGAGCTACTCATTTGTAACGACTCAATTAAGAGTCAAATTCACCAACTAAACAACTTAGTCACTTACTAAGTTACTCGTTAACTAACTATGTACGTTGGTTTTACATGTGTGTGAAGATAAATTCGAATTTAACTAGCAGACACACAAACCGAATTTTTTAACATGGCTGATTTTGCACTTAACAGAGCTATGTTAGCAATTTAACAGTGGGGGTAATTTTGACCTTATTTTCAGAAGCCTATATTAGGAAGCAGGAACCAGATCCATAAGAAACCTCTTTTGTAAAAATTGCTCAAAGCGTTAGTTAATTGACCCATAAAAGTAAAACATCTAAAATATTTAGGAAACAAAATTAAATTGCATTTAAAAACAGCACTTTTGGCGAAACTGTTAATCTTGAACTTATTTCCAGTGACCATTATGGAAAAATGGTGATGGGCTGGCCCAAGCCACTATATAGGAATGGTGGTCCAGGGAGTACTTAGTGGATAACTGAAATAATTTTAGAATGCGAGTAAAAACAAAATTTTAAAAGTACTAATTTTTGAAAATTTCTTGAGAGGATAAGTGGTCATTATGGAAAAATGGTGATGGGCTGGCTCAAGCCACTATATAGGAATGGTGGTCCAGGGAGTACTTAGTGGAGCTATAAAGGTGGGATATCTGAAATAATTTCAGAATCCGAGTAAAAACAAAATTTAAAAAAAAAAATTTTTTTTAAACAATTTCTTGAGAGGATAAGTGGTCATTATGGAAAAATGGTGATGGGCTGGCCCAAGCCACTATATAGGAATGGTGGTCCAGGGAGTACTTAGTGGAGCTATAAAGGTGGGATATCTGAAATAATTTCAGAATCCGAGTAAAAACAAAATTTTAAAAGTACTAATTTTTGAAAATTTCTTGAGAGGATGAGTGGTCATTATGGAAAAATGGTGATGGGCTGGCCCAAGCCACTATATAGGAATGGTGGTCCAGGGAGTACTTAGTGGAGCCATAAAGGTGGGATATCTGAAATAATTTCAGAATACGAGTAAAAACAAAATTTAAAAAAAAAAAAATTTTTTTTTAAATTTCTTGAGAGGACCACCATTCCTATATAGTGGCTTGGGCCAGCCCATCACCATTTTTCCATAATGGTCACTGGAAATAAGTTCAAGATTAACAGTTTCGCCAAAAGCGCTGTTTTTAAATGCAATTTAATTTTGTTTCCTAAATATTTTAGATGTTTTACTTTTATGGGTCAATTAACTAACGCTTTGAGCAATTTTTACAAAAGAGGTTTCTTATGGATCTGGTTCCTGCTTCCTAATATAGGCTTCTGAAAATGAGGTCAAAATTACCCCCACTGTTAAATTGCTAACATAGCTCTGTTAAGTGCAAAATCAGCCATGTTAAAAAATTCGGTTTGTGTCTCTGCTAGTTAAATTCGAATTTATCTTCACACACATTGTATATTTAGCCATTTCAAAGTGTCAAGCATGACTCGGATTGACGTAAATCGACTTGGTTTTAGTATCGTTCTCATCGCTTTATTTTGTAGCTTCTGTAGTCTATTTATTTGCGTTTCTGTGTAGCATGTATATAGCACTGTGGATCCGTATTCGTATTACTGAAGCAAAAGTAACAAAATGAAATCAATTACAAAATAAAAGAAACAAATATAGTTCCCAAAAATAAAAGAAAAGCCATTTGTTTTATACTAAAATCTAAATGAAATTATCCAGGCAGGAGTATAGGTTCTTTTTATTAAACCATTTAAACATTTTCAACGAATATTTTTATTTTGGAACAAACTAATAAGAAAATAGTGCAATTCTAAAAGAAAAAGGATTCGAAAACGACGCAAATCGAGGCTTTAGTGTATAATAATTTGCTTGAGTATGTAGTAAACGTATTAATGTGTTGTTGTTGTTAAATTTTTAGTATTTTTGTTGGCTTTTAACATGTTCCACATATGGTTTTTACTTTAAATAAAGATGTTATTTGTTTCCCGGGTACGATTTATTGATGTTTCCTACAATGTATTTTCAAACATTCAATAGGAAGACCTAATGATCGTATGGCAAACTCATAAAATAATACAAAGAAGTATTTAAAAGCCAGCCTTGCATTTTTCTGCCTTTTGAAATATTCCTAACAAAGCAGTCATTCTAAAGGTCATTGGAATCATGCCTATAAATTATAATTAACATGAATAAATGCACTCTTACAGAAAAGATGCTGGTTTTAATTCTTTAAATGCACATTTACTCGGCGTCTGGCATTGTTTTGCATTAATGTTGTTGGCAGGAAATTGCTTAAAAAATATTTATTCATTGGAGTAAAAGGCAAAATTAAAATTGAACAAATACGTACATAGTATTTATTATTCATGTTTTCTAATTAATTTATTAATAATTATAATTAAAGTTAGTTAAAGTTAAATGGAAAATTCGCAAGATGATATCATCCTGATCACTACCAATAAATGCTTGATGTAAGTCAAGCGGCTCACTTTAGATTTCAAACGGGTAAAGATTCATTACTTCAGATATTTTAAGGTTATTTCTGTTACAGTCAGACGTGCATCCAGGGGAAGAGGAACTAATAGTATACGTCTTGATCGGCCCTTAACTTAAACAGAATTAAATGCAACTCATATAAATTCGTTCCTTATATAGGTTTTGCTTTAAACACGATTATTGGCTTTGGGATTCTGTTATGGTGGCCCTATGGAACTCAGTAATATATAAAACAAAAGTGAAAGGCATCAGCACAAGATGCAAATGATAACAACCGCCTTCTACTATATTTTTTCAAATATAACTAACGGCCTAAACAATACCTTTATGTAACCAAATAGCAAATTAAAGGCGTGAACTTTTCCATATGTTCTGTAGGCATCTAGATACTATTCCCGTAGGTTTTCATTAACGCACAAAACTCAGTGTGAGAACACGCGCTTTTGAACGAGAATTATGGTTCGATTGGAAATGTGCGATACAAATGCCATTGCGACCCCGGTTCTGCACTCGAAGGATAATAAAATATCTCGTCAAAGAACATAAAATTGCTTCTACGACTACCTAAAATGATTTCTCATGCTTAGAACGAAGCTTGAAAAACGAATAATTCTGTTCTATACAACGTTCTATTCAGTATTTAAAAGTGACAGCTGTATTTTAGAGCCATTGATTGTGATCAAATAATTAACAGTTCTGACTTACTCTGAGTTTTTTAAATAACAAAAATATTAGGACTCGGGAATGTCTCCCACGCAGGCCCAGTGCATTTTTTCACTAGACTATCCAGTTTGGTAATAAAATCAATTGAACATTCTACAGAGGTTAAGTAGCCAAATGTCCAACTACAATTGACGTGACAAACTACTTCCTATCTGTCATTCTTGATAGCTGTCACAGTGGGAGTTTCTTGCAAACATCAAGAGAGTAGTGACACTTAAAACTATGTAACTACTTTTTACCACACAGTTGCCCCCTGGCTAATTTTATACTTAATTTTTATCAAACATTTTACTAATAAACTTAAAGTGAATTAACAAAAAGTTATATTTAAACGATTATTAGTTTTTGCTTCATTTGCGTTCCCAAAAACATTCAGCCATAATTGGAAAGGCATCATTTGTAAATCATTATTTTTATTCTCTCATAATACTATTAATTAAAAGCAATAAATTACAACAAAAAATTGAATGATTTTCAGTTGCGCTGAAGAAAAAAAATCCAATTAAAACCAACCATAACAATGCAACATGTTTCTTGTATCCCAGCCACTTGCGGCATACCAACAGAAAAATAGAAGCTTTTAATTTAAAATGTTTTTTGATATTCAAATGAAACCATCAAGTGAAAAAATAATAATAAATAACAAAATAAATGTAAATTATTTCAAGTATATTAATCCAGTGTACATCAAAATGAATATAATTTTTAATTAATCACAAAAATGTAAAAAATCTCAAGTGGTTGCAGTCGTCACACAACACTAAAAGCAATGGAAAAATATTAAGTTGCATTGAATGGCGTGCGATTCCTAATATTTTTTCATCACCATAAAATATGTAATGAAACACCCTTCAAATCATCATAATTATGGAAAAGAGTCGGAGTTGCTGGTGGTTGTTTTGGAGATTTGCAAAACCAAAAATATAATTTATTTGCCTGTTCTTTGGTGTATAATGATTCTACTTAGCTTTTAAGTGGATGATGTGGTGATGCTGATGAGTAGGTACTGTTATGTTGGCTGGTAGTTAGTTGTGCAAAAATTATTTCTTTTATATTTGAAAGCAATTACGTTTCGACTTCACGATACGACAGCACCTGCTGGCAATTGTTGTGGATACAGGTGATATTTTCACAAAATATTTCAACATTTCTGATCAAAATCTTGTTTAGAATCTCTAGGCATTATTTGGGCAGTCGAGAGATGAACCGAATGGCACCCAATAACCTTTTTTTCACTCTCGCATATTAAAGAACTTTATCGTGGACATCTATTTTGATAGCAGCAACAGCCGTCAGCGCTTTAAAATTTTACTTTTTTAAAGGTGTTTTAAACACAATATGGAAATGCTTTGACATGTGGTAGGAAAGCCCGCAAAAAAGTTACGACTATAAACTATAAGGAAGAATATTTTAGAAACAAGATACGAACTGCTTTTCAAGATAAACACGATTTGAAATTTTCTATTTCCGTCCACTAACTACAGAACATAACGGCATACTCTCTTCAAACGTAGAAAGTCCAAAAGATATAAATGTAAAATTTACACACAATATAAAGCATGACATAATGAACAATTCTAGAAATTCTAAAAATTAATTTTTTGAGTTATGACGTTACTTGAGTAATTAATGTACACATATGTATTCATTCATTTCTTAACAAAAGTATGTTTGTACTTTTCTTTATAAAGAACTTTACCAGCCAATCATCCTTTCCTTTTAACACTTTACACCTACATTTGATTGAATTGTGTAATAATATTAATTGTAATTAAAAAGCAGATCAGTTTTTACCACTTGTTTTGCATAAAGCATCCCTGCTTTAGCCAAACTTTTAAAAATTCAAACCAAATTCTGTTTAAAATACTGCATATTCGTATTTATATAATATTTCTATTTCATCCCCCAAGGATTCAGTTTCGATTTAGGAAATGGCAATGTGTTTAATTCAACTCTATTCTGTTTTTCGAAAACTTAAGAAATCTTGAAAGTATTGTACATGCTTCCTAAAGAGGCTGTCCAAAAAAGTTTGTAGTCAGAAAACATGTTTAAAGTAAAGATGTTAAAGCAACATTCACCCGGATGAACACATATTAGGGGAACTCACTCTTGGTTGCAAACGACCCTTGCAAACCTTGCAAAAGTAGCAAGTCTAACAAATGTGCTACATTTTGCAATATCAAAACAACAAAATATATGAAATTAAAATTTGCTACACTTGAGCAAATATGCTATGGCAAAAATCGTTGCAGATTGGTAATTTGCAATGCTAAAACAGCTGTGTAATTCATTTTATTTTTAAAATCAAAGCAACTAGACACCTGCGCTTACAAAGTTTCACGGCGGTAGAACCGTCTCAACAATTGCCTCTGAAGACCTAAAATTGAAGATAAGACTGTTAAAAAATGTTTACAAAAATAGTAAGAATTAAAATATTAAGTAAAACTCCATTAATTGATAAAAGTTTTTACAAAATTTATGCACACACCAAATACTTGCTTTGCGTTAAAATTTTAGAGGCGGCGTTAGCGTTATATACTGGCTGCGGCTTAACGTACTGCTTGCGCAAAGTAAGTGTATGGAACTCTGTAACCAAATAAATATAAAATTGAAAAATGTGGGGTGAAGATATTAAAAAGAAAATTAAAATAATAAAACAAAAACCAAACAATAAGCGATGGACGGATGATTAAATTAATATCATATTGCATTATTTACTAGACAATCAAGAATTTGAGGTTTGTTGTTCATTTTTATTGTTCGTTTCCTTTATTTTCTGGAAAATCAACTGTTGTAATAAATTTGCTAAACGCTTCAAAAAGACACTCACGCTTTGTGGCAGAAAATCATACTAAGTGTGGAAAAATTGCAGATATGCAACGACGAGTGATTGTGTTCGAATTTTCGGGCATCCTTCGTAAATGAATGAAATAAAACTCATAGAAATTAACACGTAACATTAATACACTCAGCACTACATATGCACCGCCATATGTTTGTAACTGTATAAATAATAAATGGAAATCTCTATGGCTGGACGTCTGTGCCTCTGTATGTACAACCTACGCAGGATACTAAGTTGCAGTATTTATTTCTTATCGTATTATTTACACTGGATTGCACTTTAAGTGAAAATGTTTGTAATAGTTTTTTCCATTTAGTTTTAAGTTTTCTCTCAATTTAAAATTATTTGTGTTTCTGCAAGAAAATCTCTGTTTCGTGTGTCTGTCTGTCTGTCTGTCTATGCAGATGTGTGTTTACTAAGAATGCATTACGGCTAAGCAAAAACTTATATGTAGAAAGTAAATCGAGCAAAGAACAAAAATATAATGTTTTGTTCATTTATAACATGATTTTAGATTCATTTAAACATTTTATGTGCGTTTGCAGTGTTTTTTATTTTTATCTTGTAGATTTTGAATTGAGTTTTGTTGTTGTTATTACATTTCATACCAGTTATTATGTGGATATTTTTGAATTTTGTGACTTTTAAATATCCAAGAGTCGTCCTGTCAGTTCAAATTCAATGTGTGTGCTTAATTTCATTTTACTTTTTGGCAAGCATAAAGGATACACATTTTAAAACAATTTGAATTGAAATGAATTTTTCTTGAAACACTCACACACACTCACACACTCACACACACACTCACACACATACACACATACACACACTCATACTCATGTTCAAGCATATATAAAATGATTTAATGGTTTTTGAAGGTTTGTGTTTGTATTTGAATGAATGAATTTGTGTCTGTCATTTGGTTTGTATTATTGCATTTTCTCCAGTTATCTAGTTATTTGGATTTATTTCTATTTATGTACGTACATATATGCATGCATACATATAAGGATGTATGTTTGAAGTTTTTGTTGTAAGAAGAATTTATATTATATTGTTGCTTAAAAGTTGCCAAAATAATTGTCATGCTTAAGTTGTTATTATTTTGCTTTTAAACTATTAGTTTATTTGTTGTGAATATTTTTTAATTAAAATTTCTAATAACAAATATTTTAAAATAAACCGTTAAAATGTGTCTAATTTGTAATTATGGTCTATGAAAAGCACAATCACCCAGACATTTGTTCACGTTACGTATATTTTTAGATCCTTAAATAAGAAATTTAGAGATGGCAACAAAAAACACTCTCAATTAAAATAATGCCTTTCTAAGCCATAGCAATAAAAACTACCCCGAGGATATTTGTATTCTAAAACAAAAAAATAAACACGTGCAACCCGGATTTCTTCCTCATTTACTCTTAAAAATATATATATACACACACACAATTTTAAATTCATTCCTTCTATTTTTTCTTACTTACATTCGTTGGTTAGTCGTACACTCAGGGGTGGAAAAGTGATTAAATGTTTGGGTCCTTAAAATCTCAAACTCAAACGCACAGTCATACACACATTCACATTACTTGGGAAACAAAAGTAGACACACATACATACAACTGTTTTTTTTAAAGTGAAAGTATTTTTTGCTAAAGAATTACCGCAGTGATTGTGAAATAGAATTTAAGTAAATGCCCTTTTTGTGCATTCACAAATTCTCCAGGATTATGCCTCGTTTTAGGCCAGTCTGCCTCTTGCAATTAATACATTTCATATCACTACCCTTCTCATCTGAGTTGTATTTTTTTTTTGTGAATTTCTTTGTTGTTTTGTGACATTATGGCTTTTTTTGTTTGAAAGCTAAATAATGTTGCTGCCGCCTTTTTTGTTTTCATTGTGATTTCTAGCCATGGCTTCATGCATTACCGGCCAGAGATATTTTACCATTAATGATTGAGCTAAACAAATACCAATGGAAAAACTTTAACCAGAACAAGTAGTTTTTCCAGTTGTCTTCTTATTCAATGGAAGTGTTAAATTCTCAGACAGACGTTTAATATCTTTTATGTAAATGACTGTAATTTTTTTAATTTGTTAAAACTGTGTTATGTATTTTGTTCATTTACATAGACTACAGCATCCCTTAAACTCGTCATGCTATTTAAATTTCTATATAAGAGTTTAAGAGGCAAAATGTAGTTGTGTAGCTAAAATTATATATTTTTACTGAAAGCGCTAAAAAGTGAAATTGAAAGGAACCCTTAAGTTGGCCTCAATGTGAGACAAGTATGTTTTAGAAAAAAGGGGATTATTTATTAAAAGCTTCACGATGAGCACTTTACTTCTGCAATAAAATGCTAAAAAGTGTAAAATTAGTTATTTTTATAAACATAATTTTTGTAATTGAGCAGTAAATGCGATTGCGGAGCACAAATGTGAGGCGCCCAAGTGAACCTGTATAGGCTACCTGGTGACATAATCTACAGAGAATATTCAATTATGAAGAAACAAGCATCATACTCGTTGAAATTAGGCCTTCGAACGGAGGTAGCTTTCCACTAAATCGGAAGTTTTTGTATGGCTTATAGAACAAACTTCTGTGAAATATTTGATTTAGTTCTATATTTCATTCACTGCAAAGAAATGCACTGTGAATAGGTGTTGATATTTAAATTCACTATACACTAGACTACTATACATACATATATACCTATATGGTATTCACTACAGGACGATCTTGCTTTATCTGCAATTGCTGGTGAGAAGAATAATCAAAAATAGGCATCATTTAATGTTATTGGCTTAAAAATTCACACAAAAAAACAATGAAGTTCACCTGTTTCTGGACACGCCAAACTAGAAATTTCACACCACCTCATCGCGTTACCATTTATACCATTTATTTCTGACCGAAAAGCAAACAGAATTTTTACGTACCTCCCGATGCTTGAAAGTCTTGTCGAAGGTCTAAAATACGCCTTTATTATGAGTTATATAGGAATTTTGATATTCGCATATCAAATGCCAAATTCCTATTATGAGCTGCACTATCGAAATCTTCGTTGCGCTTTGAAGTTTCTGTCAACTGGTATTTTGCTTTTAACGCTGAAAATGTAAATATTTTGCGATTGTTTCATACGAAGAAACACCAATTCGACGAATCGTCGAACTATAACTTCATCGTAATCTTATTTTCCATTTATTATTTTATAGTTTTAGTCTCAGCTAATAGAAATATACACTGAACCAAAAATTTAACTAATTACTGCAAAATGGGGTGTACAATTTAAGCAAATTAGATTATTATACAACTAAAAAAAATCGTATTCAAATCTACAGACATTTTTTGTTCAAGAAAATAATTTTCGTAAATATTTATAAAGTGCAAATTTGTTAAGGTTTGCAGTAGCTTTATCGTTATTTCTATAACGAGATTTAGTAACTAAAAAATTCAATTTTGTGCATTTTTTACAACACATAGTAAATTTGTAGTTATGTATGTACGCATGTATGTCCAAATGTATAAACATTTCACCACGAAAAGAAAATGATCCGCGGATCGTGTTCATATTTTTCCATATATTCAGCTATATTCTGGTAGAAATATTCAAAAAAATTTTAATAATGTTTTAAACCAGACACGTGTTTATGACTAAAAAGTACGAAAATTTCTTCCATTCTAAATACATAATAGTTTCTGCAAATCTATTATATTCTGACAATTTTACAAACAAATTCATTACTCGTTGTTATCATTCTTTCTTATCCAAATACTTTATTTAAATTGACGCCTTTTAAGGGTGTTAAGATAACGCTTTTGCGAGTTGTTTGACTTGCGATGCTTTATTGCTTTATTAACTAGTTTTTTGTTGCTTAAAAAGAATTTCAGCTATATTTTCAACTAATTCTTATCCAAATCAACAGATTATATACACATTTATTTTTGACGAGATCTATTATGTAGATTTGAAATAATTTGTTTATTTAAATAAATTTTATGTTGCGAAGTAGCTGATTTCACTATTTTTTTTAAGGGTTTACTAAATTTTGTCGTTAATATTACCTACGAAATTCTGTCCAATGTACAATTTTTAACAATCCAAATGAGCGAAATTCAGAATTGAATCTTCGTTGAATGAATGCACACCAAACTAAAGTTCGTTTGATAAGCTCTTTCGACCACAGTCGAAGATCGAATGACTTGCAAACATTCAGCTTGATCATGGAAAACAATTGACGACTGCATACCAAATTATCACTAACTCCATCTTTCTCTCGCCTAAATCAATTTTACTCTTACTTTTAACTTCATACGTAAGTAAGTGTCAGTCATCACATGACGTATGCCCAAAATAAAGTCAAAAACTATATAGAAATAAACTAATTTAAATACAACCTTGAAGATCTTCAATTGGAAAATATGATTTTAAACACTATATTCGAAAACTCTTTAATTATTTTACCAATCACCTGCCACTAGAACCTCAACACCCATTGAAAGTTTAGTGAAAATCTGTTCATGATTATTTGATTCGTTTTCGTAATTAAATGCATAACATTTCAATTTAAATGGTAAATATTTTCATTGTTTAGTAATATAAAACAAGCAAAATATGCATAACAAAAACAACAAATATAAAAAAAACATCATGATGAATAACTTTGTAATTTGTCATCAATTCAATTCATGTTTTCAATAAAATTAGCATAAAATGTCATTTTAAGTTTTTAACAAAAATACATTTTTACGCAAGTTAAAGCAAATAGATTTTGCAATTTATATTGAATACGGCGACAGAATTGACATTTTTAAGCCTTTTAGGTATTATTGTTAAATGTTTGACATCAATATTTATTTGATTTCCTTCAAGACAGCCTGCACTGCAGGCGAAACATATTTCAACAATTGATCGTAGTAGATTTTTGGAATGAGTTTCCGGCTATTTGCCATCTTCTGTGTCATTTTCGTTCGCAGCTTCAATTTTTCAAGATTGGCTGATATTACACTATTTCATACAGGTCGACCTATTTTGTCAACTTTTTCATAATTTTTGTCCACCATACAGAGTGATCGACGCTAAATGCTGTCACGCACAAGCTTGCATCAAATGGAGCTCAAGCAGCTACTTATATACGGGTACCACCTTGCAAAAAAAGAATGTTTTCAACAATTCCAAACGCATTTTTTTTTATTTTGAAATAGTAGTCTCTTTTTGTTCCATAAATGCAATAAAAGAATCGGGTACGTTAAGAGTATGGTTTTAACTTGGATTATGCATATTGTTAACTTTGGAGACTTCCATCGATCGCAGTATATTTCCATGGACGTGCGGCTTCAGAAAACTGAAGAAGTCTGGCGACATCAAATCGCACGATCTTGGTGCGTAACTCATAATACCTCCAGGAAGAAAACACTAACTCTGAATTGGTCGTGCTTATGTCTGTTATGACATTCACTGTGTGGCACGTAATGCCCTCCTGCTGGAACCAAATATCGGTCGAGCCCATATCGCTCAAATTTTTGCCAAAAGAAGATAGTTATCATAATTTTTAGCGCTCGCTGTTGACGGTGACGACCTAGCAACGTTGTTCTTAAAGAAGAGCGAATCACCGCAACTTAAAATCCGTACCAAGCGGTAACTTTTATACGCGGCAATTGTACTAGTTATTGTTCATGACTACCACAGACTGTAAAACTCTACCCGCTCTATAGGAAAATTTCTTGTTTAACGTAATTATTTTTGTGTTATGTACTTTGTTTTATCTAGAAGCAATTGTATTGTATTATACCAACATTTGATAAAAAAAAAGGATGAAAACTATCTCTATTACACCAAATGTTCTGTCAATCGCGTCTTATGCAATGATTGTATCATTAATATTTTACACGTTGACTATTTGTTTAAGATATTCGAAGGCACATCAACTTCGATTGCATTAAAATTTTTGATCAATATTTACAGCGTAGTCGAAAAGGGACCCAGAAAGTAAGTGGTCTGCTTCGATATCCCCCCATAAATTAATAATACAGCGTAGTGCGTATTTGTAACTTATTAAAAATTTTATATTTCTTTTCTTTCTAGGTAAGTTCAATTGATCTGTTATTGATGCTACAAAAGACGCTAACTTTCAGTAAGTTAAATTTTTTAATAATTACTTTCTTGTCAATCTGGGTTCATATGTCAGTACGAGCCTATTTTGGCAAAAATGCCAAGAGAACTGAATAATAAAATCCAAGTTTTGCAAAAGTTCCAGAGTTAATATTATTGTAATTGCTACATTTAATAAAAAAAGCGTTATCATTTCATGTTCAGTTTCCTTACTCCCAATTATTTAAAAAAAGTATTATTATATGTATTTGTTATAGTTACCTTCCAGATGTTCAATTACGTTCAAATCTTATCTCTAAAACATCATTTATTAATTATTACCAATGTGCTCACTAATTTATTGTAATATGAATTCCTTACTAAAGAATAATTGGCATATAACCAAATCATAAAATCAATTAAATTGAAATTGTTCATATTTTATTTTGTATTTTATTGTTCAAGAAAAGAAAAACGATTTTTTATTGTAATACACTTGTGTGTCTATTCAGCTATAATCACTTGAAAACACCTCTATTTATTAGATTTAACTCGTTGTTGGTTGTTAATTTTCCTCAGAAAATGCAAACGTTAATTAACCGTAACAGTACAAAAGTTAAACGGAAAACGTTGAATAGAACCGATTTGTTTAAGCATGTTTTTGTAGAAGAGTGTAGATGTGTTAAATTGTTGCAAGTATTTATACTACCACTCAAAAGCAAGTGGTTGATAAAAAAAAGAAGCTAAAAAAAAACTCAAGCACTCATAGGGGGAAGAATAAATCCTCATACAACGTGGATTAATTAATAAAAAAAAATGTAAGCTGACCCTCTTTTAGACACTCAGCCATAAAATCGTCTGTTATGTTACCCTTACCGAAATGTTAAAGTTAATATTTGCAGAGTTTCCAAATCTAATATAACCATCAAGAGACAAAAAACACTTGCTCACATCACAAAGTAAAGTAAAGGCGACATTAATAAAATGTAAAAGCATGGCTATTTAATATTAATTACTCTAATCACATGTTATTCTTATATATCTTCACTTCTATATTTGAACTACCAGCAACTCAAAAGATAGAACAACGGAAATAATTGATTTACCTCCCTTCGAAAAAGAGAAGTTCAAACAAAACGACATTAATTGACAGCTATTGGTTTAATTTATCGTTTCTTATCCCTTATTTCTATTGTAAGATTTGGCTAAACGAGAAAGTAATTTAAGTTAAACGTTTATCTAAAGTAACATCAATTTTAAAATAAGTTGTTTTTTTATCAAGACGTTATTGTGGCTTTCAGGTTAAGAGGCAAAAATATACATATATACTGGCTCGTTATACGTACATTAATACGTTTTATTTAACAATTGAAATTTATTATAGCATACCTTTAGGCGATATAAACCATTCTTCATTTAACTGGATAACGTTTTCTTAAGTTTCTTCCCCACCAAATAAAAAGCAAAAGTCACTCATTAAACAGAAAAACTTTTTACAACTTTTATTTCTTCAAGATTAAATTTGAATTAACATAATATACGTGAACATCAGTCGCTTCACAATTATGCAGCCAAATTTAGGATTATAAAAAGACCAACAGTGTGTACTAGGCCAATTAAAACTTGAAGAAAACTGTCAATCATATTGTTTGTTTTTAAACACTCCCATTTTCAATATCAACTAGTAAACTGCCCCAAAATTGTAAGAAGATTTGAGGTTGGTAAGTGCATGTCTTCAAATAACATCCAGCAATGGAAACAATTGAAAAATAAACTTTTCATGCAATTTTTAACAATTTCTTCCCTTTAAAATTGTAATGATTTTTATGTTACTCTTCTTGTCTACACCTGCCGCCCAGTTGAAAGAGGGAGAGAAGGTAGTTAGGAAGAAAGAAGGACATGTCTGTGTATTATGCTTCACATTTCACGTTCTGCTATTGACATACATTTGAACGCTACAAAGTGTAGAGCATCAAAATTTCTTCACTAGCAACGAAAAAGTACTGCAGAAATATTATTAAGGTCTGTTTTAAGATTCATTAAATAATTGGCGTCGTAAGTTCTTAAAATTTATATGGGTCCTTGCTGTGCTGAGATTCATTACACCACCTTACGAATAGATAAAGTAACTTAGAAATATTACATCTGTGATAAGTAGGAAGGTTATTAAACTTAATCTTGGCGATTGTTAAGGTTATGTCAAACGGAGTAAATATTTGGCAAAACAAGCAAATGTTTGTTCAGTATCATATGGCATATATGGGAGGTAAATGAAGTTAAATAATACTCGTACAATAATGTTGCTAATGTTGTTGTTGAGAGCAAAGTATAATAGACATTCTTTAGTAGTTGCGTTTATTTGGTCTAATATTTGCCTCGTGTGTCGTTACCTTTCCTATAAAGATCCGTTTAAAGAATTGTATTTAACACAAAGTCATTTTTTGTTGTTAAAATAGTTCTTCCGAATTGTTATTATTATGAAAGTTATGAATTATGTTATAATACATAATATTGGGATTGGTAAGTCAGGCAGTTTTAGGATCGCACTCGTATTTAGCAGATAAATTAATGAGCGCATAAGCTTTTTGTCAAATATATTTTTATAACTTCTTAAGTGTATATAAATATAATAAAGTAATCGACAGCATCGGTGGTTAAAATAAAACTGTATCTTATAATTTTAAATTTACGCATGACATTTGCCATTTAATTTCCACTAAATTTTATATTATCGTTGAAGTAATACTCTTAATCTTGTTAATAATTTCCTTATATATTTCTTTTAAAGTCGGGGGTTTTAGAAAGTCACATAATTTCTCTTTTAGTAGTAGATGTTTGTCTTTTCGGCAATTGACATCACAAAGAAAGAACCTTTGGCCAAAACTTTCTTGATGAGCTGGCATAAGCATAATAAAGTTAGCAGGAGGATTTTTATAAATTATTTTGTTATTGTTTTTGTTTGTCTCTTCCACAGGTTGTATTTTTAATACAAAAAAACCTTTGTTTAACTGCTTGGTTTTCCTAAAATTTTGTCTTGCCCCATTTTTGTTTACCAAATAATTTTCTCCTTTTCTTTTTAATTTTTTGTCATCGTTTATTAAAACGTTGTAAAAAAAAAAAAAAATTAAAAAAAAATTAAAGAGGTAGAAAAAATGACGCATCAAAGTAATTTTTTTTTTAAATACAACCCATAAAAATGTTTAAATATTTTCTATATGTAGAAAACGGATCTTGAGTTCTAAATAGAAGGAATTATTATTTCTGAATACAATGATAGCATCTGAAATGAGTGTCACTGGATAAAATTACATCCGAAAAGAAATCGAAATCATTTAATTAAAATTAGTATTTAATTTTTAAATCATTATGTACGGGAGCATGCATGTATCGATCGTTTTCTAGTCAGCAATTTGCAGATGACAAGTTCAAAAAAATTACCATTGTAAATGGCTTTCCACAAAAACCGCTAAACTCGCCGACTCTATTTAATATATTTGTACATGATCTAATAAGTAGTACTGACAATATCATTGGCTTTGCGGATGACATAGTTATATATGATTCTCACAATAATGTGCAAAAAATTAATATAGAACTTCAAATCTACTTTAATATTTTAGAAAAAATATGCCTACGACTCGAAAATAATAATGAAAATAAATATAGATAAATGCGAATCAGTTCTGTTTCGACCGCCTGTAGAGAAGCACAAGCACAAAAACACAACATAAAGTCGAACAACTGTCAAATATCTAGGGGTGCACCTAGACAAATTTATATATTTTCATGATCACGTCAAATCGCAATAACAAAAGCAAGAAATCCTTTTTTTTACGAAAGAACGGGTGCGTATTCGGCTTAATCTGATGTAGGAGTGATTTTAAAGAAAACCACAAATTTTTTCTTGCTTTAGTTTTGAGCGGGAAACCCTAAATTTTTATTCGTTTGTGGGTGAAGAATTCAGTGCTAAAAAACAAAATCCGAATATTCGTACATTAAAATAGATTAGCAAAATCATAAAACTGATTTTAAATACGTTAATTTTAAAAATAATTTTCAAATATAGATACTAGAGTTGTAAGCGTGTCTTGATTTTGTTTGCAAGAATGAACATATTATACTGAATATGCAATATATATGTAAATGTATGTGTACTTAAATAATTATGTAGTTGTGTTTATCTACTTAATAAATAGAACTTTGAAACGAATTTATGCAGCACAACGTTAACTTCATGCAAAGTTCGATTAAAGACGGTGTGGTGCGGAAGAGGAAAAGTTAAATTATAAAAAAAAACTTTTTACTTTTTAAATTACACTCATACATAATTATAGTCAACAAAGTTTTGTTGTATTTAAAGAAGGCATTTTATTAATGTATCTTTCAAAATCCACATTGAAATTTTTTCATAATTCATTCTTCTTTATCCTACAACAACCGTAATGATTATTAATTTATGCCATTCGCACAAAGTTTATTCAAATAATTCTAATTTGTTTACACAGTGAAAAACAAATCAAGTATGTAAATTATTTATGTTTATATTATTTCTTATATTTTCGCTGATTCTACCAGCACATTTCCTTCGCTCCTTCTCTAACACCAATCGAATTGTTGACACAAATATAAACAAAACGTCAACGAGATCTCCTACGCCGTATTTTGTATGTGCAGGCATTTTTAATGAATGTTTTGTTTTAATTAGTTAACAAGAAGAAGAACAACAACAACAACAACAACAAAAACAGTGTAGCTTATTTTATTATAATTCGCTTGAATTGATGCTACTTATTTATTTCTCTTCTATGATTTTTTCGAAAATGAATCTTTTTAAGCAAAATGTCAAAATAAGTTTCAGGTAACTTTCTGGCAACCTCTTTGCTTTCAACGTTTTGTAAGAAAAGTTCACCCTGAAGAATAATTACAATTTCGTATGTACGTCCTAAAGTTATAGAAAGTATGCCAAACTTAGCGACCTATAGTGTGAACGTTCTATGGGAGGCCTGTTAGCTATCGAATCGGAAAGATGTTTTTGAAGGAGGCAACACAAGCCCTAAATAGTGCGGCAGTAGTTTCGACGGTCTCCAACTCCTCACCAATGGGTGCATGGTCAAAGTAAGCAATTAGACCTCTGTCATAACTGGGATCTGCTCCACCGAATTCAATATCCGTTCATAATCCTATATGCAAGTTTCTAACCTTCTACAGCTTTAACAGGGGCGAATGTCAAATGTATTTTTTAATAGTAGAGTAAGCTTTTCTGCGGTTGAACCAACAATCGCTGTATAGCGTTGTATAAGTATAGACTGTTTTGATTGTCGTATAACCCTAGAGGAAGTTAATAAATACTCCCTCTCTAAAGTTAATAAACACTCATATAATTAAATAAAAAAACTTTTTCTGGCATCAGCGCATGTGATGAACTCGCTTAGGTACTGAGGCGCAGCACATTTTCGCCCTCTGCCATAACACTTTATGCAATAAACTTTAAATTTATTGTTAACACGTTACTTCATTTTTCTTCTTATACCCTTCTTTTAAATTCCGAATCGAATACATTGCATACAAATATAGGTAATATTAAAGAAGAATTTTATTGAAAATCTGCTTAACTTTTGTTAACCTCCCAATTCTCTCAGATTATTGCAGTGTAAATGTTCGATTTAATTAATTAAAACGAAAATAAAGCAATAATTGTCACAAAAAAAAGGGATAAAATCAGAAAATATTATTGTTGTATTTGAGAATACAATATAATTAATTATATAATTTTGTACATACAGAACTAAAGTAAATATTTATTCGTTGTATTAAAAATTGTTCATACAAATTAACGTATAATTCGCATTTATAATTCATATTATAAATAATAAACAAAATAATTTGTGTTAAAATGTATTTGTTTTAATCTACTTTTTAAATAAGAAGAAATAAGATTTCTGTGCAGTTATTTTTGCTTTTCAACCATATGGAGACTTCTCCTTGTTGTAATATGTTTTCCAATGTTTTCCATGTCTTTTAAATTTGATTATATTTCTTTGACTTTTAATATAATATTAGTTCAATCTCTTTGTTTTTTATTTTCATAATTTATTGATTGTTCATTGACGTTTATATAATGTAATTTATATCCTGCTGATGCTACACAAAGGAGTAGTGAAATATCAAATATAAAAAATATTTTTTTTAAACCTTTAGGAACCCTAGAAACACAGGTTGGGGAAAATTTAGACGTCTTGTTGAGCTTATGCCACCTCCCTCTAACGAAGTTGGTCAGCACACAGGAACTGAAGGACTTCACATATTTTCTATCTATCTACGACACTAACAGATGATTAGTATGCATCAGGTAGGGAACGGCAGCCGACCAACCGTGGTGGTCTCCTAGATTTAAGCAGTTACGTACAGAACGCAGAAGGCTCAACAAAGCGAAACGGAAGAGAGGGCTCTGTGATTGGGTCAATTACCGTCAGAGTTTCAATACTGTCAAAAAGAAAACCAGAAAGGCAAACTGGCAATCTTGGCAGCGTTTCTGTGGTGACTTGGAAAATACCACTCAGGCATGCTGCTTAAGAAAGGTACTCTTCAATGAACCCAGCATGAAATGGTACCTAACCAGCCTTGATGGAAACTTTACTAAAAGCAGTATGGAGACCCTGAAACTACTATTGAAACTGACTTCCTGGGCTGCATAGTAGATGAAGGAGAGTCTCCACAGTTGGGGACTGTCCCGTCATCAGCAATCCATAGAAATGACTAGTTGGATTCCATTGTAGACGAAGCCATGATAACGTGGGCAGCGAGTTTTTTAAGTTGTACAAGTCTGCAAGGCCTCACGGTATTTTCCCGGCGTTACTATATCAATCGATAACAGCTATAATGCCATGGCTGATTTATATTTTTATCGGTAGCCTGAAGTTTGGGTATATACCTAAGGAGTGGTGGTGTTGGTCTATGATAACCACTTGCAGATTGTCCAAAATTCGTTTGCCCTTAATCAATAAGGAAAGGACGAAGGATCTATTGGTCCTACTAGTTGGCATTTAAACAGCAATTTCTCTTATGCGAACACATATAAATGTTTAAAAATTCTTTGCAGTTTCTCTTATTTGAATATTCTGTTCAGGGGTAGACATTAGCTCTCTGTGTGATATTAAAATTACTGCTTTATTTGTACTTTATAAACATGTTAAACAGCTTTTAATAGAGACTAATAAATTTAATACTAAAAGGTTTCTCTCTAACTTTAAGTAACCTTTGCTGGATATATACATAGATATTAACAGAACTTTTTATTTCACGGGTGTGTGCTCAAAATAAATTAGAATACCATTAAATTGACCATCCCTGAGCCATTGACTTTTTACTAACTATATATAGTATGTATAGTATATCTTTTTAAGTTACTGTGGCTTACTCCCAACTATTTACGGGTTGAATTTCTCATAAGTTTTACTTTTGCAGAGGCAATAATTATTTATGCTAATTTTTTGATTCCGAGCTTATTTTTATATTTAATTAACTTACATTTGAATTAAACCCTAACAAATTACGACAAAAACATGCAAAATTTTGCCCAAGGGAATAATAGTTTATTTGTCTTTAAAGTTGGTTTCAATAGGAATTTTAATAATTTAAAATAAACATGCTTTTCACATAAGCATATGCAAGGATTCTAAAAATGTTTACTCAACCACTTATGGAAAAACATCTCTATTTGTTTACGCGAATTTATCAAAAAAAAAAAAAAAATAACTTTATTAGCTTTCAATTAAACCAATTGCTGCAATAATACACACTTTAATGTAAAAGTCGACATTGTAAAAACATTCTGCCTTGAAATTATAACTTGCGCAAACTATTAATATAATTAATAAATATTTTCCATGTTTTTATAGTTGAATGTTTTTATTATATTATATCATGTTATGAGTTTTATTTATTTTTTTCAATCTTGTTCAAGTATAAAGGGTGTTTTTTAAGGTGTATAATTTTGAATCCAAGAAATATACCGAGGTTACATATTTTTAAAGAAAAAATTGGTTCTATTGGAAGGATGATAAATGCGTTTCGGTTGGCTCGGATGTAGCCCTTTCTACAAGTCCAAATTTCCTCCTATCTTTCAAGTATTTCGATAAATAGGCCGCTTAATATTGTCTTCCAATGCTTTCAATGGTGCTGGTATGTTTTCATAATTATTGACTTCGTGTAACGACAGGGAAAATATTCGACAGATGTTAAATCGCACGGTTTTGGAAATAACACTTTCGCTAAATGTTACCTTCACTGAGTCGATTGTTTGATACGATCTATGGCATGTGGCGTCATCCTGCAGGAAACATATGTTTTCATTCAATTGGAATCATGACTCTATACCGCCCGAAGTTGACGGTCTCATTTTTCAGTAAGGCAGCATCAACGATTCTACAGGTTCATGAAGCACGTCAAACAGTAATTTTTGTGTAGCGGTGCCTGGGGAATCTCCCGTGGATTTTTCTCACTCCAATTTGCAAGGGATATTCTGGCGTTAGTCTATTAATAATAAAATGGCAAATCAAACTAGTGTTAGATCTGATAAACACATGACAGTTTAATTGCTGTGGGAAAATGAAACGTTAAAAAGCACCCTTTATTAAATTATTTATTTAATAATTTTGTGTAAGTTAACTAAGCTACACATAGTCATAAATGTTAATATTGACATATTATTTATTTAATGTATTTATGAAATATCTGTTATTATTGTTTTTATATTTAAGTTATTTTAATGGAATTGCAGTATATATTAATGGTATTATCCTCGGAGAAGGGTTTCATGTTCTTTTAACAAATTAATTGAGCGTCAACAAATTGTTGGTAATAAATAAGAATTATACCTCAATATATTATATTAATTACTTCAACATGAATTTGCTATTTAAATATTAAAATATGTCACTCGTTTTTTTTTAACGGATTTTAATGAATTTAATTAAAACAGCTTAGGAAAAAATTTAAGGTTTTATTTGTTTAAATTTTTGAATAAGATATTGTGTAGGCCTTGTGTTCATTACGCTTCATTTCAAATTCAAAAATTTGTTGTTATAGTAAAAGGGAAATTTATACATTTTGGCAGACTGCAGTAATAAATAATATTGTATTAGAGTGACAATATGGTTTGTGATGATGGAAATCATTAAGAGAAATTTGCTTATCCCTCACGCTTATGCAAAAATTCTAACGTATACATATGCAGCTACTAGAAAATGTGTAAATTTATATCATAAGTAAAGAAAACGATAAAAAATGTATGAGTCCCAACTAAGAATAAAAACAAACAAGGAGCCAAACTAAGCTCAGCTGACTGACTGAAATATAGCAAACTGCATGGCTGATGTATATTGTTGATGATGTTAATGTTGTTATTGTTGTTTCAGCTCTCGCAGCAGTGCCACTGGGCCAAATTAATGCATATCCACACATACACATCAGGAATTCGTTGAAAACACAAACATTAGTTGCAAATAACAACCAAATGTAGTCATGCAGCATAAGTCAGATTGTGACTGTGAATAAAACTTCAAGTAAATGAGAAACAACCACAATTTGTAACATTAAATACACTCGAAAACAAACAATAAACCCTACTTATTCATATACTCATAAGAGCACAGGCAGGCTCAGAAGTTCTTAAACAAATTTTAGGGGTCAAGTCATTTTTACATATATATAAAATCTATATCTATCTCCCATCCCTTTTCTTGAATGCCTTGTTTTAATTGTCATCTTATAAGATGAAGCAAATCTATTTCAAAACTCATTGAATATCTCCATTGTGAAACTTGTTCTGAGTAACCGGGAAAATATAGAACTACTTCTTCATACTAAACTCGAAATTTCACCAAGAGTTAAAAATTCGCTAAGAACTCGAAAATTCCCAAGAAAATGCAAAAATGTTGCAAAAAATGTATTTAAAAAGAATAATAGTTTCAATCAAAAATAAAACAAATTAATTTTGAAATATCAGCACAAAACTGAAGTTCAAATTTAATAAAAAAATCTAAATTTCTTTACTAACAGAAATTTTACAAAATTCAATATTCTATCAAAACATCATCAAACATTTTAAATATCACTACAAAACTTACGATAATAATTTTAAATTAAATAAAAAAACATAAAAACGAGAGTATTTCTCAAAAGCAATAAATACCACGGACAATACAAAATATAAAGAACAACATTTAAATTGCACATAAAACTCAACTTTTATTAAAAAAATTGAATTTTCAAAAAAAAAAACGACAACTCATCAAAAATTAGTAAGCCTGAGAATATAAAGCGAGTAAATTTTTAAACCAATATTACAGATCGTTTTGATCGAAAAAACAGTTTTTCCCTTGCTTTCGATTGTACATATATGAAACATATTAATTTATTTAATATTTTTTATTTTCAATTTACAAAAATCATTGAACCGTCTAAAAATTGTTAAGTCTCTTAGAACCACATTCCGTTGGTGTTAGTCTTCTAAGGTTTGCCGAACATTGAATCCGACTTCTGTTAGAACGAATGTCCACTCAAATAGTATTTTTAATTCAAAATCTGTCTTAAAACAGAAACTTCAACGATGGTTTGTTAGGTTTTCTTAAAATATAATACTTCTAGCTTGTAAAAAACAGCCAATTTGGTGAATTAGAATTGATTGGTTTAAAAATTAATAAATGAATTTTTGGAAAATTTCTTGTTATAACGGATAATAGTTCCTAGCCATATGTTTAAAGTGTTAAGTCTCTAAGCTTATTCAGAGATTACATTAAAATTTATTCAAATTTTTTCCAATTAAATCTATTTTTCGAACTGTTCAGAAATTTGTTGAATTTGTCGAGTTATTGTGTTGCCATCGAGCCGTATTGAAAATTGAAAGTTTCTGACCAGTCGTGAAATTTGCATAATTACAATCTAAAAGCCTTATATTTTTCATCACAAATAGGCGTAAGGTAGCCACAAACTATTCTATTACAATCCGGCTTATCGAAAAGTTAAGTTAAAATATTCAGAAATTGCTTTAAAATTATTTTCAAATACAACTTTAGTTGTATAACAACGGTAACACTGATTTTAAGTTTACTTTGGCGAACGTCTCATAGTCTTTCAAAGGACTTTATAGATTAGTCTCTTATTTTCATGCAGAACCGTCAGCATTTATGCAAATACTATAGAGCACACATACACAACGACATAAATAAATGTCACAAATGTGATTTTTAATGTGTGCGATAGTTTAGGAATAACAAATAAAAACTCGAAAGAAAAAAAATATTTTGGATGTAAAAATAACAGCTACTAAAATGTTACGATAAAAAATTAAGAGGAAACACATATAAAGGACTAAAAAGTGGTAGTGCTACAAATATTTACTTACTATAAAACTAAAGGAAGCACAATCACTTATGCAACCAAAACACTCATGCATAAAGAGGCGCTCGTTGAAAGGAAATCTATGCATGTGAACATGAGCATGTCTCATGTTATGCGAGTATAAATGTTGCAAATGCTGTTTATGGCTTGTGAAAATTTAAATGTTTTACAGCTCATGATTACAATGATGGTGGCGACGTTCATAATTTTCTTTACTGCTACCACTCTGGAGTTACGAATGTTGCAGCATCCGCTTTGCTAATGACATACATATATAAATGAAGAATTCCAAACCATTTTTATTTTAATGCACATCGCTACTGACAAAAAACAACAAATAGAATATTGATAAAAAACGGATCTATGAACAACAAACCGTTCCCAAGAAAAGAACTTAAAGGGGAGTATGAGAAAAAAAACGTAAAAAAAAATTTCTTGAGGTTTTATTTTGCCTGTTGAGTTTTTAGCACAGTTTAATAAAAAGGCGACTATAACTGTTTAGTGATGTCGTTAGGGGTAAAATATGTATGTGTAAACACACTTCAACACCTATTCAATCATTGAATGGCAAATACAGAGAAAATAAATATTTTGTCTGGCTTTAATACCAAAAGTTCTGAAATAAAAACACACATGCTTGAAACAATTTGGAGATGTGATGATATAAGAGTATCTTATGTAGTTTGAAGACTTCTAAATTTTCCTGGATTCATTTGTTGTTATCAGTATCAACTGGTGTTGCCGGAAAGAATAATTGCAACGATGCCAAGCTGGCAAAAAAATTATCGTCAAAAAAGGATCCTTAGATATTTAACATATTAATTTTTTATAACAAAAAATTATATATATGTACATATATACGAAGACTGACAAATAAATTAATGACTTTTTGATTAAAACACTGTTAAATAACAATTTTCAATGTAATCACCTTTTCACTTAGTGAACATCATTTTTATCGCTTACCAAAAAATAGGATTTCTCAAGGTCCTAAAAATAGACATTGGTGTGTTCAATGATTTCTTGCTTGAACCTAAATCTCATTTCTTTAAGTTTGGAAAAAGCAAGGAGTTACTTAAAGAAAAATTCAGACAAATCATGGACTGCTTTTTGGCGCGAATTAAAAAAATATTAACAAATTTAAATCGAATAAGAAAGAATAAAATGGCAGCACTTGCACATTGCGTATCTGTGAGTGTGATGTTATTCTCTATAATATTTTTAGGGGCGCACAGCAACAAACGAAATTTTATGTTTCATATGTATAAAAACGAACAATAGTTTTGTTTTCTCTTAAATCAGCACATAGGTGATGGCGTTTTTTCATACAGTATGGAAAGAAAAGTATTTATGGATAATCGATTGAAATATTCATTCATTGTAAGCAGCTTCATTCGAATTATCGACGTCTTTAACTATCGATAATGTATTTTACTGAAAAATCGTTGAGTATATTACAATAAATATTTATTCTTTTAACTCACCCTCTTTTCTTAAATGTACGTAGTCATTTGGGACATTTTTTTAATTAAAAAAACAATATAGTAAATTTTATATACTGCAGTTTTTCAAAATTTTCTCGCTACGCTAGGTTTTGAAAGACATTATCGTTTAAAATGCACTTGGTAAGCTGAGCAACGCAATTGTTTAGGATTTTTTTTTGTCAAAAGAAAAAGTTTTTACACATTCAACTGAAGCTTATGTTGAAGAATAATTGGAAAAAAGTATATTATGGTACCTCTAGCGGTTGGGGGCTTCATTCCACACATACCTTGTCTTGCTTAATATAAAGGGTCGTGATAGTGTACCACAAAGATTGTGTTTGCAATTGCAGTCGAATGTCGCTTTAATCTGAAACTACTTCCATTAAAATCATTAAACTCAATTTATTGTTTTAGTACTTAATTAGTATTATGCTCATTGGAAATGACGTGTAAATGTTCAAGGTTCACAACAGCCGTTTTGTCTTATATGTTAAACACTTAAATTTATTTAGAATTACAAACCTTTTTTGTAAATAAATAAAAATTGAATAATTAATTAGTGTATTAGTTTTAAAATTTCTATTTAAAGAAGCTACGTTCTTTCTGGCATCACTTGAATTTGTTTTTCTTCTAAGACTTTTTTATTAAACAAATATTTTATTAACTAATGAAATTTTAAATATTTTGTATGTAGTCGAAATATGTAACTTTTTGTATCTTTTTTTAGACATATTATTCTATAGAATTTATTTTCTTATTTCCGTCGTGGTGGAGGGATTTTTGCCATTATTTATCTTCAAAATTATAAAACTTGCCAAATAAAAAAAAATTATATCGGCAATTTTTTACTTCTGTTCTGTTGCTAGTACACAAGCTACACAGCCACATACTAAGCCAAACTTTTCATATGCCCAAACATTGAGAAATGATTTACCTAATGTGAATGCCAAAAGTTCTAATGCGAATAAACATTCATATGCCCACGTCTTAAAAGAGGGTGCTCAGACACCCCTCACCAACAATTCGAGAACTTAATACCGACAATCAATAATTTCATGACAACTATGCAGGGTATGTTTCAGGAAATGATGCGAACCCAAAACATGCTTCTGCAAGTTTTGTTTGGCAAAAAATGAACCAGTTAAAAATATGCTTCTGGAACGCTAACGGGCTCTCCCAACATAAATATGAAGTAGAACACTTCCTGCTAGCACATGATATAGACATACTATTAGTCTCTGAAACACACTTCACTATAAAAAACTGCTTTAGAATTGATGGGTATTTTATATATGACACCAAACACCCAAGCGAAAGGGCATGTGGTGGGACTGCCATTATAGTCCGAAAAAACGTAAGGCATTTTCCATTGCCTGAATTCAACGAAGAGTTTTTGCAAGCCACGACCATAAATCTTACTGATTTTGAAATTGTAGTCTCATCAGAGTATTGCCCGCCTAGGCATAAAATTGAACACCATGAATTTGCCAGGTTCTTTGCTACGCTAGGGCAAAAATTTATTGCCACTGGCGATTACAATGCAAAGCACACATATTGGGGATCCAGACTCCTTAGTCCTAGAGGAAGACAGTTGTATTATACAGTTGAAACAAACAAGCTTGACGTCGTATCTGCCGGTAAACCCACCTATTGGCCCACAGACTTTAATAAGTTGCCAGACCTTATTGATTTTGCTATAGTAAAAAACATCAAACGCGATCAACTCTTAGTTAATTCATCCTATGACCTATCGTCTGATCATTCACCTACAATTGTTATTTTACACGACAGTTTTGTTACTGCACCTAAAACCCTTAGTTTCTACCCGAACAGAAACACGAATTGGTTAAAATATAAAATGTATGTGAGCTCTCACTTACCTTTGAACATCCCACTGAGAAATCCAGCTGATATTCAAGCAGCTGTAGACCATTTTACAGACGTCGTGACTGCCGCAGCCATAGCTGCAACGCCAACAAAGCTATCAGCTAAAATAATAACGTACCAGGCAACAGCAGATATTCAGATGCTCGTCATTGAGAAAAGAAGACTAAGAAGACAATGGCAAAACAGTCGTTCTCCACACATAAAAATGCAAATGAACTTATGCCAAAAAAACTTACGGAGTAAATTGAGACAGAAACACCAACTCGCTATCGACAACTTTTTAAAAAACTTGGATCCAATGAAAAACACGGATTATAGTCTGTGGAAAGCTGTAAAGCACTTACAATGTCCTATTGCTTACGAATCCCCACTAAGACTTGAAGGCCGTACTTGGGCTAAAAACTCAAGTGAAAAGGCAAATGCGTTCGCAAAGCACTTAGAGAAGGTGTTCGCACCACATGATATAAGTAATTCCACTATTCCAATTATTAGCGACATCGTGAATGATCCTATGAAATTTCGGTTGTCTTCTTTAAAAGCGACAATTAAAAATACGGATATGAAGAAATCACCTGGACCTGATCGTATAACAGGATCAATGATAAGAAACTTACCTAATTCAGCTGTAAGAATTTTACTTTACATATTTAATGCCATGTTGCGCGTCGGCTTCTTCCCATGCTCTTGGAAGAAGTCTGAAATTGTTATGATCCCGAAACCTGGAAAGGACTCAAGCCAGATTACATACTACAGGCCAATTAGCCTACTGTCAGTTTTGTCAAAGATATTTGAAAAATTATTCGGCTCGAGTGTAACTCCTTTTCTAAATGAACAAAACGTTATCCCAGATCATCAGTTTGGTTTTCGAGCAAGGCATAGTACGATTGAACAAGTCCATAGAATCGTTACCATTATTAGATCGGCTTTTGAAAGAAAGCAATACTGTTCAGCTTTATTTATAGACATTTCCCAAGCATTTGATAAAGTCTGCCATGATGGGCTACTTACTAAAATAGTTCGGGTTCTACCTGAAAACACCCACAAGGGTCAAAGGACCAGCTCTCAAGATGTGGGAAAATCAGTGCAGGAGTACCTCAAGGTAGTGTGCTAGGGCCGCTGTTATATATCATCTATACAGCGGATATGCCGACAAGCCCACATACATATACATCAACCTTTGCAGACGACACTGCAATTATAAGTGCCAGTAATGATCCAAAGGATGCATCTGAAAAGCTGCAGACTGGCTAAATCAGTGGAGAATAAAGGTAAATCCATCAAAATGTGCTTATGTAACGTTTTCCCTTAGAAGGCAAAATTGTCCACCAATCACAATAACTAATACCACGGTTCCAGCGGAAACGCACGTCAAATATTTAGGTATCCACCTAGATCGGCGCCTAACTTGGACCCGTCACATTGAGGCAAAAATAACGTCCATAAAGCTTCGAACAAATCAACTGCATTGGCTAATAAGTCCTAACTCAACTTTGGATTTGGAATATAAAGTCCTATTATACAAATCCGTTATAAAGCCAATATGGTCATATGGTATTCAGCTGTGGGGTACTGCCTGTGCATCAAACATTCAGAAGTTACAGAGAAGACAGTCTAGGATTTTACGTCATATCGTATGCGCCCCCTGGTACATAAGAAATGAAAACATACATAGGGATCTCAAAGTTCCCACTATCCACGAAGAAGTTAAAACATACACGTCCAAATACGTGAACAAACTAGTCGCACATCCTAACACTCTAGCACGCAATTTATTGCAATTTGACGGCCACCAGAGACTAAAAAGAACTGACACATTGAGCCTGGCAAGGCGGCTCTCTCTACACAATAGAAGATAGATTTTTAAGATTTGAATACAAAAAATTAGTTATTACGTTGGTCTAAACTAGTAAATAATAATTTAGAAATAAGATTTGAATACTTATTGTGAATTTCTTTTAATAGAAAGATTCAATAAAATAAAAAATAAAAAAAAATAAAAATTTTTTATTTTGTGGGTGAGTGAGCTGTTCTATATACTCGTATATGGGGTGCCCCGGTAGACTAGTTGGTAGTGTGCTAGTCTATCAGTTGGGGGTTGTGGGTTCGATTCCCACCTAAGACTCTGGGTGTTTTCACTACAACGAGTGAAGGTCTTTGTTACTATGCTCGGTAACTTAAGTTGCAATATAATTTGTAATTGTATTGTAACATTTAAATAAATAAAATAAATAAATATATACTCGTATGAACGTTGAATACAATATGCATCTGCTATTAAAATTTAGGAAACGAGCAAACGTTTCTAATAAAATGTTAATTAAGCAAAGTTTGATGCTCGTGTTTAAAATGTAAAAATTCCTTTATTAAAGAAACAGCATAGTAAATCTTTGAAGAGAAATACGAATAAAAGAGTTTCACCATAGTTTAAGGTTGAAACTAGAAACTTTGCTTGAAAAAAAATTTAGACCGCAAAATCCAAGCCAAAGCAATATTTGTTTTAAATAAATAAAAAAGCTTACAACATATTTTTATAGGTCAACGGAAATTTGGATCGTTAAAATAATTTTGTTTTATTAAATCATTTCAAGAACAAAAATGCGTCATAACTATGTACTGCTTATGCTAAATATGTATGTACAAGATTTATAAGAAAAAACAAGGCACAAAACGTTCGTACACAAAATAAATCAAATTTTAAATGAAAAAAAATAAGAAGTAGAAAAACTAAAAATATGTAGTTAAAAATTTAATCACACTTTTAATATTCAAATATAATAATTAGTACAACGCAGCTTTAGCCATTAAAGCCACAGTAACAGCCAGAGAGAAAACATTGATTTATTGGCTACTGCTTACACACCTAAATTATTTTCTGGTTTGATTCATGTGTGGAAGAAAATATGCTGACTAAACCACTCAAATTCCGAATGAATGCATTAGGAAACCTTAAAAAATTTTTATAAAAAAAACTTTAATTAAAAACTTCTATATGTAAATTTAAAACTTTTCCATTATTTCTATAATGTTAAATATATTTTTGAAGCTTTTTTTTTATTCTTTAAGAAACAAGGCCAATTTAAAAGACAAATATAACAATTTAAAATGCAATCTCTTCAAAAAACTTTACTGCAAAGAAAAGAAAACGTAAAAAAGCAGAGTCATATTTCTTTCAGTTACTTATTCCAACTTAAGAAATCTTATTTCTTGTTCAATTTCAATTGCTTTGAAAATTCATTTCATGATATTGAAATTTAATTGTCTGCAACAAACGGAACTAAAAATATTTTAAACTTACGCACTTTTATTTACACTTAGAAACATGTTCGTCATGTGAATGCACAAGGTGACCAGATAAAACGGTATGAAAAGAGTTTTAAAGAAAATTCTGGCTTTATTTTGAAGCTACATTTATGCCATTATTATGCAATATTGGCCAAAATTCTTCCGTGTCCAATTAGCGAACTCACTGCGTTGTTTATGTTTGGCCTGTTTCAATTCTTGTTTCATCACAATCTTATATGGATCAAGAAGAAATCTAACCATAAAATAAGCAGCGTGGACTCGATGGCATCTCCCCAATTCAGCTGTTCGGCGACAAATCGATATTTCTGAATCTTTGGCGATATTAGCCGCGACTGTTTTCTTCAGTTGGCGCAATCTGTCTCCGTAGTGGCTTAAGATACAAAAAGTGTACATCCGCTCAAAAATTTAGACGGTGCTACGAATTGCCTACGCAATGACCGACCTCATGATGAAATTCACTGAGCCCAGAACTTCGATAATATTTTTTCATAATATCCACACGTTCGGCAGGCGTAAAACTCTGCATAATGCAATGGCAAACCTTGCTGAACATTTTAACACCTGCATGATTTACGATTTGCCAGCTTCCCAAAGATAGCTATTGGAGAAACTTTCATTAATGTCTGGCCACTCTAATTATGCAAAGTTTTCAATATGTTATTTAAAGTGTAATCAGACGGGCCAAATATTTGGTGAAATAAGGGTAACGTGCCACGTGAAGCGTAAAATTAGATAAAATAACATCATAATGTTGTTACAGCTACTCACATACAAAGTGGGACACATCCCACTTTATAATATAATAGTAAAAAAAAAGTAAAAGTTCTCTATTTAATATCATCAAACGCTTTAAAACTACCAACAGTGTTGAAAATAAAAAGAGAAACTGCACAAAAAGATGCAAGTGGTCGGACCGCGATAAGCGATTTTGTTTAAAACTGGTCGAGAATGATCCACTTTTATCAGCAGTTGACATAAAAAATAAATTAAAAGAAGTAAAAAATATTGATGTCAGCGCAGAAACAGTCCGACGAGTCTTCAGAGATAATAATTTACATGGTAGATCGTGTCGTCGAAAGCCTTTTATATCGGAAAAAAACCAACGACTGAGATACGCCTTCGCTCAAAAATATATCAGTAGGGATTCGACATTCTGGTCCAAAGTAATAATATTTATGCTACCATTTTCGAACTTTTTTCTATTTAAGTATTATATTATTAGATTCTTTTCACAGATGAAACGAAAATAAACCGGATGGAAGAAGATTCGCTTGGCGCAAACATCGTTGTGAATTTAATGATAAGGCTATTAAAAAGACAGTCAAGTATGGTGGTGGTTCCCTTATGATATGGGGGTGTATGTCGGCGTCCGGGGTCGGTAAAATTCATTTTGTTAACGGAATTATGGATTCAAAATATTACATTGACATTCTAAAAGAAAACGTGGTAGAGAGCGTCGAAAATCTTAGTATAACAGAAGACTTCGTGTTCTACCAAGACAACGACCCCAAACACAAGTCTCTGAATGCCCGTACTTGGCTGCTTTATAATTGCCCAAAAGTTTTGGAAACTCCTCCCCAGTCACCAGACTTAAATGTCATAGAACATTTGTGGGCAGAATCGAAAAAAAAGAGTTGCAAAACGCAGGCCAAAGAGTATTGCCTCATTAAAAGAAGCTGTTACAGAAGAGTGGTACAATATTCAACCCGAGGTCTGTAAGAATTTGATTGAAAGTATTCCACGGCGTCTTCAAGCTGTTATTGACAACAATGGGAAGTCAACAAAATATTAAAAATGTATTTTAAATTTAATATAAAAACAAAAATTTGTCGTGTCCCACTTTAAGTGTGAGCTTTGCGTTAAGCAGTTGAAGAATGAAACGGCTTATTTTATGTTGTTGTAATCAAAAATTTCAATTTATTTTTATTTGTTTTCCTTTATATTTCTTTCATTAACTAAAGAATATAGAATGGAACTTTTAAAGTTTAACATAGTCTTTTATTTTGGGTTTCAAATACTTCACACTCAAACTTTTCTTCATGTCCCATTTTGTGTGTGAGTAGCTGTATATTTCACATTGCGATAAAAAGATCTAAGATACTGAGTAATTGTTTAAAACGAATGAAATTATACATGTGCCAGCGATTACGCGTATTTCGCCAAATATTTGTATGCCCTAAGAAACGTTCATTATTTGCCGAGGTACATATAGTCAGTGTTGCCAGATTTTTTAGAGAAATCTTACAGCGACCTTAATACAGTAGTCTTTCGTTATATGAACTAATTCAAACAGAGCCTGTTGCCTAAATGGAGAAGTTCAAATAATCGAGAGAATATAAAATAAGTAATTCAAATGATTTTTATTACATTAAGTTTTTATTTTTAATAATTATTGTACATTAAAGTAGACGGGTATATTTTTTTGTACTATTTTTGCTTCAAGGGATTTCTGTAGTGCCTTGTCCCTGCATTTTCGCAATGCCAAAATATAATTAATATCAGATATATTAGTTTCACTCCAAGCAATAACGTTATTGAATGCTTCGATTGCCTCAGTTGTGTCAATTTCAGCATTGTTACGATGCACTGCTCTTGATCATCATCTTCAACTTCGCTATCTATATCTTCGCTACCAATGTCTTGATTCCACGTCTGAATCTCTTCCCGTAAAGCTGTACACCGTTCGTTAATTCACTAGACTAGATCTATGACTTCCTTCATAGGTGCTTCAATATCGTCTTAATATTTTTCATTTAAAATACTGAGTGGAATGTCTTCTTCCAGGTCATTTTCATCCTCAAAACTCAAAATATTCTGCAACTTCTTCAAAATGTTTAAAGCATTTTCAACATTCGCGGACACTATAGATGCTAGCAAAGCCGATCTATAAAATTGTTTCGTAATTCGGATGACGTTTTGATCCATTGGCTCGATTAATGGCGTAACATTTGGTGGCATGTAAACAAGGAATATGCTTCCGTCCTCTGAACGCAACAACTCTGCAGGTGGATGACTTGGTGCATTGTCCAATAAAAGAATGGCTTTAGTAGGCAAGCCAAGCCCTTTTGGTTTAAATATTTAGTCACCTAAAATGGAATAAGAGAGAAATGTTATAAAACACATGTACAAAAAGCTTTTCAAATATACCTGTACAACAAATGAATCTTTAAACCACTTTTGGAAAATTGCTGCCGTCATCCATGCGTTCTTAGAATGATTATAATCTACGGGTGGAGTAAAATTGTTGAAACATCTTGGATTTTTTGCCTTCCCTATCACCAGTGGTTTTACTTTGTGCTCCCCAGAAGCATTTGTACAGGCCAGTAATGTAAGACATGCTTTTTCGGCTTGTCTTCCAGGTGCACTTTTTTCACTTCTTAAAACGTAGGTTTTGTCTGGAAGCAGTTTCCAAAATAGGCCAGTTTCGTCCGCATTGTAAATTTGATCATGTATTAAATTGTGTTTTGCTATTAAAGAATGAAGTTCTTTTTTAAAAGGTTCTATAAACTCCGGATTGGCCGATAATTTTTCACCGCATATCTTTAAGTACCGTATACCGAATCGTCGCTTGAATTTCTGCACCCACCCATCACTTGCATTAAAAGAAATTTTTTCTTTCAATTGGTCGTTAAAATATTTCGCTTTTGCTTTAATTAATTCACTTGTAATGGGTAAATTTTTAAGTCTTTGTTGATTGAACCAATGATAAAGCTTCGCCTCCACCAACGGCATTTCTCCTTTTCTCAATGTTTTCCTTTTAATATTGCCTCCACATTTTGCACTCACTTCCAAAATCGCCTTTTTATTTTTCTTAATAGAACAAATTGTTGACTTGGCCACTTCATATCTATGTGCAAGAGAAGTAACGCTTGCGCCTTTGTCGAAGCTTCCCAAAATGTCAATTTTTCAGATAACGTTAACACATTGCGTTTCATCTTCGATGCACTATATAACAAACACTAATGATCTCAAAAGACAATAACTCAAAACCCAAAATATAAAAAGACAACTGTTGTAGATTTTTCGCTTATTTCGGGGAAAAACATACTTCTAATAAGACAAGCATAAAAAAATCAACGGTTGAAAGCTGTTCACATAATAGAGATTCATAATAGAGGCTGTAATCACTCTTAAGAAGCTCCTTTATTTAAATTTTGTTGTTCACTATTCTGGAAGTTTACATAACTGGATATTCATATAACCGCGCGGCTACAGTAATATAATAAACGTGATTTAAAAATAATATTTGTGTAAATCTAGAGATCTAGTAAATACAAGAGAACTTTGCATTAATATATTTGGCAGCTCCATGTTTTGACAACACGGCTTTGGCAAAATGTAAACAAAGGATTTTAAAATTTAATTAATAAACAGTTGCTGAAGATAGCAAAGTTCTAGAAATAAATATTAAAAGATAAATATAAGAGAAATGAAATGGGCGTACAAGTGAACTATGACGTACACACATATATTAAGAGATACGTATCCAACACCTATTTCAAAAAATTAAAATTTTAGCTTATGATTGTATTATTATTTCTCTTCTCCAAACAGCGTTAAAAATCAATTTGGATTTCACTCGTTCTTTGAAATCACTAAACATTTATATTTATTTTTATACACAGATACTAAATGGTATTAATATCAGGATACAGCGAAGAGATAAACTCTGGCAGTTGTTACGTTTTAAAGAATCTTTTGTTTAATCTATTGCCGCTAAATATTTATTTTCCAAAAGTCTTTTAACTTTTGTTTTATTTAAAATTACGTGCCTAAATATCCCTTCGACATTTAACGATGGAGTGAGTGATAAATTATATTTTGAACGGACTTTAAGTTCTGAGTTGTGACAGTTTTTCCCAAAACTGATTTAAGGTTTCTACTCCCATTTAAAATGTTCTTGAAAGTTTACAAATTTTAATTCCTTTAATTCCGAGTCCAAATCGTTTATTTTCATAAATCGAACCTTAATCCAAGGATTTAATATACAACTGAATACATTAATCGATTGTTTTTTGTACATAATCAAATTTTTATCTTACCCTTACGTTGCAGATACTTTAGCGTAGTGCGCTATTTTTAGTAACTTATTTGCCCAAAATTTGTTTTTAATACAATAAGAAGAGTTTTTGTTTCGAATTTTTAATTATGAATGATTGATAGATAAATTTCGTTTTACCATTAAAGAAGAAAACAAATAGATGCAAAAAACCAAACACTAGAGATTAAAGTAGTAAAAAATTAAGTTTTGAAATCAATTAAGTAAAGATATAAAATTTATAGTTTTAAAAATCTTCATATTGATATTTTGGGCTTCTGGTAATAATGCTCGCAGCACCAGCAAAGCAAAAACAAATATTTACATTGTATGCAAGGCTTTGGGATCGATAAAACATTAAAACCGAAGCGTAAAAAAGGATGAGGAGAGAGAGAGAGAGAGAAAGAGAGAGACGACGGATTTCAGAAAAGAAGTACATGATTACAAAAGTGCATTAAATTAAACAGATGTCGGAATGAATTTGAATTGGAAATTTGAGTGCACATGTATTCAATATTTTTAAAATCATCATTGGAATTAACATCATCTCCATAATCGTGTCTTGTTATCGTTGCTAGCAGCAGGAGCAGCAGGAGCAGCAGCAGTTTAATTTACACTAAGCTCATGCAACAGCAGCAACACAAACTATAACAGCAACCAATATGTATTTCGAATGTCTCACTCGTTTTTAAAAATTTTCAACACATAAAAGTCATGTGAACTTCTGAGTGATTTATAAGTGAATACAACCCAATGCCTTCACAAATTTTATTATCGAAAATACATGTATGTGAAAGTTGTTGATTTCTTAACCAAAACTTTTGGAACTTGAAAAATTAATTATTGTTAATTTCAAAGCATAAATTAGAAAATGCGACACTCTTTGTAACGCAATAGATTTGCGTCATGTATGATAATTTGGTCCAAAATACTCGGCCTCCTTTAAAAGATTTTCTTCTATCTACTAAAATATTAATTAATTAAAGACCTGCTATTTGGTATGGGGAAGTTAATTTCAGATTTCAATTTCATGTACAATAAAATAATATATGAAAAATATATAATAATACATAATATTGTGAAAGTGAAAATCCATAAAAATATAATTATTTCTTGAGGTTTTACTATTCATTTGTTTTTGAAAAGCTATCGAATATGAAATAGAAGCTAAAGCAAAGAAAAACTTTTACATGCAGAAAGACACCAAGCAATGTAATTAGTTCAACGACGTGACAATAAAAAAAAACAGATGATTGAAATTTATCGCACTAAAACCACGTTTTACGCGTTCTTCAACTTTTTATTCGGCTCTGATATTTTGCATCTCGTTGAACAATTTAATCATAGACCTATAGACCAGGGTGGTTACTGCGTAATTCGATTCGAAAAGAAAATCATTCGAATTTGTATGCATAAATCATTGTGTTTCGAAAATGTTTTCTTTCGAATCGAAATACAGAGTAGACCCCCAGGGTAGGGAACGTGTAATTATAAAGTGTGAGTATTTCTGCGTTACAGAGGTGTTAAAAAATGTCTTAAATGAAGCAACAATGAATCCATTTTGAGGTTTCTACTAACAATAGCAAGCCGGAGCCAGATAATAATTACGAACGTAAAATATATGAACTTTTTAATGAATTTTAATTCAAATGTAATCAAGGTAAATATTAAAAGTGTAGGCTTAATTAAAACTTACCTTAAATGTTCTCTTAAAAAATATTTACCCCAATCACAGCCCATTTAAATTTAGAATCGCCGTCGAGATCCATATCAAAAAAAAAAAATTTAAAAATTTAATCACTTTGTTTTAAACATAAGTTTTAATGTCAATGCTCCTTCTTGCAGATATATATGTCCATAACTAGAGGTCGCCCAGAGAAAGCAGGAAAAATACAAAATTATTCGGTGCCAATTTAACCGCGCAGTTCGAGGTATTAGTGTACACTGACAGGCAATATTTGAAATTGTTGTGTAAATTTACAGTTAAATCATGCGTAAAACTTAATATATAAAAAATAAGACGTGTATTGTTTCTTTTAATTAATTTTTTTTTTTGCTGCTGATGCCAAAGCCGATGTTCGATATAGTTTTCAAAGTTGGGCCATACCAATGATGAGCCCGATTATTTATTAAATTAATATAAATAAACCAAACTAAATTCAACTCGTATTGTAATCAAGATTAGATTTTACGTTATGCACGTCGTATCTTGTGAAAGATCTAATGTGCCTCGAAAAAATACGTTTACGGATTTATTAAGAATTTTTTAAAACATTATAAAAGTTCTGATTCATCTCGTTTCTATAACATCTGTCATCAGCTGGATGGTATAAAGGAGCATTTAATCAAAACATCTTGAAGGACAAATGCACTGTTCTTATAATTCTTGTTCCATTGTAAAAAATAGCACCACTTTGTGAGGGTTTGGGCAATCTG